>JAKEPQ010001030.1:42730000-45230000 GCA_024500445.1 Entomyzon cyanotis | reverse complement strand
CTTCGCATGAAAATATAAAGTGCAAACTGACATCTGCATGAAGGGTAGGTGGTTGGTTTGGTTTCCCTCCCCTCTGAGCACAGTATTGTGAATGTGTCAGTGTGCAAATGTGTGTAAGAGTGTGCAAGGCTGTGCAGGAGTGTGTGCATGTGTGTGTGAGAGAGTGAGTGTGTCAGTGCATAAGTGTGCCAGAGTGTGTCTGACTGTGTGTGACTTACTCCAAACCATACAGCCCAGAGAGACTCCAACAATAAGACAATACAGACCAACCCCTGCTGCAGCTTCACTGTATCTAAAGTACCTGAGAACAAATTTAGTTGTTATGGCCAAGGAAAATGTATAAAGGCCTATGTGAGCAATCTGGAAAAGCAAGCATGGAAGAAAACCCCACAACCAACCAAATAAAAAACCCAACAAAACAAACACCCAAAAGTTTTGGAGGTCTGTGTATAAAAACTCAAAAGACAGTTATTCTGGTTGTCATTGTACATCAAACCTTGTGCTTCATTCAAACCACTCTTTTAAATGCATGGCATCTTAAAAACAAGCCTCAGCTGAAACATGTTGTAAGGCTCTGCATGCATTCACACTTGACGCAGGCTCAGAGGGCTTTTTGGAGGGCGTTGGGGTTTTATATTGAAGACAGACTTAAGATGTGTTTCAGTATGACAGTCTAATTAGAGGCTGCAATTTCAATTTCATTTACTTCTGTTGCATCTCGTGATGGTTTAACATTTCCCACAAATACAATTACAGGACAGTACTAAGAATACAATTTACTGTCTCCAATCTTCATGAATATGCACAATTCATTCCAGCCAACACCGTATTTTATTTCTGACATTGCAGCGCACACTTTGCACTACAAATATCAGAGAGAAGTGTCTTTAGACATTTTATATAGATACTGTATATTATTCAAACTTGTACAGATTTGCAACCTTAGCCAAAAGTTACATTTTAAATAAACAAATCACATTGTAGCAATAACAGCTATCGTGATTTAAACAATAGTGTCTGGAGACAAACTGAGACTGGGATTTTATCCTCTGTGAATACAGAGTTGCAAACAATCCCCTGGCCAGAAGTTCTTCTTCTAAAATAGACTCAAAGGGGGTGAAAGAGATCTAACACATAAGAAGAATAAACGATGAAGTGACAGAGTATGTTGTAGCAGTTATTCCAGCTTTGATCATGGCCCTTTTAAAGAAGCATTGTCTAGGCTTCAAAAGTCTTCAAGCCAAGAAAAGAAGAAAGAGGAATAATGATGAAAATTATCTCACCTGCCTTTTTTCTTCCTCTGTGTAGGACAAAGTATTGGCTGCAATAGATTTAGTAGCTGTCATTGTCCAGAAGAGGGAATTATGTTTGTAGCCTTTTGACTCGCTTCTTTAAAAAGGCCAGTTTGTCCATATCTGCAACATGCCATATCCTGTGGGTCCCCTCACTGATGGGTTAGTCCAGTTTTTTGTGCTGACAGTAAGTCTGAGTTAGGTCCAGTGGATTCACTTGACAGCAAAACTCCTAAGACAAGGTGCTTGGTCTTTGCCAATACTTGTGGCCACAGAAACTTATCAATATGATAGGAAACATACCTACTGCTATGAAACTACTCTTGTCATGAGAAACAGAAGCAGAAATGGGCCCACAGTAAGCAATTTGAAAATGGCACTTCTTATATTGTCAACTTTAACGTAATTTTTTCCTCTATTAACCTGAACCTGGCTTCCCAACGAAAAAAGATCATGAAAAAGAACAGTGCTGGCTGAGTATCCCATTAATAACTTGTGAGCCCGTTTCCCACTGTTAGCCTGACATGACAGATAGGCATTCTAAATTCATTAACTTCCTAAAAGCTTTCAGAAGGTATGCATTTAGATAGCAAATGTAGCCCTTAGCAATGCCTTCACTGGGAGTTATGACTCCAGCATGATCCTCAGTCCCTACTATACATCAGGATCCACAAAGCAAAGGGACTGTATGAATGGTGCCACTATGGAAAAAGCTCTAATTGGTGCTCATACAAATCAGACATCACCTCTCTCTCACACTTGAGATCAGCCCTCAATAGCTCTGCTTCTCACGGAAATGCCATTTTTTGAAGTCTGTAATTCCCACATCCAATGATTCTCCTTTCTTTAAAGGCAATGCTCCTCAAAAATACATCCTCAGAGAACCCTCAGAAAGACAAGATGTCAATCAGACTGAACAGTTTCTGGAAGGGGTAAGTAAGAAAGAAGAATCAGAAACTCAGAGGCAGCTAGAGAAAATTACATTCTAGGGTAAACTTCCCATGTTTTAATTGCACAGAAGCAAAGTCTGGTTTGCTGAATAATCAAGCTTTTGTTTGTTACTAACCAGCTCTTATACATTTGAAAACACACAGCCTGTCTTATTTCTAATCAAACTTTCTCAGAGCAGCACCCAGCTGGTGGAGATGTGACTGAGGTCACATGTGCAGAAGAGCACCCAGCAGCTGCAGCTGGTAAGCTCAGCTCCACGGGATGAGCAGCAGCACTTGCCCATCAAAGGAGAACATGTACCCATAATGATGATGAAATGGGGGGCCTGCTTTTAAAATGGCTTACTGCTCTACTGATAATTTTTTTTCCACTAACTTAAGACTGCAGCCAAGTCCAAACACAGGATGATTGCTGTCCTCAGCCACTAACAATCTGTAGAGCTTCTGTCTGTTTTAACCATCAATCTCATTCAGCTGACTGATGAAAGATGCAGATGAAGGACAAGGAATCCACTTCAACAAAATCAGCTGCTTCTCTGACAGAATTCTCCACCTTCCAGCTAACAGCTCTTCTCAAGCTAATAACGTCAGATGGTTTCCCAACAAGGTACAGTGAAATGAAGAGACACCCCTCTGTCTCTACCCTCTGGCCAAATTTGGCCAGGATCACCCAAACACAATCCAGTGCCCCATGGTGCATTTTCAGAGCAAGCTGTTCCTTTCTCCAGCTGTCCTGCACAGTCAGTCCTCCATATACTATAAACATTTGCACAGTTCTTACAAGAGAACCTGTGCTGCTGGAGTGCAAGGAAGTAAAATTATGCCAGTAATGAGGAATTTCTCATTTTCATTACTTCCTCTCCTTCTAATTAAATGTGAGTAATGTTGGCAGTATCACCAATGCACCAGGCCAGCAGTACTCATTAGTGCAGAGCTTCCCAAACTGTGGTCTACAAACCATCAGCAGCAACAAAGAGGAAGAGACCCAGAGCTGGACCCTAGAATCAGATTGCACAGGCACAGACTCTTGGGGCTTTTTCCACACAGATCCTAGTGTATTCACTAGTGCTACCTGCCACTTCCTTGGGTCTACGTTTCCATACATTTCAGATCTGCGCTTTGTGTCTCACAAGCCCAGATAATGCATTCCCAAGACTGTGTCAGTTTGGAATATAATATGGACCAAATGGCAAAAGAAAGCAAAGCACCTTGCCTTCTCTCTTCATCCAGGAAGGTGGAAAGCAGAGCTCCAGCTGCTGATTTAAGCCACAGTGTGTCCAGCAGATGGAAACTCCCAAGTTTTCAAGAGAGCAGACTATTCCCCGGGGTCTTTGGGAGCCTAGTCAATGAAATGAGAGCTTTCACAAAACTTTTTGAGGGCTTTGATTGTTTTGTAGTGCATACAAATGTACTACGTTTAAACAATGGAAAGGAGACACATGCATAGAAATAACTAATGGTAAATTTGATAAATTATAAACTTCTTTGCCTCCTTTCTCTTTGTTGCCATCTCCTCTCTATAACTAGATTTTTAACAACAGCATTTTGCTGTTGGATTTCTCTATTGGTTAAAGCTGACCTGAAGAGTCAGCTATAGCTATTCAGTTATTTGAAGGGCAAACTGCTACCTCACTAGGTAGTTTTCCCCACCACAGGACCTAAGGAAAGCACAAGCCACTAATGCAAGTACAGTTAGTGCATTTCCTTTTTTTCAGTCTTGGAGGTTTGGGAGCTAGAAGTTAAAGCAAGTGGGGATGCTGCATATATCAAAGGGATTAAGGGAATGATGTTTTTCTTTCTACAGCACTCTCTCAGACTTTAGGATATACCCCACCTTTTTTAACAAAAAAAAAAAAAACCCAAGAAAAGAAAGAAGAAGACTAAAAAGGAGAAGGTACTAGAGCCTTATATTAAAAGCACAGAAAGAAAAAAGTTCATTTTATTGACTAAAGAAACGCAGGATGTCTGGAGGAGAGAATGTGGAAAACAAATGTTCTTCCCTGGGTGTGTCCTAGTGAAATACAAGTATTTCATTATGAAGTAAAAATATTCTGCTCTGAGATCATCTGAGGTGATCTTCAGTCTCGAGGGTTCAGCAATTCAACAAATGAAAATCGAAGTCCATAAAAATGAATGAAGCCAGGCAAGTACTCTGTATCAGGTGACAAAAGTTATTTTGAGCTTACAAACCAGTGAGTGCAGTGATACAATGATGGCTCCTCTGCATCTGTCAATATTCCAGGAAATGGCCTCTGAAAGGCAATTCCCATTAGAGAAGCTGTGCTGCTCTCTAATACTGTTTTGCCCATGTTTCAGGACCTTAATACCCCAGAGTAGTTGCAAATGCACCAAGAGCAATTTGCGCAGGACTCCTCATGTTCGGTGCAGGAAAAATGAGCTATTCTAGGAGTATCCAGTTATTTTCTCTACATGAACAGCTGGTAGTCTGCTGTACCAATGGACTGATTCAGCATCAACACTGAGAAGGCACTTCAGCCTCTGACACCTGTAAAGGAGCTTTGTGCTCCCTTTAACCATCAGAAAGGGGAGGAGAAATTTCCTCTGTTTTCACAGTTATATGACAGCTTTTAAAAATTTTACAGCATGAGCACAGCACCTAATCCAACAAAGCCTGCCAGGAGCATTTAAAATCAAGGTCTCAGGGAATTTGCTTCCTATAAATTCACTAGTATTATAAGAAAAAGATCTTTTCCTCAGAAATGCAGCACCAATCCCACTGGAGTTGCACAGGGCTGAGGACTGTTTTCTACCACACTGTGGGAACGTACTGGGAAATAGGCTGTAGGGATGCACAAAATGTACTAGAGTTAATGAATAGGAACAGGAAGAAGATGATGACAAGATGATTTCTGACAGAAATCAAAGCATTTTCTCAAAACAGAATCCAAAGCAGTAAAAAGCTATAATAGGCATTTAATTCATTTAATGCAATGACTGCTCTCAATACATGAAAAAAAATCATCCTCCTACTTAAACTATTGTCAGTTACTAACCAACTACCTAGAGAAGGGTGGAGAGGAAAGGTGAAGCCAGAAAAACTTCTGTGAGCATCTGTGTAATGAGAAATCCTATCTTCTTGCAGAGATGCTTTTCCTTTAATTTCACGAAGTAAAACATGACAGGTAACTGACAAGATGAAAAATAAAACAACAGCATCATCAACCTGTAATCATTCTAACGTTTTTGAAATCTAGAAACGGAAATTTTTTCTGCTTTCACTAAGGAGAGGCTAGCCAGTAAAAATCATCTCTTTTTACTTTCTTCACTGTGAGAAGGTGAAGAGCTGCATCTATTATAACTACATGCTGCGCAAACCTCATTTGGACATGATCATCATCCATCACTCCTGCTGTGCAGGTAGCATGTGAAAGAGAAACAAAACAGAGATCGTGCTGCAGTATTTGACACCACCTACTCCCCTGCTCATATGCTTTAGTTCACCAAGAGCCCAGTTGCTGCACAGGTATTCTCTTTTTGGGAACCCCATCTTTTTCTCTCCCTCCAAGCATATCTTGGAGCTGTTTTGATGGTTTCAGGGAAGAGACAAAAACCTTTCCTTCTCTCCCAAAGCATTAAGGCTTTCCTACTGAAAGGCATGACAAAGATATATTACTATCTGCAATCTCACCTTTGTAAATACACATACATTACTTGCAGCAGTACCTCTTTTTATCACATGGATATGTTTCAGTGGCAGAAGAATATTGCAAGAGGAATCAGAATACCTGTATCCTTTGAGGCAGTGCTGTGCACAGTCCTGAAAAGAGCTATTAATGCCAGCATCCTATTGCTTTTCTCTAGAACAGGCTTCAACTAACTATCAGTTAGTGTTATCTATAATCTCAACCAGGGACAGTCAGTAGAGGCACAAGACTTGAAAATGCAAGGAAGATAGTGTTTGTCTTTTTCAGAAAAGTCTGGAGTAAGCTGCAATAAATATTAGATTATTTTTAGGGAAGCAGAAGCAACCAGAGCCAACCTTCAAAGACAGAATGCAGTCTTAACAACACTCTTTCTACCAGCTTACCTAGGATGCAAAGAGAGAACCATCCTTGTGTTTCACAGCTCTGGTTAGAGCTGTGCCAGTTCAGGGGACTTCCACTGGCTGTCACATCCTGACTTTTGGAATTACTCAGGTCAGCAGAAGTTGCCTGCACTTTGTTTTTTCTGATGCACTGCAGCATGCCTGGCTTTGAACAGCTGTACAGCAGCGCACACTAGAGAACAGCTCTCTCCATCTCACAGCCCTCCGTGCACCTACAACAACTCACGAGAGCACAGACAAGCAGCAATATGGACACGGTAGCATCCAACTGCAAACACACACCTCCTGCTTAAGTGCCAGGACAGCAGGGGTGTCACTTCACAATGCTCCTTATTTCCCTCAGCATGTTAATAAGCCACTCGGGAAGAACAAGCCATTTAAAGGCACCTCCTGAGGATCTTGCAACAGACCTTCCCACATACAATTCTGGACAAGAAACACTGAATTAGAAATCCCGTCCTGCCCTAGCAAACATGCTACTTCCTTTTTACAGGACAAACAGCATTTGTGACCTGGATTCCCCCCCCACTGCACATCTCTAGTCTCCAGCTACAGCCTACACTCCAGTACATGGGAGTGAAGTGCCCAACCACCCTTGTTGACAGCCACCTCATTTATTAAAAAGATGATGACACACGCATGCCTTGTAGTGACTTGATAAGCTCCTGCCACAGAGTAGCAGCCCCAGAAGCACAGAGGAGTGCTCTGGTCTCTCTCCACCCTTCAGACCCACGTCTTCAACAGGGAATAGCAATGCCAGGACCCACCACTGATTGTAACAGAGAATGATTACCTAGAGATTCCTGATACAGGCTCTAATGTTGTGATGTACCCAGTGTGCCTTCTGCAATGGAGCAGTGGGTATAAGCACGTGCTCAACCTTACAACCATGAACGGCCTCAGTGATTTCTATGTATAACTTTTGAGGCAAACACACATATGAATGAAAGATCATGGCACAAATAAGAGTATACAGCTCTCACTGAAACAAAGTGATGAAGGCATTCATGCAACTGACCTCTATAAACACTCTCTTTTGTCTTGTACCACAGTTTTGAAACACAGCTGCCAGGAAATAAGAGGATGAAGAAAACCTCCATAGGTTATCTACACAAATTAATGAGGCCACAGAAACAGTAGCCTAGGCACCACTTTGTTCAGCTCCTAAGTTTGAAAGCACCAACAAGTTCATCTTCCATCTTAGTAAGCAGACACAAACACAACCGTCTCACAGTTCCAAACATTTACTCACCCAGAAGAGAAGGTTGAAAACAAACATTAGGTACTTGATACACTGCAGGCAGTTGTGAGCCATGCTGCACCTCTTCAGCTCTAGGAGAAAAATAAATGAGAGATCCAGGTAAAAGACAACGTACTTGTTTCCCTTGGGGGTCGTGTACTTAGCCTTGGTGGCCTTCGGGCCTGGGTTGGTGTGGAATCCAAAAAAAGAGTTGCTGGCATTCCCAAACTGGCCACCATACATGCTGCTGTAGCGACGGAAGGCGCCATTTGGGAAACTGTAATCCTTGCTGTCCAGGGAAGGGCTCCTGTGATAGGTCGACTCATCAGTGCTGGACCTGCGCATGGTGGCTTCAGCTGTCCCGCTCCTGCTGCTCTGACAGCCGTTGGCCGAAAGGTTGGTGATCTTCCTTCCTCCTCCTCCTCCTCCTCGCTAGGAATCCCCTATTGCTTTGCACCAGCTGTTCTTTTGTCTGCCATCCTGCCAAGGAGTTACGTGTGCTGAGCGGCAGCAAAGTTGGTGAACTGAAGTCTGCTTAGCCAGGAGTTAGGGAGCAGCGTGCTTCCACATGAGAAAGACTTCTGCACAAGTAAACATTCCCGTCACTGTCACGATCGTCCCTCCCGGCCCACACCACTACCAGGGAAGGAAAAATCACACAGAGATATACTGTACCCAGACCAAAGAATTTTAAAAAAAGGAACCGTGACCTCGCTCGGCTTGCAAATGCCATATAAAACCCCGGCTCCACATGCCACACACAGACAAGAGAGTGCCGCTGCTCGAGATCCGCCACAGGGGCAGGAATTATCCGAAAGGCGAGCAGCTGCCGTGGCCCTTTCCTTCTGGCCACCTTGCCGTGCCCCGAGCGGCCGGGCTCACTTGGCGCATCCCCGCATCCCGTTCCCGCGGCGGGCGCCTGTGGCACGCCAGCCCAGCCGCTCCATTCCCGGCGCGGCCGCTCCTCCTCCGAGCGCCGCGCCAATGGCGCTGCCCGCACCCGCCCCTGCCCGGCCCCGGCCCGGCCCCTGCCCACAGCCGCGCCCTCACAGCCTCCCCGAGCGCCGGGATGCGCCGGGATGAGCCGGGATGCTCCCGCACACCCACCCGGGGCCGCGGGCCCCCCCCGCCCCGAAACTCTGAGCACGGGGAAACCGCGCGGAGACCGAACCTGGGTGCGGGTGGCTTTTGAGGGGCTGCCCGGATACACAGGAGGCGCTGCCGAAAGGAACGGGAATAAGTAAGCGCTGGGAAGGTTTCGTTCGCAAAAGCGCCGGGGATGCTGCGCGGGGAGCGGGGTCAGGACAGGCCGTGCTCCCCTTGCCGGAAGGCTCGTTTGTTCCGCTGCAGATCCATCACCGGGACGCTCCTAATTCGCTCAGTCCCACGGAATCATCACTCAGCACAACGTACAGCCCGCTCATTTGTCCCCCTGTCAGAAGGCACTGATCGGCATCAAGCTCTGCACGCTGGGGAGCACTTCCCTAAAATTTGACAGCTCCCACAGGCAGTAAAAAGTTGAAAATATGCCATACGCAACTTTTTCAGGAAGGAAAAATCTTACTGAAACTGTGGCAATTACAGTATTAGCACTCAGGAAAGCAAGACTCATTTACCATCTTTGCCCAAATTCCCTGAGCTCACTTGTCTCCGTATGTGCCACCTCCTTATCTGTCTGCCTCCTCTCTGCCTTCCTACTCCTCTGTCTGCCCTTTGATTTTGACTGTAACTTGCTGGAGCCAAGTAAAAAAATGGCTGGCTAACATATTTTTAAAGGCTTGCCCAGCAGAGAATTAATCAAGATGAAAACAGGTTTCTTTCATGAAGCATCTTGCCAGTTTTAGCATAAATCAAGAGACACCGGCACCGATTAACTAAAGAACAAATTAGTAGAAGTAAAATGAGCTAGTTTTGCACATAGACTGAGCAGTTTGCCCCTGCAAACCACCGTCCTAGTTCTGTTAATTTACAGACTGCAAACCTAGAGTCTAATTATTTCTCTTAATTTCCTACACAAACTACAAATATACTGACCGTACCTGGTGCAAGCTTTAGAAAGAACCTGAGCACACAAAACACAAGGGTAATAACTCCTGCACCATCTGTTTCAGTAACTGATGACTTAGAACTTTTCCACTTTTTGATTTCTCTACCTCTAAAATTAGAGGCACTTCATAGCCATGATGAAGGTCAGTTCTCTACTCTTCTGCCCACCCTTTCCTGAGTGATAAGAACTGTCCCCTTAAAGGAGTCTTCCTTCCCAAGCACATTAAGATGGTCCGGTGGGAGCAGATCTGTTCTTGGTCTGAGTTCCCAATATAGTGTGAATTTTTCCTGTGGTACCAAACAGTTCTGCCTCCAAGCTTTCTCCTCACCTGTATTACGACTAGACCAGCTTGGCTGTAGGAGCCCAAAGATGATTCAAGTATTTTCTACATCCTCTGCCAGTACACAAAAATGCCTGTGCACAGAGCTTCATATTAAATGGTGAAAGAAAAATTGGCTATAGCTCAGTGTACAAATTATGCTGAAACGGTGACAAGTCAGATTTTAACAAGGGTGCCCATGGTATTGCATTTAACAGAGGAGAATTTGGCATATTTACCATCAACTAGACAACTGAAGCCCCAAAGGAAGCTCATTGCTATCTGGATAAGAAAAAGGTTAGAAATCACTTGCTTTCACCTTTCCTGAAGGCAAGAAATCATCAATTCTTAAGAGAATTAAGTCCTTAATATGGGTAGAATAATTTATAAAGCCAAGATCTGAGGTAGAAGGGAGAGTTTCTAAATGTTTCTTTTAAATAAAAAGTAATAAACATCAACACACAGTGGATGTATTTCAGACAGATGCAGAAAATGCTTGAGGAAGGCTGAGGTCCTGCATGACCTTACAATAAAGGGTACTTTTTCTCCAGCCTCTTCTCCCCATCATCCCATAGCACACCTCATGGAAACGACAACTTTTCAAAAGCACTTTAGTTTAAAATGTAGTTCTCAAGTCATTTCTGTTCTTCTCTCTCATGACAGTACCTACAGCTGATTAGAAACAGAGTCATTTGGGATACAGAGATTACGATCACTCTTTTATTAAATCTTCCACACTAGGAAACCCAATCAGAATCACTAGCCTAAATGGGAAATCCGTGACATAGCAACGTTGCACCAACAGGCTAACTGCAGCTCGGATGACATGCTTGCACGATAGAGTAATATCCTGCAAGGAAATTGGGTGAAAGCAACTAAAACAGAAGGGCTGGTGTACTCTACACTTGCCCATCCCTGGTGTAAAATGGATGGAAGGGGCATGCTAGGACCCATATTGACATTTAAACTGTTTAACAATAAAGTAATATATGAACCAAGATGAATAAACCTTGGAAGCATTACATCACTGGGCCATTGTGCATAGAGGGTGACTCAAAGGGCAGGTGAATTAGAGCTTTCACAAAACTTTTTGTTAATGACTGAGCCTAAAATCGCAGCCTGGACCTAGTGACCTCTGTTCACCTTTGCTTAACATCTATTTTTTCTCTCCCCAGCTGCATCTCTATATTCCCATCCTGTGGCCAATTCATATCGATTCCTCGACACAAGAAAGCAAGCACCGTGCAGTCTCGCCAGCAGAGGTTCAATTTGTATTGATTCTGGTGGCACGCTACCATTTAGGTTATAACAACTCTGTCCCTGCCACTTTGAGTGGAGGGCTGGTAACCTTTCAAAGTCTCCAGCCAAAACCCTGGCCCTGAAAGAGAAGACACGGCACTCTCACTCT
This sequence comes from Entomyzon cyanotis, assembly GCA_024500445.1. Classification (NCBI taxonomy): domain Eukaryota; kingdom Metazoa; phylum Chordata; class Aves; order Passeriformes; family Meliphagidae; genus Entomyzon; species Entomyzon cyanotis. Next base: position 45,218,678 of record JAKEPQ010001030.1, on the reverse strand, counting down.
AATGACATCAGGTGAGCTCCAGGCAATAAACTGTAAAAGAGTAGAGCTCTTAACTGTGTTATCCCTCACACCCTTTCTCTGAGCAGCCTCAGCCAAGGCTTCGGCTTTCACCTGAAGATACAGCTACTTTTTCAACCCATACTTCCCGTGTCACCCTAAGCTGCAGCCACCACAGACCCCACACCATGCTCCCAGCTCCCTTAGCTGACTCCACTCCCCGTTTCCCCAGCTGTTCTTGTTGCTGCTGCTGCCAGCCCCTGCTCCACCACCTCCACTGGTCATGGCAACACTATTTAAAAGGGTCACGGGTACCTAGGCCAGTCAGGATGGCGTACATGCAATACCCCTACAACAGATACACGTGAGATACATGAGCAGCAGTCCCGAGCCCCAGCTGGGGTCCAGCTGGGGAGTGCAGCTGGACACTGACTCCCAGGACACAGAAATTGCTGCTGCTGAGGCTGGAGTGGGCTTTATGTGTGCTCTGAGCTTGAGTGATGGTTAGTATGTCAAAACTTTCTACCACGGATCCCAAGAGAACCTGCCTATCCCCACGGTTTTGGTGAAAGCTGCTTTCTGGCCCACTTCAGTTCCTCCCTTGGTGCACCATGTTTTTCTAGACCCAGTTGCTTCCTTGCCTGTTCCACATTCAGGCCTTCCCCTCCTTATGCCTCACTGTGAGTGATGCCTCTGACCCAAAGGAATCATCAGCTGAAGCCAACAGTATTTCAATGTCATGTTGGATCAGGTCTTCCTTTTGTTTTGAAGTATTTTGAATACCACTTTCTCTTCCTCCTCCATGATTTAACAGTCATGACCACAAGACATCAGTTCTCCAGCTCACACAAAATGTAGCCACTAATTCACCTCCTCATTAATTTAGTCTCATAAATCCTTTAACGGTTACACTGGTTTTCCCCCTGCTAATGCCACTTGTCACTGTCTTCAAAATACTGCATGCTTGTTCCATCCTCCTAATGAAACAACCAACTTTGCATTAACCACAGTAGAGTTTGTTAAGAAGTGATCTATGAAATAAAATAAATTATAAAGAATCCTGCTAGAAACTATATTACGGAAATATACTAAATAAAACAGGGTATGTATGTGGTAAGTGCTCCTGTTCTGCAAGAGCGGTGTTCAAAGGCATGCATGTGGCAGGTGACAGTCATTCCCAGCAGTTTCAGTGAACAAAATTACTAAGATCAAACATTACTACAAGAGTGGAATCTTTTTGTGAGTTATTACTTTGCTTCACACCACAGAATCAAGGGTGATCAATTGATGAATATATTCCAAATGCTCAACTTTTTAATTTCATGTACATACAGAGAGCACCACTTAAAAGCATTAATCAAATCTGTTTGGCCCTGCCTGTCCTTTTCTTCAGCAGCATGCCTGGAGAGAAATCCCTTGTTTCCTCACCCAGTGCACTCTTTGCAGCTGCTGTTTGGTTATGTTTGATTCAGTGATGTGGGTTTTGTAAAAACTGTATCTCTTCCAAAAGACTAAGAGAAGCATTATCTCCTCTGACTGGAGGGTGAACCAAAGTTCAGGGCCAGGCTGGCTGTCTCAGCTAGCAGGAAAAAAAGCCTTGTGATGGAGTATTTGATTTGTTTGCTTTTGTATATTCATTTTGTATGAATATAAATGACTAAAAGAACAAAGCAAACAGAGGGAGAATATGATTTTTAACCTGACAGCATCATGCTGCCACAGCTCTTCAGTCTCTTCTCAGCCCTGGGCAGGACTGTTTTGTGTCTTCATCAGTGACATAGGGGGATCCAGCACACCCTCACCACGCTTCCAGATGCCACCAAGTGGCACTGGTGCAGTTAACACACCTGAGGGATGGGATGCCACCCATAGGGATCTGGACAAGCTCAGGAAGTGGGTCCATGGAAATCTCATGAGGTTCAACAAGGCCAAGTGCAAGGTGCTGCACCTGGAGTGGGGCAACCTCCAGTATCAGCAAAGGCTGGGGGATGAAGAGACTGAGAGTAATCCTGCCCAGATGGACTTGGGGGTAACAGGCCAGCAAGGCTAGCAGGCTGAGGGAGATGATTCTGCCCCTCTGCTCTGATGAGAGCCCATGTGAAATAGTGCATCCAGCTCTGGAGTCCTCGTTTCAAGGAAGACAACGGACCTGTTGAGAGTGGGTCTGCAGAAAGGCCACAAAAGCAATCAGAGGGCTGAAATACCTTCCCTAATGGGAAAGGTGGAAAGAGTTTGAGTTGTTCAGCCTGGAGAAGAAAAGGCTCCTCATTCAGCCTTCCAGTACCTAAATGGGGCTTAAAGAAAGATCAGGATAGACTTTTTAATAGGACTTGTAGCAACAGAATAAGGGGTAATGTATTTAAACTAAAAAAGGGTAGAGTCAGACTACCTATAAGAAAGAAATTTTTTACAATGAAGTGATGAAATACTGGAGGAACTTGCCCCATCCCTGGAAACATTCAAGGTCAATTCAAGTAGCAATCAACCATGTTTCCTCCCTAAATCCTTCTCTCTCCTAAAAATTCACATGGTGCAATGAGTCTGCACATGTTGCCAAAGATGTTAAGAGAGGTGCACAGGGTCAGAAGGGGGGCCATAAAGGCCGTTCCTGAACCAAAAGCCAGACATGTTAAAGCAGCCCCCTAAGAAACAGGTAAATCAAGCAATATCAGTCCTACTCTGGGCTGCAACTCCTCCAGCTCAAAGAGAATTACCGTGGGGCTGTAAGCTGAAGCTATCTCTAGAATACTTTATTTTAGAAAGAAAGAGAAATCTTTTTTAGTAAGTGAAGCAGAAGATAGGATGCTTCACTGAAACCTCAAACTTACCACATACCTAAGACCCCAGACTTTCCCTTTTATTTCCCGGGCCCTTGCTCGACCACTAGCAATTTCAGTGTGTGTAAAAGGTCATAGTTGCTGGAAAGAGGTTGAGCCCTGGATTGCATGGGCAGAAGAAGACAGACATTCTAGAGATTTCCTCAGCTAATACAAAAATATGTTGGTATTCACAGTTGTACCTACAACTACTTGGAAGATTTACTAATGCCTCCAACAAAACTTTGAAAACATATTCCAGTCAGAAGCAATTCCACTTATATAGCAGACTTCAGGGTCGGTTGGTTTGTCGTTTGTTTGGGTTTTTTCATTTTCTTTCCTTTTTTTTCTTTATAAATAAGGAAATTTGCATTAAAAAATCTTCAGTACCTAATAGTTCATCTCCTTCTGCTCACATGTCACCTGAAGTCATGGCCTTTGGTTTATGGCATAATTAGTTGCTATGGAAATAACATAATCATAGACACAGAGAAAATATTTTAGGTACAATGTGCAGTGCTCTTTATTTAAGCCTGTCCACAAGTAACTTTGCAGAAACCTCATTCCTTTTTACGTGCATTCATCTGCATAACTGCTGCCATCACCTCTGCCTGTGCATTCAGACTCACTGCTATTCCTGCATGCATGACTCACACTAGGGGCATTTCCTTCACCCATACTGGAGCATCTGTGTGTTCAAACAGTGCTGAGAGTGTACATGCATGCAGAATAGCTGCTGCCAAGTCAGACTAAACAAATAAAATCTCTTAAAAATTACCTAGGATTGGCCCCCAAAACCCTGTGCACCACAGAGCTCCCTTGCTATTTGCACTTCTGTTATCCTGTGCTTTGCTAATGCTTTCTTTTGTCCAATAGTAAAAATTTTAGAGTAAGGAGATTTTTTGCTTCTCCAGCAAATTCTGCATATTTGAGCCCTGCACAGAGAGGATTATTGCTGCAGATGAAAGACAAACAGTGCCAGTCTGTGAACTCCTGAAGATGCAGAAGCCCCATTTCCTTACTAATGTCCTCAGTAATAAAGAACGAAAGAAGAGAAATAAAGAACCCATCTGACACCCCATACAAGAAGAGTTGTAGTCCAAATAAAACTTTTGTCAAGACCTATCTCTGCGGTGTCAGCAGGTCTCAGCAGCACAGATGCAATTTATGTGCTAGTTTTCTTAAAATCAGGTTACTTTCTCCAACCTGAGACATCAGTTGACATTCATAAAAATACCATTTCAAACACACATGTGGTACTCAGGATCTTTCTGTCAAGTATAAAGTAATCAGACATAAAAATCTTTAAACTGCACAGCTCCAATGCAAAGAGAAAGTTCTTCTGAAAGCAAAAGCAGACAAAACAAAGCAATGACTTAGAAAAATTTGAGGATTCAATAATGTTCACTAACTAGTGTCTGCCTTTTAACATCTTTATGGATTTTTTCCTCGGAGATTCAAAATGGATTCTCTACTTGTCTTTCATCCTTAAAAACAAGATTAAGGTTTTGCACGCAGATAAGCATTAAGCAAAGTTCATATAACCGTATTTCAGCTCCATTTCCAAAGCAATGAAGGCCCAGAAGCACTCACTGACCTCACAGGCACCCGAGCAAGCGCTCAGCACATTTGAGAATCAGGTCACAGAGTGCCCATTTCAACTGTGTACTCAACCACAGCATTCACTGCTTTGAGGTATTCATGTGCTAAAACAGTAAGCACACACTTAAATGCTTTCACGAGTGGGATTGTACATAAACATGAGAAAGGCAGTGTTTAAAAGGCTTCAGATCAAGCTGGACTCTGCACAGAGCTGCTCTAGCAAAAGGAATTCCTCCCTGAGCACACACCCTTGAGGCTACTGCTCCACAGATCTGCTGGCTGGGAGGTGCCTTCTGCCAAAAGAACAAGGTTTGAAATGGAGTGAGGAGCTCTCCTACCAACAACTCAGCAGATGTGAGGCAAGCATGCCAAGACCCCAGGGCCAGCCAGAGAAGTGATCTCTGCTGCTGCATTGCTGTGCCTGCATCCTTCTCTTCATAGCCAGAAGTCCTCAATTTGGTCACAGCTCCCTTAGGCTGCCCTTCCAAAATCCCAGCTTAAACATAAATGCTCTTATTTTTCAAACAAGGGACTGAAAATAACCTCTCTAAGGGAGCAATAAACGTACTTCTTTTCATCTTGAAAGATAATTTCTTGGAATAAGCAAAAGGGCATTGTTTTTTATAATATAGAAGTTCTGTCTCACCAACTCAATGCGTTTCTTGCAATGCAAGGTGTGTTAGAGAGAGCTTAAAATGAAAACTGGACAATAAAAGAGCCTACAACAAATTAAAAGAGTATTTGAAATGGAATAATAAATAAAACCACTAGCTGATAATTAAATATAGATATTAAAATGCAATGGACTTGTACAAGAAAATACAAGTGGCCATGTATCATATTACATATTAAACTATCAGCTATTCTTTCTTTTCTCAATATTGTATGAAATCACAGTTCTATCGTTCTACATATTAAAAGTAAACAGCAGTGGATCTCTTATCCTTGACATCTCTGTAACCATTCAAGCAAAAAGAAAGAAGCTTCTGCTATTAAAAAATTTTAAAAATTTAAAACTCTTGGTAGAAGCACAAGCTTTGGCTTTCTGACTTGCTATTCTGAGTATTCATAACTGCGAACAGTCAAAAATAACTTAACGACTGCTACCAACAGACATACATTTAAATACATATTTGAACAGATAACATATACAGCTAAGCAATTTAAAACAATAGCCTAGGATTTACACTCCTAATAGACATATTAGTGAGTACAATAGTGATAATGCTTGAAATAAAAATGTTCTTTTGGAATAAGAAATGTCACTTATACTGGAATCCATGTATCTGTATTTATTTGTTCACATTGCCACAATCCAGGTCTTAATATTTCACAGTCAAAATCTTTAAGACTCATGTTCCGAAGGGCACATCTACACACTAAGATGGAACACCTGTATTTTAAGGCAGCACAGGTGTGATATCCTTTTTGCAAAACATGCCTTAATTCAGTTACCAAAACATAATACAGAAACTCTAGTTCAGCAAATTCAAAATCTCTAAAAAAAATTAGAAACTCATCCCTATTTATTAAGGTGCTTAATGCTATTTAATTTTAATCATGGAGACATTGTTTGCACAGAAATAAGGATATAGCTTAGAGCTTTAATGATAAAGAATGCAAGATAATCAGTGCCTGAATTAAGATGCTCATTGCAAAGTTACTGCCAAAGTATCTGGTTAAAGTCATCACCTATTTTGCACACTGGCTAAGGTTCTGGACTTAATCAACACCAAATTTGTGCCTAAATTGCACCTGAGCATTTGTACTCAGTGTTTCTTATTAGTCTGTAGTGGGGTCTCAGACATTCCCACTCTGTAAGAAACACTTGTCACAGGACCTTTGCAAAATTTAATCCTGCTAAATCTAAGCTCTAGCATACACTAAACTGCTAAAAATGCAAGGTCAACCTCTTCTGCAGTCTGACCTCCAAGCAGTTTGTTTGCTGTGTTATATTTATGAGGATGCTTATGAAGGCAGATTTATACACTAAAAAATTATTTCTGCATCAAATCACCAAGAAGCCATCTGAAAAGGAGTGTTTCCACAGAAAAAGGGTATCTGTTCCATGATGGTTTTCAGAAATGACAGGGAATGCAAAAAGAAAAACCAGGCCTCCTGATTTCTGCATTCTGCATTTCTGCCTTTAAACAGGATTTCTTATTTGATAGGGAAAGAAGACCTCCTTAGACATATATTTATTTTACACGTATTTCCATGTATCTAAAGACCATATTAAGTTTCTGAATAGCTCTGGTATTGCTAATGATATTTATCTCAGATAACACATGATTATGAGCCCATAAAACTTTAATTAAGATGCTTTATAGCCTTTTATAAGTGTCACCCAAATCTATGCTGTAGGGTAAACTGTACTTTTAATTTCTATTTGTGATGCTTACACAGTGCAAAGAGATTCACTGCAGTAAAAGCTAGTTATTATTTCTTAGAAGGCTACACAAATTCCTTGGTCAAAGTCCATCTGCATAAAGCAAACAACTAATTTTTGTTTGTTTCCATTTTGGCTTGGTATTCCTGTGTGGTCAGTCACTACAAAAAAATTAATTTCTATAGTATTCAACCATTATAAAGCTAAAGCCATACTTCTGAATCAAGCCAAGGAACAGGATGCTTAATGTATTTGCAAGAGCAATATCTGAAAATATGAAGAAGGTAATTACACTGACTGCCTGGCTCAAACAGCATGTTGTGTTTGAGGACTGATCCAAAATACACTGAAATCATCACAAGGTGCTCTTCCAATCTCAACACCTCAAAAGTCTGATTGCTTTAGCCCAGACAAATCTTGGAGGAAGCTTCTACCCTACTGATGCCTGGATACTGCAGTGAGCAGGACTGCTATGAGTGGTCATACTCAGATGAGGTGGCATTCAATTTTTTTATGCAAGATAGAGGCAGGAGAATTGAGTCTAGGACTTCCTTTACTACTGTGGGATGGTGTCGCTGTTGAACTGCTAGAGAGAGAGAGACTGAGGCTCGAATGTGTGGCAATGTTCTAAATTTATTAATTAATTCCAACTTATATAGACATTCAAAGATCACTCAGGTTAGGCCAATTCAAAACCTCCCCCCAGGCTGATTGGCCAGGCTCGAATCATCCATATCTCAAGACGCTGTTTTAACAACATCCAAACTTTATCTTTGTTTATAAAACACAGGAAGAAGAGAGAAAATTTTCTCACGGGAAAGGTCTGTGCTCGCCACAGAATGGGATTTCTTTATTGATCTGTTTAAGACAGGACAGGTGTAATAAGTATGATAGAAAAGATATAACAGGGCATTAAAGCTCCAAAAACTGGGAGGAAAGAAGGGCTGGCATCCCCACCAGAGCCTGAGAGGGCTCCCTGCTGGCCTGCGAGCTCTGTGGGGCAGACAAGCAGTCCCAAAGGCATTCTGGATACCTTTTCCTTCCGACAAATCTTAGACCCTGCCCCACAGTGAAACATGCAGCACCTTTCTTGTCCAACAAAACAACCACAGGAAGAATTTCAACAGAAACACATCCCTTACAGACAAATTCTTTAAAATGCAACCCAAAAAGAAACCAAGTCAGCTCCTCAATAAGCAATTGAAACTAGAAAAACATCTCTTTGAAATGAGTAAGACTTACAGTACTGCATCAGGCAGTCTGATGGCAGCTTTGGTCCTGCTACGAGCCCAAGCATAATCCTGGCCTGGCCTTAGCCGCTGCTCCAACAGCAAACTCTGCCAGAAAGGGAACCAAGCCAAAGCTGGCTTTGGCAATGCAGAGGTGCAAATCTGATTTTCCTTCATGAAGTTACAGACCCTGCAAACCCATGCCTCTTGCAGCTGGAAGCTGACAGCTTCAGATGAGAGGAATTTATCATTATTATTTTAGTATGAGAGCAGCTCACTGATTGCAGCTTGACAACTCAAGTTAATTAGTTGATGAAGGGTCTGATACACTCTGGCTGGCTCCACATCTGTGGACTATGACACAATCAGCAGAATGAGATCTATACTTAAAAGGTCGTTGGTCTTTTTAATCCTAAACTACAGATCACAAAATCCACCTAACAAAACCTAGAGATCAGAGAAATTACACAAGAGGTTCCCCTTTCCCTGGCCCTCGGGACAGTCTGGTCTCTGCTGCTTAGTGAAGCTCATAAACAGACAGACTTGACTTCAAAAGCATCCTCTTTTCCTCCTGGACTCCCAGTGGTTCTCAGTAATAAGATAACTGTTTTGAGCACAGCCTGGCAATGTTCCCTTACGGCTGCTTTCCCCAGCAGGGAAATACCAAGCTGCAGGCTTTCCTCTGCTCCTGCCAAACACCAGGTGGGATTTACCCACCCTGTCAAAGGGATTATGTCAAGATCATCTGGCCCCACCTATCAATGCACAGAGCCTACATGCTATTTTGCATCCAACCTTACAATATGTTTCAGTTGTTACCAGCTGACAACTAAAATAGCATGTGAGGCCATGATGTCCCAAGCTCCTAAGAAATACTAGAGAAGCACAAATGGCAGGAAAATCTGGCTGGAAAGTGATCTACATCACAGGGCTGGAGCCACTGAAAGCCACTGAGTAGTGAGGGGAGGGTAGAGCACTGCCTGTTGGGAATAAGAATGGGCTGTTGCTGGTAGATAGACCTGGAGTTTTGGATCAGTGGGAGCTACTGCAGAAATTCAGCCAGCCCTCTGCCAGACTCCATATATAACTACAGAGTACAGCTGTAAATCTCTCCACAGCCTCAGCTTTTACCCATGAGAGAAGGATTTTTTTTCCTCTGCCTTTCCTATCCAGATTTTGCACTTTTCAGGGCACAGCATGCTTCCATCTCCCTTTTTATTTATCACCTGGACAGATGAACTGCACTTATAGGTGCTCTCTTGAAACAAATCAAAAGCAAAAGAGGCAACTCCAAGAGTCCCCATGCAAATTTGAAATGTGGTCAATCAGAGGTTGCTGGAGAGCAATCAAGACAAAGGAGGTCACGTCCTACAAAGACAATGAAATTCCAAGACAAGCAGCTCCTGTTCCCAAAAATGATGAGCAGAGTATATAACCCAGCAGCCTTCTCACCTGGGCCTCCCCAGTCCTGAAAGGGACTGCAGAGAAAGGCACACAGTTAGGGGCACAGAGCCGCTATTTAGTAAGTAAGAGACGTGCACAACAAACAGAAATGGCTGGGCTGGGAACCCACTCCTGGCACACTTTAATCTCATTTTCATCATCCACACAAGGACTCGGTTGACAGAGCCTGTATCCCTCTAACAGGAACATTTCAGTCCTGGATTCCTGCTTGTCTACACTTCTTGAAGTACCATAAAAGCAGATGAAGATTTTTTGTGTATGTTATGGGAGTGTTTCCTCCCAGTATGACAGTAGCACAAAGGAATTAGCTTTTAACAGTTTTCCATGATTTAAGTTTATTTTTTTTGACTGTGCTGAGTTCTGACAGAAGACAGATTCCAGTGAGGGCCATGCTTTATTCTACTTCCACTAGGATGATATTGAAAATCTTAGGATGAATCAGGACAGCATAGATGCTGCAATAATGTTTCAGCGTTCAGAGGACCTCAAAGATTGTTTTTTGTTATTACGGTCTAAACAAAAAAAACACTTTTCATGTTGACATTAATTTTTATAACACAGGTTTAAAAACAAAACAACCCCAAAATTCAATAGAGTGTACCCAGAATGGCAATGCCTCAAAATTTGAAGCAGCATGTTGGCATTTTTCCCAGGAAAAAAAATATATACCTGTGCATACACAAACTTTCTTTTTTTTTTTTTTTTTTTTTGCAAGATCAGTGAAGCTCTGGGGTTTACTCCCACCTCAGTCAGCCAGAGGCAGAGACAGGCTGGTCTGTGCAGTGCATGAACACTTGAGAAGGAGTTTGATTACCTGAACAAGTGTGTGTGTGTACGTGCATCAGAAGTAGTGAACAGCAAGGCTCTCTCAAATCCGTGATGCTGAAGCCTTATCCTTCCTACCCACCACAGAGATCTTCATTTGAGGGCTGCCTATGCTTCCAGGACAGAGTTATTAGGCTGTAATAAGCAAGCTCCTAACAGCAGGCTGATGAGATTAAAAGAATCCCCTTGGTCATCCCCAGCCAGTTGTGAACAAATCCCTGCACTAGCAGCAAGCCTAGGGTTTTTCTACGGGATCAGGTTACAGAAGCTCCTAATCTTAAATCCTTCACCAAACCTACTGCAATGATGTCTGCAGCTCTGTCTGAGCCAGCCAGAAATATGAGTCATTTTTTGTGGTAGCAGGGCAGAAGAGATGCAGTTCCACACATACCCTTACACACTCCTGAAGAGGCATCTGAATGCTGTCCAAAACTTAATGGCATGACAAGCTCTGACAATTAGCTAAGTAGACTGCTGGATGGCTAGGATTTTAAACAAGGATCTTTCAAAGGGGAAGCTCTGGAACAGGCATTGCTACTGTCATAACATGCTGAATTGTCATGAAACCACAGGACCAACAAGACAATCATACAGGCTTCACAACTGTGACCAAAAAAGAAAGAAAGAAAAAACCCTGGGGGAAAAGGACCTATTTAACAGCACCTGTACCTCACGTCCATCAGGACATCATCCCCTTCCAAGAGGGCAGGAACACGGGAGGATTTGGGTCTGCTCTGGACTACAGGTGACTCCCATGAAGCAGCAAGAGGAACACCACCTGACGGAACACTGAAGAGGCGTTTTCTGTCAAACCACGTCAGAGGTCACAGGCAGGTCAGTCCCTGTACAGAGGTCAGCAGGCCCAGCACTTTTGACACCAGCTAGATCCAAAAGTGCACTGCCTCCAAAATCCCCCATGTTTCCACTCCAAACAACCCTGAAGGCTGCTGCTCCTCCACTTCACCACTAAAGAGTTTTGGCAAAGCGCTTTTGCTGCCACACTCCATTTGTGCAGATTCCTCTGATGACTGCTTGTGAAAATCAGTGTTCACTCACATAGCTCTCACCTCTTTGGGGTAAGGAATCAGTGCTCCCACTTCTCAGATTTCTCACTTCATGTGCAAAGGAGAGGGCTAGAGAAGCTGGATTTCAGGACAGTAAATACCCAGAGTGACTTGACAGTAAGCAAGTCATCACTCTGTAATGTTCATGGCAACAGCTTTTGGCATTGCAGGCGAAGAAACAATTCATTACACAACAGACAAACAACGATCTTATAAGGCAAACTTTCAGTGCAGCCAATTACTGTATATGCAGTAGTGACTACAAGTCTTATGCTACCATTTAAAGACTATCCATGAGATGACTCAGTTTTATCAGTTTATCTTTTTTATGAAGAAATAATCAGGGAATGTACTAAATAAATAGGGAAGATGGGTTTGAGTGGAAGCTGGGTGCCTGTTTTCCTTGTATACATGTGAAAATCTGTCTCTCACAACTCTAGTAGAAACATAGTCTAGTCACAAAAAACATTGTTTCAAATATTTGCTTCACAATATGCTGTTCTTCTATGATACATAAGTTGGCAGTTTCTTTTCCCTGACTGGGTTACTCCCTGGACCTTTCAAAAGTTTTGGGTTGGTTCTGGATGTACACTTATAATGAATATATATTAATAAGCATATGTTCGGGTATACACACTTTCACAAAAAGCTAGATTTTTAAGAACTTCGCTGATGCCCCTGAGAAATTGGTAATTTAATGGTTTTTATATTTATTTTAGAACTTCCTATTTTGGGGTTGGACTTTGTCAGAGTTGAGTGGCAACTTGCCAGCTCATTTTTCTTCTTTAGAATCAAGGATCAAACATCTCTCTAGATAAGAGCATTGAAGCACTGTTCACTTCAACTACATCTGCTTTTAACACCATATGCTAATTAACCTTTGAGTTTCAATACAAATCCCTCAGCAGCTCACGCTCCTCAGTCATGATTCAGATGTGTAAGTAAGATTCTCAGACACTGCAAAACAATTTAACTACAAGTAAATCAAAAGCACTGGATGTTTACACCAATTGAGAACCCAGCCAACCATCTTAAAATTGCAGAGGCTTCCACTCAGGTAAGCACCACTGCTGAAGTATTTCTCCCCCATGGATATGCTGCCTTTTTCATTCTTGTTGATGCAGTAAGAAATATCTGCAGCAGCATTTCTGAACTGTGCCCTGGGACTTGCTTAGAATTCTCCCCTTCTTTGAGCAGAGGCTCTGTTTACCCACTTCAGTTGATCTCTGTGTGCCAAGGCTCGACTCACATAGTATATACTGCTGGGGCACAGGTATGCCTTTCCTTCCCAAGCTGTCACCACCCTTGCTGGAGAATCAGCTGCCAGCCCAGCCTCAGCATCTATGGGGGACCCTCACATGTCACAGTGCTGGACTCCCTCTTGCTCCTCCATCTGGAAGCACAGCCATACCCTTTCCCTCTCAAGGCGAGCAGCCAGGAAGGGCCAGAAGTCACTTCGCACTGTTATTTGCTACCTGCCAATCCATGCACCAGAGCCAGCTTCATCTGAGAATCTGTCTTTTAGATTTAGTTTTCCTTCCAGGCAAAGGGGTAGCATGACACTGCTGCCAAGTATATGTTTTGTTATAGCTTCCCATTGCTGCTGAATGCCACAGTTTATTCTGTATCAGGTTGTTCATCACAGCTCTGTTTCACGTTTTTCAAAGTGTTTTGGAAGACACATTATCTGAATGTAGACTGCCCATGACAGTGGCACAGTGCAATACAGCATGGAAATTTCCCTAAAGCAGATGAGAGAAGAAGAGGAGGCAGAATGGCTCCCTGGGGTAGGGACCAACGCAGCCATGGCAATGAGAAAGTTATTGGGATTTATCAGCTCAGCTAGTGCTTATTCCAAAATTCAAATGTTCTTTTCCTTCTCCCTGTGTGGGCCAATCTAGTGCACACTGAAGTCAGTGGGAGGTCTACCCATGAGTCTGAAAAGCACATAGGCAAACTTTAGAGAAGCTTTTTCATTTAGAGAATAACAAAGTCACCTCCCTGTAGATGTGACATAGCTAAATATCAAACATCTGCAGCTACTTTACTGACAGCTGCCCTTCTATACTGAGCCTCTAGTGCTCAAAAAACTTGATGTTTGATGTGCTGAACGAGAGGATTAGGTTTGACCTTTTGAGAAAAGAAGCAAGGGAAAGATGGGGGTCAGTCTACTTTGCAGATGAAACAACAAAAAGGACTCAGACTTTGTCCCTAAAAAATAAATAGGCCTTCAGACTGAAGCAATTTCAGCCATTCCACGTCTTACATAATCCTCCAGTGGTGGCTACATCATTCAATCCCCATGCTTCAATTTTGCTCTCTGGCCCTTTTTTTTTTCTATACTCTCTCTCACCAGCTTCCTGAGGTTTCTAGGTAGCAGTGCAGCACTCCTAGAGATGGATGTGCTCTATGATAGTAGCAAGAACAGCATTATGATAATGACAGGGAAGAGGTACCCAGCATACACCTGACAGATGGTTATGAGCACAGGGACATGAACACAAACTCATTAACACATAATGTATGCTAAGATGCTTCTAAATGGTGTTAGTGGGTACCAAGGAAGAGCTTTTCTAACTTTACTGTTAATTACCACTGTAACAACTACTAGTTTTCACTGAAGTGTTTTCTGCTTTTACTAGCAGAGGAATTACATACGTTTAGTCATTCCAATGTTACTTACTCTGTGCTCAATCCTTACACTGTCTGCATGAAAACTCACTTCAACCAGAACAAGTATTACAAGCCATGTGTTGATATGACTCCTCTGAGACAGGTCTGAAAATGGAAATAGAGGTCTCCCACATTTCTATTATCTTGGCATTGTCCTGAAGTGGTTCACTAACAGATAGCACTCAGCAGAGGCGAGAGAAAACACCACAGAAATGGGGAAATACAGTATGGACAGGTGGTGATAGTGAAAAGGAGTGAGACATGCTGTCATCACATAGGGAGTATTTTAGCTTTGCTTAAAAAAAATCACATACCAAAAGGAGCTGCTAGCCACACACTCAAAGCCAAGAATTTCATTGGATTTGGGCAAGCAGTAAAGAACAGCTTCATATTTCCAAAACATACAGCTTCTCCAGAGTGGTAACTACTGCATTCCCATCATGCTGAAGCAAAACCACAGCACTGGACTCACTTGTCCAAGGTCAGAGTAAACTGCAGAGTCTACCCCAAGCCCTGCTCTGCCCTTCCTCTCTTGACAACCCCTCTCTCAACTTATTCAAGAATGTTTGCAAGAAGGGAACAAGTTGCTGTTCAGCCACAATGACAAGTCCACACAAAGGAAGAGTTCATTTTTTATAGCTGATAGATATGTACGCTGAAATTGTGCAAACAAACACCTTTAAAACCAATCACCCAAATGTTAGTAATCAAGTTTAGGGGCTTGGTATGTTATTTCAGATGAACTCAAAGAATTCTTTTATGACGTGTGCATGTAGAAGCACAATGCAATGTAGGTAGCTACTGCAGTACAAATGAACATTCCCTAACAAGCTAGTACTTTCCAAATGCCAAAGGACAGCTCTGCCACAGGGATACAACAAAATACAAGGACAAGTCACGTGGATTTTGGCAGTGGATGTTATAGCAAGTAAAGCATACATGAAATATATGTCGATAAATGTACCCTCCAGCTGCTTGTTTTTTTACTCTGTCTTTGCTACTGGCACTTACATTATAAAAGAGTATCCTTTTGGCTCACAGAAAGATCTTGTACCATCCACTTTTTCAAGACATGCTTAATAAATCCTATTTGCAGCATAAATCATACCTTACAACAAATTATATTTAGAGGAAATAATCTCCAAATGTAGTTGCTTAGTATATGGAATAAAGCCACCCCTTATATTAAAATTCACATCTGTAGTGTTTGAGCATGCATGGCAGCAAACAAAGGAACCACAAACAAGTCCACTTAATATATCTTTACACAGCTTAAAAGACACCTTCCCCTAATTTTTATTAATTTTTCTTTCAAAGAGATAAAAAAAGCTCAAAGCCTTCATAGTCTCACAGTGCTGCAGCCATTTATCATATCACAAAGGTGAGAAATGCACTTCAGCTCATTTCACCAACAAGGTAATACCCCTCACGTAAGACTGTCTTTTTAAAAAGTCCAGTGAAAGTCTGTTCAAGAAAGATGCTGCCAGAGCCTGAATCAAAGCTGATGGATAGGAATTACTTGATCAAAGCATAAGAACAGAAAAGCATTATTATTAAATGGCTTTATGCTTTAATGCCTTTGTACATTTACTCATTGATCTGGGCTTTAACAACAGCTCTCTACAAAGATATTGCTGGTGAGAGACCTTTTGTGTACTGCACCATGTCACATACCCCACTGCAAGTAACAAAAGCCCTAATCAATAGAAATACAACTGCATTTTTGGTCAAGAGCACAAAGGGTCACTATTTGGTCTTTTTTTATTATGCCTGCACATGAAATTTCCTCGGTACTCAAGACAGACTACTGGTCTAAAATGGTCACTGCTGAGAGCCTTGTGCTGATGATATTAGGGTATAGGTGCTGTAATTGCTATCTAAATATGATAATTCATATCAAACAATGAGGTTCCACTTCAGATTGCTAATTTACAAATAACAAACACTGGGAGGAAAACAGAAAATATGCTGTTTCTTCACTTCCTTTCTCTTGGTCTTTTATGTACGTCACACCCAAATACTCCCTTCTGATCAAAGTGGGAGCTCTATGGCTTTCTGATTCAATATTTACTTCTAACTTGGAAATTATTCTGAAATACATATTTTATTGCTGATATTCTGTATGTTAACTAAACCTGAACCAAAACAAACCATAAACTGTGAAGTTTTGCCTTCACCATAGGTCTGCACCACCCCAGAAGGCACCATCAGCCTCACACAGAAATTGCACAGGGGCCCTAATCTGTCCAAAGATAGATGAGCAGAAAAGCCAAGTTTCCAAATGCCCTCTGCTGGCACCTGTCAGTATTACTAACAGTTCCACCCTATTCCTAAACTATAAAGCCAGTTTTGAAGAGTTATTATTTGAAGATATTAACAGGCTGCAGAACCCAGCCATCCTCCTGCCACGGGATCCAGTAGCCAAGTCCTCATCCCTGATATGTTGGCTCACAAAGCCCAGCACTGCTGTCACAGAGAGCACCACAGGCATCACTCAGCCTTTCCCACATCCACCCCAGTGCTGGGCACAGTACAAGGCTACAGCATGAACAAAGCCACAGGTGGTTTTTGAATTATTTTACCCATCTTTCCCCAAATTAGTGGATTTCCAAGCACGATGGAATGACCACCTTATTTCCAATATCCCCCTTAGCCATCCACTAGGAATTCGAAAAAGTTACTAGGAACTGGTAGAGACAAAAGCCAGGTTACAGTTCCCTGATATTCTGGCTGTGAATTACTATTCTTTTACTATTACCTTTAAGTGAGGAGATTGTTGCGACGATGTTTTGAAGTTATGTTTCAATTCCATGTTAACATAACTAAACCAGTGTATCAGAACAGACCAACAATTAATAATACAGATTGGGAATACATATCCTGGAGGGATCACTGACTTCCTGAAAGAGATGATTATTCATTTCCATGGTGGAACTCTCAGAAATAGCTGTTGAAAACATGGGCCTGACAAAGCAACCTACTTTTCATTAAGCACTCTAAGGGATGAAAGCACTTCAGCATGTTTAAGAAGCACTGCTGGGAAAGGAAAAGAACACTCCTGTGTCTCAGGGTGTGCACAAAAAGGAACCATGTAATAAAACACCAATAGCTAAAAATGTCTAAAGTCTCTTCAAGAAGAAATGGTCATTGCATTAATGAACTGAAGAAGATGGACCAGTCTGATTTAAGTCTTGCAGTTGATTTGTGGGCTAGGAAACTTCAGCCTAGTGATTATTGTTACTCATGTGGAACAGAGACAGCAACAGGGTTGCCTTTTTGATTTTGCACTAGTTTAGCACCTGTATGGATGACAGATTTTAATTTTGTCATCCTTTGCCATATTTACATATTTACAGTTGGATGGGGTAGAGAAATAATTTTGTTTGGCCAAGAAACCTGAAGGGGGCCTTACTTTCAGAGGGGAAATCAACTTGATCTTCACATTCTGGTCAAGTGGAACACATAATCATTAGCATGATACTAGAAAGGCATTTGGTTTTTGGGATGAGAAATGTCAAAATGCAAGGGGTGGTAGGAGAGGAAGGGCTGTCACTTCAAATACAGCAGCTTACCTTCATTTTGACACTTACTAAGTACACTCCAGGAAATACACCAGAGGTAAAGAAGAATAACAGCATCCTCTATGAAAGCCTCGAAAATACTTTCTACTCAAAGATGCTGCATTGCCACCTTCCTCCCAGCATGGGGATACCTGGAGCTCTCCCAGCTTTGCATCTCTACAAGCAACACAGGGAGAGGCTTCTAAAGCAGCTCCATGGTATTCTCTTGCTGATGATCTTCATGGAATTTAAAATCAGACTCAATTTGCTAGAAAGAATATTTTACTCCCCAAAGTCTGTAAATTTACTGTGGGAGTCCCAAAACTCTAGCTGTGTTCTTTCCTTCTTGCTAACAGATTTCAAGGGACTTGCATAGAAATAGCACGTTAGAATTTAGGAAATAAACACAGAAATGAAGCACAAGTTATATCAAAATGCAGCTGACTTGTCTAGTTCTATCTTTTTCTGCAGTGATAACAACATGGGGGAAAAACACTCCAGTAAAACCTGACGTTAGAACTCAATGCTATGTCTTCAGGACATTTTTACATATTCTGAACAGGCCCTGGTAAATTGTCTCACATTAGACTCCAAATATTGAGAAGCAGTTGTAAGGTATGTCCTGTTACAGTGCTTTGTAGAACAATTACTAATGCCTGGAAAATAATGGCTCTAAAATAATTCATAAGAAAATAACAACTATTCTAGACATTAAAAGTATTTACTAAGCCTTGGGTTAAAAATGAAGGTGTAAAAATTTCTGGAAAAAAAAAATACACAGAAGATTAACATTAATCCCTTGGAAACAAAGTTCAGAACTCGAAAACACAGTTAAGATAATAAACATTTAATACCATCTTATTTAATTCTGTATCATTTACCACAGTAAATTATTTTCCATGGCTTTGTGGAGAAGGACCTGGGGTTCTGCTGGCTACCACATTAAAAATAACTCAGCAGTTGCCTTCAAGAGCACAGACCAGCTGTGTACTGGGCTGTATTAAAAGAAAGGAAGTCGGAAGATCAATGGAAGAGATTAACATGCTCCACTCAGCACTTACAAGACTGTGCCTGCAGTTTGTGGGATAAGTTTAGGGCTCCTGGAGTGAGAGTAACAGAGGGGCACCAGGATGATTAAGAAATTGAAGCATGTGATAAATCAAAGGCTGAGAATTGGGCTCAAGCAGTCTTAACAGAAGGTTAAGGGATGGTATTTCTGGCTTCCACTACATAAAGAGTCTCTCCGTAAAGAGCTGCCCAGTAATGGGGAGAGGCAATGGCCACAACTTGTGATTATGAAAATTCTCACTCGGTATCAGGGACAGCAGGAAAGGAGCAATCACTGGGAGGTAGTTCAGCATTGGAATAGGGTCTCTGAGATATGAAGAATCTCCATCTTTGGAGGTGAAGACAAAATATAAGATTAGAAAGGCTCTGAGTGACCAACCCATTATAACTTCAAATCTGTCACTGCTTAGCACAAGGGATGAGACCAGATGACCTCTACATGTCTTTTCCAACATAAATTTTTCTCCAATTCCAAGATTTACAGGAAAGTTGAGCTGTATAACACAGTAACAACTCAAACAAGCTGCATATTGAGAGCAAGACAGGAGTTAAAACACCACAAGTATCACAGCATTTTGGAAGAAGAGTGTGAAAAGACAACAGGCTGCCTGAGAGATGGAACATGGGGCCTACTGTGTCCCAGATTGCATTCCAAACACTAAACGAGGAATGTATTTTTACTCAGATTAAGTCACCTGACAGAGAACAAGGGATACTTTGGCAGACCCAAGCAGTAGGGAAAAGGCATATGGAGACTTTTTACAAAAATTCTTGGGAACTTGGCTGCAAATTGTAAGTGGCTTGTCACAGAAGGGACACAGAGGCACAGGCTATTTACATGGTTATGATAAAAAATCAGATATATGGTAGAAAACCCAAACACACAGAATGCAGGATGGGGGGCCAGGCCCAAAGGACTATTCATCAGATTACAAATGGATGTGCTTTAGCTGACCTGACATGTATATAAAGTACAAAACTGACAAAGTAAGAAGTATTGTGCATTGATAGCTCTGCTAAAGTATAACTTAAAAAGAGCAGAGAAGTAATACACCATAGATCAGAGAGAGTCATACAGGAGAAGAACACACAAATATCACAGGATTTTTCAGTCATTTTCACTCCCAAAGCATCTGCAAAAGACGAGACACAGTGAAATGGACACATAAGAAATGGACAAAAGAAAACACTTCATCACATATTTGCCTCTTCCACTTGATGAGAATAAAGTGATTCAAAACACAAGAAATACCCATCAGATGCAACTGACCAGGTTTTCAAAATAACAATGATACATGCTTAAAAAGCACTGAAATCTTCTGGAGAAATATCACAGTAGCACAATACAAAGTGGCATACTTTTTGACCTCAAGTCCTCGAGAAAGTGTCATGGGCAGGACAACTCTAAAATACTTTAGATAGCATTCAAAGCCCTTGATGTTCATCTTTTCAGTAGAAACTGTGCTTTCCGTTCCCTCATTCCTGGCCTGTGGTGAAGAAGATAAAAAAATATTTGTGTCCAGATCCTGTGTATGCCCTTCACTGGTATAGCCCAACAAGCTTTAAAACAGAGTTTATTATTGTTATTGCCATCTGACAGATACAGGCACTGAAGGACAAATAAGAAAGATTACTCAGCAGAGCAGTGAGAAAGATACAAATGGCATGAGTCCCTGTATCCCAGCAGCATTTCTTATTCATTAGGTCAACACACATTTTATTGTTCATATTTTTGTTATTAGTCTTGATCCACAAAGGACCCAGACTGAAGACAGCTCAACAACACCAGCTTACCTTTTCAGCTTGCAAAAGTTGCATTTATATTTCATCCAACGCATACTGATATGTCCCGCATGTCTGGGCTCTGTCTTCTACGCTGATATAGAAAAGCTCCATAGTAGATAAACAACTCCTCATCTTTTGTGGAGTTTGTGTAACATAGGAACTGCTTCCACCACAGGATGCTCAATTCACATTAATCTGTAGACAGAACTTGAACATCTCTTATCATTTGGCTTAGACTCCCGGCAATGGAGGGAGAAGGAGGGGAATTTATACAGCTATGTTTCTTGTGACTAGCAGGAATTACTAGCAGGAATGCTTTCATGAGCAGAGAATAACAGAAAATAGCCTAACCAAAGACTATCACTGTAACACGCAGGAAGTATTTTAGCATACCTGTAAACTTATCTTGTAATTGCACTGAAAGCTGAGCTTGCAGTGATTGCAATAAAGATCTTGTTCACAGTCCACGCACCCACTGCATCCTCACTGATTAAAGAATGTAAATCAAGGGAATTGTATGACTTCTGCAAATAGATGCTGAGCTACATATTAGTTTACAGAGTCACACAGAATCCATGCCCAAAGGACAAAAGGAAACGAATATGGTGCTGTTTCTGACTTCTGCCACTAAGAAAGGAAGCAAATTAGCCAGGCAAGGGTGAAATACTGTGCATGTGCTGCATATGACAAGAGCTTTCTGGTGTTAATACTTGGTGCACAGCTATTCCATTTAAAAAGCCAAACAGAGTCCTAGGATCTCCACAAAAGCACGTTCTGAAGTATAATGCCTCTGGCTACGTTTTAGAGCCACTATTGATCTAAAAATCCATATAACATAGGCAGTGTACTTTGCTCCAGCGTTTTCCTCACAACAGACATTTCTGTGCATGGCATCAAGAGAGGGTTTGCAGCCATATCCCCCTAGCCAGTGCTCCCAGGGGGAACAAATTTTACTGGGAAGGGTACTGCACCCAGACAATATGCTCCCATTCCTTGGCAAGGACAAAACAAGTGTTTTCAATTCATCAGAAGGAGTTTGGTTTCTCATAGGTAACTTGCTCTCTTGCTCCTCTGTGCAGCTGCTTTTAATCTATTGCTCTTGAAAGGCACCATATTGATAGGTTTGACTTTGATTTAACAATGTACGGAGGCAGTCCCCCCACCCCAGCAGTGCCAAGAGATACCAGCTTACAGGGAATTATTGATCCTGCCACCTAACTCAGCACTGCAGTGCCATTTACTCAAAGTCCTGCCATCCTCTGCATCTACAAAACATACAAGCATAGGCAACCACGGAAGGAAGCTCCTACTCAATGATCTGTCTGTCAAATTGCCTACAACTTGGTTTATAAAAATCCCTGTCAGTAGAGTACACTACATCCAGTTTGATATAGCCACTGGCGTACCTGCTAAATCTGCCATGCACAAAGCCTGATTATATCGGAGCATGGAATGAGGTGAACACCTGATTCACTACAACCAGCTAGAAGCCACTAAATTCATTTCACATCCTCGAAGACACATCAAATCCAACAACTGATCTGCAGTGGCTTCAAAGCAGCTAAAGTGAAAGACTGTATTTCATTACAAGCTGCCTAAGCTCATGCATTTCCCTCTCTGGCCACACAGCTTTTACTTTGAACTGCACAAATAGATTAAGGTCTATTGTCAAAACAATTGGACAATGTCACCCTGGATGAGATGAACAGACAGCAAGTAAGCAGTGGCTGTATTGAGAGCAGACAGCAGCAAGTTACTAAGGAAGAAAGCAAACTGTCTTTCACAAAGGTGAAAATGCCTGATTTTTCAATTACTTGGGATATTTTAAGCACACACTGACCAAATGGACAGCATTAAAACTACCTCAGTGCCTGCTGCAGTGAAACAGAAAAGCACATTGCATAGGCCAGCCAACACAGCTCTGAACAGTCACCATTATTGTTGCATATTAAAACATGCCAAATGGTCCCAGTGCCTTATAAAAGAAATCTGGCTGGTTTTACACATTTGGTTTTGTGCCAAATTAGAAAATTATTTGCCAGAGCAGATTATAACAAGGAGAACTCAGACTGCCTATGACCCTTGCTCTGTGCTTGGGCTAGTGTCTCCTACGTGACAATTTTGAGTGAAAATCCTGGCCCTTGTGCATCTGAGGATTCTTCTCTCACAGACACAAGGGAATCATAGCTCAGCCACAAACTGGTACAGAAAAACACAGTAGCAAGAAAAAAGCCCCCACTATTAAGCTGCCAAAGCATGAAGAAGTGCAGAAGTAAGATCTGCTTTGATACAGATCTATTAGCCATTTCATGCCCTCTATAGTCCTGGTATGTGCACATAAATAAAGTGGTCGTGAACATGATGCTTTCCTGAAGTTCAGCAACAGCCAGACTTTAGAGGGCATGGAGAGATTTTCACCCAGGTCCAAGCATCAGGAAGATGCAGCCAGCAGCTGTGGTGCTATAAACTCCTCTCCCTGTTGAACCCTGCTGCTGTCCATCATGCCCTGTGCAGCCATCCTCCATGTGGAGGAACCCTTCCACATTCCTCCACATCCAGTTTTATCCCTTCATCTGCTGCTTTATACATACAGCAGAGGGCGAGGGCACAGTAACTTCTTCGTAACATAAAACCAGCTGACTCGTTTATTAAATTGAAACTCTGGAAAAAACTTTGCTTTTGGAAGCTCTATTAAGATGGCTGATAAACATAAAGACATATTTTCTTCTGCTGGGGCAAGTCAGGGGTTGGGAGGGATAGGACCAGACTTGGGAGGACTACGTGAAGTGTCCAGGAAATTCAGTAAGCCACAGAGAGTGAGAGCACAGACAAGCTCTCCTGGTCTGCAGAACTGGTGATGGAAGTGCTGGGGAAAATAGAGCAAACATGCTGCTGTTGGAGAGAGAGGAGGGGCAGCAGCTTAGTTTGCAGACAAAGAGAATGAAGAGGGACTGTGCAAGTTGTCAACAGACCTGTGAGGGACAGAGGGAGATTCTGATGAAAGATTTCAGTCCTCTCTGCAGAAAGACAAACACAAAAAAACTTGTACCAAAGAACCACACCCACAAGGCTGATACCGAATTAGCTTAGCACATGGCTCTGTTGATTCTGCTCAAGTATTTTCTGTTTGATGACAGACTGAATTGCTGCTCACTGAACCAGGGTTATCTCCCCCATGCATTACCAGCCTGGCAATCAGAAGGGAACCTGGCAAACTTGACTAAGAACAAGGACAAAGTAATCTTCTCTCTGAGGCCTGCTGCCAAGCAACAGAGCTGCCTGCCTGCCAGCAGCAGCACTTACACCAGGGACATGCTGCAGGAGCTGGTCTCTCTTCCTGGCAGGTAAGCATGTGTCACCTTGGGGCAGCCCATCTGCTACCTTCACCACCTGATGGACATGGAGGAGGATGCAGGAGGGGCACAGCAGGAGTTAAGAAAATAGCCTTTTGTCTTGCCTCTGCCATCAGCTTTCAGTGATGCACTCCCAAGTGCTGGCACCATCAAGATACAAGGCACGGCTTGGCGTGATAACATGCTCTCTCTACCCTGCTGCTCCAAGCAGCCATCCCGTGCTGTAAATATGACAGCACTAAGTTCCCAAGGAAACCAGAGCTCCTTGGTACTTCTGCTTGTGGTTTTCCGGTTCATGCAAAGAGGGCAGACCATGCTGGGTCAGATCCCGTAGGAGATCTGACTGATACTGATGAGCTACAATTACCAGGCTTGCTCCCAGGACTCCTGAAGAGCTGACAGTGCAACGGCTTGGCCATTATGCTCCAAGCTCACTACTAGCCATGCCATAAGATTTCATTGCTGTTCACCACCCCTCAAAAGTGGTTTATTCAAATACTGCTGTGTGATATTCTAATGGTGCTTTCCTTTGGTGTTGCACCGAGAGTCCCACGAAAACATCTGGAGACAGTGCAGAAGGGTGAAAAAGCCAGACGGTTGCAAGCGCATAATAAACCGTGTGTGAAATTTCACACAAGAGCTCATTGGTAACTGCTTTGTGGGCTCTGATGGTAGAATGACACACTTAGAACTTGCCAGAGTCCCCACATCCATCCTTCCACAGGCTAAGGCCCAAACTGCTCTTCACTACGCAGGAAACTTGCTGCTTCCCAGACAGTTGACACTTAAATACCAAATAAATTTCTTTCCAGATTGGGTTATATATTCAAGGGTATTTTGCTGAAGTGTAGAAACTTTTCGTCTAACACTCATAACATTTTTAGCTTCTTTCCCACTTGTTTTTCCACAGCCTTTGGTGGTGTCTTCTTCAGCTTGTGGATAAAAGGAAATCATGCACATGCTCTGCCAAATCAGGTAGCTTAGGGCAGCACCCCAGCTTGAAGTTGATATCTCATTTAATATTCCTTTAATCCTGTCCATGGTAGTTGTGCTACAGAGACCTCATCAACACCGGGTTTGCGTCCAAAACCAACTTGCTTTCTGTATCCTCTTCTCTGGCAAACCCCACTGCCAGCTTTTAAAAGGCAGTATTCTTTATAGCCACCCACAGCATGTACCTTAACTTGAGAGATTTTAGCTTGGAAATTATGCTAAATTTTAAATTGTAGCTCTAAATGGTTGCAGAACATTTTAGCAGCTGCTTTCTGGCCCTACCTTCATTGCCCACTTCTCCCTTCCCAGTTCCACTTGTCTCAGCCCACTGGAGTATTTTGGACTCTTTGCTGATAGTTCAGATAGGGGAATCAAATCAAGTTTTAATCAAGCATTCAAATCACTGCAGGTAGACTAATTTGACAGCTTCCATAACCAGGCACTCTTGTGACAAAAGCCACCAGCGCATGAAACTCACATATGCTGTGCCAAAGCTGAATTACTAATGCAATACAAGCACCAAGGACCCTCCCCAGAAGACTGCTAACTATACTCTGCAGATAAACTTAGTATTCATAATGCTAACTCATCACAAGAGATGCTAAACTGGGGAGGAAGAGAGGGGTGGTACAGAACACCTCCCAGAAGCCCAAGGTTGGTGCTTCTTTTCTGTATGCATGAGAGAATCACTGGATTGTTTCTTGGAAAAACAGACCTGTCCTCGAGCCATGTGAGTAGCTCTTCTTGGCATAGCTGTCCTGAGAAGTACTTTCTCTTCCAGTTATTCTCTGGATCCTTCGATAAGTGAGTTCACCTCCTGGGGTTAAGCCAAGGGGTACAAAACCTAAAGGTGGCCAAGAGGTAGCAACCATGCACAACAATGTAGATGAATAAGCAGTTTGCTGCTGACCCTGACAGCACAGCAACCACAGAGAAAAATTTACTTTTCTGAAGGTCCAAATCCTTCTGCTAAGCGTGAAAAAGGAAGTCGTTCTCACATGACAAAAACCTTAAAGCAAGTCCCACATGGAAACTGTCACACAAGAATATTTTTTAGTTTCAGGCAAAAGCCCAACTGCTTCTCTGTGCTCCTGCAAGATACATTTTTGGAACTACAGCAGGGTCATAACAATAGTCTATCTAGTCCATACTTGACACTGGGGATGCCTTCCCCACTTAGAAGGGAGAGATGATCTACAACTAAGGACTTTATATTCCAAAGTACTGAGCACTGACACAAATTACTGCCTCTCCTTGACATCCACAAAAATTTTACCACTTATGTCAATGCAAAAAGAGTTAGAACAACAATGGGTGCCCTTAAAATTCCACCAGCAAAGATTTGTTACAGAAATATGAATACTGGCGTAAATGCAGTCTGAGCTGACATATGCAGGTGCAAGCACCAGAAGAAGGACAGAGTGTTAAAAAGGACCTCTGTTGCTAATGAAGACTACACCAAGGTTGTGGCATTTGTCACATCCACCACTCCTATCTTCCTTTGCCCATGGAAAACAGGTAATGGGTTATAACCCGGCCTAAGATTTACGGAAGATGAAGTAAGCAAGGATGTGCAGGAAAGCACAGCTCTGCAAGCACTGCTGAATTCCAAAGGGCACAAAAGATCTTTCCAAAAACATGCTTGTTACATCAGGAAAACCTCCAGAACATCAGACATCCTTTGTCCTCTCTGTCACATACAACCAATCCTTGCCAAATCCCCTCTCCTAGAGCTTGGGTACATAGGTACATCTGTACAAGCATGCAGATGAATGACATCTATAACAAAATTAGCAGCAGTTGGTACAATCAACTTATTTGAAGATTTTTTTTTTAATAAATACTACTTTCCCCTTCCAGAAGACCTCCCACTAAATTCTGTTACACTGATTTTCCTACACACCCACAATTTCTGTGATACTCAGCCCCTAACTGCAGCAGCAGAAAAACCCACTTAAGTTTTCTTCATAAATTAAAACTCATTCTGCTTGTCTACCCTGTGATTAGAGCACCTCACCATTCTCAGAGTTGCTCAGACCACAGGCAACCTGTAGGTTATCCTAAGTGGAAAATGTCTGCATCAAAAGCTACTCTGACACTTCATGGGAATTCCTGGTTTTTTACAGCTCAGACAGTAAGGGCTGAACATTCAGTCCAAGGAGGTTAACAGGATAGACTATTGTATGACAACTGAAAAACTATTTATATTAACACTCATCATATTACCACCATGGATGGAACTTTAATAAAAAGGAGATTTTCTTCCCTTGCAGGAAAAGAGAAATGCTTCCAAAGCGAACGGTACTTTTACACATCTTAAAGTAAACTTATCATTTTATAGGAAGATTCTGGTGCCAACACGTCTCTCTTGCTCTCCACTTACGATACAAGAGAAATTACAGTAGGACAGTTAATGAGCCACTTATATAAGCCACACAAATGAGAGATGCTGCAGTACTAAACTTTTTGGTCTCTGAGTCTGTTGAAGAGAATAGCTTTATAATTCATACACATTTTAAAAAAAAAAACCAAAAACAACTTACAGTCAAAGACCAGACACTGAAATTCCTATCTGCAAGAGGCTGGCTGTAAGATTTAAGGCATCTCTCAGCCTCCGCTAACACTGAGCAAAGGAATTGTATCCAGCTTGTGTTGGAAGGATACATTTTCTCCTCCCACTTTCTTTTCTTGACAAGATTAGTTTTCCTGGGATGAGGGGAAAAGAGAAGCATGTGGCAGTGATGCATACAGTCCTGGTTCTGTGATAAGCAGAGACTGCAAACCCACCACGCTGAATCCTGCCAAACATATGCTCATGTGAACTAGATTATGGGGCTTCTGTTGGTTGAGTTGTTTATTTAAATTATGCCAGGGAACTCAATTTACATCTCCTAACCCTGCTTTTTCTCCTGCATTCCAAATTGTTTATGCTACATTATTTGGCCATAAGATTCCATTTAGAAGGAAAAGAAAGCTCTCCAATCTGTCAGTATTCCCATGTAATCTAATGTAGGGAAAAAATGGAACTCGATGAGAATCTCATCAATAATTTGTAGCATATATAACACTTGAAAAGATTAACTTCTTTAAAGGTCAGGTTCTACCAGTGGGTGGATAAAACCTGTCCTACCTTGTGGATGAATTTACCATTAAGAATGCTATTACTTGCCTTAATGAGACACCCCTAACATTTGATACTTCTGAAAAGATATTAAGACATTGATCCTTTTTAAGTTCAATCCAGTCATTAACAGAATTTGGGGGGGAAATGGTATACACATGCACAAACAAATGCTGCTCAACACAAGACCAACACTTGACGCTCTAAGCAGCCTTCATAAATAATGCTCCACTTTCAGCAAATGGTGATTTGCCATTTCTTGGTCCTTTGCAAAAAAAAAAAAAAAGAAAAAAAAGAAAAAAAAGGTGTCTCTCACGTCCTCTATGTAAAACAAAATTTTGAGTTTGGACTCCTGGGGCTAAAATCCCGGCTATAGGCCATTTCAGAAAACAAAACATACACCTGAAAAACAACAAAGACTATTAATCACCTCAAACTACTTAAAATTACAAAGAAGCAAGGAAGCCAAGGTTTGTTCTGTAGGGGGCTGTATGCTTCAAACGCAGTCAGAACTTGGCCACAAAAAGGAGAATACAACTTTTCAAAAATATTGAACAAATTAGAATTCAAATCTTTGTTTCATAAATCCAAATTACTGTGTTGATAGCCGTTTCACTTTAGGGTATGAAAAGAAAAATCAATAAACTGAACAATTTCCATAGATATTACACACACTTCCCAACTTCAAATAGGACCAGGAAAGGTTATACAAAGGACACAGAAAAGAACATTGCACTGGCATTACCATAGAATTTAGAAAAAGTTTGGTTATGAACAGCAACTAAAATAGGTTATAGGATTTAAATCTGATGCCCTGAGACTAATTTGTTTCCTTACTCAGCTATAGCCTTGCACAGAGAGTGAGGCAGAATTGCAAGGGGATACTGTTTACCTATTTTCTGTGAAGCCAAATCTATTAACTGTGTGATTTACTAACACCATCACATTGCAAGTCCTGGGGTCTTACTTGTATCACTGTAAACATGCCTGAGCTTTTTGTCCCATGAAATGCTTTCAAGATCTCACCATTCCATGGTCACTTTTGTCCTGCTATTCAGTTCAAGTTGTTCTCTGCTTGCCACCCTCTGAGCTACCAAGCACTGCTATTCTGCCACCATGTGTGTTAGCTCACATTCAGCTTCTCAGATGTTTCACTGCTGTTGTTTTCTGTGCATCAAAGTGTGAATGTAA
This sequence comes from Entomyzon cyanotis, assembly GCA_024500445.1. Taxonomy (NCBI): domain Eukaryota; kingdom Metazoa; phylum Chordata; class Aves; order Passeriformes; family Meliphagidae; genus Entomyzon; species Entomyzon cyanotis. The sequence continues at coordinate 45,189,548 of JAKEPQ010001030.1, read as the reverse complement.
GGAAAAGGCACCTCAGCTGTCCTTTCCATCACACAGATGCTTCTTAGATGTGTGGCTACATGGACAGAGGGAAGGATACAGCCTCCCAGCTCCTAAACTTGTGTCCACCTTAGCATTAGGATCTCTCCAGGTTTTGAGCATTGTACACTTCTGACCAAAAGGACTGACTGTGTATGTGTACACCTTCATTCATACATGCTTGGTCATTCCTCATTTCCATGCCTGCTGATCATATCTATTCCTAGCCATTTGTTGTCATTAATTCTATAATTGTCTGTGTTGTACCATTTTCTTTTCCTGTAGATTAGCTTTCTGTTAACATTTTCACCCTCTTGTGTCACAGAGCATCCTTTCTTAGTCATCTGTCATTTTAGCACCAGCACACATGCTCCTGAAGTTTATTTACTACAGCTCCAGGCTCCCTCCTCCCAAACCTGGCTCCTTCCTCCCCAGCTACACATACACGAACTCACAATTTCCACTGGTCTCTAGACTAGGTTTGTCAACGTTGGGAAAAAGTGCAGAAAGGCCAAATCTCAGCAAATCTTGCTGCTCACCAGTTAGTAGGCACCAACAGCTACAGGTAGGAGAGCCAAACACTTGGTGGGGTGGGCTGGTACAGCTGCCCAGCACAATCTGTGAAACAGCATGTGCTGCTTTTAAACCCGCCTGCCAAGGGAAGGATGCAATTGTCCAGCCACTGCTCATGGCATGACAAAGTTGGCAGCATTTCAACTGGAAGAAATCCCCATTCGCTTCTCAACCCTGTCCTTCCTGAAAGTGTATTCCGTATCACCTGCCAGATGGTCCCCATCATGCTGAGACAAGGTGCCCCACATTCACTCCCCATCACAAGCCATGGAGAGGACACTCCTGCTCTCTTACACTCAATCCTCCACAAAGTAGAGTTGAAAAGTCCACCTTTCCGGCTTGTTTGTCAGCATAGCCTCTTCTCTCTCCCACAGAGAACACAGCTCTTGACATCACCTCCCACAGCAATAAAAGAGAAAGGCTTTAGCATTTCCCCAGCAATCACATTAACTTTGATGAATTGTCTGGCAGTGGCACCTGCTGCTAAGGATACAGATGTACAGGATGAACTAAAAGGCATTTCTCCATGAAGCAGATGATATCACTGCACATATGTCATTGTACAAATATGTATTTTTCCTGTCATCTGACCAATGATTTTAGCTTTGGCAAAGGCATCAATTAACATCAATTAACAGGGGGAAAAACAACATCAAACAAACTTTGCAGAAATTCTAGTAGTAAAACAAGAGCGTAAGGAAGCATTTCTTTATGTTCCACTGAGAGAAGCTGTGCTTCATTTTGAGTAGAAATTTGCTGTATTTAAAAGATCATTAAATACAGTTCCAGGAAAAAAAGAAAACAAACAATCTGACATGTAGTTCATAATAAGAACTTGAGTATCCTTACAACTGAGTTCTGCTCTGTGGCTACCAACCTTTTCTAATGGAAACATACACATTCATGTTATTCAGTATCAGGCAAATTCTCCTACAGGGAAATTCCATTTCAGCAAAGCAGATCAAAATTCAGACGGAATTAGTGTTCTCCAAGTATGAGATCCAGCAGAAAAATCTCCCATTCCATTTTGGACTTAGGAAATAACTACAGTAGAATAGACTCTAGAATATTCATTGTAAGGTAGATGCAACACACAACATATACTGCAAACCCTGAGAACATATTGGTCACTGCAACAAGGACTATCAAGGGATTTAAATGAGCTGCACAAAGACGCTTTTGTTCTTCTTATGATTATTAAATGATGGTTATCAGAGTGTATTTACTTTAAGGGGGGCACATGAGAACAATATAAAAGGTCAGGTATTCAGTTCCTCATCTGACATTTTTGGCTGTTCAGAACACACAAAACAAGTGCAAAACTGCTATCAAAACAAATTAGTGATTTTTCATCATCTGGCATTTTCTGTTCCAGGCAGCATCATTCTGGTATAGATGGTCCAAAATGGATATATATTGCTAAGGGCAGGAATAGGACAAGGAGAGACAGGTCAGGTACAAGAGGTTCTGCTGTTCAGGTGTGTTGAGTCAATTAGTCTATGATGAGATCCATTACAGTTACTAATTCAGAAAGCATTAATTTAAATTAGCTTGCAGGCTGCTCTTAGTTCTGCAAGGGATAAAAATTTCTCTTCTGGCTTCATCAGTTCTGACTGTAATTACACCACCTGATCACAACTAAGGGCCTTCTTTTCCAAGACATCTGCAGGATGTACACTAAGACTGGACTTCTGTGTGGCTCATAAGAACATTCATGCTTATATTAAATAGGATTTTAAATTTATTTTCAACCACTAAATGAGGGGCTTCTACTCTGTGCGGTATTAGCCCATGTCCACATTTTTTGGGTCAATGTTTTAGTATTCTTTTTGTCATACCTACAAAGTACAGGCCTTTTGAAAATGTTACAGCTTTTTAATTGAAAAGACACAGCAAATTGTTTGGGACCCAGCTGCAGTGAAATCTGCAGAAAAATGTTAAAGTCCTTCTTTCTTTTTTCAATCTTAATTTGAGGAATCTTTTTTCAGGGTCTGTGGATTGTGGGTATCTAAAAGAGATGCTTGGGATGCTTTTGCTTTGTCTTTGGCATTAGCAAAACAGAGCAGAGGATCATGACAACACCTAGGCATTAACAGTGTTTGGAGGATTTGCCAAGTACACAATTTTTCAACCTGAAATAATGATTTCCAGCCATTACTCCAGGCCAAGTACAACTGCCCTGCAATGCAGCCAACCTTCCAAGGACTCTTGCCTCCTATGGCCTTGTTCCAGTCCTGTAAAGGTATTTTTAATGTCCAAATAAAGGAGTGAGGTAGCACAACACTCTTCCAAATCTCAACACCAGTCTTTTTTGCTCACTCATCAAGGCATTGTGCTCTATGCATGATGATGCTTTGTTGTGTACAAAATTGCTTGGACTTTGTTGGTCTACAGACTATTAATGTGGACTTTATTCTGTCTGATTTCCATTCTGTTATCAATCTGCACAGTATCTGTCAGGAACACTCCCTCTAGCAGCGTGCTCTAGCAGGTTGACCCATCAGACCCTACTCTGTAACAAGCTGGACATGACCAGAGATGCTTAGCTTTTGTTATGGCCTTTCCTGATCTTGCATTCTTTTATGAGACAGCTTCTGCCATGGTACTCAATACCCTTCAGTCAACACTTTGAATTGTTTGCCCCACAGGTAAAATTCATTGCTTGCTGCTGTCAACACTGTGGGTTTAGTATTGACAGAGGAAAGCTTATAGGCAGAAAAGCACCAAGAGTCTGCTGCTTGCATGCCACCTCTTGGTGTATCAATCCCACAGAGCCATGTCCTCCCAACACATAATCCGAACGGAATGGTAGCACAACAGCTACAGAAATTAGGCATCTGAAACATCTCTCTTATGAGAAGACATTGAGGGAGCTGGGCCTGTTTAGAGAAAAGAAGATTGAGAGAAGACCTCCTTGATGCATATATATATCTCTCAAAGGCGAGTGCCACAAGAATGGCGCCAGACTCTTTTCGGTGCTGCCCAGCAACAGGATGAGGAGCAACGGCCATAAACTAAATCACAACAAGCTTCATCTCAACATGAGAAAGAATATCTTCACACTGAGGGTTGCAGAGCACTGGAACAGGCTGCCCGGGGTGACTGGGGAGTCTCCTTCTCCAGAGATATTCAAAACCCACCTAGACACGCTCCTGTGTCATCTGCTCTAGGTGACCCTGCCTTGGCAGGGGGGTTGGACTGGATGATCTCCAGAGGTCACTTTCAACACTAATGATTCTGTGATTCTGTGAAATTATTTAAGGATCATTCATCATATCATCCTGCTAAAGACAGGGCAATTTTGTGAGTGAAAAAAATTGACACATAGCATTTATGTAGTTATTATCTGACCTCATTCACATGCCTCATAGCTATTTTCAGTTCCTCCTCTAATCCATGCCAAGCTTTGTACCAAGAAATGTCTCTCATGATGGGGCTTCCTAAGTTATCCATACAAGCAAAGACTTGATACTTCACAGCACAGTTCTGGCTGGAAATAATCTAGGAAGCAAATGCCCTGAAATTCCCAGCGAAGACATGAGAATGCCCAATGAGTGGGAATGAATTTTTGCTGTCCCTTTCCATTCCATCTCAGCTGTTACACTGCACTTCTCGGACTCAAGTGGAAGTGCTGACAAAATAATTCTCAGATAGAAACAGAAGTCGTCCCGGTCAGGGCTCCCCTCAGATCCTCACAGGCAAAAGGCTATTTTAAATGTGCTGATTATCAGGCATGTGGATGCCTCCACAGGCTGTGCACTACAGACTGAAGAAAGAGAAAACCCTCCTTCAATAAATTTTGGACCCAGCTCTCTCTTCAAACCCTGACTGACACCACTTGCAAGTGCCAAGAATATAAGAACAGGGCAGAAACTTAGAAATTGCCTCCATGATATCCAGCCTCCAGCAGCACGTGTCTCGAGAAATTCTTGAGCTAGAACTGGTATATTTACGTTTAAATGCTTTTGAAAGATCTGCTGGTATAATATTGTCTAATTGCTTTTGGAATCCAACAGCAGTAAGTTCCTTGGGTGAACCAAACACTGTGTGAAAAAGTCCTTACCCGTTCTGCATTTACCACCTGGCAGTTCAAGTGGTTGTCCTACAGCTTTTGTACTGTGAGAAACTGAGAACAACGAAACATTCCTGACTCATGTCTCCATGTTGTCTGTGACTGCCAAAAGGTTACATGTCCACCCAACCCTGCCCTCTGCCCAGCTACTCTTATCTACAATAGCATCAGCCGCAGCTGCAGGAACAGGTTCTCTGTGACACACTGAGCACAATGCCTGCTGCAGAGGATTAAGGACATTAGTTTCCAACTCAAAGCATATAATCACGCAGGATTATAGAATCACAAAATTGGGAGAGACTTGAAAAGACCACACAGATGACAGCGGAACAGGTCATACCTATGTCACTCCAGACAAATAATACTTCATTATTTAACAAACCTGAGCCTTCTATTCTGTGACTGAAGCCTATTACTTCTTACCCTACACCTACAAAGAAGAGCTATTCCCTTCCTCTTTCCAGCAGCCATTTACACATTTGCAAAATATTAAATATCCTTAGCCATCTCTTTTATACCAAAGAACTCCAATTCACGAAATATTCCCCTTAGATTTTATTTCGACCCCCATCATTCCCACTGCACTCAGATCAAATTGTCCAGTTGATCCCCGTCTTTCAACTGTAGCTCCCAAAAGCTGAACCACACCCCAGCTGAGACTATACTTAGTGCCAAGGAAATGGATCATTTCACAGGTCTCATGGGTTATATGTTTTGGTTTTGCATTGCAAGATGACTTTGCCTTTTGAAGCAGCACAGCATTTGAGACTTAAAATCACCTTGTGAACCACAATAACCTGCAGATCCTCTCTTTGCAGGCCTATTTGTATTTATGCAGTTGACTGTTTTTGAAGTGAAATATATTGCACTTATCCATTTATTTCAGGCTGTATCTCCATTTTGTCAACATCGTTTTGGCTACAAAATATATCTTCACTCTTTCCTGCCCCCTCAAAAAATCAGATCAGTACTGAACAGCAGCTGTAAACAAGTACATGGGGGTGAAAAAACTTTCAAATTCTAAAAGAGTATTTTTTAAATTGAGCTATGAATCAGGGTTTTGAACTACCTTCAAAATAGTTCCTTCTTAGTATCACAGATGCAGCTCATCTCTAATGAGGTTTCACAGGATAATTAAACCCAGACAGCTTGGGCAAACACCCAAATCTTCAGTTATTCACCTTATCTAACAACTCTGGCAAATAGTTGGAAGCGCTGTAATTCCTAACACAAAGAGCACATAATATTTGAGACCATTGACTGAATAGTTAAGATACCTCTCATTGCTTTATCCACAGCAGGCAAAAATAGCATTAAATAAAGTGCTGCAGTTAGAAAATACTTTCTCATGTTCTTGTTATTTTAGGCAGCTCTGCTATTGGTACAATTATACCAGTAGTTTTGCTGCGTCACTTCTTTAAAATACCCATTCAACTATTTTTGTGCAGTGCTGATGGCTAACCTAGGCCCTGCAACATATTTCTAACTCTTACTGAACCTCCCAAAAGGGGAGCATACAGTGAGGCCAGCACACAGAACACAGCTAGCCAGGACTAAAGCATTCATTCTTGTCCTCAGGCTTTACACAACTCTTGGAGTACACTGTTAACTATCCACAGCCCATATTCAACCTCTTCAAAAGGGCTTTATTAAGAACACAAAAATCGTGTTTCAGAAGTGGAATGGGCCAAGCATGGTGCATTAGCAAGTCATTTGGGCAGCTCTGAAGGCGCAAAGATAGCATTAGCATTTACATTTGTGATAAATAGATTTTATTCCCGCAATAGCTCTTTTATAAATTCACCCTTATTATACAGACTGGGAACTGAAAAGCAAAAAGATCAGGTGACGTAATTCCATCAGCGAGTCTGCAATAGAATCTATGTCCTGCACCCAAACCCAGTGCTTTCCACACTAAGACGCCTCAAGTAAAATAAAACAAGATAGATTTTAAAACTCCTTATGTTTGCTAATCATCCTATAACTGAACTTAACGCCTCACTAACTTAGCTTACAGCATGGAGCTACTTTGACTTACTCAGTTTTGCTCCTCATCTTAGAGCAATATGCTTCTCACCTTACAAAGTTGTTATTCCTAGTGAGATTTCCCAGACTCACTTTGGTTGTGTTACAGATCAGCCTCACAATGTGGGAGTGCATGAGAAATTAGTATCCTCTACTCTAAATATCATCAATATTGAGGGAAATAAGCTGTGCCACCACGTGGGAAAGGGAAAAAATGAGTTGCCAATGGCTTTGGCAGTTGGATTGCTAAAGCAAGACACCAGTCCCGAGCTCCGTGCTAAGCTATGGACCTCTTCTAGCAGAAGCCCATCCAGCAGTACCTGGGCACAGCACAGCTGCAGGGGCCTGTGTCACATGGAAAGTGCCAGCAAAACAGAAGGCTGGTGCCTGCCACTGCGCCAGGCACGCAGGGGTAGCAAGAGCAGATACACAGAGAGTGTCAGACAAGTGTGTGTGGCTGCATTCCAGGGCCCAGAAAGTAAACAGATGAACACACTTGAGTGCTGTGGCCGACTGCGAGGTTACCGTGCGTGGATTTGCATCGTTTGCCCCGGGCACTGATGGAATGGACAGTCTGCACACACAGCTGGCATGGCTACTTGCAGCAGCACGAAGTCTAGCAACTCGCTCTGGAAGGAGGATCACCGTTATTCAACTCACATGGCATGCCAAAATCTGCAGGAACATCCACTTCTCAGGGTCTTACTAGCAATAGCCTGGAGCAATACCTATTTGAAATGCCTCAGGGACAAAAAAGAAAAAAAACCTGGGGTTTCGTTTACCCCATTCAAAGGTAAAGTTGGTCACAAAAAGCTTGGTAGTTTTAAAGTAACATTTTCAACACAAAGTCCCGACTGTAAGTACAAAATTCACTCTTTCATGAAATTGTGTCATATTTTAAACCGCTGAGAATAATCATTTGAATTCTGTCAAAATGTGATTTAAATCTGCTTATATCTCACAAAGCTTTAAAGAGATCTATGAGTTAAGCAGCCATGTTTTAGGTACAGTTTTAAAAAGCATTCTTGCAGAATAGTTTCAAAGGGCTACTATTTATGTATCTAAATTACCAGGAATTTCCAGGCTAGAATATAAAAAACTGCCATGCAAAAATCAAGGACAAACACTCACACAAAACAGTGTTCCCAAAACAGGTGGGAACGAGCAGCATGCCCTTCCAACCACAATATATCACCCCAGATCTCTGGAAGCTTGTATGGTGTCAAACTACAAGTCTCTGTGAAGCTGAACTCACACAGAACAGACACTTTTAAAAAGTCGCCTTTGGTTGAGTGGGAAATTTTGCACGGCTCAAAAGATTTTTAATTATTCACACTCAAGTAACTACACTCCTACTGGAAATCAAAATATTCATGTACGATACCTTGCTGGGATTGTACAAGCAACACAGGTCCTTCCCAGAGTATCAGCGGAGCTGGGCTCGGACTCATCTCAGCCAGCTGCTCCCCTCCTGGGTGTCTGCACCGCTCTCGCAGTTGGTCTCGCACAGACCGAGAGCTGAGCCCTGATTCATGATTTCAGGCTCTAGCCATGGAATGCAGCCATTGAAAACCCAGAACTATTTTTACCCCTGAGCAGTCACAGCATTTCTGCCCCATAAAGACTGCTGAAGCTGATGCCTTACCCTGCACACACACCCACCCTGAACCTCATCAGCTAAGACGCATGGTTCCCTGGCATTTAGCGGGGTTTTTAACTGCGCAGTTGCTACCAACAGGACAAAGCAGCTCAGCCCCTGGCATTATTGTCAGCCCTCAGAAGTCAGACATTTGATCCCAGTTGTCAAAATTAGAAATTCCTCAGAAACGCTTTGCTCCAGGAGATAAGATTAGCTCAGAGCAATGATTGTCTATATGGTTTGTTTTGCACACCACCAACCCCAGCCTGCATTTAACAAGTATGTGCTCACATCTTCAGCTGACAGGCTGCAGACATATATAAAGGTCCCTACATGTCAAAAAAAAACATGATGTGCTTTTAAAAAAATCACAAGGTCAGGCAATCCCAAAAAAATTACAAAATAGACTAAAATGACTTTTTATATAGAACATTCAGAAATATGGAATTGTCTTAAATAAATAATTGGCAATAAATCAGAGGCAGACACCTGAACTAACTTCTCAACATTATACAGAGAATACTGATCACCTGAAACTCTACAAATGTGCTAGCTTGAGCCTACAGGATTATACAAGTGTACTTCAGAAACAGAAAATACTGGAGGTATAAATAACAATAAAAACCCAACTAATTGTTTTTTAAGATAATAAACTATTATCAACACATTATATAATCACTTTAGCAGAGAACAGTCCACAAGTGTTAAGCTGGACATACATAAGAGGTCCAAATCCCTGAGGACCAGCAAACTCATTCGACTTGCTTATATTTTGCTTTAGCCAATGAAAAATAATTGTAGACATTGAAATTGAAATATCAATTGAAAAATGAAATATCAATTGAAAAATGTAGGCATTTCTCAGAAATATGTGGTTAAAAGCCTTAAAATACACGAGAACAGTGCAAAACTGACAGACCTATTGACAACAGCCAATTATTAGTTCTATGGAAGCACATGCAGGTTGAGATAAGAATCAATAGTATCCCATCACAGAAAATGGTCTCCGCCATCTGGAATTTCAAGGACAATATGAAAAATAGGCGTGCAAAGGGTGAGACTGCCAAGTTCACAGGAAGACAGTCACAGTCACCATTAAGCAGCAAATGCCATAATCAGCCAAGCTTCCTAGTGAGTTTTGGGGCAGCAACCCCTCTGTAAGGTCACTTCAAAAGGCATTCTGGAGATATTCAATTTATGAAAAAGTAATGGAATAATTACAGGATTATTCCACATCACTCACAGCTGAGTGCCTCTAGCATCATGCAGACTGATTCTGCACCTCAGAAGGATCTGTTCCTTTTAAGTAAGACCTTGTACCGGGAATCTACCCTTTGCTGTTTCATACTCACAGAGAGACTGTTGAGAAAGTGTAGGTGGAGAGTGCAAGGAAAACAGCAATGAAGGACAACACTTGGGGAGAAAAAAAAAGCTACAAGTGTGTAGCTTACACACATTAGAGTGTGTAAAAAAACATGAAACATACCTTAAAGTGGGCCAGATCCGATATGACTGACCTAAAGCTCAGAGAAGGTTAAAGGAGCAATACAAGCTTGTAACATCCAGAAGGCTGAGCCACTTTACCGTAGCGCTGGGGGAAATAAAGCAGAAGAAATGCTGTTGCTGTGAGTTAATGTCTCTATGAGAGATTATTCTCAGTGAACAGCCTTCTGGTATTTCTGCAATGAGCTGACTCTCCACAAGTCCCTTTCATTTACAGTGAGCACCAGAAACTCTATCAGGTACAAAAAGCCAGAAGAGGATAAGTCTAGCTAACAAAACCCCTATGCAAGTAACTTCACAGTTTTTATCACTTTCCCCCTAAGAATTAGGAAGTACATATTTCCTACCTGTCAAATCACTACCAGTTCAAGGACAGTGCCTCAAATCATTGGCTCTCACAAATAAGAGAAAGGGAAAAAGACTGGTATAAAACCCATTCCTTTTCAGCAGAATATTTAAAATTCTCCTTTCATACTACCAAATAGAATTCAAAAGGAAGGAAAAACCATACACTAATAAAAACCTGGAGCTGTCTGATAATACTTTCTGGTTTTAATACCTTATTCAGCAAACTTCAAGCTTTTTGAAAACCAAAAGGTGAAGAGTCAAGATAACCTCCACGAATTTTTAACCTGGCCCCTTTGGAGACTGCTAACACAGATAGGAAATTATTGATCATTCTCCCAGCTGAACTCACTGGTTCATGTATCAATGTTGAGGGATGGTCAGAGGAGTGTCTAAAACAGGGAGTAGCAATATGAGGCCATCTGTGAGGGCCTCAACATTTGCTGATTTGTTTCTAAATGAAGAGTTTAAAATAGTTATTTAAATATTTGCCACTTTGAAACACAATCTTATCCCTTCTGTCCTCAATTTTATGACTGGCTTGGATTCAATGGTCAAAGCAAAAAAAGGAAAAAACCCTGCATGAAGCACAGAAACAAATTTTCAGTATCAAAAAAAAACAAATCACAAAAAGTAGTGTAGCAGTCACCATGACAATTACCAGAGAGGCTTTAATATATGAGAAAGGAGGATGGAGAGGAAATATATTAAAAAAGTAGCAATTTAGGGTGTCAAATTCCAACAAATTTTAAAGTTTTTGTTCTTCCAGAAAAACCACACTACTCATCTCACTTTTGAAGATTAGCACCATGCAAAGCATCTTTTATGACATTTTCAGGCATCACGAAGAAATCCTAAATCACTTTTTCATAAAGATCCTATATGCATATAGGACAAGAGCTATAATGAAACTATCCATCATTGGTGTTAAACAGTCCATGCAACTGAAGACCAACAGAAAAAAGAATCTGAAACCAATTCATCAACTTTATCGTTTCAATTTCCAGAGAGACTATCAAATAATTATAAATAGCAGTTACAATGTAGAAACTCAGAGGCATCTCCAGGTCTTTCTGTTACTCTTGAAGAAGTTCAAGCCAGGCTGTGTATCCTGCTTAAACAGAATATGAGAGGAATAACCTGACAGCTGATATAGCTGCTGCCACTTTCTAGCACCACTCTGGTATGATTGCAGAAGAAGGATGGGAAAGGAAGAGATTCCTAAACAGGAGATGTATTTCTAGCTTAGATCCCAAGCTAAGTGCCTGACAAACCTTTTGCACTTGCATGCAGACAGAAACCAAACTCAAAAAGACACCCACAAACATTCATTTCTTTCCTTTTCTTCAGCAGCCTCGAGAGCTAGTAATCCTAAATAGTTATCATCACCATCCATCCAAAATGCACAGGCGTGAGAAGGACAAACACCTGGGCAGCTGCCATGAACCAGGTTTGCAATCATAGTGCAGGACAGTTGATAACATCAGGCTTAATTTGTGTTCATGTCAGTGCAGCATCATGCCCAGAACAGAACGTGTCTTACCCACTCCACGAATGAGATGCTTACAGAATCAGCCCCACTTGAGAGGCAGAGGCCTAGAACTGATCCACTTGCACTGATGCAAATTTACATAGCTCATGTATAAAAGCTCCAAGCGTGAATTTTGCACTTAATCCGGTTCCAAAGAGGAAAACTGAAAACAGTATCTCTGAGCCTCTGCTTCGGGTTTGCATTGATGTAGTCATTTTGCTTGTTGGCTTCTAAGCAGTCAGAACACTCAATTATCCCTGTATGTCCTATTTCTTTTACTATTTCCTAAGCATTTGCTCTAAGCTACTGCTGACAAAGGACGTTGTGCTGGTATTGCTCTGACTCAGAACTGCCTTCCTTCGTGAACTCAAGACCTTAAAACACAGCTATTTAATCTACATCTGAATGTACTGCCAAAAAGAGGTACAACTATTGAAACAGAATGTGCTTGTTATATTAAAGGCACTCACTCATTTTGGGTACAAAACATTGTCCATCAATGAAGTTGGAGGGCATGTGGGGGTGTTGTATATGCTGTTCACGGGAAAGCTTAATTCTACTTGCAACAGAAACACCAAATTCCCTGCAACAATCAAATGTCAAATCAAGAACAGAAATTGCCAAAGTTTTAAATTTAGTGCTGCAGCCCACCTCCCATGTATTTACCTTTAATTTTGGCTTCTCTTTTTTTCATATGCTATTTTTCAGATAATATTAAATGGGTCAAATCAAGGGTTTCTTTCAGAAATTTTTGTAGATAGTCTCCTTAAATTCTTAGATCACAGCTTGTTTTTTTCCCCTCTTCATAATTTCTTTTCTGATCCCCTGTTTTTATTTCATTTTCCCACATCAGGAGGTAAAATGTCAGCAAACTCTGTAAAAATACATATACAAATAATGAATGTCATAGCACCTACTGAACAATATAATAACCTCCGGTGTTACCACATTCATGTACCTGTTCCACTTCCTTAGAACACAAATTGGGAGGAAATGGAGAACCAAATAGAATCATAACAAGACAGTAACATAAATATTCAGCTTTCAAACTTTTCAAAATGAAATCACACACACATCATTCAACAGAAAATGAATTTAAAACACCCTCTTCTTCCTCAGGTAATTAAGTTTTGAACAGTGCATATTAAAATGATATTTAACTTGTGTGACTTGTAGCAAGTGCCTTCCTTATGAAAAAGTCTTCTTTTTTAAGTAGTAGTAGCTATGCGAAAACATTTTTCAGCACTTCCAGGCTTTCCAGAGAGGAAGACTAAGAAAGTGCCACATTTTTTTGAATTTCTGAGTATCAGCCATTGATTCCATGTAGCATTTCCATGCTTCAACTGCTCCCCAGGTAAATCCTGTGGAATATTTCATATTTACCCAAGGCTGCCACACACCTGGGAGCCCTAACCATATCCAGCATGCACAGCAAGAACAGCAGCATCTAGTTAGCCCCGTATTTTTCAGAGCAGGCTAGAAGGCTGAAGACAGCTGTTGCTGTGTTAGCTAACAGCTGCCACTTTTTTGTGGATTCTCAGCTATGCTTCTACAAACCAGGACAGCTAACACCCTCCATTCTGACCAAAGGGTACCAGAATGGTGCAACATGCTCTTTTCTGTGAAGGCTGAACGATATATGTACAGTGTAGACATAGGGATCAATAACTGAAGCTCTGATCAAAGGAGACAGCCAAGCCTTGATTAACCACAGTGGGTTATCTTTGATGACATAGATCAAATCTGGAAAGGGCATCTCTCTAAGAGGATAGGTTGGATCCTTCCAGTTTCTCAGCAGCACACAATGCAACGTTTCTATCCAAGAAAGAAATCTGAGAGGCATATCCAGCATCCAGCAGACTCTGCAAAAGTCTGATCAGCTGGAGGTGGGATTCAAGACAGAACCAACAGCAGCCGGTTTAGATGATCAGACAGGCAGCTGCTATCAGGTCCCTGGAAAAGAGCAGTTGGTAGGAGAGGCAGATATTGAAAGGAATACCTAAAGTTAATGCCATCGTCCACACCCCACACAGTTGCAGGGTATGACAGCCTCACCTAGACTACACACACTGCAACTACCAGAACAGCCGCTTAAATGCTATTTATTCTGACATGTGCATATGTACAAGCTCCTGTCTCCCAAGTGTTTACCAACTGCACCAAAGTGTTCTTAGGAGACAATTTCTGAAAGTGCTCAATATCATAATTACTCTCCACTGCCTTTTTTTTTTTTCCTCAAGTTTCTGGTTCTCAGAGATTCTCTGTAGGTGTATCAGTTGATTAGTAAAACATAACGCCCCTCGCTGCAAATCCTTAGACCACCAGTGCTACCAAAACACAAAGACTAAGGTGTTAGTAGCAAACACTACCACCAGCACAGGCATCCCAAAGGCATTATATACTAAGCTTGCTTGTAAGCTTTGGAAAAGCCACCGACTAACAGGCAATAAAATACACATCCAATTTCTTTAGCTTGTGCAGTCATACGCCATCTCTGAAAAAAAAAAATACTTGATTTTTACAGTAGTGCAGAGAATACTTTATTAGGACTATTATTATTATTATGTCTTCATAAAAGTAATCTACACAGAAGGCTACAGATTCAGAAAGGCACTTCAGGACATATTTAACTAAGCAACCAAATAGTCTCATCTCCTACACAACCCTGCATAACAAGAGGAGAAAATCAGGGGGCTCTCTATTGCCGTTTGATAAAGCTGTGATGCAATCTTTTGTCAATTGAGACAGCCAGAAACAAACAGCAGGGTATTTCCTGGTACACTAACTAATTGAAAATGGGAATGCTCCTCTAGACCTAGTTTGTCTCTTTAGTATGAGATAAACAAGCAACCTCAATCAAGTATTAGCAGTCCAGTATTTCTGGGATGTCCTCCATACTCAGCAACATGCTCTCTGCAGTTACAGAGACCATAATGCCACGCTAGGGTTTGAGCAATTCTTGGCTTCAGGATAAATTAAATGCTCTTTTCCCTTTACTTCAGAATACACAAAAATGAGAAAAAAGTAATATTCCTGCAGGTCAGCAGAAGAACTTCCAAACATGCATGTGTCTCCGTCCACTTACAAAGCCTACTAGGGATCAGTGAAAACATATTGAGGAGTGCTCAACCTCTGTTCTGGAGAAATAAGAAATAAGAAACAGAATTGACAATTAATGAAACTTGGAACCATCCAATGTTCAAGTTCCTGCTATTGAGCCAAGTTTCTGCTACAAACTGAAACTGGAGCTACAGAGAAGCAAATGCAGTTCCCTACTGTGTCAATCATAAATGAACAGTATTAGTCACTTTACAGCTTGGAATAAAATATTTCTGTACATTTTCTCAACTACTATTGTTCTAGCATTATCACACAGGCTGGTATTTAAATTTTCCCTGAGTTTCTTGGCATCTACAAAGATCTGTCAAATGTAACTTTTGGCCGTGCTTCACAGTTCAGCATTAACCCATGCATGCTTGATTCCTTCTAAACACTAGTTCTTCCTAAAAGTGGTAATTTGCATCAATGATGCATCATGGTGCTCAGTCTTCAGGAATTGTAGACTGGCCCAGCTCCAGCCACTTCTGTGGAACACCATGGATTTACCCCTGCTGAGCAGTCAGTCTGTGTATTTACAGGCCATGTGCATTGTTAGGGTCATATAGCATGCATCACATCAGCAAATGAATTTAGCAATCCCCAGCCATAAGCTGGTTCAAGTGTTTTTTGAGAGAGTTTGACACATATAAAGATGACAACAAATGAGCACAGGAGCAACATCAAGGTGGTGAGTAAAGAATTTGAGTGAATTTCATAAACACTGCCTACTTTTTCCTCTGGCACTGACCACAACTCACTGTCAGGATTTTCTATTAAGCCTTTACAACTCTAAGATCTGAATAAAAATCTGGGAATAACCCAATGGAATGCACTGGAAAATTGTTAAGCCATAATCATTTTAACTATGAACATCATATTTATGACAGCCCCACCATTTTCATTACAACTCTGGCAAACAGGGAAAGCTTTTTACTCCCCATTTAACAGCTATTTTTGTTAAGGCCAGGACCGCTATTAATACTACAGAATTAGAGCCTCTGGCTGAATTTTAATCAGAAGTAGTCTCTCCTTCATTTTAAGCAGACGAAAAGTGGTGTGATGTACCAGTTTGTCTAGCTGCTGCTGCTGCTGCTGCAAGTGTACAGAGGGCATCCATCTGCATCCAGAAAAGCAGCACAAGGAAAGGGCATTCTATCCACAGCATTTAATTCCAGATTTTCTTTCAAGGCACCAGAGTATCTAACCAGGTAAATTAATCTGGCTAAACCAATACAGCAATCCCTGACTGATGTGACACATTTGCTACAAAAAAAAAAAAGACAAGGTGTCTACGTGGAACTTGAGGTGTTGCTGAAGCCCCTGTTGCTGTCTGTCTGTCATTTCCTACATGCAACTGGCTATTTGAACCATGTCTCTCAACCAAGAAATCCAGTTGACAACCAGAACACAGAGTTTTAAAGTTTCCAGAGTCTGAGCTTGTTAATCACAGCAGACAATTCAGTGTCAAGGTTGGCACCTCCAGTATCCCTGCTGGGGATACTGTCCCCTTAAGTGACAACATATGCCTTTAGATCTATGCAGCACACAAATGGATGCTCCTGCATAGTAAACAAAACTCAAAATTAAATATTTTTAGAGGAAGTAGGAAAGCCAGCTGGAACAGCAGTTGTTGATTTCTGCCTAGCTAGAAATTATTGGTGACATTTATGGTTAAGGCATCAGATGAGTCATCTTTGTTTCAATCTGCCTCTCTTAATTACTTCATTCCCTTTCTCATGGTCTTCAGTGGCTCCTCGTAGCAACCTCGTAATAGTATATCCATGGGTGATGTGCATACACCTCTTCAGCCTGCCTACCACACACATAATGCAACAATCATAGAATCCTGGAAGGCTTTGGGTTGGAAGGGACTTTAAAGATCACCTAGTAACAACCTCCTGCCATGGGCAGGAACAACTTTCACTAGACAAGATTGCTCAGAGCCCCATCCAGCCTGGCCTTGAACATTTTCAGGCATGGGGCATCCACAAGTTCTCTGGGCAACCTGTGCCAGTGCCTCACCACCCTCACTCACAGCAAAGAACTTCCTCCAATCTAACCTAAACCCATTCTCTTTTAGTTTGAAACCATTCCCCCTTGTCCCATCACTGCATGCTCTTGTAAACAGTCCCTCTACATCTTTCCTGTGGGCTCCCCTCAGGTACTAGATGACCACAATTAGGTTACTCCAAAGCCTTATCTTTTCCAGGCTGAACAAGCCCAGTTCTCTCTGCCTTTCTCTGCATGAGAGGTGCTCAATCTCTCTGATCATCTTGGTGGCTCCTTCTGGACTTGCTCCAACATGTCCATGTCTTTCCTGTGCTGGACCCCAGAGCTGGATGCAGCACTCCGGGGGGACTCCCAGCAGCTGTCAGCCCCTCTCAGACAGAATCCCCTCCCTGGATCTGCTGGTCACACAGCTTTTGATGCAGTCCAGAACCCAGCTGGCTTTCTGGGCTTCAAATGCACAGTGCTGGGTTGTGCCAGCCTCTTGTCCACCAGCAGTAATACTCCAGGAGAAACCAGTGCTTCTTTAACTTCTGCTGAGCTGGTCCAGGTTCTCCAGGTTAAGCAAAATTTAGCTAAGAGGTTCCCAGCTCCAGCCTACTGCTACCTCACATCCACCTCCAAAAAGGGAACACAAACCTTTCCTAACTCACGGGAGTGCACTGGTTTCTTGCTCCACAAACATCACAGAAGCAGGAGCCATCCAGCAGGAAGATACGAAGAACTAGCTCCCTCAGGATATGAGCTTCCCACTTCTATATTCCCACAAACAGTAAAAATTGTTGATAAACAGAGAAAAATGGTCAGAGTTCTGCATGAAATACAATCTGGGATGTAATGAGCAAAGCAAGGGAAAGCATTCAAAACCAAATGTATTCAAATCAGCTTAGCTACCTCCAGCAATGTTGAAGAGCTACACAGAGCAAAGCCTGGCCTTCTTTTCAGCCTAGATGATTCCAAGGTTTCCCATGTTTCTAGAAGTGCAAATTTCTCTTGCCAGCCACAAATTAATTTAAAGAATGATGACAATTAGAGAAACAATGTGTCACACTGCATGGTTTTATTTTACTCGATAATGCATTGATATATATACACACACAAGAATGAAAAGCATATTTTGACATTTAAACTATCCTAGCTTGTCTGTGCTACACAGCCCAAGCTGTCAGGCGAAATGTGGGAGTGCTGCAAAGTTTTTAGATAACAAAAACTTCTAATTAAATGATGAAGTTGAATTTTTACCAAATTAGCATGCACAGCTTCTCTCACACAAACACAAAAATGAAAAACATTTGGCTAACACTCGTTTTTCTGGCCAGTCACTTCCCCAAAGCTGTAACTTCGACTGCTGCAGCCTTTACTTCTCCAGAGCAACAGTCCTTTTTAAAGGCTGCAGCACCAGTCTGAAATTCAGATGATTATAATTCAAACCATGGCTCTGACACATTTAGCTGACACTTACTCTGCTTCCAACCTAATCTTTAAAGTCAGGATAATCCTACTTCTGTTTCTTACACTTCATGAATAGGGAATCTTTGATTCCAGAATCAGATTCTGGAATCTCTGATTCCAGAAATGATCTTGGGCAGCACATGGTTCTCTGGAGGCTAATTTCACCATCCACAAAGAGTAATTGACACTTTATGAAGGTGCCTGCACTTTCGTGGATGTCTAGCGATGCCCACTCTCCTTACCTGCTCAGATAACCATCATGACTGGATGGCTCTAATCCTAAGAATTATCATTATTACTAAACCTACCAAATTTACATGAAACTTCTGTAGGAGGAAACAGAACCTTTCTTTCAAGATACATTCCCTAAGGATACAAGAGGGAGGAGAAACAGGGTTCTGCAATATGGATTAGAGAACAAGCACTACAACCACATTCCTTTAACTGGTAGCTTGACATGTGTCTGATGACAATGTGATGTGAGGAACATTTGAAGAGCACCAAGATAATCCCATGCCTGTACAGCAGGAATATAATTGGCTGTGCCCCACAGAGAGCGTCTTCAAGACCCTGCAGAGCTATGAACCATTCCGGTCCCTGCAACGGGAAGGAGATAAATATTGGTAGTTGTGGTCATGAGTGACTATTTATGTCAGCTAACATCATCTCTGGTAGAAGCTTAGTTAATGGGAGAAGTAAAAAGAGTCCTTCAGGTTATTTGCTGCATATACATTTCACAGAGGCAGAGGAGACAGAAAAGTAGTTGCTCCCTTCCTTTGCTCTTTCTCTCCTTTCCTTTCCTCTTTTGTATCACTTATCTTGAGAACAGCTGGTCACATAAATAAGAGTGAGGTCAAAGCTGGGACAAAAAAGACTGATCTAACCTAGAAATGTTTTGAGAAATACTGTGTAAACAAGATGCCTGTTGAAAGTATGAGGGAAGAACAAAGACATAATGGCATTTTTCCATAGGGACACCTACAAGGAAAACATTTGCTTTGCCTCCCCCATCTATCCCCTCATTCTGGAAACCATCAATGTGATGCACACCTCGATACTAAAAGGGTGAGCAAGTGGTACATTTCAGTCCCAAGAGAGTGTCAGCATTCAGAATAAAGAGGAGTCACAACCACAGCAAATGCATGGTTTCTGAGGGACTGATTTCCCTTCATAAAGGAAAAGAGACTTTCTCCAAAGCAATTCCATCTCCATGAATTTATACAGACACTGTCAACTTCTGTAGGTTCACCTGCACAATACAGAAGTTTGGTCCCACGGGATCCTGTGGGCTGGTTGGGGTTTCTCCTTCTTTCATTTACTGATACTCACACCTTATAATGTTACAAAAATAGTTTGGGTTTCAAGCCACAGTACCAGAGAGGTGCAGGGATTAGGGTTTTAAATGCATCCTTCAGTATTTGTAATAAACTGACTCTTGAATCTGGTGGCTCACAAGGTTTTGGATGCTGGCAGAAACCCCCTAAAGGAATTAAATAGGACTGTAGGAAATTGAGCTATCCGTTGTTGTGCTGTATCTAAGGGCACTATGAGGCCATCCCAAGTCCCTGCTCCTTCATTAACTTCCCTGTGCTGCAATTTAGCACCTTAAGTATGCACATATAAAGGTTTGGTGGGACCATGTGATGAACTGGTCACTTAAAAACCAAAAGATCCCACTCACTTTCTGCTATGTCTCTGACTCTCCATCATTTTGATGTTCTAGTTTCATGGTGCAGCCCCATTTACAGTCACATTGACGCAACTGGGAGGGCAGCGAACCCCAAAGTAGGGCAGGTGAGTGCTCAGGTTGGCCTCTTTGCCCATACTAGTATTTGTCACAGCCTTTAGAATTCAAAGTTGTCTGAAGCCACCTGAATAGAGTGATGCTTTTGCAAATAAGGAGTCACAGTCTAACCTGCAGGGTGATTTCATCCTATGGAAACCATACGGCATTTTCAGGAAGGGTGATTTGCACCTCACAAATTCTACAGCCAGAGAAGATAAACCTTAAAAAAAGGTCTGGACGATGAAGGTAATGTGTCAAGAAGTCTCTCCTTGTCTCTCTTTAAGCTAGCAGACAGTAACAAATTTCTCTTTTGTCAGCCTTGGGCTGTCTCACTGCAAATTAGTACTCATGATGAGACAAGCAAGACAAAATATCCATGTAGGGATGGGGTGGGTTTATTTTCACACTGGTCTTTGTTCCATGCACCAATATGGAAATGCAAGATAAGGGTTTCTGCTACCCTGAGTACACTGCACTCGAAGCGCAAGTATAAGTCCCACTCCTGCTCACAGGTGCTGAGCAGCTCAGCAAGAGCTGAACAGAGTCACTGCATTTCCAGGGGTGTTTATGGACAGGAAGCACTTCTATCTACTTGTCCTCAGGGACAGCCCATTACAGCATTCATTTGGACAAAGCAAAAAGGAACAGGTGCTAATTAGCTGAAACCACTCACATAATACCAACATTCAACAAGTCCCTGTCCATATCTGTATCTATGCAGTGCCTCAGCTGGCCCATCTGAACACAGCAAGCTGACTGTATTAAAAGGTGATGAAAATTTTAGTTAAATCTATGCAAAACATACTTTTAAAAGGACCACAGTAGCAAAATAAGTAAACCAATTTGTACCAATGATAATGCAGAAGGGAGTGCAAAACTCGCTGAGAAAAATCAGGGACCTGTGTCTCCTGGGGCACAGGACAAGCATTCTCAGCTGAGGCACAAACGCATGCCTAAGATACCAGAAAAGCATGGAATAATTCCTGGATGGTTAAGAGCTTCATGAGGCATTTGCAGCAGCTCAGTCTGTCCCATGCAATATTTGATGCATGACATCAGGAAGACACTGCTCTCACCCTGCTTTAGCTGTTAGGATTTCATGTACATGTCCATCATTCCTTCCAAATGCCAGAATGAACAACTTTCAAATGCACCCAGAGTTGGGCATACATTGACTCAAACAGATCACGAAAAGCAGTCAAACTTAAAGGACTGAATTCTTGTTAGATGTACATTGTAGACCCCAGAGTTACATGACTGGTCCAGTGTCACTGTCTCATTCACAGCTCAAGCCATTAATTTTCTTGTTCAAGAGATTATTCATTGATGATTGCACGAAAAAGGTTGCCTGCTGCAACCAACTCTATTTATGGGGGTGATCTCCTTGATCTCAGATCTTCCTTGAAACCAACCTCCTCTCCCTGTAGCCCTCCTCTTCATAATACAAATAAACTTCAAATCTGCTTTGGTCCTTCCCATCTTGAAAAACACATGCCAAAACACATCAGCCACTCTGTTACCACCACAATAATCATCTAGAAGTCCTTTCAAAAAAAGCCAGTCTATAAACATCTGGTTTCTGCTCTTATGGTCAATATTTCTAATAGTAACTCTACAGCTTCTTAGGCAGGCCCTTCAGAAGCTTTGGCCATGCTCCTGCTGTAGTGCTGTTTCTTTCCACATCTTCAGAGATAGCATTCCTTGAATCCTTCTCCTGGTTCCCTGAGTGCCACCTCAGTGTGTCCTCTACTGGACTCTCCTCATGCTTCACACCTCAGTTTCCTTCTGTAGTTCCACTAGCCTCTGTCCTTTTTGTTCCTTTTCTTTCCCTTCCACGTTTCCTCTCATTTGCAAACACAAATTCAGCATGCCTGATGACTTCCAAATGCCACACCGTCTGTTCAAATGGAAATCTCAGCTTCTTTTCTCATATTTTTATGTGTGTTTAGCAATTACCACATAGTCATCATTATGAAAGTAGACATGTCAATTTTCTTCCCAAGACTCTCCTGCCCATTATCTTCTTTCCTCATGACTTCTGAACAATACCCATCTTCCTATTGTATCAGCCCATAACGTGAATATCATCTTCATCTAGGAGCTTGCGCTTGATTCTTGAATCTTTTATCTAAGCTCTACCTTAGACTGGCAGATGGTTTCCACATAGTGTCGCTAATAGGCCATCCATTGCATCCTGTCATCTGCAGAGATAAAACTCTCTTGACAGATTCAATCTTGTTCCACAGTTATTTATCCAATATACTGCTTTAAAGGCCATTTTCCTAGACCATCCCTTTGGCAATGTTATTACTTTTATGCAAGCCTCTGCTCATTCCCTTCTCTCTTGCACATGAATAATAAGTTACATCCATAGTTCTTAAGTTTTCCACAGTTTACCCACAAGTCTCACCTCTTCTTCAATATCGAAAGATCAATTCTGTTGCAGCCCCAGGGATTTTACCAGCTCTAGTCCAGAGTTTGAAAATGTTTTATGCCCTGTGGGTGGCTTTCAGCTCCACTGAAGTCTGTGGAATGAGGGGCCAAGATTTTGTCTTATAAATAATTTCTGAAATCAGTGAAATTATTTGCATTATGTAAAGTTAAGCATGTGCCTCAGGCAAGGTCTACTTCAGAAATGGTTTGCTGGTATCGTTATGCAAGTAAAACCCATCCTGGCACAACTGAAGCAGTTAATGCTATCATAGGCACAGCCTATAGCAGTGATATTGTCTTTTGTTGGTATAATTTATATTAGTGTGTTGAATTAAATAAAGAAGTCAATTATTTCAGCAAAAGCATTTCTGGCAATTGAAACGCAACTGAATCAAGATTGCTACTAGCACAGAAAAGTTCTGATAAACAAGCAAGCAAACAAACCACAACAAAACTCTATCCAAGAAACCTTTTTGACATAATCTCATCTAAGCTTTTTCTAGGACTGGGACATGGGTTTGAAAAAAACAGCCAAATTATAAAATCTAATCCAAACATACCTGTGCATGATCTATTTATGTATGTGGTTATACAGACTTCAACCTAAAAAATAGACAGTTTTTCTTGAAAAGTATGTATTTCTACAGCTGAATTTGAAAAATTGACAGCCCAAGAAAAAAAAGAATTAAGCTTCAGTGTAGAGTGTGATTCCTCACACTATTGCAGAACCACATGTAAATCAGGACATTAAAAGGTACATCTGGGATTAAAGGACTGCTTAGACATGACATCATTGCTTGGCTTCTCCAGGGACTATCTAGAAGAGCGATGATATCACTTAATGCTTATTGCCAGAATTACTCTTACGGATACAGACAGCACTAGCGACGGCAAAGATGTAATGATGATCTAAAAGTGTCTAATTCATCAGGCAGACACCAGCATTAGATCTCTACAATGCTAACTATATGCAAAGGAGACACAGGGATTTTTATAGGACTCTGATGTTAGAAGTTTGAAATATAAAATACTGTTATTGATGAAGCAAAAATACCAAACTTCATGCTCACAATAAAAGGTTAGGTCTAGGGTGGTAAGTAGGACCATTATGCTTGTTTCCATCATGTTATATGTATTTAACAGCTCTGCATTGTTGCTGATTGCATTAGAATTATGTTAGTGTAAACTTTTATAACATACTAAAAGGATGAGAATATATTTCTTTTTTTCCTGGCTAAACTAAGAAATCATTGGGAGACATTTTTGCAGCTGCTTTTAAAAATCAGAGCTCCTGTTTAAAAGCACTTCCTCTGCCTACTAAAATTTTCAGTCTGCACATAAACCAGCATAGTTGTTGAACCTGGAAGAAACATTTCGCATTGTTATGTACAAGGCAGTGGGAGGGCAGAGAAGCCACAGAATGATGAGGTACCTCTCTGAAACTAAAAACATTGCTGGTACACTCTTCAAAGGGGCCAAAATGGGATGTTTCTGGATGTGAGACAATAACTGCATGTAGATCAGCATCTCCTAAACAGAACTCTGGAAACAGATGTTTCTGATAGCAGATTCACAGCATTTGATGCTTTTTAATGAATGTGGGACATGAGTGGAAAGGTATGTGTGTATTTCTACAGCCCTGTTTTTCAGGGGTGCTTTGCAGTTACTTACAGACTGATATTTATCCTATTCCTACACAGAAGCTCTACTCAATGTTAAAGCTGTTTTGTTCTACTTTAATAGCATTTTTTATGTTCCTGAAAGCCTGGCAAATGCACATTTATGTTCACTTATATGCATATCTGTTTCTTACCTACATTAATGGAAAGTTATCTATTCTTCCACACTTCTTCCACAATTTGTTGCAAATATTCAACGCTTCAACAATTGCTATTCAGCCCTTCAGTCCAACACACACACAAAAGGAGGGTACTCTACCCCACAGGAGTTTAGGAATAACACTGTATACTTTATGGAGGACAATCTTTCACTGCAGCAATTCACAAAGGTTTACAAAAGCCGTGAAGTTCCACAGCTCTGCGTATTAACATTTTAAGACAGAAGAAAGAAGTTAGAAATGACTCAAGGGAACAAGCCCTAGCTCTCAGCTTCTCAAGCAATGGATCAGACCTGCTCCTGGAAATGATTAGCTCCATTTATTCTGCAAAGCCCAATGCTGCTGCACATTAGAAAATCAAGAGGGATTTGTACGGCCTTGTGGACCGTACACATTTTTAAGACTCATGAAATTAAAGAACCTCCTTTATTTCACTGCAATTGCTTTATGCCTGCATAAAAATCATATTACTGAACGTGTCTGTTTCTGGATTGGAAGTACCCTAACAGCTGTAGCCTGACAGTCTTCCACCAGCACGTATGCTTAGGGCAGAAACCATGAGACAAGTATCCCAACAGGGGCTACACCTTGTCCCTGTAAAAATATACACATCCCATTCAGCACAATGAGCTTATTCCTTTCCTAACGTTCACCCACACTCTACTAAGCATCATCACATCACATCCTTCTATTGTGACTGCTCGAAGCCATACTCTGAAACTGCCCCCTTTGCTCAGATTTCTCCTCTTAGGGTGGATAACAACAATGCTGCTGTTCTTCATTCCCAAATCCAGCACCCTCCAGGCAATAACAGGAAGAAAATTTCGAAACACATCCCAGGGGACATCACCAGGGAGGACAGCTTGACTAATTACAGTGATTACACTAATGGGAGAAGATTATCTCGTTGAAACAACAGGACATTTGTCACATCCTACCCACTCGGAAAGGCTCGAGTCCTATCCCCAGGGCTGCTATTTAGCTGCCCTACAGAGCTTGTGCCTTGGCACTTCTGCTTGTAAGTGCTCCTGCAGCTGCTCCCCCAGCAGGGGGGACAGAAGGACCCCTATCAGGCCTGGCTGCTGCAAGACAAGCTGTAGAGGAGGTCACAGCTGTCAGGTTTGTCATCAGCAGTGAGGTGCTGAACCCAGCACCTCCCCTGAAACTCCATGGAAGTCCCTGCAGGTTACAGTACAATGCTACCAAATGGAATTAAGCACTTTGCTGCTTCTGCCACGCACCTCTCTGTACATTCTCCAAATGCAGCTATCTTCCTGGATCCTCTTGGGTCGCCATGGTGCTTTCAAATGGTTTTTTTTCCTCCAGGCAGCTCAGCTTTTTCTATTTCTGCTTGAGCCCAGCCTTGCAAAAAACCTTTTCAATTTAAGCGCTTCCCAAAAGACCCACTCCCTGTCTACTTTCTTTCCATCTTTTTGACCACCTCGCTCCAATCCTAATTTCTTCCTTTAGTCTGCCTGGATCTCTGTGAATCTCTGACTTATCCCAGTTGCTTAGCTTGTCATGGGCCATCTCATGCTCACCTTTGAAGTCAGACAATGGCTAAACAAAATGTCTGTATTTGACATCTCCTAATGCCCTCTGGCACTTCAAATTAATAGGAGAAATGCATGTTTAGTATCAGCCAGGTTCCAAAAGGCAGCAAGGCAATTGTTTTCAAATCAAAACAGTTCACTCTGACAAGCTTCATCTCCCCATTCAGCCACGTTTTTTCTTACTGATACACTGTGTCCACATACAGGTCCTTCTGTGATCTTCCTTCTTTCCTTTATGAATCTCAGCTTTCTGCTGGTTTATCATTTTCCCTGAATGAAATGACATATCCAGGGTGCCCCACTGGGTAGGTTCCCATCCCAATGCATGACACTGCTCACAGCTTCTACGCAGGCCCATCCTTCAATGCAAGTCTGTCACCTGCTTTTAGCACATCACTGTGTCTCATCCTATTTCTATAATAAATGCAAGTGCAACAGCTATAGCAGGGTTTTATGACTTTCCTTTGTAGTCTCACTTTAGCAGCGTGCTAACTTTGCATGTTTACCCTGCTTATTTTCTTCCAACACAGCACAAAGAGTAGAATTATACATTCCCAGAGGGCCTTTATTTTGCTTATTACTTCCCTCTTTTAATGCATTTATTAGAGCTTCTGAATTAACAGTGGCAGATGCAGGCAAAGAAAGGAAATTTTAATTTTGCAAATAATAATGGATTACAATACATTAACATTCCTGTAAAACCTACAAAGTGGAAGCACTCAAGGGATGTAGGAGCAATTAATGTAGTTAGTTTATTTACCTAACTCTGGCACTGCTTGGGCATTCAGAAGCAACTGAAATTCTGTTTATACAGGCAGAGCCATAATGCTTCTTCAATATCACACACAAATAGCCTGTTCAGGATTCAGGGGGACATCAGCTACTTCAGGCAAAGGAAAATATGAAAATGTAGACTGAAATAGCAACTTTAAACACATCTTTAAAACTTTAAAAACAGATTGCTTCCATTAAAAGAGTGGGCAGGGGTAAGATATTAGTAAGGTTATGGTACAAAGACAGTTCTCAGCTCTCAAGAGCTCCATATTTCTGGTATTCTGAGAGATACTCTGTACCAGTAATACAAATAATCACTGTTTATTACATGCTTTTATCATTCTAAAATAAGAATTTTCAGGCAGAAATAAATTAGAGTTGGGCATAGATGGCCACTCAAGTTAAAATAGACATGTATGACGGAGTCTCTTATTTCAAGGCAAAAAAATAATACAAACACTTAGAACCAAAGCAACCATTAGGGTTGGGAAAAAATAGCAAATGCCTCATTTAAACACAATGTCAACATGTAAGTCACAGAGCTGCCTCCTGCACATCCACAATACTGATCAAAAGCCTGAATTCATACACTTTAAACAAAATCCCAGGCTGTGCATTGGAAACTAAACTACCCTGCCCACTGAGTGCCCAGGTCTGTTTTAAGTAGCAATCAACACTGGAAAGACAGGACAACTTTAAAACTCCAAAAATTAAGTTATTCCAAAACATAAGATACAAATGCATGTGCAAATCACCATGTCCAAATGAAGGTAACAAAGATGCTGAGGATTTAGAGCTCTTAGTTGCAATGAAATGGGTTCAACTAAAGTCAGACAGACAGCCTCAGCTGTAGCTGAAGTGATGAAGATGCCGTCCTATACAAGCAATGTACACCCTGGGAACTGACTTCTAACAAAACTCCAAAACTTCAGCTGGTAAAAATAAATTTGCAACAAAAATCAAGCCTCTCCAGCAGTGAAAAAGACAACACAAGTCCAAGCTGTCACCAGAGAGATACAGGGCTTGATAGATTTACTACAGAATGCAGTTGATCCAAGGTAGAAGTTAATTCTGGCAAAATGGCCAAGTGAAAAATGACAAGGTACTGCAAAAACTTCCAGCAGCTGCAGCCACCAGCAACATCGTCTCCTAGCTGCCACTTGGCACAGTAACTCCAGCAGCAACTATACTGGAGAAAAATCAGGCAAAATCAGTCTTCAGTGGCAATGTGCACCCTGAGCGCTGGGCAAGAAGTCAAGTGGGGACACAGCTGGGACAGCCGACCCCAAGTGACCAAAGGGATACCCCAGAGCCCATGATATTGTGCTCAGCAATAAAAGCTCGGGGCAAGGAGGATGAAAGAGGGTTGTTTGCTATTACAGCATTTGCCTTCCCAAGTAAGTATTTTGCCTGCCTACAGGAACAGGCTAAACATCTGCCTGCTGATAGGATGTACCTCCTGGTTTCTCTGCTTGCACACAGACCTTTGCTTCGCTCAGAATGATCTTTTCTCCCTTTTGCTCTCCCAGTTCTCTCCCCCATCCCACTGAGGGGGCAGAAGGCAGTAAGTGTTTAGTTGTGGCCAGGGTCTATCCACCACACGTTCCCCCTGTGTAATTTGTATGACTGGACTTCAGTGAACAATATAAATTTAATTTACTGGATTTCCTCTTGTAATATAAGATCATGTACACATGTATTTAAAATATTCCCCTTAATCTGATAGTTTTTTGCATCTGCTTTCCTTAGTGTGACTCTTGCATCTGTTTTACTTCCCAACTGAGAAGATAGTTTGTTTTAATACCATGAACCTAGTTCATATTGATTGATTTTCATTGTTTGATGCTACAGTAAAACTATAAAATCTCCTTTATCTCTGGTTTTAGTGCTTATATAGAGCTATCTGGAAATTACTTTATTTTTAAATCTCTTTTTGGTATTCTACTTTCTATTCAGAGGCTGTGCTGCATAGTTTGAGTTGAAATTACTAAAGAGAAATTTGAGAGAAAAGTCTCCAATTTTTCAGCCTTATCAATAAAATGATAATAAATCCAAACATTTGTTTTAGGCAAAGGAATAAGGAAATCTTATCCATTTCCCAGTTTCACAGATCATATCACTACTCTTCACTACCTCAAAGCAAGTTTTCCCATTGGTCTTAAACTTTCTGCTGCAATTCTAACCGGATACAACTTTTCCTTTGCCTTTTGCAGAAGTGCCTTAAATGTACAATTTTCAGAAACA
This sequence comes from Entomyzon cyanotis, assembly GCA_024500445.1. Classification (NCBI taxonomy): domain Eukaryota; kingdom Metazoa; phylum Chordata; class Aves; order Passeriformes; family Meliphagidae; genus Entomyzon; species Entomyzon cyanotis. The sequence goes on along the minus strand of JAKEPQ010001030.1, from coordinate 45,160,657 downwards.
AGTACAGCAGTAATAGGTCTCTCTATTCCTCAAGAATAGTTTCAAATAGTTTGCAGAGTTCAACTTTCAAAAGTGCTACTTCCTTTTCCCTTAGCAAACTCTGTCTCATTAAAAGGATTCAGGCAAAGTGCCAAATAGTTTAAAAAAATCTCATCTTTGAGGCCCTCAATGACATTTAAGTTTGCTATTTCCATAAAGTGTCTACCTGCACCTTTACATACTGCAGTATCTTCATAAATTTGATCATAAGTGACTTTGGAAATCCATCATTAGCATTTATAATTCATATACCTCATTCAAAACTTTTTAGGCAGTGAGATATTTTCATTGTTTTTAAACTGTCTTTACAATGACTGACCCATGGCAGCCTGAGACTGAATTTTTATTTCCAACCAATATTTTACTCCCATAAAATGTGCCTGCAAATATCTCAGCCAAGTTGCTCATTAGAACTCAGCTCCTGTATCATAACAGGGTTTAATAAACAAGCAGAACTTAACCTTTGTTTCAGTGGTTTGGTGCCAACATTTTAAAAAAAAACTCTATAAATCAGACTTAATGGTAACTCTGTGCACACTACCTCATACAAAACTATGAAGCAGCCAGACCAGACATCCTACTGCAGTTACACAGCCATGTAAGACACCAGAGACTGCCACAAATTAAAGCAGGAATGTTAGCAGTCAGCTGGATATAACTTGCCGTCCATTAATGGGTTTAACCTCCATGAAGTCAGCAGGTGAGAGTCAGAAGTGACTCCAAAAAAATCACTCCACTATTACTTACTGATGATATTTTTGTCATTTGCCTGTTCCTACATAAGCACCATCTCTTGGCTATGATGATATTTTGGCACATCCACTTGCAGTTTCTCCTGTTCTTGACAATGCTCTGCCATCTCTGTGTGGATGCTGAGGCAGAATGCAAGACCAGGATGATCTCATCCCTCTGTTGAGCATTCAGCTCTGCAATTCCTGCAATAAAACTGCTTAAGTGTTAAGCCAATTCCATGATCTTCTATTAGCCTAATGCAAGTTCTTGTAATGACCTGATTCACACAAGCCACCTCAATCGTTGCTGTAGAACAGGGAGACTTCTTCCCAGGGCAAACAAATTTTGGGTTGTCATTTGTTGATGCACAGGTGCCATGGGTTAACCCCAGCTGGCAACCATGTACAGGTGCTTGTCACTCCCCTGATGGAACTGGGAGGAGAATCAGTAAAAAAAATTAAAAACACTTGGGTTGAGAAAAGAACATTTTAGTCATTGAAATGAAGTAAAATATTATAATCTTACTAATGACAATAATAATAATTGTAATGGAAAGGAGTAAGAGAGGAATAAAAAGCCCCATGAAACACAACTGGTGCACAGCACATCATGCCCCCAGTGACCAATGCCCAGCCTGTACCTCAGCCGTGATCAGTGGCTCCAGGCCAACTTCCCCCAGTTTATACCCTCAGCCTGACATTCTATGGTATGGAACATCCCTTTGGGCAGTTTGGATCAGCTGTCCTGGCCATGCTCCCTCCCACATTCTTGTGCACCTCCTTGCTGGCAGAACGTGGGAAACTGAAAAGTGCTTAATTTAGAGTAAGCACTACATAGCAACAACTAAAATACCAGTGTTATCACCATTCTTCTCATCCTAAATCCAAAACACAGCACTGTACCAGGTACCATGAAGAAAAGTAGCTCTATTGCAGCTAAAAGCAGGACACTGGGCAAAAAAGGAATAAAGGTATTCAGTAGTATTTCCCTCAGCCAAGATGTAACAAGGGGCTAAAGAGTGAAGACATGCTCTGCAAAAGTCATCCATGCAAGTCACTTAGGAGTGTCAGCTATCCTTCCTCAGTAAAATATTCTTGCAGTTGCCCCGGTGTTGAAAGGTTTCCATCTTGTCATAATTTTTTTTTTTTCCCAAGAATAAAAGCAGAAGGACAAAATACTGGACGAAAATGAGAGACATCCCTTGCAATCAAGAAAAGAAAAGAGCTTCCCAGCAGACAGCTCAGTAACTAAACTGATGCAAATAAAGTAGGTTTCCACTGAAAACTCCCTCTTTTTCTGTATTCTTAAGGTTTTATCGTTCTCCCATAGGAGATGACCAAACCCTGCTGACTTCTGTGGAGGAAGGCGAAAGTTTGCAGCAGTTCAGGTAGCTGCACTTTGCTCCCTAGGAATATGAAACTGTGTCTCTCTTGAGAAAAGTTGCATTCAAAATGAGTAATCAGAAGAGCCAAAGTCCTGGTTATTGTCCCATAACATTAAATACAGCGAAAACACAGCACAGTTATGTATTACACACACAGAGCTTGACATTTTCATTGCTAATGTCACCTACAGCTTAAGATGTTTTTCTCCATAAATCATGAAGGAGTTTTTTTTTATCCCTTCAGAAAGAAGTCAAAAGGCTATATTTCACAAAACAATGTCACAGTTGTCACACACTAACCACTTCCATTTAATAAAAAGGAGAAGATTATGTGGTCCACAAGCAAAAATTCGATCCCCAGCCACATGTATCTGCCCCGCTCAATAATAACTTTGTGATTATTCCCATTTTTCTTTTTACTTCTAGTATATAGCTGATTTAAAATAGTTAAATAAATAAATAGAAACTTTTTAAAAACCAAACCACAAACACATTAACAATTCTGAACAACCTTATCTCCCTCAATTTTGAATCTCTTCTGTTTGAATCCTTGTTTATTTCTTTGAAATAAATCATGAAACAAAACAGACCAGTGGAGGAATTGTTTCTTTTCTTCAAAGCAAGCAAAGAATGATTAAATTGGAATGACTCTCCAGCTCCCAGCTAACACTATCTCTATCAGGTTCTTCCATGTATTAATAATCTTGATTTTACAAAGTAAGGAGATGTTTTCATATTTCAGTTCAATGCTGCTAGATCATTCCATAGATCTTACTTTGCCTTTGTCATTGCAATAAAATGACTGGTCCCATTCTCAGAAAAATGTGTAGAAACCCCAAATATTTTAACTTTTTAATTTTTTTTAATTGCTGCAGTGAATCTACTATTGATCTGTCCTGCCTACTCCATATCTTGTAAACATCTACCAGCCCCCACAGGAAATCAGCAAAAGAACAGAAAACCACTTTTCAAACCACCTTTTCTAGAATCCTCTTTCAAGCATACTCCCATGTATCACAAATGAATAGCCCTTTCCCTTTCCATTAACAACAAAACCCCTTTGTACCTCCCATCAAAATGGGAATGACCTGCCACGTCCAAGAAGATGCACAACATTCTAAATATTAAAGCAAATTAAAACTCATATATTATAAGCTGATCTCGACACTGAATTTGCTAGGATGCAATCCCTATCAGAAGGAAGACCAAAGTGGCAGCATACAGTATTGGAGTCTCACTTTTCACCTAGATATACTTCACAAAGAGTCTTTTATATCCATATTTTAAGTCCTGTTTCACTTTCTCAGTGTCACCTGCACCCACAGTGGTGCTGCATTTAAATTTCCAACTTGCAAGACAGGGCTTGAAAATCACCTTCCTCCATAGTGAGTAGGAGGTTTTTTCCTGCTGGAAACAGAGGAATGTATCAAAATCAAAATATAATCTAAATTTCCACTGAACAACCCTCTTTTTCCCCTTGGATCTGTCAGCTTTGTTTTGACTTTTTAATTAAAAGCTAACCTTGTAAAACATAATTTTTAAAGCATTATTGTAATTTGAAATAATGAAAGATAGAATCATGAGAGTTGGAAAAGACCTCCAAGTGCAACCTTTGAGCTAATAACAGCCAGAGACTCTGTCAGGAACTGTAGTGAGAGGACAAGGAGTAATAATACAAATTGGAAGAGGGAAAATTTGGGTTAGCTATTAGGAAGAAATTTTTTACCATGAGAGTGGTGAGACATTGGCACAGGTTGACCAGAGACCTTATGGATGCCCTAGCCCTGGCGGTGCTCAAAGCCAGGCTGAATAAGGCCTTGAGCAACCTGGTCTACTGTGAGGTGTTCCTGTCCATAGCAGAGTGTTTGGACCAGATGATCTTTAAGGTCCATTCCAACCCCACAACATTCTATGATTCTGTGTCAAACATTCTATGAATCTATGGCAACTCAACCACAGCACTAAGTGCTGCCTCCAGTCATTCCTTGAACACTTCCAGGAATGGTGACTCCATCACTTCCCTGGGTGGCCCATACCAATGCCTGACCACCCTCTTAGTGAATAAATTCTTCCAGATGTCCCACCTGAACCTATCCTGGCACAGCTTGAGGCCATTCCCTCTCATCTGGTCACTGGCTGCCTAGGAGAAGAGGCCAACCCCCACCTGATTACAGCTCCTTTCAGGTTCCATTCCTTTCTTACATGTGGTGATGTCCCCAAGAAACATGTGCCATTGTCCTTGGTGTAGCTATGTAGTGGCAAATCTGGGGGCTTGTAGCTAAACATCTCATTTTGTTGTAGAAATCTGGCCTTCAAGGAACGTGATATGCAGAATTAGCACACTTTGATCAATTTTTTGAGGCAGATTGTGACTGTTCACCCAGCTACAGATCATGTTTTGACTTAAAATGGCCTGGCACGTGCTGGGAGCAGCATCACTGGGCCAAAGCAAGAGCAACAGGTCTGATGGACACAGTGGACAGAAGAGAGAAGGGCCATTCTGCAGCTGTTCTTACCTGCAGCGTGCTATCCCCTGCAGCTCTCGCCTCTCACATCTCTGCAAAGCACCTGCCTGGCAGTTCCTTCAAAACCCTCTTAACTGGCAGAAACAGCACAGACCCAGACTCCAAGCTGGGAAGTATTAAGCTGTCAGCTTAACCAAAAAGTTTCTGACACAGATCTAACACAGCAGCTGGATGGCTGAGGCTTTAAAACCAAACCAAAACAAACAAAAAATCCCACTTGATACCATGTTTGTAAACTTTGACCACTATTTCTGCCTGTTCTGGCTCAACAACTTAATCAACCATTCCAAACTTGTGTTACTTTTAATTCTAATTCTCAAAGCACTACACCAAGGCACCACATGAAAACTAAAAGAGAGAATAGTTGATCTCAACACATTATATCTTTCTCAACATTTATCAATTTTTATTTTCTCAAGCTAAACTGGAAACCCCTTCAAATAGGATCCGCATTTGAATTGAAACATGCTGTAAAATATAGAAAGTTTTCTCATGGAAAGAGGAATGAAATAAATTAAAATTCATTACTTTACACATCTTCGAGATACTTGTTTCAACATCTAGATTGTAAGGAAGTACTTCCTCTAGCAAAGTCACCTTTATGGATGCCATTATTTTACTTCAGGAGATAAAAGCAACCTTGCCATACAAAGGCTACTCATCTGCATCATTAAAATAAGTGTATATGACTTTTGGGCTCCACCGATACCTCAAGCCTCAGAGGGTCTGGTGTTCATTTTGTTAAAGTCAATGCCACACGTGTCTGACAGTTGGTAAATTGAGTCTCGTTTCCTGAGCAGGATTCCTCCCTTGTTATCTTTCAGTGCCCTAAAAAAGATTGCTTTCAAAATTGAACTTGTCAAGTCAACCGCTTCCCTCCTGAACAATCTCCAGAATGTGCACCTTCCAAGTCGATGTGTTGTCATTCATTCATTCATTTAGGTCACCTTGAGAGTAAGAATGCAATGAAAGCAAGCACTGGCAGCCCACTGGCAGAGATGATGGTAACTCATAATGCAATGGAATTGCATAAGCATTCAGTGCACACATCCATGCATTTAACCACACACCTGGGGCTACAGGCCTACAAATACCTGGGGCTGTCATTGGCACTTGCAGACCACATGTTACCAAATCTCAAATGAAATCAGAAAAGCAGATCAAGTGCAGAAAAGACTAGTTAGTGAGTTAACTGCATGGCATTTCTGCAGCCGAAGATTTAAGATTTACACATTAGCTTCTGCACCATCCAGAATACTGAGCGCAACAGGGCAAATGCAAGAGCCGGGACCTGCCGGCACTTCATTGTAGGCATTCAAGCCTTCAAGTATATTCATAAAGTTAAATACCTGCTTTTGTGCTCTGTTAGGGAAGTACAAGTTTAAACAGTTCAAGGTAAAGAAATTGCATACACAGCTTCATGGAAAACCAGATCTGAAGCCAAAGGAATTTCAAATTGTCTAGAGACTGAGCAACACTATCTTAAGTGAGCAGTTAGCTTGTGGAGGGTACATGAGAGACTGACAAAACCTGTAGGAAGCTTTTCTTGTACTCCTTCAGGGAAACTAACTATGCCCAAATGGTTCATCACACCAACAACTGTAGGTGGACAGGGATGAACAGGAGATGCACCCTGGGAGGGATCCAAACCCACTCCAAGCAACAGGTAGGAATTAATACTCAAACAGAACACAGCAACTCTGCAACTGTGTCAAAGGGAAAGAACTAATCAGACACCATATACTGTTTGGAATTGTATTTCCTTTCATACTCAGGGTTTTCCCATGAGGAAACTAATACTGGACAGGAGACAAGGATTTGTAGGGAAAACTAACACAAGAAGTCATTAAAAATTAGCAAACGTAGTTTTCTTGTTAGCAAATTAAATACAACAGCAGAATACTTGCTCCTCTCAGTCCCAACTTGCAAGGTATTTCATATTGGGGAGGGTCTCAGCTGGCTCAGCCATGTTCAAATTCAGGCTTCACCAGGCCTCCTGGAGACATTTACTGCAAAGTTTCTTTGTACTTGCTGCATTCTTCACAGCACTAGGAGATGCTGGAGATCTTCTCACTTGGAAAGCAATTCTTCTAAATTGGAAAGAAGGCACAACACCTTCCCATCATGCTGTCATATTGGATTTTGAACTCTTTTTGACACTAGATTGTGTCAAAAAGGAAATAAAAATAAAAACGCAAATTGACAGCTTCTGCAAAGCTTGGAAACTTTGTTTGAACTCAATTAATCTGGTTTTGAAACTATTCTATAACACCATCTGACATGCAGCAAAGAACAGAGGTTCTCAAAAGGAAAGTGGCTGCTGCCAAAGTTGGCCTTTGCTCCTCTTTCTAAAAAGCACAAAAGAGAATGAAAAAAAAAGGAATAATGCATCCAGAAACCATGAGGGGTATGAGGCACCACTGCACTCATGGATTCTAAGAAACAAACATTGTGTTTTCATAGTCTGCTTTTCTCTACAAATATATATATACACACACACAATAAATACAAACTTATTATGAAGAGAGTAAGCTGTCTTACACGAATTTCTGCACAATGTTTGCTTGACTACAAGTAAGGCTGTAAAGTATCTTGTCATTTTTCCAGACGTGATATCGAATTGGTAAAAAAAATTGTTTTTATCACAATTAGCTCTGTCACAGACTTCCCCCAGAACAAGAAGGCAGAGAGAATGCTTGGATTTCTCTCTTCAGAATGACTGATCTTCAGGAGTATGTTTTTCTGTGTCCTTATACTGCTAAATGTATTGCTGCTAACGTGCACCTAATTAAGTGCCCCAAAGATTATGAAGGAGGTGGTTCAGCATGAAGTGGCAGCTCCATGGGCTGCTCTCCATGGATTACATGTTACCTTGGCTGATTTCTTTGTCCACGTGCCCTAGGTGAGAGGAGACAAAATACACCCTCCTATACATGCTGTAGCCTCCCTAACCCAGACAGCATAAAATAGCTCTCTCATGCCTGGAAAGACTTACTAGCTGTCATAGACAAAATTAAAGACTCCCTGATAAAGAATCTGGCCATCCTTTTCTCTCATTCCCATAAGATCTACAACCCTCCTTGGGCCTTGCTGGCATGCCACTGCATGTTGACCTTGGCAATAAATACTTCTAAAATTACAGAGATTTCCCATTGTGATCAGGAAATAAGCATTATTAGTTATGTGTTTGCCAAGAGAAGGGGCAGAGAAGCACTGACCAACTAATGAATATTAATGTCTTTGAGGACATTCTAATTTCAGTCCAAGGGATTGCTAAATGTACATCAGGGGACATGGCTAACATCTGTCATGAGAATCTCCATTTTTCTATCCCTTCACATTTGTAACTGAACTAGACAATAGCAAAATTACTTGTACGTAGCAAGATCTCATTACTCAAAGCACTTTGGAGAACACTCTTTATACCTATGGTAAGCTTTATAACCTGCTTGCAGCCTATTTTCTATATTTAGGTTTGAATATTGCAACTTCTGCAGGAATGCTACCAAAAAAAGAGGTCAGTAACTGTTAAACAGAATTTCATTTGCTGTCATTTATCATATCAGGCTGCTTTTCAAAAACCAATATGAAATCAAGCTTGTTGAAATTCATCCATATGACAAATGCCTATTTCCTGCCTCTGCTTCAATTTTATTGTGACATGTCTGCCCTTATTAGATTTAGTACCTGCTGAAGTCAAAAGAAAGAAGTTCAAAATGGCAAAGAATATCTAAATCTGTGCCACAGGCATGTACAGAAATCCTAACTAAAGGGCTCACTAAACTCCAAAACCCAGGACAACCCAAGTATCTTCCACTTGCTCATTATGAAAATTAAAGAAAATATTATTAAGCTCTCTTCAGTCCTTTAAAAAGTTTCTATTAAACTACAAAGGAATAGATACAATTATTTGGCAAAATTATTAAAAAACCTCCTAGTCTCAAGACCCTAGAAGCATTATTCAGTTGATATGAAGAAATTGCATACATTTAACCTCAAACTAAATTTCAAACAGCTGTGTTACAACAGAAAGACATTATGAGACTGAGCCTGTAAACAGACCTTGGATCTTCCAAAACCGTTACAAACAGCACCAACATACTTTCAGAAAAGGTAAGCTTAAATTAATCAACTAATAGGAGTATAATATGCACTTGGACTATGAAAAGGACTTCCAGAATGCCAAATCCCTTTGATAATTCCACTGGCATAACCAGTTTATGAATTCATGATATGGAGTAGATGACTCACTCTTAGCCTACCTTTAGTATCCTCATACTGATGAATCTTAAGACCATTTTTAGATGAGAGCAGCTTTCATAATTACAATAGTCAGCATGAAGTGCGGGGGTGGTGGAAAAATTAAAGTTTAGGTACAATTTACCAGTCATATCTGGAGCTGGTATAAAATTGCAGCACTCTATTAAAGCTATAGTTCCACATAATTATTTTTACTGACTGTACATCTGATTTAAGAGGGCTAACTCTCCCTCCCAGCTCTGATCTCCTCACAGCAGACTCCATTTCCACCTTACTTAAGCTAATTCAGTTACTCTCAATGCCACACTGTAAACCAGAGCTATGAAATCATGCTGATAAAATAAAGTAAACATAAATAAATGAAATTTTAATGAAGCTATGGTAACTTCCACCAATTTTGCATCTGACCCTCTGTTGATCATGTAAGTACTTCTTGATTTCGGGAATGTATTTGTGTTTCTGGCATTTGTGTCTAAGCAGTGACTGCAGGGAGACAGTGACATTGAAACAGACCATCACATTCATCAGCTGCTCACTGGGTGCAAAGTGCTGGAGTTATTTTGGTCAGTGCTACAGTCTAATACATGTATCACACTTCCCGCTTAGCATGAATGAAAGGTGAGGGTGAACTCACATGTTTTTCAGATAGTTTTAAACATACTGGAAATAGCTGAGCTATCACACCAAATTTCTGTGAAGCTTCATCCAAACAATAATGAAACTTTAAGTTCCACAGAGGTGAACAGCTTTTTTTTTCCTTTTTCCATTTTAAATATTGCTACTCTGCCCTCAGCCTTGGCTGCAGCACAGTTGAGGCCTGCACTCCTTCTTTGGGGAGCTGCTTTGGGGCTTTTTTGGGGGCTGAGACTCTACCATTTGGCCTCCAGCTGAGCTGCAGCATCAATCCTGGAGTGACAGCAGAGCTCACACATTCAGCAGTTCGTGCCTTTGCACAAGCACAAATAATTCACAGGCCAGTGGGTGACTATGACAGATGGCAACCTCTGAGTGATGAAGGCCAAGCTCTCTGCTTGGTGAACAGGGACAGCATGGCAGGGAAGCCAGAGATGCAGGGAACCCAGCCTATCCAAAGTCACAGAGCAATTCCTGTATATTAACAACCACTCATTTTCATTTCATCAGAACCTTACAGTCTCTCCCTGTTTCCACTCCCCTTACTTCTAATTTTCTCTCGTTCAGTACTCTTCCCTTGCCTTTTTCCAGTCTTTTCCATTAGACACATGTCATCCCCTCAGGTATCACTTCACGTGATGCACTGACATCCTCCTCTCATTTTCTGAGCCAAATATCCTTATATCCTTGTCTGACTTAAGAGATGTTTCCACATTTAAACTCTGCAGTTATGAAAGAGATGGTGGCAAAGGGTGGGAGGTTTGTGGAGTCAGCACACACATACACAGTGCAGAGTTTCAATCTGTGGTAACACATTTTTAGATGGAGCATTGAGAAGACTGTTTGCTTCTGCTACTTTAAATAAAATGAAAGACCACAATTCTGAACCTGACTCATTACTGGGCACAGTCTCTGAGCTACTTTAGGCAAGCAGTGAGGTACAGAAGCAATAGCAGCTGAAACCGCTGTAGGTTCTGATGTGCTTAGAAATTTCTCGAAGTAGTTACTGTAGAACACTTCGAAGTGGTTTCAAGAGTTCAATTTCTACATAGACACTCTTACCCCAGAACAAATGTCCTCATAGGGGATTATATCTATATAATTAATTTAGAATAGCTTACCTTAGGAAAAGTCCAGGAATATACAAATCTTTGAATTTGGCTGATCACATTGCTGACTTTGGTCACTTCCACTACAATCTGTGATCTTACACAAGAAACCAGAAAAGTATCCACTGCACTGAGGAGAAACAGGGATAGGGATAGGGCTGTAAAGAGAGTACAGCATTTCCACCTCTAGCAATCAGCCATAACAATTTGTGTGTTGAAACCAGAGGGAGGTCTCTCATTACACCAGGAAAGGAGCTAATGCACAAAGCTGTGACACAGTGCTATTGAACACCAAGCAAGCAATAGACAGGGTATGATCCAGGATAATATTATTTTAATCTCTCTTTTTCCCAAGTTGACCAACCAAGAATACTATGAGATTGACTGAAGGAGACAGATTTGAAGTTTGTTTCAAATATCTTAAAACAGATGAGACTCTTTGAATTGAAAAGTGGATCAGGGCTTTAGTGTGGCTCCTATCCTTCACTGTCAGGCTACACCCAGAAGCCAAGAAATAAAAACAGAGGTTCTGCCTCCTTATTACCTTGTTCCCTGGTACCTCTGTGCCTGGTGAAGTCCTGGTCGAACGGAGGGGGAGAAGAGCTTATCTGCTATTGTAACAGAAAGAAAACATCACATCTCATGCTTATAAAACCCTCTTACTTTGAACACCATTGAGAAGTTCAAACTGCTAATAACTGCCATTTTCTTTCAAAGAAGATGGGCTTCATAGTGAAGAAAGGAAGAATTAGTTACACTGCTAACCACCCTGCATGATTTGTTTTTCCACCTGACTTGATTCCACCATAGGGTGTGCTTTATGCAAACCTCTCTGTTCAGCGCACAGAGATTTTTTTTTTCTTCCCTTTTCCTGAACTCCAGGGAAGACTCCGCACCCCTGAGGAGATCACAATCTCCTCAGCTTACACTGGCAGAAGTCCAGCCAGCAAACACATGGTGACCCAAAGCATTCTCTCTCAGCCTCTTCGCTACACGTCCACTCGTGTGGAGTTCAGCAGAAAAAAACCAACAGTGATAACCCTGATGATGTGGCGCAACTAACCAAGGAAGATACACAGGACATGTAAAAAGCAGAGGTAAGAGATCTTTTCCTGCAACAGATTTTCTGTGTACTGCAATCCCACTTAACTGCCCTTGGCAACACATGCAATACTTGACACCCCATCATGTCAGAAATGCTAGCACTTTCCAAATGCATTATACCCACTAGCATCACCTTTGTAACCTTTTCTCTTGGGTGTCTCCAAGGAGCTTGTATCTACACTAATAGGTAGAGCAAAGCCAGCTTAGACCCAAGTCCTCCTTTTAGTAATCTCTGCATTGTATCTTTGAAAATATTGAAAATATTTGTATCTTTGCAGCCAAATATTTTCAAAAGATCCCTTTACTCAAATTTTCAGAGGAACTCTGGTGCAACACTCAAGGAGCTGAAGAGGCAAAGAGCTGTTACAAATGTGCTTGGAGCTCTGCTGCTCTTGAGATGACACCAAAGGTCAGATTTTTTCAGTATCAAAGGGACATGCAGAATCCTAAGCACCAGGAAAACAAACGTACACATTTAAGAAAACAGCAGCAGAGTTGGTAATGATGCCTTAAATCGCTAGTAAAAATTTTTAGATGCAGACACACAGTTTAGGAAAGGGGTTTTACTTTGGTTTAATAGGATTCCAGATGCACACCGACGAATAAGCAAGCTCTGACGATATCTCCCATATACAATTTATGGACAGCCCAGATTAGAATACCTATCTAAAAGTTTCCAATAAGAAGTCTAACAAATGAGGTAATTGCCCCCTTATTAAAATTACTTCCCCCCAAAAGATTACTACTTAGTTTACAAAAAACATGTCTCAGTGATGGGGGCCCTGTTCAAGGTTGTGCGTCATGTTTTTGAGATTGTGGGGATGTTTCGTCTTCCCCAAAGGATTCTGAGCAGGGCAAAGGTACTAGGGTGATAAACATGTAGGGTCAAGATACAGGGAGTAAAAAGTACAGGAACGGGGAAGGGTAAAAGGTTATATATAAAGGATATATATATAAAGAGAGTATAAAAGTAAAATAAAAAATACAAAAACCCATCAGGCATCAGTAACTTTTGCCTTCTTCTATAGCCATTAAACACACCCTAAATCAAAAAGCAAATATTCAGTACCATCTCTGACCACAGGAAGTTGTTCCTGTTTTTAGTCTCTTTACCCACTCTGAGCCAATCTTGTCACCATTGCTTTCAGAAGCCTGATTTTATCTTTTTATCACTGCTGCTACAAGACAGCTTGACTGCAATGAACATGTCTGTAATGAAATCAGTTGACCCAGAAAAGAAGTGCTAACACCAGTCTAGATTAAAAAACAAGTACAAGTAGATGTTCTCTCTGACTGCAGGCAGTCCATGCTAAAATGCTGGAGCAATACAGGCACTGTAAAAGAAGACTGGAATCAAGGTCCCCTGATTCTGCCTTTATGCCAGGTTGCTCAGTTTCCTAAATTTTCCATAGGTTTAAGCATATGAGTGACCTACTTAATGAAATTAAAATAAGCAAGGGTGCAATTATCTTTGCTGTAAGAAGGTCTAAAGTTTTCTATTATTTTTTCCTCAAAAAGCAAAAGCTTTCTTAGATGTTGTATGTTGTTAAGACAAAGCAATTTATTTTTGCAGGCTTTAGTTTTAGACTTTTAAAAATGTGGATATTCATTCACTGACACAAAACTTGCTTAATAATACATGCCTGCTCTACTTACTTGTTTCATTTACCTTACAGTTTTCTCTAATATGAGGAAAGGACCTTCATGAAAGGACAGATTTTTTGGGGGCCAAGTCCAGGATCTACCAGACTCCAAACACGTGTGTAGCAGCACATGTCCTCATCCAGGCTTCTATTAATCAGATTTTTTTTTATTTTTTCTGCCTTGAAATGGCAATGCAAAGTAAAATAGTGCTCTCACACAGAGAAAGCTGCAAATCCACCTCAACAGGTTTTCTCTGCTTCTTATCAGACTGAGCTTTCTCTTAGCTTCTCCATAAACCGCTCCTACTCACAATGGCTCCCAAAGATCATAACAAAATCAAATATTTATCTTACATTCCCAAATGGTGTGTGTGTGTACACATGAAGGTGGAATCAGGAAATCATAAGCAGAGAGGACTGGACACCAGAAAATCCCTACAAAATCACTCAAGGCCATTAAATTTAAGAGCTTTCAGCTAATGTCAAGCATGTCTTGATTACCTCGGGAAGAAGTAAGTTCAGTTTAGAAGACAACCATATGAAATGGTTCTAATTCCTCCACGTAAAAGGGTTTTTTGTTAACATACTACAGTCACCATACAGTTCACATTACTGACAGTACACATCCAGCAGTGAGTATTTTAAATTACATCTGCCCCACTGTTCACTGCTATGTCTGCTCTGGGAGCAGGAACTCAGCTTCACTCCAGCACACTCCCTTCCTGCAGTGCTTCTTCACACTGACTGCAGACACTGGGTTCTTGGCAGTGCCAGAAGAAGACAAAAGCTCAACCTCAATTTCCCATTTGAGAGGTAAGGTGTGCAGGGCTTTAAAGAGCTTTGTAGGACTGAAGAATAAGCAGCTTAACACACAGGCTCTGGGATACTGTTTGTAGTCAAATCCAAACCTCTTGAACACAAGGCCAGAATTCTCCTTTACTGCAGAGCTGACACTCCAGTCTGTGAGTTTGTGTTTTATAGTAAAAAAGTAATGAAAGGAGCTCCCATATTTCCTGGTTAACATTTCAGCCTTCTAAAGGGTAATAAACCAATATCTCCCTACAACAACAGATAAGTCAAACAAATAAAATGTCAGACTACGTCAGAAATAAGCTAGTCAAGATAATAGAATGAATCTCTTGAGTAGCCATTAATAGCATTTTGCAAACATGCTTCCAGAGGACATATAATATCTAATACAAAAGAATGTGCTATTTTTGTATCTCCCCTTTAAAATTAATTTAGTGCTGACAAAAAGATACCTGCTTAATATACCTAAAACCTTCCCCACATCCTCAGGAGGAATGTTAACACTAACAGTTCTATTAAAAAAACAAAGCAGAGGCTGCGTGGTCAGACAGAGGGCACCCTGTGCTGAGACCCAAGGCCAGGGATCCTTATCCCAGTTCTCCTGCTAGCCAAGTGACCATGGGGGCAAAATTCCTTCCCTGTCACATATCTCCACTGTGAAGTTATCACATACTTCACAAAACACTGAGATGTATCAGCACAAAGCATGCTGCAAGAGGTCTGTTTTTATTACCACCAAATTCCCTAGCTGCACAACTAACAAAAAGGGAATAAAAACTCTGTATCAACCAAATAAGTAGCTAAGTTGTGCGTAAAACAGCAATATGGGATACAGATATATTTATTTGCTTGCATTGCTTCCTGCCAAACAAAGACATCAGTAAGAGCCCATATTAACAATTACTCAGCACCACAAAACAAAACAAGAATATATCAGCTAGACCTTTCTTATTGTGCTTTCTGAATGACTTGCCATTATCACTAAAACACAGCATGAAAAATACTGCACTCTTCAGCCTCTATTTTTTGATTAACCAGGTGCTCTGGGAATTTCTGCCTATCCCCATTCATAATTACATGTTGTTATTCCCATTTTCTATGTGACTTGCTGGCAATTAAATCTATTTGGAAAGAAAAAAACTTTTTTTATTCCATAGAAATTACTTACTTATTTTTAAAAATAAAGCAGACCTGTTAGGGTTAAAAAGCTAATTTTGATCCTTCCTTCTGCCTAGTTTTGATTAAGTTTTCTCATTTTCCAATGACTCTCACAAGAGTTGGAGAAATTCACCATCTCTTATAAAGCAACTGGGATGTTAGGAGAAGCTTGCAGTATGATAATGAAAGCTCTTGCAGTAAGTTTTCAATAATACCAGTTATCCTCAGAGTACCCAGGACTGGGAGCTGGAAGACAGAGACAAGGAGCAGAATGAAGCCCCCATAATCCAGGAGGAAATGGTCAGTGACCTGCTACACATCTAGACACACACAAGTCTGTAGGCCCTGACAGGATCCACCCAAGGGTGGAAGGGTTGGTGGAAGAGTTTGCCAAGCTACTTCCAATGATTTGCCAGCTGTCCTGGTGAACCAGGAGGTGCCAGCAGACTGAAGTGAGCAGTTGTGGTGCCCATCTACAGAGGGGTCGGATGGAGGATCCAAGGAACCTCAGGCCTGTCAGGCTGACCTCGCTGCCAGGGAAGGTCATGGAGCAGATTGTCTTCAGTGCAAGCATGTGGCACATACTGGACAGCCAGGGGATCAGAACCCCAGCCAGGATGGGTTTGTGAGCGGCAGCTGCTGTTTGACAACCTGATCTCCTTCTATAACAAGGTGATCTGTTTAGTGGATGATGAAAAGGCTGTGGATGTGTCTACATGGACTTTAGTAAAGCTTCTGACAGCATTTCCCACAGCATTCTCCTGGAGAAGGTGGCTGCTCATGGTTTTGGGTGGGTGCACTGCTCACTGGGTAAAAAACTGACTAGATGGCCAAGCCCAGAGGTGGTGGTGAGTGGTAGATAACAAGTGACAGGATGAGACGAGATGACCGTGAGTTCCACCAGAACAGGTTTAGATTGGATATTAGGAAAAATTTCTTCATTTAAAGGGTGGTCAGGCATTGGAACAGGCTGCCCAGGAAAGTGGGGGAATCACCTTATCTGGAAGTCTAAAAAGATGTGTGGATGAGGCACCCCAAATGACATGGTTTAGTGGTGAACATGGTGGTGCCAGGTTAATGGTTGGACCCAACGATCGTACAGGTCTGTTCCAACCTTAACAATTCCATTATTCTAAGTCCTGCGGGGGATGCACTAAACAAAGCTCCAGTTCATGGGCTGAGGAAGGCATTTCTGAGGACTGTCCGGCACAATCCAGTTCTCCCCTTGGTTGAGGTGCACACAGATGAGCAGCAAGAAACTCTCAGTTTGCAAACCTTTTCCCTGGTCTCAGATTTCTGGTCCTTTGCTTTCACAGTCTGGGCTAAAAATCAGGGTTTCACCTTCAGGACTTTTGTTGCCATTTATAGTTGGAAAAGGGCTTCTCAAAGTGAGATTTTTTCACTTCTTATTGATTACTGCTGTCAAAGGAGCCTGTAGGTTTTCTCCATCCTGTCTGCCGCAAGGTGTTTGGTATGGCAAACCAGCCTCTCTGTCAGCAGCGAGGCAAGAAGCAGGAAGAGCTAAAGAAAAACAAACACTGTTGGAGGAAGCAAAGCATTATTCCTCTCCACAACTACTCCACTCCTAACATCAGGCATGCAGGCAGAAAGCCTTTTCATGGCACAAAGATCCTTTTAAATCCCTCAGAATCTACAACCTGACAGTTTCTGGTCTAGACTCCTTGTCTGTGTTCAAGTACTGCACTGACACAGGCAGACTTTTCCCTCTCTTTGTGTCATTGAAAAGAACACAGCGGCATGCCCTTTTTCCACAAGGTCATCTCCTTGTCTGTACAGCAGAAGTGCCTGTTTTGGTTAAACCTCCCAGGGACACTGCTTGTGAGATAACAATGCACACTGCCTGATTTCCACAATGAAACACTACTTGGGAAACTCACACTTCTTTTGTATAAAATACAAATACTTACTATATCCATAATCAAATACATTTATTGTCAGCCCAAACAGATGCCCTCAGCACTCATTCACCACATTTACCCAAAAGGCCTTACACCAGAAAAAAAGCATTTGTCCTTAGTCTGTCAAGACCACCTTAAAGACTCAATTCTGCAGAGAAACAGATTTTGCTTGATTTTTTTTTTCTGCACACTTCATAGAGGAGTGCAGTGCAGCATGCTATAAGGATGAGCAAGAAAGCATGGCCCTAAGAGCTATATCCTCCAAATTATACAGTCATCCTGTGTGAATATTTACAGCAACAAAGAAACAAAGAAGCCTTCTTCAAACCTTGCCTGGAAGCTCTGCTGAGTTAAATATATAATAATACAAAACCAGCAAAATCACTAACAATGCATAAAATCAGTCCAACTGCTCAAGGTCTATGTTTGCTGCATATCTCCTTGGCCTAAACCTGTAATTCAGTTTGAGAGTTGAAAGCAAAGTTGTTTAAGTTTTGACACAGTAATTCAGTAAATAAAACAAAAAACCCTAGTCCAATTAAAGACTCTATTAGTTGGTAAACTATGGCCACCCTACCAACAAGTACACTGCCTGCTCCATTTAACTGCAAAACCTACATGGGCAGAATAGCTCTTCTGAGGGGCCTGCATGACAACAAATACTTTAGTTTTCACAGACAACACACAGGGTGAAAAAGTAAGAAAAAGAGTTACTTTCTAGCATAAATCACTGAGCTTTTGTTCATTCAATTCGATTGACACAGGGTAAGGTTAACTATATAGAGCGGATCTTAGTTCCACTTGTAACTAACATGGAAGTCATAAATTCAAAGATGCACATGAAAAACAAAGAAAATACCTTTTTCTACCAAAGAAACAAAAACAAAACAAACAAAAAACAAACAAAATAAAGAGAGAAAATGAACAAACAAACAAACAAACAAACACAAAGACCCCATAAAACCAAACACCATAAACAAAAACACATGAAACCAAAACCACCATAAAACCAAAGTAGTCTGAGACCTAGGAGCAGGAGGAGAAGGATTACTGAAAACCAAGCAATGTAAAAATTCCTAACAGACATCACCCTTTTAGGGTGTGAGATAAGCCAAGTCAAAAGTTGATACCAATTAACATCAGTGGACTTCAATTTGACTTCACACCATGGACCTTGCTCAAATCCTCAGTTTACATGTGCTGCAGAAGTCCGCAGACCTACATGGTCTTAATTAAATGGACTTAATTAATCACCTGCAATTCCCAGTGAAAATGGACACCATGCAATGCTGATTGTTTCTCTGAGTGTCTTCAGTAGCTTGCCAACAGTTAGTACTTGCTATTTGCTATCACCTGTATTCTCTTTTAAACTGCAAGCCAGAAATTACTTTTCTTTCTAGATTTCTGACAAAATCAGACTTTCCTCAGGTTGGGACCAGTCACTATGTCACCTGTAACTGTTAAAGGAAAACAAAATAGGAAATATTTAAATGAAATAAAGGGGAAGGCTGACCCTCTGTTGAAAAGCTTCACCACTTCAGATATATCCACTTGAAAGTTATTACAGTGTTTTATTTGTAGCTTTAGTCTTCCAGAAGATTCAGAAATATTTTTCCCTATCAGGCTTTAGAAGGGATTGAACATAAACACCAATGCATCATCATCTTCCTTTCTGCCCACTTTAGGAGCTGCACTCTGTGAGATTATCCCAAATATATCTCAGTCTCTCAGCCATTTGTTGCTCGGTGATCAAATATATAGGTAATATATATATAGCAATATATATAGCAACTCTGCCAGGTGCTGCAGCATCTCTTTTTTTAAGCTGTTTATCTCTCCGTTCCTTCCCACAGTGTGTTCTTCTACACCTTCACTGTTTTTATAACATGACTGGAAGAAGTGGACTGGGTTTTTTCCCATTTCAAAATACACAGGCTGTGCAAAAAGACGCAGGATTGGGAAAAAGAATGAAGATTGTCAGATTTCATGCATTCCTTTGGTACATCGGTTTTTATTCATTATTTTTAATTATTTTTCTTCTTAAACAGTGAATTTTCATCATATATCAGTATTTGTCATAAAAAAATGTGATCTGAGTAGGAAGGAATACAGTTGTGCTCAGTATTCAGGTAAACAATAGCCACATTATGAAGTCAGTTCGCCAGTAACAGTAAGAAAAAAGAGGATCCTGGGCTAATAATTCAATTCCCACTTCAGTCCCCTCACCCCAAGAGCTCAGCACAATGTCTTTCCAGGCCACCACACCCCAAGGGAAACAAGGAAACAAAATTCACATCAGCAGTAAGCAGTATCTCTTGGTACCAGTCTGATCCGTTATATTAGCTGTACTACTTTCTGCAGATTTCTAATCTCTAAAAAGCCATTCACTGAGGCCCATGGCTGAAATGCAATTATCTACTCAGAATGATATTTCAAATCAATAAATTGATCACAGCTATTCACATACCTGATGGAAGAATGGGAGCTCAGAGCACTTGATGTGATCCCAGTTGACAAGGTGGCCTCTCTGCAACCACGAAACTGAAGACCTGCAAAACAAGAGCCTGTGTGTCAGAAGTTACACATCTTTTACAAAACACGAAGAAAGTAACTCTTTCTAACTGTGCCTTTGGGAAGGACAAAAGAGACACCCCTCATTAACTATGATAAAAACCACTGTCTCAAAACCTAATAGAGAAAAACCTGGCAAAGTGTGAGTTTTCATTAGTGTGACTATTAACGGATGGTGCACAAAACCCACAGCTTGGCTTGTGAAATTGTCAGAATGACAACACCCATCAATGGCAGCAGGAGTACAGCAAGGGGGGGACATCACATTCTCAAGCTGGTGGGATCATGTTCTTCACTCTCAATGGGATTTAAGCTCCTTTCTCCCATGGGTACTTCTGAACATCCCATACAGCGTGTTTCCACTTAGGCCCATGTTCAAGCACTTCATCAGAATAGAACAGTATTATCAGCTTCTCTGCATAATCTGAATCCTATTAAACACTAGATCAGATACAAGCACTTCATCCCAATAAACACTGGATCAGATATGAGCACTTCATGGACTTGAGACCCAAAAAAGACACGTACATAAATTCTACATATCCAGAATATATACTGTACAAATCCAATACTGAGGAGGGGGGAAGTTTGTTGAAAAACAGAAAATACAAGAAACTGCAAAGAAAAATTAAAAATCAGCTTCCTAAAATCAAAATATTTTCATGAAACACAGAGCCTATAACCTCTATCTTATGTACTATTTTGGTTTTTAAGAATGTTATAGTTCTTTGTATAATCACAAAAACTAATTTTTCATTGATAGCTTTAAACGAAAGCTGAGCTCTCCCTAAAATCTCATGCATACAAAAACTTGAAAGGCTTTATTAAACTTGTTAAACTATAATAAAAAAAATATTTAAAACCATCAGTAGAACAGCAAATGGTGTCATTAGTGGGACCATACTGTACAAAAGAATGAAGTAACTGCACATAGACAGATGGAGAATTAAACTTCCCTCCCAGGTCAGGTCATTACCCACATGATACCCTGTATTAAAACTTGACTTCACAGAATCTCAGGCTGCTTGGAAGGGAGCTCTGAAGGACATCTTATCCAACTGTCTGGTTCAAGCAGAGGCACTCAGAGTCAGCTGCCTAGGATTGTATCAGATAGCTTTTAAAAATCTCTAACCACAAGGCTGCACAACTCTGGGCAGCCTGTGCCAGCACTCAGTCACCCTCACAGCAAGAGTTTTTTCCTGATTTTCACGCAGAACTTCCTCTGTTTCAGTCTGTGCTTCTGTTCCTGTCACTGAAAAAGCACCTCACTCCAATCTTCTTTGTACCCTCCCTTCAGCTCGTTATATATGTTGATAAGATTCCCCCTGAGTCCTCCTCTAACAGCTGAATAGTCCCAGCTCTCTCCTCTCAGCCCTTCTTCACATGAGAGACGCTCCAGTCCATTAATCATCTTCGTGGCACTTCACTTCTATCCTAAGACTTACATACAAATCACGCTGCTTCTAAACTGCATGTGAAGTCTTGTCAAAGCCCACAGGACACTTGGCAAGTGCAGATGTTAGATCCCCTTCTAATGCAAACCACCTGGGAATCAACACTCTGGCAGCCTGCTACCAGCAGGTTTTAGTAAAAAGGTGACATGGTGACACTTCCCTTGTTCCAGGAGCCCATAGAACTTGAGAAGAAATGATTTGTCAAGTGCTATGGCTCTACTCACGCTTCTCACCCCCATCACCCCAATTATGGACTGGTTGAAAGGCTTTGAAGGGAAGGCTTTTAAGTGAAGAATGTTATAAGCAGAATAACAAGTATTTTTTATGCCGATGCAATGACTGTCATAATTATTAAGGCAGAATTAGTATATTTGGAGTGACAGAAACCATCAGGAATGGACAATTAAGAGTACAGATTAATCCTCAAAAACAAGATGCTTGAAGACGTAATAGCTTGACTGAAACCAGTGAGATCAGAGAGAGATTTAACTCTTTCAAAAGGCCTACAAGGCCTTTGACGATTATTTTCCCAGCAGGCTTTCCTCGCCTTTGGTTCAAAGTCATCCAAAAAGGTGAACTTCAAACACCTGTTTCAAGTGAAGAGGATGACACTGGAGGATGTCTTTTATTCAACCACACTCCACAGGAAGAAACACAGATGTTCAGCACTCCCGTCTTCTACTCCATGAGTAAAAAAAAAAAAAAATCTGCATGGTCTAAGTACTGAATAAATGACATTTATTCATTAGATTAGACAGACAGAAGGCCATTTCTTCACATTCAAGCACACACTCAGTACAGGAGAAGTACCGAGAAGGGAAAAAAAAATCTATTGCATAAATTAAACAATTCAAGTAAAGCACTAGAAGATCTTTCAAGAAAGAAGTGATTCTACATGGGAGACTATGAATTACTGATTGCATTAATGTGCCCTCATCCACTTCTGAACACTTCTGCTGCCTAGAACAGCATTACTGTTTCAAGCATGGAGCCTAAAGTGCCATGCAAGGCACAAAATCTGCTCTCCCTCATAATATCTTCAATCCAAATTGCATCCATACCACAGGAACAGATTATCCATAACTGAGAAAATGCATCCAAACTCTATTTCCCAGCAGCTTTTAAGAGAGGACTTTGTAGAAGTGAGGCACAAATGGAGATCATCTTGGGAGAATTCTATGTAGTAAAAAGGACCTCTCTGGGACAAATGCATCTTTATTTTTGTTTCCAGTTTACTAGAACAAACAGAATCCCACATTTGTTCCAGTTTCAAACAGCAAAAGCAATAAAATCAGGAAAAATTTGAGTAAAACTAAAGGTGGAGGAACTGTTTCTACAATGTTTCTGCCTTGTTTCCAATCCAAGAAAGTGCTTGTATGTCTTCTGTATCACTTGATCTAGCCTGATTGACAATCTTAGGGAGAGAATTTGCTTGACCTAGTGAACTCTCTCAGAGATCACCACAACTTTAACTCCTTTGCTGTAAATCCTTCTGCATTTCAGCACAGACACCTACATATAAAGACAAAACTGACCAAGCACATAGCCCAGAAATAAATTCTGAACTTTTGCCTGAAGCAGAGGAGTTCTATTGCCCACTTAATGAAACACATCTATAAGTAACATTACTAAAATCTAATGAATTATAAAATTGAGATAAGTAAAATTAATAAAATCTAAATTATTATTAAAATCTAAAATAGGTTTCTTCCCTTTTCTCTTCCCTTCCATTTTCATTAATCTTTACGTTTTATGGACTTATTTTTTCACGTCTGCCAGAAAACTAAATAATAAGGAATGCCAACATCCATTTTGATGAAAATTTCTAAAACCATATTGACACCATCAAAACACTGACCACAGAGTTCGTCTTCTAACTTTTTTATTTAACTTTCAGAGGACAAAAAACTTGAGGTCTCTTTGTTGTCATAATCCAGAAGCTCTGCTAGTACCTGTTGATTGCTCACCAAGGTTCACTCCACATTATTGCAGATAACAAGCTCAAGGCCAATGCAACTTCAGGCTTACTTGACATCAATCACACTGTGACTTTCAAACTCCTGCTACAGAAGTTCCTTTCAACAGCAAATTAAGCTTCTGAGTTTATGATAATGTATTCAGCCTAACTAGTCCCAGTTAAAGCAAAAGGGATGTAAGGTCAAAAACATGTTTCTGTCCCCGTCTTTGCTTGGTGTTTGTTTAAATTCTGTCTGTCCTGGAAGGAGAAAAGTGCTGTGAATGTTTTCATAGGTTAAATGATGAAAGTTTTTATTCAATGGCACTGCATTCAATACTTTCTTTAATCAAATAAAATAATATCCTAGGAACATATATAGCAGATTTTTTTGTATGAAAATTTCAACAGCATTCTTAAAAATGCATACCCCGTGCTACACTGAAACATATCCAATCATCTTAGAACCATAAATAATTACTTTAAAAGGCTCATACAAAGGCAAAATTCCTTACTCTTCGGCAGCCACTCCAACTGATGTAGGGAGCTCTGTTTAGAGGGGGAAGAAAAACAATATCACAAATGCAAACCAGAAATCTGAAGGGCAGTGGCAGTCTGGCCAAGGTTAAACAGATTAAATAAGTGATATTTTCATCATGCCCTAAGTGCAACTAACAGGGCACTCTGTGTTCTGGGAGGGAAGATGTCTCCAACTCAAGACCTTCTGCCCTGGTACACAAGGTTCAGCCTTGGTTGAAATTTGGGATTAAGAGCAGGCCTGAGTCAGCTGATGAGGACAGCCAGGCAACTGAAAGGACTGGGGAATTCTCCAAATGCAGATTAGAAAATATCTGAACACCAGCAATGTGAGCCACAGTCCTTGCCCTTGCAGCTGGAGAGAAGCTCTAACGAGCAAAACCTTCACAGGTAGCTCCAACCTGAGAGTATGTTTTTAAGCAAGGAGGATCACATCACATCACACACACACAGACACATCTGACACAACAGCCAGACAGTCATTACCTCCTCATCTCCCCCGATGTGTGAGACTCCTTACCAAAAGACGGCTTGTCAGAAAACAATTGGTTTTAAATACTGGCACACTGAAGGTTCTATTTTTCACCGGGACTCAAAATCAGTACATTTTCCAGTCCTTTAAGAAACATTTCCTGTCAGCATTATTAATTGGATTGTTTTCATTTCAAGGGAGGAATGACTGACAAAATGCTTGTACCACCAGTAAAGAATCACTAATTCTGACATTTCTGTGGAAAAAGTGACAATCCAAAGAGTTATTTTGGTTTAAGAATTTGATGGCTCATTGACAACACACCACCCCACCCCTGCCGTGTCCGTGGAAGAGCCCTGATGGTGCTGTCTGCTGCCTTAAGACAGCATCATCTATAATGCCCACTACCAAAAGGCAGTTTAAAGCCTGAGGTATCAGAAGTCAGTTGAATCTGGAATTCCTCAATGTATGGCATCCTGTAGCTGATTTCTGCCTTCTCTATATAACCTCATCTCACTACTTGCAGAGATCCTCAGGGATCACATTTCTCTGCTCTGCATCTCCTGAAGCACCAGAGCAGAAAGAGAGAAGGACTGAATTTTATTTCTTTCTTTCCCTTGACAGAAATACCTCTACTCCTGACAGGCTCCATGGTAGCAGAATGCTGCAATCTACTATTTGGTAAGAAAAGGCAGGAATGTTGAGCTTCACAGCCTCCCAAATCCAACACAGACATCTAAATATGTTACCCCTTGCACTACATATTAGCTTGGGACAGAAATTTTTTGTGTCAACACTGTGTACAGATTGTTCACAAAGAAATAAGATTAGAGCCAAGGCTGGGAAAGCTTATTCCGCAAATAATAAATTCCAGCAGCTCAGAGATCAGTGCCATGGAGAACAGGACAGTACTAATTGATGAGAAGTCACCCAGCCTCACCCTTGACCAACTCATGAAATTGAGGTATTCCAGAGAATAAATCCATATTTGATCTTCTCATATTTCCTGATCAGATATAATTTAGTAACAATTATGCCTAAACTGTCCAGAAGCCAGAACAGTCCTGAGGAAAGCAAAACCTTGTATCAGGCTTCTGAAGGTTGCAAGACCAGATACAGAAATGAGATTGCAAGGAAGTGAGGTATTACTCCCGTCCTCAGAGACCCAGCAGACTTCAGAAAAATGACAGGGGCTTTTTGCAATACATTTCAACTTCAACTTGTGAAGTCAGAAAGATTAGAAAATGTCAAAGCAATTCAATCTTTTGCTTACAAAGAGCAAGCCATTTATCTAAAGCACACTTGAGGGGCTTTGATCTTATCTGATACTTAAAAGACATTTAAAATAACAGGACAGGAAAGGTAAACCCTGTACTCCAGCACATGACTTCAGACCTCTGAGAGCAGGGACAGAAATACAGGTGAGAACAGGAAGAAATTCGTGTAGGATCACACCTGCCCTCCTCTCTAGCTTCCACTGACAACAGCAGTGGAAAGGACAAAATTCCCAGGAATTCACTGATTATCAGTCCCCCAGTATCCAGCGCTGCTGCTGGTAACAGGACTTTTCAGGGAATTCCTCAGATACCAGGCACTGAAATGGAAGAGTTGTGATGCTTTTGTGATGCTTGTGCCTGGGGGCACCTTTCTGGCAGGGCTCTGCTCAACAAGATTGGGGATCAACACTTCATCCTGTCTCAGCTATGCCTGCTTCCGTTGGGCTTTCTTTGCTCTGGGACTAGACAGAAGCATTTAAAACACAGAAAATTTCAATCTGTGGTTGACTGTACATTTTTCATTCCTGTTACAGTACCATGCCAGAGATGAACACATTCCTTCCTGTGAACATAAACACACAACACTCACAAACACTGAGGTACATTCAAATAAAGAAGATTTTGTCATTTTGCCTGGCTTTCATAGTTTTTCCAGTTTCAGGTTGGAATTTCAGGTGTTTTAAAAAAAAAAAAAAAAAAAAAAAAAAGAATAGGGAAAAAAATCCCTGCTAACAACAGCCAAAGCCCTGGTAAGCGAGATATTCAACTCAGGAATAACTCACTTGCTATGGAGCTGCAGTGAAGCTCAAGCCCTTAGGCTTTGCCTTGTTCACACAAACTTGTACCTGGCCCTCCGCCTCACTGACTGAACTGCAACACCCCAGCCTGATCTTGGACCTGCCTCATCTCCAAGCACTGGATCACTGCCCTGTGGGCCATGGATATTCAAGTTTTCTAAGCCTTAGGAGTTTCTTAAGAGAGAGAAGAACAAAAAGAAAAAAAAAAAAAAGCCTCCTCCCTCCCAGCTCTAACTATAACCTGTCATACAACCTTAGACAAGTATAAAAAGCTTTCAGCACAAGTCTAACATGCAGCCATGCATACTGCAAGATGATCCTTTTTCATTTGAGCTGTTCTATTGAATTTTTTTCCAATGCTTTCTCCCTTGTCACAAAGTAAATCACTGAAAATTCTGCAACAAGCCCACAGCAGTTAAATTACCCACTTACCTTTCTCCATTATCTAAGTTGCATTAATGACATTTAGCTTAATGGAAGCAATTATTTGATTAGGACAAACTGGTGGTCACTAGAACATACTCCAGCAGAAATATTTTGGGTTGTACACAGACCAATTACCTGCTGAATTGCGCAACACCTCATAACAGAGTTATGAGAAGTTCAACAGAAAACTCTCTATGCATGGCTTTTGCATGACATTGCATGGCTTTTGTTTTCAGAAGGCTGTGATGCCAGAAGAATGAAACTGAGAGTGTTGACATATATGCCTGTGAAACACCCGCCCTTCCATTAAATGAGTTTAA
Source organism: Entomyzon cyanotis (assembly GCA_024500445.1). Classification (NCBI taxonomy): domain Eukaryota; kingdom Metazoa; phylum Chordata; class Aves; order Passeriformes; family Meliphagidae; genus Entomyzon; species Entomyzon cyanotis. The sequence continues at coordinate 45,133,533 of JAKEPQ010001030.1, read as the reverse complement.
CTGGTTTAGAAATCAATAAATTATTCCCCACCTCTCCCACCAATATAATTATGTGACTGCTACTAATATGCGCATTGTAGGGGACAGGATGAGAACCCCAGTTCAGTGAGAGCTGAGTACCCATGCACATACAGCACTTTAACAAGTGCACAACTATATGGCATACACAAAAGACAGGAGGAAGAAGGCTGGCCTACATATCTTTCTTGAACTTAAGACACTTCAGGTACTTGCCTGTGGACATTCCACTGAAGTTAATTAATTTTGTTTGGGAATTATTTTAATTAATGCATTTAAAAATAAATTTCTCCTGCCTTGTACAGACAATCATGCCTGGGAAGTTTATGGAGGCAGACAGAGTTTAAAAACTACCTCTTGAAAAATAACTACCTTATATGAAGGACAGAGAACACAATGAAAAGCTGAGCGTTTATCTGACTGGAATTCAGATTGCCAGGAAAGAGAACGGTCACTCTTAAGGATCACACAGAATTGGTCAAAAAAACATACCTCAAATGTGAAGGTCCCCATGGAAAGGCCAAGATATTTATCAAAATATTCTGCTGACCTCCAGAGAATTTATAGCCAGATCACAAGACACAGTCTTAACCTATTTACAAGCAGAACAAACCCACATGTGATGCTGATGCTCCTACCTCCCTCCCACAAGGATGGATCACAGCACACAATGTGCACAGCTGCTACAAGCCTCCCAAGTGACTTAAGAAATCAAAGGCAAATATACCCAGACCTCACCTTTTAGAGGGCTGCAGGTCAGCTGAGGATGCAATGGGAAGGGCAATGGATGCAAAGATCTGACAAAGTTGAAAAGACCAATTCATGCTCCTTGCTTCTTGCTCTGCAAAGCAACATGCACACCCTACTGCTAACTTTTCATTAGCACTGAGTGTTTGCTCTCTGGGAGCACTCAGTCACTTTGCATTACACATGAAAGTCTCAGCTCCCAGGTAACCATGGCCTGAGGAAATTACAACACTGGTGGAACCCCCAGACTGAGGAAGCATAACGTAGTGGCAGAGAGGACAAGGATCCTGAGGAGGATCATCAGAATCATCACATTGGCCCTCCAGATTTAAACCAACTAATCCATGATAGCAATACCAAAGGGCTGCCTCGCCTTCCTTTTCTCCTCTTCCCCTTAATTAAAATGATTTCCAGGAATTAGCAGGCCTCCGCATGTTTGTTTTAAACAGCAACTTCTTTACATTCCCACTAAAAATATAGAAATGGATGAAGCGTAAGTGCCATTCTGCACAGAGGGTGATGAAAAATTAAAATCCTTTTCTTCACTGGAATGAGCCCAAAATATTGTCATGCCAACTGTGGTTCTAAAGATGCAGGCAAGATAAGCTGAATAACATAATCTACTTAAGTACCACACTTTCACAAACTACAGACATATCTGACCCCCAGATAATTGACTAACAAATCATTGACAATCAGAAAGCTGAAGGCCAGAATAAGGAAATTTCTTGTTTCACTTTCTATCACCTTCACCAGCACATCTTTTAATGATCCCAGCATTGCCTTTTACAGGATACTAAAAAAACGAAAGGCAGACAATTCAAAATTTATGAGGAGCCAAGGGACCCTACTGAGTGCCACCTTTCTGGTTTCATTCCTCATGTCACTGGCATAAATTGGGTTCACAGTCTCCCTCAGTTAACAGCCCTATGTATCTTGCATTTGTATGTCTCCCTGTCTGCCAGCTTTTAATACCATTTACCAACATTCATTTCTTCTCAGCTGTCTTTCTCCCTCCAGGGTTCTCTGTACAGCCCTAAGGGAACTCAGGAAAATACATTTTCCACTGTTTATGTTCACAGGTCCTCAGGGCAAGGCACTGCACTCATCCCACCTCAGGCTGAAGAGGACCAAGTGGGACACTTTCCACTACAGGCTAAAAAAGCTGCTATTTAAACTTGGATGCTTACAGGAGTGACTTGCTGGTACCACCAGAGGCTTAGGAGCACAAAATGAAAGGGCAGTCAAAGTCAAGTCTTTTCCTGTATAGGAGAGCTGTACACAGGAATCAGACCAGAAGGGTTGCTTTTTAAGATATAATGACAGTATAAAAATGCAAAAGTGCTTTTTCCTGGCAGGTATTTGTTTCTTATTTCCTGGGTTTTCTGTGTATGTTCCACAGCATTTAAATCTAGCTGTTGGAGCCTCAAAAGCACAAAAGCACCTAATAGGATATTCCAACTAAGTTCCTGCAAGAAATGCCTCAAAGCCATTCGACTGAAGGAAGAAGGAGAAACATTTACCATCAGGTGGCCTTCTCAGCAACAGAAATTTGCATCACAAGCGTCAGCACTCTAGTGCTATTTGCAAAAGCTAAGTCTGCCAGGACTGAAAATAATATTCAGTAGCAATAAAAACTACTGACTGTGGCTTGTAGTGAAGGAAAACGTTTCGGATAACAATTTGGTTGAGATACCAATTCCTGTATGGAACCAGTCAAGACTCAGTGTTGGTTAACAGCCAAGAGGCTCCAGAGGATGCCCATCTTTTACAGAGATTTCAACCTCCTGTCCTTCAAAGCAGAAAAAAAAACCAACCCAGAATTGAAAGGTAAGGTGCCAAACCAAACCAAAACCTGAAGCTCAAGATGGGTGACAATGTGATTTTCTGACATAACCAGGACTTGTGACGCTCTGCTAGGTAGAATATACAGAAGGTTAGACAGAGATGTGGACAGACTAAGCAGGATGTAAAAGTCTAAGGAGAGCAGTGTGCAAAACTTGTTTTGAGCCAATTTCTAATACAGAGGCTAACCTAGACTGGGGTTCTGTTACCTATGAGAAGAAAAAGTGAGGAAAGATATAGCATGTCCTGGATAACATTTATTCATAATATAATACTTAGAAAATCTTGTTTCCTCAAATTTAAAAAAAAAACCAAACTGAACAGCAAGACAAAGTTGTTCAGATTGTATTTCAGCTTCAACATTCTTGTCAACCTGTCCTGTATACCAAAGTTTATTGTCAGCCCTTTCTTGACCCTTGCTACAAGGGTCCTTGACTGACTGCTCACAGGCCTGCCTGCCAGTACCAGAGATACTTCTTGCATTTTTCCTCCCTCTGACACTTTCAAATACTCATTCCAGCAACAGATATCAAAATTATAAGGACAGCAGAACAGAACAACATTTTCCTCTTATCAAATAAAGGGAACAAGGGAGTCTTGGAGAAGTAGATAAGGCCAACAAAACAAAAGTCATGCAAAACGCAAGCAGGATGCCAGCTCAGCTCTGCACGGTTGACACAGTAAAAGTTATGCAAAACACTGACATTGTGGTTACTCAAAAGTGGGGGTCGAGGGACAGCCCCTTGAAAAGGACATCAGATGTTGAAGACAGACCCCAAAGAACCATGTAAGGACTTCTGATAAGGGGTGAAGCTATGTAAAGTAAAGTAATCCATACACATGAAGCAAGCAGGGAGAGCTAATGAATGCGTAATCAGTGTGTGCGATAAAAACACTGCTTACCCAACGCTCAGCACACTCGAGCCTCCGAGTGACCAGCGCTGCAAAAAGGAATGCCTGCTTTCTAACACTCAAAACTGTGTTAGAAAGTTTCTGTCTGGCCGATTTCGGTATCGTTTTTGGCAACTCCAAATGGGACACACTGCCTGATCTCCCGTTGATCCGAGGGATCTCTGGACCTTCACACCGGCACCAGGACTTTCCTGGAGAAGACCACAGATCCCCGGACCAGTCTGGGACACGGGTAAGATTCTATTTGATAATAAGGCATTCTTTTGGGTATCCTTCCCATATAAGACGTGGCTCTTCCTGTGCATTGGGTGGGTTATTTGACATTCCAGAATTTGGTATTTGATTTGGTTTTATCAATCCATAATTGTTTTGTATTTGCATTTTTATCTCTATCTGTATTGTAACATTTTGGGTCTACTATTCAGAGATGGGTAATAGACAATCTAAACAGGACATTGTGAAAACATCCCCACTCGGTTGCATTTTGCAACACTGGAAAATGATTGGTGGCCCCCCTAGGGGAACAGCAACCAGGGCAAATTTGATTAAGTGTTGTAATCGGTTGTGGCCATTATATGAACTGGACTCTGGAGAAAAGTGGCCACAAAATGGAACCCTGAATCATAATACATTGTTAAAGTTAATGTTGTTTTTAAGACAGGCACAGAAATGGCATGAGATTATGTATGCTGATATGTTTTTCACTTTACGGAATCATCCGGAATGGCAGATAGATTGTGGCTTGAATCCAGTCCCCTCACACCCTTTTGGGCTTGCCCTTGAAAAGGAGAATCAAGGAAAATGTTTAAAACATTGTTGTTCTGTGTGCAGCACAGGACAAACTTGTCCTAAACATCTCCCCAGAACAGAGCATGATTTAGAGGTTATGGTCAGTCCTAACTGCAGGTTGGATGGGGGAACAGAAAATCAGGCTGCTGAGACTGATATTGTGAGGGAACTGGCATGTAAAGAGGTGGATTTAACAGCTGTAGAAGAGAAGGTAGAGATGACAGAGAGGTTGTATCAAGGAGCAGAGGAGAAGACAGAAGAGATAGAGAGGATGTATCAAGGAGCAGAGGGTTTTAGTCCAACTGCAGAGAGAACCACAGCTAAACACAGAGATGTGAGAGCAGCTGCCTTCCATCAGGCAGTTGATACGGATGGTTCAATTACTTCAGTAACAGATTTTAATAATTGGAAGTTGATGGCTGGCACCTACCAAAATGACTCAGACAAAATAGCAAAAGCATTTGAAATTATGATAAAAATTCAGGATCCAGACTGGAAGGATATAGATACTCTGCTAGAAATGTTGTTTGACAGTACAGAAAAAGAAATGGTTGTTAAAACCATTGGGAGGTTAGTGGAAGAGCAAATTAAGACAGGTAGCTTGTCAGGTACATTGGACATTAATTTTCCCACTGTGGATCCCAAGTGGGACCCTGATGTGCCCATGTTTAGAGAGAGATTAAATAGACACCAACAATGGATACTATATAGAATTCAAAATGCCATACCAAAGGCTATCAATATGTCAAAATTGTCTGAAATTAAGCAAGATCATAAGGAATCACCTACTGAATTTTTAAGTCACCTGAAAGAAACTGCTCAAAAATATACTTGCATTGATCCTGAAACCGAGAAAGGAAAAATTCAATTAGCCCCCATATTTGTGGGACAATCCTCAGATGATGTTAGAAGGAAATTACAACAGGCTCAGGGACAAGACCAGTATGATTTAGGAAAGCCGATAGATGTTGCTTGGGGAGTTTATCAGACTAGAGAAAACCAGCGAGAAATAACCAAACAAGAAGTAGTTGGAGTTAATGAAGGAATTTCCAGAGAAATGATAACCCCAGGGCAAGACAGGGGACAAGGATGTGGACAACCTCCCACAAACCCTCCCAGGAGACTCGGTATTAATCAGTGTGCATGCTGTAAGAAATATGGGGATGGCAAAAGGGATTGTCTGCAGCTGCAGCATAAAAACTCCCCTCCTGTGGCTGTCACCAATGATGACTGAGGGGGACCGGAGGATTCTTGCCCAGCAGAACCTCTCATTACAGCTAAGCTGGAAAATGAGGAGGTCAATGAGGAGGTAGAATTTTTAGTTCTAGATATTTTTAGTTCTAGTTTAGTTTAGATATGGGAGCTAGTTACTCTGTGACAAATACAGTAAAAGAAAACTTGAGTAATGTTTCTCTAACAATTGTTGGTGCAACAGGGAATTGTGAAAGTTGGCCATTTTTCAAGTCCATTCATTTTAAATTAGGAAAACAGTGGATGACTCACCGGTTTTTGTACCTACCCTATTCACCAAAGCCTCTCCTTGGGAGAGATTTATCAGAAAAACTAAATACAGAAATAAAACTTAAAAATGGCAAAATAGAAGTTATTATTCCAGAACCTAATTATGTGGGAGCCTCTACTTTTGCATTACAGTCTCTGAAATTGGACATAATCCATTTGCCAGTATTGCTTGAGGATGCAGTGATTCTGATAGGCTGAGCTGGAGAGGTGCCTGGGAGATCCAAAAGAGCAGAGCCTGTAAGAATTAAATTGAAACCCAGAGCAGGACTCGTAAGGAAAAAGCATTATCCTTTGAAAATAGAAAGTTGTAAGGGGTTATAACCCCTTGTGGAAAAAATCTATAAAATATGGCCTTTTGAAGGAATGTGAATCCAAATTTAATACCCTTGTTTTGCCAGTTAAGAATGCAAACTGAAGGAAAGGCTTACCAGCTGGTACAGGACCTAAGAGGCATAAAAAAGATAGTAGAAGATATACACCCAGTAGCAGGAAATCCTTACACATTGCTAACAACCTTGAGTGAAAAATTGAAATGGTTTACAGTATTAGATTTGAAAGATGCCTTTTTCTGTATCCCTTTGAGTACTGAAGGGCAAGAGCTATTTGCTTTTGAATGGGAAAATCTAAACAGAGAGAGAAGAACCCAACTGACTTGGATTGCTCTATCACAGGGGTTTAAAAATAGCCCCATCACATTTGGAAATCAATGGGCAAAAGAACAGGAGGAATAGAAAAATCAGAACCCTACTGGAGTCTTGTTACAGTATGCAGATGACATTCTGATAGCCACTGAAACTAAACAGCAATGCTGAGATCAGACGGTGGCATTGTTGAATTTTCTGGGAATAAGTGAATACAGAGGATCCAAATACAAAGCAGACCACAGTAACCTACGTGGGATTCAAAATTCTCCAAGGACAAAGGATGCTGGGACAGGAATGAAAAGAAGCAATTTGCCACGAACGGTAAGAGGATTATGTACTTTTCTGAGGATGGTGGGATGGTGTCTCCTGTGGATCAGCAATTGTGAGCTGCTAGTAAAGCCACTGTATGAGCTCTTGAAGACAGCTCAGAAGGACTTGATAGTCTGGACTGGTGATTCATGGGCTGCCTTTTTACAACTCAAGCAAGCCCTTACGAGGGCCTTGCTTCGGAGCTCCCAGACCCCACGCACCTTTTGAATGCAACACGAGGAGTGCTGTCACAATTCCTCGGGGAGCAGAGGAAGGCTGTGGCCCACTTTTCAGAGCAACTGAATGTCAGCCAAGGCTGCTCCAGCTGTCTGACGGCAGTAGCAGCTAATGTTCTCTTGATCCAGGAAGCTCAAAAACTGACTTCGGGACACAGCACTATCATTTATGTACCACACATGCTGCAGTTGGTACTCAAGCAAAAAAGGGTCCACTGGCTATCTCCCAGCCAGATGCTAAAGTACCCAGATAGTCTTGCTGGAGCATGGCAATGTGACACTCAAAACAACTTCTGCCATTAACCCTGCTATGTTCTTACCTGTCCAACAAGTAGAAGGAACCCCAGAGCATGACTGCTTATGAACTACAGAAGTGTATTCCAGCAGACCTGATTTAGGAGACAGACCCTTAGAAAGCCCTGACTGGGAATCATTTACTGATGGGAGCAGCTTTGCCCATAATAGAAAACGACTATCTGGATATGCAGTGACTACACACCATGAGGTAATCAAATCAGGGGCACTGCCCCTTCAATTTATACTTGCACTCACTCGAACTTTGTAACTGAGTAAAGGAAAATGAGTTAACATTTGGACTGATTCAAAATACGCTTTTGGAGTGGTACATGCATGCAGCACCATCTAGAAAGAAAGAGGCCTTTTGACATCTCAAGGCATATCAACCAAAAATGGAAAGCAAATCTTGGATTTACTCAAAAGTATCCAGAAACCAGCAGAGGTTGCTATTACGCATTGCAGAGCACACCAAGCAGGTAAGAAGACCAAACTGGAATTGGGGAATCATTTATCTGACAAGGCTGCAAAGAGGCTGCAGAAAAAGGCACATTAGAAAATGTATTTTTATTACCCCTGCCAGAGATACCTCCCCAGTAGAAAAAACAGAATATAGTGCTAGGGACTGTCAATTAATTGAAACCTTAGAAGCAAAATTTGATCCATGAGGTTGGGTAGTTAAACCAACCTGCCAAATAGTAATGCTAGAAATGATCTTGAGTGAAATACTGGAACATAAAGCCACTCATTGGAGTACTGAAAAACTTTTCAAAGATTTGCAAAAATCGGTAATTGGGTTTAAAATGGCTCAGGTTGTACAATCAAGAATCCAACAATGTACAGCTTGTAAAATAAACAACCTTAACACAGCTAATAAAAGTAGTGCTAGGAGCCATGAAATCTGGAAATGTTCTGGGTGAATACCAGCACATTATTTTCACTGAATTACCCAGAAAAGGGGGGTATTAACACCTCCTAGTTCTGGTGGATACCTCTTCAGTGTGGCCAGAAGCCTTCCCTTGTTGCACCAACCAGGCTAGTGACGTGACTAAAATACTGTTGAATCAAATAATACCTAGAATTAGGATACCTCTGGGAATGTCATCAGACAGTGGTTCCCACTTTAATGCAGAAGTGGTACAACAGGTTAGGAAAGCCTTGGGAATAGCTTGGGATCTTCATACTCCTTACAAGCCCCAAGCTAGTGGCAAAGTAGACTGAACAAATTATACAAATTGCAATTGGGTAAAATATGTCAGGAAACCGCCATGACAGGGGTCCAAGCCTTACGTGTTGCTGTACTTCAAATTAGAATTCAGCCATGGGACACCAGCAAAATAAACCCCTATGAGCTTCTATACAGTCAAACCTACCACATACCACACATTCCAAGAGACACATCTAAAAGGAGGGGTCAATTTGAATAATTACCTTGTTTCTCGTTGTAAAACTTCACGGGATTTACAGCAAGCAGCAGTGATCTCCAGACTGACAGGACTGGACACAACAGTGCACGAGTTCCAACCAGGAGACTGGGTCTACTTGAAAGACTGAGGAACCTCTCTGCTCCAGCCAAAGTGGAGGGGACCTTTACAAGTACTACTGACAACTTTTACTGCATTGAACCTTGGTGGAATAAAATCATGGATACATTATTCCAGAACTAAAAGGGCAGAATCCCCTTGGGTAATCAAAAAAACCAAGATACTTAAGTCTTGTTTTGCTATCAAAGTGGAACAGTGTCTGCAGATACCCAGGAAATTTGGAAACAAACTCAGATTTTACAACACACAGCTCCAGATGACACCTCCTGGGGATCTGAAGAAATTTGGACCAAACTTACTTCATGGTTACTCAGCTGGACTTAGTTAAAACATCTGTTTACAACTGTCACCATAATAATTGTTATGTGTGTTCTAGCTTGCATGATGACTCAGTGTTACAGCTGTCATAATGTCTTATACTATGAAATGAAATACAGATATTAAGAGACTAGTTCCCATATGGAACTCTGTCTCAAGAAAAGGGGGGACTTGATAAAGATAGTAGAACTGACCAACATTTTACTCTTATCAGATAAAGAGAAGTAGATAAGGCTGACTAAATAGAAGTCAAGAAGACTCCAAAGAACCACATAAGGACTTCCAATAATGGGTGTGACTATGTAAAATAAAGTAATCCACATACATCAAGTAAGCAGGGACAGCTAATGAATATGTCAGTGTGTATGATTAACTCTCTGCTTACCCAACACTAAGGGAACTCATTAAGAGAAAGGATACCCTCAGGGACAAAGTCCTGCAATACAGAATGCCTGCTTTCCAACACTCAAAACTGTGTTACAAAGTTTCTATCTAGCTGGTTTCAGCATCTAACTCACGCTGGCCTTGCATAAGGATCAAGGTGTCTCTCAAAGCCAGTTCTGCAGGGTGCTCAGCGCACCACCATGATACCATGTAAAAAGCACTTAAACTGCTGCGGTAAAGCACACTGGGTCTAGTTGGAATAGAAAGAGGGGAAAACTGCCAAGTTCTTAAGTAGGTCTCTAATAATAGGAAAATGTAAAATTTAACCCCAGGAAAGATGCTGATTACAACCCCAGCCTTTAATGTTAAAAACAGTGCTAAAATACTGTGTATCTTCAAAGTAGAAGTCACTTGAGCATTCAACAGCACTTGGAAGAGCAGGAGGCCCTACTCTGTTAGAAAAGAATAACATCTTTAATTGAGCTTTTAAAAAGTGACCAGGACTTTACAAGGGTAATCCTAGCATTACTTGAAATGAAGACTGTTTAAATAATTTCATGTTATACATCATTAAGCTGAAGCATTCAAAACCAAGGTAGAGAACAGAGAGATAAAGTGATCTGCCCAAGGTCACTTGAAAACTTTTCTGAGAGGCAAGAAGAGAAACTAATTTTTGACAAATCTCCATGACCTGATCAGAAAGACAGCCTTTCCTCTAACACTGTATCTTGGGGTGATTAAGATCATATGCAGGTACAGATATACTTATTTATGTAAAGGCTGTGCTCATCCCTGAAAAAAAACGCAAGCAGGTATCTCCTGACTTACCCAAGGAAATTACATCCTATAGCAAAAACTGTGTGTGTGCAAACCAGAAATGAGTAAGTTTAGTGCTAAGGCTGTGCTCTGTCACTAAAACAGAATGCTGTCTTGGGCAGAATAAATGTCCCCATCATATTTATAATGAAGCTAATCAATTTTGGTATTGTAAAATAACCCTGTCCAGAATCTTGATGAACCACATGACATGTCTTCCAAGGACTCTGTTGTTAAAGATGCCTTTTTTAACTGAAATTTCAATAATTAATCATGTTTTGGGGTAGTTTTATTTCTGTGTGGCTTACCCTTTGATGATCTAATTTACATTTATAATTATCTACTCCCTTGTGGATTAATTGCTTGTGTTATTTTCTCTATTAATCAGACATCAACATTTGCACTACAGATGACTGTTTGCATTATTTTCACACTACTAAATCTGGCAGCATGGTACTAATAATAAATACCTTCCTCACTTCTAGATGTGAGATAGTGTCTCAGTCCTTTTAAACAAAGGCATTATTAGTATCTTACCACTCTTCTGAAGTAGCCTGGTCATTCTGTGGTATTAGCTACACCTATCTATTATGTCTAAGAATTAATGGTTTTTTCTGCAAACCATAAATGCATTAATATTTAGTTTATCCACTGCTCTCAAACAAGCCTGAGCAAAGGGCAGAGGGTTATGAATCTGAGGCCATCAAAGACTTTTTTCCTAGATCCACATGCACCTTTAAAAGAGTTTCACACCTGCCAGCTACTCACTGCAACTCCTTCCTGGGTGTTGCCCACAGTGTTGCCTGAAAAGGTGCTTTTTGTCAAAACCGCATATACTTACACTTAGAAAAATTTAATTATCAGTGCTAGTATAAAACAACACAAATCATTGACCTGAGCCAGGCAACTTGATTGTGCCTGCAGGAGATAAGGAAGTACTCACAAACACTGCTCTGTCCACAGGCCACCTTTGCCAGGTGGCTGTGCACAGTCACCTCCTTTCCAGCTCAGCTAGATCCAAAGGAACACACCTGGACCCCGCAGTGTGCACCTCTGCTCCCAGATGGTGGTACTGCATTCAGCCCTGGTGACTTTCTCATGATCCTCTCCCCTCGTGTGAGTTGGAAACACAGGCCAACATGGAGAGGAGGAAGAGCCTGCCTATCCCACTGCCCAAACTTTGCTGCTGCATCCTCACTTATCTGTAAGGAATTGAGAGCAATGGCAGCTCCAGTGATGCTCTCCCTGAGCTGCTACTCTGACACGGAGGTTTGGGCATGGTAGGGTTGTTCTTTCCACAGGAACAATGGAGCACTTCACAAGTCCAAAACACTCTCACAGAGAAGTACAGTCACAGCCAAACTACATCAGATTAATAAGAGATGTGCTGTTTCCATACAGAAGCAACCCTGGCCCCTCTGGGTCAGCAGTCAATAAGAGACTTGCTATCCTCGAAGTAAAGTGTTGCTAAACCCTGCCAGTTCCCTCTTTTACAGTAACAGAGAATAACTTGGACATGTAAAATAAATAAGTACAATGCCAGCATTGGGAGCACAAGCAAATGGTGCACCACAAGCAAACATGGTGGTAGCTACACTTTACACAGCACAAGATAAAAGTCCCAGCAGATCTGTCATACACATCTGAAACTCGTCACCTGCAGGCTCCTTCTTCTCCTCAGTGTCTTTTAACCAGCACTACAACTGCTGCCTTGAAATCTGTCACAGAAGAAGCAGTCCTGTGCTTGGCACAGAGGTTTCCAAGCCATTTCTTTCATTCTGGGATGGTAAACATTTCCTCCATGTGACTCCAGTCAGACAGGAAGAGATAAAGATCTCCTCTGCCCATTGCTACACAGGAATCTTTTCCTACCCCATGAAAAAAAAAATCCATTCTATCTCATGATACTCCACGCTGCACTGCACAAGCAGGACTGTTAGTTGTGGGGTTCAAGAATAAGTGGCTCTTGAGGAGGCACCTGGTACCTACACAGCAACACTGACAGGCTATCTTACAAGGAAAGACAAATTGAAGGAGATCTATTACATCCCAAAGTGATTAAGCCCTTTCTAACACATTTGATTCCTTATTCAGCTCCTCCCCCTAGGGCCAAAACACAACCTATTCCATTCCCAAACATCATTGGTTTTTTTCTGCAGACACAAGGAGGGCTGCTCATAGCGTAAAGTTCTTTTTTGGTAAGTAAATGTCTCAAGCTGGTCCTCAATAAGAATAGCTTCAAATGAACCTGCCCAGCATAAGGCACCTGCTGCAAGGCACAAAGTATTAAAGTAATGGCTGATAGAAGCTCAATTAGGCAGTAACTGGGAATGTTACTTCAATAACCCATTTATGGAATGCTCTCGTTTTCCAGCCCATGAATATAGTCCCTCCCTTGACTTCATGGTCTGGTTAGTAAAGCTGAGCAGCTCTATTCATTTTGGACACAAATAATACCTTTGTATCTGCTGGCAGATGTTGTGCAGAAAGCTGCTCATTTCATAGCATAAAGCTTTTCATAGATACTTCATTCTTTGTAGCATATTGTTGGAATTACAGTCCTTCCTGTATTGCATCAGTTCTTCCCCATTTCTTCATACCCATTAAATTACACCTTCGGTCTTGTATCATATTCCTGGGGTCAGTAAGTATGGGAACTGTAAATATTCCTCTTCTCTGCCACAAGAGATCAGAGAGGAAATTGTGCAAGGCAGGTCAAAGTAGCCTCCTCTAACAAGAAATGAAAGCCTGGACTCTTTGTGCAGCTCCAAAACTTGTGCTACTGAGCTGCCATAATGACATATTACATCCCATTAATCTGCAATTAAACACTGACAGAGACTGTCAATCTAATACCCAATCTATTTAGTAGTAGAACTAAATGTACCATTTCTGTCCCCAACACTGTTCCTATGACTAAAACTCTTCAAAATAAAGTTAAATTTGGGATTTAATGGAGCAGGGAAGAGTCCAAATTCTGAATCAAGGAGGAGCAAGATTAGTGTGTTTATAGCCTCACCATATCTGTGACTGCAAAGCCTAAACAAACAAAATGACTCTGCAGGAATATGTGCAAGCACAGAAATCATCTTCTAAAACCTACAGCAAACTCGTAATTTGTTCTCACAGATCCACCTGGTACCACCAACATTTTGCTGTCTGTACGTGCTCACCACCTCTGAGAGACAAGTCCTCCTCAGTGCTAACCTGTCCGAAGTGTTCCTCAGTATCCATTACACCTGGCCCCAAGCACACCACATTCCCTCATGGTTCACCTTACTCAGCTTGGCAGAACATATCAAGGTCACCACTGTATCACACATGTACAGCTCAGAGACAAGAGTGCTTGAACATCCCTGCAGGCTTTAGATGAGACAAGCTAGAGACCAGCCCAGTCCAGGAAATGGAACCCAGGCTGAGACTCCCCGTCTCCTCTGTTGAAACTGCAAAGATATTCCCTTTATGCACTGTAGTGCCACCAAAATTATTGTCCAGTGGTTGTTGCCGTCACTCTGCTGGTGGGAGCATTTGTGCAAGTGCTGATGGGTCTGCTTTGGGTAAAATCCATCAGGACAGATCATCCCAAAAGCTGCAAATTGTTTACAATAAACTGATAGATTGAGCCTTCCACAGACTGCCCCACTGTCAAATCTCTGTGGGATCGTCACCGGCTCTGAATAGCACTGACGGGTAGTGACATCCTAGCTGACACAGCTGGAGCCAGAAGGGGACATCTGCTAAGAGCTGGAGGCCTCATTCCAGGAAAACATGTCTGCTCAGGGGTAAAAGAAGGAGGTTCCCAAGCGTTGTTCTGAGTGGAGACTTTATCAACACAACTGCTGTCTTAAATGACACTATGAGACTGCAAGCTCTCCTGGACTGTGGGGCTGCTCCAGGGCTGAACTCAAACACTGCATCCAAAGTAGTTCTCTATGCACCCTGCAGCCAGTGCAGACACACTTCATCTGAGCATGACTTATCCACCCTAAAATAGGCACCCGAAATAGCTGGACTAAAGCACTTTCTGGCCTAGATGCTTTAAATTTAGACAACTAGAGACAGATGAGATGAATGCCACTTTGATGAACTCAGTCCTGCCATGATGGGATTCAGCACTCACAGCTGCAGCAAAATATCTGCATCCACTGAGTGACTTTAGGTTTTCTTCCCAAACACATTACAACATTCAGTTCAAACTTCAGTGCTGCTCAACAACTTGTACAGCTCTTTATATTTAGAAAGCATGAAAGAATTTTAAAATTCAAAATTAAATAAAGAATCACAAACACACAAATTACCTCAGTGTCCTTCATGATGTGCCCATCCCACAGCATTAAAAAGCACAGCAGCCACTCCAAAAGAGCATGGGAACATACAACTATTGTAAATACTGGGTTTGAAATTGTTCACGCTCTTCCTGTTCTTGCACAAGTGGTAGCTCTGGGCTCCCACCCACAACCAGGTGAGAACTCAATAGTAGCTGTTTCTTGTGACAGGACTGTCACTTTGCCAATAGCATCAATGCTGCTACAGGCAAAATTAACCCCATTAAATGAGACCACTGACTACACTTGGTCGTCTGAACAGCTATGCTCTTTCTCTCTTTTAACCAGCTACAAATCTCAGGTTTTGTTGGGTTTGGTTTGGTTCTCCTTTTCACCTCAGTATTCACAAAACAAATATATGAGCTAGGTGTCAAGGGCTTACAAAAGCACCTGCAATACTTGGCAAATGAATTTTCACACAGTTGGGGTGCTTGCAATTCTCTGGTCACTTCAAGTGCTGTGGTCAGAGTTCAGCACCACCCAATTCCTGACAACCAAGGAACAACCAGACGTGCCATGCTGCCAGGCAGGGGCATCTAAGCCATTGGGCATCCAAACTTAGGAGCTATTTGTGAGTCTGAGTCAGGGAGCTGATGTTTGGGGAGTGAATGCAGTATGGCAAATAAATCAGTACTTTTTCATGAGGAAAACAGAGAAACATCCAGAAAATAAAGACCCAGACTCAATGGCCCTAATGTATAGCTTACAAACAAAATCAAAAGTCACAAAAATTCTTAGCACAATCCATACTGTAAACATTAGCAACAAGGACACAGTCAGCTAAAGAAACATATTCAGAATTAGTACACTGCCTTAAGTGCATATTTGCAGAATCAATATAATTCACCAGGAAAAAAAATGCCTATTTGGATGTGGATCACGTACTTGGCTACTTTCTCCTGCCAGCAGGGCCACAGCTGGAAGGCATGGTAGGAAGTACAGAGAACATGATTCATATGATGATGTAACAGCACTGCCAGCTCTCAAAAAAATCACAGATCACAGTGTTTAGCCCTTACAGGACATTACAAGAATCCTTGATATGAAATGAGCAGTTCCTTCAGCACTATTATTTTTAGGTCTACTAACTCAAGCAGAAGGACCCTGAAGCAAAATACTCCCTAATTATCTGGAGATTTTTCTTCTCCACGAGGGACTCACAATCTTAAGACACACCTGTGCTCAACACATTCAAGCTCTGTCATTTCTTATTCTTCAACTTCTGTAATATTCTCAGTTTTCCTCCAGCATAATTTTTTTATTCTGCATACCAAAGGGCCATACAGGAGAAAAAGTGCAAACCCTGGAGAGGAAAAACTCATAAGGTAGGTGGGTGGCGATTACTTTTGATGTGAAAGAGGAACAATAGAGGAGTCAATGTCTCAGCACCCAGGAAAGTGTATGAACGTGAATGCACTTTTATGTGCTCTTAAAATTGTGGACGTCCCACTCCTGCCAACACAGCATAAAGGTCAAAAGAGAAATTAAATTCAAAATGTATTCTTTTGAGAATTTTTTCTGTTTTTTTTTTTTTTTTAAAGAATCTCAAGATTTAGTTTAACTTGATCTCCTAAGATCAGCAATGTTTTATGGAACCCAACTCCTGTCTCCAAGTAACCAAGGGCAGGTTCTATCCCACTTCATATCAAAGACAGCACCTTACCAAAATATCTGGTTGAGAGATGAATCCCATCTGACTGCAACTAAGCCAGCAAGCTCCTCTCTCCTATTTGCAAGTGCAAAAGACTACAAGTCTCCCATCTGTGTCCAGCATAAGACCCCTGCAAGAAATGCAATGTCTGCACATACAGGGTAGGATGCCACAAGGAAAACTGAGCACACAGACATTGTTGGAAGTACTTTGTATTAGCAGTGAGGAGGAGAAGAAGGCCAAAGAGGCAGGCTGCTTTCACTCAAAACCCTCTCAGGAAGCTGGACACCCAAGCAGGTAAAGACATGAAGCCAGCACTGAGCCTCAAGCTGCTGCGTTGGTCATTTAAATGAGGCAGCGGAGCTGCAGCTCACAGCTGCAGCACACAGCACTGTGTTCAAGTGTGAGACCTGCTTAGTTTGATATTAAACCTCCTGCTTGCTGTGGTGGGTTACCCTTGGCTAAGAGCCAAATGCCCTCCTAGGCTCTCACTCCCTCTCTCCTCTCAGCAGGATGTGGAGAAATTCGAAAGAATAGGAATGAGAAAGCTTGTGGGTTTAGATAAAGACAGTGAGATTGCTTATCAATTACTGTTGCAGGCAAAGCAGGCAAAACAGACGTGACTTGATGAAAATTACTTCTTGCCAAGTAAAATAGATGGAGGTAAAGAGAAACAAAACCACAAACATTTTGATACCACTTTTCCTCTCTCCTCTCCTAGGCTCAACTTCACTGCGTTTCTCAAGATTCTACCCCTAACCCCAAGCAGCACAGGGGTGGGGGACTATGATCACAGAATCAGAGTGATTTGGATCAGAAGGGGACTTTAAAGATCATCTAGGCCTATACCCCTGCAATGAACAGGGACATCTTCAACTAGACCAGGTTGCTCAGAGCCCTGTCCAACCAGACCCTGATTGAATGTTACCAGGAATGGGGCATCCACCGCCTCTCTGGGCAACTTTTTCCAGTGTTTTAGCACCCTCATCACAAAAAACTTTTTTCCTTGTATCTAGTCTGCATCTATCCTCTATTAGTTTGAAACCATTTGTCCCTGAGCTAGTGGGGTAAGGTAATACTATAATGATAATAGTAATAATTAAAAAATACTAATGCTCCTGTAATCGTAACAGGTACTGCTGAATAGTCTATCCTTATCTTTTTTATAAGCCCTTTAGGTATTGAAAGGCTGCAGTAAGGTCTCCCCAGAGCCTTCTCTTCTCCAGGCGGAATAGTCCAAACTCTCTCAGCCTGTCCTCACGGAAAAGGTGCCCGCAGATCATTTTTGCGTCCTTTCTCTGGACCCACTTCAACAGGTCCATGTCTCTCTCGGACTGAGGACCCCAGACCTGGATGCAGAACTCCAGGTGGGGTCACATGAGAGAAAAATAGACAGCCAAAATCACCTCCCTCATCTGGCCACACTTATTTTGATGCAGCCCAGGACAGGACTGTCTTCCTGGGCTGCAAGTGTACATTGATGGGTCATATTCAGTTTTTCATCAGCCAAGTCCTTCTCAGCAAGGTTGCACTCAATCCATTCATCCCACACAGTCTGTAGTGATACTTGGGGAACACCCATCAGCTCCTATATGAGTTGTCCACAGGTTGCAAGTAATACCTGTCTACCATGGAGCACTTTTTCCTCCTTCTTCTCTAACACTGGTGTTCCCTCTGTTGTTTCTCGCTGTCTTTTCTCCCCTCCTCCTCTGACTGTATGGTGTTTTTTGCCCTTTCTTAAATACCTTTTAACAGAGGCAGTACCAACCCACCTGATGGGGTGCCTCTTGGCATGCAAGTGCTCCCCTGATAATTTCTGGGGAGTAAATTAGATAATCTGAAATAAAGCAACCTAAAACAGACAAAAGGTATTCTAAAAGATTTCAAGACAGTAAGACTATTTCCTTAAAAAAATATATACATATACTTTGGGATTTTATTGGTTTTGCCACTGTCCACAATCACAATGTGGTAGATATACAGTGCTGACTGCCAATCAGGTTTTAAAATAATCAAAAATAAATTAGAACCGTATTTTTCATTTCAGGAACACAACCTGCCAGAGGACTACAGCTGTTCAATTGGCCCAGACCAGATAACTGAAACACATGGTTGCTGGGACACACACCATTGTCAAGCCCACACAAAACACTGTGGACAACCAAGGACCCAGCAGCACAAAGAGAAAAACACAGTAGAAGCAGCAACCAAAACCTATCAAAAAGAAAAAAAAAAAAAAAAAGAAAAAAGGTAGAAAGCATGCAACAGCCAAAAAGCTAACCAGTGTCATCACTGTTAAAGACTCCCAAGAAATAACTAACTCTCTGAAATATTTCTTTCCCAACATTCTTTTTCATTTGAAAAAATGTTCCTATGCACCATCCAGTCCTTACCACCACGGGAAGCCTGTTCACAGCACAAACTGCAGTGGCTGCAGAGAGACAGTCTTTATAGAATGAAAACACCAGGCATAAAACCTAGGCCAGTGCTGAGGCTTCCCCTCTGCCCCCCAAAAGGGCATTTACCCCAGAAACCCCACTTCTCCTAAATGCAAGACTACAGCTGTTCCAAACAAAGACAAGCCATCACTGCATTCTAAAGAAGCAGCATTTTAAGAAAATTCAAAGCAGCATCTTTTCAAACTCACATCTTTGCTTGCTTAAATCCCCTATAACCCCCATCCATGCTCAAAGGTCCCAAGCCATATAGGTGAGCCCTATACTCAGGTGAGGCTGCAGAGGTGGTCCAAAGCTCACCAAACATTAACTTATGACAGAGCCACCATTAATGGAAGGGCCACCTGGGGAAAGAGCCCACCACCAGCAGTGAATTTGTACTTTTTATGCTCTTCCACTATCAGACATCGTGAGTGAAATAACAAATTACATACGCAGGACACTATATTTAAATGCCTTTTCCTCTGCCTGCTCCTTATCTTCCTTTTCTCAGCACACAGAGTAATTCATCAGAGCACAATCCTGGGAGGTTTTGAGTCCAACACTTCAGTTTACAGCAAAACCTCAGCAGTTCTGGCAAGTAGTTGTACATGTGGACAAGCAGACCATGTCAGGAAGAGCCTAAGCCCTTGACTCAGCAAAGCCTGGTAGGGAACACACAGCATAGAGAATCCAAGTGATCAGGCTCAGGGTTTAGCATGGGACTTGGGTATCCATGCTTCAAAATCCCTGTCCGGCTTGGGGCAATACACTCCATCTCTCTTGTGCCTCAACTCCCCACCTGTAAGGCAGAGATACTGATCTCTTCTCCTGTATCAGTGTGATGGTACAGTGTACTGGAGGCTGGACAGTGCTCACCCAATACTTAAAGGGGCCGTGTTAGTGCTAAGGAGAGACAGATTCAGCAAACCTTTGGAGAAGGGAAAGAAAGGACTTAAGAAGATTAAAGGGCATAAAGTCCAACTGGAAGCCAAAGTGAATCACACTCTTAAATCATTTAAGCACTTCTGAAAACTGTTCTTTGACTCAAAGGTTTAAGCACCGTTTGTCTCCCACTTTAAAGAATAAAGACCAGCAAAGAGCAATGGACCTGGTACAATTTAGTGCTGCTGAGATATCTGCTGAATACATACTTTTCGTGCAAGGATGACAACAAGTAATTGCCATCAGTACAAAAGGACAATGAGGTCACAACAGAGAAGTATTTTAAGACTCCTGCATATCCCTCTTTTTCTCAGCATAATGTTAATAATTTACTATAAAACATTAAAATACTGAGCCCTGAGATATTTGGTCAATAAACATGACCGATGATCAGAATTTCATCTTGTGAAATAAATAAAAACTATTACCCTGTTTACATTTGGCAGCTCAGGCCTATAACTCTGTGATGTTCAATTAACCAACAGCTTTGGATGGGCATTAGGACCTTAAATAATCCATGGCATTGCACACAGAACACTGCTATTAATTTTCTTACTATGGTGCAAGCTTCCAAAAAAACAATAAAACAAACCAAAAATAAACAAACAAACAAAAAAATCCCAACAACATCAAGTTGATTTTCTGGGAAACTATTTTTTTTGGTCAAAGACAGTAACACAAAAGTGTTTCTACACAGTAGATCCTATCCATGACATGAGACAAAGAATCCAAAATCTCTCACCCATATTCAACAGACCAAAGGGGTTTAGGTAACAAACTGCCTTTGAATTACTCAACCACCGTGAGCTGTGGCAATGATTCCGGAGCAACATTGAATCCCTGCTCTTTGGAGTGTGTTCTACGTCTGCTTGTAATCACAGGAGACACAGCTCATCATGGCTCTTTTAATTTGTGGATGTTTGGAGTTTGGGTTCTTTTCCTTCAACTAAAATTATCTGCAAAATACAGTCTTCTTAGCTAAAACCAAAGGCTCTTATCAAGCAGTGGAGTTCAAGCTTTGATGGCAGCCATGCAGACAGTCATGAACAGTCCCAGCTCCTCAGAGCTGTTTGCCAACCCTGAAACCCCAGGATTTTTGTTTAAATGCAGGCAGGGTGAACACAAGGGCTTACACAGCCTTCAACAGAAGGAAAAGCCAGGACAGAAATAAGATGGATTATATTATGAAGATTGGACACACCAGGAATGGCTCCTCCCTGTAGCATCTCAAGCTGCAGAGGGAGGCAGGGATGGAATAAACATGACACTAACATCTTCCCTCCACAGTTTTTGTGTGACCTTTGGTAGATCTCAGCAGACATCCCTCCCATCTGTGCTAGTTCCAGTGTACCTTTTGTGTCTCCAAGACAGCCAGGCAGGACAAAAGCAGAAGTCAAAACATCTGTCAGCCTGTGCTGCTACAGTAAAGAGTGGCTTTTTGCGTGAGAGACCACAGCACCACAAAAGCATTGGCAGGAGGCCTAGATCTGCCAGACTCTGTAGCTGGCTGTGTGAGAGGGACAGATCTGACAAGGGCAAACATTTCCAGGACACAAGCTGCAAACACACTAATGGGCTTAGGGACAAAAACCAGTCACCCAGGAATTGCACTGAGCAATGGGGGGACAACTCTGAATGGGAAAGATGAAGCTGCAGCAAGATGAAAGGGAGCAGGAGGGCTGGAGCTATGCAGAACAAGACTGGCAGCATATCTGGGATTTAAAATTAGCCCTATGCTGATCTAACCAGCCATGACTGCATTTCAGCTCTCACACAAACACCCTGACGCACTTGGCCAAGGACAACCCCTGCTGAGGGCATGTAAATCAGACAGCAGCACGTCCCCCACCTTCTCCTGCTTGTCACCCCAAAGCCACCAGTCCCAGCACACAGCAGCTCCTGCTGGAGGAGATTCCCAGAAGCAAAAGTGACCAGGGACAAAACTGCTGAGGAGGAGGGGGCTGGCTGAGTGTCTCCCTCATGCTCCTTTCTCCAGGGTACACTCTTACTCTTGAACAATAGGAAAATCCCCTACATGCCCTTCTCCCTCCCTCTGCCAGCCAAGATCATAAACCAACCTTGTCTGAGTGGCACAAGCAGCCACCCAGGCCACAGTGCATCCATCTCAGTCCACATCAGCTCTTGCACTGCTGGTAAACAATAAAAATAATAGAAATATCATTCTGCATATGCAGGGAATAAAACACCGAGACAGTAATTTTCAGGCAGCAATGCATCCTCTTCCCCTCTTCTCTTCCCTAGTCCTACTCCTGTTGTACTTTCATGTGCCTACCACTGCAAACAGAAGATGTATGCCAAGCTAATGAAAAGTCTGAGCTGTGGTATGTGGGTGTATAAATGAGCCAGCACAGCCGCTGTGTGCATGGAGTAATTGCAGGAAACGCATTTCCAAACCTGTCAAGAGTCATTTGTTTTAGAAGGAATAAAAGATAGCTGACTTATTTTCCCCTTCAAGCAAGAAAGAAATAAAAACAAAAAAATAGAAATAAAAGAGCTAGAGAGAAAAGAAAATGTATTAATAACTAAAATGTAAGGAAACATTTCTGTCAGGTGCTCTCCTTCCTATCATTATTAGTGTGATGGATGAGCTGGGAGACCCCAGCTGCTTGTACAACCTGGTGCTGTACAACGGAGGGCTCGATGCAGTTCCCTCCCTGGCAGTGTGGCAGGAATAAACGGGAGAAAAAAAGCATTCAGGGGAATAGAGAGATCTGCCCAAGGTGGCACAACAGATCTGCATGCAGCAGAGTCAGAAATCCTGGCCACAGGAAATCCAGATTTCCTATATATACCTCAGCGCTACTCTGCTTTCCTACAGTATCTCCAGAGCTGCCTGATTTCCTCACAAAGGCTGCCCGAGCTCCTGGTAACACTGCAGAAGCTGAGAGAGCAAATACCCAAGCCATGGTGAGGGACATATCAAGGGATGCCCTCTATATCCTTATGAGGTCCAGCTATGTTCTCCAATTCACCTGTAAAATCAAATGACTTGACAGGCTCAACTATCATTTACAGGAGTCATGAACTCTCCTAGTGCTCACTGGCCCCCAAGCATTTTGAGATGGAGACAAGTCCAGAGAACTATAGAATCATTTAGGTTAGAAAAGACCTTTAAGATCATTGAATCTAACCATAAACCTAATGCTGTCAAGTTCACCACTAAATCATATCCTTCACTGCTACATTTATACATTTTCAAAATATCTCCAAGGTTGGTGACTCTCTGTTGCCCTTCTCCAGACACACCGCAGCACCTCAGTGTCATTTTTTTCAGAGGTGGACCCAAAACTGGACTCGAGGTGTGGTCTCACCAGTGCTAAGTAAAGGGGGATGAATCCTTCCCTAGTTCTACTGGCCACACTGTTTCTGATACAGCCAGGATGTTATTGGTCTTCTTGGCCACCTGGGCCCACTGATGGCTCATGTTCAGGGGCTGTCAAACAGCACCCTCAGGTCCTTTTCCAGGCAGATTTCCATCCCCTCTGTCCCAGCCTGTAGCATTACATGGGGTGGCTGTGACTCAAGGCTAGGACCCAGTACCGAGCCTTACTCAACCTCATACAGTTGGGTTCATCCCATGGAACCAGCCTGTCTGGATCCCTCTGCAGAGCCTCCAGCAGTTCAACACTCCCACCCAAGTTGGTGCTGCCTACAAACTGACTGAGGGTGCACTCGACCCCATGTCCAGATCACTGATAAAGAGAATAAACAGGACTGGCTGCAACACTGAGCCCTGGGGTACACCACCACTGGTGAACAGTCCCCAGCTGGATATAACTCCATTCAACACCAATCTCTGGGCCTGGTCATCCAGCCAGTTTTTTACTCAGTTAACATTCTACTAATCCATAACTGTTCATAGGACGCAGTGAGCATCTCTGATCCTACTGGAAAACATTGTGGTTCTCCATTGAATCCTCTGCCATTTCAAAAGATCCTCTCCTCACCCCCAAGTCCAACTCTCCTGTTCTGCACTCTCTGCATCTGGTCAGAACAGACATGTCAGGGCTAAGGAATGAGCTGTCCACACCAACTAGGCTCTGTCTTAAACAGAAACACTTCCTGACTTTCAGCTCCAAGGGCTCAGGTCAGCATCTGCTCCACCAACAAAGCAGCAGCACCCAGGATGATGAAGGTCTGATACAAGCTGATGAAATCAAGTTGGAGATACAGAGATTGTAGCTCCTTGTTCTTCTTCAAAGGTTAGGGTGAACACAAACACTTGCAAGCCTCTACATAATACACAGACATTCCTAGATACACAGCTAGCACAAGCAATGTGCTGGATCCTTTGATCCAGAGTTCCTAGGTTTATTCCCTAGGGATGACCCTAATTAGGGTCGTGTCCCTTTTTTTAGGAAGAAACAAAATTTTAAAAAATCCCATCTGACCATACTTTCAGAAGATAAAACTACTTAGCAGAGCTGTGCAAAGAAGTAGTCAACTGAAAGGTAATTTGTGTTCTGAATTAATTTCATGAGGGCAAAGGATTATTTTTCAGTGCCTTGAAATATTAAGTTGGAGTTCTTGTTGGCTCTCTAACACATCACAATAGATCACAGTACTTTTCAGATCCAGGCTTAAAGCAAGCCAGAGGTAGGGTAGCATCAGGACAAAATTACAAAATCAGTCACTATCTGGAGAAGTGTCTGCTCCCCACACCCTGGGTTACTCAGAATCACCTACAATTACATCCCTATGTATTGGGGAGGCTCAGAGCTTCACTCTCAGTACTGGTCTGTGGATAAACTGCCATTTGAAGCTCCTGATCTTTAATCCCCATGACCAGAAGTTCCTCCTGCTCCCTTGTATGTCATCACTGATGCCGGCAGTTGTTTTCTGAGATGCATCTAGAAAGGCAGAATTAACCACAATAGTAAACTGTACGTCCACCACATGTGAAGAGCCAAAAAAATAAATCCTGTTGCAAGAAATCCCCTTGGCTTTTTATCAACACTAGTACTGAACGCTGGGGAGACACTCAGCAGCTTTCTGTTGCCTTGCTGGGATTTTCTACAGGTTGCAAGGGACTGATTTATAAAAGCCTCCATGCCTAACATAAATAAGGCATACACCATAAGCAACTAGGGAGTGGGCAGACACACCGTCTCAGATAAAAGCTTTTACCTTTAGATACCTCAACAGTTTCAATACCTTTATCAACCTACACCCATGAAGTCTTGTAGTACTACTTTCCTCATCTTATTTCTGACAACCTGAGGTATTGAGAAGCCATTTGAATTTTTAAAGGCCATGTAGGAAAACCTGAGGTAACATAAAAATATTGGATTGATGTTCTTGCATTGCCAGCACTGCAACTGTTCTCCTGAGGCTGTTCTGTCATAGAATCATTAAGGTTGGAAAAGGCCTCTAGGATCACTGAGTCCAGCTATTAACCTGCCACCACTGTGTTCACCTTTACACCAATATCCCCAAATGTTTTTTAAACATTTTTCTATTAAGAACCCATTTTTGAAGGCTGTCTGTTAAGTAACTCCCACAAAGGGGCTCCTGGGTAGTAAAGCTCTACTGTAAGAAAGAGGATCTTTTTAAAGTGCAGTAGAAACACAGGACTTCCACCCAAGTGATAAGTTTCCGGTGACAGAGAAATGCTGTGCATTCTCTAATAGAAGTTCTCAAAGGAGGTTTCTTCAGGGTTCCCATTGCTGCTCAAGAGCCTAACCCTGATACACAGCAGGAACAAACAACACAGGTTTTCATTCCTCCTCCACCCCCTCACCCAGTCTCTGTCTCTCACACAGATACATATACTTACTTCCAATAAATAATAACAACAAAAACGTCAGAGTTCTCCAACAATCTTCACAAAGGACAAGGTTATGCAACACTTCCCAGGTTCTTCCCAATCTGAAACCAGTCAATACCTGATTTTGCCTGTCTGACATGAAATCCTGTGATTCTGTCTTCTTTTTACATCTGCTACACATTAGTGATGCAGGGGGAAAAGGGAAAGAATGAGGAATAAGACTTACTTATATCAGGTAACAAAGATTCATTTCTGAAACACTTTCAAGGTAAAATTTTGATTATAAGAATAAAGAACATAACCAACGCTACAAAGTTCTCACCCACCTCTCACTCTTCCCCCTTCTTTTTCAATCTGCTGTTTGCAGTCTAAGGGAAATTACTGGTTTTACTTTATTAGAGTAGTACCTGGAGGACTTGGACAAGATCCCAGCACCATCACACAGGAAGGACACTGTGATCAGGCTCAGGGTTTAGCATGGTGTATTTAATACACCAGTGGGAGAGGAGGCAACAGGAATGCAAGGTTCTGTGTTCCTGAGTAGCCCTCCTATTGTCAGGCTTATGCTGCCTCACTAAAACTCTTCATTCTTGTACAAGATAATTTTGTACTTCCTTAAAGGCAGGGTTGGCATTTTTATCCAGGCTATCATGCACACACTTTCCCATTATTTTCTGCTCTGAGATCAAACTTGTCCTCTTCTGCCACCATTCTCCAGTATTTTTCATTTGTCCTTCTCACCCTCATCCCTGTCATTTCCTTATCTCCTATCTCTTCTGCTCAGCTCTGATCCTGTGCTGCTCTGTGCACTCCAAATGACCTCAGAAAGCTTGCCAGTAGTTTACCCTCTTGAGGCTGTTTCTTCTGTGCCATATTCTTTTCTCAAAAATCAGATTTGCAAAACAGCTGAACTACCACCACTCCAGCAGGTTTCCAGGGGAGCTATGGGGTGCTCAATACTTCAGGAAAAAAAAAAAGTTTCATTTGTTCAAATGAAGCATAAGCAAAGGAACAGCCCAGCTTAATAGCCACTGTGTGGTTCATTTCTGTCTGCATGCTTGACTGGGAGTCAGAGCCCCCATTCAGATCCTACCTTTTACTCTGTCTTACTGATTCTGGGTAAGCACCGAACTTTTCTTCCTCTGTTTCATCTGTAGAGCCAAGGTGATTGCATCTCTGTCATAGAACTGCTGCAGATTTAACTCATCTGAGTTCACAGTGCTCTGAGTTCTTCAGATCAAGGGTGCTGGGAAGCACACGGTGCTAAAGTTATAGGAGATGTGCTTTTGCAGGATTACAAGCTGAAAAGCAATCAACCATTGAGGACAGTGGTGCTTTCCTGACACTCCTGTCCTATAACATTTTCCACTTTGAACACAGTCGTGTTCACATTTCATTTCTATCCTCTGCTTTTCCTCTCTTGCTGTTTGAAGCAAACCTCTAGGTACAGCCTTTTCTGATTAGAGAAAAGAGAGAGACCTCACTTCACTTATGACCTACCATCCCAGACAGCCTTTGCCAGCAATCCAATCATCCAAGGAAGCACTGGAAAGCACTGCTTGTGCCACTGCTATCAGGCAAATAAGTAACAATCTCCAACAGGAAGACGGCTATACAAATTAAATTATAGTTTCCACCGTATCCATTAAAAGGAAGAACATTCCTGAAAATCCTTTTGCCTGAGCCAAATTTTCTGCCTGCAGGAAATATGGGTAACAATCACTGCTCTGTGTGTATGCAGACCCCAAACACATCAAGGTAAAGAGAAGGTAAAAGCAGGGCCTGAAACTTTGGAAGCAGATAGTAAGAAAACAGAAAGAGGACAAAACACCTTGTAAGAGGCACAGAGCAAAGACTATCCCTGGGAAAGGATACTTGAAGGAAGAACAGCTAAAAAAACTCCTCACCTGAGTCATATGACATCTTAAATGTTTTTCAGCATTCTGGTTGCAGGATTTAAACAAAAAATATACTGCAGGCTTCTTCCTAGCTGCCTTCTTTTGGTAAAGTTTACCTGAGCTAGTTTCTGCGCCTTTCTCCTTCCCTGCTGTTTATAACAGCAGACAATGGTGAGCTGAACCTCCTCTTTGATGCAGATAAGGTTTCATTTCTGTGCTACCTAAGGTCAGTTGCATCTGCTCAGTCCTATATCTCAAGGGTTTCAATTAATCATTGCCAGCTCAGCCGAAGACTGGGATTTGCAATGGCTGTGAGTCTGGTTCAGAATCTCAATGCAGGCAAATGCTTGCCAAGCTTTCCCCCAGTGCACATGCATAAAGGACTAGAGATATCCCCCCATCTGTGATCACTGCCCAGGCACCTCCAGCAAGACCAATGTTTTGCTTCCCAATCTTCACAGAGAAGTAAATTCCTCTCTGCTGTGTATTAAACTGTGCTACACAGGAAGGAGGCTGGGTATTGCAGGGCTGATTTGCTGATTATACTGATTTGCAACAGCAAAATGCTCTGTTGTGCCATATGCTGAAAGCACATAACGGATCTGCACATGTTGATTGATTTGCTTCAAATCTGTGCCCCGATAGACACTGGCCACAAAGTCTTATGCAGGCTAATTCAGAAATAGTGAACTTCAACATGGACATTCTGGTGCCTAAAACACCCACATTTGAGCACGCAAATCCTTCTCTTGGATTTTTTTTTAGAACTGGCACAGATCCATTCCTCTCATTGGGGTAAATTCTTAAGGACTCAATCAGCCAAGATGGAAAATGCTGCTCAAGGCATCAGATTACAACCTATGTTCATTCTTAGCAGATTTCCCTTGAACCAGGTCGCTCTATTCAACTCCCAGTGCCCCAGATTTCTACCTGTTCAGCTGTTGTCACACACTGTCCATACACACAAGGCACCAGGAAACAATTTCACAGATTTCAACACTCACTGTTGAAGAATTAGTATTAACTTAGTTGATTAGCATGGTGAGGAGAGACAGAGAAGGAAAAAGGGGAGGAAGAAAAAGTGTGCAGAAAGTAACAGCATGGCAAGCCTGACATTTCTTTCCTTGGTTGTCTTCTTTCTGCTGCATGGGCTTCTAAGCATTTGTGTATATTGAAAATGTAAGTGAGCACAAAGTAATGTATGCAGGAAGAAATCTTGCTAAGCATGACATATTGGTTTCCTACTAAAGATTGTCATCATACCACATTCACCCAAGGAGCAAGCAAGAAAATTGCCTCTAAGAAGCAACTTAGTAAATACCAAGGCAGTACCATCCACTCATCAACTGTCCCACTTCTGTGGAGTGAAAAACTACACTTGAGGAAGAGGCAGGATTGTAACTCAAATGAAAAAAATAAAATTAAAACCTAATGCTGATAGTGAACAACCTATCCCTCTGTGAGGTACAGGAATCCCTTCAAAAAGCAAAGACATAATCTGACACATCTGCAGTGACTTTCTGAAAGCAAAAAGGGAAGAAAATATATTTGAAGAATCCTTCATGCTATGTCATCAGGAAGAGCTAACGTTGAGAAAGTCACTTGATAAAAATTGGCTGGTGCTGCCTAAATGCTCAGCTGAGCAGAAGACCTGGAGTGCAGCCCTGAATTTGACACTCCCCTGACAGCACTGGCCCCCATCCTTCTCGTGCCCTGCTGCTATGCAACACACCCCACTCCTCCTAATGATGTTTTTTCCCCTTAGGAAGTCATCTCAAGAAGGAAAAAACCAAAGGAC
The DNA here is from genome assembly GCA_024500445.1 of Entomyzon cyanotis. NCBI lineage: Eukaryota > Metazoa > Chordata > Aves > Passeriformes > Meliphagidae > Entomyzon > Entomyzon cyanotis. The sequence goes on along the minus strand of JAKEPQ010001030.1, from coordinate 45,104,316 downwards.
TATTACAGAAACTGTCAACAAAGAATCCTGACTACTCTACTTCCCTGGTACCAAAGCACTACCAACACGTACACTGGTTACTAATTTAGGCTTAATTTAGGCTTTTAGTTCACTGCTATTTGAAAATGGTGACTTAAAACTACTCCACCTCTTCTCCCACCCCACAGTTATGTCTGCCCTCAGCAAGGCCCACAACTTCCAGGGGTTTTTCCCTAAAAAGGTGAACCAGGTTGATGCCCTGAGAAGGGTGGCACAGCATGTGGAGTTGCACAGAACAATGGATGGAGATGCTGCTATGCCTTACAGGTGCAAGGTAGAGCAGCAGCAACTAAAACAGATATTGCTGTCAAAAAGCTGTATCACACCACCACAGCCTTAATAAAGTAGTGGTTTACACTCATTTTCCAAAGGTTTTGATGACTAAAAAAGTGGCAAGACCAGGTACAAAGACTACTTGTCCTCCTTTGTCATGATGATTGATGATAATGTTAAAGTTAATGGTACTTTATGCACCCATCAAAATATTATTCCCCCCAGGGGGGTACAATGTAGCAAAGATAAATGAGGAAATGAAGTCTAGCATTGTATATTTGCTCCTCAAGTCGTCTGATTGATACGGCACAGGAGGGATGCCTTGCACTGAAGCTGATGTGTAGCAAAGCCATACATCTGCTCAATTATTTCAAACAGTTCAAAGACAGCTGCCTGCTTCATCAAAAGCACCTGTGTGTGCACTAACAGTGTGAAAGGCCACAAATACATAAAACTAAAATGCATGAAAAATATCTGTTAATGGCACCACATCAGTTTTTGCAACAGATTATTTTGTGCACACAAGAGTCTGGGGAAAGCAAGATTATTAGGATTTAAAATTACTGGTCATGTTTTTCACTAACGATTAGCAATTAGAAACGTCAGAGTTTTTACAGAAACGTAAAAGAGCCACTTATGTTAAATTTCAAAAATCTTTCATTAAGCATATGCAGAGCTCTCCACTGCGTGGAAAGCACTGATTAGCTGGCTCTTCTCAACACTAACCTTGTTCACCCTCCCACCCCAGCAGATTTGAGGAGCTACACAGACTCGGGCAGTCAGACTACTGCCATTAATTATCCCCAAGACCACTTTTACTATAAAGAAAGGCATGCAACACCTATAATGACATTGCTATCCTATCTCCAACACCAAGGAGCTAGGTTAGTCTAACTGGTGTCAACTGCAAAACCAGCTGCTAAACCATATCTGTAGGTGTATAACAACCACAGTCAAAGCTGCTAGGGAAACTCAAATCCTGATGGTTCAGTAGTTTCTGGACCTTATATAAGTTCACATTTTTTGAACTATAATAACTATGAAAAAGAACAACACAAAAAAGGAGAATGAAAGATCTCTAAGAGGTGCTTAAAGACTATGAAAATTACAGTCTCTGTGAACTATTCAAATACATCCAGTTCTCATCACTCAGCATGCAGAGGGGCCCATTTATCTTGCATTAGGTTTTTATGGCATGCTTTTGCCTTGGGCAGGACTTTTGAGCTGTGACTATCTGAGTGGGGAATATTTAAATTTAAAGAAGATAGTGACTAAATGTGTCGATTAAGTACTTTACAAACATTATTGCAAAAGGTAAGGCAATTTAGAAGCTGCCTCTTTTAAATTAGTACAGAAAGTAGAAGCCAGGCAAGTCCACTCCACGGTGTTAAAGCTTTGGTGTTGCAAGCAGAGGAGCATCCTTCCTTACACACAGTGTGTAAAACATGGGCCCCAGCTTGCCTACGCACAAGTTCACCCACTCTCCTTACTGGAGCTGTCAAACAAGTCAAACATAACGTGTGCTCTAGTGTCTGCAAGATTAGATTTCACAAAATAAAATGTATTAACAAAATTTCTGTTGACCTTGGATGTCATGGGGACTTTTCAGGTATTTCAGCCATTTGCTATGGTCCACAGCTGAGATTATCAGCTATTTTGGGGCATCTCAGAGTTGGCCTTGGAAATCTCAAAGATCACATCCATGTTTACCAATGCAGTACATAAAGGGCACTTTTTGGAAAGGGATGGGACTGATCCACAATTAGCAGCTATCTCATTAACAGTGGCAATAACTGAAATCACTCTTCAGGAAATAAATGTTCCATGAAAGAGGATATGTGGTCAGCCGAAATCCGGACACAGAAGGCACAGGTTTATGTCCTCACTATTTTTGTTATCAAGAGTCACATGTGAAATCTGTGATACAAGTCCTAAACCTTCAAACTGGTTACAAATCAAGCATTAAAAACAGCACTTGCTCTCCTTAACTTCAGTTGTACTGATGATGATAAAACTATGCATCAGCCCTAGAAATGGTCCCTGTTAAATGTCCCATTTCATGCCAGAGGGGCAGCACATGTTTTTTTCTTTCTAATCCCAGGAGACAGCAGGCTAGTAAATCATACTGGATATAAAGACAAAGAATACCAGAAGGCACCACAGGAAATACAGGGAGTACAGGAATACATGGGGAGAGTCCAGGTGTGTTGGTCTCGTGTGTGTGACAAAGCTCTGGCTGCTGCAGGAGACCATGCTGAGAGCTTGCCACAGCCAAAAGGTACTGGCCTGACTTGCTCTCCCAGTATCAGCCCCTGCCTTTTGCTATATAGTAAAGGTGTTTCAGTGTTACCCCTCTCCAGTGAGAGACAATACTTCAGTATATAGGTATACTGAAGGTAATACTTCAGTCCTGCTGCTGAACCACACCAGCAGAGCACCTGGAAGACTGTGAAGTCTCAACATGTGTTAACCTGCTTAATGTCTCTGCTAAAGACATTTCAAGAATAAGTATCTGTCATGGAAAGCTCTCAAGAAGCTGCAGACGCAGCTCAGAGGGAATTTGCTGTCACTATTATTTGAAAACAGCTATTGAAGACAACCCAAAAATATGTGAAGACATCAACTAGATATCCCTTATGCTTTGAGATAATTTCATTTTAACAAAAGCATTCCCTTTTCCTTTCAATGAAGGTAGCTGTTCTATTTCCTCTTCCCTCTCTCCCAAATGAAACACCAGATCACTCCCAAATGCTACTACAGCACCTATCAGTGAAGCTTAAGTGCTTTACCTCTTTAAAGCATAGAGGAAATAAGGTCTAGGTTTTGTCTAACACTTGAGAGTGACTCCCAGTGTATGATTTTATTTTGATCTCCACTTACCACAGCTAAAATTTTTCCCTACTTTCTCTTCCATCTCAGGTTATATGGACATAAACAAAGATGAGGCAAAAATACAAAATTTTCTCTGATTTGGGAAAAGTCAAGGTAAATATACTACATTTTACCAAGAAACCTGGGTATGATAACTTAAATCCAGCCTAGCATGCAGCTAGATACGTGAATTCATACCTTCCATTCTTGGTATGGTACAATATCACGGATGTTTCTCCATTTGCAATTCAGCAACAGTGCAAAAATGCCAAGTCAGTCAGCAGATCATGTTTGTTCGGTGTTGACAGGCTTCTAGGAGGACATAAGTCCCCCTTCCTAATTCCTTTCCACCCCCAAACCTTTGCTCTGCAAGAGCCAGATATGATGCCCATGTATCAGAACAGAAACCAAGGATTTGAAAAGTGATGCTGCTATTTTCCCCAAAGAGGAATGTTTTATCCCAAAATCTTCCACAGTGATAACACACCACAGTATGCACAGCCCAGACCCAAAAGGATGCCAACCTTCCCACAGCTCCTAATCCAACATGTCCCTCCAGCCCATTTGTATTCTCTTTCCATGAGCTGGCAATGTTTCCCATCTGACATCAGAGCAATTTATTTTCTTACAGCAAGTTGGGAAAAAAATTTTCCACCTCCTCTGCCTTTTGGTTCACTTTGAAACATCTAAGGATTCTCTCTGAGTGATGAGATTCTGTGCCACAGGAATGACAAAACTAGCATGAACCAGGAACCACACAGTGGCTTTCACCAACAGCCAACAGCTAACAAAAGTAGGATCACCTGAGAAAGAATCAGGTGATTCATCTTCTACTCATATGTGCTTATGTTTATTGACAAGATATTTTGTCATATAACCACCATTCACACACACACTTTTAAAATCCACCTGCATGTTTAAAATGCTGCTCATTGTCCACAAATTTCCTCCCAGGAAAGACTTATCTGCTAGGCAGATATGTACAGATTACACCATCATCACGCACTATGTATAACATCACACTTCATTTTTTCATATTGATTAAAGCAAATAAATATATAAATCAGAGCTCCCATTCTGTTTTCTTTGATGGACCACAAATTCCTCTGTCATCAATTGATTTTTTTTTTGTCATCAGCAACCGTGTTCTGACTTACATTTTCCAGCAAGAATACAGTAGTAACAAATCTATCCCATACAGGGAGTTCTGCTTAGACAAGAAGCAACTTGCCACCACCTCTACCATAAACCTCATATACCCTTAAACTTAAAAGGACCAGAAGACCTCAGCAATCCCAGGAGAACCACCACTGATTAAAGGCAGATCCTGAGTAGGCAAATGAGAAGAGATCCTTACAGTTTCTTAAAAACAGTAAAGCAAGACATTTTTGAAAGTGTTCATTAGACCTGAATACATTCAATAACCTGGTATATAGCATGCAGAATGAATTTGGTGTGGGGCAAGTGGTGTTATGTACTTTTAATCAAAAATAAAGATTCACTAGACCTAGGCAAAGGTAGCTTGCAATAATGAGATGCAAAATGGAAGGACCCCATTACAGTGAGAAGAGGAAAGGAAAAGATGAGTCAACAGAGACCAAGGCAGCTTTGGGAAGCAATCTGTGGTATGAAGACCCAGGAGGGGCAAAAAGAATAGCTGAAGATCAAAATGAGCAGAATAGCGTGAAGGTTTGCAAGGAGATAATCATCCTGCAGAGACAGTGAAATCGTGAATGAACGCTACTTACTAGAGAGTTTGGGAGATTCTTTGCTTCCACAATCTTGATGATGCAACCACGTCTTTGCAAATGTCTAAAGCAAAAATACTAGTAATTCCTCTGCTGTCCGATCTTTGTGCTGAAACATCAACATACGCTTCGTGCTACCTCTACTTCATCTCTTTCTTCTCTCCTTTTCTCCTTAAGCACCTTGGACAAATAGCAAATGGCTCAAAAGTGATGAGCTGGGAATAGTATTTAACCAAACAGTCATTAAATACTGCTACAGAGAACCATGCTCCCTGAAACACGGAGTGGTAATTATTTTCCCACTTTGAATAAGTCACAGAAGATAAAGATGAAAGGCCTACTAGATTTTCAGGAAATTTATTACTACTTACTTGGTGCACAATTTCAGGCATTAAAAATGGCTGGAGTCAGGAAGTTTTTAAGTCTGTGCTCTTAGAGGCAGAGCCACTTAAAACTGCCTTTTGCACATTTAGGACTAAAATAAAAGTGCACTCCATGGGCTATTGATTTACTCCAACCAACCGCAACTTTAGAGAACACATCTTGTTATAAAATGTTCGTGGATGTTCTCCCAGTTCGTGGTTCATTTACAGATGATTATAGCCCTGTTATTTCATACATCGGTGCTTTGTAATAAACAAAAGCATTGCCCTGGAGGGGCTTCAGATTAACTGACATTTCTTCCAGGCACATTCTGTTTCAAGATGGTGAAAAACTGCAGGAACACCCTGAAGGACAACAGTCTTACAAGGGCACTGCATCAATTTACTGAAAGACCACACATCAACTTGTCCATGTGAGGCCAAATGACAAGTTCTGGTTTCAGTATGTGGACTTGGCAAGGCTAGTGTGTCTCGTAATTTACCTATCTCTTTAGAAGTTAAAATTCACAGAGTGACTTCAAAAGCATAAATGACTGAAAGTGAAACATCCCATTTGACAGATGTCACATCATCAGCTCACATCTGACCTGAGCTCCTGAACCAAATAGGATTATGGTTCACCAGTTCTTGAAATCATTCAAAATAAATTTCAGCCTTTTCACTACTAGACACACAATGCAGGAGATTAGGGAGCTCTAATGTTTTTTCAGCTGGTAGAGACCACCATTAAGAGCTACTACACAGGTGCAGTGTGCAATTCCTGTTCCAGCATGTTGGGATGCCCAGAGAGAGGCCTTAGTGTTATAAATTGGGGTTAGAATGGACCTCATGTCCCTAAGGAAAGAGCCACTCCAGCTGACATACTTTGTGATCTGGGGTAAGACATCTCTGAAAAATCAGAACAAAAGACTTGATCACCTTTGTTAAGTATTTATAGACAACAAGCACTACCATCAATATGAAGGATGCAATCTACAACTAACATATGCACTGTCCTAAAAAAGCACTTCACACCACTAAAAACCTAAAGAGTGCACCTGGACAAAAATTTTTACATCACTGTAGGGTGTTAAAATTTTATCTCATTCAATTTCCAGTGAAATACCCATTCTCTGTTTAATTTTAGTTGTCATCTAAGTATTACTTCTGAGATAGAACAGATTTGAAAATAAGGTGGCTCCTACTCATACCAGGGCAGCTGAGGGAGCTGGGGCTGTTCAGCCCGGAGAAAAGGAGGCTCAAGGGAGACCTTATTGCTCTCTACAACTGCCTGAAAGGAGGCTGTAGCCAGATGGGAGTTGGTCTCTTCTCCAAGGCAACTGAAAACTTGAAAGCCTCAACTCCCAGGCAGGAGGATGTAGCCTCAAGCTGTGCCTGGAAGGTTCAGGCTGGACATCAGGAAGAATTTCTTCGCAGAAAGGGTGGTCAAGCACTGGTATGGACTTCCCAGGGAAATGGTGGAGTCATCATTCCTAGAGGTGTTCAGCAAATGACTGGATGTGGCACATAGTTCTATGGTTTAGTTCACAAAGTTGTGATTGGTGAAATGTTGGGACTCGTACGATCCTGAAGGTCTTTTCTAACCCTAATGATGCTATGATTCTAAGAATACAATTCATGCAAAAAATAAGGCCAACAAAATTATAAATTCCAAGTGACCATTTGGAAGTCACAGTTCAAACATTATACAGGACACCCTCAGAGGTCTCTGCAGACTTCTGTATTGGACCCACAAGAAAAGTCCACGTATTTTACTGAACAGCACAAGCAGCAGCTTGCAATACAACTCTCAGACAAAGTCCTCAAACTCCCAATTTTATTTCATGATCCAACAGACACAGCCAGATTCAGTAGAGAGAGTTTAGAATGACATGTAAAAAACCGTTGCAAACAAAATAATGTAAACAAGCTCCAAATTATGAAGCAGTACTGTCCTAGTTCTTCAAGCTTCTTTGAGAGCTTTCCCAAATAACTCACTTAGCCACCAGTTTGAAAGGCGAGGTTGGTTTTTTTTTAACATTCACCTGCCTCAAAGGCTACTCTAAATGCCTTTTAGTAGAAGTGGATAAATGCAGGCAGCTCCATGATTGCTATTCAAGAAACTTTCCTGCCTGACTATCCAGGAGTTGCTCTGGCAGTCACATTCCCACCACTCCAGACTTTCACTGCTGGGACTGAAGCCCCTTCGCAGTGAGCGTCTCCAGTGACCCCACGGATGCGCCTCTTGGCTCCCTGCACACCCCACACTCACACAGTCAGACAAGGTTTCCTTACTGGCTCAGCCCTGGGTTTCCCACAGCAGAGTCCCAGCTGCCTGTTTCCTTTAAGTCATTTAGCTGTGGAGTAGCAACATAGGAACAGCTTGAGTTGGTCCCTCCAGAGCCTCTGGGTCCAGTGCCACAGGTCCCTGTGCCATTTGCTGTCCAAAGGGTCAGCACCAGGCCACAGCTCCTTCCTTGTCTGGGGCTCCCACCTTGTCCCTCACCCAGGGCACAACCTGCAACTTTCACTGCAGTTGCACACCCAGCACCTGCTCTCAGTGTATTCCTCAACATTCACTATGACTGTGCCTTGAATGTATACATTCAGTATAATCTCTATGTATATAGAGATTACATCCATATTTATTATATATATCAACAAACAACTTACTTTTAAATGGGAACAAAATTAACATTTCACAGAAATGCCTTCTCCCTATGCATTCAATTTTCCATGAGTCCGTACCTCCGCTCCCACTCTACTATGGTTGAATTCAAATAGTTTAAACACAGCTTCCAGGGATGCTACATCATGTGTTAAGTGTTACACTGAGCAGCCGGAAGCAAAGTTGTAGAGAGGAGGAGGAGAAGGAGGAGATGCCACTTGGCTAGAAAATGAGCCAGGAATCAGATGCCAGCCAGAAAAACAAATTGACTTCTCCTGAAGAGGGTTGAGGGGTTTTTTATTAAAAGATTAAAAAAGCAGATTGTCTGGCTGAAAAATGAACAGGTGGTGACTCTACTTAAATTCTGTTTTGAAGCACAGCCCAGGTTCAAGAACGAATAGAAATGATGGCTGAACTATAAAAACACAGCATCATCATTGTCATCAGTTATACCCATCAGAATAACAGCTCACTTTGAGCATACAGCCATCTTATAATCACAGCAAGGCACCATGATACAAGGAAGTCTGTTGCAGCTGACAGATTTCTGTAAAGAAAATCAAGGCCAATGTCAGGTTATGGCCTGGTGCTAAATTTCACCAAGTTGGTCTCTATGCATTCAAACAGGCCTTAAACAGTATCTCTTCCCAAAACTCTTTGCATGCAGCAAAGGCCTGTGCTTTCCTTCAAACAGGACAATGCTGTGGATTTACAGTCAGATAAGCAGTGGGGTAATCTAGACATCAAAGCGATCTAAAAGTCCAAGAGTGAGATTTAAGTGTCCTGCCCAAATCCTCTATTTAGAAACTAAGATTCCATGCAAACTGGGTTTGCTGCAGGAGATTTTTGTCTTAGAACAGCAGTCTGATCAGTTGTGAAATAAGATGCCCAATGCTTTAGCCAATGCCCACATTATTCAGATTCTCAGGAGACAGAGACACAGGTTGGCCAGGCTATGCATGACAGACCAGCAGGCACTGAGCCTTTTTAACCACCAAGGGTCACTGTTGATTCACTCAGATGAGGAAACTGTGGGGGAAGTATTTTTGATTGTAGTAACAAGAAACTGCCTGGGTCTGAAAAGGCCCTCTAATCTCTAAGACCCTGCCATGGCTTCATGATGCTCTGCTAGGATACATCCTACAGCGACAGCAGTCCTGACTGCAGTGCACAGCCACTAAGAGAGGATGCAGGTTGGTTGCAGCTGCCCTTCTATCAAAATGCATCTTCAGTCATTTACATCTCACTCAAAAAAACAATGTGCTACCAAGATCCTTAACTTAAACAAGCCTATGGACCAACAGCAACTTGGGTAACTGACCTGTTATCCACAGGGCACATATTAGCCATTTGCAAATCTCAGCTTGGAATGTCTAAACTTCCATCTTTCATAGCCTAAGGCAGGATCTTCCAGCCTGCTGCCACAGCTAAGAGCAATTCTCTATTTTTTTCCTTGGGAACAGCCTTTTTCTGATGATTCCTGACCATTTTCCTTCTTTTAGGACATTTTTCATAGTTCTCTGTCTGCTGGGCTAATACCAAATGATTTCACTACTCGGCCTTGCATTATGTTCCTTCTGGTTCAAAGAATTGCTATCATGTCATCATCTTATTTTAATAAAGGAGAAGACTGTTTTAAGCACCAGTTTACTCTGTTTCAGGCTCTCTGTCTTCAAATGGCAGGGGGAGAGAAAGAACTTCACTGTTAACAAGACAATGTGCTCACACCCACCCCAGAGTGTCACACAACCTCAGAAAGCAGCAGCAGATCTTACATACATACAACATTTTTTTTTCTTTTAAGAAGGAACAGTGTGCAGCCAGAAACCACCCAAATGTGACAGCCAGAAACCTCCCAAATATGACTAATTTACACACTCCTGAATACTCCAGCTACTACAGCAAAGCTTTGCACCTACATAGAGTCCAGCAGCAGTGAGCTCGCATCAGGATGAGGAAGTGGATGGAATGTTCTGCAACACCGGCTCCACGCTGGGCCATACCTGGGTCTCAACCCTGCAAAGGTGGGAGATGCAAATGGGAGTACTCTGAGCTCTCCCTGTCACTATTACAGCAGAAAAAGCAGCACGTGAACCTGGGAAAGGACTCTAACACCACCCACAGAGAGTGCCTAACAGGTGAATGATGATACAACCAGTTTTAAAAGCCTGTACAGGACAGCAAGGATTGGGATTGCAAATTAAGATTTAACAATAAAGGGGAGAGCAGGAAATTGCAATTGGTCGGGCAATGGCAGGGAAACTGGTAAGAAAATGCTGTATTTGATGGGGCCAGGAGAGAAACTGTAGGTTGAAGGTACATGAAAAGTTGCTGGCTGATCAAGGGCACAGGGACTGAAGCAGAGCTAAAGGGAAAGTAGCCTGACACCGCCTGTAGGGCCATCCTGCAAAAAGACAGGCTTGCAATAAAAAATAATCTACAAAAAGAGGCAGAAGAGGTTGCCCTTAGGAAAACAGGTACATGCATAAATGCTTCACTCCATGAATATCCACCCCCGACCAGAGTGAATACTTCTTGACTCTCGTTATTCTCTGCTGTCAACAAACTCATGTCAACCTGCTGGCAAGGCATCTCAAAAAGAACACTCAGTTACATAAAGATGAAGAAATTACACCATTTGTGTCTTACACTTCCGTTGATGTGAAGTCACTCACACTGTCTTCTGGTGGAGATGAAGGATAAATGGCTACTCAGCTGCAGGTAAAGGCAGGCAGCACCACAGTTTAGGAAACCTGCCGCAGGAATTGGTGTTAGTGTATATACAGCCACCTGGGATGGTCAGTCAATCAGGAAGAGTGGCTGGATGAATATTCAAAGCCCAGTACTCAGAGGACAGTGGGTAACCAAACCTCTTCTGCTGTAAATTTTCAGAAGGAATATGAAGACAGAAACCTATCTTTAACTCTTCAAATTACATTACACATTAATTAATTAAATTAAATATTCCCTGCACATACTAGATATAACTTACATCACTTATTCACATCTCTGTTGAATTAGGGGACAACTTACTTATAGGTCAGGCACAAAAACCCCATTTTCCCAGCATTAGCATGATAGCACCTACACTTGAGATCATCCCTTAGAAAAAGGTGCAGCACATTCACACTTCAGAACACAGCAAAGTCCCTGCCCTCCACACATTCATAGTCTTGTTTAGTGCCACGACCCTCTACGGCTATTAACAGGACTGCTCATGAGAGGGAACCAGACCTGTGAGTAAGGACCATATGGAAGCTTAGCCGAGGGGGAAAATGGATGAGTCCTGCAGAACAGGAGCCAAGCACTTGCATGATAAAACAAATACAAAGTATAGTCTTGAATATCAATATCTCACAAAGATTCCCACCTGCAGTGCAAGTATTGAATCTTCCTCCTCCAGAGAGAGACAACTGGCTACAGCCTCCTGTGCAGCAATGTCTGCGCTGCATGCACCCCTGCAGAACTCCTTGTCTGGGATTCAGAATTGTGCAGGAACAAAACAGTGCTCGAGAAGGAGCTCTGAGCCTGACAACTCAGCATACAGACAATAAACCTTCCTTTAGCAATGGACAAAAAATTCGAGCAAGAACAAAGCAGAGGCTTCACTACTTTGTATCCATTTACTAAAGGCAGACTGTTCACAGTGTCAGGAACCTCCCTTCCATCTAACATTTCAGGCAAGCAGAGTATTTCCGACCTGCTGGCAAGGTTGTAGCTGACCTCAAGCACAATGGACCCAAGTACAAAAAGAGAAAATATATTGTTACAGTGGTTGTTACAACAAAGACTTGAAAGGCTGTAGTCAACAGCAAAGCAATACTCTGAAACAAGTACTACTGAGGGACTGTCACCATAGAAGTTTCAGCAGTAAATACTGTCTCTGCAGCAGCAGAAATAGATGTTCTGTGCTCATCATCCAAATTGAATTTAAATAAAAAAAGAATCAACCAGTCAGGCTATATAGACACAAACAGATACAAAAATAAATCTTTCATAAATTGGGAATGTTTCCAGCCTTTGACGCTCTGTCTTCAATTAACATTGTAGCTTCTCTCTGAGTTACTCCAAAGCTCTAACAGATTGTGTGGCACTTTTGTATTAGCACTCACCTGGAATGAACAGAAGGGGAAGATGGTGAGAGAAAGATAGCAAGGAGCACAGCAAGTTCACAGTGGTTTAGGTAATAAAATAGAAAGAAACTGAGGCCATTTGACTCTCTCACCAACAGCTCTCATTGAGCTGTAGCACAAGACTGAATTAATTTCTGCCTTTGCAGTTGTATATACAACTGTGAAGTGAACACATATATATATAATATACAACTTGTGAACAGTTCACATACTCACAAGGACTAAACTGAGTCCAAAGGGGTAATGAATAGTCCTGCCAACCACTCAAAAAACATATCCAAGCACACACTGACAAAAGCTGCTTTGACAAATGCATCTACCGCCCAGCCTTTGCTGCCATTGCGCATTCAGTCCTCTACTGCCACGGTCAACTGGTAACTGACTGCAGCCTGACATAAGTTGGCTCTTAAAACACACCAAAAAACAGAAGATCAGTGAAGATACAGAGTGGGCAGCTTCTGCCACTGCACCAACATTCATCAGCTGAAGCAAGGAAACCCACGCCAATCATTTTGTATAATAGAAAAAGTCATCTTAACAAAATTTTGTTACAGCGTCCACGTGTCTTGCTGTCAAACTAAACACTGACAGCCTGAACTCCCTATAGATAGCTAGAGAGGCATGAGCCTCTGACAACATTTGATTCTGGCAACACTACTCTTAAGCTTATTTTGGAATTCACAACACATCTACACTAGAGATGAAAGTACCAGGCAACATTATCAGCTGTTCTGCTGGACACTCCTCCCTATGAAGGGAAAGGAGGAAAGAAGGGAAGAAGTTCCAGAAGTGACATCTGCTTTAAAGCTCTGCAGCAGTTAGACAATCTTCCCAATAAAAACCAGTAAAATGTGCATCTGCTTGGAAGAATGAAGGCTCAAGTCCCTACCTCCCAGCGCAGATAACTTATAAAACTATGCCACAGCATTTATTTATTTATAGTAATACAACAGTGCTGAAACAGCAATGAATAGAAGAGTTCTACCTAACTTTGAGATCTAAAAAGCATTTTCTATGGCTGCAGGAGAAGGAAAAAGAAAAAAAAAAACCCACCATGCACCATATCCAGCCATGCACCCTTCCCTGCTTCTGTGTGATTTTATAGACATTCTACTGATGTTTAGAGGCAGTAGCCCACCAACCTGAATACAGAAAACTGCTGTTTGTAGAGAAAAACAGAGCACAAACAGCAAAGCTTTGCTATTCTGTTCCAGCATGTCTGCATCTTGTCTTTTTTTCCTTCTGTAACATGTTTCTCCAGGGTAAATCAAATTCCTAGCTTCATTCAGGTCATGGAACTTCCACAAGATCATCAGCAAAGGCTTTTACATAACATGAGCCATCCTAACTAGTGGATCATGCCTGCTTTAGGATCACAACACTACTACTGATATCCTTAATGCATCTGCAGGTGATTAGCATAAAGAAATTGGGAAGAAGCTTTTAGTGAAATCTCTGTGAGAAAACTCATTCATTTGGGGCCATATGATGCGGATATGTGAACTTTCTAAATAAAAAGATCACCAAATCTGTTTATGAAGGCCTCGTATCAGCCATGAGGCACTGAAAACTCCAAGCCATTTAAAGGTAAAATGCATCAGAACATAAGAAATTGGAGAGTAAAATCTCCTGCCTGCTAAACAGGAGCCCCTGTTTCCCCAGCAAAGTGTTTAGTATTACTTGCGGCAATGCCTGCGCACACCAAAGTGGGCAAGTGTTTATGCTCACTGAGTGCCTGTCAGAAAAACTTACTGCTGGTTATCTCCTGGGCCAAATCCTGATTCAGAGAACTACAAAGCAAAAGTGAGCAGTCAATATCCCAGAAGATCTGTGAATAAGAGGGATGATTATAAGTCTAGATAGACCTGGGGGAGCCATGTAAATGTACTACAAGCACCAAGATTTATATTAATGCCTGGAGCTGACAAGGTCTCTCTTGTTATTTAATTGCCCACTCATGACTAAGCTAAGTGAGTCCACGTGGGACCGTGAGGTAAAGATGAGTGGCTCTGTCTAGCCTCAACACTGAATGCAATACAACACTAATATAAAGAGTGAATCTCCCAAGCACAGATCACTATATTATCAAGCATTTGCTGACAGCTAAAATAATTCAATTTAGGGCAGAAATATTCCTTGCAGGGCACACACAGACTGGTCTCTGCACACTAATCTGGCAATGATCTTGCTAGGAAATTTGCTACCGAAACCTCTACCTCTCTTACTTACACTTGTTTGAAACGATGCCATAGAGATTCCTCCCTGCTTTAAAGCTACAATCACAATGTTAAAAATATTCACTGCCTCCTCCTGGCATCAGAGATCTCATCAGGTAGAAAGGTCAAAAGATGGATAGAGAGACAAGGCAGACAGACTGAGTATACTCCATTGCCATATTATGTCCATTCTCTTATTTTCTTCATATTCATTTATTGCCTCTGACTTGACTGCAAGTACTTTAGGGCAAGAACTCCTGGATAATAAGTCTTTGTGTAATGCATTATTGATGTCCATGTGGGCTTCTAGGCAAAACTGTGACACAAATCCTAAATGACAGCGGTAAGACAACTACTGGCATGAGCTTACAAGCCAAGCTGAGCCCTTTAGAAAAGTCTGGCCTTAGTGATAAATTCAGGCTTTTAAATAACCCATAGTCCCAGAGCATTTTTGAGTGACTCATCTACGCCAATTAATTTATGCTTACAACATCGAGACTAGACAAGGAAATTTAAGCTCCCTCACTTAAATGACTTTGGGATACTGAAGGATATGCAAAGATAGGACTGAATGCAAGATCTACAGCCTTTGATCTTAACCACAAGACTGTGTTTTTTTTCCTTTGGGAACTACAGCCTGACTCCTGATCTCAAGTCACACATCATGCCCAACACTCTCCTAATAATTAAGAAGTCATATTAATATAAGTTGCCTCCAAAGAGCAACATCCCTTCTTACACTTATGAAACAAGTTCAGAGAAAGTTTAAATATGCTGGTGTTAACCTGTGCAATCTAAAAGAGATAATGCATTTAAAATGTATTACTTAAATCCTAAAAGGGTACGTGTGAGCAAAAACTTCAGATACACAGTATTTGTGTAATGCAGGGAGAAAGGGAGGAAGATTGGAACAGAAATACTTATTTTCATCTCTAAACTATATTAACTCTTTTCCTGACACAGCAAAAAAGAAATGAACCTCCTAATTCATCCTCACAGCACAGTATGAAATAGGAAAGTTTTAGCTCTCCTTTACAGATGAAAAATTGACATGTATTGACTTAACTAAACATAAAAGAGTGAAACATCCAGCAAATCAAACAGCCCATCTGGCTGAGTACTTTTAGAAGCTATGTAACAAGATGGAAAAGCAAATAACTAATGAAACAACACATGGGGGAAATGTGTATTTCACACCAGGCAGGAGCTCTGTGCAAGCAACATGCAGGCTTGAGCTGGGTCCAGTTGCCAGTTTCCCTTAGACCTGACTCGAGCCTACCATTTTTAGAGTCCTGTTTCTGAAAGGTGTATAATGATAGTTCCTTTCCATCTTGCCCATCTAGATACTAAATCCTTCAACATAATTTACAGTGTGTTTGTTGGGAGCACAGTGCAATGAGATCCTGACCAGGCATAAGGCCATCAAGCCATGCCAGGGCAGGCATGATAATGCCTTGAAGCGAAAGTGACAGCAGAATCACCCAGTTCTCACAATTACATAGGTGTATAATTACAGTTCACAGGGTATTTGTACAGTCTAGGGTTAACCATCTTAGGGTTAACTATAAGCACTGCCCTAAGGCAACTTCTCCTGTACTTGCATCACGATCATGTGTGAATGCTACGAAACATTACAGCACTTTTCAGGAAGAAACTGGCATTTGCAGAGAGCAAGCATGGATATTTATGCAAGATGCTGTTACAATCAGGCATCCTGCAACGGCTCCTAGATAACTCTACCTCTAATAATAAGAGCCAGCAACTGCATTTAACTCACAGAATGTCATGGAGCAATATACTTCTAACAGAAGTATTCTAAGTAAGTCTCAAGAAGCAAACTGAAGTCATTTATTTTAAGCAAATTCTAGGACAGAGGACAGCCTGCTCTTTTCCAGAGAGCCTCAACAGGTACCACAAGGCTAAAATTACTGAAGTCCAGAAATAGCATGAGCCATAAGAAACAACAGATTTACTATATTTTTTCCAGCATTTAGACTCTGAAGACATTGAAATGGTTAGTCTTGGGTGAAAGGGACTCCTCCTGGAAAGGTCCAGAGTGTCTGACCATACATAAACAAAACCCAGAGGCTGTGAGTTTGGGTGTTTTGGTTGGGGTTCTTTGTGAGATTTTGTTGTTGTTTGGTTTGGTTTTTAAGTATAGCCTAGTGGGGCTGGAAACTGCCATGGTAGAGACTGGCTGATTTGGAGAGACTTCAGATTCTTAACTCTGACATGATGCTGTGGAAGTGAATGAAACAGGTGGACTTGGGGGGGTGTTCATTTTCACTTCATTTGTAAACCACTTCTGCCCCCTCCCAACTCACACACGTTGCATTTGGACCCCACGGTGAAGGAAAAAAGCCCAACAGAACAGGAAAAACAACCAAAGACATGTAACAGAAGCGAGAAACCAGTATTTAAAGCAAAGCCTAAAAAAACACAAAGCACTTCGAGTGCCCCAAAAATAAAGGACTCTAGCTTTACAGAGAAAGCAAAACCTGAAATCATTCAAATTAAATCCTCAGTTGGGCCAAGTCCATTGTGGCTTTGCCAATGACATCAGTCGGGTCAGGATTAGCTGCCCTATGTGTTGAAATACACTAACCCCATTGGGATGTTCTCCATTTTGAGGATTCCAGTTACACTATGAAAATCTAATCTAAATTCGGCCTCTGTGCATCATAGTAATGCAACAGCAACAACAGGAAAACACCGTATTTCAAAAGACCTACAATTCTTCAGTACAAGCATTTCTACCAAAACCTTAGTGTTTCATAAAATCAAAACAACACTGACAATAGTAAAAAAAAAACCAAAAAAACCCCCAGGAAACATGTCATACAAACCTACAGCCATTTCAGAAGAAAAAGGGTTTTGCTCAACTTTTCATTTTTAAATTACTTTCCCTTATTTTAAATTACATCCTTCTTTTTTTTTTCCATGGGCATTATATTTACACTTCAGATGTCAAAATCTAAATGAAATACTTCAGTTTTGAAATGTGAAACAAAAAAATAGACTGTAAGTCAAATATCTCTTTATTACACTTGTAACACTATGGAGTTCTCTGTGGAGTCTCAACAATTTTAGATTTTGCACCAAGTCAGTAGGAAGCAGTATCCTCAACAAATTTCCAAATGCCAGAGAAAACTGGCCTTCTACCCTCCACGTGACTACTTTCACATCTTTTTGCATCAACTGATTTTAAACAAGGATTAAGAGAAAGTGGGCCAGTTTCCAAAGGGAATTAAGGAGAAAGTCCAAAAAACCAAAATCTAAAGTTGATTCTTTTTAACTGACACTATAAATGAACTCAAACAGACAACGCCACAAAACCAAGTCATACTGAAGAGCAGCATCCAAGACTCAGAAGGCAGAGCATGCAGGTTCCTTGAGCTGAGCAGCCTGTGAAAGCTCTAAGGAGAAATGCCACATTTAGCACAATAAACAAAGCTGCCAACCGTGAAATGAGGATGCTTCACATTTAAGAAGAAAAATTGAAATTAAAACAGCCCAAAAGCAGTAAAATTAAGCATCTAAATATACCGTCCTGTGTTACAATGCAATTGAGCTGTCTCAGACATGTCTGTTTGCATGAGCTGTTGAGTAGTAAGGGCTGCACTAGGAACACACATCTCAGCTTTGTCCAGGTACACATTGTCTAAATGTCCACAGAGAAACAGGGCAGTGTTATCACAAGGTGCCTGTCTGAAAACATCACACCTACACAGTCACTACTCCTGTTCAAACATGGGTTAGAGCCACGCAGGCTGACAAGCAGTCTAAGTAGACAGGGCAGGCCAGCACATCATGAGTCCTTTAGCACTATTTTGTTCTACAAATCCAGATCTATGAGGCTGCTCTACATTAATTTTATATATACATATAAAAATACATATTCAGATATACACACGCATATATAAATACATATATATATTTAGATAAATACCTAAAGAGTACAGGACAAGATAGTATGAATCAGTGAACAACACCTTAAAAGCTGGAGTTCACTATGCTTATTACAATGCTTATGTGATTAATTAACAGTGCAGTGCAAACTCATTAATCACTTTTTCAACAACTTTTCTACACTAACCCTTAATAAACAGATCTAATCACTTTTTCTCAGTATGTGAGCTTTAGTCATAGAAAATACACACTTACACAAATTATTAATTAATCTCTCCTCAACATCTACTATACCTGAAACATCTGGCATTTTTCCCTCCCAGTGAATGCAGCTCCCACAAGCTTAGCATTTTAATGACAGTTCTTTTAAGTAATTCCAACTATCAACACCAAATCATGTTTTGTGATTTTAGATTGCTGCAAAAGGAATTACTAGAGACAATCCATCAATTGCTAACTCCTGAACATGTCTATTGAGAGAAGCTCAGAGGGGACATGAATTCCTCTGTTCCTTGCCATCTTCTGCATACTTATATTAGTCTTCAGGACTGTTACAAAAGAGCACAGAAAACTCCTTGAAATTCATCATGAGATATGAAGTCATCTGCTTTATACAACTCCCAGTGGGCAGCATGCATACAGACTAAGCAAAAGAGGAAATAAATTCCTGATAAAGGGATCACATGCTGTAAGAATGCCTCTTTTATTATCTATTACCAGAGATCAAGGACTAAGGAAAGAAGAATAAATTATTATTTCCCCCCCACAATAAAAGGCTTCTTTCAGGTCTCCCACATAGTATAAAGCTGCAGTGCTTCCTAAAGCTCCCTCTGTGGGGACCCCAGCGTTAGCCTTT
This sequence comes from Entomyzon cyanotis, assembly GCA_024500445.1. Taxonomy (NCBI): domain Eukaryota; kingdom Metazoa; phylum Chordata; class Aves; order Passeriformes; family Meliphagidae; genus Entomyzon; species Entomyzon cyanotis. The sequence goes on along the minus strand of JAKEPQ010001030.1, from coordinate 45,085,241 downwards.
CCATTACACACAACAAAAAGTGTTCTCTCACCTCTGACACTGAATAAGTCTTATTTCCAAAACAGCTGTCTTGCACCATTTGTCACTTAAGAGAAAGCCCTGAACAAATGGAGAGTACATTGACCTGTAGCTAAGAAAAATGTTGCTAAGACGCACAGCTTAATTGCATCTGTCAAAAATTTATTCGAGCTCACTACACCTGATGAATCATCACCACACACTTGCTGACTGCCAGACTGAGCTCTGTAAGGACAAGAGAAGTCTTGGAACTCATCCACCTAGAAACCTTTAAATAAAAGTCTATAAATAAAAACAAATGTATAAAATGAGTTGTGCTTACAGTCTTCCTCAAGTTTCACAAAAGGGTCTTATCAATTTCTCCTTCTACCCTTCAAACTTTTTTGTATCACCCGAAATGGATATCACAGCCAACCTCCACAGCCACATTTCAGCTGGAAGATAAGCAAATTTTATTGGCTTGTATTTATTTTGCTGCGTGTTCAGTTAATACTTGCAGTATATGATCAGTTTATTCATCTGCAGAATTAGGAATTGGCAACATACCCCCTCAGAAGTAACTCACATTTCAGTGACTTCACAATGAGCTTTTCTTGTAGAAAAAAAAAGCCAACTTCATGTTGAAAATATAGCAGTTCTATGAATCCTGTAATGGTATTGCAATGGAGGTTTATAAACCTAGAGCTAAGAATCAGGAATACCATACATGTATTTGCCAGCTGTTTTGACTAAATGTTTTAGTCAGAATTAGCAATAAACTCATCACAGCAGAACTCCAAGTAACTTCTCTAAGCGTGATTTGGTTTTCCAGATACAGATTTGTAAGCAGGATGCCACAAAAAAGCCTATCATAATACACTGAAGTAGCAGGTACTTCTGTTCAGATTAAATTTAAATTTCTTTCTGGTTTTTTTCATCATTTTTCTTTCCCTTTCAGTTTCATCAAGGTTTTCCTATAGACTCTCAGAGTCTATTCACAGTGTACACCTGGGCTACACAACCCTCAAATCCCTCTCAGGTTTCCTCCCCTGGCACCCCTTCCAAGGCAGGCTCTGGCTATCAGTCTCCACAAGCTTATGTGAAACGCAATTTCATTTCTACGAAGGTGAAGCAGCCTTTTAGGTTCCCCTTGAAATATTTTGCAATGTGCAGCAATTATTCAACTCCTTTTTAACCATATCTTGGTCAACCTACACTGTATTACTGATCTGACTGCTTTCAAGTATCCTGCTTCTACAATAAGCAATTCATACAGTGTGTTGATATGGTTTGCATGCTACATAAGGCTCTAACATGTATTTTTCGAAGTGTCCTTACACTCAATTGAGGAAAAATATCTTTCAATTCTGCTCTTTCACTGATGAAAAAAATCCGTACAAGAAAGGTGAATTTACAGCCAGAGCTCCTTTTCTCTTGCAATAGTGTAAGACTGTTCATTTCTTCCAGAAAACATCACTTCATCTCTCCTTGATTGACAAGTTCCAAAAACTCATATTCCACCTACAACAGGTAAGACTTTGCTCTACAGGTTGTAATAACTGTGGCTGCATGTATGGGGATCTCCAACAATAAAGTCAAAATCCTGATCTAAGAACTCTGCTTTGGTTCACTGCGTATGACTAAGAAAAGTCGCTTGACTCTTCTGCATACCAGTTTCTGTAACATGGGAGATACGGATGTTTACCTCCTCCTAAGAAAGTCAAAAGCTTGTTAAGTATTTAAGAATTGCTGCATGGCAGATGCTAAGTATTTTCAGTAGGAATTCACACCAGCAAGATTTTAATTACAGCAGTTCCTCATTTACTAGATTCCCCGATGAACTGATAGGCAGACTCTCATTAATTCACAGCTGAATAACCAAAATGTCAACTAGGGTTGAGACAGTCCTGTACACAACTTCAACCCTGAAGTGTGCTATACTACAGTGCGGATCACTGCACTGCAGATCATCTCTGCTTCTCTGTGCAAGACAGAGGAGACTGATCTCACATGAGATTGATCACCGTGAGGTGCTCAACCAAATTATATCATGCTCATGGTAATGCCTTGAGCTAAGTTACCTGCATGAGTTTTATGGCTAACACTGACCTTTGCAAAAGCAGGATGCTCAAGGTGTGTCAACCAAGGAGACAGAGGCTCATTCTATTCAGAGTTTAAGTACATTAGATAAAGATGCACTTTCATTTGACAGATCTGCAAACTAAACACACATCCAGTACAGTGGACAAGCTGGTAAAACCTCCCACAATGCTGCTGCAACTTCCCAGGCTTCTCTCATCTTACTACCAAGTTATCTAGGCACTGCCTTAGCACGGACTTTGTTTGAAAAACTTAATTGCTCCTCAAACTTCTCTCCAAAGTGATCCATAAGCTTTAAATTTAGTTAAGCAGCTGCACTTCAGACTTAGTCTGAGCTGTAGTTGTTCAATTTAGCACGTACTTTATTCATGTTACAGTGACCCAGGAATTTCTCACTTGAGCTCCAGGTCTAGCTGGAATAGAATAAAATTCTGTGCAACAGTTGAAGAGTCAGTGGCTGAGCTGAAGGAGAGAGACCCTCCAGGTGTCATTACATTGGTGTCACAGGGAATACTGACATCTCTGGCCTTGGCAGCAGCAGCCCCTCTCTCACTGTGCAGGCAGGCAGGTGTGAGCTGTCAAATGCATCCCAATGCATTGATCCCTGCCTCAGACTTTTTGCTACCACAGGAGACGATGATGTAAGCACCTAAAAAGTCACTGTCTGGCACCTCTGATTTTATTACAAAGTGGCTTGAATCAAGAATGCCATCAAGTTGTCTAACAGAGATTCATAGCTGGGCAGCATAAACCATGAAAATGGTCACGTTATACTACAACCATTAGTTCCAGGCAAGGCTGTTCAAGCCTCAGGAACTTGATTCCTAGGCTTTGTATACATCTGGGGTTCTGTCTTTTGCCCCACAGCTTCCCCAGGTGGCACAGGGCACCAAATGTCATCATGTGCTATTTGCTTTTATAAGTGAAAATTCTCCTTACCAAGGCAACAGCTACCAAAAGCTTTCACAGATGCTGTTTGTGCGGGATTACTAAAACAGTTTCTGAACAATACCCTTAATGAGGAATGGTGAGACTTAATTAAAGCATAAAATAATTAAAAGGCAATCAAGAGCAATGAGAAGTTTCTGATTATATTCCCCTACATTTAAAATGTAAGATGTGGGGGAGGGGATTGCCTAATCGCCATGGTTTTCAAAAGACTTAGAAAATTGAGGAATGAAGAAAATATTAGACAAAGATGTGTAATAAAGGTTTCAACAAAGCAATCAAATTATCAACTGATATAACAGATAAAAAGATACTCATTTTTCATGCAAATAAAAATCTCTATCTTTTCTCAGTATATAAATGAACCACAGTCAGTCCTGGGATACAAATGCATGAATGTCCTGCCCACTGGTCTCAAACAGACCCTTGTTCCCTTGACATTCATTTTGATGGCCTGAGCTCACAGCATTTCCAAAACAATTATTTCAAAGGAAATGGGTAGCTGGAGCCGGAAACATTCTCTAACCTTGAAGAAACACCTTGAGAACAATTCCGTTTAAGCTAATTTTCTTTACTCCTTTCAAGAGGAGAGGAGAGAAGGGATTGCAGAACACTTTCTATTAAATTTTATAGCCGTAGCTAAGGATAACACTTTTACCATTACAGTGAACAAGTGATTGAAAACCAAATTCTTTCATTTTCATTACTTTAAAAAGCAAATACTTTTCTTTAAATCCTGAAAAATGGGAGGGGTTTGGGTTGATTTTGTGGGTAGGCTTGGGGGACAGTATTTTGCCCATTTGGGCTGAGGGTTTTTAGCTTTGTTTTGGGGACTTTTGTGGTGGTTGTTAGGTTGGGTTGTTGGTTTTTTTTGTTGTGGGGGGTTTTCTTCCCTTTTAAACAAGCTTTGCCTACTACTTAAGCACCGAGAGACTGGAAAGAGCAATTGATTTGTAGGAACAAGAATATGTCAGACCTTTCCAGCCACAGTAAGTCAGGCTGCTTTGTTCTATATTCTTTCCGGCGTGCACGTGGTAGAGCACATGATGGTACTTGCAGAGTGAGCGTGTGGGAACAGGGTGCAGGACATGCTAACTGCTCTTGCTCCCAAGCTCCATCACTGACTACTACCTTGCAAAAACAACAAGAAATTAAAAGCTTGAACTGTGTCATGTTTGCATTTTCTTGCAATTTATTCTTCAAGACAAGCAGTAGGCCTTCCTTCCTCACTTCACGGCATCAAGCACCAGCTGGTGCAGAACATATTTGTTCAACACAACACTACTTCTACACAAACAATAATACACATGAGCTCCAATACTGAACCTGTGACAGGGAGAGTTAAAGACAGAAGAAGAAAAAAGACATTTACCAAGTTTATGAAATCTATTATTTTTCTCAAACTCATGTAGGCTTTGAATGCAAGTATCAAAGAAAGACAAGCAAGCAAAACACAGAGCTGCGAAAGAGTTTACATTCCTCCAGTTAAAAATCCAGGTGCTTGTTCAATGTGGAACTAGAAAGAAAACCATCCTGGGAATAAGCTGCAAAATACCTCTACTGAGCCCCTTCATCACTGCTGGCACCCTTTTGCCACACACCTTTTCAGTCCTGCTAACACACAAAAACATTGATCACAAGCTAACCATAGCACCACCATACCCTTTCCATTCTTCTGTAACTTCTCCTCCTGGAGGGAACGTGTCTATTGGGATCATCACCTCTCCAGAGAGAGCAGCTGGCATGCAGTATGTGTACAGCAGTTCCCACACCAGGCCCATCACTAGCTCTGACCCTGCACAGTGCTCTGTTGAGAGTGATTATTTAGAAAACCAAAACCCACAGAACAACACTTGCAGGGGCTGCCATCTCTTGGATTTAAATTTATTCCTATCACCACATTTTAGAGAGACTCTGTGGCAAAACCTGTCCTGGATATTTGTTTTTTGGGGCCCAGGACATTATTCTTAGAGAAAACAGCTCAAACTGGTCGTGAAGTCAGCTTTAAAATGGGGATCGAGTGACAACTAGTGGAGATTTTCCTCAGTGCATCACCGTGGATTTTTCCGCACAATGTAATCTACACCAAGATCCTGTTTCACTGAAATAACACAAATGCAATCCCATTATACACAGAAAAGCTTTTCAGGAAAAATGTGCACAAGTCTGTGAAGACAAGGGGAATGGGAATGTGCTCCTGTGACTCTAGGCTGTTCAGATACATAGACTCACACAAACACAAGAAACCAGCCCCACATGAACATGAAAGCAAAGATGGTTGAGTCAGAAGTTAGGAGAAGGTAGCATTACCTTCCTCCCAGCCCATCTGCCTTCCTTAAAGAATTCCACCTGACTATTAGAAGCTTATGGCTCCTCCACTAGAGGCTGGGGTTAAACTATTGTGTTTTACAGCCCATGAATCTCTCCAGTCTGCGCATGCTTTTACACTCAACAACATGATGTAGCAGTAAGTTCCACAGCTCTGTTCTGTGTCACAGGAAAATATATTTTCCTATTTACTTAAAATCTACTGCTTATTTCATTGGATAATTTCTAATGCCTTATTTATGAGAACGTGAGCATTCATTCACTAATTTATCTTTTCTTCCTTCACGATTTCATTAGCCTTCTCCTGCGACCTCTAATTTACCTCTTTTCCAGGCTGACGAGTCTAGAAATTGATGAATTTACACACAACAGAAAAAAAATCCTTCATTTTATTTGCCTCTTTAATCACTTCTAAACATGGTGCTTACTCTTCCAAAGACTTACTAGGAGGAAATTTCCCAAGGCAGCATTAGTTGAGGTATGACTCATCCTCACTACCCTCATGTACTTTGTGGGGTTTTTGGTAGGGAAGGGAGGAAGGTTATTTTCTTTTTACATACAATACTTTTTTGCATTCAGTAGTGATTCACTTTAACTGTCATTTTATCACCTGGTCACCCAGTACTGAAAGAACCTCTACAACACTTCAAAGTGCTTTTAAATCTGGTCACTACAGTTTTTTAAATAACACCATCATGATTTATTAGTATCATGCCCTAGTAAAGTACTACTGCTCTAACACAGCCATCTAAACATTAGGAAAAGAATCCTCCCACAGAAATAGCTAAATAAGGGCAAGAAATTGCAACAGCATCTTTGAGGAAGTTCTGGGAATTTACCCTGCTCAGGTTTCCTGTCCAAAGCATTATGGTCCTGGTGCACTGACACTAAGAAAGCGATGGCTGATGTTTTTATAACAACTTCTGAATTTGGTAAAAGGGGGTAGGAGTAGGGAACAGAAACAATGGGGGGAAAGTGCCAACTATAAATGTTTTTCACGAATCCTCAACATTATTCACTGCTTGTCACAGAAAGCTGAATCTTTAAAGTGCTTTAAATCATAACTAAAAGAATACAGAGAAAGTTGTATTCTACTTGTATTTTACTACTATTGTATTTTATTACTATTGTAGGTCTCCTCTTGAGCATAAGTGCCCTGTCATTTAAAAAAAAAGTACAAAATAAGTTTCTGCTCCTTCTTACTGCAGAAGAAAGACTGGTAATAATAAGCCTAAATGTTCATACAGCAGAAAACAAATTAAAAACAAAACACAGTACTCTGAAATAACCTCATGGTTTTAAAAAATATCTCCTGCTTCTAAAGATATGACTCATCATATGACTCCTTGTGGGTTGGATGTATCATTACAATGAGAGTGGCAAAAGTGTCAATTAATCTATTAATATTTGCAGTTTCAATTTTCATGGCTGATAGAGAAATATTAAATACTCAACAAGGAAACCGTTTAATCTCTCTCCAGAGCACTGCATGTTTTTAAATCATCTCTCCATTCAATCGACATACTGAACACAGGCAGCTCAGTACATGAATGCAGTAAATTAACATAGGTTACAGATAAATCTCAGATTCTTCAGAAGCTGAGACTATGCTCAAAACAGGAGCAAAGATTTTGCAATCTTGGTGCAAAGCACATGTCGTGGAAAGCACTGGCTCTTGGTTCTACATCTTTCCTTTAGTCTAACTAGTTGGTTCCTCAGGCTCACCAGGCTGCAGTGTGTTCCCATGAACACTTACTCAACCCAATGCCCAAATTGTGACTACATCAGTGAACCATCCTGATACAAATCCTGCTCCTGTAATCTTCCTCCCAGCTGTCAGGGAAGACTGAGTTGATGATCTTTGTCTAGCTGGATGCACATCCAGCACCCACTCAGCTCCACAGAGGAGGACTGGCTGCCTGTCCAGTGCCACATGAGATGAAAAAAAGCCATAAAACACCAAGGAGTAAGACAGAAAGTGGCATCCACATAGCCGAGAATAGAAACCACTGGAAAAAATGGGGACAGAAAAGCCAGAGATATACTAAATAAACTGCAAAAACATCAGTGGGACAAAAGGTAAAGAGGAGCACAGAGAAAACTCACTATAGCAACTAGGGATTAAAAAGGAAGGACCATAAAAGATGAGCAAGATAAGCAAAGTAGAGCATGACATTTCATCCCTTCACAAACACACTGTTGAGGGAGTTTTGATGTAGATTAAGGGCAGCCACAGTCACCCATTTACACCCTGGCTGAGAGGAACATGTAAGACTCATGGGCAGATTGGGGGTGTATTACAGTGGCTTTGTCTCCAAGGCACAGTTAATGCTGCAGCACTTATTAGCATCAGGTTGCTAAAATATAAAGTAATCACTGCACAGGTGGGAAAAAAAAGAAAGGCTCCTGGGAATACATCTCACCAAGGAACAGAATGATCCTTATCTCATCAAGCAAAGTAAACAGAGCAGCACAGATTCACCGAGAACGACAGGTAATTAGAGGTACAGTCAAAAGCTATGGAAAAATCAATGAAAGATTCACAGTCCCATGCAGATTCTCAATCAGACCCTTAGTTGTGATGCACATATATCAATAACAGAGCTGGATATATCATTTGGCCACACTAAAACGAAATATTTCCCAGGTTAGAACAGAATTACAGTCAGCTAAGGAAAAAGCATTAGGAGCAGATTCCAAGCTCATCTGGCAGAGTGCTACCATTGGGAGGAGATACAATACCCAGTGTCCTATAAACAAAGATTAGAAAAAAAATCCATGTGAAGCCATACATGAGAAACACATAGATTCAATACTGGGGACTTTATTCAATAATTATATTTTAGTCTCTTTATACATACTAACAACTGAGGCATATAAAACATAATGAGACAAAAATCAGCCCATAAAATTGTCTACCAAAGGAGTTGAATGGAGAAAAATTCTCTTTTGCAGGGCTTTGGTTGCTGTTAGTAGTGAAACCACAGCCGGCACTATTTCCCTCATTGATGGAGGAACGTGCACTCCCTCTTACGCAAAATTTAAATGTCACTGTGCTTCTCCATGGCAAGAGAGAAGGACAGACCATAAACATGTGCACTGGAAGTAGTGAACTGTTGGACATCCCTGCATATTTTGCTAAGCATCTTACCAAACACATTGGGCACAAAGTTATGGGGCCATTGTCCCTGTCCTAAAGGACTTACCAACTAAGGTCCCTTGGGGAATTCACACAGCTGTGAGGGAGACATGTGAAGGAGCCCGTCACAATGGCTTCACTCCCCACCTCAAAGCTCCTTAGGAAGGCACCCCTTACTGAAGGCTGAGGAACGCTCAGCAGAGGCAGCCTTGCTGCTGCTGGAGGAAGTGGAGCAGAGTGGCTCAGCACGGACCACACCAGCTGCAGCACGCAGTGCTTTACCACCTTCCACACCCCACTCCTCTCCGGGCAGAAACGGTACTGACATGGGCAAAGAAAGGGGAGATGGGCAGTTCTGTCACACTCAGGAGCCTCTCCCTTGAGCTTTGCAGGTACTCCCCATGCAGCAGTTGTCCCATCATTTCCCAGCTTGCTGCTGGCACAGGAGAGTGCTATGGTAAGACTGAGAATGAGAAAAGTCGTCAGTTTTGTTGACCTTTAAGTAGAGCTCCTCTTGCCAGATGTGACATGGAAGAAAACATGAAGGAGTTTTTTTGGAACTGCATGACAAATGAAGACTCAAGGCTGACAGAACAGATGGGGGGTGATGTCTCAGTGTCGCACAGGACAAGATACACAGGGCAGGGGTGGGCTTTGAAGAGCTGACAATGAAGATGAGTGTTTTGCACTTGGGTGGTGGAAAAGGAAGCCCTGTGAGGTGGCAGAAAAAAATGTTCAAAGTAATAAGCCAGAAACACAATATTTGTAACCACATTCTTGGAACAGGGAAAAAACATACAGCTCTGACAGACAATGAGCTGTCTTGGGAGCCACACAGGCCAGAATGAACTGCACAACCAGACATTTTGCAGATCACTGTTGTAGAACTGTGCCCTGGCGCCCTAACACTGGCAATCCTGGGAGGATTGCATTTTAAGTAGTCTGAGCTTGCAGTCAGCCAGCCACAATGGACCAGAGGGGCACAGCTGCCTTCCAGGCAGCCAGTGACAGCATTTAAGTTCTTTGTTGTCCCTCCCAGGCACAGAAAAGAAACCAACCTACTTTCATCTAATTTGTAACAATAGAGCATGGTCCTCAAAACTCATGTTCTGGCCACTATTCCCCCATGCTCCCCATTTAATTTGCAAGGCACCCAGGGCTGCACAGGGCAAGGCTTCGGAATTAGTCCATTGGACTCTATAGACTCCTTGGTCAGAATGAGACGCAGCTCAAACAGCCTAAAACCAGAAAAAAGATGTACCATCTTTCCTGTGTTTCATTGTGAGATAACTACTGTATCTTGACACCTCCTCATCCAGCAGAACTACAGATTGCATCAGCAGACTAGATTGCATGGCATTCCTGCTACCGATCCTATACCACAGCCCTGGCACAAAGACCTCCCCCTTATACACTGATCCCAAAACCAAGCTCAGAAGTCCTCTCCTTGTTGGCCACGAGTACATTATACTGCTTCCTAAAAATTGGCAGCCAAGTGAAAATACTCAAAACAGAGAGTGAATATATCCTAATAGAAAAGCAACTTGCTGCTTGCTCCACACCAAATGCAGTTCTGTTTTCTACTTCGTGCAAACCCACTGCAGAGCTGGTGGTTTCCACTGTAGTCCCAGACCCCAAAATGCAACACAGATGCGACAGGTCAAGGAATATAGGTCAGGGTATCAGATCCATCAGCAGAGTACACTAAATCGAGCAGGTTATAGTGTGTGTGTGCTGAGACAGTTGTTTTTCACGTGTCCTCTCACCCTGCTGCAGCCACAGATTTAACCTGTGGACTATCTATGGACTCCGATAACTGGCTAGACCAGGAATTTGTTACCACAGCTCTGCCAACAAGCCCAAACTCAAAGGCAGACAGGGACCAGATTTCCCTAATGAAAAGGCTTTGTCTAAATACCATGCCATGATGCCACACTAGGAACGATGCAGGCCACAAATTCAATAAAAGTCACAAGTATAAGTTATTAATTCATTACTGATAATCAGGATTATTGCTGAAAATACTTTTATCCTGTAAACACAAGGTACACAATTTAACTCCACAGAGATTCTTGAAAACCCCTTAAATAGATATAGAATGAGTGGGAAAAAAAGCAGTAAACGTAAGGGTTGGGGGGTGGGGAAATAAGCAAAACACCCTGGTCTGTACCTCAAAAAAAAATGTAAATGTTAGGGTGGAGATTTTGCTTCCAGACAAAAATCAGCCATCACACCAGGTCATGTGGGTTTTAAGTTTAATTTACAGTATGATGCTAAGACAAGACTTTATCAGTCACTTGGTAAAAAACAACTTGCACAGAAAAAATACAAGCCACGGCTGGGATTAAAATCAGTCTCAGCAATTGAAAAAGATGAGTTTTGTGAGTACCAAGATGATGGCATCTTTGTTCCAAGTATTTGGAAAATTTTTAAAATTAACCCAAACTCTCCATTTCCTACCTCTTTAGCAGCCAGGTTTTTGAAACTGACAAAGTCAACTGCAAGTCTCCCCCACAAGTGTCCTGGGAATAGACACTGCAAGCTCCTGTACCCTTACTTTCAATGAAAAGACATTGAAACTCTGAAGCAAATATAGAGGTTTTTTCCAGTGTTTAACTGAAGTGGACATTAAAGAAAAGGAAATTGACTCAGAAGCAAATTTTGCAAGTCTCAAAGAGCTACATGGATCTGACATTTGGAAATGGTTTTTGGTTTGGTATTCCTTCAGCCAATACTGATGTTTTCAAGAAGTATCTGCTCTTTGTGCTCTTCCTACCTAATATATGATGAAAAAATTCACAAGCCAAATAAATATTTGTTTTCTCTCACAAGCCACCTTTAAGATCACAATTCATCCTGAGACCAGGACAAGGGGTTCATTTTAAAGTTTAAAGTAATTAATCACTGAGCTAGGATCTATGTTGCACCAAGAATAAATGTGCTCCAAAAACATGTAGTTGCCAAGTCTTTACACAGCCATTTGAAATGTCTAATGCAATCACAGAATTGTGGTTTGCTTCCACTAGAAAGGCTCTCACCTTTACATTATTCTCTAGGAATTGTCCTGCACTACAGAAAACCAGCATGTCCTCAGATTATTGGTTTGACCACATTTGAGCTGCAGACTCTGATTTTTGACTATGAGCTGTGTATGACTGCTCTATATCCTTACATAAAGCAATAATTACCTTGTGATCAGAGCCCCAACTGAGACCATGTCCCCACTGATTTAGAAACAAATGCTCAGGATAAATCACTCACATCTTTACAGAGCCAGACTGGGAGTTAAAAAGAAGACATAGTATTTTATTGATTTTGCCAAAGAAGAACCAAAGCAGGCAGTTTTGATATACAAAGTCATGTAGGCACCTAATCCTCTCACGATCAGTGAGAGTTAGAGATGTATATGATTTTTGCAGATTTGGCCACAATACATATGTCAATAGTCACACCAATGAGATTTATGTTTCCCGGGGTAGTTGGGGATCACCCTCCAGCTTCAGCCCTGAATTCCTAACTCTCAGCCTCTGGATTCAGTCCTAAGAAACCAGATGGCTCTGAAGGCTGTGAAGCTCCACTGGTACAGGAGGACTGGTTCATGCTATGGCTCTGCCCCTCTCTGTAGCATGGACAACTAACAAGCCCCTGGCTTCCAAGTGATATATGTACTTAGTTACCAAAATCTGTGTCAGATGCCCTGAACCCTTGCCTGGGAGCTTACATGCTCTCTTCTCACACACATTTTGGAAAGCAGCAGGGCACTATCCTCTTGTTAAACACGCCACAGAAACCCAGTAACTTCCTTACTCTGAAGGGAAAGGTAGAATAGCTCTAGATCAGGATTAGAAATATAGGCAGACTAATGTGGGAAAATCTGCCCTGTTATTATCCATCTCTTACATCAGCTCTGCCAACTCTCCCCATTTCATCTAATTCTTGACACTTCACTAAGCACCTAAGCTTCTCAAGAGAGATCATTATACTATAATCACACTTTTATTAGAGGCTGTGTTTTATTTTAAATTTTTGGCCTTCATGTTTGTAAAGAAAAGCTAAGTGTGACCTTCAGTAAGATTTAATGTAAGATGCCTTGGGGAAAGCAGCATATTGTGACTGTGTGATGCCTAGAATATCAGATTTGGGGATGCTCAGGGACTCACAAGAGAGGGACAGAGGGCATTGGTTTCAGAGGTATCTACAAACTAAATTATGCACATAAGAGATCACAAGAAGAAGAGTTCAAATCATTGGACCATTTTAGGAGGGATTCCATTCAGGTACTTTGTGAGCCTGTAGTCAATCAGCCTTGCTGATTTACTATACCTCATGCACACGAGAGCTGGCTCAGTGCATTACAAACCAGATTGTAGCAGATACCATGACATTCAAGGTGGCACTTCCGAGAAAAGGCTCCAGGGCACAGGTTTAGGTCTTCTGGGGACACATCCAGAAGAGACAAGAGGTGCAGGCAAGTACTTGAACACAGTGCTCCTATCTATGCACCCAGAGCTTTCCTGGCCATCAAGTTCTTGTGACATTGCAGAAGATCACATCAAAACATTAAGTTTAGGATTTAAAAGTCATGATGGCAATGTGACAGCATTCTGATAGTAAATGCAAACGCCATTCAAAAAATTCAGGAAAATTCTCACAGTAATGTTAAAAATAACATATGCACCATGTGGATATGTTAATGTGCTGTCTTTTCAGCCTTGCATACCAGGCTAGGGGATGGCAGGGCTATTTTTTCTGTGTGTTTTAAGAATAGTTAGGACCTTAAAAATAATAATTCTTGTTCACTCACTCTCCAGAATTCACACTGAAGATTTGCTGCCCCTTACAGGGAATAACGTATTTTTTGTCCTCAGAATGCTAGCTATGCCATTTCAGTAATATAATGTTCTGCTACCAATGAAAGGTGCCACCTCCACAGCCCCATAAACTGGAATCCTCCCTGCTGCAGCTTCAGCCCAGCCATGGTAACACATTGCCCTTCAGATGTTCTTTGGCATCACCACTGATTTGGCTCCTCTTAAGGACCATTAAACTGCTGACCTCTCCCTCCAGATGACCCAGTGTGGCTGTGCCAGCTGTGCCAACCAGCTGGCCCTGGCATCACAGCACTTCATTTAAGCCACTGAAGAGCTAGGACATGGCAGGGTAAGACAGCAATGCCATATTAAAAAGAAGGAACACTGTGTTTTAGAGCTGAAAATCAGGATAGATGCATGAGTTTCTCTAGAAAGCACATTGTCACTGAGCAATAAAACACAGCACAGGGATGGGGTGATTTAATACTGCAGTATTTAACTCTGCTGCTGCTAGAGATGTTCCCTTTCCAGCCTGGCAAAGCAGAGCACAAAGCCTCAACAATCTCCACGCTGTCAAAGGACCCTGGACTCCCACCATGCACTGAGTAGCTGTGGGAAAAATCTAAATCTCCTCACCTGCATGCCCTGGCCTGTGCTACTCAAAAGGTCTCTGCACTACATTCAGCTCAGGTTTGATTGAACGACAAAAGCATAGTTTTGACAGCAGATGCTACTGCAGTGGATTTTGCAGCAGACCACCGAACAACAACAGGTAGTGGTAATTTCAGAAAAGTACCACTTTAGTCCTCCTACTACTGGTCAGGTACTCAATATTTAAAGACTATGTGGCTGGGTCTTTGATTGCTCTCATTCAACAGAGCTCTGAAGAACAAGTACTGCATTACTTCGCCTCATTGAAGCTTTTGCCCAAAGTCCTCGGTACCTGTAAGAGCAGTAGTTTGATTTAAGTCCCTCCCTGAAGCCAAGATTCATCATTTTCAGAAAAAGAAAGGACAGTATATTTGTTCACTGCTGAAGCCCCTGGGACTCAGAAGACAAGATGAAATGGAAATTTTCTTCTTTTTTTTTTTTTTACAGGTTTATAGGACCAGTACGGTCCAGATGAGACAAGAAGAGTTCTTAAGAGGAAAGGTCCCCTGGTACATAGCACAGACTGAATGTTATCAAGATGGTACATGCCAGTCATTAGGATGCTAATTGGCCCTGACAGGGCTCTGGTGACTGAAGTGAACATCCAAACTGTCACTACCTGGAAGCATTGCCGCAGGGAACAGCTCCAAGGAGCCTAAAGGAAATAAGTGGGTGTGAGGAGGTAGAGAGATGAGGGATGTTTACAGCTCTCTACAGCTGTCTGCATCACGTATTTAAACAAGGAGGAAAATAATTCTGTCTTTCTACACTGCACTGATAAAAAATTCCACTAAAAAATCACTTTGGGTAATTTACATTTAAATGGACTTTGCACACGAAGTAGATTATTTTGCTGGTCATGTTTACAGTTCTTTCCATGCTCCCCTTTCCCAGGACTCCATGACTCTTGTCTCCTGCACCATCTTTTCTTTCTGTCTCCCAACCGATCCAATTAAAACACCAAAAATAAATTAACTTGTCAGATTTCCCCACCACCAACTCTCTCCTACTGCTCTATTCCAGAGCTTTACCTCATCTTGAGGTAAAGCTCTGGAAAAGTCAGAGCTTTACCTCATCTTGAAAAATTCTGGTGTGTTGAGTGTTTTTGTTTATTTGCCCAGGTGGCCAGATTTGTCTTTTATGAACTAGATTTACAGCACTTTCAAAGCAGAAAATCAAAAGTTTTTGAACAACTCACTGGTGACCATTTCCAGTTTCAGCTGGATAACATTCTCATAAGACTGGGAGAGCACCAACAGGAAGGTGCAAAACTGCGACTACATTATCCGCAAATTACAGAGAAGGCTGAGGGTTATCAAAATGCGGATTGCTGAAAAATAAATGTTACTTGAAGGTGTGTTTTGTACTTCACCGTGAATAACCAACAACACTGACTCAATGAACCAGTGACTCGGCAGCCTAAACGTGACGAGTTAGTTGCAGCCTTTCAGAGACCAGCTGTGAACAAGACAACTCTGCTAGTGAGATACTAGAACAGACACTTAAAACACTGGTCCACAACCCTGAATCACAAGGTCTAAGTTTCATCCAGGCCTTAAGAATGTCTGATGAAAGCAGAGATGCTCCAACCACATTTAATCTATTATAAAAGCAAGGATGGTCTGCAATAATAATCCCAAACAAATAAAAAAGTGTTTTTCCTTACAGCTCCAATCAGCTGTCCACTTTTTTTAGCCCCTCACTACCATAATACCTTGGCCACCCAAAGTATTATCTCCCTAGAACTTCAAGGGATACCAACCGGAACCAAAGCAGCTGGTGAGATACCCTCTCCACACCAGCAAACTGCCCAGGTGTTCCTGCACAGCCCCATAAACGTCAGTTCTGTGGTCCAAAAATCTGCTGTGGATGAGAAGATCCTGGCAGAAATTATTTAAGAGCTTCCACATGTGAACGTGATGATAAATATTTGCAAAGCAGGCAAGACATCCCTCCTCCCCTGCATGCCATGAGAATTCCTAGCCTTCTAAAACATGCATACAAAGAGATTGTGTCAAGGTTGTATGATTGGAGGGGAGGGGAGGGGAGGAGGGGAGGGGAGGGAGGGGAGAAAAGTAATGTGAAAACTAGCTTTGGTTACTGGAACTACAGCAGTGTCTCCTAAAATGACTGTAGGACACAGAAGGAATGAAAAAAAAGGGGACAGAGGAGAGGATGCAAGGCTCCACAGGCTGTGTTTTGTACTGACATTGCAGGAATAAAGCTTCTTCTTGAACAAGTATGCAGCACAAGCAGACAAAGAACAGTGGGGAAGAGACACAGAGGTGCAAAGCAGCTGGGATTTCCTCTCCCCTGGCATTAGCTGGAGAATGGAACCCCATTTTGTCATCCTCTGCTCACCCAAACCCTTGCCAGCAACAACTCAGCAGAACTCTTCCCAGACAGACTGGACACAGCCAGAAGGATCCTGTGGAGCCACAGAATTTGTGCCTCTCTGCTGCACACTAGACCTCATCTATACAAAACTCAGAGCCCGTGCTTCCTATTGTCACTTCAATCAAGCCCCTGCAACCACCTTTGCCTTCCTCTGTAAATAGGTTTCATTCCTTCATAAAATGGATGCATTAGTCATGAATAAAAACCAAAAAGTTACTGGGGAGGGAAGCAATACTCAGTGTACCACAGTCAATAAAAGACAGAAGGAAAGGAAAATATTAGCTGCAGAGTTCCAAGAAGGTTAGGGTTACAAAGAAGGAAATATTGGCTCTGACACAGAAAAAGGCGCTTCTGAATACTGATGTGCTCCACACAGTGACAAAGAAGCTATACTTATCTCAAAGGAGATTAAGTAATATATAGCAACACCTGAGGAAAGGGAGGAAGGTAGAAAAGAAAGGCAAGCAAGCATAAACACAAAGAGAATAAGGCACCTGAAGTTTTTTTCCTATAGCTTCTCCTCCTTCACAGGGGAGATTTATATCTTTTCCTTGGAAATTCAGCATTCAGGCAAGTGGACTTAGTATAACTCCATAATAATACCCTCTTTTCCAGGCCCCAGGAAACTATAATACTGATTTACTGGTCAAAGAAATAAATATGCCTCAGAGTTCCATACAAAGTCTTTCAGAAGTTAATCCAGCTCTAAGATGGATAAGCAAAAGTGGAAAAATACCGCAGAAAGTATTTGTGTAGATAAAAGGAGCTTTCTAAAGGCCAGTGTTTCCTGTCATGATGGAATAATTTTCATTCTCTAGATAAAGAGCTGGAGAATAAAAGTAGAGAAAGTTACAGCACACAACCAGCTCCCTGGGCACCAGGACATGTTTGCCAGCTGGGGACTACACTTCACTGAAAACGCCTGACGAGTTAAATTTAAAACTGGATATATTTCATGCAAGATTCATTTGAGCAAATGTTGACAATAATGCCTGACACTACAGTCTGTGGAAACAAAGTCACCTGCAGGAAAGGATTCACCTGTTTCTAATGCAGTTGCTAAAGCAGGGTCAGATGAACTATGTCCTAAAACACCTCTTTCCCTTTCCTGTCTGGAAGGAGAGTCTATGTAAGTCAGTCAGAGGCAGACAGCTGGTCTATAGGCATCTGAAGCTAATGGTGGACTCAAAGCATCAAAATGACTGCAGAGATGAGATTCAAGTACACACATGGAGTTGGTAGAAATTAATCCACTTCTCACTACGACGACTGTAAATCTTACTCTGGAGAATGCAAATACAAGTCCCAGGCTTCTACGCAATCTGTGTTACCATTTTAAATGGATCAAGATACAGCCCTTATAGTTGTAGAAATAGCCTTTTGAATGCAAAGAAATTGCAAGTAGAAGCAACACTATTCCTGAGCCTACAGATGGATACAAATAGGTCTCAGTGATGCTCAAGAGCATTGTAGGAAAATTCGTAAGACTGACAGTCTTGAATTATTCTCCTTTAGATTCATGTCAACAGAGCTGTCCATCAGTTCCTAATCCTGGGTTTAATGCAGATTCCAGAAGCAGAAAGGATGATGGTAAATCCCAGACTTCTGTTACAACAACCTTTTTTTCATGAGTGAGCAAGGCAAATAAGCCCTTAAATGGAACTTAAGGATGTAGGCTGCAAATGTCCCAATATATGGCCTGGCAGAAGAGCTCATACAGCCCAAGGTGACGAGCCCTAACAGAAGTCGAACCCTAAGCTGTTCCCTTATCTCTCTCCTGCAAAGTGCTGTTTTGTCCCACGACACAGATGGCTGGGAGCAGGTTGCAAGAATAATCCACACAGCCCATAGCTCCTCTCCCTGTTCACTTGGAAGGGGTTCTCCAGGAAAAGCACAGGCAGGACTGAGTCACCTTCACCAGGACACCAGCAGCCCACTGCTGGTCAATCTTTCTCCAGGTGCTACTCAGGGAAAGAAGCAGCCTGTGCGCAAGGATGTTTCCCAACTTTCACACCTGGGAAACATTACAGCTACTCTGGATAAACTGACTGCACTGTGTATGCACAAAGTACAGCTCTCACAATAAACTGTGCCTTCCCTCCATCTGGAAAGGCTGGGCACAGGTAGGATGAAGTCTCTATTCAGGCATGAGCATTTACTAATGCAGTGGTCAGTTATTCCACATGGGCTGAAACCTGTCTGATCAGGGACCGTTTCTTGTCCTGCAGTTGCACATGCTTACCCAGCATGAGCTGCCAGTTGGGGCTGGTGAACACTCCTGTGGTACAAACAAATAAAATCAGCCTTATTCAGACCAAATTCCAAGGCAGAGGCTGTTTGCTTGCCCACATTCTAGGTTAAATATAGAGGGCTGGGCTAACCTGTCAATTCAAAGTAAACCAGACACTGACCTTCTCTGACAAGAAAAAAAAAATAGCTATGGGGAAGCTGCTTCAGGACTCAAAACCACTTATTTATTAAAACTGAGAGAGTACTCCTACCAATGAAAGACAAACAAACTCCAGAATCATATGCTCCAGCACACATGAGAAACTGTCCAAACTTAACCTCCATTTCCAATGCTAATTACTTT
This sequence comes from Entomyzon cyanotis, assembly GCA_024500445.1. Taxonomy (NCBI): domain Eukaryota; kingdom Metazoa; phylum Chordata; class Aves; order Passeriformes; family Meliphagidae; genus Entomyzon; species Entomyzon cyanotis. The sequence goes on along the minus strand of JAKEPQ010001030.1, from coordinate 45,066,277 downwards.
TCAGAACACTAACCTGAATTTTTCCTAGCTTCTATGGAGAATAAAAAAAAAAATAGACATGTGCAGAGCTCTTCATCTTTCCTTTTCTAAATTTATATTAATTATGTAATTGCACTTTTAAAGGACTAGAGCGAGTGTTTAAAAAAGTAATGCAGAATGAACTAACACTACTTGTGACAGGGCAGGAAAAGAATACTTTTAAAAGCAGAAGAACACTTTCTCCCTCCAAAAAAAACTTGAGAAGGTATAAGACACTAAAATTGCATATGTGAAAAATTATGCAATGACAATAGGATGTATAGCAAGTTATTTTAATTGCTGAGTTTATGATATACATTAAATGATGTAAAGGATCCCCAGAGAACAACGATGGCTGTCATCTCAGAGAAGATGCACACAGTTAAAGACACATACCTTCTTAACACACATATCCGATCAATTATATACACATACTGGCAGTGTAATCTAACAGGAGGGGCTCACAGGCATTTTCTAAAGGCAAAACCTTGTCATTGTGAAAGGATTTATTAATAATTATAAATGAAATCATGATTATCAAAGTTAAGTGCCTGGAAGCATTTTGCCAAATTCATTTAGCTCTGAACTAAAATGCCAAGAGAAAAGGAAAAACCGAGTAATTTTCTCATGGTAGGATTTCAGTTAAAATTCAGAAGGCAACTTATATCCATTGGGGTTTTGGTTTTTTTTATAAAAAGGCATGGGATATTTACTCAATTAGTATTAGGACAAATGTATTTGTATTACTACACCTTTAATCAAGACTTTGGAGTAAGGCACTGTGAAGCAGAGGATAACAAGTCCTTATGCTGAGAGCAACACAGTGGTTCCCCAGCAGAAGCTCACAGGAGCAAGATAAATGTTTGTAGCCTCTCCAATAAGCAAAAGTACTGCACTCTGAATGTGAGAACAGTGATGTATGACAAACAAGAATCTCAGCCTGCCAGAATCTTCGTGTTTGTTGTTCCAAAAATGTTAGAAGCCACTAATTTAGAGTATATAAGAGACAGTATGGAACAAAAACCAGATACTGGGAGAGCACAAAGAATGGAAAAGAAAACCACAGCCCCCTGACCAGCATACTAACGAGGAGTATTCCCAACAGGGAGAGTATTACATCTTGCCAGATCAGATGGGTTTTGGGACCACAAGGTAATCTCCACTAGCAGCCCTGTGACCATCCCCATAATCCCAACAGCTAAGGAGTGAGAGAGAATGTCACTGGAAGGCTTTAGGAAATACAAGAGCTCAACAGGGCCAGGCACAGTGTCAGTGCCCCCACCTTAAGGGCAGACCCAGGGAACAACTGTGCAGTTTGTTCATGGACAGGCAGTGCGCCGGCAGCACAGCCAGGTAACAAACCCTGACTCTGTGCACAGCAGGCTGTGCCTTGCTCACAGCCACATCCTGCTATTCTTCAGTGCCAGCAGAAGGAAAACAGCACTACACCAAACAGTGGGAGAAATCCCTCAAATCTTCATGATATACAAAGCCTGAAGGAATGCGCATTACAGAAAGATTTAGTTTGCTGGCATGAAATCAAACATATAAACCCAAGATTATTCACAAAGATCAAGACAACCTTCAAAGAAGCCAGAAATCCAGGGGGAAGCAAAGTATTTCCAAGTAGTTCCACTTTTCTCACACAAGCCAGGGAATCTCAGAGAGAGGGTCATAAATAATGGACTTTATTTTCATTCTTTGCATATACTCTGGCTGATGAAGTGCCTAGTGTCATCTGGAGATGGAAACTGATAGTGAGCCATTTTTGGATACTCAAAGACAACTTAAAAGGGACTTTTTCTTGGAATAAGACTGTTTGATTTCTGAAATACAAACTATTGTAATTTACTAATTGCTTTACATAGCCTACAAGTATTAGAGCACTTCTAAGAAAAATCAGATTTGCGATAATAAAAGCCTCTGTAAACTAACAAGGAAAGGCATATCAGGATGCAGTGACTGAAGGCAGCATATTCAAATTAAGGTACCTTGTTAAACATCAAAGTAACCAACCATAGACAGAATTATCCTAGGACAGAAAGAGTCACTATTACTTGATGTCTTCAGAGCAAGACCAGAGGAGTCTTCTCAAATATATATATATGACCATGCTTAAGCCACAGTTAATGGTTAGATGTTGAAATCAGCATTAATGCGAGCAGCCCTTTCTCTGATGCACTCATTGTGAGTTCTGTTCACAGCAAAATTCAAAGACAATTTACTGAATTGAGAGCAGGTGCATGGAAGTGCTGGTAAGAATTAGAGGCCTATCTCAAGAAAGTTTAACTTGTTTAAGCTAACAAAACACAGCACAACAGAGGACAGGATCACTGCCTGCAAACACACTTGAGGCGAGGGAGCTGCAAGAAACGCAAAGAGACATTTAAACCGTAGGATTATCTTGGTGCAGAAATGAGATAAACCAGCCATGAATGCTTCTTGGCTAGAGGTCAGAGAAATCTGAGTATGAAGTAGCTGTGCTCTGGAGCAGCCTCCCAGTGGAAGAAGTCAAAGAGGAGAAGAAAGCAGATAAAGAGAGAACCCAAGAGTCCACAGAAAGAGCTCCTACCCCGTGTTGATCCCTCAGGAGCAGGGAGTCTTCCCTGGGACTAAGGCTTGGAAAATCAGGTTGTCCTTTCTAGCTTTAATCTTATACACAGAGTTCAATAACTTGGTAACAGGTTATCACTGGAAGAGAAGGATTTATGTGGTTTGTTTTTTCTTTTACTGTGTGTTTTTAAAACAGGGAAGTTTTTATTTTCTTGAGACAGCAAGATAACTTCTGGTTTTCATCGGTTTCCAACAGTGCAGGAGAACACACAGCAGGAATAAAACATTGCAAGAAGAGATCATTTAGGATATATTATTGAGTAACCTATGCAGTCAGACAGGATGGCATGAGCAGCTCTACACTCCACCACCAGAGGTGGACTTCACAGATGTTCCACTGTCAAGATTCTTCAGCTCTTCTCAACAGAGGGAGGGAGAACTAACAGGTACTGAAGAGTCAACATCAAAGTGCAAGAGATTCAAAAAGCAGCAATGCTCTGTACTGGCTCCTGGGTTACTGTTCAATCTCAAAGTATGAAGTATTTATCCTTCCTTCTGCAAACCTGATCCACAGGCCCTGGAGACAATACCCTTTCTGCAGCACACTGAACCCAGTAATAATGAAAGTTAAAGCCAAAGTCACATCAGCCTAGTAAGGAAACTGTTGGCATTGCTCTTGCTCTCTCTGCTTCAGAAGCAGTTTACCATAAAATCACCAAAACATAGATTCCAGGAGTTGGGAGAGCTGGATTACCCTCCTGAAGTTCACCCCAAGCAAAAGTCATAAGCTTTCCATAACCACTTCATTGTCTCCAACAGACTCACTCACCCCCTATGTATACAAAGCTTCCCCTCTTTGGAACGTGTAAAGAGACTCTTCTGTGCTCAGAACTGTAATGTGAAAACAAAATTGCATGTTACTGATATTTAAACTGATTCAATGAAGCCGTTCCAATTCCACCCTTCCTTCCTTCCTCCCAGCTCCACCCTCTCCTTCGAGAGGGAGATTTGTTTGGGTTAATATGGAGGAAAAAAAGCAAGCTGAAAATAGCCTCCTTTTGCCTTTAAAAAGTTAAAAGCTATGAATAGACACCCTGAAACAGGAATGCAGTTAATCTGCCCACCAAATTCCTACACTGTTTTCTTGTTCAGCTTTCCAAAACATTTTTATAAGGATCAAACACAAAAACTTAGATCTGCAGAGCTAGCAGTATCCCAGAACTGCCTGCTTCCATGCTAGTAAGGTAACTGGTTTTGGCATGAGGAGGAATGGTTTGAGACCGGATGAACCAAAGATATAATCTGGGACCGTTAAGTACTAGAATATTTGAGCAAATCTCCTTGCATCAGAGGAATCAATACGAAAAAAATTGAGAAAAATCCACCAAGAGAACAGAAAAGCATTTCTCATTTCCCTGTAACTGTGCAACAGACAAACTGCATTATCTCCTAAAAATCTACCTTGCCAGTAAAAAGCACTAACACTGTTATCCCTATCTTAGACCCAAGTCACATCTGTCCCTGACAACAACAGCTGTCAACACTGAAAGACCAGGGTGCTCAGCCATCCTTTTCACCCTGGGCTGGAAGCCAAAGGAAGGATAGCTTATGTATTTACAGTGCAAAACCAAACAAACTCTTTATTCTGTTCCCTCTGCTATGCCATTAGCAAGCAAGCCGATCAGCCCCAGGGAGTATCCTTGCAATCTGAATATTTGAACTCAAACTCAATTTTCCCTTATTTCCCTTCCCCGTATCACCAGTGAGCTCCAGGTAATACCATAAGAGTCACGTGTACTATCCTACCGATGCAGACAAGAAGCCTCTTGGCAGAGTCACCTTTCATTCCCAGTTTCCCACAGCATGAGGCATCAGAGCAGGCTGCCCTGGAGTGCTACAGAGACTGCTATGATACCTGATAGGAGTTACATTTTAGAAAAGGAAACCACCTCCCTCTTCTTACAGCAGATGAACCCTCTGGAAGGAGAAAAGAAATGCCTCACTTTCATCTCAGAGTTCAGAGGGAATGTTTTATAGCTGCCAATCCTATCAAGATCTTGTTCATTGACACACCAGGGACAGCAACTATTCTGAGGTAGTCGGTGCAGCCATGAAGTAGACAGGTTCTGAAAAGGACTTTGTCTTGTGACATTTGGAAAGCAAAGTAAAAGACTTTCCTATGACCCTAAAGCAAATGCCGAAAGCCAACATGCAACAGGTAGGCCAGAGGAGTTAAACAGATGAGGCTACACAAGGCAAAGCCACATGAGGAACAAAGCAGCACCTGCTAGTGAAACCCCAGGTGAGGAATGTGAGCTCAAGCTGTCTAACCTCTTGTGTGCCAGGTCCACTTTCACTCAGAGAGGCAAGACACACTCGGTGATCAGAGTGGGATAGTGCATGCCAGGATCTCGCAATTGCACATTGGCATCGCTGCCACGATACACAACCCTGCATTCCCCATCCATATACAGTGCTCATCATCTCACCTTGACTGCTAAACGACTTCAGGGATAATATTTAGGCTGTGCAGAAATATTAGAGAAAGACATCCTAGTTAAGAATTATATTACTTCTTCAACCACTCTACTGGAGCATTCACTGCCTCTATGTTTACCCCCAGCTCCCACCCAAGGTGGAAAGTGTCCTTTTGACAGACAGGAAACTGGCACAGAGACTAAATCATACTACCAAATTCTCAGAGGGAACCTGTAAGCAGAGCATGGAGCTGAAACTGGACTTGCAGAGCTCTAAGTTAGCTATCAGACCATTCTCCTTCCAACAGGCGTATCTGCCAGCATGCACTTGTGCAGCTTGTTCAGAAAGTCTGGTGGCTCAACGAAAGAATAATGAAGTGAGAGCAGAAAGTCCAGGGTGGTGTGCATTAATAAAGCAAATGCATCATCAGGGCTACCAGTGTCCACTCTGCATCCAACATTGCACAGGGGCTGACCTGCTCTGCACAGACCCTTGCTCAAGCAGGTACAACTGCAGATTCCTGCCTTCTCAAGGGTGCACTAGCCAAATGTTGTAGCACACAAAGGTCTTGGACATCACTCATCTGCAACCTCATCCTCTGTTGTCAGCTAGTTTTTAGTGGAGGTGGCTTCCCTGGGCTCAAGAGGGATTCAGCTTTCCCAGGGCACTGTAAAGAATGAGAAGGAAATGGACACTGACTCAAGAGAAACAGAAAACAGGCTGAAATGAGTGGAAACAATCCTGCTTTTGATTAAAAGAAAAAAACTTAAAAGAAACCAGCCTAAGGTGTTTCTTTGCAGAAAAATGAAGTCTCAGGCTCCTCTACAGCACTCAGAACAGTGTATCTCAGACAGGGCATAGTTACTGACCCCAGTGACACCACTTTACCGCAACTCTTAAGAAAGCACCCACAATCACTGCAGATAATTTATCAGGAATACTGATATAAACCAGAATGCCTTTGCCTCAAGCCGGTACATTCTGCCCAAGTGTCTATCCATGCACCAAGAAGTTGCTCCTTTAAGCAGTGTTCTCCATCATCCAACAGATCAGCACCAAGTGTTTTGAACTTGGTTGCAGAGAAAGGAGTGGAATTCAAAGAGTTAAGAAATCTTGGCTGCAATTATCAGGAAGAACAGTGGTAATGCAAGGTCCAACCATGGCCCTGATCAACATTCCTAATACAGAAAATAGGCATCTCAGGGCATGTCTGCAGCACTGGAAGCAATCTTCCATTTGAACAGTTGTTTTTTCCTTCGACTCAGCCTCACTTTTAACTACTCTTGATTTAAACAATTACTTTCACTCAATATTCAACTTCTGACAGGTAATATTCTCTACATATGTTGCAAGCTGGCTCCATCCTTACAGGCAAAACACAAGAGCTCCCTAGAAGCAACTTTTCTTATTTTGTAAGTCATGTATAATTTATGCATCTGCAATATTGACACAGGCTAGAAATATACATCATGCCAAAATAATCTCTTATAAGCTTTCAACAGATTCTGGAGCATTTTCCTCTTAAGGCATTGCTTCCTCCTGTTACTGCCATTGGTTCTCAGGAGAATCCGTTACCTGAGCAAAATTAATTCCTGTACACCCAACCTCATAATCCAAAATCTAGACCACGTCAACATTCAATGCCATGTAATTGTACAAGTGTTTGACAGCCCCTTAAGCACTTAGAGAGGTTTTTTGTTCATTTAGTCCTCAAGTTTTCATCAAAACAAACACTTACACATGCATAGATGTGCTCCTGCCTTTCTAGTCTTGCAGATGGATTCCACACAGGACATACACAATTAACATATTCAGCTCTTCCAACCAGGTAAATATTGTCCAAAATTGTCTGAAAACTGGAGATGGCTTTGCAAGAAATTGTTATCATTGCTATGCAAAATATTGATATCACTTAAGTCTGTTTTACTGAGTTATTGGCAGAAGAGAATTACTGACAAAAAAATCACAGGCAAGTTATATGTTACATGGACATTCACAGATAGCTGGCAGGAGTAGGGAAGCATTTTCTTCACTGCATTTCCTTTAGGTGGGAATTCCCTAATTGGGGGAATGAGGATTTTTGAGAATTTTCATTCAGTTTCCAAATAGCACTGAATTAGGTAGCTCTCTTGCACTGCAGAGAAAATTCCATTATCTCATTTTAAGAGTATATCTAGGTGCAGACTCAGGAACACTCCAGCACTGAGTCACCCTCTCTTTTCACCTGCCCTGCCATGCCTATGACTAGATGCCACCCAGGTATGATGTGTTTGCTTCTGGCACTTTGATCAATTTTAATCTTCTTTGCCCAAGCAATACTTTTCTTCCATTTATTTAAATAAGTTTTTCTTTCTGAAGCTGTTCTTGCAAACAAAATATTTTGTCCAATTCTCATTTTGGCTATTGGATGAATAACCAGAACACTCACCCAAAGCACACAGTCTTTGTTCATTTTCCTCACAAGGTATGAAGCCGGCCAGAAGAATTTGCACTTATGAGCTTCAAGTATGAGGTTTTGTGGGATGGGAAGTATATGGATCCTTTTGGCCTGGGATTCCTAAAGCTTTTTGCAGTAGCAAGTGAACAGACAATGTATAAATAGAGAAACATATAATAGTCACAGTTTACAGCTAACAAATCCTCACTGGAGAAAACAGAGTGCATGTAGGAGAAACTCACTGTAACTGAAGGTTTGCAGATGACACAGAAGATGCAATTAGAAGGAGCTCTTGATCTCCCACAGCAATAACAGCTGGCCCTTCAGTGATGCCACTGCAAGACACAAAACAGAATCATGAGTAAAACAGGCAGGTGGTCATCAGGAGTCACTTCAGGAACAAACTTTTTAATCCAGTATTAATTACTGCTCCCTGCTTCACAATCCCCTTCCCCTCACCTCTGTACTTCCCCAGACACTCTTCAACCTCTGTGGAGTTTGTTAAAATGAAACTCAGGTCACACATTAATAAATATTAATACAATAAATATTAATACAATAAATATTAACCTGTTGGGAGAAAATCTCTTCTTGCACTTTTTCAATATAGAATTTTTAAAAACCCCAACGTTAATAAGAGGTGACTTTGTCATTGAATCCACTTACAGACTAGTAATGTGAGAGTGAACATGCAATGGCAAAAGAATAAGGCACTCTGAGCATGGAGAAAAAAATGCAGGTAACAAGTGTCTACAGAACAGCAGCCTGTGACTTATGATCCCACAGAAGCACAACAAGCTTTTTGGGTCTTAGGGAACAATGCACAGAAAGCATTCAGAAGAGAGCGTGGGCTTCTGTTTCCTATATAGGGAGAAGTTCATGGCAAGGAAAAGTGAAATTGGTAAATATTTCTAAACATTCAAGTTTCTGAGGCTGACAAATGCCAAGAAAGCAAGCTTAGCTGGGTGGAAGCGGTTTATGCAACAAATATGCACAAATGAAAAGCATCTTCTACTGGGAGTGTTAAAACTTCACCAAGTGATGCTGCATAGGGAAAAGTAAGATTATAGCTATACTCAAATGCACAGAAACATTCAAATGGATAATCAGCCAATGTATAACAAGTTAACTCTACCTACAGAAAAAGCAGTAAGGTCAGAGCTGTAGATAAAACCTCTTCAAAAGAACAATCCCTTTTCCATGGCAGCCTGATAATGGATAATGAATTACACCACTGTTTTGTGCCACAAGATTTTTGCTAGTGTATACATTTCCTCAGGCTGAAGTTTGGAACTGCAGATAGATTTTACAGTTAAGCACAGTGGAATTATCTCCACCATAAATTATGCAGAGTTAAAAAGCCAACCCCTACAAAAGAACTGTTACATCCTTACTGACCACACACAAGACTGCATTTTATCTACCCACTTGAAAGACATTAGGTGTGTGGATCAAATGTGCCTGTCTTGCTACAGTTTAACTCCTAGCTTTTTTGTGTTTGTTTGTTTGGGTTTTTTAATCTTGTTATTTCAGGTGTTTAATGACACTAATTTCCAGATGGTCTAGAAATCTAACACACCAGCAAGCAGGCTACATCCCTATTACGTGCAGGAGTGTCATTGTCTGATATTTTATTATTATATAAATCAAGCTGGCCCCACAGAGGCATCAGCAATGCATTCCCTAAACATTGCTTTGTTTTGATCTTTCTGAAACAAAGAACTAAGGAAGTTTCAAGTGCTTCTTGAGAAGAATGAGCTGCCTGATGATTTTTAGATTTGTTTTTTTCCCTAAACTTGGCAAATACCACAAGCAACATCACCTTTTAAGGCAAAAGGCATCTGAAAGCAAAATCCTTCTTTTAAGCCAGAGTGACTCATAACAGCAAAGATTCTTCCTATAAAAACAAACTCAATCATGAAGTAAGAACAAGCTAGAAGCTCTAGTAGTAACAATTCAAACAAATCCTTTTTTCTCCATGACTTCTGTGGACTGATATTGGCTGGTTCAAGCAGGTGCTCTTGACTACTGGAAAAAAGAAAACAAGCCAGATAGACCACTGGTCTGACCCAGTCTTATCATTCATTTGCATCCCTAGAGAGTACAGTAAACACAAGCACAGATGCACAGGAACACACTGCACCCTTATCTTTTCTATAGGAATGCAGGAGGAAGTCTGTATCTACACTGCAGTCACGTGTGCTTTCAGCAGAGCTGAGGAGCAGCTCAAGAGATAAGGCAGAGAAGATGCAGGAGAATGCACACAACATCGCCTCCAGCAAGCCTGGGTAGCTGTGTACAGCCCAGTACCACCATATCTTCATCACACCCATTAAACATGATAATAAACCCAGGTCAGGTAGGGCTGATCAGACTGCAGCCCAGCCTCCTGAAACAGAGGTGGTCACTGCAGTCAGAGGAGGCAGCACTAATTATAGTAATGAGAGTGTTTGATCGCAGTAGGCTGCATCTAAATCTACTCCTCAAGTCTAGAAGACATCCAAAATCCTCCTCTTCGAGTATCACAGCCATTGCACAGATTTTCCTTGACCTGTTCAACATGTGAGCCGAGGCAACTACATTTTCAGTAAAGAGGGTGGTGACATCACCAGCAGAGAGACCAGGGCTCAACGTCCCTCTCCACAAATGACCTGTTGCATAACCCCAGGCAAAACATTTTGTCTGCTTGTGTCCCACTTTCTTTCTCAGGCTGGGGCTTTTTTTCTGTCTCTTCTTTTGACCAGGGATCTTCTTTTACAAGATATTCATGTCTAGTTACCATGTGTTGCTGAGAACAATGTGACCTCTAAGCATTAAGTTTAGGAACAGAAACCTCAGCTGCAGTGTAACTCCAATTAGAGCCACAAGGCCCTCCTCAAATCCAGCTACTCCAGACATCCTGTCCCAGAGACCAAAGGCATGTTTTCAGTATTTCTGTCCTGGCTTGTGTCAAATGCTTCCAGGCTCTCTGGCACATCCCACACCACCTGGAGTCCATCTAAAAAGCTCCCTGACAACTCCCAACCATTTAAGGGATTTTTTTTTTTTCCAGGCTAACATCACATAAATTCTTAGTGGGGGAAATGACAGCTTAACAAGAGCAGGTGAATTGAGTCCTAATACCTAAAATCAAACTGTTTGATCAAAGATCTGTCACAGACAGCTCAGCTTTCTAGGAACTTGGACACCCTGAGTTAGATAAGAGTCCTGCTCTCCAATTTTCTTACTTTCACATATCTATACTTGTTCTTCCTACTCTTCCATTCCTCCCTTGGCACTCCTGTCAAAGAGAGATCAAGGTGAGCTACTGCTGTAACCCAGGACAGTTGTTCCTTGGGGCTTGCATTTATCTGCACATTGGTCAAGGCACCTGGTTCCTAGATGCAGGACACCTCTCAGTCCTCTAGTACTTTCCAGGGCTTGCTGCTACTACATAGATCACACAATGGTTCAGTTGGAACTGACCATAAAGATCATCTTGTCCAACCTCCCTGCCATGGACAGAGACACCTTCTATTAGATCAGGTTGCCCAAAGCCCCAAACAACCTGGCCTTGAACACTTCCAGGAACGGGGCAGCCAGAAGTTTTCTGGGCAACCTGTTCCAGTTTCTCATCATCACCATTCTTCCAAATATCTAACTGAAATCTACCCTCTTCCAGTTTAAAACCCTTGCACCTCATTCTATCACTACACTCTCTCATAAAGACTTCATCTTTGCTGTTGACCCTCTAAGTACTGGAAAGCTGCTATAAAATCTTCCAGGCTGAACAAAACCAACACCCTCAGCCTGTCCTCAAAAGAGAGATGCTCCAGGCCTCTAGACATTTTTGTGGCCCTCCTCTGGACCCACTCTAACAGGTCCACATCTTCCTGTATTGGTGGCCCCAGAGCTGGATGCAGCACTCCAGGTGGAGTCTCACCAGAGCGGAACAGAGGGGAAGAATCACCTCCCTGACCTACTGGCCACACTGCTTTTGATGCAGTCCAGAATACACTTGGTACTCTGCAGTGTAAGCACACATTGTTGGGTCATATTCCCTTTTCTCATCCACCGATACCCTGCCAAGTCCTTCTCCTTAGAGCTGCTCTCAACCCACTGCTGCCCAGCCTGTATTTGTGCTTGGGATTGCCCCTGCCAAGGTGCAGGACCTTGTTCAACTTCATGAAGTTTGCATGGGCCCATCTCAACAGCTGGTCCTTAACCACTGACTGGTCTACTTATCAAATTCATGTCTCTCCAGTTTAGAGACAAGGATATTATGTGAGACACCATCAAATGCTTTGCACAAGTCCAGGTAGATGATATCAGTCACCCTTCCCTCATCTAACACTTCTGTTACACCGTCATAGAAGGCCCACCAGATTTGTCAAGCACAATTTGCCCTTAGTGAAGCCATGCTGGCTGTCACCAATCACCTCCTTATTTCCCATGTGCCTCATCACAGTTTCCTGGAGGATCTGCTCCATGATTTTGCCCTGCACAGAGGTGAGAAACTTCCTGAATTTTTTGAATGCAAAGGGTGAACGTGGCAGGAAACACTTGGTACCATGATGTGCTCATACTACCTGAGTTTTCATTCATCTGACCTCCACCAACAACTTTTTTCCTCCCCTTAAACCAGAAAATAGCTTCACCCCTCCTGTTTTGAGGCAACACTCAAACTGTGATAAATTCCAAGCTGCAGCCATTTGGGCAGCAATCCTAAGAAACAGAATCATTATCAACAGAGATACCATCACTGGCATTCAATGTTGATCCTAAAAAGGCTTTGCTGTGTGGGTCTTCCCAGGGGCCTTACTATGTGACCTCTTTTTGCCAGTGGTCACATAGATACCCAGGGTTCGATTTTAACAGGGACAGCAGAGAAATGCTCCAATTCGTGTCACAACAGCACACAGGACATGCATGGGTAGCATGACTCAACTTCCCTGCCTTGAAGAGAACACACAGAAATTCCCAGCACCATGCAGATTAGGCACAGTCACCTTCACCAGTGGCGAAGGGCCTTTTTCAGTCTCTGCTCTGCTTTCAACCACTGCAACTAATTCAGGAAATTTACTGACTGACTGAACTCTTGTATTAGCACACAGTGTCTGTAACAAAAAAAAAAGGTATTCTCTGAAGCCCTACTAAACACAAGAGGCTGTGGAAAATAAATTTTAAAGCAGACACGAATACTGCTTGCTCTTGTTTTTAAGAGGAAAAATACCAAAAAGAAATGTCAGCAAGATTCCTTTTTGTACCACCACCCACCAGTCCCCTACTCACACCTGCTTTTTTATTTATGATTTTTTTTAATTAAGGTAACATTGTATTTTTTGCCCACATGCTCTCCCCTCAAACAAAACTCCACTTGACACCTTGCAATCATTTGAAATCTCTTCCTTCAATTTCTATTGCTTGATGTGAGACAACTTCACACTGTCAGGAAAGACTACTCTCCTGCAATGCCCATAGCCATCACCATGTACTCCATCCCCAGCAAATCTGCCAGATAAGCTATTCCAGCTGGTATCTTATATATATTATATATATAAAACATGGGGGAATATATAAATAGTTATTCCCTTCCCACTCCTATTTTAGGATTTCCTGAACTCTACACTATTCTTATCCTCCTTACATCAGCATTAACCCTGACAATCATATTCCCGCAATATTAGTTCACCCTTGTCTCTGGAAACCACTCTTGTCTCTGGATTTATTTCACTTTTTTTAGTTATTCCTGACAAAGTCCAGACCATGGAACTGCAGCCCATTTATGTATAAGCTCCTCAACTGACAAGCACGTGTAACTTCTATTACAGTTAGTGCAAACAGCAGATTGTCACTCAGGCACTCTGCTCAAAACATCCACTTGCACTCTGCATCTCTCCTGTGAGATTGAAAAAGGCTTTGTTAAATATTTGCATCCCGTGTTTCTGCAAAGGCATCTGTGCTCAGCACTTAGCACTGATAACGGCAAGATCTGTGATCCTGCTTTGGCTGTTCCCATGTCTCAGCCTAACAGGTAAGTCCATTCTTCTCATGCAGAGGAGCTTTCACTTTTATCACTTCTATTTCCAAATACAGAGCAAAAAGACAAGGCTTTATGTTCTTGCATAGCCTGGGCATTCTAGATGGAATCAGCAATACAAACAACTCATCCCTTGGGAAGGATGAGAATGTCCCAGCGCAGTCTAAGGCAGTTACTCCTCAAAGCAGGTAAACAAAGGAGGCTGAAATGCAGTTGACTCCTGAAGGTCTCTCTGCATCAATCACTGCTTTCCTTCACTGCTATCCAACTCTCAATGTATGCCTTTGTATTTAGTGTTATTAGAGCCCAAGAAGATGTCTGCAGGACATGCTACATCCCAGCAGAGAGCACAGGAGCAGCTCCCATGACAGCCTTCTGTATCTGTCAAAAAAGAAAGGCTGCCTGATGCTGTATGGTCATTCATAATTAAGACACTATTATGACCTGCACTAATAATTTAATACCTTCAAAATTCATAATTAAATCAAAATTATTAGAAGTTCAAAACATGAAACCATTGTTAAGATCTGCAGCTTTAAAGCTGGTTTCCAGTTTTAGCTGTTTTGCCTAAAAAAAGGGCTGATTCCCCTATTAGAAACTATAACACATACAGATGTTTAGATTAAAATATCCCATACACTGAAGTTCAGCATGCAAATTTGTTAAGCAGGTTTAAAATTGCATTTAAAATTGGGTAAAAAGAGTATTATTCATAATGAAACAAAGTAAGGAAACGTGACTGCTTCTACCAAAATTAAGATAATATCTCACCATCCCTCATTTAGTCTTTATTGAATCCCTCCCTGGCACAAGCTATATATGACATCCTCAACTCCCAATCAGTCTCACGACCTCACAAGTTACCTGTCGTGGAAGTGCTTCTGCTGTAGAACTTCAATGACAAATATTCTCCCTACACCTGCAGAATAGGCTATTGCTCTCACAGGTTATCCTGGCACTGCAATGAACTCTTTTTCCAGATGATTAGGCCATTGATTTCCTGTGGTTCGAGCACTTTCATCTTCCTTTAAAGCCCTAGCTAAACCTAGACTGGGAAATATTTCTTAGTTTAGATCCTATTAAATGGTTAGGGAAAGTTTAAATCTTAACCTGATTTGCCATTATTTCAAATTCACCATTAGAGAGGTTTCTTTTCAGAGAATACATTTAATTGCATATCTATGATTATGATTATACATGCAAACAAATATAGACACAGCACTGTTTAAATGCCTTAATTCCAATACTCATCCAGTGATTCTTAAAACTGTTCCAGGACTTTTGGAAATAGAGGGCATTTTTAAAATATGACATGTACTTAGCTCCTCAAATATATTCCCAGTGAACACAGCTAACTGTAAACCTTTAAACAGAGATGAAAGGTATTTTCTAAAGGAAATATTCCATTTCTCAAAGAGCTGATACATCTCTTTTAGTATCCCAATACTGCACACATTTGTACCTCTGTCATCCTTACAAGCACAAGGACTACCCTTCCCATGCTGTTATGGGTATGGACCTGAGACACCACGAGGATGGCAAAACCAGCAACAGCAGGATCCTCCCCACTCTCCAAGCTTCCTCTGAGCAAGGGTAATGCAGCACTGACTGAGCTGACTGATAGTTTACTAGCTAGGTCTGGGGTCAAACTGCGCTCTTTCAGAGGTGTTTGCAGCATCAGTGACTCACAGCAACACTTCAAGCCGTCCTGAGATCATCCACAATGCTTGACGTCATGCAGAAGTGACCTTCCCAAGGAGTCTGCTGCAGAGCTGGGAGCTGAACCAAGTGCCACCAAGCTCCCAGTGAGCACCCAAGTTCCATAGGGAGCAGCAGGGAAATATCCTCCCACAGATAAGCCCTGAGTAAACACTCAGGAGCATCTGTGCAAGAGCAAGGTAGACAGGAAAAACAATAATGAAGGCAAAGGAAATTTTGGTGGTAATAACAACGGTTTACACATCACTTAATTTCCTACCTCAACCAAACAGTAAGGCACTTGAGGACACAGCACTCTGAGTTTTTTTGTACTGTAATAGCTGCAAAGTATTCACTTGTTTTTCAGGGGATTTTTTCAGCTTTTTCTTTTAAGCTAGTGACTTAAAACAACTGTTACCTTCATTTTGTTGCTGTGGAATACACCAAGACACACATTTTGCTCCCAGAAAATCTCCAAGACAGTAAATTACATCATACAAATTTTACCATGGTAAACTTCCAGGGAGAAGACACACCTCTCCTATCCTCACCCTTTGTGGTAACGTCACGGAGTTTAACCAACACAGTAACTGCACAGTTTTAAGGCAAGTTTTGATCTTTTGCTCTCCTAAATCCACCATCCAAAACACACAATCCTAGTAAGTTCTCCATCTCTGACTGCAGCACTCCCTCTGCTCTGCTCTTCCATCTGGCCAGAGAGTAGCTGGCTGCAGCCCCAGGCCTCCGTGCTGGCAGAGCAGCGTGACATCGCTGCGAGCCCATCAGCCAGCCATTACAAATAACACCCCTGGCTGGGCCACACTCGCTGCAGCCATGGCAGGCACTCCTGGTAAATGAAGAGCTGCTGTGCAGCAATTTCAGAGCGCTGGGCTCTGGCAACAGTGCAAGCATTGGATGTGATCCACTCAGCGGGGGAAGTACAGCACAGCACAAGTCTGAGCCAGGACAGCAGCATTCACATTGTCCAAAGAGTAACACTCTCCCTCTTAAACACACCAATATCAAAACCAGTGACAAGATGAGAGACTTATTATAGAATAACTGCACAGAATACATTGAAAATTTGTGATCTATGCAGGAGTAAAATTATCACCTTAGGACAGGATCAATTACCATTTATAACCCACACTTATCTGCACAGTTTGGAAAGTGTCTAAACCAGTACCTAGACACTAGGTGTCTAAACCAAAGATACTAAACAACTACACATATTGCTGTTACCCCAAAC
The DNA here is from genome assembly GCA_024500445.1 of Entomyzon cyanotis. Classification (NCBI taxonomy): domain Eukaryota; kingdom Metazoa; phylum Chordata; class Aves; order Passeriformes; family Meliphagidae; genus Entomyzon; species Entomyzon cyanotis. Next base: position 45,049,825 of record JAKEPQ010001030.1, on the reverse strand, counting down.
GTCTTCCCTCTGGAAAAGGATTCAAGAAACAGATTTAATGGGATCCTTACCACCACAAGGCCTCAGGAAAACCGAACGCATCTCATCAAAAATCAGCATTACTTTCCATGTTTAAGTGCCACTGTAGAAATGTAGGTTGGCATAAACTACTGCAAATATATTGGAATATTTTACACACTGTCAGGAGACCCCACTCGCCTTCAGAATCAACAAATTTAAATTATTTAAATGTTTTCAAAAGTTTTGTGCTGAATCAGTTACAGCAATGCCACATTGCACCATATTAGTTAAACAAATTTGACAATAGATGCAGTTCTTTACCTCCTGTCCTGATCCCTATTACACAGGCAAAGCAGTTACCAACAGGGCTCGAGTCTTCACTTCTCTGCCTCTCAGTTGTCACACACTATAGAGACAACACCTCAACTTATTGGTCCATCTTGCAACCAAGATCAGCCCTTCAAATTCATCTCTCGCAATACCGATTTACTTCGTTTACCTCAGGAAATTTCTGGGGTTTTCTGAGGCAGACTGGGCAGTGCAGCATACAAGTAATTACTTGCCTATACTTCACAAAAATGGGGGAAAATGAGAAAAAAAATTACATATCATATATACATTTAAAAAAAGCAAAGCTCCACACAAGTCTATGACAGGAAAGAGAGCCCAACCTTGGAGCTTCAGAAATTCATAGAAGACAAAAAGCATCCACCCCCAAGAAAATACAGATTTAAAGCACTTCACTTTGGCTGTCCTTCCGTCTTGTGGTTTGCTACAATCACACAAGAGCTGGCAAAGTAGATTAAATGCTACAGGTGGAGATTAAACTTGCAGGGATAACAGCTGTTCACTGGCCACTAGTATTCTTACAGCATTATGGCTAACCAGCATATTTCTTGTTAGAATCACACCAGGCCCACAGGTCAGTAACAACGGTTTCTTATCTTTGCCTCTCTCCGGCAGCTTCTGCCATCTGCCTTTGTTCTTTTGACTCACCTTCAGCCTGGCACAGTCTAAAACTACTCTCTAGTTCATACATGCATGTTGTTACTCCCTTTGTACAGCTAGTGCTGCACTCTTGCAAACTTGATGCTTGGCTGATGCCCATGCATTACTACACTAGAATGCACTACTGTACCGAAAACATAGATTTAATTTTCAACTATAAGAAATGCTGCTGTTGCCATCCACAGTGAGACTACATGAAAGAAATATGCTATGGCAGTATCAAAACTTTGTATCACTTAAGATATAAGTAAACTCCTGCTATGAAGATAACAGCCTCTCACTTCTGATCTGCTTTAACATTAGGCAGTTCATGGGAGGATAAGGCAGAAGGATGATATCTCACAGCTGGATGGGAACAGAAGCATAAAGTCAGCCACAGGAAGCCAAGCAAATTCTGGACCTGGCTGGAAAGAATTCCTCATTATGGACAGGTTGTGAAGCATCAAATTATACAAGCTGCTCATGTTCTACAGAGCAGGAGAGAGGCTTAAGAAACAACACCCGAACTTAGAAATACAAGTTTTTTCTTGTAACTGGTCCATGCTTTGCATGACATGCCAATACCATAATATTCCCAGCACTAAGCCAGGTACATGATTTCATCTCCAATGAACAAAAATCCAGCCAGCAGCTTTACACCATCTCCTTTCCAGACGTTAAGCTCCCAATGTAGGCAATGAATATCAACTTATATGGAAGTCCCCCCAGTTCCATGAAGCAAGGTCAGTTGAGACTGATTAATGATCTGGCTCAACATATCCAAGGAAGTGACACACTCATTAGTTATCCTAAACAGCAGGATATTACAGTAAATTATGACAGCTGCTGTGTGTAGCTTTTCAAACCTATTTTCTATGCCTTCAAATACAGCTAGCATTGGAGGTGTCCTTTACAGGGAAAAAAAAAAATCTACAGATCAGCACTCTGTACAGAGTCCAGCACTCAGTAAGTGTTACTTGCCAGCATTTACAAAGCAGTGACGTTCACAGTGTAAAGTCTTTGCCTTACACCAATCCACATGGAGTGCTTTCAGTAAAAGAAGACACAAAAAACACTCTTGCTCTCCTTATTATCCCCAAAGTAAAGTCTGACATCCTCTCTGCCTCCTTTATGAACCACTGAGTTCTCATTTCTGCCTTTATAATGTTGCATTTCTTTCACTTTCGAAAAGCACGTGAATAAAGGCATAGCTTGAATTCACAAGGAAAAGAAATGTTTTCCTACACCTTCTAAAATCTCTCAAAATCGAAATATTTAAAGACATTCTGTTAGGCCCCTCTATATAAATACATCTTCACAGCCCTCAAAAATGTCATTCCACCTGGCTGCTTCCGCCAGTCTCTCCCACATCCGTGCTGCTGTACTTACCACGAAAGAGTTGGCACAAGGCAGCAGACAGGACAGGACAGCTTGGGCCCTTTCACCTCCTGTGATTTGCAAAATGTGTATGGCTCCTGCCTCAAAGACATCACAATTTAAAGAGATGAGACTGGGGAAAAAAAAAACTGTTTACCTCATTTATAGGTTTTCAGGAGACTAAGAACCTTGCTCATGATCACAGAAATTTATGGCAGAAGTAAGAACTGAACTCATAAATCTCAATTCATTAGTATGACTCCAATAACATCTTTCCTTTCAAGAACAGTGTGTTCAGTCATTTCTCACTATGTGAGGTCAAGAAGGATTACAGCTGCAGACAGAGATTTTTCTCCCATTCTCTCTGACCTGAGAAGTGATGATGTTTTCATTGGGTTTCATTACTTGAATGCACACACATGAACAGTTTCAGCAAAAAATGTTAATGCAACAAACAAGGTATGTCCTATTCATACCGCTCTCTTATTCATACTGTCCTATTCATAACAGCGTTCTCGGGCATTCTAAGAAACAGCCTCCCAAAAACACCCCAGACTCATTTCCCTGACTGTCTGCCCCGTGAATTGCTGGATTTGAATATATACCAATACATAGAACTTGAGGCACATGTAAGAAAGAGGAATAATGAAAAAAATTCCTTCAGACTCATTCCTCTCGGACTCCTTCAGTTGTGTCTGCAAGATAAAATAAACTAACAGTCTAAAGGTTCAGTGGAGAAGAAAACACCAACCAACCAGGGAGATAGGGTGGGCAAGTGGGAAAAGTACACAGCAAAACAAGCTGAGAAAGCCCTGCTTTTATCCCCTCAGGGACGCTACCTGAAGGGAGCCCAAGGCTGATGCCCTTTTGAGTTGAAGAAGCAAGCAGTGAAAGAATAGGAGACTGAAGCCCACTGCCACTTTTTTATCGTGCTGATGGAACGCAGCAGGAAGCTGATCTTGCCGGCTCAGGTCAGCTCTTCTTATCCTGTGCTCTCATAGCTTGAAAACAACTTCACAAGACTTGTGCAATGGTTTGTGCCACACATCCTAACCCCCTCTGTGAGGGCAACAGACACTAAAGGCATAAATCCTGAGCTACAGAGCTGTGGCTCAAGGCAGCATGCTGCAAGGGAGAGGAAGTGATTCTAATTACAGCACTTGCAAGAGAAGTCAAATTTAAGGAATCTGTTTTACCAGTAATGCCTTTGCTGTGATACTCAAAAGCCACCCCACTTTGTATTCTGGACTAGCTAGGCAGTGTAGTACACTCTTCATCTCCATACCCAGGAGTCTCTCACCACTCTAGTTAGCCATAATTACATGTAAACATATACAGAGAACATGCTAGCCAGTTTTGAAATGGGTATGGAGTTAGCAGATGATCAAACTCAAGCACAGCTTCTCTAACCTCTAAGTAAGCATCTACAAGACAATGTAAAAATCATAATGCACTGGTTCAGAGTATTTCCCTCGTCAGAGGCTTTGTCAGAATGACAATCCTCACACACACATCCCCAGTCACCAACTGGAGACACTTCACATGCCTCAGTTCTACCCTCAACTGAGGTTTAGAAGTCAGAGCAGAAAGAGAACATCAAACAAATTCATCAAGCTCCTCTCATCTCTCACTTGCTAAATAGAATTATATTTACGTTGGTTAGCAGCATCTGTCAGGGAATTAATACAAAAGCAAGCACTGCTTTGGCCAATTTATCAAGTAACAAGGATATTTCCTGAACAAACACTTCCACTGTCCTGTTAGGTTCACCTATCTAACCACTGTGCCAGTTAAGGCACACAGGAGTCTTTTCTCTTCAATAAGAGCCATCACAGAAATGAAGAAAAAGGATTGCAATGGGTATGAGAAATAGCCCTTTCAGAAAAGCATCAATATGTTTAAATAAAGATACTAGCTTAGGAAGAGCAAATAAACTGCAGTACTTTCCTTCAGATAAAAAATAAGCTATGTTTAAACAAAGCAGTCATTTTACACTAGTGGAATCAGTCCAACTACTGCAAAATAACATTTTACTGAAAAATCTTTCCAGTTCATAGCCATTGGTATTATTATCCCAGAATAAGAATGCTGGCGACTGGTATAGTTTGTACTACCGCAAGAGAAAGTTAGAGTAGCACATTTATAAGGCTCTCAAAGAGGCACCAAATGTTAAAGTCTGTTCAGTACAGTATCTGCCCTCCCCCTCGATCACAGATGTAATCACCCTCACATATTGCCAGGCAAGGGAATGCTAAACAGTGTGGATGTGAAGAGCTGGATTCCACAAAATCCAGCCACTGGGGAAGAGAAGAAAGCATGCTTTACCCTCTGGTTCCCACTTCCTTTTTAAGGAGTATGCAAATTCTGTGGATCTTGCTACTGGGCACATTTTGTAGAGCAGAAAGTAATTCCATTATAGATTTATCTTTTTCTTCTGCTAACACTTCCTTTGTAAAATCAGCAAGTAAAGTTTCTGTAAGGTCAAAATTGGCTTTTCACCCTCTAGAGACCCAACTGGTCTTTTCAAGCAGTTTAATAGCCTTTATCTCTTGAAAACATTTCAGTTGTGCGGGTGACTCCTCTGATTCCCCTTGCATTATAAATATATCTGCAAGCCCTGCCCACAGCACAGGACACACATTATACAGCATAGCCACCAAGTGACATTTTTCTGTTCAATAAACAGAATTATAGGAGTACATGTCAAGGATAACATCTATCCTCTAACGCCTACAAAAGCTAAGGAGACTTCGAGCCAGCTTGCAAAGTGGCCAGGCTGACTCTGTGACAATATCCACGCAGTTTCAGCCTCACTAGCCCGTGAGGTGCATCATAGACCATTTTCCAAGACTAACATTTAATTCCTAACCGTTCCATGATTCCACGTCCTTCACAGAAGCGTGACTCCATTCAGGCCACAATAAGTCTATCAGACTCCACTCTCCATCAAGTTTTTGCACTGGCCATATGGGGCTATTAAAGGGTGAGCAGGTCCTTGGCTCTCCAGATGACAAATCTCCATATGGATAGGAACCACAGAGCCTTGGTTGGTGTGATACTTCTGACTGTGTACTGTCATGTTGGCAATCAGCTCCCATTGTTCTTCAACCTTCAGCAACCCCACAACAGAAGGGTCTTCTGAGTGACTGCTCGGTCAACCCCCTTCCCAAATCCAGATCAGCTCCCCTTCTGCCTCATTCCTCCAGTTTATATCTTGGGTGTGACATTCTATGGTGTGGAACATCCCTTTGGTCAGTTTGAGTCACCAAACTGTCACTGTCCCAGCTATTCTCCCCCTCCCAAATTCTTTTGCAAACCTCCTCACTTGTACAAAGGAGAAAAAGTCCTTGATATAGGATAAACATGACTTAGCAAAAAAACAAAACATCCGTGTGTTACCAACACCATTCTCATCCCAAATCCAAAAGACAGCACTGTAAGAACTACCGAGAAGAAATTAACTCTATCCTAGCTGAAACCAGGACTGAAATAAACTTAGCCAAAAGGTTGGTTCAGAATCTCCAGTCAACATATGCAGAAAAAAACGAAAAATAATTTTTACTAAGCATCATCAGTTATGCATAGGTGCAAACAAGATCTTTCCAATGGAAATTTTTCTGTAATTAGGTCCAACATCTCAGATAGCTCAGAATTACAGAAAATCCTAAACCACACCACTGGCACATTAAGAGCAAGATTTTGTGATCCAAGCAAACAATTTTTTAAGAGATGCACAGAAGAGGAGCAGTACAAGAAGATACTTTTGCAGATTACATCCTGCTACAGTCATTGTGCATGAAGTGCTCCAATTATATTACAAGGAAATATTTGTCCCTGCTGAAAACTTTTACTTAGCGTGGCTCTGGTTTCCCCCTGCATACCTTACAGAGCCTAAAATATACAAACCAGCTTCTTGCAAGCTTATTTGGATGTTGAGTATTTCAAGCTCTAGGTACCTCAAAACCTTAAATACAGCGAAAAAAGTTGAATGCTATCATCTCACTTAACTTTGCTGACTGCAGAAAAATATCCTAGAAACCCATTTCCGCACATAGCTAATTCATCTTCCCTGTGTGGGAAGAAACCCGTTTCCTCAGAGAACAGAACAGTGTGCCAGAGACAGTCACTGATGTACTGGCTTTTAATGTTGATTTCATATATCTTGTTGGACTGAAGCCACGACAGAGGCATTTGTTATTCCTTCCCCTCCAAGCTTGTGCCGAAACACAAACAAACAAGGTCTTCACCACAAGACCAGTAAAAAACAGGTAGCTTATTTCCTTAAAGCAACATGAAGTATCTCTACTTAATTCTTATTTTTAGGATGCAAACCTAGTTTTCAAGTTTTTGAGAATTTTTTTAAAGGAATCCTATTACAACCTAATTCTTCCACATTCTATTCAGGACTTTCAAATAACCTTTCAAATAGTCCAGAGAACAATGTCCAACCCAAATTCTATCACCTTTCAGTGACAGAAGGTTCTTTTTAAAGTTGCACACATAATGCAGCTTTGACTTTTGAGGTTAACTCAAGCTTTACAAATATAGCACAGTGTCAGCTACTGCTTTCATTAAGTACCAAAGAGCGAATGCCCCTATATGCATTTTTCCCAAATGTCAATACTTCACTTGAAAAACAGAGTTGAAAAGTCAGGATAGTTTGTTTCTCTTTGCTGCTCTACAGGTACGAACAAGGTGGGAAAGTCAGACACCCACCTGTTCTATAAATCAGTATGTCATAGGACCTCTCTTTTCTTTAAATTAGTGTCTAGCTGCATCTTTTAGTGTTAAAATACTTTCTGTAATTTAAAGCTCTCACTGACCAGAAACAACCACCTAGTAATGGCTCTGTTTAAAAATTACTTAATGTTACATACAGGATACATGTTACATACATGATAAATCCATCTTCCTCCCAGTACCCTTTTGCTTAAGCAGCATTCAAAATAGTAAAGGAGGGGGAGGGTAGAAGGTCACGGGGAAAATTAATTAAAGTGAAACTAAAATTAAAGTACTGAATGGGTGTCATTTCAGTCTCTATTCAAATGTATTCAAATCACCAATAATCAATTCAGCCATAGCAACCAATGACAAAGCTACTTGAAAAAAAGCATACAACAGATTTAAAGGGACTGCTGAAGTTTTTTATTTGCCACCAGAGATCCCAGTCACCATCAGGGTTCTGTGTCTCTGGCATGAATCACTGCCCTCAGTTTAAAACTATAGCCATCTGTTTCACATTAAAATGAAGGACTACCAAGTGTCCTTGAAGGATCAGACATGGTTCTCTTCTAAAAATCATGCACGCATGCCATGGTTGCATAACCAAGCACGAATGGACCTCCTACATCCTTGTGATCTCCCTGTTGCTGCTAACATCTGACACCATTCCCATGCTGGACACCACGACATGAGGAAACAAAAGCAACACTTCAATATAATGGGGGGCAAATGACATCTCCATGTCTCCAAGACTGGCAGTGCAGAGGACTGTGATAGGTGAGCTGGCTCCCAGCCTGCCAGCACTTTGGCTTTGTCAGCCACGAGCGATTTGGCAACCTCTGTTTTGTTACTGCAGACCTCCAACCGGTTAGGGATTGTTGTTGAGCTATTGAGAAACATTTAATGAGAACCACATGTTTCCCAAGTGTTCTGGGATGTAACCTAGCACAAGAGAAAAACAAGAAAGTTCAACAGACAGCTTTTTTTATGGCAGTACAAGCATTTTGGCTTTTATGTGTGTCTTGCAGTAAAACATGCAGTGACCCATGCCCTCTGCCAGCTCTGGAGAGCCTCTGCCAGCTCTGGAGAGCCTCTGCCATCAGTGTGACTGATCACACTGCCAACAGTAAATCTATCACCCCTGCTAGCACCAAACACTCCCATCTTAGCTAGAGCCCTGATCTGTAGCTGGAGTAAGATACACAAATCTCTCTCTGGTGTTGCAGGGCGCATGCAGAATTTCTGAGAATACCATGAACATGTTATGCACCCGCCTCTAAAGACCTCTCATCAACATGAAGATAGGCAGCATAAGAGGAATGCCATCAGAGGGCCCTTTTTCAAAACATGTTTAGAGACTTTAAAAAAAAAAATGACACTGATTTAAGAGTTTTCAAATCAGACAAAATAAATTACATTCAAAGAGAGCAAGCATCCTACACCTTAGTTCACAGAGCAAATTAGCAGCAGAGCTCAAAGGCTCCTCAGCCCCACAAACCCCCATTCTCACTGCTACAGCCGCAGCAGTTACACAAAAGTTATACACAGCCATATGTATTTACAGCATTACACAATAAACCAACATAAAAATCAACACTAGGTTATATTGTGGGAAGTGCCATCCAGATGGCAGGCAGATCTCGAGTTATTGCTGCAGGCAGCCGAGAAAAAGACTCTGGATGGAGGGACACTGCACTGGCAGGCAGATGAACCAGAACAGCAGCTCTCAATCAGCAAGACCAGCCTCTTCAGCAAGGTGCCAGTGTCATAGAGATGAGGTACTGGTGACAGCCTGCAGTATCCGAGTCATACTCCTGGCACCAGGATCTGAAGCCAAGGAGTCTCTGCAGAAAAATTCAAGATGGAAGAGAAGTGGATTCCACCAAGGTGACGAGGGGAAAAAGGAGAAAAATAAAAACCAAATAAAACAAAACAAAAAAATCACCCTCTTTCCCCAGAAAGGCTACAGAAAAACAGGAAGCATTGAGCAGAAGAATCTGAACAGCTCTCCTCTATGCAAGAGTGAACTCCCAGATAAAGTAATACCTTTGTGTATGCAGAGCAATCTGCTTATCGAAGTCTCAGGAACAGAAATAGCTACAAGCTACCTGATATTATGCAGAAATCAAATGAGACTTTACTGAAAAACCACGTCACCCTAAAGTACAAATACCCACTCAAAATCAACAGCTCTGACTGAACTAGCTCAATATTCCCATAGCCTCTCTCCCACCTCTCCACTCCCTGTATTTACTGCCCCTTGCAATCAGACAAGACATTTTTCCAGCCTGGCTCCTCACCACAATGTAGAACAGTCACCTACCTTCACAGTTAAGGGCAGCACAGCTTCCAAGACCTTGCTGAGACAACACAAGGCTAAATTACACAGACTCCTTTCAGTAACAGGATTTAATCCCACCCTGCACAACAATTCAGGAGCAAGTGCAGTGGTCTCACACAGGTCCCTTCCAGGGCCTAATGTGAAGGTCAGCAGCAGCAGGGGTCAGTGGAAAGTTCCAGGCGGTTCAGACACTTTCATCTTTTTTCTCCAAAGCTGTCAACATAAACTGCCACCAACTCTCAAAAAGTCTCTGTGTTGGATACTATAGATAAAAAAAACACTACGCTATAATGGAAAAATGAGATAATGCATCTCAGAGAGACACAGAGAATATCAGAAGGCTGAAGCATCACTAAATTCAGCCTCCAAAGTTCCCTCCTTTGATGATCTAGTGCATACCCCAGACAAGGAATACATTACTTTTTACTGCTAACTGGTGAGGGTAATTTCATTTTCCATAAGGAGCACCCATTAAATATAATGGAGCAAATGTCAGGAACAAAGTAAGTAGTGTGGGGTACAAATTTCAGGGACAATTATTTGCCAGCAATCATTTGCAAGGTTTTATTGCATTGGGTTAATAGTGATTTTTTTATTACATAAAACAGAGCCCTGTAAAATGCAAAAGCAGTCACTGGGAAAAAATAACAACTGAATCTCAAAGTTTAACCAGCAGATTAGCTTTCTAAAGAAGATTTATACATACATTGCTTCCATTTGACAATGAGGTCCTTAGCACTTCCACTTAAAAAATAAAACTCATATTGCAGACTAGAAGTTGAAATCCTTTACCCTATTTACGAAATCAGTAAGTTTGCTAAAATTTCCTCCATGATCCTCAGTGACATCATTTTCATATTCATTTACCAAAGGACAAAAAAACTTACTTGGCAATAAGAAACACTGGCGACAGCTTCTAACATGAGATGCAGCTTCCTTAAAGCAATGGACCAATTCCCAGCTATCACACCAAACCCCATTATACTCACTGCTTGGCATGCAGTATTTCTTGCATATTTACTCTGGCAATCTCTTCCAAAGCTTACTGGAGCTTCAAAATCAGGCTCTAAAATGGAGATGGGTCCTAAAATGAGTAGCCCAAACATAAGTTATTCAAACCAAATACATTGAAGGAATTAAATTCATCAACTTTTTTGCTCTGCCAGAAACTTAAGAGCTCTTTCCCTCTACCAGGGAGCTATCACCACAACAGGACTAATTCCAGCTCTAAACCATGGAGGACAATTTCTGAGTAGTCTCAGTGTGCCTTCTAGATTTCAAAAATAAATTAGTGCACTATTTTTGCACTAGCTCTGCCATTCATCTCCACTGTTAAATTACTCAGCAGGCAAGAAACAGAGATACCAACACTAAGGTAATTCCCTCCCCCTAACATACAGGTCTGGTTACTATCATGCATCTTCCATTGGCAGGAGAAAGTGAGGCTGTTACTGTGTGTGAGCTGCACAGTGCTATAAATCAGATCAAGCATATTTTAACAATCAAGGAACCTCTTTTTTATAAAAACTTTGTTCAAAGAAGGGATTTTCTCAAAGAGTGAGAGCAGAACCCCCCTCTCTGCAACAGAACAGATGTCGATTACAAAATCCGCAAGCCCTCTGTGTCTAAAACAATTATTCAGAGAACATCCTACACCTGCACTATTGAGGGTCAGATTTAAGACTGGGACCCATTTGCACTTACACAATTACAGTGAGCATGCAAGTCTCCCAGCTGCAATAAATACACCTACAGAAATATGGACAGAAGGCAGAGACTCCAGACCTTGTTCAAGTCCTGAATGCTGAACAACAGGCTTTGAGGATTTGCAAATTTATTGAGGAGATTAAAAGCACAGAGATATTTAAAGGGATTTTCAAAAGCACCTAAGCAAGTTAAAAGCTTTGAAAATTTTACTAAGCATCTGTTCACATCTTTAGAAACTTAAATACATATGAAATCCAACCCCAAGAGCATATTAAAGGCAAATTCAATCTGAGGAATTTAACAAGCATACTAGACTTCACAGTCTCCCAAAACTGTGTTTGTTCACACTTGTTTTAGCTGAGGAAAGCTTTTAAGATGTCTCTCTTCTAGACTGCCTGGCATGAGAAAACAGGAAAAACTGTTCATGTGAATGAGTGATGAATGCAAGAACAAGAAAAGAAAGGTCAGTCTAGGAGACAGCATCCTTGCTGCAGGGGTTCAGAAGTAATGCAGTGAAGCAATGTGACCTAGGCAGTCATCTTCCCACTCTGAGCCATGGTCTTCCCAAAATTCTTCAGCCTGCTGAGTGTACGTGCTTTTCTGGATCAGAGAATTTCTATTACTATATACCCATACAGGGGCTAGTCCATAGCTTCGTGTCCTCTAGCAATGCCTCTAAACAATCTGATACAACTCAGGCATATACAACCTGATTCATAGATGAATCCATCAGCTCTAGATCCATTTTCTGATGGGAACTGGTTAACCACATGATATTTAGAACAGCCTGACCCTACCACTGGGTACAGTTTTTCTACACGTCTGTATATTTAACACCAATGTTCAAAATAAAGGGTCCTCAAATACCTAAAACATATGTAAACATGTTTTAATATGCCTTTATATATAGATACATAGACATAGAAAAATGCAAGCAGCAGGCTCTTGGGTATGTTAATGGCATTTTATAAAGGTCACCTTTTCAAGCAGAAAGAAAGACTGATGAAGGTTAATTAAATTAAATTCTACATTTATCCAAACTCTCCAAAGCAAGGACTTTAACAGCATCCTTAAATAACAGCCAGCAGTTTTAAAATATCTTTGAGGACATGATGATCAGATAAGTCTTGGAGCAAGGCAGAAAAAAATCAGCTGCACTGTACATGCTGTGTTTCTCTGTTTGCTTAGAGAAGTTTGCAGAGGGGCGGGGGAAGGGGTTAGTAGTTGTGTTGGGGATTTTTAATTTAAAAAAAAAAAAAATTAGGGAATACTTCACTGCTTCTGAGCTTCTGCTGTTTCCATTCCAAAACCTGTGTGTAACAATAACCATTCATAATTTAGCCTGTACAGGCCTTCACACAGCAATGACAGCCTTTCAGTCAGGACCTCTGTGCTGATGCGTGTTAGCACAAAACTCAGCCGAAGAAATCCTGCAATAATGAAACAGCCAAAATCCTGTCAAAGGACGAAGAAATTTCAACCATTACATTCCTGGGTGCTTGCTGTGAGCATGCAACAAAACACCGCCAAGGTGAAGCATGTGAGTGCTTATTGAATTCAAGGCAATGCGTAACTCATGCATCCCAACTGGATCAGGATACTCTACATGCCTATTCAGACCCCATGGTTGTTGTGCACTGTGCACAGGAAAGCAGTCCTGTCATGGCATCTACATCCACCAGGCAGGCAAAAGGAAGACCAGCTCCCAGTAGTAAGGACACAGAGTTATACAGCTCCCAGTGGAAAAGGTCAGAAGACATTGCCACTGCCCTCACGCCCCATAAATCACGCACAAGTTAACACTAGACAGCTATCATTCTTAGTCAAACTTTGTTACACAGCAGTAATTCTCATGGCAGTTGCTACCTCCACATCTGCGAACTGACACAAGGAGACAGTGCCCTGCACTGGCATCAGGAAAAAAAGAGAGTCTACAAACGTGGCTTTCCAACCTTACAATTTAAACACGTTCACAGAAAGAGAACAAAAGTAAGGTAACAGCCCTGTGCAAAGGATAACTATCACAGAAGAGAACTCATCATTCTCCAGCAGGAAATAATGTTTTAAGCTCCTTTGCTCTTGACAAAACTGACAGATAAGCTACAAAAAGAAGAGTGAGCAACAAGCAACCACCTGCTTCAGGTTATCTCTCCAACTACAGCGTCAGGTCAACTAGTAGCGAAGCAGTGGCTGAGATGGCTAGTGAGCCAGAAGAATGGCATACCCTTTTCACTTCTTATGAATAGGACACAACAGGGTCTGATTTCATAACAAACTTTAGAGGAGTCAGGGGAACAGTCATATAGTTTTACCACCTAGAGAAACCCTGGTAACAAATTGTGTTCTCAAATACCCAGCTGTTCCCATATAATAAACATACACAAAAAGCCCATCAGGGTACATAGGGCTCTGAGCATTTAAATTGTTACAGCAGCACTGTTAAAAATAGACTACTTATAAATAACAATTCCATTCCACAGATTTCAGTAGCAGCACACATACTGGTCGAATCAGATATCTACTGTCCAGATCAGTTAAAGCAATTTAAAACTGTTTCTCCAGAGAGGAACTACATAACCTCTGAGAGGCACAGCACCCCCTGTGCACGGATCCAGTGTAGGCCAGATCCTAATGTATGAATTATTGGGGGGGGTGGGGTGGGGGGGGTACTGATTTCACCATGAATCTGCCAATTTACCCCAACATGACAAGGGAAGCCTCTCATTTCCCATAGTGCTGCAAACACTTCCACCTTCCCACTAGCTCTCCTCATTTAATTAGATCCCTCAGCATGGTGAAGGAATTTACTGCGATTCATTGAACTGCATGTAGCCAAGACACCAACATCTGCTCCTATTCTCAGTAGGAGACAACAGCCAAATCCAAAATTTGCTCCCTAGGACCTGCCCTTCCTCAAATGCTGCAACAGGAAAGGGGAAGGATCAGCAATAATCAGCCTACCTCCCAACATACCATGTGTACACAAATAAATCTTCATTAATACCTTGTAATTTACAGGGAGTGGAAGAAGATGATTTATCATGCTAATTCATCAGATCAGGACACAGAGAAGTAGTCTCTGTGCTCTGCCCAGCTCAGTCTTCAGCTACAGGTCAGTATGCCTGACCAAACTACAGAACTTTGTTATCAGGCATTGATTCCTGAAAGTATAAATACTTCTTGAAAGTCTAACTATTACTATACAAAGATGGTATGAATATATGTATTTATATATCAGTAACTACTTTTTTTAAAGATGAAAATATAGTCTTTTAACTATAGCCTGCATTGGTTCATTAAATGCAGCTGCGTTTCATGTAATTTTGTAAAGGTTTACTTTTATATAAAAGAAATAAAGAGTATTTGTAAAGAAATAAAAATCCTCCCCTGGTATTTTCTACTACATACTTCTCAGTAATAAAATAAAACAGATACATTCATACATTTACATTTGTATTACCTTTCACATCCCTGTGCACATTTGCCAGTCACCTTACTTGCCTGGAAAAGTTAACCTCAGACTTTTCTCTACTGAAGAAAGAAAATTATCTTGGAGGATCCTTGTCAGAAGCTAAGGATGAGATTTCTTGTTATTCCCCCTGTGTTTGTCCTCTTGGAAACTCTACAGAGAAGTACAAAACCTGCATAATCTTTCCAAGCTTCAGGCAAACAATGTTTTCACCAAAATAAGGGGGTGAAAAAACACCTGACTAACTCAAAGCTATTGATGCATTTTTGTTAAATTTGTCAGGCTTTGTCGGCTTAGAAAAAACCAATCCATGGGCAAAAGACACACCCTCTCTACCCCTGTTGGGCCTTGGTCTTTGATTCTCAAGGGTCCCAAAGAGTGGGCTTGAGTTGATTCTTCTCCCACAGCCAAAAGAGTCATAACATCTAGGTCAAATCCTTCCCATACCAACACAGGGCAGAGATTTGAGCCACAATTTAGGAGAGTACATTAGCAACTGGGCAGTTTGGAGCTAGTTTCACAATTGCTCCCAGAGAAATTGAGCTATTTGGCGTAAACAACTCCATACTTGGCAGCCAGAGGAAACAGGAAAGAAAAAACAACATGAACTCATTGCCAGTCATCAGGATGTGCATTTCAAGGTAAGAATCCATGTTGAAATCTTTGCCATAGATGACCACTCTAATGTGGAGACAGATGACATTTATGCAGCTCTAGTCATGCTCCCATTAGAATTTAAATTGAATTTGCAGTGCCAGATCTTCACATACGAAAACAAAAAATTGAAGCACAGTCATTTGAGCCAACAGGGCAATATAAACACTTAACAAAAAATTTGCAGTTATCTGCTTGGCTAAACCAGGAGTGTCTGTCTTCTCTGGAGCTCTGGGTGTTTACACCAGTTAAACAACTGACCCTTCATTTTCATCTTTGGTAAAAAAAGCTCCTAAATATATCAACAGGAATAAAGCCATGTTAGTCTTAGACACAGAATAGAAAACAATATAATTCCTGATGTTTACTATGTATTTACATGACCTAAGATATTTATAACATCCACTCCCATATTTCTCTTCTGCTTACTGGGAATGCTAATATTACTCCCCCAAAGAGCCCTACTTCACTAGTAGCAAATGCTTCCCCATGAGTTGCAAGAAGACAATATGATTTTAGAGGGATTGCCAACCAGTGGCATTTGGCATAAGATCAATTTGCTTGCTCGTTGTTAATAATAACACAAATGCAGAGGGAAAAGAGAACAAACTGCACAAAGTTGCATGTTAAATCATGTCACTTAGCATGGGTAGTGAGTGCTCAGATACTACACAGACAAGGAACGAATACCAAACAATAATGCAACTGCCTTAAATGTACAATTATAGGGGAGATCCCAGAAATGGGAACTTCAATAGCGCTACCATTTCAACTGTCTTCATTTTCTTCAAATACTACTGTTCTTAGTACAAAAAGCAACCTTTTCTCCCTCATTACATACTCAAAGGCATCAGTAAAACTCAATATCTAGCACAGTACTCCAATTAAGCTCCTAATCAGTAAAAGACATTTAATTCTCCCTTTAAACACACACATTTAATCACTCTTCTTTCTATACACAAATGAAATCAATTCTTGTGGTGTTTTAGAGAGGTTTTTGTTTTGTTTTGTTTTAGTGGGATGTTTTAATGTAGTTCTAAGAGTTACACCATTAGTGGAAACAGTATCATTGTGAAGTGCAGAAAAGCTATGAAATAGTAAAGGGGGGAGAAGAGGGACACGCACAGTAGATGGTGGGAGCATAGAGAATGTTATGTGGCCAAACTTGCTTTAATTGTCTGAAGAGAGAAAAATACAAAAGTAAACAATATAATAGCTCTAAAAATGTTTTAAAATACCAGAAAGGTAGCCTTTAAGCACTAATGAGTTCAGAATCTTCAAAAGATATGAGTCCCTCAGGACAGACTCTCAATACACCACCTTTAATTTTGACAGTATCTTGTTAAGGTCATTGCCTGACATTGTGCTTGCTGTAGTATTGTTTCTAAACCTTTAATTTCAACCCCACATTTAACTATGAAATTGCATCTGATATTTTGCAGTTCTGCTTGTGAATTTTTTTTTTAATTTTTTCTATTTATATGATTTCATTCATATTATCATCTTTAATATCAGGGCACAAAAACCAGAAAGCTAATAAAGCATGCATCTTGTTCTCAAGAATAAACTATAAAATACACTACACAGATATCTAGCTCATCTTCTCAATTCATACTTTTCAGATTATAGTAATAGTCTTGATACTGCTATTCAATGCTGAGCCTTCACTGGCAAGAACAGATGTACGTGGTGACTGTTGGAGAGCAAAGAAGGAAGGAAGAAGATTTTCTAGCATTGTTTAGTTTTAATGTAGGTCTAGACTATAAGTCTTTGAAAGCATAGTATTGCTCTCAGGAAGGACTATTCATATGGTAAATAATAATTGGAGAAAGGAGAATAACTCCCAAAAAAACCTAACCCAGTGCCATCATACATCCTCCTCTCACCCATCTTTTTCATACTAAAGAAAAAACAACCTACATGCTTGTACCACAAGACACAGGTGGAAGTTTTCTAAACATATCCAGAATACCAAGTGTTCCACTACTTGAAAAAGCAATCTATCAAAGCAGCTTCCACAGGTCAAGCAAACAGAGATCTCATATTCTCAGTTCTACTGAGAGCTCAGCCATCGACTCACCTTGACCCTGGGAAAGTCACCTAGAACAAATGAGCAAAACACTCTGCAACAGCTCACAGCACAGTTTGTGGAGGCTCTGGAAGAATCAATTTTCAGAAATTTGTATGGGCAAAGGCAGCTAGAAAACTAGGCCAAAAGAAAGCACAGCAGCAGCACTGTTGTGCCAGAATGTGTGCCAATTCTGACTGCAAAAAGAACATAGGTCCATTAGAAAGGGCTTCAGTTCTACTATGCCATCATCTCTTATGTGCCTCCAGATGTCAGTTTATCTCTACTTCTACAAACTTTGTAAAAAGATATCAAAAGGATGAGAGGTCACAGGCCTCTTACCACAAGTACCTTTAATAAATAAACCCATAATGTGATATAAATTGGGAGATCAGTATTCCATACACAGTTACTGATAGTGCAAGTTCTAGAAAAGCACGTGTGCATCTCTGCCATTTTCCTACCACCCACACAGCACTTCTGGACCCAACACACAGTAAAACATGCACTGTTGTCCCTGCTCCCAGCAGGCATGAGATAAGCTTTGCACAGCAGTGGGGGTAGTATGGACAGACTTTCTCAAAAAGACACCCAGCACACACCCTGAAGAAAAACTAGCTGCTAGACAGACAGGTGCTTCTACCCCAACACCACTGCCTTCATTCTGTAAGCACCGCAATTCAAGGCCACCACAGGACAAAGCATCACTGTACATAAACAGAGCTGAGCACTACCAAGGAGCTCTGCCCCCTTTTTTATTGAGGGGTTTAAGGGAGTGAAAGTTAGTAGGAGTTGTGCATGAGGAACACAGGGAAATCCCACAAACAAAATGAACCTACTCTCCAATACCTTTATTGTAAAAACTCACACAAAGGCTGGAAGTGACATGATTTTAGTGGCACACCCCAAGCCCTCAGTTACCCATGACACTGTTCTGCATGAGCAGCCACGGGTCCTCTCTCTGTGCTGAAGGCTTCCAGCACTGCTCAGCAGCAGCACTGGCATGGAAAAGCAGGTCTCATTGCAGGTCACACACAGCTGGTCACCCTCAGAGAATGTTGAAACTATCAAGAGACCTCCTTTCTGTCCTCCCCTCCCCTCATGACAGCATTTAAAGCCTCCTCCCACTCTTGATCACAGACAATTGCACCTTGAGTTCTCAGAGAAGGCTCAGCAGCAGCTCAGAGCAAATCAAATGCATGTTTGCTGCCCTTTACACTCACAAAAAAATTGAGTCTTGCAAGCACTCACACAGTTCTGAGGAGAGTCATGCCTCATACAAATGACCAACACACAATTATTTCTACATACCCTGTGTTTTGGCCTTCAGCATGTTAACCCATTGCACACATCCCCAAGAATGCATACAAAACCTCTGTGCTTTCAGGTGCCCTCTACTTCTCCTAGTCAGGATCTTCTGCTCAAAGGAAAAAGCTATTGACCCAGCATTCACCCTGCCCTTTTTCTCTGCTCTTCAGTTATACAATCTTTTTACCTCCTTTTCCTTAGGAGGGAAGAAGGTAGGGTAGACACAGCCTCTACACAAAAATGCATGACTCTAAAGCAAGCCTCAAAATGACAAGACATAAATGCTCTATCCTCTGGGGTGGTGAAGTTTAGCGCTGTCTTGTTCGTCTCACTTTCACAAGCTGCACATGAAGTTTATCTCACAAGCAGGCCATGGTAGACACCTCTGCCTCACTCCCCTCCTCCAGTTTGACCTCTGAGTTACTGCACCTGTAAACTGGGAACAACAAATGGTAAGACTAAGCTATCAGACATGAAGTACTATATTGGAATTCTGCATGACAAAACTGAAAGACTCAGGTATAAGGCTTCCAAATTCCCACCTCAGTAAGTTTCCTCTCAGTACAAAAAGTGGTTTCTTCCCACTGTTGTTTCATCCAAACACAAGTCAGCGTGTGCAAGCCATTAAGGCTGCCTGAAGAGATTCAACAGGTTGGTTATGAGCACAACAGGCAGTACATTTCCGGGCAGGTGTGACACTGAAGGCTGAACCAAACTGAGGTGCAGAGTAACAACAGTCTCTGCAGAAAGGCAGGTAAGTCTCAGAGAAACCTGCCAGCTGCATTGTTCACTGATGGCACTGCACATGGCACCTGATGACAACAGAGAGAAGAGCCCAGAAGGACTTACTGGGTGTTACAGTACAGATAAGACAGAGTCAAGGACAAAGTACTAGTTCTGTCACAAGTTTTAAAGCTATTAGTTTAAATAGATGCTCAGCCTCACTAAATTGAATGATACATCTAAGAGGGTGACCAGCAGCTTTTTGAGTCAAGGAAAGACATGGATTTTACAATAGCTATTATACAGAACCTACTTCCATTTAGCACCCACAGGGTATATGAACTCTGCTCCTTTTATTTGTACAGCTCCATTGCTAACAATAAACACTGCAGATAAACAATAGTTCATGACCCTTCCCTGACCAAAACAAAACAAAAAAAAACCCAAAAACCCTATATCCTTTCGAGTGTACTTGACAAAAAAAAATACTAAGCTCCAAGAAGCAAAGCAGTACTCCATTTTGCCATTTTCTTTAAGTTTACTACAATTCAGATGTACAGATTAAATCTGTCTTAACAAAGACCTTAGCAAGAGGTGCATTCCTTAAAAGTCAGGTGCACTGAAAACTTTCTCTTCTCCCCATTTCTATGAATGGCATCTTGTGGTGATAATGCATTTATTCTTATTTTTAATGGAGAGCCACACCAACTTGATCCTGCTGACAATACATTACTTAACACTGTATAGTGAAGAAGACTGGGAAGTGACATCTGCAGGAACAAAGCATAGAGAATGCCTGCTTCTGAACAGAACAATCTCCTGAGGGTTGAATGGGTAAGAGTGATGCACTACTCGCACACTTTTATATCAGGGGAAATGAACAGCACTTGGTTGACCTAGAGTACCAGTCAATCAAAAGTCAGTAGAGACAAAGCAGAGGGAGAGGGGGAAAAATGAAGCCTGAGATCCTGCAGACATTTGCAGAATTATGGCTGAGAAGATGGTCTGATCTTTTGGGGATGTCTGCCACAAGCTGGCTTGGGGCAGTGCAGTGGGCCATCTTCTGGTGCATGTCACAGAAATCTTTCTCTCTTGAAGGAAAAGGCAGAAGCTCGTAGGGAAAGCATCAACATGTGCACATGTGTGCAAGAAAAGCAGAACACAACTGGCCTGCAGGTCAGATCTGGCCCAATTGCTAACGCAGTTGAACCTCTGTATTACATCACTAGTTCATGCCTATGCTTTCAGTGCCCTTCCTATCTCTGATTACAATACTCATTTTCAAAAATATATGCATTAATACCCACCAAACTACAATTCAGCTGAGAGTTAATCTTTTCTCTCTGAAAGCTGCTTGTTAGAGCTCTGCTGTATTATCTGGGGTTGTGTGCTTCATTACAAATTGCTATCACATGCGTCACGACCGCACATTCAAGGTTGAAACGTGCAGAAAGAAGAGACAACAGATCACAAGAATAAAAGAAAAAGCTGTTAGGTACCTGGTCAGCGTGCTTGCCCTCCCCCTCTATGATAGTTTGCTGCTTTTGAACAATTTATGAAGACCCACAAAACCCCTTCTACACAGGCAGCTGAACACCATGGCAGTAAGTCAGATACTGCGCCTGAAATCCACTGAAATCTAATGACTGATAGCCACCAACTCCAGTAAGCCTTGGATCAAGCCCAACCCCCAGGTCTCATTAAACTCATCTTTATATAAAAATCAATAGCCCTTTTGCCTCCTCCTTCAGCTGGGAGGGAAACAACGGAAGCACTTCTACAATCAGAATTACATCTCACACAGGCTGTAAAGAGCTCCACAATGAAATTAATCAAAGTGAAGGAGTTATAACAGGCTTAAAAATGAGAGCACATTAATAACTGCTCCCTCGTGGTAAACAGAGCTGGTAATCAAGCACAGGTCCAGCAAAACCTATCCATCGCTGAAGCAGAATTAGCTCTGTAACTACATGAATGAGCAAGTGATTGGCTTGGACAGTCACAGGTGAGGGTGGAAAGGCTCTGTAGAAATTCAATTCATCCATCAACAAAACAGGAGAAGAGAAAGACACTCTTATCTTAGAAAAGAATTCATGTTTGTTGGCCATTCCAGAGCAAAGATCAGGTTTCTCTGTCCACACCAAGACATTTTACACTGCCAGCACCCAGAACATCAAGGATGATATGACAGCTCCTAAAGCAATCTTTTCTCAGTCGGACTCCAGGCCCAGTACAGGATCCCAGTCTTTGGCTGGAGTAATTCTATGACACTTCCAAGAAACCCATTTGTGAAGACCAATTGATAAGTGCCCAGTCTTCCTCTTCTGTTCCTGTGACAAAAATGTATTCTGACAGCTCTTTGCTGCCTTTGTCTTGGATCAAGAAATTTGCCCAGAGAAAACTCACTCTCCTACTGACCTCTTTTTTGTCAGTTTAGTAGCCTATGATACCATGATACTTTTTGAAATTTAAACAGAAAAAGCAAAACAAGTGAGTTTTCATCTCTATTCAAAGTTATAACACGTCAGTGAAATATTTTCAGAATCTTAAAGCTAAAGCACTGAAGTGGAAGGAGCAGAAAAGAAAGCAGGACTTGCTCTAAAAGCAAAGCTCAAAGCTCTCTCAACTTTTCACTGGACGTTTTGGTTATACAGGAACATGCAATACCTTCTCCTTCCTCCATCCTCCTGTCAGAGCACTCAGTACATGAATTTAAAATCCTGACTGTACTTACCTTCAGAAGCCCCTTGGAGGTTGCTGTCTGTCTTTCACTGACAGGTAAGCGATACCATAGACAGTCTGGCTTTATCAAAGTCAAACAGTGAGTCTGCAGCTCAGCATTGAGCTGCATGAGATTGACTTTTGCTTTTACGTATCTAGCAGTACCAAAATTTTTAAATTCATTTTTAAAAATAGATTCATTTAAAAATAAATAGTTGGATGAGAAGAAAGGAAAAATGGAAGATTATGGGGAAATAAATAAACCCCATGCATGAGAGGCTAAAAAAACCACTACTAGATTTGCTGGAGTCTTTACAGCAGGGCCCCTCATGCACTCTTTAACCAGTTCCAGGACACAAGAGTTGAAGTGAGAATGTACTCACATTGACAAAAAAATTGGTAGAACTGCTAGATAAGCACTCACTCATATGCCTGACCTTCCAAATGAATGACAAGCTACCAGGAGCAATGTCAGCTGGAACCCAAAAGGTTCTTGCTCTTAGTTCAATGGTTAGGGTTCAAACTGCACAAACATCTCTGTACAACTTGGGCTGCTTAACTGGCAGATAGAGTCAGTCTCTGAGGGACACCTGGGCTCCCCGTGCAGATAAAGGAAAGAAACAGCAACTTCAGCACAGCCTGTTAAGGAACCTTCCTACTCTGACCATTCAGAGTGTGACTCTGGCAGTCACATTCCCACCACTGCACACTTTCATGTCTGGGACCAAGGCCCCTTCACACCGGGAAGCTCCAGCGACCCCTCTTAACTCCCTTCATGCCTGACTACTGAGCCCATAGAGTGTAAGGGTGTCATCCTGCTGATTCCAGTCACCTGGCCACAGGCAGCACTTTGTCATGCAAAGGGTTGGCACCAGGTCACAGTCCCTTGCCTGGGGCTGCCACCATGTCCCCCTGCCCCAGGCACAACCTGCAGCTCTCACTGCAGCTGCACACCCAGTACCTGCTCTCAGTGTATTTCTCAACAGCCCTGTTTGAGGTGGGATGAATCTCGCTTTTGTTTCCCCTGTCACCTGCAGAAGAAAGTCCTAAATGCCTAGTCGGATGTCTTGCTAAGATTCTTAGACAGCTTTAGTTACACAGAATTAACGTAAGTTGAAGGTTTTACTCTGACAAGAAAAAAAATTGCTCCACAGATACCATAGTCCCTGTTAAGTCAAGCATCTTCCTATTCAAGAAAAGCATCTACTTGATTTGAAAAAAACCCCACAGTTTTGTGCTCTAAACAGAAAGTGATTTTGGTCAGAGTTACTACTTCCCCCAAAGCAGTTTTCAGACTTAGAGTCAGAACATTAAAATAAAGGTCTGGGCCAGTTATAAATATGATGTAAAGCACTGAGTTTCCTTGATCTTCAAAGATTTTACTTATTACCTGAACTGCCTTATTTGCCATAATGATTCACATAATGAAGGTTTTCAAAACACCACTTTGTTCTTAGGTGATAAAAAAAGCAATCACTATAAACAAAGTGCTCAAGTGTTGTTTCACCTACTGACTAAGATTAGATGCCAGAGCATAGAAGAGCTGTAACATTTAGAGCATAGAAAGCTGTAACACTTCAATTTCTGTGTACTATGATATTTTTACTCGGTTGCAAAGATTACTTACATAATTATCTCTTTATTTTTTAAACCATAAAACTATCTTCTGTCATATTTATGTGATACCTTGAACAAAGCTTTTCAAAACTAAGCTACTGGAGCTTGTTCACACTACACTTTGTCTCGTTTCTGTCATTTTTATGTTGCCCTTCCAGCACAGCTGAGATCAGACAGTGTCCCAATTCAAATGCATGACAGTGATCCTTGAAGAAGAGTTTCCATAAAATGGGGTCAAATAAAACAGAATGCAGGTAAGAATTATACTGCTGCCTTGTTTCTGCACACAGGACAGGAAAATAACGGCAGAGAAATTTATCCAAGAAAAAAATAACTCGAGGTAATTGTCAGTTTGAAGACATTATCATATTTTACAACAGTACTGGCTTGAGGCCTCAAAAACAAGTAAAAGGTTCTTTGAACAAGACATAGGGAAAAGACTGTCTTTGACAAGAAATCGGCACAGGAACGTGCCCAAAGTGCTAACATATAGTGTCCATGCAGACATAGCATTTTTACAGATCAAATTCACTAGATGAAAACAGTACTTCTAAAGCTCAGTCTTTCATGGCTAGGAATAGAAATTCTCTGTTGAGAAATCCTTTTACAAACTAATTTGAAAATCAAAAGCCCAGATTGGACAGAGTAGCTGTGTTGGGGGGGAAGGGAGAGAAGGGAACCAAAAAAAAAAAAAAGTTCATAGTCTTTTAACATCTTTCCTGCTCTCCAAGAAATTATGTAACTACAGTTGAGTTTAGAGTAAGCATGTGAATTTTACATAAAAAATAGTCACCAAGAATCTGGTATATAAGGCAGGTACTCTGACACCAGCACATCTTGCAGTATCAACAACCCTTCTTCAGTTGGCAGCGTTTGCCACTGCAAGTCCCAAACCCTCGCTATAGTCTACTCTGTCAGCATTATGGAGGCAGCCCTTTTTCACCCCCACAGATACACAGTTGATAAAAAAGCAAACCATTCATCTCCCTTGCCTGTAAGGCCTCATGAATTGCTTATACAGCATTGCCAGCATCCTCAGAAGGATGCTGTAACAGCATTCAGACTCTCTCCAGATAGCCACAGAGAATCAGTGCTTATGCCCCAAGGAAAGTCAGTGACAAGGAGGTTCCTAGATCCCAAAGCAAGTTTTGTAAAAATCCTGTCTGTAAAATTCAGTCAAGAAATTGTATTGTATTAGCTCAGGGAGTCAAGCTTTGAGCAGCAAACAGCACACGGAGGGCAGAAGTTTGCCAGCTATGCTGAGGTGAGTTTTCCTGGCAGAGATAGCATGCCTCAATCTTAAAAAGAACTATCTCTCTACTTTTTTGCATTTGCTGGAGCCACAGGGTGCTCTAGCTGTATTTACAGAGTAGGAGGGGGCTGTGGAGCAAAAATGCTTTTGGTTTAGATGCTTATCCATAGTGGTGCTCTCGAGGAAAGCTGTGGTGAGCATCAAACACATCTGCTGGCACAAATACTTGCTCTTCTGTGCTGCAGTGTTTCAACACTGCCTCTACCACTGTCGTATCCCAGTGCCTCCCAGCAGTGCACTAAGTGCTGCAGCTAATATCCGATGCTCAGTTTATTCTCTCTTCCTTGAGGGAGAATCAAATGCACAGCAGTGTGCATTGTTTTGAGGGAGCAGCTTTTAAACAGGTACAAACAGCTTCTACTGGAAACTGAAATCGTGTGCCCTGAATGAAAGGTACTCAGGTATATCATGTTCAATGGAAGTTCATTTCACAGACTAGGACCAATATTGTCCTCTCCCTTCCATTAAAACAGTCTCTTCTGAAAAGAATGGCTTTATCCTTTTGCAACAATGCTCTACTGACCTAAACGCTGAATCACAGAACAGTTTAGGATGGAAAAGACCTAAGATCATGGAGTCCAACCATTAACCCAGCACTGCCACATCTACATGTTTTTAAAATGCCTCCAGGGATGGTGGACACAACCACTTCCCTGGGCATGAACCATTCATCAATCACTGTCCTACCATAAATGTCCATAGAAGTTTTTACAACACATACTAGTGCTGAAGTACACCATTACTGTACAACCAAATCATTCACTGATGCTTGTGAAGTATTTTGGAATCCCTGAGTAAGAGGAATTATCAGTTTATTACCCAATATAGGATATCAGCCTTTCTTTCCTCTGTTTTGCAGACTCACTCATTTTCACATCATCTGCACCAAAAGCTTAGACTTTTCTTGAGCTAGAAAAACTCTTTTCCAGCTCCTTAGCAATGCCCTACTTCTTACTGTAATTTAGCTTCCTCGGGTGTACACATCTTTATCATTGCATCCAGTTCCTGACACAGGTCTACCTAGAGTATTTGATAAAATCTGAATGAAATTGCCTGGATAGTAATGTTATTGTGAAAATGCCATATGTCTAGGGAATGACACAGTAACGTTTTCTTAATAGCTTGTGCACTTGATGCGCAGAAAACACTTCCTCCAAAGAAATGAGCAAAACCAAATTAAACGATTCCAATAACACTGGAAGAAAGAATTAGATTTTTCAATGCAGAACTTTTGCATAGGACAAGAATGATCACCAGAGGTGACAGAGAGTTTTGTTATTCTTTTTTGAGAAGTCATCAAAACCTACAGCCCTTAATACTAAAAATTCTTTTCACACACCAGGGGTTTTTTTCCATATTGAAAAAAGAGAAAACCCTCAAAAACAATTAAAAAAGGATCCCACAGAGAAGGCAATAAAAAAACTCTAATCAGTTCTGCTCAGAAGGAGCTCTCCTCTAATTCCCCAGTGGATCTACAAACAGCAACTGATAAAACAGTTACTAACTCTCCACCTGTTGATGCAGCTTTCTTCTCCATGAAGAATTACAGTGCACACTACCACCAGAAAAAAAAAAAGTTACAAGAAAAGAGGCAACAGCATCCCTGTAGTCTTAATAATATTTCAGATTTTCAACAATAAAAAGTCTTCTAAGAGCCAGAAAGTCACATTTGAGTCCCATATGTAGGTCAGAGACAAACTGTTCTCTCTAAAATAAATTAGCAATTAAAATTTAGAGATTTGATTTAACTCCACACAAAAAAGTTTCCGAAGAAGCACATCTGCCATCTCTGCTGTGCTGGTGGCCTGAGATGCTGTGAGTGCTACAAGTGCTGTCAGCACAGGAACCTAGAGATCCTGGAGGTCCAGAGCTCAGCCCCCAGGCTGAGCAAGTTCTGTTGACAAGCAGATGTTTTAAACTGTGGGGGTCCAGCATGAATAGCCATTTGATTTCCATGGATAAAAATGCAAGTCCAAGGTGCATTGTGCTTATCACAGTGGTCTTCTCTAGAATGAGCACCTCCAAGTCTCAATTGAGGATTTTTCTTGAGAATTGTGGCAGGTAAAAGTGTCAGCCAACACAAACAGGACAGTGGAGAGGATGAAGACATACAAGGAGAAAAGATTCTGCTTAGATTTTGATGAGTGCACTATAGGAATGGGATAGAAGTAACTCAAACACTACAACCAAACAGAACACTTCCCACAGGAAACTTCTATCCTGAGTTAAAATTCTTCTACCTGTATGCACTTCAGACTGTCTGATTATGTATCCATCCTAGCTATCACAGAGCCAGGTCAATTTCAGAAATCCTTAACACACAAAGTAGTAATATCCCTATGTAAATAATAGAAATACTTTTCTTCCAAGAAGTATTCAAAATCCCAAACCTCTGCAAAATGCTAGCACAGATTTACGCATCTTCTAGTTTTGATGACATGACGATCCACTTTGAATTGGCTCCCATGGTAACCACAACATTAAGGTCCCCTGAGTCATCTCACACAAACACACACAGAGGATTGGAAGGGCTCTGCGCAAAGACAGAATACAAACTTATCCAATGCAGGGAGTTTCTCCACAGCGTAAGAGTTTCTCTTAGCCTTCCAGCTAAGAGGATTCAGAAAGACACCCTTTCTTTCCTTTAGAAAAGGGATTCAGCTCTCACATCATCTCCAAGACCAGAACAAGCACTTCTCTTTAGGAACTGACCCTTGCTCCCCTCTTCCCTCACACCTCGATATTGCCTAACTGCAACATATGTACTTAAATCATTTCACTTAGCAGCATATTGTTCTTCAGCAACACCCAGCTTAAAATTTTTTCTAGTTGGGTTGGTGGTACCCAAGGAAGCCAGGAAGCAAAGCTCTCAGTCAGCTGGAGAGTTAGCTGCTCCAGAGAGACAAGACACTGCAGTATGGTCAGACCAATACTTGCAAACAAGTCCATGTCTTTCTCCACTCCACCTGCTAGCACCTGCATTTCAAGGAGGACTTGGTCTAATCAGAACCCAGAGGTTGCCAAGAAAGGGAACTGATTTAAAAACAAAACAACACACCATAGTTATATTGTCAGTTCCTTTCTGACTTCTAGTTTGTCGTGGCATACAAACTACAATAGGAATAACGAAGACATTTTTGCATAAGGTGCATTTATCATCCTTTTATTGGGATACCCCTCCAAAATTTGGATAAAGAGTCCTAGAAGAGACACAACATCCCACTGACAGGCACAATTCCATGAGCTTCCCTCCTTTCCAGTCTGCTATAATTTATTAAGTGTCATAATTTGCAAACTTAGCCTCTAGCAAAGTAGTTTGAGTGAGACCTATAGCAATGAGGAGGAAGTGTTTTTCAAGAAAAAGACCAGAAATTGATGGTTCACTCTGTGCCCCAGAAGAGGTTGTGCCTCTTGGTACTTCAAACCCTTTTGTTCATCTTCCAAACATATTTTGGCTGAGTTTCCAACTTCTAAATAAGAGGCAGGAAATAGCAAATTTATTATAGTATCACTAAAATTATAGTAGCCTAACACAGCTTTCTTTAAGGTTTCTGTTGAAAATAAGGGGGTTTTTTTATCAATTGCTTTCTAAAGCTATGCTTTATATAAAGTTTATAGAACTTCAATGACTAGTAGATAACAAGCAATGCACACTATCTAATGAGAATTGCTATGAACACAACTCTTCCTTTGGGGAAGTATCTTCAAGTTGATGAGCCAGAGATACTTGTGCAAGCAACAGGTATTTTTGATTCAGCTTCTCAAAAGTGAGAAACAGAAGAGAATTTAAAATTCCTGCCCATTTGGCAGAGCACACTGCTCTTTCTGCCTCCCGTTCTCTCCGAGACACGACATAGTAATTCACAAAGCAAATTCAAGTCCTAAACATATCTGCAATTTTACATCTGGTTCCTGTTATTTTAACCTCAGAAGCAAGTTGGAAAAAAAATTCCTGTTACTGCTGATTGCTTATACTTTTCTAAAATTCTCTTCCTTTGTTCTATCAGCCAGGTTATTTAGAGGATATTACCCTAATCCAACAAAGAACTTAAGAATATGAATATTTTCACTGAAGGCAAAGGCTTTAATGGATCGAGATGCTTTATTTATTGGATTTCATCAGCTCTTGCTTCATATTCTAACTACTCCACTGAAATACCCCTACAGTTTCATGATTCTGCCTGTTGTATTAGTGGTAAGTCAGGTACGGAGCACGTATACCCCACTTGAGAATTCCTATCTACCTTCCTCTGGACTACTTTTCATACATCAAGCACCAGATTCTTCTTCCTCTAAACTTTTACCGCAGTTATTAACAAGTGGCACCAGGCCAGCTGCCTCCAAAGAGCAAGTGGTCAGAGTGCACATCCAACATCCTGTCTGCCTTGGGGACAACCAGAAAACTAACAGGGCAACAGTTCTATAGTAAACAGCCAGTCAGCTGTCACTCTTTAACCTCAGCACAGTCATGACTGCCCAAAGCTAAACCCACCATCAGATAAGACAAGATGGGACCAGGCTCTCCTCAGTTACAGCACCACAGTCCTACTCCCTGCACTGGGCTGTGCTTGAGTGCAATTTTGTGTGGCCACAGACTCAGTCAATAGAGAGCAAGACCTGCAACCAAGTTAATGAGCTTGTAACATGTTAGTCACTGACACAAACACTGCTCAAGGAACTTCCTACTGCTTCATTTGTCATCTCTTACATTCTTGGTAGAACATCACGTGAATTAGGAACCAATGGCATCAGCATTGCGACACTCAAGAATTCAGGAGAAATGCATGATTAACACAGAAGGGCTGTTCCTGAATCACTGCTTGCTTGATGTGTTTGAAACCAGCTGTCAGTACTTCCATGGAACTTGCTCTGTTCTACTCTTGCTCCATCCCGTACCAGTTACCAGCAGGCAGTCCAGGAAACATCACCTCTAGAACACAGGCAGGAAAGGGGAAGAGATACAACAAACTCCACAGACACCTTCTTTCTCAAAGTCATATTGCAATACCTCCATGGTAGCTTCTGCTTCTCGACCTCCTTTAAAAACTAAAAAAAAAAAGCACTACCTTTGTCTGTGGGTGTCAAGGAAACAAACCATCTCAAAGCTAAGAGAAGGAAGATGCACCCTCACCCAGAAGTTCCTGCAGTCAATCCTATGGGAAAAACGCCATAGCTAGCGCTGTACAGCTACTACCACCTCCTCCTAAGAGGTATATTTTACTAAAGACACGGCTGTGGCAGGTTCCAGGCACCAGTACAAGCCATCACTGTCTCAAGCAGAGACCCTGCCTTCCTTTTCTGCACCTCACTCCTGCTCCTCCAGAAATACTCCCTCATGAGGCAGCTTTTGTGTTCCTGTTTTGTTAAACTCAGCATCTTCCACACAACAGAACTCAACAGAAATGGCCCTAAAGAAAGAGCTGGCAAATAGCAGGAGCGGGGAAATGCATCTGCCCCACAGAAAATCTTCTGAAGAGGAACTGCAAGTCCACAAGTCAGCAGCAACACACAGCTATCCTCAAAGCTAACATCTGCCTCTTCTCAAAGTTCTCAGATTCCCCTACCACATTTTCCTTTACAAAATCGTACAAAGGATCTGATTTTTTCACAGGCAAATGAAAAAGGAGCCCAGAAACTGAAGACACATATTAGGGCAAAAATATTTCAGTGGATATCTTTGGACAACTGATACAGCATTCATGGATTTATGGTGGAGTGATAAGATACCAAAATACATCAGTACTTTTCACAAAGCAGGAAGGCAACATGTATTCTCTTTATTCCAGCTTGTTCATTTAATCCTAAACAAGAGCAGGTACTTTAGGTGAACAAGATATTTTTCAAGCATTTCCTAAAATAATAGCAATAAAACATCAGATAAGAAAAAATTTTACATTTAACAGGGGAAAACCAAAACAAAACACATCCAACAAACAGCCTGCACTTCCCAGCAAAAAGATTAATGCATGTAAGGCTGGTGGTGGGTCAAGAAACAGGATGTCACAAACTGCAAAGAAAAACTATTGTATATTTCATGGAGTACAAGATTTTTCTTGAAAACCAATCAGATGGTGAAAGTCTGACCATCTTCCTTCCCTCCCTTTGTGACCATTTCCCTCTGTGATGCAAGGGGGAACATGGGACAGGGGAGACTACAACACCTCATTGCCTCCTAGCATTTCCTTTTCCAGGGTGACTGTATCCCAATTCCACAGTAACATGGCCTGCAGTTTATTAACTTCTTCTCATGCCAAAACACCAAATCCAAACCATAATCCCACACTTCACCAAAGCAAAGGGTAACAAAGTCTATACTCCCATGTGCCCCATATAGCTTGCAAAGGAGCAGACCAGTCTACACTAGCAAACATGAATCCTGTAATTCCAAGCTGTTTGACTGGCCTCACCGTTGGACTACACGTTGTCTGTTGCCCCATGGCAATACAGTCCAATAGTCTGGAAGAAAGGGAAGTGGAGGTTGACATCCATGAAAATCAGAGAACACAAGGGAGGAGGCAGAACTTTATTCAAGGCAGTGCAAGAGAGTTATCAAAACAGCTTACAAGCTTCCTCGATTAAGGCACACAGACTGGTCTTGCTGTGACTTTTGAGTGAGAAAATGTCTTGCCCCTTTTTATGCCAGACCACAATCAAAAATTACTTATTACCACTGCAGAAACAAAAGCACAGTTAAAATGCTGACAATAATGTTGCTTTAGAGTTTCAAGTAACTGCAGCCTCAGACCTCTTCCTTACAGCCAAGACTATATTTTGAAAGGGGGAAGAAGAGGAGGGGGAAAAGAGTAATACCACACACTGACAAAACATGCTCAGAAGGAGAGTCAAACTCTGAGTCTCTCATGTCTAAAACATGCAAGGACACTGGCACCTAATAGATTTTCTATGCTGTTGACACCACTGCAGTAAAGTCAGCTGTTTCACAAAGCTAAACGATGCCAGGAAGTTACTTGGGTGAAAAGGTGGGACCCCCACCTTCTGACAAATTTGATTAAAATTGGCTGACAGAGTCAACATATTAGCATGTGGGACTTGTCTGCATACACCTGACAACCTCACAAAAAGTATGATCATGGAAGTTCATTTTTTCAAGTGTAATTTCCCAAGGAAATAGGCGAGGGAAGGGCATTTTCACTGGCAGTGCAAGCAAAAAGAGAGTTTAATCTGGCACCCTTCACAATTACTCAATTAGCTTCCAATTCAAGAACTGAAAAGAACAAATTAATTGACCATCAAAGTCTTAGAACAAGCCTGGTACTATGCCATCAAATGGAAATGAGGGGAATTAGGCTACAAACAGTCTTACTGTAGGCATCCAAAGCTGCCCTCTGCCA
The DNA here is from genome assembly GCA_024500445.1 of Entomyzon cyanotis. Lineage (NCBI taxonomy): Eukaryota > Metazoa > Chordata > Aves > Passeriformes > Meliphagidae > Entomyzon > Entomyzon cyanotis. Next base: position 45,017,467 of record JAKEPQ010001030.1, on the reverse strand, counting down.
GCACTTCTCCCATGGGGCACTTTTGGTTCTCATCAAAAGAGCCAACACAGTAATTGCAAGACAGACAGTAGATTTGAACACATGTACCAAGAGAATTTCCAGCAGTCAAAATACACACACACACAAAACCAGTGAGCTGACATAGTCACACACAGAGATCAGACTACCAAGGGCGCTGGCCTACACAAACATTAACCAAAGCACAAATCAGTACTGTGACACATTAAACAAAAATGGATGGACGAAAGCCACAAGAACGCTGCATCCCAAAATTCATCTCTACACAGAAGGTTAATCAGAATGAGTGAGTGTGTTCACTTCTGTGTGTAGAATATTCCCCAATGGTTTCGTCATTACAGCAAGAACCCAAGCCTTTAAATATAGATCTGCCTAGGAAGCTGAACACTTCAGAGAGCAAATTAACTTGGAGGTTAGCTTCCCTTCCAAAAGAATTGTATTAGACAATTATCTACAGAAGTCAAAATCAGGCCAACATTTAAGGGCCACAAGGGGAATAATATGGTGATTGCAAGGGGAAAAAAAAGCAAACAGTGGCTAGGTGCTCATATTTGTTGGAGTCATACACACAGTAGCATTCATAATTATGCTAATTTTGAGTTCTGCTTTATAAGGCATATTCCTAAAAGGAACTTATTTTCTAATTATGAGCTCCAGTGATCATGCACATTAAACAATGAAAACAAATGGCAGTAGATATGGATGTTGTGACAGTCCCATTATCTCTCAAGCAATGCATGAGGATAAGCTGTTAGCTGTCCTCATAGGCAAAATTCACTTGAAATGTCAGTTCCAGCAAAATTCATACAGCTGTCACTTCACTCTCCCTCTATCCATACCAGAAGGCAGCAATTAGACAAAACTGATTTTAAGACAAAAATTCTTATTTACCAAGAATATTTATAGTTTAAAAATCAGAAGTCCTCAAAATGGTCTTGCTATATTTTTAAATCAAAAACCCAAAACAAACATCCTCAAAAGTGATTGGGAAGTGACTGGAATTCTTTCCTCCATGATGCTGAACTTCTCAGAGATTCCCTGCTCACTGCCCTTGTTTAAAATGCAGGGGAAGCAAAGACTTGATCTTCTAGGTTACATGTTCATCAGCACATGAGGTATTGCTATTTTCCCACAGAGCACTTAATGCTTCTAACAGTCCTTCATCACCTCCCCAGGAGCCTTCACTGGCAAACACAACAGCACTGTAGTGCTCAGATGAAAGGCTTTAAGAAATATCTTCTAGATGTCACCTCTGGGTTCAGCTAAGTCCACAAGAAAAAGCAGAAGCTTGATGTTCCAGAGCAGCAATACACAGCTCCTTAGACAGGGTTTTATTTCCTATTTTGTCTGGATGCATAAAGCAAGAGCGAGAGACACACCATAGTTTCCACAGACTCACAGCTTTAGCCCTGCAGCAGGTGAATTTCAAAGCCAAATGATATTACTTAGAGCAAGAAAACACCACCTGGTTTAGAAACAGTAGGAAAGAATAGATGTGCAGCATATGGTGAAGTTACAACACCCCGTTGTAAAACAAGACCCCTTGTAAGGGGCTACGTTGGGGCTGTTCAGCGTGGAGAAAAGAAGATTGTGTGAAGACCTCACACCAACCTTGCAGTATCTGAAGAGGGCCTACAGGGAAGCCAGAGGAGGACTCCCTGTAGTGGAGGAACTGTAGTGACAGGACAGGGAGTAATGGGCACAAATTGAAAGGGGAAATTTAGCTTAGATATCAGGAGGAAATTTTTTACTGTAAGGGTGGTGAGGTACTGAACAGGTTGCCCAGGGAAACTGTGGGTGCCCCATCCCTGGCAGTGCTCACAGACAGGTTGGAGGGTGCTCTGAACAAACCTGGTCTAGTGGGAAGTGTCCTGGCCCATAGCAGGGGCAGGTTGGGACTAGATGCTCTTTAAGGTCAATTCCAACCCTAACATTCTATGATTCAGAAAACCATGTTACTTAATGGTTTTGTGCCTGTTGCCTTACTGCCCACCCAGCATCACAAGTGATTCAAGACAGACATCAAGCCTACAAACAGAACAGAAGCCCAGAAATCCCAGAGGAAGCAAACCATACTGTTCTATCAGTAGCATAATCCATAGGTATTTCTAAATGTAGCTTTTAGCTTAAACATGCAGTAACTTCCACAATACCATCAACACAGGGGCTGAAACCAAAAAAAAAGTGCTCCAAGACTGCTTAGGAAAATCACTTGGGCTTCTCCCAGGACAGACTGTCTGGAAGTCATTTAAGTTATCCCCATGCAGTGCAAGCAAGAGACTTGAACATAGAGCAGAGCAGCTCACTTGAATTAGGGAAGCCGGACTGCTCAGTTACTCCTCAATATCCTAAGAAGTCTTCCAGTGATTACAGAGAATAGATGTTCAAGGACAATAACATGTGATGAAAGAACATTCAGAGGCAAAACTGTAACTCTTTTTTGCAATCTACGCATTGTTCCATTTTCTTGTCAGGGGCAAAAGGATGCAAGCTGGCCCTCACCTTACTCTGAATTTCTGAATAGAGACACAAATAGCAGCAATACTGATATACACTGAAAAATGGCATCCCTATGCTGATTCATACTGAAGCTAGGACAGAGAATGACACATTCTATACAACACATTTTAAAAGTTTTGAATGAGACATCCAATTCATATTTCTTTTAATAAAAATAGATCTGCTTAATTCACAATTGCTGCTATTCCTATTGTAGTTAGTAAAGAAATGAAAATTCACAGAAAAAATGCATTATTCACTTTCAGAGTGCAAATGAAGATATTTGCATAGAATCACATAATGAAAGAATGGGTAAAGGTCGGGAGGTACCACAGTGAGTCATCTAGTCCAATGTCCCTGCTCAAGCAGCTCTGTCAAGGTCCTTCTGAAGGGCTGCACCATCCCAGCTTTATGTCTGCAGGGAAACTGCTGAAGAGGCTCTTCTACCCTTTATCAAGTCATAGGTGAATAAATTAAACAATGCTAGACACAATATTGCCCCTTGGGGGACACCACTAGTGACAGGCCTGCAACTACACCCTGTGCTATTAATTACAGTGCTCTGGGATCTGCCATTCAGCCAGCTCTCAATCCACCTCACTGTCCACTCACTCAGCCCACACTTCTTGAGTTTGTCTCTCACAACAGCCTCACAGACAATGCGGAAAGCCTTGCTGAAGTCAAGTATCCACTGCTTTCCCCTCATCCATCCAGGTAGTTGTCATTGTAGAAGGCAATCAGGTTGGACAAGCATGATTCAGCCTCAGTGAATCCATGCTGTCTGCTCCTGATGACATTCTTGCATCCATGTGGACAGCAATGGCCTCCACAATGAGGCGCTCCACCACCTTTCCAGGGATTGAGGAGAGGGTCACTGCCCAGTAGCTCCATGGATCCTCCCTGCCCTTTTTGAGGACTGGGCATGACACTGCTTTTTCAGTCACCTCTGTCCTCAGCCACCTCTCCTGATCTCCACAACCTTTCAAGGATGATCCTGAGCAGCCTGGCTGTGGCACACTCCAGCACTCTCAGCTCTCATGGTTGCATCCTGCCAGGGCCCATGGACTTGTGAATGTCAGGTTTGCTCAGATGTTTTCAAACCCAACCGTCCCTGACCACAGGAAAATCTTCCTTCCAACATTCCCTTACTCTGGTCTCTGGGTCAGAGATTTCTGAGGGCTGATCTTGTCAGTGAAGACCGATGCAAAGAAGGTAATCAGTAACTGCCCTCTCTGTGTCCTCTGTAACCAGGATCCCTCCTCTATTTATTAACAGATCCACATTCTCCTTGTATTCCTTGTTATTGATGTATTTGAAGAAGCCCTTCTTTGTTGTCGTTGACATCATTGGCCAGATTTAATTTCAGATGAACCTTGGCCTTCCTTGTCTCTTTTCTACTTACTCTGACAACTTCTCAATATTCATTCCAAGTGGCCTACCCTGCTTCCATCTCCTGTGTATTTCCTACTTGCACTTGAGTAGTAACAGGGGTTTTTTTTCATCCACACAGGTTTCTTGTACCCTTTGCCTGATTTTTTGCTCATTGGGATGCATTCCTCAAGGAAACAATCTGTGAGTATCAACAAACTCTCTTGGGTTTGTGAGAAACAGGTCCTCCCTTTAAAACACAGATTCAGAAGCATCTATTAATTAATTAAAAAATACGTTTTCTAGAAAGTATTTCCATTACCTTCAATTACCCGTCATTAGACTAACTTGGAAGTGAGTTCAACTACTGCCAATCACAATGAGAAATGAATCACAGGATCTACTCATTACACAACAGGATTGACTGACATCATGCATCAAGTTCAATATTTTGACACTCCCAACATATAAGGATTTCTTTTACTAGGTGAGCACACAAGTGTAGCCTAACAACAGCCAGAGCAAACACCCTCTTTCACAAGCATCTGACCCCAATAAAGCACATCTTCTGTCCCAAGCCCTAAGAGGTTTTTCTGGCAGAAAGTAAAAGAACAGCGCTCCCAAGAAAACAGTGAACTATACAGAAATACAAACATATTAAAAGGTTTTGCAAATTTAGTTTTCAGTGCAATCTCCTCTGGTTGCTCAGTGTATATAACCAAAACCCTGTTTAGCTCCAGAAAGATCTAGTGGTGCTTCATTTCAAGTCCAGGATTGTGATCCTGCTTTTTGTCTTGTTTCCTCCACTTGGGATCCTGAACTCAATCTCACAGCCACTGCGACCAAGGCTGTACCCAGCTTTTACACCCTCAACCTTCCTTGTTTTTAGGTATGTATGTAAGCAGAATGCACTTCTGCTCCATACGCTGCTTGTTCACAGTGCTTGCATACTCCTCCCAGCCCACATGAGCACCATCAACCTTACACAAGTTATTCCCATCAACCAGAAATAGATGTAAAGCTGTCTAGGAACAAACCCATAAAGCAAATAACCTTCTCCCAAGGGCCCCCATGATCCACATCATTCATAGCTTGTGATGTGGCACTTTGGACTAGACTAGCACCATATGTGCTCGGGGAACACAGCTTCCAGTTTAGTGTTATCAAAAAATGAGTCAAACACACACGCCAAAGCTCCTCCATTATTCAAATTTAAGTGCAGCAAGGTGGGATAACCAGAAGAATTAGCTCCAAAAACATACTCCTAATGCAATTTCACTGTTCAACATCAGTGCACACACAGCCCATAGCCAAATTCACACTGCATTTGTAACAAAGGGCCAGTACTACATACTTGGAAGATGCAAGATGCTCTACAGAAGGCAGCGTGAGCCAGCCTTAACCAAAAAAAATCTTGTCTTAATTTCCAGAATGTAGGTATCACCTCAAAACCCCCAAAACACAAGAAGTTTGGTACCTCTTCCAAAATGTTTGTTTAAAATGACTGCAAGAAGTTATACCAAGTAGTATATCTTAACTGTTTCACCTCAGTGGCATCTGAATTATTTTTATGACATAGAAGTACTTGGTTTTGCAAGACATTAAAGGGACACAATTAGGTTACAAATAAGCAGGCCCACTAAGTGAAAGTCAGACTAAATAAAGATAAATTTTTAGCCACCAGTCCACTATTTTATTTGCAGCACTAAGCAACATTTTGGCTAATTTACTACTTTATTTTATGCTAATATACAATGTCCTGTCCTCCAGCCAGATACATTGCTTGGGTTCTTTATAGGAAATTCTGCCAAAAAGGGCTTTAAGGCAAATGCTAGCATGTTCTGTGTGCACCCCAACTAGACAAAAAAATGAACATTAATATACACTTTCCTACCACCCAAAGCTTAACGTTAGTAGTATATAGTATATGTACATATGAGGAGCAGGTTTGGGCTCACATGCATAGCATTGGGTGTTATTAACTGAAAATCAGGTTCTTACTTCCATGTTTAAAGGTAGGTTTTCAAGAGCCCTCAGTGTGTCAAGAGCCCTCAGGACAGATTTTGTACAACAGATAAATCCAGCATACAGAACACTTCTTAAGTTGCACACTTGAATAAGAACATCTGTCTTTTAAAGTCTCAATGTGATGGGTTGATGTCAGGTGCCCACCAAGTTGCTCGTATCACTGCCTTCCCCTGCAGGACTCAGGGAGAAGAAAACAAGATTTTAAAAAATTATGGGTAAAAAAGACAATTTAATAAAGCAAAAGCAAAGGCTGTGTGTGGAAGCATAGGAAAAGAAAAGATTTCTTCCCTACTTCCCTTCAACAGGAAACATTCAGCCACTTCCCAGGAAGCAGGGCTTCAGTATGAATAAAGGTTTCTCCAGAAGACAATTGTCACAGTAACACATGCCACCCTGTTTCTCCTTTCTCTTAGCTTTTATTGCTGAGCAGACATCACATGGTCTGGAATATCCCTTTGGCCTGTTTGGGACAGCTGGTTCTGGCTGGTCCATCTTAGAGCCAGCTGGTATTGGCCCTGTCAGATATGGGGCAACCTTCTGGCCGTACCTCACAGAAGTCACCCCTGTAGTCTCCCACCAGTACCAAAACCTTGCCACACAAACTCAGTACATTCAAAAAAAGCAAATGGTTGCTTTTATGCATGCATTTTTAGATGTGGAAAATAAGAATGACTAAAAATCCTCTTATTATGACTTATTAGCCTAAAAAGCTAGTAAGTATAGCTCTGTTTACCCAGAAGTCAAACTTATCTCCTATTTCTGTATACAGACATACCTTTAAGAGGCAGTAGGAAATACCAACTGCAGGAGTAATGAAGGAGCTTCCATTCTTAGTGACATATGCCAGCTGTTCCAAATGCCTTGACCCAGTGCCTTGAGAAACAGTCAGTAAACCTACACAGATTAAGAAATTAGTTGGCACTTTACAAAAGAAATGGTTGCAAGCCAAAAGGGGAAGAAAAATCCTTGGTCTTCCTCACCCTACTCTTTTCTGCTTTTCTCTGGCATAAGGAAAATAGAAGTCAGCTGCGTTAATGGCCACTCTGTATGGCAATTCAATACTGAAACAAATTTTTAAAAAACAGTCAAAACTGCAGCCTGGGGCAATCTTGGAAACCTAAGTAAGAAATTTGTAAGCCTTCCTTCTCCAGACATTGTGTCAATCCACAAGCATCATGAAGAGAATTCCAGCTTCTAGTAGGAACCTCAGGTCTTATACATTTTCATTCCATTTACTTGCACACCCAAGTTCAAAAATTCCCCAGCTGAAATTGCCACAACATAATAGTTATTTCCAGAGAACAACAGCTAAAATACATAACACACAAAAAAATTAAAAAACAGCAGGCCAGCAAAGAATGCCACACAAGACTACGTACCCATCAGAACCTGGGAAACTGGATTAAGCACTCAGGAGACTCACGTTCCATTTCCAGTTCCAGGTATGCTAGAGAAAGTTCTGCCAATGTTCCTCCATTCAGAGGACACATTCCCTAAAACAGCAGCTTTCTTTCCTTGTGCAGTGCCTTAATGCTTACAGGGTTTCTGATAACCAACAGAGCAAAGATTATTTCCCTCCTTTTCATGCCTGCAACAAGAACAGGCTGACAAAACTGCAAGCCATCAGTAACCACAAATAAGGGAGAAAAACACATAATGGAGACAAATTATATTTGGAAGAAAACATTGAAGGGAAAGGAACAAAACAGCACTCTTCATCAGCCAAGACGTCACTTAGTCATGATCTGGAGGGCTCACACCTGCTCTGCTCTGTCACAAACTCCCACAGCTCCAAAACACGCTGCAGCAGCAGCACCTCAACACCTCTCCTTCTGCCAAGCCTAAGCAGCGTAACAGGATCGTTTTGTCATTCAAGTTCCCACTTAGTTAATCGCTGTGACACCTTCAAATCTCTGCAGTGTATTTCACACAGAATGTCTGCCCAAAGTAAAGCAGCCCCACCAGCCCAGCGCAGTCTCCTGAGCTGCTGCCCATATGGGCAGTCCTGTCATCCAAGAGCACTGGGCTTGGCATCCTGACTTACCTGTGTGCTTGGCCCTACTAATAAACCTGCTCTGGTCACTGTTCCCCATCATTCCTTTTCTTTGATCTGTGATATCATAAAGGCCTCAGTTCAGAGAAATTCTTTGGCACATGCTGCTTTGCCTTGGCTAAGGCAGACTGATGCAAGACAGATCTCAGAGCCAAGGAAGGGGACTAGCAAGGATTTATGAGGAAATTCTCCATGGACCTTTTAGGTACAAGGTATCTAGAACAAACACATTTTGAAAGCCCTTTGAAGTGCTGCTCTCCGTGCCTTCACAGACTTGAAAACCTTTGGAAATGCACCTCCGAATGCTTAGTTGAACAGGGATTTGCCAGTATTTTGCTGAATAGGGATCCAGATTACAGGAACATAAACGATACAGGATATTTATTTTCTGTTCCTTGAAAATTTCTTCCCCTTTCTTTCACCACCACAGCAACAGCAATTTATCCACATTACATACACGTGGACCTGTTCTGTTCAGCTCCTTCTCTGTTACCATGGGTTTGGCAGGAGATACAAGGAATGTTTTGGTTTTGTGATAAACATTCTTTATCATGATATGGCATTTTCAACTACCTAAACAAAAAAGTTTATACAGCACCTTCCAACAGCAAATCAGTCCTTTATTTGAGATACACTGGTGACAGGAAAATACAACAGCATGACCCTTCCTTTCCAAATACAACTGCACATAGTGACATGGATTAGTGCCAATAAAACACAAACTTCTGCCGCCATGGAAGGGAAATAACTGCTGTAGACTGAAAATGGAGGAGGAATAAACAGAAACCAGTGTCAGGTCTTGTAACTTGTATTTGGGCCTGCTTGTGGTTGAGTGCTGACAGTTTCCAAGGCAAGACAAGGGGCAGATTTATAAACGTATTTTTTTCAATTGCAATAAAATTACTGTATTTATGGTTTTCAGCCCTGACTAGTCCAAAAGTCTGGGGTACCCCATCCTATTGGGTTGGACATCGTCTTTTAACTCCATGGCATAGCAACTACAGCACTGTCGTGATTCCCAGCTCCTGGTCTTCTGCCACAGGCTGTGAACCATGATCCTACATCCAAATGGTCTGGGCAAGCACAGAACCACCTCTCTCACAGAAGTGGGGTGTTTATCCAAGCCAAACACCATGGCTGTCTCTACACAGCAGCTTGTAACCAAGCTGGTATGAATCTTTAGCAGCTAAGTGCTTAATTTATGAGCAGAGCTCTAGTTAATGTTGTTGCAAGGCTAAGCCCTGTACACAAGCAGCCAATCAGAATTATTTTATGTCTGTACAGTGAGAACTTTCAGCTCCCATACAACTGTAAAGCATGCTGCTCTGAATGCTATAGCAAGTTATTACCAGCAGCTTATGTGCAGTGTGTTTTTTTCTATCCACTGCAGTACTTGAGTGCTGCCATCAAACCAGTTCAGAAAAAAAAGTATTACTCTTATTATTCAATCTTGAACACAACATACCAACCTTTGCTCATCTTTCTTCAATCACTGCTGGAAATCTATAAAATCAGTTGATCCCAGGTCCAGAGCTTGTTACGCTAGACATCCCACAGCAAAACACTGAGTAATATCCTGACCACCTCCAAAATTTACCAATACCCACCTCAGGTAGGCTCAAATTCCAGCCTGGGACCAGCAAAATCCTATCTCACCATTTATGCAAAAAGCACATAAGCAAGTGCTGGAACCAAACAATGCATCCTGCTGCTGGTGAATTTATCTGTTTAATGACAAAGCACCAGTCAGCACAACCAGGTGCCAACTCAAAGCCAAGTCAGCAGGAAAGAGCTCCTGGTACAGGTCAGCTCTTTCACCAGCAAAGAAAGCTGAAACATGGATACCATCACCTGCAAACCACAGAGATGTCAACCCTAAATGGCTTTAAGATGGAAAGAAGAGGAGAACTACCCTACAGCAACAGACATTAATGTTTTTGGATTTTTTTTTCTGGTCTACATCTATGAAAGAATTAATTCAATTATTTTTCTGTACTACTGATTAACCATCCAAACACAAAACGCTGGCTATTAGAAAGCTGTGTTTTTCCCTTGTCTTTCAAAAGATATTAGCTGCAGTTCAGATACTTAAGTATATAAATTCAGCAAGGCATGTTTAATGAAAGCTTTACCTTCTATCACTGCATTTTTGAAGCAGAGAATAGGCTGCCTTTTACCTTTTCACCATCATAATGAAAAACTAACTCTTTCCATGGAATTGAAGAAAATTGAAGAAAATAGGGCTAGCAGAGCCCTATTGAGAGACAGATTAATTATCTACTTGGGTGTGCATGCAAGAGTAAGCTTGTCACAACTAGGGGGAAAAGGGAAAGGTAGCAAAGCTGCTGTGCTAACATTCTCCTCCTCTAGATCTCCCCACAGCCCAGTGCAGTAAGACGTATGGTGTTCAGAAACAGCAATAAAGCAAAATGAGGCTGGAGAATTTGCTGTCCTTTGAACAGGAACTACTAGCAACCCACAGTGCTGCCTTACCACCAAGTGCACCCCACTCCATGGTCAGGAGTGGGAAAGTCAGATTCTGAGTGGGCAGCCTAGAAAGGAACAAAATGCCCCTCAAAACAAGAACAAAACTGCAGCCACAAACCAAAACAAGTGTAACCAGTGCCAGCTTTCTAGGGTCTAGATGTTGCCGGGAGCTGTGCATGGCCTAGAGACACCCAGTGGTTGACTGGTACATCACAAGCACATGAATTGAGTGGGAAGGTTAAGGAAAGCATCCCATCAGCTCATTTATTTAGTACAACCTTGGGCTGACATGATGCTTCTCTGGTCATCTCCAGTTCTCAGACTGGGTATGGGAATAGATAAGGAGGTCTAGGAGAGAGACCTGATCCTGAACGAGTGACAAACAGCAAGAGAGTGCAGGGAAAGGAGGAACTGGCAAGCTTTCACACTGTGCATTGTCTTTCAGCTGTAGATGTTACTGACATCCTCTAGCCTTTCCTAAGGAAGTCCCTGTGGTCAAGACTCTGCCTTATGTGAGCTCTCTCACTGAGTTTGGGTAATCATTACCTGAGGTCTGAGATAGAGGCAAGCGCTATGTCACACTGAAGGCTAAATGTCAGCTGAATGATGCTTGTTGAGCTGCTAACACTGCTAGCAGCAGCTATGCTTCCTGACTTAAAGGAGATTTAATGGCCCACAACAACTAGTCAAGATATACATGCAAAACAAAAGGCAGCCCCCTTCATATCACTAACAGCATAGGACCAGGCTCTGTGCCAGAAAAAAGAGAACAGAAATAAATCTAACTTGAAACCAGCTTTTAGTAGCTCTACAAAAGTATAAACAGAGTCTTCTTTAACCAAATCAGCAGCAGAGCTGCAGAAGATGACACACACAGTGGGCCTCCCATGCACTGCTCTCCAGCACCAGGCTTGATTCCATCCAACCCACCTTTAGGCACTCATGAAACACCCAAGTTAGGCAGATCACCACAGTCAGCTTCCTCTAATGTAAATGGAGAGGGATGGACATCTCTTGCCACCAAGATGGAAGTCCTCATCTAGACATTACCATCTCTGCACCTTTTGTTTTAGACCCATCAACTAAGTGGCATGTATTAGGAACAGCTGAATTACACAAGGTCAACTAGAGAGGATTAATACTATGCTCCCTAACTTTGCCTGCACCATCATTGAATCTGAGTAGCAATGTTCAATTTGGATAAAAGTAAATGTAGTCTCCAGAGAGACACAGAAATCCATGTTTAAAGCTGCTTTGTGGCTCCTTCTGGAAAACAGCAGGATAAACTTTGCTTACAACCCATACCACATGCACAAAGAGAAATGCAACTTTCACCCAACTGCCAATCTCCAGCAAAGACAACTTTTTTTTAAAGAATTGAATTGTCATTTTCTAAGAACACAGTGCTTTTTGGAAATAGCAACAATATCATACCAAGGGAAAAGTAACAGGTCAAGTGCATGAATGGGTGACCTTACTGTGATCAGTCTACCTAAGAGACTTCAGAATGGTTTCATTCCCTGACAGAAGGCTCAGAAGCGCAGCAGCACCAGTAACCCAGAAACACTACAGTGACTCACTCGTGTTCAATCAACTCAGATGCTCAGGGGAAACAACAAAGGCATCAAACAGGACACAGACCAGCCAAGCACATACAGTATGGCAGGACAACCTGGACTCAAGCCATAGCTCCTAACGCTGAATTGTTGGCCACCTCACTTTGTGCCTCACTCCTCACATCTCATAAAATAAGCCCTCTTTTAGCAGAGGTTTGACCTACACATGAACATTACTGATAACCACCAGTGTTCTCAGAACACAAGCTGATCATGGCATACCGATGACAAAGAAAACAGCACAGGGAGATTTTATGTTCCAACATTCCTGGCCCTAAACACACAGAGAAGAAGTGAGGGAAACATCACCAGTAATGCAGGAAAACTCAGACAGAGCAGCTGTATAAACCTGAGAAAACAGAGGCAGGCAAGGCTGATCACTGAGAACAGCGTGGCTAGCTCGAAATGAGAGCACAAACAAGCCTGGAAGGCTTGAGGTCCTCTTGCAAGCAGAGGGCAGCTAGCCCCCTTAAATCACACTCGGTATCTGCGCCTGTGCTCTGCTACAAGAATTGGCAAAAATAAGAAGAAACAGGCAGCGGACAGAACTAGGCCAGCTGCAGCCCCCTTCTCTCAGTTGCTCCCAGCTTTCAGTACTTGCCTCTCTTTGGTCCTGCCCATGACCCCCATCTTAGCTACCCCCCAATATGACTCAGATTTGAGGCACTCATTTCATACCACTGTGCATACAGAGACACTGACACTCACACTCAATGACACATATAAGCAAAAAAAAATTAAAGAGAGAAGGCTCTTTCTCCCTTCCTACTCCTGTGTCATTAAAGCATTGTCTTCTCTGTGAAGTTTTTAAAAAGAGAAAACAAATGAAATTAAATGGGAGGGGGTGTAAAACATGTCTGGAACAAAATACCATATGTGCAATGCCTCTTCTCTTCCATGAGCTGCAAAAGTAAACAGCACCTTCTCTGGCAGGAGCAACAGGGCTGTCTTACATAATCAGGGGATGGAGGGACAGGAAAGGGTCAGGAAAAACACACACTGCCCACTGTTCGGAGAAGAGCTCCTTTCAGCAGCCACGAGTAAGAAGGCTGCAGAAGTGACAGCTTTGCTACCTCCCTGCCCAGCTGGCTCTCTGACCTGCCTAGAAGCAGCATCCAACACCACGGGAAAGGCTGGCTTTGTTTCCGACACTGCTGGCTGGTGGCCTTATACACAGGATGACAGAATGCTGCTTTCCTCACAAGTTATGATGGGGCAATTTATTTTCATTGGCATGAGCAGAGAAAGAGAGCCAGTCTGATCCACCCTGCAGCAGCAGGACACTGTGAAAGGCAATTTTGCACATGTACCTCATACAGTCATGACACACTGTGCACATTGCACACACCCTGTCTCAGAATGAAACCGTTCAACAGGGACCTTTGCCTTCAGAAGATGAGCCAAGGCATCTATAGTCAGAATTTTCAACTTTCCATACCCATCAAAGTAAAAGCCTGCTTTGACTCCCTTCATGGCGATCATCTCCCCATTCTCTCCTATTTCCACAGCAGTCTGCCCTATAAAGTCACAGGAGGATTTTCCCACCCTGTTGCCATCATTTCCTCCTTTGTTACACCCCGTCCAGTCCATGCCACTTGGACAAGCTGAAGACTAGGTGCTGCATAGAGCCTAACAGATTCATCCCAATCCAGCAATCCTTGCTGACAAGTCAAGGCCAAACTACAGAGCAACAACTTTGTGTCTGTGGTGATTCAAACTGTTCCAAATTAAAAGTAGAAATACCAACAGTCACACTTGGCTCTCATCGGCACACAGACATGCACTTGCACTCGCAGGTACAAAACACGCATCAGGCTTTTTGCAACCTCACTGATTTCTTCTCATCCCAGTCCCTCGAATTTGTTGTGTCCACTCTGACCCTTAAGACTTAACACTACTCAGGCAGCTTGGCATATTTGATTTCAGAAAACATTCTTTCTCCCCAGTAATTCCAGCTATCAGTGAGTCACTTACACACCGGCTTTTCCAACCATGGCTCAGAAACAGGTCCTGTTTGCCTCAACAGCCATGCAGCTCCCCAGATGCTTAGCTCTGTGGCAGCACCATCATATGTAAATCCTCACATATGACAAATCAAAACAAGAAGCTCCAAATAAAAAGTTGTTTAAAAAGAAAGAAAAAGAAAAAAATAACTCCAAACAAACAACTTAAATGACTGCTAAAACTATCAATATATCAGCTGCAATAGCAGCACTTTGGAGAGGATTTTTCTGGGGCTTTTTATTATTACTATTATCTTATCTGTAGAAGGCAAGCCAAGAAAACACAGAAATAGATGGAACCAAGCCCTGCATCTGAGCAAGCTCTCTAGAAGCAAATACAGACACGTTTCAGGGCTGGCAGAACACTATGCTGAAATTAAGTAGTGTGGGTTCTGACAGAAACACAATGTTTCAGATCTGGTAATGCATGCCAGTGAATAAAACTTCCACAGGCTGTACAGCAGCACCTAAATATTTGTCCTACTGCTGTTCATCCATAGCTGGCACACATTCAGAGACTACAAAGACAAAGCCAAACCAAAGCTCAGACTGACTTTTCTACCTCCAGTCTGCATTGGGCTTTTCCCTCCAGGGATCTCTCATGGCTTGGTTTGGATTCCATCCCAGCTCAGTCCCAAACAGAGAGATGTATCAAACAATTTCAATACACTGACACATTTCATTTTGAATTTATGTATTTGAAATTACTTTGAATGCACATTCTTGACATTTCAATACTTTTTGGGATAACTGTTTAATCCACCCATCTCTTACCACATGGGTAGAATGTAGGGCAGTGGGACTAAACTAAAACCAAAAGACCGCACCAGGACAGAATGAAAGCTCTTTGAGTGGAGTACTGCTTTGCCCATGGGAAATTAAAACTTCATCACTACTATTCAAAATTTGGCTGTACCAAACACTGTCCACCAAGAGCAGGACACAGCCATGAGTCAGCAGCAAAAGAAGACTTCATGAGGCAAGTAAGCTAGTTCTGATTTTCATTGCAGAGGCAGATAAGGCAACAACTACCTACCAAATGCCTTGAGAATGTGAGAAAATATGAAGGGCCAGAGCAACTCTGCAACTTATACAAAAGCCTGCCCAAAGAACTAGTCCCAAACAGGCAAAGGCAGCATTAATACATACATTCTCTGTGTGGGTATGAAGCTATATATATATGTACACCTATATACCCACAAGAAAATACCAGCAGGCGGGTATTTCCTCCCTGTAGCAAATTGGACAGCAGTAAAGGACAGCTGGCTCATCCCCAGAAGCACTTCTCTTCAGAATCAGTCCCATGTGTGGTCAGTGCAGCTTCCATTGTCAAAAGCCACAGGGTGCAAAAGCAGTTTGACTTCGGACAAATCCTTGCTAGGACTGAAACCTGCAAAGGTGAACTGGGTGCACAGAAAAAGAACTCTAGCGAGGGAAAGAAAAAAAAACAGAAAACAAGGCTTAATAAACTGTAAATACTTTCTTACAGAAAATCTTTTGTGTTCTTACACTGGCTAAAACAATGGCCCAGAAATGGCTCTCCTTTCATAATACAGTACAAAAGAACCTGAAGCCAATATTGTCTAGCAATGGCTCATCGTGTGTCCCATGAATTAAGGCCTTGGCAATAACCCAGCAGCCACAAGGCTTATGACAGCTTTCCCAGGAACTTATGAGAATTTGACTTCTTTCCAATAAGGCCCTTAGGCTCCCAGAGGAATCCTCAAACAGCTTTTCAAGCCCTAGGAGTCAGGCCAGTGACAGCAAAAAGAGGCTACCCAAAAGGCACTGCAATGACAATCCCACAGCAGAGCAGGAATGCAGGCAAGCAATAAAACTGATACTAAACAGATCCACAATGAACTGGCCCCAGCTATAATTTGAACAGTGGGGCACTGCCAAAATGAAATGGTCATTTACTGACAGAGAAAGCAAAGAAGTTTAAAACCTCAATAGAACAGTAAGAGATCACAGACAAATTTCAGAAAGCCTAACACTGCATCTAGATGAAGAAATCTCCTCTACTTCTGAGTGTAGCTCTCTGTGTTCTCACCTCTAGCAGGGGAGCAGGATGTTCTGGGCAGTTCTCGCTTTCTGCTTTAAAGGCATCCTATTATCCATTCTCCAAGTAAGAAATTCTCTTGTGTGTGACAGAGAAGTCCTAGTCATCCCAGAATCCCTTTCCTCCAGATGTCCGGATTCCGTGACAAAGGCAGAATGCTCAAACAACACTAGCAGTACCAGCAGAGCCACTGCAGCGCAGCTCCAGCCTGCTACCACCATGACTGAAGTTAAGAATGCTGAAAATAGGGCACCATGCTGGCACTTCTCTACAGCAGCAATAGCTCTTCTGTGCTCCAAAGACCCTTCTTCGATCCATAAAGTGCCTGCACGTGTGCTGGAGAAAAGCCATTCTTTCACCCACATACCATTTCATTTTGCAGAACAGAAGGAAAAATATATTTGTTCAGCAAGTATTTTAAGATCAGTAATTTCTGCTCTTTTTTAACTGGGGATGTTATTCAACGGGGAAGCAGAGAAACACCTCTACTTTGCAGAAACGCAAATACACCTAAACACACTTCTGGCCCCACTGCAGACAGGTGACACCCTTTGTGTAACACTGCCCATGGCTAAGATTCACCCACAGTGCAGATAAATGGCTGCACAACTCAATTATTACACAGCTAAACAGAATTTATACACACATTCATCTTCAGAGGCTTCTCAGTACTAACAGAAATAGCTATCTTTCAGAGGATACAGGCACTTTCTTAATATTAAGCTTTTTAGCTTCTCTACTGAGAATGGCAAATGTTATAAATCAAGAAAAGACGTGAAGCAGCTTGACAAGGTCATACAGGGGGCTTTTAGGAAAAAGTCATGGCTAGGGGAACATTCCAGAGTAAAGAACCCATCCATGTCCATGCTCTCAGCATGTCACTCATCAACCGGGTAGATACAAGGGTGAAATATAGAAAGATGTCTTTGTTTATGTCTGCTTGGAAGAGAGCAAACTTAAGAAATCAAAATAATTTGGGGGTCCCCAAAATACTCTAGCATACCCTAAAGGAGAAGGAAAAAATGCTCACCAGATAGTTTTGGGGAGAGCAGAGTACACAGTAAAGTACCCTTCTAGATCAGGCAAGATTTTTAGGTTTGAAGGCAAGCTGCAAACAAAACTGCAACCTTGATCTCACTGTTCTTTTTATTTAGGCCAAAAATTAATGCAAAACCCCAACCAAACCCAGCAAGTCCCTGGGCACTGCTCAAGCAGCCTATTATTCCAGGAAGACTTATCAATCACCACAGACAACCCCCCTCTGATCAGGCTGTGTGATTGAAGGCTGTACTTTATTATTCCTTCACACCACGACCAAGAAGAGCAGCAGCAGCGGTATCAGATCAGACAAAGGAGCCGCTGCCCTTCAGAGCAGCCTCCTGAATAAATGCTCCCTGATGTGCACACGGGTGTGATTTTGCTGTGCACAGCGGGAACGCCAGAGTAACTGCGCCACGTGTGCCATGACTGACTGAGTTTAAAGAGGCAACACTACCCAAACCCAGGAAATTCAGAAGTCAAGTTGGTGTCATATCCTGAATTTATTAGAACTTCCAGACTATTTAACCCAGTATGGTGCAGCATTCCCAACTACTACACAAATGCCAAAGAGTGCTGAACTGCTGGGTAGAGGCAAGAGATGATGGAAAATTCTGTGAAAGCAAGCCCCCCACAGTTTGGTCCCAGCTCACCACACTGTGTTCCACCACTGTGCAGCCCTAAGGGCTTCTCCGCAGCAAGCTGGAGACCCTCCCTCAGTCCTGGGGCTACCACACCCCACAGCTCCCTAACGCTCTGCTACACCAGCACCATTGTGTTATGATTAAAATGCTAGAACTGGCTCTTGAATAAAAAAGAAATTCACCTGCAAGCAAAACAACTGCAAAATCCATATTAAAAAAAAGTGTTTGAAGAATGTAGAGGCCTCTCTCCTTTACCCATTGAAACGCAACAGTCCTTGGTCTTTCATATAAAACATGTCGCAATTTCTTTCTTTCCTGCAGCGCAGTAGCTGTGCATGTGTCTACCACTGTATTACCTCAATATTTTTGCTCAGAAAAGCACTTCTCTAACAAAAAGGAATTCACTCGTACAAAGCAAACTGTATTACTTCTGCAAAATTTCATTTGAGAATCCACAGCTAAAGTGCAGGACCCCTACGGTTCCCAGTTCTGCAGTGTGATAGCTTCATCATCCCTTGTGAGATGAAGCATGTCACCTTAATGCATGCTTAAGGTGAGAGAACGACCAAGCTGATGGGCTACATCACCCTAAGGACACAGAAAGTGACATACTTAATCTGATGAGAGGCACTAAAGCAGCGCCTCTTAATATTTTATGGAACATTTGGCTGTTTTTAATTTTAAAAACAGCAGCTCAATAAACAAAGCAATGGAGGATTCCCTGCGGATGGCACTATGATAGGTGCACAGCAGCCCACTCTGCTGAGTGATAACATCATACCCAATGCATCAACTCCATCCTCCTTCCATGCTGGAAGGCCTGTACACTGGGAGATCTCAGGCTCTGCACACCAACAGGGACTTTTCCAGAAATAGTTGTCTTTCATCAGAATACAGCGCATAGCAGAGGCAGCTTTGGAAATGGTTTAAGACATCCAGCTTTCATCTAGCACCTTAATATTGACACAACAGGTTGGCATGCCCAAGCTGAGCAAGTTGTTATAATCAAAAAAATACATTTTCTTCCCTACCTGCCCAGTTCTGGAACAAGATTACAGACACAGACTTGCATGAAACACAAAATGCAAGCATCCCACTTTATTACTACTGCAAATTTGCTTTAAGTTACCTGCTTCCTTAAGCAGCCACCACTGGCCACTCTCCAGATACAAGGTACTCAGCAAGATGGATCTTTGCTCCTGCTTATAACAATCACGTTCTATTCCCACTCCCATGAAGGCTTGAAAGGCGCAAGATTGGTCAGAAGACAAATGGGAGAAAACATTCAAGCATCATGTTTGAATACAGACATAAGCATCCCCCAAAGGCCCAAAGGACAGCCTTCAGCAGAGCCTGCTCTTTAATCCTGTGCTCCAAACATATCCATCACCCCTTATGAGAACCTCAGAGATAAGACTTAAAAATAAGTTAGAGCATCTCCCCCCCATTCCTTTTCATTGGAGTTCAGAAACTCAAACATGCCATGGTAAAGTACTACAAGAAGAATGGCTTCCCCCAGTCTCATTAGAGATAAACCCTCATGGAGGGGACCTGTGTATAGACCCTGAGAAAAAGGTTCCAAGCCAAAGGCAGGACACGTATCAGAGACAAAAGCACATCCATGAGCTCAGTGGGAATACACAATCCTCTCACCATGGAAGAACTTGGGGCTTGGGGCTCCTCCCTTCAAGCCTTAATAATTGACAAGTCCTGGCCTCACCTCAACTACACAGTCCATTCTTTCCTCTGAGGAAAAAAAGATTCTGCAGAAATTAAAAGCACTATCCCAAGAAAGGGGATTATTTTGTCATCTGAGGACAGTTACATGGAAGAGCAGAGCTGATGGGCAGTCTTGTGATCTTTCTGATTAAAATGCTGCCTCAGGATATTACTGTCCCACTCCAACATGAAACAGTCAATTAGGCTGTGATATATTCATGTAATAAAGACTTTCTTACAAAATATGTCAATCCAAGACTGGCAATACTTTTGCCTTGAAGTCACCTTACTCAGAAGAAACATGACAGATAAATCCAGTCTTAAACTAGTTAAATACTGGCATCTGAGGAAGCAGAAAAGTAGGGAGTAGACAGTTGTATTTCTCAATCCCATCACAGTCCTCTTTTTTTTTTTCTAAAGGAGGGGGTAGGGGGCTTCATTTCCATGAAGAGCCATCCTACCCTTTTCATTATTAGTCTTACATACATGTACATACATAAACACACACAAGTACACTCACCTCCACCTACAGCAACCACTACTGCTACAACAGCATATTAAACTGAACAGCACAAAAAGCTGTTCACGGCCTCAGACACAATGGTGTCAGATGAACATCCTGATGACTCTCAGACCACTCTCCTACACCACATTAAAAAAAAAAGTCATTATTGAAAGAAGAACTGTCTTTGTGGAGCATCTACTGCTAGCCAGAACACTACCTCAGCTCTCACTTGTAAGCACAAATGGGATCATGGATGATCCAGCTACGTTTCTCCACAGCAATGTCCTGTCTCCAAGGGCCCAGTGAAACAGCTCTAACATACACAAGAGGCAGGGATGGCTCCATAAATCTTAGAAAGTTACAGAAGGCCACCACTGCTCACCATCTCCTCCCACTTTGTTGGCAGGAGCAATCCCTAAACATGCTACAGAGATCATCAAGGATATCTTTATCAATACCTGGATGCTGTCAGAGTCCCAAGCAGAGAGCATCATCCCAGCATCCTAACTCCTGTCCAGTGAAGCAGAAAAAAAAATCTCTGTCCCACAAAAATAACAATATAAAAAGCAACATGTCTGCCCTCTTCTCAAGTAATAGGCAGTTATCTTTATACCTAACATTAGAACATCTTAAATAGTTTTATGGGAAAACATTTGCATTTTTGGATGCATCTATAGGACTTCCTCATACACTCTTATTTAGCAGGGACATCTGTTACTCTCTCTCTCTCTATATATATATATATTTCATCTAAATCCCACCCTCTGAATCCTTTCCATCAGTTGTCACTAATGAAGCTTTGTGTGCAAAACCAAATGCATTCTGCCCCCATTAGGACGCCAATTACAGCAGGAAAAACAAGCAATTAACAAGGTGCAAAATAAACATCTTGCCACCTGCCTTTTAATAGCAACCCCACTTCAAACAAGTCACAGTCTCAGCACAGCTTACAGAATTGGCAACTGATATTACATATGTATTTATGCAGCAGCTGTCCTTCATTGCAACAAATACTACAGGCTTACCAGATAAGGTCAGCATATTTAAAAAAACATATAGCAAGTATTAAAACCTGCTTTGAGGCCCCGAATGTTGCTTTTAATGAAATCAGCAGCATCAGGCTTGTGCGGTATTACAGTAGAGCTGCAGTCACATCCCCAGCTTAGAGAGATTTCTCCTCATTTCTACTTGCTTAGCAGCTTCGGTATTTGTTTTGCTAAATCCAGGGGCCTGAACAGCTATTAAACAGTGTGCGGGGCAACTAACACCAAAAAGCTCTCCACAGCAGACAAGTCTTTCCTGTTTCCATCATCCCTGCCTCTCCTTGGCTTTCTCCACCTCCCTACCACATCACTACATCCAATTGCAATGCAGGGCTGGGGGAAGAAAGTCACTTATTTTTAAAAAAAAGAAAAAAAAAAAAAAAGAAAACAAATCTACATTCCATCTCACTCTTTGCTGCTTAAGCCTTCGTACTTCAGAAGGGAACAGAGGACTTCCAAAGACACGCTAGCTCCAGAGGGAGCCACTTTCTTTTGCCTTTTGTGGAACAGGATGAATGACACACTTCTGAGTAGTTAACCAGGACCAGAGAAAGCCCAAGAGTAAATCTGCAGGATTTAGGAAACTTGGAGTGGAAAATGTGCCTGAAAAAATAACAGCCAAGCTTCACCATGCATGTTTTTTTGCTGGTTGTTTTCTATCTTCCACTCTTGCTCTGACTCTCTAATTCTGAATTATTTATATACATTAAACTTTCCATGTCACATTTCAATTCCTGACTAATGTCCTATTTAACCACTCATTTCACAATTCATGTGAGTCTCTTCCTCTTAGGATTCTTCCCTCTCTGGCCTCATGTGGATCCAAGGAATAAAATTCTGAATATGGTACTTTTGCAATCATGCACAGGATTCTGAGGTGTGAGTTGGAGACAAGTGAAAACCATTAACATTCTTTCTCTAAATGACCAAGGGAGTAACAGGGAACAGAGCTTTTAACTCCAAGCAGGGCCAACAGGGTTACCAACAGCTTTACAGAAGTCTGACTCATGATTGACAGTACTAAAATAATCCTTCACTGGAAAGTTTTAAAAATTCCTAAATTTAAATGACAATTCACTACCCTTGAATATAACTGGCAAGTCAGATCTTAAAAGACCCATGTCTTCAGTTCTGGTCATTATCTACATGTACCCAGAATAAGCAAAGTCAGAAGAAGGGGAACAACGATAGGAGGTTAAAAGTAGTGAAAGGGCAAAATTTTCCAGAGTCATGAGGGTGCACACCTAAACATGACCTACTGCAACCCACTTTACTGCAAAGTAAAAAAAAAAAATCTCAGCTACCAGTTTCTCACACTGCAAGTGCAGGTATCTCACAACTCTTTCGTCCAGCCCTAATTACAGAGACAAGGTCACAAGAGACACAATCTGCCAGCATGAGCTGCAGGAGGTCATATGGCCACTCTAGCTATGAAAGTATTTTAGGAGTAGTTCAATCAGTCAGGTCACTTAACTGATTTCATTTTTGTTTGTTTTTTAAACAAGCAGCAGTATTTTCCCTTGCATTTTGTGGATGGGAGAACAGGAAGCAGCGTCTACTCCTTAGACACCAGCCTAGGATTTCAGTACACATCACTAACAATGCCATGGAGCAATCATGCCTAGCTGCATTTTATACACCTAAATCCAAGAAAAAATGCCAAGAAAGAGCCTCACCCCAACAGTGACAATGGGACAGAACACTGTCAGCTTTCAGAAGTTGTTCAGATCACGGGAAGAAGGTGGGTTTATTATCTGCAGTGCCTCCCCACAAATCCACACATGACAGAAGCTGCTCCAGCAGCACATCAAGAAAGCAGCCCACACTTCTCAAGCTTTCTTCAACTCGGTTAGTTCTAGGGCAGTCTCTTCTGCTTAATGCTGATGAGAGCTCCAATGGGTTTTCTGACCAGCAGGCTGCCTGAAGGCCCAAAGAATCAGGAGTTTGGGAACTGCTGCTTGATAAAGGTGGCAAGAGACCAGAAATGTGGTAAAAACTTACCGTGATAAAGAGTTGCACTTCTAGGATGAGTTCTGGGAGATAGAACTTGCAATTCTTCTTCAAAGAATACTTTAAAAGACCCAATTCTTGAATTCTTTCCACCCTCTTCAAAAGGATGGTTGAAGACACTAAATTTCTCTAAACACTAACAGGTGAGTGTCATCAGCTCACCTGAACAAGAGTGGAAAGCTAGCAATGCCACAAATGGCTCAAGCTGCAGTCCCCCTAATCAGCACAAGCTGTAGCCCATAAAACACTGACTAATTCCCAAATAGTCACATGTGTGCACATTCCCCCACTGCTCTTCTAAACAGACTTCTGCAATTTGGCAAATGGTCAGATTAAGCAGAGGAAATATGAAGTTAAGAAGAGAATGTTTTCAGTATAGGAGTCTCTCCAGGTCACACATCATAAAAATCTTCACAATTTCTAGGATCAAAGCAGCTACAGCCATGAAAGACCTATTAGGTCATTAAGTCCATCACCTAGCCAAAGCAGGTTATCCAGAAAAGACATGACAAAGTTAAAGTAATACTGTGTGGCCAAGACACATTTTTCCTTGAAAAAAAAGATACTAAGCGAGGTCAGATTATGTGTAATAGGTTCAAAAGTTAAAGTTCAGTTTTGTTTTTAAAAAATAAGCAAGCACATTTCTACAAGCCAGCTATAAAATGATAACCTAAATCTAATGGTGTGGCGTAGCTATGAAGCCCAGCTTCAGCCCCTCTTTCTCACTCCCAATTGCAAATTTCCATCTCCAAACACAAATGCCTTTTACCACGCAGTTCAGAAGAAAATTACTTTGGAGCTCTGGTGTTGAAAATGCATCAAAGCACAATCTTCAAATTCTCAACTCCCCACCCCCTTCAGCCCACCAAAAAGAGAAAGAAATCAAAGGATAGAAAGGAAAGAGTTTGGCTCCCACTGGCCTACAATAACAATAATGATCATAATCTAGAGATCACAGGAGGTTCATCTACCCTCCATGCCAAGTCAATTCGCTCCATTCACAACTGTGTATAATTATCCCTGAGACTGCAAAAATTACTGTCTTTTCACAAGCAATAGAATTGTAAGAATGCTTTCAACCTCAAGCCCTTATTTATTAAAACAAAACTATTTGCTCTTTTACGGTTCATGTTAGGGCTGCCATTTCTGTGCAGAGGGTCAATAATCCAGTCGTTCAAAATATAGTCACGAAAGACGTATTAACATAAGCTGTGCATTAAGACACAATTATTTATATGCCTGACAGTAATGGCTCTGCGCTGTGCACTGTATCAACTCACAGATACTTTAGCAGGAAAATACCAACACTTTGGGAGGATTTCTGCTCTCCCAAGGACAATTAGCATAACGCTAACGCTGAAACGAGAGAGCAATACAGACTGACAGAGAAATGCTTCATCCCAGAGTCTCCAGAACAGCGGTGCCTGTCCCCAAAGTTTGCACCCATCACAGCACGCTTCCCTCTGCTAAGCACACACAGCCCGTGCCTAATGCTTCCCCAATCCTTAGATTAATGAAATACGAGTAAAGCAGTTTCAAGATGCATTATCCTCTGCCACCAGACCTCCCTAGCATGGGTGCCCAGCGGGACCGGCCGCGCTGGCCGCAGCCACCCACTGATTGTCCCCCGAGCCGGGTGCGCGGCCCTAGCCCCCGGACACCGCCGAGAGGCTCCTCTGGGTGTGGGCACTGCCCCGACAGCAGGCGGTACCCGGGGGCAGCGCACACCTCTGGGAACTCAGCCACGCACAGGTCACAGCACGGCGGAGCAGCACCGCGAGTTAACGGGACGGCGCCGCGACCCATCTGGCCCCGGAGTTCGGAAACTCTCGGCAAACCCGCAGCCACCGCAGCGCCCGCAACTCGGCCGGAGCTTGAGGGCGAGTGCCTTTAGAGAGACATCGCCTGTCCGGGCTGCGCGGAGCCGCGGAACAGCGCTGCAGCGCCGGGAGCGGGCTGTCCGCCGGGCTCTGCCGCCGCCTCCCGCCCGAGGGAGCCCCCGAACCGCGGGCAAACAGCCCCGAGCGACGCGGCGATGCTGCGCTGACAGAGTCGCGACACGGCGATAGCGGCACATCCCACCGCCCCCCGTTCCCCTGCCCCGGGGGAGCGAACGACACACAGCGCCGGCGCCCCTGCCCACGGCGCAGTGGAGCGCGGGGCGCCCCGGCTCGTCCCTCAGCCCGGCCCGCCAGGATGCCCACCCTTCACCCCTCCGCCGGACCGGGCTGGCGGGTGCCGCGCCGCAACCACCAGTTGCGCTTCCCGCTGCGGTACCTCAGGCAGGACGGGATGACAAGTCCGCCCGCTGCCGAAGCCCTCTCGCAATGCAACAAGTGCCCGCCCGGGCGCGGCGGGAGGAGGCGGCGCGGGGGCGGGCGCGGGGCCGCTGCTCAGCGCTCGGGGCGCCCCGGCTGCCACTCACCGCGCCGCGCGCCCAACGCCGCCGCGAGACCGCCCCGCGCGCGCGCGCGCGCGCTCTCTTGGGCCGCCGGGGACGCCGTACCCCTGGCCGATACCATCAGGTACCACGGGGGGGAGCCGGGTGGCTCAACTCGCCCTCCCGCCCTGTCGGGCCGCCCGTCGGCAGTCCGGTTTGCCCCGCTCGGGGGCGGTGGTAGCGTCCGGCGGCCATCGGCAGCGGAGGAGTCGCGTGGCGGGAGCTGCTCGCGGAGGTGCCGGCGGGAGCGGGGTCTGAGGGTGGGATCGGGAGCGGGGTCTGAGGGTGGGATCGGGAGAGGCCGCTCGCCTCCAGGCAGCCCCTCGGGACCGAGCTTGTGCACTCCACAGCCGCCGCCAGGCTTGTGCGTGCCGGCGGGGGGCAGCGCAGCCCTGAGCGCGGTGTGTCCGAGCGCCGTGTGCGCTCGCTTGGCAGGGGTTTGATGTGGTGTTTGTGTCGTTGCAGCCACAGCGCAGAAATGATCATTCCGGTCAGGTGCTTCACGTGCGGCAAAATAGTGGGGAACAAGTGGGAAGCCTACCTTGGCCTTCTCCAAGCGGAATACACGGAAGGGTGGGTTTTATTTCTGTGTTCTTCCACTCTCGCTTTAGATGAGATTACACAGTGCGTAAGATCCCAGACTCGTTGGGGTTGGAAGGGAGCTCTGGAGATCATCTCGTCCAGCCCCCCTGCCAAGGCAGGGCCAGAAGCACAAGTGCAGGGTCGTGGCGTTCTGAAACAGCCGTAGAGAGGTTAAAGGTTAGAAATTGTAATATGCAATAAAGTACTTGTTTCTCCAACGGCTCTTTAAGGGCAGCAGTATGAAAGTTGCCCTTGTAACCAAAACACCCTCAAATGTGTATCTGTATGCATTTGCTTGTTTCTTCCTTTCCCCTTTCATATACCCAAAATAATCTCAAATATGCGCCTCTACACATTTGTTTCTTCCCTTCCCCTTCCATATACCCACCTTTGACACCAACGTGATGGGTTTTTTCAAGGGAGAGAAGGAAAAAATGTTACAAGTGTAAAAAGTGTTTAGGTTTTATTTTTAAAAAAAAGGCATTTTAACCCAGGATTGCTAACCTTATTTGTAAGTACTGGTTTACTGGAGGAAGGGGAAGTTTTAACTGCTTTAGATACCCAACTGATAGTCCTTACAATTCTGTGTTAAGAAGTCTGTGCATCCTTTGCATAGCCAGAGTTTCTGTTAATAATTCAAAGAAAGTCTGACTATGGTGACACTACCTCAGAAGCTGTGGGAAAGAAATTTGAGAAATACTTACATTTTCATCAAGTTTAAGTATGAAACAAAAAAAATCCATTTGTGATTTAAAGGAGCAAAAAGAAGTTAGACCTTAAAATAATTGTTGTGGTCACTGGCTTGATTCTGGGGTGTTTGTTCAAACTAATACAATTATGTAACAAGTAGAGTTTACAGATCGCAAACAGCTAAAATCTTACAGAGCAGTACTGGAGTCACTATTAATGGTGGCTTAAGGAATGGATGGGCAAAATGGAAAAACTTGTCTAAAGAATTAGTAGTTAAAAAAGACACCCAAACCTTTCTGTTTGCCCCTAAAAGTGCTCTTTTTCCACAAGTCTTTGGAAGCTGGAGAAAAAGGGAAATACAACTAAAGTTGTCTTGGTTAAAGTATATCGCATGACTTTGGAAATTACAATTGATGTTAGTATTTTGCATCTCTCATAACTACGTTTGAGAGTTCAGAACTCTTCAGATAACTTTTAAGATTTACCTGTCAACAGACATCAGATGCCTTTGTTCTCAAGTGTTTTGGAAAGTTTAGATATTATGTGATGTTATCTATAAACATTCTTTAAGAAACCCCAGCAGTGTTCATATGCTTGCTTCTCTTAAAGAACTTTTGCAGGTGTTAGTCCTAGCATGAGCAGCCCTGCTGGACTATCAACAGTTGCAAGGACTGAGTGACATCAGAGAACCTGCTGCAGGTTGGCTCCTGCACTTAGGTTGTACTGCTTGAGGCCAGACAACATTTTGCTGTGGTCCAGCTTAGGCAGAGGCTTCCTTTCAGTAGTTTGTATTTTAGAAAAGTGTCCCTTGGCTTCTTCCTACAGGAGAATTACAAGTTCCAGGAAATTAAGTTTGTTTTAAGCAAATGCTTTATTGTTGCACTGCATCATATCAGTCTTAAGACCTGAGACCAGTCAAGTGTCATGAATGTCACATTCTGAAGTCGCATCAGGCTGGCTTTATGGTTAATAGGTTGGAGTAAAGATCTTGGGTAGCATCACGTATCTTTAGGAGGTCTGATAGCTATAGCCATGGAAGAAATGTGCAGTGGTTTAGGCTACAATGACTCAACATCCTCTACCCAAACAAAAGAATCTGGAGCAGTCCCTCAGAAAGAATTCGGTGGAAAGACTGTAAAACACTGATTTATGACCAGCTGACCAGTCTGCACATACTTACTTGTGTTCATGTGGGGGGCAGGTTGTATAACTAAGTGCCTTCTTGTATGAGAACAGGGAAGGATTTTAGCTGTCCTCAGAATTAGCATCCCTATGTGGGGGAGGTTGCATTATGAGTTATTTTAGTTTCTGTATATCTCACCTTTTTAGCGTGGCTCAGATCTTAAATTTATCCTGTGAAATAGGCAAGAATCATCCTCAGTTTACAGAAACATGTTAAAACAGTGCCCTCTGAAAGTTGTGTCAGCTGGGGACCCTTCTCAGCAGCAGGTCCTGTGCTCTGACCAGCCTGAAAATGGGCAAACACTGTCAACAACACTGAGTGGAAAAGGACATTAACAGCACATGCTGAATTTCTGTCTGTCTTTGAACTGCAAACAAAATTTCCTCTGTGACTGAGCTCAAAGTAATCAGTGTGTTGCTTAGGAAACGCTTACAAGTGTTTCTGACTCACTTCATCCGTTATGTTTTTTAATTGTTGTTCGTTAATAGAGATGCCCTGGATGCCCTTGGCTTGAAGAGATACTGCTGCCGCAGAATGCTCCTCGCCCATGTGGATCTGATTGAGAAGCTTTTGAATTATGCACCCCTGGAGAAATGAGATGGAAAAAGTACTGTGCTGCAAGCCATGTGGAACGTATCTCTAATTTAAACTTGAAACTGGACTTCAGGCAGTAAAGGATGAAAGCCAACTGTAGTGAAACCATCAAGAGATGTTTATCTTCTGGATAAAGTACTCTCCCAAGCCACTAACCTCTTTCAAAGAAACAAAGGAATGATGAAGTCCACTTAACCAAGATTTAGAGATTGAAAGTTTGGATGCTTCTTCTTAAATCTGTGTTTGGAGTTGTGAACTTTTAGATGCTTCTGCTAGTAAAAATAAATGTTTGTTCATGTAGAAGAACTATTATATTTCATTAAAATATTGAAATAAATGAGGTTTTTCCTTGTAGCCTTCCTACAGTTTCTAGATAAAGTTAAGTGCTTGGATCCTGCTCGTTGCCTTAAGGCTAGGGATACTGCTAAGTACCCAGTTCAGTGTCCTGCACTAGGAATGCAAGGGTTAGAGACACAGGACTGAAATGTGGTTCCAATGACATGGAAGTGGGTAAGTTTGTGAGGCATTGCTCCAGAAAGCTGCTGTAGCCCACAGAGTACTTCCCACCGCAGTTAAAGTAAACTTGTGGTCTCTACCCCAATCCTTACCAAACACTGGGGCTGCTGTATCATAAAAACAGTGATTCAGATGGTGCAGTGCCTTCGTTTCAGCAAAACATGTCTGAGTGTCTCCACGGAGAGCACTGGATGTGAGAATTGAAGCATGCTGGTGTGAACAGGATCAAAGTGCTGATGCTGCCAAGCACCTGCACCCCTCTGTGCCTGGTACAGACGCTTTCCACTGTTCATCATTTCAGTGAGTTCACGTTGTGCTGTGCGTGTGCTGCAGTGCTGCCTGGCCCAACAGAGAGGGGCTTTAAACAAAGAGAGGGCAGCTGGAGCTGCAGGGCTGGGGAAGGTCACCTACATCCAGAGAGACACTGACCCTGCCCAGGGGTCTCATCTTCCTCTTGCACTATCAGCTTGTAAGTTGGACCATGTTTTCACTCTGTTCTCTGATGTTCAGAAAACACATCATTGTGCGTGGTGTGTGCACAGGCAGACACACCCATCTTACCTGAAAGTGGAGGCCCATTCCTACACCTGTGCACATTTAGGATTCTGTGCAAATGCAGCATTAGTTCATCATTATAGCAGCCCTGTAGAGAATGGGCTGGAAAAGTGTTAATTCCTTACACTGAAGTCTGTTGCTCCTTGGTGTAGTTAAACTTTTGGCACTCATATATCAGCTTCAGGGTAAGAAGTATTTTTGTGGATTCTTTTCCGTAGTACAAAGAAGATGGTTTGAACAAACCATGGGTTTACAGAAATAGTAATTATTTAGTGTGTTTACTGAGTCAGACTTGTACACACAAAACTTGATTGTCTCACAAAACAAGTGGCAGGACTGCTGCTTGCCTTTGGCTATCACCCCACCAATCTTTACACTTGAACTTGCTTTTCAATTTACTACAACGCAGTAGTAGACATTTCTCATATTCAGCAATTCTTCACTGAAGACATCTTAAAACCCATGCTTTACCCTAATGCAAAGAGAATTAAGCAATTAATTCTAGCATTTGTTTCATAGTCGGTTGGGTAGCTTATGTTCTGCATGCCTGCTGTATTAGCAAGCTAAAGGCACTTTATAAAAACAAACCAAAAAAAGCCCTTCACTTCGCTTTCAGGCTATTTTGTAAAAGGGGCACTGTGAACTAGAGGATGACCTTTCCCAAGAGAACTCACATAGGACACTTTTCCCTGTCATAGCAGGGTGTCACACGGCCCTACGTGCCAGCCTGTTCACAGATCCATCAGCGGGCCTCGCGCTCGCTCAGTGAGCCATGCTAGGAGCACAGCAGCCCAGACGGGAACGTCTGGCAGAGGCAGCCGTGCAGGAATGCCGTGTGGAAAGCTGGCCTGCATCACTGCCAAGGAACTGGATTAGATGAGCTGACAGGACTTGGTTTCTATCTGCAGAAGCAAATTTCTAATCTCATTTTCTGCTTTAAAATAACATGTTTCTTTTCAAAGCGGGTGCCAAGTTGTCTGATATGCAAAGTTATGACTCTTAAATACTTAATAATGAAAATGCAATTTGCAAAAACACAGCAGGCCTTATTCGAAAATGTGAAGGAAAACCCACCTCGGTTTCTCCCATTATTATTCTCAAAAACTAGGCTGCAGTGGAAGCCAATGGCAGTACGGTATCACTCCATCAGACAGATGTAACCTAAGGAGTAGCAAAAACACCTGAGCAGCAAGACTAAGTCACAGCAGGCATTAATATTAGCTCATGCAGGCCTTGACATCCTGTATGCATCATAGCTTTTAATCAGGAGTTTGCAAACACAGCATTAACCAAAAAATGCCATTTCTGTAATGTGACAAAGCAAACAGTTTATCGTGATCATGTGAAAGGTTGTCTCAAGAGTTTTTTCCTTGAGAGGGTTAGAAGCAGGAGCAGAGCTAAAATCCTGTTGCAGAAAGAGTCAGTGAAATTTTCAATGGATTTTTTATAAATCCCATCCTTCACCCCTGCTCATTGGTAACTAGGAAAGTAATTCCCTTCTGCTGTCATTTTCCCTGTGCTACCTTTTGCAGCAGTTAATAACATAAGAGTATTGGATCTGCTTTCTAACCTGCCAGATGTCTTTGGGAAGAGCCATTAAATATGCTCACAACAATCACTTTTTCAAGACAATGTAAAAGACAAGTGTATACACAGAAGAAATAAAAAAGCCTCAGTTTTCCCTCAACCAGAAAAAGAAGCCCTTAACAGAATCAACAGATAGGCAGCAGTGGGGGAAAAAAAAAAAAAGAAGAGAAATGGTACTGAATATGCAGTCCTTAATTACATGCCGAATTCTGTCAGTTGGAAGGTTTTTGAAAAATACAAAACTCCACCACTCCTCTGCAGTCACTTATTCACTTTACATATAAAACATTTTGGAAATTTTTCAAGTCTGAGTTGAAAAACTGTTGCGGGGCTCCCACTAACCAAGGTCATGGTTTAACCCCAGCCAGCAACCAAGCCCCACGCAGCCACTCTCTTATTTCCCACCAGCAGGAATGATTCTCTCTGGGGAAAGAATCGGAAGGGTAAAAGCTGGAAAACTCGTGGGTGGAGATAAAGGCAGTTTAATAGGGAAATCAAAAGCAGTGCACACAAGCAAATCAAAACAAGGAATTAATTCACTGATTCCCATGGGCAGGCAGGTGTGGCTAGCACAGGTTCTTTCCGTGGGAACATTTTGCTATATTTCATAAGCAAGATAAAGTTTGGATGTTTTGCAAACAGTTTCTCCGGATTGAGTGAGTTCGGGCCTGGCCAATTGTGCCTAGGGGGAGGTCTCGGGCTGACCAATCTGGGGCACTTCTGTAAACTCTATATATATGGAATTCAAAACAATAAAGTGCTTTTCTCCTCTCTTCGCTTGTCTGAGAACTTGGGTCAGTCCTCAGCTAGCTGCTCAACAGCGACAGGCAGGTGTTCAGCCATGTCCAGAAGAGCAGGGCTCTATCAGGTGTGACGGTCACTTGGGAAGACAAATGGCATCACTCCAACATTCCCCCCTTCCTCCTTCTTCCCCCTCACTTTATATACTGGTATCATTTGGTCTAGAATATCCTTTTGGTCAGCTGAGGTCACCTATACTGGCTGTGTCTCCTCCCAACCTCCCGTGCACCCCCCAGCCTCCTCCCCAGCGTGGCTGTATCAAAAGCAGACAAGGCCTTGGCTCTGTGTGAGCTCTGCTCAGCAATAACAAAAACATCTCTGGTTTTGATGAACTATCAACCTTGTGTTCAGCACAAATCCAAAACACAGCCCCATACCAGCCACTGTGATGAGAAATTGCTCTAGCCCCAGCCAAAGCCAGCACACCTGGTATTGGAAAAGCAGGTGGTCACAGTGAGAAGTGTGGCAGAAGACCCTCTGTCATCCAGGCTGCAGCCTCCCTTCACACATCATGATCATACCAAAATAACCAAGTAGTGCCTGTGACACACAGTGCGAGTTCAGGTCATGAAAGTACAGAGGAACCTGCTTATGGAGCTTAGCATCCTGCTTCTACCTGGAGAATCAGCACCAAGCTGTGTGTGCTTGGAAAACTTTATGTTTCTTGAAATGACAATTGTGGCTAGCACAGGTTCTTCCCATGGGAACATTTTGCTATATTTCATAAACAAGATAAAGTTTGGATGTTTTGCAAACAGTTTCTCCGGATTGAGTCAGCTCGGGCTTGGCCAATTGTGCCTAGGGGGAGGTCTCGGGCTGACCAATCTGGGGCACTTCTGTAGACTCTATATATATGGAATTCAAAACAATAAACTTTTTTTTTCTCCTCTCATTCCTTGTCTGAGAACTTGGGTCAGTCCTCAGCTAGCCGCTCAACAGCGACAGACAATTTTAAAGAAAAAAACCCTCTTGATCATAATTCTGAGTCCATCTGCAGGAAGGAAGTGAAGTCCTTTTGTGCTGATCTGTAATGAGCCTCAGGTATTGTATTTCAAAAGGAGTTTTGCTCTGAAAAACCACCTCTTATGAGGGTCTCACCCCTGGGTGATTTACTGAGAGATGTGTGCTGGGCTTTTGTTCTTCCCATGACTTTTCCCTAAATGCAGTCTGGAATTAGATTCTAAAGTCTGACTTCTTGTATATGTTTCTTGTATATATGAAGAAATACGAAAACTCTCAAAATCCTGATTAAAACCATCATGCAAAACTCCATAGCTGTGTGTTTCCATTGAGATGCCTAATTAGCCCTATGGCTACAAAGCTACATTTCACTGATAATAACCTGTGAGAATCCAGAACAAGAGCAACCTCTTTCCCTGCACATGGCCTTACAAGAAAAATCAGTCTTTGTTCTGCCAAAAAAAAAAAAGAAGCCAAAAACAAAACAACAAATAAACAAAACAAACAAACAAACAAAACACAAAAAAGGAAAAAGAAAACAGAACACCCAAAAAAACACACCGAAAAACCAAAACCCTAACCACATAGCCTATTTGCCTCTTAAATCACTTTAATTCCAAATAGTTTCTAACTTCAGTATGGATCCTAGTAAGAAAATAGCATCTCTACTTTGACCCCTCTTAGAGCAGACCCATTTCTACCTGAGCTCAGTAAGCCAGCAAGATTTTCTTACTACTAGAACTTCTCAGTTGAGACATCTCCAAGATATGGTTGCTTCCACCTGGCTCTGACTGTCCAGATTATGAACACAGATTGCTTTCCCCTTCAGTGCATTTGCACCATGATTTACATTGTGGCTTTGTTTTCAGCTCCAATTTTTATTCAGTTCCTCCAGCGAGAAAGTGTTTTTAATTGCTCAGTGGGGACAGCAAAATAAAGATGTTTGAAAACCCAGGACAGGGAGCATGTGGCCAAGCCTTTCGCTCTGTCATACTAGACGGTTTGATGTGTCTCCCACTGAAGTCTGTGGGAGTCTTTTCATTAACTTCAATATAACTTAAAATGACCTGGTAGCCTGTGGTGCCCTACACCACTCGGGTGTCCAGGATTAATTCGTTAAGTTTTGCTAAGAAAAGTTGTTTGAGGTGCCCAAGCCTTAGGCACTCAAAGAACTTTCAGATCTTGCTGCAGACCTCAACCACATGCACCTCTAGCACATTAAGGCCATAGAATAAAATAAAATGTATGAACTTTCCTTTGGCTTCAGTAACTCCTGCCACTCAGGGGCAGCTGCAAGGCTTTTCTTCAGGCTGGTGTTTGAAAGGAGCACCATTTTTACATAGGAGTAGGTCTTGTTTAATCCCTCATTGCTTTCTCCTTCACACTCCCAGAAATATATAGGGAATGTAGAGCCAAGTCATGCAGAAAATGTTAGGTTTTGCACCCTTAATCTGATTTCTCCTTCTCCACAAAGACACATCTTCCAGGCTCTGTCAGTCATCCATTGTGGTGAGCTACAGCTTGTCTTGTGCTCTAGGTCACGCATCACTGGGGTGAAGTCACCAAGATCCCAAGCACCACACGAGTTTTCCCCACAATTACTTTCGGGATACATCTGCTCCAATGTTCAACATCGTGTCTTATAACAGTGAAGCCAGAAAATTCATGCAGGAAAGCCTTTCATTTATCCCTCCCATATATGAAGCAAGTATTTTAATAAAATGGATTCATTATTTCCTGCTCTTTAGGAGATGAACAACTAATGATCAAAGAAAGGCATGGAACAGCTGACAAAAAGCTAAAATCCCACAGATTTTAGGGAGCTCAAGAACCCTGGCAGTTAACAAAGCAGGTGGCAAAGGCTGTGGTCAAGCCTTTCTGTAGGCACTGATGATTTTGGATTACACACTCCCTACCCCACAGGCTGGATTTAGAGCTAGGAAGAATGAATACTGAATATCCTCTCTTTGAGAATCAGATAGACTTCTTTTAAAAGCAAATCTAGTTGGAGAATTTCAAGAAATGTACTTCTAAAAAGTGTTAAATTAATCAGTGCCAGAAGTAGGACAGCTGTGCTCAGCACCCACTTTTAGATACTGACCTTTCGTGAGCTGCTGCTTTCCACATTTTCTAGTGGTTCACCACAGCTGTATCTATAAGCTTTGGATTTCTTCGGAGATTACCTAAATGTCACTTTCCTTGCCAACATCTCTCCAGAGACCTGATCCAACAGCCTGAAGCTCAGTGGGAATCTTTCCTAAAGTACTTTTGGTTCATCCTATTCCACTATCTCTTTGCATTCTCCACACTGGTCCACAGCAGCAGCAGAGACTCCCTCTGCCCATCTCCACATAATATCATTGCTCATGTCTTTCAAAGACAGAAAAAGGCTTCCGCTCACGGTGTCTGTTTAGGGACAGGCCTTGACAAGAACAAACATGCTCATTAATGTGAGCCTTGGGCAATCAGTGCAATGTCTCAATTTCCCTTTCTATACCTCTGGGATGGCACTCATCCCACTCTTTAGAAACCATCAGAGAGGGGCAACAAGTAGTAACCTAACCTCATCCAACCCCTGGTGTCTTCTTGCATCCTTATCAACACCCCACATCAAATCCCTATGGAATATTTTAAAGTAGATTTTAAAAAATCACTTTTTGACACTAAGCAGAGCCCAGTGTGGGAACTGCTGATGGAAAGCTGCAGCCCTGAGCTTTTGCACCAATTTAGAGATCAGCAGCAATCCAGAAGGTACAAGAACACAGCTAAAGCCCAATTATCCCCAGCTATTTACTGAAAGCTGCCTTAAAGTGCCTCTCCCCTTCTTTTTTCCCTTTTTAATGAAGCCTTCCTCAGAACAGTGTGAGTGAAAGTGTGCTCCTTCCCATGCAGTGATAGGAGGGAGAAGGGAGAAACATCCACTTTATGGAACAAGGGAGTAAAGGGTAATCAGAGCAGTGGCAGCGACTCAGGACTAACGGGTGCCCTGATGAAACAGGATGTGCTCCTCCCAGCAACGATCAGCCCCTACCCACCAGCTGATGGGCTCTGTCCAGATTCCCACCAATACCATAACAGGTACAAGCAAGCTCTCGAGCCTCCCATTTCCAAAGAAAGTGGGAATTCAGAACTTTTATAGTTGAGTTTATAAATTCATAGGCAGCAATGCAATAGCTAATGCTTGGGCTGGAGGTATAACAAGAGGTTTTGCTGAAATTCCCCCAGAAAATTTAAAAACAAAAATCAGATGAGTGCTGCTCTCAGCTGTAGGCCTTTCCTTGTAATGAGATGTGCAGCTGAAGCAATTACTAACTTTAGTTTTTCATAAAAAGCAATAGCAGTTTGACTAGGAGGCCTTCCTCCAGGAATGAGCAAGTAAATGAAAGCATTAAGTTAATAAGGGCTTGAGTGCTTCAGATCATTACAGAGATGGCCTACAGCTCCACACTTCACCAACTTGATTTTTTTTTCTTTTTTTAATATTATTGTCAAAACAGCTTGAAGAAAACCCCCTCTGAACTCAGCATTAAATGCAGCATAGACAAACACCTGCTTTCCTCCATTAAGCAGTATTTTTAAAAGCAAAAAACTAATAATTAAATTCCACTGATGAAAAATTGCTTCTAATAAATAAAGAAAAACAGATGACTTTGGCCTCTGAAGTTTTCATGTCAGTGACGTGAGCTGCTTCTGAACCAATTGATCAACATGTGTTGCAGGAGCTGGGAGCAGCAGTACAGAGAAACTCCCTTTTCAGCTACAGCTAGAGACATCTTGGGATACTGTTCCCAGTGTTTGAGCAACAGCCAGGGCAGTCGGTGGTTCCTGCAAGCCTGGCATCCCCACAGTTAAACCCTTTTTATCCTGCCCTTGCCATCCACTGATGGGCAAACTTGCTTTGGGGCAGGTCCAGGACTGGGATCTGTGCAGTCCAGAACAAAGCTGGAGCTTCCACCTAGGATCAAGGTTGTCATGCACTGCCTGATTGAAGGTCCTTCATGGAGGCTGGGGCTAAACTGGCCTAGACCCACCATGGCAGTGGTGTTTACCCTCACCCCCTGCCAGGGCAGCATGCCCAGGATGCTAACAAACTGCTTCCATATCTCAACCAGGACACATTTCCACAAAAGATGGAAATTCTCCAGGGGATACCTGGACAGCAGAGTTCTTCCTTCTATTGGAGACTTCTTATAAATTATCAGCCTTTTTCCCTCCCCTCCCACCTCCCTCAGGCACATTCCTAACTCAAAACATCTTTATTCTAAACTCTGAATGTGATCAACTATACATAACCAGAGAGTGCTTCAGGCCTTCACTCCCTTCTACACACCCACTTCCAGAGGGGTTCACAGAATCAATTAGGTTGGGAAAGACCTGTGAGAGCATCAAGTCCAACCTGTGACTGAACATCCCATGTCAAGTAGATCATGGCACTGAGTGCCATGTCCAGTCTTTCTTTAAACACCTCCAGGGACAGTGACTCCGCTACCTCCCTGGGCAGCCCATTCCAATGTCTAATCACCTTCTGTAAAGGAATTCCTCCCTATATCCAACCCGAATCTCCCCTGGCACAGCTTTAGACTGTCCTCTTGCTAGTTGCACGGGAGAAGAGACTGAACCCCACCTGGCTACAACCTCCTTTCAGGCAGGAGTTGTGGAGAGTGTTAAGGTCACCCCTGAGCCTCCTTTTCTCCAGGCAAAACAACCCCAGCTCCCTCAGCCAAGTTCCAGAAGCAGGGAAGTCATATTGCGTATGAGGTTACTGCAATATCACAAACCTAAGCTGGTTATTTGTTTCTTCTTTATTTTAAAAGCTACAATATTCAGGTAGCTCAAGGAAAAACAACCTTTGGATTTTGTCTGCTCATAAATCCATCACAACAGCTTGGGGAAAAACAGTAAATAAGATATTGGAAGAAGAGCACAAGAGGCCAAAAGAAGAGCATCTGCCTTTGGATGTGCTATTTGCAACCAAAGTCAGGTAGCAGGCTGTGATATTAGTGTATGGTATTGATTTGTTCTTAATCCAGAGAAATGCCCCTGTAATGAACTCTGCTGTGCCCTTAATGATTTCATATTGAAGGATGTTAGGTGCCTTGCTCATAACAGAGTAACAGCAATTCCAAAAATAGCAATCCTCATAATAAAATGTTATTGAGAATCCTGAATTTCAATATAAAAGGGACTCTGCTGTACTCAAGGGCTTACTAGATACAAATGCATACTTTAAAAAGTTGTATTAAAGTCATGTTGGTACCTGAGTTACAGAGACACTGTGAGATGCTGCTCCAGGGAGCATCTGAGCCCCAGGTCCCCAGGAAACTTTTAGGCAGATGTAATACAGGCTGGATTTAATCCCACCAGATGACTGGGGCTGCATGTCTAGAAAAGACCTGAGATGATTTTGTGAGCTGACTGCGATGGCAGGAGAGTGTGGCTGTAGTGCTCCTCAGCAACTAACAGGGACAGCACAGGAACAGGGTGCTGGGCCAGGTGACGTGCCTGGTCCTGGCTCTGCTGCTCATCCCCAGCCTTTGGCAGAAGCCTTCCAGAAGGCCACCACCAAGCTGCCACTGCAACTGGTGCAAGGGGGCTCATGGGAGAGGGCAGCCACTGTCAGCTTCCCAGTGGGAAGAAGCATTCCCACCAAGATATAGGCCACCACAAAAAACTCAAGAGCTAGGAGCACCAGGTCTGAGGTTGACCTCACTTGCAGTGATTCCTCAGCCTCAGCTTTGTCAGTGATGCAAACCACAGCCCCAGACTAAGCCCGTGGGGCTTCCTGGCCCCTGTCAGCAGAGACCTCATCCTGCAGGCTGGCCCAGAGGGCAGGACCCCAGTGCCTGGGAAGGATGTTGGCTGCCCATCTCCCACCACGTGGTTAATGCCAGAGACCCTCTCCTGGACTAGAGGTGCAGAGGGGAAGACCCAGCCCTGCAAAGAGACTGGGGAGCAGCGTGAAGCCTTCAAATAACTCTCAGGCACCAACTGACTTCATTAAGAGCAACCAGGGGCATCTCCTGCCACCTCTAGTGGGACTGGGGACACGATTAATTAGCTGGAGGAAACAAGGGGTGAACATTTACCTCCTACAAGCCCCAAAAGCAAGCTCAGGGCTTGGCTTTTAGGTTATCAAGGATGTAGACTAGAAAAAAAGCCATTATCATAATTATGCCTAATTAAAACCACAATTGCCTTAATTATAGCCTGTTGTTTCTGACCCCTGCCCAGGAGGTGATGCCAGCCAGACTGCCCCAGTCTGCAGGGTCTGTGTGTGGGTCAGATGGGACTGAAGGGGCTCTGGTTTGCTGCATTCTCCAGGACCCTTTCCTGGGGAAAAGTGGTATTAAAAACTGGACCAGAAAGGTGAACTTGTTCCCTGAACTGTCTCACTCTCCCCAAACCCCAAACTCCCTCTCTGCTCCAGCTAACAGTTAACCCTCAGGCTGGCAGTGCCTGGTCCTCCCCAGGGAGACAAGGAGCATCCCTGCACCCTGTCTCTGAGAGGAATTCTGAATCCTAAAGTAGCGAAACAAGAGAAGCAGTGCATGGAGAGCTGAAGCTATTTGCATCCACATTCCAGAAACCTCTGCCTGCAAGAGCAGAATCAAGTTTACTCAAAGCTCCAGGCTATGTGAAATGAGAAAAAAAGACTGATTCTAAACCAGGAACTGCAGTTTGACACCAGTGATGTGCATTTCCCGTTGCTGGTTTCAGAAGAGGATTGCCACCAGAGTTCTGCAGTTTTGTAGGGTCATAACTCCTTTGGAGAAATATTTTTATAGTTACTTACATTACAGGCAGACCTGAAGAGGTGCAGCTGTGACTGAAGCTCCGTGGAGCTTGGCACAGCTTGAACAGATGCTAAAAGGAAGTTTTCAATCAAAGAGGACAAGGAAAAGGAAACACTGCTAGGAATTGATTTGTCCAGCTTGCTGAGCAGACCCTGGCAGGGGGCTCAAAGGTGAGCAGGAGCTCAGCTCTCACTCAGGAGGTGCAGGATGAACTTTTCCTGCACTGCTATCTGCTCCTCCACTCCCATCCAGCACCAGCACCAGTAACATCCAAGTAGCTACTCATTTCACCAAAGGGGTCATGAGCTCTGCCAAAAACCCTGGTACAAGAGTTTCCAAGCAAACTGGGGACACAACTCCTGTATTCCAGGCAGAACTTGAACCACATCCCCACCAACCCACCATTCTGTTTGTGAAATGCTGCCTCTTTTCACCCACGTTTGTTTAAATTCAGTTCACTCCCTGAAGGCAGAGTTGGATTTTTTTGGTGTAAAGGGGGCCAAGAGCCCACGTTTGTTGGAACTGTGGTTTTAACAGCCTGATCCCGTGACACTGCCTATGGTAAGTGAACTGTAAAATATGTGTGAAAAATATATTTAGTACATATGCAACCTTCTTTGCTGTTCCATGAATTAGGGCTCTGCTCCCTGTTTTGGGGTTCAGGATTTTTCAGTCTGAAACTGTAGACAAACCTCAAATGTTTCTTTTGAGTAATCCTGCCACAACTGCCATCTAGAGCCTAAACAACTGAATCATTCATGAGCCCATCGGCAGAGCACGAGGCATTCAGCAGAAGAAAGAGAACGTCAGCCTTTAACTGGCTGCTATTAAAAACCTGGAAAAGGGTGGTGGGAGAGGAAGGAGGAAAAGGAAATAAATTATAATGTTGATCATGTTTGTGGAACGATGATGGAAGAGGGATGGAAAACACAAGGACAAAATGTGAATTAGCCTGGGATATCTTAGACAGCTGGGCACATTTAAATGGGACAAGATTTAATTTAGGTAAATATATAATAGGTCCTAATGATGCTTAGTACATAACAGAGGAATAACATGGAAGAGAACAGCCACAAGAGCTGGGTGTGGAGGGACATGCCTTCAGATGTTATTTTGTAGTGCCATTAGCTCTTATTTCAGTCTGGGGGGAGCTGAGCTGACACCTTCCTGGTGAAGATAGCAGCTGAAGTCCCAAAACCTGAGCCTGGTGCCTCACATTTCAGGTAATCATTGCTTAATGCTGCATCCAAAAATGGACAACAAGGAATTAAAGCATGTAAAACAACATGGGAAAGCAATCAGTCACTAAAGACTGTTTGGGAAGGTAAAAAGCTGATTAAACAGGAACCTCTCCCAGGAACCAAAGAGGAGGGAGAGGGGAACCATGACTCTGGAAGGACCAAGCACATTTTTGTGGTGTCAGACTTCTGGGATAAAGGGGTTCCAGCCTTTCTGAGCAAAATAAGAAATACAAACCTCACCTGTAAAGGTTCCTGCAGGCAGTGAAAATCCTCCAGCATGGCAGGAGATCTATAGATGTATATACACACATATATGGTCAAAGCTGTAAAGCATCACCCCACATCTCTGCACCTTGGTGTCAGTGCCTGCTTTGGTTGGTCTGTGACCCAGGGGTGCAAGGGGCCTCAGTGTGACCCTGACGCTTGCCCCATGGCTGCCAGGGACATGTGTGATAGCCATCAAAGTCCCACCTGGGACTGCAGGGGGACAGGGTTGGCTTTTGCTGTCCCAAGGGAGACAGCAGTTGGTGGCAGGATCGGGCCCTGCCAGGGCACCGGGCTCTCACTACACTGTGTGGGTAGAAAGTGCTCTTCTCTTGTCAGCAAGATGGTTCACTACACAGAAAAATGAAGCCTGGAAATGACTTATGCTCAGCAGCTCCTCTTCTGCAGAGAGGAGCTGTAATCAGAAGAGGAAAAGCTGCTGATCCTGATGGCCTCGGCACGTGCAGCATCCTTTCTGTTAATGCACGCAGCCGGGAACACACAGAGGAGCAGCCTCCTTTACAGGGCATAAGAGGACTTCAAAACCCCAGTGTGCCTGCGGATCTGCTGTGCTGGAATGAGTCACCAAATGCATTTGGGGGGCATCAGCATCCTTGCTGCTCATGTGATTACAGCTAGTTTGAGAGCATTACGCTCCCTCCCCACAAGGAATTTGTCATCTTTGAAGGCACCACATGAATCTGCCCCGCGTTGCCTCTGTGGCCAGCTGGGTGGTGCCACTGGCAGGAAAGAACAGAGCATTTCCCTTTGCTATTTCCCAAGCAGGCTGTATTTGTCCTATCTCACCAGGGAGGAGAGCATCACTGCCTGAGCCTCGACTTTCTCTCCACTGCTGCAACCGTGTTCAGTCCCAGCCCATCAAGAAAACAAGGACATTACAACCACCACTGAAGGGAGACTTAATATATGGCAAAAGAAAAGGGCACCAAGGCCTCCCTAGGGGGAACATTCCCTCCAGTTAAATGGCAGGCAAAGAAAGGGCATGTGTGTGAACTGGTTTGGGGTTAGAAGCAGCCTTGCAGGGGAGCGTAAAATACTCTTCTTTGAAAAGTAGTCTTCTTTGAAACTGCAGGAATAGGGTGACTGCACAAAGCTGGACCCTTGCAGAAACTGTTTACCACTACAGCTGTTTTACCTTTTATTCCTGAGCAAAGTGTACTGACCACTTGCCCCCCCCAGGAAGGCAGACCCTGGGCTGAGCTGCAAAGCGCAGTTAGCACAGCTGAAATCTCCAGGATCAAAGGGAGACAAGGCTGTGCTCCTGTCTCGAGAGGGAGAAGCACCCAAGAGACCTGAGGCTGCGGGCGATGGGGATGCTATACGATGGCAATAGCACCTTGATCAGGAACACGGCAGAAGCCCTTTCAAAGAAAAAGACATGGCTTGTAAGCAATAGCTTCATGCTTAGAGATATTGTGCTCCAGACTTCACAGACACCACCCCACGACAGTCTTGCAGAAGGGGTGCTAATTTCTCTTCGGGGGTGGGAAAGGATGGCCACACTGCACTCCTAAGGACACGGAGGGGAACGGGACAGTCCTTCCTTCTCGGTTTGTGCTCCACCTTCAACTCACTTCTCCTGGAAAAGGGGCTTGGGAGAAGGTCTCAAAAGTACACAGCCACATTCCTGTCTTACCCAATGCATCCCAGGAATGCCCAGCAGTCCCGCGGCAGGGCACTGGCTCACGCCGCCACTCCTGATCCAGCCCGGTCCTTCTCCCCTGCGCAGGCAAATACACTTGCAGCTGTTTTGGGCAGAAATCCCTGCTCAGAGCCGAGTGCGGGCCAGGCCAAGCTGACAGCCTGTCCTGCGTGAGCAGTGCGGCACTGCAGCCTAAGAAGCAGGCCCGTTTCTGGGGCTGGAAGGCGCGGCGTTCCCGGCGCGGGAGCAGCGGCGGGACCCGTGCGGGACTCCCTGCGACTGGGACAGCGCCTCGCCCCCAGCGCCACCGCGCGGCCGCACGTCGCACTGCGGGCGGGACCACCGCCGGCGCGGAACGCGTCACGGGGCATTCCCACACCCGCATCCCAAACGGAAATAAGGAAAGACGGCACGCGTCTGCTCCCGCTCTTTCACCTGCCGGTGATGCAAGGCGGCGGCTGCTGCTCTACAGCACCCAGAGCAAACGCTCAGCACACGGCACCCACCCACCCTGCTACCCACAGTGACAGGAGAGGCTGCCCTGCTGCAGTAGCCCTACAGGAACCTGTCCTTGTAGCCAAGATGGAAAGGGGAAAGATTTCCACTTCCTTTGGGTAAGTGGGAACAGCAGAGCCCTGAGCTGGCGTTCTGAAGCAGACCTGACCAATACTCACAGAACAAAGAAGGGAAGTTACCTGATGGCAAAGACCCTGTCTTGCCTGCCTGGGCACTCTGCCTGGGACAAAGAGTAGCCCATGTGACAAAGGAAAGCGCACAGACCCTGGAGCAGCGCGGGGTGCCCACATCGTGCACAGACCGTGGCTGCACGGGGTGCAGAGGGCTGGGAAGGGTATTCCATAGCCCCATGGAGGTTCCAACAGGACACATTTATACCCCCGTGGCAGCTAATAATACACTAATAACTACCTATACTAATAAATCTACTATTTATTTTAATAAATAATCATAGTTTTTAGGTTGCAATAGGTGACTATACTACTGGATCCTAAAAGATAACATTGTAAATAAAATATAATAGATCCCAACAGTAGAATTTATTGATAATTGATAGCTAATATCAATACTATAGATGCTAGTGCTTACAGGAGATTATAATAAACACTAATAAAATAAACTATTACTAATTAATAATAAATATTAATAAAGCTAATAACCACCCCTGTCACTACCCTGACAGGACAGAAGGCAAATGATGGATGACACCTCAGGCCCCTGGGTGACCCTAAGGCCTAGGGATCCCCTGGACTGGCAGTGTTTGATCCATTACACCAAAGTGCCCCTTC
Source organism: Entomyzon cyanotis (assembly GCA_024500445.1). NCBI lineage: Eukaryota > Metazoa > Chordata > Aves > Passeriformes > Meliphagidae > Entomyzon > Entomyzon cyanotis. The sequence goes on along the minus strand of JAKEPQ010001030.1, from coordinate 44,973,200 downwards.
CCATTCGGCCCCAGCTCATAATAATTAACCTGTGCTCTCATTCAACCCCTTGACAAATTATCAATGACCTCAACCCATGTCGTCATTTGATCCCACAATCAAATGAGACTCAAATTACCTCAAGTAACCCCAAATCACCCCAAGTAACCCCTCTCAAGGACTCCAATGACCTGAGGTTCTGCACCCTCAGCTCTCAGGTGCCCCAGGGAGGAGCAGCCTGCAGCACCCCACAGCAGCACATCGTAACCAGGCTGGCAGGATTAGGTTTTTTTCTTTGGGTTTTGGGTTTTTTTTTTTTACCTTTTTCTTAGGGAATTTTCTCCCATCTGTTGCCTGGGAGATGATAATGACCAATACTTGGGAGAACAAATGACATGTCTGGGGGGAGGAACAGGGGGAAGGGGTGTAGCTGGCTGCACCTCTCTTACCGGAGGGGCTTTCTCTTGGGAAGGGCAGAGATACGACGAGATTCTTGCTGGGGGTGAGGGGCTGGCCTTAGCTCCTAGCTCTCTCTCGCTCTCAGGATCAGAGGAAGGATGGCCGGCCTACGGTTGCTGTGGGAAGAATTTGCTGCCACCGCGGAGCACCATCTCTTAATGCTTCTACCGTGAGTGAGCCTTTACTCATAAGAGCAGCTGTTGAACTGGGACCTTACTAACACCTGACCTCACTGGAAAAGGACCGTCACTACCTTCTCGGGTGCCTCAGGAAAAACTCGGGACCCTGAGCTCCTCCCCCTCTGAGGGAGCACTTGGGAGCTGGGCTGCCACTGCTCCGGGTTTCTTGCTACACTCTATCCCAGCAGCCTGTGCCTGCTGGGGCACCCCGCGGCTCCTGCTATGGAGTTTCTGCTACCTTTTGCTTGCCACTCTGGGTGAGCCCGCTCCTGCCATTCCAGCCGCTGCCTCGAGGTTCCCACTACAGCCCATCTCGCCATCTGAGCGGCACAGATACCAGCTGCCACGCGAGGCTGCAAAGGAAGCCCCTTTTTCCATCTCTTCCTGCCAAAACTGCGTGAGGGAGACACGACTGAGCTCGCGCCACAGCGCCCCCTGCAGGCGCGGGGGAATCATCGCCGGCTGTGACCGGAACTGCACCACAGGGGAAGGCGCTCGACAGCTGGGAGAAGGCTGCTCCTGGGTTTCTCCTTTTGTTTGTTGTGGCTTGCTTGCCTTGTTACACATATACATACCAGTAAAGAACTGTTATTACTTTTCCCACATTTTTGGCTGAAAGTCCCTTAATTTCAAAATTATAGTAATTCAGAGCGAACAGGGTCATATTTTCCGTTCCAAGGGAGGTTCCCACCTTCCTTGGCAGACACCCGTCTTCCAAACTAAGACACAGGGGCAGGGATGCAAGGCAGACTCTCCCACAGCTTCCTTCCCAGCCTGGTCCCTCCATCCATCTTCTTCTTAAGGAGTTGGCTTCTCAGCAGCAGGATCTGAGCAAGCCAGAGAACTCACCTGGCTCATGGTAACCGTTCAATTTGGTGCACAGTCAGTACAGAGTCTTAAGCTTTATTTTTCTATTGGCCAGCAACTTAAACTGGGTTAAAAAAAACCAAAAGCAATGAATATTGTTACACAGAGAAAAAGTATAAAACAACTCAGTGGACACAAGCCAACTTACTGTTCATGTCTCATTCTTCCTGGCCTCTCCCAACCCTGTACAACGTGTTTGAAGGGAATGGGCAAAGACAACTATGAAGATATGCTTAAGAAATCAGAAATATTGCTTCAAGCAACATTCTCAATATTTTCCTCTTAGTTAGTAGTCAATACTTGTGAAGGAACTTTTTACTATAAAACAAGAAATAATTTAGAGATTTCTCCCTTAGATCATTACAGAATAATTTAGATTTCTTTCCTCTCTTTCCTGCTGCTGCGGAACCAAGGATACACCTCAGTTCCTCCACTTCTCTTTTGGCATTAGTTGAGGATTATTTCATAGGACTGATAATGGAGGAGTTTCAGATTGACCTACTCTGATTTTTAACGTGTCGCCCTTTAGCTCCAGTCCAAGATTTCTGCTCTGTGAACCAAAACCCCCACAATGCTGCAAGACCCTTTACTGGTCTGGATGATTTTGCTTATGTAGGCTGTCTGCTGCTGGCAACAGGGCTCAGCCAGCATTGCTAAAAGGCCAGAGGAGGGAAGAAATTCATTTATGAAAGTCTGAGCTTGTCTTCACTGCTCAGAAACACCGAACTCCCCTTTCTGCTGCTTCATGAGTGTAACAGGCATACCAGGAAGGAGGAGACAAGAGGAACACAAGATGCCACGAACTCCGGCTAAGATCCTGCTAGCACCAAGTCCATGGCAATGTCTGTGTCCTGTATGTATCCAGGATCCCAGTGCAGAGACAATACTTAATTAAAACCTATTCCTCAGCAGCAAACAGCTAACCCAGCACTACCAGCTTACGAAGCACGCTGGGGCAACTGGTTGAAACTGACTCTCCTGACCTTCTCAGCCGTAACCAGTAAAGTGAGCTTCCAGACAAAGCCAGAAAACCCTCAACTGATTATCAAGCTCTCTGGAGGCTGATAAAACATTGGTGTATCATTTCCTGCCCAAGGGAGGCAAACCTGGAGGTTTTAATTAGAAAAATCAAACCACGGGAACCTCTCAACATGTAACAGACGAAAAAGGTATTTCCACTAACTGAACAGGCCAAAGGGTAGCAAGATATGTCAGCCCCACAAACAGACCAGTTCTCCACCAAACCTCATCACAGGATAAAGAGGTAGAAATAGAGTTCTCACTCATGCTGGAAACCACTCAATAAAACAGACTAGACCCAAAAAAGGCAGTCCATCATCTTTGCTCCAGAATTGCTGGGACGCAAAAGGCCTCTTGTGGTTCCTAATGGCACTGTGTTGGAGAAGGCTTCAAGGAAGAGGAGGAAGACTTGCTGAGAAATCCTAAGGCACCCAACATCTTGGCAATGTGAGTGTCATGACTAGATTTCAGCTGCACCAAGTTGTGATCCCAGTTGGCAGGGCAAGTAGCTCCTGCCCCAAGTAACCAGGCAGACATCCTCTCTGGTGGAGAACAGCTGTGTTAGGACATTGGTGCACACTTGGGAGGAGGGAGAGAAATCTTCCATGTATGAGAAACTCAGCACTGGCTCCAGCTCAGTGCAGAACCATCATCTGTCCTCACAGTCAATGCCCGGTACTGCTCTCTTCCTAAGAAAGCAAATTCTTGTACAGCATCCTGACAGCTTCATGTTGGCTCGGGAAAAGCCTCAAGGGAAATGGCCTTGGATAAATCTTGCTTTGTAGTTATATCAAGGGACTGTTGTGCTAAAGCTGCTAGCAGAAGATCCACAGCTCTTTTCTTTCTTGACACTGAAGAGGACCCGCTGAATTCCCAGCTGCCTTGTACACAACAAGGAGGGTGACTTTCCCCAGAGGGGCAGGTTCTAAAGGCATTCAATTACAGAGCCAAGTCCTCAGGTTGCAGACACTTTGGTGGTAGTGGTGGTGGAGAGTGGTCAGGTTGGCAGGTGCTAAGGGAAATGGCAGAGGGGGAGCGACAGAGCTCTCACAGCTATTAATATGGTTCTGACTTTAAACTCTTGTACAAGCAGCAGGTGAATATCATCCCAAAGATCTACAGTGTAAAGGGAATAAAAAAATATGTGAAAAACACAGAATGGATGCAGCAGAGTCAGCAACTTGCACGCCAACACTTCAGACCCACACTGGAGTGTCAGCCAGCTCTTGCCTGGGGATAACACACTCCAGCTTGCAATAGGCAGCAGGAAAGAACAATCTGTGCTAATCCTTGTAATTAACCACCAGTAGCTTCCTGGGGTGTAATCTGGCTGCTTGCCAGAACAAATGGGAAGATGAGGAACTCCCAGACACATCTGGTTCGGGAAAAAAGAGTATCCTGTGCCCTCCCCTCTCAAAATGAGAGTGGGAGACATTAATAACCTAGCCCTTTATTCATCACCCTCTCGCAAATTATCGCAGACCCACAGGGCTGTTCTTCAGCATGACACAGTGGAAGGAAAAATTCTGTGTGACTCGAGATAATCCTTAGGATGCCGGGTGGGAAGGTCCCTGCTGCGGGGCGGGCAGTTACGGGACACGGCCACAGGAGGGCTTCCTCGGGCTGCCGAGCCATGGCCTCCCACGGTCCCAGAGCACAACTCCTTCCCGGCCCTGCTGGACATGCACTGTCACCTGCAGGGAATTCGCCCGACTGGCACAAAGGCTTTTCCTTTGCAGCTGGTGAATTCTCAGGTCCCCAAAGTACCTGGGAATTCCTCCTTGCTAGGCAGGGAAGAGCAATAAAAAATCTATTTTCCATCCCTCAGCTGAGGGGTTCCTTCAACTTCTGCCCAGCACCCCCAAAATTCCCCTCAGCCCTTTACCTGCACACAAGCAATGCTGATGCCCACTGCCCCAATAATTTTCAGATGCTCTTGAATGAAGTTTTCCAGCTTGGTAATGCAACCACTCTGCAGGGTGAAAGGAGGGACATGAAAAATCAGCTTCATTTTAACTTCTTGCTCACTTTAATCCAGTGGCTGTGAACCTTAAAAGCAGCACTTTAACGTAAAGTGGTGTCTGTGAGCAATCTCTTCCCCTCAATATCTCTCGAAAAGCTAAGCAGATGATGTGAACTGCATCATGACTGGTACTGCTCAGGACCAACTGGTTCAGGAACCTCTGAACAAACCCAAGGTGGCTGCTGGCTGGGCAGGAGAAATGCAGAAGAACCAGCCACATCACACACACAGTGTCATTCTTTCAGGTATGTGGAGAAAGATTCCCTCACTCACTGCTTAGCTCCTACCTGGAGGGAATGTTTACTCCTGTGATGCCAAAAGGTAAAGGAAATGCTGCTGAGTGCATCCAGTACCAAGAACTCTAATAGCTGAAGCCCTGTAAGAGTTAAGTTCTTGTCACTGCTATTTTTCACAGCAGTGAGTTTTGGTGCGAACCTGGAAAGCCAGACTCTGTCTGCCTCTGCCTTTCAACTGTCAATCAAGGACCAGAAGTATCTCCATTTGCACCTCACTGAGTAAATCCAACCACAGGAAGCTGTGTCAAATGTAGGACTTGCATCCAAGTCTCTTGCGAGAACCAGTAACTTCTGCTTCCTCTATCATTAGCACACACAGTGGTAATACATATCATTTATTATTTTCCTCTATATCTACATATTAAACAATAGTCTATAGAACCGAACACTCAGCTAAAGAAGCGAATTCTACATCCTAAGGAATGCTACTGAATTTGAAGCCTACTGACAGTTTGCAGTAAAAATCCAACACCCACACTCCGTGTCCACCTCCTTTACACTCTTTGTGACAGGTGGCTCTGCAGCCCTTCTGCTCCTTACCTCCTTGTAGATGTTGGAAGGATGGTCTCTTCTGCCACACAGGTCAGTGATTGTCTTACAGCAGCTGTCTGGGACTTTCCTCCCACTGGCCTCTGGAGATTTGATCCACAGGCTGTCAGCCCAGTCCGTGTAGTTGTTGCTCCCACAGCACTTGAACTGGACACACAAAGAGCAAAGGCTGAGCCAGCAAGCACTGCAACCTTCTTCTCCCTCCAGCCTCCCACACCAAGCCCTGGGCTTCAGTGTCCTCTGCAGACACTCCAGCTATCTCATGGGTTTGGGTTTTTTATAATTATAAGTGACTTTTGCGTTAAGAGTTCCCCAAATGGCCATTAAATATCAAGTTCATCCATCCTTCAGCAGCTGTGACTTTTGTTACTGCTGGGACGAACTGTAACCAGAGTGCACCTGCAGCTGCCTCAGCTCATAGCTGTGTGTTAATGAAGGCAACAGGATAAGTTTAATTACCAGTTACCATCATAAATGCACCTGCTATGGCAGTATGCATAGAGTGATCCCTGTGCTTTGAAAGTGCCTATGTACAAGGGTCCTTTCTGTGGGAAAATCTCAGATCTGTGGCAGCCCTAACCTGAACCACCCCTGAGCCAGGCACAGTGAGCAACACTGGCAGGAGAGTTCTTTCATTACATCTTGTTCTCTAGGGTACTGAGAAGCTTAATGAAAAGTGTCAGAAATTTCTCCAAAGCTCTGAACTGGGAAAGTAGAAGCAGCTGTCAGAGTGACTTGGCAGCTCCAGTTCACTGGGAGCAGCTCAGATATCGTTTCCCCAGTGTCACTGGTCATGCAATTCAGTGATCACACCATGCTGTTCTACCAGTTGCATGGCTCAGGCCCTGCACCTCACCCAACTTTGTCTGGAATCAGAACAAGCAGAACATACAGTCAGCACACAGAAGAAATATCTGTAGGTTGGGTATCAACAGATGCCTTTTGTGTGCTTGACTTTCAGCCCTTCAGTTGCATTAATTCTACCCACCTCCTGCTGCAGTTTGTCTACTGCATTGGTAACACTCTCTTCTCCTTCCCTCCGGTACTTCTGGGTCATGGTGTTCTTCAAATTTTGCTTCAGCTCCAGGCTCAGCTGAATGGAAGAGACAAGTGGGATAAAATCACAAGGCAAACTCACTCCTCAGAACGACCCAAAGCTCTGCATACATTCCATTGCCTTTGCTCCAATAGGAGAACTGAGAACCTAGTGGAAGCTACAGCTTCCTTCAAGATCATCCTCCATGGCTAGACCAGACAGGCTTATTTCCAAATGATTACAGATCAGGCCTCTGTTTTAGTAATTGGAAGGAGGTGCTTTGGGACCAAGTTTCAACCTGCGTTAGATAACCCCACATGGCATCTCACCTTGAAAATGCAAGATTGCCAAGACGTGCCTGCAATGAAAAGGAATATAAAAGTGTGCCTGCTTAAACATGAATATGCCTGTGAGACCATGTGCAGTCTTCTCCTTCCAAAGGCTGTAACAAAACACTAAAAACTAAATCACTCCATCCAGGAGCAGGAAGAAATCAGAGTCATTGGCATGATGGACTGAAGCCACACAGACCAAACAGCTCTTGTATCATTTTCAAAAATGATGCCACAGGAGGGAATTAAGAGTGTGATTGCAAAAATCACTGCAAGGCCTTTCTGGGTAACAGAGAGACAAAGTCTGACTTTGCAAGAGCAGAACTGAAAGCATCATCATAAACCACTGGCATGTTCAGGTGATTGGATTCACTTATTCCTGTGGAGACACTTTTAATCTAGCTGAATACTTCTCACCTTTTGGTGACAGCCAAAAAGTGCCAAAGAGCTGCATTTTTTTTTTTTTTCATACTGCTTCATGCAGCAACATTGCTTTAGTCCAACACCTTTGAAATGCCAAGTTTCCTATACCAATAAAAAACATGAACATCTGTTTTAGATGGGGTCAATGGATGAAACAGCTGAGCAACCTCTTTATATATCTTTTATTCTACATAGTAAGTAGTAAATGAGAGGTCAAACATCTGGTTATGCTGAACTGTGCAAAATACAGTCTGGAGTTTATTCTCCTTTGAAGCACTTTTTTCCAACCCTGCAGGTCAGATGGGGCCAACACCTACCTCACAGAGATGATATATCATTCATTAGTATTCACAAAATGGTTTGAGATCCTGGGTCGGGAAGTTCTACAGAAATGCAAAGGATTTAGCATAATAGAAAGGAAAAGGTTCAGCCAGTGGAAGGCAGAGGCAAATAAAGTGGAGAGTCCATTAGCAGAATTATGACGGGAGAAAAGCAGTTACCTGCAGGCTCACGGGGAAGAACTGCAGCATGGAACAGAGACAACAAAAGAAGCAGTTTAGACACACAAGAGGCAAACCTTGGACACCAAAGCAAGGGCTGAAATAAAAACAGTGGCAAACAGAGCAAAAAGCCTGCAACCAAGAGAAAACGAGTATTTATCAGCCAGAGGGCGAAGGGATGTGCAGCTGTTGAGCTGAGATGCACTCAAGTGATCTAAAGCACTCAAGGGTACAGTTCTGAATATGCTGTCCCTTATTTCAACCCAGGGATCAGCTTGTCTTCATCCATTGCCACATACAAACCCAGTGCCTTTGCACAGATGGATGGACAGATCCTGGATTCCTGCCATGCCTGCCAGGATTGATCTTTTCCTGTTAAATATGCACACTCATACCCCAGATCCCTCCTGGCAGGAGCCAGTACAGTTCTTTGGCTTCTTGCAAACCACCAGTGCCCATCCAAGACAAAGCACAGAAGGTCCAAGAGAAAATGGAATGGCAAGGAATCCTGGCAGTGAAGTCAACAAGATGGGATATTCAGCTGCTTTTCAGACAGCCATTTGATAACAATCCTAATTTTCCACTTCCAATCAATTTCCAGACATGAGAGCAACTTTGCAGGCTGTTTGTGCTTTGGCAGTTAAACTCCCTTTGAAAACAAAGTGATGACTTAAGCTTTGCTCTTGGCAACTGCAAAGAGTGCCAGACCTGCAGCTGTTGGGAGCCTGTCCTTTTTCTCCAGCCCCTCAGCTGGGCTGCCTAAGTAATGCTCTCAAAAACTTCTTGTCCTGAAACGACCTCTCAGCTGGACCATTCATTACCTTTGCCAGATGCAGCAGGAACTGTTCCTATGTCCTGAACATGCTAAGTGGCACTAACGTGATTTCAGTTGCTTGCATTATGCCTTAAAGGGTGTTAGGAGAGCTTCTGGACCTACCCAGCCTCCAAAATTGTCTTCTACAAAGGTCTGCAGAAAAACAGTGCACAAAGTGCACCACAGGAAGGGGCTGAGCAGCCTCCCTGGAGTAATGACCACCACTCTGTCAAAACCAGTAAATAGTCCAAGTTCTTCTGTAATGGAGGGGAGTGAGTAGATGAATCACAACCAGACCAATGTCCCAAGCATCCAAGCCAAATTTTGGCTGGAGAAATGGGATGATAATGAGCTATTCTCTCTCCCCCTTGTTAGAGTGTCTAAGGACTAATGTCCGCTCACCTGCTGGTAGTAGATATAGGCCAGGATTCCAGCAATGATCTCCAGGAGAAAGATGCACAGCAGCAATATGAAGTACTGTAAAATAATAGGGAAAAGAGGACATTAGAACAGATAATAAAGAGATGCTGAGAGGCATCCTTTTCTTTACCTGGTAAAATGACTGACCCTGTATTCATCAATGCTTTTCTGCAGCAGTGTTCAAGGGCAGGGACTGGGATTAAGACTTCAATAGGGTAGGAAAGGAACAATCCCACAGGTGAAAAAAAAAACAAACCACCAAACCACAGAACAACTGAAGACAAGCAGCAGCAAGTGTGAGTTTAACTCACAGAGCCAGAGGGATATAGAGAACGGAAAAGTGCAGGCAACCAAGATAAGATCACTGTACAAAAGAAAGGGGTTGCTAGATAACCTGATGACTGCACTCAGTATCATATAAAACATCTAATTCTGACATCAATATTAAAAAAAAATTACTTTTGCTTGTTTTGACATTGTTTAGGGCATTTCACCAAGTTACTAAGGAACAATGTATGTTATAGAGATGATTCAATAAAGCCACAGAGGGCCCATTTCACCAAATACACAGCAGAGCAGCTAAGCATAAAGCATAATTTGCACTCACAGTGACTTCTGCGGGACTCAGCCACAGACTGAGGGGCACTGTTGAAGTGGATGGACTTCAGCACTGATTCACACTCAGGACCCTGACTGTATGTGCTCCTGAACTGGGATCTAGACGGAAAAGCTCAGCATCCCAAAACCAGTGAGAAGAGGTCTCAGAAGACTAAAAGGAGAACATGACTATTTCTTTAAAGGGTTTAGTGGCAGTGAAGTGAAAAGGGTTAGCCCTGCTTACCACAAGGAGATTCAAATGGAAAGTACAGAATATTGTTTGGGAGCCCTGTTCTATACACAAACAAGTAGGGAAGCCAAACCCATGAGGAATATGTGCAACAGATTGAAAGGATGAGGCAGGCCTGAAGAGCCAGGGTGATGTGTCCACTTCCTTCTTAGGGCCGAAGACAGATTTTCAGGGAGAACCCCTCTCCTGATAAACAGCCCCTGCCTTGCTCATGGTCAGCAAAAAACAGTTTCTTTACAGATCCAGGCTGCTCTGTGTCTGCTACTAAATAATTATTTCTGTAGATAAAGCTGAAGAGACACCAGTTGCAGACATAATTCAGACCTCAAGTAAGTTCCTGTAAGAGCTGGCTTCCCTAGGACAGAACAAGCAAAAAGCTCCCATTTTCTGTTTTACCCTCAACCTTAATAAAGGTCTGTTACCAAGAGACGAAGTAAATGGCTCCCTAAAAATGTAACTGCACATCAAACCTGCACAAATAAGGACAGTGAAAATCTGAACACAGCAAGGATGCCTTCTGTTGCACAAGGGTTACACCCCCACTGTGCACTCTTTTCACTAGGTATTTCCAAGCCCCTTCTGCAGGAGTAAAATGACACAGTCAGGCTTCCTCTTTCACCCCTGCTGGGCTTCAGCAGCTGCAAGGAAGGACAGCTGGGTTTTATCTGCAGACCGGGTTTAATCTGAGCACACAATCTCTGCCTTTCTCTCCCCTGCCCCAGGCTCTCCCCCGCAGCGATCCTGACCATCTCTGCAGCCACCTGTACAAGGTACCCATTCATCCCAGGGAAATGAGTCACCCACTGGAGTGCAGGATAGCCAAAGGCTGGTCCCAACACTCAAAGGAGGTTGAAAAGAGGCAAGAAAGGGTTGGCAGGCCTTGACACAACGGCTGGCTCTCTTTTGTTGGGCCTAGTTACACCTTAACTGATCTGACATCATTTCTCAGCCAAGAAGGGGCAGGAGGATGGCAGGATGCTGAGAATAACCAATGGACTGGAAAGCTTATTTATTTTTCCTTGCTCTGTATAATGTCAGATGCATTCAGGTAGAGCTGAAGTTATGCCACCACAAGTTCTCTGCTCCTTGCGCTAGCTTACAGTGGATACAAATAAACATGTATCCAGCAGACCTTAGCAAATCTGAGTCACAAGCAAAACCTTGTGAGGGAGGTTAGTGCATCTACCACCCATGAACCCAGCTTGTCTCTGCTGAAACACTCCACCATTATCCTACTCTCATCGTTCCCTGAGGGCCACTTCTAAGCATCATGTTGATATCAGGGAGCAGCAGCTTTCACTCTGGACACACACAGAGCACAGGGCTGTTCCCACTGCTCTTTAGCTGTAGCTGCAGGGCTTTCTTAGAGGTCTGCAAAGGGAGGAGTAGGCCAGCTCTGGCACGGAACTGTAGGGACATGCCCTACTTGTTTCCCTCGTCAGTAACGTGTGGATCAGCAGAAGCCCTCTAGCAAACATACACCTGGACCTGGATGGGCTCTAAGCAAAATTTACCCTGTCTCTGGCTCCAAGACAGTCAAGGCTATTGGGTGTCTCCTCAAGATCTACAGAGTCCAAACTGCTGTCATCCAGTTTCAAGTGTTTGAGTGCAGTACCAAGTGTTAAGTGTCTTTTCTCTGAGTAACACAAAAAACGGTTCAACCCACCTACAACCCAATAATTATCTGGACACATCTTTCTACTGCCTGAAAAAGAGATCGATAGCAACAATACTCCTAAATCAGCAACCTCACTTCAGTGTGAGGGTTCCAGAAATGCAGCAGGAACAGAACCCAACCCATCCATGTCCCCTTCTCCCTGTCCAAGGTAGATGACTACAAGAGGCAGCATGAGGGGTCAAGCCTGAAGAAAGCAACCTTCTCTCTTTATAAGCAAGGTCTTCTATTTGACAGGTCTTTTCCTGGGACTCCTGCTTGCATTTTGACTGAAGTGTGATATAATAGTGGTCTGTGTCACTGTAAAGAGCTGGACTGCAGAAATTGCAGCCAGCCAGGCTGCAGATCCACTCACGGAGAAGAGTGGATCTGGGCAGAGAAATTCCACCTCTGCTGCCCAAGCCTCAGCACAGAACATGGTTAACAAAAGCCAATAAGAAATGGCAAAAAAGTAGTACAGCTGTCAGTGATGAGCAATGAAATACTATGAAAAGCCTTGAAGTGGGCCCATAAAACTCATAGTTACACAGAAGTCAGCAAAAAAATTCACATCATCCCAAGGTTTCAAGAAAAAACAAACTAAAAGACAGATATGCATTTTACAAACAGCACCCAAAGCTGTTAATAATCGATTTTTAAAAGCACCAATGCAGCACTGGGGAGAGCAGAGAGTGCTGCTTATACCACTCCCTGCCATATTTACATGGGTTTTTTGTACAGAGAGAAAGTGGGACTGGCTGGCACAGCCCCTGGGGGGACTGTGAAGCTGTCAGGATTACTGTCTGAGCTCAGAGCTGGCAGAGGCCCCCAGCCAGGCTCACCCAGCCCTGGCAAGCACAGCTCTATCTCAGATTACTCAGGGCAACCAAAGCAGAGCACAAGCAAGAAGAGACAATAGGCCTGTCACAACCAGCGACTCTGAAAGGCCACATGGTGTAAGGAGACAGAGTGACCTTTTGTTCCCTAGAGACAATTATTAGTTTTCTATGGCAGAGTAACAAAGAAAACCCCACTGGATTTTCATATGTAGCTTCTGGCTGTGGGAAAAAGACAAAGAGAGATCTCTTTGGCATGGAGAGTCCAGTGAAGCAAGGCCAAACCCAACTGCTACAAATCAGGAGCCTACTGAACAAGCATCAGAAATGCACTCACTGTGTCTCCCTCGATATTTTATTCTCCCTGCCTGGCCCTACTCTGCCTCTCACAGAGATTGTCAGGTCTTCACAGCACTGAAGCATCAGGTGTGCTCACAACTCCTATTTCTGCTCCTCTATCCAAACCAAAGAGGAGAAATGGGGTCAGTCAGGTGAATGAGGATTTGCAAAGGGAGGCGCTAGCGGCTGAAGTATCTTCTTCTGTACCTGTGAAAGCCAACAGCCATTGATTGTTATTTCAGTCACTGCACTCACCACTGCAGCTCAGACACTAAAACAGATTGCTGCCACACTCCAGACTGAAATGGAGATTTGAGAGGGAGGGAGCAAAATAGAAACCTCAGGGCTGATAAAAAACTTCAGTGTAGGTGGGTGAGCAGGGAGGTCAGGAAGTAACACAGAGAAAGGTGTAGAAGCAGCAGCAGATTATCAAAACAGTATGGTTGGTTGTTTGGGTTTTTTTTGGTGGAGCAAGATTAACGTAATTTTTTGAAACTAAAGAAAATATTGGAAATGTTTGGATCTTTGACAACCAAGTGAAAAAGTGAGTTAATTTGGTTTGAACCTAATGTCATTAAAAACTAGTTTTGTTACAGGTCTCTCGTAGTTTCCTCCTTTTTTGCATTTTCCAAAAGCGAGTATGAGATGGCCAAGGAAGAAGGAAGAGATAAAAGCCACAAGATTTTATTTTGAATACTTTCAAATAGCTGTTCTTACACAAAGCATAGGTATTACAACTACACTTTTTACTTTTGAACCATGCAGCTCATTCTTTGTGTGGATGAAAGGAAATGCTCTAGGGTAAAACCTGTCCCCTGGGACATGGACAGCACTGCTGTCAGGAGCTGGAGGCCTTAGTGATATTTGCTATAGGACAAACAAATAAGGTCGGTACTCAACACAACCAAGATGCTTCCCCCAAACAAAACAACCAAGTGAAACTTACCACTCTTAGCAAATTCCGCCGCTCTTTGAAGGTGGCACAGCACCCAAGGATGCCAGTAACCATAACCACCACCCCAGCCACCACCAGGATATAAGCAGTTGCAGAGTATGTGCTGGAGGAGAGCAGGCTGATGTAGTCACTCTTTTCAGCCAGGGTCCAGATGCCCACAGCCATCACGGCCCCACCAGCCAGCTGGGGAGACAGAGAAGCAAACAAATGAAGGCTGTCTGAGGTATGAACTTCCTCCCCTCCCAGAGCAACTGGACAGGGACAGCAGGATGTGTCTCAGCTCCATAAACTGAGCCAAAAATGATGTACATTAAAGGGTGGACTCACTGGGACCAGAGCTGGCCCCAGTGCAGTGGGAAAGACTGAGCTCCAAGACACCCACTTAGCACCCCAGGCAGCCTGAGATGGAAGCTATCTGAACTACCTACCTGTGCACAGCAGCTCCTACTTGGACTAGAGTCTTCTCTAATGTAGCCACACTGGGTTTTGGGCAAATAAAACGTCAAATCTGTATGACTAGCCTGGCTGGCTAAACTCTAATCCTTGTAGCAAATGAACACAGAGAACCCAACCACACCCCTAGCAGGCCCCTCACTCTTTGCAAGCCTTGTGTTTCCAGAGGGTTTTAGGCAGCTTCAATAAGTTCAGAAAGTTTTCTTTAAAGGTCTGTCCTGGATACTCCAGTGCTCTGTCCCATGTACTAAAGTAAAACACAATCCTTTGACATCAGTAACTTTTCTGGCTGGGAAAGCACAATTCTAGGAGGCTCTAATGTGAACGAGCTGCAAGAAGGTGTGTGTTATCTATCTGTCCCACTTCACTGACAGAACTCCCTCTGCCATTTTGAGAGGAAAAATGACAAAGCAGTAGAGCCCTCAGGCTCCTCGAAAAAGTAAACCAGGCGAAAAAACAAAGCTTATTTTCAGGCTTCCTGTAATTTTCTGCATTTGGTAACATGATCTAGGAACAGCCATGTACTACAGTGTCAAATCATAACTTCTGCCGCCTGGGCAGCCAAGGCCTTGTCCTGTTGGCTGAAATGCCAACAGGACAAAAGCTGTGTCCTACAGACATCAGCACTTCTTCCCAAAGACTTCATCACACCCAAGATTTCTGCACACCCTGACACCAAAACTGCACTGCCATCTTATTGCCTCTGACGCAGACTGAATTTTCTTACCCAGAAAAAGAAGTTGAAGATGAAGAGCAGATACTTCAGACAGATGGTCCCACATGTTTCCTTCTTTTCTGTATATTCACGCATCTTTCTGGTTCACCAAGTTCCTAAAAAAAACCCAAAAAAACCCAGAAAAGCTTGAGTCAGTCAGTCATCACACTGCTTCTCCCAGAAGGGCAGTATTTCTACTCTCCTCCTGCAAGATCTAACAATCTAACACTTCCAATCTTTTGCTGAAGTAAGCCAGTGAACAAGCCATTCCACTGACTTCAGGAACACAGGACAGTGCTTGCTCAGATAAAAAGTTCTTGTATCCATTTGGGAGACCTACACACAAGATCTCGCACAATTCCAGACCTGTTCTCCAGAAAATCCCAGCCTGGTTCCTGTAGCTGCTGTTCTGAAGGCGGCAACAGAAACCTCTGATATTTATGGAATAATCTGTCTCAAAAGAATATTATTTTCTCACTGGCATTAGTTACAACTGCCTTAAATAGATCCTTCTCTAAGTTTGGGCTATTTTTAATCTTTACAACTCTAACTGGGAACATATTTGTTATGTGCTCAGATGTCCTATCCTTTTTGAACCCCAGCAGTCTGTTGATAATTAATTCTCTCCTTGACTGCTTACTCTTCATGGCCCTTTTCACTGGCTAGCTGTCTCCCAGGGCACTAAAGAGACTCCCCCAGCTACTAAGAGGAAGAAACATAACCATTGGCTTCAGATGATCCAACAACATAAAATGCCCCTGCAGATATGTAAGGAACGGGAGTTTGTTGTCAGTCAGTCCCAGTGCAGTGTTACAGATCTGCTACACCCTGGAGCACATTTCTCAGAAGTGGGTCTGGCAGCAAGCACAGCTCCATGTCACTTCACTGCCTGTTGTTCAGACCGCAAAGTCTGAACCTCTCAAAAAAATATTCTCATTGCTTCCTGACCAGGCAGACAGGACAAAGGCACTGCCCAGAGTATTGCTGCCAGCATCATTTGTGTGAGGCGGGATGCAGAAGTGCAACCAAATCCTCACTACTTGCATTCAATTAAAAAATCATCCCTTTTCTCCACCACCAGTCAGCAAGGAATGATGCAAACATAGTGCACCCACGTCAGAGTGCAATGTTTTCCTAAAGCAGCAATTTCCCTGGAAGCAGGCAGGCAAACAGCCTCTATATTTTTCCAGAGGCATGGAGTTCATGCTTAGTTAAATTACAGAACTTCTTCACACAAATGATGCAAGCTCCCTCCAGGTACCTGCTGCACCCAGCCATGCAGTACAGACACTCGTCTACCTTGCCCAAACACCTGACAGCAAAGAAAGAGAAAGTGAGAAACAGGTACAAACAGGCTGCATATCAGGTGACCATCAGCATTATCTTTGCCACTACACTTCTAATGTGTGGCTTTAGAGCCAGATGAACCAAGGCTGGGAACAGCAGCTACCCATTCTGCAGCATAATTGTATTTGATTTGCAGGAAACTATTTCCCTTTGCTTCACGCCAGCCCAATCAAAAACCCCAGCCAGGCCTGTGCGTTAGAAACTAACAGGGAAGGCTAACAAGGGCGAGAACATGCCAAGAGTCCCACCCCCGTCCATTCCCATCACCATTTCACAACATTTTTCTCTAGAATAACATCTGGCAACAGCAGTTGGCAGCAGAATGCTGCTTCACTGGCACAGGGAGCAGCTCTGAGATGGTGGCACAGATCAAGCAGAACAGTTCTCAGAGTTATCTTCAGGAGAGATCAGAACCTCCAGCAATCCTCAGATTAATTACCATGTTGCAGCACAAAAGGGCCCGGGGCAGTTGGAAGGAACGGATGCTGCTGGTACAGTACGCACTGACCAGGCTTGCAAATTCTCCATGAGAAGACGCCCCAAGGACACAACATTCATGGAAGGTGACAGATTTACAGCTCCCAGAGGCTTCATTTAGCCACAAAACAAGAATGGCAGTAGCAAGGCAGCCATGAACACCTGCACAATTCAAAACAGGTACATCAGCCCAGACCTGAGAGATGCCTTCCGGTAACAGGTCTTTTGCCTATCCCTTCTAACATCAGGGCTGTATGTAGAGGAACATGCACTGCAGGTTTGCAGAGACTGACCAGGGGATGGTAACAATGCTTTCTGTCCTTAGGCTTCTTAGCCCAGTTTCCCTCTTACTCCCACAGATTTTAGGAACATTCCTTTCCCCACATATCACCAACAGAGCAGGTGATAAACAGTCCTGATGACTACGGGTCCTAGCAAAGGATACTAACTTGTCCCTCCTTCTGATCCAAGAGCTCAGAAATCCCAATCAGCTACATCTTGTTCTGGGTTTGGACTGGGCAGACACACACCTGAGACTGCACTTCCACCAGATGACAGACATTCTGAAATCCCCCTCAAGACTGCAGGTCCTGCTCCACCCAGTGCTGGGCACAGACCCTTCAGGCAGCCTGGCTTCACTGCTGGCAGGAGAGGATATGACTGTTTCCAGAAAGCTGGCAGGGAACAGCTGCAGGTTTATAAAGCAGGGTGATTCACCAGGGATGGCAGACCATGAATCAGAAAGCAATCAGGGCTGTCTCCTGTTTGATCTATCCTTCCTAGCCAGGAGCAGAGCTGATGGCAGTGGCTGCCTCTGCATGCTTAATGACTCACCCAGCCAACTATCCAGGGAAAGGCAGCTCTCTTTCTGAAAGTCATGTGCTTGTGCTCCTTGCCTCACACAGGGCCATGGGCTGCCTCCTATCACCTGCAAAGAAAGGCTGAGCTTCAGGGAGCTATCCTCATCTTCAGGGAAATCAAGTGAGGGCAGGAAACGACAGTGAAACCCTTTTTCAAGAAGAGCCCCAGGTAGTGGGAGAGTGGAGCCACAATCTGCTTCCCAGGCTTAGGGTCACTTCAGGCTCTGAGCCTCATGGTTCCAAAAAGCACAGAGGTGATGGTCAGTGTCACAGCACCAGGATGAATACAGGGGCTTCATCCTGAATTCACTGACATAACCAGGGTCTCCTGCTTTCAGTCATTCTTACAACAAACCCTCAGAACTGATATGAATCACTCCTGAAATTGGACAAGAAGTGGTAACAGTAATTAACACAGATAACTCTGTTCTATTTTAAACACTGAGGCAAAGACCTGTTCTGAATCATTATCAATAATTACAAATGAGCTCTCTGACAAATACGAAATGGCAAGCTCTGCCACAGGGGTCTATTCACAAATACATCAAAACACATTAATTAAACAAGAGCATCATAATGGGAAGCACTTTGCTAACTGAAAAAGTGGTTAGAAGACCAAAAGTACTTCCATAATGAAGTTCACTTGGTCCAGTCCAACAGACAGTAGCTTCACCAGCAAGTTAAATTCAAGCAAGCAATCACAGAATACAGGTTGTGAAATTTAGTCATACAATGGAAAGAAGTATTTTTATGGAATTCAGGAGAATCAACATGAGATTGCTACTATGCCCACACACACACTGCAATAGAAGTGACAAAGAGAAATAATTCTCTAGGGAAAACAAAATGCATAAAGCTGGGAACTAAAAACAAGTGATAGAACCTGTAAATGAAAGGAGGGATAACAGTTTGAAGATTAATTCAAGAAACTGGGAGTTAAACAGCTTGAATCCAACTTTCCACTCTGACGCCGAATTTGTGCATGGACTTGGTCAAGTCCCTCAATCTGACCCTTGCCTCTGCTCTTCCTCCCCAGTGCAAGACTGATCTTTCTCTAAATCCAGTGATATTATGAGGATATGGATCAATAAGCCCTGCTAATGGAGGAATACCAGCTGAGAGGCATGACAGGCTCCAGGTGACTGGCAAATTGGCAAAAGCCCGACAGCAACACCATTTCATAGACTGAAAAGTGCTTTTGCCAACGAAGACTACTTCAGCCAGTGAACTGGAACAACCTCTTCTATGATTAGTAAAATACATACATATAATGAGAGGACTGCCTGGTAAAGCAGTTTTGGCAATAATTTATGAGGCTGGGTGGTTCAAATACATCAGAGATTGAGAAATGCTAACAATGAAGTACAAGAATAACAGTGAGTAACAGTGGAATAACAGTGAAGCAAGGAGGAATGCAAACATCTCAAAAAGATAAAAAAGACAAAGAATGAGCTCATCCTGCCCCGTATGACTACAAACCACAACCTCCCAGAAGGATGAGAATATACAGTGCATGACTGCCAGGCAAGGCAGGGATCATTTCAAAAGTGAAACCATTCCATGAGATTTTCTTGGGCTTTCATCCTACTGCGACTGAACCCTTAGGACAAATTGGACCACAAGAATTCACCAGGAGTTGTGCAGTATGGCTCCAGTTCTGGGCACTGAGCATCTGGGAACACAAGCACTGCACAAACAGCTGTGAAACCTAAAATCTCAGAGCAGGACTTGCTCTGGGTGTTCAACATCACACCACTGTACTTTTCTTTGCAGGCCCAAAGGCATACATAGGCATGCACACACAGCTCAGCTCAGAAAGCATATGACATGCACACACACACACTCCTGCTGGCTAGACACTCATTTAGTCATCTCAGACACTGCTTGGTACATTTGCCTCGACTTGCACAGTAACAGCACTTAATTAAACAGCAAAGAAAGCCAGGCCTGCAGGCTTTTTCTGCACAACCTGTCCTAAGGCAGCATCTGACAGACAGGGAAGAAACAATGCCAAAGCAAATGAAATAGCTCCCGGGACATTAAAAGCATCATTACTTAAATGTATTGATTTTTGTGAGGTAGCAAGCAAATTGGTATCCAACACATCAGTCACAACCATCTCACAGATAACTCATATACCAGAACTTAGATAACTTGTAACATCTTTGCCAACTCACACAAGAAAGACTTGTTGCAGGAAATCCCACTGCACCTATGCTGCAATAACAGTAGTCCCATAGTGCAACCACTAGACACACTGCTGGCCTGGAGGGAAATGTTCCACCAGAGACTATCTGAGCTGGGCCAGATAACCCTGCCAGCCATTAGCAAACAAAGCAGACATCCTCCCCTTTGTATGCACAGTGCAGGTGTGGGCCAGTAACTTTAATCTTCAGCAAACTCACTGACATTCTCCAGCAAGGCTAAACTCCAACCTTTGAAAGCATGACCACTCTTAAGTTCTCCCTCTGTAAGATGAAAACATTACCACTGACACTTTACCTACCCCACTGAACATCCTCAGAAAGCCCCTCTAGCTGCTTATCACCTGTCAGCCCAGAAAGCAGCTAAAAGTAATTTAAGCAAAGCCTTCCCAGGAGAGGAACTCTAAAGCCTGCAGGTGAAGAGCTCAAATTCACACCAAGTGCCATTATCCACCCCAAATTGATAGCCAACATGGATCAGCAGCTTGACACTGACCTTTCACCACCAGAGCAGCTCACAGCACCAGTGCAAATGTACAGTCCTCTTCAAGGGCTTTTTTTCCACCCCCTCTCTTCTTGCTGGCTCTAGTTTGCTGCTGGATTAAGGAAAGCAGAAAGCTGAAGAAATAAATAAGAGAGATGCAGAGAATCATGAGCTATGTCAAAGACTACTCTGAAATCAATATATGATTATATGCTTTGCCATCAGGTCCTTTAAGTAGAGAGCACGTGATTTCAGAATATACCTTGTGAATGCATTAGATTAAACTGCAAAGCATGCATTGGATAACAGCGAAGAGCCAAACTGCAGCGCTGGGGAGCATGAACATCTTCTGCTGGTAGAAAGCTGTCAGAAGAGGTTTGTATTTACTGATGCATCATGTAAATTATGCTATGATTTCTGTCAAGGCTGTGTGCCCAAAATGACAGCTCATTCTGGTGCAAAAGGCCTGAAAGCAACTCCACAAGAAAGCTCAAGAAGATCCATCTGTGCAGTGCGAAGCCCAAGCTGGTGTTAGTGCCTTGAAGTGATCATGTTTTTAACCTGGTCATGGGCAACCCTACCCTCTCTCCTTCCTCAGCTCCCCCTTCTGAACAGCCTGTAGCCATTGATAGCCACACTCCAGTCACAGGATTCATCCCATCAAGTTTCAGTCATGGCAAGTAAGTTGTGGCTTTCTAGCAGCACAGTGGCTTCCATGCTGCATGTACCAGTGCAGACACACCTGACCTGGGCTGTCTGCCATGTCACCTTTTTACAGGTATCCTCCAGTGTACCCAGCACATGGCAGAGCAACTGGCTGAGGGCCCTTGCTGGCACTCCATCCCTCTAACCTTGGCGTTTCATGCCATGGCTTGTCATTTCTGTGGAGGCAGCTGTGCTGCATGAGGCTGCTGTACTGGAAAACGGCCTCTAGCATCTCCTCTTTCCCCTGCTTTTCTAAGATAGAGGGTTCCAAACTTTTGGCAATCCCTTGTAGTGCCATGACCTCATCCATCTCACTTCACCCTACAGGAGGGAGGTCTGAATCCCCCTGCAATCTGTTTCCACTGGCAGCAGGATGGGAGGGGAAGAGAATAACAAGTCTTCCTCCCTAGCCTGTTTGGATACTGAATTAATGATCCTTTGATCTACATCATGACACTAACTTACTTCACAGCCTAAGGCTTAAGCTCCTATCTACTGCCCATACAGAGATATGGAGGCAGTAATACTTCCTGACTTGCCTGGGTGAGATAAAGGAGCATTTGAAAACCACCTGGGAAGAGAAAAAATGTACTTTTTATTAGCAGATCAAATTTAACAATTCCTAGCCACTTTAACTTCCTATTATGTTCAAGTAGGGGTTCCTGCAGGCCTTTACCTAGCACAGTATGGGCAACACACCTTCATTTATAACCAGCTTGGATTATCCCTGCTTCTATTCCCTATGAAAAATGATGCAAATAAGAGCCAGAAACTTGTTGATTCACATTATTGCATAGCCTCTAGACCACAAAAAACATCTCTTCAGAGAAACAAGTGAAAATTCTGGTACTTGAGCCACTGCGAAGCAAGGCCAAACAAAGCTCTTGGGTTCATTAATTAAAGATCAGATAAGGGAACTTTTTGAGGAACTAGGGAGAGGAGGGAAGGCACAGTCACCCATATGGCAAGCAATAGTTCTGAAGCATCCTCTCAAGGCTAGGCCCAAACTCTCCAAGATGAGCCCTCATGCCCTGTCCTTTTTTCATTTGCTCCATGCAGCTCCCACACTCCTGGCTTTTCAGAAGGGAAAGCTGACCCAGGACACAAAGCTCAATGCTTTGCTTTCCATCCCAGCATGTTGGAACGTGCTGCAAAGTCAAAGTACTTGTGCCTAGGCCTGGGGAGAATGCAAAACACAAGTCAGACATCCACCGAGGCGGCAAAGCTCCTTCTAAGGAATCGCCATTTCAAAGGGGGGGGGGGGGAGGGGCGGAGGTGGGGCAGCAGGCACGTAGAACGGATTTTGGTCAAAACCCCTCCTCCCTGACAATCTTTGGCAGACCCTGCTTGACCCTACCTCTTGACTGGGAGAGCACCTTTCCAAAGAACTGAGAGAGGGCAAGTTAGTTCCCATTCTGGGAGTCTGGGAGGATCTCATATCAACACTCTGTGTCTAGCAACATCTCCACCAGCATATGACATGCTGCCACCCCTCAGGATACTCCCCAGATCCCTCCTTTCTTCTGCCATCACTCAAGCTGCTGTGTTTTGAACAGACCCCTCAAGAAAGATGTAGACCCTTAACTCCTGCTAATTTTGATGAGAGCCAGGTATCCAGAGAGGAACTGCATATCTAATACACCTGAGGAGTCACCTGCTTTTTGAGACAAGAGCTGTCTCTCTGGAGAAGAGCACTCAGCCATTTCACTCATATTTTCAAGACTGTTTACTCCTCAGAGGAGGGGCTTACTGAAGCATAAATAACAATAAGCATAAATTTCAAACTCAGCAAGGACTTACATGTTCAGCACCACCCACATACCTGGAAATTAAGTGTTTTATGAGGGGGCTAGCCAAACTGGGTGAGGTAATGCCTGGCTGCGGGATCCTTGAGGATTACAAGGACCTTGGCATAAAACCAATTTTACAACCATTAAGAGAAGAAAGCATAAGAGAGAAAGATAAGAGAGATCGAGCGTGCCTGGGACTGTGTGTCTGTACTCTAGCACTGTTCCACTACAAAGCAAACAAAAAAACCCTTCTGAGATCTTTCTGGTCCTGAGAAAACATATGCAGTCAGCCACAACCTGAGAGCAGAAAGTCCCCATCGCCTGCTCCCAGAAGTGGATAAGAAGGGGAAGCAAGCAGCCCCTCCAAGGATCCAACCCCCATGGGGAGCTGGAAGGCGGGCCAGAGATCGGCACCCACTGCGCGACCAAGGGAAACTCCTTTTGAGTCAAACAACATCCTCTTGTATCCCACAAGGCCTCCTTTATCCTCAAGGATCCCAAAGCACTTTACGCTATTTACACAGGAACCACTTCACTAGTCATTGAACTGAGGAGAGGAACAATAACGCTCTCTTTTCTCTCACTCGAAGCACCAGAAATCAGTGCCTGGCTGTGTTTGCAGAGAGCTCATAGCAATGAGGGTTTGACACAACAAGAAGCAATAGCTCAGATAGGTCAGGGTCAGCCAACAGACAAGGCAAACTCTTCACTGCAGTCCACTAGTGGTATTTTAAATTCTGTTTTCCCAAATCTGCACATGGGCATTGTTTGGTTCTTTTTGTTTGGGTTTTTTTCCTTTTTTTTTTTTTTTTAAGCGGGGGCTTTGTCTGCTCTGGAGAATTTACCAGTAGCATTAAATCACATTTCAAAACAAAACATTCAGCACAGAATCAGCTTTCTGCCTGATCCCTTTCTATTCATGATCTTCCTATTCATCACATTCATTTTCTGCACAGCGCTCAGAAGCGAAGCGACTGAGTTCTCAGTGTTTTCAGGGAGTGCTCACAAAACCACCCTGTCCTGTAGTCATGCCAGTACTAGGACCAAGTCAACAAGCACTAAAAGTCCTGGGAAGATAGAAATCCTCCCAGCCTCCACAAAGCCTATTCAGGCAATTCTGTACAGGAATTCAAAGCGTTCTCCAAATAATGCAGCAGTGATAACCATTTTTTCACTCTCTACAAAGAGGTGGGTTTTTATACAGTGGTTTGAGCTGAGGGCAAAGACTAACCTAAGAACACATGCTGCACTGCAGTTTGTGCACAGTCACTCAAAATTTGGCTGCAGTCTCATTGGAATTTTGTTCCCTACAAATCTCTACAGTGAAAAGGTGATCAGCTAAAAGCCCACAGATTTCCTACCTCGCCACAGTATCAGGTGCATATCCCATAGCAGGCCGTCATCTTCACTGCACCAAACTCACGAACAAATCATGGGGCTTTAAATCCCACTGTCAAAAACACACGCAGCAGTTTTCCGAAGAGATGGCAAGGCAGTTGGTGTGTCACACATTTCTAGCCTCTCAATCACACAGTATGCTATAACCTCACTCCCTGAAAGATCCTCTGCCTCCTCAAAGCACCCCAATAAAGAAGAAATGGGAGGTTATAATAAGAGCACAGAGAGATTAAGTGCTTCTCCCAGAGGAGAGATGAATTTGCTCTCCTCAACGTCCATCCTCCAGCTGCCAAGCTGTCCTGTCTTCTGGAAGACCAATGTGGAACACAAAGATATAAAACACAGAGTTTTCAAGCTACTTGTTAGCGCTGCCTTGCCTGTGCCCAAAACACTTGACTGCAAACAACACAAAGCAAGAGGTGCAAAAAAACCCACACCAGCTTCAGCTTTTGTACAAGACTTGTTTTGTTTTGAGTGAGTTGTTCCTGTTCTCACTCTCTGAAGTGCAAACACGCAAAGCAAAGTCTCTGGAGTCATCCCACACATCCTTCCCAGGCAGCATGCCTCAATTTGAACTCCACTAAGATCACATTTTAAAAGCAGCTGACAAGGGATTTGGCAGTGGAAACCAAGGTTAACGTTCTTACTGCTTCAGACCTGTTGCTGATTAGCTCACAATTGGTGCCAGCCATGCCAGAGAAAAACTCTGTGCATGTCAGCAGTGGAGCAGGTACCTGCAGCCTCAGGAATAGGGTGATGCACTTTGCAGTGCCCTGGCACACTGAGAGAAAAGGGAACATAATGCAGACACAGGATAGGGCAAGAGCAGCTCTCACCTCATCATGGCAGCCAGAGATACAAGGGACAACTTCAGGAGCCTCTCCTCCTACCCAGGCATCCTCATGCAGAAACACTCCCACACTTGGAAATACTGACAGCAGCACCAGGAATGGTCAAGAAATCTCTTCTGACTATCAGTCCTTATATATCCCCACTATCCTCGTCTCCAGAGGTGTTTCGAAGCGATCACTGAATGCTTTGAGGAGTTATATTCCTCTCCACAGCTAAATTCACTTTATTAGAGTCAGATCAAATATCAAGTGCAGTCATGGCCAATTAAATGACATTTCATTTCCCAGAGCAGTCGAAGATCATAGGAGCTGTCCCTCTCCTGTTGCTATAGGAGCAGTGCTGGAAACAATGCTCAATCCACGCTGCGTAAGGCTGCCTTGAAAAGGACCGTTCTTCCAGTAAAATTAAACAACTCCCAGCCGAAAATAAAACATTCCTCCCCCTTCCGCCTTGCCTTCGTGTAGCACGTTTTAATGACTCCATCAAAACCATTTACCCAGCCTGCAAACTTGTCAGGGAGGCACCAGCATGAGAATAAACAACCGGGAGGGCAGGGCTGCCCCAGGCAATTACTTGCTGGCCCTCCACCAAAGCTGGCTGCAGGAGACAAGATACAAAGAAGTCCCTGGACTCAGAGCACAAACCCATAAGCTCTAAAGAAACCCCCAGCCCCATGTTAACAACCACTTCCCTGAAACACCTTGCTCCACCGGTTGCATGAGGAGCTGGGCTTGCTCTGGTCCTCTCCGCAGCTTCAAGCAAAGGCACAGGCAAAAGGCAGCTCTCCATAAAGGGTAACGAGCCACAATCAGTAATAGCAACTTTGGCAAGTCTGTCTCAGTGTATGTCCTGGTTCGGGCTGGGACAGTCAGTATTCTCCTTAGTAGCTGGTACAGTGCTGTGGTTTGGATTAGTATGGGAACAATGTTGATAACAAACATGATTGGGTTGTTGCTAAGTAGTGCTTACTCTAGATCAAGGACTTGCCAGTTTCCCACGCTCTGCCAGCGAGGAGGTGCACAAGAAGGGAAGGAGCATGGCCAGGACAGCTGATCTAAACTGGCCAAAAGGATATTCCATACCACAGAATGTCTGGCTCAGGATATAAACTGGGGAAGTTGGCCTGGAGCCACCCATCACTGCTGGGGGATGGGCTGTGCATCACTTGTGTTTCTTGGGGTTTATTCTTCTCTCACTCTCCTTTTGATTACTATTATTGTTATTATTAAAATTACTATTACTATTACTATATTTTACGTTGTTTCAATTGATAAACCACTCTTATCTCGACCGATAACTTTCAATTACATTATTTTACTGATTCTCCTTCCGATCGCACCTGGGCACGGGATGAGGGACAGGTGGCTGCATGGTACATTAACTGCTGCCTGGGGTTAAACCATGACAGTGTATCAACCACTGCATTTAGAGCTGGCAAGGAATTCAAACTGGGAAAGGGTTCTTCTAACTGATGCCAGCACAAAACAGCTGGACTTCAAACGAAGCAGGAAAATCCTGCAGGGGATTTCTCCACCAACCCACTCTCCTGTCACCTTAACACTCTATGAAAAAGCTTCAATAAAGGAAAGCCTAAAATTACTCTGAAATTTAATTCTCCCTGCAACCGCCCCCTCCACCTTGGAGGTCAATTTTTAAGTCAAGAGGAACCATTATCTCATCTGATCTCTTGTTATTTTAAAGGTCAAAATTTAAAGGCTAAAAGTAGTCCACTCTACATTCTCCAGTAGCACATTCTAACCTGGATTAACCCTCAAATACCAAGAAGACTCAAGAACACTTCAGGAGATGGAAAAAAACACACACTTTGGTCCCTCAGGAGCCTCTAAAAATGCAACTGGCACATCCCCAGCATTCAGACTTCTTTGAGCTCAGCAGAAAGCAGCAGAGCACTTTGCTCTCCATCACTGGGCAGACTCATTATCCGTCTTTGAATTCATCCAATGCCATTAGTAAGCAGGAGGGGAAAAGCAGTCCACAGCAAGGCTCACTTGTAGGTTAAGAGTCTCAGTAAGTCCTTAAATATTAAGCACAAAATATACCCAAGAGAAAATCCAGGAACAATACAGTCAAAAGTTTCTGAAGAAACTGAGTAACCACCTTCAATACTAAATGCCCACTGTGAAAATGAGGTCCCTCTAGGATAGAAAGGGATAGAGCAACCTAGAAAACAAAACTTATCTCTTGCCTTTGAAAAATTTAGAAAAAACTCTAAAATCCATGATGGAAATAACCCGGTCAATTCTGGCACAGAAAATATTCCTCCTATTACTCACCTCAGCCAAAACAGTATTCTAGCTCTGACTGTCCAGGGCAGGATAATGCAGGGAGAGGGGCCCAGAGCTGGCCACACTTGGTTATCAGTGTAAAAAATTGTGAGGATAGTGCTGATCCTCAGCAGTTGTGCCCTCATACACAGGGAAAACAGCTTCCCACTTACACACTTGGAAATGCAATGTTGGTAAGAATTACATTGATATAAGTACTGTAATTGATTTTGGATGCTCTCACTGTTCTCATCTAAGTTGGCTTCCCCCTCCTTTCTTTTGTTCTTAAAGCTTGTTAAAATTCCTGATGAAGGAAACAATAATACCCCTTTTTCCACATGGGGGTTCAATTGCAGCCAAAGTAAAGCTCATGATACCTGTGAAAGCACAGGTTTCCCTCTGTAACTGTCTGCTCTTCCCTTCTCCCAGGCTTCTTGCAGTACACCTGTGAGTCAGGATCCACACTTTCCACAGCACCTGAGGGCAAACAGCCCAGTGAAGTCAGCAACCAGGATTTTATCCTGGTGTAAGCATAGTGGTTTAAATTCCCTTTCCTTTTTCCTGTCTCAGACACACTGCACACACCAGAGGTTAAGCCCTGGGGAGTGCACAATGGACAGAGCAGGCTTTTGTTAGGCTCTCCAGAGCTCATCTCTGAAGCTGAGCCTCATTCCCCACACATGAGCTCAGCCGGACACTTGTACTCTTTCCCTGCTCAGGAGGAGGAAAAAAACCAGACAGCTAGGACTCAAAGGTGAAGGAACCAGCCTGACAATTCTTCCTCCCCAAATATAGAAAGAGGTTCTCCCAATAACAGGAAATCTGTCCTTTTAAAAACCTTCCACGTGGACAAGGTATATTGGAGACCATACCAAATCTCTCCTTGCCTCTTGCAGACCTCTAGCTCAAGTCTCTAGGCAAAGGTGGAAGAGGGCTATTTCACAGAGCAAGAGAGGACTGGCAACTAATCACAGGTCAATTCCTCAGCAAGTGGTGCTTCCACACGGGACTGGACTCACCCTGTCTGTGCTTCAACAGCCAAAACCACGAGCACAAAGCCCAACACTTTCTCATACGCATATTCCTTGCACACAGCACTCGACACACACTCCCAAGACTCTTTTCTGCTTCCATGTATCCACGTGCCTGGTTCTACCCTCACCATAGACCCCTGTGATGGCACACACAGCTCCCCACCATCGCCCTGGGAGCTCTGCATGGAGCTTACAGTGACCATGGAGAAAAAGAGCCAAACATCTCTGTTCCCAGGGCAATGTGGGAGTGAGATGTGGGATATGAATTCCTCCCTTCGGGATTCCACCAAAGCTAAGAAGAAATACTGACATTCACAAACCATGACTCACACCTGCCGTGCACTACAGAAGCTCCACACACTGACTGGCATGCCAGAAATGTCAGCATGGCCGGTACCTGCCAGTTGGCTCTGATAGCAGATAAATTTGACCAAAACCATCCCTCCCCCTTATTTCCTTTATTGTTGTAGCATGGCAGACACTGAGGATGACAGCACTCCCTAAAAACCACACAGGCATTGTGGCTGCTGCTCTGGCAGATAACAGGTCAGCGATGCACTCCAGACAAAACAGAAACCTCTCCCACAGTAATTCCTACCTCAAACCATTCTTGGTCCCACTTTTAACTGAATCTCATTAGTGAAGGAGCCAATTAATCCAATGTTCATCTTCCAGCTATGCTGGTAAGTCCTACACTTGTATTGAAGGAGCTGCCAAGAACTACGTTCAGTCTGTGTTGAGCTGATTGCACTCCTGCCTGAGATGCACCAACCAAGCTGTACAGCACTTGGACTGTCATAACCACCCAACCAGCAAGACCCAAATGCAGCCCAGACTCCAAAATACATCTCTTATTCCATCATGCAATACCAATAGTGCAAAATAGCAATTATCTGCTTGATCTTTCTCCTGTCTGCTTCTTCCCCATAGGAGCACATGTGTTCCAGGGTGAGGTATCAGATATGTTTTCACCTTGTCCATTTGTACAGCCCAGTAGATCTTTCTCTCTCAGCATCTCCAAAAGGTGCTTCTTCTTCTAAACCTGTCCCTCTCCTACAATGGCAAAGGCATCAGGGAAACATGCTGCAAATTTCAGCCCAACTCCACAGCTTCTTAGGAGCATCCATGTTCCACATAATGGCTACAGGGACAAATTTCACCAAAGCACAGGCACTTAGCCTTACAACCCTTCCCACTGCCCCAGCTCCCCACTGCTGTTTTCTTTCTTATAAAAGTAAAGGGAACCTGGGTTGAACAAGTGAACTTTGCTCCTTTTGCATTCAGATCTGGCACCAGCCACAGATAAGAAACAATGGTTAATGCCAAACATTTTATGTCACCAACTTCTGCCTCGACTTTTCTTTATGCAGCCTCATTACTGCTGCCAGGAACAATGTGTGGGTCTGAGCAACATCCTCTCTCACCCCTCCCATACATCTCATTTCCACCTCTCTTAAGAGGCCGTGACACATCCCACATCCTCTACACTCCCTCTCTTGGATGCATTCACCTCAGCAGGTAGGAGACATGGCTCCACAGCAGCCTACAGGGATGCAGGCAGTGCAGCATTAATCAAGAGTTGCACAGTGTGTATTGGCTTGGCTGCACCCTGTAGACAGTGCCTGTGGGTCAGCACCCAAATGAATTTAAACAGCTGCCAAGGACTCTCCCTCAACAGCTGCAGAACATAATTCCTGATATCCTTCCTTGTCCCACTAAACCAGTATCCTAGCTCCAATAATGCCCACCACTACCGGCATCAAAATCATGCATGAAATACACACATACACACACACGCGCACACACACACACACACACATATATGCACACATATATGTAACTCCATTAAAAGCCCAGCTGGCATATCATGGCATCAATTCATGCTTTCATCCTTCTAAGCAGCTGGATACACTTTCAGTCCCATGGTGAGCCTATTGCACTCTTGGCCTACAGAGCTGCACAGCAGTTTTCCAGCACAGACTGGAGAGTCATAACCGCTGGACCAGCATGAGAAACTTAGGCTAGAAACATGGACCAAGCTGGTCATACCCAAATGCCCAGATCCCAAAACATACCTCTTACCCAGCCATGCAATTCCAGGAGTGCAAAATAGTCATCACCCTCCTGCTTATTTTGCTAAGAGTTTGATTACGGCCAGCAGCCAGGACTTAATAGGACTCCCTGAATCCATTCCCCAGGATCCCAGGCTGTTGAGATCACAACAGAGGCATCTGGCAGGCAGGACAGAAAGGAGCACTGAAGAGAGATGCCCATCAGCAGTGCTGCTATTACAGGGCAGATCCTTGCCAAGAGGGCCTGGCAGCCAACAATTTCTGTGCTGTGGGGAGGGACGGAAAGAGGCACTCTCGGCAGAACTGACGGAACACCTCATCTCCATTCCACATGCCTGCCATTCCTCATTTCTCCCTCCACACCCTGGCTTCAGACACAGAG
Organism: Entomyzon cyanotis; assembly: GCA_024500445.1. Taxonomy (NCBI): domain Eukaryota; kingdom Metazoa; phylum Chordata; class Aves; order Passeriformes; family Meliphagidae; genus Entomyzon; species Entomyzon cyanotis. The sequence goes on along the minus strand of JAKEPQ010001030.1, from coordinate 44,942,614 downwards.
TAGCAGGGAAAAAGCTTTCTCAGGGGGATGGTCACCATCCTGGGGGAAAGCTCTGTCAAAATGCACAAGCAAAAAAGGATGAGGAAATGGGATGATTTTGCAGTGACACTGTTCATTTCATTTCAGCTTTTCTGTGGCAAAAGAAAAATCACAAGGTCTAAAACACAGGATGAGCAAGTGAGACAGAAGAAGACCTGGTCTTCACCTTCAGGATCTTGAAGATTTTTAAACACTCAGGGAGACTTAGGGTTCTGCTCCTCACAGCCAGGGAAGCTGAGATGAGCTGTCATTTTCTAGGAGTCCCCCTCCCTCAGGCTTTCCATGACCTCAGCTGTCAGTGCATACGCTCAGGGAGAGCCTGGAGACAGCCCAGCGCTGAGCTCAGGAGCAGAAAGTAGAGTGAGGAGTAGAACGTCATCTCAGGAGGCTAAATGAACACGACTGATCAGGCCACTGGGGATAGTAATGGTAAACTGGGACATGAAAAAGCACAGCTACCCTTTTTGTTTTTCAGAGTCTGTTAATTTTTTTCTTTCTAAGCTTCTGTCTTAACAGAAGGCACAAGAACAGAGGGACAGTATGATTGCTTTATAAATGACCAAATCACCTGGAAATGCCAGACAGGTACACATGGTCATAGAGATGTTACACGAACAAATACATGTAAATATGTATTTTCCTACCATGCATAGCCAATAGTCCAATGTACTCCTGAGAGCAGAAGCCAAACTATGTAGAAGTAACAAGTGAATTTCACAGCAGGATGACCTGGCTAGAAGAGACACAGCTCACTAATCAACCCCCTCAGGGCTGTCTCAAGAGCAAGGGAGTTGTTGCCTTCTGTATATGTTTGATGGAAACAGCTAGAGTCATGATAAATCTTTTATTTGCTGGGAATGGCAACGCCTGCTGGAAACTTCAGGGGAAAGAGAGCACTTCATCAGCCACTCCTACCCAGCATTTTTGCTTGACAAGGGAATACAAGCAGCTTTCTTCCACCCCCTTACTGAAGAATCTCTCACACACAAAGACACAAACTTTCGGAGGCTGCACTGAAAGTAGCAAATAAAACCCATTTAACACACTTGCCTTGAGTTAGGAAAAAGAAAACCTGTTACACTCTCACAAAATGTACCACAGGATGGACTAACCACCTCAGACTCCTGAGTAAAATGAAGTGTCACACATGGGACATTGTTTCAAGCACTCAAAAAAGGTGTTTTCTTATTGATTCCTGAAGCCAGCATACAGCAAGGAGTGCCAGGACCTTTACCACGCTACTGGAGGAGTCATTCTCCTCCACTGCTGAAACCACAGGCCAATGAACACAAGCAACAGTTTGGAATAAAACACGCTTTTTGCAGAAATACAGCACATGGCCAGAAGAAAACACAGACAAGGGACTCAAAGACAGAACAAGGATGTGATCTGAGGAGAATTACATGGAGAAGCTCAAAAGCTGCCACCTCCTCCAACTTAGAGCTCAAGCTTCCAGCAAGGACATCTGACTCAGAAGTGCTGGCACCTCAGAGCAGGTGTAGCAAAGCAGAGCCCAGGCCCACCTGTGCAAGCCAGCATTATGCCTTTGACAGGGACCTGTCACCAGATGTGTCACAAAAAGCGTAAGTGATGCTGCCCCAGCTTCCAACCATCCAATTCCCCACTGGCTAGCTTCCAACAATCCACAGACTGGGAACTGCCTGTCCTAGGCATACAAAATGCTTCAGAGAATATAAATGCACTGCAACTTCTGCACTGGCTTTTCTAGTTACCATGCGCTCAGCAACAGCTCAGCCAAGTCAGGCGCTCTGCTCTCTCCACCACAGGCAGTCCTTTGGCAGCAATGACAGTCACCCAGCAGGACTGGGATGGACCTTAGTCTGACTGGTGGCACACTAAGAGGCTCTTCAGCCTCCACAATACAAGATGGTAAAACCATCCATCATACCAAAAGCCTCCCTGAGAACCTTGGCAATGGCCATGAAGGCGGCAAAGGAAATGCATTTTTGCAAAAGGGATTTCTTTCAAAACTGTTTGAACAAAATGGCCTCTGATGGGTGATGCTATTTCAATCAACCCTTGCTCTAGGAGGCACCACACGAACCCCCAGAGAAAGCCAGGAAGCGCTGCAGAAGGTCAAAGGAAGTGAAGCAGTGTAATTTAAGGGATGCTGCAGAGCAGCCTGATATAAAGGCATGTCTTTACTAAAATTCAACAGGATACTGCTACAGGTTGATTACAAAAGCCCTCACGAAAAGTCAGGCTTTTAAAAAAATTTACAGCAGTTTATGTTCTTCATGAGGTGACAAAAAGAATAAGCTACTTGGAGAGATTCCTCATGGCAAGCAACACCACGGTGCAGCACTAACCCATCGCCATCAGCTCCCGTTTGACCCAGCTTCCAGAAAATGAAGGGAACAGAACATCGCCTGGAATGTGCGGTAAACAAGGGCTCGCTCTCCGCCTCCTCCGCCTCCAAGGGTCCCACAAGCCCAGCATGAAGACTAACTCTTCATTTGTACGACAGGGAAATATAACTGAACAAAAGGCAGAGTGGGATAATAATCATTTCACAAGATTTATGGCAGCATTCAGAACACCTTTACTAATTCACGGGGCGTGGAAAGCTTATGACACCAACCGCAACAGGTTAAAATACTTTTCTAAGAAAAAAAAACCAAAAAAAACCAAAACAACAACAAAGCATAGGAGGGCCAAGCCCCTGCGAAGCTGTGCAATGCCACAGGGCGCTGAGGGGAAGCACAAGCAGCGCTGCGGCAGAGCCGGGGTCGGGGGGCCGCGGCCAGGTCCCCACGGGTGCGGGGGTGCCGGCAGGGGCGGAGGGAGCGAAGGAGGGAGCGCCGGGCCCGCTGCCGCACACGGGGCCCGGGGGCCGCGCTCTGCCCCGCTCTCCCGGGGCTGCCGCCCCAGCCCCTTCCCCGGCGCCGCTTCCCCGGGGCCGCCACGACCCCCGCCTCCCTCCGCCCCGCCGGTGCCGCCATTTCGGGCGCCCCGCCTCACCCTCGGCCGCCGCTCCGCGCCGCCGCACGCCCCGACCTGCCGCGCCGCGCGGGAGGGAAGCAGGGAGGCAGGGGAGGCACCCTCAGAGAGGCGGGAGGGAGGCGCGGCCGGCCCGGCCCGGCCCAGCCCAGCCCGGGCCACCTCCCCCGTCACCCGGGGGCTCCCGCCCGGTCCGCAGCCCGGGCTCTCGGCTCCTGCGCCTCACGCTGCCATTTCCATTGCCGCAGGCAACGCGTTACAGCGAGCTCGAGCTGGAGCGGGTCTTGTTTTAAAGCGTGAGACCTGCTTGTTAAAAGAGTTCTCCATGAAACACCCTGTAAATCGAGATCAAGCTCTGACCGGCACACTGCCTCATGCTCCCATTGCCTCACTTGAGCCGCAGCCCACATACTTGTGTGCTAAGCAGCAGCCCTGTGCGGGGGATGCTCCCAGGAACAAGACCCGTGCCCGCTCCACTCCACAGCTGAGTGGCCTCACAGGGTTTTGCAGGGATGGGATGAAGAGAGGAGATGGGGGCAGGAAAGGAAAAGGCCAGTTTAGAACCTCCCGGGTGGTTGCCTTTACCTTTCTATGTGCCCAACTCAAAAATCACTTCATCCTTCCCAAGGAGTACGCTCGCTCCTCTCTTCCTCTGCCCACGAGAATCCTACCTAAGATTTAACTCGGAGCTGCTGGAGAACCAAGTGATCAAACAGAGCCTTGGGGATCAGCTTGCTTACACACTGACATTTGTTGGAGGGAGGACGTGGCAGAACCTGGAAGCCACAAGAGCCGCTGGCCCCTCCCCGCGTCCTGGCCCTCCTTGCGGGAGCCCTGGGTAACCACCACGCTGGGCTGCTGCCTTCTTGCCATGTCCAGGGATTTCATACACAAACAGGGCAGCACATAACCCCCACCACCACCCTGGCGGAGTTGGGTCAGCAAATGGGCATGACCGGGCACAAGTGCTATTCCTGTGCTGGGGAGAGCCTGCGGGTAAAGGTGAGATACACCACAGGACCCCCCACCTCCCCATCCTCAGTTTAGTGCTGGAGTAATAGATATTTACTGCAGATATTTGTCTACCTTGAGAAGACTAATTTTACCTGGTTAGGTCTCCTGTGGACTAGTATGTTCACAAGTAGCACACTTGTGTGTGCAGCATCATGCATACATATATAAAGCATGCCCTGCAGACTGGAGAGGCTGGAGCCAGGTTATTATAGCCATGCCAAACAATATTTCCATGTGACTCATCAACAGCCAGATAAGTAATGAGCGCCTGCTAACAAAGCTCTGAACTGCAGGGCTGTGGGTCTATTGGCACTGAGCAGGAGATTGACAAACAGCATTTAAAGATTTATAATGGGCTGTGAGATACATTTATAATTGCAGATTAAGTACTTGGTCAATATATATATTTATAGTCTAAGCAATCAACAAGTAAAAAGATCATGAAAAGACATACAGAAGAAGGTGACAGAGCAGAAAATAATGTATGACTGCATGATGCCCAGAGCAGGAACTAGTTAATTGTGTGTAAATGAATACTGTCCCTTGGAGTTCAGGCTGCTGCAACAAAGAAGGTAGTAGAAAACAACATCTCAAAACTTTGCAATTCCTGCATTTGTCCTGTGCAAAAGCTTTAAACTTAACACTATGGCTTAATGCTCTCTTTTCAGTCCTGTTTTGGCTTTTCAAAGAGATGCTGTCAGCCTAATCCTCTTATGCTTACCCTTAGCATATTAACATGAAAGAGACAAGTGAAAGCAAAGCAGAGTGAGGTCCCTTTGCTGGCCTGCAGAGATTTGTGGGACCATGGCTGCTTATCAGAGCAGCTGGTTCTTTTTCACTTTGGCCCCTAAACCTGATTGTGTACACAGCTGCACTGTTGCATGTGCCAGGATAAGGCTTCCCAGGCTCTGAGAAGAGTACTTTCTTGTGATACGATTCCACAATACCTTACAGATTATGTGCAAAAATTTATTTGTTCACTAAGAAGCTGCAGCCAATATGGTGAAAGAATAAGCCCCCAGGCAGTCTTATTTTACATCCTCCCTCATCTCGTGCCCCCTCAGGATATCCCATTATTTGCATTTATGCTGCAGTTTCCAGCAGTCACAAAGGGTGGCTGCTCCCAGAGCTTCCATTTAGAGCCAGGAAAGATTCTGACAGAATAGAGCATGTAGTAATATGAAGAATTTTTTTGAAACTGTAGTTTAGTTTGTGTCTGTTATCAGGTAAGTTTAAAAACTAGCAAAATGCCCCTTTACTGTGCGTCTGGGTCTTCCAACAGGAAATTTAATTACTGTGCTGAGAGACAACAACAGACTTTCCTGTAATAAACCCCACCCTGCTGCTTACCATTGTCCAAGCTCAGCCTGCTCAAAATCTGTGCCATTTTTTCATCCTTGAAACAAAAATCCACCCTTTCCTGCTTAAAAAAAAAAAAAAAGTCATAATGAGCTACTTGTGCCATCAGTTTATAGCAAGGGAAATGAGTAATAATTTGTTTGGTCAAAATTGCAGAGTCATTAGTTCTGTAATGCACGAACATGCATCTGGAGCCATGTCAGGGTACAAGGATTAAAACCAACCAAATTCCTAATTCTAGTGGAAAGGATGCATGGGACATTAATAAAATAAAGGTTTAGTTCTATGAATATAGGTAACAAGGTGAGAACCTGCCCTCTCTGAAAGCACTACACCCCCAGACATTGGAGAAGCGTCTTCCCTTTTTCTCCTCCCTGTTCTGCCTTCCCTAATCAGCTGGACTCTGGCTGCTTAAAAGAGGTTAAAAAAGATTGGAGATTGATTTCTCCTGTGCTGCCTCCAAGACATGGGTTCCTGGTCAATTCTTTCCCTACCTATAAGGGCCCCTGAGTACCACCAAGGGGGACAGGCCACTTCCTGAGCAGTGAGAAGGGAAGGTCACACTACAATCGGTGATTGAAGATGGAAGGCTGAATCTCCTGCAGCACCTGAAAAAAAATCTCTCAACACAACTGTTTGTAAGACAGCATTTCTTTATTGCCTGTACTGTTGGCACACTAAGGAAACATACTTAAGGTTCTACATTAAAAGAACCTGATGGTTCTTGCCATTGCAGTATGACAGGACTGATAAAGGTAATACACAGACTGGCCCATGTTTGTGTGTCAGCTGTATTTCACGCCTTTGTCTTTGATGTGTGCAGAGCATGGGAGGTACATGTCCAGAATGCCTTAGCATGGATTTCCCTTCCCAAACATGGCTTCTTGCAAACACAGGAATTCCCCTGGCAGCACTGTTGGTCTTACTCTAGGCTCCACATCAGCTACCCTGGTCCTTCAGGACCTCTTGTAGCTTTTTGATTCCCAGTCTCTGGAAGATATTAGTACAGTTAAACAGTGTGAGCCACAGCCAGCCAACAGTAAGGACTGAGCAGGAGCTTACTACTTTTAGGTCTTCCTTTTACTCAGAAATCCAACTCTTCCAGCGAAAAACTTCCTCTTTCCTATCAGAAGTAAAGGGCACCAGGAGGAACCATGGAAATCCTTTTTAACACTGATGGGCTGTAGGTGATTCAGAGCACTTTTCCGGCATGGGATATTCCCAGAGAAATTTATACAATAAACAGACATTCAGAGCAACCACCTTATCCCAAGAGAGGAAGGACTATGGACAAATACAGGCCTTCGCTATGCCACAAGGTTGGGCGGCTGCTTCACAGATGCAGTATCACATCCTGTGCCTAAATTATCAGTCACGTACGGAAACAGCCTTGAAGACAAAAGGGAAAGGGGCACTACCAAAAATCTCACTTAGTCCACAAAGCTTTGAGAGCCACTGAGCTGCAAACCAGAAAGCATCGCACCTCAGAGGCTCCATGCCCAAGCACAGCAGCAGCTATGCCAACAGGAGCACTTCTTGGGAGTTTCTACCTCTGCCTCTCTTAGCCCTGCTTTGCCCCACCCCTTAGTGACAAGAAGGCCCCTTCCCAATGGGAACAGCTTCAGTCCGGCTCTTTCTCAGGCCCTTCACCAGTAAAGTGAGGCTGTTGCTAAAGGTCACCACAAGAGAAAAAGTAACATTTCACACAGACAGATGCCTTGTGCTCCCAGCCCAGGTGCATTTGAAAGCACTGTGGTGGGATCTTTCAGGGCTGTGGCTAAGGCAGTTCCAAGTTGCTGGAGATTCTTCAGGAAAGGAGAAGAGAATGGGAGGAAACAGGCAGCATTCAGCCTTAAAACAGGCTATATATGGCTCCCCTGGTTTGTACAGCACAGCTCCTGCAATGGGCTATGAATCAGCAGCACATGCCAGTGCCTGCGGGTCCCAGGGCAACTGCTCTGTGTTCTGTAAACATACGATAGGACAGTGACAAGGTCCATTAGGGTGACAAAGCGATGAAAGCCATTGGGATGACTCATCCTGTCAATTCCTGCTATAATCACATATGGAATCTGTTAACTACAATATTGACAAGTCCAACCAAATCCTGCAGTCAATAGATCCAGATCTCACAGGAAGTGGTGGAAGTGTTCTTGCTCACCACAGCAGGCTCTCAGCTGAGAACTACTGTTGCAGAGCCAAGGGTAGATGCTGCTCTCTGAGAATAGTGGATCTCTACTTAGAGCTAGCCCAAGTTTAAAATAATTTCTTTATCTCTTACATTGCAATTCTGTTTCATACAGACCCACTGTGTCCTCTGCTCTCTGCTGCTAGGCCACTTCTTTACCTGAAAGAACAGGAGCAAGACTTCATCCCTTTACAGTGAACAGACCTCTCCAGACAGAAGGCCCAGTTTGTGCTATTAGCTAAGACCAGCCAAATTCCCCCAAAGAAGGAGAGGGCTCCAGAGACCAGGGCTGCATGCAGAGTTGGGAAACGGAACAGTGCAGATAATATGCACATTTTGGCCTGATTTATACCTCAAAATTCAGAGACTGGGAAAAGCTGCACCTTCCCCAAGTCTCTGGAGAGCTGATACCATCACATTCAGCTTGCTAGAAAGGAACCCCCAGCTTCATGATACAGCATTGACATGTCTCTTGCTGACACACTGGTGTACTTTATGTGCAGCACCTTTTCCTCCTGCTGATATCTTCCAGCTGCAGAGCATTCTCTCTCTGCCTGTCTTCTTGTGCTGTCAGCAACCTGGAAAGAGTCACACAGATCAAAAACATAACCTGGTTACTGAGATGCTCCTGCCAAAGCATTTGCCTGTGCCCTTTGCTCTCCACCAGCCAATTAGGATTTACATTTAGAATTTCAAGAAGTGATAGGCCCAAAGATTGGACTTCCAAAGACTGGAAGCTGGGCTAGGTAAACCACACACAGAGAATGCATGTAAAAAACGGAACAGGGAAAGAAACTGGACACATACAAGAGGGGACACCTTGTCTTTGTAATCAGAGCACCAGTGGGAGTGGCCTGTGCCTTATTCCCAAGCTCTCCCATTGATGTCAGAATCCCAGACTGTTTGCTCCACCTGTCTAGGCAATCTCAGGCAGCATCATGGTAATAAAACATGGTGAAGGCACGTGCTATGGGAGATGTGATTCACCTAGCTGATAAGTAAATCCTCCAAGTTAATGAACAGCTAAGTCCTGCTGTAGATTTAACAGAGATGATGCAGAAGGAGGTGAAGGGATAAAAGAAAACGAAAGGATAGTTTTCATGCAAGATTTAAAATACTTTTTTTCCCCAAGACTAATTTTTTTTATTAAAAACTAACAATCTTAGAGCAAGCTTCTTTCAGCTGAACATTGTCTTACCTCCCTTTAATACTATTGCCACTGAAATAGTTCATCTGTACAATGGTTACTAAGATAGGGAGGGGAAAACCCTTAGAGCTGCATGAAAACTTCAAACTGAAAATGCCAATTTAAAATCTGGGAGAGTACACAAGGTTTTTGTGTTTAAATATTCAAATTAAATTCCTAGTCTTGCAACAGTGAGCTCTGCCAGATGAAGCTCTGTGTGCGAAAATGTCTGGTCTTCACTTGGTGCTCTCCAGGCACAAAAGACAAGGACCTGGAGTCAAGGGAGCCAGGTCTTTTTTGGGACATGACAGGAAGTCAGTCTTTGACATCCCCCTCTTCTTGCCCATTCCCCAGGAGATCCCACACCAGTCATCTCCAGGTGGGGAAATACCCCAGGGTGGCTGCTCCTGTTTACTGACCTGGCCATGTGCAGCATGGGCTCCATGATGTTGTATCCAGTCATCGCACTGCATTCATAGAACACAGCCTTGTATTCCTGCCAGAGAGCACAGCAAGCACCCACAGTGACTGCCAGCTCTCCACTGCCACCATTCACCCACAGTCTTGGGAGCTGGCCCACCCTCATCCCCAGGAACCTCACCAAGAGCCATTGGAGCCAGGAGGGTGGCTGCTGCCACCCTGCTGGGGTGCACACCCTGCTCACCAACCCAGGAAAAAGAGAAGCTTTTTCAGCACTGGGGGCCAAGCAAGAGTGTCCTCAAAAGGGAGCACTGGGGACATTGTTTGGGAAAACATCTGTCCAGGGTACTTTGATTCCCTTACCTTTTTATTTCAAGTCCAGAAGGCAGAAAACACCTTTGAAACCCTGTCTCCTCCCACCCAGCAGCCAAGGTGCCAGCAGGCATGCAGACAAGGGAGTGAGGAAAGAGGCAGGATGATGCTGCATTAGGGAACGCTCAAATAGGAAATCAGCCATGCATGTTTCCCTCAGAAAGACTGTAAGGAGGCATCAAGCCTCAAGAGAAATATGTGAGTCTGCCTCAAGGGTCATTTTATGCCACATACAGGCCACCACCTTATCCTCCCTGGTACCAGAGGGACCTTGGCACATGTCCACATTGGAGAAACAGGGGGTGGGAGGGAGAGGGAAGGTACTATACAAGAAAATGGCCCCAAGAAGGGCTTTCTGCCAGCCAGACTGCCCTGCTCACAGCTGGAGAGTGGCTGCAGAGCAGGTCAAGCAGCAGAGCAGTCAGTCACACCTTCGCCAGCCTTTCACCCTCCACCTTGGGCACATTCTGGGTCTCTCTCTGCACAGCATCCAATTTATTTCCAAGTAGAAAGACAACAGCTCCATCCTCAATACCTTCCTGCAAAAGAAACAGAGCAAAGAACCCTAGAGACCCAGCTGTAGGAGAGAAGTAACTCAGAGCAGCTCCTTCCAGCTCAAGCAAATGACTTTCAATGGCAACAAGATCAGGCCCATTCGTTCATTAAAGGGCCATTCCTTCAATAGCCACAGGGACTTGTGGAAGGAAGCTTAAACTAGGGAAATGTATTCTAAATGTTTGGTATGTTCAGCTGGGATAGTGAGAGAGAAGAGACAGGACATAAGTGCCTCTCAGGAAAATAACAAGCCTAAAGAAAAGCAGCTTGCCCCATAGGTTGTTGGTAATTTGACATGAGGCAGAGCTTCTTAATAAGCTCAATAATTTTTGTGTGTGTGTGCAGTACCATTTGTCTAATGCGCTGTCCTAAACTCGATGATCCCTTACTGAAAATCCACTGGCCAAGCAAGCTGAGCAACCTTCAATGCTTGTAAACTGTCTCTGTAGGAACTGCTATTCCTGGGCAATTCCTGGACCCCCTTACCTCTGGTCAAACTCTCTGTAGTTCCACTGGCTCACTAGAACATGGTTAAAGTAAGAACAGGGCTCAAAGTTATTTCCACACTCAAGTACCCTGGATGACATACAGAACCTGAGCAGCTTCAAAACAAAATAAATACGCAGATAGAGATAAGAAAATAAGAGAGAGATTAAAATTTACAGATTTCATGTGGCTTGATTTTCTGTGTGCTCAGTTAACTTTCCTCCTGAAAGGAACCTAATTTTCAGAGGCTGGTTCGTTTTGAAGATTTTAACCTTTAATCTTTTAGAGTCCAAAGGCATAAATAAAAGGCAAAAATAAAAGTTGGTTGTTTGGGTTTTTTTCCCAACAGGCTTGTAAAAATTATTAATATTAGAAACCTCCAACCTATATTTACTCATTTCACTGAGATCTTGGTTTTTTGAGACTGAGCACAATCAAAACAAAACCACCCTTGAAAATTTCCCTTCAGCTCTTGATCATCTGCACACCACTTACTTGAGTTACAGAGAGAGGTATTTTTGTCTCCCCAAGCAGATGTAAGCCACAGATGAATGCTCTTATTGAGCATTTGGGAATAAAAGACAGGGAGGAAAACAAAAGTATGTTGTTTTTTTTTTTTTAATTAAATAAAAAGGGCCATTTCCCTTTCCTGTGCATAGGCTGGACACCAGGAGGTCTCCCTGCCTGAGTACAGCTGTGATGTACCACATTTAGGAGATGCTGCCACTGGACTTGGGCTGCTTACAAACACACACTACTTACAAACTGCTTACAAACTACACACTACTGTTTTGGCAGGTCCCACTATGTTCTGCCACAGAAACAGCCCTCCCTGATTTAATGAGCTAACCCATGCTTTGTTACTTTCTACACCAAGCCCCTGATCCCAAACTGACCACCACAGGCATCTGCTTTGATAATTCAGCTTCACAAGGTCAATAAGACTTCCTGAGGCACTGAAAAATGTCGCTCCCAGACAGACTGTTGGAGTTGGTCTGGAGCAAGGGAGTGATAACAGCAGCAGCATCAGAGCCGAGGTTCCACTCTCACCTGGATGCTGTTCATCCAGTTGCGCACTGCCAGGAAGGAGCACTCGGCTGTAATGTCGTACATCACCAGGATCCCATCTGCCTTCCGGAAATACTGCTTGGTAATGCTCCGAAACCTGAGCCCAAACAAAACCAAAGGCACTCTCAGAACCCACAGCTGTGCGATGGGAAGAAACGGAATGGGATTATCTGTCTGTCAGTGCAGGCTCTCTGCAAGGCCTGGCAGCCCCCTGGGTGATGTATCCCCTGGTGTCTCCACATAGGTGACAATTCATATCCCTTCACCTTTGAGACAGGCCAGGAAGCCATGCATGAGCAGGAGTCTTGCCATATGCATGGTGCTGAGAAAGCAAGAAGGAAGACCTTTGCAGGTCAGGAGGAAAGAAGCAGAAGAATCTGTTTAGGTGGGATAGGAGAAGGTAGTTTCCTATTAAAAGGAAAACTGATGGAGAAAACATTATCTTTCTCTATTATCTGGAAGAATCTGCAGACTAGGCTATATCACAGTACAAACTAGGCATGCATAATGTCTGCCCCAGTGCTGCCAAAACAGCAATTAAGAACTCAGCATCAATACAGTCTCTTTACACTTTTGAATCTATAAACCAATGCCATTATACATAAAAAAATCAGGAGCTAGACACAATTTCCAGGAAAAACTCCTGGCAGACATCTTCTTTTTCCTCTCTGTAGCATTTAAAACCACAGGCTTACATTTTGTGAAAAAATTCCCACCAAAGCAAACCAAACAAGCAAAAAAACAAACAAAAAAAAAAACCCACAAAAAACAACACACCCAAACCTTAAAATCTGTAAGCACTTTGTGATAGAGCTGTAATATAACCACACTGACTGCGAACTGATGGAATTAAATGTAACAAAAGTACTGAGAACTCACTGAAGAACTGTGTATTTCAGCCCGGCACTGGATAACAAACTCTCCTATTACGAGCCAAGAAAACCTACAGCTGTGACCCTCCTGAACTCTTCAGATAATTGCCTGAAGTCTGTTCTTTCTGACTACAGTAAGGACACAACATTCTGGCGCTCACCCAACTGAGAAAGCAGAGATTGTATCTTGGCAGTCAAGATATACCTCTGGAACTGCCAGACATGCAAGATGCTCCAGAAGAAACCTCAAAGGTAGCATGCACCAATCTCAGGGAAGTCACCAAGGAGTTCTCCTTGCACGCTCCAAGGGAATCTTCTCTCTCTTCCATAGGATATTTACAGTTGGACACCTTCAGTTAGAAGTAATTAACGTTCCTCCAGAAGTAAGAAAGGCTTTTGCTTCTTCCCAGGTCTCTTATTTGGTATCAGCACTGAGCCAAGCTCTGTCTTATGGGTATACATCTAAGACCTGCTAGTGCTGCAGGGGACTGTGCTAAAGGTCCTTCTGCAGAGACAATATCTTGAATTTGGCCTTTGCTGCAATCTGGCCTCAATAAAATGTCACATTTTATGTCATAACAACTCCCCTTACTGCTCAGTTTCGGCATCAAAATAACCACAGGAGTCCCTTCAGAAATAATTATTTCTTCAGCACGAAGCTTGATTTTGGAAGAGAGAGTTGCTTTCCAATGGATACTCCTACTTAATACATTCCCACCAACTCTGCATGGTCTAGCTGACTGAGGCAGACAGCATCACTGGCACAATTTGGGATTAGCATATTCCCATGACCTTGGCTGCCCCCTGAAGGCCTGCCTCCATAACATATTTAGCTGAAAATACCCAGTACTTATTTTTGTCAGGCCCTTGAGGTTCATGGTCTCCTTGAAATAGCTTTCCATCTTAAGTTTCAAATTGTATCCTAAATGAAATGTGATTTTCATGGAGGCAGTGATGGGCCCTCATCTCCAGCAGCAGATGAAGGTCAACTGTGTTCTCTACTACTCTGATCCTCAACAACAGTGCTGGTAACATCTAGACAAATCCCATGCTTTTGAAACTGGAAGCCTTCAAATAGGGAGCCAGTGTTCACTGTCACAAAACGCTGCACAGTCCCTCTACCAAGGATTATCACTTGCACAAGTGTATCAGTAGAAGGGACAATAAAAGGGTCCAATAACCTCACTGACAAGAGTCCAGCAAGGTAGTTCAAATCACCTTCCCCACAGGTCAAGCTAACTCAGTTCAATCAGGTCTGGAAAGGTTCGCAGTCCTTTCCACCCCCTGAATAGCAAGTGGTGGTGAGCAGCTGCAGACAGCAGTAGCACAGTTGTATCTGAGGGCAGAAATCCAGAGCTATTTCTGTCCTACTCTGCAGCCCTGTCCTGCAGCTTTTCCCTGAAGCAGGCTGATGTGGGAGAGCTTTGAACCACACCATTTGCATCTATGGACGGACTACCTGGAGCCAAAAGCATGCAGGTCAAACACATGGAAAACTACTTTTCTGTCAATCCTCAGAGCGATCTCCCCAGGTCCTGCTTCACAGCCACAACTTCTAGAAATCTCTGAAACAGACATTTGCTGCAGCTTCCACACTGGAATAGCTGTTCTGACTTCTCTGGCTCTTCTGAAGCTGATAGTTTTCCCTGGGACAGAAACCAACTGCATGGCCCCTTTCCCTTTCCTCCACTGAGCCTGGCAGAAGTCACTTACCTCTCTTGTCCAGCTGTATCCCACAGCTGTAACGCAACCTGAGTGTTATCCACCATTAGACTCTTCACCTGGTAATCGATACCTGTTGGAAAGGTAACAGTGATTATAAGGTAGGATGGGGAGAGAGCAGCTTGCCATTACAATGGCCAGACCAACTTCATTTAGTTCAGGCAAATTGCAAAATTGATTCAATACTGGGAGAGAGACCCTCTTTACCTCTAGTCGGGCTATAATACAGGCAAAGAACCATTTGCCCAGGCTGACTTTCCCACTGTTCTTATCCAGATAAGCCAGGTACCGATTACTTACCAATGGTTGCATTGAGCTCAGCAAAGAACCTGTCATAGCAGAAGCGATGGATGAAGGAGCTCTTCCCAACACCAGAATTCCCGACAAATACCACTTTAAAGATGCGATCTGGGAAACAGGTGGCTGGTCCCAGTGCTTGGAGCTACAATGGAAAAAAGGGATGAGGTTTTGAAGAGTCCAGCTGCAGGTGGTGCGTTGATTTAGGCATGGGACCCCTGCATTATAAACCTATGGAGCTGGAGTTAGATGGGAAGAGAGTCAGACACCCTCAAGTCCTGGGTATCAGGTGTTTGAGGAATAACTCCAGTTAAGTGAACTCACCCTGGTTTCAGTGCCAACAGGCTGTGCTCGAGGAGGCAGTGGAGCAGCATCTAAGCCATCTGCATTTCTTCTGCAGTCAGGGTCTCCCTTCAAAGTCATCTTAAACCACTCAGGATCTGCTGCCAGGGGCCATCTCTCCTTGTCTCTGCTGTTCTTTCCAAAGTTTGTGCTGCCACCTTTTCCTGTCTTCATCCATACCTCATTGCCTGGGAAGTATTTACAGTTCTTTCTGTTGGGTTCTTCCACTGCCACATCCACTGGGAAGGTGAAGGGAAGGTCCGCAGAAGCCAGTTGTCTGTATTAAAGCCCACAGGCAGCACAGATAGGGTGGAAGGGGGTGAGGAGATAGGGAAAGGAGGTTGCAAATTCCCAAACAACCAATGCAATCCAATTAGTGCATATGAAACTCTTGCAGGAACTCTGTATATTCATTCCCCATATTTTCCATAGGGAAAGAGAGACAGCTCACCTGAGCTGTGCTCTCCTCATATGTGCTGAAAAATACTTTGCTAATTTGAATAAAAATTGCCACCTTCTTTCATTTCCATTTACATCTATGGACAGACTAGACATCCTATTTCAGGGAAAAGGATTTTCAAGAATCCTTTGCCTACCACTTCCCCCAGTACTGAAAAATGAGGCAAAACATACAAAGGTGGCAAAAAGAAAATTTTTTTTTCCAAGAAAAAGAGAAGAAACAAATATCCCATTATTTTTCTTACTAAATACAATACAAAATGAAGTAACAGACTGTGCCCACACAAGAGTAGGCTGACGCACTTTGCTTACTGGGGGTAGAGCTGACATGGTAGGTGGAGGAACAATCCTCAAAAGAACATCTAGAATAACCAATTTAAACTACTGGAATAATTTCTGAGGAGCAAGGCAGCATCACTGGTTTTCCATGGTTAAAAAACTAGACAAGGAGTGAGAACACCTAGAATTAAGCTGAAGGGATTTATCCACCACAGACATCTCCATTGCTTTCACTGGCCAGCAGATTGCATTTGGAAGCAAATTAGAGCAACCAGAGCTCACAAAAGTCAGTCTCTTCAGAGGCAGGACATCACCCCCGCTCTGCAACATTTTTCTCTTGCTATTAGTGGAGGAATCAAGACAATTCTTCTTTCTCACTCCAGCAAGTACACTTCATCTGGGGCTGCAAAATTTACCTGCTGCCATGCCTACACTTTTTTCTATGAAAGGGAGCTTACATTCCTGGTTCCCCTCCCTGCATCTGCCCCAAATGCCAGCCCAGAGCCAGGCCAGCTGGAACTTCTACCTGCTGGAAACAGACACATAGTCTCAGGCTCTGGGGAATGACACCCATCTCTCAGGACTGGCAAAATCACACAATGAGGGGCATCACGAGCCTCTTTAGTGGGTGCAAAGGGACAAACACAAAACTCTGAACAGTGACCCCGGATTTAATGGATTTTTTTTTCATGTTTCTCAAGGAATGTGGTGACACAGCATAGGGACAGAGACAGGACCAACAACTACTTTTCCCCTTCTCTCATCACCTTCATTGCCAGACTTCTTCTGCTGTTAAGCCTTTCCTGTGGGTTTATGCCATTAGCAGCTAGATGGAATTTTGCAAGAAATAATTGGGGAGGAATATGGGAGAACTTGATTATCTGATTTGATGGATAGAATGCAGCCAGTCATGCAGCCATGAAAGAGCTCTGCCTCAGACCTATCCAAGCAACCTCTCATCCTGGCCTCAAGAATCAGCCCTGCCCCACCTGGTTTTCCATCAGTCCATGAGCCAAGGAGCCTGGTGTGCCAGGTGAGCATCTGCACAGGTGTAGAGGGAGATGGGCAGGATGGACCCACCTGGAGTTAGGACATCTCCTCCAGGCTTTCAGCTGCCAGAAGGAACCCAACCCTTGTGCATCTCCTGCCTCCTCCCATGCCCGTGGAATATGGGCTCTGGCATGAGGCACCAGTGGACAGGATTTGTGCCTGAGAAGGAACTGGCACACTTGGGAGTTGATCCAGTCATTTCAACAGAGCTGTCTGACTCAGAGAGAGGCGGCCCTTGTGACTCCCATCCCATGAACAGTCCCCAACCTTCTGGTGATATTTAGATTTACTCCCCCATTGCTGCAGGCAGAAGCAGCAGCGGGGCCACCTCCCTGTGGAAGTTAGTGAACAGTATCCTCATCTTCACACTGAGCCACCACCACCTGATGCCAAGAGCCACAGGAAAGCTGCACCCCACCATGCTCCCAAAACCAGGTGGAAGAACCAGACACAGGACACAGCTTGACTGACAGGGTACTGCAGCAGGCACGGACTGACACCATGAACATGACAGAACAGACACCCATCTAACCGTTTGACAGGCTTGTCCTCCAGCAGGCCTAGCACTGACCCTTTCTTCAACAGGAGCTTTTTGTTCTGAGGCACCTGGAAGTTGAAAAGAGAAGGAATGAAGAAAGTGATTACAGCCCCAGTTCAACCATTCCACACCTCTGCAGAGCACTTTGGGGAGGCAAGGCTGGAGCCCTGGCAGCCCCACACCGTGCAGAGGTAGTGCCTCACTGGAAGGCTCAAAGAGGTGAGCACAGGGCTTGCTTTTCTCAGTCCAGATAATTAAATTCCTGAAAGACGCCATCACTGTTGCTGCTTTCTCCTTCACTTTAAAACCCATCAAAAGTGGTGATGACCCAAATTGAATTCTTCCTCTAGCCAGCCAGTTTTTATTTTTGTGGCTTGTTCTCCAATTGGTCTCACAGCTGAATCTCTTTCCTCACATCCCTCTTTATTATGCTAATGTTTTGTGGGACAGACCAATTGCCCCATCCTCAGAAGACACCCTCCGTCCACCTGTACTCACCTAGAGCTGCACACAAACCACAGGAAAGGAAGGAGACAGCTCTGCAAACAGCAGTGCACATGCTCGGCCTCACATCAACATCCCTCTCCATGCTTTCCTCCTACTTACCTCAGACTGAACACTTCCTACAGCCAGTATTTACCAGTTCCTCAGAGAAGGAGAAAGTGGGACAAGTTCTCTCCCAACCTGCTTCCCCCCATACAGCAGCTTTGCCATTCCCAGCAGAGTCACTGCTCTGACCACACACAAAAAACATGAAGTGAGAGACAGCATGGAAATGTGTCCACCGCATCAGCACTGGGGGAAAAGGAGATGTATTCAGTCGGAAAATCTGAAGATCTCTAACATGTTATTTCTGGGGGAAAAGGCAAGGGAAGCAGGGTTTGCAGTCTGTCAGATCTGCCTCTTGCAGCAGTTTTGAACTGACCCAAGACCTGCAGACAGCTCTGGACAGGCCTTCCTTCATGCTTCCCACAGCCTGGAGGACTACAAAGATTATTTCTTCAACAACCCTTATTGAAGGCTTATTTTAAAAGGAAAAAAAACCAAACACCAAAAAAGTGTTCTGTTGGTCAGAACTCCCAGAACACCTTTACTGCAATGCAGTCCAACAAAAGGAGGCACTCTGGACTCCACAGGGGTCCTGACCCAACTAAGAACTTGGCAGGGAAAGAACAAAACATTTTTTACATATAAAACTGATGTTCAGGAGAACCTCCAGCCACAGAAACAATCCAGCACTGAGAGGCTCACAACTGTGGAGCACAAATCTTCCAAGGCAAATGACCCCCAAGTGCACAGCAACACTCCAGTCCACACAGCCAGGCTGTGGTACAGACAACCAGTGGTTCTCCAGCAGGGACAGAAGAGGAAGTTTCCAGTATTTGAGCAGGTTCACTCAAGGGCACCATCTAGCCACACAAAGAAGGAAATTGTGTTACAGGCCACTGGAGCAGAGTCACAGCCTTCAAGTCACCTGTGGAATGAAAGGACTCCCACACAATCTGCTATGGCACCACCTTACCTGGAGAGGGAACAGCCTGTGGAGCACGTACTTGGGTAAGAAAGGAGGAACAATGGGGCACGTTTTGCTGTTGGTTCTGCCATGCTTTATTGGCCTGCCAGGTTTGTGTAACATTTGGCTTTTCACCAGGATGATAAAGGGACAAATGGGACATCACAGCTGTGTAACACACAATGACAAGGATTCCACAACAGCACATATACAAGCATTTTAGATGGGAAAGATTCTGGTTTACCAATGAAATAAAAATACATGTCAACTGTAGTCAAAGTACCAAAACACTCTTCATGGTGAGCAGACATGAAATTTGCTCTGTCAATATACAGCATGCAAGCATTACTCCATAGCCAGATGGGTCATGGGTGTGAAATTGAACCTGCAACCCCTGGGTCTTAAAAATACCCATCAGTGGTTTGCACATAGGCAGAAATAGCCACATATCACTGTCTGTGACCCAGCCTCTCTTGTCTGGGACAAGAGAGTGCCCCACAGTGCAGTGGGGCCAGGGTCTGCCCACCCTGGCAAGGCCAGAAACTCTTATGAAGAGCAAAGTATTAAGCTGGGAACTGAGAAGAGCAAAGGAGAAGTGACTGGGTTGCTATCAGCCACGTAGAGCCCAACTCCTCCTTCCAACCACTTCAAAGACTTTGCTATGAAAGAACCTCTGTTCACCACACCTTCATTTCATGCAAATAACTCTTCCCAGCACTAACAGAGGGTTTTAAGGCCTTGGGTTTCTTTTTAGCCTGTAAAAGCACTGATAGTCTCTGCAGAGAGTGTAACACACTAGGGATCCCCATCAGAAGGCTGGACCATCCTTCTTGTTTCTGCAGGGAAGTATTGCCATTTTCTCTCCCCCTTACTGTGAGACAGGCTGGAGAGCAGACCTTCTGCAGGTATAAGATGACAGGAGCATCTCTGCAAGCCCCTGGAGCCCTGCTTTCCTGCGGACTGAAACGCGAGTGGCCAAAGGAAAAAGCCTTACTCCAGTAGAGGCTTCCAATGCCCAGCAGGACACAGCCTTGCCAGATGAGCAATGGTGGTAGGAGTTCACCCTGTGCCTCGTTCCCTAGTGCCAGTGCCAGGAGAAGGGAGAAAGCAGCCCCTCTGTGCTACACCTCTCTCTGCTAAGCTCTCTCTTGGGTCCACCTGCAGCAGCAGGTCTTAGCAGGGGAACAGGAGAAGACAATAGAGGAGAAGCAGACAAGCTTTGCACACACACAGATGTACATACCTGAGCTGTGGTCCCCACAGGCCACCCACCCACCCATAGGAACCCACAAGCTGATGAAAAACAACACACGGAAAGAGGAAAAGAAACCATTTTCTTTGCCTGCTTGCACTGGAACTCTGCTACAGAGTGACTGTGTTTATGGCTTTTCCAAGCGGGAGCAGGAAGCTCTGGTGTACGTATACAGTCAGCACCTTTAGAAATACAGATTGAAAAAGAAAATATTCCAGATTTCAGAAACACACACACCTCACCTCTATCCAAAATTGTTATTGACATTATGTTCTATAGCTTTCCACCTGGAGAGCTCTAACCTCTGGATAGAGCAGGGCATTTTGTCTCCTATGTGGGCACACTCCTTGTGTTTCCTTCCACAGTACCTTACGCGGTCAGTAAGGCTCTCACAGCCTGTCTTCCCTGCAAGTCACCTACTTCCAGATCTTCAAGTGGGGCATGGGGGCAGAGCAGGCAAAGACATGGTGGCAGGGATGGGTCCAAGAGGACAGAGCAGCTGTGCCAGTGACATTTGGGAACACAAAAACATTTTAATGAAAAAATAATAAGAATTTAAAATAGACCACGTATCTGCTTATCTCAGCGAGTGGAAAAGGCCAGAGATTGACAGTTCCAGATGGCAGAGACCCTGCATTCTCCTAGTTCCCTGACACAAGGCTCACTGCTGCACCCAGCAGAGTTCACAGGAATGGGAAGCTGCCCCAGAGGAACCCCTGAAAACATCTACTACAAACTCAGGGGGTCAGAAAAACTCCAAAACCTTCCTGTGCCGCTCCATGCGCAAGTCAGCCAGCAGAACATCTGGGAATCCATTTTCTTCCTTACCACCCAGTTCCAGGGATGCATCCAGCTTCTCTCTCCTTCTTGCATGTGCTCAGTGCCCGTCACAAGGCACAGACCCCACATGTGCAGCAGGCAGCACCCACTGCAGCCCTGCACGGGGTTGTGTGACAGTCCCCAGCCAACGTGCCTTGGGTTAAACCCGGGCAGTTGGCAGCAGCACCCAGCAGAGTTTGCCTCCAGCACAGACACAGAGGTGCTGCAAAGTCTGTATTAAGCACAACACCAGGCCCTGTGAGCTCTTGTCATTGTCCCCCGTGGAAGTGACAGGCCCCCAAGTGGTGACAGCAACAGCAGCAGATGAAAGGAGGGTGGTTGGGAATTAAGGTTTTCTTTCTTAGACTAACCAGCTTCTTGGCTTCAAAAGCATCTCGCTCATCTCGAAGTTTCTTGTTCATTTCTCTGCTCCAAAGGAAGACACAGGAAAGGCATAATGAGATGCTTGTCAAAAATGAAGTAAAAACCTACATTTGAAAGTGAGAACAGAAAGAGAGCTTGGGAACAGAGATAAAGATGTTGTTTATGGCCAGACATGTTGGGATATCCATGTATCCCAGCCAAGGTAATGGGCTCTACATGGTTGCCTTAGCCAGCAGGAAAGACTAAATTCCTCCAGAGGAGGGATTACCTCGTGAAATAACATAGTCTGTAGTGTGCCAGAGCTGGCCAAACTGCACAACTCTGTCTGGACCTAGAAAAACAAGCAGAGTCTAAACACTGCTTGAAAACAATCCTGTAGCTTTCCATGGGAGAAATGAGCACAGTGCTAAATCCTCAGCCCCTTACAGGCATAAGAACTCAGCATTTCCTTCCAGCCTCCACCAGTTCTTACCTGAGGAGCTCCAGCTGCCGAAGGAGGCTTTGTTTCTCTTTCTGCATGTTCTTGGAGACTCTAAACACATCCCTGGGCAAAAGGTATTTTAAAAAGGGAAATAAATTATTGTGAGAGAAAATGCAAACATCCTTCTCTCAGGGGCACTCATGGTATTCTCAGCAATAAGGGCCTGCCCTATGCTAGGAAAATTCAGAGGAGGCACCACTGCTGTAGGAACTGGCATGGCTGGGTTGTACCACAGCTCTCCTGCTCTCCTCCAACATGAGCGCAGGCAACTCATCCTCCACTTCCTCACCTGCTGGAGATGGGAAGAATGCTCACTGCCATCTGGACCTAAAACAGTTTGATGTTTTATATACGTGTTATTAGATTTAACCCAGAAATGGGAACACAAGTGCATAGAAGAGGATCTTTAAAGAAAGCTGAACTGAAAAATATGCGGAGAAGCCTCCTTTAGGCTAAGGAACATCCGTGCTTTTGTACTGATTTTCTAGAACATATTAATTTCCCACAAAAGGTAAGCAAGATGTAGCAGTATCACTCCCTTTTTAGGCCCATAAAACCATTGGGATGTGTGGCTAGCACAGGTCCTTCCCGTGGGAACATTTTGCTATATTTCATAAACAAGATAAAGTTTGGATGTTTTGCAAACAACTTCTCCAGATTGGGTCAGTTCGGGCTTGGCCAATTGGGCCTAGGGGGAGGTCTCGGGCTGACCAATCTGGGGCACCTCTGTAAACTCTATATATATGGAATTCAAAACAATAAAGTTCTCTTCTCCTCTCTTTCCTTGTCTGAGAACTTGGGTCATTCCTCAGCTAGCCGCTCAACAGCGACAGGGATGTTTCTTCTTTCCCTCAAAAAGAGACAGGCACTCCTCTAATGAGACCAAGGCTCCTAACTAGGAATACTTATTCTTTAACTACTTGCCCATCTTTCCGTCTCTGTCTGTGTCTTTGCCCTAACACCCCCTTTCCCACCTGTCCTTCTGCTCTTGCTCAAGCTGAGCCTCTTTCTGGAGCTTCTGTAATTGCCCCTTCACTGCTTCCAGCTCCCATTTGCATTTCTCCAGCTCTTCAAGCAGGTTTTCGTTCAGGTGCCGGAGCCTTTCATTCTGCACTCGGGTCTCCAGCTGCTCAGAGTTCAGTGACTGTAGCTGATGTTCCAGCTGCAATGGGAGAGGAGGAGGGGTTAAACACAGAGGAAGGATTTTGGGCTATAATCACAACTGCAAAAACAAGCTGAAAAAGCAGATGTAAACAATGAGGCAGAAAGGGGTAAACACAACTTAAGTTTACAGAGCCACCAGTGCATCGAGAAGGTGAACTGGAAGAAATTCTCTTGTCATTCCAGCACTGGGGAACCAAGCAATGAAATTAGACACAGCTGAGGAAATGCTTGAGGCAGTGTGAGGAGCCTGCTGCTGTCAGGCGTTGTAGGAATCACAGCGCAAATGAGGGTCAAAGAAGGACTGGAAAAATGTGGGTTGAAGCAGGGTTGTGTCTGTCAGGACTTATTAAGTGCAGTTGTTGAAATGCATCCTCTAGTTTAGGGGCTTCCTGAGCCCATGGTGGCTGAAAGGAGAATATATTGAGGTGCTAGGGGCATCTCACACTATGCTGGAAATTGAGGTGATTGGGTGGTCTTTACTACTGCTGGAGACAGGACCTTGGGCTAGATATGTTGTTTAAATGCCACTGGGGTACAGCTGCACTCTAGGCAGCACAAGCCCCCAGCAAAATTAACAGGCCTGATTTGGGAAGTTCAAAGCTTGCTGTCATGTAGTCAGCCAGTGACTCAATTCCTTACAAATGGCTGGCATAGTCTGGGACAGTCACAGACAGATGCAACTGCCAAACCCACCCATCTCAGTTGACAAGTAGAACATTCCAAGAAGGATCTTACTGGCACTGCAGTATCCAGCCAGCCACACCAGCTAACCAGGGCCCTCTGCTGAAGCTGCTATTACACAGAAACTGTGGTACCCATCTATGAACTTACAGTGCAAAATAAAAGTATGCAATCCATACTTATAACCAAAGAGAAGCACCAGGAATCAGGTCTGATCAGGGTAGCAGGTGGCAGAGTCAGCCTCCACATTGACACCTTCAGCCTGCCTTTTCTCTCAGCCTACTTTCTTCGCCTCTCAAAGGAAAAATAAAGCAGCACACCATGGCAGAACATAAAATGCTATTTTTTCTTGCTACTGTCTTCTCTGCCAGCACAGGTGTACAACAGTCAAGAGCAGGAATAAAAGGAGCTGACCTTTCCTAGGTTCCTTGAAACACAAGCCTCACCTCTCTCCCCACTGAAGCTACAAGGGCAAGGCACACCCAGCTTTGCCTGGAGTCCTCCAGTCCTGCAGACACTGGGAAATATTTCAGCAAGACTACATATGCTCAGCAGTGGAGTCGAGGCTAAAAACCAGCAGCCCCTGCTTACAGCCTTCAGATCTTTCAATAAGCCAAGGGACAGGCTTTAAATAAAGAACACCTGCCCCTCCCTAAAAAATCTCCATCACGTACAACTCTCCCATTTCTGTGGTCTCTACGTGGAAGCGATACTGTGGAATAGCACCATCACAGTACTGGTCTTAGGCCACAAGAGGGACCCGATTATCCACATAGCTCAGTATAAGCCTCGGAGTTAAGAGCACCAGAAATGACCATTTGAATAACAGTAAGTGTCCATGCAGCCCAAGTGTTCTGCCCTGATCCTCAGCAAGAGGAGATGCTACCTAGGAAGAGCATGCCCAGGCTCCTAACTATGGTCCATTCCTCTCATACACCCTCAGCATCCATGGTCCCTGGACTAGGGATGTTAGAGGCCATACCTCTGACTACTCCTCCTTTTAATGAGTATTTATGAGCCTATTGTCCATTTATTTGTCCAATTCATTTTTGAACTGCTGATACTGTCTGCCCCCTGTAGCCAAAAGTCCAGCACTAATCTCCGTATAAAGAAGTGCATTCTTCTAATTTAAATTCATACTGGTCTCACTAAGTGTCCCTTACCTCTGCTGTTGCAGGACTTGGGGAATAACAGTTTTGTGTGGATCTTATCCATCACTTTCCCAAGTTCATAAAGCTCACTTGTAGCTCCCCTCAGATTCCTTCTCACCAAAACCGTATCTAAACTTTCCTGGTTTCTCTTCCTAAGGCAAATTTTCCATTTTCTCAATAATATTAGCACTCTGTACCTTCTTACCCAAGGACAGTGGAATTAGAGGAGACCAGAACTGAAGACACTAAACGAGAAACATCAAAGACATGGGCAGCAGGGAAAATACATCCTCTATCTTATTCTCAATATCCTTCCTGATGGCACCTCAGCTGCGTTGGCTTTTCCAGCTGCTGCACAATGAGCTGGGGATTCCAGAGACGTGCCACTTCATCCACATTACAGCTAGGTATCCAACTGGGATACCCCCAGTCTCTAGCATGTTGCAGGTACCTGCCATGACTTGTTTCTGTTGGGGGTCACATCTCAGTTCTTCAGACAACAAGGAAAAAGCCATCCAAAATGGACCATCCCACCCAAATGTCCATGCCTGGGATGGCAGACTGAAGTACAGTGTGTGCACTGATCTTTTATGTGACTGATTAATGAGTGCATCATCAAGTGCCCAAATGCAAATCTGCAATATGTACCTTTCTAAGTGTCACAGAACTGTTCACTCTGGGTCATCCTGGAGCCAGAAAACAAAAACTAGAGAAATCTGCCTCTTTCATACACATCTTCCTTACACACCACAAAAGGCTCCAAACTCACAATTTTCAAACGTTTACCTCATCTTCCTTGCCAGTATCATACAACTGACAGGAAGATTGTGCCAAAAGAACACAAAGCAGGTAAGAAAATGCATGGAAAAAACATTCACAGAAAGGCATTACAGCTGAAGACAAACCAATTACTTGACAAACCATCTGAACACTAGCTAGAGCCAGATTATCTAGGACCAACACTCAGTAGCTGCACACCATTTTCCATCAGAAAAGGATGGAAAAAAATTTTTCTCAGCAGAAAGACAGCAGAGGGGGGTGAGCTTTGTTAGAAAGGTTTGGATGCTGTTACCTTCTTCTGGTGGTAGAGGATTTTCTCCAGCTTCTGCTCTTTGTTGTGCAGTTCCTTCTGGAGCAAGTTACTCCTGTCATGCCTCAGTGCTTCCTGCACAGGTAAAGATACACAGCTGCACACAATACCCAGCACAGAAAGAGCTGTTCCTTGGCTGGACAAGCTACCACCTCTACTTCAGACCAAAGGAAGTTTGCCTTCAAGCCAAGAGAGAAGGAGAGAGAGAATGTACCTGGCAGACCAGCCTCTCCCTTTCTGCTTTGATCTGTTGTTCCATTTCTTCATAAAGGCACCTGACTTCTCGATCATGATCTGACTCCTTCCTACAAAAGACAGGTGCATACAGGTCAGGAGAGAAAAAGAGAATACAGAAAGGAAAGAGGAGGGTGGAAACAGATTACTAACAGCTGGGTAGCACTGTGTGGTATTTTAACCAGAAAAAATGTTATGGGTGAGCACTGATGCAGAGCAAACCCATAGGGATCAGACCAAGATGAGAGTAATTTTATTGCAGTAAGAAATATCTGTGTGTCCTGTAACCCCATCTCTCCTTGAATTTGAGACAGGATCCAAGTATCAGCTGGCTTCTGGCAGCAAATGGCCATGATGTTCTCCTTACCTCTTCAGTGCCTGTTCCATAGACTCCTTCTCATGATTCACCTCCCTTATGTAGGATGAAACACGCAACAGAAACTCTTCAAAATTGGATAAGAGCTCTGGACGCTCCTTTTGTAGGCGAGCCCAGAGCTCCCGAATCTCATGTGGGCTGGAGCAAGTACACAAGAGAGAAGGAAAGCAAAAGAGTTATTGTGTCATCTTACTGTTATTCCAAATCCAACATGCACTCAGGACAAACTGCCGTTCTCCTGTGATGATTTCTGTTACATCATTACAGCAAAGAGGGAAATTGGACAGTGACAGAGCATGCACATGGAGTGGGATCTATTCTGAGATCAAAATAAAGAAAGTCATTTGAAAGAAGAAAAGAAAAATAATCTAGGAAGCAAACATGGAATGATTGTTTTTCCAAGTATTCATCGATAACACAACTGGTGTCTACATCAAGACTTGAAAAAATGACTATTTGGCAATTTTTCTGTGTGTTACAGTCAAACTGTTACAGTACAGGGATTTTAGGACAAATCATGTAATTGTTTTTCTTACACTAGGACTGCACTGATGGCTGCTACTGTCCTCATTTTTTTTACAGGTTTGGAAACCAAGGCCCAAAAAAAGATGCAAATTTGCTCAAGTGTCTCATCAGGATAACAATGGAGGAAGCCCTGGAAAACCAAAGACGTAATTTTCTGAACCTGTAACAATGATTACACTGTTTTGACATTTAATTCACTGCAAATTGAACACAGCACTTACAAACTTACACATTCCCAAAGTATCTCATAAGCCTGCAGACATCACTTCATGTTTCTTTTTAGGGAAGAGCTTTTTTTAATTTTTTTTTTTTAATTCACAAAAGACTTTGGAAAAACTGACTTGAAAGGTACAGAATAATTATACCTTAGTATCCAGTAGATATTTTTCTGTATCCAAATAGATATTTTTCTTTGTCTATGTATTTGTCTCTCTTAGTATTCTTTGGGAAAAGACACAAACAGCAAAAACACACAAACCAACCAAAAAGCTTTGGATTTCTTCTGCCAGTATTGCATGACAGCCTTCTTTTTCTGTCCCGAGTTAAAAAAATTATAGCACTTCATCAAAACTTCACATTTTAGATAAAATAACATATTGAGTCCTGTTAGTAAATGAAACCATTTCTTTATAAAGAAAGCAGTGAAAATATTTCAGATTCCTGCTCTCACCCCAGTTAGCTTCTCTTTGATAATACTGCTTTACAACAGCTGGTTTTGCACAAAGACATGACATGAAGTAGCTACTGAACTCATTGCATAAAACTGCAAGTAAGTGGTCAAAATAAAACACAGCATAATTCCACTTTAAGATTTCTACGTCTCAAAGTAGATTTATAAACAGTAGAAACTGTTTTCCCAGAAGAGTAATATGGCCTTTCACAGTGTCATCCCATTGTTTGAAGCATAACAGCTTTCCAGATTTTTTTCCAGGCAGAAGTTGTTTAGCATTAAAAACATGCAGGTGCTTTGCATCATAATGAAATAAGGGAAAAAAGTCTGTTTCATGACAGATGCAGCTCTGAAAGCAGCAAACTCTGTCACTCTCAGCTTCTGTCTCCAATCCTGTCCACCTCCTTCCCTAACCTGGACTGCTCCCTGCAAACTGACAACACTGTTGGACCACAATGCTTAAAAGGACAGTCACAGATGCAGTTGGGCACCCCAGGCTCTGCAGGTGTGCATCAGTAAGAACCAGTTATGCATAATGCTTCGTGTTGGAAAGCCTGAAAAAGGCTGGATGACACTGGGGTCAGCAGACTCTACTGGGGCTACAAGAAAGGGCAGTTTAGCCTTTCACACTCTTCAAGATCAGCCCACTCCCAAGCAGATCCTTCACAGAGACTCTTAGAATTGATTGTCTGAAAATATGTGAACAGTCACACATCATTTTGGAACAGAGAGCACAGTCCTCCTCCTTACCTTGTCTAACCCTCACATGCTTCTTTTCATTTGCTGCCTGGACTGGACTTGCACACCACCAGCTGTTCCATTTTACAGCTGTGTTATGAATTCAAATTTAGCATACTGTGAAAAACACTGAGCTAAAAGTAATTCGTTATGGATGAGAAAACCCAGACCGCACTGCATTTGCTACCAAGCAAATGAAAGCCGAAGGCAGCAGTACAGAAAGCCCAAGCAGTGCTTCAGAGAACAAGCAGCTCAGTTCACGTCTTTTGTCTTTTCTGTTACTTTGAAGTTTTGGTACAGCAAGATCAAAACAGGGTAGAAGCAATGCCATGCAACTCCCCTACTTACTCTTCAAACAACTGGGCTGCTCCGAGCTGCTCCATCATGGAACAGAACCGTTTCTCTTCATCATCATCTGCTGGGTCCAAGTCATCTGACCAGCTTGACTCAAAGGTCTCCTCATGTCTGGAGTGATCCATTCTCCCAGTCCCTTGACACAATTCAATCCCTATTAACTTTCCTGGTGGAAGTTGAAGAGAGGAAGAATAAAGAAAGTCAAACTGGATGTCATTTAATGAGCTGCTATTTACATGGCAGCCTGACAGGGCTCCATGAGAAGCCTCCTGCATGCTGCTGGTGTAGGATGCAGCTCCTGGTCAGTGAAGAGCCTCCGTTCTGACGTCCTGAGTGATGTCAGTGTCCCTTCCACAGTGCTGGGCCTGAAAGCGGCTCCCAGCCCAGCAGCAGGCTGCCAGGGCTCTGCTCACATCTGCGTGCAGATGAGCTTCCACCCACGGCCTTGGAGCTCAGCACGGAAAGCATGTGGCATAAGGTCACTGCACTCCCACAGAGCGGCGCTGTGGGCTCAGGCGCCAGCGATCCCACAACCTCTCTCTGGGACTGCATGCCCAGCCCCGAATAGTACCATGCTGCAGTTCCTCAGCTTAAAAACAGGAGAGGAGGGGCTCATTATCCCTCCCTCCTCATGTGCTACATCTGTTCTGAGCCAAGCGCTACGCAACAAGGACAGCCTCTTGCTAGGATTATGTAGAACAGAATGAACTGGCCCTCTAAGCACATCCTCCTGCCCCATCCCACATACAGATGGCTTCCAGCAATCTGGGCTCTGTTTCATGCTGAGACATTAATGCCACGAGAACCTCCTGCTATGCAAGGCATGTGACAAATACTGGTGCTGGGAACAAATTCTTCTCAAAGAAACAAATCAAGCAATCCTATCCAAAACACAGGCTCTCATCTGTATACAGAGGTCAGACCTTCAGCAGCAGCTACTCTTCCTTTCCAAAATATATCTGCTTGGATCAAAAGGCAGAAATGATGTCCCAAGTACAAGACCAGGAGTCAAGGATGTTCACAAAGTGCAGATGAGAACAAGAAACTACTCTAAGGGGAGAAATACCCACTGCTATTATACTTCAAAGGACTTAACTCTACTTCTTCTTAGCTCCATATATCCAGAATTTAGCCACTTCTCTCCCACTCTTAAAATGTGCTGTAAAAAACTTGTAGTGTGGAGATACAGGCCCTACTTAGTTAAAGCCTGATAATCAGACAGTTAATTAAGGAGAAGGGCCTAGATTAGGTACTTTTAATGTCTGCTTTTGAGAAAGAGTCATTATGTCTCATTATCTCTCTTTTACGGATGGGAAAATTGGGGTAGAGAATGATCTTAAGATTGTTTTGACATCCTATTAGGAGCAAGGAGCCCTCTCAAGAAGCAGACTTGATTGCAGCTTGAATTGCTTCCCTTGATTCACCCCTGTACACTCCATATGAAAGACAGCCAGGCCAAACTGTTGAGTGAGGGGGAAGTCTAAAAAGGATATCAATGATGCCACACACAAAGAATGACCGCAAAGAAAAGAGATACAGAAATTAAATGTTTTGCCTAGACTGGAACAAGTGTCATGGAGCCAGGCTGCCAACACAGGGTGGTACTTGACACAAAAAGAAAACTTGTCTACCTCTATCAGCAATGGCACTTAAGCAGATGCCCTCGTGATGTCCATCTGAGGCTGCGGCCATGGGACAAATGCCTCATACAACAAGATTTGGGAGTAACCAAGTCATAACACAGAGGGCACTGTAGGTGCCAGGGTGCCCAAATGGTGACCATTCACCGGCTACACAGTGCTGGACTGGAAAACTCACACTCCTGAGATTACTTTTGTTTCTGCCAAAAGCAGTGGAAACAGCCAACAAGGACAGAGGAACAGAGCAGGAACAGGTACCAGGCACTCAGTGGGTTAAAACAGTCCCTAAACAGGCTGGCCTAAGACGAAGCTTTCTGGGTTTATTCAGAAGAAATACCTGCAACTTCTCTCACAGTGTTCTCACAGACCATTCAAATTGCAGCATTAAAAACTCTCCCTCCGAAGCTGTGAAAAAGACAGGAGCAAACAGTTTGAGCAATCAGGACAGCAAAATTCAGGAGGTTCTTCCATCACTTCTGAAAACCCTAGACTGCTTGTGTTCACTTGCTTTGACCTGATCCACTGAACACCTCTACATGTCCAAGGAAGGTGCTGACAGGTGCAGATTTTCTGAGCTTACAACCAGCTAAGGCAGCTGAGCACCTGTGCTGCTGGGTGAGGACTCTGGTCAAGGATTAGTATTCTCCTAGTGTTTGGAAAAGACAGCAGTAAGAAGAAGACAAAAACTTATTTGCCAGTGTTCTAGCCTACTGACAGGCCTCCTACTAATGTCCTTGAACTGCAGTGCTACCAGCTGGAGACAGTTGCCCAGAGGTATATTTTCATGCAGATTAACAACTGCAGATCAGATAGCCAGACAGTTTGCAGTATGTACCTTCTCCAGCAGGAGATACTCTATGGCTGGGTCTACCAGGTAGGCAGGTAACAGTTGTGGAAGAAGGCAGCACAAAGCCTCGAGGATGGGGATACACACCCACCTTCTCCAGTGATGCTCACATGAGCATGGGGCATTGTCCTGCATAGCTGGTGCAGCTTCAGCTGAACCACTGCACTTTCTTCCTTACCAACAAAAAACATCTTGTCACAGGTGGACTTTTTCCTTCTGCCTCTGTTCAGTCCTTACCTAGACCCATACTGAACTCCACAGGTGTCAGGTATCCCTTATTATTCTGTTCCAAGCTGTCAAACACAGTCTCCAGCTGCTCAGGGGTTAGGGGGAGTTCACTCTGGAGCCGCTGCAAAGACAAAAGAACAAACAAACTTGAAGCATGACTCAAGTCTTCCTTGTGACTGTCCCTGCCATCCTCAGCTCTGGTCCACAGCAATGTGCCCTTTCAGCACTGTATCCTGCCCAGAATCTGACAGTCTGCCAGTACAGCTGAGTGATGACACAATCACCTGTCTGGAGCCATTGATATGGTGACTCTTTCCATTACTGGATGATTCAACCAGGATGCAGAGAGGGAATTTCAGGTTATTTTGTTTGGAGAAAGCTCAACCTGCTTGCTCCCCCACTACAGAACCACTGTCTCTAGCTCACTGCCTGCCTCCCTCCATTCCCGCTCAAAGGTGGAACTGCCAGCCTCCTGTGACCACTGCTGCTCCCAAGAGAGCTCTCTCTGGGCACATCAGGTACCAGCTCCATCACTTTGGTCAGAGAGGGAGGTCAGACTTGTGGCTATCTGGATTTAGTTCCAAGCTCTTGCAGGAAATCTTTCAGATCCTAAAGGAAATGTTCAGTCCATAACAGTGAGTTAGCTTTTTCCTGTAACCTTCTGCCTGCTGGAACTGTATCACTATCCCCACAGCATGGTTACAAGGAGCAGAGCAATTCTCCTTCATAATACCTGTGCAGAGCACCTAGTGTGGAGAGACACCCCAAGAAACAAATAACAAAGAGGTGTAGGCTAAAACCTCATAGCTGTCAATTAAATGTGCAGCTTTAGATAAAATTCTGATAAAAAATTTATTTACATAACTACAAAAATTAGGCATCACACAACCCAAAACAAAGTGAGTAAATATTTAAAGCAGCATAAACCTGTCAAGTGTTATTTATAGATTCAGGGAGAGAAACAATCCACATGTAACCTTCCTGATAAATCTTTAAAACAAAACTCACTAAGAACTACAGGGGTTTTGTTAACAAATACTTTTTTTTCACAGAAAGCAGCAAAACACATTATTATAGAGCAAAGTTATAGTTCAGGTCTAAGGTGAGTTTTTGGACCAAGCTTTAGCTATGACTGTATAACTTTTTGTCTCAACTTTTTTTGTTGAGAAGTTGATGGATTGTTCAGAGTGTGAGGTTTTGGGGGTGTTTTTGTTTGGGTTGGTTGGTTTTTTTTTTAATTAAACCAAAGATTTTTTTTCCCTCCAGATTTCCCATCCACTGCATGCCTGATGTTTGTAAAAACTGTCACAATTTTTTTTTATTTTATGCATTCCTTAAACATTTGGAATTGTAGTACCATTTGTCTCGGGAATTCCCTGGAGGTGTGAGGCCCTCCTGGGAATTTTAGTTTCTAACAGCTGGCTGTGCCAGAGTTTGATTCCCAGAAATATGAATGAGACAGAGGCCACATGCACATCCACAATCACCAAGAGTGAAAACATGCCACATTGTCCCCTGTTCTGCCACCCAGGACAGAGGAAAACTTTTACAGATCCTCCCAGGACAGAGGAAAACTTTTTTTCCCTCACCTGCATGTCAGCCTTGGTGATAAAACCTTTCTCATCCTTGTCACACAGCTGGAAGAGCTCCCTTGCCTTCTCAAGCATCTCCACCTGCACATCTTCCAGTCTGCTCATTTGGCTGGGAGGAGAAACAGGAGGAGCCACCCCATCCTCCTCACCCCCTTCCTCTTTTTCTTCCCAGCGGACATATCCCAAGAGCACTCCACTCTGGTTCTCCATCTTCTCAAAGTCTTTTACCTCAGGGCAGAGCCAAACAGAGCTGGGGGGCAGGAAACAGAGAAAACACAGTCAAACATTATATAGTTAAATGCCTCAAAGGTTGAAAGAACAACAGTCAGCATCCATATCCGGACTAGATAACCTTTAAAAGTCCCTTCCAACCCAAAATATTCCATGGTTGTATGAACTGAATGGAGGGGGAAGTGAGTTTGTCAGACACACACCACCCTGAGGTACACCCTGTACAAAACATGGGTGTAACTAAGCCTTCCACGCAGCCATGACCCTCCGCTCTGTGACAGACCCCACACCCTGCACCCAGCAGGAAGGCTCTCCCCCCCTGCCTCAGACCTTCAGTGCCATCCAAGCTCTTTGCTGGAGAAAGCCAAGTGCCAAGGAAAGGTTTCAGTGGAGACAAGAGAGTGGGAAAGGAATATTAAAGCACATAGGTAAATCTGCATGGGAACACAGCAATAGTCCCACATCAGCTGAGACGGGGCTCAAACGCTGTGAGCTGCCTCTCTCTGGTCTTGGTTCCTCTGGCAATAACATGTACTTTTCCACCTTTTGTTTCTTTTCTGCACCACCTTTGGACACACAACCTGCATTAAAACTGCAATAACCAGAGCAGGGTGAGAGCAGATAGGAGGAAGATCTGTGCAAGTGACAGAAGACAGAGAAGAAATGTCTCTCCCAGCCAGGTCCTCTCTCTGGCCATCCACCTCTGACATTTTCTTGTTAATGCTTTCCAAATAGTAGCTCTGTCTTTTTTTTTTAAATGCTGTTACAGTACAAAGAAAGGTCAGACAGTTGCTACATTGGGAAAAATTTAATAAGCTGGCACTCCTCACCCCTTGCCTTCAAGCCTCTGTTTTGAGAATTCATGAGCTGCCAAACAGAATTTTAATCTGAAACATTCACCTTTATAGGAAGGAAACCACAAAACTACGGAGACATTTCTGAGGCCAAAGAAAATATTTCCCACTAGTTACAAGTATCTAAAGCAAAAAGGAATGGGAGCACACATTTAAGCTGAGCGCTGTGACAGCAAAAATGCCTGCAATGCATCCCTACACCAAGCCACCTTCTGACTTACCGATCTCATGGAATCAGGCTGCTTCTCCAGACAACTTCTCTTCAGCAACAACACCACATTTTTGAAGCCTTGTTGCACTGATTGCTTTAGATTTCTCCTTCTGCAGATCTGTTTTCTGCATTGCAGGGCAGAAGTGAGTTGTGCAAGCAGGCTGAGAGCAAATTTAAACAGTGCTGGACAAAGAGGGCTTGAGGGTTGGGTTGGTTGGGTTTTTTTAACCTCCAAGAAATTAAAGGCCACATACAGATGCCACGATAACAAACAAACTAATTCTGTTTGCACTCTTGGTACAATGGGAGGATAAAGAGCATGATGGCCAGGAAGAATGTCACATGTGAGAACGATATGAAGCTGACACAAAAGGAGAAGGCAATTATGCCCCACGCTATTTGACTCCATTTGTTATTGCTGGTTCGTGAGCCAGAGGGCGGTTCTGCTTCACAGAACAAGCAGAACGCTTCATTCCCCCTTTCAAATCAGTGTTTTTCCAGGGCATCTCTGTTTCAAATAAATATCTGCCCAAGTGACACTAACTCTGCAGAAGACTACCTGTAAATGGGTACTATTACGTGTTTCTAGTCAAGTAAACATCCCCGGCAAGCAATGGACACAGAGACAGACCAAGCTTTGGGAAATACAGCAGAGGAAAGAAAGGAAGGAAGCATAAAAAATAAGAAGGCAGACCATGTTTTTCTCTCTTGCTCTTTCTTAAACAAACCCTCCTACCAAGCATTTTTTGTGTTACAGAGCCAACACAGCAAAATTTAGAGACTAAAGTTAGATTCTGTGCATTAGCTGGACAGTTAGCTTGCTTCTGCTGGCAAGTCTGTACATGCAAGTAGTAAAGAAGTCAGAAAGAACACCATCTTACTTTTCATATTCAAATAAAAGTTGCAAAGCTAGCCTTGAAGGAAAAACAAAAAAGACCAGAACACCTTATGCTGCCTAGATTTTACAGGTGATTATGGTGAGGAATAACAGCCACACTGATGAATGATAATTCTTGGCTCCTACAGACCACCTTCCTGAAGGTTTTTTCTAGACCCACTCCTTTTGCAAAAATACAGCCTCAGCACAAGCAGCACCCTGTATCAGACAGCAGTCGGGGTGGAAAGCAAAAGGTATTTCAAAGCAAGAGCCATGACAGGATTGTAGAAAACAGCCAGAATAAGAAAAGGCATAAGGAAGCAGTATGTTTTCTAAAACATCCCTTTAGCTGCCTAAGAGACACCAAGGTCCCCAGAAGTAAAGATGACCTTACTTTCTTATTATCAGCTTCATCAGTTCTAGAGCAGCCCACACAGCTGACGTCTCCCCAGCTTTGCTGCAGCAAACAAAAGGGGGTGCAAGGAGGATGTTCTGTTCTTTCCCAGAGACATTTTTTGAAGCTGAAATCCAACCCATTACGTCCCTACCTCTAGCATTTCCTCATTTTATCAAAAGCCCAGCTGCACTGTGGCTCCCAAACATTGGCTGAGCTAAAAGCCTCTTAATTAGAAGAGCTGGGAGCCTGACATGGACAAAAGTCTGAAAGGATTTCACTTGTGTAAAAGACCAAGCCCATTAATTCAATGTTCAGAGCAGGAAGTCTCTTGTCCAAGCTGCTTCAAGTGGCTTCAAGCCAGATGTGGCTTTTTCAATGGTGAGACAGCACTGTAGAGGAACAGACCAGTAAATTAGAGAGAGCCCCAGGAAGCAAAATACATTGCAGCTCTGATGGACTTCTCTCCCAGAAGCCTGTGACTGAGAAGTTCTTTTCTATTCGTGTTTGTAAGAGCACTGCATGGTGCAGGTGGGGCACAAAGCAGATCTCAGTCTAACAAGTGCTGTCATACCTTCCCTAGTTACAGATCATCACTGCAAAGCACTGGGCAAGCAGCTGCATCATCACGATGCAGAACATCATGGAAGGACCACTTTGGAAGAGCCTGAGGTCATTGGAGGAGCAGAACTATGGACTGGTATCCAAAGTGAGGCTAGCAGAGCTGCCTGGGGTGCAGAAAAGTCAGCTTGGGAAGAGCCATGCTTGCCTGACACAAGTGGCAAAGGCAGAAGGATATGTACAGGCAGCTAATGCTTTTGGTCAGGCAAACCTGCCAGGCTCTGCCAGAGATGAAGTCAAGTCACCTCCAACGACAGTTGCTACCAAAACTTCTTGGCAGGGCTAGTTTCTCCAGGTCCTTTCTGGCAGGAAAAGGTAGTTACTCAGTCAGCACCAGTAAGAACTAATTTCCACATCTCTCCTGTTGGAAAACACAGTTTTCCAGCAAAAATTGTATGTTAGTTGAGCAGGCCTGAACATAGCCTCAGCATAGGCAGGCCTCAGTAAAAATCCTAGTAAAGTGTCATGAGAAGCTAAAACCTGGGAACACAGCTGTGTGTTTCTAGGCTGTGAGAAAAATGTTATGAGATAAGATAGGGAGTCAGAAGTGTTATGAGAACAGAATAGGGAGTCACCAGGAAGATCCCTGAATATGTGAGAACAGACTACAAATACGTGTGTAACTATAATTAGTAACATCTGTAACAGTATATAAGTTTCTCGTTTGGTGAAATAAATGGAAGCTTACTTTATATCTCACATTGAGACTGCCATGAGTTTCCTCTCGCCGCTATGTTACTCTCCTAGAGTCAGGACAATCTTTGCATCTTGGGCTGTTGATTTCCATCACAAAAATGTCCACAATGGGTCACATCAGAGTTTGTCTAGCCCAGGTTTGGCTGCCTATGCTCAAGATCAGCACTGATACTGCAATTTGGGCTGTGTCCAATATCTGAAAAGCCTGATACAGAGCTACAGATTACACCAGGTAACTCCTGCCATGGTATGTGCTAGGGCTTAGCAAGCAAAAATTCACCTG
This sequence comes from Entomyzon cyanotis, assembly GCA_024500445.1. Taxonomy (NCBI): domain Eukaryota; kingdom Metazoa; phylum Chordata; class Aves; order Passeriformes; family Meliphagidae; genus Entomyzon; species Entomyzon cyanotis. Next base: position 44,905,501 of record JAKEPQ010001030.1, on the reverse strand, counting down.
CTCCTGCAAGACAACTTTCCCAGAGCCTGGAAAACACACACAGGTCTTTTCAGATACATCACAGAACAGGAAGTTTCCTGTCATAAAGACAGCTAGCACCAGCTCTTGTATTTCTACACTGAGGAAACTCAGACCAGTCTTACATGACTGTTTTAAATACCTGAGGCATAAACTGAGGTTTGTCCTGTGCAAAGCTGTGGCAGAAAGTCAGCTGGATCCCATGGGCTTGGCATTCTTTGGGGAAATCATAAGACTCGAATTTTAATCGTGATTCAGCTGACCATATTGCCCTGAGTAAGTCATGTCACCTGCCTATGCCTATAGACTGTCAGCTCCTCCAACTTGGTTCCTGATGCTTGAGAACAGCTGGCACTTTAAGACTCAGTATCTGGAGACTGATAATTACATGTGAAACTCAAGCATCAAAATAGTTTCAAAGCCTCAAAGCTGAAGAGTGAAAAACTTGAACACAGAAACTGCAAATTTGAACAAACAGAAGAACAGACCCAAGCTGCTTTTCCAGGAAAAGGGAGGTACTACTTTCAAGGTAGCACTATAGAGTCACCATTTCCAATTTATTGTCTCAAAAACCTTCTTCTTGTAGCTGTAAGCAGTGTTAAAGAGGTACAGGAAAGTCATGGATAAAATGCTATCAACAGCCAAGCCCATATCTAGGTGACCCTGACCACCATGTGCGCATGATGACTTTGGGGTGTTATTTTTTTTCTTTTTTTTTCCACAGCCTGATGACAAGGAGGAAAGGAAAGTGAGGAGTGCAGCCAAATTTCCACAGCTGGTCCTTAGATGACCCTAGTCACTGCAGGGCATTGTGCACACACTGAATACACTACATTCCTAGCAGTTCTCCCCACTGCAAGACAATGAATCAACAGTTAATGAAGGAGGAAAAAGCTAAGCACAACTGGATAAGTGGATTACCCAGGATTACAGAACAAGACCAGTGCTTGGGTCCTGTAGAGGGAACCTGTAAGGGAAAGCAGGTTTTTGCTTTCATGGAATTTTTGGTGACAGAGTGGTAGAAGGGAATATTAAAGAAGAATTGTTATTGGTACAGAATAGGTGTCCAAGGTGCACCACAAACTAAAGTGCTCAGATACTTGCTGGGAGGTTTCCCAAAAGACATCCTCCTGTATCTGTGCCTAAGACAATATTATTAGAAACAACAAAACCACCCCCATACTAAAGCTAAATATTTAAGCCATTTATTTAAACAAATCAGAAGAACACACACACCCTTTCCTTTCTACTCCCGATGCAGAAAAATAAGTCTTAAACTTCAAAGGAAGAAATTCACCAGACGTTTCGGTGCACATTGATTACATTCCTGGTGCCCATGCTGGATGAGACAGGTTTGATCCCATACATGATAAGATGTGTACACAAAGAGGAGATGAAGGGCAGGGCGAGGGGTCACTGCAACAGAAGGCTGTTGCTTCAGCAAATTACAAATGCACAACAAAAGCAGGCAAGATGCAGTAGGTACAAAGCATTTGTTGCTTGGTCATGAAATGAAAGCATCACTCAGAAGCAGGTGAGCAACAGGTAAGTTTTAGAAGAAAAGGGCAATAAAAACTTCACAGGTCCTTATACCATTTTATTTCAAGCATATGCAACTTGCTCTCTTCTACCTTCCTTTTGTTCCCAACATTTTGAAAGCTAACAATTGCTATAAAAAGCGCCCAATGTAGGTCACAGTCACATCTACACATCCCAGATTTTATATTACTGTGAGATTCAGTGATCAAATATAGGTATTTACAATTATTATCCTAGTTGCAGGCAAAAAGCATATATGCATTGACAAAAATCACAGCTATACAAAACTGACCAGGTGAAGGCAGAGCAGAGATCTTGCCAGGGAAAGACACTGATCCTTGTGGCAAACTGGCTTCCACCGATGCTCAATTTCCAAAAGCTGCTCAAAGGAAATGGATACCCCCTCAATGAAAATTGTTTTAAAAGGCTCTGCCAAGGCTCAGCCTGAAGAGCCTGAGAGAAGGGCAAAATGAAAGTAGTTATTCCTCTAGTGTACTTTGTTCAAAATTAATTTTGCTCTTTCCCTTCTCTAGGAAATTTGCTTCTATTGTTTGGAATTTGTTTGGGTGGTTGTTGGGTTCTCCCTTCCCAGAGGGAACGGCAGGAAAAGAAATACACTGAAAAATGAGAAAAACATCAATTGTTTTGTGAAAGTTTTTCTTTAAAAAAACTTAAGGAACCCATACACACCCTGGGCAGAAAGCCTGAAATCAGGTGCTCATATCTAGAGCTACACTTTACTCTCTCTCTTTTAATTGCCTGCACTTGACTGTATTCCTTTAAGGAAACAGGAACAAATCCAGGAACCTTTGTGTTGTTTATTCAGCAGGGGATTAGCCCAGCCTGATAGCCCTGAGCTAACCGTGTGGCCATATCTTGCATGACTTCATCATGGGATATGCCAGTAGGATACTGAGGTATATCCCAGAAACACTGACAGGTTCAAGGGCCTTCACCACTCTGAAAAGACACTTAAAAGAGAGGCTCTGCTGCAATTCACCATTTCCCTCACCAAATCTCATCAAAGAGGAATTTATCATTATCAACTTCTTGATCTTTGCTAAAAAAAACCTGCCATGAGGAAAATTGCTTGATTCAGACTCTATGGTCTTATCACCAAGCAACCTGAGAGTGGTAATGGTTCTCTTTTTCCATTTCAAGAGGTGAGCAAATAAACTTCTTAAATCTGCACTCACTGATACTTCCCAACTCAACAGCACAACAGAAACCACCGACTGTGCCAAGAACTATCAACATAAGAAGTCTGCAACACAGACAGGTATCTACAACATCCCAAACCAACATCCTTCACCCCAGAAATTGCCACAAATCCTCCATCACAGCCTCATGCTGCTCCCCAGCTTTGGCATCTCAAGCCAGTGGCACTTTGCAAGCTCTCTCACACTGGCACAGCATCGGCACTGCAAACACTGAGAGAGATTGTTTGCACTGGAACCTCTCCGATTAATTGGGGTTTTGGCTTTGTTGGGTTGTTTTGCTTTGGGAATGGAGAGAGAAAGCATCAGTTTTTCCTCTAATAATATTTGGGCCAAGAGTTAATTCTCAGCAATTAAAAACAAAATCCAAACCACGTTTTTTCCATAAACAGATAATGGTCTTGGATCTGTCAGTGTAACTAGCACACAGCTGATTTTGCAGAAAATAAGGAGCATGCCTGCAGTAAGACATGACAAATAGCAACAGCTAGTTTAAGAACAAGTAATTTTCATTAATTCCTTCACTTTATAAAGGCTTATAGGTTTCATGAAACTTTTCTTTGAATAGACAGAACAGAACATTACAACACAAAAGGATTCATCTTATACACTGCAGCAGCGAAGTAATGGAAATATTGTACCCTTTGGCTTCACGAAGAAGTCCGTGTATTTTCATAGGCTGGAGATCATGCTACACATCCACAAAGGACAATCAGCTCAAGAACATAATGGAGAAAAACAGGATATTTTAGCAATGAAGGAGTAATACAGCCTTTATTCACATTAGCTGAGCACCACTAACAGTGCTATGAAGTTGGAGGTAGATGCTGCTTTGAGTTCAGCAATCAGAAATTAGGTTATGCCTAACACCAAGTATGTTGACCATAGAATATGCTCTGCAGCTGTTACCTACAGACTAGGCAGGTAGGCAGGAGGCAAAGAAACTTTATTTGCCAGCCCAGATGTGGGAAAAAAAGGATAGAAGACAGAGGACTTGGCGTTTGACATTGGATACACTGGATCATTTTTGATTCAAAGAAAAAACTGAGCACTACGAGCCCAGGCTAAGACGATCCCTGCAGTCTTCTTTTCCAAGGAGTTGAGGCAGGTAGGAATGCCCCATAAGGAAGACAAGATCCAAACCTAAGCTGGCATTTAAAGCTCTTCATTAAATTACATAAACCCAGGGCAAATCCTCAGCTTGTTTAATGGAACATGAGTAGCAATTTCCTCCTGCCTTACTTGCCCCTTTAGAGAAGGGAGTACTTGCATGCAGAGCAGGTTGTACCAGAGACAACAACCAGAAGTCAGCACCCTTCTGCTGGGTTCATGCACCACTTACTGAACAGCTAAGGTGTCACCAATAAAACAGGACCTCAGCTGCTGCAGCTCAGCAGGGACACATCAGAAGAAATGCTGCTGAGGAGAGTCCTTTCACAGCCTGCAAGCAGCAGAGGCACCAGGTACATGAGGCTCTTCCTCGCCCTCAGGAATGCAACCACACCTGGTGTCCTTTAGACAAAAATTCAGGCTGAAAGGAGGCACAGCCCGGTCCTGTGCTGGTGGAGGGCCAGACACACTTCATCAGTGTTCTTGAAGTACCTCAAAGGCAAAATTATGCAGAAACACTGCTGCCTCCAGGTGATTCCCAATCTTGTTCTGCCACTTCTTCATTAAATTCTTCATTAAATTTCCCAACAGCCACCCACTGTCTTGAGCTCAAGCCACTACTGGCCAGCTGCAAGTTTTCCTGAGCCACTTCAATTTGTTCTTTGTGCAAAGGCTAAAAATCCCATGACAACGCCACCTCACCTGGAGCACCACAAGTGGAAGCTCAGAGAAGTGCGCAAGAGCCTCACCTTTGTTGATCAAGGTCCTTTGTCTTGAAATCAGCCTCACACAAAAATTCATAGCCTTATGTTGTCCTCAGATTGCTCCCCCAGTAAACACATGTACAGATAAAGTATCAAACCACAACATCAGATTGCCCAATCCTTTTCTCCTCTCTCAAGGGAGAAACTTCTTTTTGGTAAAACACTCACATTGTTTACTGAATACATGTGGTAAAAAGTGATTTCTTCTCCAGCTGAGCCAGCAAGTTCTCTGCAGCACCTGAAACCTCCTTAACCAGAGGGCTGGCTACAACTGCTGGGGACATGCAAGAAGTGCAAGCATCTTTTCCTTATCCCAGAAAATTCCCCCTCCAGTATTCTGAAAACTGGATACCACTATCTAATCCCTATAATATTTTTTAGGCTACATGTTACCAATGGGATCACCAGGAAAAGCTTTATCTCACTATTCTGAACTTGCAAGATGCACTTAAAAAACAAAAAAGGTTTGCAAATATTAACAAGTAGGAATGAGTATGGAAAGGATTTCTAGTCACCACAACTCACTGTACAAACCTCTGTGTGGCTGATGCTGTATTGGTTTTGCCCAGCAGGGATGCATGGACAGTTTGACCTTTCTGCAAATGTTGTTCAAACAACAAACATAGCCGAGGCAGGTGGGTGAAGGCAATTTCCGAGAAGATGGTTAACCCATTCTCCACCTCCCAGAGAGGGAAATTGTCCTGTGCACCGGTGTGTGACACTTGGTTACCTCTCACTTCTTGATCTACTTGCTAAGAGTGAGGGTAAAGGTAAAAATTCACTCCTTCCTGTGAGCCAAGGAGGTGTTGGCTGTGCTGTGCAAAACACCTTTCCTGAAATATCAGTGTAACCTATGCACAGGAAAAGGGTGAAATCCATTCCCTGAGTAGAGACACCTCTTGGCTGTCAGTCAAAGACTGTAAAATCTTGAATCCCAATAGCACCACTCCCCATCCCAAAAGAGAAAAAGGATTGGTCTGAATTTACAAGAATTCCAGGATCTAGTACAAGGTACCAGTATTATCCTCTCCTGTCCTCATTCAGAGGGGACAATCACAACAAAATACTAAAAGCGTCAGATTTCTACAAGGCAGAAAACTAGAGAATGTTTTGAGCAGCCACAAACCTTGAACTGCTCCTCCACAAAGCAGGTTAACACTGGCACCTGAAGGGCACCTGTTCCTGGCACGGCTTAGTGCAAGGAACAATCAAAGCAAGGAACAGCATTTGAAGCAAAGTTGGAAGCATATGCTTGAGAGGTGTTTTTGTTCAACATGTACAACTGTTCTGGGAAAAGCAAAATTACTAGAGGAGGGTTGGGTGAGGTGGGATATTCCCCTCTTTGACAAAAACTGTCACTGAGTCAGAAGCCCACAGCAGGAACAGTGATGTGGGATTACAAAAATGGGTGAAAGAGAATAGGGGAATAGATATGCTTATGAGAGATAGTGGAATATTTCCTGCCAAATGCTTTTAAAGAAAACTTTCTAGCTGTCTTCTGAAAGCATTCAGCAGAAAATCCTTAGTTTTTACTCTGGCCAGCTCAAGACATCAATTTCTTAAGAAAACATCACAATCTCATACATTCTCATATTTAGCTATTACTCCAAATCAGCAGTTTCCCAAATCAGTAAGTCACTAGAATCAGTTAAACATTTTGCAGGACCACATCAGAACTGAGAGCAAGTTTCTTCGGTTCAACATTTGCGAAGACCTTGAGTGATCCAAACTGAGGCATTTATTGATTAATGACCCCCAGCTTTTGAAAACAAACCAATCAATTTTCCTTCCTCTGTCACAGTAATTAACAGCTGGTTTTTGCAGTGATACACAATGCCACTGCACTCAGTGAGCTCCACTCTGCTGCTTTAAAGCAAAAGCAGGAAGTCGGAACAGAAAATTCCTAGGGAGAAACTCTGCTGAGACACAGCAACTCTCAAACTCATCCAGACTTCCTGCTAAAATAATTCCTTGCCCAAACGAGAGAGACTTTCTTCCTTCCCCTCCAGCCCATTTTCTCTCTCTGCAGGTGTCCCCAAATACCTCGAGCAGCAGGACAGTGTCGCTCCCCTTCCCTGGAGCCGGCAGTACACTCCACAGCAAAAAGCTAGCGGAGAAGGAACACTGCCACTCTAAATAGAGGATCAGAGCCGGTCAAAGCCAGGAGGTGTGGTTTGCACTGCTCCCTACGCATCTCAGCCCCTTTCCAACACAGCCTAATAGCCCTCTGTTCAGAAAGCAGCATAAGAAAACCTGTCCTTAATCTTCCAAGGTAAATGCCTTGTAATCCTGCCTTGCACGCAGCTGGGAAGGAGAAGGGCTTGTTTCTGAGCTGCCTTAGGCAAGTGGGGAAGAAGGGGTAAGAAAGCAGATGACCCTCTTCTCACATTGAATTTACCTTCCCTGAGAAACTCTAGGTGTGCTTGTATTTAGCTTGCTGCCTACCCCCCATCCAATTTCAACCAGGGAAGGTCTGGAAACCACCCCTGTGAATCCTGCCTCAATTTAACTCCACTTTTTACAAGGCTGGCAACCTGTTTTACAAAGAGAAGCACAGAGAACTTAGGAAAAGGGAAAAGCAAAGCATAAGATGACAGGGCAAGGAGCAGATTTCCAAAGCATCATAAAACGCACACCAGGGATGCCATGCACATCCCAGGACTATCTCACTAAAGCAGCTAGAGATGCCACCCTCTATTCTGCCACTGAATCCCACAGCATCCCTAAAAGGAAGCAAAGCCACCCCTGCCTGCTGACAGCTGGAGATGCTGATGGGGATTTCTTGCTCAGTGGCAGCTCCAGAGCTGAAGATGCTCTCAGCTGTGTCAGCTCCCACTAGTGAAGCCTGAGGTCTTCACTAAAGGTGATGAAGGAAAGGAAAAAAAGAGAGTGTTGGGACCGTGGCAGCCTGCCTCTTCATCAACTAGTATGCCCTTTTCTCACCCCTACCCCAAATCCCTCTTCGTGTCAGCCCTCAAGGGTAATATTTGCACAGAAAACAAGCTTTGCCGTACAATTCAGGAGTGGGTAAGTCTACCCTCTACTGAGAGGAAAATCCCTTCTTTCCCCAGATTCCCACTGAGAAGACTCCAGCTGGTACCTGAACAGCAGAGACCTCATCAACCTGCAAAGAGAGGAGCTCCAAACAGCCCTATTCTCCCAGGAACAAGCAAATGGGACCTGCAGAAAGCAAAGGTAAAGAAGGGTTCTTCCCATTTATTTTAAGATTTCAACACCCAGACTAAAAAATGGACGTGAAGCCTACTACAAATCATCACAATTTTCTTTACTACAGGTTGAACAGGGACAGAGAGCTCCCCTGAGCCATCTGGGAGGGCTCTGTGCTATAGCAGAAGGCAGCTCTGCTCCACTCAGAGCAGAATAACCACCTCTCCATTCCTCACAGGCTCAGCTTTGCCTCAGCTGCAGGACCCCAAATCCCTTGGGACAGACTCTAACAGTGGAGCTGTGGCAAAAAAAAAAAAAAAAAAAAAAAAAAGAAACCAAAAAACAAATCCATACCAAGTGAGGTATTTGTCTCCAAGCAGGAGAATTTACTCACCATTTAGTTCACCATTGCTGCAGAAGTCTTGCTTAACACTGACCCATGGTCTTGGCTGGGATGCTGCTCGAACAACACAAAAAAGGGAGCAAACTGCTTTCCTGCACCTTGCACCCTGTCCTGCCTCTAATCTCCTCCCGGGGTTCTTTATAAAGGTTGTCTCAGTACTGACCACAACAAAAAAGCTTATAAAACACACAAAACTCCCCCAAAACCTCCACGCTTTGGAGGCACAGTAATGAATCCTTAGTGTTACATGGATAAAGGTCAGGAAATACAAAAAGTTATGGTTCCCATAGTAATGCTAATTCAACCACACTGCACATCCTGTGTATTTAGTGGTACACATTGAAAAGAAAAAGGCTTCATCTAGTAATGCTTAAAAGGTTTTTGATTTAGTAAAGACGCTTGAATACCACCCCCCACATGCAACATTTATTGTTCAGAGCAGTGGATTTTCAGATCGAATTGGATTAAGCCAATCTCAGCATCATTACAGCTCCCCATATCCAGGGCAATAGCAAGAGCTCTCAAGCATGATTACAGACTGAACATTATTTGCCCAGCCTGAATAAAGGGATCCAGGCGTCAGAGTGGCTTGAGTCACCAAATCCCAGTTGGCACAGATTCTGCACTTGGCTTGGTAAGGAGAGAAGGGAGACAATAACCAACCAAGCCCCTCAAACCCACAACCAGGAGATGTTAATCCATTCCTATAAACACTCATTTATTTGATACCAACAGCTTGAGATATCCTGCCTAGTATCCCACCTCACAGATGAACTACAGCCATGGTGACCTTTCTCTGGCACAAATCTGTGTATTGCTCTGCTCTCCCAGCTCTGAGGTCTTATCTTCATGCTTTGTATAAAGCCCACACCACTCTCAGGAGAGGGAACAGCTACAAGTGGTCCATTTGCATTTAGCAGCTTCGACTGAGCAACCAGATTTGCATAGGAAGCGAAAGACTCTTTGTGCCATAGGAAATTCATTAAATCAAAGGGGTTTGAGCACCTCTACTGGAGCAGAGGATTACCCCTCTGGCTAAGTGTCTGGGAGAAAGGAAAGGTAGAGCAAGCATCTTGCAAACTCCTCAAAGAGGCAAAGAGGATAAGGAAGAAGGAAGCTCTCAAGCACTGGAGCAAAGAGTGCAACAGAAGAAATGTGTACATTTTTGGGGCCACCCACGTGTCCTTTTTCCCTCCAATAAATCTAAATTTTTTTCCTAGTTGCCATGATCTCAGATAGAAGGACACACTTCAGGACAACAGATATCTCAGAACTTCAAAAACAGAGGGAGAAGAGGTTCTCAGCCCTGCTAGACACCAAGGCACCCACACAGCACTGCTCAGAGGGCACCAAACTGATGGAGCAGCATCCACACCAGAGTCTGCAGCAGGACACAGGCACAGGGACACACAGCAGATGTCCTTCTGCCCACAGGGTTTCTGGGTGGCTGTTCATTCACTCACACTCCTCAGGCCCTTGCTGCCACCATCCCTTGGGGTACACTCACCTTCCCTGTTGGGCTCCAGCATCAAGTCTCCACATTTTAAAGAGGCTTTGCCACCCTCCCCGCAGCTGAAGAGCCTGGTTATTCCTCCGAGCTGCATGAATTCCAGTCAGCATCTAGCCACACCTGCCAAGGGTAACAAGGTTTAGGTCACGCTTTATCTTATCTAAGCAATGATGACGCTTGTCTTTCTTCTTGGGCAAAGCTCAGTAGCTCAGCACCTGCTGAGGAGGGGAGCTGGGCAGAGGCCAGGAGCTTCAGCCTGCAGCAGTTCACTCCAGAGCAGGATGGCTCTGCTGGCCTGCCTGTCCCACCCCACAAAAAATGGCCATTTAGTCCACAAACTAGGGCTGTGGGGAAAATAAGGCTCAGCAACATTTACACTTCTCATCTCACCTTCAACTCAGGTGCTGGCACAGGCACACAGCTCACCTTCCCTAGATACAATACAGACCCACTGACCCTTGATAATAGACAAATCAGTATTTTACAGGGAGTCAGACCACTTGTCTGGAGAGAAGACTTCAACATCTGTCATGCTATCAACCTATAGGTCACCTACCGCTTCAGTTCCCAGCTGGAGATGAGATTGGCTTCCTCCTCTTCATTTTCCAGAGGGGAGAAGAGGGGAAACTGAGGCAGTTCAAAGTGTTACTTTTGCAGATGTCATGCTGAAGGAGATAGATAGGAATTCAGCTACTGTAACAGTGAGGGCCACCAGGTTCTGCAGGATGTGCTAGATCTGCCTCCCTGCACTTACACCTCTGCCCAGCTCCCACCATGCTCAGCCAAGGGTTTACAGCTAGCCTGCAAGCCTGCTGTCTCCTTCTAATCCTCCTTTTCCAGAGGCTGGACTCACCTAGCTATATCCTAGCACAGCTGAAATTTTCCCAGAAGGTTTGCTTTCCACAGCCTAAATGACATATTTAGACATTGCACAGTTTTATTTTTAACATCACACAGCTACCAGTTCTACTCCTCCAGAGGTCTGTAGATATCCTGCCTGTTATTCATTGGAAGAGCTTGAGGTAGGAAGCAATAAACAGGCAGATATCGTTACCTTTATTGCACAGCTACAACAATTAGGCTTTTTTCAAGCCTTCACTGCACTGCTTTACTTTCATCCAGCACATGTGCTAAAGGATAATTCTTACAAAAAGCTATAGGATAGGGCTTAAGAACTTTCCCCTTATTCATAGTCTCATCTCTCCAGAAACACAGGTTGTCTCAGCCTGTGATAATCACCTGCTGTGAGCAGGGACACCTTTGCATCTGCCAGGATCTTACCAACAACACGAGCTCAAGCCAGCCCCAAGCCCGCACAGTGCTGGACCCACAGCAAATCTCAGGAGGTTCACAGCTGCCAGGCACATTTTCAGAGGTCTCCTGCACAACAACACAAGGCTTTCCTGCAGGGCTTTCAGGTATGTGTAATCCTCAAATATCCTTCTGAACCAGGCAGTCCCTTCCACATAGATGGGGCCAGTAACTGCTGCAGAAAAGGGTACAAAGTCTCGTACCAGCACAGAGATTGAAGCTACAGAAGCAGAGGCAAGGGCTCCTCCTTCAGATGACATCTCTGCTAAATTAACTGCAATCACCCACTTCACTGGATAGAAAGCAGGGATGTTAAAAGCTTCCTTGCTCTCAGTCTTTACTTGACAGATTTTCCTCCAGTTATGCCAAGCAGATAAGAAGTCTGTACCCTTCCAAAGCATTGCACCATACCTCATTTCCTCCAAAACAAACCTATGATTAAAGCCACATTCTCTAAGAGCACAAGACAGTATTTTTTCCTGCTGTAGTGCTCTGTGACACACAGTTGAGAGAAAAGGATTTGGTTAAAAAGTCCACAGGAATTCCCAGTCATGTTACCCTGACCTGAACTAAGCACAGGAAATGTCTGTGACTTTTCAGACTTCATTTGAGAGTCCACAGAATGACAACCCACAACTATTTTTGTTGTTGATTTCTCCTAAAGCTCTCAATATTGGTTATTCTGCTTGAGGCACCTAGGTTCTGCAGTCAGCTGAAATACTGAGATTCAAGTATTCTGGGCAGCTTATACAGATATGCAGAAAACTCTAAGACAATCAGAAATCAGCTGGAGAAAACAAATTAAGAACATGATTTTAAAAACCCCAAAAAACAAAAGACATTTATGTCACTCCATGGTTTTGGTTTGTTTTCTTTTTTCAAATGTCTGGCTGATGGTATTGAAAAGCTTAGTGTTGGCAAACCTTTTGAACGTATGGCCAAAGAAGAGCACATGGTGCTCCTTGCTGCAGCAGAAGCACATGGGAATACTTAGTAAATCCACCCCAGTGCTCCTTGCAAAGCTGCAGAGGTCAGGTTTGCTTTGCAAAATGTGCATTAGGGCCACGCAGAAGGAAATTCTTCTTGGCATCAGCCAAGAAATTAAAGGTCCAGGACGCTGGATGAGGAAAAGAGATCATTGCTAGAAAAATGTTAGGAGGGGAAGTCAGGACATCCACAGCACCTCCCTCTCAAGCTGCTGGGCTAGGGATGCCTCCAAGAATACACAGTGACAAAGGACAGAAACTCTTAGTAATTGTTGCAATTTGGCTGTTCTGGTAGGATAACAAATGAATCATTAGAGATTCAGATGTACAAAGTAAACCAAGTATTCCCACTACAGACTTCATATGGACAGCCAGCCAAGGCATCTGGCAGGAAAGAGGGAGACACTGCTCCACTCAGTGGAAGATGACACATTTGCTACAGCTGAATTTTCTTGTCACTGTCCTTAAATCCAAAATGAGCTCCTGCAAGCAGGGGAGGAGAGGAGGGAGGATTGAATCCCCCAGGCCACCCTTATGAAATCAAGAAGATTTAGACAGTGAGTAGCTGCATTATGGAAACTGAGCCTACTTTGCTGTACATAAGGATCGATAACCTTAAAGCTCTCTGACCATGAAGAACATTGTGCATGGAGCTGAGTCCATGTGATTTCTGTTGCTGTCAATTGTCCTCATCCCATTAATTTATTTTCTGAAGCTGACAAAGTCACGAGGAACAGCAGTTCCCCAGCACAGTCTGTGTGCTGCTAAAGACAGCCCCATCTGGAGCCCTCCTTTGCAATACCATCTTCAGATCAGTAGACTGTTGGGTCTTGGTTCATCAGATGCCTCAAATTGCGGTGTGGGGGAGAAATTTTCCTATCTGATGGTGACAAAACCACCAAGCAGACTTTCCAATTGGGCAGTTCATACTACCCTCTGTAGCTTGCCACAAGAAACCAAGAGGAGAGTGATGCTCCAGGGAATGAGAATACTGTTTGCCCAGCAAGGTAGCTTCAGAGACATTTAATACCATCCTGTGAAGGATTCTAAAATTTTATGTCTCAAGCCTCACATCAGTCTCTGTGGAGCAGGGTGTCCTGTCAAAGAGAGGATTCTTCCACCCCAGCTCACTGCAGTTTTTCAGAACCTCCTCTGGACCCCCTGAATTGGCCAGTGAAAGGACAGACTAAACGGATTATCTGATCAAGAAAAGTAATTTCCATAGCCCTCAGGAGATGTGTGTGGGTGTGTATATATATACAAATCTACATAAAACTACTTCGATGATCCTCAGAAACAAATGTAGCTCTAGAACATGAAAAATAAGATACAATTGCCCCGAGCCTGCATAGTGGCAAAACCAGAAATTAAGGTTTTCTAAGCACTCTTTGATGCATAACAGTCATCATGTCCATCAGAATAACCAAGAACTCAACAGGTCACGACTAAGCAAGCAAGCTGTGTTTGGATTATCCTGCCTCCTCAGGATATCCCCGAGCACAGCCATCTCCCTGTGTCTGAGGCTGGCCTCTTTTCCCTTCAGCTGTTGTCAGGAAGTCCTACAGGAAGGACTTAGGTTCAACACACAAGTTCACTGAAGTGCATCCCAGGCGCACAAGATATTAAAGACGCTGCAGCCTTAGGAGAGGGGAAGCTCTGGTATTTTTTCCTTTCCAGAGAAGGAGAAACACCATCAACACAGCTATCATAGGAAGCTGCAGAATTATATGGTGCGGTGCAGTGTCATCTGCACCTGGACCATAGCAAGAAACAATATCCCCTGAACAGAGGATGTTGAAAGAAAGTAAAAGAGAAAATAACAAGGTCTCCGCTCACGTCCAGCATGCAAGAGCAAAGTTCCGTGACCTCCTATGAAAGGAGCCTGCAGACTTCACAGCGACAGAGGAGGAGAGAAGGTGAAAGAGGCAGCAGCTCCCCAGCCCGGACCCCACCAGGGCAGCGCTCCCCGTCCGTGGCACGGCCGCAGCTCCGCCTCAGGAGCGCTGTGTGCTGGAGAAGGCAGCGCTGCTCAGGAACGCGGATGCTCCGTACCTGTCCGTCACCGGCGAGGGACTCCGACAGCTGGGGACGAGGCAGGTGTGCGGCTGTGGCCAGGCGAGGACCCCGCAGCACACAGGGCCCCTCAGCCTTCCGCTGCCCTCTCCCCACAGCCGCAGGGCAGGTGCGGGGGAGGCCGGCGAGGCGAGAGTGAAGGTGCCGGCCGGGCCTTCGCTGCGGCAGCCGCTCCCCAACAAACACCTCGGCTGCGGGTCCCGGCCGGGCACAGCCGGCAGCCGCTCCGGGGAGGGGACCGGCCCGGGGCACCGCGCCCTCCCCCCGCCGCCGGCGCTGCCGCCCCTCACGGCGCTTAGCTGGCCCGGCGCGGAGGCAGCGAGCGGCACCTGCGGCCGCGCTGCCGGGAGAGGAGCGGCCTGGCGCCGGAGCGGCCCCAGCCGGAAATGCGCGGAGCCGCGGCCGGCCGGCCGGACCCGCCGGGCGGGCGGGAGGCAGCGGGAGCCGGGCCGGGCCGGGCCCCTCCTGCCCCTCGGGATAAGCGGAACTGCCCGAGCCCCAACACCCCCGAGGGCCAGGAAAGCCGCGCACCCAGCCCCGCTCGCCGCCTCTCCCCCGGCGGAGCCGCAGGCAGCGCCCAAGCAGCTCTATGGAAAAAGGATCCGTGTCACCGATTAACAGGGCAGAGCTGGGGTTTTGTGATTTTGCAGTCATTGGAGGCTAAGAGAGCTGTTTGCTTTACCAGCTGCATGCTGTAATGCTTATTACAGCACTCGTCCCCGCCACGTGACAGCACATAACAAAGTCTCTTCCTAAGGTTTGCTGCTGTCAAAAGCCCGGACGCAGAGGAGCCCGAGCCCTGTAGCTCCCACCTGACAGGCGCAGCGCCAAACCCCAGCATGTGTGGGGCTCTTGTCCCTGCTCCGGGAGATCCCAGCTGCGCAGCCCGGCCATGCCCAGATCTCCGGGCTGGCACCGAGAAAAGCCCTGGCTTTCCCACAGCCCAAGGGCCCGTGGTTTCCATGTGCTCCAGCTGGAGAGCAACCGGGGCAGACCTCGGTCTCTGTCAGAATAGGCAGACACACAACAGCCAGTATCATCTATTTCGCCAGCTGGGACAAAAGGTCTCTAGAGAGGGAGGTCAGTTTCCTCAAGAGGTGGTCTGGTGTTGGAGAAGTTTCAAATTTGTGAATAACATCTTTTTTCACAGCTGCCAAACACCTGCTATTCCCACAAGAGGGCGCCGAATTACTCTTGGAAACCCGGGTCTACCACAGAACTCCAATAAACAGAAGTTAAAAGCATTCGGGGCATTTTGGCTTGAGTAAATCAGAACTGGACCAAAATGCATCCTTTCCCCACCTCTAGGTTATTGCCCCCTTTATTTTGTACTGATATAGGTTTACCCTGAGAGGAATTTAAATGGGCTTGGGCCTAGCAAAACAAACCCACTTCATACAGCACATCCAAAAAATATTTAATAAACAGCAAGACAAGCAGCCTACCACAGCCAGGTAAATATATTGAGAAAGTTTTTATTAGAAGATATATTTCTGCCAAAATAAATAGTTACATTTTCTTCAGCAAAACATTAGAAAATAGAAACAGGAGAAAAAAAAAGCATCAACAATTTAATACTGAACTTTTAAAGTGACTGCGAACACTACTTAGCGACATTGCCACGTAAATACGTAACTTGTGTATGCTATTGCTGGTCTAGTTGCTGCTCTGACACCAGTAATTTCCACAGGATCCCCACGTGTGTTGTGTGCTTAAGGGTCTTCTCAAACTCCACGGCAGCAGTGGAGTCCCAGGACACACATAGCTCAAAGAGCTGCTTTAGATGCTGTTTTCAAGAACAAGAGAAAACCCCAGAAGAAAGAGGTATTTATTTAAAAATTACATTTCCAAGTATTCTGTTTGGAACTAGAGTTTCCTCCTCCCCGTACAGGAGGGCTGATGTGGATCCAGAGAGTGAGATGGATGCATAAATTAGAGGCTGTCCTAGTGGAGCTGGCTGCAGGTTGGAAAAGGAACAACATCCCACCAGTGCAGACAAGGGGAAGGAGGGAGAGGAGAGGGGAGAGAGCACTGCTGCACTCAGAAAGGCAGACACTGGAGGGACAAGCAGGCCAGAGCCCCTGCAAAGGCACAGCGTGTGTTTGGCACAAACAAGCTGGCTGACGTGGCAGCCAGGTGAGGTGGTCTGTTCTCTCACTGATTTAAAGAGAAGACAGAAACAAAGCATGAGAAAACGGTTGGCAAGGCCTTCTGACTTTGGCCACCCACCACGTGTGGCATATGCTTTGTAGAAATGGACCCCCTCTAAGGGAAAAACACACACAGTTTCAGGTTTTTCTCCCACAACCACTTAGGCAAAAGTGAGAGCTCTTTTTTTCAAGGAAGTAGTGAATTAGTAGATCATTAAAAAAATTAATAAAACTACTGGGGAATATAAAAGTACTAGGGACACCCCAGTGCTGGTAGACAGCAGATTCTCTTTTATGCTCTGGTCTGAGTGTTGCAGGTACACAGCCTTCCAAGAAGCCATGAGAAAACAATTCCTAGATCCTATACATAGTGGTCAGTATTTTCTCCTATCCCTTGAAAATCAGCTTGCAACAATATTAGCAGTAGGGCAGGCAGCAGACCAAACCAATTATACTACACACTACTTGTGGGCTACAGAGCATGCCACAGGCATGGACTGTTGTACACAAAACAACTCTACGGTGTTGTTCAGGTTAGGGGCTGGTTAGATGCATAACAAGGTCACCACTAGCCTTGTTAAAAGCAGCAAGTAATAACACAGGAAGGAGAAAAAAAGTGGATTCCTGAATGCACAGACCCTTTATATGAAACAGTGGAAATGGCAAGGGTTGGGACTCCTGCAGGAATCCAGTGAATGCTATAAGGACCATTGCATGTGGACTGCAGGATGAATTTTTGTCCAGGAACCTGAGCTTTCACTCACTCACCATCCACTGGAGAGCAGACAGGCCGTGGCAACTGCCTGCTGGGCTGCCCAGCCACACATTTTGCTGAAGAAGGGACTGACAGCCACAGACCACCTTGTTCCTACGGACTTGGCAAGTGTAGTTAATCGGCAAGGCTGCCCAGAAAGTAGTTTTGCATGCCATGAGGTACACACAGAACAAGGGGTTGAACAGTTCCAGTGAGCACCATCACAATAAAGCCCTCCATATCCAATCCAGAGCCTATCACAAGGTTTCCAGAGATTTCAAAAACAGTGGGGTCTCATCTAGACAAGGCAGCACTGCATAACAAAAAGCTATTCACAAGCTGACACAGCCCTTTTTCTACATCAGTGGGAAAGGTGATCTTCCCTAATTCCTTCTTCCATTGCAATCTGTGATGAATGAGCAGCAAGAATTTCAAGCAAATGGGTGAAACTTTTCAAAAGGAAGATGAGGATAGTTTGAGATATTTTTGACAGATCTGCAGTTCCTTTATCAGAGCTCAAATCTATAAAGCTATCACACAATAGCCATTGCATCACTTGGGGAATAAAAACAGGCAACGAAAGGGTTAATGCAGAGTGGTGCTTTCCCAGTATCCATTCACACCCTGCACATTAGCATAGGAAAAACAGGAATTTCCTCCGTGAAGAGTTAGACCTTTATTTTTAAAGACAGGCTTTGATTTGTGGTTATAGTTTGAAGTGTACAAAAGTTTCTCTTTGACAAGTTAATACAATAAATTAAACTACAGATGAGGTGAAACACAGAACAAAACTCAGGCCTATTACCAGGCACAGCTGCTGGTCTCTTGAAATGCAGAAACCAGAATCCCCAAGCCTTCTGGATCAGAGCTCTGGAAGACAGTGGCATCAGCCCAGTCAGCACCAGACCAGTCAGTTCTGATGCAAAAGGCAAGGGATAAGGATGCCAAACTGCAAATTTTTACAACACTCTGTTGCCAAGAGTATTTTGTTTCATAGTTTAGTGGTTTCCATAATTACTCAGTGGTTTTACCAGTCCAGGAAGAAGGGATAAAAAATAGTTACATCATTTTCTCCACCCATATATTAACTCAAAAAAAAAAAAAAAAAAAAAAAGGCAGAGTTAAAAGGGCAGCAGCTTCTAAATGCAAGATTTTCCTTATGCAGTTTTGCCCCTCTCGTATGTTTTGCTTCTGGATAAAATGCCATAATTTCTTGCCACCAAATATCTCTGTGTTCTTGCCAGTTGCTCTGTGTGCATTAGGGACAAGAGATATCCATTCAGCAATCTAACTGTCTAATCCATTCAGTAATCTAACAATCTAATCTAATCTGTGCATGTGCTATTCCCCCAAAAGAAGGTAGTCCAAAACAGCGGAAGAAAAGAAATCCCCTACCAAACCACAAAATGAACACCTTTTCTCAGTTCCAATTATCATCAAATTTATCCTGCTCCCACTAAGTGACAGTAGCTTGTTGCTGGTTCACTTCCATTAGCATCTAGTATTTTTTACTGCGGGCTTTAGACAATCACAAGATTGACTTGTTTTGTAATCCAGTGCTCTATTCTGATTTCAGAATCCTCCAATTTTTTCTCTTCCTGTAGTGACTTTCCTGTTCCCTAACTGACTTAACTATGCAAAGCTTAAGACTAAATCTGACTGCGTAAGTGCAGGCCTGCTTTGTAAGCTACACAGGCCCTTGTGTTACATAGGTAGGTTACATCCAGCAAGGGCAGTGGGGCGATAGTCTAAGTCACAAATTCATTCTTGCACTGGCGTCTCCTGGGCAGTGGGTTAGCACCACAGTTGCCCACTCTGTTGTCTCCCACCTTGGTCACAGCCATTGCAGGAAAGTCCTGATGCTTATCAGAGTCTCCACACAAACACCAAACCCATGCCCAGTGCACAACTGTGCTCATAGGAAACAACAATCACCCCATCACCCACACTGCTCATGCAGATTTACTACTTTCTCCAGTTATTAGCAGAACTTCTGGGCTTATTTTCCCTTACTAAATCTAAGGTGCAAAACAGAGTCTATTAAAAAATCACTATTCCACATATAGGCTACGTACTCAGACACCCTGTCCTGCTCCCCAGCAAAGACAGCATATATTTGCTTTGGCCATTGCACACTGTTTGTGCTAGGAGAGGTAGAAGACGCCTCACATAGCTAGACAAGCAGCAGAAAGAGATACCAGGAGCTGGGTTTGTCAGAGTTTGAAGACTTAAGCTCATGCAATCCCCACAGAAAGCCATGTCTCATCCTTTGAGAAACAGGGAGATCCTGCTTCTCACGCAAGCCATGACCAGACCACTGCTGAGAAGGCAGTGTCTCAAGGCAGAGTCCTGCTCTGCTACAGACCCACTAGCTCCGGTCTTTTAAGGGGCAGGACAAAGAGGAGCCAGTTCCAAGAGGCTGCATGTGCATCAACAGTCTTAACTTCACTTCTCATGCTCCTGCCAGCTGCAGAGCTGCACCTGTGAGCCACAACATGAGACAGGCAAGCTGTGATGCTGGTGTAGCTGCAGGCCTAAATCCTTCTCACTCCAAAGTTTCATTAACCAAACTTTCTGAGCAAAAGAGAGATAGAAGCCTCAGTTTGGCAGGAGATCCATTTTGTATCACCCACTTAGAATTTGCCTCAATCATACAGTCCCTTAACAAGCAAAGCCCAACTGACCCCTGTCAGAGGTAGCCACTTCCCCAGCACTTGCTGTGACACTCCACCACGAGCCTCTCAAAAATAACATGCCCTGCACAATTCTCACCTTCCTTCAAGCACTTTGTATTGCTTTAACTGCTAAGCGGATCCTGAAAATTAGCCAGGCTGCACTTTTATCAGGGCAACCCCACACCAATTCCATTCACAGAGATAGGAATAGGGCCTCAAATTCAACATGTTTCCCTGGAAAAAAAAAAAATCTGTCAAAATTACTTCTTTAAATAAGTTCAATCATTTAACACTCAGAGTTCAAGTCACAGCAGTTCCATGAGGACCCCAAACAAAAAGGGAGTGACCAGGACAACACGAATCAGGGAAAACACATAACTTTTCTACACTTCTGCAGTTCCATTGCAGGTTGCTGCAGGACCAGCTCTGACTTCCAGTGCAGATGCAGTTAAGGGAGAGAGGAAAGGACATGGTTTCAGCAAAGAAGAAAGTCAAGAGGAGATTTGAAAGCCTTGCAAAAAATTGGTTTGGCAAGAGGCTACTTCATCTTTCAGTAGTACAAAGAGCTAAGGGTTGTTAGACGGTTTGAGGAGAGGAACCGAGACACATGCTCTGAAAAACCAAGGAAGGTAAAAGCTGTATGAACTTGAGAGCGTCATCTACGTCTGTGTTATTTGGCGGTAAAAAGCCGATGGCAATTCAAAGTGCACTATTTGGGAGAGCCCAGCTGGGTCAGCATCAGCCTGGCCACAGGCAATGGCCAGGCCTCACCACAAGTCTAGAGCAAGGAATCAGCTTTTGTGTGAACACAGAGGTCCCTTGCCTGGCCCAGTGGGCAACAAATGGCTACAGTCAATACCACCAGTCTCCATCCCAGGGAAATCCCCCTTGCAGCATATTCAGGAGCACAGGGCAGCCTGCGGCTGAGGGATGAGACTGGTCCCACCCCATGTCCATTCCCCTTCCCACCCGCCCTCATCCCCTCAGAGCAGCAGACTCAGAAGAGTGGCAGGCACTCTTTTGCACAGCCTAGAGGTGGAAGCTTTATCTGAAACCCCTCCCGAGGGAAGAGGGAGGCTTGCATGTCCACGTTGATGCAGAGCAAGCCCAGCATGAGCTGGCGCTGGTACTCCTCCCACTTCATCATGGCATCGGACACCGAACGGTTGCTTCTGATCCACATGGGCAGTGCTTCACCACAAGGTGGTGGGGGAGAAATTGGCAGGTTCTGGGGCCCTCCAAGCTCGAGGTGATAGTAAAGCCTAAAAAGCAAATACATGCAAAGAATCAGTACATGGGAAGGCTTGAGCAGCTCATCAGACCAAAGCTCCAGAACCACAGTCCTGTTTTGTACTAAACTGACAACATGACTTTAGTGAGAAGTCTGTGTGTGCCCATTTTTCCCCCTCACATCTCTCAGTTATTCAGACCATGAACTCTTTTGGGTAAGAATCACACCCTTGTAACTAGGATCAAATCACAACTAGGACCCTCTGCCTACTACTGCAAGAGTTTCCTATCCTCATCCACCCAACAGTCTTGCCACAGCCTGAAGTCGGGGGCAATTGCAGGAGCTCAGTTTAGAAGCACAGACACACACAGAGAGCCAAAGCACTCTGTCTCACTTGGAAACTCTCTTGTGCTCCCTGGCCACAATATTCCCTCCCCCACAAACCAGGCCAAGATCTTGAGGTAGAAAAGGTCATTTGAACACAAGTACTTTTTGGAAGGAATTTATGAGGACCCTGGAGCCAGCAAACGCCACAAAGACAAGCATCTCATTCTTCTAGAGGGAGCATGCACTAAGCTTGCATACTGTTTTAATCAGACTTACCACCTCCTGCCCTACTGCTATAGCGACAGCTTCATTACAGGGTCTGCCCTGTAATGGGAAGAAGGAAGGAACCATGTGCTGAGTTTATCCAATACTTAAGGAAGCCAAGAGACCGTGGACCAGATTTGCATTTCAGGTTAAGAGGTAAATCCTTCTGGTCAATTTGTGCCTTATTTGCTCTGCTCCAATGGAGTGGAGTCTCTAGAATTCAAATGCAAAAAGGAAAACGGAGGGCTCCTCCAGAACAGTGGTGTGAAGAAAAGTAGCCATACCTGGCTGAAAGATGGCTGCCCAGTTTCTTCTTGGCTTTCTTCACAAGATAGTTGCAGATTTCTGTCATCTGCTCCCTCATCCATCTTATATCTTCAGGGATATCTGGGAGCCATTCCAGCAATCTGTAAAGAGACAGGAGACAACCATTAGCGGAACACACCAGGGAATATGATGAAAAGAATACTAGCTCCAAAGTCTCAATCTCAAGGCTCAAAAATTTATCACCATTTTCTGGGGCAAGTTCTAGCACACAGCAATCTTCCTTCAAGCTGGGAATATTGCCTGTAACTAAATGACACAGGAACATAGGAAAAGTTTTGGGTTCTTGATTTTTCTGTTGGGGGGGGGGGACAGTTTTGATTTTTTTTAATTCATGTCTGGTAACAGTCAGGATTTTCTTCCCCAGGAACACCAGCGGTGCAGAATTAGAGAGAATCCCACTCTCTGTCCCCTCAAATACCACAACTACATCAAATACATCTCTGCACTGGGAAGAGCACCAGCCCAAGGCTTACCTGACAGTGAAGGAAACTGCAGACTCCAGAGGCAGCGTATAGGGGACCATCATCGCCGTGGCCACTCGTACAGGCAGCATGTTGCTGAGGCCACTCAAGAAACTTCTTCTTTCAGCACAAGCCTCCAGAAGAGCTGAAGGCAGAAGAAAACATGGCTGAATCCCTGCAGTGGGACTCTGTTCTTGTCATACCCCAGAGGTTACTCAGCCTGAGGCAACTACCTCCCACTTCTCAGGGAATTTCTAACCTGAGCAAGACTTCCTTGAGCACAGCTGAAAACAGCAGCTTTCACCTTTATCAGCCTCCAAAGGAGTGCACAACAAGGTCCCCTCCTCTCCTTACCATGGAGAACACTGTCAAATGAATCAACCTCTCCCAGTCCAGCCTCCACAGGGCAAGCCACGACTTTATCTGAGACCCCTAATCCATCTAACCCTTAGCAAGTGCCAGTTCAGTCCCTGGGTATGACCACCCCCCACCATAAGCAATAATCGCACATCCCAGTAATCTTGTGAGAAGGACCAGGCAGCACAGGAAGATTACCTGTGATCTCTCCCTTTGAATCATACCTTGGTTCAGTCTGGGAGGCAAGTGTTCAAAGATGTGGTCTTCAACAACAGCAAGGGCAGTGTTGTCTTCTGGTTGGTCCTCAGCTTCTGTTTCTTCCTCATTCTTCTCTCCTGGAGGTGCTTCTATGGCAAGAAGAGGACCGGCAGGACTTGGACGATGCAGGAGACCTGACAAGAGAAGTTATACTGTAAGGATGACACAAAACAGCTGCCCTGCCTGACCTTTAGAATGTTAGTCCTCACTTTACCCTAACTCTCCTTAGGCTGAGGCCATACCCAGCCTCTTTAGCTCACATCTCCTGTAACTCCTTACCAAAAGGAGTTAGAAACCTTGCTGGTTTCTAAGTTAAGTTCATTCTCTCTTTCCACATCAGAAGTTCTCACATTTCCCCTTTAAGTTCCACAGGGTGCTGTTTTGCAGAATTTTGTTGCCATAATCTGCCAGTCACCCATCTTGCAAGCAAGGTTTCCCTCCTGCAGTGCAATCCACACAGAGAGCTGCATGACTGCTGCTCTCCCAATTATCCCGGTTTGCATCACTGTCCATGGACACGAGGTGGCAGCAAGTGCACATCCAGAGCTGCAGCGGCTGGAGGCAGGAGAGCCCGGCGCTGGTACACGGCATAGCGCAAAGGCCGGCACCGGGGCTCTGAGGGCAGCATCGCACAGACCCAGCTGCACACGGAGAGCAGCAGGGTGTCTGCGGGAGGTCCAAATGGCACTGCTGCTCAACAACTGTGTTGGTAACTGCAAAGGTCACCACTCCACTTCTGCTTCCTGAAGTGCTAAAGTAGACTTATTAAGGAGAATTCCATACCCCAGTATCTGAGGCACAGTTCAGTTCTTCCCCTCCTCCTTTCATATGCACCATCGACTACCCTCAAAGCTAAGGCACCAAGTGTGGCCCAGAACAGGCAATTAGCACACCCTAGAAACAGCCAGTGCCTTACCATTCCTCTTCAGGAAGTGCAGTGCATCCCGATAGCCCTGCTTGCACATATCCCGCAGCACCTGTGGGCAGAGGAAGGCGAGAGAGAGTCATTTGGAAATTGGCTGAGCAGAGCAAACACCTACATCAGTGCTGGCTTCAGAGGAATTCTCCTGACTCCTGAGCTATCCCAAGAACAAGTCTCATTCTTTCCAGCCTTTCTCAGGCTTTGAGCAGGAATGGGAGGTATAACATCAATATATTACATATGGGAATCACAGGACAATTTAGATTGAAAGGGACACCTAGAATCCTACCTAAGTGTGGGATTAGAGTTGCAGCTACCTCATTTCCCCATCTAGAGCTGATGCTGCTGTGGGCAGCCTTCAGATGGTCACTCTGACAAGCAGCCCACAACACTTCCCTGCAGACTGCAGATCCCAGGAAGGGCCATTGTGTTTGCAGATAAAGCCAGCTAAGGCTAGAGAGGGGGTGAGAAAAAATTTGCCCAATTAATTCAGCACATGAACACATGCTTATTATATCCAAATGTCAGGGCCATTTGGCATTTGCATCTTCTCAGAAGCACACAAAGTTGTTTGCAGTGCCACTTGCCCCACTGACTTAGGAGAGAAGCTTCATACTGGCAGATCCAGCCTTACCTTAAAGCACTGAAGTGCACATTGGTTCTGACAGTTGACACATCTTTGTTTACAGTGACCCTGATTTCCAGGCAAAGACTACTTTAGAGAGAGCAACTTGGGAATACTTTCCAAGCAACTGCTACCACCTTAAATTCCAGATGTTCAAGTAGCAAAAGAAAACAAACCCACCATTATGACCTTGTGCAGGTGCTCAAGGGTTTAGCAAGTCACTGGGTTGATAATGTCAACGTCAAATACAAACACAAGATACAAACCTAACAGCATCTGGAAACTCCTCCTGCTAAAGTGCACACAGTATAACCAGTGCCCAAGATCGATGGTCTCCAGGTTCTCGTGTGGCCAGGAAACTCACCTGGGGCTCTGGAGGAAACAGGGCCTTTGAGAGGCGGTAGAGGTTGCGAAGGTTGAACTGGATGCTTGTATTGGTGACTCTCAGCTCATGCATGTTTGTGGAACTGTCCCGTGGGCAGATATCGCTCTCTCCCGAGAAAGGAGACACTGTGATTGTGTTCTTCAGCTCATATTGGGGCAAGTTGTCAGAAATCCCTCCATCGACGTATCTCTGAAATCAAGACAAATGTAGCAATCTTTATTCTCATAACTGATCAAGTGGCTTTTTTACTCTGTGTCCCTCTTCCTAGTTGTGTCAACAACTTGGGAAGAGAATGGAGTACATCCACCAACACTGGAGGAACCAAAAACCATTGACAGGACAGCTGTGTTGTTTACAATCTCCTTTTGCTATGTGTTTTTCTTGGTTGAGTCTGTTGGTCACAAGTGTTCAATAAGAAAGGCATATTCACTTGTGTGACTGCTGACTTACATGTCCTATGGGGTTTGACTCCTGTCCAATTAATAATACACACCAACAACCACCTGCAGTACAAATTAGCACTGATCTAAACTGTCACACTGTGACACTGTGCCAATTTGCACTTGTGTTTAAAATGAACAAGCTCAGACATAAGTCCCCCACTGGCAGAAGGTTTGTTACCTATGAGCAAAAACAGGTAATTTGTTGCTAGCAGACTTATCGAGCAGCAATCCCAATACACGGACACACATTGGGAATCAACTTGCTGTGGTATGATAACAGAGCACAAGGGACTTGGGTTTTGCTCTTAACAGGCACCCTCTTATCAGAGAATGTTCTGTACTTCTGTATCATAAACACATTTGTGCTACCCTTGCAGGAAGGGCAACCCCAGTAGTATGTTCTCAAAACATTCATTGGATACTACAATTGCACAAGGAGCTGAGCAAGATGATCCTTATCACAGGTTTTGGCAGAGTAAGCAATATGCAAAAGATAAAAGGAAAAGAATGTTGGTCAAGCCAAAAGAGAAGGAAGCTGGAGGTGTTTGCAGAGCAACAACTCCAGCTCTTGTGAACTTCAGTTAACAGAAGAATCCTGCTGGTTTTGTATCAGGGTTGATCCTGCCATTTGCTGCCTGGATCCCTTTCCTTCAGACAGGGTCAAAAAAATCATGATGCAGGGGCTACACAGCCCCATTAGTAGCAGCTATAAACATCTTTCAGCTCTCTGCTGAGTGAGAAGCTGATCTGGTAGAGGCTAAACCAAGTCAGAGAATGGAAATGCTGAGTGAAGGAGGTGGTGCTCCATTCTGCATCATGCATCCTCTTGTCTCACAGGCAGACTGACCACCAACATCTGTCTTTTGCTGCACAATGCCTAGGAAAACACTGGCATTGCCTGAAGGGTGCTTTGCACTTTGCTCTTGCTCTGTATGGCAGACAAGACAGAGACCTCTTCAAGCAGCTTCTCTGAGCCTGGGGAACAGTTCACAGGCTTTTGGGCTGAAAGCAATTTAATTCAGCTATAGGAGTCCAGCTGCCATTGAGGCAACAGGATTCAGGGTGGACTGCAGAACAGTTTGCCTTCTTGGGAGACAAGCTAAATCTCAGGGTTATGTTTGCTACACCTTTCATGGGTGTTGGCTTGCAATTACAGTTGTAGGCTACAGCAGCCTGAACTCAGAGCACAGGACATTTTATCCTCATGGCAGCCTTTGCTCACCATGTATCAAGACAGACCCTTAGGACTCCTACACCACCTGAATTTGGACAGTAAAGAAAGTAGACAGACAGGATAGATTAAACTCAAGGATAAGTACATCCTCTCAGAAACAGTAACACAGCTTGCTTACAAGATGCTTTCCAGGTAACAGAGTTGCCAACAATCAACGGAATCCTTTCCCCCTTCTAAAGTGGGTATCAGTGTTCCCTACGCTAAAAGTAATCACAGAAAACTGCCACTGTCATCCTCTACCCAAAGCTGCTCCACTGAGAGCCAGACTGGGCACAGCTAGAGTTGGAGACATTTGGCTGATTCCTTTTGCAAGAATGAGATCCCTACATGCTGAGTGGGACGAGAACAGAGCAAAGCAGGCAATAAGCACTTTGTTTGAAGAAAAAGGAGTTAAGTTTTAGCGCAGGACAGCACTAGTTTTGCAGTAAGAATGCAGAAGTCACATTTCCCTGAGGGTGGCAGCAAGACTGCACAGATGTCCCTAGAAAAAAGGCTCAACTACAACAGATCTGACAGGCAAAGCCTTCTGACTACATAGAAATCCAGGAGTATGCGTGCACTCCTGGCCCCACTCTCTGGTCCACTGCTTCCAAGTAATGCTGATTAACATTCCTCAGCAAAGCTCAGCTGCCACTTCTTTGGATTTGCCTGAACCTCCAGTAACTCAAGTGTAACCATTCTCCAGCCTCCCGCAAAGACCAGAACAGCACAGAGCCACAGGCTGGAGGCACCAGCTGCCTGCAGGCACAAGCAGCAGCAGCTTTAGGGGATGGTTCATAGACTGGGGTGCCCACTTCCATTCCCTTATCATGTTCTCCCATGCACAGGGCCCCTCACTCATATGATTTGACAATCAGCTTTGTGACCCTTGCCAGAGATTCATCTCACCCACACGCTGCAGACAATTCACAACCATGGTGTGTATCGACAGGTCAGTTAGTGACTTTCCAATTTCTCAATATTTTGGGTTTGTTTTTTTTTTTCTCCCCTGCCCATTTCCATCATCCACTCCATGGGGCTAGCAGACCTGAGAGAAGTGAACACTGGAAAAAATTTAGGAGGAAGGCAGAATATGGATTTTGTACCTTGCACACAGTAACACTGCCTTGAAAACTAGTACTTGTGCCAAGCCAGTCAGTTTCTCCTGTGGCAAATACAGTCACCACAGGCATGCTAGGAACCATGCATTCCTGTTTCAAAAACCATTTCCCAAGCTCACACCAAACCCAGTTTAACCTCTCACCTCCTCAGCAATCCCCCTTAAGAGCCATGCTTTTCTGGGCAAGAGGTAGGAATTAAATTTCCTCATCTCATGTTTTCTCCCCACCTTTTCCCATGGGAAGTCATCCCTCAGTGTGCCAGGGCAGCTGCACATTCCAGGAACCCTGATGTTGTACACAGTTATGGAATTTTGAGATTTTAGCCTGATGCACACTGACCTCAATTAGCCCCAAAGAGGGGTAAGACGAGAGCCACTGCTATGGACCCACCAGCCGTACGGAGAAAGCCCTGCCTGCAAGTCGCTGAGCAAACACAAAAAAATTACTGATTCTGTCACTTCTCTGAAGGGCTGGACAGCACCGGACATCTCCTCCAGGTCATTTCCCTGACCAGCATGCTTGCACAAGACAAAACCAGCCAAGCTGTGTATTATGCAGGAGCCAAACTGACCTCACTTTTAGGACACAGGTAGCAGTGGGAGCAGATTTGATGCTGTGCTCTGACAGAGGCACTTTGGTCAGACCACTAACAGTAAATCAGGGCACACATTTTACAGTAGTTCTCCCTCTCACTCTTGACTATTTAGTTTGCAAAACCCCTGCCTTTTAACATGTTCATTAACCTATGTAGCACAAGGGAGGCCAAGCTCAGCCAGGAGGCCCTTAAAGCATGACTGTAATATCAAAAATGCTCCTGCTCTGCACAGCTTTCACCTGTTCTCATTTCTAACATGCAAACACAGAGGGATAAATTGCTCTTGGACAGCCTTGGACACAATTTAAAGAAAGCTCTGGCAGGCAGCAGATCATTATTCTCAGAGAAAGAACAGGAAGAACTCCATGGAAAAGAGGGCCAGTATCCACACCACAAGTTAAAACCCTACAGAAAGTGTCAGGCACATGGGATATGAATTACACTCAGGACTTCTATCCTGGGCCCAACTTCTTTCCACATGCAGACAGCTGGAGCCTTGGTGATGGAAAGTGTTGCACTATGCAGCCATAAAAACCATCTGCTACGCCAGCCAGCCCTTCCAGCAGTGCTGGAAGTTGTTTACTTGGGAATTTCTCTTTTCTCTTCAGATAAATGCTGCCAGGAGGCAGGCAATAACATTGTCAACATGTACTCAAGAGTATACGATTTAATGAAGGACCATCTTAGAGTCTTACTTACCACCCCACGCAAGGTTGGAGGTATCAGCCCACAGTAGACAGGGATAAAAGTGCTGCAGATACAGGCCTGAGGGAGAAATAAATCCAGAATACAAGAATCAGATCAAAGCCTACTGAAACTATTACTTTTCTCAGAACACCATGCTGGCATGTGCTGACAATTACATGCCAGTACTACAGACATTTGGAGACCATGGCAAAACAAAACTGAATGCAGTCTCTGCTCAGCCCTCTGCAGTAAGTTTCCATTCACCTGGATCATTTCCTCCTTGGAATTGAAGTCTGACAGTATCACATTTTCTCCATCAGAGACCCGTGTCAGGGAAATACCCAAACGTCCTGCTGCAACCTCATGCCCATTCTCTGGCACCATCTTAGCCAGGGACATCCGAATGGTCTTCACCAAGTTGAAAGAGGGGTGGAGTGGGCCCAAGAACCTCTTCCGCGCTTCTTTTGACACCCGAATAATGCTGGCACCAGCCTCCCCTGCAACGAGAGAAAGACAAATACACCATGAAATGCTAGCTAAAACCAGTCTTCTCCTTTACAAAATCAGGCACAGAAAAGCCTCATTCCCAGCTTTGCCCAGAGGTTTCTCCCCACTGGCTGATATACACGTCAAATGAAGAGGTTTTTACATGGAGTGTTACAGAGGTCATGGAAGTTTGCTGTCTTGGCCCTCACACTCCCTCATAACAAAGAGCTACCTTCCTCTTACTTATGTTTTATGAACTCAAGGAAGAGCACATGTATCTGACTAAAGTTTCACACTTTTTTTTTTTTCGTTGTTTTTAATCCTGGCCAGTGCAGGGCTGGTGAAAACAAACTAAGAAAGAAAACAAGGCTGATACTTCAGCATCTTTGAGCTTATGGATAAATCCACTTCAAAATAGATTCCACTAATAGCTTTCAAGTAAGCATCTTTCTCCTGACAGGAAAAAGAATCATCAGCCAGTAAGCAAAAATGCTAGAACAGGTATGATCCCAATTCTGCTGTGAATGTCAGCCACATCTGACATTCCATTTTCAAGGGAGAAAAAGGGACTAATCCTCCATTAGGGAATCAGTGACTTAGCTCCTCCTGCAGAGCCTCTGGTGTCCCATTCCTTCCATATCCAATTCCACAGCATTAAACTAGGCCCTGCTGGCAAGCAGGATTCATGAAGGCATGATTGCTTTACCCTTTCACACAGTGACCCAGCTGGGTTTGAGGAGAGCCGACATCCCAGCCGCACAGAAGGGAAGGCATCTGCTAAGCCCATTATCTCAGTCACTAGGAGCTCCATCTGGCGAGTGCTTCAGAGCTCTCCCGTGCGGGGAAAAAAGGGGATGAGACGAAATGAAAATATCAACCTAAGCCAAAACTACAGTTTTGGCTTAGTTGCCCTTTGCACACACCCATCCAGCCGTGGTGAGATACAACAGCTCCTCTAAGTACCAGCTAATCACTGCACTCCAAGAAGTGTTCAGGAATATACATGTGAGAAGAATGTGAGGGGAAGAATTAAAGAAACCAGGAGAAAAGAAACATGCTTTTACAAATGAAGACTCCTCTCCAATCAAACTGAAAGTCAGTTCCTGGAAAGAGACGAAAGCCTATCAGCTCAAGCCAACTGAAGGTCCCTTCATTTTGCTCTCCCACCCAGTTTTTCAATTGCAAAAAGAAGTCAGCAGAATGAAAGAACTCAAGTTAGACACAAGTTAATAAATACAATGGAGATGAGAGCAACAACCCTCAATGCTATGTTGGCACATCCCCCTCTTTTGCAATACACGTGTACCAGCAACATGTTTTCCATCAATGCAGCCTGGGAACGTGATTCTGGGCTTAGGAAACCCATCAGGACCGGTAGCTCAAGCACGCAGAGAACTGGACCCTTGAACATGGCCAGAGACTCTGAGGTCAGGATTTTAGGGAATGTGAGGTAGCAACTTAGCAGAAAAGCCAAAGTTCCCCCTCTGAAGCAATTTTTAGCCCTGTAATCCCAGTCTTCTGTCCTACAGCAATGTTTAGCAGTCTAATTCTGATCTTACTTACTCAATTAGCAGTAAGCCATTGAGCCCAGCCTGTTCCAGATAGTAGCCACATGGTTCAACATCCTTTCCAACATGAAGGATATCAGCCCCACAGAAATACATAATGACCATGACACATAGCACTCAAAACTCTCCCTTAGACACTTTCACATCTGTCAAGGGGAGGAAAAAAACTGCAACTGAAAAAACCAGAAGGAATCTCAGACCAGCACTTTGGCCACACAATCCCATAAAGGAAACTTCTCTACACTAAGTGCATTGCAGGGAATTGCTGGCTTGGCTGAAACCCCCAGTAGGAGGGAGGGTGGGTGTTGAGCATGCAGCTGAGGGAAGACCCCTGTGTGCAAAGGCTGTGCTGGGAGAAGTGTGGGTCACCCAAGAGATCGTGCTTAGAGAATGATGCTCTCAGGTTTGGCATCTCAGTGTGCAAAAAGACTTGACAGCAATACTGAAAACTACAACTAAATGCATTCTTTGAATACTTTCTTTGAATACTTTCTGGGTGTTTGTTGTTTTGGGTTCATTTTACAGATATGTGCATACGTGCATACCCACAGGAGCTTTGAGGCACTTCTGTCTAAAGACAGCTATGATTCTGTTGGACTCCCTGGATCACTTGCACCAAAGCTGGATGTGGAACCTCTGTGGGAAGGCATGGGCAGAGGGTGACCTACAGCACCACCAGCTTTCCAGGAAATAAGGCTAGCTAAGCCTTAAAAACCGAAGAAGCCAGGTTTATGTAGCTAGATCCATGATCGATGACAAGTCCTCTTAGAAATATATTTGGGAGGAGAGAAAAGAAGGGACAGTGTTTTAATCCTGTTACTACCAGAAGTGCTATTCCAGGAAAACCAGCTCAAATTCTGTTTGCTGTCTGCCAAAGGGAGCAGCTGAATGAGACGCAGTCAAGAGAGGAAATTCCTACAGGGGTCAGCCACCAGCTCTCAATTATTACTAGGTAATAATAGTCCAGTGCCAACTGCAGCCCGCAGGAAAGCTTCTCATGATTTTTGATGGATTTAATGATTCAGGACACAGAGTCATGTGAAAAAGCTGAATTAAATTTGTATTTCCTTACTGAGCTACATACCCAAGGGCAGAGGCAAACCCTAATGTTTGCTAAGAAAACATTTCATTCTTCTCACACCAACCAATTAATTCAACACCTTTCCCTATACAGATTTATTAAGACAATGTTCTACAAAAATTTTGTGTTAATATATGAGGAATATTTTATTTTCATTAGAAAACCCACACCCCCTTTACGCCCACCCCCATCATCACTACCCCCATGGGTGGTGTTGTACATGAACTCAAGTACTGCAGGGCCATTGTCCTTATCTGAATTTCAGCTGGGATGACGCAAAGAAGCATCACAGAGTTGTGTCCTGAAACACCCCAACATGGCCCTTGCCAGACAAGGGAGGCCAGCTGCTCCCCCTCTGCTGCTGATCTGTCATCTGCAGTGGCTACAAGGGGCAAACAGTGGCACCCACGGGAAAAGCCTGAAGGCAGCAGCTAGTTCACATTTCATTTTTAAGCTATATCAATCCAACTTCACATTAGCTTATTGACATAGCAAGACTGTTCCCTTAAACAACCAACTTTCATCTCTATCAGTCATGCTCAACTCCAAAATAACTCAGTAGCTAAGTTTATCCTGCCTGGCATCCCCTAAACTCTAACCTGAAAAGCATTTAAGCAGCACATGTTATTTATAACTATAAACAAACATCCCAGCAGAGCAGCCTGCTGCTACTCTGCCTCTGGAACAGAGGAGCTGAAGATCAATCACGTAAAACTGATGCTAGCCAGGCAGTTGGGAAGACCCTTAACTGCTGCTAAGGGCTCTGGGATGAAACAGAAAGGCTACTCCAAACCTGTGCAGTGCATAAGGATGAGGACCACTGCAAAGCTTAAACACTGCATGGCAGGAGGGGTGACAAATGGGGAAGAAGGGCCTCTTCAGACCCACATCTGCAGCAGCAGCGCTTTGGCACCAAGGGCACCACGATGGTCTCCTGTTAAACCACTTGAGACCATATTGATATCTATCTGCCAGCCAGTAAAATGACAGATGACCCATGAAGTATTTCAAATGGAAAAAAAACTCTAAGACACAGACAAAAATAGGAGCAGAGAAAGCTAAATAGGGGGAAGGGCATTCTGGATATTCAACCCAACAACTCACCTATGACACTGCAGCCCTCTCTGGGAGAGCTCCCTGTCAGCACAAAGATCACCCTCTGTGCCAGGGACATTCCCACTCCCTGCCTAGTGCAACAGTAAACATCCCTGTTGGAGAACTTTTCCTTTAAGTTTGTATCCTGTTGGTGGAGGTACATCCCATCCCCTGTCCCTGATGGTAGGAGGTACAGATAGAGAGGTCACACCCCAGACTGCAGGTGCCATAACTTGCCTGGACTAGTGGGGCAGGCAGGAAACTCTGCAGATCCTCACTAAACCTGCTCCTCATTCCACACCAACAAATGGACTCCTTCCTACACATCAGTAACACAGGAGGCACCACTCCTCCCTCCTCATTCCCATTACCCAGCTAGGGCTCCAGACTGGCCCAACACACCAACAGCTTTGAAAAACAAGCCAACTAGCAGAAGGAAGCACAGGTACTTTTGGTGTTCCCCCAGGACCTTGACAGCCCTATGCCCTGTTGGTTTGGGACCACATGACCAAGCTATCTTGACTGTAAGATTTTCAGGACAATAACCTGAAAATCTTGTACTATAACCAGGGACCTCATTCCAGAACTCTTTAAGTTCTGCTCAGCTATCTGTTCCAGAGATGTTTGTCTGATACTCAGCACAGATGCCCCATGGAAGAGTCCCCAGCTAAAATCTTCACACTTTGCTTTCAATGCAGCTGGTTGCTCAGCACTGCTGGAACTGTCATTATCCCAGAGGTAGATCCCCATTTGGATGTGAATTTAGGAATAGGAGGAGTCAGAAGAAATTTATTAACATGACCTTCCCCAGTGTTAATTTATCTCAGTTGCCTGTCTCTTGCTCTTTCAGCTGTTCCTGTGCCACATACATGGAAGAGCTAACAATGTTCCTGTGCCACATACATGGTCAGTCTAACAATGAGCACAGGTTTCAGGAGAGCTGTTCCATGTTCTTCCAGGGCACAATCCTCAAGCTCAGCATGCACAGCTCCTGCACTTGCCTCTTCTCTGAGTACTGAGTGTAAGCAATGCACATGCTTTCGTGCCTGGCCTCTCCCAGGAGATGGTATAGTCCTAATTATAACACAGTCCTGTCACCAGCCCAAAAGAAACTCTCAAAGCTGTAAACAAGAGGCACCAAAACAAAGGTTTGCAAACTGAAATTTAGAAAATAATTAACAGAGAATTTCATAGGATGTTTCCTCATGGGTACTTCAGATCATCAGAAAGTGCCTGTTTGTTCCCCTCAAGGAGCAGTGCACAGCAATGTGCCAGTGACCCAAGGACAACCTCAATTCTTGTGGGCAATGACCTCAGTCTGTGAAAGATCCCACTGCTTGGGTAGACTTCTGCTCCTCTTTCCACACTCATGCTGAAGCAACATGGTTTCCACTTATTGTCCCAAGAGAGCAAAAAAAAACCAGCCAAGATTTCAGCCAAGCTGAACAAAGGCCAACTTGTACTAAATGGGAACCTGACCCAAGATGTTCCCTGATGGCCTATCACTGAGGCTGAACAGATGTCAAAAGGAACCCCAAAGACAAATCCATGCCAACAGGGAATAAAGAGCAATGTTTTACAATCTGCCCTTATAAGACATATTCAGGTGATAGGTGTACCCCACCACTGGTGACAGCTCTTTAATTTCAGTCTGAAATTCTGAGCAGACACCTCAAAGCACTGGATGTGGAAAGGATTTCTATCCCTCACTTGCCAGAAGTTGTAAAACTGCCACTATTTAACACAAATAAAAACCCCACATTTTTAAACATTTGAGGCTGGGACATGGCAGCTAGCAGTGAAGTCTTTAAAAGCGTCAACTCTTTTCACATCTGTGCATATCTTCCTGTAAGGCAGTTACACTGAGAAACACCATGTACCAGAACAAGCTGTTCTTCCGGGACTTCCCTAACTTTTGTTGTTCTGATGTATATTTTTTTTTTTTTAAGGTCTTCACTCAATCCTTCTCTCCAACAATTTTGCCATCAGATAAGAAATAGTTCAGATCACTTGGCTTCAGATAAGAGATACAGGAAGGAAACTTTTTATTTTGGCTGATATGTAAAAGTAAAAAGAAGTAAAAACAACTCCCCTCACAACCACACCCACTCAGTTTGCAGAAAGTCCTACTGCTTGACCAGCTGTTTCCTGTGGCAGGTAATCCTTCTCCTCAGGGGCTCTGTGCAGGGATTTGACCTCAGAGTTCAACTAACAAACGATTTTGCAAAGCAGGGTTCTTAGAAAGCCTGGCCACCAGCTGTACATAATGGTGTTTCTCCCCCTTCGCTCAGGAATGAGAGGCAGTGACACATACGCCATTGCAGTGACTCCTAGGGATCCCTGTTAGACCACAGTAAGCAACATCTATTCTGGCCTCACAGGTGTGGCAGGTGCAAACACCAAGATGAAGAGACAGCTTTTCATGTAGCGCCAGCTCTTGCAGCCAGAGGCAGATGCTAAAAGAAGGCCTCAGCCCACAACACTTTCTGGTTCAGATTCTCCGTGCTCAGCATTGCTTAGACTACACACATTGCAACAGGAGGGCTATGTAAATTCAGATAATTTGCAACTGCTTCACAACCAGAAGACAACCTCTTATTAACGTGTTTGTCCCAAGATGTCTTCTTTTCTATTTCAACTGGAAAAGAAAAAAGCTGCCAGTCATGTTACCTGTTTAAATAAAGCCAAACCAGAAGGAGACATTTTTCCCATTTGACCTAAAAGATATGCATAGTGTGCTCTAGATACCAGTTAATAGATGAACCAGAACTATTGCCACATGCTAGATATGAGGAACAGAAGCAGAAGATCTGCTTTTAAGTTGGCAGGGCTTTTACCTCTTGCACAGAGCAGCTCACCAGGCAGCCTGTAGTGACTGGCACATGTCCATCTACTGGTATCTGCAGGGCAGGACCCTCAGGCAAGCCAAAATGCAGATGCACTGCTCATACCTCACCTTAAGGCACACTGTTCTGCTCTGTAGACAAGCAAACAGGCTTTGGGAGAGCAGGCGCTGCCAGGTTTGATGATGTCTCTAGCTAAATCTTTGCACTGGACTTAATGAAGTGTTGGCACACCAAAGTCTTGTTAGAACTGCTGTTCTGCAAGCTGAGACTTGCTTTGTTTCTGCGGTCAGGACGGGAGCATTTATTTTTGCAATGCAAATCCAAAAACAGCACAGCTGCTGCTGTGAAACAATCGATAGGAAGGACAGGAGGCAGTTCAGTGCAGGCAGCCAGCCAGGATCGCTCTATTGCAACCACAACAGCAACACCCACTAGTCTAATCTTTCTCTACTGTAATGCCCTAATATGGGGCTTAATGCTGCATTTCTGTTCATAGCATTAGAGAAATTAAATGATGTAACAGTGCATGAAAAGGAAAAGCTGCCCAGGACCCCAGGCAAGCTGAACTAAAAGCCATATTCCATCTTCATCCATCCATCCGTGCCTGTCAATGCTATAGTGCAACTCAAACTGCATGGGATGACAAGGAAAGGGGATTCACAGAGTAGACAAGGTGCAGCTCAGATCCTTGCTGCTCACTTTGAACTAGGTAGTGCTGAGTAAGAAGCAATTTTTTTTAAAAACAAGTACTCATCCAGAGAAAGCCAGTGGAGTGAAAAAACAGACCAAAACCTATGTTGTAATGCTGAGAAATTACTTTTCTCCTGTGGTCTGCACAGAGGCAGCAGTAGAACCACATCCAAATGTCACTTTATTCACCTGAGTGAAAACGACTAACACAAAGCCTCCAGTCGTCATCATTCTGAGCAGGAAACAGTGCAGAAAGATCAAACCTCACCCACATGCACAATGTTGCACACACAGTTCATATCCACTTCTCAGGGTCAGTTTGAAGGGTGGCATCACACACACCGCTAGAGAAATTCGAACTGTTTCCACTTCACAGGGGAGGCATTACTAGAGGAAAAACACTTTAGAAAGAGATCAGGGCAGGAAAGGAGATACCTTTTCCAGGCACCACAGATCCACAAAGACAAAAACTGGAGTTAGCAGTCATCATTTCTACTTCCAGTCTGAAGAAATAGCTGCCATTCCAGCAGTCCTTCAGCTTTATCACATACCAGCCATTACCGTCAGCTAGATGACCAACACCAAAACAAAGCCCACACAAAGCTTTTGGTGGCTATCAGTCTAAGGTCTGCTGAATGCTTTCCTGTGTGCTTCCAGGTGGCAATTGTTTCATGCTCAGAGACTATAGAAGAGACATGGCTGGCTCTGTCACACAGCAGCCTGTCTTTCTCCCTGTCCTTTCTACTCTACACTTGTGGGGCTGCGAAAACCCTGACACAGATGAGAGGAAGAGTCCTGACACCCTCCACTGGCTCTCAGCCTGCATCATGCCCAGCTCTCATGCTCACAAGGCTGGCCAGCTGCTCCAGTCCATGCCAAGCCCCTCCCTGGGCACCTGTGAGTGATGCCTGCTGTGTCCGCTTTGCCCTCCCGTGTCACACAGACAGGTCAAGTGTCACCTTACACCCCAAACTCTTCCCCACTGGCCCTGGCATGAACAGGGCAGACTCCAGCAAAGAAGTGAGAATCAAAAGCTTCATTCGAAAGCAGCCCTCTGGCAAGGGGTATAAGCATTTTGCTCTAGAAGGACTCTCCTTGTGTTGGAGTAGCTGCAGGCAGATCACAAGGTAAGCTGCATACCTTGGAAACCACGGCAAGAAAAATCTAGTAACTGATGCTACCTTTCTCCCACAGACATCAGCACGGGCCCCTCAGCCACAACACAACTGGGGTTTTGAAAACATCTGTGTAAGCAGGACAGGAGCTACTCACAGAAGGTGGCACAGACCCCTGCAGGGAAAGAGCCTTTGCTCAATCCGTCCTGCAGGGCTGAGCACAAAAACAAGAACAGCAAGACAGATGTCCAGATGAATGTCTGACAGAAGAATCCCTCCGTGTGTAGAAATATGGCTAGTAGTTAAATGCTTCCCTTAAAGATTTTTTTACCAATCCCACTATGTAAGAACGCTAGGATAGATAAATCAACGTAAATGTCTATGCTGTCAGCCCACTCTGAAACACAACTCAATTTTTTTCCATGCATGTCATAACTATGGCAGCCTGGATCCATACTCTGCCTCCATAATACACTGGAATTTTTTTTTTTTTTTGCTAGGCCCAATGCCAAATCAGCAGCATTCAAAGCAGCCAGCAAGACTGGCCCTTGTAATTAACATTTGTAATGGGATTTTTGATTCATTTACACCCTCAGATGCCACCTCCTCTATTTCAGGATGCTAAACTAGATAATCCACAGGAGTGGCAGCTTCTCCAAAAGAACCTCCAACGCTACAATGATATCCAATCCTTTAAGTCCTAAGCCTAAAAAGGCCTCCAAAACCAATATCCATCCAAACCAACCTCAGTGTATGAAGAGGAAGAGAATGGTTCATCCTCAGAAGAAATCCTCCAGGCACAGCACAGCTAAAAGCCTGGGAAACAGTGGCAGAAGACACTTCATGAAGTTTGCAGATTCCAAAGGTCTTGTCAGGCAGAAGTCATTACTGGGGATTTGGTCTTTATCTGTACTACCAGAAAGCACAACCAGTTCAGTTCTGGACGAGTGCCGGAGGGCAGAACAAAGCCCTGCGTTCCAATAAAACTATCATCTCCCACACCTGATGTATCACACTGTACTGCAGACCAGCACAACCCCAGGGACAGGATCAGGCCTGCCACAAGTAGCTGTTCTATCACAAGTGCCAAACTCTACCCTCCCTTCCTGCGGCCTTTGTAGCTACAACAGGCAGAGCTACAACAATCTCCAGCATCTTTTCTACACTCCCAGGTTCTCTAATTGTCTCTCTCTTACATGTTCCTTGGAAGGGATTTTCTATTGCCCCAGACTTATCACTTCAAGGACACATTCTGCCTTTTCCCAAGGCATTTAGAGCCTTCCACACAGAATCATTTCTTCTACCCCTCCTTTTCACTAGCTCTTACTCTATTTGCTTGACAAGGCACACAGCCCAAGCCAAATACACACACAGACATAGGCTCTGCTGACTCCCACATACTTGAAGGCCATCCTGACTTTCACCTCAAGTCCCAAGATCACTTAGCAGAAAAGAAGAGGATGAGTATTAGGGCTTGGCAACAAAAATGTAGAAGTGCAGAGGATTCAGTGGAAAAGTGGTGGCACTTTGGAATCCAGCCATGAGCAAAGAGCAAGGCAAACAGGAGTCAGCCACTCATACTGCTCCTTGGAGTAAGATTTCTGAGGCTTTGCAAATGTCCTGTAATTAAAAGGCTTATCTATTCCCATCTCCAGAAAGAAGGAATGCTGACTAAATACTATTTCCAGCCCTCACACTGTCCTCCTAAAGTACACTACAAAGCAATATTCTCCAGCCAAGCCAGTAAGCATTTTATCCATGCTTTATGGAGGGCACAGAGAAAAACATACAGAAACCCAGAGTGAGCAGAGGCCCAACATCTGAGTACAATAATTCCCAAACTGGCTGCACTGGAAGGTAACACAGCTCCCCGACAGACAGGAAACAAACACCATCAGCCACTGGACATGCAGGCAGAGCTGCTGTAACCATTGTAGCAGCAGGAGTTTGTAATTGAATGACACAGTAAGGAATTTGAGGAAGGTATTTTGATTCATCAGGACTAAACTTCCAAACATAATCAGTAAGTGGACATAAGACAGCTTCTCCAATTTTACACACAGGAGTTGCAGCCGCCTCGAGGAGTTTGGGGAGCTAAGAGGCAGAAAGAAGTGGATCAGTTCATATATGCTTCAAGTTCAAGAGACATGCTGAACCTACGGGTCACAAGAATGACCATGCAAAGGCTTCTTGTGCTGTTGCCAGCTGCTGCTATGGCTGACAACAAGGCTGGGCACTGAGCTGCTCTGCACACCTGCTGTTCATGTGGGGTGCCAAAAGAATAAACACATGCCTTGCTATCACTGTGTTTTTTACTAGAAGTGGTTCCTTGGCTTCCCTTGCACTCATCCAACGAGATGCCTGCAAGAACACCTTTCCTTAACAGAGCTTCCCTATTAGAGCCAGGCAGACAGCAGGAACAAGCTCCTTCCCTCCCAGCAAAAGGTATTTCAGGATGCTCCAGCTACCAATGTACTCCTCTGGACACCTGATACCACAGCCCTGTGACTGCTGAGGGCACTGATCCAGGCTCAACAGCTTCTCCACCAAGCCAGTGAACATTTCCGACTATGTCAGCACAGAACATCTCCCCACCCACCTCTGTTTTCCACCACAGAAAAAAGCTTTACCACTTCCAGGGAGCACCAGAAGGTTCCCCATTAATTATATCCATATCCCCATGTATGTACAGAAGGGTGTCTCTCCTTCCATTGACTGGGCTGGGGCTACTGAGCTCAACAACTTTTCCCCAGGGAGGGCCTCTGCAGGAGGTACAAGTGACCATCTCCTGTGCAAGGAGGGACTTCCCCCTAGGATAAGCATCCTGATTTATGCTTTGGCCAGCATAAACTGGCATTGCTCTGAGGATTCCATAGACTCTCTTAAGCTGGTTTATTTCCTTCTGTCAGCCTGGGATTTGGTGTTAAGATTACACAAACATGCAGAAAATAAATTTCCATGACCAGTTCTTAAGCCTTTACATGCACATAATCAAATTGCAGAAGCACAACATTTAAGATGCTGCTACTGTTAATTATCTCTGTTTCAAAAGGTTTGATTGGTTGGGCTTTTTTGTCTTCCCCTGTTCCAGCTATCCAATAGAAAAAGTTCAGCCACAGTTCAGCAGCACATTTCCTGGTGGTCATGTGGTGACAGCTGACAAGCAAACCTGAACGTCAAATAACTGTTATTTCATTTCAGGTCCAGCCTGAGACAGAGTCCTGGTTAAGACAGTACCTTAAAATAATTAAATATATAAATGCTGTAAACAGCCCAGGAAGAGCTCTCCAAAGAGCATCCCAAACAATGCTACTCAATCTAGTAGACACACAGCCTCCTTTCTTTATTCTTAGTACTAAAACCATCCCCTCAGCTTGCTTTCTTATTTTCTGTTGACTTTGTTATGCTTTAGGAGAACAGCTAATTTCCACAGATAGCCAGCTTTGCATTTTACAGCAGAACCCACCTCTTCCCCCCAAAATAGAAGCAATTCAGCAGTTCCAACCCACCCTGAGATGAGGGCTGTCTAGGACAACATTCACATGCCACGCAGACAATTAAGATGCTGTTGGTTAACTACGAGTCAGAGGGACCTTAGTACCAGCTCAAAGACAGCTTTTCAGTGATTACAACTCCATATCCCATCATTCATTCGGGCTGCTCTGCTCCCAAAGCAGGCACAACAAACCCCATACAGCTCACCAAAGTGAGATGATTCAAGACCTTACCAAAAATATATTCCCTACTTGGTATCAGAGATTAAAGAATCCAATAATAGCTGCATTTTAGCATTCCTCGTGACTGAAAAAGGACATTCGCATCGTGACACGTAAGCCAGTTTTTCTCATCCAGGCTAGTGACTTACAGAGTTATACAGACAAGTAGCCATCCTCAAAGCTTCAGGCATAGAGCTTGTTAAAAGCTGCAGGATTTGAGCCATGCACATGGAGGAGACTGCAAAGCCAGCATAAAAACTTTTCACTTGTTTGGCATATACAGATGCATTTCCTGGCATGCTGGACTCCAACAGCCCCCAAGAGATGGTGTAGGCATGACAGAAGCTATTTTCCAGAAAACCCTTGAGGCAAGAAGCTGTTCATGCTACAACACTGCACGATGCACAATCAAGTAATTTGTAAACACATGAGACTGCTCAATGCACCTTGACAG
Source organism: Entomyzon cyanotis (assembly GCA_024500445.1). Classification (NCBI taxonomy): domain Eukaryota; kingdom Metazoa; phylum Chordata; class Aves; order Passeriformes; family Meliphagidae; genus Entomyzon; species Entomyzon cyanotis. Next base: position 44,863,556 of record JAKEPQ010001030.1, on the reverse strand, counting down.
CCACACAGATTATTCTAGTGGAAAAATTGCAATGCCTTTTCATGTCAGCAAATAGAAGAACCTCCAAGCTGGAGAGAGCACTTCAGATGCAGGACAACATCACTATTGTAACCCTGAACAATAAATCCAAGATCCCTACAACTTAATGGTAAAGTGCTTAACAAGAGCTAGGCGAGGTCATATCAGACTGTAAATACCTCCTGATCTCTTATATAAATATAAGGTGCCCTGCCTAAGTAATGTGCATGCCCAGTGTTGTTTTCTTCGGTATTCTCAAACACGCCTTTGAAGCCTACAGTGCGCTCTCAAGGCTGCAGATCACTTGGTCAGGGCTTTCAATTCAGTGTCAGCCCATAGCAAAGCCTTCCTGTCCTACACAAATGAAGACAGTGTGGTCTTAACTCACAGAGAAGGCAGAATGAGTTCAGAAGCAAACTGAACAGATGCAAAAGCAAAGAGAAAAAAAAAATGGAAAAGAAACTACTAAGAGGGATCTTATTCTCTGAAGTCAAGAAGATTTCTGCTCTCTCTGATCAGGGTCTCAAAAGACTGGAATCAAAGACAAATTCCCAAGGAAGATGTATTTCCATTCCTCCCAAGTATTTGCCTTTGCACAGTAGTCTTCCTGAGTTTATAGGCATGAGGGCACTAACCTTATCTACACACAGTCAAATAAGCAAGGCTTCTGCAAAATTTCCCTCTGCTTGTCATTCATCAAGAGACACTATTTAGCATTCCAGTTTAATGGACAGGACAACACACAGTGCAGGGCAGCAGTTGCCATAAGATTCAAAGCTCATGGGCTACAACACCTGCTTTCTGCTGCACAACAAACACAGGTACTTGGACCTACAAGAGCCTGTATGAGAATGAACTGCTCTCCTAGTTCAGGCTCAGCTGTACCTTCTGCCCTGTCCCCTTTTCCCCCTATGATTTCATCCTAACCTCTGGACCTCTGCTTGGAAGCTGTACTGTCAGAAGAGTTTATGACGCAGACAAGGCACAGTGATACCATGCCCCAGCCACGCACCCCATTTGCTTTTACTTTCAGAAGTCAACTCTGTTGCCTTAGAGCTGCTCTCTACATAGGACACATGTCAGTCACACTGGTGAGTCAGAAGAAAACTACTTCAGAGAAGTCAACAGAAGACAGAACTGGAACACCCAAGACCCAAGCCTTGGCTAGCTTCAAAAAGCATGGTCTGCTCTCCTTCAGGAGGTAGGTGAACGCTTTCTAGAAGATGGCCCCTAACTCAGTCCTCTTAATAATGCCTCCCACTGTACCTCACAGGGAATGGGAAAACCTATTCTGATTCACAGAAAGCTCTCTACCAGGCTGGATGCCTTCCTAAGGGCAGTGCCTGGCACACCATGGATGCTCTGGACATATAAATAGCAAGGACAAAGTAGACATGATAACAGGATTGCTCAACCCTCAGAATGGCATCTGAGCAAGGCAAAGGATTTGGGCACTGCCATCATCCTGTCTCACACTTGTGCCACGCCTGCGAGTGGCACAGGGATCACCCAGTTAGGGAACTAATTGGGCCGGCACCACTTCAATAGAAGCAACAGCAATTAAACAACTAAACCCCTGCCAGCTATCTGCAAATGGATCCCTACACAAGAAGGGATTAGGGATTATTATCCCTTGTCAATGATAAAAGTTGGCACCAGGGCATCACTACAGTCTTTGTTATCTCAGACTGGGGTCTGAAGAGCTGTTAAGAGCTTCCCATAAAATCCGGAAGTTATGGTTGCACTTGACTGGGCATTTCTGTAAATAAAATAGGAAGGGAAACTTCAAACCTAACTACACAGAAAATGCTAACTTTTGCTGCATGAAGGCTACATCTCAAAACTACCTGTCTCCAAAAGGAAAAAGGGAGTGCGGTGGAAAAACACATGTGAGCAAGCTGAGAGGACTTCAAGCAGTAAACAGCTCTGGCTGCACTTGGCTCTAGGATAGGCTCATAATTCTCTGAGACTATATAGATTTACCTACTCTCACCACATTCCCTTTTCAAGCTTAAAAAGCTTCTGCATTTGTTATTCTCAATATAAAACCTTCCAGGTACAGAGTCCAACAGGTGTTTGTTGACTTCCTCCCCTACGCAAAACAACAAAAAAACAAGAGGCACCATAGACCATTTTCTTAAGCTGCTCCCCAGGCATAGGAACACACTACGCTGTGCGTTTACTTCAAAGATAACTTTTTAAAGTTACTCTATAACTTGAAAACTATAAAATCTAGTTAAACTGGAGATCTAGCTCTTGCAGAGGGCAAGAGAATTCCTCAGTGCCCAAGACCCCAAGGAATAACCCTCTCCCAGAAATAAATATGCAGATTGAAGGACGTACTGCTCAGAGATGCTGCCCAACTCTCCTCTCCACACACAAACTCGATGTCTCCATCTGCAGCCATTCCACCTCCTGCTCACAGCCACCAAGGGCTGCTGCCCACACGGCGAGAGGCTGCTCTCCTCGCCAAGAGACCCCCCGACCTACACCCAGGCAAGGCAAACCCACAGACCGAGCCCCACAAATTCACATTATGTATGTCTGCGTGTGTGGGTGTCAGAATCAGGAGCCCTGCGCTGACTTCCCACCGTCAGGGGCCTCCTTGACCTCAGCCACCCGCCAGGGACCGCGGCGGGGGAAAGGCCTTAAAAACAAAGCGCCGCTCGCATTTCGGGAGGAGGAGGGCGCAGCGCTATTTACACACACTCACGTATATGCACCCACACGCTGTTGCTCCAATTAACAAATTAGCAGTAACGACAGGAAGAGGCGAAGGCGCGCCGGGCTCGGCCCGCGCTTACCGAGGCAGGCGCCGCTGACGAGGGCGGTGGCGGTGAGCGCCCCGGCCGAGGCGCCGTACACCTTCTTGGCGTTGGTGACCAGGAACGGGGCATGTTCCTGCAGGCAGCTGGCCACGCCGATGTGGTAGACCCCCAGAAAGCCGCAGCCGGCGAAGGAGATATTCCAGGTGGAGTCCAGCGGGAACATGGCCTCCGCGCCCCGCTGGAGGCGGGGGGTGCTGCGGGTAAGCAGCAGCAGCCGCGGCGGGGAGGTGAAGCCGCGGGTCTCTTCGGGACGGGCGGGAGAGCCGGGAAGTGCTGCTGCGGGAGAAAGGATCAGGCAACACAGCAGGGTTTGCCGCTGGGAGAGCGGTGCCGGCTGCCAAGCTTATATGCGGCGGCCCGGCGCTCGGTCCCGCCCCCGGCATGGCCACCGCCCCTCGGCAGTCCCGGCGGGGCGGGATCGCCCGGCCCCTCCTGCCAACCCTTCCTCCGGTGAACCCCTCTCCCGGCCCGAGGGCATTGCGGCCGCCCGCCGAGCCAGGGCAGCCGTGCCAGCGCCGCCCTGAAGCGGCAGGGGCCGAGCTCGGCGGGTTGCGGCTCCTCGCAGCACCCCAAACCTCGCCCTGTCCCGGGGCGGCAGGCAGTCTGTCCTTCCCTCACGGAACATCCTGATTCTTGGCATGTGCTCCAAGCCCTTGGGGTTTCCTTTGTTTTTCAGGGAATGGGCAAGAAACGTGAGAGAAAGGGAAAAGCTTTCCCCTTTCACAAAAAGCTGAGGAGTTAGAAGGAGGCAAGTCTTGTCACAGCAATAGGGCAAGAAGTGGGAAAAAGGCAATCCCCCGTCCCCCCCCTCAACAGCTTTCTCTGCCTCTAAACTCATAGAATTGTTGGAAAGGACCCAGAAGGATCATCAAGTCCAGCTCCTGGACCTGCACAGGAGTCTCCAAGAGTCACACCATGTGCCCAAGAGTATTGTCCAAACGCTTCTTGAATTCTTGTTAAGGCTTATGTTGTGACCACTTCCCTTGGGAACCTGTTTCAGTGCCCAGCCACCCTCAGGGTGAAGAACCTTTTTCTAATATTCAACCTAAGCCTCCCCTGACACAACTTCAGGTCATTCCCTCAGGTCCTGTCACTGGTCACCAGAGAAAAGAGATCAGTGTCTGTCCCTCCTCTTCCCCTCATATGGAAATTGCAGACTGACGGACACTAATCACCAAAACACACACATATGCTTACCTATGCTAACATTTTCTCAACGCTTTTTCTCCACATGCCTCCAAGCACACCAAAATGCTAAGATTTAGTCGAGGCAACTGTCATTTTCAGTAGTGTTTCTGCACAATCTCACCACAGAGCAGCACTGGGTGAGAGGCCAGTGCTAGCAGATCATCAAAATAGATTTCAGAAGCTGTAAAGATCCCTTGCCATAAACAATACAGACTACAGTCATCCAAATCATTAGGCAAGTATGAAAGTTTACAGAGACATCAAAAAGATCAGCATAGCAAGAGAAGCAGCTGCTCTACTCAAACCTAGGAGGCAAGATCAGCAGGAGGGAGGTTTGTGGGATACAGAACAAAAAAAAAAAAAAAAGTTTTTTAATAGAAGCAACATAGGGAAAAAAGCACTTTCCACCAAAGTTTAAAAAAAACTACTTACTTCATCTTGGCATAAAGCTGCTTGGGTTAATTTTCTTATAACTGGTCAGAAGTTTCTCATTAAGACTAGCATTATACCTGTCCTTAACAGCTCTCAGACTAAGCAAAGCCAGGCCTTCCTCCCCAAGGAGAAATCCCAGGACAGGGATTTCACCTCTTATGCTAGTGGAGGTCACCCAAGTAGCCCCTTTCCTGTTCCTTCCACTCCAAACATCCTTTCAAATGATATGAGGGAGGCTGATACCCTCTCCACAGAGGGGCCATCCAGGTTGCAAGAACAGCTGTTTTATGCCTCAGCCTACTGCCTCACAGTCAGGTGACTGAAGCAACTAAATTCAGCAGGTAACCCTTGCATCAATCCCATATTTGAGTTAGACATCATACCCCAGCTCTACAGAAAGAGCACTTTTTCACGAAGGGGGTGCACTTTGCTTTCACCAGACAGACAGAAGTACAGCTTTATCTTCCTTTCAGGTCCTGCCCCCAAGCCCACCACCTCACCAAGCTGCCAGCAATTACCTTTTATACTTAGCTGATCGTGGAGCACATAAAGAATTACCCCTGCTTAAGTCTTCTCTTTATACCCACCCTTCTCTCCCTTCTTCTCATATCTCTACTTGCTTTTGTAATTTCCTTCCTCCCTTGCGTTTGATGTGGTTACGTAACCCTTGTCAGTCTTCATCTCCTCCACCTGGGGAGGTGAGCCCTGGCACAGCTGAGCCTTGACTCTCTTACAGGCCCTTAACACCAAGGTGATCATAGAGCTTCCACCCCATGCTTCTGATGACAGAGAAAGGTATTGTCATGTAGTCAAACCCAAAGGAAACATCATGTCTCGCCTTTTCCACAACAGAAATTCTTCTTCCACAGAAGAACTGGTCAGTGGGCTGTGACTTCAGCAGAGTTCAGTTCTGTGGCAGAACTGAACACTGAACCTTGTTTGCAGATACCTCCCAATCACTTGTAACCACAAGGACATCTTCATTGTCAAGCCAACACTGTTCCCTCTTTATCCAGCATTTCACAAGCCTTAATGTTCCTAGCATGTCTGGAAAACAGACACAACAATGCTGTGACAATGCTGGAGTTAGCTTCTCTTCCTTTCCCAACAGCAATCTCATCCTGAGTTGTTCACATCACTATGCCTTGGCCCTCAAGGTTACTTATTTGAGGGGGTTAATGCTGCCCTGCTGAAACAGGTCGGTGAAACAAACCATGTGAACACTACTGTCTTGTGGAGTGCTGCCTGGGTACTGGCATGAGCAGTCAGACAAAGAACTGTGCTTTTCTCAAAAATAAATTAACCCCAAAACGAATCTTTCCCCCCAGTAAGAAAGTGCTATAGTTCTGCTATTGCTCACAATGCAGCAGTAAGCCAGATCAGCAAGATTTACAAGGCAGCTTTTCCTGTGTGTCAAACTCCAACTGGATCTCTTCAAATCCACTCGTGCCTTTACACATTGAGATGCCACTGTGGCAGCTTCACGTGCAATCTCTCCTTGTGTTTCTTTCTAGCCTAATGAATGGTGAGCTGTTAGTACCTATGAGGTAATAACACACAAGCAAACAATCTGCTTTTTCAGGGAAGACCTTGTTTTTGTCAGCCATTGGAAATTCAAGGGAAGGCTAGAAGCAGCCTGTTGCATTGTTGATTCCAGATTGTTACTTTAGTATTGTTGTCCTAAGTCAGCTAGAAAGGTCACAAGGCTCAACCCAAGTGCTCTTAACATCACTGGAAAGCTGGAGTTTAAATGTCTTTTTCTTACCTGTGCTGTTTGTGTGTGTCATGCCATTCCATGGCAGTTTCTTGGGACTTGCTTCACAGGAACATCTCCTGAGGCACGGGAGCAGTCCTGCTCTCTTGGGACTGAATTTTTCTTCTAGGAAAGGTACTACAGACATCTGTGCCCTACGTGAGTCAAACCTACTGAGTTTAGCAGGCCAGCCTGCATGTAGCAGCTTGCAAAATTGGGCCTTGGTAGTAAGAGTGAAACCAGTTTTGATCAGTTACCAGTGTAATCTCCAGGCACAAGACTATCCCTTCCTTTCTCTTCAATGCCCTTGAGCCTATCTTTTATGAAGAACTCAGGCAAAATCTTGTCTAGCTAAGATTCTGCAAGGGGGCGGACAAAGCCACAAGTCCAACTATTTGCAGGCAGTAGTTTTCTCTGAGAGCATCATGGAATACATTGCATCCGTCCCACCAATTCCCCTGGCTTTGGAAATCATTGGTAAGTCTGAAATGGCATCACTGACACTTGAAAATTCAGAACAGGGAGTCCAGAGATGAAGCACGGATCCCATCTCCTTCACAGCTCAAGCTCATTGAAATCAGCAGAACAGAGTGGTGAACTGCATCCAGAGCACCAAACAAGTCTGCAACAGACTTCCAGGCACATCACTGCTCCTGTAGAAAGTAATCAGGTGGCAACAGTTTCATAAATAGACAAGCGGGAAGAAAGCTTAATACATTTTCATTTTGTATTCAGAATAAATGCTCACCATGCAGCGGTTTTAGCAAATTCCGTGAACTGTGTGTGAAATCTTGCAGCAGAGTCATGCCCTGACCTCAAGGAACACCTAAGAGGTGCTTATGTTACATTGTCTCCTTGCAGCACTGTGACTAGTGCTCTATTTTTAGCACTTTCTCTGAGAGCTGCCCCCGGAAGTTTCTTCTCTAAAGGGTTTACCAAATGAGCTGTAGTTTTCCTCAAAGCAGGTTGAGTGACAGTTTTTAGGAGAATTACACACTTTCACACAGGAATTTAAAGGTTGTAAGAGGATACCCAGGTCCAAGACAAGACAAGGTCCAGGACAAGACCAGGTCCATAATTCAAGGTTAACAGATCGTATGGAGAAGATAGACAAAAGTAGGGTGAAAAAAAAAAAGTTAATCTAGATGTTGTATTACTCCCCCAGCAGCTGGCACCACAGGTTTCAGTCTCATCCCACAGGCCTGGGTGCAGCAAACTCATCAAATAGCTCAATGCCATTCAAACGAATTCCTTTGTGCACGGAAAACCCCTGAGTGGTGTGCCAGGACAGTCCCTTCCTGTGTAAACATTGATGGTGCTCTTGAAGCAGCAATGCACAGTACTACTGGGGGGGGAGGCACCTCTCAGTAAAACCACATTCAAGAACCACTTTTTCAGTGACCTGAAATGGAGGAATCACCATGGAAAGCAACACAAGCACCCGTGCCAGGGTTGAACCACTGCCACTACGAGCCTGACAGAGAACATGAGTAGTTTTCATTACGATCAGATCACCAGGCTGGCACTTAAGAGGCAAAGTAGGTGAAAGGTATTGGCACTGTTACCACCTGTACATTTTTCTTGCAGCAGAGACAGAACGGCAGCAAGGGTTAGTTGCTTAAATCATGGCCATTTTGAGGCTCCAACTTTCAACAACTCTCACTTGGCTGTGAAGTATTGGGTGTTCCCTCTCAGTACCATCACAGGGAGACAAAATAGTCTTTCCTACTTGGATTTCACCCATCTCTCTTTCAGAAGTACTTGCCATGCTTATTCCAATGACTCATATGAACACAGCTTTATCAGCTATTGCTTTTTTTCTCCAAAAACAACTACACTAGAAAAGCTCCACACTATACACACTGCAGGAGTATGTTTTTGACTCTACCTGTGCAGACTTCAAATGCGAAGATCATCACACATGAAATCTGTACCCTACCTACTTAAATTGACAGATAAAGACATGTAACATGAAATCCAAGTCTTGTCAACCATGTTATTGGTGTTGTCCCTAGATCTTGGAAATCTGACAGTGATTAAATAAGTGCTTTAAACTATTTCTAAAAAGTTACTCTAATTAGCTCTGAAATGACACTCTTGGACTATTTCAGTCCTGCTGTTCATTCAGTTTCACATCGTGGAATTGAATAAACAGATCCTAGAAAACTAAGTCCTTTTATTGCTGAGTAGATGGGCCACTTCCTTCACTGAGTAACTTAGGACAGCAAAACAGCATGGAGAAGGTTAACATCAGGGAAATTCAGTTTCCACATACTGTTTAAGAAACAGCAGTATCAAAACAAGCATTCAGGTTCACACAAGCTTTGCCATTTCCTCAGTACACTCAGAGTTGAGTCCTACAGTCAGTCAGAAAATTCACACACCTGTTACACACAGAGATAAAAATCAAAGCTGTGCCAGAGCTATTTTAAGAACAGCTGCCTGACTCCAAGAGCACTTGTATGGTAATAATAACAAACTCAAAAACATTTAAAACAAAGAATTTTAATAACTTCTCTATAACAAATAATTAATCAAATAGCCCGAATCCCATGTCATCATCAGATTCTTCAGATTCCTCCTTCTTCTCTTCCTTCTTCTCCTCAGCTGAAAGGAAAAAAGACCAAGTGAATGGTCAGTATTAACACTGCACCACAGATTTTCAAGATACAACTTCTGGTGTTCTCATATCCCTTGATATTGGTATTTGAGCCTCCATGGTTCATCTCATTCCATTTAAGCAACCAAATACAAATGCCACGGGGATACAGACACTACTATTGCAGGGATGTGCTTTACATCACCAAATCTCTTTGATCCTCAGTAAGCCAGACCAATCCTAGGGCAGATAAAGAGCAAATGCTTCTGACTGCCCAAAGGAAAAGTAACTGTTCAGTTTACATTTCCATCACATACTGAACTGCCAAAATTGAGAAGCCTTGAAATGAATTCAGCTGTTAAGCTGTTATGAGAGTCAAAAGGAGCTGCCCTGTGGCCACACCTCTCCACTCACACTGATACTCACCGGCAGCAGGGGCAGCAGCTGCAGCAGGAGCAGCAGAGCCTCCTCCTCCAGCAGAGACTGCCACGGCTCCCCCAGCCGGCATGCTGGCAAGTTTTCCATTGCCTGAATGGGACACAAGAGAAACTATTTATTCACGTGCTCATCCCAAGAACAGAAGAAGAAATGGAAGAGTGCAGAAAAAACAGATCTTGTCTCATGGACTGAACCGGTCACTATCTGCTGAGAGGAACAAGAGGCTCCATTCATGATAAATGTAAGCTGTTCTGTGAAAAACACAGGAATTTTAAAATTCACAAAGGCTTATCCCAAGAACACTAGCAGAGCAGCATTAGTAAGTTTTCTTCTGTACACAAAGTCCCTGTCTTTTTTCCAAAAGCTGTCATAAAAACAGTAGCAAACATGTCCAATTTGCACATTCAGATTGTTCTCTGATTGCAGAACAGTAGCCCAGAAAATGATAATGTACCTCAAAAGTAACACTCAGGAGCACTGGCTTCCCCTGCTCCCTTTTTTTCTTTAAGGGTAGAGACACCTCTGAGGGCATGCATCACACTTACAAGAGTGAAGGGGAAAAAATGTATTTATGGCAAAGAGCACGGATTTTAAACAAATTCCTCAGCACCCTATGAACCCTATTGCATCTCCTTTGAGACTTTTGATTTCTGCTCGTATTTGGAAAGCCAGCTAGTTCTCTGGCCTCTATCTTTCACATACCAAGGCTCCCTTGGCATTCAGAGGTCACGTACACACTATGTTTGCCTGTATTACAATTTCTGGGAATCAGTTTTTAAGTAATTCCCTGTCCCTTCAAGCTCTAATAAACTAGCAAAGTAAACAAACATGTTTCATATGCATGTCAGTATGTTCTAAGAAACAATTTATTTCAAGTATTACAGGAAGAGACAGCATCAGTGTGTTGCAACCACATGCATAATAGCTCTCTTAGGTCTTTCAAACCACATGGATAGAAATGTCCAGTGCCTGCTCCTGACAGCAAAGCCATGCAAAGTCCTGGCAACCTCTGAGCAAAAGTATGCCTGCAAATTCCCTTGTGCCTACACATTTGCAAAAAAAAAAAAAAAAAAAAAAAAAAAAAAAAAAATTAAAATTCAATAATCAGAAACCTTTGCACTACCTCAGCTCTGCTTTACTTCAGCCCTATGACCCAGTCAATTCATGGTAAAAGTTCCAGCTTCAGTAAGAGCACAAGTTTCTATGGAAATCAGCACTCAGAGCTCTCTCTCTCTCTGGGAAAAGGAAATGCCAGACTCAGGGAAATCTAGAAGATATGTGCGCAGGAGAGGCTTGTGCTCATCGCAGAGGGTGGAACTACACCCCAATGCCAACTGTCTGTTCTTCATGCTTTACATGACTGGTGCACACAAGTGGATAAAACACAAAACATCTCCCAGAGAACCCGAAGGACAGCTGAGTCTCTTATCAACATGTCCAGAAAACTACATCATGAGCAGACTACCAGTAAGCTCATACATGCTTAAGTTCTCCAGTTTAATGTGGTCCACAAGCGAAACCCAGCAGGTACTGGCACTGACCTGCAGGGAATTAGAATGGACCTAATTTCACTCAATTCAGCTGTGATCCATGATGCTGAACAGACAAAGAGTCAGTGACTTGGCAGCAATTCTACACTCGCAGGTCTAACCGATCAAAGTAACAGAGGCAATTACCTGGGGTACTCAGAGACTCTACTTACCCTGAGCAATTACATCTTCAATGTTTTTTCCATTCAGCTCACTAATAACCTGTGTAAGTAAAATTTGGAATGTTAAAGAGTTTCAAAACAGCGTGAGAATAAACTACATTTAAACGAGTACTGATTAACCGTCACATACAACACCTCCATCCTGCTGCTTATTCAGCCTCTAAATTCTGTATTTCTCAATGGCAGGAACAGAATATTGACATGAAAACTTCAGCTAAGTCTTTTATACTTTAAGCTTTTTCATCATGTTACAATAAATTCACAATGAATCTAAGGATCTTGCAGAAAGGAGGATACACAGATGTTATGGAACCAAATAGGAAACCCTGACAACAGTATGTTAGTCACTGAAGGACTGTTAATATTTGTTGCTTAATGCCCCTGGGAGGCTCTGAAATTCTGGGTCCTGGACCCAAAACCACAGAGTCCAATTCCTAGCCTTACCAAATGTTAACAGCGAAGCTTGCTACTGTATCCTTGCACTGGAACACTGAGTCCCAACTTGAATTTTACTACCATTGTTGTATAACCAGGGATGACAAAAAGAAAACACAAACCCAAAATTTGCTTAAGCAAGCAAGCACTTAAAAATAATGTTCCAGAACTTACTGGTGAGTACCAACTATGAGGAGTCAGTGGCCAAAACTGAAGAATTTTAGCCAAGAGCTTTCCAAAAGGCACCTTCTGCTTACACAGTGCTCGGGATGTGTGAAACTATGTGCCTGTGTGATTGCTCCATCCAGGAGAAAGGTGGTTTTAAGGCTTCACTACACTTACGCTGGCTTAAAGTACAGCCAAGGCAAACAGGAAAGGATTAATTAGTTATAATCAGAACAGATTCCAGAGAAGCTTTCTGGATATTGGAGGATCAGAGAAAGCAACCATTAATTTATGAAGGTGCTAATCCTAAAGGAGCCAAAGACAGAAGTACTGGCACTTAAACAGGAGCACCAGTGTTCAAACCAACATCCCAAACCATAGTAAGGATGCCATCAGCTCAGCCAACCCATTGGCTGGTTGGGCCTATGGTAAAACACTGGGAAAATATTTTCTTTTTACCTTTACCTCTCTGGAAACACTTCACATGTGAGTATGGGGTAGGTAATAAGATCATTTTATTGGGGGTTTTTTTCCCCATGGCCAATTATTTTCAAGTACACAATGCTGAAGATCTATTACATCACAAGAAACATTCTAATTAAGATACTTTCTTTAACAGTGTGTCTTTCAACATAACCATTTTGGAATTAATTTCCAAAACCTTCCTATATTATGCTCAAACACCTTAAATGTCCATGTTAGAATTTGCCTATGTTTCTTGGTGAAGAAACAAACATTCCTTTCACAGCACACTAAATAAGAATGTATTAGTGTTAACTCTGAATCCATACTGACCAAACCTTCAAAATTGAACTGACCAACCAAAATTAAACCTTCAGTGCAGACTACACACGAAGTCAGATCAGAACTTCTTTTCAATGCATACTTATATGCAGCCACCACCTCAGCGAGGATGATTAGTCTGAACTACCAGATGTCAGCAACAACTGACAAGAGACCTTTACAGACCACAGGTATTGAATAAGAAAGTCAGATTTTTAACAAAAGTTGGAAAAAGTTGTAAAAAGTTATGATCGGCTCAGCAGTGTCTTAAAAATCACACAGGTATGGTTCAGGGAACATGTGAACAACGTAAGAGCAGATCAACAATGAGGAAATGGGAACACTGAAGCCAAGGAAACAGCTCCAATGTCTGGTGCAGGCTGGGATATCTAGAATTAAGAGGCAACGCCACCTTGTTCATGCGTTCATCGTCCGTCTCGATGCCGACGCTGTCGAGGATCTTTTTCAAGTCCTTGGACGTGGGGGACTCGTTGCCCCCGAGCACTGCGAGCAGGTAAGCTGCGACGTAACGCATCCTGCAACACAGGAGAGTGGAGTGTTCAGCATGAGCGAGTTACGTGCTCGGAAGGAGCTCATCCCTTCTCCCTCCAAGCCATAATCCTTTGACTCCACTTCCACACGAGAACCCGCGGCCCGCGACGCCACGCTCCCCACACCGTCAGCACGGGGCGCGCCCGCAGCAGCCCGGCACGCACTCCCGCTCCGCGCTCCGCACACCTCTCCCGAAGGAAAGCGGCAACGCGGCCTTTCCGCCCCGGCGCTCCCCTCAGCCCTTCCCGTCCCTCTGCCACTCCCGGCCCAGGCGCAGGCCGCGAAAGCACATGGGCGCCGTTCTCCCCCTCCCAGCCCCGCCCCGAGCGATCTCGCCCGAGCCCCGCGGGTGGCCGCGGGCTGTGGCGGGCGGGCCGCACGGCGCCATTCCCGCGGGGCGCGCCACGCGCTTACTTGGGCGGCGGCGGCGCGGACACGGCCTGGGACGTGCGCTCGCGAGGGCAGCGCGGCGGAGAAAGGAAGGGGCGGCGCCTCGGCAGCGCCTTCTTCCCGCCACCCCTCAACAACCAGCGCTGCCATTGGGCCGGGCCGGCGGGCAGCGCGCAGGCCAATGGGGAGCCGCGGGCGTGTGGCGCATGCGCAGAGTGCGGGCTGCCCGTCGTGCCTGGCTGTATGTGATAGGGTGGTTGCGATTCCCCAAAATCACGGAATCAGAGCGTGAATGAAGTAAGAAAACACCTCTGACATCATCGAGTCCAACCTATGACCCAATACCACTCTGTCAACTGGACCATGACACTGAGTACCGCATTCAATCTTTCCTCGGACTGCGCCACCGCCCCGGGCAGCCTGTTCCAATGGCTGACCACTCTTTCTGGGAAGAAATTCCTCCTGATATTCAGCCTAAACCTCCCCTGGCACAGCTTAATACTGTCCTCCAGCTGTGGCACCCTGCCCTGGTAAGGTGGGCACAATCCCCACTTGTCCCGCAAGTCAGGTTTTGTCACCCATCAGGGAGATCCACGCACGGAGTCATGGTGTGTGTTTATTTCATATCAGCGCAGAGATGGGCAGTGGGTGAGGAATCCACAAAGCCAGCACCTGTCTCTCTGCGTTTCTTCATAGAAAGGGTGGTCAGGCATTGGAACAAGCTGCCCAGGGAGGTGATGGAATGCTAAACCTGGAGGTGTTCAAGGAACAACTGGACGTGGCACTTAGTGCTGTGGTCTAGTTATCATGGTAGTGTTTGGTCAGTGGTGGAACTTGATGATCTTGGAGCAGCCAGCAGGATTAGGGAAGTGATCGTCCCTCTGTCCTCAGCACAAGTGAGGCCACACCTCAAGTCCTGTATCCAGTTCTGAGCCCCTCACTTCAACACAGATACTGAGGTGCTGGAACGTGTCCAGAGAAGGGCAATGGAGCTGGAGAAGGATCTGGAACACAAGTCTTGTGAGGAGCAGCTGAGGGAGCTGGGGGTGTTCAGCCTGGAGAAAAGGAGGCTCAGGGGGTGACCTTACTGCTCTCTACAACTGCCTCAAAGCAGGGTGTAGCAAGGCAGGGCCTGGCCTCTTCTCCCAGGCAATTAGCAACAGCACAAGAGGACACAGCCCCAAGCTGTGCCAGGGAAGGTTCAGGTTGTACATTCAGAAGAATTTCTTCACAGAAAGGGTGATTAGACATTGGAAAGGGCTGCCTAGGGCAGTGGTCGAGTCACCGTCCCCAGAGCTGTTTAAGGAAAGACTGAAGGTTGTACGTAGTGCAATGGTGTAGTTAACATGGTGCTGTTTGGTCATGGGTTGGACTCAATGACCTTGGAGGTGTTTTCCAACCTGAGGGACTCTGTGGTTCTGTGAAATACCTCAACTCCATGTGTGGATTGCCTTCTTGCACACCAGCTGACAGAACCAACTTCTGGGACAGCACACTGAGGCAAAGCTCTCCGGCAGGAGGGAGAGGGTGGCTGTCATGTGCTGGGAGGCTGGCAGGTGGTAACCCTGTGGCAAGGTCTCACCATAGGATTTACGGGAGTCACCACCTGTGCTTGTTTCGCTTGATTTCCTGCATTAGGGAAATGAATAAAAGTAAAAAGTCAACGTTGTGCTGAAACCCATTGGACCCAAACCAACCAGGAGTGCTGGTTCAGCAGCGGGCCTGTGTGTGGGCTGTGGATATCCCTGCTTTGCTGCCCTGGTGTGCCCCAGAGATCCCCACTGCCGTGGGGCTTCTCTCGCAGCACCTGTACTGTCAGAAAACAACCAGGCTCACAGTGTTGTAACTGAGCCAGTGCTGGGAACAGCAGGCAGTGATTAGTGTCTTCTCCCTGTAGAAAGAGAAATTCCCCTCAGGGCCACGTGCAGCTTGCATCCAGAATCAGAATCAATTAGGTTGGGAAAGACCTCTGAGATCATCAAGTCCAACCTATGACCAAATACCACTCTGTCCACTAGACCATGGCACTGAGCGCCACGTCCAGTGTTTCCTTAAGCACCGCCAGGGGCGGTGACTCCACCACCTCCCTGGTCATCTCATTCCAAAGCCTGACCACTCCTTCTGCGAAGAAATTCCTCCTGATGTCCAACCTGAACCTCCCCTGGCACAGCTGGAGACCATGTCTTCTAGTCCCGTCACTTGTTGCCTGGGTGAAGAGGCTGACCCCCACCTGGCTACAACCTCCTTTCCGGGCAGCCCCAGCCCTGCGTCCTCCTGGGCTGGCAGCCCCCGCTCCACTTCTCTCCCTGGATTTGTGTGGAACGAGCACAGCACCCGGAGCTGCCCGTGCCTCCCGCTCCCTTGGAGCCCAGGAGAGCCGCACTGGGACCGGCAGCGGGGCCGTGGCCGTGTCGGGATAAACTCCTTTCGTGCCCTTGCTGTGGGCAGTAGGACCCTTGGGCATGGTTCCCATAGCCTCCAGCCGCATGTCCCGCTGCCTCTGGTACCTCCCCCGTCCCGTCCTGTCCCGCCCCGGCAGCGCGGCGCCGCTCCCGCGAACTTCTCAGGAAGTGGCGGGCAGAGCCCAGCCCAGCCCAGCCCCGGCTGCTGAGTGCCCGGGGCCGGTGCCGAGGGGTGAGACGAGCGGGGCCGTGCTCAGCCGGGCACGGGGCGTGGGGCCGAGCTGCAGCTGCTGCGGGGCCTCGACAGGGGCCTGGGGTGACGGGGCCAGCGGCACGGCGTGGGGCGGACAGCCTGGACCGGCTGTGTGTGTCCATGTGAAGGGTTGTGTGTGTGTGTCCATGTGCGGGTGTGTGTGTGTGTGTCCATGCGCAGGTCTGTGTGTCCATGTGCAGGTCTGTGTGTCCATGTGGGGGGTTGTGTGTGTCCATGCGCGGGGGGTGTGTGTGTCCATGTGCAGGTCTGTGTGTCCATGTGCGGGGGGGTGTGTGTGTCCATGTGCAGGGGTGTGTGTGTCCATGTGCAGGTCTGTGTGTCCATGTGCAGGTCTGTGTGTCGATTGGGGGGGTGTGTGTCCATGTGGGGGGGGGGTGTGTGTGTGTCCATGTGCGGGGGTGTGTGTCCATGCAGGTCTCTGTGTCCATGTGCAGGTCTGTGTGTCCATGTGCAGGGGTGTGTGTCCATGTGCAGGGGTGTGTGTCCATGTGGGGGGTTGTGTGTGTCCATGTGCAGGTCTGTGTGTCCATGTGCAGGGGTGTGTGTCCATGTGCAGGGGTGTGTGTCCATGTGGGGGGTTGTGTGTGTCCATGCGCAGGTCTGTGTGTCCATGTGTGGGGGGGTGTGTGTGTCCATGCGCAGGGGTGTGTGTGTCCATGCGCAGGGGGTGTGTGTGTCCATGCGCAGGTCTGTGTGTCCATGTGCGGGGGGGGTGTGTGTGTCCATGTGCAGGGGTATGCACATGGTGTGTGTCCACGTGTGGGGGTGTCTGTCCATGCAGGTCTCTGTGTCCTTGTGCAGGGGTATGCATCCATGTGCAGGGGTGTGTGTCCATGTGCGGGGGTGTGTGTGTCCATGCGGGGGTGTGTGTGTCCATGTGGGGGTGTGTGTGTCCATGCGCGGGGGTGTGTGTGTCCATGTGCAGGTCTGTGTGTCCATGTGCAGGTCTGTGTGTCCATGTGGGAGTGTGTGTGTCCATGTGAAGGGGTATTCGTCCATGTGCAGGGTGTGTGTGTCCACGTTCAGGTGTGCGTTTCAGAATGTCTGCCACCACAGGTCTGTTGGCCCTGAGGCTGTCTCTGCGGCCTCCAGAGCTGCCCTCTGGTTCCTTCAGGTGTTTGTAAGAGGGCTGGGTACATGTTGTGCACAGCCTCTTTAGCAGAAATACTCACCTTTATACTAAAGCAGTAGTTTCACTTTTATCCCATTGGCACTTGCTTTCACAGCCGGGTTCAACGAGGACCCGTTGCAGTTTCTGAGCCACTCTGGGCCCTGCTTCCTGTTCTTGTCCTTACGTTTGTGCTCTTTCAGGGTGAGGCATTCCTGCTCTTCCAGGATGTGATGCCTCCCCCAGACTGTGTCTTGGGAACATCATTGCTGCCATGTCCCACAGGCTAACAGTAAAAGCACTGTTCCTCAGGGTGCTGCTGGGGCATTAGCTTGTTTCTGCTGGCCTTGGATATTAGAGCCAAGTTTGTTCTAATTCTGCATCACTCAAAAGAAATTTCTATTCACCAATTCAATCCATGGCAGTATTTACAAAGAGCTCCTTTATTCACACTGTGAGCTAGTTAAATTGGTTTAATTAAAAGAAAAACTAAAATAGTTTAATTGCCAAGCTCATGAGGTGTTGCTCTTGCACCATGGACATGCCTTTTCTAATCTTGTCCCTGACCCTGACATGTTTTCTCTGCTGACCTTTGTCCACTTGCTTTTATCCCATTGACATTTGGTTTCACAACTGAGTTCGATGAGGGCCTGTCATAGTCTGTGAGCCACCTCTAGGCTCTGCTTCTGGCTCAACTCTCCCTGCCCCAGTTTTCTTCTCCACTTGTAAAGCTTCTCACTAAGGCACCTTGAAATCTGCATAAAGCATAGGCATTTACATTTATATCTTTTAAAGTTAATAGTGTCGTTTATTCTGGTGGTGTGTAATTGCTTCATTCCCTGCTGACATGTTGGCTGGAAAAATTCAGAGGTTTTCTCTAGGAGGAGAAGCCTCTGTGACGTCTGTCATGCTGCATTTCTGTGCTTCTGCTTCCAAAACTTTCAGTAACATGTCTATCACCTTTCCTACCATCTTACTGTGATTATAAACTATCTTCAGCCACTCTGGACTGGGGCAGGAAGCCTTCATCATGTATTTGTGTTCTCTTTCAGAGCCATCTTTCCTCCTCCTCCTTGTTCCAGCTGCCTTGTGGTGCCGTCAGTGCCTGCCTGCCTGGCAAGTCAGAACATGTCTGGACCCTGTGGATGAGAAGCAGAAGATGGCAGAGCTGCTGGGGCTCAGGGATGAGTGTGGGGAGGGGACTTCGAGGGCTCCTGCCCTCGCTGCCTCCTGCCTTGCGGACAACAGACTGAACCTGGATGTTTATTCTGATGGCTGCTGCCGTTTCCTCCAGCTGTTCAAGGAGCAAAGGAGAGAGGTGGTCCAGGTGGAGTTCCTCCGGCTCAGCAGCAACGATTGCCTCCTTGACACCGCACTGGGCAGCGTTCCTCATCTGACGCACCTGAAATCCCTGGTGCTCAAAGGTAAATTCCTGGGTCCATCATCATCCAACTTTTCTAGGCTCAGATTTTTTGTTAATCCTTCTCTCCACATTTGCAGGACAAACTCCCCTTGGAAGTGTTTTGTTCCAGTGTCCTTACATCAGCTTTGGCTCAGCCTTGCTCAGAGCTGAATGCAGATTTCAACAAGTTACAGCTTCTAGACTCTTATTTCCTCCCTTTGTTTCTACAGCTGCCTGGGGACAGCTTTTTAGAGTCTGGTTGGGTTGATGGTGCAGCATTTTCTATAGCCATTTTCCAGAAGAAGAGCACTTTTTGCAATTATGCAAGAAGAGGGGGATTGAAAGGTGTTGAATCTTTTGGTAAATGTTCAGCCCCTCTTTCATTTTTGGGAGTATTATAAGCTGTCTTTGCAGTGTTTCCATCCGAATTAACCCATGCTTAATCCTTGCTTACTGTCAGTGACTGTAGGTTTAGCAAAGTTCAAGACCAGAAAAGGTTCAACAAAATGTTCAGCATTTTATCTAAAGTAGGACACAGGGTGTGCATGTGATTTGGCCAAGTGTAATAACTGTCAGAGCTATAAATATTAGATCATTCGTTGACTGTCTCATCTATTTATTGTGGGAGGATCTCAATATGATTTATATAATCTCTGTATCAGACTGAATAATTTGCTCTTTGGGAGGTAGAATTTTTAAAATAAATGAGAAAAAAAAGAGGGAGTTTAAAGGCAGAATTCAGGGGTTTAGCTGAAAACTGAAAAGTCTGAGGTTTGTTTCTATACCTGTCATGAATTTCTCATGTGAATAATTTGTCTTTTCCCCCTTTTGTAGGGTGACAATAACAGCAGTACCTTTTATCAGTCTTGTTTTGTGACATGTACACACACCCTGAGCATCCTGAAGTGCAATAAAGTAGTTCACTAAGATCTTCTTATGAACAAAGTGCAATGTACCTGTTAGTTTGGTTGTTCTCATTTTGTACCATTATGCAGCATAAAAAAATGTTTGGTGCCCTCTGCTGTATATGGATATAAATAGAAAACAGTGGAGAGGAACTATGAAACAAAGAACAAATGGGAAAGTTTGGAAATTTCCTTTTGTTTGCTCAAATTATTTTCCATTTTTTCCCATTATTTTCCATTATTTGCCCTTCTCCAATTTGAGTGTCACAAGCTGGGGTAGGGAACTTGTATTCTTCCCTCTCTGTGCAGTTTGGCCTACAAAATACTAAGTTACCTACCTTTTCCTCCACATTTTCACTGCTTTTTTCATGTCTACTCTCCAGTCTGGCAAGGGCAGATCTCAGTCCTCAGGGCTGTTTGCTTCTCAGCAGCATGGACAAAGCCTTGAGGGCAAGGACTATTTCCTTGATCCATGAAGTGTTGTGTGTTGGCCACTGGTAGTGAGGAAGAAGTGGGGAAGGAGAGTGGGAGGCTTGGAGGTATGTGGGTCACCCTGCTGGAGGGTGGTAAATGTGTGGGGTGGCCTGGCTTGTCCTGAGCTTTATCTCCAGATGTGTGTAGCAGAGCTGCACTGGTTCCCTGTGGCATCTCTTGATTTCATAACAGGTCTTAACCATTACACCCCTTTCATTGATCGGGAAACTGAGGCATAGAGCAGAAAACTCACTTCTCTGAGTATTTTGTGATTAGTGCTGCTCATTGGGATCAGTAACTCCCCATCTTGTGGATCGCTGTGCTAAGGAGTCTCACATGAGGCTGGTGAGCTATCCTGGTAGCGTACTGACCTCTTCCTCCACTTCCCTCCACCCAGGTGGCCATGCTAGGGATGAGTTTGGTTCCTTTCAGCATGGCTGCCTGACAAGCTTGCCACCAGACTTTGGGAACCTGAGGTGTCTCAGCCACCTGGATCTCAGCTTCAATAGGCTTTCTATCTTGCCAAGCTGCATTCTCCACCTCCCCAGCCTCCGTGTGCTCCTGGTGAGCCACAACAGCTTGGTGACACTTCCCGAGGACTTTGGCTGTCTGACCAAACTGACTTTCTTCTCTGCTATGAAAAATCAGCTGAAACACTTACCTCAGAGCATTGGGGAGCTGTCAATGCTGCACGATCTGGATCTCTCAGAAAATGCTTTGGAACTCCTCCCTGAAGAAATTGGGAATCTGCACAACTGCAGAGAGATGGATCTCTCTGGGAATCGCTTATTGAGCATCCCAGACTCCCTAGGTATGTATTTTACAGGGAAAAAGAAAGACATGGGCTTGCCAAGGCTAGGATCATGGAGACCCTATGTCTCTGTCCCCAGAGTTGTTAGCATACACTATGTTATATTGGAGCCAAATGGAAGGAATGTCCAGAAGGATCATGCTTAGTTCAGTCAGTACTTTAAGTACTGAGTCAGAGCATTAACAACTCTCTGGAGCACACTTTCTGTTTCTGTGGATCAATGACACTGCTGAGATCTCAATACAATTTACAATGATCAAGGATCTGGCCTGGCTGGTTTTGAGTGGCACCTGGGACTGGTAACAGAAGAGCTGAGGTTTGATGGGATGCAAATCTGGGCTTGGAATCACACTGTCTGGTGTGGATTGCTCCACAGAACTGGGTTCTGACTTCTGCTGCCCAGCTTCATGGGTTCTGTATTACTTTGTGCCCGAGTTTGTTACTGATGCTGTTACAAAAGTGTCTTATATCCTCATTCATAGCTGGTGCTGAAAAGCCGAGGACAGAGGAGACTGCATTGCCTCTCCACTAATTCCTTGCACTCCTTTATTTTGTGAGCTAAAGAGATGTTGGGATTTTTTGTGTTTTTACCTCATTATGTGTGTGTTTACATGGGATGAGGAGAGATGGAGGGTTAGAGCTGATGTGCAATGCAATTAACAGCACAGACGGGGGGTCTCTTCTTGTTCTAACCTGCAGCCAATTTGAAGTCACTGCGTCGGCTGCATCTCCACAGCAATCTCTTGGTGACAGTCCCTGCCTCGCTTGCCAGCCTGCCCAACTTGTCCAGGCTTGATCTGCAGAACAACTGCCTCCATGCCATCCCTGCTGAAATCCAGTCCTTGCCATTTGTGCACATCCGTGGCAATCCCTTGGGAGAAACCAAACCATCATCTCCGCAGGCTGGTAATTGCAAGGCTTCTGCTGCTGTGTGTTCTGCCCAGCTGTTCCATCAGTCAGCCCAGCATGGTGTAGATGGGTTTGGATTAGAGCAGACAAGCAGGGGGGAATCAGATCCCATTGTCTGGAATAATTATTAGGTTGTAAGGATGCAGACAGTACTAATTATGTTTTTATGAGGCCAATCCCAGCCTGAAGGGCGCAGTGGTCCCTGGAACTGGGCTTTCTTGGTATGGTTTTACAGTGGAAGTGAAAATGTGATTTACAGGAAATAGATCAGGAGAGGTCCCTAAAGGGGTCCAGCCTTTTTAGCAGAGGTGAGCACCCGTTTGTGGACTTGCTCCATGGCCCTAAGGCTATGGTGGCTTATGCTAGAACTTTAAAGAGCAGCAAGGAGTCACTCTGCTGTGCAGTTACCTCCTGCTTTCCTGAGGTTCACAGGCTGCAGAGGATCAGTTCTTTGTCCAAGAGGAAGGTCATGAATGAGCAGGAATCTGAGCAGGGTTTTCCAATGGTGCTCATGTTCACAAGAGCAAGCCCTGATTCCCAGGGGTGGCCCCAGGCAATCTAACATAGCTCTGAGAGCTGCAAGGGTGGTAGACTGAAATATTTTCTAATTCCCCCTGCTTCTGAGTTTTCCTGGGGGAAGAGTGAGCATTTTCAGTACATCTTGGGATGTTGAGGCACCTTGCCATCCTCTTGCTGTGGTGTCTTCTGGAGCCCTCTGCAGTGTGACCATTAGCAATTTCTGTCAGACTAGGATTAAGCAAAAATTGTTCAGCTTTTATTGTCTGCCTTGGTTTAAGTAAGCTTTATCTCCTTCTACCCAAATCTTCTTATTGCCACAGATAAATCCAGTGCCAGAAGGCTTCAAAGACTCTCCTTTACATCAGAAGAGGGCAGGTGAGCCTCTGTTATTAAGAGCTTATATTACTGTGGTGTAACAAGGTCTCAGACAAGATTGGTGCATGGTGGGTTTTCCAGGAATGAATAGGAGCTTTTAGCCTCAGTAGGCCAGTCAAACACAAGTATGAGATTCTTCTGTTGATCTTTGGAGGGCTGAAGTCATTGCACAGTGTCATGCGTTCATGCATTTCTTCTGGAAGCTTTACTGTCACCTCTGAAGGCTGTGT
The DNA here is from genome assembly GCA_024500445.1 of Entomyzon cyanotis. NCBI lineage: Eukaryota > Metazoa > Chordata > Aves > Passeriformes > Meliphagidae > Entomyzon > Entomyzon cyanotis. Next base: position 44,840,855 of record JAKEPQ010001030.1, on the reverse strand, counting down.
AGTGGTCCTGGCCTGTGGCATCCGTTTCTACTTTCCGCCGGGGGCTGCCTCTGATCCTCTGCAGATCTGTTTCCGATCCCTCACACCGGATCCTCGGTGGGTAAAGCTGAGACACCATGATGTCCTGCTGAGCAGAGTCTTGGAGCTGCAGCCTCATGGGGTCCAATTCCAGCAGGTGAGGATACACTCAGGTCCCCTCCTGATAAATCTGCCTTTGCAGTAGCTTAGTAGAGTCTTGTGAGAGAGCCTTTTGAGATCTGTGAGACATTTACTCCATCCCTGCTGCTTTTAAGTAGCTGCAGGACTGCCTCTCAAAGAAGCTTTACTGCAGAGAATCAGAAAGGACACAGCCAGATTCTCTGGTACTGTGCTGGCCTGGCATCTTTGGCTTCCCCCTGCTCCTGATTGAGCAGAGCTGTAACCTTTCTTACGCACAACCCTGCTGCTGTACCAGAGGGTAAGTCCAGCACCTGGCCTTAGCCTGCAACAAAGTATGGTTTGCATCCTTCTCCAGAAGTCTGACTGTGTGGTTTGCATTCAAGCTGGAGAGTAGTTACACCACCAGCCCCATCATGGCTGACAGCAGCTCACTGCAAAAGTTGCTTTACTCTTTATCCTCAGAAGATGCTGAACTTTTCCTGCCCTCACAGTCCATAGCAGACCTGATATTTCCTGTCACCTCTCCAGAGGCTGCAGGGGAGAGCAGGTTCTTTCACTGTCTGCATATAGGCCATGCTCTGCCCTCCCTCTTCTTGTCTGCATAGGAAATCACAGAGCAGAGCTGGGCTTGGTTTTATCCTTTCTGTTGGTGTCTCACAGGAATGCTTTTTTTGCCAGGGGGTGCATATCTGGATGCCATTTATCTCCCCTCAAACCCCTCACCAGCATGAGGTGGTAGTTCGGACCTTCAGTGGACAGAGCTGGAGTGATCTGAGAACAACAGTAAAGCAGATCAGAAAATCAAAGGTGAGCAGATTGAAATTACCAGTGCCACACTTTATTCTATTCCCCTCTTTGGTTTTGCCCAGCTAAGAGTGAACCCATTTGAAACATGTCACAAGCTGTGTTTTGACCAGCTGCTATAAAATGTAGTGGATTTCAGCTCCAGGTTTCCTCTCTTATGGAGGTGTATCTCCTGAAGGTGATGAGTTGCAGCCTGCCATGCTTCATCCCTGATCTAGTACTTTCCTTTGCTTGGCTGGTACTCATTTTCCTGCCTTTATTGTATTAAGTTATATGCCTATATATTTTCTTCCCTGTCTTCTGTTACAGAATGATGTGGCCTGCTGTAGGGTCCTTCACTTCTCTTGGTTCCTTGTTGTGTCTCGACTTGTGCAAAATGAATGCAAAGTGCCAAAAGAGGGGACATTGCTCTTTTCCAGTGTGGATCCAAACATCAAAGTGATCTTTCCTCCTGGAGTCACCAAAGAGCCTCGTAGTGTCAAGCTGCAGGTATGCATGGTTTAAAAAACAAGCTTTGGTGAGCTCTGGTGCAGCTGTTGTCTCATGCCCAGTACAGAACTGAACAGGAGATGTCTGCCATAGGGTAATTCATGTCTAGACATGGTTTCTTCATGGGCTGACCCATCTCAGATCACTTTCTCTCTTAACTTCCCTGTCTGCAACATGGACCATGCTCCATGCTGCCCTGTGTGGGAAAGGGATCTCTAGCAGATCAGCAGGTAGCTGCTAGGAAGGGAGCACAAGAAGTTTTTGCCTCTTTTTCCCTTGCAAAACTGAGCCTAGCAAAACAGTGAGAATTGGGGGTGGTGGGAGAATCTAATGTGGATCTAATTCTAAAATCACCCCACTAAAATTAATTGTTCTGTAGAGTTGCTTGATAGCTCTAAAGACTCTTGTAATACCTGAAGTCCATCCAGCTTGACAGGTTGCCAGATTTCAGCCAAAGATCACTGTGCTTTATTTCTCAGTGGGCCCTGCAGCAACAGCAGCATTTGACTGCTGGGTGCTGGAGGAACTGAGTGAACAGTGTGGGAACTTGGTGTCTGACTGCTCTACTCACTGTGCTGTCTGCCATATCCAGGTGCTGCCAGTCTCTGCAGAAGAGATAGAGGAAATCACAGGCAATGCAGGCTGCAGAGCCAGTCCCCTGCTCTACCTCTCCCAGGACTCCACAGTAGATTTTCTTAAGCCAGTGAGAATTCAGCTGCCCCTTCCATCCGGGGTCACAGGTCAGCTTATTCCCAAAATTGACAAAGAGAAATGCCATATGTGGAAAACAACAAGTGGAAATATGAGAATTTTGTTTGCCTCTCCTGTTGTTAATAAAGCTTTCTGCTTTTCCTGCAAGAACAGCAAGGTGTGTCTGCTTGAGTGCATGGTGGTGCAGAGTAGTGTGAGCTGTAGGTAGTTCAGGTCCATCAGATCAGTGCTGGGGTTCACAGACCAGACAAGCTGGGAGAATGGTCTTGGCAAATGGATTGCTCTGCCAAACCACGTGTGTATTTAAACTGCTGGTTTTAGTATGGCAGATTGGAGAGGCACTCCTGCTCACTGAGGAGATGCTTTGTAAAAGGGCTTTGATTCATGACTGCGAATAGTTTGAAGCAGGAAATGAACATGCTGCCTCCAGGAGTCTGCCTTCTCTTTTCCTTGCTCATGAATCAGGTGCTAAGCTGCCGCACTAAAAAAGTATGATTGTCGCTGTTGAGTGGCTAGCTGAGGAATGACCCAAGGTCTCAGACAAGGAAAGAGAGAAGAGAGCTTTATTATTTTGATTTCCATATATATAGAGTTTACAGAGGTGCCCCAGATTGGTCAGCCCGAGACCTCCCCCTAGGCCCAATTGGCCAAGCCCGAACTGACCCAATCCGGAGCAGTTGTTTGCAAAACATCCAAACTTTATCTTGTTTATGAAATACAGCAAAATGTTCCCACGGGAAGGACCTGTGCTAGCCACATATGATTGTATGCTAAGCCGTATCCCACTCTGAAAAGTGCTAAAAACAGCCTCAGTCATGCCAGGGATTCCTGTTTGCTGAGTACCCTGAGTCTCCTAACTCCTATTTTCTTTGACCTCTCCTGGTTTCTTGTGAAGCAATGCATGGCCTTCATTATAACATTACCTAGTGTTATAATGTCTGAAGTGCATCAGGATTGAAGAGTCTGTGAGATGTACATTAGAAAGAGACAGAACTTAATGAATAACCCTTGATTTTAGTGATGAAAATTGTCTTAATGAATCTGTTGGTGGAAATCAGCACACTATCATTTTAAGCCTGAATATTTTGCCAGGATATCCCGAAAGCAATGGGATAGCCTGGTCCTTTTATTGCTGCTTTTCTTTGACCAAAGTTCAGTCCTGGATGCTGAAGAGAAGGCTGTGAGCCTTAATTTGGTGGCTTTAAAAGTCACGCAAACCTGTGGCTGGGTTTGTAAAGCCATGCATAAAGGCTTCTGCTACATATAGCATCTCTTGATCATTGGTGTCTTTAGGACTAAATTTGGATCGGTCAAGGCTGCATATTCTCCATGGTGACCTAGAGGGCCAAACCTGGAAGGATATTACAAGTGAGGTTGTGCTGGAATTCACCCATCTTTATGCAGTGTTTGAAGTCACTCACTTCTCCTGGTAAGTGCAGGATTAGTCCTGAGGAAAAGATGGGATGATCCTCTGCCTTGCTTTTCCCACATTCTGACTAGAGGCCATGACATTAGCTCTATCTGTTCCCTTTTCCCTTTGCAAGTCAGGCCCAGATTAGCACTTTGTCTCTATCCATTATTCCTTACAATCATGTGGGTATGACACTGGCATCTCTCTGGGTAGGATCCCTCCTTTTTCTTAATTCCTTGTCTCCAGGTACTGGCTGTGGTACACCACCAAGACCTACATTGGAGGCATTGCCAAGAAGGTCTATGAGCGGCTGCGTCTGTACCAAGTGAACTTCATTGCACTGCAGAGGAAGAAGGATCCCGAGCAAGTCCTGCTGCAGTGTGTCCCCAAGCACAAGGTCTGATCTGGGTTGCACTGCATTGCTCCTGAGCTTCCTGGGCTTCCCTTTGTAGGATGTAAAGGCAGCAGTGCACTGAATGGTCCTGTTCACTGCCCCAGAGTCATGGCTGGGGTATGGTGTCACCACACTGTTGGTGGTGTGATACCGACTCACAGGGAGCTGGGGGAAGAAAAAACTCATTTTATGCAGTGGTAAATGCCATACATTGATTTCCTCCCCTGCAAACCCTGAGGACTGGGCTGCTAAAATATCTGAGCCATAGTTATTGGCTACGTATGTGCTGTTATCTTCCAGCAAACACGAGGCAAAACATGTTGCCTTAAAGTTAAGTCAAAGTTTACATACCACTTGTCTGACATGGGCTACTGGTGTGCTGCTTTGTTTTCAGCTGGAGTGGTTAGAAATGGTACTTTTCCTGATGTTCCTTGCTGTTCACAGTTCAAGCAGTGGAACAGAACCTATGAGCACTCCTTAATCTGCTTCACTGCAGCATCAGGTTATTCTATGCTATGAGTGTGTGGTAATCTGGCTGACTTTGTCAAGAAGGAGATGGGAAGTGCTCAGTCATTGCCTTCTGCTGCCTCTGTCCTAGGGGTATCCACCCTCAGCAGTGTTGCTTCAGATTAGTGTGAGTGTGAGTGTGCAACTGTGTTTGGAGAACGTGTCCCTTGGCAGGCAGTGCAGCTCGGTGACGTGAGGGTTATTTTATCAGACTGCCACTACTGTGCTGCATATCCAGCTCTGCATAATTCTCTGGTCTAGTTGCACCTTCTCTTTATCTGTTCTCCTATATTGAAATGACCTGTGGACACAAACATCTGCAGGATTTTTTGCATTGAGTTCTGGACTAAAACTGTTTCCAGATGAGGCAGCAATGACGCTCAGAGTGAGATTGTTGTTCAGGTGTGTCTGTGTTCCTGCTAGAAATGGTCATAGGGTGAGAAAGATTTACTGTTACAAACAGAAAGAAGAATCTAAGCTGACTCTTGCACTGCCCCTGTGATCACAGGCTGCAAAGTCAAAATGAGATTTCTGGTGTCCTCAGCTGTGTGCTATTGTAGCATGTGCCTTTTTGCAGAGAAAATGTCTTTTAAGTGTATACTGTGAGGGGGAAGTAAATCTTTCCCTGTCTTTGAAGTTAAAAGACCTCTTAAAAAGATGGAGACATTGCTGAAAATGCTTTTTAAATGGGTGTTTGTTTACATCCTTTTCATGTAAAATAGTCTTCCCCTGTTGAAGGTGAGAGAAACATCATGAGTATAGAAACATGGGTCAGGGGACAGATGTGCTTCAGACCAAACACAGGGTCCTCTGCTGTCATCCTTGTCAGGTTGACCCAGTGCTGAAGAAGCTGCAGGACCGCTATCGAGGACCCGAGCCATCCGACATGGTGGAGATGTTTGAGGGAGAGCAATTTTTTGCAGCTTTTGAGCGAGGCATCAGCATTGATATGGGTATGGCACTACTGCGTTTGCTCTTCTCCTAACTTCCTCTTGTCGTCCTCTGGCCCTAGACATGTTTCTGATGTGGGCCGTACTCCTCCATGCTGTTCCTCTCTGTCTCCAGCTCACCCACTACTCACAGCAGCCAGCCCCTGGACATTGAACTTGTCACATTCTCTGGCCCCAAAACTCTTCTGTCTACTTTTCCTATGAAAGTGCTGTTTGCAGACTTTCATTTCTTCTTGTGCTCTTGTAAACCTGCAGAGGGCAATAGCCAGGTGGGTTCATTTTGTGACTGATCTGCTTCTGCAGCCAGCTATGTCATTTTCCTGGCATCTTAGACACCACACTGAAATTCCAGGGGTGATCTAATTAGTGTTGCCCATTTCTGCGAGAACACATATAAAGCTTTTTTTTTCTTTTTTAAGAAGATATTTCTGAAATAATTCTGACCAAAGAATTCCCCCTATTAGAAGAGAAGAAAGGATGGAGCAGAACAAAAACTCAGCATTATGTTTTATGTCCCAATGTGTCTGGACAGCTGTGAAATGAGCCATTTTCTGCAAAACCTGAACACACAGCTCAGTTTCATTGGTGTAAATTAAATGCAATTTAAAGTACATTGGTCTTTCAGTGGAGTTCATGAAGCCAGAGCCTGTCCCTCTCTCCTGATTTAGGCTCAACTCTAACTTAATTTCCAGACACATACATACATGAATCTTGTACCTGATTACATTTTTTTCCCTTTAGCTCTATTCTGCACCCCTGCAGAAATGATGAACAGACAGGTGACCTATTTTTGTGCACTGTAGGGTGCTATTGCAGTTGATTCTGCCCTCCAAGAGATAGAATAAACTGAGATGCCAAAGATGGACTTGTCTCCCTATGTCATCCTGCCCTGCCTTCCATTCTTGAACTTGATCTCTACCTTGTGGTCATTCTCTTTTTTCACCTGTAGGGCCTGCTTTCTCCACAGTCAGTGTTTTCTGCTTTTCTGTGTCACTCAGTGGGGAAGGGAGAGTTGCAATTCTTTCAGCCATGAGCAGAAGGAGTAGTTAGTAGCAGGGAGGCTGCTAGTGGATGATAGCTATTGGAGGGGCTCGAAAAGCTGCATACTTTTCTCCACAATTTGAGTGCTTGCTGCTTCTCTGCACAGATCGCCCTGACTGCGTGGATGGACGCCTCTCATTTATTTTTTATTCCCACTTGAAGAACATGAAGGAAATCTATGTTACCTCACCTGTGGACAGGAAAGACCAAGCTGTAAAGGGCCAGGTGAACAGCCAGTTACATTGACTTGTTTCTTCCTTCATTATCATTGCTTTTACAGTACTCCTCATAATAATCCCTGAGTGCTGGACATGACTGTTTTCCTATCCTCTTTCTCTGGCTTTGCATTTCACTGACTAAACTCTGAATAATCAAGAAATGTAATCTCGAAGGATCAGTCATCACTTAACTGTCTGACTTACATTCCTGCCATTAATTCTTGGGGTGTTGGCAGAAAGTCCACCCTTTATGGCAGAACCTCAGTGCTCCTCCCAGTGACACGTAATTGAGAGGCCATATTTGTGGGCTGAGGATAGGTGAGAATGCTGAATTCATTCTTCCCCAGACAGAATAGGCATGGTGCCACTGTGCTTGAATCAGAGCCTCACTGTATGCTTTCTCTTTGCAAAGGTCTCTTTCTACCGAGGGGCAGTTCCAGACAGCATCCCTGAAGATGCCAGCAGGAGGAGGAAAGGTCCAGACTCCCTCTGGCTTGCTACTCTGCCCATCAAACTGCCTGTGAGTTGTCTCCTACAGAAAAATTAATCTAGATGGGGTAAGAGCCTGGCCTTCCTGCTCAGCTAATTTTGTTTTCCTCCATGAGAACACATGCAATGAATGACCACAAGAAATAGTTGCCCAGCCATGTCATGGTGGAGATTTTCCACTCCCCCATGAGCGAGCTCTTCTGAAACGAGAAGCATGAAGAGCTAGCTGGGAGTAGTCTTCATCTCTTCTCCTCATCTTGCCTGTCAAGCTCAGGCTTGTTGGATGGGTGGCCAGAGAGGGTGGATCCTTGGAATGAATGAGGATGTAGTACGCAAGGGAGCTCGCTGTAATTAAGGGAAGTGTCTGTTTTGCTTATAAATTTCTTAGTCACACAGCTCAAGCAGCAGGAAAAAAGAAAGGAATAGAATGAGGTAGTTATGCTGTATTTGGACATAGACATTGAGTGTAGGCATTCTGGCGCGAGCTTTAAAGATTAGGCTGTATGTTACAGTGAGAAATGCGACTTTTGCTTGCGGAATTTAAGTGACATTTGAGAAGCCTGAAACAATAAATACCTAGGTAGGCTGAATGCTTCCGTTCTGATCACATGCCATGATCTCACATCCCTTTCTGACACACAACCTCAACTATAAACCTAGACTAAGTGCTCTCTTACTGCTGAGGCAAATATACTTTGGGGACATGGGTTATTTTAAACTGCTCTGTAAATGCAGGAAAGGAAACTTTCAGTGTGAGCTATGACTCTGAACACTATGTTTGGATATTTTCCTAAGCCAGTGAGCATTGCTGGTCCCTGTCAGTGTGAGTCCTCCTTGCTTCTTATAGCCTGACCCTTCAGCCCCAAGAACTTCCTTTCTCCCCAGCAAAAGGAAGGAAATTTCACTGTGAAGACTGAGTGGCCAGACACTGTCCCCTATGAAAACAGGTGGTAGAGGAAAGAATGTTGTTTCTCTCCCTTCTCTGTGACACAGCAACTGAAACCCCGCTGGGATGAGAACTCTGGTCCCCTGCATGGCTTCTCCTTCCCTCCCTTGAACCTGGGCAATGCTGAGACTGGGTACCTGACACAGGCAAACCTGCTGAGCATTGCCAGACGCATGGGAGCTGACTGGCAGAGTATTGGCCTCAACCTGGGCCTGACCTATCAGCAGATTGAGCGCATAGGATACAATAACAGGTGAGATAGGACACAGTAATCAACAGTGATGCTTTAAATCTATCTGTCTGTCTATCTGCAGTGCAATAGTATAAATCAATGCTTGGCTGGTTGAAAGTTCTTCCACTGTAATTGTTTCACTGGATAAAAGAGGGGTTGACTGATGGTTCTTCTGAAAATAATACCTTTTATAATGGGAAACTGATTATTTTCTCTTGCAATTATAAAACAAAGCTTTTTTGTTTGAAAAACAAAACTGGGAAATAACAAACCTGATGAGCTTTGTAGTTCAGCTGAGTTGCATTCTTGTTTTGTTCTGTGATCAGATTCCTGGCCAGACTCCATCTCTTACAATGAGAAATGATCTATGGCTTTAATTGTGAATATCATCGTTATTCAAAAAGAGCTTGTGGTACATCATGGGACACACAGCCTGACCAAAAAGCCAAAGCAGTAGGAGAGAATTAGACTTGTTATGATCAAACTACTGTTCCTGTGAGGAAATCATATTCAAAATCAGAATGCCTTAATTTGATATTTCCATTAGGAAAATACTTTATAGAGAAATGTTCATGCAGGAACTGCAACTCCTGTTTGCTGGGTGGGGAAGAGGCAGGCCCACTGAGAGCTTTGTGTGTCTGGATGGCTTCTTTGAGGCTCTAGTCATGGGCTAGGACGTAGGTAGTGTCTCTTTGGTTTGCCACTCAGGAGAGTGTGTTGGTAACTTCTGTCCTTCCTCCTTTCTTCAGAGAGGACCTCAATAAGCAGATCCTGGACATGCTTTTCTCATGGGCTCAGCAAAACTCAGAGGATCCTGACTGTGTGAGCAAGCTGATTAAAGCCATGAAAGACAGTGGTCGCCAGGACATCGCTGATGAGGTTGAAGCCGTCATTGAGCTGGGGCGGCAGAAGTACAGCGAGTCCATCCGCCGGGTGGGCCTGGAGCAGGAGAGCAGCACTGAGGACTCTGCAATAGCTATGACATAGCACCCAGCAGAGAAAAATGGGATTTGTATGGGACCCCTGTGTGTATCCATGTGACAGTGTCTGGGGGCTGCTCCCTCCTCAAGGGCCTGTGTCTTCCTGAGGAGCTGGGCATTGGTTCTCTTGGATCTGTACTCACATGCCACTTCTGTCAATCCCAGCAAGTTTAGAGTGCATTTATGAACATTTTTTCTACTTCCATTTCATGAACTTGAGCTTTAGCTTTCAGAAACGTGGAGAAATTTAGAGACTGAAGTGTCTGTCTGTCAGCTGAGTAGTGGCTAAAGTAGTGTTTGATTAATTAATACTCATGTTACATGTATTTATTTATAACTTATTCCTGAAACTGTGTTCTGCTGGAAACACTGGGTGTGAGCATTTGGGTCCATTTGTGCTTCAGTGCTTGATGGGAGAGTGGAGCTGCAGTCATGCTATGAAGGCAATGTGGTGGGGAATGTTCAGCTATTTCTGTTAATGATGTGTTCTACTCACATGAAAATGTGAACTGTATTCCCAAAGAAAAGGTTTTCTATTTTTCTATTTTTTCCAAATCTTTTCCAGATTCCTTAAGTCCAAACAAAACCTAAGTATTTGTGGGGAAGAAAGAAGAAACTGATTTCTAGGAAAATTGCTCTTTTTTTTTTACCTTGCTCCAAAAGCTCTTATGAAACAAGTACTCTGCTGTACCTCCAAACACCTTTTTAGATGAGACCTACATACTGCTGATCTTTGACAAAGTTCCAGTTTTATTAAAAAAAAATAGTAAAAACCTATGACCTGTTCTGGGAGAGACTCTGATTTAAGTGAAATTAAAATTTCCCTTGCAGTTTCCAAGGGGTAGTCCTCACATCCTCCCAGTGAAATGTGACTGTGGTAGTGAAGGTGTGACCCCTCCTGAAGTTTGGTGACTTAAATTTGCATTTTAAAAACTGGTCTGACCAGCTGTGAAATAAGGCACTGTTGTGGGTTTGGCATGAACCCTGCAGAGCTAAATTCCCAGCTTTCCAGCCTGAATATCTTGCATAAGGCTGGAAGCATTTACTTCTTTTTAGCTGCTCAATCATTGATTACTGAGGTGCCCTTCTCTTCCTGCTCCCCATCTCATAATGGCCCTTAGTTAATGACCCACTAATGACAGTGGAAAATTAAATGCAAGTATTTTGAAAGACTACTGTTATTAAGTAAATTCAACTTTTCAAGACAGATTTGAGTTCAGCATCACTCTCTAAGCATTACTTAAAGGGCTGTTCTCAGTCTGAAAATACAGAAGTGTGTTTAAAAATGCCAAGCTGCAACACCCCAAGTCAATGTGCAGTTGCAGGTTGGATAAATCCTGGTGTTTTCTCCCCCTTGTGAAGAATCATCAGTGGCTTCCCTGATGCTGCTTCAGACCTGCCATCAGTATTACTCAATCAAGGCATAAATTCATTCTGCTTTTTTTCTCACTTAAGGCTGTTCTAACATCTCAGGCTACAGAGTGCTTTCTGTCCAGTCCAGATCAGTGGACAAGGACTTGCAAACCTGAGTTGTCACCTTGGGCCTAGGGAATTCCTCAGATCTGGTTTCTTAGGTTGTGCTGCCCTCAAGTCTCATGTTGGGTTCAAGTCAGCAGTTCTCTTTTGAATGTACACTTTCTCTTGTATTCTGTGTCATATGTTCTTGTTTGTCATTTTCATGGATACCAACAAGGTATTTGTTCTTTTCTCCAGTTTTGGAGAGATGCATCTGAGCATATTGCTCTCACTGGGAATAAAATCAGCACTTAACTGTTGCACAACATGGTCTGCTATTCCATAAATGCCTTGAGATGGAGACTGGTCCCTTTAAACCTGCTGGCAGGAGGACACAGGTGAGCTTGGCTGTGCTGTGCAGAAATGGGAGAAGAGCTCCTTTTTGGAGACTGCAGCTGAGTTAATGGTGTCCCTGGAGATTGGCTTTGCTGCAGTGGGGCTAAGTAGGAAACACATCGTTCAGGGCATGAGCTGAGCATATGTCTGAGGCTTGGGTGGAGCAAGTCTAGAGAGCAGCAAGGCTAATATGGAAAGGACAGTGTGTAGGGTAAGCCTGTCCTCTGGTGAAGGTGCAGGAGAAGTCTACAGGAAGCACAAGGTAGCATCCACATCTACAACAGAATGAAGCTTGGGCACACTTAGCTTTCTGTTTGTGATGGTCAGGCCAGAGCTGAGTTATGCAATGCTGGAATAAGGGTAGGTAGGCTAGACTCTATGCAGGAATCATCCAGGCATCAGCAGAGCTGCAGCTCTTTCAGAAAACAACTTGGTGCCAGGTGTTCAGGTTACTCCAGGCAAGGCAACAACAGATCTCAAATCCTAGACAGTATCATCAGATAGATGTAGAACAGATTTTCAGTATGTGTGCTGATAACTTAAGGAAAGATAAGTAACTACCCTATTGTTATCTCCAGTCTGTCCCTGCCGAGTGGTAACTGCTGGGCTGGGCCTCCTTGCAGGTATCTGGCTTTTTCACTGAAGTGACACCACAGCAAGCACCCAGCTGAGGATACCAAGGTGCTGGCGGGAAATCAGAGCAACTGCTCAACTGCTCTTTCCTCAGCTGACTTGGCAGCAAATATTTGAGCTGGATGAGAGTCAATGGAAAACATTATTTTAAGGTGTGTTATCTTTATCAGTAATCTCTTTGAGGCACGGTAAGTCTTTTATAAGCCTGTAGTGGCTATGGCTGATAACAGTTGCAGTGGATGGTTGAAGCAGCAAAAGAAATAACTAACCTGGCATTTATCTTTTTAATCAAAATATACCACTCCTTTCTGACTTCTGTCATGAATTCATCACATATTGGAGCAGTATCTTTCGCCTTCCAGCTATCTGGCTTTTCCCAGTGCCTAATATGCACCTGAGAGTGGCCTACAGATGATCTGGAAGATCTTATGGTTTTTAATGTGCATGATCCTCATGTGTCCAAAATTCTCCAAAATGAATTTTTACAAAAAAAAATTAAAAGTAAAATAAGAAATTGTTTGGGAGTAGGAACGTTTTTCTCCTGCTTTTTTGCTTGTAATATTTACAGCTCTTCAACTCTCATAATTAAACCCTTTCCTACTTCGTAAACTCACAGATATCCAGCAGAATGACCAAGTGGCCCTGGGAGGTGAACAGTCTGTTTCCCACATACCAGCCCCCACTTCCATTTTCTTCTAACCATAACAGTCCTCTAGCTGCCAGGAGACAGGTCCAGGTAAGATCTGTCTTCCAGGCCCTACAGAGATTAATTTAAAATAATGGTGAGAAATAAAAGCCTGGGCAAAGATCAAATCAGTTTATTAATTCCATAAAAAATACAAGGGAAAGCCTGATTACATTCTGCAGGAGGTTAAACTGTTTACACAGTCCTGTCAGTAAAATGCTGTGTAATTCCCAGTAAAAGACCTGACTGAAATATGAAGTTGGAAGTGAGCCTGCAGGGGCTGTGTTCAGTTTGTCTGTTTACTGCGGGCAGGCAGCAATACTGTAAAACTCAGCACGTCCATAAGATTGCTCTGATAACAGAAAGGAGATCCTTGTGGTGCACTGAGGACTGGATGGTTGAGCCATGAACCTGCTGAGCTTGATGACAAAACTGAGGGAGCATTAGAAGATACGCAGTTTATAAGATTTTGTGCTGCTTGGTACACACTCATGTCCATTCTAGACAGTGTCATACCACTGGGGCTTTTAAAAGGGAAAGGAAATTTGATGGTCCTTAAATTCACTGTTTTCCTCCCAAGGGAGGATCCCCCAATGTTTTCCGCCTTTAAAGCAAGAGTAGCTTTCAGTGGGAAAGGAGTGGGGCTGGTTTGCAGTCACTGGTGCATCAGAACCCCAGGGCTGCCTCAAAGTGAGTCCACCACACTTATCAGTTGGTATGGTTAAAATGAAAAAGCATTTGCTGCAATTAAGTGTGTGTGTTCATTTTCCTAAAGTCTGCAGAAATAAACTGTATAAAAACCACACTTTTTCTGTACATCTGTGTGTCTTAAAAATCCACAAGGAAGGTTTCACTCTTGTTCCAGTTTTCAGCTACCTTGAAAGAATTTGGTGACTGGGAAATGTAGAAACCGGGTAGGCACCATGACCATGCCTCTATTCTTCCTATCTCACAGTAGCTCTGTAGATTGAACCAATCCAGAAGTTTGTTTTGGGAGGCTGGGGCTAAGATCCTTCTGCTTGGTTTGATCATTGAACACCAGTGCAGTTCTTAACTTTTCCAGACAGGAGATAGTGGAACCGGAAAATGTGCAAGGGGAAGGAAGGATGCTCAGAGATAAGTACTACAGAGTGTTTGTAACTCTTTTTTTACAGCAAAGTATTGCATCTCCTGGGAAAGGATGAAGACACTGAATATATGGTTGCCATGCACTGTTTCTCAACTAGGTGGCACCAAATGAAATAGTCCAGTATCACCTGCAAATCAGCAAAAGTGGGTACTTTTTCCCCCCACTACGCATAGTTCTAATGCTGACTCTTTGCTGTGAGCTGTTTGAGGCCAAAACATAAATGTCGTGTTCAGAGAGTGATGGATTAAATTGGTGGGGAAACAGATCCTCTAAAAAGCAAACGACTACTGAAAGCTGAATGCATTCCCACATGGAAGGAGCAAGAGATTTGGGGCTGCCTTTCTCAGGCAAGAGTTGAATCTGACAGCAGCAACAGAGCATGTGGAGAAAAAAGCAGTCAGAGGAAGCAGATCAGACATCTCTTTCTTGCTTTCTTGCTTTCTCTAGAAAAGCAAGATGGCTGCAAATTTTGTTTCTGCTGCAGCCCTGTGTGTGGCTAGCACAGGTTCTTCCCGTGGGAACATTTTGCTATATTTCATAAACAAGATAAAGTTTGGATGTTTTGCAAACAGTTTCTCCGGATTGAGTGAGTTCGGGCCTGGCCAATTGTGCCTAGGGGGAGGTCTCGGGCTGACCAATCTGGGGCACTTCTGTAAACTCTATATATATGGAATTCAAAACAATAAAGTGCTTTTCTCCTCTCTTCGCTTGTCTGAGAACTTGGGTCAGTCCTCAGCTAGCCGCTCAACAGCGACACCTGTGGATAAGAGGAAACCACACTTGCAAGGGTTAGAGGAGGCGGCTGTTGTTTGTACCTCTCCTCAGAGCCACATGGACTGAGAATTCGGATGGTCACCCAAAACAAATCAGGCAGCACTGCTCAAAAGGAGAGTCAGGATTTCTACCCTAGACATGTCAAGCTTGAAAATATCTGTTCTGCCTTGTTTTCATTGTGTCTTAGCAGAGAGATGCAGTTGGAGGTGTCTCCTGTCTGGACACACAAAGTGCCATGTGCTGGGTCACCTGGTAGAGCCACATCTTAGGGCAGACCCTGTGTGGCCTTCAGCTGCTGGGTTGCAGGAGGACAGGGAATATGGATTGGGCACTACCTGGAACAACCTGGTCACCTGGAAGGTGTTCCTGTCCATGGCAGGGGAGTTGGATCTTTAAAGTCCTTCCAACCCAAACCATTGAGTGATTCCACGTAGTTGGGCAGGTTTGATTTAGCTAACAGGACACGAGAGCTTGAGGGATGCTCTCTGCACACATTTAGTGAGTGACTTAGGAAAACAGCAAGATAATACTCGTCATCTCTTAGATGCCCAAGCTGTACTACATTTCCATGCTTCTACAACTCTGCCAGCCCCCTGTTTGAAGCGGCAAGAGTAAACCTTGGTATTTATAAAAAAACTCTCAAAATAGCTTAAGAAATTATTTGAGTTTTCCATCCTAATGCAGAAACATTTTTCCTGATACAAAGAGGCCCACCTGTGGGACAGCTCCAAGGCAGCAGCAAGAACACAAAGCTTTGTGTATGAACAGGATCACACAGTGATCTGAGTAACCCCAGATGTGTCCCAGCTACGCTGTCTCTGGAAGGTTTCTGCCACAGGCCAGACCTGGTCTTCTGGTGGTGTTTAGCATCCCCAGGTTTAGAAACAGAAAATCTGCGTGTCTAGAAGAGAGTGGAACTTATGCAGGAGGTGTCTGCAGCCCCTGTGGGGTCACCCATCTCTCCCTGTCGTGTGAAGAGACCTGGCTGATGAGCCTGAGTGGTTAGGCTTCTAATTCTGCTTTGTTGGGCTGATGGAGAGAAGCTTTAGATTACAGTGAGAAGTAGGACAGGAAAGCTGGATGAGGGAGGTAGTAACAGGATAGCTGGGGGAGGACATGAGCTTAGGTATGAATCCTCACCTTGCTGCTTCTTCCTCCACATCCTCAGAGGATTTTACTTTCTCTAGAGCAGCAATGGTTCAGGACAAATGGTTTTGGGTACTTTTTTTCCCTCCAGGTAGGAGAAAAATGGAAATCCTTGTGATTCTTAGCATCTTCCCAAAGCCAGAGCTTAGAACAAGCATGGCTTGTGATATTGATTGAAGCTGCTGCCTCTCAGCATTGCAAGTTTCTGTCTCCTGGTGTCTGCACAGCCTTCATGTGTTGCAGGAGCATCAGGCTGAGTGACAGTCCTGGTAAGGCTTTCATCCTGGTGCACTGAAAGGAGAAAAAAAAATAGTGTCTCCCCCTCAAAAATCCATTACAGCAGATGATTTGGTGAATTTTTCATCCTGATGCATTGAAAGGAGGAAGAACACATGGTGCCTTCCCCTCAAAAATCCTTTACAAGAGATGATTTGGTTGCAGTCTGGGGAGAATAAAGAAAATCCTGCTGCTTAAACAGGCAATTTTGTGACAACTGCTGGGCACCAATGATGGCTGGAAGGCAGAGGCAGTCACAAATGGATCCATCAGCTTTTTGGGGTCTTAAAATAACATGACCCTGAAGGAGCTGGCTGCAGCTCTTAGTGAAGTGGCAAGCCTGGGAAATGTGACTCTCCCTGAGGTCCAGCTGTTTCACCCATGGCGGGGTGACAGTGTCCTCAGCATCCACTTCACCTTCTATCCTGGCAGCACCACAGAGCCATCTCACCTTTCTGCCCCCCAAGAAACAGCAAAGCAGGTTACTGCCAGTGCAGATTTCCCACAGTGGTTTGTCAGCTGCTGAAAGGGGAGATGGGCAAACAACGCTGTGGAGGGTGAGGAACACTGAAAAATTCTGGAGCAAACTGCACTCTTAGGCATCCCAGCTGCACTCTTGGGCCATATACCACAGGAGAAAAGGGTGATCAATGCCCCATAAATCTGACGCCACCTCTGCAAGGGGACAGATGCATATGTTGGGATGCTGTGGGTCATTTTCTGCCTGGGCTGAGGGGGAAAGCCCTGCTGAAAGGCTCCCAGGGCAATAGATGGCTGCAGCTGCAGGCTCCCTGGCAGCAGCTATGTCCAAAGTGGGATCTGGAGGTCAATCTCACAGCCAAGACAGCACTATTTATCGGCACTCAATAAACAAAAGTGCCTTGCTGTTTTATCCGGGAGATAAGCATGGAGGGCATGAGATTTCTTTCCCTTGTGTTGTCTGTGCTGAGCGTGGGAGCCTGTGCTGGCTGCCAAAGGAGCTGAGGCACTGCTGCTGTGGCACATGCTGTGGATAGCCAGGGAACACGGAACGGGAGCTGCTGGGTGTCAGGCAGCCCCGAGACTGGAGCCTCACCGGTACTGGGCACTGTGAGATGCTGGTGCTTACTGGAGGCTGCCAGCCCTGCAGGATGTGTTGCAGGAGCTCGGCCATTGTTTAAGCCAGCTCATGATATGTTACTCATTAGCACTCCAGGGTCGATCCAGCTGCTCTAAAAGTCACTTAGAAAAGGAAGAAAATTCTACTTTTTTTTTCCCCCCCACATACTAGTGTGCCTTGAGCATCAAGGACTTTATTCTCACTAATTGTTCAGCATTTGAATGAAATAGCTACTAAGAAGATGTCTGCAGCCTTTTTCCAAGGAGCAATAGCCAGAGAAGACAGACAGACCATGTACTCTAGTTCACCAGCGTGGTCTTGCAGCTTGAGCTTTGTGCGACAACAGAGCTGGGCTTGGGGTTAAATTGTCCCCTTTTCACACTCTCCAGCTGCATCCACATGCTCTGTCCCTTCTGTAATGTCAAGTATCTGCACAAAAAATGAAACCAAACCTGCTGGCTCAGTGGTTTCTGGGTGCTTCCTGCCATCCAAGCCAATGGCCAGCCACAAATCTGTTAATTTTATAATTCTGTTTGGCTGTACCCTGGATGCCTCCCCTAACACCTCTGTGCTGTTACCTTGGACAACACATCCTGTGGTCCTGATGGAGAACAAGATCAGGCTTGGTTGAGATTGATTTTTCCCGAAAATGATGTTGGCTGGTGCTAATTACATTACTGCCTCTTCCATATTTATCAATTAAATTGTCTACCAGTGCTCTGAGAATCATGTCCAGAATGGATGCCAGGCCAAGGGAGCAGTGATCAAGCTTGCCCAGTTTTACTTTTTTAAGTGTTGGTTTAATAACCACACTCATCAGGCCCTTGGGGATTTCACTGGCACTCCACAGTTCAATAAAACAGAAAACAATACAAATGGGGAAGGAAACTGAAAAGTAAGACCTTGTGAAAACCTCTTTCTTTGCAGCAGACTGAACTTGACCCATCTCCCTGAAGGGCTGAACCAGCCCACGGCCACTCTGGCAGGCAGGCTGAAAGCACTGCAGGATTTTGAGACTCACACAAGACAAGCTTTTTGACAAGCCGAGCACAGACCTGGTATAATGCTCCCGTGTGCACCATGATGACAAAAATGTTGCCTCATACAGGAGGTCCTAAGCTATGCTCTTCACCTAGTATCAGATGCAGACAGCGCTGCTTTTGAAGCACCATTTTGTACCAAACAGTTTAAAATCTCTTTTGTGTCTGTCAGGAGAACAAATTTATGTCTGAAAGCAGAGGAAACCTTGACAACCTGGCACTTGCTGAATGCAAACTTTCTTCCTCTGCTTCCTTTTTTTATCCCCTCCCTTAAATGCTGCCAGAAGAAACGGGTCCTTTGTGCCATGCAGGTTACAAAGAGCAGTTGTTTTTATGCAGCAGAACCAGAAATAAGAATGTGCTATTGCAGTCCTCCTGAGACACTGCACAAAGATGGACAGTGTTAACCTGTTCTTTGCCAAGGGATGGTATTGTCCTGCCAGCACATCTATGCTGCAATAAACAGTTACATCTATCTGCCTCAAGCTACACTCAGTTCAGTTCAGCTTTTGACTGAGAGAGTGAAACCCACTGATGCCTTTACAAAACAGGGCAGAGTGGGGATGTGCCTCCACAAGAAAAGGGGTGGGAAGCAGTTTTGCAGCTGGGGAGTGAGAAGGGGTGACCACAACTCCCCCACATTGTTTCACTGTTCCCCAGACCAGGGAAGTCCCGCATGAGTGTCCATCACAGCAGCCTGCGTGCAACCCAGGCCTTGCTGTCTGTTTCTCCAAGGACATGGTGGAGATGAGGCTGTGGGGCTGGACAGACTATGCTGGTATTTCCCTGCCCACCGCACTTGCATTTTCCTCTTGTGCTGGAGGCTCACCCAAGATACACCCGTCAAATGGCCACAGCGCACAGACCTCCTTCCTTGGTCAGGCATCTCCTTTCTGGAGTGAGCTTTCCACCTCCTGGGATGTCCTCCTCACACTTTGCTCAACCCAGGTTGAAAAGCACACCCTTTTTGAAACACACACAGGTTGAAAAGCTGATCCCCTTTTCACCTGTACCCAACTTATTAGTATTGTCTTCTGATGCTTCACTGGCCTCTGGTTTACATCTTCTTCTCACCTTGGTTTCCAGGTCCCTGACTGTGATAACAAGCTCCTGTTGTTTTCAGGTGCGTGAACAACTGTGATGTTTCTGGGCTGTTCATCTTGACGCCATATAACTGTCACTTCTCCTGCGTACAAACTGTCCTTATTAGCCCTACATACTCCTGGAAGCATCCTTGGTGGCACTGTTCTCTAATTACCCCAGATTCATTGCACAGGATGACTGTGCATTCCTACTCTGCCATCTTCCATGGGCCCTTGGTACAGAGCTGGTAACCCCTCACTCACCTAGTGCCTGATGTATGTGAGCAGCAAGGGAGGCTCTTAGAGATGTATTCCACTGGAGATATTTCCCTTTCTCTCTGGTGGTGTCACACCAGTAGATGTCACAGAATCACAGAATGGTTTGGGTTGGAAGGCACCTCTCATTCTAACCCTCCTGCCATGGGCAGGGTCACCTTCCACTAGACCAGTTTATTCAGAGCCCCATCCAACCTGGCCTTGAACACTGCCGGGGATGGGGTATCCACAGCTTCTCTGGGCAACCTGTGCCAGTGCCTCACCACCATCACCGCAAAGAAATTGGTCATCCCAAGAGGTACAGAGATCTGGGGGGCTGCTGCTGTCCTCCTCACCTTCGTGCTTAGTTTCTAAGCCCTGTTGCAATGGATGTTTTGTCCCAGCAAGGACTCAGGCCCCATAATGCTCCTGAGACCACAGCAGAGCCTGCTAACCTCCAAAATCAATGCCCACCAGTGGAGTGGTGGCTTCCCTGCGGGAGAGCAGGCAGCACAGCTCAGCTGGCCTGGCTGTCATCCTGAAGGGAATGACAGAATCACAGAATATGCTGCATTGAAAGGGACACTCAAAAATCACTGAGTCCAACTCCCGGCCCTGCACAGGACATTGCCAGGAGTCACACCATGTGCCTGAGACCATTGTCCAAACACTTCCTGAGCTCTGTCAGGCTTGTGCTGTGACCACTTCCCTGGGGAGCCTGTTCCAGTCCTGAACCGTCTGGGTGAAGAACCTTTTTCTAATCGCCAACCTAAACCTGCCCTGACACAACTTCAGGCCGTTCCCTCGGGTACAGATGACAAATTTATTATGTCTCCCTGCTGTCGCTCGCCCCGTGCTCCGCCGTGTGCCGCCTCGCAAGATGGCAGAGGGCGGGGGCCGGGGTGCTCGGCGGGGCGGGCGGGCTGCGGGCACGGCGGGGCACCCCCGGCACCCCGCGCCCGGCCGGGGGAGGCGGCGGCGATCCCCGGGCGCCCCGGCCCGCGTTGCCATGGGGACGCGGCGGCCGCCCCGGCGGGGAGGGACCGCCGGCGGCGGCTGTTCCTGCGCCGAGCGCGGCCGGAGGGGGCAGAGCTGAGCCGGGCCGGGCCGCGCCGCGCCAGGAGCTCCGCACCCCGCGCCGCACCGTCCCCGGCCCCGGCGGGAGCCGCCGCCGCCGCCCCGGTAAGTGCGGGCACGGCCCTTCCCCAGCCCTCGGGAGGCGCCGCCGGGGGTCCCGACACCCCTCCTGCCGGCGGGATGCAGCTTTTCTAGCCCGGCCTGGCCCCTCCTGCACCGGCCCCGCCGCCGCTTACCCCGGCCCCTCATCTCAGGGGTGTGCCGGGCGCCCTTGCTGTGCCCGGCACAATGTCTCAGGGGTGTGCCGGGCGCCCTTGCTGTGCCCCCGGGCCCTGGAGGGCCGTCTCCTCGCCCCGGGGGGCTGCGGGCTCCGCGGGTTCCCCGTGAACCCCCTCACCCCGGAGCTGCGGGCTCCCCTAGCCCGCCACTTCCCCTCCTCACCCTGGGGATTTGAAGTCTCCCCAGCCCCTCCCCTCCTCCCCGGGCTGGGGTCTCTCTGCCAGCACGGGGGCCCCGGCGCTGATGGCCACCGCTTGCCGCGGTGCGGGGATTGCCCTTGCCGGGCGCGGGGGCTGCAGCCGCGGCGCGCCTTCCTCTGCCTGCCCGCGCCAGGGAAATTGCGGGTGACACGTGTGCGGCTCCGCCGAGCCCTTTAGTGCCCCGGAGCTGCAGCTTTTTGTATTGAAAGCGATTTCAGAGTTTCTCCGGAGCTTCTAATTTCTGGGGCGATTCGTACGATTCTCTGACGGACCCGGTCGCAGCGCAAGTCTTCCACCTAAGCCCCTCTGAGCTCCTTCCAGACTCTCCTAAGCCAGATCTGTGCCTCTTTCAGGTAGGTCAAGGTTATTGCGCTCTTCGTTCAGTGGATGGGGAAAGTGGAAATGTGGACAGACTCTGGGATTTCCTCAAGGTCACCCTGGGAATTGGACCCCAAGCATCCTCTCTCTTGCTGCACCCTCTGCAGCTGCTGGGCTCCTGGTGGATGAGGGTGAAGTTGTGGAAATCGGATTTTCCGGTGCCCCGGCCTCTCTCCTGCAAGGCTTCTCAGCTGTTAGTTTATACACCTTGCCAGATGTCAGGGCAGGATCCCAGCTATATTTATTTGGCCTAATGTCTTTAGCTATTAGATGTTTACAGTTAAATAGTGGGTGTTTTTACCATAGTATGTTAATCTCTGAGAGTCTTGCTGCTGTTAGGATTGGACTTCATGGTGTTGCTGTTGGGATGATATCTGCAGTGATTTTGATCACTGCGAGTAACTCTGACTTTGCCTCTCAGGAACTCGCTTCTTGGCAGTGGCAAGCAAAAGGCAGCTGAACTGGAGTGGTACTTGGCTGATAACGATGTACCGTGCAGGACTCCCGTGGTGGTTCACTTCTTGTCCTCTATTTGTATTTTGCTTTGCAGGCTGTTATGAACAAAGGTGTAGGGAAGATTTAATAGTAGGAGTTCCTCTAACCTCTTCCTCACAAAATAAACACCAGGATTTAATGAGGGTTTACCCCTTTGAACATCTTGCCTGTAGGATTTTTAACTGCACGCTTCTGCTTGTTCATACAGGTGCAGTTTTTCTCCTGGTGCTGTGCCCGTGGTCTCATCTGTCCACCGAGTGCCTGTCGTAGTAAGGAGTGTTATGTTTTGGGGGTGGTGGTGATCTGTGGCAGAGATGGATGGCCAAGTTGGAAAAGGGATCAAATCTGTGTTGTAAATTGGAGCCCTGCTCTGCTCCAAAGGAAAGTCTGCAGTCCTGTTTGATGCCCAGCAATCTTGTTAATGTCTTACTAGGATGCCAGAGCCATCAGACATACTCCTGCTGCTGTTTTAAGAAGGGGTAGAGTACTGTATTAAGTTACGAAAAGGTACAAATCGCTGACAGCCTGTCGAGGCCACTTGCGTCCCTTTTCCTGCCAAGATTTAAATTAGTGGGCAAGATGGGGAAATACCTACCTGGCTGGCCAAGGTGACAGCAGCATGTCCATGTGGAAGCAGCCTCCTGCTCGCTTGTGCGTCATGTTTTGTCTCAGAGTTCTCTGGCAAGGCAAAGGTGTGATGGAGAAAAGGGACCGAGGCACAGTGACTGGTGGTTGGTGTGCCTTGAAGCCTGGGAGGCACAGGATTTGGAGCTGTGCTCTGATAAGGGAAATTTGGGGAAAGTCTTGCTTAGAAGCTGTAAGCATTTCATGTTCCTGTACAGTTGTTCTTGCGTAACTGTTGTCATCCTGAGAATTGTGAAATAGTAGGAGGGAGAAATTTCCCAGAGCAGAGCAGCTGTGTTTCTATGTGGGTAAATGTTGTGCTGTGTTTAGCTAGAATAAAACCTGTGTGTAGAGCTAACATCCCTGACCAGGGACCCAGTTCTGCAGATGCCCTAAGACCCTAAGACCTTTCCTTGAGGGTTAAAGCCCAATCTAGGGAACACCGTTGTTTCAGGGTGTGTGATGACCATGCAATGCTGTGAAAATAGCTGTCTATTTGGCACTTCTTGAGGAATACACCCAGTGTTGATAGCTGTGTGCGCAGCTGTAGTGTGAGCTAGGTGGGGGAAATGTCAGGAGCCCCAGGAAAGGGGCTGTGACCTGGTACTGATCTTTTGGACAGCAAGGGTCACAGGGATACAGCAGGAGCTGATGACTCAGCAAGAAGATCCCAGACTGTCTGGGTGCACAAACTGTAAGAGTTTAAAAGCCCAGGAATGCTTTTGTTGGGAGTCCTTCCCTAGAGGCACCAGGCTGAGCTGGTTTTGTGTCACTGCACCACGATTAAATTACTTAGAGGATCCAGACATCTGAGACTGCTGTGGGAAATCCAGAACTGAGCCAGTAAGGAAACCCTGTCTGACTTTGTGAGTGTGGGGTGTGCAGGGAGCCACGGGGGCACCCATGGGGTCACTGGAGCTGCCTGCTGTGAAGGGACTTTGGTCCCAGCAGTGAAAGTCTGGAGTGGGGGGGTGTGACTGACAGAATGGCTCCTGAGTGGTCAGACAGGAGAGTTTCCCTAACACTCTCTGGGTTTTATCTGAATAATCTGCAGCCAGGAAGCAGTAAGATGGGTGACTGATGAGTTGTTCCTTTGTCCTCAGCAAGGAGTACCTGGGGGTGGTATAAGGCTGTATGGTCTCTACTTCCTGTCCTCCAAAGGGTCAGGCTTTGCTACTGGGCTGGTGGTTACTTATTTTACAGATGTTGGTAAGCTTTTGGACTCTGTTTCATCCCACTGTGGAAATAAAATGCTCCTGAGGGTAGTTGCCAGGTTCACAGTAGCTACTGGACGGTGGGATGTCCTTGTGAAGTCCAAGGGATCACTGCTTGTGTGGTGGGAAGAAAAATTTAGCAGCGTTGAACATAACTGCAGAAGGACTCATATCCCCAGGTGCTGACCAGCAGCAGGTCTGCCTTGTTCCACATGATGCTTTCTTTTGTCACTTGATCCCTGGTCTCACTTGCAGGCAGGGAACTGCAGATCTTTTGCACTGCCGATTTTCCAGTGCCAGCAAGATGTCTTGCACAGGGTGTATCTCCTAATGGGCTGGGTTTATCTGCCTAAAATCATATTGTGCTGTCAGAATGACATAGGAGAGCTTTGAACTAGGCCCTAAGGGGAAAGGAAAAGGGTTGGAAAAATGCAAAATATTTTTGTTCTGTTGTTAGGAGAGCCTGGGCTGGGGAGGCGATGTGTAACCAAACTGGGTTTGGAATGGCTAGGACAAATGAATTTCCTTGTGATCCTGAGTGCTGCAGTTTGTGTGTATTATGATAGGATGCTAATGTCCTGTGAAGGGGGTTTCTGCAGTTTCCCCTTTTCTAGGCTGTTCTAGAACAGAGAGGTATTTCTTCCTAAGCCTGCCTGCCTGCTTCCTGGCCGTCCTTTTTCAGAGTGGCTTTTCCCTGTTGATTTGTTGTGTTGTGGGTTTATTTTGTTGGGTTTTTTTTGCTTTGTTTTTCCCTAGAATGAAGTTTTTACACAGCTGCTAGCCCATCAGTGGTGTCCCAGTGGCCTATCAGTGGTGTCCTAGAGCTTCACATCTTCTCCATTTACTGGAGTAAGTTGATGAACTGGCAGACAGTGGAGCAAATTTGGTTTGCACCAGCTGAGTTTTCAAGTTTCTTAATGTCCTGTTAGGCTTCCAGTTGGATATGTTTCTCCCAACTGCCTCTGCTCCCCTGTTAAAATCTGCAATACTGCGTAGGTCAAATGTCTGTACTGCTCCTTCTATGGCAACAGTGCAGGATGGGGAAGAATCTGCTTGTTCACAGCATTCTGCCTTCTGCTACTGCAGGTACATAAGAACTTTTATAGCCATGATGCATTCACCTAAATCCTTAACTCTGTTTCCAGGAAATGCAAAAGCCTGCTTTAATGCCCACGTTTGTGTAGTCAGGCTGTCTTAGAAGTAACCAAACATCTGCACTAGTAGAAGTTGGCAGAGATGGAATTGTTGATTACTTATCATGACAAATGAGCTAGGGATGCTGCCTGTTGTAGGCAGTGCATTGTTTTTATTTGTTTCTCTTGAAGATGTTGAACACCATGCCTGTGTTCCATGGTGCATTTCTCATAAATGGCTGCACGGACTCCAGCCTTGCTGGAGCCAGTTGTCTTGTCTGTCTACAGTGAGACAGCAGGGATGTGACTGCAAGTGCCTCTTCTCTGTCAGAGATGTGTCTGAGATCTAGCAGGGCAGTGTGTTTCAGCTTCCCTGGCACCATGATTTGACGAAGCCATTCTCCTTCAGCAAGGCTGAGTCCTCTGGCTGTGCCTGCTTTTGCTGGGGGCTCTAACTTGGCCATATCCAGCTAACAGTGGCAGGTTGCTAGAGCTAACACTATGTTGCTCCAGCTAATCCTAACAGCAGATAAATATTTTTTTCTGTCCTCTTCTGTTTGCATTCCAGCAGAGAGATAGCAGGAAGGAGGAGGTGGATTGAGCTGTCCAATGCCAAACTTGGATGTTGCTTTAACCTTTCAGTATTGATTGCCTGGTAGTTCAAGTTATTGTGAATATAAAATAATAGGAGGTACAAAAGCTTTAGAAAACAAGTCAAAATCCCAAACAAACATAATGAAAAGACCTTGTTGCTCTGGGTGGTTTGGCTTTCTGTCTGGCAGTTTCCTCTTCCACGTCTGCAAATACAAAAGCTTTGGATATTTTCTGTCTTAGGAGGGCTGTCTATATGAAGATTATATGCTTGGGGAAGGGAGAGGCACACAGGCAGCAATGCTTGTTCTGTATCAGAAGGACTGTGATGGACTACTGTTTATTTATTTTATGGGGTCTCTGTTGATATTAATTTTGTACAGCCTGTGATGAGCTGCTCACAGGAGTGCGATCTTATTTTAAGATTTAAAACCTTAGTTTGTAACCAGTACTTGTTCTCATTTTGGTAGTCCTTTTGTGGGTTGGTGACTGCATCTTGTCAAACCTTTCTGTGCCCTGCTCCTTTGGCACTGATGCTGGTATATGGCATATCAGGAGATCTATCTGGGTTTTTTTTTTCCTATGTCTGAGGCATTTATCGAGAAGCCAGAAGGAGAGAGGTATGTTTTGGCCCAGCTGAGTTTCCCCAGATAGCACGCATTTGAGGAGCTAGAGATGACTAAGTCACCAGCTATGAGGGGTGTTGTGGACAGAGTGGGGAGAGAGAAGGAAATCTTCTCCTCTTGCATAGGATGGCAATGCTTCTGCACTGAGTGAATAACTGGCTTGGAGGAGGTGTTTAGGAAGAGAGGTTTGTACTTCTCTTTTTTAATTAGAGCACAAAGATAGGGGACTTTCAGCAAATCATTTTAGTAGGAGACAGATGCTGTGCAAGTGAGTGGTTGGCTTGAATCAAGCTAAAAAGTAGTTCAGTAGACATGATCCTTAATTTCTGAATTCAACTGCAGCTTTCAGTGAAGCCTTTTTGCTTTGACAAGGGACTGTGAAGTGTGGTGTGAGAGCTCCAAGCCAGGAGTGCTGGCTTTATGTGTGGCTTTGTTAAGTGCCTGGGATGATGCTGTGGCATGTGGTATGCATAGTCTGGGCCGGCCCATCTTCATTTCTGCTGCTGCTGAGTCTCTGTCCTTGTCACTATGATGTCTGACACCTTACTGCCATTAATGGGTGTGCTGTCTGCACGCTTGGACAGAGAAAAGGGCAGTTCCCTGTTGCCTGATGGGTGAGATGGGATGGAAGCATCTTCTTCAAGGCCATGTGCAGACTGGGACCATATTTGGTGACCTGTTCAGTGCTTTTCTCTTTGCTCTGTGATAGTTAGGGATTTATGAAAAAGAAGGAATTGTGTTTTAGGGACAGCCTGTGTCAGGGGCTTACTGTGAATTTGGGTACTGCTTTCTCCTTTGCTACAGATTTAGAGCCTGACCTAGGGTAGGCAATTAAAGATCTCTCTCTGATCCTGTCCCTTACAATCAAATGGGAACAGCAGCACTTCCAGGGGTTTGCTACTTATACACAATGGCAGTGGCAGCTGTTGCAGAAGGTATGATCTGATGTAGTAAATGGTCTCTTCTTCCAGGTGTTTCATTTCCCTTTTTCAGTTTCCCAAGGATAGGGGTACTAGCTTCCTTTTCTATGCCCTGGGCAAGCTGAGCTCTTCTCTGTAATGTAAGGCAGCAGGAGCACTTGTTGTTTTTGAAGGCTGCTTTCTAAGTGTAGTAGTTTTTTAAAAGGACATCAAACTCATTGTGTTGACCCCACCCCCTTCCTCTGAACAGTCCCACTTGCTTTGTTAGCAGCTAAATGTGTGCATGACCTAAACAGCTGTTGTCTTTTTGATGCTCTTTTTTTATTTTTTGCAGGAACTTACAATGTAGATTCATTGGTGCCTCACTCTGCTTCCACACAACTAATGGAGAGCTTGAAGGAAATATCTTGGTTACTGAAGTGATAAGCACTACAGAAATGCCAGACGCTATATAAACAACTAAACTCAGCCCCCGGCCCTTCGTGAAAGAGGGATGATTTGCAGAAATACTTCAACAGATGGTCTGAGTTTGGCTTTGGAAACTGGGGGAAGAAATGCCAGGTCGCTGCTGAGCTGTGTGTGGGCGAATTCCCTGCCAGCACACTCCGGGGAGGCTGAGCAGGCTGCTCCCACAGCCTCCCTGTGCTCAGGAGGCATCTGCACACCTCTGACTCAGTCTCTGGCCCTGTCAGGTCCCTGTGCGGAGCAAGCTCCCATTTTCCCAGTGGTGAGGTTCAGCTGTGCGTGCTCGTCAGGGTGTTCTGGTGGAGGTGAGCCATGGGCAGTTTGCAGAGGCACAGGGTCAGCTTGTGGGAGAGAGGCTGTGGAGCTGCTGTGCAGCTCCTGAGATATTGCTTGGCACATGGGTGAGATTGTAGGAAGGCCTTAGGGTGATCTGACACTGGGTTGTCCCTTGTGCTGGTACAGTGACATGGACCTATGTCAGTGCAAATTGAGATGGTATGGAGCTGGCAACAAATGGATCAGCTATGGTAAAAGGGCATGTTCTGTTTGGACAAACTTGCTGGCAGCCTGAAAGAGTGTGGGATGGGAAAGGGTTTACATGTCATGGCTGGGGACCCTGATGAACTCTGGCAAGAGCTGGCCGCAGTGGCCAGCCTGCCCTCTTCCTCTCCTGGACAAGGTTACTGCTCTTGCAGGGGAAGGAGAACATGTTTCCCCCAGCTGGTACCAGGCCTGGGGTCCTGATACCAACCATGGCAGCAGCAGAGTTCTGCATCACCTCTTGAGTGGGCTCTGCTCTGGGTCAGGCAGGTTCCCATGTTAGTAGTCACAGCTCTCTCCAGTGGGGTTATGGATTGGAGCCCAGAGGTCCTTATCGGAGGACCTCTCAGCAGAACAGTGTGTATAGTTCCTACATTGCCAAACTGTTGCTAGTCTTCCAAGGCAATGTGCCTGTTCCAGTGCTCACTGGCATGACAATTCCTTGTGTCTGCTGCTGTCTGCTGTTCCTGCCACACACTCTTTGTGAGACAGTGTTGGTAATTAGAGCGGAGTTCTGAGGTGCCCTTCAGGAGTGATTTTTGTTTGGAAACTTTCTGAAAACAGGGCTGATTCTTAAGCAGTGCAAGATTAATTGCTTCCCTGAGGATGTGTCAGGTAAATTCTTGTGGATACATCTGTCAGGTAGCAGCATTGCACTGTGCATATGGAGTAGCCGGGTGAGACATCTGATGTTCAGAAAATTACTTTCCAAGTTTGATACACTTCACTTTTTCCTCTCTTCTTCCTGTCTTGAATTACCCATCTCCCTGCACTCTGATTAGGTGAGCAGGACTGGATGTGTTTTCATTTGCCTATAGCATCCAAAATATATTGTCTTCCTGCTGGGGACGTCTTGCCTGCCTTGCAGCCTGCTGATCCACAGCACTCTGGGTGAGCAGGGAGCTGGTGAATGGATTATGCCACAGACTCCTGAGCCGTCAGGTGATGGTTGCAGTCCCCTTGACAATTCGTCTGCTTGTCACAGACTATGTATGAGTTTCCGTGGAGGAGCTGCTCTTCAGGAGCAGCATGACCCATGTGAGGCTGCTGATGCGTGTTTAGCAAGGATCCATTTTACTGTGATCTGAACAGTTTTGGTGTAAGCCAAACAGTGAGGTAGGAGAGAAGTGCTGTTTGCGATGTGGGAGCAGAGCAGTTGAGTTCACATACCCCCACAGCAAAGGGATGGGCAGCAGCAGTGTCCTGTGGCTGAGAGGCAAGGAATATTGATTAACATGACATTTAAGTGGAGTTTCTTCTAGTGCACTGGGAGCATTAGTCAAATTCTGCCTTTGGTGCTGAGAAGTAATGAGATAAGCTTTCTTCTTCAGAGAGGTCTCTGCCTGCTGTTGCAAAGTGTTTGGAAGGCTGGGAATGTCCTTTTGTTATCCTGTCAATTCTCCATATCTGATCTCTTGTGCAAAACGCACGTGAAATACAGCCTTGGCTCTGGCGGGCAGCTGAGCTTACAGCCTGTACACCAGTGTTGGCATGCTTATATGGTGGCTCCTGCTCAATGCTTCTCCTTTGCCTTAGATAAATGCTCCTCTAATTGCCTTAGGTGGAGCCCAGCTCCTGATTTCAAAGGGTGACACAGGAAGGATCTGTCCTTTCACACCCTGAGGTCCTTTTCATTAACCTGCGATATTTTAGCACTGGTTCCCATGTCGGTGGCTGATGCTCTGGGTGCGCTGTGGCTTTGCTGCAGGGACAGGGTGCGGGGTTTGTGGGATGCTTTGCAGTTCTGGCCAGGCTCAAGCAGTCCCTCTTTGGGATTCTTGAGTGACAGCTATCAGTTGACATACAGGCCCACAGGGCTCTGGGTTACTAGGTCTTTAAAATAATTTTGTTCAGGGCCCAGACGCTCTTGTATTCCAGGCTTCCCGGGAGGGATTCGTGTTCTGTTTTATTGTTGTATATTGGTTTACCTTATCAGTGCACTCAGCAGGCCGCTGCAGGCTGCTGCTAAGGAACAGCCCTGCTTCCACTCCTGTCTCTCTCTGCTTGTGTTAACACAAGCATTTGTGTGTTCTCAGCTACCATTGACCTGGGAATAGGCCTGGTCCAAAATGAGTTCTTCTAGTTGCTGGGGAAAGGAAGAGCAGCAGTCTGAAGTTGTGCTGGACAAGTGGTTGAGTAACCACAGTCTCTGCCTGGGAAAGCAAATCATGTGGCACTTTGCAGGGGCTAAAAATCCCTGGTACTGTTCCCTTCATGAAAATCTGCACCTTCTCTGCCAACACACTGTCAAGACTGCATCGAGCCTCTACCAGTGCCTCTCTGTGCAGGACAAATTGTGTTGTGCTTCCCTTCTGCAGCATTGGGTCTCACCTGGTGCCTGGTTGTAGATTCTCTCTTTGGTGGGGAGAGACAGCATCATGCCTTTATAACATGATTCTCATAGCATAGCAGCCAGAGAAAGGAGGTTGCTTTCCACATCTGCTAGGGATGGCCCTGTGTACTGCCAGATGCATGCAGTGTAGGAAGAAATGGGAACAGAGAGGAAAAAAACCCAACATCTCTGCTTTGCTTCAGCACAGTCCCCTAGTGCTCACAGGAAAAGCATAACCTTCAGAAAGTTCTTGGAGGTGCCAAGAAATCTGACCAGCTTCCTCTCTTCTTTCTCTTCCTCTCCTTCCCTTGCATGCCAGGAAGTGGTGATAGTGCCTAGCAGACACCATCAGCGTGAGCACAGCTGATGCTGAGCCTTCCACTCCAGGGGTGACAGAGGTTAGGTATCTGCTTTCCCTTGTACTGCAGAGATGGGAGGCTCCTCTTGGAACATATCTGAACCTTGCTGGGATTGTGTGTATCTTTCCTGCTGTCCTTTTGCTTCTCCCTGCTGCAGCCTGTTCTGTTTCTGAAGGCTCTGTTCCCATTTTGACATGGGAGGTGCAACTGTCCCTACTGCCTGCCTCCATTGCCAGGTAGGTTTAGGGAGTGTGTTGGGATTACCTAACTTGGTTAAGGTCTCTGCAGGCTCTTTATGCTGCCTGTCTGGCTGAGCTGTCCTGGCTGACTTCAGGACATGGAGGAGATGAGACTGCATGAGGAGCAGCACAAGGCTGGATGATGAATGATTTGCAGCCCTTGGTGCTGCTCCAGGGCTTGAGGCTGCTGATGCCATGGGGTACTGTGGGAGAGGTCTGCCAGCAGGGTCCCAGGCTCACAGTCCCAAAGCAGCAGGGTGTCATCCCAAGGTTTGTGATGTGCTCTGCGCCACTGAGATAGGAAGAGACAAGCTGTCTGGCCCTTCGGAGAGAGAATCCCGTGTCTGTCATTGCACCCAGGGCTGGGTGAATGAGCAGGGATTTTGCACATTAACCAGGCAGCAGCTGGGCTGAGTGAGCCGGAGGGTGCCAGCTGCAGTGCTCCGGTGCTTCTCCAAAAGCTGTGCCGAGGCAAGTACTTTCCGCTCTCTCACAGCTATTATGAAAGAGTCTGGGTTTGCTGCACCCTTCTCTCCCTTTGCCCTCAGGGCATGCTGGGCTTGTTTGAATTAATGTAATTAGCACATGCCTTATTAGCTCACTAAGGCACAAAGAACTCATGTATATTTGTAGCCAGGTTAAGCAGCCCCTATTAATTTAATAACCGTGTCCTCCTCAGTGCATGGCAACAGTTAATCACTGGTGGTGACTCAGGACCAGCCAGTATGGAGCAAATTTTGGCGAGGTGTATGTGTGTGCGGTTCTGTTTTATTGTGTTGTGTTTTTATTAATGAGCGGAGCTGTGAGGGGGAATTAGCAGCAGGCGCAGTAGATGGAAGGGAACGTTCAATGCAGGTTTACTAAACAACCAGCCCTGGATGTTTCCTATGCTCTACACTGTCGATAGAAACGGATCTGTAGAATGAATCAGCGAAATATGACACAGACTGGGAGGCGGAAATATACAGAAATAAACTTTAGCAACCCACGCTTGAACTCTGCTCCAATCAGGTTATGTACTAGGTACTGATAGTAATTTTGTTTCATGGTCTACTCTATTTCCCCTTGGTGATTCTGAGACAGAGGAAGTGGCTAGTGTATTCTGGTGCTGCCCTTACTGGAGACTGCAAAACAGCAAGGTTCTTGTAAAAGGACAAAAATAGTTGCAAGTAATTTCATTTGCTGCAGCACTGTGCTCCTCAGTTCCTTTTACTGTTCTGGATCTTGCCATGCACATTGCTCAGCTATGTCCCGTGGATGTTTGCTGCCTGATGTTTGGGGGATTTGGTTTGGTTTTTTGGTTGGGTTTGGGTGGGGTTTTTTGGGGTTGGTTTTTTTTTTGCTTCCTTTTTTCACAGAAGCTGCAGGTTATGGTTTATGCTCCACCACCCTGGAATGATGCAGTCTGTGAGTCCAGGATTGTGGCATCTATCTCTGTTCCAGTAGCCCTGAATGTGGGATAGCAAAGCCCTGCATTGATTCTAAAACTAGTGAGTTAAGCATTTTGGGTGCTTTTTTAGCCAAGACCACTATGCATGCACAAGAGACTTCCTGCATTTCTTCTCTTCTTCCCCCTTCTTCAATAATCAGGTCACACTCGTTGTGGTAAGCATAAGCTGGGAGGAGGAGCAGGAAGAGTGGAAAGCTGCTGATGTGCTTGCACAGTTTTAGTCACGTTTTCTACAAGCAACTGTTGGGGTGAGATGCAGGTATTCTGCCTGCTCCTTCTTCCTCTTTTACTTTACTCATTTGCCGTTTCTGCCACGTAAGCTTGGGCTTTCAAGGCTTGGGGCTGTTCTTGGCCATCATGAGTTTGTGCAGAAGCATGACTGAGAAAATGAAGTTGTTACAAAGGCACAACAAAACCCCTTGAAATTGGACTGAAGTGTGTATGTACTTGTAATAATGTGCCCTCTTGCTGCAGCTGGCAGGGGACCAAGTCCCCAGGCTCCAGCAGACATAGTGAGTTCTTCTGGCTTCTATTTGCTGAGAGCCTGGACCTCCTGGGAGACACAGAAGGAAAATAAGTCTGAGATCTCCATGGAGTGACAGGGGATGCACACAAATCTGGCTGCAGCAGGTTCAGCAGATAAATTTATTTCTCCTTTCTTAGAGCCTGTTCTCAGGGGATCCCAATGTTTAAATGAAGGCTCTGCAAGTGGTTAGTGGGGTGAGGAGATGTGATGGGTGAGGATCTGCAGGGGTGCCCATGTGCAGTTCCTAACAGGTTCATTGCAGGGGGGAGAAAAAAACCAAAGAAAGTCTGGGGGAAGATAAATACCTGCTGGGTGTACCTCAAACGCTGGCCAGAGATGGTGATTTCCCTCCCCCATCCCCCTTTTTCCTTTGTTTCAGGAGCAGGAAGGGACACTGCTTGGCTCATGCTGCCTCAGAGCTGTGGAATGCTTGGTACACACCAAGATAGGAGGCATTTTCCCGGACAGCTTTTTTAGCCAATGTTGTGGCTTTGTTTGGGATGGAGTTAATTTTCTTTCTAGTAGCTGGTACAGTTTTAAATTTAGCATGAGAACAATGTTGATAACATGCTGATATTTTAGTTGCTGCTAAGTACTGCTCACTCTAAATCAAGGACTTTTCAGTTTCCCACGCTCTGCCTAAGAAGCTGAGAGGGAGCATGGCAGCAGGAAAGCTGTGACGTAGGTACCATCATGGAAATGTGGTGGGATGACTGGCATGACTGGATTGCTGCAATGGATGACTGTAAGCTCTTCAGAAGCGACAGGCAAAGAAGGAGAGGCAGTGTTTGTCTATTAGGGAGTGTTTTGACTGTTGAGAGCTCAAGGGTAGTGATGATAAGGTTGATGATGACCATGTGGGTGAGAATCAGGGGAAGGCTAACAGGAGACATCCTGGTAGGAGTCTGTTACAGACCACCCCACAGGATGAAAAGACAGGTGAATTTTTCTGTAAGCAACTGGCTGATGCTTCATGATTGTTAGCCCTTGTTCTTGTGGGAGACTTGCTGGATGTCTGCTGGAAGCTTGACACAGCAGAGACAAGGCAGTCTAGGAGATTCCTGGGCTGTGTGGAGATAACTTCGGACACAGCTGGTGAGAGAGCCTTCCAGGGGTGCTGCCCCCCAGACTTGCTGTTTACAAACAGAGAAGGGCTGGTGGGAGATGTGGTGGTTGGATGCAATCTGGGGCACAGTGACCATGAAATTACAGTTTTCAATTCTTGATGAAGTAGAGAAGGAAGTCAACAAAGGGGTCCAGAGAGGCTGAACATACTTCAAGGAGGAAATCTTAAAGATGCAGGATGCTCCTATGTGCCAAACGATGAGACAGCAGGGAAGAAGACTGCCCTAGTTGAACAGGGAGCTTTTGCAGGAACCCGGGGGAAAGAAAGAGGGTTTATGACATTTGGAAGAAGGGGCAGGTGACTCAGGAAGAATACAAGGATGTTGTTAGGTCATGTAGAGAGAAAATTAGAAAAGGTGAAAGCTCAGCTAGAGCTCAGTCTGGCCTGTGCTGTGAAAAGTAATAAAAAGCTTTTTCATAAATACGCTAACAACAAAAAAGAAAGCAAAAAAAATCCCCATCCTTTACTGGATGCAGAGAAAACAGCAACAAAGGCTGAGAAAAAGACTAAGGTGCTTAATGTCTTCTTTGTCTCAGTCTTTACCACTGAAACTGAACATCCTCAGGGCAACTGGCCCCCAGAGCTGGTAGGCAGGGAAAGAGAGCAGAAAAGATCCCTGCAATCCAGGAGGAAGTAGTCAGTGGCAAGGGTGCTGATGGAGCTGGCAGAGCAGCTCACGAAGCCACTGTCCATGCTAGCCCCTGGGAGGACTGTCAGCTCTGAGTCCACACTGGGCACAGCAGTGACCTGAGCTATGAGTCCTTCCCCTCTGCAGCCTCCGGTTTGGCCACTGTGAACCAGCACCATCCCAGGACCACACACTTCAAGGCATCCAACAGGAAGGGCTCTGTGGTTGGTTGAGTGTTGCCCTGGTGAGGTACTGCTGCAATCTGGCCTGAAAAGATGCTTATTCCTTCCAGCAGGGTCACTGGCACCCCTTTCTTTCAGCGGAGAAAGCTGAGAGCCAAGAGCCCTGGTTTCATTGCTGGTGTGGAATGAATAGTCCTTTTCAGGCCTCCAGACCTCGGCTCAGTGCTCTGCCTCGTTTCTATGGAGTGAGTTAGAATCTGAGCCTTAACTTTCTCTTGGGCTTCTTGGTTGGTTGTTTTTCTGCTTTGTACATGGTGATTCTTTTAAACTGGGAGGGGGAACTCCTTTCTACTCTCTTGGCCTCTTGGACTTGCTCTGTCTCCCACCTGCCAGACTACCAAAAGCTGTCTTCTTTCTCCAGCTAATGCTGCATGTCTCTGAAGCTCATACAGAGAACAGATCCAGAGGAAGGTGGATTCAAAGATTTTTAGAATCACACCAGTTCAACATGATTTCTCAAGTGGCGCTTGGAAAGAGGCATTACTGGCAATAAGCACCCACTAATGTTCAGTCCAAGATGCACTTGCTTGTACAGCAGCATGATCGTGTGCAGGCCATTTTACTGTCAGTTAGCTTGTGCTTCTACTGTTGGCTCTACAGCTGCAAAATAACCTAGTCCATTATAATATTAATTTAAATAATAATTTTATGTAGATGTTGCTACATGTATGTATATGTACAGTTAATTGTGTTTGTATATGGATTACCTGTTCTGTAGCTACTTCTTACAGATCCCTTTGAATTGGTGGAGGGGCTTACGGGTTTCCACAGACCACAGATTGGCATCCACCACTATTTTCAAGCAAGTGCCTGGGTTTGAATTTTTGGTCTGGCTATATTATGCCCTGGCCTGGTTTGACCACATGAAGGTTCTATGATGAGATGCATGGAAAGGGTTTTTGGCCCTCTGGCACCTACTCCAAGACAGTCTGCCTTTGAGCATGGGTAGTTGTCCTAAATTTAGAGGCTTGTTTCATGTGTTGTAATTGTTCAGAGGAATGGCAGGGCAGCAGGGCAGCATGCTTGATGTGGCATTTGTGCAGAGTAGAAGAGCCAGGTCTTTTGAGACTTGATGCAATTGCCTTTTTGAGAACTTTGAGAGGAAGCAGGTTGAGATGGGAAGAGCATCAGCAGCTCCCATGGGTTTCCTTTGCTCCTCTCAGTCTTGCCAGGGGTTCTGTGAGCACTTTTAGACCTGTTTTCTCCCTCCTGGGTGGGAAGATACTGCCTTAAGAGAGTGTTTTAATATGTTGTCCTCCAGCGGAGCTGGACTCTGTGTTCTCAGTAAGATGACTGCAAGCTCATTTGTCCTGCTGAAACCTTCCCTCTGGTTCCTTTAGCTTGGCATCTCCAATGTCTTTGATATCAAAACTTCCCATGTGAGCCCTGGGTGAGTCACTTCTCCTAAGGGCTGTCTTTACTCATCCCATCTTGCAGCTCAGTTGCAAAACCTGTAGGACAGGGACTTTCTTTGACTGAAGGTCAGAGCAGCCCCTAAAATCACAGATCCCAGGTAGGCACTGGCGTCTTTTGGCATGCTGCAGTACTGATACCCGTGCCCAGCTTCAAGATGAGCGTTAGCTTTCCGTCTCTCAATCCAGGGCAATTTCCCAAGACATGCAAAGTTGAAGGGTATATCTGGTGTTTGTTCCAGACCAGCACAAGCCTGTTCCCTAAGTCTTTCTGTCTTGGCAGATGGCTTGACAACTCAATGTCAAAGAGATCATGCTGATGCAAGAAGAGGCCTCCATGGGACTCCTTTTGTTAAGCAATAGGGCAAATGTCTTCTGCAATTTAAGTAAATTGCTGGGGTTTTGGCCTGGAGAAGCTCTCCAGGTCAGGAAGGCACTTCTCTTGCTGCTCATAGTGCCTTTTGAAGGCCTTGCTCCAAGCTTTAGCTCTCACAGAGGTAATGGCAGGTGCTTGTTTTGACTTACTGTGCAAGGTTTCTCAGCAAAGTAGGCAAAGTTGCATGATTCTGTACTGGGAGTGGGGGGCCAGGCTATGCTTCCAGCAGGATAGAGAGCCCAAAGGGGAGGGAGTGGGAAAACTAGGTGTGTTCCTCCCTCCTGCACCCTAGAGGCAGGAAGTTCCCCACCTGCTTCCCTGCTGTTTTGTCCCCTTGCTTTCCAGTGATAAGTGCTGCTCCACTCACTTTGATCCTTGCTTTGGAGTCAGCAGCTGTGTTGGCTTTTCCCAGTGTGGCTGAGACCAGGCAGACAGAGGGGCAGTTGCCAGGAGCAGTCAAGGGTCTGTCTGATGCCTTTGGTAACTCCTTTGCTTTGCAAGGAGGTGACCCTGGTGACTGAGGGCATCAGGCAAATCTTGGCTGCTGTTGTGTGAATCTCCTGTAGTCTCAAGTAAATCCTGGTGGAGAGGATAGTTGCACCAGTGTGCATGCAGTATCAGAATATAGGATATTGCTGTAGTCCCAGGATTGGACAATATCCTACTTGCAGGATTGTCCCCTGGGACGCTGTTATACACTGTCCAAATAACCCTGTTGTAACTCCTCTTCTGTTGCAACATTACGGGTGACTACACTGGTTTGGATATGGTGAGTAAGTACATCTGCTAAGATGTTGGACTGTTTTTGTTCAAGGCTTGTTTTTTTCCTAAGATGGAATGTTGTCATAGGCACAGGGTGTTCCTCAGGCTGCCGACTGTGGTTTGAAATCCTTCTGAAGGTGAAGGGCAAGTCAGCGGCAGAGCTGAAATGAGAGCTCAGGAGTCTACTGCTAATCAGGAGTTTTGTTCCTCTTTTTCCCCTCTGTGGGCATCCAGGTAAATTTATACTGCTGCCACCTGCAGTTGCAAAGCTAAACATCTCTGCAAGATGCCCTCAGCCGGGGAACTTGCCTGTTCCTTTGTGGCACACAGGAGATGTTTCGAGGTATTCTCTCATCACAAGGTCTCGCAGCGTGAAGTTAAGGCTCCCCAGTGTGCAGGGGGAGTGGAGGCTGGATGTGGCAGCAAAGTTTGCCTGCAGTTTTGCAAGGGTGCCAGCCTGACTGTTCTCATGGTGATAGGAGGGGGTGGAACAGGGACACCCATCCCAACCAACCTGAGGGAAACTGCACAAGACAGAGGTCAGTCGTGGAGGATGGGAAGGGACTGAGGGTCCTTGCAGGGGCTGTTAGGGAGGAATGCCCTTTGTGCTGAGGCTCAGCATCCCTGTGCCTTGCCAGCTGAGAGGGCACTGTGCCACTGAGCCTGTCCCCAGAGCGTGTGAGCAGCCAATGGTGCAGGCAGCTGGCATGGCACCTCCCCGCTGGGACTTTGGTCTTTTATTACCTGGGGCACGGGAGGAGAACTGCTCTGGGCTTGGTGCTTTTATAGCCCAGAGTGGTACGGGTACAGCTGGCTGCTGACCACAGGGCAGGTGAGTTTGTGAGTTTGCGTATGCAGCCCCGGGGCATCTGTCTTGTGGCAGAATGGCAAGAAGGGGCCGTGCTGTTCCCCTGCAGCTGGAGAGGCTGTCTCTGACAGTGGGGAGCATTCACCAGCGTGTTCGAGAGCTGCATTGTTTTCTTGGGGACTAATGCCTTGCCAGGTCCTGCAAGGAAATTCACAGCAGTCCCTGCTTTCAAGGGCCTAAAGGCAAGCAAGCAGCAGGTTAAACTGCTACCTATTCCCTCCAACTCCTCTGTCCTAAAATGTCTTGGGCAAGCGAGAGCCAAGTTGACAGCTTCTCCCCAGGTGACATTACCTGGTGTCAACTCCCTTGTGCACTTTGTGCGTGTCATGCATTTTAAAAAGCAGCTTCTCTCAGGAAATATTTGCAGTTTCATTTGGCATTCCTTGAACCTTACTGTGATGGCAGCTTTGCTCCACTCATTAACAAAATTTGCCAGTGGCCACATCTTCAGATGCATTTGTGCTGTAAAGGAGCGTGTGCTGCTCCCAGAGGGTTTCTCCTCTCCCAACAGGCACCCGTTGCTGGTTGCTTCTCAATACTATCTCTGATTGAATGTGTGGCTGTGTCCTTTTGACACAGTGGATGCTGGCACAGCTTTGCTTCCTCTGCTCACCCTCTGAGTCCTGCTTCTTGACATCAGCTTTTCTCACTGGGGCTTTGAGTTTGTCTGCTCTCAAGACAAATGGAAATATGTGCAAAGGAGTCCTGACTTCCCCTTCTGCTGTTTATTCTTCAGTCAAGGCTGTAGTTTGGAAGTTGGCTTTCAGTGACAGTTTCAGCATGTGCTGGCCTCCAGTTCTATCTCATTCCTGCCTGTCTGCTCGGCACAAATGTTTATGCTGGCATGAAATCGGGGATGGGAACACGTTTGGGTGTAGGGAAAAGACGGGTTTGCTTTCTTCGGCCGCAGCACCAGCTGACACTTGCTAAAGGTTTTCTGTCAAACTGGCAGCCTGTGTGTGCTCAGATAAATCAGCATGTGCAGCAGACTGAGCCCAAGAGGATGTGCTCAGCTGCACTGGGGCTGCTGGGGAGGGGATCTGGAAATGGGAGTGCTGGCAGAGGGCAGAAGTGAAGAGCTGGCCTCTGAGAGGTGTAGGGGGTGCTGCTGGCAGGACTGGGGAGCTGGTGGACTTGGAGGATAACAGCTGTGGCTCTGGCAGCCTGGCAGGGGAAGAGTGGGAGAAGGAGGGTGCTGCACCCATCTCAGAAGCGGGGTAGAGCAGTAGCATCTGGGGGTAGAGATGGCAGCCCACATCTGTAGGGCAGTGTGGTGGCACTAAGTGCAGTGAGCAAGGTCAGAGAGGTGTGGGTAAGTTTAACCTGTTTCTTCTCCTATGATGTCTTGGCTTATGGAGATGTTGGGTGCCTGTATGTCCAACCCAATCTTGCTTGTGTGACACATTAATGAGACACGAGGAAGTCTGTATTCTGCCCTCCATGCCCCATGCTGGGCTGTGATTCTCTAATAAGCACTTTTCCTTCAGGTGATAAGGCGAGGATTGAAGGTTGAGAGTTTGGGGCCACTCCATGCCCCAGGCTGATTAAGAGAGCAGGTACAAAGGTTGGCCTTCCTGGAGAAAGCCTCAGTGTTGGGGTTGTGTGGGAGATGTGTGGCATGGCAGGGGAGAAAAATAGCACCACTTTGCCAGTGGCTTGGGCTGTGAGGACCAGACACATCCAGAGCTGGCCAGGATTGCACTGTGGTATTTCTAGCCTGGCTGCTCTGTCACTGTCTGGAGCTGACTTTTGGGAGGTGAGAAATAGGAAAGGCTGGATTGAGGAGGCTCCTGAGCTACTTACATGTGTCAGCGTGAGCTTCAGGCCATTTGCACTGCTTCGGTGTGCGTGTGGCTCTGAAACCAATTTGCCCGATCATTTTAATAAATGTAAAAAGGATGTCCTGGTGTGCAAGTAATGGGGCATTAATCCGTGCCTAGCTGTGTTAACAGCACTCTTGGAAGGAAATACTCCCATGCTGTTCTCACTCTCTTAATTACGGGACGTTCAATTTAGGATCCCCTTCCATGAGGGCTGCTCAGTCTCTTTGGCTTTCAGGTGGGTTTCTGGTGACTCCTGTTTCCCCAACCCACCTGGTACCAGTTTCCACCCAGATCCTCAGCTCCTTTTACTGTGCAGGATCCCAGTTCCAGCAGTGCCACTGTCCTCCTGAGGTTTAACCATACCAAGACTTTCTGAGGCATCAGCACCTTTTTGGTGCTGCAGGTTTGTCTGCTGCCCCAGTTCAGGTGCTGATAGGAGATTTCCTAGGAAGATGCAGGCCCTGCTCTCTGACACTACTCCCACAGGAAGCCTTGGAACTACACCCTGCTTGGCTGCAGATGCTTGCCTGCTTTTATGTGCAGTTTTTGGCTCCTGAGAGCAGTGTGTTCCTGGGAAGATATACTTAGGTCTTTACTTAATCTCTTTCCTTTCTAGGTTAAATGTATAATGTTGTTCTGGATTCGTTTTTAAATGTCCTATAAAATTCCTGGCATTCTCTTCCTACCCTGTTTTTCCCCCTCTTGGATTGCAGAACAGTAGCAGCTACCTGGAAGCAAATGGGGTCTGGCTCTGCGCAGAAACTCCCTGGCCAGGGCACTGGAGGCTTCATCATTCACCTTCTTTTAAAGGGACTCAGGGAATTGTGTAGATTACAGCAAAGTGGTCAGACAGAGCTTGCAGTTACTTCGGGTTTGTTTTGCAAATGGTCATTTGTTGGAGCTCTGTTTAAACAAACAGAGCTCAAATAAGCTTTTCACTTCAGTGCATTAAAATCCCTTAATTCATTAAAATCCCCTGGCCACAGACATTCAGGCCTCTGCTGTGCCAGGTGCTGTTTAAACAGTTATCAAGTGCTGGTGTCTGCTGTAAAATGATCACATTGTTCGTTTCCCGTCACTCGTCCGCGAGTTGAGTGGCTTTTGTTAGGGGGAGATGATACTAGTCCTGGTATTTGCTGGCTATAGAGCCAGCACCAAGGAAACCTGTAACTTTGCCCAGTTTTAAACCCAGGAAGGTTGTTTTTACCCTGTCTTGCTGTGCAGCTGCAGCAGGAGCATCTGTTCCCTGGTGGAAAGCAACAGCAGTTTTCTAGTTGGATCAGACAGCTGGGGAGGGTTCTGTAGTTACCTGCCAGGTGGAGAGCTGAAGCCAAAAGGAAAAAGGGGAGAGAGAACTGAACTCAGCTGTCCCAAATCCCTCTTGGTGCAAAGGGACTCCATCACCCTACTTGTGTCAGCAGGTAAGAAACAGCTCTGTGATGTATTTATGTGTCCATCTTGGTCTCTCATTCTTTTGGCTACCTGACTGTGGTGAATATTGGCAGTCTTGCTGTCTTTTCTTGCTGTTGCCCTTTGTGATGGGTGCCTGTCCTCCTGAATGCCCCTCTGCATTGAAGGGTACAGCAGGGGCACCAAGGGGGGAGTTTTGCCAGAGCTTGGAGCAGACTGTCAGGACCACTTGGTGCATGTATTTTGTCAGAGCTATCTCAATAAACACAAGTTTATTGAGGGTGTGGACATTATCGAGTGAGTTTTCATGATTCACTGGTTAATTTGATAGAAAATTAGACTAACCTAAACCAAACTGCCCTTATGGACGTGCATATGAAAGCGTATGTAGTGAAGGGTATAAGTGATTCTCACTTGGAAAATGCAGATTTAGCTGATCTGGAGTTTTTTAAGGTCTGCAGGCACAGATCAGTTGAGATCAGGTAAACTGTCTGAAGAGGGGTCACAGGAGGTATAACAGCATAGTGGGTGAGGTTTGTGTGCAGTGTTTTGAAGAGGAGTCCCTTTCCTTAGGGAGCTAGCTCTGTGTGCTGGTCTCTCACAGCTTTAGGTGAATGTGGGACTGCAGAAAAGACAATTGCAGTTTCATGTTGTCCGATAGTGGGACAGTACATATGGTTTCATGCTGTCCTGTCCTGTCCTTGGCACTTGATATAACAGGAGGTAGACCTGAACTCTTTCCCATACCTGTTGGCACCATCACTGGGTCTTTGCTCTTTCAAGGACCTTTTGTTCTCAGGAATAGACTGAGGCCCAGAGGTATCTGCAGAGCAGAAGTGTTGGCCCATAAGCCACCCTGTTGGGTGTGAGATTCTATGTGGCTTAGGAAATCTGCAATTAAGGAGCAAATTCCATTCCAGAGGCAAAGGGCAAAAATAATTCCTTTGCTTCTGGCTCAGCATCCAGGCGGCAGGTGAAAGTGAAGCAGCAGGAAGTTACACATAAAGTGTAGCATAGCACGGCATAGCGTAAATCTCATTCCCAGGCTGGAGGTGAAGAGATGAAGACAAACTTCGAGAAAACTGGAAGTTGTAGTCACTTCTGAAATTTTCTCTGGTGTCCAGATTTCTTTG
Organism: Entomyzon cyanotis; assembly: GCA_024500445.1. Taxonomy (NCBI): domain Eukaryota; kingdom Metazoa; phylum Chordata; class Aves; order Passeriformes; family Meliphagidae; genus Entomyzon; species Entomyzon cyanotis. The sequence goes on along the minus strand of JAKEPQ010001030.1, from coordinate 44,798,326 downwards.
TATGGCGACTTCTACCAGCTCTCATTAAACAGTAACAGTTAGGAGTCTTAGAGAGAACTGGCTCCTGCAGTCTGGCACTGAGCTGAAAAGAGCGGTCCAAAGGGTGAAGTGGCATCAGTAGGAATGGGAGGCAGAGGCATTACTTACAAGAGAATGTTGGCACAAGACTGAACATGGGCTATCTGTTTTAGCTTGGAAATAGAGGAAGGATGGTAACTTCTGGAAGAGCAGTATTTTGAAGACTGTCCTTTGGACACAGGCTGTATGTGTTAGCGGGAAGTGCTGAGAGTCTTGCGATGACACATTATTGTTGTGGGGTGGCTGGGTGTACCTGCAGAGGGTTGGGGATCTACATAGTATGGTGTGAAATGTCCCCTTGAAGTTTGAGACAAGTGACAGACACTGCTGTCCTGGATGCCAGGCAGAGCTTGTGTCCTGCCTGGCTGCTGCCCGTCCTCACATGCTGCTAGAACCTGACAACTCTGGCAGCTCTTCCCTCCATATGTCCTTGTATATTTATATACACTCACACACACATTTATAAGGCTCCCTCTGGAGCTCAGTCTCCTCTTTGAGGAGGTCAGGTGCTCCCTTAAGTGACTTGTGCCTCAGCTGTCCTAACCCTATAGCCTGCCCGCCAAGTAACACCTGACCTTTAAGAAGAGTGTAAATGTCTCAGCTTTGTGTCCTTGGTGTCTTTCTGTCCTTTCCCAGGAAGAAACGGAAGTGAAAAAGAAGTGGCTGAAAAAGAACGATTTGAAGGAACGGATTCATTTCTTAACAAGATCAAATTTGAATTAAATGGCTGATAAACAGATCAGGTAACTTTTAATTTTTTTAAATTGTGCTTTAAGTTTTTCTGTCAAAGTCTTTAAAACTTACTTCCGTCTTAATCCAGGAGGTTGGAGGAAATCACTTGATCATCTCTTCTGGCCTTAAACAGTTCAGATTCTTTCTCTTCTCATTTCTTACTTGCTGTTTTTTAACCTTCTCTTATTTTCTGTCTCTGCCATGTTGTCACATCTCTGCTTTCTTCCATTCTTTTTTCCCATTGCCTTTTTCTTTCTGCCCTCTGCTTTCTGCCGTGCCCGAGTCTGGTCCTTTTTGTTTCTTTTTTCAAAGGTCACCCTGACCTGCTGACTTCAGCTGCTGGCATCAAGGGAGCAAAGCCAGGTCTTTGACAAGCCAAGGATGCAGCACTTGTAATGACAAAGTCCACACAGCCTTGTGCAGCCATGTGCCCTTATTCTAAAGACAGACAAGGTTTGAGTGGTGGCAGGAACATGAAGTACCAACAGTGATCAGTGACACTTCTTAGCACAGTGGGAACTTAAGAGCATTGGTCCCAGTAAAGGCTGGATTTGAGTCTTCCTCAAGATGAACTGGGATGCATTTCGTGGAAAGACACAGTTCTACCCTTTGCTTCCTAAGAACTTTGTCAGGTGGATCTGCACAGTCCTCATATGGGTTTAACTTTTTGCTGCTTGTGAAGTTGCCCGAGCTAAGTGACTCCTACATGCTGTGGGATTCCTGTGGGGTTTTTCGTGATGCTTTTTTAACCCCTACATTTCCAGATTACCAACTCAGGACAGGTGGGGTGAGTGGATGAATGAAATCTGGTGACAGGGGGACAGGACTTGGCAGTGCCTGAATGCTGCAGGCAAGAGGGCTACGCCTTCTTAGCATTTGCCATGATTAGGATATCTTCCTATACGTCTGTCCTCTGCAAATGTAAACAGTCCTGAGCTGTGCTGATAAAAAGACAGCATTGTGGAGTGTTTGTGTGCCTAGATTTGTCCATAATCTGCTACCCAGTTTGGAGAGCACTTGGAACTCTTCCAACACACCCATGAGGGGATGCTGGGATTCGCCTCCATTGAGCCTGGCAGATCTGTGTTCCTGATAGCCTCATCAAAGCAAAATAACCAGACGTCTGTGACTGTCTGAAGCTTGGTATTTTGTAGGAAGAGGAGACGTGTCCTACGAGATGTGCCCTGGCCCCTCCAGTGTGCTCTTGACAGTGTGAGCTGGAGCTTGCTGGCTACAGGGACTAGTTAAAAGGGCTGGGGAGAAGCACTAGAAGAGAAGAGCTCAGATGCCTTTGTATTCCTTCTTGTATTAAATTGAGCAAATGGCTTTATTTGCATGTTAGCTTGTCTTGTCCCTGTTTCACTAAGCCCTGCACATGTAGGCAGGGAGAGGCAGTAGCTAAATAGGACAGAGAGACCAGGCACAGTGGATTCTTATCCCTTGAGAGAACAGAGAGCACTGATGTGGGAAGCGGGATGACTCAGTCACGGGGGAAAAAGCTTTTGATTCAGGTGCAACGGCCCTTGTCTCATGTTCTTCTCTGTACCTCAAATCTCTCACCTCTCCTGCTCTGGTTATCTCTCCAATTGATGGGACCACGTGTCTGCAGTGGCCACAGGCAGCTGAGCCAAGGAGAGCTGTTTCTGTCACCCCTTAGCAGAACAAGATTGATAGCAAAAGACTGAAATCAACAGCAGTGATTTGCTGCAAGGTGAGATCAAGGGCACTGCATTTCTGCATCAGTGCATGTGGAACTTAATCTCAGTGTCTTGCTGGGTCCTGTCCCATAGTGCAGCCATACTACCTTCTCTCTGCAGTGTGCATGGGGAAATCTGGATGGTTAGATTCAGCTGTGATTGGGGTATTGAGCAAGGGTTTCTCCCCCACAGATAGAAGGAGAGGCTGTCTGCAGCCTCAAATTTTTGGCTTACCCAGGTGTGACCCCTTTATTGCTGGGGTCTGTGCTGAAATTGGGGAGTCTCTTGCACTTACAGGAACAGCAGGCAGGATCTTTGTGTCTGTGTCTCAGTCCCACCTGATACAAACCCTGTGATGATTTCACTGTTGGAACAGGTTGAGAAAGGCAAGTGTTTGCCTGTCCCAGGTGTTTCAGGGACACTTAGAGAAGTGATGACAGTGCTGAGGCTGGAAAGGGGCACTGCTTATGTTTCATAGTCTGTGACCTGCCAACAGTGACTTCAGAGCTGAATTTGGGGAGGCTGAGGCGATCCTGTCTTGAAATACCCTGCTTCCCAATGGTGTCTCCATCTAGACACACTTTTATCTGGTCTCTGACCTCCTCTTTCAGTGTGACTGGGTTAAATAAGGAGAGCATCATGATGTGAAGCTTACTGTTTGAAATTTTCCCATGTCTTGAGAAAAGTTGAGTGTAGGAGTTTGCAGGCAAATCTATTCCCTTCTCAGACTGTGGCACAAAGATCCCTGAGGCAGCAGTCTGGAGCTGGTGAGATCTGGTAGCCTGGCTCTGCACTGAGCTCGTGCACTGATTTGGGCTTGCCTTCTTAAGATACTGTGCTGATTTAATCTCAATCAGCACTGTCTAGTTTGGAGTTGTAGGCTGAGCTCAGATCTGTCTGCCTCTCTTTAGCACCTCTTCCAGCCATGCCAGCCCTGGGGCTGTGTGTGTGTTGTATCATGCAAGTGTTGAGGACAAAGGAGCTTTGGCTGCAGGACAGCAGAGGCTGAAAGGAGTGTGTTCAGGTGTGTCGGTCCTGAGGTATCAAGATCATGCTTAGCACTTGTGGACAAAGTCTTTTATTTTTTTTTCCATCCCTCTTTTGTCTGCTTTGCTCAGGGACTCTTCAAGTTGAAACCTTGTCTCCATATCCTGCCTTTCCCTCAAGCATGGCTGCTTATTGATCCTCTGTGGAATTGCTCCTTGATGCAGAGTGCTCTGGAGTGCTGTTGGGGGCAACATGTTTGCAGGGCTTCACCCCCACCGAGCCTCGGCCAGCCTCACCACTGCTGCTTCCAAAGGGTAATGCAGTCTGTCCTGCTATCCAGAGCAGCAAGTCATTGGCATGAAAGGCAGCGTGGCTGTTCCCCTGACGGGAGGATAGGCCTTGCAGGCTCACTCAGCTGCAATCTAGGACTGCTGTCAGCCACAGTTTAATATCTGACACATCCTGTGTTCAGGGAGCCATAGCCTGTGCTTTATTGGAGGGAGCTGACTCAAACAGGCTTTCTTTGTCTCTGTTTGTAGTGGTTTATTGAGCATGTAAGTGCAGGACATTTTTCTTAATTGAATTTGCTGGGAACCCATGTTTAGCTGATGTGGCTTTCACTCACTGCCACTTGCAAGAATTCTCTGTGGGAACACAAAGGCGAGTGGAAAAAGCCCCGTGTTTTGGAAGCAGGTGCAGCAAGCCAGGTTTTGATTTCCCCCAGAGGTATGAGCTCACGTCTCTGCATCTGCAGCTGTGCAGGCTGCTAGCCCACTGGTTTCGCCAGGCTGCTGCTTTGTGTGTGTTCCCCTGGCCCTGGGCAGTGGGTCTGGAAGCAGTGTCCTGTGGCTGCAGCCGTCTGCTCCATGGCTGCCAGCTGGGAGCTTCTGCTGGGACTGCTCCCACATGATGGTAGCAGCTGATGTGTCATGAACCTCTCATTAGCTGCGGATCTGATTGTGGTGCAGGAAGGCGTTTGTCAGTGAACCTGCTGGCTTGGATGCCATCGGCCCCCACTATCTGTGTGGCAGATGGTCCAGCACTCAGTCTTTTCTCCTCTAGGGAGAACAGAAATCCCTGGGTCCTGGGCAATAGGATTTTTTCCTGCTCTTAACAATGTGTGGGTTAGGTATTTGGCTCCACTCCACTCATCAGTGATTTGTCCTGATGGCATGTGCTGCTTTCTCTGCCTCCCCATATATACAGCAGGAACCAAACTTTGCTTTGTGGAAGATCTTCCTTTGTGCTGGGGGAGGGTGAAGACAGCCTTGTCTCACAGCAATGCATTAACTCTGGTTATGCAAAAGAGCTCAGCTCTTTCCTCTTTCCCTTCCCTGATGTTACCCAGTGCTAAGACATCTGTTTCTCCCTATCTCACCCCCTTACAGTTTACCTGCCAAGCTGATCAATGGAGGGATAGCTGGGCTGATTGGGGTCACCTGTGTATTTCCCATTGACCTGGCAAAAACTCGCCTGCAGAACCAGCAGAATGGGCAGCGGATGTACGCCAGCCTGTGAGTACCGCCTGCATGGGCACCATCCTTCGGGGCTTTCAGCAGGGAGTCCTTCCACTTTGTTACCTCTTTCAGGTGAGCTCAGCATCACTAGGAACTGGGCTGTCCTCAGGAAAGCCAGGGGACAGTCCAGAACCAAGCTGTGCTAGAGCAGATAAAACAATCAGAGCAGCTATTGAGGCTGCTGAGCCAAGCAGATGAACCCTCAGCAGAGGGCACATCTGTTTGCATCCATGTTCACTACTGCCAGAACTAGTGTTACCTCTCTCTGCTTCTCCTCACCATCTTTTCCTCTTTCATTTGAGGAAAATTTGAGGCAGAGTGCGAATAGGAAGGCAATGCTGTTTATCTTGATGGCTTTAGTCTCTGTGCCTCCTTGCTCTAGCTGATGACATGAGCTTAGGCTGTAGGCTCTGGTGCTTCTCTTGACAGTTCCCGTGCTGTCTGCTCCCTGCACTGTTGGTGTGCCCTGGCTTGTTGGCAGGATGTGGCCTCCCATCTTGCTTTGCCTCCCCTTTTGTTGTGTCCCGCTCCTGCTGTAGATTGCTTCTCCTCCCTGAGGATCAGTTATCCTCCTGACCTGACATGTGACAGCTACAGGAGTTTGGGCAGGATGGAGAACTTGTAGGCTCCCCTTGGGACTGCATGCCAGGATGTCTCATGCCTAGAAGGGAGCTTGGTAGGAGAGAGGCTTTTAACCTCCAGCAGTCAAGTGCAAATCTGTTTCATAGCTAGGAATTTCTGTGAGATGAGGGGGCTGTTAAGGAATTTACCTTGTATGTTTGAGCTGGCTTCTTCTAAGAAAGGGAAAGGCTGAGATTTTTCTAAGAAATGCTCCCCACTTACAAAGGCTTATTTTTCTGGAAATACTATGTGCCCATCAATACCAGATTTCCTGTTTACACCCATTACCTGGTGTCTGCTGAACACCCAGGGAGGCAGAAAGTTAATTTAAAATGTTAGCTGTCTTACTTTAAAATAGCATGCCTTACTTGTGCTTGGTTCAAGAGATCTTTGGCATCAGGGGAACCTTTCACTTGAAAAAGACAAAGACACTGGAGGAGTCCTGAGGGCTGGAGAGAGCTTGGCTTTTGGGTTGTGCTGCCCCAAGTATGTTATGTATCGTTTTAGTTGGCTGTTGGCTCCCTTTTTCCAGGGAGAAAAGAAAGCTGGATGTGGCTTTGGCTGCATCTTGTTCTGCTGCAGCACATACATGCACAAGCACCTCTCCCTTCCCCTATGGCCACAGCAAGTACCCGTCCCTTCCCAAAGACCCTAAAGCTACCTTCAGCCAGCATCCAGGCTTCATGCAGCTGTGGTCCAGAGAGGGAAACTGCCAGGGAATCTGTGCTGCCTTCCTGAACTGTGCCCTTGGATTTGCTAGGTATGGTTGTCTGTGCCTTGAAAAGCCTTAGAGCCATTCCAGTGTTCTGCATGGTTTTCCCGTTTATAATAATGTGTTTGCAATGAGGAAGGTGACAGTTTTCCCCTTGGAGCACAGCACCCTGCCATGCTCTCCTCAGCGTTGCTGCCTGAGTGCTTACTGCCTGCTGTGGGACCTGATGTGTTAAAAGTAAGTGCTTTAATCTGTGTGGGAGGCCACAGATGACTGAGTGTTCAGGTCATCTGGTGTTTGTGTGCCTTGTGTCAAATTCCACGGAGTAAGTCAAACAAGTCAGCATGGGGGGTTTTGGCCCCCCTTACTTCCTTTCTAGAGCTGGATTTAAAAATGCATACATGGGGATCTGCTTGTTAGAGCATCTCATGCACGTTTGCCACAGGGACCCTGGATAAACAGCAGTGACACTTTTCCCTTTTGTGTTTCTAGAAAGCAGACAGCACGTGCAGGGCAAGCCAGGGGATTCAAAGCCCCTGTGAATTAGGGGTTGAAATTGGACTCAGGCCTCAACAATGGCACATTCAGAGGCTGACGCAGTTCCCATCTCAGCTGAGGGTTTTGCTGACAGAATGTAAATGGAAACCACTCCAAGAAATTTGCTTTGTTTTTCTCTGCACTCACCCACCTTTGACGTCCTGTGGTTCATCTCCCTCTGTTTTGTTTGCAGGTCTGACTGCCTCATTAAAACAATTCGGTCGGAAGGCTACTTTGGCATGTACAGAGGTAAGTACAGCTGACTCAGGCACAGCACAGCTTTTGCATTGGAAGCACTGGTGCATAAGTAGGAGGAAAAGCTCTGTTCTCTGGCCTGTAAAGCAGTAACCTGGCAATATCCCAAGAGGTTGAACAGTGCAGCTGTTTCTGAAAATAAACTCCTCCATGCAGGTGTCTATTCAGATATCTATCACTGAGGGCTTGAGTCGCCCTCATGACTGTTTTGGTGTTAAACCTTACCACTCACTGAAGTTCATCTTTACTAGCTGTTTAAGTGAAGCTGCTGGACTTTGTTTCAGGACTGTATGTTACGTTTCCCAGCTTGGGCATAGTAACTTTTAACAGAGGGGCAGTAGCAAACCAGCTCTTGAAGTTCTGTTGTTAATGATTGAATTTATGTCAAAGCCCTCCACCAACATGGTCAAGCCTGCTGTCTCTCAAGCATGCCCAAGTGCCTTGTTCAAGCATTGAGACAGGCTGCAATTAAAAAGAAAAATAAAAAATAACCTGCCCCCAAAAAAAAACTCCCTTGGGATGGTAAGAGAATCAGAGGTTGGCTCAGGGTGGAGCTTTAGCTGTTTGGTTGTTGTGTGCTGACCTACTAGAAATCTCTTGGCTCCTTGGCTCAGGCTGTTACAGTGAGTTCCTCAGCTGACATACCCTTTCTAGTTTAAACACAAAATCCCTGGAAGTTTGTAAAGATTTTGAGGAGAGAAGGCGAGCAGGCCAATCCCTGACTTGTAGCAGAGGAGAAGGTGGAAGATCTTCTTGTCTTTCAGCACAGTCCACAGTCCAACTGGCTTAGTTGACACTGTGCTCTGGTTCATTTTATGTCCTGATAGTCACTTGCCTGCATATGCAGTTTTTTACTGGGTGCTCAGATAGCATTCTTGGTGGCACTCAGTCCCTGATAAAGCCTGACTGAAGTGCTGCTGTGATTGAGTCCTTGCTCTTTGTTTCTTCAGGCGGAAGTCTGGAGATGCTGGCGTGTTGCTTTTGACACGTGTAGTGTTTCTTGCTACTTCTTCCCCTACTCCTAAGGAAACACAGGCGTCGTGGCTGGCCAGCCTGGGAGTAGGCACTGGGTACTCAGGCAGTGTCTCTTGCCCAACTTCCTGGTGGGCGTTTCAGGGGAGTGTGGTGGATGGCGGGGATGGATTGGCTGCTTGCATCAGCTTTCCTGGGAGCAGGCAACAAGACAAATAACCTCGAGGAGCCCTGGCAAGCTCCATCTTCAATGCTAGCAGTGACACGTTCCCCTTTGATTTTTTCCAGAAGATGGCTGCTTTTGTGCTCCTAGCCAGGAATTCAAGCGTGTCTTAACTTTGGCTGTAAATATGCAGTGGCAGGCTGCTTGGTGGGGGGCAGAAGGAAGAAGCTGTTAGGGAAAACTTAGAAGGGAGAGTGTAGGACCTAGGGTTTTTGGGAGAATCAGGGCTTTTGGGAGAGGCAGCTTAATCCTTTAAGGCATAGTGTGGTGCAGAGGATGTGCATCTCCAGGTCACTTGCCACTCCCAAACAGAAATCTTAAAGGGTGCAGAGGGTTTTACTACCTCTTTCTTTTCCCAACCCTTCCCAAGTCTGGTCAGCTTGGTCCATGTCCCTGCCTCTGTCCAGGGAGCTGATGGTGGCTTGGATTTACTTGTCACCTCTGACTATTAAATAGGAAGCTGGGTTGGAGAGGCCTTTTTTTAATAGCTCCAGCTCCTTCCAGAAAATTACAGATACTTCAGCATGGCCAAGGTGCAAAGGTGGGTGCTCCATGTGTGGCAGTCCTGGTCTCTGTGCCTCAGTTCTGTAAGCTGACATGAGCTGCCCTTCCCTCCCTCATAGGGAGAGGGTTGGTGGGTAAAATACATCTAAGGTCCGTGAAGATTGTGTGGAAAGGAGTCTTTTTCTGGAAAGAAGGTAAAGAGATTTATAAGCCTTGCAAAGATGGAAATCAGGTGGTGGGATTGGTTCCTGCTCCCTTCAGCTGTCCTAATTTCCCAGCAGAATTTGCTGAATGACTCACTAGGTCTTATTTGCAGCCTTTAAGCTGAAATTGGGAGGATTATATGTTAATGTGCTGAAGTAGCAGCTGCTGCTCCCCATGGAGAAGTCACAAGCATGTCAGTTGTCCCCGCAGATCCTTTGGCCTCTGTTGGAGGACAGAAAGGGTCTGTTCAGGCACAGCCATTCCTGTTGCATGACTTCAGGACTCCTTCACATGTGAATCAAATCTCCTCAGTGCAGACAGGAGAGTGGCTTGTGCTTGTAGGATGCTTTTCTGCAAATCACCTCTTAAGGTGTTTGTGTGGGCAAACAGTCTTTGCTTTGTATGAGTAGCCAATAGTGAACTGTGTGAGGCAATCCCAACATTTCTCTCAAGTTGTTCCCCAAAAGTTACAGGGATTCTTGGATTTGTTTGGGGCAGGAAGAAGAGGAGTTTGCTCGTGTTGTTTCCCATAACTGTGTAGCAGCAGTGCCTCAAAGCTGGATGGTGCTGTCTAGCCCTGTTTGTGCACAAGGAGTTGATGGTGTGCTGCCTTCAGACTTGATGCCAAGTGAATGAATTCATAGTGCCTGGGGGCTAGTCCTGTGGGCATCAGTCATAGGGGACCTCAGAGAAATGCTCTCTCAGCTTCCTACTGCAGTCCAGCCAGAAGCCACCTAAAGATTCCAGCACATGTTCTGAACAATCCCAGTGCTGTTTGCAGACCAAGTGTTTAGCTGAGCTGGCAGGAGCCGAAGGCCTAGATCGGGCTGAGGAAGTGCCCTCTGCTGTGGATGACGTTTGGAGGGTAGCTCAACTTCAGCTGCAGTAGTGTGGCAGCCTTCCCTGGCCTCTGCTAATAATATCTCCCAGTGCCGTGCTGGGGATGACTCAGTCCCCCTGTTATGTAGGTTGCTGGTGGTGTATAAGTGCTTCTGGGAGAAAAGTGTTTTAATAAAAAAAAAAGGCTTGGTGAGAAGAGGGTGCCTACAAGTTTAGTTGGCAAACAACTGGTTTTGCCCCTGGTTGATTTTGTTCTTTGTAGTGCTTCCTTACTTCTTTCCAAAATGCTTTGTTTTTTAATGATTGCTATTTATTTTTCTATTCTGTTTGTCTGTCTTTGCTTCTGGTACATGTAGCATTGCCTATAGGCCAAGGTTGGCTTTAATTAGGGAAGTACTCATTGGCATGGGCAGAATTGAAGAGGTTTTACAAAAAGAAGAAAACACAGTGGAAGGCATACAGCCAGCAGCTGAAGTATCTAATTTCTCCTCCTGCAGTAAATTGAAGCTGTTATGGATTATTCAGGACAGGGATTATCCATTCTCTGCTAAGCAGCTTTACTGAAAATATCAAAGATGTAGGAGAAAACCCAGGTTCATTAACTTTTTGTCTGGTATATTGTGTGTTTTTGCCCTCTGCTTTATTTGCAATTGAAGAGAAACTTCTGTGAAAGCCTCTTGGTTCCTGGAGGAGGTCAGCATGTGAAAGTGTACTTCTTGTGTACCTTTCTTGCTTGATAGTTTGGAGTTTGTTTGCTTTCTTTCAGTGAACCCTTTGCACTGGTGTTAAGAACGCCTTTTTCTTTCTCTCCTTGTTTTTCCAAGGAAAGGTTATTCACGCTGCATGTCAGCGTACAGATGTTCTACTTTATAGCCATTGGGAGTGTCGTTGAAGTTGTATTTAACTTGGCATTTGAGGAAACACTTCATGGGTAGCCACTTCCACTTAAAAATTAAGCTGTGTGGATTTGCTTTGTAGATCTTGATATGATTGGCATTAAAAGATGGATGTAGAGCATTGAGGGTCATGTCTGTGTGGTGTCTCATCATGTGCAAGAGCCATGGCAGAGCGGACATGATGTGTAGGAAGAATATCAAGCTGAACCAGCGCAATCAGTGGTGCACTTAGAAGTTTGCAAAGAACCAGAAGTGTGAGAGGCCTGCCCTGCTCCCTGCTAGTTAACTTGTCCACTGTAAAAGATGATGGCATTTGTTGGATGTCATGGTCAGTGTGGAGTTAATGCACTGGCTTGACTTGCTACAACGCAGCATTGCTCTGTATTTTCTGCAAAATCTGAACATGGGAGTTGAAAGAGGGGAAGATGTGTTGGGCTGCCCAGCGCTTTGCAGCAAAGGCCATCTCTTTTCTTGCTGCTATTTCCTGAATGGTAGATATGTGTCTTCTGAGCAGAGGATGTGGAGCCAAGTATTCCTGTGTCCCGGTCCCCATTGTAGTGGTCCCAGAAGTCCCAGTGGTGACTTTGCTTCCTAATCTGAGGAATGACCCCCTAAACCTATGTCTTTCAATTTTTGAAGGGAGGAAAGTCCACCCTGAGGAATAGAGGACTGAAGTGACTTTCTGTAGGTGTGTTGAGCCCTTATAGCTCCTGTCAACTTGTGTTCAAAGGTCCTGAAAATGAACCCTACCAGGTCTTTGGAGCCTAGTGGGGATGCAGGCTTCTCTGCCTGCATCTCTTTGGAAAAAAATCTTTGGAACACATTGTTTAACTCTCAACCACAAGCATGAATGCCTGCATTTGTGCTTGCTATTACAAAGGTGTTCCTAGGCCATTAACAAGTCTCAAGTGTAGCTCCTTCGGAGGGCTTGGAGCTCAGTACGGTTCAGTGCAGGCAGGGAGAGCTTGAGGTTATCCACTGGGGGACTTTCTGAGCCATAGGATTTAAATGGCGGAGAATGTTCTGGGATGTTAATCTAATGGTACAAACCCCACTCTGGTGGGAAGGGACTGGCCCTCCCCTCACCCCATTTCCCTCAGGGCAGCTTGAAAGCTGCTCCCAGCCACTGTGTTGCACTAATGCCGGTGTTCACGGCCCACAGCAGCCAGCCAGGCCATGCAGACCTTCCATTGTAACAGGCACAATACAGGGATTTGCTGTTTGTTGCTCCTGACAAAAGGGCTCTCCAGCGGGTGGGCGATGCAGGGAGCCAAGGCTTGTTTACACCCCAGGTCCCCCAGCAAGCCTTGTCCTGGAGCTCAAAGGGGAATTTCTGAGTGCTGCAGCTTGTGGTGGGCAAAAAGCCGCTTGAGCAGTGGCTGTTCTGGGGTGACACCCAGTGGTGATACACAGGGGAAGCCACTTTGCTGTGGGGGCTGGTGTAGAGCTGGGTCTGTGCAGATGAGCCAGGTGACTTCAGCCAGCCTCTAGGCCTTTCAGTGGCTCTGCCTTTTCTGGGCTGCCTGGTAATCAAGCTGCTCTGGTGTTTTTTGAGGAGGAAGCAGGGAAGGGATGCCAGTGAATGGGCAGAGCAAGGGGAGCTTTTGCTTCTCAGAATCACAAAATATTTGCAAAGGAGTTGGGACTGGTTTTTAAACCAACTTGTGCTCCTTTTCTGAAGGTTTGATCTGCATCCTTCTGAATTCATAGGAATGCATCCTTGGATGAGAGACGAGGATACGTGTATACATGGTGGGAGGTAGTAGTGAAGCTGAAGAAATTACAAAACACATATGGCAAATGGAGTAGAAACACATCTGGGGATGTTTTCACAAATCCAAGGTGTTGAGAGGCAGAAATCCTGTTAATCTTCCTTCAGTGGTGTTTTGTATTTCTAAATCTCTTTGATGCACTGGGAGCTCTCCTTCATTTGTCCTTGGTTTTGAGCAGAAGTTGCAACATATTCCTGAAAGATCCAGTTAACAATTCCTTTATTCTCATTATCCAATGGTCTTTTTCTCTATTCTTTGCCCAGGGGCTGCAGTGAACCTGACTCTGGTGACACCAGAAAAGGCTATCAAATTGGCAGCCAATGACTTCTTCCGGCATCACCTCTCCAAAGATGGGTGAGTAGGGAATTGACCTTTTGCAGTCAATTTAAAAGACACCGACTCTTGGAACACGTCTGGTGAGAGATCAGGAAAAGGTGGAATGGGATAGTGCAATGACTGAAACATGAGTTTACCTTGAACAGCTCAGCTGGTGCTTACGTTCAGGCTAAGGATGCAATGTCTAAAATGGGAAGCGTAAAGCACTCCACTGGATGACTGCTCTTTATTCAAGCTTCTAAAAATAGTCCCAGATTTAAGCCAAGGTTAGCAGATCCAGAATGTGTAGTCTAAGTGTTTGAGAGGAACCCAATGTCACTCATCATTGCTCAAACAGCTGCTGGGAGGACTCTTGTTCTCAGCATGCTATTGGATGCTTTTATGCTCCTTCTGGCTCGAAAAGATGTAAGTCGAGTTCTGTAGACCCCAAACTTAGCATCCATCTTTTCCTTTTGTATCTGGAAAATAGTTTTAGAGGGGTGGCAAATCTGAACTGACAAAGGGCACTTGCAGCGTTACCCAGCAGCTGACCTTCAAATAAATGCTGGAGGAATAAAATTATGCGTTCTGCTTGCAACTGGAATTTGGTTCATGTGAATTAAATGTGAATAAAAGGTGCAAGCTGGAGCAGTGGAGAGGAGCTGGACCCTGAATATTTAATGCTGCTTGCACCATGATGTTTTCCAAATTGCATGGGAAGTGGTTGTGTCTCCCATCAGAGAGGGGCCTTTCCCCAGAGACAAACAGGGGCATTGTCTCCAGTCCTCAGTGACAGTAGCTAGAACGACAGCCTGCTTGGGACATGATCCCAGCTCTTCCCATCAACAATTAAGGAGCAGGGCGTCACTGGAAATGCAAAGTTCCAGCACAATTACTGGGCTTAACAACTTCCCGAAACATATCATGTCAGCCTTGCCTGCTGCAGATCAGTGGCTCAACAACTTCTGTGGAGATTGTGGACTGACACAGATTGAGAATCCAGTTTTCTTCCTGTACCTTTTCTTTTTTTTTCCCTTTTGTTCTGGAGTCCTTTAAAGTAGCAGCTAACATATGTCTGGGTGACTCATCGGCTCACAGCTCTTCATGATTTTCTGACTCAAGTCTTCAAATAGTGTCTCTTCTGTGCTCTGCTCAGACAGTGGGAGGTAATGATGTCCTCTCCCAAGCGGTGTGTCTCATCCCTGCAGCAGACAGCCCAGCACACCTTGTTGTACTGCAGTAAACAGCAGCACAGCTCCTTGCCACCACCTACAAAGTGGGGGCTTAGTAGCTTGTACAGGCCCAACAGGGTGCCAAGCTGCCACACCTTGTACTACCTCTAAGGGAGTAGTTCCATGGAAGAAATCAGACTAGCATTGCAACGTGTTTAGCGTTCTGTGAGAGCAATCACTGCTGTGATGTCTCAGCCATTAAAATGGAGCATACCTGTCAGTTGATGGCCTGCACTATGAGAAGTAAAAGCTTCCTCAGAGGACAAGCGTGTGTGTGTCTGCCTCAGTGCAGAGTCCAGCTTTGAACAGGTCTTTGGGTAAGTGGGATGCAGCTATTTCCTTGAGCAGCTGAGGTCTTCACTCAGACCTCTTCTAGTTTGACGTTTGCATCCCTGGCTGATCCACACATGACATGGATGATGTGTTGCACTTGATTCAAAATAAAGGAGCTAGAGAATTTTTCCAGGAGCAAGACACCCTGTTCTCCTAAATCTTATGTACTGATGGGTCTGGCACTACGGTGACCTAGAGCAGGAGCATGATACCACTCAGGTAGTGGGAGGCCTTTGTGTCTGAACACAGCATTTTTAGCTCCTTTAGAGACAAGAGAGGTTGGGCCACAGCTAGGTGACCAGGGCTAGGCAGCATGTGGAGTCAGGGTCACTCATCTCCTTTAGCCACCATGTTGGTAGCTATGAATGTGGAATCTGGCAGTTTTCCCCCTAGGGATGCTTCTCTCCCGTCCTCCCCAGTTGTCTTAGTAAAATGGAATTGTCAGTGCTGGAATTCAAAGGGTTCTCCTACTCAGGACCAAGCAGGGTACCTACTTAGCCCATCTCATGGCTGGGCTACCTATTTCACAAGTGCAGTCAAAGCCTAGGTATGAACAGCAAAATAACTTGGGGTTAGAAAGGTGAAGCCTAGAGCTTCCTGGCACATTAATGTGGTTTCATTTCTTGATATGTAATTGCATCAGTCAGGGTGTTAAATTGGGCAAAGCACAGCTGAGGGAGTTAGGCTCAGTGTAAGGCTAAGTCAGCAAGATCTTAGTTCAGCTCCACCGAAGTCCTTTTTGCACAAGCCCAGTCTATCTGCTATGTATCTTCATAGATGCTGTGCTCTTATGTCAGTGTCCCAAAGGATGCTCTGACTTAAAGCTGCAAAAATCTTTTAGACCTGTTTGACATTGAATTGCCTTTGTTTCTAAGGATCTAGAACTTGACTTGTTTGAAATATGTTGCACCAGTTGGTAATCCTTTTCTGATAAAATGTGCATGTTCTACCAGTATTTGGTGATTAAAATATGTGGTATTAAAATAGACCTCCATGTGCAAGAGGAGGAAGAGTGTGTGGACCAGAGAGAGTGTGGCAATTCCAGCATGACTCAAAGTAGCCTCACGTTAAACAACAACTTTCAGTGTACATGAATATATTTATTTTTATCCTTTGAAAAACTTAGTGTTGAGATTGCTTTTAAACTGCTAGGATAAAAAAGTGGCATAAAGCCTATTTTTGAAAGGCCAGACTGAAAACAGCACCTGTGGTGTAGGAAGCTTCTGACTGCAAATTGCTGGAAGAGTATTTTAGGGATGTTATCACTACAGATTTGTGCTAGACTCCCTTTTCCCTGACTCTGCTCTTAGACACTGCTGGAGGTAGAGCACTGGGCAGCAAGTCCTCACATGGGACCTCATGCTCTTGTTGGTGCACCCTTCTTTTTGAGTATACAGCTCTCTCCACCCTGGGACTGACTCAGGGAGGCACTCCTGCCTGCCTTTTAGTGCAGGCAGCATGTGTGTTTACAGGCTGGGGGACATAATTTCTGCTGCTTTGCCAGTTTCTATTTCTTTGCGAGTTTCTATTTTGATGTCAAGTCCATTATGACAGCCTACATCTACAGCTTCTTGTTTTCTGAAAAAACAAAACTAAGTTCGTCTTCCCAAGCTGTCCTGGTCATTTAGGACTAAGGGAGACCTGACTGAGTTGTGTGAGTGCTGAAAACATGCTTGCTATACCACGGAGGAAAGGAGGGAGACCAAGATACTGAAAAACCTGAAGGGCATCCCATGACCGTGATTGAAAAAGGCAGTAAGGGTCAAGTGATTTTTCTGTGATGATTTTGACCTAAGAGCCTCAGCAGTTCCCAAGAGAAGAAGAAGAGGTGGCCCACAGGTGAGTCTTCAGGCAGGTCCTTGTTCCTGTGTCATGCTGTGGGGAGGAATTTCCCACTCCTCCCCACCACTAGGGTGGGGAAGGCAGAATGTGGAGAGAGGATAAACTTCCAGTCTTCAGGCTGCTGGAAAGAGATGGGTATTTTTTTTAACTCTGGCTTTTTGAAGCTGCATGTGTTGAGAGACTCAGTCTCACAGCTGCTGTTAAAATAGTAGTGGCTTCATTGTCCAGAGCAGAGGATGAGAGGAGTCACCAGGGCTAAGTGAAGCACTTGAGTATGAAGCACTTGGGTATGAAACTGAAAAGGCGGTTTAGATTGGTAGTACACCAGCATTTAAAGTACTTAATTGATTATTGGGTGCTCAGTGGGTGAGACCTCTGATTGATTTAAGTATTGCCTGCTTTTTATATTCTCTTTGAATCTGGTTGTTAAACACTTAATAAAATCAGTCCCTTTAAAGTGTCCTACAAGGTTTCATGTTTCTCTCCGAAGTGTGGAGTGCCAGATAGCTGTTTTGCTGGGCATGTGTTTGCCAAGTTTTGTTCATTTTTCAGGTTCTTGGTTAAATATGCTGCCTTGGTTGCACTAAAAAGCGTCTCATGCCTTCTTACATAACCAATTTGTTGCTCATAAAAACTTTCCAGTGTCCCCGGATGAGTTTTCCTGCTGCTCATCTCCAAGGTGTTATTCCCTTACTTCTCCCGTCCTCTTTAATCTTGACCTTTATGTTGTTTGCTGTTCTGAAGCAAAGGCTGGCAATCTGCTGTCTTAGCAGCTCAGATCCCTTGGAAGACCAGCATGACTGACTTAATTCTGCCTTTGCTGATGCAAGCAGATTTTCTTCCATTCTGCTTCCTCCTGCTTTGCATCTTTGCTCAGGGAAGTGAAATAGCCAACTGGTAATCCTGGGACAAACAAGGGACTTTTCCTTCAGTCTTATGCAATTTGGGAACTGGAGCTTGTTCTCCATTGCGTTCCCAGCTTACACATCTCCCCAGCACTCTTTCCTTTGTCTGCTCTTCTTTCAGGCTCTCCTAAAATACTTGGACCATCTCTTCTATGGCATGAGTTCAAGTATCCATTGCATGGCCTGGTTGATCCTTGAGCTGCAGAATGCTCTTAAACTGTAAAGTGAGGCTCTCAATTTAGGAAGAATGGATGCTGCTGCTAGTCCTGGTGCTGAGCTACTGTATCACCCTGCATATGCTGTGCTTGGTCTTTCTTTGGCACTTGTGTGCCAGGGGAGCCTCTCCTGCAGTTATCCGCTGGATACTCAGACACTTCTTTCACTTGGAGGTGGGGGAATCTCTCCCTTCCCCTGGAGAAGGAGACAGGAGCTGATAATCTTACTGCCAACTCCAGGACAGCTGTTTGGGGAGGTCTCTTGTATTTAGCACATGGAGGCACAGGCAATTGCAGTGGGTTGAAGCTGTTGACATCAAAGGTCAGCCAAAAAGTAAATGCACTTTCGACTGTTAATCTGGAGGGAGATAGAGATGAGCTGTTTAATCACAGAATGCATCCATGGAAGGAGCATTGCCCTTGTCACCGTTCCAGGCACATGTCTTGGGACAAAACGTGGGTTGTGTCTGTGTTCAGCATGCTCTCTCTTGTTGCCCTGTCCACTGTTTACTTCCACAAATATTTGTATTGGAACAAAACACTTGGGATCTCCTGCCAGGGCAAACCTGGTGCAGGTACAGAGTCAGCCTCCTCTTGACTTAGTCCAAACATGCAATACAGAGCTCCTGCATATACCTGGAATAATGACTTCCAGATGAACATTTAATCTGACAGTGTTACTTTGAGGTGTATCTGTTCCACACTAATACTTTATTTTGCTTGTCTGAGGCATTTTTGAGCTGGCAATAGAAGTGAGAGGGAGCTTGTAGTGGGAACTTTATTGCTTTTACACTTCCAGCATCACAGGTTCAGCATTTCTGAAGTGCATTTGCAGTAGTTTGTTGTTCCCCCTGAAGAATCACGGGTTGAGTTAAAGGGCACATCCCCCTGTGACTGTTGTTCTTTGAAGGACAGCTCCTATGTGCTGGTCTTCTTATCCATATCTAAGACCCACTCTTTATATTTTTTGAAAGGAACTGACTGGCTGCTTTGAAACTCCTGGGGAGCTCTCTACAACCTCTTGGGCTGCCAGACAGAGTCAGAGGTTATTTTGTGAGTGAGGAAGGTGATGTCCAAGCTGGGGACAGTAGCCTCTTGGGTAGGATATAGAAGCGGATGGCTTTGTATGGATGTTTCCTTAAGTCAGAGATTTCCTGTCTGAGGATGTTGTCATCCTGATTCGAGAATTGCTGGTTCTGGTCCCTGCCCAAACACAGTAAACTCCCATGTTGTCAAGATTTTTCAGAAACTTGAAAAAATCCTGCTCCACCCCCATGTGACATCAATATGCCAATGCTGTCAGAGATACTAACTTTAAACTCTTCACTCTCAAAAAGCCCTCAATAGACCTCTAGTTCCTGCTTTTTGACTTTATTTTTCAGCTCTTGCTCAAAACTCTAATTTAAATCAAGCATAAATCTGTTCCCCTTCCCATTTGACATTTTTGATTTGTCACAAATTAATTGTATGTCAGTTAGAAAACTTCAACAACTGATTTCTGCCAGTGTAGAATTTGGGGCTATTGTGTATATGTTATATTTAACACCCTCTTGCTGTGATAAAAGATCGTTTCTGCATTTGTAGGACCAGATCTTTGCTGGTGTTGCAGCTTTTGAAGTTAGGTGAGATGTGCCAGTTTTTAAACCACAGAGCATAAGGCCAGTGGTGCCTTAAGTATTTAAATCCCTTTGTTGTCTAGAAATCAACAGTTTTCACACTCCTTTTATGTGCAGACTGATGAGGCTTTACAAAGGCAGTTTGACCCCTGTATGGCAGCTTTTAAACCTCCTGTCAAAAGATTTGCTTATCTTAAGCTACTTTTTTCTTGGACTCTCCCGAGTTCCCAGGATGTACAAACCAAAAGCTGAAAGCCCATGTTCTAGAAGCTTTTGATGTACCTGTTTGACATCTCTAAAATACACCCATATGCATAAATCCTTCCCTGGGTCACACTGGCATAGCTCCATGGAGTTCAGTGAAGTCAAGGCTGACTTTAGTTGGCTGGGATAATGGTCCAAGATGACTATGTAGGCCAAATCTTTCTGATCTTTTGAACTGGGTATCAAAGCAGTTTCCCTGGATGAAAGCCAGAAGATATGTACTCCAGGGATGCTCCAGGGCTCTTGCTTAAAGTGGGAGGTGCTCTGCTGTGCCAAAGAGGGATTCTGGCAGCCAGCTCCTTTGGGTGGTGTGCCTCCTCCCACAGCCAGGCTGGGACTTGTGCAGCCTTGCTGCTGACTGTATGGAGCCATTCAGAGGCTGGTGCTGTGCTTCAGGCCACCCAAAAGACATGAGCTGGCCACCTCCAAGTGATAGTGGCAGTGGAAACCTCTGGATTTGGACACTCCAGTTCCCCCATACCTCCAGGAAAGCTTGCTGTGCACACTTCAGCACCCATGTGGGTAATTCCATGGGAGGGATTGTTCTTTGCAGCTTCTCATCTATGGGGAAATTTGGAAAGGGGAGACTGTGAAATATTCCTTCTTTCAGCCTCGTAGGAGAACTCTATATTTAGTTGCTGGTAATCTCTGTTGTGGCTCTGTGCCTATAATCCCTTGCTCTCATATCCTCCCTGGAGAAGATGAGAGGTGGAGAAATCAGCCCAGCTGACGTGGTGGGCCAGCAGGATTACAGTGCATCTGCCCTCCCTTTCCTGTAGGGTTGGCATTGAAACTGCTTTGCTAGCCCACTGCAGCACGGCTGTGCTGTGTGTGCATGCTTGTGAAACCCCTGGCAGGGGAGTGGGCCTGGGTTTTGCCAGGGAATGGGGCATATCACTGTGGGACTGCTTCTGCCACAGTACGGGGATGTGTCTTGAGCAGGTTAAAATGACATGTTACTGCAGAGCAGGGCTGGGGGAGGTAAAAATAATACTTGTATTTAAAACAGAAAAAAGAGGAGGCTGTTTCCCTCTGGCTGTGTGATTTATACATGCTTCTTTTTTTAACCCTTTTAGAAAAAAGCAGGTCAGATGTACTTTTTAATCAAGTCAGTGTTTTCTGGTGCCAAGGTGTGTGAGGTTTTTTTACAGGACAGAAACACATTACTTTCTGAAAATTGAAACTTGATGAGGTTTTGCATCCTGAGTTCCTCCTTTTAGTCTTAGCTGGGCTCTTTCATAGCTTTGGAATAAAGGGAACAATGAAATGCTGCTATTTGCTAAGTGAGAACATGTTCCTTATAATCCCTGCTCTGTAGTGCAGAGAATGCACAAAGCTGCATTGCTGCATCCCTTGTTTCTTGGGGGCGACCAGTTTAGTGCAAATGCTAATTGTTTAAGTTTTGAAAACCTGGTAAGATGAAGCAGCTCCTAACCACAGAGGAACTGCCTCCCTGATTCATATTCACTGCTTATTTACTTTGCTTTTCTCAGAGAACTCCAAAGCAGCAAGTGGAATATTTTCCACCCTTGCTCCTTGTCCTGTGGTCTTTGTTTGTTGACAATTTTTAAAGGAATAGGCTGGCAGGAGGAAAGCTGCTTATCCCCCTTAATGCTCAGGTCCTCTGCTGCCCTCTGAAGTGATACCCTTTCTGAAAGCTGTGTCCTGACCAGGGGCACCATCAGCCTGGAAGAGAGCTGCAGTGCTCTGGCTGTGGGTGGAGGGGGCTGTGTGCTCCTGTCTGGGAGCTGTTCTGACTGGGCTTGTGGCTTTTTCTGAATGTTCAGTTCCTGGGGACAAAATGAATCTATTGTCCAGGTCAAGTGGTGCTGGCAGAGGTACCAGGCCTAGGTTATGCTGAATTGTCAGGCCTAACAGGTTCTGCTGCCCCCAGCGTCAGAGATGTGCCCCATGCCTTGTACCCAGCTGCCCAACCTGTTACTCCAGGCCACCTCCTCTGATGGACTCTTTCTCTCTTTTCTTCGGGCAGGAAAAAACTGACACTGCTGAGGGAGATGCTGGCAGGCTGTGGCGCGGGTACCTGCCAGGTGATCGTCACCACTCCCATGGAGATGCTCAAGATCCAGCTGCAGGATGCAGGACGTATTGGTATGTAGACTTTTCTTCCCTGTGCTCTGAGCAGAGAGGGGGAAAAGAGCTGGGACTGGGCTTTCAAGGCAGAGTTGAGAGGATGAGTGGAGAAAACCACCTTCCTTCCCCCTGCTCTCCCTTGTCAGAGATACTGCAGATGTAGCAGAAGTTTCTCCTCCTCTTCCCAGCTTACTTCCCCCCACACTTTGCTCAGCTGGCTTTGCAGAGGCCCTTGCAGTTACAAAAGGTGGTGGGTTTTTTTCTCAAAGCAATAGGCTTGGCAAGCGAAACAGCAAATGCTGCTGGTGGATGGAGAGAGACAGGAGAGATGACTGGGTGGTCAGCTTGTGAGTAATTGAAACTTGGTAGATACTGTGCATCCAAGAAGAGCTTAGCATCCTCCAGTGCCTTTCTTGTGTTGCTTCCTCCATCTCCATGTTTTCTGATGTCTATTTTCTCTCTCTTCTGCTCCCCTATAGCACCTCTCTAACAGCTTCCCAAGGGGATGTGTTCTTTCCAAATTACTTGTTTCCTCTTGTATTCTTTTTTTCCTCCCTGAGAAAAACAGCAGATGTTTTGGTTGAAACGGTAAATAAAATTCTCCCGGTGCACTGGATTTGAACAAGGTTTGGGATCACTCTTGGGACTGTGGGCGTGAGCTGGCAGGCAAAGGCAGGAGGGACTGTGAGCCTTTTGGCTGAAATGCTGTGGAGTGTTTCTGGTGAGAACAGAGACCAGAGTCTGGCATGGAGACTCCGGGGGAGAGAGCTGCTTGCTCTTTCCTTAGTCTCTTCCGGAGGTCAGTCTGGGCTATGGCCTCACTCCCCAGGAGCCTTGCATGACGCTGTTAGATACCATGTTTGTGGCCCTTCCTGGAAAATGGGCCAATTTGTCCTTTAATCTCTCATTTGATGTGGCATTCCTGAATAATCAGGGATTTATTTTTCTCTTCTCTCTTCACTGGTTTTACTGCAGACCTTATCCTCTTTGTGTGTATTATTTTAAAATGTTGGAAGGATTTAAGCCATGGTCTGAGGGTTCAGGAGAGGTTTCTGATGCTGTGAACAGCCTGTTCTCTGTGGCTGTAGAGCTTGGTGTGCTGGGGATTACCTACAGATTGAAGTGCTCTCCATCTTCTGGCCAAAGGGCTGAAGTGCATGAGTTGGAAAAGTGGGAGAAACCAGGATGTGTTCATGAATGTGGCTGAGAAACTCCCCAGGTTAATGGTTGCTTTCAGGGGAGGGAGGCAAAGAACAGAACTTTGGAAGCTGTCTAGTTTATGAAGATCTTTAGTTTGTCGTACTGGCAGCTCAGGGACACAGCTGGAAGCAGGGACTGTCACCTGCCTGCTCGCAGCAGCCCCTGTGCTCTGCACTGCAGAGATGGTGTGTGACAGGCTGCTCCTGCTTGGCCAAAC
This sequence comes from Entomyzon cyanotis, assembly GCA_024500445.1. Classification (NCBI taxonomy): domain Eukaryota; kingdom Metazoa; phylum Chordata; class Aves; order Passeriformes; family Meliphagidae; genus Entomyzon; species Entomyzon cyanotis. Next base: position 44,775,549 of record JAKEPQ010001030.1, on the reverse strand, counting down.
CAGCTGGTGGGAGAGCGCAGCTGACAGTGTTGTGGTGTAGCAGCATTGTCAGAGACTGGGACGGGCTGAGGGAGATGGGCAGACTAGGAGAAAAGCTTGCAGGGCACCTGCCAGGCCTTTGTCTGCATGTTGTGCTGGCCCTGGAGATGTGGCTGTCCCCCCTTGTCCCGTGGCACCGGGTGCAGGAGGCTGCTGTCGGCCCCCCTGCAGCCCGGTGCTGGTGCTCTGCTCCCCAGCGGCACAGAAGAAGCTGATGGCGGCGCAGGCCCAGCTCTCCTCCTCCCCTGCGGCGGCGGCGGCCGAGCCGGCGGTGGAAACGCGCACCACAGCCACCCAGATCACGAGGGAGCTGCTGCGGAGCAAAGGCATCGCCGGACTCTACAAGGGCCTGGGAGCCACGCTGCTAAGGTAGGATGGTGTGGGCTTTAGCACAGGGTGCTGGTGTTCCCAGTCTTGAGCCTAAGGCACCAGGCACCCCGGGATGAGCCTGCAAAGGAGGTGTTGGCTTCAGCGGGTGTGGGGCTGGATTAGTTCGGTTTCCATGCACGGGTTTTGCACATTAAAGAACAGGAGATCAGAGAAGTGAGGGAGGATGCCTTTTTGTTCCTGGAAGATTAAATTCTGTTGCTTTCTGTGGAAGGTTTTTGTCTGCCCCATGGTCTATATTTTCACACAGTGCAGAAATCCTTGTGAGCTAGCAAAGTAAAACTGTCAGCCTGAGACCCCAGATTGTGAAATGGGATCTGGCCCATGGAACATGTTGGATGCAAGGCTGGTGCCTGCTCTGACACTCTTTGCCTGGGCTTTCACAGAGTGCCTCTCCTCTAGCTTTAGCGAAGGTAGAGCTAAAGCAGCATCCAGTGGGATGGAGTGCAGGATGGAACCTTCAATAAATAAAAAAAGTGGTCAAAACAATGTGCAGGTGTTTTTTGTTTGAGTGTTAAATAAAAGGGGGAGCCCATCAGTCCTGAAGGGCTGCATGTCTCTCATGGGCCTGTTGTCCTGTGTGCAGTCAGTTTTGCCCTGCTGAGTTCCACCTCCTGCCTGCATTGCAATCACAGAGCCAGGATATCTGCACTGTACTCATGGCTGTGCTGCCAATGCATGATGCTTGCAGCCCTTCCTTTGCTCCATTTGTTGGTGTCCTATGCTGAATTCACTCAGGCTTATTCTTCTTTCTTCCCTTTTTTCCTGCCCCACTGCAGGGATGTCCCATTCTCCATTGTTTACTTCCCACTGTTTGCAAACCTGAACAAGCTGGGCCAGAAAGACCCCAATGTCAAGGCTCCATTCTACGTGTCCTTCCTCTCCGGATGCGTGGCTGGCAGTACGGCTGCAGTGGCTGTCAATCCTTGTGATGGTGAGTCCTGAGTAGCCTGTGGTGGTGGTCTGGTGCCAAGTGCCAGGAGTCAGAGACCCAGGCTGGGCCAGGTGAGGAGGGTGATTGCCAGCCTCTTTGCAGCATGAGCACATAGGGAGGTACAGGAAGGGACAGCTCTGCTGTGTGAGCTGCCTCCAGCTCTGATGGTGTGAGTTCAGCTGAGCTACAGCTTTGGCCACAGCTTACACAGAGGTTTGCAGTACTCACTAGGTATGTCAGGAAGAAGGTGTCATTCATTTCAGTCATTCTTGGCAGGAATGGCTGCAGACGCATCCCTGGAAAGGCAGATTTCCATGTGTAGTGATAATATGCTGACCACTTACAACTATGTGGTCAGGAATAAAAAGGGAAGCCTCAGTCTCTGGCCTTTTCTCCTGCTCTACAGCATCTGCCTTAAATTGCACCTCGGTTTCTGTCCTGTGAAAAACACCAGAAAGTAACTGCCCTCTCCCCAACATTGCACATGCTCGAAGGTGTGAAGAAATGTAGGAGCAGAATTGTGTATTTTAGATACCTCTTCCAGAAGGAGAGGAGCATTTGAAAATAAGTTTCTGCTTTGCAGAAAGATACCTGAATTTGGAAGGTTTAAAGCTTAAGTCAGCTTTGAAACCTTGATCACAGTGAGGGAGGGGAGGGCTTGGGATTTGGGTGGCTTTGTGTTTCTTTTATCCATTTGTAAAGGGATGGGTTTGTTTTCCTTGATAAATGTATGAAAATGGTCTGTGTTCTTGGTAATCTCATTTTGACTGTTTCAAAGACATTGCTCTCAGGGTAGCTCTTGCTTGCTACGTTCCCAGTGCTCACCACTGTCTCCCCTCTCTTTCCCTCCCCAGTGATCAAAACACGACTGCAGTCCCTGCAGAGAGGAGTGAATGAGGACACCTACTCGGGGATCCTGGACTGCACCAAGTAAGGCTCCTCGTGACAAAGGCCACCACATCAGGTGTATGGCATCTGCTGCTGCCTGCTGCCAGGCAAGCAATGCAGCTTCTAGACCCAATCAGCAGCTTTGCTTCAGGTTCCCTCTGAACCTGTGCTTTTATCAATCTATCTGTCTATCTGGATATATATATTTATATATATATATGAGCAGATGTATATATATATAGTTTTATAAAAGAGAACTTCTTCCCATATTGAGCAAGGAAAATACAGCATTTATATTTAAATACTTCTGGCCAAACCCTAATAGTCATAACATTGAGATTTTATTTCTGCAAAGGGAGGCAATGCTGTAGTAGTCTCTCCCAAGGCCCTGCTGTTGGAAAATCCTACAGTGTTGAGGCTCGTATCCCTCCTGGGACTGCTCTGCAGGAGCACTGCCAGAGTGGGCCGTCCCCAGCTGCATTATCCTCTGAACCTTTGCTAAACTGTGGTCTACTATGGTCTACTATGAACTATGCTTCAAAACATGAAGGGACTTGTTCTGCTTTTGTGTTTCTGTGGTAGCCACAATCTGTTGCCATCTGGCTCTGTCCCATGCTGAGGGTGGAACTTTTGAGCAGGGGGACCTCTTGATGCAGGCATGGGGTTGTCTTAGCTGTACTTTTAGACACAGGCAGACACTCCTGCATCTAGCCTGATGTAGGGATGAGGCAAGTTTCTGCATGGCCATTTGCAGAGCACTTGGGTGATGGTGGGTGATTTGCTGTGGAGGCTGTGCCAGGCAATAGTGCTTGCCTGGGTTTAATCTCTGGAGGGAGGCAGAAAGCTAGGGCATGGCCAGAGGCTGTCCTGGCACGGTGGAGGGGTGGGATGGACGCTTACCTATCTGTGCCATTTCTCCCCAGGAAGATCTGGCAGAGGGAAGGGCCCACAGCCTTCTTCAAAGGGGCCTACTGCCGAGCCCTGGTCATTGCTCCTCTCTTTGGCATTGCACAAGTTGTCTACTTCATCGGCATCGCGGAATTCCTGCTGGACATGCTCCCCAAGCACCGGGCCTAGCCCTGGAGCGCCTGCGTGTGCCCTCCCGCCCTCTGCAGCGCTGGATTCATCCCCGTGTTCGCCATCCGTGTCGATCGATGTCAGAGCAACAGCACAAAGGGTTCGCGCAGGGATGCGAAGGGACCTGGGGTCCAGATGGGCAAACACAGGCAGGGAGAGAGTCCCTTCTCTGCCTCTGTCTGGAACCTGCCCCCTTCCGCTCCTTCCACGGACAATACTTAATTATACATCTCTCTCTCTCTCTCTCTCTCTTTTTAATTTCCCGGTTTTTGGTTTTAAATTGTCATTCTTAAGGACACTGGTAAGCACGGACTGGGCTTGCAGACCCCGAAGTCTCCTCTCAGTCTTGGGGAGGAGAAGAGATGGGAAAGAAATAACTTGAACCCTCATCCACCTCAGTTTCCCTTTCTTCCTGGAGCTGCCAGCTGTCTGAGGAGGAGCTGGAGGGGCAGCTGTGTCCCCTCAGCACCTCCTTGGCTCTGCTGACCTTGGGTCAAGAGTGAATGCTGCACAAAGGGGGCTTATCTCATTGCTGCTGGAGGCAGGGGTGGGGGGATGCTGGATCTGGCAAGTTCCTTGGCCTGGAAACCTTCAGTCCTCCCTTCTCCCTTTTTAAAAATGAGTTGGACTTAAATGAATTTGGATTGTTACTATTGATTTTGTAATTATTTTTGTTTTAAAGCAAAGGGATGTCCCTCCTAACTAGGTGTCACAGGCACATCCGGGTGAGGTGCAGAAATAAGATGTCTGCTCTGTAGGGAACATGTCTGTGGGATCACATGAATGTCCAAAGGCACTTCCCTGCTTGTCTAGAGGCAGGGAAGGGAGAGGAGCTTGGGATCAAGTTATTTTTGTTTGGGGGTGTTTTTGGGGCTTTCTTTCGTTGTTTTATTTAGGTTTGGGGGAGTTGTTTATTTGTTTTTTGTTTTGTTTGTTTTTGTTTTATGGGGGTTTTCTTTTGTTTGCTTTTTTTTTTTTTTAATGCAAGGTTGTGGGGAGGGAAAACCAAACAATAAGAAACCACTTACATTCCTTCAACCTGCCCACGCCCAGGGTGGTAAATTGGTGGCTGCAGGTGTAGATCAGCTGATGTAATTTTTTCCCAGCCTGACCCCAGGTGTGTGAAAGGAGGCACTGGCCCCAGTTCTGGTGCTGCCCAACCTCGGGGGAGCAGCAGTAGAAATGCTGCACCTGTGGGCTCACCCTGCCAGGTGAGAACTCAAGGTCTGGTTGTGTTGTGATGTTTGCCTTGGGCGTGGCTGAAGCCAACGGGTGTGGAAGAGGCAGAGGATTCCAACATCCTGTTTGCTCCTGGGGTGGGGATCACTGGTGGGTGGCAGGGGGTGAATCCACACCTACAACCCGCTCTGTCAAAGGGACACTGCCCCGGCTAGTATCACTTGTCAGAGTAATTCCTCGTTCAGTACCCTCTTGGGCTGTGTAATTAATTCTAGTTTAAATGATCTTAAGTGTGAGATCTACCTACCCAGTGTGATCTTCTTCGTTATTTATTCCATTTGGTGCGATCCACCCAACTTTGGTGTTGAAATTAAACTGGTTGAATTCACTTTTCATTCCTTCTTTTTGCTTTATTCTCCAGGCGCCTGCTTGGTGTTTGTGTTTTGAATGTGTATTTAAATTAATTTTAAAAAATATCCTTGTTTTTAATGTTTAAAAGAAAACCACCTCTGTTTCACCGTTCTTGGGTTAGGTTTTTGTGAATCCTGTATGTTGAGGGCCTTCTTCCTCGATGCATCCTTTTTCTCTTTGAAAAAGTTGTTCTGTGGCTGATTTGTTACTTGTCACTTTACATATGTGAATAATTTTCTATTTTTTTTCTTTTTTCTTAATGGCTTCTCCATGTATCTGGGAAGGAATCTGTGCAAAGGCAATGATAGATGTCTGTGCTGTGTGTAGTGCTGTAATGCTGCTCTTGCTCTGGATTTCCCTTGGGTGGATTAAAAGAGAAAGATTTATTTTTTCCGTGAAGGTGCCCCATTCCTTGCTGCTTTTTGATTTACAGGGAGGGTCCCCAAAAGAGACTTCGCTGATAAAAGTTGTGAGGTTTCAGCTTGCCCTTCGGCCTGCAAGGATTGTCCCCTGAAACTGGGTGACTTGTGGCTGCAGGGGTGTGTGTGGGGTGTAGGTTTTATGTTGAGGTTATGTTTGGAGGAGAATTTTGTGCAGTGAAAGGCTGAGGTTCAGGGAAAGCTCTCCTTGTCCTTTGGGATACTTCTAGAAACTTCTTTGTAAAATTGACTCTTCCTGAAATCTCCAGCTTTTCTTCCACCGTGCAGGAGCTGGTGACCTAAATCAAGTTGATTTTTAGCTTTCTGGACATGTCCCTGAGTCAGCAGGACCTGGGGAGGTGGCCAGAGATAATGCGGGACAGGCACCTCTCCCAGGCAGGCAGGGTCCTGCTTGTAAAAAGGAAAAAAAAAAAAAAAAAGTTTAAAATCAGAGAATTCCCATCAACCTAATTAATCACCTATTAACAGAAACCACTCTGCATTGATTGCAGCATTGGGGACTAAAAGTAAATAAACACACCTCTGCTCCCCTCCCTGCAGGTGCCAATTGTCCCTGAGGCAGGAGCCACCAGCCAGCACAACTCCTAATCCATCCCACCTGTTTCTCTGGCAGAGGGACTTTCACCCACCCCATGCCCTTTCCAGTCACACCTTATCCATGCCAGCCTTGTCCCTTGCTTCCACCATGACCCGGCTCTCGTGGCTTCTCTTGGGTTTCATGGTGTTCACTGCCCTTAAATACATTTTGCTGGAGCTGCCGTGTGCCCCTGTCCTGGGTTCAGGTGCATGGGTCAGTTTTGGCTTGTGGAATTTCCTGGAACAAAAGGACAAAATTTCCTAAAACCTTGGGGGGAAATTCCTACAAAACAGAAGGAAAAATCCTGGCAAGCAATAGGGGAATTCCTGGGACACTAAGGGAAAAGGTCCTAGAAAGTTAAATATCCTGGAAAACAAAGGGGAAATTTTCTGCAAGGCAATGTAGGAATTTCCAGGGGAGGACTAGGGCCAAGTCCTTGAAAGCAAAGGGGGAAATACGGTGGGAATTAGTAGAAAACACTGGGGAAGTTTCCTACAAGGCAATATGGGGGATAGCCTAGAAATAAAAGGAGGGAAATTCCAAGAAAGCAATGAGGCAATTTAATCAAATACCTGGGAAATTCTTGAAATGCAAAAGTGACATTTTTGAAGAAAGTAACAGTGATATTTCCTAAAGGGGAAATTTCCCAGAATGCAAAGGAGGAATTGGTGGAAAGTAAAAGGGGAATTGCCTGATTGGGAAATAATTTCTTGCTTCCCAGGGAGTAACATTTCCCAGGGAGGAAATTTCCTAGGAAAGCAATGGAGATCCTCTAAGCAGAGGGAAAATCCTAGACAGCAGTGGAAGACTTTGGAGAGCAACAAAGACATTTCCCAGGAAGCAAGGGGGAAGTAGTCTGCAAAGAGACTGGGAAATTTCCTGGAAAACAATGTGGAATTTTTTAGGAAGGAAGTGGGAAATTTCCTGGAAACAAAAGGCGGTGCTCTGAAAAACCATGTAGAGTGCCTAGTAGGCAGTGGGGAGAAGTTCCTGGAATGAAGAAGAAACTTCCACAAAAACAATCAGCACAGAGGGAAAGAGGCTGCCCCGCTGACCCCTCCACCGCCTCCTGGTCCTTGGGTAAGGAACTCGAAAAACCTCCCAGGGTGTTTGGGTTCTGTGTACTGCTCCCCGCAGAGCTCCAAGGGGCTGCGGGAAGAGGCGGGCGGGCGCTGTGGCTGCCCATGACCCGCATCCCGTGGTGGGCAATGGGCTGCTTCGCCTCTGCTTCGGTGCCGAGCGCTGCCCGCCGCACTTTGGCCTTTATTGGTTTGTATTTTTTGACAGCACGGCCTTGGCGTGCAAGCCAAGGCAGCCGGGAGAAGAAGAATAAACAATTGAACGTGGCCCGGGGGTTTCCAGCCCCGGGAAGTCCCGGTGGGAGCGGGCGCGGCCGAGCCCCAGCGCTCCGGGTGCCCCACGCTCAGGTTGAGGTCCGGCTTATTTATTTTAATTATTAATAGCTGTGGGGAAGGGGTTGCGCGGGGCTGCGCAGCAGCATCCCCGGGGTCAGGAGCATCCCCTAGGCATTCCCGGGAACTGCGACACCGCCCCCCCCCCGGGAGCGGCGGCACTTTCACTTTCGGAAGGGACACGTGATTTCCAGGAAAACGGGAGTGGGCGGATAAAGAACCGCGCAGGAGGTGGCCGCCCCCCGCATCGAAGTCATTGCCCGGTGCGGCACGGCACGGCACGGCACGGCACGGCACAGCAGCTCTGCAGAACCGGCACCATGGCAGCGCCGGAGAACGAGGGGTAAGCGGAGCCCAGCGTCCCCGGGTGGCCCCGGGTCGCTGTCCCCGGGTGGTCCCGGTCCCCCCGGTGACGGCCCTTCGCCCGCAGGGAAGCCCAGAGGCTGCGGTTCGGGCAGTGGCTGCTGAACGCCATCAACAGTGGAAGCTACCGGGGGCTGTGCTGGATCGACCGTGCCCACACCAAGTTCTGCGTCCCCTGGAAGCACAATGCCAGGAAGGACATCACCAACAGTGACCTGGAAGTCTTCAAGGTGGGTGAGATGAGTGTCACCAGCAGCGACTTGGAGATTCTCAAGGTGGGAGGGGTGGGGGTTACCAGCAACAGTCTCAGGTTCTTCAAGGTGGGTGGGATGGGGTTGATCCACAGTGCACTCAAGGTCTTCAGGGTAGGAGGGTTTGAGTGACCAGCAGCACCCTCCGGGTCTTCAAGGTGGGTGGGATAGGATGGTGACCTGCAGCAAGTTGAGGTCTCCAAGGTGGGTGGGATGTGGGAGCTGGGAAGATGGGGGAAGAGCAGTGATCCTTGGAAACCTCCATGCTCATGGAGCCAGGGCCCCCATGCTCACCCCCCTGCACCCCCAGGCCTGGGCAATGGTCAGTGGGCGGTATGAGGAAGGCTCCGAAGATCCAGCCAAGTGGAAGACCAACTTCCGCTGTGCCCTGAGCAGCACCCACATGTTCAAGCTGGAAGAGGACAATTCCAAGCGTGGTGATGACCCACACAAGGTCTTCTCCGTTGTCTCAGGTGAGCCTTGCCCCATGGAGGGGCTGTGCTGTGTTGGGTGGGGTGGGCAATCTCAGGACCCTCCCACTCCTGGTGTTCTCCTTTCAGCCCCCCTCCAGCACAGGAACAAGGGAAATTCCAGCGTCTCTAACCCTGTGGTGGACCAGCAGCCAGCACAACAGCAGCTGCAGGTAGCTGGGTGTGCACAGCAGGCCACAGGTGTCCCCGCTGCCACTCCTCAGGTATTGCACCTCCATGTCCTTGGGGTGCTCCCAAGCTGCAGCCCAGCACCTGGCCAAAATGTGTGCCAGGGGAAGCTGGGTGCCTGGCAATCACAGCTGTAAGATCCCATTCTCCTTCCCTTCCCAGCTGGAGCTTGACCCCCAAGACATGGCCTCAGCAATCATTTTCATGGGTAAGCACTAGTCCCACAATCTTTTTTTTTTGGGGGGGTGGGGGACACGCTGCAAGGCTCAGCTGGGGCTGATTTTGTGGCTGTGAGATGTCCTACCCACTGTGCTCCCCCTTAGGAAGCACAGACCCCATAGAGCCCTCGATGCTGGAGGTGCTGTTGCAGCAGTGTGACATCTCCTCCCATGACCTTGATTCATTGGCCCCATCCTGGGTGCCCACAGGTGAGAGCAGCCCTGCTCATGGGGTGCAGAGTGGGTGGCTGCCTGGGGAGGTGACCCCAGCACCTTCCCACCGGTGGTTTCCCTGCAGGCGACACTCCCCACCAGGACACCCTGTGCCAGCCTCATCAGGATGCCCTGCACCAGCCCCACCAGGAAACCCTGCTCCAGCCTTACGCAGATCCCAGCCAAAACAGCTGCTTCCCTCCTACGGCATTTCCGCAATGCATGCCTATGGTGGAGCAACCCACCTTGGACACCTACCACCCACCGGGCCTCATGCTGCCAGAGGAGGCAGGTGGGTGCTGCGGGCACAATCCAGCCCTGGCTGTGGGAATGCCATAATGGGTAGGAAGATGCCAGGGTCCTGCCATGGGTACCCCATGCCAAAGCAGCCCCCACCCTGCTGCATCCCAAATGGTGATGCCGATGCTGCTCATCTCCCGCTGCAGGGGCCATGCCACTGCCATGCCACCTGATGGAGGGGACGGTCCCCGTGCAGTACCCGATGGAGGCGACATTCTTTGTCCCTGCCGCCAGCCCTGCACCACAGCCACAGCTGCCGGTGGATAATGCAGGTGGGGGTTATTATTATTAATTATTAATAGCTACAAGTTATTATTATAATTACTAGCAATAGATATATTTGGAGGGGGCATTGGAGGGGGGAATGTTTTGTTTTGGAGGATGTGGCTGCTGATCACTTCCTGGTGCAGTTGGCAAGGTCTCCAGCCTGGATGTCACCATCTACTACCGGGGGAAGCTGTTCCACCAGGAGGAGGTTGAGGGCAGCCACTGCCTGCTGACATACCAGCCCCCCAATCTGTCGGAGGTGCCATGCCCCTGCCACGTGGTGCACTTCCCGAGCCCCGCCAGCGTGGCCGATGGCAAGCAGCGGCGCATCACCGAGGAACTGCTGGCTGTCGCGGGGCTGCAGCTGGAGCAACGCGCCTACAAGGTCTTTGCCACCCGCCGGGAGAAGTGCAAGGTGTTCTGGGCCTTGTCCCAGCAGCTCGAGGGCGTTGAGGATCCCCCACCCAACCTGCTCTGCCGGGACCAGGAAACAGCCATTTTTGACTTCCATGAGTTTTGCACAGGTGGGTAGGGGTGTTACATCATTCCGCATGTGTTGTTTCCTGCCCAGCCCGCCCTTGGGGCTCACAGGAGCCAGCCCCAGCATGTTTCAAGAATCCAAACCCTCCCAGCCCCTCTGTTACCCCAGGCTCACCCCAAAACTGAGCCCTATTTTGCCCCACAGAGCTGAGGGACTTCCGCAACGGCCAAAGGCGGCGATCCCCTGACTTCACCATCTACCTCTGCTTTGGGCAGGCCTTCTCCAAGGCAAAGCCTAAGGAGTCCAAGCTCATCCTGGTCAAGGTGAAGTAGCTAAAACCCACCACTATCCCTCTGCTGCTCAAGGAAGGGGAGAGACTTGAGGAGGCCAGGGCAGCTGGGACTCTGGGTGTCTGAGGAGGGGGACCCTCGAGGTCGAGGTGGATGGGAGATGGAGTGTGGTCTGGGTACCTGAAGAGGGACCCTTGGGGACCCTTGGGGACTGAAGCAGATGGGATTCTGGGTGTCCAGGGATGGGGACTCTTAGGTGATGGAGGGGTAATGGAGGTTCCTCAGGGTCTTGGCAGGGGGAGCCTCAGGGGCCAGGGGAGGTGAGTGCTTGGGTGCACAAGGAGGGAGACCCTCAGTGTGCAGTGGAAATGGGAATCTGGAAGCCCATGGGATCTGGGGCAGATGGACATCTGGATACCCAAGGAGGTATCCATGCAGGGCTGAGAGAGGTGGGGGAACTAAGTAACTGGGGAGGGGGACCCTTGGAGGCATGGGTGCTGCATCACCAGGGAGGGGACCCTTGGAGGCATGGGTGCTGCATGACCAGGGAGGGGACCCTTGGGGACAAGGAGAAACATGGCACAAGGGTGGGCACCTGTCTGGGTCAGAGGACACTCGGGGTCTGGGTGGGATGGTATGGAAGGCAGCTGGCCAGGGCTGGGGACCCTCAGGGGTTGGGGGAGACAAGAGGTGCCCCAGACATCTCCCCCCTGCACTTAGGAGGACAGGGCCATGCAGGCTGTTGCAGCTATGTCAGGCAGCTGCCCCTAACCCCAGTGTTTTGCCACTGCAGCTGGTGCCCAAGTTCTGCAAGGACTGCTACGAGCAGGTGCTGCAGGAGGGAGCCTCCTCCCTCGACAGCCACACCATCAGCCTGCAGCTCTCCGACTCCTTCGACCTCATGGAGCTCATCGAGCAGTACACCATGCAGCTGGGCTGACCCTGCCTGCCCCACTCCCCATGGCCCCTGACACAGGCAGCAGGACCACTGGGCAGCCCAGGCTCTGCCAACCAGTGCCCCCAAACCCAAGGACAGCTTCACTGACTAGTCCTGGAGCTCACACATTGCTTTTCCCCTCTGTCAGCCGCTAGTGTGTTTTTGTGGAGTGTGGTCACTTACAGATTTATTTTCTTAATTTTTCCAAGTTAAAATATGTATGTATAGAAACATAGTTCTCTCTTGCTGCTGTTGCCTGGACATCTGCCTCTGCTGTCAGTCTGAAATCTTCACCACCTCCTGTACCCTCCAAAACAGGGGTCCATGCCCAGCCTTGTCTCAGTAAAGCCCCTGCTGGCAGGGGCAGGCTGCTATTGGAAAGCTCATCAGTGCCTTCTTCCCCTTAAATCTGAGTAAATGAGGTGACTTCCCACACACGAAGGGATGCATTTGTCAATGCATTTATTTCCATGCATTAAGGCTGCAAACATGACTTGTAAGCAGAATGTGTTGAGGACAGCTTGGCTTTGGCTAAACAAAAGTAATTCTTTGGCAAGTGCTGGTCCAGAGTTACTCACTGGAGATATTCTGGAAAAAAAAGGCAGTAAGTAACTACAACATGAAGCACCCAGATCTCAGCTCTGAGGTGCAGAGGAGGTGGAATGTCAGGGAGGAGTGTGGAAACCAGAGGGCTGCCTGAAGATGGGTGTGCCCTCCCTAGGCTGAAAGCAAGTGCACTCCCTCATTTCAGGAGCCTGACCATCACTGTTGGTCCCTGGGCAAAGGGAGGTGGCAGTGTCCTTACCTGCCTAGTGACCTGGATACTGCTGGGCCCAAAGGTGGTGGTCCCGTAGCTTGTCACATAATAGTGAGCAGAGGGCTGTACTGGGGGCTCCTCCAGTTGTTTGGGTACTGTGGGAATGGGACACCCTTAGCACCTCAGCTCCATGAAACCCTCAGCCCTCTTTAACCCGAGCACTGTTGAGGCACAAGCTTGGGACACCGGGCTCACCTTTGGGCAGGAGCAGCTCTGCACCAAAACGGTGCCCACACGTCCCACAGGTTTTAACATCTTCCTTTGTCCTGCGGAGGAAAAAGTCCAGAAAGAAGGAGCAGGAGCTGCCCTCAGCACTTCCCACGGAAGGCGATGCCAATGCAATGGAAGAGGCTTGTCCTTGCCACCCTGACCCAAGGCTGCCGTTGGTGGGAGAGCTGCTGCACTCCCAGGTGCCTGAGCACGTTCAGCTCTTCGTGAAATGGGGACATGTGGGCATGTGTCCAGAGCGAACATTTTGTGCCTGAGCCCCAGAGTCTCAGCTTCCTCGCCTTTCCCTCCATGCTCTAATTTCCCACACCAGAAAGTGCTAACACCATGTGGGACACGAGCTGCTATGGTCAGGAGAAGAGCACTGTAGTGCCCAGCAAGTTTAATGACTAATTTCATGTGGCTTTCAGAAGCTGACAACCAGCCCCACCAGCACTGCAGTAGTGACCACCCAGGTCCTGCCCTCGCTTGGAGTGGCACAGTGTGTACTTACATGTCACCTGTGTCATCCATGTCCGGCCAGAGGAGCTCTGCAGGACAGCCGGACGTTCGGCAGGGAGTCTTCACACACACGTGCAGCCCTGGCCACTCCTCGGCGAGCTTCTGGATGATGAGCACAACAGCCACGAGGAAGTCCCAGGTAAACTGGAACCCTTCCAGGCAAAATGAGAATGTTTCACTTGCTCACAGCCCCCTACCTTGCAGCCCAGGAGATGCTATGATGACTCACACATCACTTCCAGCCTCAACTGTTGGACCAGCTCCATTTCTCAAATAAGCCAAGCCTCCACAAGGAATGTAATGATATGTTGGAAGAGGTCCCCAACACAGATGGCCTTTTTGCTTATCATTTGAAGACCCAGCCTTAGACTATACTCTGCTAGGGCCTTCTGGGGAAGGATGGCCCATTTGCTCCATGACAAGAATGAGAACTTGACTTTCCATTTTAATGTGATACCTCTGGAGGAGTCCTGAACAGAATTTCATGGAAAAAGGGGCAGTCTTTAAGTGGACTGCTAGTGGAGACTAGGACATGTGGCAGAGGCTTCTTGGGACACTTCTCAAAGGGCTGGAGGTGGCAGGGGGAGAGCTAAGGAGAGACATGGGGTTGGGAGTGCTGAAATATGGATCAGGAATCTCACCTGTCCTTTCTGATGGCTTTCTGCAGCGGAGCTCCAGGTAGCTGTAGGCCCTCTGGTTATTCTCTTTGATCAGCAGAGGTTTGCCATTGCATACAAGCAGGCAGGTCACCTTGGCCACCCAGTGTGTGGAATAGAAGGAGCAAGCTTTCACCAGGAACCTGTGAGGAGATTGCTCATGGCTTTCACCACTTTTCTCCTAGCTTGTCCCTAACACCAGGAGAAAGTGTGGCACCACTAGAAAATATGAACTGGACTTGAAAATATATTTCAGTAAGAACAGAGGCAGACACCAAATGAGGACCTTCCCCTACCAAAAGCTCAAGCAGCCGGAGCAGCCTCTTAAGCCAAGAGATCATTCCAGAGTTGGTAATTTATCCTAGTTTTGTCTGGGATGGAGTTAGTTTTTTACTAGTAGCTGGCACTGTGCTGTGCTTTGGATTTAGGATGAGAATGATGTGGATAACACACTGATGTTTTAGTTGCTGCTGAGCACAGCTTACACCAAATCAGGGATTTTTCAGGTTCCCACACTGTCCTGCCAGCGAGGAGGCTGGGGGTGCACAAAAAGCTGGGAGGTGACACAGCCAGGACAGCTGACCCCAAAGGACCAAAGGATTATCCTATACCCTGTGGCATCATGCTCAGCATATAAACCTGGGGGAAAGCTGGCTGGGGGACCATTGGTTGGGAACAGGCTGAGCATGAGTCAGTTAGTGCTGAGCAATTGTTTTTTATTTACATCACCTGTTCTTCTTGGGTATTATTTATCTCTTTGTTTTTTCCTTTTCATTACAATATTATTGTCATTATTACTGTTATTATTATCATTTATTTCAACTATTAAACTGTCTTTATCTCAACCCATGAGTTTTCTCACTTTTCTGCTTCTCTCCCCAGTCCCACCAGGGCGAATGAGTGAGTGGCTCTGTGGTGCTTCGTTGCCAGTTGGGGTTTAACCACAACACCATCAGATAAAACTCTAGACACAAAGTCCAGAAAACCAGGAGTTCTAAAAAGCAGTACAGTCCCAACACTCATAGAAACTGGGGCATTCTCGGGTGGGACTGTGAGACCTCTGCCTGCCTGAAAGGGCACAGAGTAGCCAAACACCCCCCCCAGATGAAAGGCGAACCAGAAGGAGTGTGGCCTTTGCTCATATCCAGGCAGTGAACATTGCAAGGGTTCATCCACGTGCACCAAAAAAACTCAATCTCACAACCTCACTGAGGGCCGGAAACCAGTGCTTACCTCTGGAAGAAGCCCTCAGGTATTTCAGGTGAGAAGTAGGCACGGATGTGGAGGTCCTCGGGGTGATCTCCTCCCCACACCTCAGACACTTCCTCTGTCTGGTTCAGATAGGTTGGGAACAAGTACCAGGACTCGCCTTGGCTCCATGTTGTCTCCCATGGTTTCCCAGGCACGAACTCACTGGCCTGTGGGTTGAGTGCTTTGGTGTTCTTCACCTCCAGGCAGAGCTCAAAGTGCTTCAGGAGGCTGAAGAGCTTCCCTCTCCCTCTGTGAGCCCTGTGTCCCATGATTTCCTCAAAGACGTCCTGCATCCCTTCCACACAGAGCTGGTGCTTCACCAAGGCACGCACAGCCTGGTGGCACAGCATTGCCTTTGACTTGAAGGTCCACACCCAGTTGGCCCTGTCTCTGATGGTGGCATGTTCCCCAATCAGCACCTCCACAGAGATGCTCTCGAGCTGCTGGACGAGGCGGTACCGCACCAGGAGCTGCATGGGAAGAGAAGGAGAGATCAGATGGCAGTGAGAGGATCCCAGTTTGGGCTCTACAGAGTAGATGGTCCTGATCCCCATGCTCACCTTGAACATTGTTATTAAAAAGGTAGGCTGGAGAAAGACAGTGCTTTCCAAGTGCTTGATTTCTTCGTACCATACGACAAGCCCAATGCGGTGGAGGTACCGCAAGATGTCCTGGAGGAGCTCCCTGCCCAGGCTGGCCAGGTGCTTGCGCTGGGAGAGTTTGCTGAGCAGGTACTGGAGGTCCATCATGCCTAGAGGGAGATGCAGGAGCTCAGCGTACATCTATCAGCCACAGATGCATGCTGAGCAATCATCCCAAGGCAGATGCTTCAGAGAGCCAACAAGCCCCAGCAGCATCCCATGTCACCCGTGCCATTCCTGGGGAAGCAGCTGGGATTGGATGCTCGATGGCTGTGCCAAAAATGTTCTGCCTCTCCTCAGCTGTCCCACTGCCACCTGCAACTACCACAGCCTTGCCTTGTCTCAGCAGTGGTAACAGCCTGCCAGGATTTTCTGAAAAACAAGGCTAATACTAGGGGGATTTTTACTGTTTGAGGAAGCAGGTTTGTTTCCAGCCAGAAAACCTTAGATTCCAGTTAAACCTCAGACTGTCATTCAGCAATACAGAGAGATAGTCAACAAAATCGGACTTATCTCCACAAAAGAAAAGCATTTGGTCTTCATTCTCTAATCCTACAGTGGCCAGGGGAGCAGAGATGTCATTGGGAACTGATGATGTTCATACCTGCTTCAGATACATAAGCAAGGGGCTGGAGCTGCCTGCTAGTCCTGCTAAGCCACAGGAGACATGGAAAAGGGTTTAGGGAGGGGCAGGTGCCATTAAGTAAAGTTAGCAGGACAGAGATTTGAAAACCACATGAAAGCATTAAAGCTGTGGAGCTCCTTCCTGCAAGATTTTTAAAATTGTTTATAGAGGGAAAAGGGGAGAAAGAAAAACATCACTAGAAAGCAAGAAACCAGACAACATGGCCAGCTCAAGTGTGCTCAGCAATAACACTGCAAGGTCTTCAGCAGCAACCCCACTGCCCCACAAAGAGGGCCAGAAGGTGCAGCAAGCATTGGAGAGCCCATCCCAGGCTCGGGAAAGCCCTGGAGAGAGCCTGTCACAGGCACAGGACAGGAGGCCGTCTCAGAAGGGTGTGGCAAGGGTGATAGAGCACTCACCATGGTCTGCCATCTCCTCGCTCTGTGCAATGTCCACAATGGCAGCTTCCACCTGCCTGTAGATGGGCGGCAGCACTCGGACGACCTCGGGGAAGAGCTCCTCATTCTTCACATGCTCCAAAATAGTGGCCTCGAGTTTTTGGATGTCACAATGATCCGTGCAGTTGACAGTAACTAAGTTTAAGATCTGGAAAAGAGAAAGAACATACCTGACAAAAGCACACCCAGAAGAGTTTTTTAGCCTGTGAGGTAAAGGAAGGACCTAATGCCAACGAGGTCACCCAGGATGGGACACACCACTGACTCAGCTTCAGAGGGCTCTACCTTCACACCTTTGTTCTGCAGCAGTTCCTGAAAATCACCTGCAGATGGTAAATGACCCCTTGCGCTCCTCCTCAGGCACTTGCTACAAGACACAGGAGGAGATGCCCATACCCTACCAGGGACAAGGAGCCCTGCAGGTCACAGCCAGAGGTTACCACATCCACTCCAGCCCAGGGAGCAGCTGCAGTAGTGGCCTGATGCATTAGCACCAGGTCACCACTGCCAGGGGCACACTGGGCTGCCAGAGGCACACTGGGCTGCCAGAGACAACAGGGTGACCTCAGCCAGCCAGAACCCAAGATAATCTCAGCCCTACGGTTAATGTGCAGCTCTCCATCTCTTTCAGCCTCTCCCACTGGTCCATGTAAGACTTGGGCTCCTCACTGCTCTCCAGGTTGTCAATGAAGTGAGTGAGGTTGCTTTTTCTCTCCGCCAGCATGGCTGTGATCCTGGCCATGATGTCATGTGTCTTCTCTGCCACCTCCTGCTCCTGGCAGCAGTCCACATGGGTTCCCACAGGAAGCACAACCGAGTTTGGGACTCGCATGGAGACGTTGTTGATCCAGAAGCCAACGAGCTCTTTGAAGGTTTTGTCATTAATTTGGTACCTGGGGAGGGAGAAAAAGAAAATCCCAAATTCATGTCTCACCCTTGGGATCTCCAGCCAACTTTCACCAGTGCAGGTCTGACCAGACACTCTGTGCTGTCCCAGGAGCTCACTGGAGAAGAGCTCAGATCTCAGAAGCTGACATGGACGATATCCAAGTTCATCCTTTAGTTTCCCATCCTTAAGCTATGGGGTGTAGCAGAGTTAGTCCCTGCTGTGGATGGGAGCATCCCTCTGTAGCACCAAATCCAAGCTTGATGCTCCCTCCGTGTTCAGGGAACACCACAGGATACAAGAGGGATCATAGGGATTTGCTTTTGCAGAAAGCAACCCATTTCAATGGGGTTCAGTTGCCACATAAGGAGATGGTGCTTGTTCAACCCCTCCGAACAGAGGCCTTTAGCAAGATGATGACAAACCTGTTGGATTAAAAGATTGATCTGCAAAAGGGGGAGGGGGAGAGCCAGCCATGCCAACGGTGAGAAGACCAGGCCCAATGGAAATGGTGTGAATTTGTGCAGTGCAAAGTTTCCCCACCTCCTTTTTAGTTTCCCTTCTCTATTTGGAATCCAAACCAGCTCAGCACTTACATGTGAAGATTGATGACGAGGATGACGAGCGCCTGTGGGGTGATGAACACGTGGTGAGTCATGTAGTATTCCAGCTGGCCAGCAAAGTCCCAGAAGAGAAATGTGAAGTCCTCGATCTGGAACTCACTGATCTCTATCCCAACTGTTCGCTCTTCCTTGGGTACCAGTTTGGATTGTCCTTGCTTCAGGCTTCTGCAGATGGTGGACTTGCCAGCCAGTGAGGCCCCCAGGAACATGGTCTTGACCCTCTTGTCCTCCTCCCCCAAACCATGCTGAAGTTGGCTGAAGTAATTCCGGATCTGCTGAATGCCACCAGCACACACTTCACTGGGCGGTTTCCGGAGGGGGTTCCCACTGGCCTTAAACATTTTCAGGGATTGTCCCAGGAAGAGCTCCCTAGGGAGCTGACGAAGGGCATTATTCTGCACGTGGAACTCCTGTAAGTGTGCCAGCTGCAGGACAGGCTGCGGGAAGGTCCGGAACAGGTTGTTGGAGATGTTAAGGTACTGGAGGCTGCCTTGACAAGCTGCCAGGTCCCTGGGGAGGGCACAGAGACGGTTGTTGTTCAACCTCAGGTGTTTAAGCCTGGGGAGATGGGAGAAAACCCCTTCCGGGATGATCCGGATTTGGTTCTGATTCAGCTCAAGCCTCTCTAAACAGACCAGGCTCTGGATTTCATTGGGAAAGTCCACAAACTCATTCTTGGACAGTATCAGCTTCTTGAGGTTGCGAAGCTTAGAGATGCCAGTGATGCTCCTGAGCTTGTTCCTGTCAAGGTCAAGGCTCTCCAGCATGGAATTGCTCAGGACTGTGGGTGGGAGCACACGCAGTCTCTGGGTAGAGAGATTCACTTCATGCAATCTGTCCTCCTGCTCCTTACCTGGATACACCGGACAGGGAAGGTGGTTAAGAGAGACTTTGACCCTCTGGGATTGCAGACTGTGTTTTCTTTTTTTTTCCTGCATGACTTTGGGATAATTTTGGCCAGCAAGGAAAAACAGAGGAACTGGTTGAACAGCTCCTGTGTCCTCTCAAGAGAGGAACTGAAGCCGAGGATCTTGGCTGGGGCTG
This sequence comes from Entomyzon cyanotis, assembly GCA_024500445.1. Classification (NCBI taxonomy): domain Eukaryota; kingdom Metazoa; phylum Chordata; class Aves; order Passeriformes; family Meliphagidae; genus Entomyzon; species Entomyzon cyanotis. The sequence goes on along the minus strand of JAKEPQ010001030.1, from coordinate 44,756,496 downwards.
ATGACACAGGAACAGTACCCACCAGATGTTGACCTTCAGCCCAAGTGTCACATTAACAGATTTGCTCTCACACTTTGAGCCCTGCAAGAGCTCCAGCCACAGGTGCAACTACCCCAAAACTGGGAGCTTTCCAATCCCAGCAGCGGGCTGGGGGGCAGAACCAACATCTGCTACCCAGTTAAATCATGCAGCCCACTCTCAGCTCTCAACCACAGCTGTAGAGATGCAGAAGGCCAGAGCCAGCGAGTACAGACACTTCCTCTTTCACATCCTTAACCCTCCAGATGATGCTGCGATTCCCTGCAGAGATGCTCCCAGCCCTGGGAGACTAGAGGAATAACTCAGGGACAGTGGGATTCCCCAAAGGATGGGGCACACAGGCAGGGACTCAGTGATGGCTGAAAACGTCCCCAAAGAGAGGGTGTTTATAGCAGGGAGATCTGCAAGTGAGGAGAGCACCAACAGCATGGGAATCACACGATACCAGAGAAAAAGAGTTAGATTTGCCTTCCTCTCCCTTGTTTCACTTCCTCCCATGACACCAAGCATGGCATTCCCTTATGCAATAGACCCTGCTCAGGACTGACTCATCATCATTTCTCAGCATCACCACTGGAACATGGGACACGCAACAAGCCCAGCAGAAAAGCAAGCCTTTGCCCTCTCCCAAATGCCCAGTCTCTCCATCAGGGACAAGCCAAATGACTCCCACCACCAGCAGTGAAGAACCAGGGCAGCTACTCACAGGCTCTGGGTTGGGCCATGACCCTGCAGTGTGGCACCAGCTGGATCCTCCGGACGCTCGCCTCTCCCTTTCGTTTCCTCCTCTTGTGTCACTCCCACCTCCCCAAGCTCTCCCAGGGAACCCCACCCTCTCTTTCTCCATCCAACCTCAGAGCAGTTCCCAACAACCCAAGCACCTCTGGCCAGATGGCAGAGCGAGGGCTACATCCCAAAAGCAGTTCTGCAGGTCACATACGAGACAAACAGGATGGCAGAATAGCTCCCAAGCCAAATTCCTGGTGCAGCATCCCCCCCGCCTGTGCTAAAGAAGCTTTTATCATCACCACTCTTGCACAGGAATGAAAGAACACCAACAAGAGCTTAGGCAGTTACCAAACTACTGCATGTATTGAAAAAATAAGATTCCTTCCCTTAAACAGGTGGCAGTGTCTGATCGAAGAGGGGCAACAAGAAATGGGGAAAAAAAGCAAGTAGTATACACAGTATACTAGAAAAACTGTTTTTTAGGACATGCCAGAAGAGGCATTTTTAGGTATGTTTCTCATTGCCTCTTCCAGGAGGCACCTTACAATTTGATAATTTAATTATTTAACGTAATAATTTTTTAATGGCAGACAGAATGAAAGTATTGTTGTTCATGTAACTTCAGCAGAAAGCACATGGAGAAGGTGCAGTTTTCAGTCTCAGTGCTCCTCAGGCAATGGCAGGGGCAGAGGTAACAAATTTAACAGGCCTTACACTCCAGGCACTCCTCCTACACCCTGCAAGAGGCTGTTATTCTTACTGCTAGTTCAAGGCTAACACTAAACAAGAATTTAAAGCAGTGAAACAGCCCAAGGAATGAAACAGACTGATGCTGTCTTCCTGGTAAACAGTGTAGTTGCTTCTATTATTTGGTCAAGCCTTGTTTTTGACACTACCTACCCTTTTTCACTCACACAAGACAGGTTAGGGCAGAACTGTTCCTCTGACAAATTCAGAGGCGTCCAATTTCCAGTCTAAGTGAATGCACAACTTGATCATATTCTCTCAATTCTTGTGCCAACAGTGCCATAAAAGTTTCTGAATTTTTATTTTGCCAACTAGCAGCAGTGTTTGTATTTACAACCCCACATCCATGCTCCAGGTATGTATTCCAGCTGCAAGTTTAGCTTGAAAACTACAGCTTCTCTTCAGCTGTTCTTCTGCAGTCAGTCCTGTGTCTCTTCCAAAAATCTTCAAAGCAACTCCAAAGTTATCACTTCCTTATTGTCCATCCAGGCTGCACTTCCATAGAGGAAGGACACAAAATCAAGGAAGACTAACTCCAAAAATGCTCAGGATTCATCCATAAACACTGCTCTAGCACAGTGAAGCACTGTGGCAGTCCATACACTACTGGCATACAGGCTTGTTTTGTTTAAATAGTAAAAAACTAAACACCCCAAACCAGTCCCCGTGAAGGGAAAGCCAGTTTTGGAGTTGTAACTTACTGTTTTTTTCTTCAGTTTCCTCCTCAGTTTCCAGTGAAACATCTCCTCCCTAGCAGGGTTTAATGAGGAATGATACAAGTCAGGTTCAAGGGTACTGAGTATCATTTAAGGGCCTGTAAAAGATCTGCTGCTCTGCAGTACATGCGGGCAAGGACCTTTGCTAAAGCAATCAAGATGGAGTCAGAATATGTGCTGGACTACTTTGATTCCTGATAGGAAAACCAGTTCTCCTGCAGAGGAGGAGGGACAATTACTAATCCAACTCCAGTCCTCTTCCACAAAAACATTATTCCTTATGCAAGAGCCAAGTGTGCAGGTTTACACAGAACAGCCAGGGCAAGAAGCAGATGCAAGACAAACAAATGACACCTGCTGTAGGACAAAAACCATTCAAAATAACTTTATAAACTCTGTCACATTTCTGTTTTGTACATCAGTTCAACCTTATCCTTCAGGCTTGTTACTGAAAATCAACAATGCTTGCTTTTTGTTTTGCTTTTTCCTGAAAGGCAGACACAAAACCAGCCATCAGTGCATTATTTACACAAGTGCAACACAATCTCCCCCCCCAAAATTAATTGTTTTCACTAACAAGGTACTTCCAACAGAATGTAAATAAATACCACGGCTTGAGCAGTGTTTCTGAAGTCAGTTTATAAAGGTTAGCTCATTTCCGCAATCCCCAAATGTCAGAGCGAGTAAAGTTCCGCTCACCTTCCAATGGGCTAAAAATATGACATTTCAAGTATTAAATCAGAAATTTCTAAAGACAATCCATATTTTGATAAGTAAACACAAGGGAAACAGCATACAGCTCTCAATATACTGTATGAAAAGTGGCGTTCAGTTCCAAACTTTAGCAAGACAAGTGCGCAGCCCAAAAATGTGATCAAAGTAACCCTGAAAACTAGCAATCTGGGAGTCTCAAACATTTATCTCTTCTATGCTTCCCCTTGAATTACTCTGCTGGTCTGAGGCATTTGATTGTTATTTAGTTCTACAGCTGTAGGTAATCCATAAAACCCTAAATTCATTCCCATATGGAAACAATTCAAGAGAAGTTTCAGTAGATAAATTCTATTATAATCTTGTTTCTCTGCACTCTGTTTACAATGAGATGGAACTGCAGGTCTGTTATTCCCATAGTGTCCACAGACAGGATAAGTTCAGTCCAAGTCATGCTGTGGCTGCTCTCAGTTTTCCACTTCACGTGCATCTTCACCATCAGTTTTCTTATGTTTCCTCATATGTTTGTATTTTTCCACATATGCCTTCACCAGGTTAGCCACCTTCATAGGGTTGATCTCTCCACTTTTGCTGTGACAGATCTGCAGGGGATCAGAAAGGGCACTTGGTCAATGACAGCAGCTCAGGCAAGTGGCAGAGAGGCCCTAAGCTGTTCAGGGGAGCCAATTCCTGCACAGACCCCAAGGCTCATAGCACAGTACATAAAGCAGAAAACGAAGACAAGAGCAGTATTTTCCTTCAAGCATTCCAGAAATGGCCCAGGGCTTATCTAAGAAGCACTAAACAAATGCATAGGCATCTCAAAGCAAAATGACTAATTTTTGCTACAGGCTTCTTCACCCATCCATCCAGTTTTACATGATACATGGTAACCAAGGAAGTGTTGATATCCCATTTTTGGGACGTTTTGGAGGAAGCAATACCCAGATTAAAAGAATTTGGCAATTTTGAGAGGCCATTTTGAGATACGGGAGAAAGAACACACCCTACACAAGGAACTTTATCTCTGTTCAGAGAGGAGTTCACAGTGACATCAGCAGCAACTGGTACTGCTTATCTCTCTTGCAACAAACACTTGTGGTTCATTTGGGTCACACAGAAGATGTGAAATTGCAGCCATTATCTCAGGAACTTTTATTTATGACAGAATTTCTCAGTGATAGCAAGAATGCAGAGCAGAGAGAAAATACAGTCCTCTGAGGTATCTGCCTTGACTGCAAGAGCATTACTTCTCCTCTCGAGACAGTATTTACTTGCTAATCACCTCTTTTTTAGCCATGATCTAGTCAGCACTAAGATTTGAGACAAAAGTCAGTATCAGCAAAATTGCAAGGTCCTCTTCCAAGGTTCAAGGACACCACAGATGCTCAAGGACCTAAGTATTTTCTCACTTTATCACAAACAGCTAGAATTCTGGCTAAAGGTCCTAGTGAGGAGGATTTGACCATTCTCACCCAGGGCACATACCATGTAACATTTCAGCTCAGGCAGCTGAAGCTTAGCAATGTTCTTGTCCATTGAAAACATGATCTTATAAAAGGAACAGACAGCCAGCTCTCATCAATGGTACTAAGCAGTCCTGCTTAAAGGAACTACTGCTTCATCACAGGACTGCAGAGTATGAGTCAGGGCCCAAAGACCTGCTGCTCAGCTGTGGTACGTAATTGCTGAAATGGGCAGGTGCAATCCAAAGTACTTCTACTTATCTAAAAGACCTGCTCAGCTCCTCCTCTCCAGTTTCTTTCTCTGGGCCCTTACCTTTTGCACTGCCTTCCGAAGGATGCTCTTGTACTCCTCCTTTGTAATCTCCCTCTTCTGGTAAAAAGGTTTGATGGCAAGTTTCACTTCTTCCACGGCCCTTTCTTGTATGTGAAGCTTCTTCATGTACTGCTCAGGAAAGAGAACTTCATTACCTTGTGCCGTCTTGGGAATGGTTTCTGAATCTGTTTTTCTCAGAAACATTCTAGCAACGAAAATTCTCATTTCACAATTTCAACAACGCAAGTCATCACCTCAAAGTAATTTCCTTTACTGCCAATTGCTGTCTTGAAACAAATACCAGTTTGTGCTATGAGGAACCTTTGTTTTACATAACATTTATTCTGTGTCTTAGTGTGTTTTAAGCAAGCGACTATAGTGTGGACTTACTAATTTTGGCCTCCTCCTTCCCTTCCAACAGCTCTGCAGTAAACATACATCCAACAAAAGGCATCAGATTCTAAAAGCAGCAAACCATAACTGCAAACATAAAGCTTCAGATAGCTCTAATGGCCTATGAGTTGCCTACGTAGTAAGTAATGATTACAGATGCCATCAAAACAAGTTCATAAAAACTGTTGCTCAAAAATGGAGGCTCAGTGGGAAATGCATCTTACTGTTTGGTTTTATGGCTGGAAGCAAAATAATGGGCTAAGTTTTTGTTCGTGTGTTAGCAACCACTGTGCCTAGAGCAGCAAACCCAAAACTTAGCAGCAAGGCTAAGTTTTGCACTGAAAAATCTCCGAAGTATTTTACTATCTCTGCATTTTCAGTGTTGATAACCAACAAAATACAGTCCTACCTCTCTACAGGACTATTACGAGAATTGACATTAATTTCAAAGTTGGAGAGGAAAGAAGAAAACCAGGTGTTCAGAGAGATTTGGATATTCTGGTCTAGAAAGTCCCTTCCAAACAGACATGCAAGAAAGTTCCAGAACTTTAAGAATGTATTTCAGATGTTTTAATCCCACCCTGTCCTGTGGTGATGAAGCAGTAGAAAAGAGAACTCTCAAATGGAATATATCCCAAATGAATTCAAAGAGAGGACAGTCTGCTGCACCTGGGTTAGCACAGCCAGTCACCAAAACCAGCAGGGCTGGGAAATCACAGCACAGAAAGTTTAAAAATCCCCCAAATGAAAAAGTTCAAATAAACAACTCATTTATTTTACACATTTACTCACTTCCTCGTTTTTTGTTTTATCCACTGGAGGTTTGGGTGCTTTGATCTTTTCCTCTGCACTTCCAACAGAAGCAGCTTGGATTCCTGGCTCAGATGCTGTAGCCAGGCTGCCCGGCTCCGGGATGAGGCTCTGTCCTGCCATGCAGCCAAGAGCTGGAAGACTCCCCTGCATGATGAACTGAACCGTGGGCTGGCTCACCGGGGCATAGGGGGCAGGCTGGAGGGCAGGGCTGGTGCCAGAGGGATGTTCTGACAGTACACCTGTGAACAGACACCACTCTGTAAATGCTTGTGCTGACAAGACACAACATCAGATCAGGATTTTCAGAGCCCCTTTTATTCACCAGGAGCGACCACCAGCCCCACTCGCCTTTGAACTGGTGGACAGCACAGACTGATGGCTCGGATCAAGGCTGCCAAGCCAGTATTTACAGCCTGATCACAGTCAGGGAGAAGCTCACAGCTTCTCAGACAGCACCACCTTTCTGCAAGCTACTGCTGAAAACAGAAGCTGCATGTACAGAGCAGAACTAAAAGATAATGCATTTCTTCAATTGTAAGGAGCACCTGAGAGATTAAATGACTGGAGGATTGCTGAGGTGTATGGGCTACATGAAATGTACCACACGCAGAGGAAGGCAAACTCTGCCATGAGAGGAGGGTGTTGCACAACGAGGCCACAGATGAGATGGGATGCCTTCCATGACACTTGGGTGCTGGAACAGGAACCAACCTGAGAGGAATCTAGATCAGGAAACATAGGCTCGGGAATCATATAATTGGTTGGAGGAGGCTCATTTAACTGCACCTGATTTAACGTTTGGTTCAAGTCCTCTGCTTTCCAGGCCCCTTCTTTTGCTCGCTGAAGTTTGTAAAATGGCATCCCTAGGTATCCCAAGAGAAGGAAAAGAAAACATCTGAGAACAAAATAACGTGTCACAGATTCAAACCCAATGGCATTTAAAAAATTAAAACAAAAAGGATCTAACAACAAAACTAGCTAGAAAAGGATTTTTTAGCAGTCATTCATATTTTAAAGCTTCTGATAATAGAGAGCTTCTCGTTCCCTTGAGCAATTACTTTCTACTGGGTTTATCCGTTGAGAGTCACCAACAAGAACAACGCAGGGAACTCTGTCAACACAAACAGCACGGGTTCCCAAGCCAAACTGTCTCTAGCAGCTTTGGTTTAGCAGCACTCACAGGAGTGAACTACAGAGACATGTCACACTCCTTGGTTTTGAGAAACATTTATAAATTCTGAAGGCAAAGCAACCATTCTAGTTATTCTAGTTAAGTGCAGACAGGGTGGGACATGGGCTGCCAGCTCAGAGATGGGGTTGTCACACGTGCTTCAGGAGCAAACAAGCTGCCTCTGGCTGAGCTGTGCTGACAGCATGTCCTCTCCAATTCATTAACACAACTCACCTCATGATTTCAACCAGTGCAAAATGCCAGCTCTCAGGACTGCAAACCACAGCATCACCCCAGCTCAGATGACAGAGCTCTTACACTGCAACCAGGTTGGGCCAGACACCAAAACCCTAAGCCTTATACAGCCTGTTTCAATTGTTGTTTGTTTTCCAAAAGAGACTTACTTGGAGCTTTTCCAGCAGACAATGTGCCACTTTCTTCCTCTTGAAGATTCCAGGTAACTCTTTTCACTGGTGCTTTTGATTTCAAGGCAGGACCCTGAGGTGCCACTTCCAGTTCAGGCTTACTGAAATTACTTGCATTTTCATTTGACACAAGGCACGCCTCCTTAACCTCCCTCACACAATCCACTTTGCTTTTGGATGAGCTTTGAATCAATGCAGCCTCAGCTGGAACATGCATGGTAACTTCTTTCTTTGGGGGTTGTTCCACCAGAGATGGACATAATGCAGTATTTTCTATTTTAACTGTAATCTCTAGGTTTGTATTGCTACAACTACTGAGCACGGCCGGATCAGTACTGTTTATTAACTTTGTTTCAGGAAAAGAATCCACATCACCAACTGGGACACAAATGTTTGTGATCTCTGGAGCAGGGAACACAGTTTCACAGCTCACTTCCTGACAGATGGGCTCTACCTTTATAGTTTCCTGGACCTCTCTCAGCTGAATTGGGGTCTCAGTCTGTATTTCCTCAAGTTTGACATTTGGTTGGATGGTTATGGAAAGCCCTTGCAGTACTAGCTCCTCTTTCGGCTCTTGTTTGACAGAAGGGGGCTGCTCCAGACACCTGGTTACATTTTCAACTGGAGGCTTTTGATCCTTTTCTGGTGGAGGAGGAAGCAAGGTCTCTTTTGATCTGTGATTTTTTTCTTTGGAACGTGATCGAGATTGCAGTCTTTTTTCCTTTGATTTGCTGCTTTTGTGCTCCCAAGATCGAGATGCAGACCGAGACCGAGACCTCCACTTTCTCCTCTCCCGAGATCTGGATCTCGATCTCTTTCTGTCCCTTGACTTCAAGCTACTTTCTTTATCATACCTCTCATAGCTTTTGTCCCTCCTGTGCTTCCGCCTTTTAGTCCTCTCAGTGCTGTTCGACCGGGAGCGATCCCTCCGCCTTGATCTTGAGCGAGACTGTCTTTTCTTTTTCCTGTTTTCATAACACTCAGAAGTACTTCCAGGACTACCCGAATGTGACCTAGATTTCCTTCTGTCCCTAGACCAAGAAGTTTTTGCCTTTTTATCCTTTGTTTTCTCCTTCGTTTTCTTTTTTTTAGATCGTTCGTGACTGCTAGAACGGTCAGTAGAAGACCTCCTGCTCTTGGATTTTAACGTGTGTGTTTTGCTACGCTCTTCCCCACCTGACCAAGAGGTAGATCTGGAGCTTCGGTCCCTTGAGTGTGCTCTGTCTCTAGACCCTGAACGTGATCTCTTATGCTCTTTGCCAAGTGCTTTTTTCCTTTTTATCTTCTTCTTGCTTCGGGAGCTGGAGTTCGAACAGGATCTGGAACGTGATCGCCTCTCTGCTTGTTCTACCTTTTGGACTTTCTGCTGCCCCTCACTCTTTGAGGGATTGTCTGGTTCTAGTTTCACATTAATACTAGGTCTTATCAATTCCTCAGTATCAAAGAACACATTAGGTCCTTCTCTGCTTTCCTCCTTTAAACACTTTGTATTAGAAATTTCCTTAACAGCAGATGAAGTGCAAGGACTGCTTAGGAGGGCTTCCTCATCCACATTGTCTCGTTCCTCTGTATCAGAGATCTGTTCTACAATCCTGCTTGCTACTGTAACGTCATCATGAGACTCTGTGGTACCTGATGGCACGTCAGAGTCAGTCCCAGACCCAAATATATTTTCTACCCTGCAAGGGGTGAAACGACGGACAGTTTGAAATGTTTGAACTTTTGGATTTTCAATGGAAATAGTCCTGGTAATATTAGTTAGTGGGATCCCTGAGCCAAGCCTTTCAGGACTGCTGTTTTCTGAACTCGAGTCCGATCCTGTAGGCTCAAAGGGATCATATATTTCACTTTTGACCTGCTTTTTCTTAACTGAGAAAAGAGGTGAAGGATTCTCCTTCTGCTGCACTTCATCGTCCACAGGGCGGAAAGTATTACAAAACCCTGGGTTAGACATCCTGCTGGGGTGTCCTGTGCTCCCAGGAATGTTGATTTTAAAACTCTCAAAAGAGCCTGGGCCTTTTCCCCTCGAAGAGCCCAGCAGCAATGAACTGCTATAGCTGCCGGGATTGCTGGAGAAAGACGCACTGCTTGGACGCGTCTGTTGCTGAGGTTCCTTGGAATTTGACTTCTGACTTTCCACCTTGCTACCCTTTCCTGGCTGATTAGTGCTCTCTTTGCCAGTCAGTTGGGTTATACAGGAGCTGGGGATGTCACAGCTTTGGCTTCCTGTGGGTTCCGGCTCCACCTGCTTGCTGCTGGTTTCTTTTTTAATCTTTGGTATCCTGGGAAGCTCAAAGATGTCAATTCTCTGGGAAGGTGGTTTTACTGGCTGCCTCACAGTTACAGGTTTTGAGCCAGAATTCAAATTACAGCTCAGGGGCTTTGAAGATGAATCAGTGGGTACAAAGTTTTTAGATTTTCCATTAAATCTGGGCATTTCATCTGACTTTGAGCCACACCTGCTCAAAGTCGCTATCTTCTGAGTGTGAACAGACCTGGGTGTCATTGAATATTCTGATTTTACAGTTGCCTTTTCTGGTGCAGTCTGTGCAGGGTTTGCTGCAGACTCACTCCTGCTCAGTGAGGGTGACAGCGACGAGAACAAGCTTGCGGAGAAGGGTCTGGTGAGAGTGCTCAGCCCCGAGCAAACGGAAGGTCCAGCCATGGAGCTGCTTGCTGTGGTCCCTGAGTGCGCTGGACTCGGGTGGCTGTTATGCCCTGAACCATCCTCCACTCTCGAGTCAGTCGCTGATTTTCTACGGAATGGAGCTATGGCACACAAACAGACAGTTAGGCTTTTCAGGACGTATCTGGACATTTTCTGCCAACATTAACAGAAGTACTAAGCTAACTGTATTAAGTTCCACTGTGGTTTGCAGACACACCACACAGTAATAAGGGAGTCCAATTGTTATTTTGGTCAAATACTCACAGCTTAGTGCCAGACAACCACATATTTGAGGTAAACACTAATGTTTAGGACATAAATGATTCAGTTCTGTAGATATCACCATATCAGTGCTTATTATCCTGCAGTTGCTGATTGACAGAAATGACTATAACAGAGAACGTTAGAGGTGCTTATTTTAAGAATAAAGCTCTAAGTTTCAGTTTGAAGAGATTCCTTTCAAGTAATACCAGGCCAAGGGAAGACACAGCTGGAGATGATAGCACATATTTAGAGCTCTAATTTTGCAAAGAAATTTCTTGCCAAGGTCCTTCACCCTGCTCTTCAAACTGAAGTACAGATTACAGGCATGGCAGCAAAGCATGACACATGCCAGAAAAACTGGGTACTAAGACACCTCTGGTCTACCCAATCCTACATTTTTTATAACAAAGCAAAGCATGAAACCACTGTGCAGTCCTTTTGAAAGAAGAAAACCATGTATTAAAACTAAAATCCTCCAGTAACATCTCAGGTCTGCAATTAAAACACAGACAAGCAACTCTATTTTAGAGCATCCATCTTACAAGACTATAAGCAGTTACTTGTATCTTGTAAGATTATAAGCAGCTACTGAAACTATCCTACACATTTCAATGCTCAGTAAGAGTATCCCTAAGTTTAAATCTATGCAGCCTGTAGGATCAGGGGGGATATGGATGAAACAAAGAGGCTAGCAGCACTATGAGGTGCCAAGTCCTTACCTTCCTTCTTCGCTGTCAGTGAACCATCTCTGTTGATGACCACATCTGAACTACTCATCATGAGAAGGCTCTGTCCAGACAGGATGCTTCCCAAGAGATCAGGCACAGGAGCAGCTTCTGCTTCTTGGTCAGGACTCAAGGCAGGCACACTGCTTCTGCATGTTTCAGAGGGGTTACATTTCCTTTACTCTTACAGCACTTGTTCTATACACACACATTACATTAAAAAGAAACCAAAGTCAAGGGCATAAACAGAGGTCAGCCAGGGAAGTTCCCTTGTAGTTTTGGCTTCCCTAGAGTCATTCAGCCCCCATCTTTCTCTGACAAACAGAAGGTGAAGCTTTTACTGACTTCCCCCAAGAATAACACAAGATAGGAAAGCATGTAATCATACCTGAGACTTTTGGTTAGCAAAAGCTTTTTATTAAGAGCTGTGCTCACTATGTTGTAATCAAGATTAACTTTCCAATGCATTCAAGATGCATTTTTGGAGGATAAACCACTGATTATCACTTCAGAGATATTTCTATCCTAACTGCCTCTCTTGCCCCCAATAAATCACAAACACAAATGTATTCCTCATGCCTACACTTCTATCTAAAAAAAATTACACAGCTTGAACCAGTGTTTAACCATGATGTGCCATTGGCAGGGTAGCTAAGAGCATGGCACAGAGAAATTACACTGAAAAACAACTGCAAAGCTCCCACACATGGGACAGCACAAACACTCCCCTTTATGCTTTGCTCAATCTTATGAAGATGGTTTAAGTTCTCAGTTCTTGAAATATACACTGAAAAGGTGTTTCTGGTGTTGGGCTTTTTTGGTTTTCTCTCTTTGCTTTTGTGTGGATGGGAGTTGGGGGGTTGTTTTGTTCAGATTTGAAAAAACAAACAAACAAACAAACAAAAAAAAAACACTTCCAAAAGGGACCCAGCTCTTTGAGGGAGCTACATTTCATTTCTGTATGACAACAAATCAAACTTTATTCACATAATGTACACCAAAACACATGTGACAACACACAACAGAGAGCCAAAATGGGAACCCTAAAGAATCAGCCGCTAAGGCCAGACCAGGAAACTCAGTGTAGTCCAGGCAAATGGAGCCTTTAGAAAAGATGAGTATCAGCTAAACAGTTCCATCTTCTAAGCAATATGCTATTCAAATAACTCTGAGGACATGGAAAGGTTCCTGAAATGCTTCCTTCAGGACTGAGATGGGAAAGATAGAGGAAATAATCCAAGTTATCATAGAAATACACTACCTTAATCTTGAGAAAGCAAACTTCACTATAAGTAAGATGCACTAGAGAACAGCTATGCAAACCTTTCACACCTTTAACCACTTAAGCTGAGCTCCCTTCATTTCTTTTCAGCTCTCTCAGCCTTGCAGTTTTCTGTGAGTCAGCTGGTACCTGACTCAGTGACATTCCTGGTATGATGAAAGTATGAAGGTATGATGAAAGAGGGTGTGTGTTCACCATAAAAAAGAATTATTGCACAAACTGAAGTGGTTATTTATCTACACTTGTGCAGCCATGCATGTACACATACACATGCTCTTTTTGAAAGATACTCAGGGTAAGAAAAGGGTTAAACAAGGATGATCACCCAGTTTATTCTTTTGCTAGGGTCATTAAACAACTAAGAAAAATAAAATAACAATGCATATTTACCTGGGAAGTCCCACAGAAACAGGTCTAGCTACAGGACGGTGAGATCTCAGTGCTGACTGGGAGAGAACTCTCCTTTTGGCACTCACTGGTGAATCTGGATTTGCTGGAACCTCTTCATTACTGTGATGAAACATACACACACATGAACCCTGAAATTGTCTGAAATGTTTTTCCACATCAAAGGAATGATACCACTATGACAGATATGGTTAGAGAGCATAATTTGTTTTATTATGATATATTAGAAAATATTAGTGCAATATCCTTATTTTCTGTGGCTGCCTAAATAGAACAGCTTGATTCAGCCAGCAGAGACTCAAATGTAGATTCTCATAGCTAAAATATTAAATGGACAATTTTCTTCTATGAAAGGATCAAAAAGAAATAGTCACTAGAAAACCAAATTTCACCAACAATAATTTCACATGCCTCCTTCCCAAAAATTCAAAGTTTAATAGTGACACTAACTAAAGCATAGTCAGATTTCTCCTGCATTTAAAGTGTCTGGAAAAGTGAAGATAGGAAAAACAGAAATATGGAAGATTCCAGGGGTCATTTAATTCTGTGTTTACTGTATACCAAATACACCAGCTGTCTTCACTTAAAATAAATAAATAAAATGTGATGGATTAGGATCAGAGTCCTTCAGATTCGGACCTTTCAGAAACCCCACAGATCTTATTAAAGGTTTTCACAAGGCTGATTATTTCAGAAAAACTCTTTAGAGGAGACTGATTCCTTACAAGCTCAGGAACTCAGCCCAGAAGGAAAGAAAGAACAGGCCATCATATGTTATCATGGGTTGGGTATATCCAAAGCTGCCTTCAGACGTGAGATCTACACTCTGCATGGAGTCATATGTACAAACAACCCAACAACTGTTAAATTACCAGCTCCCTGATCACAATCCACAGATACTTTACCTTTCATAAGGATCCAACTCATATGGATCCCCAAACACAGAGAGAGAAGCTGCACCAATATCTGCTCTCATCAGCCCAAGCGAGGGCTCTGTTGGTTTGTACATGGAAGGAAGTGAGGCTCCACGCACAGGTTTACTGAGACCAAGAGTTCTTGCAATACGGGAGCGAACCTCATTTTTCACCTGCACAGAGAAAGAGATTAGGTTGTTTGTACATTAGAGCTGGTAAATCTGCGTTTAAAGCCCCAAATTCTTAAATTAGGCTAAGTACAGCCATCAGGTTACTACCATCAGCAGAACAAGTGGTGTGCATTTGTTATCTATGTTTGTTTTAAAGCATTTATTAAACTTGTAACTATAGCCTATGTCACTTCAAACAGAGACTGCATCTATCAGATGTAAGTGACCAGACAAATTAGGCTTCTAAAAGTCTTTAATAATGTCAATTCAAAATTGCTGGTTCTTTATTAAATGCTGGAGGGACAGTTCTGGCTCCAAGATGTAGACTCTAGTTAAAGCAGCTGACAAAAAGAGTCAAGCTGGTGCAGAGTACTCAGTATAATTCACAAGAGGACACAACCCACAACTGCAAGGAATTTTGAGAGCCCTTACAGCTGATCAGCTGGGCTTGCAACAACACAGCCACAAACATCCACAGCCTATTAAAACGAATAGTGCTGGCAATTTTAACTGAGCTTGCATCAGTACCAAGTAAACACTACAGCCGAATGGCAAGGCAAGACACAAAGCCTGCAGGACATGCTTTACAATTTGTTTCCTACAGTCCAGGTAACAAGATTTGTCAGCAAAGCCAGCAAACCTGTCTGGAAGTTGCAATTCATTTCCACATACAGCATCTTTCTGGAGTACTCTGGACACATCCTGCACATACTCCCATCAGAAAGAAAGGTGCCTGCTATGACTGTAAGATGGCATTTCTTCCAACTGAATCCCATGTTGTAGGCTGTTTACAGAGGGCTGAAAATGGCAGATACTGACTGGCAAAAATTCACTTACATGTAGTCTTACTCTCTTCTTTTTCCCCCTTCTCTTCTTTGTCAGACGCTTGCGTCTCTTCAGCTGTGTCCCTGAACTCTTCTTCCCAGCAGCAGATTTTGTCTGAGTTCTCTTTTTGCCTCCTGCTCTCTTCCGCCTACCTGATGGGATAAAAACCAAGGATCTGGCTAAGTGCTTGGCACTGTGTTTCACTCTGTACTCACCTTTTCATTCCCCCCTGACACACAAAGCAATTCAAAGAGACATACAGAGTGCCATCAAAGGCAGAGCAAAAAACTGCCATCATTAGGATTTATTTAAAAACAACCTTCAAGACACTTCTGGGCAAAGGTGGTATAGAGAAAGAAGAAAATGCACGTGGGGTACTTCCATAGCTGTGCAGGTGTGGCAGCATACAGCTGATGAATTTTGTAGGATTCAGGCTCCCTTAAGGTGCCTAATGTCCTCACCTGTTCTTCTCTTCTGCCTGGTGGGAGCCCGTGGTGCCAGAGGACGCTGGTAGACAGCTGTGTTCAGGCCTGCTACAACTGCCTCAATTGTTTCATCCAGAAGAGAGGACATGAGGTACCCTGGCACGTGCTGCGGGCAGGATTGGAAGTTACATGATACAGTTACCTAAAGCTCAGCAACATTTCCTTACAAAAGCATTTGATGAAAAATGGATTTGAGATTCAGATGAGGAAACCTTTCATATCTCCAAGCTGCCAATTGAGCAATTATGTTGTTTTTCTCATCTACTTACTGACATACTAAGGACCTTGTCCTTCAGCTTCCTTCAGAATTACATGCATGCTCCCAGCTTCTCACTGTACTTGGAGGACAACAGTTTACATACCTTCAACAAGTGGAATTAAGTTTCAGTCAATTAAAAGTACAAGCCAAAATAAGATGCTTTTTGTTTAGAGACAAAGGCAATAAATAACAGTGCCTTTCCAGGTATAGCTTGTAATCACCCCTGCACATTGAGAAGTGGAGCTAGGAACAGCTTCCTGAATGGGAAGTGCTGAGTTCCCAGAATTACTCCACTATGCAATAGTAAAGCTCCCAGGCACTACCCCTTCATCCACAGGAGATGACTCCACACTATTTCTAAACCAACAAGTAGGAAAAGAAAGAAAAATACCAACAGTTACCTTGCAGACTCTTTCACTTCAAACAACACTCCCTTTTTTTTCCAACACACAGCCCTGACTACTCAGTTATAATTGCTTAACAACAACGCATTAGATTAATAACTTTTGCTCCTTTATTAATTCTTCTAAAGTTAAAACTGAAATGCCTGGGTGTGGAGACAGTGGGGTTTGGCAGTCAATAAGATCACCTCCATCATGAAAGACATAAAGAATTTAACAACGGCTTAAGCACTCTGGGAAGTCCTTAAATCACAGGGAAAATGTGATAAAAACTTAAGATGAGCTGGATCCTTATTCATGGCAGCTATCTGAAACTATACTTAATACTCTAAGAGAGGGACACTGTGTATTTGGAATACTCTCCTGCATAGGTTCTCAAGTACTATTAATGTGGTTGAGCTCAGGCTGCCACATTATTGAGGACACTAACATCTGGTTTTCTCCTCTTCCAAAAAGAGACTGATTTTCACAAAGAAACCTTAAAAATACTAAATTTTTCTCTTCAGTTGGGCCAAAGGTGGTCAACATGTTCTACTGCTATGGGCAAGGAGGTAAGAAGACAAAGGAAAATAAACAACTGTCAAATAAACATGATAAAAAACCGAAGCAGTGCACAAACTGTGTACTAATAGACACTAAGAATAAAAATTCAATTTTGCTCACACCAAGGGTGATAAAAAATGCATGTTAAGAGAGGAAGCCACTGCAGCATCTCAAAATGGGGCATCTTGGTCATGTGCTGTACTCCATTTACACATGTTCTACACCTCAGTTTACAAGAGCTCCACAACTACTAACCACTGTCCTATGGACAGTCAATACAGACAGCTGAGCTACTTCAGTGGGGACTCAATTGAATAACTCTTCCCCAGGGTTCCTGCAGAGGCTCCCTCAGAAATGCCTGTGGATACCTGGATTTGCTGTGCTGTTGTTATGCGGTTCCTGTTCACCGTGGCTCGGACGCGTTCGCTCTGCCGAGTCCTGGCTATAGCTCGGGTTCGGACGTGAGGCCGAAGCCTGCTTGTGGTGGGAACAACATCAGCCATGAGGGCAGCCACCTCCTCCTCACTGACATGATCTGTACCTTGAACGAGAACAGGATGAGGTCACTTGTCCTTCTACAGGTGAAATCATTTCAAGAGTTTTAGACCAAAAAAAAAAAAAAAAAAAAAAAAAAAAAAAAAATCAGTGTTCCCTTTCTTAAACCAATCATCTCCACAGGCAACCATTACCCTCTCAAAAGGAAATTAGCAGAGACACCACTGCTTCAGACTGTTACACACTGTAACTTTTCTAGGTAACAGAAGTTGCCGCTGCCTTGGCAATCTGAGGTCAGGACACTAATAAATTCTTTCCAATGTAACACAGTGCAGTCACACTATGGTGCTGGGATTGCCTTGGAAAGGTTAAAGGATGCTTACAAGAAGCAGCTCCACAGGTTGTAACTGCAGATGAAAATCTTCACAAACAAGATCCTCTCATCAGTCAAGAGTTCAAGTCTAATCTTAAGGTTCAAGAGAGAATGCTTATCAAAACAATTATTTGAAACAGATAAAACCAGGATACATATCTTCAAAACAGCACATGATTCACATTATGTAACTCAGGAGCAAAATATTTACTTGGACTGGCTACCACGAAACCCTTACCTGCAGCAGCATTGGCACCCATGGGGGCACAGGCTGGACAGAACCATTCATCTATAGGGACTTCACTCAGAGGAGGATTAAGGCATTCCATGTGATACCTTCAGAGAAAAAAAAAAAAAAAAAAAAGAAAATAAAAGAAAATCAAAAAATGTGCTCCTCACCAAGGGAAGGCAACATTTTACCTCTATCCAATGCTACATAAGGCAGACTCATTCCAAGCCTGAAACTATGGTTTCAACTATGGTTTCTGCTACCAATCTCAGAGAAACGATGAATGCTACCTGATAGTTATGTAAGGGTCTTCAGTTCTACATGGTATTTTCATCACTTTAGGCTCAAAAAGCTCAGAAAACTGAGGGTTTCCCCCTCACTGAGTGGTAAATCACTTGCCATTTGAACCCAAGCTGCAAGAAATGTGCAGAGCCAAAACTGAAGGTGGCAAGAGAAGTACAGAGGCATTGGGGAGACAGGCAACCAGGAAACAACATCAGTTTCCTGAGAACCAACATAAACACTACTGGTACTTATGAGCATTTTATTTTGCATGACAAGGCACAGGTCAGCCACAATGCTTTGTTATGTTGACTAAATGCCCTGCATTCCATATTACCTGGCATGACTAAGACAACTGGTGATTAGGATTTCTGTGTAAGTGCACAGGTTAGGCTGCAGAGCACTGGGCAGTCACTGGCTCCATACGGCTGCCTGCAGGACTGGAGACTAAGTGTACCAACTTCCAGATACCATCCAACTGGGAACTGTCCTTATCAAATCTCACCTTTGGGCTTTGTGACCAGCAATGAAGAACTGATTTTGGACTTCCTGTATCTTTCAGGAAGGAATGGATGCTTTTGGGGAACTTCTGCCTCATTATTCTGTCTCAGTCTTCACAAACAGTAAGAAAAAAACAGATCTATGAAATTAAAGAATTTTGTTGATGGATGTAGCCCTGTTCTTCGACTTGTAGACACCAATCTATGTATCAGTGTTACCCCCTTCTTGCTACTTGGTAATGTAAATGGAGTCATACATTAATATGACACACCATTAATGCAATTAACCCCTTTTTTACTGTTTGTTCAAGTTCTAGATATGTGCACTTTTGTATTCATATCAGTCTCAATGCTATTGTTACACAATTAAGAAAGTTAAGCTGTCACATTCCAACAAGTCTCACCTGAAAATGGCTTCAATGGAAAAAGATTTGGTTACTTAAATTTGTAAGATAACACCAGTACATCACACAATTTAAACACTGCAGAAAGCTGAATCTACGTAATAGTAATAATTCCATTTGCTTTAGAATTGTTGGCAAAAATAACTGATGACATTTTCACCCCAGTGTCAGGTCAAAGAAAGTAAAGGAGTAAAACTAGGATTTGAAGCAGGCTGTTCTACATTTTCCTAGAGTTAATATCAGACATGGAGAGCTAATAAAGACTGCAAGTCCTTTTTCAGGAAGTGCTTCTGGAAGTGCATATATAAAGAACTTACTTTAGGAAAATAAGACAAAAATCAAGCAATTGTATCAAATTAGAATAAAAATATATTTAAAAAATTAGAGTAATTGTTAAGAGATCACAAAGGAAAACCTGAAGCAATACCCTGTGCTGAGACAGGCTTATGAAAGTTCACAAAGAACTTACAGACAAGACTTCAGATAAGATCTATGAAACACTGGTTTTGGCTAAGTATTTTAAACTCAGTGTTCTGATGATGCTCTTAGCAATATTTAGTGTTCCTGTTATTGTCTTTTTTCCCCAGAAGGTGAATCAGTGTCTATAGACACTATAGAGCACAAAGACAAAACCAGACTTACCAGATGTCTAGAGAGCTTGCTAGAAGTAATTTTTGAAAGATTATTTTACTCATTGCTAGCATCTCTCTTTGTTCAATGGGTAACTTTAGACATCATTAAACTGACAATGCTAGAAGACTGATTAAGAAGTCCAAGGGCTTTAAATTCTAGCAGAAAGCTGTAGGGCCAAAGTTGTATCCAAAATATATTCATGACTCTAGACTCTACTTAAACATGGATTTTATTAATCAAGGAGGGGGCAGAGAGAGAAGTAAGCAAGACTAGGAAAATAATTTAAGAGCTGTGGCTCTAAAAAAACCCTCAACATTTCACAAAACTGTGAATCATAAGCACTTCTGCACAGCACTAATGCCTAGCCAGTTGGGACCAGTCTGGCATCATTTCCTCAAGGAGACATAAAGGATGTATAGTTTTACCCCTCATACCATCCAGATGTTGCATGGATGAGCACAAACACCTTCATCACATGAAGGTATGGTCACCTGTTTTGGTGGTCTGCAGCAGTGATGTGTGCAGGACTCTCCACACATACCTTGCAACATGACCATCCAAACAAGGATCCATCTCATCATGGGGATGGATGTGTGCACTGTAACACATGGACACATGGTTGCCCACATGATGAGCCTGAAGAGAGCAGCAAGGGGCAGCTTACAAACCAGACAGT
Organism: Entomyzon cyanotis; assembly: GCA_024500445.1. NCBI lineage: Eukaryota > Metazoa > Chordata > Aves > Passeriformes > Meliphagidae > Entomyzon > Entomyzon cyanotis. The sequence goes on along the minus strand of JAKEPQ010001030.1, from coordinate 44,736,437 downwards.
GCCTGTGGACCAAACTCTGGCCACAATCATGCAAGTGCTCCATTCATTTCAGCCTCTCTTACCCTGCATCACAGCCATCGCAGAGCAGCAGGCGATCCTCACGATCACTTCTGCCACACACCTCACAGAAGGTTGGATCATCCTCTCCATCAGCACCCTGAGTTTTTGTGTTCTCAATGGGAATCTAAATAAAACAGGGATGCACATTTTATGCAGAACGTGCCACTTTTTAAAATCCATTGTCACATTAACAGTACCTGCAGCAAAATCTAAAAGTGAAGGAACCAAAATGGCTGTTACACACCAGAACCTTCACTTGGCTCATTCAACACATCCAGGGCATGATCAAAAGCCTGAAAACACCTACTTAACTTGTCTCCTGTCAGACACCAATGACTACAGAAAACTGCATTTTAAGAAGAGGTGAAACAAAAATCCACAAATAAGATCAAAAGTAGTCAAACAAACAAAAGGATGCCGAAAATGAGAGTAAAGAAGAGAATAAACTTCGCTAACCTCCATTACTTCAATGTTAATTTGCACTTCTGTTAAAATGCAAATATCAAAACCATCTGTTTATGAAAACAGAGCATCAAACCCCTAAATGTCCCCTGGAAAACAACATCTTTCTGATACCAATTAAGAGCAACGACAACTTTTCTGTGTTCTTTTGTGAGCAACTACTTCCACACACCACCAATGCCTTTCAGGGCTCCACTACTGCCTTGTTCCTCTCTCCCCTTACAAACCCACCTGTTACACAGCATTGCTGGTAGCAGGACATAAGGAAGAGATCATGGATTAATCTAGATTATTCCTGTCCATACTATAATAGCACTTGAAGAATGCAGGGCACTTTCCACGTGTGGACAGGCTTATCCGTGCAGAACAGTTTTCAGTCAAATGTTCATTACACAAAACAGGCAGTTATGAAAAACACCCTTTTTCTACCACCACAAATGATGCCACAACACAACATTGCATGAAACATGGTTAGGAAGGAAGAAAAATTGTCACAGTTCCTTAAAAGGCAAATTCAAAATAGGAAAGAAATAATTCATTCAGATAGCAAGTATTACACAAACACCCTAGATAGATAAACTTTTAAATAACAATTTTGTGCCAAGTGGCCTTGTCGTTTGCTACCGTAAAAGGCTTACCTTTTTAAGATTTTCCCACCAAAACGTGCCCGAATGTTAATGTAATTAAAGAGGATTCGATCCACTGGACAGGAGTTTGCATTCTAGGAAAAAAACATAAATTCCCAATCCAGTTAATAAGTGCATTTCTCTATTCAATTTTTAAAAAGAACTCTTAAATTATTAATGTAATAAGCATTAAATTAATGTAGCGGCCATTTTAACAGCTATTGATCTTGACATTTTAAATACTTAAATTTGACTTATCTGATTTACAACCAACCTGCTCTATCAGAGAAAACATGCATTTTTAGAGAAGCATTTATTTCACTGAAACAATTTAATTATTATTCAATTGCCAAAGCAACATGAAAGTTCTTCCAAACACTGCCTTGAAATAGTGCTCATGTTTTAAGGCATTTACTTTCATTTGTGAAATGAGAAACTAGAAATGGCTTACAAATATATTCAGTCAGAGTGATTTATCTGCTTTTTAAAAATTTAATCACCACTGCTACTGCTGCATGCACTGTAAATTTTGTTGTAATTCTCAGCCTGGATTATGACAATGGCAGCTACACAGGTGGCAAGGAACTCTGACTGAAAACTGAATTCAGAGCAAGCTGCTGATTGTCAGTATTCTTTTACATCTTTTCTGTGTTTAGATGTTCAGTGTTGCAACAGATCCCCATCCAATGGCCACAATACTGAATTCAAGAAAAGACACAGACATACAGAGAAATACATAATATCCAAGCATAGAGAAAAATCAGTATCTCAACTTGAAAAAACAAAAGAGCTGTAGATGCCTACAAACACACTTGCTCGTGACCTCACAGCTTTCAGAGAACAGAACAAATCAGGGTGGGTACAAGAAAAAGAGATCCACACTTCAAACATGAATCCTGCCAAACGGAGCAGTGACCCAAGTCTGTTTAAAAAACCTTAAAAAGCAAATAAAAATATTACATGTTTTGCTCTCGTTACAGCCCAACGGCATGATCACAGGCTGGGAGCAGAGCACACCAGAAGGCCACAGGACATCACAGACAAAACAGCTCACCTTAGACCACTCCACGATGCAGTCCAAGCAGAAGTAATGGGAACAGTTCTCAGGAGTCCCAACAGCCTGATCCCTAAATGTGTTGAGGCAAATGGGGCAGTTCTCACCATCCTCATCAGAGGAGATGCCCCCTCCATTCAAGCATGGCTCTGATTTCAAGGAACCAGCCATTCCCTCCATAGTGGCCTCACTTTCTTCCTCCTCTTCATCATCATCTTCACAATCTGAAGAAGTGAGAGATAAAAAACAGCTTGTGTATGCTGCATGGCTTCAGCGATGAGGGCAGAGGGGGTGGGCAGGACAGGGTACCAGTTCACGGAAAATTCCATGTAAGCTTATTTTATGAGGCTGCAGGGGTCAAGCACAGCCTCTCCGGTTTAAGGCAATAATTTTTGCTGTTTTCTTTCTTCCTAAATCCCTTCACTAAAAAGCAAAGGATTACTCTGGTGAAAAATAAAGCCCAATAATGTCAGTAGTCTTGCAAGAGATTAAAAGCACAGACACCAGAAAAGCAAAAGATTATCAAAACAAGACAGTTAAGATATGTCAAGCTACCACTTGAACAACAAAGTGGAAAAATAAAGTTATAATAAAGTTACCATATACACAGCTTGTTTTTTTAAGAGACAGTCCAGAGGAAAAGCAGCAGCAACACACTTTTCTGTAGAACAGCAAGTGAAAGATTTCACCAGTAAAAAATGATTTTGAGAGCCAAGGGATCTAAGTGCCTTAGAGAATGCTTAAAGAAGCTTGGTTTTGAGTAAAATTAAACACTCAACACACATTGTTGAAAGGTGTATTTATTTTTAGTACAAAATACAAAGATGTGTTAGCCTTTCCCTAAAACCTGGGAATTAAGTTGATAGTTTCAAGAAGCAACAAAAAGGTACCTAAAAATCCACTCACTTTGAGGGGGGACTGGGGATGGTTGTTGTAGGACTGTTTTGTTTTTTTTAATGAAAATGGGGCCCTTGTCTTTTCTATTGAATTCTCCTGTCTGGACATAACAGAGAATACTCTAAATCATGGATTTAGAAAGCTTTTTGACACCTGGAATCAGTTTTTCAGTCTGTGTTCAAATCAGTCTAACTAGTAACTTGGAAAACTATGCTCTTGCCTTTGTAACAAGCTTTAAGATCTGATAAAATCTATTTTTGTCTATCCAAATATTAATTTGAGCCAGGCAAATTCAGAAATACATGTATCTACAGTACATGTATCTGAAGTACAGAAGTACATGTATCAGAAGTACAGAAGTACATGTATCAGAAGTACATGTATCTATAGAGTATGTTTTCAGCAAAAGTAACAAATTGAAGTAACATCCGCACTCCTTTTTCAAAGATCAGTCAAGTCCTCTTCCATCCTCCCCAGGTATTACAGCAATAGTAATTTATTTACAGAATTCTCCATCACAACATTCACTTCAGAGCCCCATACCAAAGCAAACTAACAAACATGCTTTTCAGAAGTGAAAAAATAGCATGAGCCATTGCTGCAATTTTGATTTTTTTTTTCCTCCTCATGCTGGGGCAGAGTTCACTCCTGTTGACTACAGCTACACCACTTTGGTTAGCAGATAGTCTTCAAACACGAAAATGGTTTAAAAGCTTAGGAATCAGGGACTATTACTTGTTTGCTTATTACTGTAGGATTTTGGCATCAGCCTGACACAGCAGCATCTGTGAATTTATATTTCATTGTTAGTTTCTGGAGGAAATATCATTCTTCCCCAATTATTAGAAACTGCCTGTTAAGGCACATTAACAGACCTACCTTCTAATTCTTCGTCTTCACTTTCCTCCTTGTCCTCCTCACCTCCCTCTTCCTCAGTGTCATTATCTTCCTCTTCACTACCGGTATTATCTTCTGAATCCCAGCTATTTCCACCATTGCTTTCTTAAAAAAAGAAGGGAAGAGTAGAGGAAATACCTATTAGATGCAGACAGACAGGCAGAACAGGTACCAGAACCCCTAATCAGTCCATTATGCATGAAGTGAACCCCCAGATTTCCACAGTGGTATTAAAGCTGCCCATCTGGAGAAACTCCAGGGAAGCTCACCAGCAGTCTGATACACACAAGTTATGCAGCAAAGCAAAACAAAAACATTCCCAGAGAAAAGGAGGTGAATGGTCACAAATATATCTTTACCAGCCTTTTGAGGGTAAATCAATAGTTCTCCAGCCTTGAAGGAGAAAGGCCCACATGCAGAGAGGCTGCATTTACCTGTTTCACTGAGGAGCGCGAGACACTGCCTTTTGCCCTTTCCCAGAGCAGCATTCTTGTTGATCAGCTCATCCTGGCTGTCATCATCCATGGCAGGACATTGGAATCCCTGCAGGAAGGCAGACTTCAGGGAGGCAGTGCAGCACCTACAGCAGCAGGGCAGGCACCACTCCGGCACAGAGCACCCAACACATCTGCAGAGACCTGAATGGGAGAAGGGACATTGCTCTCCTCACACCACTGATTAGTTTTCCCAGTTCCAATTCAGAGGTGGCCACAGGTAAGCAGCTATTGCTCTGTCAGGTTTCACAGCCCTACTGAACTGGATGAAACCAGCTGCTTGTGAAAATCAGTTTAGGTGAGAGATTCAGCTTTATCTTCGGCTCCTGGATGACAGAAAACAGTATAACCAGAACTCCCCACTGAAATAGCAATAGAAAAGCCACAAACACCAAAACCAACCTGTGGACCAGCAATTCAATGCAAAACTGAGGGGACCAGAGGCCCTTTGAACAAGGCTTAACAGGATGACGACATATATTTGAAATCAAAACATCCACCTCACCTGATTAAAAAGAAGTAAGAATAAAGACTATGCCGTTTAGGTCCCTCATAAAAAAAATAAAGGCCTTTGCACAGCTCTGCTACAAAACAGAGTAGTCTAAGACCCCACAACCATCATTCCATGGAAAAGATGAGACCTGATTTGGTGCATATTAATGCAATCACATTAATTGCTGTGCATCAGCACAGACTGGCAGTAAAACTGACAGATACTGGAAGATGTTGCATGATCCAAATTCATAATGACAATTAAATCAGAGCTTTTAACACATAATGCTACACAGCATTAAGGCAGACAGACACCTGGCAAGCTTCTATAAGTAAGTAATGAAAATATATAATTAACAGACAGTTAAAACTAGGTGTCATATCTCAGTATGAGAAAACAAAAAGATTCTTTTGTAAGTGTGGCAAAGAAGTTTCAATCAGGTGCTCTTCTCCCACTCTCCCTACTTCCCATTACATATCTCGCATATTAAGAGATTTTTTGGAACAAAACATGACGTTTTATTCAAGTGCTCTTGATCTGTACCTTTGCTTGCACACTCTTTCGAGCCACATAGCACAGCTCTGCACTAGAGAGCCTTAAAAATGTAGGTTCTACTAAACCAGACTAAACTACAAACTGAGTCTTCAGTGCTCGGGGGTGGGGGGAACTGAACAGAAAGGAGATTGAGCTTCACCACCACTAAGTTCTTGTAAAGATTTCTCCTAACTTCAGTAAGAATCTTGCCTAAAGAGAGGTTAAATTTTTAGCTAAATTTTTGGCTGTTAACAGGAGTGTTTAAAAAACAATTTATGTTGGCTGAAAACATGCAGACTCATCAAAAGCCAGTCACTCCATGATGCAACTGAAAAACTAGGAAGAAACACCAGTAATTTTTCAAGTTTCAGCAGTGCGTATGTATGAATTATTCAAACTGAAACTCAATTACATAATATCCTCCCAAAAGCTAAGTTACCTACAGCAATGCAAAATCTGTGGTGATGTGACAGGCAGGACACCTAAAGATGACACCCTAAAGGGAAAAAGTGGCAGCACCAGTCCCCAAGCAGGGTAGCGGCAGGCACACGTTCCATCCGTGTATTCAGGGGATGTGCAGAGCCTTGGCCACTTCTACAGCAGCACCTTGTGGGAACAGAGGGGTGCCTGCTGGCCTGTCACTGCCACACCCGGCCAGCCACGGCACCCCTGAGCTACTGAGGATGATGGAGGCCAACCAAAAACCACAGATCAGCCTCCGCTTCACTATGGCCATTACCTTCATTTCCCTACTCTCCAGTCTTCCTTAAAGCAAAGCAATAAGCACAGGGCAGAAAAGATCTTTATATTTCAAAAAGTGATTCCTACAAGCCACAGTTCTGAGCAACATACACTTAGCTACATTTCCAAACAGCATGCATTTCTTCACTGTAATGGAACAAAACAACTACCCGTGTTATTTGTGCCTTGCTACCTCACAGAAAGCTATCCTTTAGGCACAGAGGCAAACAAATCAGCACTTGTGACTTGACAATCTAAACTGACATATTTATGCTGCAAATGCAAGCTTGTACTTTGCTTGGAGGCAAAACTCTGAGTTAAAGAAAATCTGGTATTGCAGCAAACAATCAAGTCTTCAAATTCCGTCAGTAAAAAAAGTCTGTTTTGTGGATAGCTGGGTACTGACAAGGAAAAACCAAGTGATGAAGAGATGAAGTAAATTTGAGATTTCTGAGTACATCACAAATGCTACTTTACAAACAGCCTTTTCCAAACTGGGTGGCTGCTCTTAAGAAAAAAAAGAGGGAAACCATGGTTGACTATACACCTAATATTAGAGCTCCTTCTCCTATTTTTTTTGAGAACAATAAGCAGCATTTCCAAGTTGTTTCTTTTTTTTTTTTTTGTGGGAGACATTTCAAACAAATTACCACTGTGAAACAAAAACACATTCATGATACACTTCAGAGAGTTCACCCACCTGCACAAAAGCCCTGTTTTCTCTAGCACTTACCACATCAGAATTTTTCTAATCCCCCTGAGCCAGAACTAGCAAACACAAAATAGATGGAAAGCATTTTTATTATTATGTTAACCTAAAAAGTTTGGTTAAGGAGGAGATGGCAGTCATTCCTCCAAGGCAACCCTTAACTATGCACTTCTGGAACACAAAAGGCCAGACTGCTAAAAAGCAGCCAGTTGTCCCTGCAGGCCATTTGACTCAAGCAACTACAGCTGCTTTTAGTTTTGGGGGTGTGAAGGATGTGCCCTCGTGGCTGTACCCAACCCCTTGCTGCTTGGTCACTTGGAAAATCCCATGGTGTGTGCAGTGCTCTCCACACAGCCCTTCAGCTGTAAGCAGCTCTCACATGCACCAATCCTCCCTTCTGCATCCCACTTTGTAAGACTGCTCAGAGGAATTTAGGATGCAACCCAGGAACAGAGATGCAGGCTAATCTGGCCAGAGATCCTTTGTCTTTGTATTCAATACCACTGATGCTTATAGCAAATCTCACTTCAGTTCCTTGGGCAGGTGCCTGATCCATTGGCACAAGATATCCAGTATCCAGATTACAGGATGCACACGCGGTTGGCTGAAAGCAGGCACCATCCTCCTCCTTACCATCCCCCTGTTTTCAAATTCTCTTTTAGAAGAACCTCACAAAACCTTAAAAAACAACTAAACCACAGAAGCAACGAGTGCATGGCAGGTGTTCACTCACTTTATGTGCACCAGTGCTTTCTGCCGCCTTAGGTTTCCTTCCCCAAGGCATGACCTCAGTAGGGCCAAGTCCGGTTTGCTCCCAGTGCTGTGTCCCTACGGCAGCACAGACTGCTGCAGGACAAGTTGTAAGCCCAGGCTTTGCTATTAAGACAGATTACATTTTTACACAGAGATGCCTTAAGTAATTTTAATAGTACAATCAAAGAGCGATTACGAATACTTTCGTCAAGCAGTATTAGCAACAGGGCTTTCTGTTGGCTTCAACAACAGAGAAGATTAAGTGCTCCCTCCAGAGTAAGTGTTTATCAAACAAGCACTTCAGCAAACACTTAGTATTTTGAACTAAAGTCTTTATGCATTACCACAAATCAGTATTTTAATGTACTCTGAGTATGTTCCAGCGAGAAGGCAAGTGCAGGTTTCCAGCTATCAAGAGGAGGCACAGCCTGCAAAGGACGCTGGAGTTCCATCCCACCTGACACAAAGACAACAGAGATGCTACAACAGCGAGCACCTCTCCCAGCCAGGGGCACTTTCCCTCCTAGCACCAAGCCATCTCCTCCTGCACCAACTTCTTATGTAGTTTCCATATTTTTTAGAAACAGAGAAACAGAAGAGCTACTACAGAAAGCATTTACTTTCATCTGCTTGGGTAACACCCAGGATTATTCACAGGCAAAGAAAAGTTTTTCACAGAATTTTCTCACAGGGTGGTTTTGAATGCTGATCTAATTTCATGGGCCACTACTGAGCCATCATGTTCTAAAGACCACTTATAACTAGATTTAAGCCTACTAAATTTTCAAACATATGGGCTTTCAGTTCTCATTGGCACATCTGCTTTGTTGGTTTGTTGTGGGGAGAGGTTTCGGTTGGTTTTTTTCTTGGTTTTGTTTATTTTTCCCCCCAGTCAACTAGCCTCATCAGAAATCACTTAGCTTTGCTTCCAATTTCCTATGTTACATTCAAAGAAAAGAAAATAAGAGCTGTAGAAGTCACTGCTGTACGCGGTTGGAAAAAATCTGGTTATGGTGACTACTGTCTGCCATCACCACATTCCAAAGGTAAATTAAGATAACTTGGCAGGGAAATAATTCAGATTAACAAGACACTCCTACAGCCCAGAGTCATGCACTGCCAATCTAGCATGCACAGGGAGCTTTAAAAAAGTTCCCTAAATCTAAATTTAGATCCCTGTTTAAATTACAAAAAAAACCCCTAACTCTTAAATACCACTATCAGAACTGCCCATGCAACAATTTAAACAATGAAAGCACGTAAGAACCTAACAGATAAGGCACAGAAAATTAAACTTGGGGTAGGTAAGGAAGTGCTTATCTGTCACCCATCCTAGACCTGCCCTAAATTTAGCCACCCTGAATTCCAAGGGGAAAACTGTCTACCAAAGCTTCCCCAGGAGCTGACATTGCACTTGCTGGGGAGTTTGTAATGCAAACACACAGGCTTTCCAGAAGCGCTCTCGACGTGCAGCATCTTACCCAGAGGAGCAGCTAGGCATTTTGTACCTCTGTATTCAAAGGAGCAGCCAAGCTCTGTGGAATTCCCAGCCTTCAATTCCTTGCAGCCACGGGCTCTGCTTCCAGCTGCGAATCAACTACTCTCCAACTCTGCACATCCTCCTCTTTCTTACAGGCTTTGTTCCTTGGGAAGAGTCACCCTTACTGCGAGTTCCCTTTCAGTATCAGTCTTTTACACCAATCCCATCTTTAGCTACAGCTTCCCCTGCTGTTTATGGGCATAACTGTGGGAAAAGAAAAAACCGCAGCAAAAACCAACAAACCCAAACAAACAAAAAACCCCAAACAAAAAGCTCACACACTTTTACATTCTGAGCATAGTCCTACGGAGAGGTACAGGAAAGGAAATACACAACAGACACCCCTGCAACAGATCAGCAACACACTACATGACAACAACCTGCAGGAAAAACTGGTAACCGAGATTACAACAATTCACTGTCACCTCACTGTCACCTCACTGTCACCTCACGTGGGGAGGCCGAGGGAAGGCACCAGTGACACAGCCTGGAAACCTCTCCGTAAGCACGGGTCCCTCAAGGCAAAGTTTTTAAGCCTAAACGTGTCCTTGTGATAAGCTAATACACTATTTAAAAAAAAAAAAAAAAAGCAAGCATGCACGCAGTCCCTCACTTGTCAGCCGAGCTGGCTGAAATAGCTGATAACTTCTCCAACAAACACCCGTTTGTGTGCACAGCGAACAGTGGGAATGGGAATGGGAATGAGAATGGGTGGAAAGAGGGAGGGAGGGAAGGGGAGAGGCGCGGACACAACACGCCGGAAACATCGGGGGTTTTGTTTAATGTCGTTACTATATTGCTACATGTACTTGGTATATTTATTCTGATCTTTGCAGCTGGATCGCTCCCGAGCCGAGGTGCTCCCGACCCGCCCGGCCCTTCCGCATCCCGCGGGACGATCCCACGGCAATCCCGGCAGCAGCCGCGGACAGCCCGGCCCGGGACTCCCTCCCGCGGAGGCGTCTCCCGTCGGAAAAGAACCCAATAAACATGCTGTCGTTGTTGCTGTTTATAGGAACGACACGAAAGGAGCGACCGGGGGCAGTTCCCCGCCGGGGCGGGGGGCGGCCTCTCCGCAAACTCCCAGGGCCCAGCCCCCAGCCGCCCGCGCAGACCCTGTCCGCCGCCGCCGCGGGCACTCACCGAGGAGCAGCCGCGGCGCTCACACGCCGGTCAGGAGCAGCCGGCGCTCGCTCCCTCGCTCGCTCGCAGCCAGGACCCGCGGCCGCCGCTCCCCCGGAAGCGCTGTGGAAACACTGGCGGGTCACGGGGCGGCAGCGGGCGGAACCACCGCCGGTGCGGCGGGGGGGCGGAGCGAACCATTCTGTTGTCGGCGGGGAGAGCAGCCGCGGGGCTGAACCATTGCGGAGGGGCGCGCCGGGCTGTTCCACCGCGGGACCGCGGGGGTTCGGCGCCGTTCTGCTCGGTTCCCGCGGGCAGCGCCGGTGCCGCTGCGGCGGCTCCCGGTTGTTCCACGGAAACAGGGCTGGCAGGGGTGACCGGCATCCCTCCGCCGGTGTTTCCAAGCTTTGGGGGGAAAGCGAGGCCAGCGCGGGGCTGCGCTCGCGGGATGCTCCGTCCCGCTCCGTCAGGCGTCGTCTCTCGGGGCTGGGAGCATCCTCGCGTAGCGCGGTCCGGGCCGTGCGGTCCGTGAGGACACGGCTCAGTGCTAAATACCTCTCGCGGACCGCCGCTCGTTTTTTTCCCCTCTTCACTACACGCGGCTGGGCCCGACCCAAATGTTCCCGTCGCGCTGGGTGAGCGCACGCACGTAGAGGAGGAAGGGCTGGTTTCGCGCTGTTCCATCAGCCGTGGGGCTCTGCCCGGGCTGTCCTCGGCTGTCCGCCGGCAAGGGGAGCGCAGCCCAGGCTCTACTTGCGGGCGGACGTGACCCAGAGCTAACGTGCGTGTCCTCGGAGACACTCGGGGCATTGTCAGGAATCAGACGGGGGCCCGGGAAGAAAACAAGGTCCTTTTCCAGAGAACACAGAGTGGAGCAAAACCTGCGCCAGCCTTGCTGCTGCCTGCCCGCTCGAGGCCTGTGAGAGGGGCGAAGCGGGAGGGCTCTGGGCGAAGCCTTTGCTGGTGCCGCAGCCGCTGAACACGTGCTGCCCCGTGTTAGAAAAGGCAAGATCTGCACTGCAAAGAGGCAACTTTTTATTTGCACGTTAGTTCATGCCGTGTTTGCCAGCTCCCAGGGACAGGATGGGGGCATGTGCCCCCATGTGTATTCCTCCCCGAGTCCATGGGTGCAGCACACCGGCACCGGCACTGTACCAAGGCGGGCGCGGAGGACGCCGATCGAGGGCAGCCCGTGACGCTCTCCCGCCATCCGCGAATGCACTTCCCTGTCACTGCACACATCGTGGCTCTGGCACCGCCGCGGGGACTGAAAGCCAGCTGGGAACAAAGGGAAGAGCTGCAAGGCTGGGATAAGCGGGAGCTCTCCCCAGGACAGCATCGGCCATGTCAGCAGGACATTTCATCCCAGAGATTAAGGGCTGAGCCACGAACTTGTTTGGAGTTGGAGAGGGAGCAGAGGCTGAGGGCAAACCCACTAGCACTGTGGGAAAGCCCCTGGGCCCGGGGCCTTGCCAGGGCAATAGTAACCATCCTCTGAGCCAGGTGATCTCGCCGTTCCTTTAGAGACTCGGACGATGGCACCTCCAGAGCGAGAGCCAGGTGCACCCTTCACTCGGACTGCAGGCGAGCACTTCGCCCGCTGCAGCACCGCATCTTGTGCCCGCCGTGTGCTCAGCTGGCTCCGCGCCGGCCCTGCTCCATGCTGGATGGTTTAGCACAGCGGTCAGGGAGGTCCGAGCAACATCCAGAGCTGCCTGTGCCAGCAGCCAGCTGTGCAAGCACTGCTTCAAAACACACTCCTTTCATGTGTGCTTTCAGTCAGGAGAAAGATTTTTCTTCTTCTTTCTTGCCTTTTTTTTTTTTTTTTGGGGGGGTGGGTAAAATCTGGAGTGTATGATACTGTTTGGAAGAAGAGATGAAGGACTTGATGGAGCACTGCAGCCAACAGCATGTGTATCCTGTACCCTGTAGAGCAGCTGGCAGAGGCAGCAGTGATGGCAGGGAGGTGTCGGGGCAGCACCCAGCCATGTTACTCCCCACAAAAATGCCTATTTTTAAAAAAAGAGTACTTTCCATAGCTGTGCCTTCTTTTCTGTTGGCTCACCCCCGGAGGGTGGAGAGGTCGGTGTGCTCTGCGGACGATTTCTCTCCGACCCAGGCACCAGCCCTGTGCTGGGGAAGATGTAAAATACGTGACTTTTCCCCTGCGGCTGCTGGGTGAAAACAACCCCCCCACACAGCATGCACACAAAATGACAACACAGACAGCCTGTCATTGTGCGGGCTGTCACGCAGAAGAGGGGCTGTCCCCCCATCCCCCCTCCACACCGGCAACGGGAGAGCAGAGCCACGGATGACTGTTAAAGCGCTCCGGCAAAACACGTAAGGAAATCCTGTTGATGGGAAATTGCCACCAGCTATCAGGGAGCCCGCGCTTCCAAATCGTGCTTCAGATTACAAAACACCCGTCGGAGCCGGGACAGCTAAATCCGAGGAAGTTTTCACAAGGGATGCAGAACTGGTGCTTTTTGCTGGACAGCATGCATCATCAGTTCACCAGGGATGAGGCGTGGCGTTTGGTCAGTGGCCACATCTGCACCCGAAGTGTTTTTCCTTGACCATCAGCAGTATAAATGAAGCAGGAGGGTCACACCAAACGTGCCCGCTCCCCCAGACGTGCTCTGGTTTCCGATCTGTTCGAGGAGGGTGTCTGTGTGTGACTTCGGGCAAATGGGAGCCAGCCTGCAGGCTCGACGCCTGGCTCTCTGAGTCTCCAAACAAGGCTTTTCCCACTGCGGGACAGCGCTGCGCCCATCCACAAAGCTCTGTCTCTGGTGCTTGGCAGATCCTCCTTGAGGTGCACTAAAATTTTCAGCATTCCAGCCGTTTGCTTGGCTGCGGCTTGTAGGGTGATGGGCGGGAGCTCGCTCGCCCCATGTAAAGGTGAGCGCTGTTATACTGAGGATGCACAGAAAACCTCCAACTGCCCGTCCCTTTTTTTTTTTTTTTTTTTTTTTGGAAAGTTGCTGGAAGCAGACTCCCGGGGCCGAGGGACCACGTCAGTCCCCCGGCACTGCGAGGGGCACTCGGGTTCGTCACACGCCCAACCCAGCGGAGAACAGCGAAGGGGGAGGATATATACAAAAAATTAATGTGACACCGTGACATTTGATGCAGCAAAGGGAGAGGGGGCAGCGGAGGGGGGCGGCCGGGGACACCCCGACTGTCCCCCCGCCCCCTCGCCCCGTCCCTCCCGCACCGCCTACGTGCGCCCCGACACTGCCCTGATGGCACGGCCCCGGCGGGCCGTACCATGGGCCGGGCTGCGGCGGGGGCGGGAGGGGGACGGAGGGGAAAGAGGGAGACGAGCAGCGGGGCCATGGGGGGCCAGCGGGGAAGGGGCCTCTCGCGGGCGGCGGCGGGGCAGGGGGGCGCCGCCGGCGGCCGCCGGCACGAGCTGGCCGGCGAGGGCGGGGAGGGCGGGGGTCGGCGGGGCGGGGTGAGCGGGAGGCGGGCGGTGGCTCAACAGGTACAAATGGTTCCTCCCCGCAGCAGCAGCGACGTGCAGAAGCGAACGCGCCGCGCCCGCCGCTGTCACCGCCGGGGGGCAGGGGGCTGCCCGCCCCCCTGGCCCCGCCCCTTCGCTGCCGTCGGCGGGCGGTCGCGGAGCCGCCATTGGCTGGAGCTGCGCGGGGGCGGGGCCGGCGGGCGGGCGCGCGGCATCGCTATTGGCTGGACCGGCGCTGGGGGCGGGGCGAGGGGCCGCGGCGCGCGGCGTGGGCCGGGTCGGGGCAGAGCGAGAAGTTGGCGGCGGCGGCGGCGGCGGGAGCGCAGGTGAGCGGCGGGCGCGCCGGGGAGGGATCCCCCGTTCCGGAGCCGCCGGGCGCCGCCGGCCCCGGGGCCGCACGGGCCAGTCTGTCCCGGGGGTGGGAGCGCGGAGCTGCAGCCCCACGCGCCGCGGAGCCCGGGCACGGCGCGGCTCCCCCCTCCCGCGCCCCATCCTTCGTGCTGCCCGGTGTCTCCCGTGCTGCAGGCGGGCCCCGCCGCCCCCCCGTCACCCTCCAGGAGCAGGTGAGCCACTGACTAACGCACATTGTGCTCTCGGCGACTCCACTGTGCGTGTGACAGCGGCTAACCTGCTCCTCGGACATCACTGTGCGGCCGCCTCGCCTCCCCGGATCCGCGCCTCGAAGCCTCAACGCTCTCCTGCCCTCCCGGCAACCCAGGTGAGGGGCTCCGGCGTGCCAAGGAGTCGGCTCCCCCATCCCTCGCCACTGTCCTGCCTCCAGCTGCTCCCCATCCTCGGCTCTGCGGACCCCCGATGCGCTGCCGGGAGTGCCCCGGGATCGGCCGCGCTCGCAGAAGGGAGCGTGGAAAGATTGGACACTTCCTGCAGCGCGGCTCGGTGTGTCCGGCGGGAGCGGAGATGGAGGGAACGGGCCGTGTCGGCTTGTGGGTGCGAATAGTTGGTGGTAAAGTTGCTCAGGAGGGATGGCGTGCCTCCGTCTCTCTTCTCTTGCTCTTCTCCAAAGTAAATAAGTGCTAGCGGACTCCGTACCAAGTTACAGAGTCGCATCATCCCGGCCGGTGACGTCTTGATACCCGGTCAGTGACTAACTGAACTGCTATTGCCAAGGGTGTGTTAATAGAAGAAACTCTGCCTAGTATTGCCCCGGATGAGTCACA
This sequence comes from Entomyzon cyanotis, assembly GCA_024500445.1. Taxonomy (NCBI): domain Eukaryota; kingdom Metazoa; phylum Chordata; class Aves; order Passeriformes; family Meliphagidae; genus Entomyzon; species Entomyzon cyanotis. The sequence continues at coordinate 44,721,408 of JAKEPQ010001030.1, read as the reverse complement.
TTTAAAGAGAGACTCTCTAGTCTGTTAAAGGAAAAGCAGAAACGAGCCTCACTTTCCTTTTATGTTGCTGGGTTTTTTTCCATCCCACTCCTCACCTTTGCTCGCTGTTTTCTTCTTATCGTGCCAGGGCTCTATTGGCGCCCCGGATCTGGCTGGGCGTTTGCAGAGCTGCCTTGCCTGATGTGTTGTGATGTCACGCAGGGGACTCTGACTTCATGGCCCTGATGAACAGGAAGGCGAGCCAGGCAGGGACTTTTCCAGCCACCCAGGGTGGCTGTAACTAAAAACGGAGGAAGTGACAAAGCAAATGGCTTCTCCTACAAAGTTCTCTCTTGTGATTTTTTGACTGGTGAAGAAGCTGGGTAGTTGAAAAGTATCTTTTCTGAAGAGCAGCACAGCTTTATTGTCATCTGAAGTTCCTAATAACCAGCTAGGATTCACTGCAGCCTGCTGAGGTTCCCTGAAAGGGCTCAGGTATCCCCCCACCTGCTGGGGCTGCTCTCATGTAGCCCTGGGCTGCTGTAAAGGCTTGATATGAAGGAATTTGCAGTGCTCTGGTCAATAAGTAGTTAATTGCACAGAATGGAGAGCAATGTCCTCTGTGTTGGTGAAGTGTCTCTGAGAAGTTTTGCCTGTCCCTATCTCTCCTTCATGCTCTTATTTGTCATTTCTGCCTCTGGGTCCCAGAGGAGCATCTGCTCTTCACAAGAAAACTCAGCTCCCTCGATGCTCTATGTTTCTGGGGTGCTCCAACACCCTGGGAAGTTTGCAAAACCAAATTAATTTACCCAAGATGCTTTCATGTTTGTTCAGAAGCCAAATGGGCCAATCTTTTTTTATGGGGAGCAGGGGGAGGCAGAGAAGTCCACAGCTCTCTCAGCCCTGGATTGCTTTTTTTCTTTCCTAGCTGCACCTACAGCATCTTCCCACTGCTGGTCCCAAGCAGGCAGGAGCACAGTGTAACCACACGGAGAGTAGGGAGAAAGGGAAACCTGGTGCAAAATCCACCTGTGTGTGTCTGAGAGCTGAAACTGAAGCCCACAGTCCCCTACCATCTCATTTTATAGGTGACCATGCATGTGACAAACCTGTGTCTGAACATGAAGGTGCTTTGTTTCTTTTTGAAGAAATAGCCCTGTATGTGGGACTGTGCTGGCTGGTGACTAACCCCGGGAGATGCCGCTGGCAGAAGCAGTTCTGCAGGTCACCTGGCAAGACTTGTCACAGTTCCTATGAGCAGCACTATGGTATGAACACTTCTGACTTCCTGCTACCTATGGAACCATCCTGTTCAGCTCCAGTAAGCAAAAGGAAGGGGTTGAAGTGAAGTTTGTTTGGTTTGCCTTTTTTGTGTGTGTGTCTCCAGTAAGTGGGGGGAGCATACAGCTCAATTCCTGTTTTGAACATTCTTGTGGCATGATTCAAAACTAACCTGCTGTGCTGTCACCTGAAGTCTTCAATAAATAGTGCAAAACCAGTGTTTGGGTACTGATTACTGTAATCCAGGGCATCAGACCAGCTGAAGAGGAAAGCTGTGCCTTCTCAGTGATATGGCTGATGTGCACTGCATGCCTGATTCCTCCCACCTCTTATTTTGCCTCTGTGGCCAGTGAAGTTAGCTTGAAAAGGAAAGCAGAAAGGTGCAACCTGGTTGTCCCTCAAGCAGAAAGCCCAGCATCAGGCTTTCCCTCCTGGCCTAGCCCCAGGGTGCTCCTGAATGATGAGGAAATACACCAGGGCTGCAATGCCCCTTGATTACACATTTTTCAGTAGCTAGTAAACAGATTTGTAGGATGGTATTTAGCTTGGTTAGAAGAGTAATCATGTGCTCTCACTCAGAACTGTGAGATTTTTGGTGAGAGGCAGGGGAGTGCCTTACAGGAGGGGAAGATGCTGAATTTCAGGCCTGTTGAGCTGAAGGAACTCTTTGTGCTCCTCAAAGATTTTGTTCTTGTTTCAGCACTTCATGGAGGGAAGGGAACAGGCCTAACCCTTCAAGCACCATGGTAAGAAGCGCCTGTTGTGTTCTCTCCATAATATGTCCCAGGGTCAGGTGAGCCTCACCAAAGGAGCAAGCTGGCCTATGAGGAATAGAAGGAGTACATGAATTGTTTAAGAGGAAGTCAGTTAGTTAAATGCAAGCACGGACTTATATAATACATCCTAAAAAAAAAAAAAAAAAAAAAAGATATTTCTGCTGGCAGGAGGTTCCGTTGGGAGAGAAACTTGCTCATCCATAAACAAGAAAATTTCCCAGCCTCCTCTAGTGCTTTATGGGTTTTTTTTTCCAGGGCAAGGTAGAATGCAGTCAGTCTATACTCTGAGATGGAGAAAGAAAAATCATCATAGGAGAGCAGAAAATGCTCCCTGCATGGACACACACGCCAGTTCAAACAGCTCTTCTTCATCTGCAGTGAACTATGCTGGTAAAAGCTGTGCTGCCAGGAGCAAGCAGCAGAGCATCTGTACACCACTTGGGGAGCAAAACCAATGGGTATTTTCTCCTCCAGACATTCACACCTTTCCTTATGTAACTGGTACTGAAGTGTGTGCTTTAAAAGCTGCTTGCCAAATCCAGGGGCTGGGAGGCAGTACAAATGCTTCTAGCACTCTAGATGAAATTTAGGGGAGAAAAGAATCCAAACCCAAACATTTAGGAACTCATACAAATACTTCTCTGCTAATTTGGGATGATTCAAGTGTCTGCAGCAGTGTTGCCCTAAAGAAACTGTACTGGCCTGGGGCAGTGCTGGCACCCAGACCACTATGTGATGAGGATGGTGAGGAGCTGGGGGCCATTTTTCTTATGCAATATTAAAAAGAAAAATTAAATCAGGTAGTGCAGGCAGGAAAAGGGCGCCATGGAGGGTGGAAGTGGCTGAAATACTCTCCTGAATGGTACCTTGTGCATACAGAACCTGCAGATTTATTTTAGTTAAAAAAAAAAACAAAAACAAACCAACCCCCCCCCAAAAAAAAAACTCTCAACAAAAAAGCAGGCCTGCTCACCAGTAAAAAGCAGGTCTATCCTTCACTTTGTGATTTTTGGGTGGCACTGGAGCTAGCTGTGAGAAGCAGCTGAGGAGAGAGAAACTCTGAAGTCCACTCCCGCCCACTACAGGGAAGGAAGAAGCTGCCCACAGTGCCTGAGGGACATGGGGACACAAATCCCTGCGCAGCCAGGCACAGCATCCTCGAGCCACCCTGCACGCTTGGATCCCTGCCTTGCCTGCAAGCCAGTTGTTCCCTCTCCAGTACGCGCCGTACGCGGGCTTTTGGTTTGTTTTTTAAGGGAAAAACAATAATTTATTTGCTTTGTTTTAATCTCATAACAATGGGTAATGGTAATTTCTTCCTACCACTCTGTAGTGGCCTAGAAAAGGACAGCATCATCTCCACTGTAGCAAGAAGGCTTGTCCCAGGGCATAAAATTTTAATTAGGAACAATCACGCAGCCTTGAAATGGGAATTGCGAGCAGCAAAAAGTCAAACCATCAATAAAATATTCAATGGCAGAAATGTATTATTGACACAGACTTTAGAGCAGATAAAAGCGGGAAGGCGGGGCAGCAGGAGTGGGTATTGAGCCTCGCTGCGTTAAATAACAGGCAGGGACCTGCACGTTCCCCTGCCCAGCGCAGGCCCCTGAACCGGGAGCGATATAGGTCACCCTGGGCTGGGGAGCTCCTGAGGTGACACACCACTTTGATTACCACCTCTCCCCCACGTGCACCACAGCAGGGACAGAGGTGTTAATCAAAGTCATTTATTACCTCACAGAACACTGCTGGCCTGGGCAGCAGCTGGGTGATGGTTTGTAGGACACAAAAGGAAGAGAATGTGCAAAGAGCCACAGTCTTGAGCTGGAAAAACAGAGTTAGCCCCTGGTCAGGGTAGTTTCCCTCATCCCATGCCTGGTTATCAGACCTCAGTGGGGGACACTAAATTACTCTGTCAAGTTACTCTGTCTTCTACCCACGCAACAGTTCCAAATCCTGCATGCCAGCCAGGGGGCATCAGCTGAAGGGCCAAAATCTGCTGTGATGTATGTATTTTAAATACTTATTTTCCACACCCTCCCACACCTCCCTCCAGGAAAAACTGGTGCTGGTTTGGCCTGTGAGATAATAACTGAACCTGCAAAACCAATAAATAATATATAATCGTAACACAGTGGAAAAAAAATCCCCCACAATGTCAGAGATTCAGATTAATTTTCTGCCCCCATTTGGAAGTGCCATAAGTGATGACTTTTTTCTCTTTATTTCTGTTTATTTTGTAGAAGGTGAAGCTACAAATGTAGCCCCAAAAATGAAAGATCCAGTTTTAAACCTACAGAGGTTAGTTTTTCAGGATATGCAGAGGATGTCCCATAACACCCTGAAATCTGGCCATGTCCAAGGCAAATGGGTTTTCTCAATATGCTTTTCCCCCCTTAAGCAGCACTGAAATGCTCTTTACAGTCTCTATCACCCTCCTCTTAGCAAGGCAGACTCTTTAAAACCAAGAGTCCAAAAAAATGAGCACGTGAAGCCCAAAAAGCAAGCAAGCAGGGGAGAAACTAGACACAGCTGTATGGAACAAACACATTTTTAACTAATTTTCTTTGAGATACATGATTTAAGGAGGACGGTGAGGAGGAGCTTGAAAAACAACCTGCCAAAAAAACCCCAAAAGCCCAGATTCAAAAAAGACAACTTCGAAATTGCATTTCCCCACTGTGGCAGCTCTCCAGTCATAATCTGAGACACAGCAATACCAGTGGATCTCCCAACAAAACCAACTTTAATCCTTTAGTATCACTTGATCAGCCTGCTAGGCTGCGGTGGCACCTTGAAAAGCAGCCTTGAGAGGGGAGGATGTCCCCAGGGACCAGAGTGCAGCAGAATCTCAGGGGAGATAGTGATGGACAGCAAAAGCTGACATTCCCAACTCCTGTTATCCAGGTGCAGACAAAGGGGCTTGGAGGCAAATGGGAAATTTCCCTTACCTGCTCCTGTCTGCAGCCAAGCACCACCCCCTTCACCTCCTGTCCTAAAATGCTCCGAGCTGCTGCTGTGCATTATTAAAATGTTGCCATGTTTCATCCCATAGATGGCCACAGCTCACCGGAGACAAGCTGCATCCCCTGCTTGTAAAGCACTTCGCAATTAGAAAAAAAAAAAAACAAAAAAAAAAAACCAGAAGAAAAGAGCACTGTGTGCATAAGATTCAGTCAGTTATAAAATACTCACAGCTTTAATTCGGCGAATAGGAAGAGATAGGTCGGAAATGAAAGAGACAGCTGCGGGGTGTGCAAAGCGCTCGGACATGTCCATCAGGCACCGAAGCAGGCGCCGGCAGGGACAGCTCACCCTGGCCACAACAGCACACTCACACTCGCTTTGCTCAAATCCTTTCCCAAAGATTTATTGAAAATTGGATCTGTGGCGCACAGGATTTACATTCGCACGGGGGAAGGGGGGTTTTACAGTGAACGCTGTGCCCGAATCACATTTTTCACACATGATGTGTTGAAAACAGGCTCGGGGATCTCCAACATGAACTCATCCCCTCCCCAAACCACTTTGGTTTTGCAATTAAAATACAAGGTGACCCACTGGGACAGATGAACAAAATGGTAACTACTGGCCATCAAGTTAAAAAAAAAAAAAAAAAATTAAAAACATCAGGGAAATGTCACCAACAGTGTTTTGGTCCTGTTCCCCACTCACACCACCACCGGGGAAGGGCTCATTCTGCAATATTTTATTTTAAAAAAAAAAGTTAAAAGATTAAATGGATTTAAGAAAAACAAGCTCCTGCTATGTGCTTCCTTGGAGCAACGTCCATGGCACCATGGAAAGTGGGTTTCTCCTACATGTTTCTTATAATATGCATTAAAAAACAGGGGCCAGAAATTTGTCTTAAAGCTGCTTTTGTGCCTCCCCTGCAGCCAGTGAAGAGGCTGTTTGTCATGGCCTCACTTGCTGTGACGAGATGCTTTTGTAAAATCTGTTAACTTGCTCCATCCAGGTGAGCTTCCACGCAGGTCTCCACTGCAGCTTCACTCCCCTATTCAAAGGAACAAGGACTTTTCCAAATGCACGATGGGTCTTTTGAGGAGGCTATGCAGAAATGGGTGCACTGCTGTTTTCTGTTGAATATATAAACTGCTTTGAAAAAAAAAAAAATAGAAGGGAGTCGCTTTCTTCCACAGGGGAAGATGGTTGCTTTGTGTCATCAGTCTCTGGTTTTACTTTACAGTCTGTAAAAATATTCAGTCTGGCCATCCACATCCATTCACAATATAAAGCAGTAAAAAAAATATAAAATATATATATATATATATATATATATATTATATGGTTTATTTATACAGTTACACTTTGAAGGCAATTGATCCTCCACTGCCTGGTCCCTTCTACCTCCAGATGCTCTGCCTGGTTGATACAACTGCAAGACAAGAAAAAAAAACCAACTGAGCAATCCCACCATGGTGGGTGAGCACTTGCAAAAAGCGGAGTGGGAAACAGGATGTATGCAAGTGCAAAGCCTGGACTGGGAGATGGGAATGCAGATGCTGCAGTGTCCTGAAGGATGGGGGTGGATGCACTGGGCTGTGAGGAGGATAGCAGTAGGGTTTTGCTGAGGCAAAGGTGACGTGGGAGGGAGTAGGATGCCAGGGTGGAGGCAGCAGCACCACGGCAGGGAGCTGTCCCTACCACAGCCTGCTTTTGCTGCACCCAAAAAACAGGTGCAACATGAAAAAAGAGTCACAGGAGGTAGAAAGGTCTAAACACAAACGAGATACTCAAGGAAAGATGCTGAAAGCATGGACAGCCTGGTGAAGGCCTGGCTGGATAAAAGATTCCCCTTTTTGCTTCACCAAAGGGGACCTGGTGGGTGGAAGGCAGGAGTCATGCAGTCCCTTGATCTCCTGGGGTAAACTGGTCACTAAGATGGAGCAAAAGCTGTTCCTGTAAGACAGGAGGCAAGTTCTCCCCAACTGAGCACGGTCTTAACCCTGGGAGTGGCAGGAGAGGGGATGAGAGCCATCCTGCACAGCTCCTGGCAGGGCACAGAGCCGGGCTGCCAGCGTGTGAGCCCCTGGCAGCAGAGCAGAGACTGCCGGAGTGTGAGCTTTGCGCTTCCTAATGGCATCTATAAATAGCTCTGGCCTCCCACTACCAGCACACGCTTGCTCTCTGCAGCCCATTTTGGGCAGCAAAAGCCTCTCCCCTCTTCCCACCCATCCTCTGCAGACCAGCTCCCGCTTCCGGCCCCACCAGGACATACGCACCCTCGGGGTTCAGGCTGGACACCAGGGGCTCCGGCAGGGTCCTGGGATGGCCGAGGAGCTGCTTGGTGCTGACCTGGGGAGGCGAGTCGGTACCAGCGGTGGGAGAAAAACCTACAGGAAGGGTGAAAACATCCGGCTCAGGCAGGGCTCGAGCCTCCCACACTCGCTGGGCACAGCCACCGCAGTGCCGCAGGGCAGTCACGTCACCTGCTCCGGCTGCTCCGGAGGAGAAACGACCAGGTCCCTTTCCGTGAGAACCCCCCGCCACCACCTCTCATGCCTGTGAGGATGCAGACGAGGCCCTGGGCACCACCCTTCCCTCGCCAAACACAGAAAGGTCATTAGCGGCCAGAGCATGTCCCCACCAGCCCACAGCCCCCAGGGACTGACGCTGGCCTTCAGCCACCTGCCTTTTGCTGCAGCCGCTGTGGTGACATGAGCAAGGCTGTGAAGGAAAGCTCCCTGCAGCAACCATGGCCCTGAAAGCAGCAATGCCGGATCCGACTCCTGTGCATGTCTACAAGCAGCTCCCAGACTTTGATGGGGAGGAGGAAGGAGCCCCAGGGCTGGCAAATCTCTGAAACCCCCTGGAGTGGTGAGTGACTGCCATGTCAGCACACAAACCTCAACCTGCCTAACCTCAGTGCCCAGGGGAGAACTGGTCAGCTTTGGGGCTGACCCCTTGGAGAAGGAGGCAGGGAGCGGGCAGGGGTCCCGCGGAGCAGCCCCCGCGGCCGAGCCAGCGGCAGCGTGCTGACCTCCGTTTCTCCGGTAGGCTGGCAGCTCGCACGGGCTCGGCTCCGGCTGGGCGTCCTCCTCGGACCTGGCCTGCAGGACGGTCACCGTGGCCCCCGTCTGCTGAATAAACTGCTGCAAATTACACTGCCTCAGCTCCTTATTTAACTCCTCCAGCTCTTGGGTCTGGGCCTGCAAAACACACACCGAGGGGAGGACAGGGTGAGCCGCATGTTCCCCCCATGCCCCAAGCCAGCTGGCATTCGTCGCCTGGGGCTGCTCCCGCCCTGGGGCTCTCCCTGCCGAAGCCAGCAGAGGGGACCTCAGGAGTTCTGTGGCTCAGCCGCCCCCTCCCCGAGGGCTTGCAAGAAGCGGGGTGCCAAGGCAGTGGGGATGAGGAAGGCGTTGGTTTGGGAACAGCCCTGCTTTGCTGCATCTCCGCAAGAGGGTGCGAGCAGCCATCAAACGGCAGCTGCCGCCGTGCTGGGAGATGCCAAATGCAAATGAGATGCTCAAGGAAAGATGCTGAAAGCATGGACAGCCTGGGGAAAGCCTGGTTGGATAAAAGCTTCCCATTTTTGGTCCATCAAAGGGGACCCGGTGGGCGGAAGGTGGGAGTCACATAGCCCCTTGAGCCCCTGATGCTGGGAGGCTGCAACACTTGAGCTGGGGAGGGGCATCAAAGGTCATCCCCAGAGCTGCCATCTCCACGCTGCACAGCCCCACACCATGAGCCCAAATCCTGCATGGTCAAAAGGCTTTGTGCACAGGCACCATGGGACCTGTGCTATCCCCTTTGCCACTCCTTCATCCAAGACGACATTGACCCTTGTGCCAATGCCACCAACCCCACACATGGACCTTTTACTCCAGCATCATTGTCTGTCCTGGAGCAGAGCAATGCTGTGCTCCCCGTGCACCAGTCAGCAGCAGCACTAGCCCAGATGCAGCTTGCACGGAGAGTGATGGGTTTTGGTCACTGTGCCAGTGGGGCAGGAGTAGTGGTGTCCCTCTGACAATGATTGCTGCTGCTGAGACCTGTGCACCCAGCCCCAAGTTCGCTGGGCAGGAGGGATAACCAACCCCACTCAACCCATTGGTCTATGTGGCTGGAAAGCTGGTCCCACCCCCCTCCTGAAAGGTCCTACCACCCCATGGGGTGGCCCAACCCAGTCCTATCTACCTGCAAGTTCTTCTCAGCTTCCTCCAGGGCCTTCTCCACACTGGCCAGGTTGCTCTCCAGCTGGTTGCCTTGCTTGACCTTGGCCTCCAGGTCCCTTTTCATTTTGGTGGCCATGTCCTCCAGCTCTATGGGGCTGGGCATAGAGATCTCCTTCCCCCTCTTGGCCCTCTCGGCCATCTCCCATTGGATCTCCTCCTGCAGGGCTTCAGTCCGAACACTCAGCTCATAGATCCTCTGGGTGTACTCCTCCAGGCTGGCCCGCAGGTTCCTAACCCGCTCCTGCCGCTCCCGCTCGCACTCCTTTTCCAGCCGGAGCTCACTCTGCCAAAATTCTTCCTCACCCAGCTCCGTCTCATTCCTCCGCACCAGCTGCTCCAGGTAGAAGATCTCATTCTCCTGGCCAGCAAGCCGGCTGCGCTCCCAGAGCCGTAGGTCCATTTCCAGAGTGTCCCCGTGGGCCTCCAAGGAATGCAGCTGCTCCTGCTGCTGCAGCACTCTCCTAAAAGCTCCTCCTTGGAGGGTTGGACAACCCCACCACCCTCCAAGTCTATCCCGTCCCGTGCTTGATGCCTCCATCGGCCCACGCTGAACAGGTCGCTGGAGCCTGTAGGACCCAAGTTGAAGGTCATGGACTTTTTAGGCTCCCGGGAACGGGGTGCATCCATGCTGGTGAACCTGGGCTTGATGGGCAAGCTGGCCCGGATGAACGTCCTCTCGGGAGCTTGGGGAGCACCCTCTGAGGAGGGCCGCTCAGCCATGCTGGGGCCTGTCCGCCGCAGGATGAACTGCACGTCGTTGGCATACTGCCCACACTTTGCCAGCGACTCCAAGGGACACTCCAGAGGCAGCAGCTGGCGCTCCTTCTCCCGCAGCTTCTGCACTAGCACATAGCGGCCCGTCTGACCTGCCGGGAGGAGGTGAGCACATCAGACTGGGAAAGCAGAGGCCGGCAGGGGTGTGCCGAGGGTGCTGCCCCACAGGCAGTGGCTGGTGGTATTGCCACCACCACCGAGCAAGACCCCTACCCACCCAAGGTCTCCTCTTTCCAGAAGAACCTGCAGATGGGACATCCCCCCAGCAGATGGAGACGGCTCACCAATGGCCCGCGCCAGGGCGATGACGACTTCTTGGCAGGTGGTTTGCTCCGAGACTCCACACACAACCCTCTGGATCCCATCCACCCAGACCTTCAGCTCCATCCCCACGGCTGCCGGGCCTCAGGTGCGCAGGGTCATTGCAGGGCAGGCTGCCTGTGGGGAGAAAAGAAGCTAGGTTTCCATCCCAAGCCACTAACAAGGAATACAAGACATTTTAAAAGTGACGTCATTAAATCATCATCCCATGGGGTGAATCCTAGACCAAGAAGTTGCTCACTGCCACCCTGTGCATAGATTGCATTTTTGCTGAGGTTATTAAACACTGATATTCACCAGCAAAGAAAATTTTTTTTTTCCCCTCATGTCTGGACAGTGGGTCCAAATCTTCTTATGGCGGGAAATGATGGGGTTTGTGAGCCTGCATGGTGCCCAAAAGATGCCCAGGTTATTTCTGCTGTGAGCACAGACTTTTAATGGGTTTGCTGGACTTTCATTGCAATTTCTCTGACAATTTGACAGAGTGGCAATGGGGGATTTTCTAAACAACATTGGAAAAGGCAGAGGAACTGCCAGCTGCCCACTTTTGCAGTGATATTGAGAGAAGGTGCAGGTAATGCACATTTTAATCTTTTCATATTTACCTCCATCTCAATTTATCAGAGAAGGATTAAGAAATTAAAATAAAGCCTCTTTCTGAACAAAAGCATGGCCAAATGTAGGGTTTGGGAGGGGGAGCCAGACATGAACACCCATGATGAAGCCCAGGCTCTGATCAACACCAGGGCACAGCTCAGTTCTCATCCAGTGCCTACCACTACCTTAAAACAACACCTGTTAGCCTGGGCACATCCAACTCCTGCCTCTTCCAGCAGCCCAACAACTGCAACCATCATAAATTAAAAAAAAATAAGCACAAGCTGTAAAGAACTCAAATATTTGGAGCTTACTTTGTTTTCAAACACTGTGCAAAGATGTATCTATTTTCCCTGCCGTAACACTGGTTTTGACAGTATCAGTCTTGTCTGAACGCCCTGGACGGAATAACATACATGAAATTTCCAGGCCCTCCATCCAGGGGTCACAAACTGCTTTCCCAGCCTCACCTGGCTAGTTGCAGCCCCTCCATCAATCTGCTCCAGCTGTCCCAACTTTGCAGCCAGGCTGTGAGAAAGTTTGACCTTAGGTTAAACTCCACCTCTTCATTATTTCTTGTTGCCTACTTGAGTAATCAAAGGGAGGGCTCAGAGGGTCCTGTCTCCAGTGATGAGGAATTTTAGTCATGGTGTGAGAAAGGCAAGGAGAAGCCAGGGAAGACACGGCTCGGTGAGGATGTTCTGCGCAGGTGCCAGGTCCTGTTGGTGCCACCTCCAAAACATGGGCACAGAGTGGCTGTCGCAAATACCTCGGCGCTGAGCTCATGTTTGACTTGGCTGAGCAACCGGGGAAAACTGGTGGGGCTGAAGGGCACCTTGAGTTCAGCCCACCTCCCTGTAAGCCCCAAACCACTAAAATTTGCAACATTTAAATTTAAAGCTGCGTTTTGGCACCACTCCCCTACCCTGTGTATTCAAGGCAGCAACTGTCCCCCCGACATGGAGCAAAGTCCAGGTGCCGCTGCGGCACCACCCAACTCACCCTGAAGCCACTGCTGTTCACCACTTCCCAAAATCCCCCTCAGCAGCACCCTAACACCAAAACTGGACTGCAGCACGTCCCATAGAACATTCCCTATCCCCCCCCTACCTCTGCCCCGGCCAGGGATCAAGCTAGTCTCAAATCCGGCTTCTTGTGCCATGACCCAGTAAGGGGGCCAGGAGCTTAACAATAAATAAGAAAAATAACCCGGCTTGTCGAGTCACACCAAACAGCCTCACCTTGCCTGCAAAATCCAGCGGCTGCCGAGCGCTCCGGGCTGTAGGAGCAGGATGGCTGCCGGCACACGGGTCCTGGGCACCTGTCTGGGCTCAAACCAGGCACCAACCTCCGGCCCCGCCTCGCCCGGCGTTCCAGGCAATCATTTACCAGCAGCCCAACATGCGGCACACCGCTGCCAAAAAGCTGGGAGAGAGGCAACCAGCTTTGCTCCCTGTGTAAGAGAAACGCCCCTAAAAGCAGTCAGGGCATATTCCCCACCACATTCTCCAGCGCCCCAAAAACCACTGAACTTTATTGTTTCCTTAGATCCTTGCAAGTAACCTTGCTGTAACCTCCAGGGGTTTTGGGAGTCAGCTCCAGCTCACTGCCAGATACAGGATTTTATCTGTCCCCTTGGAGGGGGTCTTAAATAGGGCTGGGGGCTGCTTCCTCCTCTGCCTTCTGGGGAGAATCAGCTCCCACCCAAAACCAGCCTGGCTGCCCCTCTTCTCCCAGATCCTTGTGCTTACAAGGGAGCTGACAATACGAAGGCTCATCCTCATCTGAGGGAACCTGCAATGCTCCCCCTCAGTTCCTGCACAGGAGGGACATCACAGGCTGCACTCAGCATCTTATCCTTAATACTCCACCATGGCAGCATCACCCTAGTTCAAAAAAACCCACCATAAAACCCATCAGGCAATAAACATAAAACCTTCACCTTGTCCCAGCATCACCTTTGCTGTAACCCACCTAGTTCTTTACCTTCACTCAAAAAACCAGCAGCTGGGGGAGACTCTCATTGTTCCACTTGCAAATAGACCCCCCTCGAGTTTTTCTGCTGACCTCCCGTGTTTACAGTGGGTGCGTCTTTGTTACACCACCAGGTAGGAGACATAATGGGCTTCTTTTTGGGCAAGAATTGCTTTTCTTGGGGAAGAACAGCTTCTCAGCAGAAGGCAGGTTTCCAGCTGCCTCTGTTTGCATTTGCCCTAGGAGGTTGCTTTGATCATGAACGAGAAGTGCAGGTAGCTGCCAGGCCCTGCCCCTGCCCCAAAACAGCACCAGGGAAGCCAGCAGGTGGCTGTGGGTGCCAGGACACATGACAGCTGCTCCCAAAGGCCACTCATTTTATTCTTATCCCCTCCATATTATGGATTTCTAAATAATTTTTATTGGAAGCAGAATAACAAAATGACTAATTTTCTGTTCCCTTTCCCTACACGATGGGTCTTAAAATTGAGGGTAGGGATGATTCATATCATGACTTCAACAGATTTCCTAACTGAAAGTCAGAATTTCAAATGCTGACATTAAAAAGAATAATATTTTTTTTAATTAAAAATCTCAAATCTTGCAGCTTCATTTTGATTCCTGGCACTGCTGTCTCCTAGCCTCCCTGAAACTGTCAGGCTAAAGGGAGAGGAGATGGACTATTTCTGCACATGCAGGAGAATGCACATTTTGCTCCTGCAAACTGCCATCCTGATGGCTGCTGGGATTTGCACAGTTTGGTGACCTCCCCTGGACCTGAAATAATACACATCCAGCCAAGAAAGTTGGCCAGTCACCATCCTTACAGAAGTGAGGACCACTCTTGATTTGCAGGGCCACCTGCCATGTCCCCTACGGGGTCTCTCAGAAGCTGAGACAGCACCTTCCAGCCAAGGACTGCAAGCACTTTGCAAGAGCCTTTCTACTACATTTTGCCACACACGAAATAATAAAAAACCCCATCTGTTTCAGAAAAAACACACCTATTTTGCACCCAACAGCAAGGTCTGCTGCAACCCAAATCCCAAAGCACCCCAAAAACCTCTACCACAGCTCCTAAAAAGGACCACCTGGGACCAGCATAAAGGTTTTGAGGTGGGCAACCCGCCAGCACTAAGGTTTTACCCATTTTTGCAGGTTCACTCACCTCCCTCACTACATCCAACCCCTGCCAGGGAGCCACCGGGTACAGGGCCCGGTGGCAGGAGAGCAGCACCACAGGGAGGGCTTCCAAGAAAGCCTAATTAAAAGTGAAAGGAATCCAGAAGACCAGCCTTTCATGTCAAGGTTTGGGCTGGGGGTAGGGTCACAAAGGCTCACGGTTAATAAAGCTGCATTTAAACTTGAGACCAGGCTGTGATGAGCCATCCTTGAGACACCAAGGTGTCCATGGGGATCAGCAGCTTTGCTAGTCAGGAAAATGCTGGGGTACTCTTAGTTGTTTTATTTCTACTTTGAACCTGACCCTCTGGCTTCTCTCCCACCCAGTGCCGGGGGGATGCTCATCCTAGCCGTGTGCAGACACACCAATTAAAAACTCCAACTCAATACATGAGTAAGCAGCAAGTGGGGAGGGGAGGGGTGGCCCTGTGCTGCCATCCTCCATGCCGGGGCGCTGGCAGGCTGGCTGTGACTCACTGCCCTGGATCAACAGCTGCGGTGACGCATCCAGCAGCTATTCAATACTTCTTCAAGTCTCTCCCTGCTCAAAGCACCGGGCTCAGCCCCTGGGCACCAAAGGGGAAAGACGGTACTTGCCCACCTGCTGAAACCTCTGGTGGGACAAAAGCCTCACTGTTAGTCCAACACAGAGAATCTTCCCTCGTGACCTAACACAGAGAAGATCCATAAAAAAGTGAAGCCTCCTGCAGCAGTTTGGAGGGGATGGGACATGGTCCATGTTTCCCTTCAGACCATGAACTGTGTCCTCCTGCCTTGGGACCCTCTTTTGGTGTGGCATCACCTACTCTTGGCTGAGCTGTTTCAGGGACTGAGCAGCTCTGCTGGGCTTTCCATGCCGCATCCATCCCAGGACAGAAGGTGATGCTACGGTCAGGGTTGACACCACTGGCAGATCCAGCACTGAGCACAGAGCAGCTACGGCAAGATTTGATGCCGTGGCTCTTTTCAGGCTGGCAGCTCCCATGCTGAGCAGAGATGACCATCCACATCTCTGAATGAGATGTCTGTGCAGCAGAGTCTGGCAACCACTCAGGGTCACTGCCACCGCGGCTGGGAGCACCAGGCAAAGTCCCTGCCTGGAGCCACTTGGTGCATTTCCACCATTCCAGCTTGTCCTGAGGATGCTGGCCCCAGGATCCTGAAGGATCCAAACATCCCCTGGCCTGCTGTAAAGCAGCAAAGATTCACCTAGGAAAGAGGTCAGTGTCCTGTCTTTCAGCACAGGGGCCATCAGGGTGATGGCAGGACGCTCACACAGAGCTCCAAACCAGAGCAGCAAATGGGTTACTTCATCCTGGCGTGAAGAGTTGACAGGGGTTAAACAAGCTCACGAGGTGACAAACGAGTCCCACCAGAGTGGTCACAGCCCAGAGAAGCAGCTCTTCACCCTTCTGCTGTCACAGGGAGGGTGTGCAAGCACTACTCACCCCCAGGCCTCAGGAAGCCACCAGCTCTTACGCAACACAGCCACAAGCACCCAGGAGCAAGGAAGCAGCAGGCATGGGGCTCTAATTCACACCCAAGCAGCTTATTTAGGGTGGCCATAATAGGCCCATATCCTCAGTTCACCCATCATCTCCCATCCAGCTCCCTACTCTGACAGGAAGTCCTAAAAATCAGCAAGTTACCAAAATCAGTAATTTAACCTGAAGGTGCACTTTCACCAGAGATGTGTGGATGGATCCAAGCCCAAACATCCCCCAGAGTCTGCTGCCTTTCAAAAGCAAGCAGTTTCTGCTGGGGGCATCCTACAATGCATAATGCACACTTGGCATCAGCAAAACTTACTGTTTCAAGGGCTTTTTGCACTAAAGGAGATCAAAGGAAAATGATGTCTTGTGGCACTTGCATGCTTGAGAGCTAAAGCATGACTTGAGCCAGAAGTCACGACCACCACCAAAATCCTCTGGCAGCCCAAAGGTGACATGTTCCACACGAGGATCTTGCAATATTGCAGGAACTGCCAAAAGAGACAGATTTCTGGAGAGCCATAAGCACCACACCAGCAACCCCCCTTAAGAGAAAAACAGAGGCTTAGAGATTTTCTGCTCCACTTCCTCCCAAAAATTACAGACCCACGCTAACATGCCTGGGGAGGCTGGTCAATGTTGAGCAAGGCAGGAAGAGTCAGGGACAAATCCTGCCCAGGGCTGTGACACAGGATGGGGACTGTCCTCGGGGTGTTAGCCTCTGGCAGGGATTTAGGGGAGGGAGGCTCACACCATGACTGATGTCAAAGACACTCCACCCTAGCCTCACCTGTGGGGATTTTTTCTCACCATTTTTTAACCCAAGCTTTTGGGTCTGCTGCAGCATCAGACCCACACGGAAACTTCAGAAACAGCACTGTGAAGAAGCTGGGAAACATCTCCCCTCTTTTAGACAAGTTAAGATTTGTGGCCATGGCAGGTCAGCACTGAGAGTCATATGAAACATCAGGAATCACAGGCAGTGACATTTTAGGGATGATTACTAGTCAGTCCACCCCACAGATGAGCCAGTAACCAAAAGCTCATTATAAATTAAAAGCAGAAAAACACCCCTCCACCTACTGCACACACTCACATTACAGCGTTTCAGCCTGGAAGCGGAAGGATCATCTTTCGCACCTTCATGCATCGTGTTTCTCCCTTGCAGCACTAATGGTTACTGTCCACGGGGGAGGAGAGCTGGCAGGGCTGGCTGGGAAAGTCTGCCCCTAAACTGCAAGGGAACTATTAGCAGCACCTGCTATTCCTGTAACCATTGCAGTCACCCCCAGTCCCACATGCAAAGAGTGACTTCATGAAAGCAGCTGGAAGTAAATCCATAGTTTTTTCCTCAAGGGGGAGAAGCAAAATTAGCAATGGTGCGTAGATTAGAGGGGAAAGGGGAAAGGCTTTTGCACTGCCATGTTCTTTTTTTGTTGTGCAATGGAGTGCACCCTAATGCCATGCCCAGGATGGACCTAGCTGCCCCCAGTACAGGAGCAGGACTAGGTCTAGGTATCTTGGGGTTCTAGGCTGATCTAGATTAGATTCATGGTCTTCAGGGGGTGACTCACAATCCAGCTCTTAAAAGGCAGGCTCTGAGGGGTATTTGCCAGAACACCCACACAAACACAACCATGGTACTCATAAACCAGCAGGTCCAGAATCTCTGTTGTGCACAATTTCCACAGCAGTCATCAGTGAAAGCACGATGCAATTTGTGCACATTCCCCTGTTATTACACACAGCCCATTCCCCAAGTCAGAACACAGCTTATATCTCTCACCACGCAGAACACAGGAGGAATCTTGACAGGGAAGAGCCTGCTCAAGCCTTGGAAATATTCCTCCCCAGCCAAAGAAGAGAAACAGAATTTCCATTCTCCCCACCTTCAAGGGTGACACCAAAATGGGGAAAACCCAACCACTGAGGTGTCCCTCCCAATGCTTCCAGCAGAGCCAGAAATGACCCTCAAAGCACAGCTTCCTTGAGATGCTCACCCAGTCCAGCCCAGAGGATGAGATGCACCTTGGCCACCTAGAACGCAAGTGTCAAACTAATAAAGAGTTTCATCTCCATAGGATTACAGGAAAATTCAGGCTCTGCAGCTCTCTTGCAAGTAGGACCACAAGACAGAAAAAAGCCAAATGACCTACAAATATTGTCCCTCCAACCTGCCTTCCAGTCTCCTTCAGAAAAGCTGGTGTCAGCCACCAGCAATCTTCCTTCCACTCCAATTCTCCTCCTACAGGAGAAGGTAATTAACAAATTAGCAAATGCACAACCAGGGATAAACCTTCCAGATTTTATTTTCCAGAACAACTTCCAGTTTCCTATCCTGCTTCAGAAAGCAGCCACACATCAAGGACACACTGCTGAGTCTCCAGAGGACAGGATGCACTGATGAATATGCAGCTGCATGCTGTCATGGATATTTATTTTTAACCTTGTAGGATTAAAAAGGATTTTAATGACCATTTGCAGAGAGCTAAATAGGCTCCTTTCTCTCACATACACAGACACAAAGACAAACAGACTCAGAATGAATCCTGGCTGAAACCTTTGATAAGACCCTTGGGTATATTAGAAGTCTCTGCTTTCACACTACCTGGCACATAACTAATTAGGTGGAGGTGCTATCAATCCCTGCCTGAACCCACACAAAGGTAATAAGCTCTTTAAAGCAGTAAAATCATGGCATATCTCTGGAGAGGCATGTCTGGGACATCCAACCAGCAGTACAAATCAGAGTCCTTCAACAAGTGATGGAAATCATGGCTGCGTGACCAACTGTAATTCCCAAAACTGCTTTGCTGGACCTTTGACTGAAGAGATTTTAATTCCAGCAAAGGGCTCCATCTGCCACTCCATTCATAGGTCCAGCACTCAGGGATACCTGAAGTACCAAAATGGGATGGGAACAAGTTCCAGGGACTGTGCCAGAGCTCCTGCCTGCACAGAGTGGGAGACTCAATAAAAACATATTGGTTTTTCTGAAGCATTTAAGTGCTTAATCCTCAAGGAACTAATGCTCACATGGGGTTGCTTTGGGGAAATACATATTTGAACTTCCTATCCCATCTTCTTCATACTCCCAGCAGGTAATTAAAAAGCCAAATGAATTCAAAGAGGAAAATACCAAATCCAATCTCTCAGCCTAGACAATCCTCAAATTGCATTAAGGCATTCCAAAAATACTTGAGAAGTAGTTTTGAGGGACAGCTAGTCCTCAGTATGCAGCATCTGAAAGATTAAGAGCGATGATTCAAGCCCCTCCACTCCTGGGTCTGAGGACGCTTCTCTTCCAGCGTGGGAGAGCAAATGTCCTTTTGCAGCATATCATGCTGAGTTTGTAAGATTTCTAAAAGACCAGAAAGAGCAATAGAAAAGGTCTTTAAAAAAACCAACAAAACAACAACCAACAGAAACCCTCAAACAACTACTGGAATAGTTTCTGCACAAACAGCTATGCAGAAACAGCTTTTTCCCCCACTGATGGTGGGCAGGTGGGAATACCTTGGACCAGCTATGATGTGGTATGGCCTTGTGCCCAGGCTGGGCTAGCCCTGGGAAAGCCTCACAGAGCCACTCCTTTGGATGAGACCCTGAGGACTTGACAAACTGCCTTGAGAAAATCCCATCCCAGAGGAATCAGGGCAGGGAGAAGAGGAAGGAGAGATGACCTCAGAGCAAGCCTGGGAAACACCTAACTTTCTACAGGCACAAACCATCAAGCAAAGACCTAGGCACACTGGTCAAGAGCCCAAGGAGATCACGAGCTGCTTTCTGACAATTAAGCTGTCCCTCAGAGAAGAGTGTGTGTGGGTGAGCATGCTTGTGTTGCAGGAACCAGCCAGGACCCATCACAACATGCAAAGAGGTCCACCCAGCATTCCCACCGCAAGCATGTTTGGCTCCTAGCAGAAAGGAGCGCTGACACCTCCAAACATTGCCAGAACTTGGAAAAGAAAATAAAAATCAGCAAGTGAAAACAGCAACCACAAAGGCTCCAAAAAAACCCAACACAACCCACCTTTATTCTTAGCTAGAGATGCCTATGGTGTTTATCCAAGCTGCTGCCTCAGGCAAGCATCCAGAGGCAGAGCCCAGCTCCCTGCTGCACACTCACACTTCCTGGGGAGAGCAGCATTCACAGCAGGAATCATTAAACCAGCAAGAACCCTACAAGTGTTTTCCCTGTCAGACAGCTTCACAACACCATCTGGCTGCCAATGGTTTCCCCGGGCTGGCAGGAATAACAGGGAGCAAAGGGGAGGCTGCCACTCGCTGGGCTTCTCTGCCAACACAGCTACTCTCCTACAGGATGCTCTAGGTACCTCCAAAGTTCCTGTTGTGCTCAGGAGCACAATGCTCAGTCTAACACCAAGAAGGACATCTATGGGGTGCTCTGGATGCCAAAAGGCTGTTGAGAGCACTGTGATATCCCATTGTCAGTCCCCCCAGTTATGCAGGAGGCACCTGGGGGGAGACATGGGAAGGTTGAACATATGGCACCTAAAATGAAGAGCTCCAGCAGGTTCTGTGTGCTGTAGCAGGGCTAGGAAGCAGCAGCAAAAGAAGAAGCCTTCATGCTCAATTGTCCTGAAGTTTTCATCCACGTGTTTGGTTAAGAAGTGTTGCAGGTTATTTTTTTATCCCCTTCCCCCCCCACCTTTTTTAAGCAACAAGTTATTCTAGATGACTAGCCTGGGGCAGCTGGAAGCACCCCAACCCTCAAGAAAGTGCTGACTCCAGCCCCCAAAAATCAGATAATCAGCCACTTTTAGAAGCTCCTGAACTTGGCATCTGAAAAATGGAAGGACATAAAAATGTTAGTGATCCTTTACAACAATAGGATTCTGTTAAAAACCTTCAGTGGAGCCACATTTATGCTTTAATTTGAATACACAGGTTTACAAGGGCATAGACAAGTTGGGACAGACAGAACAACATCCTTTTTAAAGAAGGTCTTGAAAGCAATGCATACACACAGAGCTGACACTTAAAGTGTCCCTCACACCTCTATTTAAACTTGGGCACAGAGCAGCCCATTGTCAAGCAGCACCTGGATTTCCACCTAGCTCACCACAGCACCCAACCCCATATGACTCCAGAAAATACTCTGCTCTGAAGCCTTGGCACACACATCATTGCCTCCCAGCCAGGTAGGATTAACCCTTTGTATAGATTTGATCCCAAAGCATTTTCCCCCCAGCACATGGAGAAACAACAGAACATGGGATTAGGTCAATTCCGAGCCACCACCACAAGTTTTTCCTATAGAAGACGTGAACAAGACAGGACAGAGAGATGCTGAAAAACATGGAATGGATGAACCAGGGTGGAGTGTGCAGATGCACTCAAGCAATATTTCCCTGCACCATGTGGCAACAATGAACGCAACCCCAGGACACGTCTCCACTATGGAGGTGGACAAAACACACATTGCCAGAGCACACCAGCTCCCACCAACCTCATTAAACATCCAAAATTCTTCAGCACAGAAGCCCCTCTATTTCCCAGGTGCAGTAAATCCCTGTACCTCCACAATTGCACCATACTACCTTTTTTGGCCAAGTTGTATTTCAAAGAGCAGGGAAGCTACGATGATTCAGACCAGGCTGTTGCTGCACCGCTTCGGCCACCTGCCACTGAAAGGTTTGGTCAAGCCTGGCAAGCTCCCCAGCACGCCCACTGTGGCCTGCAGGTATCCAAAGCTACTGAACACCTGAGCATAGCCATAACCTACTTTTTTTAAGCATAAGGGGAAAAAATAATTTAGAATAAGTTAAACTTAGCTTTTAAATTGTTTTATTAACTCAGGGTTAGACTATTGCTTGGGTCTGCCTCTTTAAGACCCCAGTAGAACTAATTCCCATGTCTCTCTCACACTCATTTGCAAAGAGTTTTATATTTTAGAGCAACTGGCATCCCCTTGCTAGGAAATAGTGCAGAACCCCCACAGCTGCAGAGCTCAATGCTGTGAGTGCTGGGCATCCACAGGGGCTGCAAGCAGCACTCCCTGGCCTCACAACTTTCTACAACATGGTGGAAAAGAGGCTTCAGGAATACGTATGCACTTGCGTGAATTTCTGGATTTCCATGCCATTTCTTTCAAGAGGGCATGGGGAAGCCAGCACAGCTATGCTGAGAGGGAGGCCAGGCACCGTTCTCAGGCTCCCCCAGCAGATAACTGGGATGTGGGAGGATTCCTGGCATTCCAACGGCACCAGCAGAAGGTAAGAACATCCCCCCTTCCCCACAGCCCCTTCCTGAGAAGACACCACCGGCACTGCCTGATAAGGAAAACAAGCAGCGTTCAGAAAACACTTCCCACTCCTACCCACTGCAGCACAGCATGTGCACACGGTTTGCTCTCCTCTCCCTAAGAAGAGCCGCAATTCCTGCCTCATAAGGAGTACAGCTCCCTGCACGGCTGCCCCTCGAGCTGAGCTGACAGGTGTGTGCAGCATCGCTGCCCCATTCCGGCGGGAGCCAGCGCCCCGCCATTTGACAGCGGAGCTCCGGCATTCGTGCTGCCACACGCTGCGGGGCCCGGTGCCCGGCTGGCAAGTCCCGGCAGAGCACGGGGCCAGGGCTCCTTAGCACCGGCATCCCGGGGAGCTGGCCCCGGCTCACGGCCAGGAGCGGCCAAAGCTCCTGCCTCGCCTCTTCGGACCGTTTCTCACCTGTTTCTGCCTAATTTCTCCCGAAATCAGCCATCCCGAGGGGAGCGCCGCGGGTTGTGCCGGAGGCAGCCACCCGGAGTGAGAGGTGCTCGGCTGTGATCCTTTCTCCTGTACAATACCCTTCAACCCACGTTTGGGTTTTCAACCTGCAATTACAAAGTGCTGTTGCAGGGCAGGGAAAAAGCCAGGAGAAGAGTTTGGCGTCCCGTCCCCCCCTCCTCCTCCCCGCAGCAGGCCACAAGTGGAGTTACGAAACAACCTGCCAACCTGCCGGCAGAGTTCACAGAAGGCATCAGAAGTATGCAGCTGGAGCCTGGCTCTTATCGAGGAATTTAACCCCTCTCCTCGGGGAGACGGAGACGTCTCTGAAGGGAGAAAGGACGGGCGGTTTTGCGCCGCGGATGCGAGGGGAGGAGGCTCCTGGCACGGGCAGCTGAGACCCCCACGCCGCCTCGGCTTCTCCGCTGGGGGCTCTGGACAGCATTTGCCGCTCCGGTGGGGCCGCGATGCTGCTCCTCCCAGAGGGGCCTAGGTGCACCGTGCTGCTGGCCGGAGCTGCTGGCGATGCCGGTGCGGCTCCCGGTGCCTCGGGGAGGTGGGAGGCAAAGCCACCCGGTGCTCGACCCACGGGGACGCGACCGGCGCTGCACCGGGCAGGTGGCAGCGGGGCTCGGGGTGTCGCCAGTGCCGAAAACCGCTCTCGAAAACCTCTATTACGGGATCCGGGGTTACCGCCGCGCCCTGCCCCGAGCCGCTCCTCGCCTCCCCTGCCCCACTTTGCAGCCCCGCGGGGCTGTCCCCCGCCCCGGTGGGCCCTGCCAGGCGGGCGACGCGCCGGCTGCCTAGGGGACAGCTCTGTCCGCGGAGACCCGGGGCCAGCGGCTCCGCCTCAGCCGCAGCCCCCCTGCCCGGGGCCGCTCCCGGCGTGCCGGCCCGGCTGCGGCAGGGCAGGGCCGCGCCCGGTGCTGCAAAGCAGCGGCAGCCACCGCCCGGGAGGGGCGGCCCGGCCCCGCAGCGCCCGTGCGCACTCACCTGCCGCCGGCCCGGCCACGGCAGCGCAGCTGCGGCTCCGGCTCCTCTCCTGGGCGGCGGCACCAGCCGCCGCGCTCCGCTCCGCAGCGCGGAGCCGCGCCGACCTCAGCCCCGCCCCTGCCGCGCCCCGCCCCGCCAGGTGAGCACCGCCCTCTGCAGGTGAGCTCCGCCCCGCGCCCCAAACTCCCCCCGCGTCACCTCGGCTGTTCGAAAAAAAAATGTCTGAAGTTTTCCTTTAAAAAAAAAAATAAAAATCTTAAATTCTCCTTTTAAAACCTCCCCCAACAACCTTAAAGTCTTTATTTAAAAAGTCGTGAATCCTCTCTTTTAAAAAAAAATTTCTCCTTTTAAAACAAAGTCTTAAATTCTCCTGTTTGGGTTTTTTAGGAAAAAATCCAAAAAACCTCATAAGTTCTACATTTCCCCCTGAAGTCTTAAACTCTCTAATAAAATTAAAACTCTTTAAAAAACTTTTAAAAAGTATTGAATTCTCCTTTTATTTAAAAGGTTACTAAACTGTCTTTAAAAAATTCTGAAAACGTTATCATGTTTTTTAAAAGAAGACTTAAAATCTCTTTTCCTAAAAACAAACCAAGCAAAACCATTCTGTATTTCTCTATCCCTGGCTCCTGGCTCTGTGGGGCTGTATGGGCAGGCTCATTCCCGGCTGGAAGCACTCAGCCTGTCCAACAGTGGGGCCCAGAACTCCCCCTGCCCCGGCAGGTCCCTGAGTAGAGCAGAGAAAGCAACCCTTTTCGGGGAGGAAGAGCTTGGCCTGGTGCAGGAGGAGGGTGCAGCCCTCGAGCCCTGTGCCCTTCAGCTGGTGGGGGGCTTAGAACAACCTAAAACCGCAGAGAGATGACGGCAGGCAGACAGGTTCAGCCGGTTTTGGAAGAAGCAGGTGTCTGCTGCCATGCTGGAGTCTTTGGAAACTTCTCACCTCCTCCCTCCATCAGCTTTTCCCATCCTACCTCCCAAAAAATCCACCTGAAAGCTATACCCACCCTGCACACCAGTGCCCTTCCTCCATGGCCCCCCAAGAAATGGGGACAACTGTGATGGCATCAGCATCCCATCCTCGAGGTCTCTACTGGTGAAGGGGCTCCAGCAAGGCCTGTGCTACAGCCCAGTGCCAGACACACAGCTACCTTGTATTTCTTTATCCAGAAGGCCTTGTGAAATGTCCTACTACTCACCAGAAAGGACAACCCATCCATCAGACCCCAGATTCTGAGGTGACAGCTCCGAAACAGATCTAAGGTTTGCTGCTTCACCACAAAATTTTTGCTAATTTTATCTTATAGTCAAAAGAAGCCCCATCTCATGCAGGCCTTATCTAAAGTTTATGATGTCCTTAACTACTCTGTTCTCCACATCCAAGCTGCTGGGATTAGGAGGTGATGCAACATACAAGTACTCAGCTGTCACTCAACAGCTTTAATTGGGTTTTTAAATGAAGTTTTCTGTTGTTCTGACATATTCTTCATAATTATGATCTTCTAAAATCAGATAATACATCTGGTCGTCCGTAACACGGGCCATACCCTGGAGACCTTACAGCACAGGAGGAACAAAGATCTATAAAAGAAACCAACAAAGGCTGTTCTCAGGAGATATATATCTTATTTATTAGGTTGGATACTCTTCTGAGATCCCAATCGGACACAAGCTGAGCAGAGGTTCATTTGCCACTAGCAAGGATGGTTGTCTTTCTTTTGAGAAGAAGATTTTGAGTTTTAAATCTTTCTGCCTTTATCTGGTAGTTAAAAGATGGGAAATCTCTTTTCACTTGTAAAGTTATTGCTGTGAAAAATAAATAGACCAGCTCTGACTCACATGTCTGCATGATCCCTTGATTCCTCACCCTATGAAGAGTTCTCCACACCTTCCATCAACAGAGATGGATAAAAATGTCCAAGGTATAGTTTTACACTGGTGAGCTTTTCCAGGCTGGTTCATGAACCATCTTCTCCAGCCATAGCTCTGTCTCAGTCCACCTTCAGTTTTATTCTTAAAGCTCCTGTGATGCTGAGGCCATGTTCAGGGCCTGAGCAGGAATAGTGACTGAGCTTATTTCTGGGTTTGTGCTCACCAGTTCCTTACTGGGTTTTCTACAAGTGTACCTTAGAGTTATGAGAAGTCACGTGCTCTTTGTACACAGAGCAGCCAGGCTGCTTTAGGGAGGAGAGAAATGCTGTCTCAGCATCCTGAGAAGCTGAATCATAACCAAGCAGGTCCTTTGGTCTCTCTGGCAGCAGATGAGATAGTAATCCTATCTGAGTTTCCCCAAAGAAGTTGATGCTGTCTCTCTGCTGTGCTCAGGAGAACAAATGGTTCTCACAGCTTTTTGCAGGTTCTGAGGCTTCTTAAGATACAGAATATGTTTGCACAAAATCCCCTCCTGAGTACAAACGTACTGTGGGTGAGCAGCAGGTCACCAGCTGTAGCCTCTCTTAGCAGAGCACGTATTTCCTGGGACAGCCATCCAAGCCAGCTCAAGTCCAGCAGTGTTTGTCCATGCTACAGTCCATGGTCAGTGTGGGGGATGAGGGGAAAATGGGCATTTAAGGCACCAGAATATGCAGAACTGTTGTGTTTTGGCTTTTGGCACAAAACCAAGACCCCCTGAGCTGAGAATGCAAGGAGAAAGTAGAGGAAACTTTCTTTTTCAGGCCCATTTGTAAAAGGAAAGAGTGTGAAGCCAGATTTTCTGAGGTGCCCCACGTCTCCTGGTCTCCACAGGAGCAGGATCTGGTCAGCATCATGGCTGTCACACCTTCCTCCCTGCCTTCCTCTCCTTCTCCCCTTGCCATGGACTCCTTGAAGCCTTGGGAATGTGCCTCTAGCTCCTGCAAGCCTCAGAAAATTTGCCAGTCACTATCCTTTACTGACACAGCTATGATAATTCATGTACCTCAGAGAAATTACCCAGTGTGTCCCTTGCCTGGCTGAGCACACAGAAGGGCACATTTTCTCCAGAAGATGAGTTTTCCTCTCAAGTAAAGAAAATCACTCCCAAAATCCCAGCATTTCTGGGAAAGCCCCGACACCAGGAGAGAAAAGTGGTCAGTACCATAGAGCATGTTGACTTTCTCTCCCAGCAGACATCCTCTACCTCAAAAGCTGTAATCCAAAGCTAGAAGCTCTCTCTCTCTCTCAACAATATGTATAAATAATACATATAATTACATCTATAAAAATATTTATGAATATATATATGCACAAGAGTACTGCTTCCTGTTGCTCAACATATATCTGTAGCAGTGTTATGAAGTGCCCATTGACCCTTTAGTACTTCTAGGGCTTTGGGAAAGTTTGGAGGGTATTGAGTTTTTCCAGGTTTCCTTGGAATATTTTGAACCCACCACGTATTTTCTGGCAAGGGTTTTATTCTGTGACCATACACTGTGTTGGTGACAGACGGAACATGCTGCCTCAAGTGTAACAAAAGGGCTTCTCTGGAAGAATTTTTTCCTCTGTTTCTAGGACAACAAGAGACACAAGAAAGAAAAGATGCTGCAGCATCATGGGAAAGCCAAATCGGGGTTGGCATCGCAGAGCCCTGCAGCTGACTGCCAGGGTACTGTAGCCCTTCATTTCCACCTTGCCTGGGCTAGGGCTTGCAGGAGGGAGAGACCTCAGTCTGGTGGGTAGATGAGCTGTTCTCCTTCAAGGGCAGATCTTCTGGCCTCTGAAACTTGACATATTTCCTGTCCTCCTTCTTTATTCAAGGGAGTATTCATTCCGCTTCTGCAGCAAGCCTGGAGAAGTTGCTGAGCACTTGTCTCCTGTAGCTATGATAGGAACGGGGATCCTCAACAGCAGCCTGCAGGATTGCAGTCTGCAACAGTAAAATCTTGGCTACACTGGTCGTATGTCTTTGCATTGCCCTGGGTAGGCATACAGCTCTTTCCCAAAAGCACTGACAGTGCTGCAAGGTCTGCACTTGCCTCTGCTTTCCACACCTCTGGCAGTGGGAGCTGCAAAGGGAGATGACCTGCAATGAGTCTCATGAAAGATGGTGCCCAGCACACTCACAGTACAAGATGAATATAAAACCCATGATAGAGTCAGAGACAGAAATTCCAGATCCCTACATCCTCCAGAAGCTTTCATTGCCTGGTCTTTGGTAGAATGGCTCTTGCAAAAGGTCCAAACAAGCAAAATCTACCTTCAGAGTGGAAGTTAATAATATAAAATGAGGAGCAGGGCTCCTACATACCCCCTTTGCAATAAAAAAGTGATTTAGTTGGGTTGGAGCTCCTGCATTCCCATTCAGCAGCCCTGGAGGAGAGCATGGCTGGATCATTACAACTTCATTGCCATTCTCCACTTCAAACAGCAAGCTGAGCTGTGTGACCCTGGCAGCAGGGGAAGAAGAAACAGCTGAAACAATGGTGGATGGAAGTGAGAGAGAGAAAATGGATGGGTGAAACAGAAAGGGGAAAAGGCAACAGTATCAGGAGAAGAAAAGATGCCCAGGGCACATCCAATACGGCTTTGTTTCCCATCCAGGTGCTGGGCAGAAGACCTGCTTTTTGCCTAGGAAATAGCCTCATTAATTATGGCTGTTGAGTATGGGAATGCAAAAGCTCTTTGCCATTCTGCTGCTCGGGTAGCCTGTGACCCAAGCCATTCGGGTTTCCCAAGCATTTAGCAGTGTGGTCATGCTAATTTAGTTCGGTTTTTCAAAGGCTTGTGGGGAAAAGTCCTCTTCTTCCCAGAGGCATTGAAAGTTTTGACCTCCTGACCCTCCCTTTTACTAGGAGGTTCAAAAGCAGCATTGCAGCTGTTAAAGTTTTTCTTCA
This sequence comes from Entomyzon cyanotis, assembly GCA_024500445.1. Taxonomy (NCBI): domain Eukaryota; kingdom Metazoa; phylum Chordata; class Aves; order Passeriformes; family Meliphagidae; genus Entomyzon; species Entomyzon cyanotis. The sequence continues at coordinate 44,693,303 of JAKEPQ010001030.1, read as the reverse complement.
TGCCTCAGTGATTCTCTGATGGGGGACCAAGCTGGTGTTTATCTAGGCTTGACCTCTCATCTTTCAGCCCGGAGATGTCTCTTTCGTTCAGTGCTACAGGCAGGGCAATGCTGGAAACCTCCCTGCCTTGCCATTCACTCCCTCGCTGTGTGCAAATGCAGCAGTGCCCATTACTAATCCATCCCCCACCAGGAGCGGGGGTTCCCGGCACTGATCCCATTTGTCCATCATGCTGCAGATTCATTTACATTTAATCCACCATGATTTGTCTATGAAACACGACCCTCCTCCTGCTCTGATGCTGGAACCCATTTGGCTTCCAAAAGTCAACTGTTGGTTTCAGGGGCAAAAATAATTCCCCTTCCTAACGGGCTACTCCTGGTCTTGCACGGACCTTTGGTGTCTCACCATCTCCTCCACTGCCAAGGCTCATTATTTGCAGGGGACATCCTCCCCTTAATTTACATCTTTGTCACACACCACATCCAGGGTGACAGGCTCCTTCTTCCTCAAGGGCCGAGATCCATCAAAGCACTTGAGCGCAGGTTTTACGTCAAGCATTTTGTTTCAGGATGTCACTCACATCTCACATCCCTTAGCTGAGACGTTGGAGACAGACTGCCTGATTTGTTGCTGTTGCATCCTGGATATTTACTCACAGCAGCCCGGTTTTCAAACCAGGACAGGGGTGGTGCCTTCTGCTTTAACATAGGCGTCACCAGCTCATCTCAATGCTGAACATTAGGTTAGGATGCAAAGTGAGGTGTGAGAAGGCAGGAGAGGAAATATCTCTGAACTGCTAGTGCCTAGAATTGTGGGATTTACCACACTCACACCGACAGATTAGGGTCATTAACGTAGTCATTAAAAAAAAAGGAGAGTCCTACTTGTGAATAATGGCAGGTGCTTCACACGCTGGCAGGTGCCTGGTCCCTGTGGTGGAGGCTCGATGGTGATGAGATGATGAGATAGTGATGAGTGCCAGACATCCACAGGCAGGAGCAACATTCACCTTTTTACACCTCTCCTGCCATCTGAATATGGTGGTAAACACAGAAACGTGCCTGGATGAAGGACTGGATTACCCTGGATCATGCCCCCACTGCCCACATTGCAGAGCACTCTGCAGAAAGGTGCCTGTGGCCAGAGCTGGGACAGGGACCTGCTCTCTGGGCTCCTGCACCCCTGCTCAGTTATTATCTCTTTAGGTGAGCTCAGCTTCTCAAGCTGCAAAATTGGGATAATGTTTACTTTGTTTCCAGGGGTGTGGAGGAATAATTAATTAATGTTTATGAAATGCTTTCAGATCCCCGAACAAGAGGGGTGAGATAAGCAGCAAGGGTTCATGAGGTAGGTGGAAAGCATTATGATGAATTATTGCGATTCAAAGGTAAATTACTGTTATTGCTGCCTAATGTGCAGACACAGCCATTAGCCTCTGACAATCTGATTTCTAACTCTGTTAGCTCCCTTTTCCTTCCTTCTTCCCAACAAAAATGTGGTTTCATCTTCACTACTTACACCCATTTGACTATAATAACCTGATAAATCATGTGGGGCTGACCCTGGGGGAGGCAGACCACTCTTCCTTTGCAATGGTGAGTATCCTCAGACACAGTCTCCCATCCAGCTTCAACCAGCAAACTTGCTGGGTGAGCTCCTTCAAAGCTTGTGGCAGGTCAGAAGGTGAGAGCACCCAAGTGTGATCCCACCACTCACAGTTGCCACCCCTCAGGTGGTCTGGGGAACATGTCCTTGTGCACTCCTCCAGCACAGCTTTGACTTAGAAAGGCTTAAATCCCAGGAAAGACCTTGCACTGGCGATGGGCAGGAGTGCATAGGGGCAGAGACACAGTGAACAGGCACACAGGAGCTCGGAGCTGAGCTGAAAGCACTCTTTAGGCAGTTTGGCCATCTTTGCCTGGAAACCAGAGTGAACCTGACCTGCTTTAAAACAGTGTGAGTAATGTGAATCCCGGGCTGGTGCGAGCAGGTTTTTCTGGTTCTTGCTCCTGCTTTTCCCCCTCCTTCCCTGCCTGGGCTCCCAGTTTCGACCTGGCACAGCTTCCACCCTTCAGGACACCTTTTCCTGCTCTCTGCCCGTGCCATTCCCATTGGTCCCTAATTGCTTTTCCAACACCATACCTCAGAAGCCACCTGCCAGGCTGTGCTCTCAGAAGCCCTCCCATTACACAGCCAGCTCCACATCTTCAGCCTCACAGCCCTCTCACACCACCAGAACTGGAGCTCCTCTCCTTGCTTTGCTTTGCTGGGGTTGCTGGTGCCAGGTATCAGAGCACAGCACAGTCTTGCACCATCTCTGTGCCTTGGTGGTACCCAAGCCGGGATATTGGGCAGAAAGAAGGAGGTCACAAGCCTGGGTTGCCTGAGATACTGACTTGGACATCCAAGAGCACGTCTACACACAAGCTCGAAAAGTACAAGCAAGTTTTCTAGTTTCTAACTGTCCTTTTTATACTCTGACTTTTTTTTTTTTTTTTTTTTTTTTTTTGCCCCCTAACTAGGAAGAGCAGGGTTATGTATGAAGACCCCAGCTCAGTAAGATAGTTACACCTGGGGTGGAACTCAACACTGAAGACTTAAACCCCTTCAGGATTTAAGCCCAAGTGTCAGTCCTGTTGAGTCAAAAGTCTTTGGAGAACAGGATTGAAGGGCTAAAATCATTCCAGTCCCTCTGTACCTCCCTGGAAATCCCAGTCTGGTGGGAAAGCAGCTGTCTCTTTTGAAAGTACAATGAAGATAACAATAGTTATCCTTAGTTGATCAAGTCGTAACTGGGTCCTATATGCTCCCAAAACACACAAATAATACCTAAACAAAGCGGAACAGAGACTTTTTGTTTTCCTTCTTGACAAAATTTTGCAGCCTTTATTTTAATTTTAAAGATAAATTGCTATAATCTTCAAGGGACTGATTTCTGATTAGCTATCGATTTTACAGGAAGATGTTATTTGTCAGGATACTTTATCTGCTGTCCATGTGCAGAGTGCTCAAGTAGGATAGGTAATGTCAACTGGAATTCGTTGAAGGGCCAAATAGAAAATAGATTTTATAACCTACTCTGCTAAGAATAAATAGTACCCAATACACTACAAAGTATCGCTGTCTTCTTAACACAGGTTTTTCTAGTAACTACATAAATCATGCAAAGTCGCTTTTCCATTTCTATGTTAGCAGCATGCCTGAAACAGAAATATCATCCAACAGATGCACATTCAGCATGTATCTTCCTTTCTACTGGAAAGTCACTAAATTGGCTTTTGCTTCCGTAATGCTGAGCTCTTGGCAATTTCTGGGCACAGCCGTACTCAGCACACAGCAGGCAGCTCTAATAACAGGCAACCTAAGTAAAAAGGAGGATTTAGACTGCCCTTGCTCACTGAGATTTTCCACCTCTTAATAGTCAATATTTGCCTTCAGGCGGTGGGTTAGTTAAAGAAGTCAGGCCAGCCCCGTTCCAGCGAGACTCTGCGAAGTGCTGTTCATCTCCTGCAGCGTGTGTGAGCCAGCACAGCCCCAAAACACACACACAGCAGCCCCAAGGAGAACATGCCACAGCACAGCAGTCCCCTCCAAACAGGCGCTCTGTCGAGTCCTGTTTTCTTTCCAAGCATCCCCCACTTTCCCCCCCAGGCATGGGAAATATGCCTGGCTGCCATTCAGAGTGGGAAACGACTGAAAAGCCAGAAACTTTAGAAGGGATGAAGCCTGGACTGTGTCGCCCTCAACAAGTGGGAGTTTTAGAAAACACTACCTTTGTGAAACCAGAGAGAGAAAACAATACAGAGCCTGGCATGGGCAATGAAATATGTATGTACCTAGGACCGCATCCAGCTCTCTCCCGCCACTGTACCTCTTGCCTTTGCATTCAAGGGACACTGGATCTCATCCAAAAACGATGCAGGGGAACAAATGTAGCCCTGGCAACCCCACCGAGGGCAGGGAGGAACAAAGAGGACCCTCGGGCTGAATTTGTTTCTATTTTTAATCCTTATCTTTACCCATCACCCCCATGCATGGAAAGAGGCTTCTCAGCTGTATAGATTTGCATTGCTATGGGAGTTTGAAGTGATAAAACATTTGACCTGCCTATTCAGAAGCAATTAGTAATTCAAAGCAGCCTGAGACATCTTAAAGGGGCCTGGTTTTCCAAGAGACAGGTGCTCTGAGCTGACTTCAGGGGAAAAGAGAGTTTTTTCAAAAAAAGAAGTCACTGGCTGCTTGAAAATACAGTTCCTTCAAGACTTAGTGATGAAAAATAAATATTGCACAGAAAATTCCAGTTTAGGCTGGTAAAATCTGGGAGGAGGTAGGGAGAAAAGGCCTGATTTACAGGGCTGGTAGAAGTAATGTTTATCTATCTGTTGAACACATATAATTTATACTTTTATGTTACACATTTTCCCTCCACCACCATGACTAACGCAGGCAGAGCCATCTCTCACTAATGCCATCCCAGCATCCCTGTCCCCACACCATCAGCATCAAGACAAAATTTCTCACCTGCATTTCCTATCAAGAGAGGAGGTATTTTTTGGAGCATTGCTGCTCTTAGACATTCAAATCTACCTCAGCAAAATGGCAGTTTACCAGCCTTTAATCTGACTGCAGTGACCACCACATTCTTGCTGCCACTGTTGCAGGGCAAATTGAGGAAAGGAATGGGACTTGCACCACAGGCCATGCTGTTACAGGCTCTGGCAGGATAAAAAGCCCTGGAAAGGCAGTGTGGGGATGACTAGCTCTCAAAGTCCCTGGGAGAAGGCAGGAAAACCCATGCTAAGGGCAAGATTGCCCACGCACAGACACCAGGGCAGGACAAGCTGGTATACAAATGTCCAATGCAGAGGAGAAAGTATCCATGCTGCCCCTGAAGGAGCAGTCTTTTAGTGCCCTCCCCATGCAGCTCCTTTTCTCCCTTTTATCACCAGGAGACAAAGGGGCACCTGCAACAGGCAACTGAGAGCAAAGTGAGGCTTTTGCTTTGTGCTGTGGAGGCTCCAGCTTCTCTCTATCCCCGTGCTATCGAGTTCTGCTGACACAGCCACTGAATTGCTGTGTTCAGGAGAAACAAGGGAGGAGGAAGAGATCTCTAACTTCCATCCGGAGGCGTCTTCTCCTACCCACTCTACAGCACCTGGACTCCCTACAAAAGCATCCCAGTCAGCCCAAGTCGTTTCCACTACACGTGCCATGTTGCTTGGGGGCTGCTGCTGGGGCTTTGCCAGGCAGAGAACAGCACAAGAACACTGCAGGAAAGGGCAGGGCTGAGTTTAAAAAAACGAAAGAAAAAAAAAAGAGGATTTCTTCTGGAGAGCACTTGAAAGCTAACAGGGCAGAGGGCCACAGCTGGCAGGGGATGCGTTTTAAACTGCTTTTTAATCTCAGAGCAGATCTATCCATCACCATCTCTAACATCTGTCTGGCAAGCTGGATGGGTGGGGGCAATAATCTCCCAGGCTGTTACATGCAGACTGAGAGACAAACCAGGCAGCAGATACATTCAGCAGCCCTCAGGGGCTCCCAAGGCAAAGCACTGGTTGTGAGCAGGTGCTGCTCAGCCCCACCAAGCGATGGAGGAACACCCAGGTGGTGCAGATAGGTTCCTTTTCTCATAGTGCTGTGGGAATCAAATGCTCATTGGGAAATGAAAAAATGAAAATAAAACCTTCCACTACACGCAGCTCTGCAGGGTTTAAAGAGCATCTCAGCCACTCAGCTCCAGGGCTGGCTTAGTGAGATTCAATACAAGTCTCCAGGGGAGAGCAGGGCCTGTAGCATGCACTTGCACATGTGTGGGGACATCTCCTACACCAGCAGCTTTCAGACTGGAGAATGGTAATGAAAGGACAGGCAAAAAAATACTCTATTTTGCAAACAGGAAACAAAACTCCCAGATCCAGCTTAAAAGCAAAGTAAATAGCACAGAGATATCAACCCGCATCTTCAGGCACTTACATGTCTTCGTTCAACTGATCCCAACTGGACTGATTTTTATTCAAGCTACAAAGCATCAAAGGCAGAGGCATGAATTGCAATCACTTTCCCAGTTCCCAGTCTGCTAAACCTGCACTTCCCTGCCCATGCAGAAATCACTTGGCCAAAACAAGGGGCCAGACCTGCAAACCTTTCCCAGGTGGTCTTCCGAGTGTGCTACACCTGCAAGAATAACCTGGATTTAGGGCAAGGTCATAAGCACGTGTGGAATGCAAAAAGCAGCAGTAAGGAGAGAACCACAGGTGGTGTGGAAGAGGCCCAAGACACCTGTCTGGGCCTAAGCTTGGAAGATCCATCAGCCCTCACAGCATCTGCTGTGCTTCTTGTCTCCTCAACAGTAGCTGTTTGTGTGGATCTCTCACTTTTCTTAGCACATACACATGCACCATCAGGTTTTAACTCCCACTGTTGCAAAGACGTGTTAGAGATGTAATGCTGAAACGCTGGAAAGGTTCAGAAAGCAAGGCAGAGTCACAGTTTACTTATTTAATCTTAAACTTTGGGGCTGTGCTGCTTTTTGAGTTCATTGGACAAAGAGAGTACTAAAATGCCAGAAGTTATCCCTAAATCAGGTGTCAGTGAGGATAAACAGAGTTTAATGGCAGCTACAAGAAGGACTTTCCTAGATCTTCCAGGACCCTCAGGACCGCAGAACAACCACCTGATAAAACACACCAGACAAGAAGAAAGAGGAGGTACAGCAGGACCAGTAGGTGTGGAGGTGGTTCAGAAGACCATCTCCAGCCCACTGCTGGTACCACCACTTACCCCCTTCCTCCCAAAGGAAATTTCCAGCCACCCTGGTTCACTCGTGTGACAAGTTTTTCCTCCCCTACCTCTGCTCAAGTGTGACTGTATCAGCTGTTTTTCAGCCAAGGGGATGCTTCACACGGAAGGGATCCAGAGACAAGCCTTGTAATTAGGACGTGGGTGCCACACACCAGTTAACCCCTCCTCCTTCCTCATTTAGCCTGGGAAATATACAGCCAGGTTTGTTTATATTGCCCATACAACTTATCATTTGTGCATTCTACTCTCTGTCTTCAAAGCAATTCAGCAGGTGTTTTGCAAGCTTCTTTCCTCATGTGACAAAGGATTTGGACAGGGGATGGAAGGGGATCAGGGAAAAGGAAAGCTAAATAACTTCCCCCTGAGCAAAAAGAGTTGGCAGTAGATCCAGGATCAACACTCAGCAGTTCCTGCTTATGAATCTCATGCTCTGATCTTTGCCTGTACCTCTCTACCCTCAGGTTCAAAACTGGTATTGTGAAGCCTGGTGCTCATCTTGGTACCAGGGAGCAGGTTTCAAGGGATTTCCTTCAGGTCACACCTACTGGACTGAGTGGTCCTGGACCAATGATTAAACTACATAATTTCAAACATCTATCAGTGTTTTCTAAACTCATGATCATCACATTTCCCTTAAGAGCACCACAGGTAAGAGAAGGGAGAGATTCATCCATTCATCTGAGCTGATATTTCAGACTGGTTAAAGCAGGCAGTGGTGGGCTGACAGCCTGCACTCCCCTTCATCATGCCTGCACTACTCTTGGTGCAGAGAACTGGATCAAGGACTTGTAGAAAATCCCCAGGGGAGAAAAAAGTTTTTTTTTTATTTCTGCCAGACTAATGCCTCTGCATCAAGCAGCTGGAGTTGGAAAAAGGCTCATGCCAACAAAGACGAAAGTGGAGCAGCGAGTGCTTGGATCAGGCTGTGGAATGAGAACAGCTTAATCTCCTTTTTGCATTGCTAGCCATAACAGTAGAGCAGCTCCAGCCGTGTCAATGGAGCTTCAGCAGTCTAGACCAGCACTACCATTTCTACCAGCCTATACCTGGAAAAACCTGGTTCAATTGCCCAAAATTCTTAACTTATTGATAACCCTGCCACAGCTTTCCTGTCTGCACTTCTGACTTGCTAAGCCCCTTAAATCATTGCTGGGCCAAGAGCAGTCACTCTCCTGGGAGGTTCTGGGCCCACAAACTACTTATTTTCTCCCACTGGAACAATCTTGTACTGGAGTTTGTTTTGCTGGTTTTGCTGCAATTTTTCTCTCTTGCTACAGAGGGAGAGGAAAACTTGTTAAGACAGAGAGGAGACACACTCCTCATTTTTGTCTCTTAAGGCAAAATGAAAAGGTTCTAGCAGATAAAGACACACACACAACCAGAGCATTCTTGGTACCAGACCCACCTGAGGAGTACCTCCCTTGGGTGAGGTGAGAGCACCACTATCAGCCCCTTTTGCTCTATCAGTCCCTTTGCCCCTCCCTAAACCTTTTATTTGCTCTGTTCCTGTCACTGTGTGTCAAGGCTCTGCCCCTTGCTTTGCTTTAACCCTCCCAGATCTAAAATAGACATAAGGCATATGGCATCTTTCCCAAAGCCCTCCAGGACATGCTGATGAAGCATTGGAGGACTCTAGTGTCACCATTGCTTTGGGGATTGCTCCTTTCTGGGGTAGGAGAGGCTGGTGATTACAGGGATCAAGTCTCCAGTCCTCTCCTTCATGAGCAGGGAGGGCAAAGCAATTTTGGCTTCTCCAGTGCTGGGTATGCAGGGCAAACAAACACAAAGTGCCAAGGCTGGAGACCGCAGGCGTTGGGGTGATGCAGCACTGGAGACAGCCTCAGACACTAGGGCCAGGTGAGGACTACCAGATCCACATACGTGCTGGCTGAGTAATATCCTGAGGAGCCCAAACATACATGGAAATGGCTGGGACTTGAGAAATCTTGCCCAAGGGCCAACAGGGCTCTAGCAAGTGACCGCACCAACTTTTGTAGATCCCACATTCATTAAAAGTAAAATTACTGTCTCCCTTTAATAACATCATTAATGGTGTCTGCTCCCCTAGGAACCAGGATTGCTTGGACCTCATATCTATGGAGGAAATCTGAGTTTATGGTGAAGACTTCTGGTGAGTGAGCTTTGCCAGGGACCCTCTGCTACCAGGCCTCTCTGGTGTCTAGTAGAGGTTTGGTCTATGCCAGGCCTTCCCAGGGTCAGAGAGTGTCTGTCTTTCTCTTTCCTCCCCTCAAGATCCATTTCCACGACACTTGTGACACCCTGAAGCAGAGCGTCTCTACTTCTCAGCAGTGTTTAAAAGATATGAAGAGAAGGAAGGCGCACAGACAGGCACACAAGTCTTACCACAACAGTCTTTTCTTTAAGAAAGTGGCAGGAAACAAAACAGACCAAGCATTATTCCTCTTGATGAGGAGAAGGGATAATTTCCTGTTCATGATTCAGCGCTGTCATGTGGAGACAATGACTGTCCTTTATACTCCTCACAGCTTTGTCTTTAAAACACCGCTCATGCCAGCACACCTCTCCAGGTAAGGTGCAATTACCTGGGAGTTCACTGGCTCATCACTAGCAATTACCCAGCTGCCCTATGTCCTATCAACCCACCCTAATCACTACAGCCCTAAAACTGGTAGCTCCTACAGTAAATACCATCATTAAACCTCCGGGAGTGAATTTATGATCAGCCATGGAATGATTGCTTGCTGGGGTCACTGCAAACATGCAAACTGAACAGAAAGATTGTTATAAAATATGATCCCACTCAAATAAAAGCAGATGCTATTAGTAAGCAATAGGCACTGTTTATTCCATAAAATACCAGGAAAGACAAGTTATTTAATGACTATCTGGGAAAGTTCTGCTTCACTGAGGCTAATGTTCCCAGTTCATAAACTGCCTCGGCTGAATTGTTGGGGAGATACAGAGTGAGCTGAATTTGTTCCTGTTTATGGCCCGCAAGGTGTGAGTATGTTTTCCCCTCTCTTGGGTTTCAGACTGACATTACTGTTCATGGGTTTAATAAAGCCTAAAGAATGTACTTGCCTTAACCCTTCAGAGAAACAGGTCTTATTTGAACTAATTGGAGCAGGGAGAACTGCTGTTCCAAGTAGGAACATTATCCAGTCCCAAGCTGCTCAATTTAAAAACATTATTGTTGAAGAAAATAATTAAAATACCCAGTTTGTTTAATTCACCTTAGTGAATTTTCAGGTTTATTTATTTTCAGGTTCATCTAGGTCAAACTTCCTCTTACTACCTGAGACAAATACAGTAACTTTTCTTAAATTTCATTTAGATACAAAAAAGCCACCACTTATTCTCACAGATGTAGTCACTGGGTTTTCTAGGCAAAGCTTCTACTGCTGTAAGCCCACCATTCCAAAACTGTAAAATTTAGCAACACTGCAGTATGCAGGATTTTTTTCTTTCTTAACTGACAATTTGTGTTACATATTCCCATTTAAACGATGAAAAATTATATATGTAGCAGGCATGATCCTTTCCCTCTCTCTAATCCCCCCCAGCCCTGGGACAAGCTGACTGTGCTAATCTTACCCCTCCAGGTCATCAGTGCGAATCCAGGTCAGCAGTAACATGCTGCCAGCAAAACCATCTCTGCTCATTTTGTGATGTCCCTTTGCCTTTTTCTGCCACTGGGATGCTCAGGAACTGCTCTTCTACTACGAGCATGATACTAGGAGGGACCTCCAAGTCTCATCATGCCCTTGGGTCCATGGGAAAGAATTGTTCAGTCTGGTCTTAGCCCTGTGCTCTAATAAGTAACACAAGCTGTGATCCAAAAGTTCCTGGCATTGTTATCCCTCTTCATCCCTGCCTTGCAGCAGCAAGACCTGAGTCTAGGCACTGCTTTTCAATGTGTGCCACAGAACCCATGCAGGACACCAGCCCTTCCACAAGCTCACCACCTGCCACTGAGCCGGGAAGCTCCTCTGGGATGGCTGTTACCCTGCGGTGGTTTGTCATCTTGGACAGCCTGGACCTGCCTGTCGTTAATGTCTGGCACACCTTTTCACAGGTATGTCTCTGCTAGTTTTGACAGGTGCAAAATGGGCTGTGCTGAGTGCTGCCTCCCCGTGCCGGCAAACATCTTCCCCCAGCCAGCTCCTCGCATCTCTGCTCCCATCTCCCAGGCAGAGGATAAAGCCTTTTCTTTATAGCACGCCCCCGGAATGCCCTTTGCTTTCCTGCACACAGTTGAGCCCTGGGGCTCCCTTCCCTCCTCATGCCCCAGCTCCAGAGGGACGGACATGCAGGCGGGTTGCGCTGAGGCAAAAGCAGAGCAGCTCTCTATCAGCAGGAAAAGCTGTTTCATTTCAATGTAAAGCCATCTTCTTCTTCTAGCACATCTCAGAGCCCCGGGTGCCCGACAGGGGTTTTGTGAGTTTGATTCATCAGGCGAACCCAAAACTAGCCAAAGTCACTTGGTCTGTCCTCTCGGGAGAAGAGAGCTAACCACACAACTGTTGGAAGGCCCCTTGACTCCCCCTCCCTGCACAGCCTCTCCCCAGGCATCCCTCCCACAAACCCCACCGAAGGGTCACTTTCAAGACCCCCCAAACACCAGTGATTTCCCCATCCCTACTCCCGGCTGACCCCGACTCCTCCGCTGCCGTGTCTGTGCGGGGGCAGAGGTGCCGGCTGAGCCTCTGCGCAGAGTCACTGCCGGGGGCCGCCTGACACCCACACTGGGTGGAACTCATCCCAGCTCGCAGGCTGGGGCTGGGGGCACGGCCCGGCACCGCGCAGAGGGTACCTGGAGGAGGGCCAGCGGCCCTGCGCGCTGCTCCTCGCCCGCGATGCTTCCCAGCACCCGCCGTGCTCCCGGAGCCGAGCAGGGACGGGAAAGTCTGGCTCCTCTGCTTCTCGTTGCCAGGACACCTTGGCGTTCAAACGTGAGCTGGGACCAATCAGCCCCGGGGCTGGGGAGCACCAGCCTCACGTCATCCACTGCTGGCGTTGCTTTGAGAGAAAAAGCGTGACAGCGGTCACAGAGCCCGTGGGGAGCTGCCTTTGTGCGGGTGGGCTCTGCCCCCACCCCTGCCGCTTGCTGGAAGCCTCTTCTGCGGGCTGCGGAAAACAAAAGAGCCGCGGAGAAGAGAAGGGAAAAGAACACTTCTCCCCAGCTGCCACAACTGCGTTCGCAAGACTGGATTCTTCTGCATGTCCTGTTTCTCCACCTTCCGGCTCCAGCCCAGATGCCGGTGGTCACCTCACCAGGGAGAGCCTGCACCCAGGTCACCTCTGCCCGGGAGGGATGGAGCTTCCCCAGCACCGGCAGCGAGCTCCTTGTGCCCCAGTGCGGCTGCTTCCACCTGCCTGGCTCTGCCCCAGATGGTGCAGCGTGGGTGCAGGGCTATAGATTGGCAGCTCCAGTGATGCTTTCTGGCTTGGCTGCAGTCGCAGGGGCATTTTTTCTTCCAGCCAGACCGTGCAAGATATTTTCTACAGAGCCCGGAACTGGAGCCTTAAGCCCCTTGTGAGCACAGGGGACTCAGGTGCACAATGCAAACAGTCCATGCTTTGCTTGGGAAACTTTCTTGCCTGACCATTCAGGAAGCACTCTGGCCATCACACTCCCAAATGGTCAGAGAAGAAAGTTTCCTTAACACCTTGGTTCTGGTTTCTCTGCTCAAACATACTCAGCCACTGCCAAGGTGCACACCTGAGGGAAAGATGCAGCCATCATCTTGTTTCATGTGGTGCCAGAGGTGGGAACTGGGGCAGTTTGACTCCACACAGCCAGAGAGAGTTACACCCACCAGGCTCATTCCCAAGGCCAGGTAGGTACCGGTGCCTGGGTAGATTCTGAAAAGAGATCTCCACATCACCTTGGTGGTGGTGCTAGGGGATAGACAACAGCAACCCAGGTATCCTGGCAGAGCTTCTGCCCTCAAGCACACTAGACCCTCAAACCCAAGCATCTATGTACATCTTCCTGCTCATGGAAAAAAGTTGTAGTACAACATCCTCCATACTCAGAGCCCATGCTGATCTTCTGGGGTAAGTGTACCTGGTTTCTGCTAACCCTGCTCCTTGTTATTTATTCTCCCCAGAAGAAATCTGAGGTTTTGCCAGCTCACAAGGGAAGATGACCTGAAGAGAGGTCTGAGCATGCTGGAGGGTGGAAACATAGGATCAGCTACATGTGGTGCTGCGTCTGACTCACTTCTCTATTATACCATGTCCCAAACATGCATTTCACTCCATTAATTAGCTACACTGCTGAGGTGCTATCCACTCCCATGGCCAGCACTTGGGCAGGTTTTCTTGCCATCCCACACCAGCAATTAATGAATCCAGGCTGGCTCCTCACCCCAATCTGCCCTGCAGGTGGATGCAGATGAGCTGTAGCAACCTTTTCCTGGTGGACTCCCATCTTGCCAGTACAGGCAGCCTGACTGCCTTCCTTGCCTTTGGGCTCAATACAGCACCTCGTGAACTAGATAGGATTTAATTAAGGACACTGTTTCTGCAGAAGGTGGCTCGCATGAGGCTGTTAAGGTCTTGAACTCATTAGTTTTCAGGACATACCTGCAGTTAATTTGTGGTGACTTTATAGAGTAGACAAGTGCACAGGGACGTGTCCATGTGGCTCTGAGGTTGCTCTGCTCATCCTCAGGACCAAGCCTCCAGCAATGCTGGTTAGACCACGGTTACAGATGTCCCTTGTTTGGCTCAGATACCAGATTTCTCCATTGACTTCATGGAGGAGGAGAAGGCAAATGACAATCACAGAAACCGATGGGATGGATTTCACCCCCTCGTTAGCTCCGTCACTCCAATTACAGAGCTTGGGGAGGGTGTCGGCTGTCAGGCAGGGCTGCAGCCCCAGTGCCACACACAGAGCAGAAGGGTGAAAACATTGACATTTCTTTGGCAGCCTTCCCAAAGGGAACAGACAGCATAGCAAGGGATCAGGTGTGTGTCAGCGTGGAGCCAGGTGGGTATGAAAGGACTTCCCTATCAGTGCTGTCAGTGCTTTTAACAACAGGTTACAAGGGCTGAACAAGGCAGTAAGACCTGGATCTCTGGGCACTGCCATGGTGTAGGGACACCCATGAGAAAGGCAAATAGCAGTGGGGCCTGGGGACAAGAATGTCAGAAATACTGAGCTGGGGTGTTTACCAGCATTTTTCTGATGGAGAAAAAGCCATTTCTGCACTTTCCCCACATGATTTAGATGCATTACCTTTTATCCCCAGCCCATTCTGTCCTTGCCTGAGACAGAAGTGAACTTCCAGACCCCCAGCTCACCATCTCTTATCTCATCCTTTAATGCAGGGAGCTAATCTTGGACCCCAGTAACCTGGGGAGATCCTCAGTCAATGGAAAAATCCCACTTGAGAGTGATTTCTCTCTCAGGTGACTGACTCAGCCCCTGGAGGTGCCATCTTCCTCCTCTGCTGAGGCAGGAGCCAGGTATAGCCAGGCATAGTCAAGAGCCTCATGTTAGATGGGAGAGGAGTCCTGCTTCCCAGCAGGACCAAAAGATGCAAGATACCAAAATACCCCAGAGGGCCTGGGCCTCACTTCCTAGCGAGGAGCCACCCCTGACCAGCCCCACACATTTTGTCCAAGTAAGGGCAGCAGTGGTGGATTATGTAAGTGAGCTCAGCTCCCTCCTCCAGGACTCAGCAGCTCCTTCAAGAGCTGAAGATACTGCAACTGCCAGCCCAGGGAGGGGAGCACGAGGTCCCTTTTTGCACATCTCTCCCGCAGCTGAGCTGTCAGAAAAGCTGTCGTGTCACTGGGCAATGGATATCCATCCAGACAGCTGGGATATCTGACCACGGAACCTTTGAAAGAGTTATAGTGGAAGGAGAGCCCAGCAGAAGCCTCCTCCATCATGTCACTACAAGCATCATCAGGCAACAAGGGTACAAGACAGCAATGGAATGTGCTAAAATAACTCATTTGTGGGGTGGAGTGGATGAAACCAGTCAGCCATCCAGGGCCGAAAGGGTCCAGGGGCTCACTTTTGCTTCTTCTTGCTTCTCCAAGCAAGATCTGCTCTGTCCGTATTCCATGCAAGTGTCCAAATCCACAGCCACCCAAGATCACATGTTCTGACCCAGTGGCACCTGGGATAAGACCATGACTGGATGCAGCAGCACAGAGTGATTCCCCTTCCCTCCTTTGGGAGCTCTCCAAAATCCCCAGTTAGCCACCATCAGAGCTGGTGGGCTGGTGGAAAGAGGGAAATAAATCCATTGTTTCTGGAGGGGCTGGAAGAGGGCCCAGCAGCTATTGATTCAATTCTTCATTCAGTGCATGTTTGAGTGAAGCAATTCAGAACCGTTCCATCAATTCGAACTTGCATAATAACATTAGCCAAAAAACTTTGGACCTTGGTCCATCTTTCCTAGCAGATCCATTATTCTGTATCATTCCCCAAGGAACAATAATATTATCGAGGCCTGATACACCAAAGCCAAAAATCCTAAAAGTCTAAAAGCCAAAGGTTTTGTTATCATTTTTTCTGGACAAGAATACCTAGGGGAATGCGCCAAAGACTCAGTTCCCCACCTTTCCTGTACCTCAAATAAATAATATTATAAAAGAAGAATAATTATAAAGTAAAATTCAGAGAATATGTGTTTGATAAGCACATTCAAAAAACAATTTTAAAAACCCCAAACACTTGCAACCCCCATTTAGTACTTGGAACAACCAGAGCCAGGGAAAATGATAGGGCTAAGGAGGAATGTTGTGTGGGCTCTGCCAGTGTGGGAAGAGTGTGCAGGGAAGGAACTGTGATCCCCACCTTTCCACGTGTACACTGCACCCTTACAACAGACTTGACTCAAAGTTGTGTGATTTCTCAGTCCAATAACACCTCCAACAAACCTATGTCCATCTCTGCTCTCCCCTGCTCCCAGGTGATCATTTCTTCTATCCCATGCTTTTGGCTTAGCTTATGTATTCCTTGGAGAAACTCCTCCAAGGTGGTATTCTCCCTCTCTCCCCATTCCCCCGAAGGGTTCTCCTTTCCCATCAGATTTGTTTTACCACATGGCCAGTGGGAACCAAAGTGACAGTAAACACACATATTCATGCACGTCTCCATCTCTGTATCTATCTGTCTCACAGGTAAGATGCAAACCCTTCTGTAAATAACAGCTTTAACCATGGCAACGCTCTCCAGCAACACAAACAGGAAGGCACTGAGGCTGGAAAAAGGCTGGAAAAAAGAATGAAAGGAGGAGAGGGACCAGGTCCACTGAGACCTGTTAAGAATCAGACAGATGGATATAGGTTGAGCAGCCAGTTAGAAGGTTTGGTACCTCTTCTCCCCATTTTTCCTTGCTTTGTATTTACATCTCCTTTTGTACTTAACAACTTGCTAGTGGAGGTCTTATTCCATCACCTCTGCCTCCACTGAGCTTGACTGACCTGAGCAGAGCTTCCCTCCTTGTGCCCCAAGTTGTTATAAAGATATAGTACAAGCAAAGATCTTGGCTGCTTGAAAAATCATGACGCTGCATCACTGCGTGGTCTGACGGAAAAACCAGAGCACTGGTGAGATGCCATTGTCTCTGCTCCATCTCTTCCTGTGAGAGAAGCTGCATGGCTCAGGCCATGAAACCATCAGCACCTTCTTGGGATATGAGGTACCCAAGCCTTCTCCATGCCAGATTCCATCACCATCTCGCTGTGCTCACAGGACAGCTTGGAGACTACCTGCTGGCTGGAGAAACCAAAGCACCTCATGGAGAGGACAGAGATCATTGCTGGTATGGAGAAATGAGGTCATTTCATGCGTACAGAAAGCCCCAACAATGCAATCAGGTTGCTCTTGGCATGCTCAAAGCCTCCAGTGAAGACACTGGCATGGTTATGAGAGGCTCTGCATGGGTAAGGCCCTGTCCAGCAGAGCTTGCAGGCCAAAGGAGCAAGATTGATGGGAGGTGGAAGAAAGTATGTTTTGTCAACTGAATTTTCCAGAGAGTATGAAGAGGAGTGGAATGGTTAGGTGACCCTCAGTGCCAGAAGTGGACACAGCCCCACTGCTGTTTCACCTCTCTTGTAGCTGCTAATGCTCTTTAAGAAACAGCCAAAAATACAGGACTGGCACCTGGTCTGGGCAGGAGGTGAATCTGGACAAAGCAGCAGGTTTTTCCTAGCCACAGCCAAGATGTCACAATTTCTGGCTGATTTTGAATCCATGGTGACCTCAGACCTCCTTTTAAAAGGTGATGTGGGTTGTTTTGGTTATTATTGGTTAAAACCCAATGAGCCTTTGCAGCCTGCTGGGTGAAGGAGATAGTGATGACTCTGTGTACAGACAGTGACACTGGAGGTGACATCCATGGCTTAGGAAAGCTGTCCCCTTGCAAATCAGGGAGAGCAGGTGAACTGGAGTGGTGTGGGGAGAGGAGCACCTTCCAGGGTAACTGGTTAGCGAGGGTGCTGAAGGGTTAAAGGGTTTTAGTGAAAGCACAGGAGAGACTAAGTGGATCTGAGAGTAAAAATCCAATTAGGAGATCTAACAGGAAGAAGCCAAGCCCTGAAACAATAAAGATAATAGTTTTAGCTGCCAAAGAAAAGATTAGAGCGAGAACAGATTTGTAGTGAGGCCAGGAAGAAGGAAAAACTGTAGCAAAAACAACCAATAAAAAATATGAAGAGTTACTATTCCTCAAGACAGATTCACATGACAGGTTCACATTATAGCCTCACCTACAGCAAAGTTCATCTCAGGACCCAAACTGTGCAGCCGGTTCTCGCCTTTGTAATTGGCTGAATGCCTTCAAAGAAGTTTGATGTTCCAGTTTGAGTTCATCACAGTCTTATTGGCATGAAATAGGCTGCGAGGGAATTGACCACAGGGAGGTTTGGTTTCTTATTTTGTTTTTCTATGTTATCATGTAAATACATTTTACCTGGGATAAAAGCAAAGGAAAGGAGCTGGAACAGCCCCAGAAATGTTTCCTTCAGGTCTCAGACAATGCCAGGCTCTCACCTACAGTCCCTTACACACCATGGGGTCTCTGCAGGAAAACCAAGCAGATTTCACACTGGGAGGATGGATTTGCAGTCAGGATACAGCCCAACACTCATAAAAACACCCTGATGACACCTCTACCCTTCCAGAGGAGAAAGAGTCCTGGATCAAAAAAACCCAACAAAAACTCTGAGCTGGTTATGCATGGTATGCACTGCCAATTACTTACGCAAACAGGATCACAGGAGCTGGCACAGCCTGTGGCCAAGAAACAGCAGCATCTGGAGGGAGCCAGAGCTGTGGGGCAGGCATGCTTGCCAAGCCACTGCACTGACCTGTGTCCCGAAAGGCACCCCTTTGAAGCCTCGAATCCAAAACGTACTGGGGCAACATGGAGAAGGGGATGAAGGAGGATCAAAGGTCTGGAGGAGCCTTCCTGCAAGCAAGGACTTGTGCACACCAGAACGTCTCAGTCTGGAAAAGACATGGCTGAAGAGGTTATGGTAGAGGGCTACAAAGTCAGACACAGCCCAAAGAAGGCTGACAGGGACTGGCCTTGCTACCTCTTCCCTGTGCAAAAACTGGGACTAATTTCAGAGCATGTAGGTCCTCGTGTGGTGGGGGTAAGACCCAGGAAACTCTTTGACCAAGGATGCTGTCAGCTGTGAGTATTTGCATAAGTTCAAGACGAGACCAGACCAGCTGATGGAAAAAAATTATCTGGATTAATAAATGCAGACATATGCACTCTTGACCTGTGTTAGTAGCAAATGGTGAGGGGGCACAGGGGCCACACTCTGCCTGTGTAGACCTCAATCCTGGAGGGAATGACAAAGGGTGAGAATCAAGGGAGTGCTAATCAACGTGCCCTTGGGAGCACCTACTGCTCCCTGAAGCCTCAGGACACTCAGCAATTCAGACCCTTTTTCTGGCTTAGTGCAGGAGTTTCTACTTCCTTGTAGCTAAACAGCCCCATGGGTCCCAGCCTTGTCCCAGGATCAGAGCTGTCCTACAGCTTACCAGCAGGAAAGCATTACAGTGAGTGATTTCTCCCTGTATTGTGTGTCCTCAGCCTATATCAGAGAAACTCAGCCACAGCCTCAACCAACTTATTTCTGAAGTGTGATTTGCTATACTTAGAAACAGAGGTCCTCCCACTGAAGAATCCCACCATGCCTTGAAAGGATCATCCATCTCTCACACGGTTCAAGCTCCATCTCCAAGCTCATGTGATCCCACTCAGCCCATGGCCATGGCTGTGTTCCTCCACCACCAAGAACACACTGCTCACATCAGGTGGTATAAAGCCACCCACCTTCCTCCTCCCACCCGCTTGTCAGATGGGAGCACACTCTTGCCAGCTCCCAGATGGGAAGAGAAAACCTTTGCCAGCCCCATGCCAACCCCAGGGCAGCAGATCCCTGCCAGCTTCAGGTCTGCTGAACCATATTTGCCAGCTCAGGCAACCACAGAGCTTTCATGTTTAATCAAGTGAAGGCTATAAGGACCTGGGGGCAGGAGATGGCTGTAGGTCAAGATGCCCATGTGCTCCTTGTCCCTCCCGTATTATGTCTTCCTCAACCATTCCTATGACCTTCCCTTCCTCTGAATACACATGGTGTGGATGTGGGATGTGGTATCACCAGATCAGAAACTGCAGTCTGGCTTTTACGGCCTTGTGGGGTTGCCAACTCCAATAAGAGAGGTGCTCAGCACCAGCCAAACCAGTGTTGGGCTGTGTCTTGTGCCTGCTGGGACTCACCTCATCCTGGCACAGAGAAGGACCTTGCAATGTCACAGAGAAGTCTTTTCAAGGTCTTGTGAAGCCAAAAAAATGCCAGTGTCGCTGCCTGAGTTACATTTTGCCAGCTCAAGGACCACAAAGCACAGCACTGCAGAAGCTGTGGCAATACCCTGTCCCCAGACATCCTGGGAAGGCCACAGCAGGGAGAGCTGTTTGAACTGGAGCTGCTGCACTCCCGGTGCAGGATAGAAATCTTGCCTAAGCCAAATGTTAATGAGATGGCACAGGCTCTGGGCAGGCTTTGTGCTTTTTTTCCTCCTGGATTAAGCAGCGGCATGTGAGGATCATGGAGCTGAATAGCTGACAGCTGAAGGTTAACATCAGGTCAACAAGCCCTTTTTTCCTGCTTTTCAGAACAGAGACCCCGAGGTGGGAGGGTTACCTAAAGCAAACATTTTTTAAAAGGCACTTCTCCTTTCTTCCCTGTCTGTTTCTCTTTCTTGCAGAAGAGCTACCCTGATTTTGAATGCAGGATGCTGCTTTTCCATGAGAGTCAGGATCTGAGAGCAATGGCAAGCCATGGCTCTTCTCCCATCTGAAGTCCACTGGTCTCTCTTTCCCAGGACAATCTCACTCCTACGCACCTGCAAGTGTCTGCAGGCACCTGAGCTATGTGCAGAAAAGCAGGCTTCAGCTCCTGACTCCACAGCTGATTTCCTGGGAGATGCCAGGCGGGTTGTTCACAGCCTGACTCAGCCACCCTTGGATTTCCTTGTATTGCAGAAGTGTAACTGAAGTCTGGGCTCTGGCGTCTCCTCTCCAAAGCAAAGGTCTTCACCCTCCCCTCATCACCCTCTGTGTGTGCCGAGATAGTGACATTCCCAAAGGAGGGGTGGTTTCTGTTTGATCATGCGGGTGGTACCACAACTCAAACACCACAATTGGCTTGTTTCCCCCCATCCTGCTGTGCAGAGGGCCGGAGGCTGCCCTGGCATGCACCCCAAACCACCCATTCTCTTCAACAATGTTAAGGACAGTAGAGCAAAACATGGTACCTTGAGGATCTTTTTGCAATGCAGAGTTTGATGACTCAGTTACCATGCACCTTTTGAAGCAGTGATTCAACAGCTGCACTGGATGGGGGCTCCAGGGCAGTTTCTCCTGCAAAGAGAGGTGACTCGAGGGGGTTTTTCCTAAAGGGATCCAGCTGGGCAGTGGGGAAACTTCAGAACCATGGCTGTTCAAGCTACACCCATACAAGTGTGCTATGCGGATAAGAAGAGTTTTCCCAACACTTCCTGCTGTGTCTGCTATGGACACATTAATCCTTAGCAGTCAGAGACTACAGGGCAGCTTGGAGAGGAGGAAGAGGGGAAATAACAGGAGGAAAACCAAGTCATAAACCACCACAGATGCTTCGGTCGTCACTTTCTGGCCACTGCTTTAAGTCTTGCTACCATTCAAATGTTCCATTGATTTAAAGCTGTTGGAGTAATCAAAGTGGAACAAATTTTCCAGTCATTGCTTTTTCACACAGACACACATAAATATATATATATGCAGACACACACCTGTAAAACTGAAGCATGATCCTTTACATTGCCATAGCTTATTCTTGCCTGGGAAGTACAGATTTTTAAAAGATGTGTAATCAAGAGTTGCCTCCCCCAAAAGACAAAATATTTCACTTTCAAAACACCCGCTACATTTCTGATTGGTCTTTATTTCGATAAAAGTGTCACATGTCTTTTTGGAAAATTAATCCAAAATAATTAAGACTGCAAATCTAAATTAGTGGAACCACATTAAGTCTTTCTGTATACACTCACATCTTCATTCAGGTTAATTTGTAATTCTTTGAAAAAATCCTTAATTTAATTGAAGGGATCATTAGTCCATTATGTTCCAAATGACACTGTCAATACAGCTCTTGGCTGATTTTAAATTGTCTGTCATAATTACACCAGAACAGAAGCACCTGAGAGTTTCTCTCTTCTTTGGGCAGCCAAGAAACCCTCAGGGTCTGTGAGGGGACTTGGGGACAGTAATAACACATCAAGGCCTTTGCTTTAAGCATGTGGACAGAAGCACAACCACTTGAGCAGAAAAATAGCCCTTTTGGGCTCTTGATCCTCCAGTCTCAGCATCTTCCCACCTCCCCAGCACCTGTTGACCTCTGGTGGACCTTAGGAAAGGAATCACTCACTTCCTAAGGGTGTGCGGGGAGGAAGAAATAACCAATGCAAAACATAATTCAACAGAAGTGCAGATGACATGATGTGGGATAATTAGTTGTACAAATGGAGGAGGACAAAGAGAGTTGTTTTTGCTGGAATAGTCAGTTGGATATGAAGAAGAATTTCTATAGAAAAGATGCTTCTGATCATAATGTGTGATACGAGTTAATCATGCCTTGTTGGACAGTTTAAAACAAGTCCCTTACATGGTTATCTCTGTGCTGGCAATGCTTTTCAATAAAAGTAAGCAACGCTCAAAGACAGCTACTCAATCAGATGGGGGAATAAAGCAAGCAGGTGTGTTGGTAAAGGAATTTGGATTGTTTTGCCTAGGAAAGGGAAGGCTTTCAAAACAGAAAGGGCTGTGATGGACACCAGGGTTGGTGCAGGCAGAATGGAAGCAATGCTCTGCAGTGGGGAAAGGGCACTCAGAGCTAGAGGGGGAAAAACACCTCTGTGTAGCTGTCAGGATAGCAAAAACCAGTGCCGGTGCTGCACTGGTGGGAACTGGCAAGAAAAAGGTGTCAGGAAAGCCAGGGCAGTGTCAGGAGAGCCAGGGCTGGGCAGCATGATGTCACCTCCCCATGCCCTTTCTCCTTGCTCCCTTCCTCCCAGCCCAACAAAAATTCTTGTTTCACTTGACTCAGGCAAGGAAACAACACTGGGGATTAGCTGCCTGGTATCATGACAAGGCAGGTGAGAGCAAACAACAGCAAGGAGCTTATTGTGAACTTATATTTGTGTTTAGAGCTCATAGTTGACAGCTGGATTTCAGTCACTGACCATGGTGGTTTGTATCATGGAGATGCTGCAGCCTGCAAAAATGAGGGAACAAAGAACAGTGGTGGTACCCAGTTCTAAATATTTCCATTTAGATCAGTGTCTCTTAGCCTTGAATACTGTTGCTAGCTGATGAAGGGATAGAGACTTTTCCTAGAGCTACCAGCACGGAGATGAGACTACAAAATTATTCCATTCTCGCATGCCAAAGGCACAGACGATTACAATTTTTCTTCTGACTCCTACTCATCCCGCCTCGTAGAGATCAGATTAATCGTGGCACATGATCAAAGAGATTGAAATGAAGAAACCAAAAACCAAATGGCTGCAGTTACACTGCTGCAAAACTTGGGTGCAGCTAAGGACTGCAATTTTGCTGCGCAATAGCCTGGGCTCAGAGAAGTGAGGAACACAGTGCTAACCCCATGTGTTTTTATCCTAACAAGTACCCCGGCTGCCCTGTTTCAATGAGAACTCTGTTATCACATTGCTAGCTTCAAGAAAAAAATCACTGCCTTTCGGGAGAGTAAAAGCAAGGTGTGAGACCTGTGAAAATGAGCAGAGCTGCAAAGAGACTTTGCCACGTGGCAAATGCATGCAGTGGCTTTGAGCACTTATGGGCTGCAGCTCCTGCACACAAAGCCCAGTATGTCCTCAGGTCACTGTGGGGTCACTGTGCAGCAGCACCTCCCCTGCACCTGAGAAACAGCATCACACCACACAGGAGCCCCTAAATCCACCATCCTTCTTCTGGGACAGAGCAGTGGCTTTAGTGAAGGATTATCACCCTGCAAGGGACACTTGGCAGTGTGGGGCATGTGTGTGCCACCCACTCCTCCTCCTTGTCATTCTCCTCCTCCTCTCCTGCTCCTGGCACACCACCCACAGACCCTGCTCTGGCCACCCTTGGCAGCTCCTTGGAGAGCTGCTCCGAAGCAGAGCCAGATGGAGCTGCCAGCTCTCCTGTACGAGATGGCACAGGCATTTCAAGCTGCCTCTTCTTGGGGCTGCCTACTCCTGTGTGGGAGGTGTAAGCAAGGCACGTGTTGCTTCCCCTGGTGAGCTTTCCTCCAATGTGTCCCAGTGCCACCAGTGCTGGCACCAAAGCCTGTGCTTGGTGGTCCTGCATAACTCCCAAGCATCAAAGCCAGCTCAGATAAGCACCATGTCTGTCACCTCTTCCAAAGACCCTCTGGGTGGAGCACAATTCAAGGCCAAGCAGTGCAGCTGATGACCCATAAGTAAAGGGATACTATTTTCATGGTCACCCTGCTGTGTGGAAAGTGTCTGCTTTCCTGTCTGCTTTGAAAGTGTCTGCTTTGCACAAAAACCCCATCCATGGACCCTGACCTTGCCCACCATTGCATTGAAGTGGTGCCAGCTACAGAATTCCCAGTCTGGGAAGTGAAATTCCTGGGAAGGCCCACCTTCTTGCACACTCCCAATTTTTATTCCCACTTACAACTTTGTGAGGGCAACAGGGAAGATTATCTAGCAGTTCCCCTTGGAAAGACCTGTCCTAAGTACCCCGTGGGATCTGCTGCCTCCAAGGACAGGCTGGCAGGTTGCAGGGGAAGATGTTACCTGCTGTGATAGGCATCTCCATGTGCAGATCTTCACATGCAGTGTGAGAAGAGCCACGACCACTGTGGCCCATCCTTAGTTAAATCTTGTCTTTAATTCCCAGAATTTTACCACATCAGTGATTGTCACCTGCAGCAGACACCATGAGCAACAACAGACACATGAAAATAAAACAAAAATACAAGAAAATCCCTATCACCCCATCTCTGCTGGCCTTCACCCAGGATGCAGGGTGCATCCCTTCGCTGGCTCAGCTTTCTCCATGGTAACAGATGGATGTCGCAGTCCCATCCCCCTTCATGATGCTGGGGCAGGCGGGTGGGGGACAGATGGCAATGGAGGGAAAAAGAGTCCAGATCCTCCTGAGTGGCAAAAATTGCAGGAATCCCTGATTGCTGGAGCCAAGACGTTGACCTAGAGCCGTGGGAGGGAAGGAAGGCGGAGGCGCGTGGCTCTGCTGAGACCGGAATAGCAGAGCAGCTGTTAAGTTATCACTTGTAATTATTACAGCATATGGGAGGGAAAGAATAGCTCTCAAAGGGAGAAAAACAAATAAGGAAAAGGCGGGCTGCTGCAGGGCTCAGCCACGGGAAGAGTGACATTCGGCACTGCGGTGGGTCCCCATCAGGTGGGCAGGGGCATTGGGGGACAGCTCTTCCTCTCCACAGCCCCAGCAGGAATTTGGGTGCAAATATTTGCACCTGCAGCACCAGGGGCTCACCCACCTCCCAGGGTGCCCCCTGACCACTCAGGAGTATGGGTGTGCTGGGGAGAGGATGACACTGACCAGGCTGTTATAGAGGGAGAGATGGAGCCTGGCATGCTCCCCACTGGTCCCTTCTCCATGCACAGTCCTACTGCTGGCTCTATAATTTGAAGGATGCAGGGCTTTGGGCAGCAAGGGATAATGACGGAGCACAAAGTGCCCCAGTAAACCAAAGGGGAATCCCTCAGGGGCAAGCCCTACATGGGAGAGCCTGCTCCGGGGAAAACATGGAGCAGGGAAGACATCACACGCAGCATCATAAGGGACAGTAGAGAAATTTGGATAACAGTCTGTGAATGAGTAACAATGACAGTCTCTCTTAAATTCCATGCCACTTGTAACACAAACATTGTATCCATTATTCCGGGCTTTCAATATCAGAAAAAAAAAAAGGCAAAAAGTCCTTGGAAATGTGGAATCACTGGCAGTTGCACCAGCTGCATCCCAGTGTGGAGACAAGGAGTGTTGAGGGGATGCTACCCCTGCACACCCCTGGCAAAAGCCTGGGAGACTTAATGGAGAAAAATCTAACCTAACTAAAAATCTGCTGTGTATTAAAAGCAAAGATTTAAATTCACTGATGAAATTCACAGCCACTGAGCTACAGATTTTCCTGCAAATGGGAGAGCATTTTGGTCCCATTTTGATGTTTGCTTGTCCTGTGCAACAGGCATGAAGACACAGAGGCGAGGCAAGATGAGGAAGAGATGTTACTTGCCCTGCTTGTTCCTATGCTCTAATGGCTTTTCCCTGGGCATCTGCTACTGGCTGCAATTGGAGATGATGCAGGACCAGTGACAAAGGGTTGAGAGGTTACAATGTACTCTAACAAAGAGATTTTTATACTCTCTTATACTCACCTGTCTCCTTCTTTTCAGCTGTATTTATTTTCTGTCTACTACTGCCTTCTCCCTGGCAGCATCATGAATTTCCTCAGAGCAGGTGAATCAGACCTGCCTGGTTACCTAGATGAACTTTAGCTCATCCCTGGGTCTCTCATCCCAAGCCAACCTGATCCCACTGTGAAAGGCTTATGGCTCCAGTGAAAAGCACCGATATATGCCTGAGCAGGAGATGGGGAACCCTGGACACACTGGCCTGCTGTGTCAGCACACCACTCCCAGACTGAAGCCAAGGACTTGGAGCAGTGCCTCCCAGAGGTCAGCAGGACACAGCTGTAGATGGTGCTGAGCACCTGCTGGTCTCATGGGAGCCTGGGAGATGCCCTTGAGCTCTGGTAGCCCACTTGGACATGCAGCACAGGCAGCTGCTGAATGGCAATGCCGCTGCAAACAAAGCTGTGACAGAAGCATTGGAAATAGGAAATGGTTCAAACTCCAGAACAGGAATAAACCACATGTGGCAGACAACAGCCCCAGCACCAGTTAAATAAACCAGCCAAACCCTGCCAGCGCCCCAGGATCCTTGCCAAGACAGGCACTGTACTTGGAGATTAAAGGCCCAACTCTGCAGCTAGAACATATAAATGAGTCTGGGTGAAAATCAGGGAGGCAACATCAGTTTGCACCAGATGGGAATCTGGTCTGATGCTTTATAACCCACTGGCCCTGCCAGGAGGGCTGACCCTGCCCCACACACCTGTGTTGCTGTTCAAGGGCTTGCCTAGGTGACACCTCCATGGGTGGCAGAAAGGGACTTCTGCTGCCTTCCTCATGAGGCTGAAATGCTGCGTGACTGCTGATGTGTGGGGTGACCCCATGACACAAGTGAACCTGGAGGTGCTTCCCACTGCACCGACACATCAGAACAGAGGGAAGCAACAATGCTGAGATTTGCAGAGCTGCTTGGGCCTTGTGTCCTCTCTCTGCAATGACCCAGAGCAGGGAAGCGCTGTGACATGGCAGATGGAGAATGTGCCTCGGGGTAGGACACAGCTTGGGGCATCCCTACCCAAGGCATGGGGTTGGAACTAGGTGATCATTCAAGCCCCTTCCAACACAAACCATTCTATGATCTAGAATGAAAGGATTCTCACAATCTTTGTGCCAGAGCCTCCCTGGGAGACTGTGCTGCCTCAAGCAGCCAGGAGGAGATAGGAAACCTGCCAAGAGCTGCAAATGGAGGAGTGTGTTTGCAGTTCTTTGCTATCTCCACACTGGCCCTGGATCGGCAGTGGCTGAGCTAGAGATGCCATCAGGGTCTCGGTGGCTAAGCCCTCCTTGCAGCAGGATGCTCTGCCTAGGTGGGGGAAAAACAGCTCAGACTTTACCCTATTTGCAAAAGTTATCAAGTTATCAGTGGCAAATGGAGTAGGAGGGGTCAGGCTGCTTTTGGTACTGAAGAATGTTGAGATGAGGCTGACTCATCAAGCCCAAAGTTAAACATTCTGAGGATGTGAAGGACAATGTTTCCTGACAGAAACTGGCACTGGTGAGGAGGTGGCAGACAAAGCTCCTGATAAAGGAACCAACAAGTGCTGATGACTTATCTAATGGTGCTGAGCTAAAGGCTGCAGAGCTGACTCAGGTGGCCTACAAACATATGGCTGTCAGTCAATCACTTCATATTTTAAAAACCCAGTTCTATTTTTCCATGGCAGAGTCCTTTATCATCCCCCTTCTTGGGTCTGTGTGAAGATTCCTCTCTTGAGTGGGGACACCCCTCAAGGCTGAGAAAAAGAGATTTGCCCATGGTCATTGACATGGGTGAGTAACATCAATACCTACTTAATAATTATTTTTCTAGATTTAATCAAATTGCTTCAATATTTTATAAAAAATTTAAAAAATTATAAATTTTATAAAAAGTTTAAACTACCAGTATTGTGTAGTAAACAATTCTGATTAAAGCTTTTTAGTCTTATCATTATAAGTATCATCCTCATCATCAATTGTAACAAGTAATTTATTTAATTTATAAATATGTTTGGTTAGCCATCCTTAATTCTGTAGCACAAAGTTGTATAAAGGCTCAGTTACACCCATGTAGCTCTTTAGGCGTAAAATATTGACCAAAGATAGGATCCAGACTTCTCTCTGAGGAGTTTAGAAATCAAAGGGGTCCTTTCTGACCCTTGTGACTCAATGGGAGAGTCTCCAGGATAGACCTTGTTCGAAACTTCCACTCTGCCTGAAACACTCTTGGATCCCAACCCTGCAGATCCCATTCAACCTCCCATGCCCTCCTCTCTTGTCTCAGAGAAGGATGACAGTGATGCCAGAGCCATCCCTGCCAGGGCTTAGCACCTGGCAGGGAGCAGACACACACAGGTGCACACACAACCTCCCTCCTACATTTTTGGCCACCTTCCCAAATGCCAGCATGACATGGCAGCCCCTTCCATCTCTGTCCCTTCTTCTGTAAATCACTTGCAAAATTGCTTGATCTCAAGGTAATTGCTTTTCCCACAGCAGCAAGGGTCTATCACTTGCTTTTGCCTGCCTTAATCTAATGCACAGGTTTATGTTTGGATTCCTGCTTCTCCTGGACCGTTCATAATTTAAAAAAAAAAAAACAAAACAGGATTGGGCAATAGCAGTTGAAAGGGAGAAGTAATACCCTCTTCTTCTTCTTCAGAATCACCAAAATTGACCCTAGAAATCAGAGAAAAAAAGAGGGTTTCAGATTTTTCCCCATTTAAAAATTAATTTTGTCAGTGATCATCCAGGGGAAAATAGTATTTGTTGCTTTGACCCTACAAGACCCTCAGATATTTTTAATTCCTTGCTATCACTGTTGAAGCCCCACCTGGGGAGGCAGCAGGAAACATTCCTTGGAGGATCCTAGCAACTTTAGGGACTGAGCTGGTGAAGGGTTTGGTGACCAATCCCAGGAAATCCCCTTCTCCTGGACAAGATGGCCTGTCCTGATCCTGACTGTTGTTCCTGGTGTGCAGCATTTTTCTGGTAAGGGCTGACAGGTCCACACCCAGAGCCTGGCAGGTGCTTACCTTGGTACAACATAGTGATTGGGGTGGTCTGGGAACACCACGATCTGCTCTAACCCCTCCTCTCTTGAGGGGGCTGGAGGAGGATCAATCACCCCAGCCTCGTTCCTACCTCCACCCCTGACCCAGCAGAACAAACCTCCTGTGACAGGACTGCTGGTGCTCCCAACCTGACCCCTGCTGCTGGCATGTCCATCTCTCTTGTGCTGCCCACTAGAGTGTGCTTCCTCCTCTGCTTGGCAAGCACCCTCCTCCTGGGACAGATCTCCCAAAGTCTTCCACTGCCTCATCCCACAGCAGTTTCACCTTTTCTTTCTCCCCTGAACCTGGCATGGCTGTGGCTCCTTTCCGTGGCAGACGGTGCAGCCACATTTGCCAGTACCCTCGGTCAGCACATGCCTAGCACAGCCCTGGTCTGGGTAGCCTTGATCAGCCCAGGGCACGACCAGAGGCAGCACACGCTCAGCACTGTCCCTACAGGCAGCACGGCCAGGGCTGATGTGTTTTGGCTAGAGAGGAGAGAGCAGGTGCTGTGATATTCACCTTCAAGGCCCTGTCATGGCCCTAGGTGCTCCCTGGGGTATGGATGATGCTGGTGACAGGAGCTGGCAGCAGCAAAGTGGCCCAGGGATGGAGAAGAGACTGTGCTCGTGCTCCCTGTCGGAGAAGAAGGGTTTGACCCTGCTCACTGAGCAGCAGTAAGAATGGGGGCATTGATTTTTGCCAGCTTCCACATGGGGAAAGGGCTGGGACAGAAATTACATTGGCTGGGTGCTGGCAGATGTTGACGCGTTGGCACCAGCCCTTGTGACCTGCCAGGGTCTCCCAGTGCTGGCCTGACATCAGGAAGAGGGCCAAGATCCCTGCAGATGGAGGCATGGAAGAAAGAAACGTAACAAATGCAAACCACACTTGGCTCACACCACTCTTCCAGAGAGGCCCTGCTAGCGAGGCACCAGGGTGCCAGCAACTGATTGCAGGTGATGGCCGAGCAGGGTGAGAACCAGGAGCAGGGCAGGTGAAGGATAGGAGAGATAAGGGTGGGGATAAAGGGGAGAGAAATGGCAGAGAGCTTTCACACAGTGGGGCTGGGAGAGGGCTGGTTTCAGACTGGAAGACTTGGCAGCAGGGACTTTCCCAAAGGCACTGGGGAGCCCAGTCCCCAAGGAAGCTCTGCCTGCTCAGGTGGGTTCCAGAGATGAGAAGTCCCTGATCACCAGGGGAGGAGAAGCTGGAACACAAGCCCTGTGTGGTTTTAAGCCTGCTTGCAGCTTGTAGCTATAGGCTGTGACAAAGATAATTTCTTTAAGACATGCTGGGGTTGCACACAGCATTATCATATGGACGTGCCCTATTACACCCCAAAAGCACCACAGCTTTCCAGTGCCAGGGTGGGTCTGGGATGTTCTCTATTACACTTTGTGGGCATTGCAGGTTTCCTAAGAAAATATTTCCGAATACATCTAAGTGGTGCGTGATACAGCAAGCCACTACCAGCATAGTGCATTTGGGGGCACCACACGAGGCCAGCACACTGGATACTGCATAGGTAAAAAGAAAATGTTGAGCCCACTGAGTGCCAAACACCTCCTGAACACCCTGGAGCTGCTTGACTTTGGTTTCTGGTTTTGAAATTTGCACTTGTGAGACTCTCTTCTTCCCTCTAGCGTCCATTCCAAGGCATTCCTCTTGCTCTTCAAATCCAGCTAAAGCAGCACTTGCCGGGTTGCATTTGCACTCGCTCTGCTCCTCAGGCACAGGTTTTATATTTATAAATGCTACACCTCCTCTCAGATCATGATTTGTCTTTGGGCTGTAGGAAACCTGGGCAGAGCTTAGAAATCACTCCACTGCCCCTAGGGCTGGATTAAGGCTGTCACTGAAAAGTTGTTTTATATCTGGTGACAGCAAGAGACCTCCAGGGTAGGATCTCTATTACCTGGGTCACCTCCCAGCTAGCTGAACTGGTTTCCAAAGTCCAGTCATAATCCTCCTGTTTGAGGAGAGACATCCCCCTCTTCTGGGAACGGGGCATCAGATCCACCCTTCCAGATGCATCTGCACCAGCTCTCCACCAGCTCTGGGTCTGCTCTGGCACCTTGAATTCAGTCCAGGACAAGCCCTCCTTGGTGTCCTGCAGCTGTCCTGCCCTACCTGCCCCCTGCCTGTGCCTCTCTGGAAGGTCCAAAAGCTTCCCAGACAGGCCCAAAGAGCCACGTGTACTGAGTTATACTGCCCCAGTGCTCCTGTGCTGTCTTCACTCTCCAAGGCTGATCCTTTGTTTCAGCTAGGACATTTACAGTATCTCCTGGGGTAATTTTAGAGAAACAAGACACAGTAAAAGCATGATCAGGATTCTCGGGCATAATGAGAAAGCAATTGCAGGGCAAGATTCATCTCACGTGGCATCCGATGGTACCAAGCAGACATCGAAGCCATCACAAAGCCTGTTTTATCAGCGGGGAGACTGGCACTACTGGAGCAGGACTTTTCTGACTCATCATACCCCAGAAGTACCTGTATTCTATTATGGGTGCAGATACTGCCCATAGCAAGGAGCTAAAGTGTGTCAGGCTCTGAACAAGCAAAGGAACCATGTAGGAAATGATCCCGAGTTGGTCTGTCATTTGTGTGTATTTGAAGAGGGGACATGTATGAGATTTTCCTTCCTGAACATGTTCTGGGCTTTCTCCTTGACAGCCAAAGGAAATACTATCTCTTCATTCTTTAATGAAGATGAATTTGTTCCAAGTGCAAAGCAATCCCAGGCCTTCAATGACAGTAATGGCCTTGGCAACAAGGATGGCAGCTGTGTGCCCTGTGCAGGTAGGCTGTGCACACAGCTGCCATGGGGACACTGAAGAGGGTGAGCATCCGCTTCAGACTGTTCCCAAACTGAATGCTAAGCCCCACAATGGGCTGGGCTTTGCAGAGCTGGGAGGTGCAGAACCCAATCCAAGTCTGAGCAGGAGCCACCTTTGATTGTCAGGGCCCATTTGTCTGGGTGGGATGCTGTCCCAGACATGCTCCACTTCAGGGGGAGGGAGGAGTCTTAGTCACTGAAATAACTGGCTGGCACACG
Source organism: Entomyzon cyanotis (assembly GCA_024500445.1). Lineage (NCBI taxonomy): Eukaryota > Metazoa > Chordata > Aves > Passeriformes > Meliphagidae > Entomyzon > Entomyzon cyanotis. The sequence goes on along the minus strand of JAKEPQ010001030.1, from coordinate 44,661,409 downwards.
GCTCCCTACTTCTTTCTCCCATGTTTTTTTAAAGTTCCAGTACTTTCAGTATTCCAGCCTTTCAGTATTCAGGGCACCACCAGCCACCCCAGCAGGGCTGTTCATGGGACACCACCTAAGTGATGCTGAGAGGCCTCCTGGACGGATCACACTTTTGCTAATGCTGCAGCATTGTCACTTTGGGCCAGATCCCTTTGCTCTGAGCCCAGCTCCCTGCAGGGCAGCTGTTCCCAGCTAACTACCCCGTCCCTTAGCAGCATGTACTGGTGAAACTTGGCTCCTAGCAAAAAACTCTTCCCTGGAGCTGATTTATTAATAGGTGAAGGGAGCAGTTCTTGCCCCTCTCTCCAGCTTACACACTAGATATCAATTTGGCAGCCAGCAGCAAATCCCATTAAGGCAGAGAGATACTTCAAGGCATCAGCAGCTCCTGGTCCATTACAAGAATGAGGGGATGGACTCTGGTAGTGTACATCTGCAACTGGTCACATCCAACTGGAAGCAAGGATCCTACTGAGACAAATATTAAGAGTCTGCAAAGGCAGGGATGTGAATAAACTCGTTCATTAAAGGACTTTGTCTATATTCAAGGGACCAATGCATGATTTTAACAGAGGAAACAGCAACAAAAAACTCACACAATGAAACTCGCCATATATTTCCCTTTTGGGCCAAGAGAACTGATTCACAAATAGCCCATCATGACTTACATTTCCTAATTAGCCTATTAAAGCCCTGGATGGCTTTTCCATTTTCTAGATGAAAAAGGTGGAAGATGGACAAGCAGAGGCTGAGCCAGGGCAATAATTTTCCCTGTGGATCTGTTATAGCTGTGCAGACAGCCATGGCCCTGTTTTTTGTCCTTGTCCTGGAAACTGCAACAGAAAACAGTGTGGCAGCCCTGGGAAACCCTGAGGCACACCCACCACTGGCAGAGAGGAGAAGAGAGGAAGCTACCAGCCCTTCCTCCCCATCAGGCCGGGCTGTGATCACAAACTTGCTGTCTTAGCAAGCCTCCCTGCTGTCTTAGCAAGCCTCCCTGCTGCTCCATGCATGACAACCTGGCCATTCAGCTCTGAACCCAAAATCCCCACAGACACAAGAGCAAATGACATCCAGCCTCTCCTACACATCCATCCCTACCAATACAGACCTGAGGAGGTGATGGGCCACCAGCTGACGTGGTGATCAACTGGCAGAGGGGACATCTCCTCCTGCCCCTGTGAACACACCACACCACTATGCAGCATGTGACTGCCTTGGTTAGGCCACCAGTGGGGCAGAACTGATTAGTGGGGAGTGGGGTGACTGTTCTGATGGTCACACATGGCCTGCACTCCTGACAGTTACCACTGGGGTGCCTGATGGGAAGGTACAAGAGGAAACCCTGAGTTAAATGATTTTGATGAAGCCCTCAGGCACTGATTTCCCACACAGGAGGGCATAGCTGTTTTTTCTGACTATTTCTCCACATCCTTTCTGCCAGCTCAGAGAAGCTTCTTGTTCTGTGCATATACAGAGCCAAGTGGAGCTTGCTGTGAGAGAAGCCCACAGATGCTTTTGAGAGACTTTCCAAATCTGTACCCAGAGTTTTTCCTCTGCACATGCACATGTCCAGACCCATCTAGCTGCCCCAGTTTACATACCCACTCATCCCATTTTTCCCTTCCACCCCTCAAAGATGCCAGCTGAGAAGGAGGCTCCAAATATCTGGAGAAGACAGTCCTACCCATCAGCCCCTGGTATGATCCTGGATATAGAGAAGGGTCACTGCTGTCAGTGTATTCTTTCTTTTATAAGGCCAGATTTTTTTTTTTTTTTTGGTGATGGTATTGTCTGTGACATTGACAAAAAGTCAAATTTAAGAGCCTGTTTAAGGACACAGGCATGGTTGCTGGTTGACATTTGACAGGAAATCCTGCCTGAATCCATAGTATGTAGTTTTTAATGATTTTTATAGAGGATTTCTGCTAGAACACACCAAAACTGGGCAAACTTGCTTCAGGCTCTAGACTGTTTTGTACGAGCACCATGACAAAAGGAGGTTTTAGGGCTTCGCCTATTACTCTGCTTCTCTAGGTTAAGATGGCCAGCAGAAAGGAAATAGAAACCAATTAATTACCTCATCATGTGATCACAGTTTTATAAACTGATTAAAAATATAATCTAACATAGTAATTTAAACTGGAAAAAGTATGATGACACTTGGTTTCAGACTGCAACATCAATAAAGTTGTAAGGCACAGTCATTTGGAAGAGCATCTCACAGACTGCAGTCACTAAAATACATGTTTTGAATCTCACCTGAACATAAAGCAAATGCCATATTGAAAAAACAAGAGATTATTCCCTTACTTCCCTTCTTTGCTGCCATCATCACTTAAAATTATTCAATTATAATAAGTTGGAAAGTCTATTTGATCTGAAAAACCTAGAAGTGGGATGGAGGTGGGAGGCACATGCAGAGGACGCTCTGACACCTGGTGACAGAGGTCAGCTCTGCTAGATAAATTCTGGAATGCAGTGTCTATTCAGAGGCAGTGAGACAAATCCTTCCAGGTAGCTACAGAGCAAACTAACATGTTAGTACTGAGATAAGCCATTTGTTCAGCATTTGCTCCCATAGCAATGCATCCTTCAAGAACCTCCAAAGCCTGTGAATGGGGTGAGCTCCTGTGGGGACATAAGCTCTGAAACCATCCAGCCCTCCTGGGCTCTTCCTCAAACAACACATCCCTCCCTTGGAAGCTGCCCTGTTCAACATTTCCTCCCAAGCCCTTGGTTTTGGCCACGTGCACATGTCAAATATCCAGGACTGCACATACTGCATGGCTGCTGGTAGGTCACTTCCTCCAGCCCACTCCACAAACAGCAGGCTCCATGCTCTGCTTTGTTCAGTGTCCCTGCCTGACTCACAGAGCTGGGCATGGTGTGGATGAGAGGAAGTATGATAGGATTTGTTCTGTTTTAGTGTGTGAAGGTTGCAAAAACAACCCCATTTTTCTGTAATAAGAGGTTCATTAGCTCCTTGGTTGATCAGAGGTTGCTCTTAAAATATTTCTGGACCAGCTGTATCCTGAATGAAGGCAAATCACATCATTTGTTTAAACTGCTCTATTTGCACAGCCCTGTGTTTAGCTTGCAGAAGAAGCTGCAAGATAGCATTCATGGCTGCACTGTGTACATGGCTCCAACACATGCTGGTAAATGGGTATCTTCTAGGACTGAGGACTTCTGTTCTGAGATGTTTTTGTGGCAGTGGATTTGTCTGGCAATGACTGCAGAATGGACCTAGGAGTCAGGGGCCAAATAGAATTCATTGGCCTAAACCTCTGCGAGGCTCTTGTGGATGAGCAGGCAGCTGGATGCTCGTGGTTGGTCTCTCTAGAAGGGCTCTTATCCATGACAGGCCTGAGGAAAAGAGAAAAATGCTGTGGTGAGACTGCACTCTGGATTTGGATATCTGCATCCTCCTCACCAGCTCTGAAAACTGAACCAAAAGCTGCAAGGCCTCAGAGAAGCTTCAGGTACATGAGCTTCCCCCATAAGGCATGTGCTCCCTGCTTATGCTTGACTCCAAAGTGACTAAGTTAACTTCAAATCTAAGCTGTCATGTCACAAGTGCTCGGCTGTATTTCTTCAAAGAAGCAGCAACATGATGCTAAACTTACAGCAAACAGGTACAGAAATAGCCATGTTTTGGTGCATGCGACACTTCTCTAATGCCTACTTTATTTTCCAGAGCTCATTCTAACAAGAACTCGTGTCAGAGAAAAAATTCAAGTGGGATGTTGGGAACTTGTCCTGGGGTTTAGTGGAGGAGAGTCTTGAACAAATGCCACAACAAGAGCTTTGCAACAGACACAGCATTGGCTCTGGGTGGGGAACATGAGAATGAAGCAGTAAGAACACAGCAAAATTCTGGGCTATTATTCAAGAACATACAAAATTTATGGCACTCAAGCTATAAGGAACATGGGAAAATGTTTCATTTAGCTGTAGACAGTCAGAGGGAAATGTCAGCACAAATAAAAGGAATTATTTTTACAGAACAAGCAGGAGACCCCAGAGGCAACAGAGAAATCTGCTTTTTTCTGCTATCAAGTCCCTTCCATCTTCTCCAGATGTGCTGCAGTGCACATACCTGATCCTTGATGACCCAACAGCTGCTGGTCCTGCCATAAGCCTTTGCTGGCTGGTGCAGCCTACAGGTTGGTGCTGCCCTTGGGATCCAGAGGCAGCCAGCATGCTGTGCAGGCCCAGAAGAGTAGGCTCTTCGTCCAGAGGCTGGGCTGAATTCTCTTCATGAGCCCTTGGCGGGCATTGCTGTGTATGCTGCCTGTCCTCCTCTTGGCTGGGTATTTTTAGGCCTCTGTGGTTCCTGGTTTTCCAGAGTCTTGACGAAACATCCATTACAGAGGCAGGTGAAGGGCTTTTTGGAGGGAATGGAAATAGGTAACGTTTTGTGTAGTAAAACGCTGCATCCTCCTCAGCCTGTGACAGACCTGAAATGGAGTGGAAATCACAGTGATTTACCAGTTCATCTGACCGCTAAATGACTAACCCAGGGAGGGAAAGGTTTTGGAGATACTGTGTGATGGAGCTGAGTAGGCAGATGTGTCCTGATGGTGGCCATGTTGAGTTGCTTCCTCTGATAGTCAGTCTGGGTTCACTGGCAGCCTCCCTGCCAGCACTGCTGGTGATGTGCCAAGCATGGAACAGCTCACAGGCAGAGCTCCAGGGGGACACACAAGCTCACCCACCCTCCTGTTCTCAGGCAGGATAACCCTGCATCATTCCCTGCCAGTGTTTGCATTGACTTGTTCTAAATACCTTAGGATTCCTTCCAGTGATCTGAAGTGCAAGGCATAGGAGTAATCACAGATGAGTGGATCTACTTTTTCAATCAGAGGCAGAGATCATGGAATCTCATAATAAGTGCCTGACTGCTGGGGAGAATATTGTACTACATGCAGGGCTACTTTCTGGCTGTTTGTGTTTCAGCCATGTAATTCTCTCCGTGTAATATGTGCAACACCCAGAGAAGAAAAAACTTGTTGCTGACTTACAAATATAACAAGAATGCACACAGGCTTAGAACCATTCTATATATAGCAGGGATCTGATTGCTCTTGTCTATTGAAAGAACCAACCATTCTATAAATAGCAGGGATCCGATTGCTCTTGTCTATTAAAAGAACCAACTGTACCTAAGTGCCTGATGTGTAGGGTCCTGGGCAGGAACATAATCTAAAGAATGTGCCACCAAAACTCAGGCTTGGAAAGTTCATCTTTGTGGCTCCCAATTGATGGGGATGAATTTTACTGCCTAGGTAAACCTGATAAAAAGTTTTTATGGAACAGTTTGTATCATACTATATGCTTTTAAAATGTTTAAACTTCGTATTTGTTTTTAAGTATAGACACTCTGAGAGACTGGTATGTCTGACTCAAGAGCCCGAAATAACATTTGACGCCTTCCAAAAAATGCAGTTTATATGGATCTGATGCTGCAAACATTTTTATGCAAGAGTGGCTTTGCTCAGATAACTTGTCCTTTTCTGGTCAGAAGGATTGCTTCCAGCAACAAGTTCTTCTGAGAGAAATTCGAGTTGGATTGGACACACTTCTGATTTGGAATCCAGGTCATTCCCCCTGCCACCTTCGACAATTCTTGATTTCAAACCACTCCATCATTACCCAGCAGTTTTAGTTAGAAGATGAACAGATCCATGCCTAGCCATTCACTTTCACAGTGCTGTAGGGCATGACACTGGTACACGGTGAAATGTTTGTGACATTGTCTGCTCAGTCTTCAAAGATGATGAGACCATAATACTCAATGTAAAGAAATAATATAAAATCTAAACCAAATCAGATTAAATCTAAAGAGACCATGAGATCAGAATCTAAGACTTCTGTGGTCAGTGGACAGCAGGCCATTCTTTTAGATTTTTCCAAACAGCTTCTGTTCTTTAGTACTGTTGATACATACAGACGCTTTGAATAGTTTAATGATATTTCTGGGTTTTTTCCAAAATATACTATATTTTCCCAAACATCAGTAGATCCATTTTTGCCCTTGAAAGAAATGTAAAATGAAAACTCAAATGCTTTTACTTATTGAGAAAAAAAAGACTTATTATTAACAATAGAAAAAAGATTGACGTTGTAATTATATGTAAAGTCCTGTATTTGGTATGTATTTGCAATAACCATTATTAATGTTTCTAACATTCTTAAAGTCAATATTCAACAAGCAGTGAAGAGTGGGAATTCTGCTTTCATTCATGCAAATGCAATTTCAGAGAAGCCTTTGGCTTTGCTCCTAAGTAGAAGAGCATGTTCCATTTTTAAACTTTTTATTGAATGCATCCTTTTTATTGCACATCTTTCCAGAATTCCCAGTTGCTCAGTTAAACCTTAATCATTAGTTCATTCATTATTTACACAGTGCCAACTGGGCTCAAATACAGCTCAGTAGGAATGACAGTGTTTTAGACTCACCTGGCACTGTGATAAATTAATGGCACAAGGTAAAAGACAAGAGATATGTCCTTCTATTAGATTTGATGCTAAGCTAGCGTGAGATCACCTTTGCTCCTCTCAATCCTACAGATCCATGCTGAAATGTATCAACTGATGGGCAACACAGCTGGCCACAATGTCCTTCTTAAAAACTGGAATGGATTGCTTAGGGTGTGGCTCTGAAATAGTATTTTCCAATTGCTGCTCTAGAGCATTGGCACCAGATCTCATAAAACACTGGGGTTACCAATGCACCTATCTACAAACACCACGTGTTATGCCCAATGCCAACCCTTCCCCAGGGATTTAGTTCCAATACCTGAGGAAGAGGGGAAGAGACTGGAGAAGGAAGAAGGGTCAAGTGAAATCCTCTTAATGAGGTCCTCATCACAGGCTTCCCTCAACTCATCTTCTGAACTGTCAGTCAGGCTACAGGCTTCATCCTCATTCACCTTCAATGCTTGGCTTGTTTGGTCTTGCTGATCTGTTTGCAGGCACCTGGACAACATCAAGCATCACACTTCAATTAGCTTTTGAGTGTGTTTATGCAGCTGGTCAAGTGCAGCTTGGCGTGGCCACTCAGACAAACACCCAGGCGGTGGATTTAGTTACCCACTGTTATTTCACCCTTTCCAGCAGATAAGAAAAATAATTTTAATTGGCCATCTAAGATGCTCATGTCTGATTATCTCAAGTGTTAAAGTTTATCAGGTGAAGAGGGCAGATTTAAAATACTATCCAGTGAAGTAAGCTCAGAGAAATAAAACCATTTTTACTTCCAAAATAACCATTACCTGTCTGTGAGATCTATGAGATCTCAGCAATGTGGTATTTGTCTTTCAGCCTTTTGTTTGCTTAGGCCAATGTGCTGCTTGCAGAAAAGCTCATACCCTTTCAGCTCTTTCACTGTCTGAAGGTAGACACTGTCAGGGCCAAGAACGGCTCACCAGTTATGAAAAGTCATTTCCTTGCTCATGCTAAAGAAGCGAACCCACCCTGTCTGTGCCCCGGAGGGAAGGCAGAGGATTCTTCTCCCTTGCCATCCCGCAGATGTTCCAAGCAGGAGGATTGCAGCCCAAAGCAGGGACAGGAGGGACAGGAAGGTAGGAGGCCGAGACTATCCCTCGAAACCGCCACCAGGTGGCCAAAGCGCCGATTTGGTATTTGCAGCAGAAAATGAATGCACAGTTTATTGCACATCAAGATTTCCCCGGCGGTCTCACCCCTTGTCCTTCTCCGTCCATGCTCTCAGGTCAGGGGATGCCTTTTCCTGGTGCAGATCTCTTCCTCCTCCAGACTCACAAGGGTTTTCTGTCCTCAGACCACATGGTTTCAAAGGGCTCACAGCAGGTGGCTGCAGAAATGGCAGAAGTTATCTTGATATCCCTGGGAACTCTTCCCAGGTCTGTTTCTAGCTATGGATTTTAGAATGCATCAGAATCCACTGTTACTCCTCCGTTTTTAGATCACCCATCACCATTTTCTCATTCTTCAATTTTAAGAAGTCCCACACCCTATGTGCTCTTACAGCCTGAGGAACCCAGGGCAGCAGTTACAAAATTGTTGATTTATATTGCACTGGATATAAGCCTATAGCACCTATATAAGCATACTAAGGCCAGTATCACAGAAACTGCATCACTCAATATATGACCACAGTCCCATTCCACATGCCAGTTTTTAGCACTAAAACATTCAAATTTGTTTCAGAAAATCTTCCTGTGCTCAGGCAGGGTCAGCAGAAAGACAAGGGTGGGACATATTTTTTCCCTGCAGTTCTTTAACATCAGTTGTCAGCATTAAGTCAGTGTCCTGTGTATCTCTGATTTACCACAGGCTGTTCAAACCTACACAAGTGCACCTGTGCTGTGCTGACAGGGCCCACAAAAGCCGACCATGACAAGCCAGGCTGCTCCCCTTTACCCACATTGGTATCCTCTCACTTAATTGCCAAAATGAGCAGGCTGACCCACAGGATGGGGGTACCACCCCACTGCTAAGAGGAACAAACTTTGGCTTTGCGTTTGTTTAGTCAATAGGAGCAACCTTGCAGCATTAGCAAGCTGACTGTTTACACCAACATCAAAGACAAACTGCTGAAAAAATCTTTTGCTTAATACGTGTTGTAGAAATATAATCAAATTTTGCAATCCTGCCTTGTACTTTGCTCATTGCAGGACGATAGGAAGTCTGCCCCCAGCAGCTGATATGTGATTTGCATGTGTTGCCTTACAGCTGATGGTTCACTGCTAACACATGGGCACATGCAACATCATGGCAGAAGACCCTCTGTCCTCCCAGTTCATCCCCGGACTTACAGGGGTCACCAGGCAGAAATATGAAGTACACAAGAAAAACATACACCTAGCTTTTGCCTCCTTGCATGAAGTGCCTTGGCGGGGTTCCCACATATCACTTGACGGACTCCTAAGCAAAACAGGAAAAAAGAAAACATTTTACTCCAGCACTTAACAAATGGTGCTCACTTTAAAATCAGTCACTATAATTTCCCATAGACAGGAAGACATAGCATTTCATTGTGTGGGCTCACAGTATCAACTCGTATGGCCTGACACTGCTGCTAAGAGGCAGTTTCTCTGTTTCCACCAGAATCTGGCTTATTCTGCCCTGCCTCCTTAGCTGTGCTGGTGCAAATATTTGTGTGGACACATGGTCAATCAGATCAGGGAACAAATTCAGATTAAAACAAAATATTAATTCTGGGGGTATTTTTTTTGTTCTGCTGGATTATTTTTCAGCTGGATCTCAATTAAAAATAGGTTAACAAGATGTGAGACAGCAGAGTCAGAAGGAAGCAGTGACCATTGGGTGAAACTGTCTCTATCAGTAGTGTTAGCTGCCTAAAAGTGCCTGAAAAATTATGGTCTCATTCCCTGACAAGTTGTACTTGGTTTCCATGTACATTTCCAAATATGCACTCAGCTGTTGACTTCATCTAACCTGTAGGGAAGGAACTGAGAAGAGAATGGCATCTGAGAAAAGCAACCCACAACACCTGGAAACAAATGCCATCTTCCTATCTTATCTGCAGTCTGGGCTGGTGGAGTTACACTGTCAAGGTCTTTTCAGGAGTCAGGAAAGGATGGGCAGTATTTCCAAGTGACTAGGGCAAGAAGGGCAGTGGTAGACCTGTGTTTTGGCCTAGCATGTAGATCAGGATGCGAAGTCAAGGAACTGACTCCTCTTGCTGAGGTACCAACCTCAGAAAACCCAAAATGAAGTGCTCATTGACAGCAGCGATGCTGCTGCAGTATGAGACTGCAGTGCACATGATCCAGTGGGAAGAGAATGTGCATCACCACACCTAGAGGACTACCTTGGACCACATCCCTGTTACTGAACAGGATGTGCACAGATGTTACTTAAGCAGGACAGCTGCAATGAAGTATGAAAGGCAGTGCCAGCAGGGGAGCACCATTGCAGTATGGGGCTGTAAAAAGGGACAGCAGCACATGATGCACAGGGGTGAAGGCTGAGGAGTGGGCAGCCCAGGTGACTTGCACCTTCTGCTGCAGGGGAAATAAAAGAAAGCCTACACTAGAGCAGGTGAGTCTCATGGAAGAAAACATATGCTGAACCTGATTAGCAGTGGCATGGGTGGGTGGTATTCAAAGCACCCCAGCTTTCATCAGTAATAACATTCAGAAGGAGGTGGAGGTGTGGGAAAGAACAGGATTAAAAAACATACATTACCATGTGTCAAATCACTGGAGTCATCTTCTGTGAACAGCTTATCAGGAAAAACAGTGGGATCTGGAAGAGGAGAGCTACCGTGCAAGAGGCTGGCATCACTACATGTCTCTACATTAGAAGACCACTGTGCATTTCCAGATTTGGAAGTTGTTGGAGGTTTTGGATCACATCCAGACTGCTTTGTTGCCGCCCCAAGATACGTATCTAGAAGAGAGATTTCATTAGTGTGAGCACAGTTGTGCAAGGCCTCAAACCACGCCATCACTGTACATTGCCAATATGGTGACTACTGCTGCATACCTGCAGCTATAGGGGACAGAAAAATATGTAATTGCAGCTACAAGAAACGTGCTGGAATGGGTCAAGCCTAGAGACAGAGGGCTTCCTGTGCTGCACAGTCACGGCAGAATCTGGGGATCTCTAACAAAACTGATCTCCCTTCCCACTCTTCTCCTGCTCCTGAGCACCACAGACTGCTGAGGTTATGGGGCAGGAACTGCTCTGTGCTCACCACCCACCTCTGAATGTCCCACAGGTGAGTGTGGATGCATCCAGGGCCCTGCTATTTTCCCTGCCTGCATGCCCAGGGTAAGTGTAAGCTGCTTCTCATTTGCTGCTCACCCGCCCACAGGGGAACCATTCCAGACTTGCCACAGGCATAGCCTAGGCCCCCAGTCTTAAAACATGTTGCCTAAATGCCCTGGCACAATGCAGATGGTGATGGACACCTTACCAGAGCTTCTAGTTAAACAGGGGAAACTGTGTACCAGGAGTTACAGAAATCTGGAAATGGCAGTGATAGATTTTTCCAGTAGTGCCCCAGAGACGGATACTTCTCTACCACAGAAAGAAAGGTGACAACTGTTTTCGTAATGTTACAGGGCAGGAAGGATTATACAAAAACTAACAAAGGCAGACAGAGCCGTGTCCTCTTACCTGCCCAGCTGCTGGCTGTCCTGGGAGCCCAGCACAGCTGCAAGAGCAGCATATGCAGCCAACAACCCACAGGAGAGTGAATTTCATTTCAGTGCCCAGATGAATAACATGCTTTGTAAAGTGTTGAGCATTTACCAGCTCCAAAGTGAGGCCTCGGCTCTGTTACAATATGGCCATTTCCTTCAGAGCTGAGTATTAGTGACCTTTAATATATTTTGGCCACAGCTGTTGATATGAACCCATGAAATACATAGCAGGTAAAAAGTAAAATCAACATTGTTACTGGAAAGAAAAAAGTACTGGGATGTCTGAACTTACAGATTTAGAGCTGAAGGCAAGAATGTAAGTCTGGTTACACTAGGAAATCACACAAATTCGTAATTTTGTGCCTGCCCCTACTGTTTCTCTTAGCAAACTTTGTTAACTGGTTTTCTGAACCTCAGGTGATTTTGCCAAAGCAGGATCACTGAGGGATCAGATTTTAATGGATTTTTTCCCTACCATAACTACTATTACAACTAATGATTTGGACCCATAGGGATTAAATAAATGACAAATGTATGTACTTATTCCAAAACAAACTAAATTTTTAATGGAGTACAGTTGGCAGGCAAACCACAACTTGGGGAGGGGGCTGGGAAGCCAACTGCATTGCCCACACTAATGGGAAGCAACAGGAGCAGTTATAGGAAATACTTTGCAATATTTAATAGTATGATGTAAAGTGCATGTAGTATGACACATAAAAGCATGGATAGCTGAACTATTACCAAGGCTACAAGCAAGGGGACAACAGATTTGCTTTCAAACCATTTATTCTCTACTAATGAATGTAATGAACCTAATTACAGTAACAAAGAAAGTGGAACGGATTTCTTATGAGACCATGCAATCTTCCTGAGATGTTGCTACCACTAAAGGGTGGTAACCAAATTGCCTTTCCTATTATTAAATTGGAATTGGAAATCCTACTACATCCATGCTACACAGGATTGACTGTTACCATGGAAAGAGCCATGAACAGCTGTTGTTGAAGCATCCCTTTCCAAGCTTTGCTTCTTCCCATCATGCAGAATGAGCCCCAAGTACAGACTCCCAGCTACTGCTGGATTTGCTTGATGCTCTAGAAGTTTTCTGCATTTTTTTATCTTGATGCCCATCTTAGGAAAATTTCCATTTGAATCTGCACTGTTATCTGCTGAATTCCAGCTTTCTTACTTCCCAAATGAAGAAGACAACATCCTTTGTCCCTTCACTGTAAGTAAAAGTTGGCTTTAAAGAGGTCAGCTTGCTCCTAATCTTTTTTTACACATCATAACCTGAAAAATTAACCCCAATAGGAAACCTGTCATACCTAACAATGAAATGTCTCTGGCTAAACCACCTTCCTTGATGGATTCCTTGATGATTAGAGAATCCTCATGCATCTTCTTGGAAGAAAGGAGATCAGTCTGGCTTGCTGGTATTCTGTCCAAATACTTCAAGTGGGGAATGAGTTTTTTTACTTCTGCTCTGTAATTATAATCTGTTTCCTGGAGAAATTAAGAAAGTGGTCAGTTTATTTAACAGTCTGTGGACTTCCAGTAGCACAGTACTGTTCAATTTGTATGACTGCCATATAACTTGAAATGCTCCTCACGTAATTTCTACTTGAATTGATCATGAAAATGTCCTGAGCAATGCAAAGACATGGCCTTCAGCAATGCAAAGACATGGCCTTCACCCAAAGGCTCCTTTGCTGTTTACCTACCAATGACTTTGTCATTTATCTTCGTTACATTATGTATAATGTGCAAAAGCATAGAAGGCCACTGATGCCCATGGAAAGCCTGGGCACACTCAGCATTCAGCCAATCTATCCCCCTGCTTTTGTGATTCTCTGGTGGTTGCATCAATACTCAGGTGACAGGAAGACTTGAAAATAGGTTATGAGTGTTGCTACACCTGCTGATAGAAAAAGAAAGAACATTTCCATGGACTGTGTTTTTAGGCACACAGTAAAAAAACATATAAAGCAAGAGTGCACTGCAAGTGGCAGGATACAAATGGACAGCTACCTACCAATCAATTGCTTCACTGAGGCAAATCTTATGCTTTTCAGGACATTTCATGTAATGTTAGAAATCCCCCCAAAGTTGAGTCCTTATTTAATACACAGTGGTCACAAAAAAACCTTTCTGTGGGACCCAGCTGGCTGGATGCTCCCTCCCTCTGCACAATGCAGCACTGATGCTGGCAGAGTAAAGTAAATGTAAAGTAAAATGCCAAGTAAAATGTTTTAGTTGCTGTTAAGAGGCAGACACTAATTTTCTCGAGCTAAGTCTTTAATCTTAATTTAGAAAATGAGTCAACCATTCTCAGCTACAGCCAATTTCCAGCCATGTCCTGTTGGAGAAAAGAATCATGTTACGCTCATGTTACATTACAGCAACAGAGGCTGCAGAATTTATCATCAGGTTGTTGCTCTTGGTTTAGATAACAGGGGAAGATGAACTCATCTGAAAATCAAATTACAAGGAGCAAACAGGCCCTCTGAAGAAAGAGCAGTAAATTTAGCTGGACCATTCTGTAGATTAAAAGTAAATAAATAGGAGAGCTTTTACAGACCTTTAGCAAAGGCCAGACTACAAGAAGGAGCTTGAGGAATTAGAGCTGGCCATTGAGGGCACACCAAAGTAAGCCCACATCTACTCTTTTCTATACACCAAAAAAAAAAAGTGCAAACATCCATTGAAGTCAAGAAAGCAACAAAGTCCATGGAGAAGCTCTCAGCAGCCAAGGGCAGGCCCCCCTTTGTAACTACCTGAGGGCAAAGCAGCTTCCCAACACAGACACCGGGTGGGAGACTACAGCAAACTCACAGTCTGCCTCTGCTACAACTCAGAGTAAAATACACTAACGTGCTGACTCCCCCAACAAATTCTGCCTGACATTTGAATATAACTATTGTAAGGACTTAAGGATCACAGTTGCCTGTCTCAAACACTGTAAGGGCCACAGAAGGACTTTGCCATGAGACAAACACAGAATGGAGAGACAGGATGGCATTAACTCCAGGGCAAGGTGAGATCTGGTTGGCACATTGTGGATAATGCATCTGTACAATAATTCGTCCTGCAACAAACTGTGCAAAAAAGCAACTGTTCACACACATCACCAGTCAAACAAAGATCACTCCAAGTTATGGGATAGATGGCATCTGAATGACCACTGAAGCCCCCCCAGATATTCCTCTGTGGATATGAGGAACATGGACTGTAGAGAAGATAAAGGTGGTACTATTGGCTGGGTATTATCTCAGACCTAGGGGGAGGTTAACAAAGCCAGGGAGAAGAATGTATCACTGACCATGGACATAAAAAATGCAGAATTTACAGGCTACAAGGAAAGACAAATCAGCAACTATGCTGAAATCAGCTACCACTGGGTAAAAGGTAATTCTGACAGGAGGAGATCATGATCACTGACTCAAAAGAAAAGAAAGACTGACCATGTGGACTAATCAGCATTAGAGGCAAGAGAGAATCATTTCACCAATAGCGTAAGACAACTGTGTAGCCAATGAGCATGAATTCCTTTGTTTGCTAAAAGGTATAGAGTGAAAAGTTTTGAACGATCTTGGGACCCCACCACCAAGAAACCCAGGGTGAAGAAGGATCAACAGGGATGCCACAGGATCCATAGGTGGTGACAATATTTTTCTTTCTCTTCTCTTCTCTTTTATATTTCTTTCTATCTCTATACCTCACATTTACTGTTAAATAAAATTGGTGTAACTGACTTCAGCATAAGATTTGCACCATAATTCAGGCAGAGGCACCTCTCACTAATCAGATCTTGGCACCTACGTGCACAGGAGTAGAGACAGCCATTCTGTGTTCAGAAGAACAGTAGGGCACACCACCACATACTACTGCTCTTTGTAGTTCCATTGTGTGACAATATGCAGAGCATCCCAAGGACTGATTTCCTCACCTGAACAAGCCATGGGATATCTGATATTTCTCCATTACAAGTACACTTAAGGACAGAAGATGCCAAATCCTCCAAAAATCCCACTTTCATTGAGCAGGAATGATGAAGGAGCAGAATCAGACTCTCTGTGCTGTTAGGATACACTGTACCATTTCCATGGTAGGAAGCTATGATAGGAAGTTTCAGTAGCTGCATTTATCTCCATGGGAGTGGAAAGAGTAAGCAGGCAGTGCTTCCTTACTGCAGGAATATGTTTTTTCCTCTCATGGTCGCATCTTCCATAAGGCAGAAATGTTGATGGAGAAATCCCTTAAGTACAATTCCACCAGTTCAAACCAGAAAGGCAAATATATAATATTTTCTTTTGAATTCTAGAGAGGAAAATTATGATAGCTAAAGAGCTACTTTCCGTGGCCCATTTTGCTGAGAAATACAGTCAAGCCAACAATTACAGCTGAAAAACACTATTAACTCATATATCTAAGAAGTGCCAAGATTTAAAATACACACATCTATTGCATGATTGAGTTTTACTGTTAGCACCTGTTTTCAAGTTTAAGTCCAGGAAAAATATCAACCCCAAACTTTTAGGCAAATTAACAGCATGAGCATGACTACTTTAGAATACACAGGAAAGCTATGGAATATGCCACAGTGGGCTAACAGCATCAGCTCTCATTTCTGAACCCTGCATTATCAGGTGTTTACGGTGCCATTGGGAATTGCACCACCTTAGTGAGACCTGTGTTTTACATAACTTTGTGTCTGTGCATAGGCCTATGACCTTCCAAGAGACCTGGATAGCAATATATTGGCATTTTAATATCCCAAGAACACTTTTTTTAAGAAGCAGAAGAAAGCTAAAGAAAGTAATACGGCTCTGAGACTGTTCATGTAGAATTAGGTCTCCCTTGCTTTGCTTGTTGAGTGCTCTGAAACCCAAATCAGATCATGTATTACTGTGTTCTCATCTTTGTGACACAGAAGCTTTCTCATGACTTCAACAAAATACCTCAGCAGAGTTATTCTGACCTTTCAGTACAAAAGAGGTGAATGACTGTATTTTGTATCTTCAGCTTTCTCTGAAGGACTTTTTGATCATTTGATTTTAAGACTTCAGGGGAAAGGTAACAAGCAGTTCCAACATTACAGCTTTTCCTAGTTACCTCAAACACTGTTTTTCTGAGGGCTCAACTTCTGAGTGTGATGGTGTTGGAGCACTTGCTTTTGGACTGGAGTGCCTCCAAAAGAAATGCAAATACCTCAAAATCAGGTATCTAATCAAAGAATTGCAGAACGGTTGTGGTTAAAAGTGACTTCTTAAGATCACCTAATCTAACTCCTCTGCTAAAGCAGGTTCACTTGGAGCAGATTGCATAGGATTGCATCCAGGTGCGTTTTGGGTATCTCCAGGGAAGGAGATTCCACAGCCTCTCTGGGAAGCCTCTCCCAGTGTTCATAATCCAAGAAAAGAAGTTTTTCCTCATATTGATGGGAAACAGGCCCAAGTCTTTACCAGCACTCTTGTATTTCACTTGTGGTCATTTTGGAGACCATACCCATGAGACCAGAAAATCAACAGAAATTAAAAGTGGGAAACGCATCCCATGTTATCATTTAGAATGATGCAATAGGAAGATGCAGAAATGTTTCTCATTTCCTACTCACAGTAAAAAGTACTGGCAAAAAAATTAACACAATATGTGCAAACCCAGTCCTCACCTCTGCAGATTCGGCATTTGGCTTCAGGCAAATAAGGTTGCCCTCCACTGTCAGGTGGCTTAGCTTGCAACAAAGTCGTAGGTACTGCATCTGGTTGATGTCCTCAATGTTGTTCCCTTCCAGGTCCAAAACCTCCAGGTGATCCAGCCAGGACAGCTGGCTCAGGTCAGAGATATTGTTGTAAGCAATGTAGAGTTCCTCAGCAGAAGTAAACAGAATAAACATGTAAACCACAGGCTTGCACAAGTAACACTCAAGCTTTGCAAAATGCTTTCTAATAATTACAATACTAAATGTCACAGGATGAAACTAGCAAGGAAGTGAACATTTTTAAAGTTTGGCTGTTGCAGCCTTAAATAACAAGTGCTAATTTAGGCATATGATGCTTTAGGCATACTCAGGATCAGACCTGAAGGTTACTGCTCATTTAAAAAAGCTATATTGTAGCATCTTTTAAACTAACACAGGCAATTCAAGGCATCAGACCAAAGCCAGTCAGAAAAGCAAAGGGTGAGAAGAACAAAGACTAGAAGTAAAGAATATAAACTGAATCTAGTTTTGAGATTGTCATTTGGCAGGACACATGTATACTTACTTTTAGAGAACTGAAGGAAGAGATCCCATCTAAATCTGAGAGCCCACACCGAACCATCCACAGGATGCAGAGATGGGACAACGAGGTTCCAAGATCCCTTATAAAAAAACATTTCAAGCCCTATTTGAATAAGTGAAAAAACTCAAGACTTGCTTTCTTTTTCCTAAGACTAGGCCGCTGCTACTTCCTTCAAATCTCACACGGTTTACAAGAAATGTCACTAAAAATACTCACCCACAAAGGCAGGCAATAAAATTATACCCCTCTGTACTTAACCCACTGTAATCTTTGTTCATGTACGACAACTTGTCACCCCAGTTCTGTTCGATTAAGATTATTCCAATTGCCATCATGGCAATTCTGCCATAAATCACAGGCAATTGCTAAGAATTAAGTGGGGTTTTCTTATGCTGGCATCACTGGCTGTACACATATAACCCCAATTAACATATCTGAGCTGACTGCACAGTCAATCTCACTCTGGCCCTCTTATGGAGTTACCTCTCTTCTGATTTTGCAGTTGAAAGGGATAACACTCTTGCCAAATAACATTTTTTGAATCAGCAGAAAATTATAATCCTTTCT
This sequence comes from Entomyzon cyanotis, assembly GCA_024500445.1. Taxonomy (NCBI): domain Eukaryota; kingdom Metazoa; phylum Chordata; class Aves; order Passeriformes; family Meliphagidae; genus Entomyzon; species Entomyzon cyanotis. The sequence goes on along the minus strand of JAKEPQ010001030.1, from coordinate 44,643,354 downwards.
ATCCCATTTTCCTGCCCTTTAGGTTTAACAAAATATAAAGAAGGGATCATTTACATGAACTTTAAACTTTCTGGTTGTAACCCAGAAAATCACACACCTGCTCAAGTCCACGCATATGTAATGTCCCACTGACGTTACAACGTGCAGTATAAAGATAATGCAAAAAAGGGTGGCAAATCAAACTTGGGGCATAATCACCTGCCGTCTTTGGTAACATTAAGCTGCATAAAGCCACTACTCTAATATAAACAAAACACAACACTTTATCAAATCCCAAGCCAACTAAGAGCTCCAAATTCTCTACTGTAGTCATGCTATCAAAGTATCTGAATAATAAAGAACTAAACAGTGGGTAACTAAACACAGGGACAGTTGATCTGAGGAGGTAGAGACTAGCATGGAGTTCACAGAAACACAGTAATGATTGCTTTGGAAGGAAAGTCATCTTGTCTAACAGCCATACTCAAGCAGGGCCAGTTTCTCAGGATCACATAAAAAGCTAAAATAGTGCTTAAATGGAGATTATTTGACTTCAGAATTGTGGATTAGCAATCTCTCACAGTATCTGTTCTTATAATACACATTACAGTAAGTTTCCTACAGAAAATTGCAGAACACAGAAGTCATGGGGTCCCTTGTGATCTTGAAATAAAAGTAACAGTTCTTGTACTCATATCTTCTCTTTGTGGATGACTGCGAACAAGACCAGCTGTGCATTGCCCTCTGAGAGTCTCATGCAGCTTTGATACAGCTTTGCAGCAAACCCCCGGCAATCAAACTGCCTGTTTCAGGGATACTGGGCACCCCGCCAGTCCAGAAGGTCAGGAAGGAGTGCTTTTATGAGTGGGGATAGACATATTCTTATCTGTATTTTTTGTTGTTTCTCTACCATCTGCATACTTGGGAAGGGCCATGTCAAGAAAAAGGAGACTGCATAAGGCCAAATAAAGGATGGGTACAAGGAAAAATATCCCCAGATGCCTCTCTTCTGTGATGTGCCAAATACAGGGTAGAATAGGAGTTCCTAGGTGCAATTGGGCGTTTTCATCCGTCTGCCTTCTAGGGACTGGTATGTCCATGGACATCATTCAGACCTCTCTCACTTCATCCATCTTCTACCACTGCAGGGGCCACAGGCATTGGGTGCCTCCAATCACCCCTTCCCTGGATGCTGCCCATTTAAGTAAGCTCACAATGGATACACCATACAATGTGTTTATGTAACATTTTATATCTTCTGAGGTACAAACAGTGCAGCTGACTCAATGGCCAGAACTAAGCAGAAAAGAAATATCTCAATCTCATGACACATCTCTTTCCATCTAAGGCTACTTTTCCATTGAGGAGAAAACCCTCACCTGATATGAACCACAACACCTCCACTGAATTTTGTGCACGCAGGCAGCTTGCCTCTAGTGACACGAGGATAAAGAAAGCCAAACCCACATCACCACATCCCCGGCCTTGCACAAGATCTTCCAGGGTCTATTTACATTGTGCGTATTTTCTAAATAAAACAAAAACTGGTTCTAAGGCTTCCTTAAGGAACAGATGCCTCCCAAAGTAATATTTACAGAAAATTTGTTATTAGATTTGCAAGCTGCATGCCTTTAATAAGAAAGAAATTAAATTACAAAACCAGAACCTACCATCAAGCAAGGCCAACACATCCATAAACACAAATATGGCATTAGGAATAATGTGAAGGGATTACACTGCTCATTTCATGACCTTCTTCAAGCACTGATGAGATTTTTGAAATTTTGGGCAATTTTGGTGCAGAATTTTCTCTTTTTTAAACCACTGAACATAGATAAAGGGAAGCAGTCACTCTCACTTTTTGTCATTGAAACAATGCTTCTGATAGATGCTCTGTTTATTAGGCCAGCAAAACTGAAGACAATCCTAACCTGATTACATATGGCAGAGTAAGATATAGTTAATAGACTTTATTTCCACTTTTTCTTTGTCTTGAATTTTCTAACTCAAGTGTTTTTGCCACAGGAGATTGCAGTAATATGCTTGTTCCTAATGTTTCTCTGTCAATATAATGCCAAAGCAAAGCAAAGGACTAATTCCCAAGCAATTTTTACTCAGGGCCCCAAGAACAAAGTTATTCCCTGTAGTCCTTGATCATTCTATGCATTTGTGGAAGCAGTTTCCTTCTCCTACTCAGTGGTCTAAGACTTCCAGAGTTAAATCTTATTTCTCTTTGTGTGTTGCAGTTTTCTGTTCCCAAGCTGACTATGGCTAAAGCCAGTACACACAGACAGGGTCAGTTCCCTACTCACACCTTTTCCTGTGGCATGCATGACACACATCCACTATGAATTATTAGCTAACAAGTCCTTAAAGCATTCTCCTGCTGTGGACACCTTCAGAAGAAGACTCTAACAGAAATGACTTCTAAAGCCTACTTAACTTACTCTTCACAATTTGTGTTGTCAAGTTTAGTCTCAAATCCATTCAGTTTCATTCGTGGATTGCAGCTCTGCCTCTCCCACAGCTAACTGGCACAAGCCAGGAGTAGCACTTTCAAGGTTAATACTAATCAAAGCTGATTAGAATTTGTATTCCAGACAAAGGAATTAGGTTTTGCATCCTATGTCTTGGGTACTTGCAAAAGGCAGAACCACTGCACTCTTTGCAATGCAACCTAGTGTTTGATAACAAGGTCTTATTATTAAAAGAATGCTTAAATAGACACTTCAGAGGAGAAAAGAATATGGAAGCTAATGGGAAGTGGTTTCTTCTGAGGCTGAAGTTGGCTGTCCCAAAGCTCATCTTTTAACTCATGAAACAAAGCAGTAATTAAGCATGAACTTCATGGCACTGTTTGGTATGACTTGTCCCACTTTAGCTTTTTATTTCAGGGAAGGGCGTTAGCAGCCCAAAAGTATCTTCTCCTATCCGTCAAGATGGGTACTCCAGCTCTTATGAAGAGGACATGACTGCCATATCTCCTACCCTGCTAATGCAGAGGGAGGCAGTGAGAAGAAGAGGCAAAAGCACATTTTCCCCTCCAGGCCCTAATGCAGAACCAAATTCCTCTCACTGACACTGGGGTCATGCTAGCTGCTAGAGGAGCCTAAAATTCTGGATCATGCAGTCACATTTTGGCCCTGCAGATCTTTACTCCTGCATCTGTAATGAGTCATCTCCTGTCAGAGATGTTATCACAACAAAGTACATCTGCAAACATTTTATTCAGTAACTAACAAAATGAGTCTTTTGGAAGCCGCATGACTCATGCTGCAGCATCAGAGAAAATTCCCTTGTTAATTACTATAGAGGTAATTGCCCTTGAGAGCATGGCTGCTGTAAGGTGAAACAGCCACGTAACTCAAAGCGAGCTGCTCCTGACAACTGCACGCACCTGAATTTCTGAAAATTCTTCTGAAATATTTTGGCTGGTGAGAAGAGAACTTAAGAGCTTGCAAGAGATGGGAGTGTCTCCTCTGGGACCAGCTCTAGAGCATCTGGTACATCCACCTTGGAGAGGGTGAGAGCAAAGTGAGGAGCTGTTTAAGCACACATTACCACCATGGGCGTGCAAGTGTACACACAGGCATGTTTTCATTTATGTTAAGTGCAGAGATCAGCCCAAACTGGGGAGATGCATCTATTGACTTTTTAACAAGGAATGGAATTATTGGTAATCTGCACTCTGATAATGGTTTACTAGGGTAAACTATTTTAATATGATAACAAACTCCTAATAACAATTTATCAGGGTAGTAAGAGAAAATCTCCTATAATTATACATGTAGTGTAACAAAACACTTCCCCCAAAATAATCATTGACCAAGACTGAAATTAATGAGACACGTTAGAGACCAGGATTCTCCGGTATTTGGCATGCTAAAAACATACAGAAAATTACCGCACCTATTCAAAAGTAGGGGAGAGAGTAAAATTGAAAAGTTTGATAGCTGAAAGGAAAAAGATGAGGCATTGTACAAGGCTGGTGGCAATTACTCATATGCTGCAGCACAGGAGTGCTCCAGCAAACAATAAAGAGCATACAGAAGGAAAGAGAAGACACTATAGAGACAATATAGCTCCCATTAATATACACAATGAATAATCCCATTCCAGTTGAAAAGTGTCCTGTCCCAAGTGACATGGAAGCTGGGAACTTTAGAGGAAAGGCAAAGAATTAATAACCAAAGCCATTCTATATCCTGCTCACCCCTGCTATGGTTCATTCAAGACAGGTTAGAGGCAGAGAGGTGGAGCACGGGGTGGGAATGTGTATATCATAACCTCTGGTTGTGATAAACAGAGGATTACAGCCCCTGAAGCAGCCAAACCAGAGTCCTCCTGAGTAATTACTCCACATGTGCTCCTACGCACACGCTTGCCTGCCGAACACACACTGAATACCAGATCATGTTTTTGTATCCCAAAGAGCCAAGAAATTAATATAGACTCCTCTAGTTTCACTTTAACCCACAAATTTGCATTTATAATTGTTTTTGAGAAAATAATATTAATAAACTGAAGGGTTTGAAACCTGGGTTCCAGCTCTCTCCAAATAATTGCTGCAGGGATGGGAACTCATCAAACAGCTCTGTGATTCTGTGAGGGTCTTGGCAACCCTCCCCACTTGTGCACAACCATTTTGTATTTTTTCTCATGAAATCTGATGCTCTCGTCTTGTCATCACTCCCCAAGGCTGGGGAGAGAGCAGAGGGGCAACAAACTGTTTGGCTTACAGCACCTAATAACAAGTTTGAGAAATAATGTGTTCTTCCATTAATCCAACATCCTTGTTCTTCAGGGACTGATTTGCTCCAGCCAAATTTTTGCTGGATGAATATCAGACCTAGAGAGCCAAATCCTACTCTTGGTTTCACCACAATAAATCCTGAATAGTTCCACTGAGCTCAAGCTACCCAGTAAACACAACAGCACAACCCTGAACACATTCATCAGTTCGAACCCCATTGTTTCTTCTTGGAGTTTTTTTTGAATCATTTGCCTAGAAATAAAGCACTAAATCCATGGAACTTGCAAACAGTATCTCAAAGCACACCTGCATCTGTTGAGAAATCTTCAGAAGCAATACATCTAAGATAGCCATTGATGCAGACTTTATTTATTTTAAAGATCACTCTGAAAATGAATGCACTGGCAATTAGAGAAATTTGGATTGTAAGAGAGTGACCAAACTACAGCCTTACCAAAAAAAGAAATAAAAGAATCCTATCTCTGAGCTACAGAAATCAAATGGAATTTATCAAGCCACACTATGATAACATAGCTGTGGTCCATGTCAGCACACAATGGTTTAGTTGTACAGATAATTCTGACATCTGAAACAAAAACTTTTAAAGTCTGAATGTTATTAAATCAGTAACATATGTTCTAATAGGAAGCTTACATAATAGTTTCATTGTGTTCTCAAATACTGTATTCAAAATTGTAGAACTGATTGTATGCATGTGTTCCTCATACTTGATCAAATCCGTGACACAGCCCCCAACTCTGCAAGCAGTGCTGAGGCCACATCCTGATTGTCCCTGCAGTGTCCTTTCAGAGTTGAACAAATGTCATGTGAATGTGAAGGCCTGACTTGCTTTGCAGCATTGCAGTCTTTGCTGGTTTTATATTCACTCTTCCAAATTCAAGTAGCAATATGCTGAAAACTGTTGGCTTGGTTCTCCTCTGTCTCACATCTTACATCGCCATGACACACAGGTTGCCTTTAGCATCTTATGCTCCCTTGTGCCAGTGTGAGCCACAGCCCAAGGTGCAAGATAACAAGGATCGTCTCTCATCTCTTGCTGCCAGAAGGCCACTTTTAGGCTGAAATACCATGGAAATGTAGCACCTAATAACCTGGCCTCATTCTGCTTTCTGAACTGTGCAGCTTTTCAACAGAAAGAGCTCCTAATTCTGTTGAGACATGTTGGAGACTTCAAACCAAAAAGAGAGCTTGCTAGGCAATTCTTAAACACATCAGAGGAAGGCTAGTGTGTTTTAGGCGGAACAGAAAGCATGCATTTGCCAATGTCTTCTCAAATAAAAATTGTGTCCATGAAATTATATTTTCATAATTCCCTTGTGCGAACAGAAAGTTATGGTTGCCAAAGGTCTTTCCAGTAGCATATCTCTGCTGTCCCAAATTTTTGAGGCAACCTTACTATGAATAAGAAGCTGTTTTCAAAATGGGCTGCAGTGCTAATGCCCCTGGCAATATTTCTCCCAACAGACAGATTTCACTATTTTATTCCAGGATTTTGTGTGGGTTTTTTGTTGGTTGGTTGCTTGTGTGTGTTAAGTTCCAAGTTTGGAAAGGGGCAAAGATCTCATCTATTGCTTTTTTTAGCTGTGGATCTCTGCTGAACACTTCACTGACAGCAAAATGGATGTCTGAGAGGAAATGCAACTCCCTGGTGCTGCACCAGGGGTAAATAAATCAGGGAGAGCATTCAAGGCTTCACACATCATCCAGCCTGTGACTCTGCCTGTTCATCTTTGTTATGCCAAAGGGAGAGACACCTGCCACAGCTTTTGTAGACCTACTAAGGCAAATTACAATTCTCAAGGAGCCACATGCTTTTGGCCAGCACAGTCTCTAAAGCAAAAGCCTAAAAACAAGGACAGGAGACTACATGGCTACAGCAGCCAAAACCACAAACTGTCCAAGACAGTTTGGCTGTTTTCCAGGATTGGAGCCAGAGACCACACTGGTGGTCCTGATAAAAGTACTTGAGCTCTGCCATGGACACATCTGAGGCAACACTTCCACCAGAGACACTGCATAAAAATCCTTGTTGCACTAACACCAGTGCCCACTGTCCCCTGCCTCTCCCTCCAGTGCTGGCAGGCAAGGATGGCATCTGGATACAGGAAATGAAAACAGATGAAGAACCCAAACCAAATGAGATACATCTCTGGGCTATTCCTGATTTATAACTTCTTCACTTGTCATTGTCGCTTCTCATTGCCTCATTGAAACCACTGTAGCAACTGCAATATTACATCAAGTGCTATGTTACTTGCAAGAACTTTATTTTCCATGTCAGATTATACCTCATTTAAACAAAAAGTGCTTTGTGAGAGCAACAAGAGAGAGGTATTTGTAAGCAAAATGGAGTGCTGATACACACACTTCTGTAACTAGTCATACTTGTGCTTAAGGTAACCCAGATGCTTACTTCTTTTAAAGTTAATATACATGAAATGTAGCTTTAATTTCAAGTGCTCTCATTTTCAGTTGCTGTCAAAAAAACCTAGAGCAGAATAATGGGCTTGATCAACGCTAATGGAGTCAGGAACAGCAATTCCTTAACACACGAATATACAACATACGTGGGAAGGATAACGCAATTTTGTGTTAATTTCCTTTTGATCATTAAAACTACTTGTCAGCTTAGTTACTGCTAAAGCATTCTCACAGTGAAAGAACAGTTGCTTTAACTCAGCTCTTGCAATCTGAAAGGAGTAGAGGTTGCCAAAGTGTGGTCCTGTGGAACGAGACTTGCCCCTGACTACTCTTTTTCCACCCTACTTCAGCTCCCACCCTTGGCATAAAGATGCAACCAGGAGAAACTGTAGAAACCAAACATACCATGGCTGCATCCCACTGGGTGCAGTACATCTTCCACAAGACCAAGTGAATTTTCAAGTAGGAAAAAGCTGAGACACACAGTAAATAAAACTCTCACACCCACAGATCCATTGCCCCTCAATTTAGCCCCAGAGCTACTGACAGTTCCTACAGCTTTGGCAATTGTTCATTCTGGCTGTTGAAAGCTTACATATTAAAAAAAAAAAAAAAAAAGGATAATGAAACTGTGGTTACAGAATGAGTTACTTACATGGAAGAACTGAATCCCACAGTGCTTTGAAATTTCCTGCATAAATAACTTTTCAGTCTCCCACATGTTGTGTGCCTGTTTCACAGTATGTTCCAGGTCAGAGCTTTGGCAGAGTAAGACAGATATATTCCAACTTTGCTTTAATACAGATTTCATCCTTCAAAATCAACACTTGAAGCTTCTAATGCTGCAGGGTAAGCAGAAGGAATATACTGTAAAAGATCTAAATCATCTGACAGATTCAGTGGTGTTAAGACACATACCACAGGGGAAAAAAAAAAGAAAAAAAAAGAAAAGAAGTCCCTGAAATGCCTTTTTTTGTGTACCAGAAAAACTGGAATTCTAGATTAATTGACCACACTACTAGAGAATTGGATCAGCTTGGAGTAGCTATTCAATTTTTGTCATGGTAACGGCTGTAGAGTTTCCACTGGAAAAAAAAAAACCAACTTGAATATTGCAGAAATGGGTTGATAGGAAAACCTAGAGAGAAAATGTTATTTAAAGGGTTTTAGTCTGAATGTACAATGGTGAAAATCCAGGTTCTTGTGAATCTTTAGATCAGGCACATTTGTATGACACTAACGATTTTCTCCTGTGGCTCATGGTCATTCCTACTTTGTAACTTTTCCTTTCTTTCTTTTTTTTTTTTTTAATCTGTGAAGAAATATCTTATAAGAAAACAAAAAATACAGAAGCTTGCAAGAAACAGACACAGGTACAATTCGGACCTGTGAATGGCAGTTGATCTTTTCCAAATTCCTTTCCTCTCTCAGCCTCTAATGTACACTCCAGATCTGGCGTGGCAGATTTGTCTCTGTATGTCCTGAGTAGAGAATTCTTCCTTAAACTATAGCTTCAAGTGAGATTTTCTCTGCTCACACTGGCCTCCAGATGCTGTTTTACAACAAACAAACAAGATGCAGAAAGGAAGCTTGGGGGACCTCAAAGCCCATCACAGGACTACTGCGGCAGATGAGACCTTACAGATTTCCATATTGAGGGTGTTACTTCAAGGCAGAGGCTCGGCATTTCCTTCACAGCACACCAGTAAACATCCCCAATCTGGTGCAGGTGTATTAACTGGATGTAGAGCATCCTGACTTCCCTTTTGAGGCAACTGTAGGTGCAACACAAAGCAAAGTAAACCAAACCTCTGTGAGTTCTTGTCTATGGTGAGATGAAATGGCAGAAAGTAGAGTTGTAGGATTGTGAGGCTGATGAAGTTCAAACCAGGAGATGACACAAATGGTCTTTCAAACACACAGTCTTTCATAAAGCTTCTGTCACCAAAAGTGTAGGTGGTAGGTTTCATTATCAGACCTTTGTGTTTCAGGTTCTCATCCCCACAAGAAGAACACATGGTGCAGCTTACAGCAAAGGGTGAAGAATGTGCACCTGCTGATGAAATCACAGCTTCACCTCCTAACACACAAAGGCATTTAAGTATTTCCTCCTGGAGCTATTGATCCAGGTGTTGATGCATCTGAGATATCTGATACATCCTTTAAAGATCTCAGGATAGAAGGATAAAATTTTGCCACACAGCAAATCAGAAACATAGCTAGAGAAAAAGAAGTGTGCACATATTTTAGGGGAAAAACAGCAACAGGCCATTTGTGTGCAGCAATGTGTCTATAGAAAATAAGAACAAATAAATCAACTCCTGTGTGGAGAATATTCTATAGAAATTAAATCATGAAACTGATTATACACTGAAATTCTATTTCTTCATTTTTTAAAATTTTATCGCTTGGTAGTTATCAACTGACAAATACAACCACCAGCCTAATTTCCCCTCCAGCCTGATTCCTTCCCTCTTTTAAAATCAGCAGTTACCTGACATTCCAAGAACACATTTTCCCACTGAGCATAATTATTTTCAATTTTAAAAAAAATCAAACAAGCTGCGGAGAGGCAATTCCCTTGTAGGAGAGAATCAAAACAACCTACAAACCCATTAATGCTGATTATTTTCTTATCTCCATGAAGACAATCCTTTCACAGCTGGATACCGCTCAGGAGGGGAGGCACCCAGCTTGAGCTGTTTTTGTGTTATTGTGCCAGAATTAAATTCCTCTAAGGATCCAGACATCTGTGACTCTGGTGTGGGAAACCTAGGGTTGAACCACTAAAGAAACCCCCGTCTGACTGTGTGAGTGTGGGGTGTGCAGGGAGCCACGGGGGCACCCATGGGGTCACTGGAGCTGCCTGCTGTGAAGGGGCTTTGGTCCCAGCAGTGAAATCTGGAGTGGGGGGAGTGTGACTGACAGAATGGCTCCTGAGTGGTCAGACAGGGAAGCTTCCTGAACAGTTCCACTAGCAATGGGCTAATTATTATTGCTTCCCAATCCTGTTCTTTAGTGTTTCTCACACCATGATTATGACCATTCTCTCTCATCATTGGCTAAAATGAATATTTAGGTGTAAATTTTCATAAGTGAGCCCTGACACTGACAGCTGAAACAGAGCAGCTGTAAACTGCCTAATACCCAAGCATGTAAGTTTGTATTTACTGGCAGAAAGCTAATTATTACCAACATTTTTATTTATCATATCCATCCAGAGCATGTAAGCAAGATCATGATACCGTTAGGCAAAGCCTTATATATTACTCATTCAAAAGACTGTGTCTGCTCAACAGTAATATATAAAATAAACAGCTGAGATGGAAAATATGGCACATTTATACAGATAACCCAAGATGCTGTAGAAGCAACAGCTAACCTGGGAACTGAGTTGTACTTTTTTTTTTAAGACCTGGTTGAGTTGGATGGGTGCAAAGCATGAGAAAGCATCCTGAGAGCAAAAGCCACCTTTTTCCAAATATACTCAAAGCGGAGTGTCTATTCAGATACTGGGCAGAGAAGGGGCACAATTCATTAATGGGCTTGTCTTACCTTGCAGGACACATTATCTATTACTTATTTACTTTGCTGTTTCCCTAGCCATGTTCATGGTGCAAAAGGTGTTGCTGTGGTCTATGATGATCCTCTTATGGTTTTCATGCCCTGCGTTGTATGGCAGTCACAAAATAGAAACATGATAGTGGTGCACCTAGGGGAAGAAACCTGCTGCCATGGAACTGCTCAGATGACAAGAAGAGCAGATCCCCTCTGCTCAATGAGGACACAGATGCACTGCACTCTCCCCACCAGCCCTGTCACAACCAGGAGACTCTTAAACCTGGAGCTGCAAGGGCAGGCCCTGCCCCATCATCCTCTTCCTTACAGGTACACCTGTCAGTCTGAAATAGAAGGCAGGGGAGCTTCAGCTAGAGAAGGCTTCAGAAAACGGAGTGCTGATGGCAAGAACCATGGAAAGACGCTGCAAGGCCACAAACTTGTTTTGGTGTCCTCCGTACTTGCTGCAGAATGGAGCCTGAGCCCCATCTGTGCATTTGTGCAAAAGAAGTTCAGCTTCCCTTGCTGGGGAATCAGCCTGTCAGACTCCCATCTGATACCTAAGATCACAAAGACACATTTTCTACTTTGGGCACCTGACCTGGTGCAATTAAACCAGAGGTCTACCCAGGACAGATAAGTGGTCAAAGCAATCAGATTTCCCTAGGGCCTAAAGCACACAGGCTGATTGTGCTTTTCTGAAAATAATCCACTCAACTAAAAGCAGCTGCATTTTTATCCCAAAATCATTACTTTTTATCAATAATATGAATATACTTTAAACCATCAGCTCTAAATAAAACTTGAGATCACAGCAATTTTTCTCAGGTTTGTAATACTTCCAGGAATTTGCAGGCACTAACACAGAGAAGACTCATTAATACAGAGATTAAGATTCAATTTAAGTGCTTTCCTAGTGGTCCTGGAAAGCACTCAAAGTCCTCAAAGAACATGTTCTTAAGATAGACTTCATAGCGACCTTAACTGCCGAAGAACTTTCAATCTGGCTACACAAAAGAATTAACAGGAACACTTCCTACAGAAACTAGCCTGCATTAGGAATTAAATACTTTCCCCATCCTGAAACGTGAATATGAAACTAAACAGTGATGCTCTGGGCACTAAAATAAGGGTATGAAGTGATTCACCCATTCCAAATCAGAGCAGGGGTTCTCTGATTGCATGTGTAAGAACAACCCAGAGCAAGAGCACCCTGATTCCTCCCTAAACACAGTAAGAAACTACTGTAATGCAAAAAAAAAAATCATCTGTTGACAAACATTTGCATTTGGAATGCAAACTGAATTGATTTTAGAAACTATTTGGGGATTTTAAATATCATAACAGCAAAGCTGATCCCTTTGCTTTCCTTTTAAAACCCTGCTGCTTTTACATGTGGTACCATTGTACCTATGTACACATTACTATGCATCAGATGTAGTAATCCAGTAATGGCAAAAGAATTGCAAAATTGCAAAAGAGACAGGAAAGGAATAAGGAAAAATTATGAGGAAAACAAGGCAAATTTATGGGACTGATGCCCCCACATTCCTCCCGTTTGAGGGAAAACTATCCACCAATACTTGGTGCCTAGACACAGTATCAGCAGTACATCAAATTTTGGGGTAATCAGTGTCATGGCTCAGTCTTATACAAGATGGTGTAACTTGATCCAGATCCAGCAAAGCAACTGGACCAATGTTCAGTTTTCAGCTTGTGAGCAATGCCACTGAAAGCAAACTTCTTGTGGCTTTAAAAACACATGATATTATATTTCTTTAAATTCTTCATTGGATAAGTACCAAGGAGTTATATTGCTAAGTTAAAATACCTAAAGATCCTGATTCAGGTTTCAAAAATACTTTAAAACATTACTTTAGAGCCCTTACCCTCAATTAAGAAAGAATTAGTTTGGCTCTGGTTTCTTATAGTCATAAAATGATCAGGAAAATCCTTACTCAAATCACTTGGCTCATATTTTCAGTTATTTTTTTCACAGCCAAGAGGGCCCAAAACATTTCAAAATGTGAATACAGAGATTCCTGTGTTGTTAGACTTGTCTCCAGGAGCTGGTGTTAAAAAAACAAAACAAAAACCTAAGGCTCATTAAAGCATAAGAATTGTTGATTTTGAATGTACTCTGCACCTTGTTCACTTGAACCTCTTGATGATTTTACTGATTGAAACAGACCAGGATTCCTTCCCTCCTGGTCTGGGAGATGCTTCTGCAATAGTGCAAGACCAATTTGAGAACTGCAGCAATGAAATGTTAACTCTCTCTGGATGAAGAAAATATTTTTTCCTTTCCCTATATCCTCCATACTCACTTTTGTCCCCACATTTTGCAGTCTCTGCGTTTCATCTCACTTAAAATATGACAATCTCTCTCTGTTACTAGCAGTTGCTTAAGAAGCCCTGGGAGCAGATCAGTCTTCCGCTGGCTACAGTGTGTAGTGCTGAATGGGAGGAAATGAACTTCAGCTGCTGAAATGGCTTCTGCTAGAAACTTATGGGAGGCAGGTCCCAAGATTCCCCTATCTGATTTTAAAGCCCTTTCGTAAAGATATCCATCTAAACATTTTAAAACAGATCTTTTCATTCATCCCTGAATTGAGAATAAAAGCAATCTGATAAAACAATACATAGGCTACTTGCCAAAACAGAAGTAGTAATTCATTGGCCTTGAAGTATAGTTCTTTTACTGGAAACATTACAAAAATGAAGACCATAGGCATCACAAAAAAAAAAAAAAAAAAAGAGGCAGATTTTAACAGGCACTCTTCAGAACAGGCTTGGTTTTTCATCCTCAATTATCAGTTCATAAATCTAGAATTTCTCAGTTGCTAGCAAATGAGTGAAGGTCACCAAACAAGCACATAATAAAGTTATTGTGATTTAGAAAATGAACAACAATATGAACTATTTCCTTTTCACAGTACACTGGATTTTCCATAGCCATTCTCCTTATCAAGGGGCCAGTAGAAAACCAAACCCCAGAAACAGCCAAAAAAGAAATTTCCTTTCAACCACCAAGATGCATTACATGTAAACAAACTTGGATATATTCTCCTTTTGGATTAAATCAAAGTTTCAAGCATTCAAAAGTAATGCAAGCTTTAGGAGGATTGGGGGGACCATGAATTTATAACTAAAGTAGCTCAACCACATTCCCCGTCAAAGGAATCAGAACTTCTTCGGGAACTACCAGGAGAAGCCAATATCCAAACTCACTCACCTAGCAAGCCTTGCTCTCCCATAGAAAACTGTAATACAAGAATACCTTGATTCCTCACTGCCAGAACGTGACACCTTTGATTTCCACTGAACAGTGCATGGCAATGCACACCTCAGCATCCTCACAACTCAAGTTCCTGTATGAGGTTGACAAGAATAAATGCCCCAAAAAACCCCCAGTAACTAAAGTCAGGATCACTAATCTTCATTTTGACATCTCCCTGTATCCTGTTTACTATCAGGTCAATTCTCCCATTTTCAAAATGAAAAAAAAGAAAAATAGAAAAACCAGTTTTAATTCCATTTAGCCTTAAAATAATTAGGTAATCCTACTCTGCAAGACAAAATGAAACAAAAACAAAGTGACAAAACACAGTTTCCCATCTTATTACCCACTCATTCATGGGTAATAAGATCATTCTTTTCTTCATAATGATTCACCAGAATGTTTTTTTCCCATAAAACAGAATGAAAAGGACGTCTGCTTTTAGCATCCCAAGTATATACAAAACACCCTCTATCTTTTTTTCTGCTTTTCTGTCCTTACCTTCTTTTCAGTAATAAACAAGCTAACCCTCCAGTTGGTCCTTACAAGACATTTCCCATTATCTGCTGCCCATTTTCAAATTATAACCACAATGATTCTGACCGTATGGCTGACAAAATCTGCAGGAATTACTTTCAGCAAGGAGGAACATTTTTTCCTGTCATCCTCAAAACCTCATTTGCAAGGGTTTGGTTGAATAAAACAAAACCATGACTTTTTGGACAGAATTCAAATATCCAGAATCTTAAGTCAGAAATAAGATTCTAAATTTTGCAGTAAATGGCAGCAACCTCTAGAATGGGAGCAGCTATGTTACATTAGGAATACCAGGGATCACTACTGCTGTGGCAGCAATGTTGCTCTAATGGGCACTGAATTGACATGATGCAGACATCCAAAAATAAAGTTCAAGTACAAGACTATGCTTGCATGGGATGTGCCCTTAAATGATCTGTGTTTATCAATTACAGGTTGTCAAAGACAGGAATTAATAAAGGAAAGCTACTGCTGTAACTATACTGACTGAGAGCTAACAGAGTCTTCTTCTTCCTTTACCTATTCCCTGACAATTGCATTTAACTGGCACACAGAAAGAGGAGCACTAGCTTCTCCTGGGGCTCGAGTGCCTGGGAATCATCAAAACATTAGACTTGATATCCAAGCCCAAACATATTTACATTAGAGTAGATAAAATCAAAAGTCAACTTGAGACCAAACATTCCCTACATCAAGAACCAGAAGGGTGTCACGTCAAAGAAAATGGTTGGCCAGAACTTTTCATGACAGAAGTTAGGGTCTCAGAATACAGAAGTGCAAAATCCTGCTAAAACCATGAGTCAAGCATGTTTAGTCAAGCCAAGCAGTTTAGTTTTCATGAACTGCATTCTTATGTTCAATACCAACAGAACTGATCAAAACTTTTCCATTGACACTGTTAAAGAGAATATGGATTTTTGATCAAACTAAAAACCACTTTTTAATTTTTTTCTTTTCTATATAATGAAGTATCTCTTAATATTGTCAAATTTTTTTTTCACCCACTACTTACTCCTCCATTGCAATAATGGAGCAATTTCATGCTTATGAAAACAGTCAGTTGCTACTTAAATAATTGCAGCTATGTAGAATCACCACTTTTACATGTTATGGATTAGAAGGTGGGAAAACCAAAATTTAGACTGCAGATACTTCATCTCATCACCAGAACAAGGGAAAATAAGATCAAAGTGTGACAACTGAGGTTCATTAGATACGTTAAAGAGACCGAGAAGAATTTGTTGCCATTTCTTATGAGGGAGCACGTTCCCTTTAAAAAGAATCGTCAAACCCACTGCTTTTCCTCCCATGTGTTTAGCAGATAGCCATACAAAGCCAGAGGGCAGCCCTGTTTAAAACAGGGCCTTTTACACAGCCCTGGTATGAACTGTATTTTTCCACTTTGCATGAATTAGCAAGGGTATACAGATATCATCACAGGAGAGAGAAGACAGCTCTGCCTCCTTATTGTGATTGTTTCACTTCTACCTTTCCAAACAGCCAGCTCCCCAGCTGTCTGGGAGAAAACGTGATGTTTTCAAGCAGCTCAGCAAGCCAGGGACATGCAGTCTTCAGAGCAGCTCTCATAAACCTGATTCCATTGACTTCAATAAAGCCCAAGTGATTTTCATCAGCTGAGGAACTGGTCTGACCTGTACAGAATAGGCTACTGTGCACAGTAAAAGCCCAAAGGCTGAAACACTGAAATCCAAGCAATTAGACATAGATAAGAGGGAAATTTTTAGTTCCTTTCAAATGTGCAACAAACTTCCATGGACTTCAGCATAGCAGGAACAGCAGGAACTTCCCTGGTGGCAAACTAGGGCTAATTCACTGGCACCATTGCAGCTACACTGATTTATTCCAGATCAGGTCCTGTCCTTAAACATACATGGTAGTGGAGCATATATTCATGACCTAACCCATTATCATAGCATGGAAGAATGGAAGGAATGAAAACAGCACAAATGAGGATCTTATCACTTAAATAAAATGGAGGGCTGTTATTCTTTATATGTAATTCATAGAATCATTTATTTCTTACCTCACAGACCCAAGCAAGCTATTGTTCAACTTCAGTTCTCTCAGATTGGGCAGATGCACACCTGTGGGAACAGAAGAAAGAATCACATTGCAAACCTAGGACTTGAGTGAAAGAAATGTATTAAAATTACAAGTTGAAACATCTAATTTTACATGCATTTCTTAGCTGTTTCTGCCAGAGCTGTGCTCGACATCTTCTAAGAAAATCAATGAGATTATTTCATTCAAAAAATATTTAATCCTTTGCATTTTTGAAACATATACGTATTGTCTGCATGACTACCCAATTATAATTTTTGAACCCCTCTCTGGAAATTCTGATATGGCACTTTTCCAGACAGACAACAAAAGAAACTGGCTTGATGGGTGTCTGTTTTCTTTGGTCTGGTTCCCCATCCTGATTGGCTATTAACTGAGTGATACTCTGCAGAGCTAAGGGATACTTTAGAGTATAGCATTCCATGACCTAATTAATGGCAAGTAGTGATGGTCTTACTGGATACACAGCCAAGTAAGACTTCTTCAAAATATAACTTTGAGTCAAACAACAAACACATAATGTTCCATGTCACAACATCATCTTTTATAGTTCACAGGTCCGCCAAATGGTACATTTTGCAAAGCACTGCTTTCGCCTTTCAATTTTCTGGATATGATCAATTGTTTACCATTGAATTGTACAAGTTTCATACCTATAAACCCCTCAGTATTCTGCAATGTATTCTGTTGTTATTACTTTAATTAATGCTTTTTTTTTCTATCCCTGACAGACATTTGCCTTTTTGGTTCACTCTAGAAGTATCTCTGAACCAAAATCATACAACAAATCCCTCCAAGCTACAGAATAATTTAGACATAAGCTCAAGTCTCAGAAACCATTTCTAATTGACAGTAGCAAAGATTTACTCATTCCCACTAGCACAGTTTACTCAAGGCTGGTGAGGATCCTCCACTATAACATGCAACCATGTAGAAGTAAAACCAATTTTAGACATATCAAAATATGTTCTCAGCAAATATTTTTATGAGTTCTCTGAGCAATCACTGTCTGGCAAGGGTGACTTACCAATGTCCAGAAGGATACTATTCCAGTGCTTTGCAAAGAATTAAAAAAAAGAAAGGGGAGTGGGACCTCAAAAGCAAACAAAGAAGATCATGTTGATCATTCCCCAAACAGAACAAGAGCATTTATGGCAAAAACATTTAAATAAATAATGTTTTAATTGAAGTATTATCTACATCTCATGTTATTTTGGAGTGACTATAATGCACATATTGATCTTCATGCTGTACTGCAAGTATTTAAGTTCATGTCTTTGCAAAGCACTTTTGAAAGTACAAAAAATTCAAAACACACTGTGCAATTTTTTAAGCTTTGTTTTTTAATCATTTTTCATAATCCATAAAAATTGGAGTACAAATTAGAACACACAATCCTCATCCTGTGGGGCATGCTTTCTCATGTCAAACAAGTTATATACATTTATACCTTTATATGGTAATTAAATAATTTGAAGTCCTGGAAAGGACTGAAGAGGACTGAAGAGGAAATTTTAGGATCTCTCTTAATTACTCACAGCAGTCATACTAGCTACTGAGCAAAGACTTCCTCAGACATAAATCATGCCCTAAGAAATTTTCCACCAAAAAAAAAAAAATCTAGACTCTAAAAAATTTGTATCCTGTTTCTGACAAGGACAGAGAGATTAATTGACATCCCCTGAAGTGGTAAAGAAAAAAATGAGAGGGATGCAGTAGCCTCTCCAGTCCTAGCTCAGAAGTTGCCAATAGCCTTGCCATGGATTCAGTCAGAGAGGTAAAAGGGTTACCAAGCAAAGGCTGTTGCAAAGCATTACAAAGCAAATGAGTTTTAAGGACTAGTATTAAGCAGAAGGCTTGAATGAGGAGTCAAGAAAAAATTTTTGCCCAAGAAAAAATTTTCCACTGAATGCATTTATGGTTGATTCAGGAAAGAAACAACTATTAAAGGATCCAAAGAGAAAGAGGCTGAGTGACAGGCTGATGATATAATTTTCACATCTGGTTATTTCATTATTGTAACTTGATCCTCCATCTCAGTTTGTTTTTTTTTTTTTTTATCTTGGCACAATCTATCCCTGGGAACTTGTAAAGTGCTACACTTTAATGTGTGGTTTACTAGCTTGAAATAGAAGTATACAATGCGTGGTAGTGCAAAATTCTGCCAGCAATATTCTGCAATGTATTTCTGCAAGTCTGCAGGTTCTTCCCTCCTTCAAGTTTCATACCAATATGTAATTGTTCTTTGGTGCTAAGAATTCATTGTCCCATTGATTTTCCTGGTTTTTAGAGTTCCAAATCCTTAGAAATAGATTAGAGGTTGGGAAATTAAATTAAGAAGAGAAAATTGTAAAATGAAGGTGACCAAATAAGATACTTATCCTAATGTAACAATGTATTTGTATTTCTAATTTTCTTAATTTTAACCCTCATGGCATCTTTTCTAAGAGCAAGGACACACGATACTAACATATAAAAATACTCTAAAATACAATAATATTAACTTTAATACTAATTTTAGAACTACAGGCAGTATATTCTCTATCCTGAAACTGCCTTCCTTTGTATAATTTCGATTTTTAAAAACAAGAATGGTCTACAAAAATGCTGATGATTGCAGGACAGGGCTGAGAATTCAGAATGACGAACAGTGTTATCTCATCTGTCTACGATTCCCTTTCACTAAAGACCGGTTTTGTTACATGGCTCTGAAATTACTAACCATCAACAATGTACTAGCGTTAAACTATCCTACTGTACCAGTGGAACAAAACTAAATGAAAAGCAGAAAGCAAGTGCGAGTTAGGTGAATAAAAGTGATACACACACACTCAACAAGTTTGCCTGAAGTGCTGCAATTCACAAGCAGGGCAGCAATACGGATGTCTTTCTAAGGTGCCTTGGTCCAGTAGGTGAGATTTAGAAAACTGACTAGGAGTAAACTGTCAAAATGCTGGTTTTGTTACATTCTACAAGTTATAACACTTGTATTTCTAATGCTTGTTGTTTACATTATGAAGTATTCCTTAGGTAGCATCATATATGTCTTTCTATTGTTAACAAAAAAATCATAGTGGCTTGACTTCTTGTGTCTTTTGGAATATGGACTAGTGAAAAGCAAACAAAAGAAATTACTGACAAATGCCTGCATTGGCATCAAGCAACCATTGTACTTTGTGGATCCTACGATACAAAACAGACACGCGAAAACAGGCTGTACTCTTCCAGCAAGAGCACCCTGACATGCAAATTAAACAGTCTATTTAGTTCACCTGAGCTGTGTTTGATCAAGTGAGATACATCACTTTGATCCTATTTCTACACATACATTTTTTTCCACATTTCTGAGCTGAACTGGGCAGTACAACTGGAAGTGAGACCACAGCCCTTTCAGGCAAACCCAAGGCAGCTGCAGTCAAGCTACCTGAGATGGGGATCTTGAAGAAAACACATCAGTGCAGGGTTTAACATAAGCACAATGCCCCATTACGTACTTGTGACTCCTGGAGACCCTGCCCAAGCCCTGCTGTGGGGGCTGTCCAAGCCCTGCTCAGCAAGTGCGTCAGTACCAGCAAAGCCAGGACCATCCTAGGCAGGAATATCCACGCCAGACTTGCCCCTCCAGCCTCTGTGCTGCTCACTGACTCTGCAAACACCTGCTGCTGCCACACCGGCTGCCAGCAAAGGTGTCCCAGTTCTGCACCAGGAATGCCAACAAACAAGGCAAGAGGAAAGAGAGATGATGTGTCTGCATGAGAAATAGCACATGGCTACTTCTGAACCCTTGGCAGAGTTTTGCCTTGATAAAGCATGTGCAAGGGAAGTGGCAGTCTCCAGACACGTAATCAACTTAGTCTGGCCACCAGCAGGCAACAATTCAATAAGTACCAGCGAACAGCACTGTGGGTAACTTGATTTGGAGCTATTAAAATTACTTAGAAATAAGAGGACTATGTAGTGTCTTAAATGACTCTATCCCACCATTATTTTCAACAGGAATTTCTATGAGGCAGTCATAAATGCAATTCCATACCTGTCAGCAATCAAAACTGAAGGGATATGCTAATGAAAAGGAAATAGTCCCTCTGTTTGAATATGAACTGAGGTCTACATGCAGCTGAAGAGCACAGGAATCAACTCCAAGATCTGCAAACCTGGATACAAGACTTGCCAGGGTGTTCAGTGCTCATCTGTCACTCAGCAAGGTGCACTGAAAACAGCTAGAGATTTCAGCAACTACCCCAAGCCCTGCAAAGATTCAGATTCAAGTTCTGGAATGAAGCCTTTCCTTGATTTTAAAACTGACCACATGAAAACATTTCAGTATCGCACTTTTCATGTTTTAGCCCACACCTTGACCCTAAGAAAAGTAACACCTCCCCACCATGTAGTGCCATTTTGTAGAGGCAGACCTGATAAATTGGGCAAGGTTAACAGGATGGTGCTTTAAAGGTTAACAAATTCCAGAGTGGGATGGTCTCAAGAAAAATATCAAGCAACAAGTTTTAAATGACTCTGGAAATCTTTAGGCCCTGAATATTTGTGTTTCAGTCTGTAACACAGGCTGTGAACCGTGAAATGTTTCTCAAGTGAAAACTGTTGTGTAAATTTGGGATCTGAGTGCTGCAAGGCTCCAGGTGACCCAGAGTTACGTGCACTCTAGTAACTTTTAACGATTTTACCTGGTCATTTGAGAGGTTGAACAGACTATTTTATCTTTACACATAAAGCGAGTTAAAACAATATTCTTCACTGAGTGTAGACCGATCATCCAAACAAATAATTTGCTGATTATAAAGATGCTCTTACCCACCTTCCACAACTAAGGAATACAGTGAGAGGAATGTGAAGCGGTTTAATATGTGTATAAAGAAGGCTTATTAGCCAGACTTGAAACGCAAAAGAAACACCAAATTATAGAGCAGTCCAGGCTGGAGGGGATAGCTGGAGGTCTCAAGCCCAGCATCTTGCTCAGAGCCAGGTTGTTTGTGAGATCAGACCAGGGGGCCCAGGCCTTCATCCAGCCAGGCCTCAAAAACCTACCATGATGAAGTCTCCAAACTTCTCTGGATACTCCTATTGCTTGACTGTCCTAATATGGGAAAAGCTTTACATCCTGTCACACAGGGACTTCCGTCATTCCAGCTGGTCTGGTTCTTACCCTAGTCTTTTCCTCAGGCTATCTCTCCAGACCCCTGTGACCACAGACCAGGTCAGCAGCACAGTTCCTGGGGCAGGCAGCTAGCAGGGAGCAAGCAATGAGCCCAATACCTTCAACAGCAGTCTTGCTTACACCCATTTACATTGGAGGTGTAAACTGCTCTGCAAAACCCCAAAAAATTTAGGCCTTAATCCATGTGTCTAAAAATCATCTGCCATGTGAAAAAAACCAAAAGAAAATAAAGCAAACCTTCTGCCCTAGCCACCTGCTGACATTTGCAAAGAGATTTTCACAGGAAGAAAACTCAGAAACACACCTTTAAAAAAACCAGAAGGAAATTCAGAATGGTCTTGATGTTCTGCTGTTCTCAAAAGCAGTGGGGACCTGCAGGTGCTGGTTTTTATGGCCCTCAAGGGCCAATTCTTGGGGTGAACAGTGGGATATAAACAAGATGGAAATTATTTGCATCATGGACATAGTGTTCTGTATTTTGTATTCTGTAAAGGTTGCAAAAGCCTAACCATGGGGAGGAGAAAGGGACTTATTCCAGTAATGGAAAGGGAAGTAGAGAGTCATGAAGGTGAAACATTTTGCTAGCTTGTCACAGCTAATGTAAAATGGCATAGGAATGGGAGCACCACTTTTGAGCATTATAGAAATGGCATAATGAGATTTCCCTATCAACCGGAGGAAACACGATTGAATAGATTCTGATCTCTGAAAGAAACAGATGTAATTTACCTTAAATTATCATGTGCCTATGAGAGACTTATTTATGAAATAAACAGAATAACCAATACAAAGGGGCTATATAATACAGAACAAAAGCCCCCTTCACTGCTCTTGCTCAACCATTCTTGACAAATAGACACCAAAAACACCTTAAAGCTAATCAGCTGTTACATTATAGTCATTTTCATATGAAAAATTAACTGCTTGACTGAAAACACCAGCACACAGTTTTGGGGACATGACTCCTTTTTAGCACAGAAAATAGTAGTAGTTACTGCAGTAGTTACTCAGCTTCAATGTAGTAGAAGATGGACTTGGTTGTGGTAGGAATCCACATGACAGAAAATGACTGCTAGTACTGGGAAAAAAAGGAAGGCTTTATATTCTCAGTGTTAACTCTGCTACAGAGGGAATTCCTTTGGTACTTCTCACTTCCCTGGTGCAGTGCTGATGACATAAAAATGAATGACAAGTGTTAGGGCTGCTTGGGGCTCATCAAAATGATGTATCTACAGGACCTGTCTCCAGTTCACTTTCCAGCACAGCTCAGTAAGGCCATACAGGGTACAAAGACAGGCTGCTGACAGCAGAAGCCACCTGATCTCAGTCACAGGGAAATCTCACAATGGAGAGAAGCTGACCTTTGGCTCCTGTTTTGCTAGAGATAAGTTGTCAAGAGTAAATGCTCATTTAGGGCCTAGCATATAATAAAAATAAAAATTATTCAAACTAACTGGCTTTAGACAGAAGTTGTGTCACTCATCCCATTGCCAGAGTTTTCAGTCCTATTCAGAGCCTCACACAAGAAGAAAGAGATCAGGGAGTGTGAGGTACACCAGGCAGATCCTGTTTCAAGAACTCTTGATCAGGACAGTACTTTACACTGGCTGTTGGTCAGTGAGTCCTCAGTCAAGACATGGTAAAGGAAAATTTGAGATGGTGAGCAGAAAATAAGGTGTTTTCTTACCAAAGTTCCCCAAGCTGATCTCTCTGGTGTCTACTCGCATCTCTAGGGCCTTCACTTGCTGCAGATCATCCACCCCTGCCAAAACTTTCTGTAAAGGTAAGCAGAAATGTATGTGTGCTCTCATGCAACAAACCAGATGTCAAACCAAACAGCAGCAAAAAGGTGTAGAAAGGCTTTCAACCGGTGTTCTGTCAACACATATTTCAGGTCAACATGGCTAGATGTGCAATCACATCATAATAAATTTAGTATTCAAAGACCTTTCTTCCTTGTAGCCCCAAAATATTCTAGTCTCCCGTAACTTACACATTGCTTAAAGAGTCAAGGCTGAGGGTTACATTCAAGCCGCAAACCAACAACAGACTTAAATGCCAACAAGCTTCGTTTGAACAGCGTGTCCATGCTTTAAGATTTGCACAAGCCTTGCACTAATTCTTAGCAAATAGAAGTGTTAACCTTAAGCATCACCTGTAATTCAAAAGGCACTGGTAGTAAAACTCAACAAAACACATTGTTTATGTTTTAACCCAAAATAAAAAAAGAAAACATGATTTTTGCTCAAGCAGCTCACTTTTCTGAAAGAAGACAACACTAATTACAAGAATTATGAATTCCTTTGAAAATATCTAGGCAATGCAAACAGAGGCCTTAAAAATCTTTCATTATTTTTACCAAGTTGTAGTAATTGGATGAGCCATTGCATTAAGCAAGGATATGTGTGTGAATGCAGACCATTTCCTAATCTTTCCTAATCTAAAGGTTGCATTGCTATA
The DNA here is from genome assembly GCA_024500445.1 of Entomyzon cyanotis. Taxonomy (NCBI): domain Eukaryota; kingdom Metazoa; phylum Chordata; class Aves; order Passeriformes; family Meliphagidae; genus Entomyzon; species Entomyzon cyanotis. Next base: position 44,619,090 of record JAKEPQ010001030.1, on the reverse strand, counting down.
TACATGTACATTATGCCTTGGCAGAGGTAAGCAGGAGGAACAAAACAAGCAGCAGCTATACACAGAGAAGAGAGGGAAGCTCTAAGACTGCTAGTGAAAACTACAGCAAGGCTGTGAAATTCTAAGATGCCAGGCTGCAATTCCACATGGATCTGAAGCAATCTCACATTGCCACTGCTCTCATCCCCTACTTCTTCCTGCTATGATCCAGCTTCTCTCTCCCCAGTTTCTCTCATTCAACCTGCATGTCCCACCACCTCCTTTGCATCAGCCTAGTAGATCCTTCCACGCATGAATTCAACAAAGCAGACCAGAAGAAATGCATCCTTTCTTCCTGATGGGCTAGTGGTTCATGGAGGAGTCTGAAACAATCCTTGAGAAATAAGAAGCAAGGCTTATTTGTCACACTAACTGCCTAAAATAGTTGATGCTATAAATATTGATGAAAGTTCTAAATTTTTACTTTTCTATATCAAAAGAGTTAGGATGTGGGGCTCAACATATCCACTTCAAAGAAATGTCTAACCCTGGCATCAGAGTTTCCTCCTCAGTGATGCAAGCAAGAGCATGGGTTGGAAGTATCATCACCCACCTTTTGGGCCTTTACTTAAGGTGAAGGCAGAAAGTCATTCAACAATGTCCACGTACAGGAGACAAATTTTCTTACTGTTAAAAAGCTACAACATTCTTTAGGGTTTTTTTAATAAGGGAGAACTTATTCATTAGAAGGGAATGTGTAGGGCCTTCTCTGCTTATGAGTTTTGGGGAAGAAAAAATAACCACAAGAATATCCAGTTCATTTTGCAAGGAAAAAAATGGTGGTTGCAACATTCCTGCTCATTAAGCAACAATTTTACAGTGTACAAGTAGCTGCAACTTCCTCTGATGCTTCCATGTCCTCTTACGAAGGAGCAAAACCAGCCTGAGCGTAACTGAGATGGCAATTTAAAAGGACATGGTTTCCAGAAAAAGCTGAGCATTCCTCCTTGAAAAACTGTCCCTCTTTATAAGGTCTTGACTTGTGCTCCTAAGAAACAGAATTATCCAATATCTTAAACTGCTTTGGAACTATTTTTAAAATATTATGTTTAAAATTATTTTTAATCTAATTTTTAATCTCAATTCTTTTTAACTGTGATTTTAAATAGGCTGAACATAAGAAAGCTTCTAGACTCTATCCCCAAATGCAGCCACCACAAAATGTGTTTTGCTCTTGCAAAGGCAGCAAACTTATCAGCTACAGACTGCTTTCTCCCTCCAAAGGAACACAAGATCCCTCATGTCAAGGCACATTTTGCAGTAACCCTTTTCAGCAGATGACACTGTCTGTCACATAGCACAAGGTTTTGTGTGAAACGAGAGCTAGCTAATGTCCTGGCATAAAACCATGCACTCAGATTGCTGAATTCAGATGCAAACTCACTGTCATTAAAGAAAGAAGCTTCTGAAAAATACCTCCCTGCTCCTCATCAAAATAGTTTTAAGAGCCTACATCAGAACAGGAAGAAGTCTCAGAACAAGTAATAAGCTTAGGGTCACACATTCTGTCAGCTGAGTAGCAAAAGGTCCTGATACCCCAAGGAGCCTTTGCTCCTTTTTTTTTTGTCCTTTTCTCCTTTGCTGTCTGCAAGTTCCCTGCATGCTGTCCTTCCCCTCCTGTATTCCAGACAGCCTCCCTTCACAGTTTTGCTCACTGATCTTTTTTTTCAAACCCCAAGTATAAAACCTGCATGAAGGTATATTCTCTCCTCATCTAGGGTTTCCTATTCCTTTTTCTCATACCAGGGATTACCAGTGTCATTCTTTGTCCTCCTTTTCCTCTTCCCGATCTACTATTTGTACTTTTTCCACTGTCTGAGCAATGAGCTGCTTAGTGCACCCATATTTTTGTACTGCAACAGGCAGAACTGTAACTCCAGTACTGGAAAGGGTTACTGGCTGTCATCATCATCACCAGCTCTTTGAACTATAGATAGCTGCCTTGAAGCATGTGCTAACCAGATGCGACAAACTCCATATATTCTCGGTGCCCACCTCCCTGTTCTGCATTTCCAAGAGTCTCTGTAAAAATCACTGTCCTTCCATCTGCTGATGGGGAGGAAATGCTGGGACAGCTTGAAACCAATTTGCTGTGGGATGCAAAAGTTAGTGTAGTACATGAAGGAAGCAAGAAATGCTCTTGGGTGGAGGACATGAGCTCATTTAAAGGCACCAGAAGCACTGAGAGCCCAGGTGTTGACTGCAAGTGAGTCAGCAAGCAAGGGCCAGGGTGGCAGTTCAAGAGAAAGATATGTGGTGAATGGTTCCTGTGGAAGAGCTGTTGTTTAATATCAAAGCACAGGAACCTTCATGAAAATTTGAGAAGAGGGAAATTTAGGAAGAGTTTTGATGCAAGAGAAAAAAAATCACAACCCGTCACACGGAAGGGGTCATCAGCTTGGACAGAGAAATGTCTGGCACCATGTGGATAGAAGTGATGTTAGTGATCTGTGTCTCTTCATTCCTAGGGCCATCCCAGGTCTAGGACAGGCTCCTGCCCTAATTCAGAGGTGACCCCCTGTGGCTTCAGGTAATGACTGCCTGCCCATAGCTTGATGGGCTGTTCTGACAGCCAGGGACAGAATGTTTCTGCCTGTGCCCCAGGAATGCCTACAGACATGGAGGTACTGTACCATCTACGTATTTCTTTGGCTGTTTCCAGTGGCTCAGCCTCCACACAGAGCAAACAAAAAGGGACCAAGGATCTGTTCTAGGCAAAGAGTTGGATATATTCACAGTTATTTTAGATCAAAAAGATACCTTGAAAAAGCTAATATAATTCTAGGCTGATTGTTGGTGTTCAGAGAAGATTCTGATTGCCACACATCTACAGCCTGGCAAGGTAAGTATCAGTTAGACAGAGAAGGGGGATGTTTTCTGAAGAATCAAAATCAAATTTTTTCTGGCACATTATGTTCAAGAAGGTGCTCTGAGAGCTTGATTCTGAGCAGCAACTGTTACACTCCGCTGTAAATTTGTTTATTTGAAAGGATGCATTTCCATGGTAAAGCAATGCACAACTCTGAAGATGAATATAGGGTAAGTAAAACAGAGACAAATGAAGTTTATTTTACATTTTTTCACCTTCTTCAAAGCAGGAGTAAAACTATTTTTCATTCTCTATGCAGAAGCTATTGGTAAATAATTTAGCCAGTATTTTAAGAAGCAAGTCCATGATGGCTCACAAACCATTCCCACCATGTAAAATGTCTGGCTAAATGGGGACTGTGCACTGGTTTGGAAAGCTTTTCCTCTGACTGACAAGAAAAGCCAGCAAGTATTGTGTAAAAAACTCCAAGTGAGAAATACTTCTGTCCTTGCAGAGCTTCCCAACTGGCAGACCAGTCACCTGAGGATGCTGGGAAATCCGGTTCAAGTCCCACTTGCAACTATCTGTAAGTTCCTTAATTGGCAAATAATATCTGTTCAGTCAAAACTGGCATATACAACTGATTTCTTCTCTCTAGATTTTTCACATACTCTAAAGAAAGCAGGCCTGTTGCTGAAGAACAAGTTGCATGAAGCTGTCAGAGAAATATTTCCAGCTGTGCATTTATTTTGCTGATCCTGGTTAATTTGGCTAACACAGGAATTCCTGAGTGGTGAGCTTGCTCTCTTTGAATACGACACCTGTATGCAAATTCTAGATACATGTCCATTCATGTGTTTTTTGCTTTTTTTTTCCCCAAATTCCCAACTCAAGTACAATCTCTCCTTCACAGAAAAAAAGAGCTGTTAAAAGTATGACAAGATATCTCTTCTAAGAAGAAAAATTTTAGAAAATTAATAGGTCTTAAGTGATTGTAAGTCAAGGGATTTTCAATGAAAGAGAACAGAACTTCTCTGTGGTCCCACATGCAAACTTCCTTTCAAAATGGCTAAATGCTGCAGATGCCCATCATTAAAATATTTAGCTGTATTTCACTACTTTCTGCATATACATATAAATACATTCTTCTCTCAGATCAGATGAAGAGATTAGCTAGGTGCTACAAAAAGAGATTTTCTTTGCTTGCATGGGAAGTGTAGCTGAGAGCAGTAAATATGAAATGTAAGTAGTGGTGGATGCATTAGTAAAGACGTCTTTATTCTCATGCTGAAGCCTCCAAATCCTGCCAGCAGATCCACATGGATAGGCCCTTGCCTAATCTTGCCATTTTAGGTTTAGCTCCCCACTGATACATGCTCGGGATTCACAGTTCTGACACATTTTTTAAACCAGTATTAAGGGTGTGATGTTGCAAGTTGCTGGGGAATCTAACTATTGCAAACTTCAGTGGGCACATAGGGCACCAGAAACGAGATGGAAGGTTTACTGATTTCCCAGAAGCACTGTGTATCATTTCTGTAGGAGGAAAACCACTCAAGTTTTAACATGCAGGTCAGGAGTAGAGAGGATAGTAGACATTCTTACAACAGTTTTTGCTCAGATTTGTTTTAAGGATTTGCTTTCCCTCACAGAGATATAAAAAAAAGTTATACCCCAACATTAATTCTTTTTCCTATCTAGGAATTAGGTGCACAGACAATAGCTACAATCAAGACTGTGTCACCGAACACAGAAAACTCAAGACTGTAATGTCATTTTATGTTAGTTAAGCACTGGTGGTTGTAAGTAAAATGAATATCTGGGGTTTTTTCATTTAAAAGCATGCATATGTCTGTGCATGCATATAAAGATTCCTGATGTCAACGTTTGAATGTAACACATCAGTCGCCTAAGTAGCAGGATGAACACTGATACAACAGATGAACACTAATATAACAACTACAAGCCTTCACTATTGTAAAGGTATTAGTGTTAGGAGGAGAACATACGAAAAGAAAGCTCTGAAACTAAAGGAGGTTTTGTAATGTTTTTTTTCCAGGTCACAGTATTACCTCTACTATCTGCTGTCTTGAGCAATCTGATCCAACTTTGAAACTAGCTATGCTTGGAGCAGAAGATCAAACTGGCAGACCTCCAGAGGACCCCTCAAACTTCAAAAAAATTATTATACATTTCTAATGAAGGATTCAGCAGATCCAAATTCAGTCAATTACTTCCATTTCCTTACTCTACCTAATTTATCAAGATCCTGCATTTTCTTGATATTCAGTTTTTTCCTCAAATCCATTTATCTTAAAACTGTGAAGAAAACTTTCTGCAAAAGAAAAAAGGAAACAATTGAGCCATTTCAGCAAGAATACAATCTGTTGTTCCAGGACCCTCTAGCATTTTCTTTTTCCTGTGAGGATGAGTGCATACCATATGAAATACACCCTAACCTCCTGAGAAACAAAACTAAACACCACTTCCGAACACATGTTCCTAAGTTTGGAAAACATGATTAGTTGGAGCAGGATCAATAAAAAGCAAAATTAGAAAATACTTCCTTTCTTCTCTAAAGATCACACACAAACGTGATTCGTTTTTATATTGTGACAAAGTCTGGAAGATCATTTGACCTTGTAAAACGAGTTTCTTCAGAGAAGTGGAATGCTTTTAGTGGAAATCAGAAAAAGATCCTTTGCAAACAGCAGGGAGAGGACGGGGGTTGATAGAACAAAATAAAAATGTGATTAAAGACAGGTGGCACCCTTAATATCAGTTTATCCACATTTAATGAAAGATCTGTGCCACAGCCCTGACAGAGTTAAAAATTAATTGCCCATTGCTAGCCAGTTTTCAGAATGAAGTGAGAAATTGCTCACCCTGGTATTCTACAATATCTGACAACCACACAAAAGGATGGGCAGAGCAGGAAAATATTAATAGGAAAATAATTAGGAAAACAAAGTATTGGAAATATTAATAGGACAAGTTCAAATGGAAAAGCAAGAATGCCTATTCATAAAGAGGAAGATTAAAGAGTACACCAGAAAATTGGTATTGATACTAGCAGAAAGAATAAAAATGACATCTAATGATACCAACCCTTGCATCAAAAGCTTTTGACTTGTAGCTTGGATGAAGAACATTCAAATATAAAAGAATGTTACACAGTAGCACAGCAAGAGAGCTGGCAGCAAGCAGAAACTGGAAGATGCGATTAACATAATAGAAATATGGAACCATACAGGATTTGAAGTGAACATTATGCTGAAACAAGGCTACGGAAGACCATAAACTGTAGTAAAGAATGTAAAGTCTACGTGAGGGGATCCACTATGGAGAGGAAGAAAATAGGCAAGGGTCCAATGGTTTTGCAGAATTTGTTGGTTGTTCTATACAGTCGAAGAAGGCAAAAAGGAAAGAAAAAAAAATCAGTCTAAGTCAAACTTTCCTCTCTTTGGAGGAAAACAATGCAGCAAGTGGATAAAAAAGTGAAGGAACACAAGTTCTCAAGTTTTAGCGAGTTCTTAATAATGCAGACTGCTAATGGAGATTGCTAATGGTTTCTTTACAAAATAGACAGCCATCCCCCCTGGAAAAAGGGAAAAATGAGTCAAATGTGCAGGCAGAAGTGAGGCTGCAGGCTGCAGTTCAAGTTTATCAATCTTCACCGATTCTGCACAGCTAGACCTTGTAGCTTCCCCAAACTCAAACTGAAGTGGTGCAAGGCAGACCATTGTGAGGGCAAGGAGTAAAGCTGAGTATGTACCTCACAACAAAATCCTTCCTCAGAAGCATCCACCAGCTGTCAAAAAACTTGCCTTCACAACACTGCAGGTGTGTGGCCCATGCCCTTATTTTAATGTAAAACAATTTTACTTTAATGAGCCTGTATTTTAAAAGTCTATTAGGTATCATCTCAGAGCACTTCAGCAAATACAATCAATAACTCCTAAAATATTCACAACAATAAGACAATCAAAAAGACCCTGCAACTGTATTGATTTAAGCAAAACAATCTTTCAAACTATTTGACTGTTAATGGCATGTGGGTCCTTAAAGAATTATGCATGTGAAAACTTGTTCTGTATTAAATGTTTGAACATTCTGAACATTTGCAAATCCAGAGGAAGTAAATTTATGGCAGCAATGGTTTCCATTTGATCAACATAAAGGTCAGAGAATAGACAGACTGGGTATGTTATTAAAACAAGCTATAAGCACTGTAAATGTTTCCTTGACAATGTCATGCAGTTTTTCCTCTGAGCAGGAAGTATCCCAGCTATGCCAACACAAATGTCAGGTTCCAGGGCAGGAAATAACTGTGTCCTGAAAAATTAGCAGCACAGCATAGTTCAATTTAAAAGAATCCTTGAAATTAGATTCCTTACAAATGTTAAAAACCACAATCTTAAAAAAGGCAAGACTCAATTATTTAAATTCTTATCTGCATTTTTTTAAAAATCACAGAATAATGAACAGCAACTTCATGGCATGTGGGTAACATTGCCTTACACATACTTTTCTGCTTAAAATTTATTGTGAACTAAAAGCAGCAGAGGTTCAGAAAGAGAACTTTGTACAATGAAAGAACTTCCTAAGGGTTTCATTCAGAGTTGATTGAATCAGAGGGCAGCCGTTTTGGTTACTCTAGCGGGCTTTGCTTTGTGCCCTAACAATACAGACTAACCTGAAAGGTTCCCATCGGATTTATACAGGGAATTGTAGGCCACAAACACATTAGACTGGTGAAATTCTATGCCAGGTTTTAAAAAAAGACTAAGAAGTTTTTGGAGGTTCTCACGAGCCAAAGGAAAGTGAATGGCATAGACCGTACAACAATGTAGCAAGTTTTCTCCAGAATGCTCACAATATGCATTCTGCAGAAAGGGATTTTTGCATCTCCAACCATTTTATAAACACTAAAAGACTTGGCTAATAAGGGAGTGATAGTTCTGTCTAATCTACAGCACATGGTCAAAATGGAGCCTGGAATGCAGCTGGGGAGTGGCTAGGGAGTGGTGCAAACCTGCAGCTGGAATACACTCCCTGCAGAAGTTGCACTGGTGCAGTGGATACACAGGGAATTATGGATACTGTGATCCCCACCCTGTCTGTTGAGAGCACAGGAACCACAGCCTTGGCGGCCCCACCTGTGTCTCACAGATGCTACCCAGCAGAGGTGACATTCTTCTGTGTGCTGCAACACAGAAAGCCTCTCCCCTCAAGTTCTTCTCTCAACTCTCTCTTCCTTTAGCACAGAAAAGTGACGTTGTTTGGTCAGCTCCTACACATCCCACAGGATTTCACCCTTAATTAGTCCTGAGCAAGTACAATACTGTGTGCAACCAAGTATTCTTTCCCAAATATTTCATCAATTGAATTCCTTCATGAAGATTTCAGCATGTTACTCTCTTTCAACAGGCTGCACAAAGTAATTTCCCCCAGTCTAAAAGGAATATGGTTTTCAAATATTCTTTGAAATTCCACACACTTTGAAATATATACAAAGTTCTTCTATAATTTGCAGAATATTTTAATTGGCTTCTCAGCAGGACAGAGGATTTCATTAATTCAGAGAAAAAGAAGTTGTACTTTTAAAGTTACATTTCCAATCTCTAGAACAAGGTCCATGCAAATTCTTTTTCTAATGCTAAGATTCAAGGTACTCCAGATGGCATTAATGAGATCTGTGCAGATTATAATTATGCTACCTGTACTTTTCTTCATGCTGCTTCAAGAATCCTGGCAATAAACACGGCCACATTCATGCTGGGAATAGTTGTGATATGAAACAAGGTGAAAGGAGGACAATCATTTCATATACTTTCACAAGACAGAATCTACTTTACACAGGAGTCTAAATGTCAGAGAGGCAACAATCCACAATCAGTACAATAGCAGTTGGAAGGTTAATACAGCTCTGTATATGCCAGTTTGCCTCTTCCACTTCATTAAAAAGTTGGATGCCTACTCACCAGTTTCCTGGGGGAAAGATGTTCATCCATAAGCAGCTCTCCATCATCTTTAATCAGCAGACTGGGATTTGGGTTGCCTCGCCAATTCAAATCAGTCTCCTGGTCTGCAGATGAGCCTGGATGAGAAACTCTGTCAGGATTCCACTTCAGGTCCATCTCAAGATGCTTTGAACAAAAGGATAACAAGCAGTCTGATTCTTCTACCCGTATTTATTATTTTCCCTTCAGCATAATCTATTTTGACGCCCATTGCAAGACAGAAAATGCCTATGGAGATAGAGGTTTCTTTAATCAGAACGAACGCAAAGCCATGCATCACGTAACACATATTCTCCCTTTTCTTTACCCTCAAGAGCTACCCAAGTCCCACACCTCACTCAGCTTTGAGTATAAGCTTTTATAGCAAACTATTTTTCACAGTTATACAAGAAGCCAGGCATACCTATAGTTCTGTAAAAAGAAGAAAGTTGAGAACAACCAACTCGGGACACTAGTCCTTTCCAGCCTTCTTACTGCTCTACTCATCCTTCTCCAGTGTCAGTGAGCTTCCCATCCACACAAGCTCTCTATCTACCCATCTCCTCCTGAGAAATGTGAACAGCACTCAGCAAAACCCTGCTGGACTACAGACTGCAAGTGCCAGTACCAAGGCACAGCACTCCCTCTCTCCTGCATTTTGAGCTCTGCCTGCAGGTAGCATGGACAGAACCTGTCTGTATTTGCTGTCCTAAATTAAACATCCCTGCACTGAATCTAGGTCAGGCAGGCCATGGGCTACTGACTTCTAGTTTTGAAGACAGTGTGGGAGAAAATAAATTTTAAATACAATTTAAACAAAACTGTGCATGCTTCAAGTGAGGAATGAAATACAAAGTTTGAAGATTAAGCATTTCAAATGTGGCCATTCTTCAATTCCCAAAGATATCACTTTCACAGAAATATTAGCAATTAACTTTGAAATATGAGAGTAAGCATATGTACACTTGTTAGAGTCAAAAAGCAATCGGCTGTACCCAAATGGTACAAGCATTACTATGATTTATACAGCTATTTACTACTACTTGGCAACAAGGAAGTATCACAGCTGGAAACACTGCTGTAACAACAACAGGCGAGACGAGAGAAAAGCCGTCTTGCTCTGCTGAAGGGACACCTGCAGTTTTGTTCTGTTCTCCACTGTGAAGTGATACTTATTCTTAGTGCTGGAAAAGTAATTAAATGATCAAGCTAATCATAACTGGCTGACAATGCACCAGTGGTGGCCAAGGCCTGAGAATTACCACTTTCCTTCCTCCTCATACTAACAAACAGTTAAACACAGGAGTAACTTCTGTGGGGACAAATAGAAGCTCTGACCACTCAGCTGGTCATCTCTGCTTGAGAGGATTGACTCGTTAGCAGGGGAAAGAGGTTTGGATCAAAAAGACTTCTTCCTCTGACTACTTATGTCCAATCAAAGTTCTTCACTTGCACAAGAAACAGAAATTCAAAGGACTCAGTACTGTCAGAAAAAATAGCAGCCCTCTTCAAACAAAAACAGCAACAAAAAATTGATGATTCACCAAACCTTTCCCTGCAGAATCTCCTAGCATTAGGAAGGGAGGAACCAAACTCTCAGATTCCTAAGTGCTCCTTTTGTACACTCATAAGGGCAGGAGAAGCCCACAGAAAGCAAACTCTATTTTTTCCAGATCACTGCACCTACCTGGCAAGCACTCCTACAGGAAAAGCTGACTGCTCAAATGTGCTACACCTAAGCCACAGCAATATTCAGTGCCTAAAAAACACATTCAAGAACAAATTCTTCAGAGTCACACAACTCCTTTCAATCTTTCTTATTGGCTTATAAAAGAACCACCATAAAGTGAATTGAGTAGTGATGTTTGCAGCTTCTAAAACCTCAGTATGCCTATAGAAGTATTAGGAGAACTTTCATGCCTCAGCCCCTTAGGAGGGAAAAGAGACCTCAAAAATACTATGTGTCTTGCACTTTGGAAGAAAAGTTATAACACAAAAATTTGTATTACCTGTTCCTCTTTCTAAAGAATTCTAGAATTTTGTCAGAGTTTTTTTCTTCTACTCTCTTTAGAACAGTCAGTATAGAGTTGCAACAGTCATCAGTTGTCCAAGAAAATGAAAGAATTTTCTGTAATATGAAGATCTTCTGGTGTTGCCATTATTTTCCTCGGAAGGAATTATCTTGTTCAATAACTGACTTGGAGTAGAATATCTGTCATATAAATTCTATAATCCTTTGCCAATTGCACAAGACTTGTGTTGGATTGTGTGCAAGTTCTTTCTAATTCAACTGAGGATTGTTATCGTCCAGAGATAATCTTGTGTGTTATCAGAGCCAAGTGGAGCAATAGCCAGAGAACACTGATGTAACATGTGAGTGCAAAACATAATGAGATAAGAGCAGGATTTTGTAGTGTGGGCTGCAAAGCATTAACACACTTGAATAAAACAAATTACTGTTCTCCCTCTGTTGCACCATCACCATCATATTTCAGAACATCCTCAAATCTTTGAAACATGTTGATTTACTTTAGGCTTGACAAGGAGATCAATTTGTGGCTTAATATTTGAAGTAACACTTCATTTTATACTTTCCTGTTATTGATCTGCTCTTGTAATTATTGTAACATTGGATTAGTGAGGAGAAAAGTATTCTCATTACAAATTGTTTGGGATCAAACTGAAGGACTATCAGCAAGCAAAACTATTTTTTACATGATTCTATCACTTCAAAGCTTTCTCCAGGGAAGAAAGAATCTCCTCCTGAACATGGATCAAAATAATATGCTCAAAATGAGGAATATAGAAAGTTAAGAGTGCAGGAATTGTAGTTGTGAGGTGCCAATCTTCTATAAAATCCATGAACCTCTGAAATCTCCAGCATGTGTAGGACCACAAGAAGGGGGTCTGGGACAACACTTGTCCTCCCTAGAGATACAGGAAACACATGGCTCATTTTCATCAGGTCTTGCCTTTCTGAGACAGGGAAACCACTCCAGTGAAGTCATGTCACCCACTCATTCAAAATGCAACGAAGCAACTGAGAAACCTACGGCTCTGTCAAATGCACAGGATAAGCCAACACTGACCCAAACTAGTGTTAGCCTCAGTGGGACAGTTTACAGGGACTGGAAAGACTTTTGTTGTCACTAAAGAGGTCTGAAAAGTCACGAAGCTGAAGATTTTCTTCATGGAGAAGGTGGTTGTATTGGCTATATGTTGGATCTCTGTGCTCAATAGAACTATTGCAGCAATGCTTTGTGGGAGCCACAAGGATGGAAGCTAACTGCACCTAGCACAAACCTGCAATGGATTTGAGGGGACAGCAAAGCAATACCAGTAAGCACATGAGTGTGTCAGGGGAAGAGAAAATGGCTGGAAAATAATACTGCATGTGAACATTGAAAAGAATAAAAGAATGAAAGAAACCAATAAATACATTTTTGCAGGATTTGCATCAAAAATCTTAACTCGGCAGTCTCTTATGTGCGTGGATAACTAGAAACAAATAATCATTGAGTGGAGGAGAAATCAATGACCAGAGCAGTGAGATGGAAGATTTTGAATTCTACAAAGAGTTAATCTGCCAGCTTTCTCCACTGCTGCCACCTTCCTTACCCAAGCAAGTGTGTGTGATCATGGTAAGTTACTCAATTCACAGACATGTTGTGACAGTTCATTAAAACCTGCAGGACTTTTTCAACATATAAATACCAGTAATAAAGATAATTATTAAAATTAAATGCTCCTTGGAATAACATGTTATTTAAAATCCCCTCAGAATACTGTAATTTGCTAGAAAGAAATTGGCAGAGAATAGTCATTTGATTTTCTTAGGGTCTGACAAACTGGTAAGACTCCAAGATTTTATTTTCCTGCTATAAGATTTATCGAAGAGTCAATGATAGGATTCTGTATTCTTCATTAAATATATATTAATATGCATTTCAAATTCAATAATTGCTAGAAATGTTTGACTTAATATTAATTATGGCTTCTTAAGACTGGGAAAGAGCCTCTGAATTGAGTGACTAGGTATGAAAATTTCTAATGCAGCCTTCACGACATTGCCTAAAGAGCTCGTCTAAGCAATTAGGTTACTGTTTAAAAACAAACAAACAAAAAAAACCAAAAAACCAAACAACAATAATTAATCCAGACTCACTCTAGCAAAGGCATATACCTCTATATATTAACATCCCATGCAAAAAAAGAATCTCTACTGCCTTAGGCCAGCTTTTCAACCAGCATCCTCTCCTGCTCTGTGGCTGCTCAGGCCTTCACTGGACAGCAAGGGTGCCATTTCTATGGGGATACTGCAGTCTCTGGACCCTTATCTGTATGTCACCAGCCAAAAAATTCTCTACTAAAAAAACATTTGAGAACCATTGTTCTATCTATCCCCTCATGACAGAAAGCTTGCACTGCAGATTTCCATTTCTGTTTAATTCAGAATCACAAATTACGATAGTGTCCATACTGTTACCACTGACACAGAATGAAAACAAAGAATTCTGTATTTACTACAGATTTGACAAAATATTTGGTTTACAAGTCCCAAGGGAACGATGAGTGCCCTTGTAAAGCGTAATTTTGTGCAAGTGCACTGCAGATAACCTCTTCTGGAAAAGAACTGTTTGGGCAGCTGGAATTTACTATGATGTCATCAGGAAACTACTGTTACAATAATCCACCCATAATGGCAAAAACAGTTCCTGCAACATTTATATAATGCAAACCATCCTGCAACACATCAGTCTATTTTAGCAGGTGCAACTTCTAAAAAGCTGAAAAATAAAACACCAGTCCTGTTATTAATATGACTTTTTTTCTGTGTATGACTAAACAATCTCATTTTAATCTTCTGGTTTTGTTAAGCAGAACAAGGTAACAACTACTTCAGTAATGGTATTTTAATATCAGGGGATCATGCAAACGCTATAAAGAGCATTCATAAATATTCCACTTCTGTGCCCCACTAAAGCAAAAAGGTTTTAAGAGAATGCTGAAATATTAAGATAACAATATGCCATTTACTATAATTAAAAATGCACAGACTTTAATGACACTGAATGACTCAAATACTTACAATTATATTTTTGTGTAACTGTTCAATCAATTTGAGGCCTTGGTTCAAGCACCCAAATTTGCACATAAAGAAAGCATACTGATTTATCTCATTTGTTTACCTTACATATTTATGGTTTTACAAGCTGTAAGAGTGATTATAGGGTGATGAGAAATGTTTTATCATGTGAGCTGGAAATGCCTCTCTATATTAAATAATTCTGGAGCTAGCTTGCCTCCTGGGACCAAAGCCCTTTCGCAGTGGGCAGCTCCAGTGATTCCACAGATGCCCCTCTTGGCTCCCTGCACACTCCACACTCACACAGTCAGACAAGGTTTGGTTCAGCCCTGAGTTTCCCCCAGCAGAGACTCAGAAGTCTGGATCCTTAAAGCAATTTAATCGTGGTGCAGAGACACAAAAACAGCTTAAGCTGGTGCCTCTGGGAAGGGACCCCCAACAAAGGAATGCCCAGGTTTTGTACCCTCTATGCCTGTGATAGTCTGGGGTCTTCCTGCTGAGTCCTTGGCTCCTGCTGTGTCCAAGTGTCCGGTCACCTGGCCAGTGCCCCAGGTCCCTGTGCCCTTTGCTGTCCAAAGGGTGGGCACCAGGTCACAGCCCCTTGTCTGTGGCTCCCACCATGTCCCCCACCCAGGGCACAACCTGCAGCTCTCGCTGCAGCTGCACACCCAGCACCTGCTCTAAGTGTATTCCTCAAAAAACGGCCTCATAGTAGGATATAAAAGCAGATCACTCTCTGGTATATATTCTATTATTGTAAAAGAAAAAATAAACTGAAGTCCAATCAACTGGTTTTAGTTTTTAGAGTCCTGTGGTGGAAGGCAGTCAGTGGTAATTTCTGTCTGGCTACAGATGTTCATGAATTCTCTCTGCAGTGCAAGTCTCCAGACAGTGCCTGTGGATGAGTATGGATTATCTGAATCCTTAGCTGAAACTGCAAGATGCTACAGATTGAGGGTTTTTTTCCGTATATAGGTGAACTTCCTGCTGTCCTGAAAATGTCTCAAGACACTCTCCTGCCATCTGTCCCCACAATGAGCCCAAGAAAAGCAAAGTAGAGACCAGGATGTGGAGGTAGCTGATGAACAGGGGATATGGAAAAACAGCATTCCAAGGTACTGATGCCTTCACACTCAGAAGGTTGCCAAATGAACTTACGACTGTTTCAGTGGAATAGATAAGAGTAAAACCCTCACCACTTTATGAAGGTAGCCAGGGATCAGGAAACTGCATGGCCCTTCATGGCCACAAGCTGCCACAAGCTTTTATCTAACAGTGTCCAGACATTAAATGAGGGAGAAACGAGGATGCTCTAGTTAAAATCCTCTTGTCCTTACGTAGGGGTCCTGTCATGGATGGCTAATGACAAGGTACACAGGAATCAGCATATCTGTGCTTGTCTTGCACACACACAGAAACTGCCTTAAATCTAAGGATATGTCACTGGAAGATGTATTTACCTTCCTTGCATTTAAAAGGCATAATTCAGCAATCACTTACAAATTCAGATGCTAGGCATGTTGTTAGATATACTAAGAGAGGAAATAAGCAAAGCAAGGTTTTGCAGAATCAGTATCTTTTCAAGATGAACAAATATATTCTAACTCATGAACTCAGAACTGAGAGACAGTTCAAAGGTGCAGAGAAGAAAAGCTACGGTTTTGGTTGTCACAGCATTTTTAGGTATCTACCATTTAGAACCGTTTCCAGATTCCTAAGAAAGGGACTATAAAAGCTAAGAAAGGGACAATAAAAATGGACCTTTTCCCCAGCTACTATTGCATTGCATTTATGAGCCTTTTTGAAATACAAACTTCTATGGAGGATGAAAATGCATCATATATGGCATTTCTGAGTTTCAACATACTCTGGTTGTCCTCAAACGATTTTCCTTTTTGTGTCCATTTTGTTTGGTAATTAAGCTATTTGAAGCAAGAGATTCCATGGTCTGCAAAGCCATTTGAAGAGCGACTGGGAAGTTTCTGATTTCCAATGTGTTGCTCGCAGGGGACAGATTGTATAAAAAGAGATAGATTCTAGACGAAGTTGTAGAAAAACACTTAACAGTGGATGATGCCATAGGAGCTTATTTAGTAACAGACACAGCCAAAAATTCAGCAAGGGCAGAAGACTCACAGTGAAGAGGACCTTGGGAAATCAATTTCGGCTACTGATGAGGTGGCATTATAACTGTCCTGCTGGGCCAAGGCAGATGTCCAGCTCACTACTGTAGTCAGAAACAGATCCTTTAAAAACAGTATCAGAAGCAGAGATAGTCCAAAGTGATCCTTCCCCTGGCATGCTGCTGTAATTTCTGGCAATCAGTATCTCCCCAATCCAAAAGGTGAATTGTGTTCAACAGCTGGGGAGGTGTACGGGGCAGCAGTTATTTGTCATGTCTTGAGACATAACAAATAGTCATCCAGTGACTAAAGAAGATACAGAAATTTTATCAGGAAGCAGTTTCAAAAAATGAGAAAGCGCATTTTTGCATTGTATTTATTTAAATTGGGGAAGATACAGGCATAGGTTGTTTGGAGGCTAAAATTAGAGATTAGGTCAAAAGCAGTTAGAATTGTGGAGGATACATCCAACTCTCCATGCCACTCATTTAATTATAGCTTTCTTTTGCATCATCTCATTTCATCTCCTCTTCCCTCTGAAGCATTTCATGGAAACAATTTCAGTTCTGCCATTTACCCTCCAGGATGATCAGAACTGCACATAAGATTCAATATCTGGCCATAGAGACAGTACATGAATCTCCACTGTTTTCAATTCCTGTTCTCAGAAGTTTTAACACTTTGTCTGTTTGACCAACTGCAGGATTATATTTTCAGATAAGCCCCTTCATTCTATATGTTTCTTTTCCCCACTTTGAACTTGGGCGCATACACCACTAAAATAAAGCAAACCCATGCCAAATCACCCCATCTGCTAGGAACATCGAGAAAGAAAAAATGAAAATCAAAGTAGTTTTAAAACTCCATACTAAAAATTAATTTAAAACTGAAGATGTAAAATATGCAAGATAAACAGCCAGTTTGCTATATTTTGAATACTGCTTCCAGATGTGAAAAGCTACAGTCAAAGGAACGTGTGCTTTCTGATTTTTTATTACTATCAGATAATGTTTCTTTGAACTAGACAAGGTCCACAATCTTTTCCTTTTAATACAAACCCGTTACTATTTATAGCACCTGCCATGGCTAATCTGGTCCTCTGATTTGTACTATAGCAAGTACTTGCGACCCTACCGATATAAAAGAGGTTTTGCTTCCAATTTTTTTGAGTCCACATGTGAATCCATAGAAGATTTAAAAACACTAACCATTATACTAGTAAACTAAAATCATGCAGATATATCTAAATAATTAATTTCTGTGAAAAGCTCATTAATTTTCCAATTTTAATAAAAAACCTTTTCATAATTCCTCACAAATAAATATTAGTCCATTCCCATTAGCAACAAACATAGCAATGCCAAATTTATGGTATATTACATTATATTACATAACATTACTATTTTGCAGCATTAACTTTTATACTACTTCAAACATCGAGGATAAATGTGATTTCTTTAACTGTGTCCCCTAAGAAACTTCAGTTAGAAAAGCACATGCCATCATCATCAATAATATCATTCCAGTCCAGACTCACATCTGGTCTCACATGGAATCTGCATCCTGCTTCATATAGCATCAGGTCCCTTGAATTGTGTAGGAACAGGCTGATGGCATCCCAGACCATGGGCAGAGCCTGTTCTTTTACTGACAGCAGTGTACAGCTAACAAACTGAGCTGCCCAAGGGTAGATGTATCCACATATCAATCCCTTGAGCAGTCAGACCTACAGGAGCATAGGCATTCTCAGTATTAGAGCCAAGAGGGGGGATACAAACTCCAGAAAAAAAATCACCACAACCTCCACAACAAAACCTGTTAATGACAGCAACTCTGAGATCTGACATGCCTGAACAGTGCACTTTTAATCCAAGATTTTAGGCGAATTGAAGCCAGACAAAATAACATGAAGAAAAATAATACTAAATGGGAGAGTGATTAGAAAAAGTTCTGAAATATTTTCAGACATTTGTACATTTGAAATTATTTTACCTTTTCTTCCAATGCCACTGCTGTTCTGCATCATTTCCCATTCCTCTCCTACAGAGATTTTAATTTAGTAGTTGCAGCCGTTCATCTTCCTTTATCTTGACTGACAGGTGCTCATAGTGTTATTAATTGTTCCATGTCCTGCTAAAACAACAGTAAGCACACAATCTTCAAGAAAACAAAAAACAAAACAACAAAACAAACCCAAGAGATTCTGAGCATCTAACAATTAATAAAGAGAAGTATTTTTACACAGTAGCAGCAGAAGACCATGCTCAATAAGGCTTAAAAGTGGAAAAGGACATGAAGAAGTAGAGCCGATAAGAGCTTAATTAAAGTGTAATTCATTACAGTTCCCAAAGAGACCATGAAAAGGTGAAGGATTTGATACAGAAGAATCTACATAGTTGGGAAAAAAGAGTTTTTTACTGAACAAAAAGAACACTGATTTCCTGGTAGGAGTAAATTGATTCTGTGTTAGAGAAAACCACCATTGTGGCAACATGGGATAAAATGCTAATATCAACATTTAACATATTTTCACTAGATCAGTTGTCAGAAAATGCTGCCATGTAAAAGCATCCAAATGGAAAATGATAGGTGAGCAGGAACATTTATATCAGGAAGTAATAGCTATAGAAGACAGGTGAAGAGCCAGGATAGCACAGGCCTCACAGACAGGACAAAGGGAGAGCTGAGGATATCCAATTAACTAATTACTGCCTGCTAAAAACTATGAGTAGGTAAAGTGAATTTCTTGCAGACAGCGAGTTCATTACCAAATAATTTTCAATACCGCAGAGGGGTCATGAGCAGGACAGCGACCACACCTGAGTCCCTTCTGCAAGAAGCTGAATAAAGCTTAAAGCCTGTAAGTTTGGCACTGGTGAGTCTCTTCAGCTCTTCAAGAGAAGCTGAGGAGGCACCATGGAGGAGTCACGTTGTCTCAGCATGAAATACCTGGGAATACTTCTCCAACTTGCACTTGTCCAGGATTATTTATTCATCAACTTTTCTCAGAGGTCCACCAAAACACAAAATTTAAACATGCTATTACGTATACCTGTCATCATTGTCAACACTGTCATGAACAGAGACTTTCAGTCTCAGAGCTGAGGTGCTTTCCACCTGCACATGGGCTGGACTGCTACAGTGATGTACACACATCGGTGGGATCTTCAAACTCTGGGACACACTGGAGGTGCCCCACTCCAGCCTGCGTGACCCACACCAGGCAGTGCGTCCCACACCAAGCAATGTGTCCCACTCCAGGCAGTGTGTCCCACTCCAGGCAGTTTGTGCCACACCAGGCAGTTTGTCCCACACCAGCCAGTGTGTCCCTCACCAAGCAATGTGTCCCACACCAGTCAGTGTGTCCCACACCAGCCAGTGTGTCCCACACCAAGCAGTGTGTCCCACACCAGTGTGTCCCACACCAGCCAGTGTGTCCCACACCAAGCAGTGTGTCCCACACCAGCTAGTGTGTTCCACACCAAGCAGTGTGTCCCACACCAGCCAGTGTGTCCCACACCAAGCAGTGTGTCCCACACCAGCCAGTGTGTCCCACACCAGCCAGTGTGTCCCACACCAAGCAGTGTGTCCCACACCAAGCAGTGTGTCCCACACCAGCCTGTGTGTCCCACACCAAGCAGTGTGTCCCACACCAGCCTGTGTGTCCCACACCAGCCAGTGTGTCCCACACCAGCCAGTGTGTCCCACACCAAGCAGTGTGTCCCACACCAGCCTGTGTGTCCCACACCAGCCTGTGTGTCCCACACCAAGCAGTGTGTCCCACACCAAGCAGTGTGTCCCGCTGCAGTCCAGCGTGTCCTGCAGCGAGCACCGCGGTGACCACAACGGCCTTTTCACAACGCCCCCTCAATCGCGGGTGCACCAGCCCAGGGTAAGGAGGGGAACTCAGCCCCCACACCCACCACACACAGACACACACAGACACCTCCGGGCTCCACTGCTCCCTCCCCCTGTCGCCACGGGCGGATCCTACCTGGCGGCCGGCCGGGCCGCGGGGCCGCGGGTTGCACGGGAGAGCAGCGGGAAGCAGCGGCAGCGGCCCTGGTCGCCCGGCAACGCCGCGGCCCAGGCACCTGGAGCGGCCCCGGCCCGCCCAGCCCCGCCCAGCGCCGCCGGCCCGCCCGCTGCCCGCGCCAGCAGCAGGGGCGGGAGAGCATGGAGAGCCCCCCGGGGCGGGAGGGGTTTGCGGCTGGGGAGAGCAGAGCAGCGTGCTTGTAGAGGGAAAAGTGGCAAGGCAAACGGCGGGAGCAAAATGGGGGGAGCAGGGGTGGGCACAGCATTGAGGAGAGGAGCGGGACGGGAAGGGCAGCAGCATCCCGTGTGGGATTTGGGTGACAGGGGATCGATCACAAGGCTGGAGAATGGGTTGGGGATATCTCTGTTTCAAACAACATCCAAAACCTTTGCTGGCCGATGAAAAACTGATCATCATGTTTTGACATCATCATGCACAAAGATGATCTCATATGGCCGCAGTGTATTAAAGATTAAAAAATACAACTTGTGGCAGGTAAAAAGGCTGGCTTCACTTAATAATTTGGATTTTAAAAAAACACCCCAGAAGCCAAACAGATTAAAGTTTAAATTTCCAGACCAGAGTTGTCAAGATATTAGACACGTAAGTATGAAGTTTATCTGGATCCAACAGATGTGGTTCAGCTTTTGTTGGTGACATGATCAAACATCTCAGTGCAAGAGTGCAACTCTAGTGCAGCTCTTACCATTCTCACTCACACTTAGAAGTCTACATTTCCATATTTCGATATAGGATTCATGAAAATGTGATTATACCCTCAGTGGTCCCACATGAACAGCCTGCTTTTTCAGGGATTTACATTCAGGATGGTACCCAGTGTTTCTCTTGGAGGAAGGAAGGAAGGCAAGAGGTCTGGAGGGAAGACATAGAGTCCTGCCTGCCATGTAGAAAAGGCTGGGATTTTAACTACACTGCTTGCATGCACTCACCCCCTCACATCTCCAATATATATCATGCCTTTGTGAGGATGTGGGAGAGCAGCAGCTGCTGGTGGATTGCATCAGCATTTCCTCTGCAACTATATTCAATTTACTCCAGGGTTTGGAAAACACTTAGACCAGAGGTCAGGAAATGTGTTGACTCCCCTCTTGCAGGGTCTGATGATCAATTAACATCAGAGAAATTCACCAGGGGTCTGATTTTCCAAGGTGATGAGCGCACTCAGCTCCACCCGGTGTCATTGCAATCCAGCTGCCCATCTTCACAGGAAGGAAGGCAATGGGCCTTGACGTGCTCCAGGAAGGTAGTGTGATTCAGTGAAAACAATACTGAATCAAGCATTTGCCCCTGGAATTTTATTCCCAATTCTGCCATTTTTTTCCCGTGTAACTAGCTCAAGTCACCTTGACTCAGTTTCCCAACATATGCCTTCTTAGGACACACTTCACAAAGATTATCTGTGGAGTACGTGTATTGTGTGTGCACACATCTGCATGGTAGTTTTCTTTTTTCCTTTGTTTTGCTGGAAATAATCTATTTATGGCCAACACAATCTGAACTATTTGAAACCAATTGAAGAAATGTATCTTTCCATCACTGAGGAAAAGAAAATTTTGGCACAATTTCAGGGTAGATACAGAAGCTTTATGTTTCTTTAGTCAGAGTTACTGTAATTGTGCTGGCACCATTCCCAGAGCTGAGCTAAGGTCAGTGAGAAACCTGTAAATTAATAACTGTGGAGCTGATGTGATCTCTATCCAGGAACCACGTTGTACATTCATGAAGCTTTATAGGAAAGAAAAGTTATGTTTCAGTTTATCCAAGCAAGTTTCAGAATCTTAATATTGACAATTAAATCACCTTGGACCTACTTGGAGACAGTGAACCTGATTCTGATCCCACCTTCAAAGGAACTCCACAAAATGTGTTACTCTGGATTAATTACATTGATGCTACCCAAATGAACAGGTATTGGGTGAAGCCTCCTCTGAAAACCAAGCCTAGATTAACATGCTTTTCCTTCGGGAATCTTCTTTCAAAGAAGATATTTGTTTGTTCTCCTGGTTTTATTCAGTCACAAGCAACATCCAATCAACCCATTCTCTAATTAATATTATTGATCAATAGATAATCACTGTTGCTACTTGCATTAAAACATTTAGGAATTTCATTGTACTACAACTCAGAAAGACAGAACCAGAAGGGACTTTCTGGTCAGAGGAAAGTTTTCTGCTATTGCACATAATCCCATCAGAGTAATTTAGATATATATCAGTGTCTTCCTCCTTCTGAAAGATTGGTTCAAAGCGTCTCTCTGAAGAGAGTTCCCCTTGCAGCATGATGTCTCACCCTCATTAGCCAGCTCTGTAATCACCTTTTTTCTTGTGAGAATCCCTTTTCAAGCACAACTACCAATTTCATAGAATCATAGAGTAGTTTGAGCTGGAAGGGACCTTTTAAAGGTCATCTGGCTCAAGTACGTAATACAGAACAAGGATATTCATCCCCAATTATACAGAAAGGTAAAAATCAAAACTAAATCTGAGATTCAATGGAGAACTCATACTATGGTACTGCCACCCCCATCCAGACTGCAGACCTGCTGGAAAATTCTACGATCTTCTTGTATTGCATGACAAGCAAAACACTCATGATTTTGGTAATTCTTCTATTGGTTAAGGACTGCGCAGCTACCATGGCATTTTCACAAAAAATCAGCTCAGGTCTGCAGAAACAGCTTTGAAGTCTCGACTGTGGCATTAACCTCATGATTTCATGGGATTGAAGTCACTGTGTTCAGGAGATGATGTAAGAACAGTTTCGACCACAGCAGGTGTTTAGAAGTTCATCCTCAGAAGCAATGAATGAGGCTGAGAGGGAAAAACAACTGATCCAAAGATCCGGAGGATGACAGGAGTCTGCAAATTGGATTTATTTTGCTGTCACTGCACCTGGCATGAAAAGAAAGGGCAACGAGAGAATCCAGTTAATAAAACGTCTGCTCTGATTCAATGAATCTGGGAATTTGTTTTTGCTCCTTTTCACAGACTTATGTGAATTTCTAAACTGCAATCAGAAAGGAAAGCTTTGTCAGGAAACATATGGCATTTTGCACAAAGCTGTATCTTTCAAACTGAACTAGACCTGGAAAAACTTTTGATAACAGTTTTTACAGAGTATTTTAATGCACACTGAAAGATGGGAATTCATAGTTTTATGTTGCCCTTGCTTCTATGAAAAAGTAAACCAAACTACTGATGTCACCAAAGTCATACAGACCCCATGTGTAGCATTTGAAGGTGACCATGCACTTCTGAAGTCCTGAGCTATGCGCTGAGTGACAGAACCTGTCTCCTCTCACTGCTGCATGCTCACTCGAGGAAAGTGAACACCCTCCTTGGTTTGGTAGATTTTTGGGGTACTAGGAGGCGATAAAAATAGCAAATGGCACCTTGTCATGGTGCAGGGTCTCCTTTAGAAAAGGTAAGATTAAGACAGGCTTCAATTGTGTTGGGATATCTCATTAGCTTAAACCCTGATTCAGCTCTGCTGGGAGGGAAGAACTCTGGTGAAATCCCACTTACTTCAAGCAATACCCGGTGCATATGCCACACCAGAGGGCTCTTTACTTCCTTTGTATTATTGCTTTAGAAAAGCAGATTCTGGTTCACAACCAAGTCATTCTACTCAGAAGCAGTTGCATTACTGCACAGTCAAGATGATTGATCGGGATGAAAGACATGGGACAGCAAATGTGAGATTGGGCACTGTAATAATATCTGAGCCACTGAGCTAGGATTTCCTAATTCCAGAAGGGCTTATTTCCTATTTCTGCCTTAATTTTAATGAAAAGTTGTAAATAAATAAATACATGAATAAATAAATGTAATATTTTTCTCCCTTCCCATTTTACAGGAAAAATGAAACAAAAGCTTCTTGTCTGAAAAAAACCAAACCAAACCCAAACCTGAAAGCCTGAAAAATATGCTTGTACTTCCTTGTTTTTATAATTCCCTACTCAAGATGAATCAATAGTAATTTGAAATGCCTGTGTACAAATTATTATTGTTTTGTGCCTCTGTTCAAGGCCCTCTACCTTTCTCAGTTTCTTTTGGGTCAAACTATTTCCTGGTTTTGGAAAGCTCAAGGATGCTGTCTACACACATCTGCTTTTCCAGGGTATGGTATCCTGTCTCATGGCATGGGACAAGTCCAAAGCTTCTTTGCAGCTGCCAGATGGTAATTTTTCTAAAGAATTGCTGGGTACAAAACCCAACATTGTTATAACTGTAGTACCACTATAGGGTTCCATTCAGTTTAGGGGCATCACCGTGCTTGGTGTGGTAGGAATCCTCTGCAAGAGAAGGTCTTGCTGAAAGGCCTTAAAAATGGCAGGCTTAAAATCAAAGTATCAAAGAAAGATCACTAGCTGCAGGATTAATGCCCCTGGGACACAGAAGGTCTCTTGCTGATGATATGTATAATCCACGCCTGGACCACATTGTTGGTGGTCCTTGCATTTCTTCTGGGATGAATTCCATGGTTAATGACTGAGTTACAACTTTGTTTTCAGCATTAAACTATGAGGAAAATTAATTGATGTTGGAAAGTAGTTAAGGTCAATGTCTCTTTCTCCATAGCTTTTCCAGGAGCAATACTTGTTTCTTTTTCACTTGCTGCAGTGTAAAGGAACCTGTGGCCTCAATGCACTTTTTGGGTTTGTTTTTCCAAGCAGGATTTAGCTTTGAAATTCCTCTAGTTGTCTTCAGACAGGGGAACCAGCAGCTTTTCAATGTGTACTTGCTTTTTGTGCCAATGCAAAACCACCACAAAATGTTACCAAATCAGAAAGGGGTTGTTATTGTCACTTCCCACCAGTGTAAGTGACAATATATGATGTAAAGCAATGGAGAAATTGGGGCTTTAAAAATTTTTAATCAGGTCAAAGCATCGTTTTGCATGCTGTTACACCATTAGTTTGCATGCACTTTGCACAGTTCAAAGCTTACTCTGAATGCAACTCATGTACACCAAAGCTTTCAGCCATCACAGCAACAGCACCACTACAAGCCACACTACAGACAACAGCTCTGGCAAAAGTCCTTAACAAATCCCTGTCCTGCAGGGCAGGAAACAAGGTGGCTGGAGTGCAGTCTGCAGTTGTGGAGGGAGGAGATCAACAGGTAAATAAAAGGAGTCAGGCAGTTCTGCAGACTGGAACAAACGCTATACACGCTGTCCATCTCTGTGCACACGCATGTAACCCTAGGGCCGGCATCTGTAGCCCAGAATAAATAGCCCCCTATCTGAACATTTTAAGAGCCAAAGTGCCCCTTTTGCCTCAAGTGCCTTGCCTGTTCCCAAGGGTGTTTCAGCTCCACAGTCTACAAGGTGATTTGTGCTTCCTTCCGGCTCAGCATTAGTGAATGAACTCAGCAAAGGCAAAAATGATCCTCTCTGCTCTGCCAAAGGAACCATTGACCCTTCACATCTGCTTCTGCTGCAGGCAGCCTAGAGTCGAGTTCAGCAAATACTATAGAGGAATGAAAAGTGATCCAACACACCACTATACCATACTGGGATTTTCCCTAGAATTTAAGGAGCTCAGGTTGTCTTCTCCATGGATAGCCTCCTTGGAAAGCCTTGGAATTCATTTGTATTTGAGTCATTGCCATGTATAACTTCCCCTAGACTACTAGAAGCAATACTATCCTCATAGTGAAGGATGTTTCCCTGTCCCCAAAATGACAGGAGAGACCTGATTTCCAGACACTCTCTTTACAGCCCTGGCTCCGATTTTGCACAATGTGTGCTTAGAAAAAGGACTGTGTACTTACATTCCAGCAGCTAAGTTAGATTAGTGATGAGAAGAGATGGTTTATTGGTATGCTTCTGTATGTTTTATGCACTGTCTAGAAGTTTCAGTAAAATTCAGCTTCATTACCTATCTCAGCATGCTGGCTGAGACCTAGACAGATGCTCAGGTAGTGTTTCCAAGTATTGAAAACCATAAAACACATCCCAGTCCACACAAATCTCACACCTACCTCAAATGCCTTGCTCGACAGTTTGTTTTCAGGCTGGATCTGTCACTGGCCCCACTGGCTGGTGACAGCACATGGCAGTGAACATGGCATGTTGTCTTCTACAGGGGACTCCAGTCGTGCTTGTAGGCCACCTCTTTGGCCATGAAAACCTGCACTCTATCACTGAATGCTTGCACTTTTGGCTAAGCACTCCATCCTCTTTTCTTGAAACACCTTAGAAGAGACCCTGGGTTAACCCTTATAGAGGTTTAATAGAAACTCCCAGTGCCTGAGCTGGATGCTGGGCATTGGGCTGAGCAAATCTCTTCAGAAGAAGACAGAAATTCAGAATGGGAATCCTCCCATGTCCACAGACTACTGTTTTCTGTAGGAGTTGTGATGCTGCTGTAGTGCTGTGACTCATCTTCATTCACTTCCTACACAGTCTGAGCAAAGACCTTGCATTTCCAGACTTGCCCACCATTGTTAGCAATGGAGATGGACTTTCAACAAAGTGAAATGTGTGTGTCCCCAACAACTCCTGACAATCACCACTGCCAGAACCTGTCTTCCTTGGAATACACTCAAGCTTCCCCTGTCCTGCCCTACAATGGCCACTTCCTATGCCATGCTGTGGATGTACTAACACAGGGATGCTCATAACAGACCATTCCAAGTAATCTTGTGTATCAAACACTGGCAACTGGCTAATAGCTAAGTTATCAGTTGATTCTTCCCTGCAGTAGCAGATCAGGTTACCAAATTCAGCTGGTGTTAAAAATACATTTCCTTCTCCTTCTCCTTCTCCTTCTCCTTCTCCTTCTCCTTCTCCTTCTCCTTCTCCTTCTCCTTCTCCTTCTCCTTCTCCTGCTCCTGCTCCTGCTCCTGCTCCTGCTCCTGCTCCTTAAAAACCAGTGCAAACACAAGTGTCTAGCATACGGCTATATATTCATGGTTTACTGGTTAACTCCTGGTTTGTGGAAGCAGATTTTCCAGGCATAGATCACAGCTTCCTTTTCTAGAGAACTGGGGAGCCGGACGTATGCCTACAGCTGTTTGCATAGGTCACTTCTTTCTTCTTTGAGATATTGCCTCACAACACATGAGCAACACAAACAGCCCTTGGCAACCTGGAGAGTGAAACAGAGAGACCTGGGGGGGTGGGGGGGGGGGAAGGGGAGGGAAATAAATAACCACACCATGGGTGTGATCTCAAACCTATTGAAGTTAAAGGAAGTGATTTCAACATGCACCATCTACTCTGCAAAGAGGTGCCAAACTAACTCTAAGCTGTTGGGCTTTCTGAAACCTTCGCAAAGTCCATGTTTATAAACTGGTGTTGTGTTGACAACCACCGTTGTGGTAACTCCTGATCAGTAATCATTAAAATAAAATCCTTGTTACAGCAGCACACTTGGCTGCAGCAAGAGCTGTAAGTAGGTACCAGGGACTAGGGCTAATGCCAAAGCTCTGTCTGGATGGAGAGAGAAAGCAGGGACACTAAATAAAAAGCAGGAATTAGCCTGAGGAATATTTCGACCATGGTTCCTGAAATATCACAGGTAAGGAAAGATCTTGGAGAAGAAATTGTGTCCAATTTGGACATTGCAATATCTGAGTACTTTTCATCCAGAAAATTTGTAACACTGTTTATGAAGGAACTTTGTGTCATTTTTCCTGTTGCAGCATAATATCTGCTTAAGCCAAACATTTGAAAATACCTCTGCACATGAAGATGAGCAGGTGACTCAGGACAAACATGCAGACCTCAGCTTGGCCCTTGGATAGGTGCTGTCATATCACAGTATAGCTGTGAAATCAACGGCTACAATATGCTTCTGGGAAAAAGCATGCCAGCCAGAGGGCAGATCTGCTTGCACAGTCACTGTACCTGGCGTTACAGCCTATGTTGCCATCCAGACCATCTGTAGGTACCAATCATCTACAAATGGAACAGCTCAAGGAGCTGGGAGATCCCTCAGGACGGGCTCAGGATGGGATGTGCTGCTTGCTGCTGTACCAAAGCCAGCTGAATGACATCTCAGAACAAGGTGCAATTTTTGTGTCAACAATGGGATCATTAATAGGAGCATCTGCAGCCTTCAGACCAAATCCCTTTCTTGGAATGATGCAAAGGGAGTTAAGGGGGTATTTTTTGTTGAGCCTAAGGCTGAGCTCCCCTGCTCCAGACTGCAGCACGCAGACAGTGGTAAGTGCATGCGGACAGACAGGATTTTGCTCTTTAAACCTGCCTGGCTCCTTGCCCAAGCTTCAAATGCAGCCTGTGAGTGTTCGACTCCAGACAATTTGATGGATACTGTGTGGGTGCTGGAGGCAAGAGAAGCCAAGAAAATGAAATATCTGTCTGTCAGTTGCTCTATTTCCTGAGATATTTAACACAAATCCTTCACTTCTGTAAATACACTCTGCATGCTGCTATAGGTAGGGTGTGGTTCTAAGTGTGATACTGTGAGAAAAGGGTGCAATACATAAACCAAAACTGGAGAGTGTTTCATCTACAGGCATAATTCCGTACAAGTGGTAATAACATCCACATGATAAATTCATTTATTTCTGCGAACAAGTCATAAATTACGTGTCAGCACAGTAATCCCCATTTATCCCATTCTTTGACCTCCTCTGCAATATGCCTATTGAGTCTTTTCTACCTGCCCTGCTTTTAACTTTATCAAATGCCTTAAGCCCTCTGAATTTTGATCACTGATTGCCAACAACTCCAGTGATTAAACCGAAGCCTGAACCATCCCCATTACTAAAAACTCACCACTTGCCTTTTCTGCAAATCTAATTTCAACAGCATTCCTCTCCTCTTCCCCCTTGTCTGGCTCTGATCAAAAAAAATATGCAGGACCATTTCCCAGGGTTAATTTTTAACAGTGTCCTCACTGCTGCAGCAGATGAAGTCATTTATTATCCAGCAGGCAGCATGCTAACATGCTAGGCAATGGCAACTGCTAAAGGAGGTGACTCAGACATAAGCAATCAGGCGGAGTTGTGCGTTCCCACCTGCTGAATGGCTCAGTACAAAGAGCCGAGCATGGCGTTTTAGGTTACCCTACACTTGCATCTTCATCTGAGGGACACTTGGATTCCAGCCATGCAGCCAGTGAGGTTTATTTGCTTCATAGTCACGTGCAAAGTATGTACATAAACACAGGCTGTGTAGCCAGCCCTCATTCTGCCTGGGCACTCTTTTCCTCTAAGAAAGGTGGTCATCCCTGCTGCAGGAACATGTCATCCCAGGCAGTTTGGCCCTAAATAGCACTTTGTGATCTCAGGCAGACTGGAGCTCAGCCTACACACCTGTAAAACAGGTTTAATGGTAGTTGGCTTTTTTTATAGAAAAGCTGGGAGGATTACTTCATGTCTGAGATCTCTAGATGAGAATTGCTTAGGCAGAGAGCATTTTAAAAGAACAACTCAAAATTAGGGCCAGAGCAGGCTGGCAGCCCAGTGAGCAGGTAGAAACGACTACAGAAGCTGCACTGTTCTTGTCTCATTACCCAAGAGCCTCAGAAGGTCTGGGATGCAGATGATTCACAAACCAGAAAGTGCTTTTGAATTACTTATTAAGTAGGATTCATGTTGCTTTTACTGCTCTGGGATGCACAAGGTTGGGCTGCAGAATCCCTTTTGCCATCTCCTCAGAGTGAAATGTGGTGGTAGTGTAGGGTTCATTAACCCATGTATCTATCACAGTTGTATTTTTGCCTCCACAGAGTAGACCAAAGGCCACTCAAGAAGTACATGAATCTTCCCTGTATCTGCAATAAGCTTTGGATAAGACCTCAGTAAGCCAACATGAACGTGCAGCTAAACATGCTACAACAAGTTCACTGGCATGTGCTGATCACTGCAGGAGAGCTGGTCTGAGTGTGCTCCTGAAAACCAGGAAGATCTTGACTAAAGAGGCAGCAGCTTCCTGCTTAGTCCTCACTGAAGCACATCAGTGCCACTTAAATGGGGAAACAGAGTAGCTCTGAACCCATTCCCTCCCCTGTGCGCTATCCCAGGGAAGCCAGAGGGAGGGTATTGCTTTACTCTTAATTCACTTTGTGATCACGTAAGTCCCCCCAAATCCCACTGCCAGTAAGCTCCAATGATTAAACAGCTCACTGAAGGGAAACTACAGCTAACATCTTCCACCACTATCAAAGCATATTGCTAATGAGAGCTGGGAAATCTCTCTGTGCTAATACAACATCTGTAGATTAACATAAGCTTACCCATGTTATCATAGTCAATGGCTGAAATTCCATCAATCACTTGGATTCATGTAACTTTTGTGATCAGTGTTTTGGTATGTTAACCTCAGTATTTCACCAGCTGAAGTCTGCTGACTGAAAGTGGGAAAAGCAAAGTCAGGAGTCTGAAACCAGAGAAGAAATTTGCAATGTATTGCTTTGGGAATCTCAACTTAGGAATTTTGCAGGAGGCCTGACTTCTGAAATGTTTAGCATTGGCCCCATGAAAGCTCTCAGAGAGTACCTGGGTGATTTGCGCACACACACACACACACACGCGCACACACACACACACACACACACACAGACAGACAGAGTCACATCACTGCTGAGCACAGGAACATCTGCCTGAAAAGCTACCTAGAAACATGCAATGGACCTGCACCGGTCCTGCAAGATGCGAACGACTGCTGATCCTCTTCTGCTTTTCACCTTCCCTGATGGAGAAGCAGCAGAAGAAAGGGGATGACAAAACTGCAGACAAAAACCCAAGATGCTGTGGTCAACTTTATGACTTCAGTGTGGGAAAGTTCCATAATAAGGAAAGGGGTAACTGCCAGCAAGCGGAGAATCTGTATGAAATAGGTGTAGAAATACCCTGGAGAGGTCAACTATGTCACATCTCTGACTGAAGGGATGATTTCTAGCCCTGTGCCGCTCTTGAAGGCATTTGTTTGGGAGGACTATGC
The DNA here is from genome assembly GCA_024500445.1 of Entomyzon cyanotis. NCBI lineage: Eukaryota > Metazoa > Chordata > Aves > Passeriformes > Meliphagidae > Entomyzon > Entomyzon cyanotis. Next base: position 44,588,054 of record JAKEPQ010001030.1, on the reverse strand, counting down.
CCTCACCTTTACTAGGGGTCTCTCAGGACAGCCTAGACAGGATAGTGATACAAGAGCATAGCCCAACTCCCAAGGAGACCTTCCAGTATCTAACCCGGATCTCACTTCTTGATGTGGGAATACTACTACCACCATAAGCTCCCAGGAAGCTCTATACCTCAGGATCTCTAGCTCTGACAACAAGCAGCTGTACTGCAGGAGAGTGTCTACCTTTGGTATAAATAATGTGAAGGCTGAGGTCACCTATGGACTTCGGTACTGCAGCAGCAGGTATTTTAGGTTATCACAGAAAGGGATGAAGGGGGAGCTGGAAACACTGCACAAGAGCATCAGGAAGAGGCTACCATGGAGGAAAACAGCTGTCTGTAATGTAAAGGGAGAAGATAAGCAAGCTTTACTAAGGTTGGGGAGGAATAGAGCATACGCTGTAGTGTCAAAAGCACTAAGAAGCAGAGAGATGCTGGGAAAGCTGGATTCCATCCTCCTCTCCAGTCTACAGGATGATTTTATTTTATGCAAGTACTGCTTCACATCAGCTTTGCTTTCTTGCACAGATAGGAACCAAGGCTCAGGGCATCTCCTTACAGTAGAAGGAACACTGGAATTTAGTGAGGGACTTAACAGAAGAAAAAAAATGGCTCAGCAGCTTGAGTGTGACGATGAGAAGGAGGGCTGAATGGCAGGGATGGAGACAATGTGTGGCCAGTATATTAAAAAACAGTCAAAGGAAAAGGAACCAGTAGTTTAACTGGATAAACACAAATGTCTTTAATTCTATCTAGTTCTACAATGTGTGCATGCCTGAACCATGCTGTGCAACACTGCTTTGAAATTTCTTCAAGAAACAGATGTAGTTAGCAATTGTTCTTTGATGCTAAGAGGAAGAAAATCAGCATTAGCTGATGAAGAAGACTATTTTAAAAAGAATACTAATGATCTTAGTGTCTTCTCCAGGAGAACATGTGGGATGGTCTGAGATTTCAGTAAAAACTCATCTGGTACAGAGAGGCCTTGAACTACACAGATAAATCTGTTGCACATCAGTGAACGCAAAAATGATATAGAGCACAAGACATCCCTTAGCAACTCATCCCGCTTCCACTCTGGGAATCTGTCTCCTGCCAGAAAAAGTGACAGATGAACCAGAGCATGGTAAGTGATCCAAACTGTCCCATAAAAAAACCTGGTAGTATATCAGTTGCAAAGTGTTCAAAGTTCTACTTTTCTGTAGAGCTTGAAAAAGAAAATCACATGGGGACTAAATATCACAAGGGCTTCTTAACAAAAAAAAAAAAAAAGGCTTCCAGCTTCCAGAGACCTGAGTTACTGCTGTATGAAGACAAAGGCAAAAGCTCTCTCTCAGAGTGCAGTGATCTGAAGATCAGGCTCCAAGGGAATGATTGACATTCCATTGAGGCTGACAGCTAACAAAAGCTCCTGTACATATGCCAGCAAGCCACTGCCAGGAAAATCAGTGTGCCTCCCAACTTGCAGATTTCTGCATTACCAGGCCTCCTGCCCTGTGTGACCCTTGCTGATTTACACTGGCAGGCTCAGCAGAGAGTGGAAGGAGACACAGGACCTCACCAACCCTGGCAACTTTTGGTGAGGTAGGGGCATTAAATGAAAGAATCAGTGTCATTTCTAAGTGACTCAGGCTCCAGACTCACCATGGGATCAGCTGCAACTCCCTGAAAAAAGCACGAATAGTCAAAAAGAACATTTGTTGGAGGCTTAAGCAAATACCCACAGGAACAAATGGGACACTGCAGAGGGCAGTGTGCTTCAGATCAGACTGAAACTAGCAGGCAGTTGTAGAAAACCACACTGCTTGTAAATACTCAGAGATCAAAGCTGTAGATCATCTCTCCCCCCTGCCCACCCCACACAGCAAAATCTGAAGTCCAACCATCCCATCATCCACTCAGGTGAGGGCCTCATGTTACCAACTACTGCATATCGCATCTAGGGAGATGTGATAGTTGTTCATTCCCAGTGTCTCTACAAGGAGGCTGACTGGGAAATGTCCAGTTTTTGAATTATCTTGAGAGTGTGTGTGCGTGTGTGTGTGTGTGTGTGTGTATGTGTTTGGGTTGTGGGGATTTTAATAGCAAAAAAAGGAATCAGCAGCTGTCTGTATTTTTAAACTATGGAACATAGATCTCCTTTCCCTTCCAAGCTCTGATTACAAAACCTTTTGTTTCTGTGATTCCAGAGCATCTTCTCTGCAAGTTGCTACTCTCAGTTCAAAAATGGTCAAATCCAACTGTGGCTAGCACAGGTTCTTCCTGTGGGAACATTTTGCTATATTTCACAAACAAGATAAAGTTTGGATATTTTGCAAACAACTGCTCCGGATTGGGTCAGTTCGGGCTTGGCCAATTGGGCCTAGGGGGAGGTCTCGGGCTGACCAATCTGGGTGACCTCTGTAAACTCTATATATATGGAATTCAAAACAATAAAGTTCCTCTTCTCCTCTCTTTCCTTGTCTGAGAACTTGGGTCATTCCTCAGCTAGCTGCTCAACAGCGACATCCAACTATTAGCAAAATTTATTTCAGTCAACAGGAATCTTTCCTCTCTCTAGTTTTGGTGGAGCTTGGGGCAGACACCTGACAAGATGCTGCCTTGCTTATTTCAAACAGAAAATCTATGATAAGAAAGATCCTATCCTGGATCAGATAATCCTCCATAACGGACAATTTTGCTCTGCCCACCCAGACTCTTCTGCAACATTTCAAATGGTTTGGTTGAAAGAAACCTAAGCACTCTTATTTAGTAGAACTTAACCCAATATTAATGCCATTTTGGGGATTGTTGATTTATTGAAGATTGATTAATTGATTTAGTGTTTTCTTTTGTTAATTGATTACTCCAGGAGATCTCTCCAGCTCAGTATCTGTCTTAAAAACCCTTTGCAGCCAAAACTGACTGGTCTTCTCTTTTCTCTGTGTGGTTTCTCAGTTGAAGAGAGACCTTGCTGCTTCCAAGTCTTACGTATCTCCAAGATTCTCAGGCCCTTGGGATGACAGTACACACTTGTGACATTTCACATTTGTGATGTCTCTTGTGGCTATGTCTCTCTTGGTACAACCTGCAGTAAGGATTAGCCTGCTGCCTTTTCCCAGTCTCTAGGAGACTGTGTTAAATTACACTGTTTAACAGTTTTAGCATGGTTTCTTTAAGATGACTTTCATTTATCTCATGGTTTCTTTGTTCTGCAGGAGACTCAGATTTTTCCCAAAGTCTTTTTACAGTCAGTCACTCACAGTATAAGAATTTATTGTCATGAGCAAACTGCTTTGCATCTCATATAGATTTATCTGATATATTAAGAGTTCCTTTCAAAGGCTCCTTTTCAAGTGATGCTATTGTCAGGGTTTGTAATCTAGCAGCATTTTCTCTACAGCCTCACCAGGAAGCTAGAAGAGGATTGTCCATGAGTCATGAGAATTTTACCTGTGAATTCAGCTAGGCCCCAGGCAGCTCAGAAAGCTGGCCACTGTTTCTCAAGCCTTACACTTCTGCATCAACAGCGTAAATTTTAACTAGGAGAGAGTGATTTTAAAATAGAAAGGGGAGCATACACTTCATTCCATTACACAGTTGGAAGGGTGTTACTTGTGGCTCAAATCAGTAGTCAAGGGGTTTAAAAATTTTCTGTTTTTTCTTCACTTTTCAAGACTGTCCCACAGAAGAGATCCTTTCCAGCTCTGGAGCAAAGCAAACATTTTGTGTATGCCCTAGACCCACTCCAGATCTACAAATGAGCCTGCCCTCAGCACAGGGTAGTTCCACTGGCCTCTGTGACTCTGCACAAACAACAGTTTTCAAAATTGTCCTCCTCTGAGCTAACAAAACTCAGTTTTTATTTCCTCCTGTAGTAGTAACTGTGAAGGTTTCCCCTCTCTGCCCTTGGCTGATTCCCTTTGCCATTTCTAAATTCACTCATTAATCCAAGTAAGCTGTGTGGCAATGAGTCTGTCCTTCTCAGAAGCATCCCTGTAAGGAGTATGGGTTTGAAGACAGACCTTGCAAGCCTATTCCATCCTCTGTCCCAGGTAATTCCAAAATACTTAAAGATCTGCAGACTGACTTCACTTTAAAAAAATTAAAGGAGGAGGGTAAAAGAATGGAGACTGTCAGAGAACGTAAGCCAAATTAATTTCAGAATTGGTTCATTCCTTACTGGCATCTTCAGAGTTGCATCAGCTTGCTGCGGTAATGGATTTGGCCTTGTGTTTCTGAGAATCCAGCCTTGTTTCAATTCTTCTGAATACTTCCTACTTTCCTTCTGACTGCACTTCAGCTTTGATCCAAGTATTAGATAGGCCCACAAGGCAGATTTCTTGCACAGAATCTAACACAAACTTCTACTGACAGGTTCGGCTACCTAGATGATGCGTGGCACATAAATGAACAAAACTGCTAAGGTCTCAGCTTCTTTCCCTGTTACAGAAACAAAGCACCTTGTAATGATACTTTTTTTCCTGTTTCATAAGCTGGTTGCTATGGCAAGTTACTTGTGTTACTTTGTCAGATACCACAAGGAAACAATTTGCATTCCCTAGAAAGACAGAAGTTTTAAAAAGTCAATTGCTTATCAGTTTGCTTTCTGCCATGACACTACTCATCCTCCAAACTTAGGGAGAGATGAGCAAGAAAATATCCCAGTATGAGGAAAGGACATGCAGGTTTCTTCAGTCTAGTGTATCTGCAGGAGGACTAAATTAAAAAATCATGAATAATATGGTGCAATGGGGAAGCAAAACTCACAAGATCTCTGCTTTTCTCAGTGCGCTCTCAGAGACATTGTTAAAGGGAGCACAGTGACAGAGCCTTCCTTGCAAACATTTTCCAAGAAAGTTTCAGTTACACAGAAAAAGTGTGCATCCAGGAAAACGGACCAGGAAGAGCACAAAAGCCATGGAAAGAACCAGAAAGCAATCTGCATGATTAAAAGTCAGGTGATCTTGCAGATATGGTGAAGCAACAGGAGACTCAGAACAACAATTGCAACTGACACCACTAATCTACTGTCCATGTCTGCTGAGAACTGATATGCCCTCCAGTATATCAAAAATATATGGTGCATATCTGGATGTATGCAAGTATGTATTCTTGTGAAGCAAAAAAGTTACTGTTACCTACTTCACTGATGATTTTGATGATCACAACCTCTTCATGTTCTGTTGAGTTTTTTATTAGGGAGAAAGAAAGAATTATTCAACTTGGGTATTTCTACTAGAAATTACTCCCAAAAATACTCTGATTTAAAAAATGTCAGGGATAGCCTTGATCTGTGGCTGATGAGCAAGTTCAGTTGCTCACTAAGGTCATGGTATGAGTCTGTACGTCACACAGTGGACAGCTAAGCTTATGTCTTGTCTACAGTTCCCCTCCTGCAGAAGTTAAAGAGGGAGTGAAAATATCAAGGAGTTAATTTTGAGTCACAGCACCTGCAAAAATTAGTGATGTACCTTCACAAACTGAATTTAGAGTGTTGGTACAAAAAGCCATGACAGGATAAGCAAGTCTATGAGTTACGGCCTTCCAACTGCAAGCTTCATACAATTTGGTAAAAACAATAATGCAAAATTGAAGGTATGGGACTGATGGAACAGCTTTTCAACTCCACTGCAGATTTTGTTTTTGGAGTTTTACTGTGGCAGGAAGGACATGAGATACTCTCACTTTCCTTTTTATTGCTCTGCATGCCAGTGGACCTGTTATTTGATTTGCCTTCCTCTCCTGTCAAGCAAGGCTTACAACAGCTAGAGCACTGCAAGCCAGACATTTTCCAAGAGTTAAACTCAAATTTAGAGAAAGGAACTAATAATCTGCTCAGGAAGAACAGTTGTTTTATAAACAGGATGGGCTATAACCTCAGAAAGTTAAAATCTGTGCAATGTAACAACGTAGTTACATTGTAGTTTCAATGTAACAATGTAACAATGGAGTTACATTGCTTTGCCACAGCCGAGGCTCTAGCCCCAGTATTTTGCTTTTTTATCAAAAAGTAGAAGAGGGAAGAAGACACCTTTAAGCTATTATCACTCTCTGTGTCTTTGCAAGTCTGTGCTATCACCCCTATGTGATTGTGTGGCTGTGACTCACCAATAGGTGATTCCAGTCTCTGTCTTCCAGCAGTCTGCAAACAAATAGTCCTCAGGTATCTTATAGCCTGATGTGATCTAGCACTGAAGAATGAGCAAGAGAGAGGCAGTTTCAGTCTCATCTGCTGGTGTTTCTTGGTTCCTGTAGGTCACTGAGAAGCCTGAGAAGTATGAAACTGAGGTTACCCTGTAGCTGTGCCTATTTTACTACCTCTTTGGTGCTTGCTCCCTGAAAAGTTCTTCTGGGCCACCTAAGTACCAAAAAATATGAGCCCGTTTTCAGGGTGCTTCAAAAAGCAAGATTTCTGCATGCTCCAGTACTGTGCCTGCTCATTAGAAACGGCTAAAACAAGACAAGACAGGTAACCTGGAGAGGCGGTGCGCGGTATGTGCGTGTGTCTGCCTGTGGAGAAACCCATCATCTTTGTGTGTGCTGCTGCTCTGCCCTCGGCTCGCTCAGGAGAGATGCTGCGTTTCCATGAGCTGCGGCCCTCGCTTCTGTGGAGAGCTGAGAGGTCATTCAGAGTCAGCAGGGCTTGTTAGAAGCAAGGGAAGAGTTTCGAGGTAGGTTAAAGCTTCAGCCTTTTTGTTTGGACCTGTTTGTTTGCATGCTGGTTTTTGGAAAAGTGCTCTGGCAGGTTTGTTTGCGCTGGTGCAACACGTTTATGAGACCTGAGAAAACCTGCACAACTCTCTCAACGGGTATCCTTAGAACATGTTTAATCTGCTCTTCCTACAAGCTCTGCAGGGCATGAGCTTTCTTTTTATTATGTGTCAAGAGTAGTATCTAGAACAATGGTTTTTAGATCAATTTTTAGATTACTAGATAGTTTTCTAATGGAAACAATAAATTGTGGAAGTGTGCTTGAAAAACATGCCAGAGAGAACAGTGCTTTTCCAGTATTGGGAGTGTGTACTTTCTTTGACACCATATTCTGCATCAAAGCGTGATTGCTTCTGCAAGCTGCTGGATAATACAGTGACTATGCAATCCACTATCCAGTTTCCAAACAGTAATAGGGGAATTGCAGTGCCTCATAGTAGAAAATGTCTGTTATACCACAACAGAACAGGAAGCACTGCATTGACAGACATGAGTTCAGACATGAAGCTTGAGTCCATCAATATTTACCAGCTCTGCCTCAGCGGTACTCCTTGTGGGACCCAAATAGGATCAGACGAGCCTTTCGCCACGCTCGGACCTTCATCTGAAATTGCAGGAATTCTGCTCAGACAGTGTGTATCTCTGCTGCTAAGCCTAACTGGACTCCATCTGCCTTAGACAGAGCCAATTCAGGTGTCTTTTCTTTTGTGGCCTTAATTGCAACTGAATAATTTGGAGTCATCTTTTTCTAGGCATTTCCAGGGGCCAGATAAAAGCACCCTGTGAGCCGAGTTTAGCGCAAGAGGTTATCAGGCAGGACCGTGACTGGCAATCAACACTACATTTCAGGGGTCTCTCCCCAGAACACCTCCGTGGGGCGCCGACAAAAGCAGCGCAGCCCCAGGCAGTCCCGCGGGGAAGGGCGGGTTGCGGAACCGGCGGCCGCCAGGCCTTCCCCTCACCTCGGGTGCGGGGCGCTCCTGCGGAGGGGCCGCCGCGGGGCGGGAAGCGCAGACGGGTTCCCGAGCGGACAGGACGTGATCCCGGCGGCTCCCGGGGCGAGGGGCGCGGAGGCAGCAGGGGTCACCCGCCGGGGCGAGGCAGCGCCCGAGCCCCCCCTCGCAGCCGCCGCCGCCGCCGCCCCAGGGACCGCCCCGCGGCCGGGCCGCGGCGGGCGGTGGCGGCGGGTGATTGACAAGCTGCGCGGCCCACCCGGAGGGCGGAGGCGGCGGGGGCCGCCAATCAGGGGCGGCGGGCGGGCGCCGAGCGGCGGGAGGGCGGGGCGCGGGCTGGGTGTGTGCCGCGGCCGCCGGCGGGGCGCGCTCCCGCTCCGCTCCGCTCCCGCTCCCCCGCACGCACATTGTCCGGGCGCGGCGGCGGCACAGCGCCCCGGCGCCCCGTGCCAATGCGGGGCGGGCGCGGCACGCCGGGGGCGCCTCCACCACCGCGGTGGAAACTTCCCCTCGCCGCCGGGCCGACGCGCGGCTGAAGCCCCCGGCGGGGAGGAGCGGAGCGGGGTTTCGCCCGCCTGGGCGGGCGCCTCGTCTAGTTTGGTTTTTTCCTCCGTTGGAAGGGCAAAAGCGAATAATACTTTTACCCGGCTTTAAACTTCTGCGCCCCCCTTTCCAGGACGCGCATCCCGCCCGGCGGGGTGGACGAGCCGGTGAGTGACCGCCGGGAGCGGGCTGGCGCTGGCTCGGGGTGGGTGGGACGCGCCGTCGCGGAGGGGCAGCGCCCACCGGCTCGGCGGGGACGGGTCGGCAGCGCCGCCGCCACCTGTTAGCGGGGCTGCTCCCCCCGCCGCCAAGTTCGTACCTCCGCTGTGCTGGAGCTGCCCCCGCCGTGCCCGGGGCGGCGGCGAGGAGGGAGGGACCCTCGGCCCGGTGGGCGGTGGCGCGGCCCGGGGGTGTTGCGGGCCGCGGTGGCCGCCCACCTGCTCGCCTGGCCGCGCCATGGCTCTGCTGCCTGGGCGCTGCCTGCTGACCCCAGCCCCGGCAGGCCGCCGGGGTGGGAGGGTAGTGGGGTATCACCGAGCCACAGCCTCTGCACCCCCTTTGCCCTCCATTCTCTCTGCCCTCTCTCTCTTCTCCTGCTTCTGCACCTAATGTGCGCTCCTCCTGTCCTCCCTCTCCGAAGCTGCAGCCGCCTTTCCTTCTCCCCTTGCCTTCCCGCTACCCTTCATATGCCTTGACTGCAGCCCTCTTCACCTCCTCTTCTTTGCACCCCCAGTTTGCGGCCGACTGCACCCATATTATTCCCTTGCATCCCCCGCACTGCTCCTGTGATGATTCAAAGGGGGAGCACCAGACTCCCAGTTTTTGCCGAAGCAGGTGCCTGCTGAGCTCCGCACCCCGCAGCAGAGACCAGCTCCATGGCGGTGCCAGGCGTCGGCAGGCCCGGGGCGACGCGCGGAGGGGCAGGCAGGTGGCGGAGGCGCAGGTATTTGTGTGCATCGGTGAGCAAGTGAGCGAGGTCCCCCGTTCTGCGAGCCTGCGGCTCTGCGGAGCTGGTGACACCTCCCTCCCTCCTAGGGATGCTTGCCTCCGGGGCTCTGCGGCGTGCCGAGGCTGCCTGCGCCCTCCTGGCCTGCAAAGGGTGTCGTGGCGTCCACGGGTGCAGCCTTTTCACCCCACGTGAAGGTGCATCTGATGGCTCGCTTGGCCCATACAAGTCCTCATGGGTGATGTGTTTTAAGCAGTGGAACGTGCCTGGAGACAAAAGAGACGATGAGAAGTCAGAGTGGACTGTAGAACTCCGGAGTGGCTGGAGAAATGCATAGGACAGCTGGAAACAGGACTGTGCAGCAGGAATGGCTTATTAAGCTGTTGCATGGCAAGTCAAGCCATTGACTATTTCTGTGTCCTAAGTTGGATGGTCATATCTCTTGTAGGCTGTGATGTGCAAGTTGCTCCTGGGTAGCTCTTTGAAATGCAGAAGGGGTATGAACTCTTGGTGCGGCTGTGTTCACGATATAGTCCAGTCTGGCTGGCATGGGTAGGATGTGCAGCTTGGAGCAGGAACTGGTTTTGAATGGAGGAAAGCATGGAGGTTTGGTGTGGGCTCAATTAAAGAATTGCTGGAGTCAGAACTGCTGATGTGTTTATCCTTCGGAGCTCTGAAGTATTTTAGTTCTGCAGCTGGTGATTTGTGTGATTTTCCCAAGTGTATTTAAGACAGCAATGACTGAATCCACGTGGATCCCCCCTCTTTCTGTCTGGTCCTTTCCTTCTCCTCGTAAAACATTTTCCCTCTGTGATTAATAATGTGCCAACTGCTTCATTTCAGCACTGGGGAGGCTTGCTGCTGATTGATTTCCCTTTTCAGTCTCCTTGGTGGGTTTGGAGGCTGATGGGTGTTATCACTGCAGAAAAGTCTGCTTTTGGGTGGGAGCTGTCAGCATGTCTATTTTTTTATCTCAGCGAACCTCTTACTTCTTTTAATTAAAAAGAGATGAGGTATGTGTGGTAATACCCTTCACGTTTACATAAAAATGATCTTGTAATTAGCAATAATTATCTCAGTTTGGGATATTGCTGAGATATTTAAACAGGACTTTTGACCTGAGGGACACTTTTCCAGCCCCAGGGAGCTGCCCTTGGTGTGGTTCTCTCCTGTGGCGAGTTTGATTCTTGGCTGCTGGTGGTGGTGAAGGTAGCGCAGTAGTGGGAGTAGCGTCATGCTCCTCTGGTGTTGGCCTAGAAAGCCATGGCTATGGTTTCCTTATTGAGCCTGGTGCTGCTTCCCAGGGCTCCCTGGCAGCCCTGTTGCCATGCGTGTGGAGATGGTCTGCCTTGGTGGCTTTCACCCCGTGGTCTGAGGATTCTCAAGTCTTGCTGTTGTCTTGGGGGAGGGGGGCAAAAAACAGACTGAAAAACTGCCAATCAACCTTTTTTTCCCCCCTGGTTCTTCTTGGGAGGTTTGGAAAAGGCTGCTGATAATGTGGGAAACTTTTCCCTGTGTGATTAGAGATCCTGAGGCATCCTTATCTGTCTTTCACCTGACTTCCTTTTAAGAGGAGCAAAGCTCAGCTCAAAAAATAAACGTTTGCTTCCAGGCTGGATATGGCTCCCACTGCCTTCCCTCCTGATACTGGTGCACCCCAAATTTACCTTTCTGTTAGGCTGCCCTCAGAGCTTACCAGGTTTTCTTGGGGTGAAAAACCTTTATGGAGTAGAAAAGTTGAATATTGGGCAAACACTCAAAAAAATAAAACAAAAAGTACTGCCTATAGAGAGGGATTCCTTGTGGGAGGGTGATGAAGGTAGAAATGTCTCCTCTTCTGTCTCTCACAATGAGTTATACAGTAGACTGTATTTTTGTCAGTCTAGGAAAAGCAAAATGATTGTGCTTCAAGTAATCTTTATCTAATTGTAATTTATTACCAGCTTTCTATTTTAACGTTTTTGACCTGTAAACTTAGAACCAGAGCTTACTAAGCAGCAGGTAAAAATGTTGAACATATTTGAATTCTACTTGTATTAATCTAATAATATATTTATGACATTTGATCAGCTCTATACCTGGTTGAAGACCACAAAAAAGTGTTAATCAAACAAATTATTTGACAAACACAGATGAGACTAAATAAATTATCTATTTGCCAACTGCTGTTCAACTGATCTGCCGTGGCATGTTCCTCATTCCTTATCTTTCCCTTCCAGTTTTCATTCCATTTTTGCATGGTTTATGTTTTCCTGAACTGTCCCTGGTGTCTGTTTCATTTATCTCTTTTATGTTTTTGTCATGGTTTTCCTTCCATTCTTCTGCCTCTTTCTTGAACCTCTTTCCATGCTTTTTGAGTCTAAATTAGCCATTTTTCCTCTCTTTCTCTACCTTCCTGGTGGAGCTTTTTATCAAGCACTTCATAGTCAGCTCAACTAAATCTGGTATGTGTTTAAGCCATAAAAATGTAAAACTAAACCCAGATTGTGCTTGGTGGTAATGCTTCTCTGCCTGTCTCTGTGTTTTCTGGCTGTTGCAGGAAGGGTGTTTCTACAATTCTGGAGGTTTTTCCCAGCTCTCATTTTTGCTTGTGTTTTCTCCTTACACATTTTTCAAAAGTGAATTTGACTTTGTGTCATAAGAAAGCAATGAGGATCAAATGGCAGACCTTGTGTTGTTCGCTGGTGGAGTATCTTTATGCAACCTGCTTCCATCTGCTGTCTGACCAAACCCAGCTTTCCTGCCAGGCAGTTTTGCTTTCCTCCTGGCATCATCCTTCCTCTCTGCTGGGTTTACAGCCCGGAGATGTCTTTCAGTAGGGCAAAAGGAACGAGTGCACTGAACATTTTCTGGTTTACCTATTACTTGCCGAGTCTGTATGAAATTCAGGTTGATGAGGGTAGGTGGCAAGAGGTGAACAGGTCATTGTGCAGGTTATAGTGCATGACTGAGCAGTCGCAATATTCAACTTAGATCCAGTACTCAGAGATTCAAGTCTCTTAAAAATGAATTTTCTGGTATGAAGAAGACTCAATTTGTTTTGTGGTTTGGGTTTTTTTGTTTGGTTTTTTTTTTTTTTACCCCTGGATGAAATCTAGGGGTGGGGAGGATATTAAAAAAACAATGAAAGGAATAGAAAGCCCTGTCTGTCGGGGGAGGAAATTTGCTCTGTCTTGGCAATAAAGCTCAGGCAGTCCAGAGGGGTGTGATGGGAGTGCTCAGAGTGCGTGATTTGCCTCCACTGATGGTTGCAGTGATGTTGCAGCAGTGCATGAGCGAAGCTGTGTGTGTCATAGCTGTCTGCTTGAAGTACTGGGAGTTATGCCACGATGCCCCCTTGTACCCTGAAAGAAAGGTCTCTGCTGTACTGAAGTGAACAGTTCCACCTCTCCTCTGTCTTCCGAGGGGCTTTGGGTAACACTCGGGTGCACTGATACAGCGAGCAATCCAGGCGGCCCATTGTTGCAAAGCAGAATTGATTGGGGAGGATGGAGCCAAGAGGAATATTCTTTTGCAGTTAATTATTTACTGCAGGGAGAGAGAGAGGAGCTGATGATGTTAGGTTTATAATTACAGATATCCAGAGGTAAATACTTCAAGATGATCTATTTTATTCTGTGTGTTGCAACCTATTTCTCTGTAACGTGGGACCAGCACTGTTTAATGACTGGCTCAGTAAAACAAAAACCCTGTTACCAGCTTCTCACCAATAGAATATTGTTCTACATCTTCCTGTCTGTGGTGCTAGCTGACCTGAATGCCTACAGAGGGAAGAGTCTTTCCATGCTCACTGTCTTAATGTGTGACCTGCCTGTGGTGCCCATCTGACAGCAACGTAGGCTCTTGGAACAGCTGATCTCTGTGCTGAAAGGTGACTTTGCGCTTAAAGCCACAGGATTGTGAGATGGGGAGTTCTGACCCCCCCATCTGGCCTTGCCTAAGCTCATTGCTTGTCTCACTGGACTTTCCTTTAGGAGTTATACTCAGCAGATAACCAGCAAATATCCAACCTATCTGCTAATAGGGTAGGGTGCCCTGGGTCAGGGGCACTAATAATGCAGGGGCAGTGGTGGCCCAGGTATTTGTATACTGCTGTGCTGTGGGCCAAACTTGAGGAGGTTTTTCCTTTTGCATAGCTAAATCCATTACAGATCAGACTGCTCGTATGCAAGTTAAATTCAAGAGCTGGTGGAGCTGAGTTGAAATGTGTGTATGTGGGAGCAATAACTTGACGAATACAAAAAAGAGACATTGCTGAAATGTCTCTGGGAAGATGCCTCTACGTCTTCTGCTTGTTTAGCATCCTTGAGAGAACAGCAGATGTGAGGGAGAAGCTGTGGCCTGTGAAATGAAGAGGATGTAGTGCTCTTACTGGGAGAAGAAGAAGAGCAAGATCTAAAAAGCCAGCGAGTAGGAGTGAAATGAGGGTTGCAGGTGTGCACAGCAGAGGCTGCTCTATGCTGCCCTGTTCTCCCTGGGTAAGGCTCTGCAGAATGGGAAGCAAGGAGGAGATCAGTAGAAAAAGGCATTGTGGAGTCTGCTGTTGTGCAGGGTGGAGCATTTGCTCTCCTCCTGCTGGTCCTGACTGAACTGAGGCATGGCTGGCTGGCAGTGGCAGTGCACAGGGCCATATTCCCTGAGAAAGGCAAACCAGTGAAAAATCTCCAAAGAAGAGTCTGGCTAGCAAGTGCTTGTGCCTGAGGCAAGTTGGGATCTTGTTTAGGGGCTTGCTGAGAAGTGAGCCGTGTTCATCAGCAGTTTGTTGGGGTAACAGGCAGCCATCGTGTTGGCCTGCTCCTGGATTGTGTTGAGTGCTCTTACACTCTGTGTTATCTTCAGCAATTCTGTGGCTTACATCCAGCTCTATTTGGCCTGCTCCAAACTATGTGTATAGAATAACATCTACCCCAGCTAGCCACTGCAGCAGCCACAGCAGTATTGCTGGTGTGGCACTAGGTCCTCTGTTTCTGTAGTGACTGTAGCAGCCGTGCTCCTTCCCTGCTGATGGCTTTACGTTGGATGTCAGGGGACTTAATGTTATGTAAGGGACTGGAATTCATCCTCCAGGAAAAGAAGGTGGGCTTGAGAAACCAGGCTTTGGTTGGTATGATAAGGAGATAAAACAATAGTTATGTTAAATAAATAAAACATGACCATTTCTTTGAGGTAACTATGGAACCAATCCTGGCGTGTATGTATGTTGATTCTGGATTAACTTTTTTCTTTGTCTCCCCTTGGATCTTGGTCTGTAGATGCAATGGCTCCTTTTGGGTGCCACTGTGTTAGGCGCCTGCTGTGAAGAGCACAGCTCTCCTTTGTAGAATGCAGACCCAGCAAATGCTGGTGAAAGCAGGAGGTACCTCCTACCTATGTGTGTGTGCACACACACCCCTTGCCTCCCCTGTTGTGTGCAGAGGATGAATACATAACCTTACAATATAACCTTGCTCATGCAAGGTTTCTCCCATTCTTGTTTCTCCCAGCCTTTTCCTGATTTGCATGATATTGTACGAGGCCAGTCGGCTTTTTCCTGGAGGGCTTGTCCCACTTTCCACACAGGCAGCCTTGGGCGAGTGGTCTGCTCTCTGACCTGCTTCGACAAGCATGTGCCAGCTTCTTGCTCCGCTGATGTGGGAGGGAGGATGAGGATAAGTGCTGGGGGCTAGGCAGGGGGAGGACATTGCTGTGCTGGTTGGTGGTGTCACCTCCCATCTGGCAGTCAGTGTAGCTGCTGATGGATGAGGAACTACACACAAATCCGTGCTTCACTTTCTGCCTCACCATTCTCCTGGGGTGTGCTGTGGCTGTACTGAAGTCTTTGAGGGTCAGATATGCTCTCTCTACTCATAAGAGTACAGCTGCATGAACTCTATTCTGCTGTACTCAGTTGCAGCTGATGGCTCTGCAGCTATTCTGGTGGCTCCTGTAATTTCCAAATATCAAGGTATTGATTCTCAAAATATATGCATTGGAAAGAAATGACCACCATGACTATGGTGGAGGTGGGAAACAGAGGTGTGAGAGAGTCAGACCCAGGCCTGGAAAAGCGCTTCTGCTTTTCCATAGAAAGAAGGAGGCTGTGTGCTGGTGTGGCTCACAGTCACAGGGACAATGTGCAGGGTCTCACCAGGTCTGTGGCAGAGGAGGGAGGTAGATGGATGAGGGTGGAAATCTCTGATTCACGAGCAAATAAGTCATCTGATCCCCACAATTATTGCACCTGATTATCAGGGGCCTGACAAGATGTCCTCTGCTTAACATTCCTTCTATGATGAACACATTAATTGGTGTTCAGTAGTCATCAATGTACACCTCTGCTGTTCCTCTTCCTCCATTGTATATATCACAAGCAGCTGCCCTTTTCCAATCTATGAAGTGTCTAGGCTTGGCTGCCCCTCATATCTGCTAGAAAGTGAAAAATTGCCAGGTATCTACCAGTGCCTATAGCTGAGGCACACACTGGCCAGGGAGAGGAGAGGCATTATTACAACTCCTTGTTTTATGGTTGGGGAATGGAAGTTCCCATTAACAGGAGGAGCCTAGAGCAAAGCTGACAACAGAAATTGTTGTCCTAGTCTGGCACTTTGACTGCAAGGTCAGCTTCCCATTTCCTTTGGTAACTGATGAGTGTCAAAAGATTCAGCACCCAACTGTTGACATGTTGCTAATCTGATTTTCTGATGAGAGAAATGCTTTCTTATCACAATGAACCCTGAGAAGGTGGGGGGTTGTTTCCTTTCGTCATTTCAAGCAAGGCTGTCTTGACTGGTATTTTGGGTGTCTGGTCTTAGAAGCGATGTGAATGGAGGGCTGGGATAGCACTCCTTTGCATGTCAGTCTTCCAGGCTGTAAGTGGGGATTTTGTGTGAAGAAATAGATAGGTGTCCCACAGTAAAACTGAGTGTCTTGTTATGAGTTGGAAAAACAGTAAGAAGATTTTGGCAATTGAAAAGAGATGTTGGAGGCCTCTGGATGGGTATTGTTTTAAAATTCAGAGAGCTTTAGGATCTTAATTTGTCTTGGTGGCAGATGATTACAAAATGAGCAATCTCCCTATTGGTGACCTGCACTGAGGCTCTTTTTGTGGAAAGATCTAAAAACCAAGATGCAGTTAATTGACCAAATCTTTGAGGTTAAAAAATAAAACAAACTTCCAAGGGGAAAGAAAAAAAAAAAAAAGGTGGGTTTCTTCAAGAAGCGAAAACCCTTTACTTTTTTTTTCCAAAGCAGTTTCCGAGGCACCTAATCTAATCTTTCCAAAACAATTCTCTGGCAGCCAGGGCTCACATGTTTTAAAAAACAGTGTAGAAAGGAATATGTTGTGACAGTTTAATTTGTTGCTAAAATATGGTCACCTCTGGAGTAATTTGGAGCAACTGTGGAGTGGATGATAAACCTGTTTAGGATGGGAAGTGAGCAAAGGGAGGCTGCTGAGATGAAACTGCAAATGAAGGATGCCCATGCAGACGTGTAATTCCTGGGATTTATGTGTCTTCCTCCTTTGATTCTAATGGGGCTGTTGCCTGTTCAAATATTCTAAAAGGGCAGTTGTTGCTGAGTCTTTTCTGTGACAGCAAGGGAGGTTTTGGGGGTGATTCTCCCAGGGAGGTGGTAGGGAAGAACCTCTGGTAGTAGCCAGCTTTAGAGGTGAAATGGGGGAGGATTACAGATCCCTGGCTGGGGATTTGTAAATGCCCCTGGCAGCTAGTTGGATTTTGTAGTCACCAATCCACGGATGCAAACTGAACTGTGAAAGCTGGCTTGAAATTTCTACTGTTTTAAAGGGAAAACAAGGCAATTTATTGCAGGATGCTCTTGAGAAGGCAAAGGAAAGCCATCCTGAGTTTTAGTGGAAGACGTACAGTTTAAAAAGAAAGATGTATAGACTTGCTTATCTGAATTGTGCTGCTTGTGAAGAGGTGGGAGGCTGAGTGCCTAGGAGAGGGCTGGGCTTTTTCAGAGCATGCTACTAAGAACATGTTTTTTGGAGAGCCCTGCAATTGCATTGCAACAGGGTTGTGAGGTCTTGTTCACATTCAGCTGAAGTTGGTTGAACTATATTGACGGCAGTGACTGGGCTGGAGGGCAGTGCAGCATCTCTCAGGTCAGTTCAGGTTTTCATCTCCTTTGTTTCAAAGTCTCTCCACCTGGAATTTGTTTATTCAATTTTCAGCTTAGAGCAATTTCAGAAGAAATCCCAGAGGAGGAGAAAAAGAACACTACCACCTGAGCAGATCAAAGTAATCAAATGGGTTGTGCTATGGAGCTGGGATGTGACTGGCAGCTGCTGCGTGGAGGTGGACAACCACCAGTCACACTTTCTCAGCATGGCTTGCTCTGCTGGGACATTGGGATCAAGTACTGTTGGGATTAGAATGCAGAGAGGTGATGTTTAAAATCTGAGGTAGGAGCCTGTGAGCTTGGTGACAACTGAATGCTAGGGTGGAAGAAAAAGCTCTGCCAGCAGTAAGTCATCCTTTCAGGGAGTTGAGTTAAACTTCTCTTTTTCTTCTGAACCCTTCAGTTCAGTCCCACTGTGGGTGACTGTTGTGCAGTCTGTTCCATACTTGCGTTTTTTCCTCTATTTGATTTGAAGGCCCTTTGTAACAGCTTATTCTTCATGCATCCTGTTATCAGGGAAGTTACTCTGTCTGCAATCCCTGTCTGAGCTTTCTGTAGCACAAGGGGTGAAGGCTTCCCCAGTCTCAGAATAACTCCGCCATCTCTCCCTGGCCAGCCCAGCAGCATGACAGCTCCATTTAACATGCACAGTCTGCTTTGGCTTCCTGCCCCCAGGCTCATTATTTTGCAGCTGTCTGCATCAAGCCTCCAGTGTTGCCTGCCGCACAGGATTGTATATCAGAAGTCATGAAAAAGAGAAGAGTCCTCAAGGTTGGCCTGTAAATCCCAAATCTCTCTGCTAGAAGAAATTGCAGTCTTGCTGTTCTATCCTTTCCTTTCCCATGTCCCTGACCCAGCCCTGCTGGGTGTGTACATACTTCCCTGCCTGTCATGGTGCATCTCTTGATGGGCATGAAGTCAGCCTTGCAGGCTCTCTGGGCAATGCTGTTCTCATGGCACAAAGTGTTTGGTGCCTGGGATGTTCTCCTTTCTTCACCTGCTAAAACAGAGGCAGGCTGAGACCTGCAGCTCTGCCTTCTCTTCAGCTGTCTCCCAAAATTATTTGGATCCACTTGGAACATCATTACAGGGAAGGTGTGAAGTTTTCTTCATGGTAAACACTTAAGGGCATGGACCTCTCATCTCCCACTTGAAGTGTAGTGTTACCCTCGGGCCTTAGGGACTGAAGTGCTTTCATCTTAGGTGCAGTGTGAGATAATCTGTCTCTGAAAAGCTTACCAGCAAAGTTCGAGATGGGGAACTTCAGGCTGTAATTCCCCTATCCAGATGTTGGCATCTAACATCCCAGCCCCTCAGTCCGTCTATACAGACAACAGAGGAAATGAGCACTTCCATCTCATCGTAATGCAGGTAGATACCTGAAGCAGGTCAGACGAACTGTGCTTGTCTGTCATTGATGATAAAGAGGCTCTGGATGATGGGCTCTTGTGGAGATGTCTGTGCTGTAGGTGAGATGAGCCCCACCTTGAGCACGTTGGGGTAGCACAAAAAGGAGGCAAGACTTGAATGTAGTCTGTCCTTGGCTGTCTCACCTGGTAAGCATGTGCATCTTCCTTTGATCAAGAAGCTGTCCTTTGCTTTGATTCCTCCCTGTCCCGGAGTGGAGGAGGGGGATGCCGTCCAGACAGCTGGAAGACAGAGTTAAACACCTCTCAGAGGTGCTTTGAGGACAGATCTCCAAGCCTGTCCGAGCTCTGGACTAAGGGGTATTTTAACCAAGTGAAGGCAGAAAGCGTAGGTACAAATGGAACAGTTTTGTGCTTGGTTCATCCTTTCATACTGAGACCAAGTAGCTGCTAACAAAGGGGTTACTAATGTACTTCTCAGGAGGTCTTGACCTCCTGCATATGCCCAAACACATATTGCGTTGCAGTAGGGAAAGACATAAGACCTCCAAATCTAGAGCTGAAACAATGTCGTGGGGGCTTCAGATTGCAGACCAGGAGGTGATAGCAGCAGGAGCCCTCCAGTGCCTCAAGAACAGCTGCACATCTGGGTGTTCCAGGCTTGGTGGGCAAAACTCTTTCTGTTAGGGAAAAGAGAGCCTTTTTTTCTAACACTGAAGCACTATTAAATGCCATACTGGGGCTTTGAAGATGATGGAGCCAGTTTCTGTAGATTTGTATCACACTTGACCTGAACCTTCATGGTTGCTCTGAAGACCCTGGCATGGTCTGCAGGGAACAGGTTGGGGGAGACCTAGAGCTGTTCTTGAAGGAACTAGAAAAATGAAGCTGAGCCAACTGAAAGGTATAAAGCCTGATAGCCTGGGGAGGATTTTCTTGACTGGCTGAGTTTCCCCTTTGATTTGGAGCACTTGTTCCATCATGTCTTTTGCTGGGGAAGAATTAGCCCGGTGGCAGAAATGCGGCACACTGGGCGTTTCGGGAGTGAGAAACCTGTCCGCAGCAAGAGCCCACAGAGCTTGAACTCAGCCTCTGAGTCCCTGTGCTGACAGCTGTTTGCAAGCCTGCTCAGTAGGGGATGGTGCCATGCCAGAGTCTTTACCCTCCATCTCATGCCTGTGTTGTCAGCATGATTCAATGCTATAACCCTAAAGAAAAAAAGAGTAGGTTTTATACCCCAGTTTTGTTTGTTGTTGATACTCATGCTGTAATTCCCATCACTTCAGACACCCATTAAATGGTGCTCTGGAGAGTGTAGAAGTCTAGTGTGTGCACTGCAGTCGCTTCAAACTTCACAATAGCAGGGAGTTTATTAGGGGGGGAATTTCTTTCTGGTCCTAGGTGGGAAACACATATACTGTGCTACATTAAAAGGCAAAAAAACCCCTTATATTCCATTATATGGTGTATTTTGCTCACTTCACAATGCATCTGATCTCTCCCTGCTGTCTTTCCTGGCTACAGGTGTCCACCACAAGCTTTAGTACTTTTCACCTCATACTTCTGGGGAACAGAGAGGGAAAATATGAAAACCCTTAGGAGGTTTTTAATTCAGTAAGGAAGGTAAATCAGGGCTTGCAGTTACCTTATGTTTTTTTCTTTGATACTTTCCTTGTTGTCCTTTCCCTCTGAACTTTGGTACAGTAAACAGGGTCTGTGTTTGAAGAGTGTCCCAAGAGGGAGGCACCTAGCACAGCATCAGGTCCTTGCAGCTCCTCTGTGTTCCTAGATACGTGCTTAGGACTGGCCTTTTGCTGGCATCAACTGGCTGCTGGTTGGATGCACCCAGGCAAAACAGTGCTTCTTACTTGTTAATTTTTGCTACTGACGGCATGCTGGTTGCCTTGTCAACAGGAGATGGTTTATAGGTCTCTGGAAGATTTGCAGCAGTGTCACTTGGCTATTTGCTCTCGTGGTTGAACAGGTGCACATACAGGTCTTTGAAAGCTGGCAGGAGAAACCCTGATCCATCTGTCCCTTTCACAAAGGTTTTGTAACTATATGACCTTTGAACTAATTTTCCTAACTCCCTAATAACATATATATGTAATTAAATCTAGGGAGACAAGGCTATATCGAGCCTTGGGCATAGGAAATGGTGTAATACCATCAAGTTGCCTTTTGTGTCCAGGGCAGACCCAACCTTATTGCACTAAGAACTTCCTTAAGATTTTACCTTCAGGGTGGGAAGAGAACTCCCACTGCAGGACCCAAGTTCCCTCCTGTAGTCCACCAAAAGGCTGCTTTAGTTTCTGATTCAGCTCTGCAAATACTGTCTGGTGGCTGGATACGAATTCTGCTGGTGAAGCCTAGAGTGAGGGAGAGAAAACTAAAGCAGCTTGTCTTAGCCTGAGTCAGCACTGCAGAGTTGCGAGTTTCTGTAGATCCTAATGAAAGGTCCCTGCCTTATCTGTCTTGATATTTTGCTGGTTGCACAACTTGCACGTCCCATAGATGCAAATATTTTCATGGGGTTGGCCCTGGTTGCCCAAGGAGGGTGTTTGTTCAGATTCTCATGCTTTGCAATTAATACAAGCTTCTCAGCTCTGTGTGAGAGAAAGAAAGGGAAGTGGTACTAAGTGGTTTGTGGGTTTTTTTTTTCCTTCGTGTTGTTCTTCCTCACCAGCTGGCTACTTTGAAATGAGCATGTTGTGGTTTTTTCCTTAAGAAGCAACGAGTCGCTGCAAATTCAGCTTCGGAGAGGTTGTGGGAGCTTTTGTCCACTGGAGCTGCAGCTGCTGCGGGCAAGGCACAGACAATCCATGGTGCTGTGGGTACCCAGCCTGTGAGCCTGGTCTGGCTGGTGGAGATGCCGGCCTGACTGAGTGGCAAGAGCCTTCTTTCCCACTGCATTCCCACACTAATGTGGCGGTGGCTGGGAGATGCAAATCCTTGCCTTGCTCCAGACTGTGCAGCAAAGTTCACACCTTGGGATGTTGTCAAAGGAATGAGAACCTGGTGTGATGCAAGTAAATATCTTTTCTCTGCCTTGTTTAGCTGTGGCAGCCTTATCTCAAGAGGGCTGTATGAAGTGTGCTTGTCACAGCTGCGCCAGGCACCCACATGGCTCATGGAGATATCGTTTGTGTTCTCTTCTGAGCCTCTGGATGAAAAGTGGCTACTTTAGAGGGTAAATTGCCTCCACAGGTTCAAAAAAGATATCTAGTTTAGACCTAGAGAGCACACTTCATCTTTAGGTACAGTGGCAAACCTTTGAGTGGACTTCATGAAGTCTGTGTTCATTGTGTTTTTCAGAATACTCTCTGAACTTGCATTACTGTTTTGTGCTCTGCAAAAGCAACAATTCCTTTGGGGCTGTAGAATAAAGGAAACACTTGCTTTAAAGTGGTGTGGAGGAGTTGTCACCCTATGAAAGTCAACCTGGGCCATCAGCTATGTGTTTCACAATGACCTTGGCCAATCACTGGTGTTGTCATAAGACCATGCAGCCGCTTGTAAGGGAGGAACGATGGCCAACTACATGGATTTTTGTATCTCATCAGTGTTTGACTGTTAGTCAGCTTAAGTCAGATTTCCTGGTGGAGTTGACATAGTATGTCCTGAGTTTGATCAAAACTTAGGAAGTAAGGGAAAATGAAGCCTGTGGAATGGCAGCCATCACTTGGAACAGCTTCTTTATGGAAGATCTCAATTTGGGCAAGAAATACTAACCACAAATATACTTTTCTTCAATGCAAGTCTTGCACCCTCTCTGTGCTATCTTAGGTGTACAGGTGAAAGGCAATAATGGTAGATCCTAGAGCCTAATCAGCCTTTGATGGCGGGAATTGATTTAGAGTGAGACAACCTTTACTGTAAGTTTTTAAGGATGGATTGTGAGGCTAAGTTGACAAACTTTGTCTTCTGAGCTCTATGCTTTCCTTACTGTTGGAATATGAATTTGCCTCTTGTTTTAATATACTCACACTCCACAAAACAGTGAAGCTTGTTCTTTTCCTTGAATAGTGCTTCAGGTTAACGTTGGCTGGTTTGGCACGTGAGATGGTGGTTTTCTGTGGGATTTTTCCATTTTTAAAAAAAGCATTTTGCAAACACTAGATTAATTGCTTTTAATTTCATTTTGTTCCTTCAGTTGAAGTTCTTGTGTGGGTACAATGAGAGCTGTGTAGGAGCTGTACCCACTACACCATGCTGTGGCCTTGAAGGTTCATTGTAGGGACGCACATGGTCCTCAGGGAGTTGCTTTCTGAAAATAAGAGGATTTTAAGGGAAAAACGAAGGAGCAGTTTATTTCTAGTTAGGAGTCAATGATGTACAAGAGTGACAAACTGCTGCATGTGCCTTAGGAGCCCTGAGAGACAACACTGGTGAGCTCCGCTGCCCTTAGAAGAAGAGGGAGCTTTATGAGCACATCACCCCTGTTCCAAATCTAACCAGTGGCTAGTCTTTCTGCCAGGCTCCTGTGAAGGCATATGATCATATTTGAGATCTCATAATATTGGCAAGACTCTAAAAATTCAGAGTTCAAGCTTAAACTCTGAATTTATTCTTCGAAGAAAAGAGAATTTTGTCATACTGAGGATCTGAGGAACTGTGGACCCATAAAGTAGAGCCTCTGACTGCAGATACTATTGTGGTTCTCTGCTCCCTTAAGAAAAAAAAACAAACACCAAACCACCAGAACTCTGAAACAGGTTCTTGTCCTAAAGTGAAGATTTTTTGTAGTTGTTCCAAATCACTGTTTCCTCAGGGGGATCATTTTCATAGTTTACGCGCAATTCGTTAATCCAGCTCGAAGCCCACAAGGCAGATGGGGTCGTGACAAGAGCCAGGAAGTTTGCATGATCTTATTAGTCTGGATCATCTTTAACAGTGCCAGTTCACATGACCTGTCCATTTCTTGCTTTTTTCCAAACCACTGGGGGAAGTAATAAACCCTCTAACAGCCTTGTGACATTTAGCATTATTGAAACACTCTTGCAGTCTCAAATGGTCAGCAAAGGGCAAATTTTGTGGGTGTGGATGAGCAGAATTTGAGAGGAGCCTCAGACCATGCATAGGACCAGGCTCCCACTATTTTAACAGTGCCTTCATAGCTTTTACAGTCCATATTTATAGCAGCAGGCCAAAAAAAGCCTTAAGGTGTGAAAAGGGATGATGCAGCCACCAGTATGAGCAAACTTTATTCTCTTGGTGTATATCTCGTCTCTATGTCCCACCAGCCCTGCCTAGTACTTGCTGTAACCCAGGAGGTAGTTGTATGAGCTTTTTGGTGCCCTGAAGTCCAGTTTTCAACCCTCTTTCCAGAGATCATCGCTTAAGTATCCAAGTTTCTGTTCTAGTGTCTTTGCTGGCGCTCATGAGGGCAGAGATGACCAACTGAATAAAAGGTCAGGACTCTTTGCTGGGGGCTGTGGCAAAGGGTGATAGCATAAAATACTCCCAGCAGTCAGTGGTTTGCACAGTGATGTAGGTCATGTAACAGATCTTCACACACGCACTCTAACAGCATATGGAAAATACAGTAATTTTACTTGTTATAATGAAGTTGTATTATTGTGCGCTGGGGAATTGAAGGCAGATGCTTGGATTTTTCCCAGTGGGCTGAAGGGAGGTTCAGGTTTTGTTTTATTTATATATTTATTTATTTATTAATTCTATGATAAACCAAAGCCAAAGAACTATGAGTCAGCTTGATCTTCACTGCTGCGGTTCCTGTGCTGTGGTCCCCAGGCATTGTCTAATAGACGCCTGTACCCACATGAGGCTCCATGAACCAAGAGACTGCAGGCTTATTTTTGTCACTCTGTTGCAGAAACTCTTCAGGGAGTCTCTATGTATGCTTAGGAGCCAGTGGTATGGGAAAGCCTCTTAGCAGAGGACCCTAGGAAAACACTCAGGAGCTGATCCCAGGAGCAAGTTCTCTGTGCCAGCACCATATGCAGTTCTTCATGGCAGCCAGATCTCCAGGGAGGAGGAAACAACTCTGCCACCTCCTTTCTTCTTCTGCTTTATGATGGCTGAGTTTTATAGCTGCTGTGTAGGCACTCTGTGTACCTCCCTGGCTGAAAAAAGGGGTATTTGTGCTTTCAGAGGTAATGTCAGTCTGCCTTGCTACTGTCTTGATGCAGAGAGGGATGAGTCCTACAAATGGGCTAAGGCTGAAAATTAAAATAGACCAAGTGAGATCTTCAAGTAGTGTTGAGTGTTTTGGCTTCAGTGGCATCAATGCAAGGACTCTACTTTTGTCCTTTCCTTAGGGTGAACCTTCATGGTGAGATCTCAGTTGTGGGATTCACTTGTTTGGTTCTTACTACTTAGCTTGGGCTGTCCTCTCCCTTCCTTTGGGAAGCTATAAAAAGTTGCACCTTGTCCATATTACATGCAGATAATGGCTTAGGGCTGTCAGGAGAAGTCATCTTTGAAGTTCTAAGTTTGCCTTTTGTGGTTATTTTTTTCATGTCAAATATGTTAGCATGAGCCTTATGAAGTCCAAGGATAAATCCAATGAATGCTGCTGTATTTCTTTTTTAAGTGTGTCTGCAATGTGTGCTTCACCAGCATTGCAGAGTTGTGCTTGGGCAGCAGGACCAGAAAGTCTGAGAGGCTGGTGGGAGATGGCTGGACACCAGGAAAGAAGATGGGAAACCACATATACACATATAAAAAGAAATTATGTTTATAGTTTTGGCATCTCATTGCTGCAAGGTGTTAGGGAAGTCAGTGGCTTCAGAAGAGAGGTTTAAGTGTTGTATGGACAGCAGGGACAGCCAAAACTAGAAGGAAAGAAAGACATTCTCCAAAGAGAAACCTTTGGTGTAGCACCCTTCTTTTTGATTTGCACATCATCTGGCAGGATGAGACCCTGCCCTGGAACCAGAGATGTTTTCCACTGAAAAGAGCAGAAGAACGTTTTGGGCTGCATGAGAATCCCCTACAATGTATTTGATGCCCAGCCATTGCTTACGGTGCCCTAACGAAGTTACATCACAGTAACTATAGTGCATTACAGTTCAAAGTTCAGAAGTTCTTTTTTTCATTGTTGTTGTTGCTTGTTTGTTTGTTCTCCAGTGTGCATGACCTTTTCCTGTTGCTACATGGGATTTGCCTGGGGACTTTGCCATGCACATATGTGATGGAGGTTGGGTTGTCATGCCTGACAAAAATATGCTTCAGCTGGAAGGGCACTTGCAGGATCATGTTGCCCTCTTTAGTTTTCATGAGCTGTGACTCTTCCAGCTCATTTTGTAGATGTTTTGGGTTGTACTTTGCATGGTCTCTTTTTGTGCTCTCAGGATAAACCAGGTGCCAAGGACAGGGTGTTTTAAGTGTCAACTATGGCTGGTCACCAGGTGTGTGCCAGCATAGTACCAACTGCATGCAGGTGCTGGTCTCTAGCTGACATCTCCTCCTGCTGAAGACATTCTTGGTCTAAAGACTTTAAAGTTTTCTTCTTTCTGTTTGCTGTTAGGGGGGCATGTCCAGACTCCCTTGCATCTTTGTCTATTCACTTCATGGACTTTCTGACACTTTTCCCCAACAAGATGTCATCCCTGAAGCTCAGGGCATGATGTGCTTCCTATTTGTACCTTTTTCCAACAAGCAAATCTGGTTTGTGTGACTGGAGTGTTTTCCCACTCTGTTGTGCTGGTGCAAGTGAGGATTAGAGCCCAGTGTTGTTCTTTTCTCCATCAGTTGTTGATCCATGTAGAGGAACACCAAAGTTCAGTCAGAGGTAGGGCAGGGTCTTTGGAGCTTTATCACCCTGTCAAATGCAGTGCCAAAGCCAGATCTGGATCTGTTCATTGCCTCCACCAGGGCTGTCTGAGGGACTGGAATTGAGGGTTTCTATGAAGATATAGGTGCATCTAACCTTAGGCATTATCAGAGGGACCTCAACCACTCTTCTGATGCCAGAGGCTTTACTTACTTGTGAATCAGCTTGTCGGGCTCCAGTGTTCAGGAGCCACATCTGACACAGGCTTGGTGTCTTGCATTTCTGTGGTTTCTTTTCAGCCTTACTTGGCCTGCAGATGCTGGCTGCAAGCCCACCCAAATCCTGCTTGTCGTCATTGCTGTGGATTCCCAAGGAAGCTCTGGAAGGAAACCCCCCGGCATCTGCTGATTGTGCAGGTCTGCCAGCAGATGCTGGAGACTGCAACAGAGGTGGTGGAGAAGGCGTTGTGCTCCTGTCCCCTGCACATCAACCGCAGCCATTGATGAGCACATGTCTTACAGCAAAAACCCGAATGTGGGGAAACAGAAATCCCCAGCTTTACCATAAGTTTCCTGTGTGACCGTCAGGAAGTCCCTTAATTGTGGGTTCTTCATTACAGGGTGGAGTTCCTTATTCCTTGATCTGCTGTGCCAGTCATGTGTTGCTGAGGGGTGGGATATATGAACCTGTGTGGAGGCCACTCAGAATTGAAGGAGCACGTCTCCTGTGTCTGTGCTGCGATGTTTGCCAAACAGCCAGGATGAGTTCTTGGGCAGTGTCCCTTTGTTGCTCCAGAGCCAAAAGAGGGAAATTCCTTCCTTTTCAGTATGGAGAGCTGCAATCTCCACATCTTCAGTCTTTTTTGTAGCAGATCTGTGCTACAGAAAACACTACTGTGACAGTGATGCACTTGACTCACCCACAGCAGCATTGCTTGGATTTTTAAAAAATCTAGACTGCTGCAGAGGACAGGGATACAAGCATCATATTAAAAAGTCTGATGTGGCTGAGATTTACTATGAGCAGCCAAGTTAGGTTTGGGTAATTCAGGACCCTAACTTAATAAAGTCTGCTGGTCCAAACTTAAATTTCACACCTTAACCTTTGAACGTCTCTGTTTCTGTCAGTTTGTGTGATGGTTTCCCAGCATTGCACACACAGTGCTACAGACTACAGTGCATGGCTACAGACTTGGTTGTGGTGAATTCATTTGGCATGGTTGTTGAAGGGCTGGGTTTGGAGGTCTTCTGTGGACCTCTCTGCCAGCAGGGCTCACTGTCCCCATCCCTGTAGGTTGCAGCTGGCTGGTGCTGCAGCTACCAGGTCCATAAATCAGCAGCATGCTCCTGAATATCTGCTGCATAATGACTGATGCATATTCATTTTTGCTACAGCGTTGTGTCACCCTGCTAGTAACATACCCTGGTGAGGAGAGCAGGGACAGGGTCCCAGCAGCTGGTGCCTGCTTGCTTCATTTTATCTCCTCTTTCTGCTGCCACCTTGCCTTGGGCTCCCTAAGATGCTCCCTGTCTTGCTTTTCTAGTGTATTTTCCCCAGCTGCTTCTCCCAGATGTGTTAAAGCAAGCCCTGCAGGTTTGCTTTTTGCTGTGGTGCCTCCTTCCCCTTCATCCCTGCTCTGCTAATAAAATCAGGGTGTGTGCCTGCAAAGGCCCTGCAAGGACTGACTGAACATGGGAGGATGATCATTACATTTGATCATGTAAATTAAAAGGCTTACTAATAAAAAGACATTCTGGAAGTACCTGATCTTGGCTGGTCCTTTGAGCTCTGTTTTTGAATGAGCTTTTATTGATACCCCATTGGGAATGGAAGAGCAAGAAGGAAACTCAGTGTTTGTCCTTCATCGCAAAAGGGATTGTTCCTCACCCACAACTTTCCTGTGGAGATGACGCTGTTGCACCTGTGCTGCTTTACCCTCTGTCTTGAAAAACGAGTAGGACTAAAAATACTGTACCACCTTTCCCTGGAAAAGATAAAACCTTGAAAGATGTCATTAGCAGCCTGTGAAATACCACATAGGAGAGAGGAGGAATGGGGGTTGACTCTGCTTTTCTTCTTTCAGTACAAGATCCCAAGTGCTGTCCAGGGAAGCTGGGGAGCCAATTTTGGTACTAACCAAAGTGTACCCCAAGATTTGCCTCAGTCTAACACAGCCAGGACTGTCTGTCCCTGCAGAGAGGGATCCCTCTCACTCCTACTCTGTATTCCTTCTTCTAGGGGGCCTTGAGCCATTTCCAGAAAAGAGGACCCTAATTCTCTGTGGAAGCTGGTTAGCCATCCAGAGGGTGAGTGCCACATGGGCAGGAG
This sequence comes from Entomyzon cyanotis, assembly GCA_024500445.1. Classification (NCBI taxonomy): domain Eukaryota; kingdom Metazoa; phylum Chordata; class Aves; order Passeriformes; family Meliphagidae; genus Entomyzon; species Entomyzon cyanotis. The sequence goes on along the minus strand of JAKEPQ010001030.1, from coordinate 44,559,339 downwards.
CAGACTGGGTTCCTGCTGTCCCAAGATACTCATTTGTCTGCTTTTCTGCTGCTGGCGAGCAGCTTTCACCTTTTTTCACCCAAACCTGGAACTTTCTGCTGCCCAAGCTGTAGTGCAGTAGGACATGTGCTGTGTGCACCTTTCCATGCCTGGAGGCTGGAGCTCACTAATACTCTTAAAATGCTGTTTTGCTCCAAAACCTGACCTTTTAAAATTCTCTTAGCCATTAAATGTTAAAAAATTAAAAAAAAAAAAAAAAAAAAACCAAAACCCAAACTAAAACCAACAAAAAACTAAAACAAACATGTAAAAGCATTATCAAAACAATTCTTGAAACTTCCCAGATGCCACTACCCTGTTTTCTTATCCATGTATTTGCTGGGAAAATACATGTGTAAGGATTTAAAGCAAGCAGGAAGCTGAACAATCATACCTATTTCCATTGCAAATTCTTCTCAGTGAAAATGGCTTGGATGCATTTCCTGAAACCAGTTTCCTAATTTTTCTTTGTCAACAGTTGCTTGGGAGGACTAAGGAAGGATGGGGAAGGAGAGGAGAATGGATAGCTCATAGTGGGAGTGCCTTTCCTGACTCTGGGATACTTTGTTTACTGTGCATCTGTAGTGCTCAGGTTGGGGCTGGCCCTTTTCTTAAGTGATGTAGATGGCCACCTCATACCAGTGATTTCTCCCTTTCTTGTGGCTGGGCTTCAAGTGAGGAAAAGAGCTCAGCCTGCCACTCTGCTCACAGGCCTACCTGCATCTCCCGGTGCTTATCTGTGGATCAGAGCATCTGCCTCTCTGCTGGCTGCCTGTGCCCATGACCCAGTTGTGATTTCAGCAGGATAACTGGAGAGCAGGGCCTCTCTTACAGCAGTCTGTGCTTTCCCACTTGATGTACCCTGCCTCCCCAGTTGTCTCTGCCTCGAGAAGCTGGGCTGGGGAGGAGCTGTCAGCTCTGACAGCCCAACACAAAGACCCAGCAGGAGACCAACAGCTTTCCCATCCAAAACTTCAGACTGGGAGCTTTTTGTCTCAGGTGAAAACCTCAGATGGGAAATCACATTGCCTGAATTTAGTTCCCAGCTTTACCACCCAGTGCTGGCTTCGAGCCAGTGCCTTGGCTTGTTTGCATCCCCTTGCCTGTCTCTACAGTGAGGAGGATGGTGTTTCTGTTCACACATGGCCACCACCTCCAGCTCTAGCACTGGGTACTCAATCCCTTGCAGCTTAGTGGTTAGAGCTGCATTTGTCCCTTCTTGTGCTGTTACAGTAGAGCCAGATGGGTGCAACCTGCCCTAGTATGATGACAGGACTGCTGGGGCATAGGAGAGGCTGGACTTTTTCCCAGGAGCTTGCCTGCAGCTTCTCCTTTCATCACCAAGAGGACCAGGCAGAAGATAGCAGGTACCTTAGGAAACCAGCCTGGAGACAGCATCTCTTGTAATTCCACACCATTACTGCGCAGCGTTTTCCCCAAAGCCTGATATTCTCTGTTGCTGTTAATAGCTGTAATTACAGAGATCCACTTACTCCGGCGCTGCATACTCATCTGCTCCAAGTTTCTACTTCATTGCACCTTATATCTTGTGGGAAAATCAATACAATTTGGTACTGAGACTGGCAAGCCAAGAGATTGCTCAGAGATTGGGTTCATGGTTGTGTACCACACATTTTAACAGTTACCAGTTACTGTCATCTATAATGTGGTTTTTGTTTTAGAGTTTCCTGGGTACCTGTCCATCTTTTTATATACTCAGGATACATCACATTGCCTTTCACTTGTTCCATTAATGTTTATAGGCGGGATTTTAATGTGAAGGAAAGTTAAAAGCTGCTTCTTCTCTTGAGCTCTGTTGTACAGAGTACCATTTGTTTTTCTGAAAAAGGCTGGGAAGCCTGTGAGAAGTCTCTTTTCCAGGGTGAGGTGGAGGGCTGCCGGCCCAGGCAGGGAAGCGTCTGCCTCTGAACCACCTGCTCAGCCATGGGAGGCTGGAAAAGAGATGAAAGCAGAGGAGCCCTGGGAGTTTGCAACCTTCTGCATCTTAACAGTGAGAGCTTCTCCTCCCTCACACTGCTTTCCCACATGTGTTGGTACATTCAACACTAAGTCCTGACTGCAAGATAAGAGTTCAGGTTTTATTTAAGTGTCCCACATTGTTCTGGCCTGCATTGTGGCCCGTTCATGCCTTTGTTATCCATCTTTACCAACTTTCAGACACAACTCCAGTCTCCTCTTTCCTTACACAGGCTACTCTTGCTCATGTAGAGTCTCAAAGAGCGCTGAAGTGTTGGATTATAAATCACCGTCATAATTGAAAAACTGTCTTCAGTTTTTTCATGTCACTGGCCCTGCTAGGTGGAGAACTGTGACTTGGGTGCTAGCACAGGTGGTCTCTCCCATCTGCATGTGATTTTTTCTTTTAAGGGTCTGTGTTCAGCAGTGGTGTGGAATGTATCATCTGCTTGCCTGTTTCTTTCACCCTTTCCATGGGCTGGCAAAAATTGACCTGCAGAGCAGCGTGCTTTCCCTCTGTAGAAGTTAGCTTGGAACATTGGTTCTTCTGCAGAGACTGGTGGCATGAGAGACTTGCTGTCATGGAGACTAATAGAGTGGTGATGGTGGGAGGTGAAGGTCCCACCGTGATTCTCAAGCATATCCCAGCACCTTCCAAAGTTTCCTGACTCTGCACTGCTCCTCATGCCACATTCATGATGCTGGAGACATGGGTGTGAGCAGTCCTGACATAGAAGTTTCTGAGATAATGGGCCTGCTCATGTTTCTTTGGAAAATAGTAATTTTGGTGGCCTGCATTGATGGGGGGGGGTGGGAAATTCCTTCATCGAGGAGGAAACTCTTGGACAGCTGGCTTGTTCTCTGGGTTTATTGCATTATTGACTTATTTAGGTTGTTTGCTGTTTTGGGTAGTTTAGTTATAGCTACCTACTGGTTGTTTTTCTTGGAATAAGCTGCCAACAAAGAACTTTACTAAGAATATTTATTATTTGAGAGGGTAAGCAGGAGCAGTGTAGTTGCATTCTCTTACTGCTAATAGCAGGTGATTGCATAGCTTTGTTTTTTACTTGACTATCTGACAGCTGAAGCAAGAACCAGGGAGCAGAGAACAAGCAGCAGCTCTGGAGAGAATCTGGTTTTCCTTTGTCCCTCCATATCTTCCCAAGCCCTTTGTGGTTGGGTAGTCTCTGGCAGAGGTTGCCAGAGGTGCTTTGTCTAGAAACTGCTAGAGCTGGGCCTGGTGCAGCGACCAGTCCATGCATGTTCGAGACCTTGTGCAAAGCTGAGGCTCGCACATTGCTGCTGGGACATGTTCCTGGCTGCTGCAAGAGGCAATCCCTCTTTTCCAGACCTGCCTATGCCTCAGACCTGCCTGCAGCTTTCTGTTGTTCTTCCTTACAGGTTTCTCCTTGGATGTGCATATGTATTTTGAGCCTCCTACAGTATGTCATTCCTTACCCCTTTTCTTCTTTTCCTCTGCAGCAATATTTTTGTTCTCAGTCCCTTGGGACGGGCTACCTTTTCCTTCAGATCTTGAAGAGCCAGCAGAGGATGGAAGAAGCCATTCTGCTCCTTTTTGGCTTTTTACCTTTTTTTCCTCCCTAATGGAAGACAGTTATTATCTCCAAGTCACCTCTTCAAAGCAGAGAGGGCCAGTATTTGCAACTTTTATTCTCTCTTCGGCATCCTTGTCTGTGTTTTCATCTGTGAGGTGCAATGTCTGAGTTTGCAGGTACACAGCCAGCAAGCCAACAACAAATACAATTGGTTAGATTTGCAGCTCACATTTTGATTTAAAAAGTAATAAATTAAAATGAAGCATTGGATGGGCTTCATAACAATGTTTGCCTCAGTTCCCTAATCTCTTTGAGACTAGACAGGCCACAGAGAAGATCAGCATTTTGGTCCTTGAGTGAAAACAAAAGGTGGCATTTCACACCACTGGAGAGGCTCCTCCACAGGCTGTGTTTTGTGATGTTGATGACAGTCTGTGCATGAGCAAATGGAGGAGCCTGGACAGTCACTGGGGTGAGCCAACAACGTTTGCTTTGTCAATGCTCAAAAATCACTGAGTAGGATTCCTGATGTGTGGGTGTGGATGACTGCTGGTAAAAGGCTGGGATGAGTGTTGTTCTTCTAGAGGACTGCAGACCATTTCTGTCTGCAGGGCATGTCTGCTGAAGGGAAATAAAATCAAACACTGTGGCATTTGTGGTCATATGGCACCTCTGGACAGGGTTTTGGAAGAAAGGCCCAGTCTGAGGTGAGCCCCAAGAGAGATTTGCAGAGTGAAACTGACTTCTGATGCCTTTAAATGCAGAGATTTCCAGTGGGCAGTTAGAGGGTGAATGCTCAGTAATGAACAGTTGTAAAACTTCTGTTATGGCTGGCCTCAATACAGCAGCATTGTGCAAAAATCTCTGTTGACTTGTTTAGTTGGCTTGGTGTCTGTCCTGGGAGAGAAACAAAGTGATGGGAGGAAGCAGAGGACACAGAGAAAGCTCCTTCAGTTATTCTGTCGGAAGCATGTCAGAGGCTCTCTTATGGTGAACGTGTTGGAAAGCCAGTGTGTAACCCTTCCACTTGACACCTGGGCTCTTGTTGAAATTGTGGTGGTGAGATGGGACGTATGGATGAGGCCAAGCTCCTTGAGGTCCTCACCTCTGCTGAGTGAATTTCTGGAGGCTTCATAGTCAGGTCCCCCAAACCACCTGTCTGTGCTGGAGAACAGGGACCATGAAGAAGGTCTGGCTGTTTTTTTGCAGGACACAGCTGGATCTCTGGGTAACACCTGCAGCCTTGATGCCAGGGTCTACTTTAAGTCTTAGTCCTGTGAAAGCTTGTGCCAAGCATCTTTGGTCCTTGTTTCTGCTACCCAGCATATGCAGGCAGGGGAGGTGGTGTGCCTTCTGCCCTCACCCTCACCTCCAGCCTGTCTCTGTGAGACAAAGGTGGGATGCTGGTGCTGGGTGCTTGCTCTCCTCACTTCTGCGCGAGGCTGGCAGATGGCTCCTGTTTGCTGGAGCTGTGTGGCTCTGGCTAGTGGGCTGGGAGCAGCTGCTGCTGCCAGGCGGAAGCATTCGGCGAGGCTTTCCTAGACAGCTTTGAGTTGGAGCCAGGAGCCCTCTTGCTACAGGAGAAAATCCACAAGGTCAGGAAATACAGCAGCAGCAGCTCCAGTGGGGGTGTTGGCTTGGTACGCAGATCTCAGCCCTCCTCTTCCCAGACGGTGCTCCTGGAACTGCCCTCCTCCTTGCTGTTTCAAGCAAGGAGGAGAGCAGTTCCTTGACAGCCCTGTGTGGCCTTTGGACGGTGTAGTAGTGGAGTGCTGCAGAGGTGGTAAATTTGGTTAGGGAAACACTAAAGGGTGACCCGGATCAGACCTTCAGATCTTGAAGAGCTTGCAGAAGATGGAAGAAGCACTGTTCCTGCTCCATGTGGGACTGGGAGGCTGTGCTTTTGTGTTTCCCTCTGTTATTTTTTGGTCAGCTGTGTGTGGGCTCTGTGTTGGCTGCTGAGCAGTAGAAACTAGAAATCCTCTGATCAGGAGAAGCTTTCACAACCACCAACAGGCTGTAAACCTCCATCCGGTGTGTCACCACCATGAAAACTGGGGTGTCTGTTACCATCTCTCTGACAGGAACCCCACTCTCTCTTCCCTGCTTCTGTTTTTTTGGAAGCATTGCCTTTGGGATGGCTGTTTCTTGAACCAGCCTCTGTGGTGGTGGTGGTGGTGGTGATGGTGGTGGTGGTGGTGATGGTGATGTTCATGTGGTGTTGAGGAACAACCACCCATGTGTTGAAACTGTGGTTGCATGAAAGAGGAACCTTGCTCTTCCCATGTTCAGGAGCAAAAAGTGTGATGGGGAGCTCTGAGATGGTGTTGGTAAGTTTAAGGATAGGACCAACTGCCCAGCTCTGTGGCAGAGTTTGGTCATATAGAAATCCCTGCTTTCCCTGCAGCCTTTGGCCAGGCTGCTTCTTCCGAGGCATTTGCCCATGCTCTGGTGTGCAGTTGGGTCTGCAGGCTGCCTGTGAGGAGCTTGCATTGTGGATCCGTTGGGAAAGGAAGGGAGTTTGCCTAAGCACTGATTTTAGCACACATTAATTCGGGCAGCTCTCCTGCCCAGAGCTGTCCATCATTCCCCACGCTCTCGCTCTGCATTAGGACATTTAGCAGCAGTGCTATGGAGCAGTCGGGTAGGCTGAACCTGCCTCCCTCTGCAAGCTGCAGGATCTCTCCTGCCATTGCTGGGGCAAGGATGGCAGGCAGAGCAGTGGAGAGTTAGCTGAGGTCAGAGCACCTTCAAGCGATGGTGTCAGTGAGCAAACACCAACAGTACAGGGCTCTTGTATGTAAATTGTCCATCTGCTAGCCACAAGTGGTGAGAAGCAATAGCTCTGTTGCCCCCCTCATTTTCCCTGCCTCTAGGGTGGGTGCGGAGCAGGAAGATGTGGGTCTGTATTTCTTTGGAGGAGCCAGATCTCAAAGCTCTGGGCTAAGGTGGTGATGTGCAGGGCTTGCTGGTGTGTGGCTGCCCCAGTGCTGTGCAGTGAAGCTCAGCTGGGGTCTGGAGCAGGGGAAGATACTTGAGTTGACATGGGTGGCCACTTTGTCCCCCACCTCCTGCTGCAGTGTGGACCATAAAGCTGCTATGGCTGTGCAAGCTGGGGGTCTTCCAAAGGAATAGGCAGTGGCTTCCACTGGGGTGGTCTTGGGGGAGAACCTCCTCCTTGAGAACTCATGTCTTTTCCCCATATTGAGTCAAAGCTTTCCTCACTGCCTTAGCAAGTCCTACAGGCCTGGGCTGTAGAGCCATTTTCTCCTTGAGTGTCTTTGTGACAACAGCTTCATCATCAGCATCACATACAGAGCAAGGTCCATCAGAGCCACTTGCACGCCTTTATTTACAGTCTCCATGTGTTCTGCTGGGGGCTGCAGATCTCCCTGCTCTGTAAGGAAAGGTGGGAGCTGATTGCAGTGTTCCTTCTGACACTCAGGACCCCTCTATGTTCAGCTGTGAAGCTGTTGTTGCAGGAACAATCCCTTCCTGGACAGCCATGCTGGTGGAGATGGTCAGTAAGCATTTGCTCCTCAGTCCCCTTTTCATCCTGTCTCTTCCCAGAGAGATCAGAAGCCTGGGGTGGGGATCTCTCCTGTCCCTGAGAAGCAGTGCATGTGAGAACATCATATATGTGAGGGCGTGCATTAATTGAGCAGAGCAGCATGTGTGCACAGTCAATTAATGAGATCACTTAGATTCTCTCCTGTAGCCTTGCTTTCAATTTGCATCTCTTCCCTGGCTGCCAAAACAGCATACTGGACTTTCCTGGGATGCAGTGGCGTTTTCGGGTAGCCACCTAGGTTATGGCATTATTTGCACCTCATTTCCCCCCACCATCACCACTTTTCCATCATGTTTAACTGCTTCTCCAGCAGCAAAGGACAGCATAGCAAACCAGAGGTCCTGCATGGCATCAAATTTGTTACCTGGTTGCTCTTTTGCACCCCCTCCTTTGCCCTTCTTTAGGATTCTGGGTGCTGAGAAGGGCATGAGCTTTGTTTGCCTTCCTGGTACAGAGACAGCAGTTCAGAAAAGAGCTTCAGCAAGAGGTGGTTGTGTCTGATTGCTCCGAGCTAAAGTGGGAGATGGAACTGCCTGGGTGGTTTAGAGTTGCAGTCAGGTGGGGATTGAAGGCAGAAGCTTCTGGCCTCCTTGCCATTAGATCTTTGCTGTGTTAGCAAATGCATCAGCTGCGGTCAGAGTCTAGAGAAGCCTTTGCCAGCCCAGTTCATAGCAACTTCCAGAGTTTGGGAGCCGGGCCTGGCAAGCCTGGGGAGGAGGGGGGAGTGCTTTAACTGTCTGGGGCAGGGGACAGAGGAGGAGGTTGTAATCCCTGTGAACATTGAAGGGTGTCTGACAAGGGGAGCTGTGAGCTTGTCTTCCTGCTACCTGCTGCATTTTGGATGGCTTCCCCAGATCTTGCAGATGGTGGCTGAGAAAGAATATGTGACCCTGGAGTGACTTTCAGTGGGCGGGGCCTGCAGTCCGATGAGGGTGGATTTCTGTTTGAACCTTTGGGGTTTTGTAATCTTCCTGAGTTAGTTCCTCTTTCTCAGCAGACTTGGAGCAGAAATTTAAGGGAGGAGCTGGGGGGGATGTGAATCTTCTTCTGCTGAAGGGCCGTGGGAGGTACGCAGTACTGCGGAAGTGTGGTTTGCTCATCCTGACCCTAATTATCATTCTCAGTCAACACCTTTTGTGACAGCATCTCTTTCCCGCCTATTGGGTGTGCCAAATTCATCTCTGGGAGCAGGGATGCCCCTTCTGCAGTCCTCCCTCTCACGATGGCAGCACCGTTAGCTGGAGGACTGGCAGAGGGTGTGCATGTACCACCATCTCAACCCTGCCGTGTGGTTTGAGATTTAACGCAGCCTTGAGGATGAAGATATGGAGGTAACAGAACATTTTCCCTGCTCGCGTGGGAATTGAGGTCCCAGCCTTGTTGGCCAAGGGTTTCAAATCTATGTAAGGATTTTGGATTGTCAGCTTGGGATAAAGTAATCTGGGGAGAGTGCTGAGCACTTCTGCAAAACCAGACCTCTTAATCTGGTTACTTTAGGAGTTGATCTACACAGCCTATACCTCTGTTTTCTCATCAGTAACACTCTCTTGCCTCTTGAAGTTTGCTCAAGGAATCTGTGAAGTTTGCATTCAGACTGCCAGGCTGAAGGATTGCAACATACCACAGGATAAACAGAGCTTTTGTATTCAGTTTGATGGATTATTTTGCCCATTTGAAAGTAACCGCTCCTAGCATAGTGACCATGTTTGTCCTTTCAGGTGGTGGTGCTCCTGGAGTCCTGAGCTGGGGTCAGCTGGAAAATGACTGAATACAAGCTGGTGGTGGTGGGAGCAGGTGGTGTTGGGAAGAGTGCTTTGACGATACAGCTCATTCAGAACCATTTTGTTGACGAGTATGACCCCACAATAGAGGTAAGTGGCACTGGGCATGGGGTCTGTCTGTCTGTGTGAATGTTTTCCTCTTGCTTTTCTCCACCTGGTCTCCAACCCAGAGCATGCTCAGTTTGGTTTCAAGTCTGAGCTTGAACAGGGATCTTCCTCTGCTTTGTAGAGCTGTTCTGAGTCACTATGTGTGTGTTCAGAGGTCTCAGTGACCGACTTATGTCTCCTGCATAAGGACGGTGGTGTCTGCTGAAGAGAGGTGACATGGGAGGCAGCAGAGACAGGTAGAACTGGGCACAGACTGAGAGACAGCACCGAAGTCCTTCTTTCTGATAAGATGACAGCACAGGGAGGGATTAAAGGTTTAGAATTGAAGAACCATTTTGTGCCTGTGCTTCCATTTCTCCTCCTGTGAAATCAGAGTAAATATATTGACTTTTTCTGCAGGATGTTTTGAGCTTTACTGATGAAATGGGTTTTATCAGAGCTTGGTTGTATTATGCATGTTTTGCAGTTTGTGTAAGACATGCTGAGCAGCTGAACTGTTGTGGCTCCCAGAGCGCTGCCTCTGCTTCTTCACAAGGAGTTAAGGAGTGATGTGTGTCTCGGTTGGTGTGGATGGCGGCACTGACTTGTTTAGCTCAGCACCCTGCCTGAACAAGCAGGCAGGGACCCTGTGGTACTCACAGGCTCTATGGGGGCAGAGGGGGATCTAGTCTTCAATATCCATTGTGCTATTGCTATTTTTTTTTAATTTTTGAAAAATATACTCCGTTCTCCATCTGCTTTCACTGTAGTTAGCAATGTGCTAATTAGCCTCTGCATGACTTACACCTTTGTCGGGTGAGATGTGGGCAGCAGCCACTGCTCTGCATGAGGAGTAAAGTCCACCCTGGGAAAGCAAATTACAGCTCTGTCATGCCTCTTGGACAATAGCCTCCCTGTCTGCAGTCCTAAAGGATTCTCTACCAGATGTGTATAAATGCAGCTGTGGTTGCTGCAGTTATTATTATCATAATGGCTAAAGTCCCCAACTGGGATGAGAAATCTATTCTGGTAGGTGTTGTATGTGTAGTCCCCACCCTTACAACTTACATAAACAAGCAAGACAAGGCTTGGTGGAAGGGCAGAAATAGTCTTACAATCCTACAGATGGGAAGGAGAGAAAGCACTTAAAAAGCACGTGCTATTATGTAATTTGTCCAAGGTCACCTAGAAAGTCCATGGCAGAGACTGGAATTTAATTTAGGGCTCCTGAGTTTCCTTGCTTATGGATGCAATTGCCTTCTTCCCCAGCTCCTCTCCCCTCATGTGGCATTGTATACTTTTCTCAGAAACCCATGCTGGGTTGTTTTTGGCAAGAGCTGCTCATGGAAAGCAACCTTCCTGGGGAGACATCTGCATGGATGCATCCTCTCTTGTACCTTAGGTGGGCAGAGGCAACTCTCACCCAGTGATGCATTGGGTTTTGGCATCCTATGTTTTTCGTCTCCAGCTGCCTGTTCCCTGTATGTACCCTGCAGGGAATTTTCTCCATGTAAACAGGCAGCAGGGAATGTAAACCTTGCATGGCATTTCCCAGCACACCCTCCTCACCCTACCCACTCCTACAGTGCCCTGGGAGATGCCTGCTCTCTCCTCCACTGTTCCTCCAGCTCCATTTTGTTCTCCTCCCCTTCCAAAAGTTGCTACAAGCTGCTCTTCAGCCCTCTCACCCCTGGTACTTCTCCACCTACAGGTCCCACCAGCCATACTGCCTTTGCATCCTTGCTCCCTTGGTAGTACCCTTGCTTCCTCTGCTACCCTGGCCAACTACTGATTCATTCAGGGTGATTCCTTTTAATTATGCTGCATTTTATGGGGATTTAAGACACAGAGAGCTACCTGCCAGCCATCCAAATGTGACCAAGAAACCACCTTCCTGTGACTAAGCTGCTTTGGATCATGCCCAGAAGCTGACTATGACTGTTCAGCCAGCTAACAAGCAGCACAGCAATGCTGAAATGAGCAGGATAAAAGGGGGGGAAAAGAGGATACGTGCATGGAGCAAAGGCATTGCTTGTCATCCACATGGACTGAGCACAGGCTGTGCTGCAAAGGGGGTGCGAGCAGATTGGGGTGCACTGAGAAGATGCTCTCCAGGGCAGGAGGGGTGGAGGTTTTTCCCCTGGCTGGAGACCCTCACTGGACGTCTGCTCCCCTCCCACCCTCCTGATTCACCAGTGCAAACATTTGGCTGTGTAACTCAATGCTGTCCACCCCGCTACAGCACATTCTCACAGGCCAGCTCTTGGGCTGCCAAGGAGCCTTAGGACATTTGTTTTGGGAACAGGAGGGCGAAGGCAGCAAAGAAATGTATGCCACTGGCATTATCCCATGGTGAACAAGCAGACATGGAATGAAGAGTTTCACTGTGTTGAGAAATTCTTAGGTTCATCTTACAGTTCTTAGCAGCTGGCTAGTAATCGGCTTCCCAAACCTCTGGTCATATCCTGACTGTAGTGTTTCGCAAATGGGCCTCTTGGCCTGGTCCTTCAGCACAGCTGGGATGCTCCCAGCATCCACCTGGGATCCTGAGTCTGAACCCCAAACAGATATTGTTTCTGCCAGCTGGCACTTCCCAGCTGGGTCTGGCTGCTTTCCCATCTGCCAAAGGTGGCATGGGACATGGGGGCTGCAGAGGAGCACTGAGGCTGCAGGGTGCTGGTGTGAGCTGGTGGCAGCTATCCCTACAGTGGCAGCCATATCACCTGGTAGTGTGGCAGGGATAGCTGAGCTGCCATCCTGAGCTTCCTGGAAGGGGGAGGTTGGATGAAGCTGTACACAAAGCATTGATGGGGAGAGCTTGTCCCCTTTTTTAGCAAAGTATCCTCTGCAAGATTGTGTTATGTCTCTGCCTTGTAAGCCAGCTGGCTGGCCTTATGGGCAGCCTGTTGATGACCTGAGCTGAGGTGTGGGATCCCTTCTTCATCAGCATGGTGGATACTGGTGAGACCTCCTGGAACTGAGGACTTGGCAATTAACTGTGAACATGTGTGCCAAGGGCTGGTCCTCTGTACCAAGCTGAGGTGCAGAGGTGGGAGGATGCTTTGTGGGGCAGAGGAGGCACTTGGGTTCCCTCGCAACAAGGATGCTTCAGATACATTACTGATTAGAAATGGGAGCACATTCTTGCAGGGCACCCTGCCAGTTGCCTTCAGAGCGGTTGGCTGGAAGCCAGCCCTTCACTCCATGGTTATTCTCAATGGGTCAGCAGTCCACTTTTTGGGAAGGCACAGCTAAGAAGGTCATGGCAGAGCAGATCTCATCTCTGATTTCACAGCCCTCTCTGAAAGGTGAGGAAAGACTTTAATTAGCCCCAGCAAATGACGTTGTTGTAATGAACCAAAGGATAGAGGCTGTGTTGGCCCCATTCCCTTTCTGTGCTGCTGCCAGTCCTGTTGGTGACCTTTGCTGTGTCGGCTGTTTGTCTGCAGACCTTCAAAGCTCATCTGATAACATTGTTGTGGTCGTTGGAAGAGCAGCTGACATTTGAATTAATTCTAAACTGCAGCCGTAGCCTCTGTGAGTGGCTGCAAAACACTGTGTGGTTGTACTGCTGACTTGTACCTTTTTCATACCTAGTATTTTGGCTTCCTTCTCTTGCTGAGAGTTGAGGATGCTGCACTGTCCACAGGGGATGGCTGTTGGAGAGGGATGAGGGATGTCCTCCATGCAGGGGCTGCCCCTGAGCACAGGGAGAGGCAGAGTGGGGAGAAACAGTGCTTTGAGAAGCCTCCTGAGAAAATGAAACCTTTTGAGGGATGCTCTGGGTAATTTCCAGACCTCACATCTATGATAAGTTGTGATTGCCTCTGCTGCAGGGAAAATCCCCAACTTCAAAGGACCTGCCTGGATAGTTCTTACCTCTCCTGGAGCCCTCTGGGCACAGACTAGTTGTGGGAAACACCCTGATCCAGTGTGATTTTATTTTATTTTTTTCTCATGTTTAAAGAAGAGGTTTACCATCAAACCCAGTTTGAAACCTTACTGGTGGCAAAACTGCCTCTGGTGCCTAATCTGAGATGCATTGGAGGCACTGGATTTACAAGCCATCTTAAACACCTTCCAGCTGTGTAGATCACAGATCTGGCCAGAGCCTCCTTTCCTGAGTGTCCTCTTCCAGCAGAAGGGATTAGAGCTGAGACTAAACAATGCCTAGGAAATAGTTGTTGAGGGCTGTGCAGTATGGTAAAAGATGAAGCTGCTCCTGGTGTGCCAGAGACAGGGCTGGGAATGGGGAGAGCAAGCTGGGAGCTGTCTTCTCTGTGGCTCTGATAGACAAGGAGAAACCTGCTTAGCTGCTCCCTTTTTCCTTTGGTTTTTTTAATTATTTTTCCTTTCCTTCCCATTTTTGAAACATATTGAGTTGTCGTCTCCTTAACAGAAGCTAAATGTAGGCAGAGCATAACCTGGCATCTTCCCAGGGGTGCACTTGCTGCATCCCTTTGTTTAGCCAGATCGGAGCCCTCCCTTAATGCATCTTCCTCCCTTACCCTCTCCTGGCCTGCAGGATTCCTACAGGAAGCAAGTAGTCATTGATGGAGAGACCTGCTTGTTAGACATCTTGGACACTGCAGGGCAGGAGGAGTACAGTGCCATGAGAGACCAGTACATGAGAACGGGGGAAGGATTCCTGTGTGTCTTCGCCATCAACAACACCAAGTCCTTTGAAGATATTCACCAGTACAGGTCGGTATACTGGGAAGGGCCCTTTTCCCTCTTGTCCTCTGCAAAGGGGAGGCCTTGCTGCTGCACTGCCCTGCCCACCCTTTTAGATCAGGCCCCATGGTGGAAGCACAGACTGCCAGCAAAGACAATTAGCTCAAGTGGCCATTCCCCAGAGAAAAGACAGAGCAGATGGCTAATGTCAGTGACTCCAATAAAACCCTTCTGAAGGGATTGCTTGTGGCCTTTGGGGAGCTGGTAATGTAATGTTTAAGTGTTTATGGTGACTAAAGAGAGAGCTGATCCTGTATGACCCCCTCCCTTCTCGCCCTAATTAGTGGAATTGCTTTGTTAGCACAATCGATCTCAGCGACTTCTGCTGGCCCCAGAGCTGGAAGAGGAGGCTGGGAAGGACAGGGAGAGCTGCCTGCCCTGGTGTCCACTGTCACTGTGGTCTGTGAGCTGCACACACTGGGGAGAGACAGCCCTGCCCCACTGGAGCTTGGTTTCAACCAGAGCAAAGATGGAGCAGAAGGGGAGTCACGGCTCCAGGGAGGTGATTTGACCAAGATGATGTATGGGGAAATGGTGACAAAGCAGGGACCCCATCCCAGTACCCATTCCACTTCTCCTCTCTGTTGACATCACCCCTGCAGAACTGGAGAGGCAAGGAGATGATATAAACACAGCAGGAATCTTCCCTGTTTACCCTGATGCTACCTTAGGGAGGGATGGCTTTGCTTGTGCCTTTTTCTGAGGCTTGGCTGTGATGGGAGGCACTTCCAGGGGATGCAGGAGATGGTTCTGCCTGTCCTTGCTCTGTCCACTGCCCACAAGGAACTGTGTACCCCAGTCCTTCATCAAAAACTAGGGTCTCAGTAATCCTCTTACTCCAAGCACAGGCACATCCCTTCCGTGCTTCATAGTCAGAGGTGCTGCTTGGAGCTGTGGAGATGTTTAGGTCTCATCCAAAGGGCTGTTCAATGTAATAGCTGCACAGGTGGACTACTTGGGTTTGTTTCAGCTAAACCAAAGGACCAAGAATAGGATTTTCCTAAAGCACCTGAGGGATTGAGCAGCATTCATCTTTGTTCTGGGGCTGGTGCCCGTGAATTGCTTGTAGGATGGCTCAATTTCAAGCCATCATGATCATGATGTAAATCACTGTCTTTCATCTCCTTTAGACTGTGCTCTTTGTGTTTGCACTTTTAAGAGAATATTCCCCAGAGAAATGCTGGCTCTCCCTGGTTAGTAACCATTTGGAGGTATCTCTTTTCAGCTAAGTGTAGCCTGTGTACTAAATTTAGTGCTTGCATTTGCTGATCAGGATGTTACACGGAACATTTAAATGGCTTTATGGCATATCATGCGTATAGCCAGACTTAATTTCTATGTTCTATTACATTAGAAAAAGATGATTGATTATTTTGTGTGTAATACATGTCCAGCTGCCTTTGGATAGAAATTTGCATTCAATTAAAATGCAGAAATTTTAAATCTTTTATTAGTTAAATTAAAACCATGTTAAATGTTCTGGATCCATGAGCAAAAAAATCCCTGGTTTTTGCATCTGAAGTTACATGATTTATTAAGCAAAGGAAATTATTATCTATCAGAAGGGAATTGAATGGATTGTTTGTGGCCATAATGGCCTTTAAGATTTTTAGAAGTGGTAGATCTCATCCTCGCCCACCTAGTTTTAGATCCAATGTTGGAATAAAAAAGTGAGCACTACAGCTTTTTTAGTTCCCAGTTGGTTTCTCAACTTTGAGTGACCTGAACTAAACTGAAAGCGAGCAAATACTGCCTGTGCATCTGCAGAAAAGGTTACAGCTGCCAAAAGTGGCTTTGTCAGCTCAGCAAATTTTGGTTGCAGGTGATTTTTATTCCCCCCGCCCCATTTGGGGGGGATTACTTGATCTAAAATGTTGGAAATAGCACAGGTAAGTGCTTGAGAATTCATTCATATTTAACTTGAACTCTCTTAAACTCATGTCTTAATATAGATTGTCATAATTCAAGTTGTTTTGTAAATAGCTGCATTCAAGGAGCAGAAGTATGTTTAGTTTTCATTTCCAGAAGTTCCCTAACTGTTTTGCTATTTACTCACTTGTGTGCCATAGTCATTTACATTTTCCTGAAAGCTCAACACAAGGCACTCAACAGGAACCAGGGGTAGCTGTCAATTCTTAAAAACAAGAAACTGGTGGGGAGTGTTCTGGAGCTGCCCCTTCACTTTTTCACACCTCCTCCTCTTGCAGGGAGCAGATCAAGAGGGTGAAAGACTCAGATGATGTTCCCATGGTGCTGGTGGGGAATAAATGTGACCTCCCGGCCCGGACAGTGGAGACCCGGCAAGCGCAGGACCTGGCCCGGAGCTATGGGATCCCCTACATAGAAACATCTGCCAAAACCAGACAGGTAGGAGGAAGCTTTTAAACAAAATGCTCTTTTTTTTTTTCTCCATTGCTGCTCTGGAGGGTCAGGAACAAGCAAAATCACAAGCCATGATTTTTCCTCAGGGTGTTGAGGATGCCTTCTATACCTTAGTGCGGGAGATCCGACAGCATAAGCTGCGCAAGCTGAATCCCCCGGATGAAAGTGGCCCCGGCTGCATGAACTGTAAATGTGTGGTATCGTGACTATGGTAAGTGGTGGAAGCAGGAGACGGGGGTGCAGTGGGGGTTATATTGGAAGCAGGAGATGGGGTGCAGTGGGGGAACATTGGAAGAAGGGCAGGAGGTGACTGCAGATGCACTCGCCGGCAAGCAAATGCAGCAGGAACAATTTTAGGAGCAGGTATTTTTTAACGAAACACCTTTCAGATTGAAGTAGTATTTTCTGTTAAAACATAGGTAAGTCAAAATTCCCACGTTCCTGAGGAAGTGTGTGGCAAGAAAGGGTTGTTTATTTTTCCCCCTCATTTTGTGTAACAAAATTCTATACAACGATTTTTTAAAAAAGCACGTTTTGTCATGCTTTCCCCAGGAAAGCTTCTTCCCATGCTGCTGCTCTGAAAGAGGAGTTAAGATGGTGTTGAAGGTGTACACATCACTGCATGCTCACCAGACTGGCTCTGGAAGAGTTGAGATGAAGAGCTGGGTGGGTGCATTGCCTCCTAATGCACTCACATAAATTGCCACATCCTAAAACTTCAGAGCAGACCTGTCTTGCTGTGAAAGTCCTGTGATCCTCAGAAGAGTTTTCCCCATTAGATATATCCCCTGGGATGTTTGGAACTGATGCAATGTTGAGAATTAGCCATAAGGGGGCTGTTTGCTTTTATAAACTGTGTGTGCTGGAGCCAGAAACAGTGTTTTTCAGAATGTTTATGTGCACTTGCCTGTTTTCCTTCTTTTTCTTTCCTTGATTTTTTTAATTTTAATTTTGCGTTTATTTAAAACACTGCTGGATAGCAGTCAGGGAGAGCTCCTATTGTCCCTGCATATGCTGGCTAGCCTTAAGTGAAAGGCCCGGGAATATCTGTGTGTATAACCAATTCCTTCCACGGCAGAAATGTGGAGCGGGGCAACTGGGGATGAATGCACCAGGGAGGTCTATATATAAGGACATGTGGGACTGGGCTGTGGCAGAAAAGCCTGCATGAGCATTGCCCTTAATGTCTTTTGGGGAGTCTCCCAAGCTCCTGGAGTGGCCCTTCACCCCTTAAAATAACTGTTGGAGTCCTAAAGAGAAATGCACTGTATTCAGAGATGATGTTAAGAGGGTCATGTGAAGGTAGAGATGGGCAGTTGGTTTCCTCTGACGCTTTTTGAGCTAGAGGCCATGAGCACAGAAGAGCTCTTCCTCCTGCCCCTCACTCCCAAGGAAAAAAAAGAAACAACAAAACAGTGCTGGCAACGTTTGCTTCCTATGAGCAAAAACCAACCCCAGCACCCCACCCCTCCGCTCCCAGCTGAGGCACGTAAGGTCGGCTGAGGGCTGAGCTGAATGCTGTGCCCAGCACACTTATCACTGCTAAGGGAGATTTTCCAGATGTTTGTGTCCTCCAGATGTTCAGGAGCATTTCCTCCGGATGGGGATATGAGCTCAAGGCTTGTTTCCTGCTCTGGCTCACAGCTGACGGCATGGGCTTGGCAGGCACTGCCACTCCATATGCTCCCTTACACCAACTGCCAGGAGTCCAAGCCCTGTCACAGCCTGGTGACAGCAGTGGCATGGGCAAGAGGGGCTCGGAAAGAGTCACTTGGAATCACTCCTCTCTGTTAAGAGAACATGCCCTGCAAGTTGCCTGTGTCTTTTTCTGGTCAGGCAGAAACTAGAAACCAGACATCCCAGTTTCATCTAGCTGCAATGACCAAGAGCAGAGAGGGAGGAACATCAAGGCACAAAAAGAGAAGTGAGGCAAAGACATGCTGGGATATGGGGAGGAGAAGGGTGGGTGTGTAGCAAAGAAATTTTGGCTGCATTTGCCCTGGACTCATTTTGTGGTTCCCATCATCCCTGGAGGGAGGAGGTGGAAAGATCTTGCCAAATAGTGTCCCTTCCCACAAGGAGGCAGAGGCAGAAGGTCTGGTGAGGTGCCCAAGGCTCACCCATCACTCTACTGACTCCAAGGCTTGTTCCCTTCAGCAGATGTGCAGATGCTTTGCTGAGCTAGGCTCACGCTTCTAAGACCTGTATAACCTTTTGCTTTCGCTCTGTGGGGCACTAACAGGGTCATCCTAAAACATGAGGGATGAGTACTAGGACCAGCCCCACTGGTTCTGATGGGGAATGGGTGCTAATAAGTGTCCTCTTCTGTTTCAGCTGACTGGACCATGTCTTAGAGAGGTTCCCACTGTGCAGTGCGCAAGGAAAGAGGTGAAGTGAAGAAAGAAGCAAACGGATTCAGAGGAGTATAGAGGGGGGGAGAGGAGGAGGAGGAGGAGGAAGACAGGGGGAGCATGACCCCCTCCAAGGACTATCTCGCATTTCACCCAAGCCTGCGGCAAACAACTTTTTTTTTTTTTTTTTTTTAATCCCCATCCCCTCGTCTTTTGGCCTCCTCCCACCCCAGCAACTGTACAAAGCCACAGATTGAATCACAGTAAATTATTATTTGATCGTCTCAACAAATCACCTGGATGGCTGTGTCCTCCTTCCAGAGGCTGCTGCTGATGCTGGTGCTCCAGAAGGATCACTGGTGGGATGGCGGGGAGGAAAGGGTGTTGAGATTTGCTCTCCACAGACCAAGGTCATGCTGTAGATAATGGAGGTGTTTGGGGTGGGAAAGATAAGTGCTTTTTCAGGGCAGGACAGCTTGTCTCTCTCCAGCCAAGTCTTTGTCATGTCCTCCCCAGCCCACCTGAAACTCTTTGCTGGCCCCAAATTTTGGCAGGGTGGAAGAGTGCAACCTGTCCAAGCCTGTCCTTGGCATTCCATTGAGTGCTTTGCTTTCAGTCTAGTCCTTGTGGGATTTATGGCCTCAGATGCAATGCCCGGAAGGGAAGATGCATCAGGGAGGAGATCTGAGAGCTGGGTTCACCTCAGCTGGTACCAGTTTGTTGCTTCCCTGACTCCTTTCCTGACAGCTTGTTCTGGCACAAGACCTCCATCGTGTTGTGCTCCAGAGGTAGAATGAGGCCTTTTTGGTTCCCTAGCACCTATCTATGCTAACACCTGTATAGCACCTGTCAGCTATGTTAACACCTGTATAGCACATATACCTTGGGCTGCTCCAGTATGTACAGGTAAGCAAATCCTCATCTGCCCTGTGCACGGCTTCGTTACTGGTGAGCATGTGGCGAAAGGCTCTCCTGCACTGCAGAAGCTGTCTGGCTGCTCGGCAACTAAGACTAAAGGATTCAGGCTTCCAGTTCTTGAGTTTAGTGTGGGTAAGAGTATTTTGGATAAGGACTAGTTTGTTGGGAGCCCCGTCTTTGCTCAGCTCTGCTCCTTTGGGGTTTTTGCCTGAGGTGTGACCCATTTGCCTTGCACTTGCAGCGCCAAGACAAGGCATTGCAGTCAGTGCAGCAGGTGGCTTGGTACTTGCTGCCTTTCCCTCCCAAACTATTGCACAGGTAATTTAGCTCGCATCCAGAATTAGGAGCATCAAAGGGGGAAGGCAATCCAGCTGAGTGTGGCAGGGAGCTGTTCTGCATGGGCTAGCCCAGGCCTGAAGAGGTGCTGGGTCTGGCAGCCAAGGCTGGTCTGGCTTGGGAGTGGCAAGGGCGGTGTGTGAGTCACAAGCCTCACATGGCCAAACCGGTACAGAAACCCTGGTCACCCCCAGCACAAAGCCACAGCCCACCCAGCGCTTCCCAGCATCCATGCAGGCAGCCTCCCATCCCACTCCCCATCCTCCATCATGCTAGGCAGCAGCAGAATGAAAGCAGAATTCAACTCCCATGCTGCTTGGGGGTGCTGCCTTTGCTTTTGGTCTGGGCAAGAGAGGACTTGTGCTAATGGCTTGCCTTTTGTACATGCCTGCTCTGAACTGCTGTGGGGCACAGCCCCCACCCTGGCTGCAGCTGCCTGGCACCCTGTTCCTGCAAAAGAAGGGCTGATAGCAGCTGGAGTGGGAGAAGTTGCCCAAAGGGAGAGTGCCCTGCCTTTAGCTGGGTGTGCTGTTTGCAGCAGCGTCTGTCCCTCTGCTGGAGGATTGCTGAAGATGCTGAGCCTGGTGTTACATGGTGGGACTGGACCAGACACTTTCAGAAAACCTCCTGCCCTGAGTTGTTTCAAGCGTGAAGCCTGGAACTGTGGGGTTTGTTCCTAAGTTGGCAGCTTGTGCACAACTGGCCATGGGACAGAGGGCAGGGGTACTTTGTCCTTCTAGAAGATGACATGGGGATTGGCATGGGGCTCTTGCTTGGTAGTGTTACTGTACTAGGAACCTGGTGCTCTTCATCTGCAGTAGAACTTATTCCATCCTTCCCCAGGCCCTTCCTGAAGGATGGGGTAGCTGTGTCTGGAGGCCTTCAGAGGAGAAGTAACACTCTGGGGCTCTCTCAAGGACTGGATGGCCCTAAGCACTGAGAGTCTCCTCTCATTTCTGATTGGGAGCCAAATGCCACAGTCAAGGACTGTGAGCTGTGGTCAAGGAAGCTGAGAACCTCCAGGGAGCACCAGGGACGAGGTGTCTTCACAGGGCAGGCAACAGCTGCAGTTCCAAGAAACTGGCATATCTTGGTGGGGGTGTGCTAGAACAGCACTGGCCAGAATACAAACTACTTCAAGAGTTTGTTCAGGAGCAGGAAGCTGAAGTGGGAGCATCTCGCTTTCAGAGAGGTGTCTGCACTCAGGGTAAGGTTTTCAAGCTTGTGGTAGTCAGTAACAGACCATCCATAAGGAGCTGGTTAGCTTTTTGCTGTAATTAGGTTACAAGAAACCCAGACTTGGGTCAATGTTCAAGTCCATGCTAGAAGTTGGAGGTAGGTTGGGAGCAAAAGGAGATGCTAAAAGCCTGGCAACACAGCTCTTCTCCAAAAACCACATATTAATTGTGTATTAATGTTGTACTGCATCTTTGTTCCAGGAGGAGAATTACAACAGATCAAGATACATCAGCTGTGATCTGGTCTGAGCTTTGCTGTTGGCAAAAACCAGATTGTATCACTTCTCTCAGGTGAAGCTGTTACTTTGGACTTAGCTTTTTCACTTGGTGCCTTGGTGCTGGTAATTTGGGCACAGGACAGCAACTTGCTGACCCATGACAGGCAGGAAGTCAGTACATGAGCTCATGATATGTTCTCTGCTAGCTGAACTTTTCGAGTCTGAAAGTAATTCCAGGATTACAGTTTGACTGGAGTGAATGGCGATTTGGAGAAGAAACTGGGCAGTTTGGAGTTGATTTTTGCCATAGTTATTCAAGGCACATTTGTTCTAGAAGTACCTGGACTGGAAGATGGAATTTGCAGACACTGTAGTTGTTTCCCTTATGATGCGTTTGTTGCGTATCTGAGTTCTGCTTCTGTGGCACAAGCTCAGGTGAGCAGAATGTATAATTATTCTGATTATTCCTGTTGCGTAGCTGAAGCTGGAAGAGTCCACAGAGGTGAGCTTTTTGCTATATTTGAGTACATCAGCTCATCTCTGGCTGTTGTGATCTCTTTAGCTGGTCATGGCCAGGCTGAACTAAACTTGGTGCTGTGCTGTAGATCTCCAGCCAGCGTGAAAATCACCTCTGAGAAGGCTTCAGTCAGCATCCTACTGATTCTGTTGAGACTGCATATCCCATGATGGAGGAGTGCTACTTTTGAACCCATACTTAAATGACAGAATAGCTGACGAGGTCTGGTCTAGTCTGGTCAGGTCCAGGTGTCTCAGGACAGATGTATAATGCATGTTTTTCTTTCACATCATTCAAGTGCCCCACACCCTGTTACAGAAGGGTTGGGGCTCCAGAGACATCACAGCTGAGTCAACTGACAGAATTGCTTAGAAGTCCTTAAAGATGCTGATTAAGTGCTGGAACAGATCTCATGCTTTTTGGTCTGTGAGGGCTTCCACAGTAGCATTCTTGTAAGCCAGCAGAGAGGGTGACTCCAAAGCTGGTGAGCACATGGTGCTTGCTGAGGGCTTTGGCAAGGACCTGGGTTGAGCAGGAGCTGGCAGCAATGACTCAGTGCTGGAGTGAGACCTGAGATGTGAGGGTGGTGGGAGCAGCTGAATAAAAGTCTGGGTTTTATGGAGCAGCTTTGGCTAAATGCTGGCCTCATCCTCCTCACCTGCAGTGTGGTTGGGTAAAGAGGAGCAGACCAGATTTCCTTCTGCACTACAGCCTCTGCTGCAGATCTTTCCAGCCTAAGCAGTCAGTAATTCTGTATCACTTCTTGCCTCCACCCTAAAGGTAAGCAAGGTCACCCAAGAACCAGCTTCCCCAAGTCTGAGGTTATCTAAGTCTGTAGGCTTAGATGTTCTAGGAGCAGGGCTCTGATATGAGGCCAGGCTGAGCAGTCTCCAGGGCACCAGAGTGGCCCAGGCTCTTCATGGGATGATTGGAAGCAGGGGCTTGTAGTATTGCATCCCATGTATCCACAGGTACCTCTAAAGGAGCTCATACCAGTTTTGGACAGAAATGGAAGTTTCTTCGTTTACCTGTCTCTGTCTTAGGAGGTGACTGTTTTACTGTGTGGAAGAATAGGGCTAAATAAGCCAGGCTTTAGTTACTCCAATCCCTTAACTCATGTCTTGGCGTGTGCTGTCAAAGCCTTCTCCATCCCCATCTTGGGCTCTTGTTACTGCTGTGAGTAAGGATGCTCATGGGATGGGTCCACCTGCTGCATCTCCTAGTGAAAGGTTTCAGTTCAGGTTTGGTTGTCTACTGCACTGTTCTGGTGCCCATGTCCTTCTAGGTGAAGAGAATGCTGATGTACGTCCTGTGGGCTTCCTCAGCTGCTGAGGCTGTAGGATTTGGGAGATGGTTTGGGAAGGGGTCAGACCTGCCTCTTTTAACTGCCAGGCTGTTATTTTCTCCATATGCTGCTTTTTATGTGGGGATGTGCTGTAGGAAAGGGGGGGGGGGGAAATTGCTCAGCGGGTGGTGTGACAGCCATGATCCTGGCCACCAGCAACTGGTGGGAACGAGGACAGGCAGCTGGGTCTGGCCCCATGGGCAGCTCCCTTGCTCTTGCTGTGGGTTGAATACAGGGTTTGTGGCTTAGGAGAGCCAAGATAGCAGCCCCAGCTGGGGCTGCTGGAGCTGGGGATGTCCTTACTGTGCTCCCCAAGTCCCAGCCACTGCTGCCACAGCCCCTCTCCAGCACACGAGGCGCATGAGACCAGGTGCCACAGGAGCACTGCCATGGCAGCAGGACGTGGTAGCATGTAAGGAGCAGGTGAGCAGAACAGCAAGCCCAAGAGGAGGAACACTCCCAGGCCCAGCCATACTCGACTGCCTCTGTCAAACTGGCTGGGGCACAAAGCTGCCAGACACAGCACACCCATCTCTCTCCCCTCTGCTACATCCTGGGAGCAGAGCCTAAACCAGCACAAAGCCTTGCTCCCTCCCGCAGCTTGGCTCTGCTCCAGGCTCCACTTAGCATCAATTATTCAGTGCCGACTGGCTGAAGCCTTGTGGAGGCATGCAGGGGTTGATGAGCCTTTCCATGTTGTGGGAGGTGGGCAGGGATGGTGAGGAGTGCAGCCAGGGCTTGGCAGAGAGCCAGCAAGCAGCGAGGACAGACGTGGTCTCCCGTCTGTCCCAGCTCCTGGCACTGGTGGTTTGGCTGTTCCTGAGACAGGAAGGACAGGAGCCATAGGAGGCTGCCAGGGCACCAGAGCTGAGCACAGCTTGGGGAGTTTGCAGTTCTGCCTTGGGGACCAGCCCTGGAAGCTGGAGAGCTGGTGTGATGACAGTAGTGGCTCTACCAGGGAAAGGGGGATAGGGAATACTGGCAAACACCAAGTGCAGAGGAAGAGGCTGTGGGAGGACCAGTCCCTGGCTGATAATAGCACTAGAATGTAAGCAGCAGCCTCAATACCATCTATAGCATTCATTTGCTGCTGGTTCCAGCGCTGTCCAGCAAACGGGTATCTAATCTTGGGCTTTGGGATTGTCCTGCTCTCTGGCCCCTGCGAGCAGCACCCAGGCCCTGGGGAGCGCAGGAGGGGGACAAGGGGTACTGCTGCAATGATGCAGGGGCTGTCTACCTTCCCATCCCCTCGGGGACACAAGCACCTGCTGTACTGGGCACCTCCCTCCTGGAGGGAGCATGAAACCTGGTGCTCTTGGCTGCAGCTGGAGGCCAGGCATTCAGTCCAGGCTGGACACCAGGCATGGCTTATGTTTGCCCCGAGGTCTTTCACTGCTCTGGTAAGGGAGGGAGGGCTTAGGCTTACCTGTGGGCAAGTCCCAGGGGTGGTCTCCCCCTGAGAAGGACTCTGCTGTGGGTGCTTGGCACCCCAAACGCCTACCCGGGAGCCATATTAAGCATCAGTACAAGGCTGGGTATCTCTGTGGCTCCTGCATGAGCTGAAGGAATGCTGTCAGAGGAGGCGGAGCCCTGCCTGACCTGGTCTCTGCAGGGACAGGGTGAGAGTACCACAGCCACGAAGCCACAACTGGGCACATGTAGGGAGTCTGGGGATCAAGGATACCATTAAGCAGTACCTTACTCAATTTTCTTTTTCAACCACCAATTGAACCAAGGCTGTTTAGTGGAGGAACACAACCCTCAAACCTAACACAACTCACCTTGCCTTGGGGAAACTACCCTTCTGGACACTTGTGCTCTCTCCTTGGTATGGATGCTGTTACAACAGTTGGATAAATGCTGTATCTAAACCCTGCACTGCCTGTCACATAAGTAATCATGGCAGATGTTCAGACCTGGTCCCACCTGGCATTACCTGAGAGCCAACAGGTTCACAGGGGCTGCTAGCCAGGAGCTGGCACAATGCAGGTTGTGCAACAGGACTGCTTGTAAGCACCTGGAACATGGGAGGGATGAGGTTTGCTTCACTTCAGCGTAGGGATCTCACCCTTGGTCATGGTGCTGTATCCATGTGCTAGCATCCAGTGTGAAATGGCACAGGAGATGTGCCAAGAGCTGCATCCTCAGGGCCCTCCTGTACCAGTAAACACTGTGGTGTTCAGAGGTGCTGGAGTCTTTTTTTTTTTTTCCCTGCAGTGTTGCAGACCAGGTTTTAAGCAGTTAATATAAATGAGCTAATTTAAGGGCACTGAAGAGCAATTTTTGTTCCTGTTTAACCTCTTAGGTGAGACAAGGCAGTGATAGAAGCAGGAAAACCAGCCCACAGCACTCAGCAGGTGACATGTGGGGATGCCAATTTCAGGCTAGGGTGGCATTTAGCTAATTCTGGCCCCTCCATTTTCTGTCAGTCTTTATGCCCTGTATGCTACTCGGATGGGGACAGATGCCCTGTGTTTACTATAAACATGCTGCTTAAGACCAAGTGGCAGCTTTCTCTCAGGAGAGCCAGAATACTGCTCACATACAACACCACAAAGGCAACAGCACCATGGTCATCTAAGCCCAGGAAGCCCTGGCCATGAAGTCTGGGGTGTGTCAAACATACTGCTCACTCATGGCTTTTTAAAATTCATCTTCAGCTGTCAGCAGCACGACCTTATGCTCCCAATGACTGCTGTAAACGTGACTCAGCCCTGACTCACAAGTGTGAGTTGCACTCACCCACCCACCTGCTGTGCACGGAGCTGTGTCCACCCGCTCCCCATCCTGTCCAACCCTCCCTACACTGCTTATGGGCAGGAAAACAAACTCCAAGCACAAAATCGTGGCCAAAAAAGAAACTTCAGCAGCACTGCTGATCAGCAGCTGTGCGTCAGAAGGATGCTTCCCTTTGCTCAGCTGGAAGAGGATGGTGGTAAGTAGAAAGGAGCATTTTTCTTTCCACTGCTGCTGGGGATGCCTGGATTTAACTACAGTAGCAAATCATGGAGAAAAGCAGAGATGGAGCAGGATTGACCTGTTGCAGCTGAAGCATACCCAGTGAACCAAGCTAAAAGTCATCAGGAGAGGGTAACCAGCCTTGCTGCAGCTTCTGTACCTGTAAGAAACCTTGCAGAGTCTGCATTTATGCTAAACTTTTTTAAACATTATTATTACAACCATGTAAAACACAGCATAAAACACTCTGGACAGTTTGGATCAGCGTACAAAGGAATGATTGACTTTTCTTCCCAAAAAATCCTTCCTTTAAAAAAACCAAACTAAACAAACAAAAAAGCACAGACATAAAAATCTTGGGTTTTTAAGTAATAATTATAATACATTAGAAAGAGTCATGGAGGAAGCGTTCCACGCTGTAAACAAGAATAGCAAATAAAAGCAGATGGTAGCCAGGCTCTCAAAGTGCACGGCCAAGAAACCCTGACCTCAACCTCCGGTCCTGGCTGGAGCTGGGTCCTGTGGCTCCTGCTGCCTGCCAGTGCTGCAGCCACTCAAAGTGCTCAATCACAAACAAACAGCACAAAGGAAAGCAAACCAAACCTAAAATAACCCAAACCCACAGTGTTGGTCTTTACCTCTACATGGAAGGCAGCAAGGGCAGCGTTGTCTCAGGGCTGCGAGGGCAAGGATAGGGGAAGCTGCCTTCCCACATTTGCTCACAGTAAGAGTGCTTTTTACTGAGGGGCTGAGACTGTTACAGGAGGCTAGGCAGGGCTGCAAGTGGCTTGGGCCAGTTAATTTGTTCTTCTGCACTGCCACCCTCATCCTTCTCCTTCCCTTCCTATTCCCAGCGACAGAGCTGAGGCTGGTCCAGGCCTTGCTGCCACAGAGCCACCATGGCTGCAGCTTTGTCTGCAGCAAAGAGGCAGAGGAGATGGGAGCAGGCATCTCCTTGGGGATCATGCATTGATGTGCTGAAGTGAGGCCATCACACCAAGGACAGCAATGCAGGTTGCTAATTCCCAGCCAGCTAGGGCAGAGGGCCTCTTCCCAAACCTACCAGCTTTCAGGGCCTGCAGGTTGGAAAAGAGTTTCTTAGGTGGCAGGGTGAGGAGCTTGGAGACCTTCCCAGCAAGAAGCACAGTGGTAAGAAAGGGGAGCCTGTGTCCAAAAGTTCCTGAAACCAGCTGGTGGTTTCCCCCAGGCCTGAAGGTGACTGAGGACTTTGCTCCTCATTCCCATTAGGGCTTGGAATGGGAATAAC
This sequence comes from Entomyzon cyanotis, assembly GCA_024500445.1. NCBI lineage: Eukaryota > Metazoa > Chordata > Aves > Passeriformes > Meliphagidae > Entomyzon > Entomyzon cyanotis. The sequence continues at coordinate 44,532,064 of JAKEPQ010001030.1, read as the reverse complement.
CCCTACCCCTTGCCCCTCAAAATTAATGTTGAACATCATGCACCAAACCCCATGCAATGAGTACTGTGCATTTGACAGCTCTCCAAAATTAGAGCAAACATTTTTAAATGTTAATACTGGAAAACATCACAGACACACACTGGGTGAGGAGCCTGGGTGCACAATCAACACGATGTGAAAAGGGTGTGTGCCTGAAATTAGAGGAAATGGGTCAAAACCAGGGGAAAGAGATCTCAGCTCTTGCATGCGTGATGCTCAGATGTGTTAGAAGGAGTCCTGTGTGGGCTTCAAGGAGAGGACAGAGCCCCAAGCTACAGAAGCCAAGCCAAGACGTAACCAACAGCCCCCAGATGCTTGTTGCTTCCCAGCAAGCTTCACTGGCCAGTGGGCTGCTAGCAAAAGGCAATGGCCATCTGTCCTGAAATACTGCTTAGGTGTTTTAACACACAAATCGTTTTAACTATGCACAGTTATGGAAAAACATACTCTAAATTAAAAACAATTCAAGCACCATTGTCCTAGAAAGGACCTCTGGTGTCTCAAAACACAAATACTGAACGTTCAAAGAACACTTTTCCTCAAACAGCAACGCCTGACTCCTCACAACACCCCTGCGAGGTAGCTAATAGGGTTATCCCTGCTCTGCAGAGGGAGAGGATGGGCAAGGTTGGAGGCCCAGTGGAAGATGAGGTCTGGGACAGAGCTGGGGTTGCAATGAAAGCTGAGGGTGCTGTGGTCTGGCTGGCTACATCCAAACAAAGATCAATGCTCCCTTCAACACTCCATGCTGCAAACATAAACCACCACATGTACACAAGGCAAAATAAACCCTGATAAATCATAGAACCATAGAATATGTTCAGCTGGAAGGGATCCACCATGACCATCAAGTCCAGCTCCTGGAACCCACAAAGTAATTTAGTGGAAGTTTTCTGCTGGGCTTTCAGGTAGGCTTTAGATCAGATTATGCGATAGAAGCAGCCTGTGAGATAAAAAAATAGTTTTCAAAGTCTCCTTAGAACTTAAAGGAACTTTTGCTCAGGGTCTCTGCTGAAGGGATAGGAATCCCACTTGCAGTCCCACCTAAGGTGGCACTTGCAGCCACCCCTTCTGGACAGCAGGGTCAAATCCAGCATATCTGGACTACCTGCTTCTTCACTGATTTGCCTACCTGATGAAGTCCCATCACCTCTAGGAGTGAATTAGATGCCGGAACCAGAATTTTGGACCAGCTCTTTCCGTGGGGTGGTCCCCCAGGTCCATGCATGCCTCCAGCCAATGGCTTGGGCTCTGCAGCAGCACCCTGGGATGGGGAGGAGATGGACAGGCCTTTAGGACTTGATGCGTGAAGGGCAAGCAGGCATGTGGGCACTTATCATATCCAGGATTCCTTCCTGTTGTTAATTCTGTGTGGGCTCAACCAGAAGGGCTAAGACCAGGTTCTGGGCAATGTGCTCTCCCTTCCCCAGTTCCTATGCCCTTTCCACCCTGACACTTAACTTACTCAAAGCAAAAGTGGGCTTATCTGGGGCACCATGGTTAGACATCACCCAGTAGCTTGGCAGTGCAGGCAGGTTTCCTGAGCCAGCAGCCTCTTCCTGTTTGGGGAACAGAAAGGCAGTGAACCGGCTTGCTGCACTGGCCCTGCAAAGGAAAGGCCAACAGCAAGGGCACTCAGCCCAAGAGACCAGGCTCCACCTGCATCACTGTCCTTGTCATCTTGAGAACCTGGGAAAGAACCACTCTGCTGGCAGTCCCCCACCGGGGTGACACCAAGGAGACGTCACAGCAGCTGTTAAATCTGTCCTTCTGGACATGATCCACCATGGCGGCAGGAGCCGGATACAGCCAGGCACTGCTTTGTAGAATTGCATAGAGAGGGCAGCGGGCTGCCTGTGTCCTGCCAGGATGCCATGGCACTGCCAGGAAATACTACTGCCTAGAACTGCAGGTCTGGGAAATGAAATAAAGATCTATTGCTACAAAGGCCTTTGAAAGCAATGCTGTGGCTGCACCAATGCAGCATTTTAAAGAAAGCATTTCGGACTCTGACACCTTGTGCCTGCTTCCTTGGCCATGGGTTCCCATGGCAGGCAGGAGCAGGAGAAAACACACAACACAGTCACCAGCCCTGCCTCTTCCCCCAAGCGATGAGGCTTGGGGACCTTTGAGGAACCAAAAATGAAAGTATTATCCAATTTGTCCATAGGAAACATGCAAATACAATCTGCTGGTATCTACTAGTGCTGGTGGCCACTGCTTCATCTCCTCACTGGGCGTTCGTACCAAAGCACAGCTTCACGTGCAATGGTGCTGTGCTGTCACCCTGACAGCCCTGCTGACAGAAGGGGATCCTGTAAATGGGGCAAGGGTGCTGCTCCAGAGCCTGCTTCTTCTCTCTCACCTTCCCCATCCCCACTAGAACGTCACCGATTTGGGCAGCTTTGTCAGGGAAGGAGAGCCTGAAAGGAAACTGTTCTCTGAGTGTGATTTGGCAACCTGTGGTGGTAATTTTGGTTTGGGACTCAGCGGGGGTCGTGGGGCTTTCAGTGCATTTAATGGTTTCTGGAGGCTTTTCTGGACTTCTAGCTGCTCTGGATCTGCCATAAGAGGTGGTTGCGTGGAGGCTGCAGGCAGGGGATGTCCAGTCTCTGACAGAGGCAATGCCACCTGCTTTCTCTTCAAGAAGTCCTGCTCTGTCGCATGGGCCAGGTGGAGGGGAGTGGTGGTTTTGATAAGGACGTAGGGGCTGTTCCCTTCCACCACAGGGGATGGTGCCCGCTGGGCGGGGCAGCCCTCGGCCAGCCCTGCTGCCTCCGGCTCTCTGCTGGACAAGATGGGCACACTGCCCCCCGCCTGCCTGTGCACGGGCAGCGCGCCCACGGCCTCGGTGGCACTTCCCAGCCCGTTGTGCTGCAGGCTGAGGAGCTCTCCTGTGGATGCAGCTTTGGATGCCGAGCGCTTCAGGCCCGTTTTGTCTGGCAGCACCGCCCTGCAGTGCCTGTCGTCTGCCGCCTCCCCGTGCTCACTTCTGGGGGAGCCATTGCTCTGCGAGGTGAGGGAGAGCCGCCGGCAGCCGGCCGGCAGAGGATGAGGGGGTGCGTTGAGCACTGCGTTTCTGCTCAGGGAAGACGCCTGCTCTCCTGCTGGCAAGGCAGCAGCATTTGGCTTCCACACTGCATGGTCCGTAGTGGAAAGCTCAGCAGTGCTTGAGTCGGGAGGAGCCAGCCTGTTTTGGAGAGAGGAGTCTAAGGAGCTGTGCTCAGCTGGGGCATGGAGGGAAACTCCATGGTCCATCATGGCACAGCCAGGAGCAAGAACAGGCTGCTCTAGAGGCAGGACTGTGAGCGGGAGGTGTTGCTGAGCCTGCATCTCGCTTGCCTTGAGAAGAGATGACGGCTGCCCATCCACGATGGCTTCCACCTGACCTTCCTCATCCAGTGTCTGCCCATCTGGAAGAGGCACATTCATTGCTTCAGCTGCTTCGCTGCCCTGGAAGGTGGGAATCCTCTCTTCCACCACTGTCATTCCTTCTGGTGCCCCAGGAACTCTGTGGGGATGGAGCTCCCTGTCTGGGGTGTGCTCACCCACTCGGCCATTCTGGCCATTGGCCGCTGCGTTTTCCTTTATGGCTACTGGGTTGAGGGAGAGCTCCAGACCCAGGGGTTTCCTTGGAAACTCCTCAGGCTTTGCTGCATTGGAAGCAGAGGAAACAAAATAAAACCCAGACTGTGCATCAGTTAGTTTTTGCATGCCCTGAATGTGAGGAAGAGAGATGCTTCCACCCAACAGGTGCCAGCCCTTCCAGGCTGCCCTGGCTCCCAGCCACACCAGCGGGATGCTCTGGTCCCTGCTGGGCTGCCCACCTTCCCCTCTACCCACCTGGTGGGGGCAGGTCAAACTTCATCTTGCGCAGCTCAGTCATTGACACCTGCAGCTGCTCGATGACAGCATCGTCCTCGTACTGCAGGGAAGCAGCAATTTTCTCCTGCAGAAATTCACGTAAATCTTCCAGTGTCATCTTCAGCAAGCGCTCTGGGGGATGGGAAAGAGGAGTAATGGCAGTGGCACAGACAAATTGCAGGGTAGCATTAGCATGGGTTACACCATGCTTTGGTTTTATCTTCAATTCTGCTGCTGTTCCCACTCCACAGTGAAACAGCCTGAACACTCTTGCCTCTCTGCCACGTTGCCACTGTTGGTCAGGGTCATCAATACATGTACATACCACCTCAGCACTAGCCCCACAATGGCAGGACAAAGGCAGGGCTAGGAGCTGTGCTGATGAGGATGCAGGTTTTGGGCCATTTCTGGAAGTTCTCACCAATGCCTCTAGGAGGAGGAAAAGCTCCATGAGACAGACCCTGAGCGTTGGGCTGAACAGCCACCATCAGTCACCACCAGCTGCCACCACCAGCCAGGGACCCCAGCCTGCATCAGCCAGCAGTCAGGGATGCAGGAAGAGGTGCTGGCCCTCACCAGGATTGCAGACAGGGGTGGGATTACAGGCAGGAACAGGTTGCAGGGAGGGATGCCAATCTGCACCACACACTCCTCAGAGAGGAGAGATTTCACAGCCAGACTGAAACATCTGCCTGCCTGCCAGTTTCCCACTTTTTGCAGACAAATAGGACACTTCAAGATTTATTTCTGGATAGCCTGTTCTTCTTCAGTTAAATGAAGCAGGGTGGCTGTTTGCAGAAACTAGCACATGCAGTCCCATAAATCCCGCTGGCTCAAAGGTTCTCATGATGCACTCCTGCCCCACAAGAAGGCCGAAAGAGGGACAGAGCAAGGCTATCAACTTATGGGAGTGAAGTTCAAAATTACAAAGATCTCGAGGTAGAAACATCACTGCCTTCATGTTATGCAAGAAAACCAGGTTTTGATCATTTTAGAAGTATATTAATGGATTTACTTCTCCCTGTACAGTTTTCAGTTGAACCACCACATAATGCTCTGCAGATGGGTTGCTGTCTGTAAAGCCCCCAAAAGCCTATTGACAGAATATTGACTATGTGGGGCACAGCACACAGGAAGAGGCAGCTGGGAGCATTTCAGGTGTGGTTTCTGTGTGCTAAACACAGCAAGTCAACCCTTGCAGCACCTCATTTCCTCCCCAGGGCATCAGCTCGGGATGTGCCTTTTGCAGCCAGCACAGGGTACCAAGCAGGCTGGAAGTGGCTAGTAAGGCTTTCCAGGCCAGCAGCACAAGGTCCAGCATAGTGCCACCACAGCCATAGGGGTTGCAGTCAGGTGGGAATTTACTTTTGTGCAGTTTGAGGATGGTGTAAGCCATGGCTGTCAGCACTCGCTCCCCTTCCAGGATGTAGATATCCCACAGCCGCAAGGTCAGGGTGAACGGGGTCTGTTTCAAACACACAAACAAATACACAAATGGGATGATGATACAGAGGCTGCTGCCACCACTGCATCCCCTTGCACCAAAACACACAGCAGGGCTAGGCTTTGCAAGTCAGGAATTCATCTAAAACACAAAAATGTTTTTTATTGTCTATGGTTTTGCCTTAAAGCTTATGAACTTGGGTGGCTGGGGAAATACTTAAAACCCATTCATGAATGCAGAAAAAGGAGAAACTTTCCTCAGAAGCATGCTAGCACATGGATTACCCTACCCTGGAGGGAGCATCATCATCTTTCAGCCTTGTGAGCACAAAAAAACTGTATCCATCCAGATTTCCCAGAAGGGCTATTTATGGGACACGTCTGAAAGCCCAACAATGCTTCACTAAGCATTAAAAAATCATTTATTTGGTGTCCAAAGAAGAGGTCTTCCTTATACACAGGCTTATTTCTGCCTGCTAAAACTACCTCTGCAAGGGGTTTCCATTTCTGCCCAGACCCAATCTGACAAACAATATTGAACTGGTATCCAAAATGATGGAGCAGCCCATACCTCCAACAAAGATCTAAGGCACTTTGCCAACACAGAAATTAGTATTAGTCCTACTGTGATGTTTAAGTCCAAACTTAGGATGCTGCACTTACTCTCCAGAGTCTGGCATGACTGACTATTGCAGCTCTTTTACCACATGCTATTGAAGTTAAAGGGACTTTGCATTTCATACAGCTTTTAGTGGCAGACTGCAAAGCAGTGAGTTCCCTCTCGAGGGGAAAGAGCCATCCACTGTTTTATAGAAGATGGGGCTGCAGAAAACTGAGATTGTGGTACACAGATGTCCTAACCATTAACAAGTCTGGACATTGCACTCAAGTGTGCAAGCACAATGCTGACCCTAAAAATAAAGGAGTCTTAGCTCATGACTGGCAAATTAGCTCTGGACAAATCAGGGTAATTTTCTCATGCTTTCACATGTTTCCAGTCCCAATCCGTTCCTTTGCCTGCAACTGCTGTACTGCTATTTGTTGAGGTTTGTGCCCCCAGCTCTTCTTCTCCCTATCTTGTTTTCAGAGTCAAAGTGAGGTTAATTGCTTTTGCAGCAATGCCAGTAGGCAAGAGAAAGATTTCTCTCAACTCTGAAGTTTATGCTGCTGATGCTGAGCCATCTCCCGGAGACTGCTTGTGATGAGGCAGCCGGAATTGGCTTGACATCAGTGACATGCAGTTATTTTTAGCTTCTCTCTTATTAATTTTTTTGCCTTATGGGAGTGTGCGTAATATTCCACCTTATAAAATATTAACACCTTCTTCAAAGTATGATATTTACAAAAAAACCCAGGCAGATTAACCATGCATACAAACAGCAGAGTAGCAAAAAAACCCACAGCATCCTCACCCGGTCAATGAAACACTGCAGGAACCACTTGGTTGTGTAAATCCCGGTAGTCATCTGCTCCTTGTCCTAGGGGAAGACAGCAAAGAGAGACAGACATTTCACCAGGCTGGTTACTGGAGGTTCAAGCAGCTCAAAAGGCTTGGAGAAGGTTGGTTGGTTTACATATCCTGGGGTCTGGATGCAGTATGGGGCTGTGGTTTGTCTCCCATCTCCCAACAAAGCCCCTGTTTCAAATACCAGTGTTGAAGCCCTGCTTTGGCCCTCTGCCCAAGACGTTCATCGAACTTGATCCTCAATATGACCAGACTACAGCCACAACACTGGAGAAGGATTTCTGGGAAAAGCTTTTCTGACCTAATACCTACTCCAAGGACTTACAAAAACCTTCCAGGAACCCAAACCACTCACTCCTTGCAGGCCACCATTTTTGTTTCCATAGCAATTCCCATGTGAGCCTCTCAGAGCACAGTCAAGCCGCCTTTGGAAACACCACCTTGTTTGTGTGGCATGGCTACTGCAGGAGCAGGACAGCCTGACAGGCTAAGGAAAACTCTTAAAAACCTCATCATTATCACCTTGGTCTAACACTTCTCCCTCTGGTGCCCAGCGCTGGAATGCACAGAGCTCTGCATGTGTGCAAAGCTGACATGACCTCTGCTGCAAAGCCAACAAAGCAGTGGGGATGGGAAGAGAAAGAAGCCCATGGCATCAATGGCTACCTCTGACCTTTGCTTTTGGCTGGTGCTGCATACCTGCAAGCCTGGAGAGCCTTTGGGAACAGAAGGAATGAGCAGCTTTCAGAGTTATTCCCATTCCCTCCCCTGCCCATGACTATAATCAAGTGAAAACCTAACATGGTTTTGTCTCACTTTTACGGCCAGGACTGGATCATTTGCAGCATGAAGCAAGAGCTGTTGCAGATGATGGTAATACAGCACCTTTTTCTGGAGATGGGGGCAACCAAGCCCCTGGAGAGCATAAGAAAACTTAAGGAGTCTGGCCACTGGACACCAACTGTATATATCAAATGCAAGGGAGGGCAAGACAAAAAAGATCAACAGGTGCTGCAAAACAGTGGCCTGGACATTAGATTGCAGTTGGTGCATCCCGCAGATGCTCCTGCAGCCACCAAATGAGCCTGTACCATCTGCTAGAGAGAAAAGCAACTGGACATGCCCAAGCAACAAAACACGCAGAAAATCTTACATGCCTTCCATCTTTAAACAGCAGCAAAGCACTTGGAACTAATAGTTACTGAAATAAGTCTCCAGATAGATCAGCATCAGCCTTTGGACTCTGCCGCTGGTGTAAGGACACACTGCACTGTGTAAGCCTCACTGCACTGTATGCAACAGTTGCTCCTGCTGCAGGCTCTGTAAAACTTCCTGCCTGGCTCTCCTAGGGAAGCCTTTAAATTTTATCAGTCCCTTCACTAATGATGACCAGCAAGCAAATGATTACCATTCACCTCAGCAAGATTTGGGCAACCCATTTAATAAATGCCTGCCTCTGCAGCTGAAGCAGTCCTACATGGTTAGAAATACATTCAGCTGTGCATCTGTTTGGCAGAACGTTGTATTAGCCGCTTTATCATTAAAACATGGCAATATTATAAGGAAGACTAATAGTAAAGACATACCATGTGCTTCTTCAGTTTGGGAAACAGTTTGTTTAAAATCTGCTCGTGGTGGGCTTGAAACCGCTGCAGCTTTGGGAACCCAGGAATGAAAAAACCTTAACAAAAAAAGAGAAATAAAAAACAATCAGAAAAGCTCTGGAGCAGTGATGGGGATAGCCTGATTTTCTAGAAACTCATCTCTTGCATTGCCTATTGAATTTGGCTGAACCACAGGGTGCCCAGCTACCTCCTTTCACCTTCCTTTCCAGAGCCCACCCCTTCACCCCATCTACATGGCCAATGGGACCCTCAGACCAAGGCCAGCTGGTCCTTCTCACCCAGCCCTACACAGCAGGCCCACACAGCTCCCCCCACTGGCTACCTGAGACTCGGCTTGGCCAAGAGCTCTCTGAGCACACCTCAGTGCTTACCAAAGTTCAGAGAAAAGCTGAATATTTTTGAACATCACAAGCTTCTGCATTGCCCTGTAATCTAGTAGGACACACAAGACTGTCCAAAGTTATCAAGCCGTAAGGTTTAGCCCTCTGCCCATAAAATAACCCTCTGTGCATAGATTACTGCTAACCACAAGTAAGATGAAAGGGTCTTTAATGTGTTTGAAGTAAAACAACACAGCACACATTTAGCGGAATTACATCCACATTTAGTGGATACTCTTGGATGTACTTCTGTGAGACTTCTTATAAACTCATAACCTTGAATTAAGTGATTGCCAAGGGCAAGGTACCCTGGAGGGAGAATAGCACTTCTGTGAAAGTGTTAATTACTGAGCTCTAAAGCTCAGTGTGGATAAAACTCCTTTTTTGATAAGAACTTGTCTGCCTCCAAGAGTGAAGTTCAGCTCCCTAGTCAGGCTGTGCCTACAGTTAAGCCTCACCCACTTTAATTAAACAAGTATGTGAGGAGAAACAAAGCTCTACCGACCAACCTCAACAATCTTCCCTCCCCTTGCCAGACACCCCCTCCCCCCAGCCCAGCCTTACCATGCATGGCGTGGCGCTGGTTGGTGAGCAGCTGTGCCAGTGCCCAAAATGCATCCTCTTCGTTCAAGTACATCAGGAGGATGGCTGCAATCTGGCTCATCCCTTGACAGTAGCTCACTTCCTGCAATAGTCAAGAGCCTACTGTAATGCCTGTACTTCCCTCTCCTCTTCCTAGGTCTGTCCCATTCCAAAGCCTTTAGCGTTTATGTCCAAATTCACAGCTCCCATATGTCTACAGCATCTACCATGTCACTGACTCATCTACCATGTCACTGACTCAGAGAGTAGTTTGGGTTCGAAAAGAACTTTTGAAGATCATCTCATCCAACCCTGCTGCTGTGGGCAGGGACAACTTCCACCAGACCAGGTTGCTCAAAGCCCCATCCAAACAGACTTTGCATGCTTCCAGCATAGGGCACCCCCAACTTCTCTGAGCAATTATTTCCATGCCTCACCACACTCACTGTAAAAAATGTCTTCCTTATGTCCAATCTATCTTTGGGATGACAAACAGCATGTGGCTCTGGTGCTGTTTTGGATTCCTTCAGCCATATGAGCACTGAAGTAATTAAACAATAAATAAATTTGGTAAGCATTCATCTGGCATGAGGGAGGCTCCTTAACTAACGCCATGAGCATCTTCTGGGACAACTGTCGCCTCCTGGCGCTGGAGGCAGTAGGTTCAGCTGCTAATTCAGGCTTATTCTGCCTGTGTCCTTCAGCTAAAAATGACTGGTTTGCTGTAGTAAATCAGTGTTTTCAACAAGGATGCCATTTGGTGTAAGACAACAAGTCAGAAACATGAAAGACTGCCAGAAGACTAGTGTTGTTGGAAAGCCAAAGAGCAATCCTTGTTCTTTGCTGACACTTGCCCAAACTGAATCTGCCAGATGTCATTTACCAGGTGACAAAATGAACAAGGGAATGAAATAACTGTGCAAAGACTCTTGTGCTGCCTGAGAGTCTTGCAGCTCTCTGTACCAGCCAGTATTAGGACTTAAAATTGGAATTACCACTAGCTAAATATTTGCGTATTTATTATATACATGTATACACACACACACAAAAATATATATGTCTGCACAAATATACACACATATATATAAAGGTTTTTTTACATCTTTATGTACATAGATATGTAAAGCTCAACATTGTTCACGTTAGCTGGTCTAACTACTTACAGTGTTATAAACAGAGTATGCTGACAGGACATGGAAGAGTGCCTGTTGCCTGGGGAGAAAGAAGGATATTAAAACACCTGAGCATGAGGTGTCCATCTTAGTGAGCACACCAATGCATACACACAGAGAGCAAAGACTCTGAAAACATCCAGCCAGCTGGCACTTTAGCCTTTTGCAAGGAGCAGGGCTCACAGAACTGGAAAGCACCTTCTTCCAGAGACTGTGTAGGGAAGCCAGGTGTGACTCATCCAAGTGACAAAGCCACTTTGTCAAACCTCTCCAACCCCTTCTGTTGTGAAGGCCCCATTCCTCCCAGATCCTGATGGGCCCACCCCATCATCCTAGCCATTCCCAACCAAGACCTCTGCAACTGACACCCCTGGGCAACAAGGCACTGCAACAGGCTGGTGCTTGGCTCAAGAACTGGAGTCCCACATCTGTGGATGGTACTGTGGGATGGTAGTTTGAGAACCAGGCAGAGGTGGCTTTTCTCTCCTGTGAGCCACTCTTAGGCAGGGTGCTGGTGGCCACCCCACCCAGCTCATCCTCCACATATCCACTGGCACTGCCCATATAGCCACGGAAGCCTTCCATACTCACTTCACTCCGTAGCGATCCCGAAACATGATGTGGTTTCGGAAGGTGCGGTTAACGTCCAAATCGATCTGCTTGATTTCCGATGAAAAGCTCTTTGCTTGTTCTTTCATTTGCTGGAAGGGACAGGGGGAGACAAGAGGCAGCAATCAGACACCATCTCAGACCACCCTTCTCTCCACACAGTGAGAAGGCAGCATTCCTACAGCAGGAGTGGCAGCTGGAGAGCTGCACAGAGCTCTCCAGAGCAGGGGACACTGATGTCTTGCAGTGAGCAATGAACTGCAGTCCAGAGATGAGTCTCTGACCCCTTGTCTGTGCCACTGGCCCAGGGAGAAGAGGATTACCTCACACACCTGCTTAGAAGACAGCAGCAGCTGCCAACCCAGCCTTCACCCATCTTCCAATGCAGATACTGATTTTTCAGAATCTAAAACCTTTAAAATTCAATTCCACTCTGATTTGTTTTGATTTCTTTGCCTGGCTGGCTGTCAAAAAGTATCAAAAGCTCTATTGGTGCTTAAGGAATAATACATCTCTTTAAGGAACCAATATACAGATGTACGCACCAGGTCCCTGAGCTTTTCAGAGACTCAGTCATAATAAAGTCCGAACTGTTACGACAGACTCTGTGAAGTGATCTCCAAGTACTACTTTCCCTGAAGAAGAGAATCATCTTATGTTTAAGGAATTGCCACTTGAAAAGCAGTCCTGGAATATTCTCTTGGACTGATACAAATTTTAAGAAACTGGCAGAGTCCAGAACAGAAGCTAAACTCAAAGCTAAGAATCCCCATGTTGCCCCCAGGCTGGCAAATCACTTAAGGCAGCATCACATACAGAAATGACTGAAGTCCACTGCAAAAAAATAGAAATTCAAATGAAAGTTTAGGACCACCTCAACCAACAATGCCCCCAGAGCCCCAAGCTGAAGATGCTCCATGGACAATCTCACTGCAGTCCCATTTGCAACCCACTGTTCAGCTCTGTACTGCAGGCAAGGACCATTATGCTATAGCTAAGCACCTCATCTCACAGCCTTTAGATACCAGCAGTGATCATGCCCTCCTCTTTCAATGTCTCCAGGGTTAATTGCATGAAGAAAATACATTTTGGGACAGTCTTCAGACACACTAAGATTCACCAGCAGGTTAGAGGCAGCAGAGATGGGCAGCAAGCCCAACTTGCCTTGAGCCCAGGGTCAGGACCCCTTCTGGCTCACACAGGAGACAGAAAATAGAACATCTGCACAGATACTTATCTGCTCCAGCAGCTGCCATCCTATGAATGCCTGTCAGCCTGATACCAGACGCCTCCAGGCTGCTGTTGACCTCCCAAGGTGGCCACATCAGCTCTGGGGAACATCAGAAGGTCATCAGCCCCAACATGTCCAGCACAGCCAACACTTAGGACAATCACAGTATCCTGGAAATATTAACACCAGCCTTGAAAGCAGCTGTATGGAGGAGCAACAGTACAGGGGCTGTTGTGAATTATTGCCTGTGCAGGACAAGTGAGGATAAAAGTGATGATGGAATGAAGATCTGATGAACAACATAATTTCCCTGCTGTGAATACTGTGGTCTCTTTATTCTGTGGCTCCTCACCCTCTAAAAAGCAGGCAAGACTACCTGAGAGATGACTATTCATGCACACCGGGTCACTTCAGTTCAAATTTTCCTGCTAAAGGCCCTCTTGTTTTCTCTGCCAGAACAATACAGAAATCTCCCAAAGACTGTAAATACCCTACTTTGGGTATTTTTAAAATCATTGCACATGACTAGTAGGTAGGTAGCACTTTGTCCCCTCCATGCACCCAGGAGGCTTTATTAATTGTGACACATTAGAAAAGAAACACAGGATGGGTTATTCTCCTTTGCTCCCTTGTGCAAGTAACCTGGGGGCTCCACAGATGCTCTGTGGAGCTCATTAGTGCTGTGAGCCCTGCAAGCCGGTGGCAGAGCAGAGGCTGGAAAACTGGAAGTCCCATCCCAAAGACCTTGTACAAGGCAGTGGCTAAAAGCCAGGACACCTATGCTCTGCTCCATGGCCAGTATGTTTCTCTTCCCGCCTTCTCAACCTCCCCTCAAGCCCTCTGGCTGGAGCTAACAAACCCCAGGGAGGCAAAGCATCACACCTACATCAAAAGCACATGTGGTATGTCCCATGGTAGCCTTTGGGCTTTTGTACCATGAGTCATGCCCCAGGGAGAAATAGGATGGCCTTGGAACCAGTTCCTCCACGACACAAGTCTGAGATTTAGTCCCTTCTTGAAAGCAAAACCCCTCACCCAGGACCTGCACTGAGCCTCTCCTGAAGAAAATGAGGGGAAAGCTAATTACTGGCGGCAGGTGGCACCAAAGAAGAGGTAGATTAAGATGAGCTTGTAGAGGGTTTGCATCCAGCAAAGCCTATTAGCCCTGAAGCTCCTGTTTATCGCAGACCCCTCTGGAGCACAGATAAACTTGTGACTTTCATTTGTTTGGATTGCTTCCCTGCCTGTGCAGCACAGTTTTGAGGCAGGGAGCACAATTTTAATCTGTGTGCTGGGAGAGCTTCCTTATCTGTGCTTACTGTGGTGCGCCCAGCCTGCCATCCCCCAGCCCCTGCGTGTGCCTCCATCCCTGAGGCACCTCGCCAGTAACATCCACGCTTGACTAACTATAATGAGTGTTAGCATCACCCTGCTTAATAGGCAGGGATTTTTAGAAACACCTGTTGGAAGCAGCACTCAACCTCCTGCCTCTAAAAAATAATTGTCTCCACAACACCCTGATTCTCACCCTGGTACATGATGCAAGATAAATCATAACACAAGCTTGCAAAATAAGTTAATTACCCACCAAGGGCTTCTATATGCTGCCTACGGAAAGCTTCCCCTCACTCTTCCCTGCATCTTTCCCTAAAGATGCAGTAATACTGACTGCAACTTTGCTCCCAGCTTCCAGCAGAATAAAAGGAAGGAGCATATTAATGAAATCAGTCAATTAACATGCTAAAAGACCCCAGCTAAGTATACACCTATGGAAAAAGAGTTGATACCCTTTGCGTTTTCAGTCCCCACCAAAACAGCTCCATCAACCAATCTGACCTCCCCATCACTTTGCTTCTGTTGTCTTTGCCAGGAAGAGCACATACCTCGTATTTTCCTTCATTCTCTTTCTTCATCTTCTCAACATCCAGCAGTAGTGACCAGACCTGGCCTCGCACCTGAAGCGGGATCCCTTTGTACACACGCCGGCACATCTGCAGGGAGGAAAACACGTGCAAGGTTAGCTGGGTCCTGCTGGTGGCAGAACAGGTTTTCTCCATGGTTTGTTGCTGCAGATCCTCAGTCATCTGAGCAGACACCCCAAGTGATCACTTCCTCTGCCTGCACTGGCACAGAGAAGGCATCTCCAATCTGATGGATTAGATAAGTACCTGCATCCATCGAAGACAACTCCTCAGTCAAAAATCATAGCACCACAGAATCATAGATCAGTTCAGTTGAAAGAGACCTTACAGATTGTCTAGTCCAAACACCCTTGCCATAGGCAGGGACACCTTCTGCTACACCAGGTTGCTCACAGTCCCATCCAACCTGGCCTTCAATATTTCCAGGGATGGGACATCCATGATTTCTCTGGGCAACCTGTGCCAGTGCCTCACCACCCTCACAGTAAAGAATTTCTACCTAACATCTAATCTAAACCTGCCCTCTTTTAGTTTAAAACCATTCTTGTCCTATCACTGTCTGCCTGTGTAAAAAGTCACGCTCCCTCATTTTTATAAGCCCCCTTTAAGTACTGGAACACCACACTGATGTCAGAGCCTTCTCTTCTTCAGGCTGAACAACCTCAGCTATCTCAACCTGTATTCATTAGAGAGAGGGAGAGGTCTTCATTAATTTCATCTCACAGATGCCTCTTCCCTTTTCTTATCATAAAGATAATTTTTTCCATTAAATTTCAATGGAAAACAGAAGGAAAAAAAAAGAGCTTTTGTTCCATTGCTGACTTCTTCCACTAAAAGGAAAAGCTTCATAAAAAAGAAAAAAGGTCAGTTTCTGGCCATTTGCCTTCCTTTCATTCATCCCACTTGTGAAATGCCTTGCAGCTGCACTACAAAACCAACTGCAGCACCCCTCCAGGTTCCTGAGGGCCCTTTGGTACACTGAAGGACCTGTGGCACGTACCCAAACTCCAGCCATGGAGGGTATTTATGTTGTCTCATGGTGCTCCCTTAAAACCAGGCAATTGCTTGGGAAGAGACAGAGGCGCCAGATTTCCAGTCATGGGAATGAACTCAGAGCTGAGAAGGGCAGCGCCCAACTAGGCGATCAACCGGAGCTACTGTCACTGCGAGGTACAAAAGCATACCACCACCTTCAAAATCCCTTTTCTTTTTCCCTAGTGTGTTCTGCTTCATGCTATCCAAGCTGGTGTAAGAGAAGGACTGCAATCCACAGGGAAGCACAAGATCCTAACAGAAGGTTTTCTGGACGTGGGCCTGCCGCATTGCATTTGCATCTCTTACACCAAGCTGAACACCTGCTCCTGTTGCCTTTCATTTCAGACCCACCTCGCACCACCAGCTTTTTTATTTCCAACTTCACTTTTCAACATCAGCCGCTCACAAGAATATAGAGACCTTAACAATGGCACTGTGCTGGCTCACAGCCTCCATGAGCACAGACCCACACTCCTCATTTTGTTACTGTCTTCATGGTAGCACTGCACCTACCGAGTGCAAAACCCAGGAACAGCAGCCCTTATCCCGAAGAGTTACAAGGCCAGGAGGTAAGACAGGAGGTGGGCTTCAAGCAGATAGGCTAGGGGACAGCAAAGAACTAACACCACTATCCCAGTCAAAATAAGTATATAAAATAGCTCTGTAGTAAATGCCAAGATCACCATGTAGGACCAGGAGAACCAGATGTGTGTGAGAATGCTTTTCCACTCCATTATGATAAATATTTCAGTATTTCTGCTGACAGAGAAAGTGTCAGTGTAATGTATCCTGATCCTGAAAGTGTAATGGACATTCAACATTTAAAACCCCACCCTTAGACCTTCCCAAATGCTTGCTCTGTCCCAAGTGCTCCTTAGCACCAACCATGAAAGTCCAGTGCATAGCCAGGACCAAATCCTAGAGAAATCCTTTACCAGATGCTGCCCTTCCCTCTGTATGCACCAAATAAAAGCTGCCCCCTAAAAAGCAACCTCACTAGTATGACAGCCGATGGAAGGCCACCATCCTGTTGAAGAGCATCCTGCATTTTAAGTGGGACATCATTAATTCACCATCTGTACACCCAAAGAAGTCACTTCTGCTCATCCAAGCTCACATGAGGAGGTGCTTCTAAGGACAGGAAACCTTCAGGCCATGTGGGACAGCTTCACCCTCCCCAGCTGAAAGACCCATTTCCTGAGAGTCATTAAATCAGGATGAAAGAAGAGCAAAGCATCAAGAGACACAAAGCAACAGGATTACATGAACCACATCCCCAAAGTAGTAGATGCCCACAAAAGCCTGGCTCCTGCAAGCACTCATGCCTCTATGAAGCAAAAGCTGAGGCAGGATCAAAAAACTGGAGTATGTACCAATTCTGATAAAAAGACTGATTCAGAAAAGATTGCTTATTTCCAATGGATTAAGAGAGACTGACTGACAGCTGCCAAGGCATATGATGATACTCAGGTCCATGGGAAGAAAATAATTTTGTTTTGAATTTCCAGAGCTAGTATTGTTGTACTTTAATGCAACCCTCAGTGGCATATAGTAAATGCCTCTAATGATTTTCTTTGCACAGCTGTGAAAGGAACAGGCAAGTAACAAAACATACTGAGATGGAAGTGAACTGAAATGCTTTCCTGTGATTTATCCAAGGGCTTTCCTCCTCCCACCACCTCCAGACATGAGAGTGATAAAACCTCAGAGTTGTGAGTCACCCAGAAAAAAATGAGCAACTTTTCTTCATCATGAAACTGGAAGGAAAACAGGGAAGTTACCATTATAAGTGGTATTTACACTATGATGAAGTGACAGAGGTAAGGTAGCACGTGATGATAACGCCTGTTCCATGTGACAATCAAAAACCCTCAAGGTCACTCTCTTCTGTCTCTTACAGACTGCTCAGCCCTTACAGATGGGAAGAGAGCACCCAGATCATGTCCCATGCAGACTGACAGACAATGCACACCATTCCACTTCACAAAGGGAGATGCTGGTGATCAAAGCAATGGTTCAAGACACTGTAGAACGGCTGTGTCAGCCAAGGACTGAAACCAGAGTGTCTACAACTTGCTCCAGGTTTTGCCATAGGATCATCTTCCATGTCCAGGCTTTAACATAGAAAGCTCATGGCACAGAGGCCATTATCACCCCATCCCTATCTCTTCCCTCCCCACGTATTTTTTTTTCTGATAGATGGGATGGGGAAGACTATGGAGGTACAGACTTGAGCTCCATCTTTGGATTGCGGGAGACCAGCAATCTCCTCTGAAAAGTACCAAACCAATTGCTCCAGATCTTTAATAAGAAGGATGGAGTCACTGCCTTTAAAGACAGACCATCTTTTTGCAGAAGTTCAGACAGTGAAATTAAGACAGAATTTGAAAGGGGTGGATTGGTTTTTGAAGCAGAATATACACATTGCAGTTCACCTTCACCCTTTGGAGTCTGTTACTCTTAGCTTCTAGACCATGTGCATGGATAACCAGGAAGAGACTGCAGAAGCAATGCTCAAATTTTGGGCATGCATGATATCCCTTTCAAGCCTTTCCATATATCCAGCATATGTCTCCAACACCCTAAAGTGGGGGCAGCCCTCCTTCCTCAATTCCTTTAGGGCTCAAAGAGTGACCCCCCCAGAAAGAAAGGACTTCTTTACATCCTCTACCAGTGATGCACCAGGGAAACTAAGCTGTAGAAATCTTTACCTGAAGTGGTGGGTGAAGCCTCCACCCACCACCATGACCAACACCGCTGTGGAAAAGAGGATTTCCTATTTGTACCACAAAGCCAGACAACTGATGATGTGGCTATGCAAGACACTTGGCAGACTGGACATCACCACACATGGCCTTCTTTCCGTACAGTTAAGCGTGCTTGCTCCCAACTCAGCTGTTGTGCCTGCAGCTGGAGCCTGTGCATCTATTCCCGATGGGGTGACAGCAAAGCAGGGGCAAATTTAAATCCTAAAGCTGGTGGGTAGGTATTTATTGCCCAGGCTACCTTTGGAGGAGAGGAAAATGCTACCTGCCTTTCCAAAATGGAAGAAAAAAAGCAAGCAAAGCCATCCTGCAGCTCCCAGACACAACCCTCTTTCTTCCTCACAGCATTTGCAGGCAGGAGATCTGACTTCAGCCAGCCCTGGCACGACAAACGTCTGCTGGCTCTCCCTGGCATTAGCAGACTGTTCGCTCTTGGGGGTCTGTGACAGTCCATACAGATCCCCAATTCATCCTAAACCGCTTTGCTGGCATGCACTGGATTAAGCGCCCTGCACTCTCGTGACCTTAGCAGAGACAAGGCTTCCCCCCTGGACAAAGGCAGGCTTTGCCTAAAAACCAGACATCTATGACCAAAGACATCCCTCTCTAAAGACCCCATCCCACATGGCCAGCAGCAAGACACAGCTTGCAAATGATGCAGAGGTCATATGTCCTTCTATGACTGGCACCTCTGGCTGAAATCCATTTCAGGGCTACAATGAATAAATTATCCCACTGTTGGAGTGTACACAGCACAGCCTTTTTTATCTGCAAAACTGTGCTGCCTGAACTGTGTAGATTCTTACATGACACCAGCCATTTCCTAACCTTCCCAAGCAGAGTCAGGTTGGGATTTAAATTCAGGTTCAAATCCGCCGTGAAGAGGACACAGGCTACATGAGCCTCCCTGTGCTAAACCCCAAGTAACACAGTATTACACTTTTTTGCAGGTTGGACATACCTTAACTCTGCAAAACAATGTGGTCCTTTCATGGACTCGTTTATTTTTGTACCCTTTCCCCTGTGGAAGTTCAGCCAGAAAAAGGCACCATTGCATCATTCTAACCCCACCCATATGAGGAATTGTGCTGGGTGTCACTTTTTGCTGATCTTGCTACTGAAATTAAATCAGATTGCTACAAAATGTGTCTAGAACAGAAATGGAGACAGATCTGAGGCAATGATGAGCACAGGGAGCCCCAGGGCACTACTTTAATTAAGATAATCCTATTTGTTGCTCATCCTGAAACAGGTTATGCCAGAAATTATTTCAGTTCCTAGCCAGGCCATTCTAGGCTAGGAACTGTAAAAGGTCCCCCTCCTTTATTTTTCCAGCCTTATTTCCTATAATCTGTGACAGTCACAACACCCAGACTGCAACCAGGAGTACACAGGGATGCACACAGGCTGCAGGTGGCAGAACAGAAAGCCAAACCTGCTGCTCTCTGGCAATGGCTCTTGCCAGGGGTCTGAAAAAGCTGCTTTCTTGCCCACTGACAGGTGGCTGCTTTGGGGACAATGCCCTGGATGGGTACACAACCTCCCTCCTCCTGCTGACATTTCACAACATGGAAGATGAGACAACAACTTAAGCCCAAATCAGGTACTAAGATGCTGCAAAACACACAGGCCTGCTTGCTAAGTCCCTCTTCATCAAGCACTCGATATCATCAGATGTCTGCCAGCTCCAGCACATGAACTGGGACTGAAAAGGTTGGGCCTGAAGACCAGAAGTCCCAGTCTGAAAAATAAGATGGGTTTCTACATCATTCAAGCAGAGTCAAAGTCAGGGCAACTTCCCTGTGAAACCGCCTGCGGTTCCTGCAACAAGATTTTTTTCCCCTCTAATAAAGCACAACATATCAAAATTAACATCAAAGAGAATGTTCTTGTTTTCAGTAAGAGGATTTTTTCAAAGATGACATCTTAGTCATTGTTAAAATAACACAGAGAGGCTGTCTTGTGACACTCGAGTTTCTATCATGTCAGCCAAGTGGTGAAAACAAACCTGAAGGAAACATGCAATGCAGATGTGGCAGTCTGGGTGCTCCAAGAGGGAACAAAACCAACCAATTCTGCTTTAGGAAAATCAGACCAAGGGCTTGTCACATTTACTTTAGCTAGAAGAAAACCACATAACCATCTGTCATGACTGTGATCCCAGCATAAGGTCCTTGAAATGCCACAGTTGAACTGCATCCAGCTGTGGCAGCAGGAATACCTGAACAGCTTCCATGCTCCTGACACAAGAGCAGGGGGTTGCACATCCAGGTGAAGGATATAACCTAATTTTACTTTTTTTTTATTTTAAAAGCACTTATTTTGTGCCTCTCGGGGTCTTTGCATTTAATGGTGTGTGGCTGCTACAGACCTTCCTGCCTGCACTTGCCTTGGCGCAAGGCAGCAGGTGTTAGGCTGGACAGGAGTAAAACCAAAGCTCCTTTCTACTCCCCAGGGTCACCAGACTGCTCCTTCTCTGCTTGGGGCCAAGCACTGCTCCTCTGCTTGCTGGGAGAGGGGATGGCCAATTCCAATTCCCCCAGCATGGGACAATGCTATCTCTGTGCCCAAGAGTCATCGACCATTTACAGGCTGTTATTTATAACATCTTTTATTCTACTACAAGAGCTTTCTGATTTTCTGACCCAAAGACCCCCAAAACCCACTTGCTGCTCTTACCCTTCACCATCCAGCAGATCTAAGCGACATCAGCTACAGCATGTTTAACACACCCACTAATTATCAAGGGAAATCCAATAAAGATGGGGATTGGAGATCACTACTGCTCCACAGCTCTCATGCTGGATCCTGTCTGTCCCCATTATCTGACCCAGGGAAGCCAAGGTGTGCTAAAGCCACTCATCATTACCCACCCCAAACACCCTCCAGGACCTGAAGGAATTCCCTGTAACCTACTGGAATTTGGTGGTTTATCCACAAGGTCCCTAAACAATTAGTGCTAACTTCTAATTAGAAAGAACCAAGTCACAGGAGAGCCTCCCACTTTGCCCGTGGAGCAGCACTGATGAACAAAGTAATTAGAACCGCCCTGAAGTGAACAGAAGGATTATAAAATCCCAAGCCCACCTCTACCCCATCCCTGCGTCATTAAGATGATTTTGTTTCTATTTTTTTAAAGGATGAGACTACAGCTGGTCTTTGGCTGGGTGATCTGGACATGACTCCTGACAGCTGGGCAAGGAGGATGCTCTGCTTGATGTCTATGCAGATACTCTTCAGAGATATATCTCCCTACATAACCCTTTTAACCAAGCTCAAATTCCTCCCAAGGACTCCTAGCAGGAGCTAGAAGTGGTCCAGCCAAACACCCCACTCCTCCTGCTAAACATGAAGACTGCAGAGGCCATGGCAACAAGGTAATGCCAGGCTTCAGCCCTCTCCTGTGCAGAGTGCTGCAAGCAGAGCAGGTCAGATGCAATGCTCCTCTCCTTACACAGCAAGGGTCCTGTCATGAGGTTCAAAGGGGTTTTTTTGTTTCAAGAAGTTAGTAATAGGAACATATAACATTCTATTTATTAAAAACAATTCCATTTTGCAGTGGTGTTTGGTGCAGATTTTTTTTTAACACCAAAGTCAAGACATAATGGTGGTGTCTCCATCCTTGATTTCCACAGATGGGTGGACACAATATAATACCTAAGTGGCTTCTCATAGGCACAGCTAGGAGCAAAATACAAAATCTAGGTAATGTTCTAGACAAATAATTCTTCCCCCAGGGAGAATTACAAAGAACATCAACTGGGCCATATCAATAACATCTCCCACATCACTGCCAGAAGGTGGAGACACAGAAGCAACCTGTGGTGTGCACTGCCCTCTGCTCTCACAGGGCAGGGACCCAGGTGGGCACACAAACATCCCTGCTGTGCTCCTGCTTGCACAGAGAAGCAGAAGTGCAAACATGGCAGCAGCATTTAGGAAACCCTTTTTAAAGCTATGTAAGTCAGAACAGGATTTTTACCCCAGCTGGTAACCCAGTATTTCTAAGAAAGGTTTAAAATACTAAAGACTAACGAGTAGAATCTGGCAATGTTCCAAAGATCTCTGATTTCTCTATCAACTTTTCGAAAGCCTGGCTCATCATAAGGATGCATCACATCCGCCCTTCCAGACATTCACTCTTTTTTCCTCCTTACCTTGTCACTGTTTCTGTATTTGCCCCATTTCTTCAGCATCTTAAGCCACTTGTCCACACGTTCGATTTCCTGCTGCTTTTGCTGGTGCAAGGGAGAAGACAAGACAAATTTAAGAAAAAAACCCCCAGGAGATGGCTCCTGAAAATACAGAACTTCACTGTCCTAAGTTTAAACTTATATGCAAAGACCTCACCTAAGGGATGAGAATAATCCACAGGTGCATGCAGAAGCTGGTAATTTCAGCACTTGGTAATTAAAAGCAGCATTGGTAAAAGTGACGACACACAGGCTTAACACAGAGAAAGCATTCCCAAGTGGAGTATACCCTGACAATAAAAATCTTTCCAAGTTCAGCTAGCCTCAAATCCTATCACTGTATCAGATGGGCAGAAACGTAATTTAGTCCCTGTTAGCAGGGTCATTACAGAGGACAGGCTCCCATCTCAGGGGAGATGAGGATGGAGATCATGATTACCTACAACTTCCACCATTTCCCCTTGCACATGCAGTCCCCTTTATGAGCCACAGCTGCTGAGCACTGTGCCAAAGCAGAGGGAAAAGCCCAAAATTGCTTTAAGAGGTGCTTTTTCAGTGCAGTATGAAGGAGGGAAGATGTCTGACACAGCAAAATAAAAGCTCCACCAGCTGAGCATCGTGCAGAGCTCCCACTCTGGGAAAGCCGCAGTGACCAGTGGGTGCTGGCTGCCTACTTTGCTCTTACTTGCTTACTCATTTCCTCAAAAAACATTCCCTCCCCATCTGGTGTGATAAGGATGCCACATCCATGATGACAGAGCTGGCAGCTCTCACCTTCTCCTCCAAGGCGGTGCGGGTTGGCAGCTCCTGCTCGCTGGAAAAGCAAGGGGTCACTGGTTACATCATGGTCAAGAAAGGGTGTGGAGGAGCATGGGGTGCTGCAGCTCAGGGACCACCTCAGACACCTTAGGGGATATGTCCAGGGAACTTCGTGCCTTTCCTACAGCTGTCCCCAGTATGAAAGAGGCAGGAGAAGCACCATCCAAAATCCCACTACCCAACAGAAGCTCCTGGGGGGTAATCAAGCACTGGACATAACTGGAAATCCTGGGCATATATTTTGTCTTCAATACACCCATGATTAGCAATTCAAAGGGTGGGGAAGCAGAATTTCTGGAGAGCAATTGCTTCAAACTCCATTCTTGCACACAGAATGCCTACTATTATAACTTTTGTTCAGGATCAGAATAAAAATAGTTCTTTTAAGCCCTGTTCCCAGGCACAGGGTGTACATCTAAATCATCTGTGCCTTGGTTAGGACGGAGATTTCCTAAGGGAACCAAAGATGATCAGATATCTTGTCTCACTTCTTCCTACAGCTCCCTGAATCATCAGATACAAATGATGATTTGGCCTCTCCCTCTGTGACACACCACAGTCCTCCATGAAGGCACAGGAGCACCAGCCTGCACCTTCTAACGCCAGGCTTGTGGTATGAAACCATTTCTGAGCCTTGTCTTGCAGCAGATTCAAAGCATCAGAGCGTTTGAACATGCATAGTTGAGGAAAGAGGCCTATCTAGTCTTTGCTCCTGCATTTGGGATTCATCGAGCCAAGCCACAGAGAAGCTTAATGGAGAGATGCTGGGCCATTCATGCTCAGTGCAGAAGGATGGTGCACACACACAGGTCAGAGAGGAAAGGGGAGGGCAGGAGGACTTACTGCAGGAATCCAAACCGGTCTGTAACTTTGTACAGCGTGAAATCAGCATCTTCCCACTGGTCAATCTGAGCTCCTTCCTGCCTGCCCTGAAAGCAGAAAGGACACCTGTGAGTGGTCCAGCATCAGGAATGCCCCAGTGCCTGCATCCTGCCCCCAAAGCCCACATTCTTCTCTCCCTAATGATAAAAGGCACAGAGCCAGGAGAGCACAACCAGCACTAAAGAGCTAAATACAAGGCAAGCAAGAGAAAAATGCGCAAGTTCAGCCTATCCACCGTTCCATGTGTCCAACGTTCTATCCGCCGTTCCTCTGCTAGAGGCTGGGAAGGGCTGTACATCAGAAAAAACAGTGCTATTGGGCATAAGCTATCCTGGTATTAAGGGAGCACTGAAGCACCAGAAGCTCAGCACCTTTCAGTATCTATGTTGAGCACATGTGGTATCTGCAAGAAACTTTGGGGATGTAGTGAGAGGGGAGGTACATGCAGGGAGAGCTGGCATGAGGGTTACTGGGGCGATGCCTGCAGGGAGGCAGAAGTTCCTATTTGATGCATTCCTAATTGATTAAACAGCTTCAACTGCAGTCAGCATGCTGAGGAGAGGCGTGAGGCTGGTACCTTCTCATACTTGGCGACGATCTCTGCTTTTTCCTGGGCTATTAAAGATTCTATATCCTTCTTCATATCAGAAGCTGTAATGGAAAAAAAAAGCAGGAGGGAGGGGAAAGGAGATAAGTAAATGTGTATACAGCATGTGAAATATTTTAGGGAAGTGCTAATACAAAAAATGTTTGCTGACAATTTTAGCTTCCAGCCATTATCCCACAGCTAAAATTAGGCCAAGGTTGCACAGCCTCTGTACAGAGCATTCACGGAGCTTGGCTGCACGCAGCAGGACCACCAGTTCCCTGCTCCAGGACACAGCCCAACCCGAGCAAGGGGGGGTCTTGTCTTTGTTCTCAGGCACACACATGATAGTATGACAGAAATGGCTTTTAGATCAAGACACGCAAACCAGCCACAGAAGCACTGCGTGGCACAATACAGGTGCCAGCCAGGCTCTGCCTAGCACAGCATCCATGTGGATGACAGCAAGGCACCATGCTCCTGCCCTATCTGTGGATAGAAAACCATGAGATGCTCTGTAGGCGGATCCAGAGGCAGATTTAACATCAAACAGGAAACCAAAAGAAGTTTTTTGCCTACTGAAGTGTGCGTGAGACAAGTAAACTGGCCTTTAGATTACCTCTGTAGAAGCTAATCACCTTCTACATACAACTCCAGAAGAAAAACAACACAGTGGTAAGATGTCCCCACCTGTGCTGAGATGGACTAGCCTTGGTCTAAGCAAGACCCTGAGAGCTGTGCCCACTGCTCTGCTTCATCCCATACACATACATACAAGCAAGGTAACTTGCCATGTCAAACACAACTTGAGTGCTGTCCTGCAAGAGCGCAAAGGAACATTCTCTCTGTCAAGCCATAACTACTTGCATGTACTGTGTAATGCAAATTCTTCAAATTCACAGCAGGAATGGGTGCATCTTCCCCCATTGTTGCCTCCACAATCAAAACAGAGCAAGGACAGAAATATTAAAGTGTATTTTACTCTTTAATTTTTCCAAGTTGCAGCTCCTAATTCAAATGCAAACTTTGATCAATACATTTTAATCACAACTTAGTTTTTCAAAGTAACAAGGTCTGAGTAACTGTGTCACACTGTCACCTAATATTTCTGCATCTTCTCACATCTCCCATGAACTTTAACTCAAAGGCAATTTCACTCCCCCAATTCTGACTTTTTTGTTGTTGTTGTTGTCATGGGGCCAAAAAATTCAAATGAGGTCTTTTACATGCTGCTAAAAATACAAATATTCAGCAGGCTACAGGGAAAAAATAAACCATACATCAAATTAAATGGGCAACTTTTCAAGACACTTACAAAGTGAAAGCTATTCTGAACATCTCTAACCACACTCCATAACAGAGTAACAAAGGAAGAGCAACTTGGTACCATGGGACACAGCAAGAACACATATATTTTGGCACCCACCTCTGCAAAAGCCTCTCTGCAGCCAGAAACACCAGACTTGTGCAAAGGAGCCAGTTTTGCATCTCATGCCTGGAATATGCACATTTGTTTTCTCTTTCTACTATAACAGTGCAAAAGTCCAAATTTAGGAAAAAACTTGAAAATAAGTTGACGGCAGTGGGAAGGATGGAATGGCAAGTGGCTACACCAGCCTCAGGGTCTAACCACAATGCTGCTGCTTTGGGGAGCACAGGAACAGTGCTGCACTCAACAAGGTGATTGACAAAGTACTCTGGACAGGGAACAGAACATAGCTTAGCTCTGTAACAGCATACATTGAATAGGGGTATTTTTATTATTTAACTGCACATGCTCAAACTCCAGAGTAGTTTTGACACCATGTCATTATATAGCATTTGCTTGAGGAAAATGACACCTTATGTACATGGAAACTACTGAGACTTTGATTTTCTGAAGGATTTGATGAAACACATCATTTTTTTCCTTGATGTAAACAGGCTTCCTATAAATAGGAACAGGCTGTACCTGTCATGCTTTTCCCCATACCTACATATGACTGCATACTTTTTTTTTAATACACCACTCATATTACTTTCTCAAGTCTGCCACCCAATTTACTCCTGCAAGTACTGTATTTTCCTGGCAAAGAGATTTTTTTTTTCCCATGACAAACACAGCAGATGAAGCTGCTATGAACAGGAATAGTAAGAAAATGTGAACAACGCAACAATGGTATTAGATAATTTACTGGGATATAAGCAACAGCAAACCCTAAGCCATGCACACTTAAATTCAACAGGGAAACAAAGTTATGAACTAGCTGCTTTTAAAAAGAATGAGTTGAAAACACCCACAAACTGTCATCTTGGATTAAAACTTTCAGCTTCCAGTCTACAATTTAAGGAAATAAAAATTAATACCAGGAACAGTAGACCTAAAGATGCTTAATGAAAATGCATCCTGCATTGAACATTATCTAGCCATCAGCAAATCTGAAATAAAATACCTAGTTTTTGAATGAAAACAGCTTTCCTGAAATTAATTCACCAGCTGGGATCTCAAATATTGTCAGTGAGAAGAAAGTATCTGCATCAAAAATTCAAGACTACATGTCAAAATTGTTCTCCATAAATCAGATTCACTGTTATAACCTTCCCGACAAGCCCCATATTTTTCCAGACAGATCTGCTGAGGTCCCATTGCCCCACATGGGATAGCCCTTGCTGGGACCAGCCTGGCTGGGAGAGGGGAATCTCTGCCCACCAGTCACTCCCAGTGCTGCAGCCCTGCTCACTGCCCAGAAGAACTGAGCATTTCCCATGGCTCAGCAGCAGTGCTCCTTGTGACACAGCCCAGGACACACATACACACGTCCCCTGTCACCCCTAGGCACAACACGATGCCTCACACTTATAAACCCATCAGCAATCACCCTGCCAGTACTTGGCAGAAGGGCTTTTGAAAATGAAAATATCGATAAAATCTCCTCTCAGGAAACACAGCATAGCAACATGTTCTCAGTCTCGGGCTGGATTTGAGAATATTTTGGAACGCAATTTTAAAATATTTTGTACTGTAGAACAGTATCTACTCAAGCTATTTGAGATTAAGACTACACATTTGTAGCTGTTTTTTATTTGGTAGAAGGTCATTGAAAAAGCAGAAATGGGTTTAGGTGAATGTGTGTTCATTCTGAATGTGTCCAATTAACTTTAAATAGAGACTGCTGCTAGGAGAAGAAAAAAACCCAACAAGTTTTGACACACCATACTGCACCCCCATTCTGGCCTCTATCAGACTGAAACTACTTCTGTGAAATAAATTTTAAAAGGCACATACTTCTACAGTCACACCAACCACTGCTGAATCATAACAAGTCTCCGTTCCTGTTTCACATTCTATTTTAAAAGCACATTTTAATACAGCATTTTATGTCTTTAGCCATCTATGGTATCAGCCTGCAATTTTTCCTTTAGGGAAAAATTTTAAAGGAAAAGCATATCCATCTATGCGAGTGAAAATGCTTATACAACATCTGCTAAGGGGTGAGACCCTCTGACAAGGTACACCTGCAGTCTGTACCACTTCCCCCAGCAAAGCACTTTTAAAGCAACTACTCACTTGTAAAGCTACTAGTAGTTGTACCAGTGACTCATGCACTTGCATGCCCTGGAATAAACCTGGTCATGCAGAGCAGTGCAAGTGGCTAAAGCAAGCTGTGAGAAGTTGAGTAAACCCCAACAGGATTTTTAAGTGCATGAAACAGGCATGTTGACATGCTTCAAACCACACAGGCTAAGGGCTTGGAGCAACCTGCCCATCCGGGTTGTCTGGTAGAATTTAGAGGGACAGTCAGCAGCTGCAAGCTGAGAGGAGCTGTCATCAGAGGCTGTTGTCCCACATGCTCAAAAGCCTTTCAGATGCAAACCTGTGGCATTGCACCACTGCACATACCTACTGAGCACAGCCAAAATGAACATGGCTTTGGGACTGCTCTGACTGCAGTGCCACGGCCTGAGGAAACCTCAAAGCCTCCCATGGCATCTAGGAGGGGCTGTGGGCTGTTGCAGGAGGGCACCGGCACGCCTGGCTGTGTGCCCACGAGGTGATGAGCCGAGGAGGAAGCAATGGCCACGCACCGCCGACTACAGGCAGAGCTTCTGTTTCATGAGAACCAGACCCCATGCAGAAGTCAACCTACTCCTGAGGCCTTGGTACAAGACTGGCCAGCATCCCCAACTCCAGTGTTGCAGCTGCTGCAGCATTTTTTATTAGACCCCCAAATCTCTGTTCCAAAACAGACAGCACGCTCAATGCACTTGCATCAAGGATTTCTGTTGATCCCCATGCGCAGATTCTCTCTCATTAACAAACCCAGACTGCAAACATCCTGGCCAGGCACCAGCTTCAAAATTCATCACTGGACTGTGTATCACCAGCCTTAGCCCAAATCCAGCACACAATTACATCCCTGGTACCGGAAAGGAAATCAAGATCTGCATTCACAAAGTGAATTACAACTTCAGGAATGAAATTACTATCAAGCAGGATGAACCAAGACCCAGGAGATCCTGTTTGCATGTTTATTTCCTTGACTACAACCCAAGAGCACACAAGCAAGCATTTTTGTTTGTTTTAAGAGCCTAAGGAGCACTAAGCAAGCTGAATTGCAGGGAGATTTGTTTTAACTGCCTTGGGGTCTTTGAAAATGAATACCCAGAGATCACTTCAGATGAATCACAGATGTGCTACAAAAAACTCAAACGATCTCCTGTGCCAGTAAACTTGCATTGTATCTGAAACTACACTGGATGCTGTGCTGGATGAAAAGTCACTTCCCTCAGCAGAGGTACTGGGAACACCAAGGGAGAACCTCCATTGCAACTCACTTTGATGCCACCAGCAGTGTCCCAACAAGCCAGAGCATCCAGCATCATTGTATATGAGATCCTGCTGGTTTATAACCATGTGTAACCACAGTATATGACAGCTCTCAGGGCGATTCTCATTTGCTCCAGAGCCAGTCTGTGAGTTTGCAGAAGACAGGATGAAAGCACAACCCAGCTCCAAGCAACGCACCCTTACCTGAGCCTTGTATCAGGTGCCAGGATTCATCAGTTCAGCTGGAGTTGTCCACTCCCCTGAAGGCATCTACCTGGCAGGAGCCAGCTGTCTCTGCTGCAGGGTGGGGTGAGGACCCCCAGTTGCCACAGCCCACTGGTCAAATGCCCTTTGGCTCACTCACACTGCCCCAGCTCTGTGTGGCTGCTCTCCTCCACCCTTGTCCTCTGGCACATGAGAGCTCACCGCAGGCGGCTGGGAGAAGAGGCAAGGCAGGAGGCAATCCACACTCTCTTGTCCCCCAGGCTCACTGCAAAGGAAGTAAGAAGTTGGTCAGTTTTCCAGTTCTGGCAGAGCAAAGGCACCATCCTTTACCAGCACAGGGGTCTTTGAACACAGGAAAGGCAGGTCCCACTGGAGCTAGCAGCAAGGCAGCATCACAATGGGGAAGGAACAGGCTGTAACTGCAGGGCACACAACAGCAGAAATTAAATGACACTCATCTGTGCTGTACAAAAAAATGCTGGTGTAGTTTTTCTGGCCATTTTCCAGCCTGGATGAGTGGCAGGGCTTCCCATACAGGTTTGAGTGCCCAACACACCTTTGTACCAGCAAGCACATTGCATGAATAATTCAGCAGGCAGAATATGACCCCTTGCCCAAACCAAAGGCAGAGCATTACATCCAGCTCCAGCTGATCTAAGAGCATGTTGCCCCTAAGAAGGGCTGCAATGGAGGGTTCCAGCCATTCCTTCAGGACTTGGGTCAGGCAAAGACCAGTATGCAGCATCACTGACTTGCAAGGCAGAAGAGCTGGCACAGGCTGTGTCACCTGAGCCACCTTCCAGCACTGGCAGCTCTCCCTGATACATTTGAACAGCCACACAGTTCAAAGGATACCAGAACCCAACAGAGAGCTACCACTTAAAAAAACCAACTTTCTAGTTCTCATCTTCAGCAGCTCAGAGAAGCAGCACTTCCACAAGTGTGAAATCAAGACATCATCCCAAAGCATAATGCTTTGCTTGAAGCCAACAAGCACCGGGGACATGAAGCACAGCTCACTTTTGTCATGAGCTGCCACTTTAATAATGCCACCTCTTCTCCAGTCCCCCTCATAAACACCAGCAAGTGGACTTTTCCCAATGCTCCTAGGCTGTCGTGCATTGAGTTTCCCTGCTGTTGCCCTTCCAGCACTGAAGTATAACGACTTGGAGGCCCTGAAGTGCAGAAGGCCTCACACTCTTTCAGAGGTGGCCACCGTTAAGTAACCCCTAACATAGATTATATTTTATACATGTTATCACCTAGTATGTCGTAACATGGCTTATATGCATTAAATGCGGATTACACACATTTCCCTCTATTCTCCCAATTTGCGCCAAACTTTTACAGTACAACAGCAAGCTGTGAATCACAAATGACACTTTGCCACTAGACTATGGCAATATAAAGAAACTCATATACATTGGCCAACTCTTCTAGTTATAGAAATAACTAAAAGGCCATGTAAGACCACAGTTACATGCTATCCACCCACCTCAACACGAGCAGTACTACCAACAAACACAACATTTCTCAACCTTCTCCTCACTATCCCTCTTCCTTTCCTCCCAGTACTTACGTCTTGCTCTCATTCTCACATATGTTTTTGGTGCTGTGCCTTGGCGCTCTTCTGCCCAAGGATGGAGATGGGAGGAGAGAAACAGGAGGGCTGATAAAGAGATTTGGTCTCCTCCCTACTTACACTCAGTAAGCCCAGCCTTGGTGCTTCTGCACAGCTCAGCTGTTACAAAGTCAGAAGATGCAGCTTTAGACATAAGCTAAACCCTCTGAGCAGAGCAATGAGTCTATAAGCAATTCTTTGTCAGCTTCTATTTTTAGACCTCACGGGGATAAAAGAGCATCCAAATATTTTTAAAGCTCTTTTTAACGTGAACTCGTCTTCTAGAGACAATAGCAAAAACCCCAAACAGACAAAGGTCTGCACAAAAATCAGAGATGCATGAATTATTTTTTTAATGCATCATTATTTAAATGACTTTTCATTTGAAAAAAAGAAGTAAACTAAAGAATGCAAAATTCCACATGCTGCTTTTGGGAATTGAAGATTAATTTTCTCTCTGCATTCCCTCCTTTTTCTATTCCAGTGTCTATAAAAAGGGCAAAAAAAAAAGCCAGAGGGAAAACAAACAAAAAAATCCTCTTTTTTTTGGTGATGCACTGAGCTGGAAGGGAACTATATCAACACAGAGCTTAGGAACTGGCTTAGGAACTTGCTTAAGACTGGAAGAGCAGTTTGCATTTCTTTAACCATCAACTAACAGAAGCTACAATGATAGTGATTCTCTGCTTGGACATGCATTCCTCCTAAAATACTGTATTTTATTCTTTTTTGGTACATGTAGCAACACTACAGGACACACTACTCTTCCCTTGTCATTCTTGCCTCCAGCTATACTTGGCAATTTTGGGTAAGCTAAAGGCTCCTTTTGCTATTTAAAACTTTGTCTGGTTTTGGCTTAGCAGGCACTGTCAGCTAGAGGCCACCCACACCCAACACGTGCCCAAAGCAGCAGGGTGAGGACACGTGGCCTGGCTGATACCCAAGATGTCACCCTGGGCACTGTGGATCTAGTGATGCTCCCTAGCCAAAACCAAAGGAACAAGGATGCAAACATAAGCTATCATGCTGCTGGCAGTCTGTGCTCTCTTTGGCACACAGGCAGCATCTTTTTTAAAACACATACAAGGAAATAATAAATGTACCATTATATAAAGTTGCTGGTATAGCCAATGAAATAAAGGAGTAGGAAGTTTAAAAAAATCCATTAAAAAGATGGAGCTTGTCCATGAAAAACTTGTCCAAAATAATTACTGAGGGGAATTACTTGTACGTTATAGATATCTAAGCTGAGTTAAAGTGAGACCTATGCTGACTGTATATGTTTTATACTGCATTCCAGAACCTCTGGCTTCCCCTCATTTTTAGGAGGGAGGCAGCTTCAGCCATTAGCCTGACCTCAGCTAATGCCTAGCCCTTGGGAACCACCCTCATTCCTTCAATCACTTTAAACGCGTTTAATCAGCTCACACTGCTTCCAAATACAGAAACCTTGCAGGAAATTATTTGTCTTTGGCAGCCTCTGCAGAGGACACTCCCTCACCATTTCACTGGCAGTATCCTGGATTTGCATTACCTTCAAACAGCATCTCCAGATGCTAATGCATGAGCCTTTGTTAACTTGTTTTCTTCTATCAAAGCCCCATGCAAGCATATCCAGCAATAGAAAACTTGAGGGAAAACAAGAAGTATTTGATCCAACACCGGAAAGTACTGAGAAAGTATCTCCCAAAGCATTTTTAACAGCCTTGGAACTACATACAGGACAGAATTAGGATATGTAGGTTTTTTTAAAGTCCTATGAAAGCAATCTTTTTAATTACAACCTAACTTTTCCCTTTCTTTTTGCTTGTTGATAACTCCTAAAATCACGCCAATGTAAGACATGCAGGAATTTTGTGTGTGTGTGTGTAAACCCAACATTTTACTGAACAAGAAAACGTAATCATTGAATCATAAAATGGTTTGGGTTGGAAGGAACCTTGGAGATCACCTAATTCCAACCCCCATGCTAAGGACAGGGATGCTGTTCACAGATTGCTCAGGGCCCCATCTGGCCTGGCCTTGAACACTTCCAGGGACAAGGCATCTACAACATTTCTGGGCAACCTGTGCCAGTGTATCACCATTCCTTGAGTAAAGAATTTCTTCCTAACATTTAATCTCTCTTCTTTTAGTTTGAAATCATTCACCTTTGTCCTATCCATATGTGCCTGTGTAAAAAGTCACTCTCCCTCTTTTATTCTATGCCCTCTTTCAGTATTGGAAGGTCCTCTAAGGTCTCCCTGGAGCCCTTTCTTTTCTGGGCTGAACAACACCAGTTCTCTCCACCTGTTCTCACAGGAGGTGCTCCAGCCCTCTGATCATCTTTGTGGCCCTTCTCTGGACCTGCTGTAACTGGTCCATGTCTTTCTTATGCTGACAACTCCAGAGCTGGACACAGCACTCCAGGTGGGATCTCATGAGAGCAGAGCAGAGCAGAGCAGAGCAGAGCAGAGCAGAGCAGAGCAGAGCAGGAGATTCCCCTCTCTCACCCTGCTGGCTGCACTGCTTTGGATGCAGCCCAGGCTGCATAGATTTTCTGGTCTCTGAGTATACACTGTTGGCTTATAAAGAGCACAGTTTCCAAGACAGAACCCTGAGGGATGCCACTTGTCACTGGCCTCCAGCAGGACATAGAGCCACTAACCACAACTCTCTGGTTACATCCACCCAGCCAATTTCTTATCTACCCAGCAGTCCATCCTTCAAATCTGTACCTCTCCAGTTCAGAGATAAGGATGTCATATAAGATCATGTCAAAGGGCTTAGAGAACTCTACACTGATGACACCTGTTCATCTTCCCTTGTTGAGTGTTGCAGCCACTCCACCAGAGAATGCCACCAGGCTGGTCAGGCACAATGTGCTCGAAGTGAAGCCATGCTGGCTGTGTCAGATCACCTCCTTGTCTGGAATGTGCTTTAGCATTGCCTCTGTGAGGATCTGTTCCATGATCTTCCCAGCCACAGAGGTGAGGCCACCAGAGTCCTCATTTCTATCCTTCTAAAAACAGGAGTGATGCCTCCCTTTTTTCCAGTCACCAGGGACTTTGCCTGAACACTGTGACTTTTCAAAAGTGCAGGAAAATGGCTTGCCAACCACATCACCCAGTTCCCTCAGGATCCTGGAATGCATCCCATCAGGCCCCACAGATTCGTGTCTACTCAGTTTTATCTGATAGTCTTGAACATGGCTCTTTGCTCACATTGGGAGGGACTTCACTCCCCCAGTTCCCACCTGGAGCTTCAGGAACCGGAGGGATGTGGAAAGCCCGAATGTCAATGAAGAATGAAGCAAAGAAATTGCTCAGCCTGATCCATATCTGTTACTACCAGTTTTCCCTTCTCATAGTGGTTGTCTTCCCTTTAAGGAAATTGCCCACCCAAGAAGTCCTCCCCTCTTTTCTTAGTGGAAAACATGTTTACAAAATCCAACCATAAGTGAAGACTTCAAGCAGAGGTAATACTTCCGCTTACAAAACAGCAGTGGCCATGTAGGACACCCTGTTAAAAGCAGCTTTCCAGATTAGGAGTCAATATAAAAATAACTCAAGGATTCTTGTGGTTTTGACCAGTGTTGAAACCAACATCTGTGTCATTTAGTCAGGGCTCCAAAACACATCTCACAATTTACTGTGTATTTGGCTACTAGCACTTTGCCGTGGTTGATCTAAAACTAAACCTGCTATAGAGGCTGAAAGACAGACACACAACTTTCCAGACAGCAAAATTTAAATGCTACTGACATTTTGGAGCAAGCCATATTACTGACCTAACAGTTCCTGTGCATAAGTCATAAGTGAAATGATGCTCAGGGGAGTGGTGGAAAACCAGCCAGGCGGGTTGGTGCTGGATGCCTGTCACCATGAAGCCCAGGGTCCAAAGGAATGTACAACCAAGGCATCTAGGTGACACAAAAAGACATCAAAACAGATGCCATCTTTCCATTTCTAGGTTTTCAGAGGCATTCTTGAGAAAGCAACACAAAGAACTTCAGAAAAAACTGGGCTCAGAACCACAGTGGATCTATTACCTACATTTACTGTTTTGCATGTCCTCAGCATTTTTACTGTGAATAATGGACAGCAATGGAAGTGGGATAAAAGCAAGTCAAAGGGCAGGCTCAAGTCTATCAATAGAAATATTTGAGAAAGGTTTTTCCAGTGAAAGCTGGAGCTTGCATGAAGAAAGTGACAGCATTCATGGAAAAACTAAAAACCTCACAAAACCTCTTATTGGATGAGATAAAAAGCAGAGGAGGAAGTTTAAAAAAGCAGAGTAAGAAGTTTAAGTACATGAAAGCTTTTGGCAGTGATATAAAGACAAGCATTTGGTATGATGGAGACCCATGCAAGGCTGTCCAGAGAAACAGCAGCAGATGCTGTTTTCTCCAGCAAACAAACACAACTCAAGTATCACCTGTATTTCAAGATGCAGTTTTACTTAGCTGAAGAAAAAAGAAAAAAAAAAAAAGTACTTTCCACTTGAAAGGTGCATTTACCTTAAAAATGCTTTAACACTCACCCAACAAAGCAACAACTAGAGAGTTCACTTTAAACAGCTCACTTAAAAACACACAAATTCAGTTAACTGCTACAAAATGCATTTGCAAGCTGGATGATGATTTCCTCAGCAGCTTGGGAAATTAATCTTCCTGGTCCAAGATCAAAACCTGTGAGACCACAATGCATCCTACTGAAAGGCTGCTGGACTCTACACCGTGAAAGAAAGCTTGGAAAAGGGAAGTTGCAAATAAACAAGCATCTAAGGGCAGTGGAGTTCCTTTGGATAGGAAAGGAATTTTTTTCCCTAATGTAAAGAATGGGTCCAACACAAAGAATAAGATCCCTGCTTGAGTTAGAACACGCCTGCAGGCCTTCAGATAAGACTTCAAATCTAATATTGCATGGGAGCTTTTTGCCTTTTTCTTTTTTTAACAAAATACCAAGTCCTTCAGCAGGAAGGATCTTTCCAGAGACTAAAGATCAGAGCTGGTTCACACTTTATCATCACTGTTAGTTGAGTAGAGAGGGGCCTCTGTGAGCCCTACCTTTAATTTAAAGTCCAGTTGCTTCAGTCTTGTCCTGACTGAGTACAAACAAAGGACGTCATCTCCTGGGTCCCATTTCCCATGTAAGCCTAGACCTGGATTCCCATCTTGGCCACAGACTTTCCTTCAGCATGTGCTTCACACAGATGCACTGCTGCAGCAAAACAAAACCTGTGCCTTTCCCACCCACTTCAAGCACCTTTCCTCAAGGATATCTCCCGTCCTAGGACCTGCTAGAGAAATGTGTGCACTAAATCTCTTTTCCAGCAGTAAAGCCTGTGCTGCGCTAGAGCAATGACATATTTCTCCCACTTCCTTCCATTGACAGCAAACAAAAGCTTGTTACTGTTACCAGAAAATATTTGCTTTCCCAGATTGTTTCTGCCCCCCTTATTTCAGAAGGGTTTTCAGCAGAGTAACAGCTCACTCCCAACAATAAGCAGCAGGGGTGGTTTGAGACAGAGGCCCTCTGGAGCCCACCCAGTAAATCCAACCCAGACCCAGGTGCAGCCCAGTCCCACCCTTCCAAGCTGTGCAGTCTCCAGCACCTCGTCCATTACCTTACAGGTCCCTTGGAGAGGACAACATTCCAGCAGCGTGGCTTGAAGAGATGGGGCCACTTTTGTACCACTGACATGGCTTCGCTTCAAATGGCTGCCCTGTTTTCCAGCTGCAAACCATCTCCAGAAGACAAAGTGCCCACCCTGAGTATCTGCTGTATTGCACTCTAAATATGCTACTTTGAGAACATGCTCTTCTCACCACACACTGCACTTCCTTCCTGCCACATCCCTTATCACCATGATTCATCCCCAAACAACACAGATGAAGCTTCACTTTTGCTGGTGCTGCTCCTTTATTCAGTGACCAAAGGAAACATTCTCACACCAGGCACTAAGCCCATGGCACTTCTGCTGATGAGTGATGATAAAGAATTAAACACAAGTGTCACATGAAAACAGGGCACCAAGGTTGCAGTTCCCAAAAAGCACTACTCCGTCATTCTTTATTTTTAATTTAATCTTTTTTAAAGCAAGCAGAGTATCAAGTCTCAAGTCCTAAACCTAAGAAGGGCACTAAAAGTCCAAGTATTATTCAGGACATGAAATGCTCAGCTATGGCCACCCAAGCTGACATCTTGCAGACTCGTGACTGAAACCTGTCCACAAGGACCAATGCCAAGCCCAAACACCTTCCATCCACAGGTGGCGGTTCCCTACAATGAAAGCATTACCCAGATGACCACTTTGTGCCCCAAATTCGATGTAAGGGAAAATGCAAAACAGGCACCTGCAGGAGCTCAGCACCAGCCCTGCACCATCTCCTGATAAAAGCTCCCAGGAGGCCTTAACTGGCCATCACTTTGGCATTAGGCTGAAGGCTGCTGAAGACAGATTTCAAAAACGAGCTTCAAAACAAGTAAGCAATTTCTTGGTCCAAGAATACAGTGGGGGAGGAGGGTGCAGAAAGGACCACTTTGGCAAGTTTCTAATGTTGAATTTTCCATAACCTCTTTCAAACAAGATCCCTTTTACCACAGCAAGTTCTGCCCAGCCCCCGAGCAGCGTGGGACTTGCACGTACCCCACACCACACAGCCCACTCTCCCCCATCAGTGGCCACATGATGTGGGCTTGGTTTTTTGGGGAGCAGCAACCTTTTTTTTTTCTGACTCAAGGCTGGACATGTGGTGTTAATACCTTCAGTACACCAGGCTGTCATTTCTGACAGTGCCTCTGGTCATTAAAAAGGCACCACAGCATGAAAGGACTAAATAGAAAGCAAAACAGCCTCAGCTCATTTCATTTACTACCAATTAGCAGAAACCACTGATCACTGATTTGGATTCTGAAAAAACAAATTATATAAACAAGCAAACAACTGCTTAAACACCTTCCTCATCCCTTCAGCCAGACACCCTTCCAACCCCACCATCAGGTTCTTCCTTGAGAACTTTCCTGATGTCCTCTGAGATGGAGCAGCACACCACACATGCAACACAGACAGACCACTCTTGCCTGTCCTTCCTTCAGCTTGCTTGCTTTCATGTGTGTTTGTTATTTACCCTCAGCTTAATTGTTTTCCTCCCAGAGGAATGCCACCAGAGGCAAGTCCAGGCAAACACATAACTCCTGTTCCTTTTGGAGCGCCAGACCATCTCCACAGGTAGCTACTGAGACACAGACAACATCAGCAACTCAATCTGAAAATGCTTCTCCTCTCCTACCTTTTATACCACCTCTCTTTGAGAAAGTTTTTCATGGCCCCTTCGATGTTCACAAAAGTCCAGGATCAGCTCACTGGGCCCTCAGGATTTGTGCTTGCTTTCAGTCTGTCAACAAGAGGTGAGGAGAAGCCCAGCAGCCCGTGGATGATGAAGAACTTCAGGTTTCACATGAGAATTTATTGGTTCTCTTATTTCGGAGACAACATTTGCAGGTAAATCCCAAGAGACTCCAGACAGTCAGCCACATCACAAACCATGAAGACCTGAAATTTAAACTGCCATTCCTTACACCTGCCCTTCCACAGGATTCCTGCACTACAATACCTCTATCCAGACATCATTCCTCTGTCCAACCTTTTCTCTTTCAGCTACTTAAACTTTTTTCATCCTGTTTTCAACTGCTTTTAGGAAGCAGGAAGTGGCAGTCTCTCAGTTGCTACAGCCAGAGGAAAAGCTGAAGCACACGCCATCTCTCTGACCTGGGAAAGCTCCTTCATGAGATACACCCAACTCTAACATCACACCCTCTTAGGCACCAAAATCCACCAGAACACAGATTTCAGTAGCTCTCCTGCCAGTGGGCTGCTGCTCCCTTTTCTTCTCCGCTTCCATCTCTGCCTGAAAAAGCTTCTAGAACTACAAAAACTCTAAAGAACACGTTAAAGAAATTTATTATTAGGAGAAGGTCACAAAACAACTTGAGAATAGCTGCAGATAAAAATACCTAATCCCCACACCCCTTCTTTAGTGAAAACATTATCAGATGTCACTTCCCAGTGGTAAAAACATATTTGCTTTTTAATTAAGGTTGTATTTTGAACACTGGATTTTATTTTTTTTTACAGGGATCACAACAAGAGATCCTGGGAAAAGACTTTGTTTAACACCCCAAAGATCCCACTTTTCTGTGCTACCTAATTGAAAGACACTCGGAAACAGGCATCTGCAAATCTGTATTTTCTTCTAACACCACCTAACTGTGCAAAATAACTTTCCAAAGAGAACAAAGTATTTTGGCTACCCATACAATGTTGCAGAGTATTTGTGCAATATGGATTCATTTGTATTTTTTAATACTTCAAAGTATCAAGGAGGTCACTATGGGAGGGACAACAAGCCAAACAGCAGCACAGATCAAGTACCAGCAGAGGGCTGGAAACTGCCTCTCATCTGATCTAAATTCTAGACAGGACTAGAAAAATCTGCATTATAGACACACTGAATTGGTTAGTCTGTTGCTCAAAGTCTCCAAGCTCTAAAGAGTAATAGCTATGAAGTACATCAACCTCAGGGCTTACTTCAACAGCAGGATGACCAGAACCAAGGAAATCAATTAAATACCCTCGGCAGAGACTTTTGTACCTTTCCATTGATTAAATAAGCTCTGGTTTACAGATCACATAAAAAACCACCCAGGAGTTACTGCAGGCAGGTGAGGAAACACCTGTGGGAACATTTTAACAAACTGTGCATTTACCAGAGGAAGCTTAGCACACCACAGCATGCTTTTTTCTCCAAAGATGTAAATTAAACCCAGGAATAACTTCACCAGAAGGTCCAGAAACCTTGTCCAGGTCACATGCATTGCTTTTTCACCCTTAACAAATACGCACCTTCCCCCCCCCCCTCAGAAGCACTGAAACCAATACTTTTCAAATGAATCACTCACAAAGTACTTTTGACAGTGCATTACTTTGGTAGCCAACTACTGCTCTGCTTTCCCCACGGGCACCTCCTTACCTCCACCACAAAACAAGCAGAACATCTCATATGTGCTCATTCCCACTGCTGTCTGCCTGTGCACGCAGGCATATGTACCTTTCCTCCACCTGCTTCCTTGTAAAAGTTATTTGAAACCAGCCTGATGCAAAGTTTGGTAGCATCAAAGAGATTGAGTGTGCAAACCTCCTGCTTCCCTAAGTCAAGGTGAATACCCATCGAAGAGCACTTCAGAGGACTAACCTGGAAGTGATGAGCAGGAAGACAACCAGACCATCACAGCTATATTCTACCGCTAAAAAATTTGCTAAAGGAGATACACCAGTGTGCTGGGGGACCTTCCTGTGGTCTCCCCAAAGGAGGAGGAGGATTGGGGTTATTTTGAAGGACAGGCACCAACCACAACCCCAGGAGTGTACTGGGAAAGAGGCAGGGCTCAGATTCACAGCCACCACCTCTCTCTATCCACTCAGCCTGGAGGAACTTGGAAGACGTGCCCACATGATGTCATTACTGGGTTGGTGTCTAAATAAAGGAAGCTTTTTATAGAATTTCTCAGTGACAAACTTATTCCGGTAAACCCCGATAGCCAAGATGTCAAGCAGAAAGGAAGGAAAAGGGGAAACAACAATCACAGCCTTGCTGGGGCCTGGAGTGGTGGGTGACACCTCAGGAAAAAAACCTAAACAATCGAAACAAATTTACTCCCTAATATCTGCTTGCTGGATAAAGAGCACAGGGAAGAGGAGCACACAATGTAAGGAAGATGTGCTTTTACACCATCCATCACAAGGACACACAGCCTATTTTGGCATCAGGATAGGGAGAAAAAAGGATGAAGATGAGGAGAGAGGATAGTGAGTGAAAAAAAAAACTTTGCTTAAAGAGAGAAAATAAAACATACTTCCATGTCAGAGGGGGTTTCCAGCTTCATATTATTCATGTGGCAACTACTGTGCTTCCTAAAAGCAAACTGGGGGGTTCTGCATATTCAG
Source organism: Entomyzon cyanotis (assembly GCA_024500445.1). Taxonomy (NCBI): domain Eukaryota; kingdom Metazoa; phylum Chordata; class Aves; order Passeriformes; family Meliphagidae; genus Entomyzon; species Entomyzon cyanotis. The sequence continues at coordinate 44,490,812 of JAKEPQ010001030.1, read as the reverse complement.
AAGACTCTTGGCTGCAAATGCCTTAAGCTCAAATCATCAGCAAACACCATTTGCTAGAAGTTTCAAAAAACAAACAACAAAAAACACCAAACAAAAAAAATCTAACAGGAAAGCAAAAGGTTCACGTATGCATGCACGTCATCCTCTTCTTCATAACTCTTCATCACTTCCACAGCGCTACAGAGCAGTTCCTCTTCCTCCCCCTGCTCCACGGTGCATCTTCAGCCGGGCATCCACATGGAGAGCAGTTGCAATAGCCTGGTGACTCATGCTTCAGTAATGTGGGTGGGGACTGCTCCCATGCCCAGCTCCTAAGGACACAGCCTTTTATGGTATTTTTAGAGTGGAAGCTTTTGTGGTTTGTAGCACTTTGCCTTTTGTCTTTCAAGAAAAGAGCTCACATTCCCACCACACTTCAGGATGCAACAGTGGAGCCCATGCAGGTGATGAGCAAGCCAACCCTGGAACTTCCAGACCCAGCCACGGTAGGCATGCTCAAGGATGTCACAGCACAGCCAATCCGCAGGCTCTCCCTTCCAGGCAACGGATCCTTGGGTGGCTGCACCACCCTGCAATGTCTGAAGAGTGGGGCATGCATGTGGCTTGTTCTGTGGACACCTTGACTGCTGCAGCCCAATTCTGTAAGGAATCATTCCCTATGTCCCCTGAGTCCTAACCACCCTGTGGCAATGCACTAACAAGCTTATCCTGGCAAGCCACCAGACATACCATTTGATGGGCTGCTAGCACATGAAAAGCTGGCAGGCCCCATCTGTCTTCCCTCACTTAATGTAAGACTATTTTCTACTTCCTGGAGAGATGTAAACTCCATAGGGTTTCTACTCCATACAAATGCATGTAAAATGGGGCAAGAGGTTACTAGGAGCAAGCAGACAGGGGTGTTACGTACAGGTTAACAGCACCAGGGAGAAGTGCACTGGAGGAAAAGCCACTCTCCAGCCTTGCGGACCACAGCATGTGGGACTCAAACTTGCCAAGGTAAAGAAGCAGACTCAGTTATGCTCTTTAAAAGCTGAGGGTCACACCTGAGATTAAAAGAATATCCCAATACGTTACCCCACAGGGCTTGAAACAGGACTCTGGCTGCAGACATGCGGTGGATTGCTTTACAGGACAGTCCCCCGTGCCCCCTTGCACCTGAAGCATTATCTGCTGTAAAAGGGAAAGGCATGAAAGCTTCTGCATCCCCAGTCACAACTCCAAACAGCTGCTGATTTTAGTCCTTTTAAAGTTACAAAATTCAAGAGAAAACTAAATTATAATCTGCACATGCCTAAGAAGTCTAGGAAAAAAGCTAGCAGGATGAACTAAAAAGCAGTAATCAATCCTCCTGACACAAGGCCACTGACATTAAAGCTATTTCTTTAATTTCTTCTGAAATTCCAGTGAGCTTTGGAAGGAGTCAGCCTACCAGTCGGAACAGATGAATGACAGACTGCCCATACAGACATTTCACCAAGTGGGAAGCACTACTGGAAATCTGCTCTGGAGTGACTTCTCAGGTATGACAGACACAGTGAAGGGGAAGTCTGGGGGAGGTTTGTGGCCAAGCACTGTACAGCCCACAACATACCTTGGAGATGAACCAACAGCAACAGAGGAAAAACCCTCCAGCCCTAATGTAAGTTTAAAGGTCACTCAACCCATTGCCCTGGGCACAGCAACCTCCAGTTTCTGCCAAACAAGATGCCCCACACCAGGGGGACACCAGGGGTCCCTAGACAGACCAAGATGGAGTGTTTTGCTTCTCGAGCAGATGAAATACATTTCCAAGTTTAGGATGTCTTCCTGCTCTTAGATAACAGGTGAAGATTACAGAAATAAAGTTAAAAAAAAAAAAAAAAAAATCACGTGAAAGGCTCCATCCTGTTCAAAGGAATACAATGAGTTTCCTGCGCCCTAAAGACCACAACATCACACACTATTACTATCCCATCTTACTCCTAAGTCCTGCAGAGCCAGTTTGGTCATATGAGAGTAAAATGAGCTCTGTCTTGCCTTATTTCTCATTAAACTGCTAACTACACGTGGCAGTGGCTGTGTAAGGGGCAGGCCAAGTTACTTAATTTTCATTATCCTTTACTTGGACCAACACTATGAAATTTGAATTAAAAAATTAAAAAAAAAAAACAGGAAGGAAGAAACAAACTGAACAGAATAATCAGCCTAAACCTCCTACAGACAGAAAAGGAATACATCCAAGCCTGAACTGAGGTTTACATATCCCACACACGGCAGACCTCTCTGTATGATGCCTTTAGTTATCAAAACCTGCCATCTGCACTTCTGAGAAAGCCAGGAAAAGGAAGAAATGCTAGTTTGCCCCTACATGCTCAACTCAGCATTGCTGCAGGCAACTTGGTGCTGCTCTGACCTTGCTGAGCTGGCAGACCTCAAGGAACCTGCCCCATGAGACCACCTGCCCACCCTCACCTCCAGCTGTGCAGTACACCTGCATTTAACATACTTTTGGTACTTTGGCCCACAAACAAAAAAGCTTTCCCAGCCAGCAGGTTCTCTGTAAACCTTAGAGCATTGGATGCTGGTTCTTACAGAGCACCAACTTCCCCTAATGCAGAAATCAAGTCCAGCACAGCCTGGACATGGATGCACTGGTGCTTGGATGCATCCAGACTTTGCAGCTGATGGTGTCTTCAAAGGAACAAGTCCAGACGGCCTCTAAGTGCTTGCAGCCCTCTGTTCCTCCAGCGGGTGTCCCAGCGACCATCCTGCCATACACCTCCAGAGCTGGAATGCAGCCCCGCCTTGAAGCAGACCAGACTGCGGTTTGCAGGGATGGCTGTGCGAAGGGATGGATACATTTCTCCCCGTCTTCATGGGGAAAGGGCTTTCTTTAAAAGCAGGCTGCAGAGAGTGTGAGGCAGATGTGCCTCTCCAGAGGAAGAGGCACAGACTTAAAGCATTGCTTAGCTGGAGATTGCAACCCTGGCTCCACTGAAATGAATGGGAATGCTGCTAATGAATTTACAATGCAACTCAGATTTCCACTGGTCTTCCTTCACACAAGGCCCATGTGAACTCGCATGCAGTGTTTGTAGGAAAGGCTGAGCTTTACCAAGCTTCAGTTCCTTATGACTTTTCCATGCTCACCTTCTCACTTCCCCCTCTCACATCTGCAGATGGGTTTAAGCACAGCAGCTTCTGCTCTGAATGCTTCTCAAAGCGGTTTGCATCATCAGTGCTGAGCATGATTTAATGACTACAGGAACCCTTGCAGGGGAAAAAATGTAATTCAAGAGATTACATCCTTCACAGCATCTACAGATAATGTTTTCCTCTCAGCAGTACCAAAATTGTTTAACGGACAGTAGGAGCCTCCCAGAAGGAAATGCAGATACTGCCATCATAGCCAGGTGAAAAGAAGGAGGTGGTGGACCACAACACACGTGGTGTTTGAAACAGACCACCCAGTGTTTTACAGGAAGGAAGAGGTTAAAAAAAAAACCAAAAAAACACCAAAAACAAACAACCAAAAGAGAAGCATCTCACTGTGTGCAGACTTCACGACCCATTACCTTCACCAGTCCTTTGCAGGGCCGCAACCTTCAGCTAAGGATCTGCTTAGCTGGAACCAGTCTGCAAATGATATAGTAACTGGAGGCTTTAAAAGCCTTGCAAAAAAATGCAATAAAATAAATAAGAAGCAGTTGGGTAAGTTCTGGCTGACAACTCCTTTTTTTTCCCTAGCCAGTACCTTGCTATGTGGAGAGACATGGTATGAGTCAACCCATTTTGGCAGCACAAGACAAGCCAGGATGCATCACTGCTCCAGTACATGGGGAACACCCTCCAAAAGGCTCTGTTTACCCAGCGGGAGCCAATGCAATCCCAACACAAGTATATTTAAGTACATTTAAGGCTCAAAAGTAATCTGAAACAGGTCCATTCTCCCCTCCAACTCCATAAATACAATTCAAATTGGGTCATCTCCTAACAATAAATGAAGGATACTCACTTAAGCCTCCGCTACACTGCTGACATAATCTAGATCCTTTCATTCTCCTTGTACTGCAAGTACTAAAGATGCTTTTGTACATCCTCTGAAGTACTCCATTTAAAAAACCATGGTAACTGGGGCACTGCATTCAGCTGCTCTTGGAAAGAAAAGCCACTCCCCTTCCCTCTCAATAGGCTCTTAGGAAGCTTGGACAGAAAAACATTGCCTCAGCTACACCAGGGTGGCTGGAGTTGGGTGCTGGGGATAGGGGTGAGCACAGCTACTGGGTACCACTTGGGTCTGGAGTGTGACAGCAATAGTATGGCATGTGGAGAAAGAGAGCCATTACCTGTGTCTTGCATGTAAACAGCACCCAAAAGTCCCATTTTAAGTCACTGAGTCTGATAGCGCAACTGCAGCATTCAATAGGTAAAACGTCATTTTCTTTAAAAGCAATTGAGTGCTCCTAAATATCTCAGGTTCTTTTTAGGGGATGACAGGATTATTCAGTTTCAGTACTTTAACATGATAAGGACTAGAGGAACCAAGAAGCAAGTTTTTCTGTTATTTTTGCACGGCAGTAAAAGTTTGAGGGGTTTTGGTGTTGTTTTATTTCTTGCTCATTCCAAATGCCTCAAGAACTGTGAACTTCCCTGCATGGCAGCTTTTGAAAATTGCCTGCTGGCACCAGCATCCTCCTGCTTTCTGAAATGGAAACATTCAGAGGTGTGGGCACAGAGATCAGATGGAAAGAACAAAGCAGCTCCCACTAAAAAAGCTATTTACTAGGAAAAAACCCACCATCATAAAAAAGGGACATTTGTCTAAAATGGCAGGTCCATTATTGGTATTTTTAAAAAGAAAAACGTTCACTGAAAAACAAAAAAACCAAAAAAACCAACCAAAACCAAAAAGCCCGAACAACAAAAAAAACCCAAAACGAAAAACCAAAAAATTCAACAAAACAGATGGACTAGCACCAGAAAGTCTAACAACTTTAACATGACCCAACTGTTTCACTATTCCTTATATACAATGTTAGCAGACTTTTTCCAAATCCCACTTCATACTGTTATGGAGCCACATTCCAAGATTTAAGGTTTTAAAAATAGAAGCCTTTAACCCCAACATCTGCAAAAGTACCTCAAAAAAAACCCAACAAAAACTCTTCAGGTCCTGTCCTGTTATGGAGGCCATTCCCCAGCTGACACCCAGAAGCACTTTGAGCCTCTCTGCAGGAAGCAGCATTAGATTCACGACAGCAGTGCTGCAGAGGACTCTATAACAAAATTCATGCCTGTTTGAAAGAGATACAAACCTGGGAGAAAACAGGCAGTTTTAAAGAGCACATTCCTAAATCGGGAACCTGAGGCATGCAATGATTAGCCAATTCCTCAAACACCAAAAAATGTATTTCTTCTGGCTAACACACTGACATCTTTGCTAGCGCAGGCTGTCGTGGTGAGAGATGTGAGAGGGCAAACTGAGGATAAGCACAGCAGTTATCCTCAAATTCCTGACTCTGCTCCACACACCATCCACTGTTACATTTCAGGAGGAAAGCAGGAGAAAACTTATACAAGAAAACAAGACAACAGTGTGGGGAATGCTCTCAACCAGATAGGTCAGCCTAGCTCATGTGGGACATGGAAACATAAAACCACGTACCAGTGCACCTGGCTGCCTTGAGAGACATGCAAAGAGTAATGGCGTTGGGAGGCTAAAACACTGTGCCCTTATTTCTAAATATAAGGGAATAATATAAAAAAGCCTATTACAACTTATGTAAGCAGCAAAGAGTAAAAGCTAAAATAACAAGGGGCTTGCATGAGATGCCCCCATTGTTACATTTCAACATGTGAGCAACAAATAAGTAGGCTCTTTATAGCCAGTGTTTAGCATTGCTTTGTTGCTATTTTTCTTGAGACTCCAAGAGCACTCTCCTCCATATGAATCTTACAGGATGAGAAAAAAAAAATAGGAAAAGCTACCACTCCAGGTACTGCTCTGGCAGGCCTCTGCTCATTTAGGCTTTTGAAGGCAGAAATTTATTACGGGAATTAATGAAGATAATTAACTCTGAAGCCTGCTGTTCCCTGCCATCTCTCCTAGGATGAATACAGCAGCTCCTGGCTGCATTCCCTCATCTCCACCATGGATGAGGCAACTGGGAAGAGTCTGCCCACAATCAAGTTTATGAATGTTTCAGCAATTGCCTCCTTCGAGTAGCTGCCCAAAAGCTTACCAAAACCCGGGCCTTCTGCCACACCATCCGGCTGCTCTAACTAATGAGCTCCTCTGTTTGTAAACCCATGCCTTGACAGACACTCTCTGCCACGTGGGCACAGAACGCTCACACAACCACAGATCCTCCTTGCTCCCAACTTGCTGCAAGGCTTCTCTGTCCCCTGCACTTTTAGGGACAGCAGCCCCTTGACTTCAGATCAACAAAGGCTGGCACTCTGCAGGCTCTGCTCTGGCAGGAAGGCAGAGGATCAGGAGTAAGTTTTCCAATAGCAATTTTTTTCTGTTTTGCAAAGCCAGACTGTGCCAAGTTTCATCTCAAGGTGGAAAGGACACATAGGCGCACAAAGCCCCACACAAGTTTAGCTCCCAGGACCACTGATGTCAACTACACTGTGGCAAGTCACCTTGTTTAATGCACAATGTCTGTCACCTTTGGTCCAGGCTCTGCTCCTCCTTTCAAGGGAAGGATACGTCCATGGCACAACTCAACCTGAATAGCAGACTTCAGGTGTTATGTTGCCCCAAGGTTCTTCAGGAACACAAAAGACCATTCTTCTATGCATTTGGAGCAAGAGGCATAGAAGTATGCAGTGCTTTATTGTGGCATAGTGGGAAACACCAATCGAATGCTTTTTGGAGAGCAGATGACAGCTACCTGGTTCTGCTGCTGCTATTCCTAAAGAAACACCAGTCACATTCTGATCACAGGTGAAGAACAAATTCTGCATGCACAGTGAATACAAGTCTCATGGGAAACTATTACAGGTACTGTGGGACCACCCAAGCAGGAGGAGAGGTAATGTCCCTCCAAGCTCCTAGCATCTGTTTGGACAGGAAGCTATTTCCTCTGCTCAAGCCCATCATCAACTAGTCATTTTAGTGCTTGGGAGCCCTTGCCATGGACAAAGGCCCTTCTCAATCTGATACAGCAACAGCCACCAGAAGGTGGGGAGAGTTTCAAGGAAATTCCATTGGAAAAAGAAACAGACAAACAGGAAAAATTTCACCAAAACCAGTGATCACACAGTTTCTAATCTATTGCTGCTGATGGATCTCCAATCCTCCAACATGGATCACCACAGAGAAAACACAAGGCTTAGCAGAGAAGTAGAGATCTATAGGCTTAATTTCTGGCCTGCTCCCTTCATCAGTCACCTGGAGAAAGAGCTGGTAAAGCTTTCTCTTCACCTCAAAAGTCCATACCAAGAAATACCTCTACATGCACAATATAGAAATCCATAGACATTCTAATATAAATCTTTGCTGAGGGGAGATCAGAAAAACTCATAGACAACACAGAAAATTAAGCTGCTATTAAGTGTACTATCTATGGTGGAACATGATGATCAATTTGCTGGATGCACCATTATTTCCATCAAGCCATCTCAAAGAGTGGCACTCATGTATAGGAACCTGTAAGTTGGGTTTTGGATGTGTTGGATTTTCCTATGTGCATGAACATCAACTCTGAAAAATTTTAGGAAACAGGGCTGGTTATTTTCTTATCACAGCATTTGGAAAACTGAAACGAGTTCATTTGTGGCTTTCAGTACTTTTAACTAAGTTAATAAATGGAGAGAGCAGCCAACTTCTGTCTTTGTCTAGATGAATTGCTGAGATCATGCTGTTAGCTAACATCTCTCTCACTTAGTTTTTGGCTGGAGAGACAGACAGTGCAAAGGGGTGTCCAGTTACAGAATGGAAACGCTGATAAATTGCCTAATGTTTCAGCAAGAAAATAAATGCTAGGTGTGCACCAAAAATGCCTGCTGAGTAATAGACGTGGGGTCATGTGGGCATGTTTCTAAATTCCTTCTCTTTGGTATGTTCAACAGCTCTTGCAGCTAGAAGCACAGAATGCTCTTGCAGCTAAGTCTGCCATGGCTCTATTTTCCCTTCAATTAGGTCAGTTCTAATCCTCTTCAAAGCATTCACAAAGCATTGCCTAAATTCAGACTCCTGAGCAGCATGGCCAAGGCAGACAGTGGATCATCATGAAATATTAAGCTGTGGGTATCACAAAAAAGGTATCTATGTACTGAGTACTGAGGCAAGAAAGAAAACAACCTGAAGGAGCCACTGGTGTCATGCAAACCATATTAGCAGCAAAGACCAATTCTTCACAGTGAAAGACTGTGAGACAGCAGATTAAAAAAAGTCAACCAGAAGGAGGAAACACTTCTTCCAATTGACCCACAATTGTGCTGTGGCATGATCTGCTACTCAGAGCAAGTTACAGAAAGTGTCTGCAAAGTAACACGGAAACTGAAGGAGAACAGCACTGGTGCAACTGTTAAACCTAGAGACTCATCCTCCTTCCCTGAAGATCCACTCTGGTTGTCACCAGGGGAGGGGATGCTGGCCAATCCGGACCTTGATGGAGCTAATATGGCAGGTCTTCCACTCTTGAACTATCACACATGGGCATTACAGCAAAACTGGGAGAGGTTTGGGCTCCAGCATTTAAACTCTATGACTTGCCGTCTTAAGAGACCTTCTCTGAGAGGGCTCTGAAATATGAGTAGACCAAGAGGGAATCACAGATTCTTCCTGCTATTCTTGCAGAGAACAACCACCACCTGCTCTCTCCTGGGAAGAGGATTCAGAGGGGAAATGTTTTCTCTGGTGCAGAGCCCCAGGCAGTGAGACACAGCACCACGTCCTGTCTTCTCCACAGAAGTGTCACTCAGAAACTGCAAGTGTTCAAACACACAAGTGCAACAACCCTTTATCAAGCAAAAGGCAGCTCAAACTCCAGGACTGAGATCCCCAGCGAGTGGCACAAAATTTATCCAGCATCTACAACCATCAGCCCATTAGAAAAGACACACACTCTCATGATTAATGACCCACAAACTTTACAGAGGAAATCTGAGGGCAAGAGGCATCTCCATCTGCTTGGACATCCCTGCCACGCAGACCACTGCAATCTTAGACGTTGCAACAAGCAGATTGTGCTTACAAAAGTCTTTTGCCACCACACACAACAAACTTCCAGGAAGACATAGCAGGATCACCTCTCTACATCACAGCTTTCCCACACACAGCAAACCTTCCCAAAGCCATTAATTGTTGGATGATCCTGGAAGGCTGTGAAAATCAGTGCACTCACAAGAAACAGGAAGGCAGTACTGTGCCATACTGCTGAACAGAAGGAGTTTTAAGCCACTTTACTCCTGCACTTCTCCTCAGGCAGCTGAAAGACCAGGGCACTGTTTTCAAGCTGTTCCGCTGTTTCACTAAAACTTGGCACAAACAAACCTGCCAGGGTGGCTTTGGGTGTGTTTTTCCTCCAAAACAAAAATATCTCTCATTAACAGTGGAAACATTCATCACAGGGAGGAAGCTCATCCACTCCACTCTAAGGCTGCTCTGTCAGAAGATGCATGAATGCAGGCAAGGTCCAGGAAACAGGTTAATTCTTGAACCAGGAGCATATCCAAAACCAGTAACACAGAGCAGAGACCCTTCTCCTTGTGGCAACCAACCCCCCAGAACAAAGTAACAACTAAATCAGATCTCTTCTTTTTTAGCCACTTCTTTGAGAGAGGAAATCGTAAGGACTTTATGCAGATCATTCAACTTGTCCTCTAAGCCACAGCAGCTTGTCAGCATTCTGCCTGGATGTCAGAAACTGCATGTACACATAACAGGAAGCATTTGCTCGTTGCTGTAGCTACTTTCCAACCAGGCTGACAAAATCCTCCTGTTTCTTTGTGCTCCTCCTGTGCTTCCCATCCTAGGCAGCTGCTTCAAGCATTTGTGTGCAGTATGAGCGCCGAGTTACTCTCACATGAGTTTACTTATTTCTCAGTACAAGGAGCCAAGACTTTTAAGGTACTAAAATGATAGGTTACCAAAATTTCATGAGGATTCTCTCACCAGTTGCTAATTAAATAAAAAACTGAGTTCTGTGGACACTGCAGACAGCAATAATGAGAGTGATGATCACAATTAGAAACTGTGGGCCAGTCATCTCTCACTCCACAGAGAGGTGCAGATAAGCAACATGGCACTAACCAGCTCTGGGGCTGGCAGACACCAGCAAAGGGGTATGAAACCCTTTGCTACTGGAAAGGTGCACACAGAAACATGTTATGCTTCAGGGCTGACAAATCCCTTGACTGGGAAGGTTAAAACCAGGACATCCCATCGGTGGGGTCTGTGCATTCATGGTCCCCCAGCTGTGAGAAAATGAGAGCTGACAGCAGTGCCAATACAAGCCGTCTGTTCTCTCTCCTGTTCACTAGGTTTATGTGCCGATGATGCAGCCTGTGGGCACATTATACTACATCTTTGTATTTGGCATCCAGCTAAAACAACCCTTCCTCTTCTTTCTTCTCTTACCTCGAACCAGTTGGGCTTCTGGCAACTAGGACAATAACCAGAAGAAATAGTCCTCCTGCTCATGTGCTTGCAGGGACATATCCTTAACCCGGCATTACAAATTCTATAGTAATGAAAACACTCACCTAAGCATAGCTTTCAAATGAACCAACCCACCTCAGCCTGAAGCTAAATGCCTGGCAGACCAGGGCTCCAACATGCTGCCATGGAGAGCTGCTCATTCAGAGTGGCCAAGCAAGTCCCTCAGCAATGCCACAAACCAGTGCCACACTCTGCTTTACTATGCAAGGTGAAAATAGAGACCAATGCTGGGACAAAGTTAGTTAGTTCACTCCCTCCCTCCCCACAATACCTCTTATTGCACAAAAACACAGTGAACAGAACCAGACCTGCCCTGGAGAGGCGCATCTCAGCTCTTCTAAACAGAGCAGGACCAGAGTCTCGACCTTCCTGCATCCTAGCTCAGCATCATCCTCCACTTTTCATTACCCAGCCTGCTTTTACCCAGGAGAGCACCACAGAAACATCTGCATCACCATCAGACTATAAAATGCCTGCCATATCCAAGCTGCAGATTCCTGGCCAAAGCAGCAAGTCCTTGGAAAGCTCTGATGACTTGTTTTTCCTCCCTCACCTATATCAGTTCATCTGAATAGCAGATGCTTCCTTTCTTAGTTTTGGTTTCTGTTTTGTTCGGAGGTTTGCTTGCTTTTCTTATTTGAGCTGCTCTTAACAAAAAGCCTAGCTCCAGGCATGGCATGACCCATGCATTAGGAGGGCTCACAGATTGCTCTTTTTTGATCTGTTAATACAGCTGATTTTTTTCGTCTTCATTTCCAGGAAAGGCAAATAGCTCAGCCCCTCAGGAAAGAGACACAGAAATTATATTTACCTCAGACCAGCAGAGCACTTCAGTGCAGAGCTTGCACTGAGCTGGTGCCCTCCAGCATCTGCTCTGTAGACAAGAGCACACTGGGGACAAGCTCACCAAACAGGGAAAGCTGACAGCTCCTCACCTCTTTGCTGCAAAAGGGTGTCCCAAAAATCCTCTCAAGAACATCTAATCTGTCTCCCAGCTACTTTCATAAATTGCGAGGAAAGAAAGGAAGGAAAACAGTATGTAACTGAAATTAATCCAAAGACTTCTCTTTGTTAGGGTCACATTTCCACCAAAAAGGAGGTGATTGCCCAATTTGCAGATCAGTGCAGCTTTATAAAGTTCTCAGTAAACACAACCACTGTGACTTTTCAAGTTCAGTCCAATATCTAATCCTTCATTAGATATATTCATAGCTAGGTGTAAATATGAATAGTTACATCTAAAAGTCAGGCTTTACACAGGTAAAAATTCATACTGTATACATTTGAAAGGTATTCTTAAAAATAAATTAATCATATTTTTATGTGTGCAACTATAAAGAAAGTATTAGGCATCTTTTACCTGGTCTAGTGGAAGGTGTCCCTACACATGGCAGGGGAGAGTTGGATGAGATGGTCTTTAAGGTCTCTCCCAACCCAAAGCACTCCGATTCTATAATCTAACTTCTAAATTATTAACACCAAGTCTGTTTTTCCACTCATCATCTTTGTGGCTTTTGAAACCTGGTTAGGAACAGTTTGATTATTTTATCACGGCTACCAATACAAACATGGTGAGGAAGGATGTACAGAAGAGCAGAACTGCTTTGCACTTTTGCACATGCTAAACTGGAAGTACAGAACCAAAGTGAACCTTGGCTGTATAAGAGTTGTTTTAGCTAGACTAGTATACCACTATCATTACCTCAACAGCATAATTAATGAGTTATGGCAAGATTATAATACCAGGCTCTTTAGAAGGTGTGCCAGCTGCCAATCCTATCTGTATCATTTTGCATGACAAAGTGTGCCAAGCCTGACACTCTGCTCAAGCAATGGAAAAAACAGACTTTTGGGCAGATCCCCAGGACAAACACTCAGACACAGCAGCTGGTTTTTCCACCGATGCTGAGAGACAAGTATGCTTGGAGGCTTTTCCATACCAGACTTACAAAGTCCCTCGACTCAAAGAAATTTTAATTCAAAGGGTTTCCATCAGGAAAGCAAGAGTCTCTTTCACAACATGCCCACCAAACCTCCAAGGCTAGAAAGCTCAAGCAAAATGTATAGTCCATGGAGGTTTTTTTTTCCCCTTTTCATTTTTTGGGGTGGGTTTTTGTTTGGTTGGTTTTTTTTTTTTCCCACAATTAACATGCCAATAGCCTTGGCATCAGACTACTTACAGAAATGCTCTCTCTCAACACTAACACTAAACAAATATTCAAGAGAGCTTTGTAGTTGAGGTAGAGGATAAGTAAATTCAAACACAGCCCAGCCTATCTGGAGAGTTTTTAATACACCAGGCAAAAAGAGTTGGAGAGAAAACACTGCAGCATGGAGATGTCTACTGATCCTCTTGCCTTGGAAGCCTGAAGACAATCTCCCTTTTGGTGGCAGAAGGAGAAGGATACACCATTTTCACTCAGAAATAATATTCAAAATGTTAAATATGAGTTCTTCTAAAAACTACATGTTTTTAACTGACCTCTAATTCTAACCAGGTTTTTCAAGGAGGGACATAATCAACTTCTTACCTTATTATACCTTTGGCATTTTTAGGTAATGATGATTTCCCCTACTTAAGGGATGCTGCAGTGCCAGGGTTAGCTCCTTCAGTAAATTACCCCTATATTTAACCTACACATGAAGCCTTCTGAAGGCTGAACAGCAGTATTTTTGGCTGGTATCTGAAAACAGCCAAAGGAACAGCTGCTTCAAGCAACCTTAAGTGAAACTGGATTAAATAAGGAAAGAAAGTGCATCTTTTCCTATGGAAATGAAAGTCATCACCATGCTTGGAGTATTATTCCAGGTCAATATAATTATGCAAACAGAGTTTTGAAGAAAATAGTTTTCTTTGTACTTCATACTTCAATGTTGTTTTGAAGACAAATAATTATTCTCCCTCCACACCTATCACCAATCTCTTTAGAGGGGCTGATGCAGCAAGGCATGATTTGAAAAGAGGACAGGGGCTGAAACAAGGACAGAAACTCCTCTGCTCTGAGACCAACCCATTGCCAGCAAGAAGCACACATTGCTGTCCCGCCACAAAACCCAACCAAGAAAAAGCCTCCAAAAAAACCAAGGGTTTTAACTGCTATTAAAAGGACTTGAGTTTGCAGTTTATACACATGAACTCAGAAAAGATGCTTTGAGAAACATTCTTCTTTTGTGGTTTTAGAGCAGTATCATCATTACATCATTAAAGTGGAGAAACTAATTCGTTCAACATGCATTCAGTCTCTAGTGTCTTAATCCAAACACTTCTCTACGGCCATTTGAATAGCCAGATGACATGGAGGCTGTTTTGACTAGAAAATGCAACACTGGTTTCTCCCATGTGGATTTTATTGCAAAATTCTGTTGTTACACTAGGGGGGAAAAAAGCTGATTCAAAGGATAAAAGAGAACAAGGACTTGAGAAAAGGTTATTTCTACATGTGTCCCATTCTCTCCCTTCCCCCCCCCCCCCCCCCCCAATATCTTACGAGGCATGATAGCCAAGGAGCACATTGTCAGAGCGTATCCAGCTTGGCTGGTCAGCTGCAACAAGTACTAGGATTGCATGCTCGAACAGTTACCAGTCAGAAAACCTATCTCCTGAGCATCAGCTCACACACTGCAAACACTGCAAGGTCATGGTAACGAGTGGCAGCTGCGAAGAAGTAACATAGTGACTTGCTGTGGTTGGTGGCTCACATCCTGTCCCTGAGCAGTTGGCTCACCACAGAGCCCTCTCACTGCTGGATCAGCAGACTCCCAGTACCCAATAGGCCAGGAGACCTTGTGCCCCCCTTACAAGATCAATGATTGTTGGCAGAGAAGGGATCAGACACATCCTAGGAAACATCACTGCCATGCCACAAGTACCATCTACCATGGTGGATGTAACCCAAAGCCATTCAACACTGTTGCAGTGGAAGGGGGAAAACCCAAAAATGCAAATAAACCCCCCATCTCAAGTAAACAATATTTAGTTTCATAAAAACCTGAGTGGACAAATTCTTTATTGCAACCCGTTTCAAATTAGGGAAGCAAACCTAAGTGTTTGCACAGACAGATCATAATACTCTCAATAAACCAAGGGAGGTTTGCAGATGTACACTAGGCTGACCACAGGGTTCAGCTTCTGAGTGCAATGTAGGTAAAGAGACACTTTGGTGCAAAGCTACGTCAAGCCTGGTAAACACATATGCATAAAGATCCTATTAATAACCTGTTATTTCTGCAGGGATCTGGGGGAGTTTGAAAATAGGCATTGGTCTGGAAGAGTGGAAAAGATTTAACACTTGGGATGCTCTGTAGAAACCAGTGATAGCAGGGTGGGTTATGTCGCTAGAAATGTTTCAACGAATGTCAAGTCTGACAAGGTTATGAAGTGCTGCTCAAAGGTGAACCCAGCACAATCTTAACTGAAACCTGCCCAAAACCAAGCAAAAGCTACTCAAGAATCACACTTTGAGAAACTCAAATGTTACTGCTGTAAAAGTGGCTTTCCTGTCTGGAGCTTTGAATATGAGGCCTTCTAAAACAGAAAAAAAATATTTTCTGTGAAGTGACTACAGAAGCATTTAGGAGACTGTTTTAGTCAAAGTCAAAAGGGGAAAAAAGCCCATAAAAATGGATGACAATGTGAACAATACTGAGCTATTAGTTCAAAAATGAAAGCTGCTGAGAGAGAAGGGGAAATGCCCACCACAATAGCTTTGGAAAACACTGCCCAAAACCCTCAGGAAAAAAATAAAAAAAGGCAAACATACTTTCAAAAATCAAGAATGATAAAAGTAACACAGAAAAATTACAGCAGTTGCATGCTAGAAAATAGAGACCAAAAAGAAAATCACAATGTTCGAGCCATTCATCCCAGCTCCCATAAGCCTGGTTTTTACCCAGTTTAATCAGGACTGCATTTAGCAGAAAACTGGCACAGGGGTTTTGGCAGCTGCTGGCACTCACACCACGAAGGGTTGCAGTCACTGATCCTCCCCACTCCAATGCTCCCACAGCTTCCACCTGGATGTAGGACAAGCCCAGCCACCACACCTGGGCTGCTGGCATCATGCCAGGGCAAAAAAAGAAGGAGTCAAGGATTGATTGTCAATTCCTTTAAAAAATCCTGTTTCGTTTAGACGCAGACTGCTAAATCCCTGGGGGACTGCTTCTCCTTGGTGTGCTCCTCACCATGCAACATGAAGGTTTGGAAACACGTGGGGCTGATGGCAGCATTGTCAGCACCATTGAGGGCTATACATGTGCCCAGTCCTGCCCTCCTAAGCCTTTTACAGTCTTGTTTCCTCTCCAAGCATGACCACTGAGGTCCCAAAACCAGATACACTAGATTTTTTTTTTTTTTTTTTTAGAAATGCGTATTTCAGGAATGAGTTGATACACTTGGAAACACTAGCCAGCCACCTCCTTGTACTGGCATCTTTCCAGCCTCTCAAAGCCTACCACCAGCCCTGCCACAGCAATTTTGCAGGGTTAGATAAAGAAAGAAAGAAATGGACAGCAAGCCACAATTCTAGAAACCTACCAGAAACCTTTGCCATTTCAGGTTGCCATTTTCACCTTTTTTCTCAGCCTCCAGCATCCTCTCCAGGGCACTTGGAGACTGAAGTCTGACCACAGCTGCACAATGACCAGCTGTGACTTGTCTGCTGCTTTTCTACAGCTCAAAGGCCAGGAGCAATGCAAGACCACTCAGGTTTTAAGAACTGTGCCATCCACAGCATCCTGGATCCCAGCGAGGGGTCCAAGCAAGAGGCTGTAACTTCAGTTTCATGAATCACCGGCACACCAAACCAATGTTTTCCAGCAAAGCTATTGTTCTCCTCCCCTTCCCCTCTGCCACAATATCTCAAAGACCTAAAAGCATTTATTACTTATCAATCCAGCAATTCTGAGAGCTACTTCGGAGGAAAAAACACCCCAACCCTTATCAGATGAGACCAGCAGGACTCCAAAGCAGCACTGGCACTTGTCTGGAAAAAGTGGAACCACTCTGTCTCAAAAGCAAGAAGCAAAACATAGCCAAAACCACCCATAATGATAGTTGTCCCTTTTCTCTGAGGAAAAAAAAAAAGTGAACTACATGGAAACTCTGCCAAAAAGAAAAAGCAACACAATCCCTTGTGAGTCGATAAAAATGAGATAGCCCACCACATTCCCAGCTTAGAGAGAAGAAGCAGAATATCCTTACTGCTTAGTTTCTTTCTAATTCTGGGATATGTTTCTTTTGCAAGCCTGGGTTTCACCTGACAGTAATTGTAAAAAGGAACATAAAAAATCCCAACATGAATGACAATTGAAGAGCAGCCATCTGTGTGGGTGTCTCTCTTTCCAAACAAAACTTGGAGTGAAAAGGGTTTTCCAATAAGCCAGCCAAGAAAAGGGAAACTTCATCAAGAATCACAGTGGGATCTGCCTGGAGAGTATGCTGCATGCAAGTACCAGGGCTAAAACCATTCCCCCTGCCCGCTACTAACAGTCCTCCCAGATGTCCATCTGCCCACTGTTCCTTATCTTCCCTTTCAAAAAGTGCAGTGAAAGCTGCTGGGGAGGACCCAATGCATGGCAAGTAATTACAGAGCAAAGCAGAGCAGAAGCACCTCCGGGGGTAAGCAGCAATTCAGGCAGTCACCAAATCCTGACCTTCTGTGAGCACTGCATGAGGTCTCTGCCTGTGAAACCAAGCTAAGGGACACTGGCACTGGCACAATTGTGCTGGGAGGGCTGGGCAAGGAAGAATTCTGGAATGCCCACAGAACTACTCACTTGCACTAAACAAAGGTTTTCCAAACAGCAATCTGAAGTCAGCTGCTCTTTGCTGCAGGTAACCCAGAGACTGCTGGAATTCCCACTGCTGCACCCTCCTACACAGATGTGGGTTCCAGCATTCAACCACAGATGTAGCAGCTCCTCATCTGCCCCAGTACCTGAGGCTGGAGACTGCCAGTCAAATGCAGCTCTGAGACTGCTCAAAACCCAGCATATTTGCAAGGCACAGGGTCAAGCTAGAGCAGATGGAGTGTTGAATTAGATTGCTCAGCCTCCATCCAGCTCCTTCCAGAGTAGCTCCTCTTACACCACTGGAGGCAGGGTATTGATTCAGACATCAGCAGTTTACATGCCCCTCTGGGCCAACCCAGGACAGCTATTTTCACAGTGCCTTTGCCAGCATATTACAACATAGGCCCACATACTTTAAGCATAGTTCAATGATATCAGCTAAAATTCACTCATAGAAAAAATATTTTCCTATCAGAGTACTCAAAACTCGAGGTGGACATCTCCTCCTCCATGCACTCACCTGTCTGGAACAAAACCCTCCTTGCTTTAACCTGAGGGTCAGAAGAAAAGCTGACCCAGCGATGCCCTGAAATTCCTGCTGACTTTGTAGCAAGCCACTGTAAGAGGAAATTGAGCTGAATATTGACATGCTTAAGGCCATTTAAAGCAGAGACTGGCTTTCCGAACATATCAGTGTTCTTCCAGCCTCGGAGGGCAAGAGAGAGAGAGGAAGAGAAATTTTTTGGGGAGAAAACACTAGTAAGGAGGTCCCCTGACATAATTAGCAATGTAAGGAAAAAACACAAAACCCAACCACCCACAAACTTTCCCTAAGGAAAAGTTTCAAACTTATGAAGTCTCTACATCCACAGGCCAGCAGGTGTATAGCAAGCATGGGGCCAACTACTGCAGCAACACTGGAGCACACAAGATCATCTCCATCCCACAGGGACAGGGGATTTGCAAATAGGTTTGCAACTAGGAAGTCCCCAGGGAACTAGGGAAAATTGAGTAGCTAAAACAATCCTGATTTGCTAGCTAATACAGATGATTTTTAACAGAAAGATAATAACAGGTCTTAGGAAAAGAGAAGCCCCCTCCCCCACAAAGAAAAGAGTGTCATCTCAGCACTTATTTTTTCCTAGTCTTCTCAGGAAGTTTGACAGGAAATGGTAGCAACTTCCCCCACTGCATAATTTCTTTTATCAGGCTAAATTAGATTAATTCCTTCAGGAAGATTACTGCTCTGAACAGTTGATGAGTGCTCCTACCTTGATTCTCATGGTGCTTTTACTCCAATGACTGAAACATCACTTAAAATTTTGTTTCACCCCCAATTCTTTCACAAAGATACAGGTCTGTTACCTGCAGGCAACATATACCCACTAGGACCAAATGCAGAAGATACCTAAATTCCTAGTGTTACTTCCTCTGTTTTTTTCTGGTTTCCAAGCATTCAGAAGACATTCATACTGAAGGATCTCTCCTTGTTTTCTTAATGGAACCATGACAAAGCTGCTGTGTAATTGTCTGCTTTGGGAGGGGGAAGAAAAAGAAAGATAAAACAAACTGCAGGAGTTAACCTGCAGCAGGAAACAAATCATTTACATGCCCACATGTGGAATCAACTATCATTTTTTCAGAGAAGTAAGTATCAAAGGCTTTGAACACAGTCATCCACTCTCTGGTGTCATTCTCAGATGTCTGGTGCTTGCAGCACTACCAGCTAATAGTAACAAAGATGACTCTGTAAAAGGAGTGGTGGAAACATCCAAGGAGATGCAAGACCAAGAAGAAAATATCCCTGCACCCCTGAAAGGTTGCTGCTCATGTGAGAAAACAGTGCAAGACCCAGAATGGTTAGAAGCAGTTGGTGAAAGCAATGAGGCGTGTGAAGACAGTTTGTCCCTGGAGGAGCAGCTGGGGAAGAGAGACAGATGCAGCACTGCCCCAGGCCATCCCATGTGCCACCCTATTCATGTCAGGGTATCTGACAAGAGTACTCAAACATGGGCATGATACATCCCATATCATCAAAAAGCTCAACTCTTGGTGAGCCTTCAGTGGCCCCAAACATAGGTGAAATGGGATGGTGCAATGCACTGCAGGGACAGAACTTTTGCTGTGGATGCTGTGGTTCAGGTGACTTTGCTAATTCACTGTTCAGGGTCAGGCCGAAAGGTTGGCTCATTGACCCCCTGCCCCTGAGCAGCACTTCCCACCCACTGTTGGTTAACCTCTGTGCCAGCCGTCACAAGGGAAAACAAGAGCAACCCACACTGAGTTATCCACTGCAGCAACACAACGCTGTTTTCAGCTTCCATTACACAACCCTTATGCTCTCACAACAGTGTCCTAAGCTATTTTTTAAGTCAGCATTTAGCTTTTTTTGCTAGCTAATATAACATTTCCTCTCCCTTCCCCCAGTCTGAGGATTTGGCAAAATTGCTCTTTCTGCAAATCCCACTGCAAATGCTGAACTTTTGCCAGTTAGACAGGGAAAGTCTTGACTAAAAATAAACCATGTTTCAGAAAATAGATCTCCTTCCAGTACAATGAAGTAGTGGGTAATACATGCAAGCAGATCTGCCAGGAAAACACAGCCTCCAGATTTGCGTAAGAATCTCATCAAGCTCAACAGACAGCTGCAACTCCTTTGACTTATCCCATCTCAACAAAAAATCAAGGAGGGGGGATGGGAAGGAGAGAGGTAGGGTTGAGGGTGCTGAGATAAATCAACTTTCCACCTGTGGTAGCAGGAACAGGAGTGCCGCCACCACCACCAATTGCCTGCATTCCCAGTGAACCACGGTGGTCATAACCCATACAGGAGGGATAGGATGGCACAGCATTGTCACACATGGTCATCACAGAAGGTGAAAGTTTGTTACAGGAAATTTGTTGCAATTCAGGCATGAGAAGAGAATGACCTGGGATTTTGCCACCTGAGTCACCAGGAGTCTGGGACACTGACTCAGTGCTGGATCCCCTGACTCAGACACACCTGCATCAGCCTGCTAGGAAATGGAGGCAGTCCTACCTTTGCTGTTCCCCTTCTTATTGTCATTCTCCCTGTAAGAAGAGGCCTTTTACACTAGAAAATTAATTGAAGAAAAGGAAAGCATAAGGAGAAGAATGGCACGGGAAGCACAGGCAGTGCTCTACTAACCAGCTCTGCTTTCAGCTACGAAGTGGAGGGCATGTCTGCTTGCATGCTGTGATAAATCCCAGGAAATAGAGGAGAATTAGGTGGAAACAGCTCCACCCTGACTCCTACACCTCCAGCACATCTGCGGCACCACCCAGACAATCCCGGGTGAACCAGGTTTTCAAGAAAGATCTCTTTCCATTACGAATCCATTTCACAGTTCAGGGATCAAGAAAGCTTTATGCAGCAAGTTATGTTTATATACTTATACATTTAAACAGGCCATTCAGTCAAGCTAAATGCAAGGCAATGCTATTTTGATAAGATCCATCAGGAATGAACATTTGCAGAAGGAGGTTCTTTTGCTATGTAAGGTCCTAGAGCAAGCTGAAGGTTTGAGCTCAGCATGCCAGGCCAATCCCTCCTTGTTCATTAACACTCCCACAGCAGGATCATCCAGCACTTTTCTGACCTCCACCGAGCAACCACAGATGGCAAAATATTCCACTCCAATTCCAGTGGTTGCACACACACAACTTGGATCAGCTGGGAACAGAATTCCAGGTAACACAATTGTACACTGCAACCCAGCCCTGTATTTTCTCCTCCTCAAAGTAATGCAGAAATTGAAATTGAGGTGCAAGCAGACCTGCTGGTAGCACAGCGAGGTGCATCACTGAAAGCGTGTTTGGCACCTCAGGGACTTCAACCAACTCAGGCAATGCACTTATAATGTCAAACAGCTGCAAAGAGCACAGACTAGATTTTTCATTTGAGCACTGATGCCTTAAAGCAATAACAAACCAAATAACTCAGGCAAAAGGATGCACAGGGCAGTGCAGGGGAAGCATTACTCCACTGCTCCTGGGAGCAATCAGTGGCAGACCAGAGCAGTAATTATCCAAGGAGGAATAAGCTGCTACAGGCTGTTCTTGCCATACATTAAGAAAACAACAGCAGATTTGTTTGTGGTTGGATACCAACAGGCACACAGCTCCCTCCCCGCTCAGGACACAGGCAGGCGCACGCTGTGGGGGAGCTGCCAAAGACCAGCTGAGCAGGAGGGCACAGCAGCCGCCTGTGCAGCCGCAAGCTCGGCTGGGATTCCCCAGCTGGCACTCTGGGAAGAAAAAGGCAGTGCCTGTGTTAGCAAGGAGCATGGCCTCCCAGGAGCTGCTCTGCAGCAACGCTGTTTTCCAGTGCTCTCCTCAGAAGGCTGTCAGCAAGGTTAAATGCAAACCTTATCTTCTGACTGGGTGTTTTCACAAAACCTCTGGATGGAAAAAATAACTCCTCACTGCAGAGCATTCTGCACCAGAGGATCCATTCTATAAACATCAGGCAAACCCTGCACGCGTTTCACCCTTGGCCACATACAGCCCCTTCTTCTGCTCATCAGCAGCATGATAAACATACCTGTTCAGAGCATCACCTTCTCCTGTAGCACTGACAAGGAGCCAGAACACGATTCCCATTGGCATACAGGAACTGGCAAATCCTGTAAGCATTGGAGATAATAGTAATTAGTAACATTAATAAGAGCTGGTTGGTGAGCGGGAAGGATGCCAAAACAAAACAATCTCGAGAGAATTGGGAGGGTGTAAGATCCCTGCCTTGAACACACTCCTGTCTAGCATAGCAGAGGTACGTGGCACAAGGCTGTCAGCAGACTTCTCCAAAATCACAGAAGGAAGCCAAAGTAAAAGGCAAGATGATGAGTCCCAAACCAAGGCTGCTCATCCAGCAAAAAGCCTCCTCAAAAGCCAGTGCACTGAAGACCACATCTAAGTGCAGGGGCAGAAAAGAGGCTGTTAAGTGGGATGGAAGGAGTTGGTCACCTGCACAACATCCCTTCTGCTCTCCCTGACATGCTCCTGAACATCTGCTCCACAGCACCTCTACAATTTCTTCCAGTTTGCAGAGGAGGCCCCACATGATGTCAGAGCCAGGCTGCTTCCATTTTTTCATCATCATTGTTATTATTGATTCATCATTATCGTTGTGTAATACAAAGGGCTTTGTATTTTTCACTGATTGCTATATAAAACTTTTGTACCTTAGTCACACAAAACAGATTTAGCCAGCACTGAACAGGAGCTGTGACAGAAGTCCCCTCTGCGGGCTGCAAAATCACCTCACTTCGGGCATTCGAAGTGCCTGCTGCATGCCAAAGAAAAGATACCAGAAATGTTTTACTGGAAACAATTCTAAGCAGCCATAAGAAGATGTTTTTCTGATGATACAACTGAAGCAAAGGTCACCATATCAAACACAATTTTACTTTTCCCGTCCTGTTCACACAATTGTTTGGGGATAGCAAGGAACATGGTAGATGAGGAACCATCCTCAAATACACTGTAACATAGACAGGATCATGAAGCTGAGGGAGGTAAGGAAACAGAGTGAGATAACTTCTCTAGTCAAAACACCAAACCAGCAAGAGGAAGGTACAGAATCAGCCTGGCAACATCTAATGTACTTCCTGCCAACTGGACCTCATTATGTACTGTGAGCAAACTTACTCATGCAGCACATTGGTTTACCTTGGACTGAGAGAAAGGGACTTGCTTGCTTTCCCCAGCTTCTGCAGGTGAATCAGAGACCTCAGTCATTGCCAGCTGTATTTAAAGAACTGAGAAAAAGTGTAATCCATTCATGGTTCCCCCCACTCATTCTCCCCTTTCTCCTTTCCCATTACGGAAGGGCTGAAGGCATTTCTAAGGATGAAAACAATCCTGAAGGCCACAAGATCACAGCACAGACCTTGGACTACAGACTCAATCACAAATTTTCCATCACCCTGTTGCTCTACATTAGCCAAAACACAAGAGTTATTTACTCCTGTTATGTACCTTCAAGAGGGTATTCTACTATTATTTTGAAGTCAGTGAATTAACATTGTTGAGCAGTTCTACAAGGACAGAAATAACAGGACAAATCCAACCTGGCCAATAATCTTCATTCACAACTTATATATAAAGGTACAGAAAGCAAGGAAATTTATACCTTAACTTCCCATGACTTTAATCTGAAGGGAGGCTGCTTTAGTTTGTAGGACTTCATCTGCACTGGTATGGACCCAAGCCTGCACCAGGGGCTCAGCACATGGGGAGTATCAACACAGCTACTATGCAAACCACCTTTTCTCCCTTCTTCCTCCAGTTCCTTTTCCTTTAACTTTCTCAACACGATTCCTACCCTTAGACAATGCTGCAGAAACACCATTGGCAAAGTTCAAAAGTCCTCGCCTCCCAGTACTGCCAAGCAAGGCAAAAAGAGATGCCTGAAGCTTCCCTAAGCGCTGCTGGATTTAATCAAAGCCATATGAAGGTGGCCTGGCCTGCCTTCCCAAAGCAACTGCAGCTCTCAGACAAAGTATTCTGTCCCGCAGCAGACAAATATACTGGAAATACAGCTGAGTGCCAGGGAATCAGACTGCCCAGCCTCCCCCTTGGTTCTCAAACTTCCTTCTTGTAGGGCCCAGCAGAGTCACTTGTCCCAGGGCTGCTCCTCCCCAAGACATGGCCAGGCTCCAGGCAAAGCAGAGCATGGATGACACACTCATGACAGCTAAACTCCTTCCTGCTGCTCCAATTTGTCCATCAAAATATGCATTTCTCAGTGTCACCGCCCCAGCAGACCCTCTCTGTCCTTGGCTGAGACAAGATGACTCATTGCTTGTTGCAGACTGAAGTAGTGCTGCAGAAACACAATAACCTTTTATTTCATCCTAATGCAGCAAACAAAGATTCACTAGAGTTTATGAACAGGTTATGAAGCAAAGCAGCAGAGGACTGAGTGATACCAGGTGACTACAAAGGGAGAAGGAAACATCTCCAGATCAGGAATGAAGGACACAAGAAAAATGATGGGGCAGAGAAATAGGACAGTTCTATATAGCAGGAATGACTAGAAGTCCCCCACACCAGAAGCAGTAAAAAGAGAAGGGTGGCATTGGCCAAAAGAGCAGGCACATGACCTTGGAGGACCTACTTGACCCCAAGCCTGATCGTGCAGCTTTGCTAATGCCCCTGTCACAAGCAGATACTCACCATAAAAGAAACCCTACTTTGAAGCCCAAATTTGGAGATGGGGTGTTTCCTGATAGCTTTGAGAAATAATCACGTTTTCTTTAAGAGGCTTATGCTAATTTTCTCCCCAGTTCTGTGATGATCTTCCAACATCAGCAATTTCCAGCTCAGACAAACATCTCTGGCACCCCCATAACCAACATCAAGGCCAATGTGCTGCTTTTAGGGGGAAGATGCACAACCCCCCTTCGACACAAGTACAAGTGATTAACTCCTCAGACTTCACCAGGAGAGGGCTGCCACAGCCATTCCCAGTCACCAGGCCCTGAGAAGTCATCCTCAAGGTGATAACATACTTGGAACAACCATCAAACGCAGTGTCTTTTCAGCCTGAGATGGGTCAGATAAAGGTTTATAACAAGTCAAGAAGACAGACCCACCCCCTCTTATGGCTAGAGGACAGCAGAATTTGTCCCTTCCAGAGAGGTACTAACACATCAGACCCTGATCTGCAGCATATTTAAGCAGAGAAATTAAAGAAACACATAGTGATTTGGGTTGGAAGGGACCTTTTAAAGATCATACAGTCCAACCCCCTGCCCTTCAACTAGACCAGGTAGCTCAAAGCCCCATTCAACCTGTCCTTGAATGCTTCCAAAGATGGGGCATCCACAGCTCCTGGGGGCAACCTGTTCCAGTGCCTCACGACTCTCATCACAGAAAACTTCTCCCTTATATTCAATCTAATATTCTCCTTGATACGTTCAGCAGAAAGTTTTATTTAAAAGCTGTGCTCAAAGTCCTCCCAGAGGGAAATCTCCCGAGTTAACTGGGAAGCCAAACTCTTGCAGCATGTACACGAAGCCATCAGTCAGCAGTGCCCCTCAAAGAACTCTACCAACATGTAGTCTCCCGGAAATATTAACAAACTTGGCAATCCTGACCACTCTTTAACATGGAAGGAAACTGCAGTAGAAGAAGGATGTGTTCTACCAGGGGCTACACAGCTGCCCTTCAGCAAGCCATGCCACTCCCACATGCTCATCTGATCCAAAACTACCCTCTGCTGCCAAAACAGACAATCTTGCCTTTTCCCTCCTCCCACTTCTACACATCCCAGTCATCTCTACACTTGAGGTAGCAACCATTATTTGCTTGATCCAACTGGAAACCATCCCAGAAATAAGTAAATACAGGGGAAGGATTTCTGGCAGGACAACAGCCTGAGATCAGCTAAAGCTAATGAGAAGCATGACCTCAGAAAGATGGCACAGTGGTACATCTGGAAACATGGATGAAGCTTCAGCCCCTCATATCTTTGTCTTTGCATAGGGATAAGTCATGTAAAATCAATTTAACAGCTCCATTCACTGCTGAGCATGCTCAGTCACTCACTTTTCTAAAGTCCCATCCAAAACAGCCTGGTGATTTGCTCTCTGATGTCTCCACATGAGGCTGATGCATCCAAAGAGCAACACATCACAGCTATGCAAGTATTGCAGCTTATAAAGGAACAGTGGTAAAACAAAATTCCTCCAAGAGCTTTGGGGATTTTTTTTTGGGGGGAGGGGTTGTGTTTTGTCATAGCTGAACGGTGTTCTCAAATGGTTTCCAGGAGCAGAGGAGCAAGGACAAGCATATGCAAAGGATCTAGCAAAAGCTCTTAAGCAAAGCAGACAGCAGGAAGCTGAAAATAAATACGCAAAGCCCCTTGCTGCACCAAAGTTCAAATCCATCTGGATATTTCTAAGGCTGTCACGGCAGCCCATAGAGGGGATTTTCCAATTCCTTGCAGAAAAACCCTGGAAAATTATGATGGAAAAGTAGAAGCACAGGCTCAAACTCTATGCCAGATGTTCATCTCGACATGTTACCACCTTCAACAGCACCAGAAGCACGGAGGGAGGAGCACAACACAGCCCTGCGTGGTCCCCACAGGCTGGCTTGTCCCCAGCACAGGGAAGCCTGAGCCCCCTCCATCCCCATCCTGCTTCTCTGGCACAGGTGTGGACAGAGGGGTTGCAGCAGACGCAGCTCAGGGTATGGGAGGAGCTGCCAGCACAGGCCTTCAGATCCCAGCCAGTCACCTCACCTCCAAAACCAGTGAGAGGCACAGTCCCCACCTAAAAAGTACATGCCACAAGGCTGCACTGAGTGGAGGGAGCCGACCCATCAGCTTGCCCAGAGGTCCCGTCCGAGCATCCCAGCAGAGCTCCCCACCACTAGCTCCTTACAGAGGGGAAGGAGGCAGAGCTAATCCTGCCTTATTTTTCTGAGTTTCACAGCATTAGTCACACAGACTCCTGCCCCAGGGCCCCCAGGCAAGCCTTGCGTTCGATGGCTGCTGCGTGCTCCCACTGAAACCACCAACTCCGCCAGCTCTCAACAGGAACAGACAAGCACAGTTCAAAAACTCACAGTAGAGCCACCTTTAAACAACTTCCACAAAAACACCCAGAGCTGCTCCTCCACTTAACACAACTCTTTTTTTCCCCCACCAGAAAAAGCACAAAGTTACTCAAATTGAGTTTCTATGGCATTAAAATCAATTAACCAGCTACACATCTCCAACTGACCTGTTTCCCAGTTTTCATGATGTTACCATGCAGACCACATGCACACCTCCAAAATATCCCAAAGCATCCTTAAGAAAATCATGGACTTCATAATAAAGCTCAAGCTTTCACCTCTGCAGAAATTCATCTTAGTTAAAAAAAAAAAAAAACCACAACAGATCAACTCAGGTCGATTTTTATTGAGAAGAGCTTCAGAAATCAGCTGCAGTATGGCGTAACCACAGAGCTGATGTGAGGCAGGACACAAGAGTCATCACATCACACATCCAGTGTTCATGCTGGGGACCTTCCAGCTGCCTGCATGCGACCTCCCAGCAGCAGGGACTTGGGGCAGAGCACAGCTCCTCGGCTTGCAGGAAAAAGCAGCTCACTGCACTCACCAAGACACCAGTGACCACTGCTAACAGATGGAAGCAATGCCCATACCTGTTTCTAAGTAGAGACAAGCAGCCAAAGCAATCAAGCAAGCCCAGCCCCTTGGCTGCACCTCCACAGAGGTCTCCTGGCCTGTGCTACGCAGCTGCTTTCACCACCAGCTTTGCAGCACCAGCAGGAATCGCTCTGCAACACAGTTTTGCAAGCAGATGCCTGCAGTGGGAGCAGCCTCTGGAGCACAGCCTCTTTGCTAATTTTAATACAATTTCTTGAAATAAAACAAGAACAGTTAAATTCATTCTCTCTCAGCTCCAGCAGGACACTGGCTAACCCAATCTTTCCACTTCAGTCTGCCACTTCCAGCAGTCAGAGAATATGAAGTAGAAGCATTGTTTGAGCCACACACTAAAGACCACGGATGCACTTCCCAGCAGCAATTACCCCTCCTGCCCAGCCTCTCGGGGGATGGACATCTCTGCCCATTCAGCTGTCCCCATGCCATATCCAGCACCCTGCCAGCCAGCAGTCTTGAGAGATGCACAGTCTCCCAAGGACTGGTCTGCTTGGACATGCTGCAGGAAGAGCTCACTGGAGATCTAGCTGGCATCCATGCCCAAGGCAGTAAAGCAGGTAAGGAAAAGATCCCTGTAAAATCCAGACCAAAATCTTGAAAACCTCTTTCCTTGGATACACAGGAAGCTGACAACAGTCCACTGCCAAAGAGGGGCAGAGACACCTCCTGCCCCTTCTCCCTGCTGTTCCGTCCATGCTGCTGGAGGGAAAAGCTCTGGCTGCCATGGAGCCTCTGCCTGCCATCAGACTGAGTGTGACACATAAGAGGGCAAGATGACAATGATTTCCATCCAGACCTTTGGATGTTAAAAGCATGGCGAAGGCAATTCTGCAGGAAGAAAAACTCCCTGAGTTCTCACGAGTCTGTAAAGGGCCAGAATAGCTGAAGGGATTTATAGACCAAGGCTGAGAGCGCACACACATTTGCTGAGCTGAGTCCACCCCTTTTATTGACACATGTATGGTGCAATTTTTTCCACAGAAACTGGATTACAGCACACTACTTTAGGAGATGACTAATCACATTTTAAACACATCAACTGGACACAAGTTCAGCCCCTTCAGAGGTTAAAGTCTTGTGAAGTTTATTGATTCTCTCAGCTAGATGCTACAAATAATCCCTATTCACTCCAAATTCAACTTCAAATTCCACCTGCTGTACCTCATGGCATCTTTCTCTCACAGCATGGGAGACCCCGAGCAGACTCCAACCAGATCTCTTCATCACACAGAGGTATCAAAGCACAGCCATCAGGTCACCCCTGCTGAGCCTGCTGTGGGATTTACACCATGAGCTCAAGGCAGGCAGAAGGACAACACATTAGGCTCTGCTCAGCCTCCAGACATTTAGAGCATCTTTGGGAGGCCAAGTGATGGTCATACCAACCCTTTATCCAAGGGAGCCGAGTGGCAGGAATCTGCCCACCATAGCTACCGTCAGCCTGGTCAGCTTTGCAGCAAACCTGATGGGAATGCAGCCCTGGCTTAAAAATACTTCAGTAAAGAAAAATTCAGTGCCGGGCCACCTAGACCGTGGCAGCAACAAGCTGGCTCATCCATGCACCCAGAGCACAAGAGCCATCAAACAAATCAATGCCTTGCAGGTTAGATAAAGTTTCCAGGTGAAACTAATGCAGCAAGTCAGGAAGAAAAGCAAATAGTGAGGCTTCGAAACAATTTCAGTAACTTTATCTGCTTAGCATCATAAGCAGCAGCAATAGCATAGGTAACACTTTTTACCCCCTTTGTTACCACCAGAGGAACGAACACATTACATCCTTCCTGGTAAGTCCCTCCAATTGTGTATCAACACAGTCATGATCACTTTTGACTGATGGAACTGAAGGGGAGAAAAGAGAGATACTGTAAGAACAAGACACCACAGAGACTTTCAAGAAACTGAATTTCTAGGTAAGCAGGTCATTTTCCACCTGCTCCTTCATCTGCTCTGTACTGAAATGTTTCACAAGACACACAATTCACTATCAGTACAACTTTGCTCCACTCAAGCCCAAATCAGATGTCAGATCTTTAAAAGAACAAAAGGAGACACTCAAAAATTTTAACTTGGAACGAGAAAACCACACTAAAACTAAACTAAAACTAAACTAAAACTTGTGTAGTCAGCTGTGATGCAAACAGGAGAAACTTTTAAAAAACAGTAATTACATTAGCTCAGACTGATATCTGTATCCCCCCAACATCCTGCCACAGTGGTGGTGAGTGGCAGATGTGGCTCTTGCACACATGACCTTCACTGATTAATGAACAAAACTGAAGGCAAGGAGAGGCAGGAGATTTAAAAACTCAAGACAATCTGCTTTTGATCCTGATTTCTGGTGAGTGAATTGGCCCACAGCATGGGTATGAAGAAAGCAGGCATGTCTGCACAGCTGCTGCAAAGAGAAGTAAGAGATTCAAGAGCAGGCTGGAGGCTTAGGATGGCTGTCCCAGCTGCTGCTAGGCCACCAGCAAAGCATGCACCTCACTTTGCTTAATGAGCCACTCTCCTCCACACCTTTTACATCAGAGGAGGCACCAGCAAGCTGCTGAGTAACACCAACAAGCAAGCATTTTGAGCAAGCTGGCTTTAATTTTGCTGTCACGATGCCAGCAGGAACCTGAGTCCTAACTAAAGAGATCATATGTGTACTGATAGACACTCAAGCAAAGCTGGAGTGATGGAGGCACATGAAGGGTTGAGCATCCCCAGCACCTGCTTCCCCTTCATGGACCTTTTTTCCTCCCACCTTGGACTGATGACAAGCAGCTTCCCACAAGGAAAATCCTCCACTGAACTCCAAAAGATGAGCAAGTGATTTGTTTGCTTGAATTTTGGGGTACAACAGCACTGGGGCTCACTGGCACTGTGAGCTCCTACCCTGCTGGACCCAACAGCTCAGCTGCTGCCTGCAGCACCGGAAGCTCCTCTGCAGAAAGCTGAATGGTGCTGGCTCCTGTATTTGACTTCCAGGATCCAAGCCACAAGGAGAGCTAAAAAATATCCCAATTAACCATTCCTTTTCAACACAAGACTTGATGATGGTGCTACACGGGTATTATACAACTGCAAACAGGAAGATGTGATCTGCAAATCAGACTAAGAAAAGTGAGAAATCAGGAAAAAAAAAATTCAGAAAGAAAGCAAACTGAGAAAATGGCTGGCCAGGACATTAAGCTCAGAATTGAAGCATGGACTACATCACCAAAAATGCAGAGAAGCTTGTGCTACTTGCAATTGTGGTGGCTGGCTCTGAGGCACTTGCAAGCTTCCTGGTGTGACACACGGGGTATACAGTTTCTGTTCTGCATTGATTATACACAGAGAGCTCGTTCTGCCTATAGCCCATGCGAGCTTTCTCCTGGATCAGCTGGTTGCTTAGCATGGTGCCATCCCACATGGCAGAAGTTGAGCAGGAAACTTTTATTCCCGGTAAAACCCTTTGCAAAGAGACAGCTACACTCTGGAGCTAAGGACTTCCTCACATGCAGATTTAGCAGCAAATTTTTTTATCACTGCCCAGTCTTTGCAGTGACATGCAGACTTTAAACATCGTCTGTGGGTAATACTGGAGTACATTACTCACAGCAGTGCACCCGGGAGAACTAGCAAATCCTCTCCGTTTGAGCCTGAGCATCAGCTTTACCCTGGAATTACATTTATCTCTCTGGCACTGGGCTCTCATTAATGGAATTACCAGGCAGGCTGCTTCAGACTTAACACTTGAGAGAGGCGGGCTGGGATGGCTCCGCTCCAGCCTCAGCCCGCAAAGCCGGCACTGTTTCTCCATCCTCCAGCGAGCTGACGCCCGAACGAGCCCGACCCCGTGACGAGAGCCAGGGAAACAAAAGGAACAACCCCGAACTGTCCAGGGCAATCAATATCTTTCTAGGAACATCCAGGCTTCTTGCCAGCTTTCTTCCAACCCCGATTTAGCTCTTCTGCAGTGCAGAGGGGGATGACACGCGCAGGAGCAACCCGTCGGGATGCGGAGCCGGTAAGAGTGGCCGGCACTCGAGCAGACACTTAGGGGGACAATTCTACACCGGTCCCTCTACAAATACTTCACCCTGAGGGTGTCAAAGCAAACCCACAGCTACGGAGAGAAGCCACCCACCTCGAAAAACACAGCAAACACTCCAGTCTGAATGCTTGCTTCAGAAATACCCACTCCTACTTCGAACGGGAAGGTGAACGGTAGCAAACCAGCCGAGAATGCTACCCTGAGCATGCAACATTGTCTTCCACATTCTAGAAATCTGCCTTCCACCACACAGCCGCTCTTGCACTGCAATGCTGAGCAATCTGCAGGGCGGCATGAACCAGCCATTTAAGCACCCCTGCACTACCCAGTAAAATGGACAACTGGGAGGTCCCAGGCTGCCAAAAGCCAAAGGGGATGCAGCAAGCAACGCTACCACAAAGCTGTACTGACAGCTCTGCAACTTCGGCATCTGTGGGGGCTGTTCTTCACACAGAGCAGCTGTACGTTTCTTTAGGTGGTATATTCCCAGTCACCTGCAAGGGGACTTCTCTAATCTCAGCATAGAGGGAGCACGAGAAAACAGAGATCCACCAAAGCCTGAACAATGCTTGGCCCAGCTATGGAGACTCAGGAGCGCAGCTCTGCCAGAGTGAGTGGAAGATAGAAAGGGGAAAGCAAGGACAAAGCTTATTTGCTGAGCACAGACACGTCCTTCCAACAGCCTGAGCTATGGGAGCTGAACTACTCTCCCCTGTAATTAAAATGAAGGAGAGGAAAGCACAGGAATTACTCCAGCATGACTGTGAAGGACTGAGAAGCTTTGAATTTCAAAGTCCACCTTAACACACATTCTTTGTTGCGCTTTTAATTCTAAAGAAAAGAAGAAAAGAGGTTTTGCTGTGGGAAAAGCTGCCGTACAACCCTGCTTTTAAACTAAACAAGGCACAAATGAGAGAAGGCTGTGGTTGGGGTTGATGAAGCAAGGCTGAGGCCTCTCTTCCCCCCCTGCCCCTGCATTTGCTCTGCCAGGAGCTCCCAGCAACACAACGATTCACAGGCAGACTGCCCCGTGACAGGAAAAACACAAGTAACAGCCGGGCGGTGAAACCTCACATTTGAGAGCATCTATGCAAAACACAGCCTGAAACATATTTTCCAGCTCCACAGAGTCAGCTTGATACTTTGCAAAGCCGAGCTGGTGAAACGCTATAGTGTGTATTGAGAGTGAGATTTGCCAGTAGGAGATACTCTCAACCATCTCCTTGTTTTCTCCATATCAGAAAAAAGAAAAAAAGAAAAAAGAAAAAAAGAGAAGTCTAGGGTAAGATTACGGAGTTCTGCAGCTCACAGTGATGTAAAAGAGACAGGAGAACATAAGACAAAAAAAAAAAAAATATATGACTACAATGCTCTCCAGCATGGCACCTAGAGGAACAGCCTAGCTAAGAAAACTACTTTCTTTTCAAAAAAACCGATAAGGGTAAGGAGCCATCAGAATTATGAGTCAAGTTCCAAGATAAGAAATCATACTGCTGGATGGGTGCGGCTGCCTGCTTGTTTGGTCGCTGTTGGGTTTTTTTTTTAAAAGATAAACATGTCTTTCAGAACATGCTTGTTGGCCAATCCTCTCTCTGATGAAAAAAACAAACCAAGAAGGAAGCTCACAACCGTGAAAACGGTAAATGAAAGACAGGAGAGTTTCCGAAGAGCTCTGAGGTCATGCTTCACATGCCCCTAAAAGTAAGGTGTAACATGTCAAAAAGAACAAAAGAAGAGTAAATCTAAAATTCCAACTATTTCAATAAAGTATCATTCAAAGAAGATATTAAGCAAACTCTGCAAGAAGCAGACCCCATTCACAGAGCCCAAAACCTGTCAAGTGAACTAAATAAGTAATGTTTTACACCTATTTAATTTGCAAAGTTTTTGATATATAGGAGGATTTAATCAGAAATTCATAGTCTGGAGGAGGATAGCTCAGCAAATGCATCCAAAAAAAGTAACTGGCATATCAGAGGTAGAACTAAAGCAAATCCCTTAGGAAGGGTGTAAAATTGAACAGAGAATGGTTTTGAATATAACAGAATGATGGTTTAAACATAGCCACGGTAGAAGTAGAAAAGTACTGCAGGAAAGCAAAGCGTAAAGCACCCAGGAAGTCGATGGAACAAAAGCCACAGCAAGGCCCATCACTTTCACCAAATTCCCTGCTGGCTCAGTGAATTGCAGTGACTTGGTGACTGAGATCACTGCCTGCAGCCCCACCAGCTCAGCCCAGGACTCCACTGCTCGCCAAACAACAAGGTGTTAAGCAGCCACCACCGAGGTTATCCAACAAGGTTATCTTGTAATACCCTAAATTCAGAAAGTATTTTGCACTAGCCATCAATGCTTTTTGTTTTTTGTCTTCTCTTATTTAAGAACATCACAGGGGAAGAAAAGTGACTGAGCACAAGGGAAGCCATTTACCAGAATGACAGGTTTTTACTAAGTC
Source organism: Entomyzon cyanotis (assembly GCA_024500445.1). Classification (NCBI taxonomy): domain Eukaryota; kingdom Metazoa; phylum Chordata; class Aves; order Passeriformes; family Meliphagidae; genus Entomyzon; species Entomyzon cyanotis. The sequence goes on along the minus strand of JAKEPQ010001030.1, from coordinate 44,456,687 downwards.
CTGGATATCACTGCTGCTGAACACAGCTTTAATTAAACATGGCAAGCCCCTCAATAGCTTTGTCTTCCTCAGCATAGCACTTGCAGACAAATGGCCCAACGCTTTCACCTGCTTTGCTATGCACCCCTTGACTGAGGGCATCCCCCTTTCCTGCATCCAAAATGGGGCACCAAAACCCCATCTGGTCAATGCAGCTCCCCAGCAGGCTCCAGCACATGCCCTCATCTGCCATTTCGACAGGCACCTGAAGTACCCTGCTCCCGAGCCAGCATCTCCTTCCTTGTCCAGCAGGGACATTGTTGCCTTTAACTCTACACCAGCTGGAGCACAAGAGCAAAACGGAACCATTTATTGAGGCAAAAGACCTCACGATTCACCACAGTGGCAGATTTCGCTTCTTTGGGTGTTGTTTTCAGAGGAGACATTACAAAGCAAGGCGGGGAGAACCAACTGCCCGCAGCAGGTTTGCTCATGCAGGCACTCGGGCATCCCCAGCTGCCCCAGCCACGCAGGGACCCAGCCCGGATGTCCCAGCACGGATGGCAGCAGGGATTTGGGAGCTGCCCGGGCTGCCCAGCCGCTCCGAGTGTCACGTCGAGCCCCCGCGGAGCGCAGGGGGTGCTGCGGGCTCTGCGCCCCCAGGGCCGTGAGGGGCTGCCGGGAAGGCGCAGCCGCCCCCAACAGTGACCGGGCTCGTCGGGCAGCTCCCGCGCCCTTCATCAGCTGGGGGGACCTCGATATTTTGTGGGGGGTTTTATTGTTGGGTTGTTTCGTTCTGTTTTGACCTCGATGCAGCCCCGCCGCGACTCAGAGGAGCAGCCCAGGCCGCTGGCAGAGCCTCTGCCGGGTGCTCAGCCCCTGCTCTGACCCTCCACACACACCGCCCCACACACAGCCCTCCGCATCCTGCCCCCAGCACACAGCCCTCTGCAGCCCCCCACCGTTCCCGTTCCTGTTCCCATCTCCTCCTCATTCCCGCCCCATTCCCATTCCCGTTGCCGCCCGTTCCCGCTCCCGTTCCCGCTCCAGGTCTCACCGCGGGGCGCATCCTCCTCGCCCGGCGCGCGCCCAGCCCGGCCCGCCGCCGAGCCCCGGCCGACGCGCTCCCGCGCAGGCGCACTAGCAGCCCCGTCCGGGACGTGTAACCAGCGGCGGCGCGCGGCGTCTCGCGAGAAGTGAATATCATTGCACCGGGAAACGTTTTTCACAGGGCGGGGAATTAGCTCAAATGGTAGAGCGCTCGCTTAGCATGCGAGAGGTAGCGGGATCGATGCCCGCATTCTCCACATATGTTTTCCTGCTTTTACATACTAGGCTGTAGCCCCCTTCTTTTGCTAACCACAGCATTTCTGGCTTTTATTTTTGAAATTCCTTATAGTCTTTCTTAGTTCCTTAACATTCCTAAAGATCACAGAATTACACACAACAGGCCGACTTGGAAGCGTCCCACAAGGATCATCGAGTCTGGCTCTCAACCCTACACAAGACACCCCTCGGGGTCACGCCATGTGCCTGAGAGCATTGTCCAAACACTTCCTGAACTCTGTCAGGCTGGTGCTGTGACCACGTCCCCGGGGAGCTGTTCCAGTGCCCAACCACCCTCTGGGTAAAGAACCTTCTTCTGATACCCAATCTAAACCTCCCCTGACACGACTTCAGGCCATTCCCTTGGGTCTTATCACCGTCAACACAGAGAAGAGATCAGTGTCTGCCCCTCCTCTTCCCCTCATGAGGAAGTTGTAACTGCAATGAGGTTTCCCCTCAGTCTCCTCCAGGCTGAGCAGACCGAGTGATCTCAGCTGCTCATGGTATGGCTACACAGATATATTTGCCTATCCCACGCTTAAGGCAGGCAGAACATTCTTTGTGTATTCCTGGCACTGCAAGAGGGTCTTGTGTTTCCTTATTGAGCACTGGATGAGGCCACAACAGTGAGTAGCACCCACCGTGTCCAGTTCTTCCCACACAGCCCTCTCTTTCTCATCTCACCAAAGAGGCGGACAGCTTTTAGAGATCCCTTCTCCAGGGGGCCCCTGGTAGAGCCAAAACACTCATTTGTCTTCAGTAAATTTGAGAAGGAATCAAAACACCTCAAGGAGTCATTGATGTAGGTGCCATTTAGTAAAAGAAAGGTCAAGACTTTGCTCTGTGAATTTAACCAGGTGCAAAGTTCAGGCAAATACTCAAATGCTTCACATTCTGCTCCTATTCTACTGCAACAAGCCACAAGGAATAACCAAATGCTTTTTAAAAAAAAGAGAAGTCATTTTTAAAAACTGAAGGTGTATCACGAAAGAACTCAACCCCGCAGGATTACACTTAGCTGGCATTTCCATCCCAGCCACAAACTGAATTGGGAATCAAAGGGGAAAAAAAATTGAGCACTTTTCTCAGTTACATGCATGAGGAAATGACCTTTCTGGCAAATTTCAAAGAATGAAATTCAGCTTTCAAGCTGCTCCCAGGCCCCAGCCTACACCTGAGGAGACTGCAAAATATCACATCCCCAAACCTTTGCAGTGAATTAATTCTGATAGTCCAAGGAAGGTCTGGATTGAAGAGAGGATGCAGTAGCTTTTTTAGGGCACAAGTCTTATGGGGAGTGGCTGAGGAAACTGGAGTTTTTTAGTCTGGAGAAAAGGAAGCTCAGGAGAGATCCTATCACTGTCTACAGCTACCTGAAAGGAGTTTTAGTGAAGTGAGGGGATCTCTTCTCACAGGTAACAAGTTACAGGATGGGAGGAAATAGCCTCAAGTTGAGTCATAGGATGTTTAGATTGGATATTAGGAAAAAATTCTTCTCTGAAAGGATGGCCAGGCATTCGAGCAGGCTTCCTGGGTGAGTGCTGGAATCACCATCCCTGGAAGTGTTCAAAAGGCACGTGGATGTGGCACTTTGGGCTATGGTTTAGTGATGAACACAGTGGGGCTCGACTAACAGACAAACACAATGATTTTGAGGTCTTTTCCAACCTTTGTGACTCTAGGATGCAAAGTGATTTTTTGGGCACAAATACCTACCCATGAACTCTCAAGGATACTCTCATGGAGGCTAGAGAGAGATGTCTCTACTGGCAGAGGACATCCACCATTCCTTTCCATGAAAAGGCAATGGTAACATGCAAACTGAAACCTGAAAAACAGACGAATGTATGGTTGCTGGGGTTCTTTTAGCTTCAAGATTTCATTCTTGTCTTTTAAAGCTGATTTAAACTCATGCTTCTGAGTCCTGTACAAACTCATGAAATAACCTGCTGTCCCTACAGTGGTCTTCAAAACTTCAGCCAATTATTCAAGTCTTCCTAGGCAGCGGGATTTAACAGGAAAGTGAAATCCATTGCAGTCTCCTATTTCATCAGCTGCTACACAGCTGGCATGAAGAGATTGTGTTGTGAAATGCATTTGTGTCTCTGGTCCGGTCCTCTCACTTTCTCCCCTGGCTGTGGCGCCATCTCAACCCTCAACCCCTGCAATATCTTGGTGACCACGAGCAACTTCGGGATGATGGAGAAAACCAGAGGACCATAAGCCTGGTCAAACTTATGCTGCATCGCCCTCTGCAGACAGGCAGGCAAAGACTGCCACAGGCCGAGGCAGAAGATGAAAATCAGGGATGTGAGAAAAATTCCTCCGACAGTACTTTTTCTGCAGGTGCATTAGCTGATGAACATATCTGGAAAGCTCTGTTTTCTTGGGGCTCTATTTTCGCTGGACCCACGGTGAAAGACTGTATCCACAAGGATAAAATATTACATATACTCACAGCACTATTTCATTATAATACTCCCCACTCCCCCCAAAACAAAACCAGTGCAAAAGAGAGAGAACAGCTTTTCTTTTACAAGAACAAGGCAACCACATCAGAACAGCAAGAATTTCCTCCCTAATGGTTTTCTTGTGGGAATCCATAATGAGCAGCCACAGTATGGAACATCCCTATGTGTGCGTGCACGCATGCAAGGGTGAGTAGTTGCCTGTATTTGCTGAAAAACCCAAACCTCACTCAGCCACCTTGCTACCAGCTTGCTACCAGCATCTGTTTATTGACCTCCTTTTATTTTCTTTTAGCTCCTGAGGTATCAGTTAAGCTACAGTGTCAGGTTCTCCACTCTAGCTCCACAGATATTTTGGTTCCCAGTGCTTATTAATCAGCCTGCTGGCTCTTCAGGAATGAGCTAAGTTTTGCATTTCCTCACTCTACAAAGCCTTAGTCAAGTTCACGAACAAACTCAAGGAACAAATGGCTTCCAGCAATGGATCAAGAAGGATATAAACAAATCACTCCGTGCAACAAATGGAGCCAGGCATATGCTTACAACTTGCTGTTTTGATCTCTACAGCTGAATTTATGGAATGAATTTTCTGGTAAGGATCACATAGTCAAATTAGAAAAAGATCTATCACTACTCTAAGAAGTTTATTGTCTTTAATTACAATTAAATATATGCACAGAGGCATCATGAGAGTAGAGAGGACAGAAAAAAAACTGCTAGAGGGGGAAAAGGCAAAGTTTTCAGCTTACACTAATGGCCTTAATTTAAGTATTCTTTTTAAAATTTGCTCTAGGGTTATGTGTGTAAATTTAGTTTTAAAATAAAGTCATCTTAAATGCAGAGACACATCTCAACTTACTCAGATCCCAGGACACAAGACCTACACTTTATGCGTTCATGCCAGCTGTGCCCAAAGGCAGGAGGGGCAAGATGGGCATCACCATGCTCTCCCTCTCTGCCACAAAGACCAAAAAAGGGAGAGGATCTAAAAATACATGAGATAAATTTGCATGAACACAGAAAGAAGAATGGGAAACTGTGATAAAGAAGGAAACACAGGGCAAATGTCACTGTCAGACTCCTCAAAGAATGTTCAAGGAACCAACCTGAGTCTGTACAAGTAACCAAATGGATATACCTTCCATGTCAGGAGTCTTCCACTGTTTCTGTGGCAAGACATACACAGGTATTTCTCACTGGTGTTTGCTGTTGGCTTTCTCAGCCCCATTTTGCATCATTTCCTCTGGACTTGTGAGGATCTCCATGAGTAGGACAGCCTGGTCCTGCTTGCCGGGAAAGGGCAACAGCTTTTTCCCGAGATGCCTTTTGTTGTCTCCACAGTGAGGGCAGCCAAAGGGATGACAGGGAGATAGAAACACATAACCTTTTGGCACAGCTATTTGGTCTGTGCATCTAATATTTCACCAGCACAGATCAGAGTGTATTGGGTGTTTTGCCCAGGGCAGGATGTTTACAGAAGGTCCATGTGACATGAACCTCTCTGAAACCTCTAACAAATACCAGACTTTGTCCTTTAAAGACTCCTGCCAGGCAGCATCCTAGCAAGCATCACAGCCAGGAGCTCGGGCCATCCCCAAGCTCTTGCCTGTGGTTCAGCAGGTTTCAGGTCAGACCCAGAAGCACAAGGACTGTTGTAGCAAACACTTTGTCTGCATGACCCTGTTTTTCCTGAGAGGAAATGGGGAAGAATGAGGTGCACTCTCTGGCTTTAAACTCTCTTCTGGGCAATGAGGAAGGTGGGTTTTAGCTCACTGAGCTCTCCTGGTGATTGGTTCCTGTCTCCTCCAGAAGAAGGATAATAAAAGCAGCTGGGGGGAAAACCTCTAGTGTTTCTCCTGTGTCTCAACAACGGCTCTGTTTCCCAGGCTTCACCACCATCATCTCTGTCAGCATCTGCAGCTGCAGGAGGGATAAGCAAATCTGGCCTTCTGTTTCTGGATCATTTGCAGGCTATTGAAACATTAATTCATCTTCACACCGTCGAGAACGGGGGAAAAAAACCAAAACAGGTTACTTCAAGCCACAATTATGGTGCAGTGCAGCTTGAGTGATGGCAGGGTTTTCCTCAAGGAGGGGAAGGGCCAGTGGGGATGTGAGAGGAGGAGGTGTAGGAGTGGGGTCCATGCTTGCTGCTGAGGGGCAGTTTTAGGGAGACGTGACTAGGGCTGTTCCCAAGGGACCTTTCCAGGCAGTATGAGCATTCAGCTTGGGCAGATGCAGGGGGCAGCCTGTGCCCTAGCCCCTGCTGGGAGGTGGGATGGATAACCCCCAGGTGAGGTGACAGGTACGCGGTAATGTGCTCAGCACCACTACTAGGCCTGGCAGGACAGGGCTTGCCTGGAGAATGGAGAAGCTATGCAGACTCCACCATCGCTATCCAAGCTTTAACACTGTGGTGGCCTAATTTTCAGATGGATCCTTCAGTGGCAACTACTCCCTTGCTCTGGGCTAAACCACGGCGAGTGGCTCCACGATCCAGTGCAAGAAGTTAAAGCTGCCTCTGTCATCATCAGGGGTTTTTGCGACATTTGCCAGGCACAATCGTGTGCACAGTGCTTGCTCCGCAAGGCCCTGAAGAGCTGCCACGGGAGGAAAAAAGCCGTCAGAGCCCAAAAGTGCTTCCCTCCCTCTAGCAGGCACCATGTGTACGACAGCAGAGGTTGCGTGGTAACGGCAGCAGGAAGGCGCCAGCTCTGCCCTCCTCGCTCCCCGCACAGCACCGACTACAGCAAGGTACGTACCAGCGGCAAAACCACGCTCTGAAACTCCCGAAACTTTGCCTTCTGCTTTCCGGGGTGGAGCACTGAACCATTTTGAAGCCGTGCTTTGTAGGGAACAGCTGGTCGTGCTTAGTTGAACTGTTGTGTGAGCCAGGGGTGTGGAAAGAGGGTGTTTGTAGGAAAAAAAAGCTAGGGAAGGTGCTAAGATTTTGGTGGCGGGGTGGGGGGCGAGAGAGGAAGGGAGGCAAGTCGGGATGTTGCCTAGTGCCTCTCAGAACTTCAAAACCTTTCTTTGTTCTGTCTTGTGAAAATCTGAATGGGCTTTTACTGGAGCTAAAACTACTGGGAAACAATAGGGAGGGGAGGCAGGGAGTAGCCGGCAGGCGGAGGAGGAAGCGAGCCAAGGGATGACGAATGCCTTCCAGCCCTGACCAAGCGCTGCCACCCTCGCCCTGCGCGGGACGGATGTGCGGGACAGGCATGGTCACTGGGGGCGGGTGGGGGCAGTGGCGCGGGGGACAGCCCCCGAGGGCAACAGGCCTGGCAGCAGCACAAGCCCGAGGCGCCCATCCTCCATCGCTGTCACAGCTTCGTTCCGAGCAGCTCAGAGAGGCCTTTGTGCCGGCGAGGTGCAGCTCTCTGCTCAACGTGTTACGCCAATGAGGGACACAAATACGAGAGAAGACGTGTCATGGACAGGACTGGTGACAACGATGGGGAACAGGGACATCCCAGGCCCTCCAAGCTGGCCCCTGTGCACAGCTCTCTGGCAAGCTGGAAGTCAGGGAGACCACTGAGGACATTTTTGTTGTTTCCAGTTCAAACAATTCCCAGTTCCGAGCTCCCTGGGGAAGTCCTGTCTCCCCTGGCCAAAACCTTGCCATGGTGTCTCTGCCCTGGGTGACCTGGATGCATTCCCACTTTGCTCCAGGTCTGGCAAGCGGCCGAGGTTGCCCTCCCATCCGGTTGGGACACTACTTTATGTTTGATACTCCCACCCTTTGTGCATCCCTTCATTACAGGGATTTCGCTTTCTCCTGTCTTGTTTCCTGTGTATCCCAGTGCTCCTGCTCAGCAGGGAAGAGTGGGGAGATCAGAGTGGATGGGGGAAAAAGGGCAACAGAAGATAGGAATAAAAGGAAAGGGAGGAAAAGAGGAGGAAAATAGAGAAGTTGGTGAGAAGATGAAAAAGAAGGAAGACATAGGGTAAGAGGAGGGATAGCAGAAAAAAAGGAGGGCAGATGGAAAAGCAACAAAAGACTGGTGAAAGAAGGGAGGAGGTGGAGGAAAAAGAGGAAGGAAGGAAGGAAGGAAGGAAGGAAGGAAGGAAGGAAGGAAGGAAGGAAGGAAGGAAGGAAGGAAGGAAGGAAGGAAGGAAGGAAGGAAGGAAGGGAAAAAAAGGGAAGAAAAAGAGGGAAGGGGGAAGCACATGAAAGGGAAAGGAAAGTAGAAGGTGAAAAGGGAAAAAGAAAAAAGAAGGAAGTGAGGGAAACACAGGAAAAAAAGGAAGGAAGAAGATATGAAGGAAACAGTTAAAGAAGAGTGGAGGGGGAAAGCCAGAAAAGAGGGGAAAGGGGTAAAGAAGGCAAGAAAAGAGGGGGAGAGGGAAGGAGGGAGAAGTCAAGAAAAAAGGGAAAGACGAGAAGTGGGAAGGAGCAGGGAAAGGGCGTTAAATGTCAGAGAGGGCAGGGAAGGAAATGAGATGGGAGAAAACGGAGGAAAAAGAGGAAAAGGTGGAAGAAAGGGAAAAAGGGGAGGAGGGACAGATCCTGCCCCTCCCCGCCGCGATACGAGGCGGAGCCGGGCCGGAGCCGCCGGCGGCTGCGTGGTGGCGGCGCGGCGGTAGGAGCTGGGCGGCCGGGCCAGGCCGGGGCGGATTGAGCAGGGAGGGGAGGCAGGAAGCCTGGGAGGGAAAAGCGCTGCCGGCGGTGCGGGAGGCGGCGGGGCTGTGAGCACCGGGGCGGGGGAGACCGCGCAGGGGCGGCAGCGGTGGTGGCTGTGCCCGGGGCAGGACCGGGCCGCCGCTCGGGACTCCGAACGGGATTCCCCCTCGGTTCGCAGGACGGTGCAGAACTCGGAGCTGGGGGGAGAACCCTTTCTCGATCCGGGGGAGGTAAAAGGGTAAAGTGCCGCGAGCGACGCGGGGAGGGTTGTGACTCCGGGGTCCGGCTGCGACTGTCCCGTCGCGTGTCGCCGCTGGCTCCGATCCCCATCAGCCCGGGACACGTGGGGCTGTGGTGCCATCCCACGGAGGCCGTGGGCCGGGATTCCCGGCAGCGCTCGCGTTGGGAAGGGCAGGGCAGAGGCCGAGAGCTCCCGATCCCGCTGGCGCCGTGTCCCGGTCCCGGCGCGGTTGCCGAGCGCCGCCCCGCTCCGGCGCGTCCCCTCCCCACGTGGGTCCGGGTTTGTTGTGGGTGTAGCTGACGGCAGCGCTGGTGCCGAGCTGGCCTCGGGGAAAAGCGGGTTTGGGATCCCCGCGATGTTACGGCGGCAGGAGGGGACTGGGATGGGGGAAGGCGGTGGCTGACTGCGGCTCACATTCCGATGGGATGGCTCAAGGATTATTTCTTTCACAAATGCTCCGCAGCCTGAGTCATGCTGGCCACACCAGGAGACCAGGGCTGGGTTTTGTCACCTACTGTAGCGCTGCCTTTAACCCCATCCCTTGTAGACTAAACTTGGATTTGCCTGAGAATGACCTTTCAAACCTTGGATATCAAATTGTGGAGGAACACTTCTCCCATCCACGCAAGTTCCACTTCTCACACACAGACACATGTCCAGCAGAATTTTTAATGTGAGCCCAGGCAGTTCTCATGCTCATCTTCCTCATTCACCCAAAATCTCTCAAAACCACCCCAATTTTAAGTATAGTTTGGGGTTCCACATTGGGTCGGGTGTGCTATGCTGGTAGAATTTGGTGCCTGTGTGGTTCAGCAGTGCAGTAGTGAGTGAGTAGCATCCATGGCTCTATAAAGCTCCTTCTGGTTAAGTTCCCTTGGAGGGGGAAGGGGAACATCTTATGGTCACACAATGCCTATCCTTCAGATAACACACTGTTGCAATACCTCTCCAGGATTCCTGTGGTTCTTTCAGAGGAGGGCCTTCCCAAGTCCCAGACAAAACCATTCCAATTCTCCTTATACTGGTGTTTGCAGCAGACTGGTTTTGGAAAAATATAATTTGTCCCCTTGGCACAGTATCACTCATGGCTGAGAGCTGGGGGAATTGAAGAATATTGTTGCTTCTCAGTCAATTAAAAAAAAAAAAGGTGGTTTTGTTTTGTTTTAATTTTCAGGTCTTATCTCAACTGCCAAAATGGAGCTTGACATCCAGTGTGAAGAGATGAGCCCATCTAGATGGGCTGAACTTCTGACCACAATGAAATCCTGCAAAACCATCAGGTAGTAACTAGTTATTTATCATCTCTTTTAAGTAAGAACTGTTGCATTTCTCTCCTGTGCTTTTCATCTTCAGAACTGTTTGATCTGGGACTTAGAAATTGCACAGCAATGGGAACGATTCTACCTATTTTTATCCAGAAAGTTAATTTAAAGGGATAAACCCCTACCCTCTTTTAAAGTTTTTTCAACTACAGATAAATATCCTTTGGTATGAAGTAATGTTGCCCTGTTTCTTGGCATGCCATAGGGCTCAGCTAGGTAATGTGATTTAAATATTTTACCACCATTTTGGTTATTCTGCCTTTCTCTCTCAAGAGGAGAGAATTTCTCTGTGCTTATTAGGCTGCACACTCTTTGGGTTGCAGGTTTGATGCTCTCAAGTGATTTTGCTTTCAGTAGTCAGGTACAAGCCACATGCCATCGGCTTTTAATTCTTCACTTGACTTTCAGAAGTACCAGCCTTGTTTGTTGAACAAACAATGGGAGGGAACCATCTCCTGAGGTGTAAGGTGTAGGACAGGACCCAGAGGAGTTGCTCCTGCAATATTTCCCTTCTGCTGGTTGGGAATTCACACTTCACGGGATGGCATCATCTTGCTGGGTCTGGAGAGCAGGGGCCACAGTGCCTCAGAGGGCATTGGACATGCTGAGGGGGACTTCCTTTTGTTTTGTAAAGGAGCCTTTTGCAGGCAAAGCTTCATGGGCCTGGCCCTGACTTCCCAGGGTCTTCCGTGGGTGGCAGAAGGCAGTGGGATGGTTGTCTCCTGGGCACTGCTCCAGATGCAGTGGATGAGAGTGACTGCAACAGGGATTGTTCCATCAATGTTCAACATGATCCCATTGCAATTCATGTTTTTCTTGCCAGAGGAAGGGAAGGAGAAACGTAGTAGAGCCTCAGTTTTCATACTGTTGTGTAAGGAGAAGTGAAGAGGCAACTTTTGGCAGTCCTGGCTGTCAATTGTCAACTGGGGCTGTACAGTTCTTTATGACCTTCCTTTTGCTCCATGTCTTTTCTGCCTCCCTCTATGCCTCCCTGGCTGTCTTGTGCTCCTGATACTTTCCTTGGCTCTCCTTTCAATTCAATTCGTCCCCAACAATGTAGCAACAGCTAGAAGAATGCTAATGTCCAGTGGGAGAGCCACTACCGTACTGCAGAGTCAGGGTTTGTGTGCTCAGCTCCTGCTGGAGGGAGATGATGCAAACCAGCATGACTCACTTGCAAGAGACCAACCTGCTGATGAGTGTCTCTGGGGCTGGCCAAAGACCCAGCTTGGCTGTTCTCTGTGCAGAGCCAGTCTGACAACCTGTAAGCTGCCTCTGGGTAGACAGGGCTTCAGATGGCAGGCAGTTTGTCACTGTCGCTGTTTAAATGAAGGCGCTTCCTCCAGCTGCAGGGACATGACTTGTGCCCTCTTCTGTGCAGCACAGAGGAGGAGCAAGGCTTGGGGAGCTGCCACCCAGCCCATCCTGTGGTACAGCCCAGAGCACACCTTGGTTTGGGCCATGCAACACCCAGCAGGTCCTGCACATACTTGTGGAGGCATCCCAGGAACTGCAGGAACATTGTTCACTCTGCTTTCACAAGCAATGTTCCAGCCAGGGAGAGCAGAGCAACTCTGAGGACTAAAGTGTTCCTTTTCTCCTTGTCTTTCAGGTTGGATGACTGCAATCTCTCCAGCAGTAACTGTGAGGATCTCTCTTCCATCATCAATACAAATCCATCCCTCACCGAGCTGAAGCTGAACAACAATGAGCTGGGAGATGCAGGCGTTGAATACCTAAGTAAAGGGTTGCTGACACCAAGCTGTAGCCTACAGAAGTTATGGTAAAGACTCATTGATTGTCTTGCTCTATCATGGTGTCACAAGTGAGTGTTTTAAGGTCTCTTACAGAATCACAGGCAAAGGCAGGTTTAATATAAAAGTGAAAGTACAACATACAGTTGTTGGCAGGGTTCACTCTACTACTTACTAGATGGTTAAAGCACATAGAGAAAAAGCAAACAAAAATCTAAAATCAATAACCAATGTCAACCCAAATATTGTCTACATGGAGGCTGGGAGAGGAGGGGAAGGATCAGGACAGGAAGTGGTGAATAAAGAAGACACTCCTTTTGAGTCCTAAGGTTCAGAATCCTTGCTAAATTGAGTCCTGGACTGGAGCAACAATTTAGACCTAAAAGTTTTAACAGCACTTGAACTTAACAGCTCTTAATTAATAGTTCGGGTTAAACAATTCAACAAAGGTTCATAGAGAATTTGCTATAGCGCAGCAGTAACTCACAGGCCTGATTTACAAATCTAAAGAACTTAATAATCTTGGATAGCAACAATTACAGTCCATTTTGCTGTAGCATATTCCTACCCACAAGCACACAAACCTAAAGGAGTATGTACAGGGTGCTCACATGTGGAAAATTTCCCTCAAATTCAGTGAAGGACTCGCATTGGATACCTTTGAGATTAAGCCTCACAGAGTGGGGGTGTCAGCCCAGGATCTGTTGTTTGGCGATCCTCGGAGTGCAGAAAACTGGAGAATTCCCTGTCTCTGAGAGCCATTTTAAAAGGCACCCCACCAAATTATAGCATTAGTGGACTTCTCTCAGCAACTCTGGTGCAGGAGCTTTAGTCAGAGCCAGTGGCTGCAGCCTCTGCTCCTCAGAAGCCCTCAAAGAGATGTCTTCTCTGTCCAGCATTTCTTCTGCAAGGTATTGAAGTCCTCCAGCTCCTGAGATGAACCTGGGATCTCCATGACGCTACCTTGTAAAAATCATTTGCCTTTCATATCAAGTATTAAAGTCCCTGTGCCCCTGCAATGAGGACTCAGACAAATAAAAAGAAAGTTCACTGTGAAGCTGATTAAACTCCAGCTTTCTGATGGGCCTACAAGAAATAACTGTGGTATTCTGTACTGGAAGACTTACGTAATATTTCAGAGAGTTTGCCCTAGGCTTCAGACCTCTCCAGATGCTCAAGTAACAGGCTGGATTAGGCTTTTTCAGTTCTGTAGAAATGTATTTGTCCATTTTTGGGGTTCTGTAAGGTGCATTAGGAAATAAAAGAGCAACCATACGCAAGTCAAACCTCCCTGCACAACACCTCTCCATTGCCACAAGGTCTTGTCCGCTAACTCCATAAACACTCCTTAGCAATACTAGCGCAGTTCCTATGCTACTTCTCCGAGCCTGAATGCTGAAGGATCAATTTTGTAGTTCCTTCTTGTACTTTATCACTAGACTTCTAAATTATATCCATGGTTGGATGAGATTTTAACTTCTGCCTACTCTGGATCACATTTTGAGAGGGGGCAAGAAAGTGTAAGATGCTTTTTCTTTTTCTCTGGGGTCATCTCATGACATTTAAACCACTTCTATTAAGCAGTTGTGGGGCTGCTTCTTGTAGGGTGGATCCTTACCCTACTGAAGGTGCTGTATGAATGATTACACTGAAGGAAGCGTGGGGGCTATTGTTTGTGGCACAAGTGCAATACTGATAAAGTATTTTGGCATACCTGTAAAATAACTGCTAACCTGGACAAACCACTTCCTAGAGGGTTATGCACTGTCAGAGCCGTGGTGTCCTTCCCAAGCTCAAACCTTGGCAGATTAACCTCTCTGAGAAGAGCCTCTATAATTCTAGGAGCACGTTCCTTCATCCCTGTTGCCTCTCTCCTCCAGGCTGCAAAACTGCAATCTGACCAGTGCCAGCTGTGAGACCCTGCGCTCTGTCCTCAGTGCCCAGCCATCCCTGACAGAGCTGCATGTAGGGGATAACAGACTGGGAACTGCTGGCGTGAAGGTGTTGTGCCAAGGGATCATGAACCCCAGCTGTAAGCTGCAGAAGCTGCAGTAAGTAGTCACTAGCTCTTTTGGTCATCAGACAGGCCATGCTTGTCTTTCCCTTGAGACAAGCAGGAGTTTTGTTGCCAGATGTGGATTTGTTCTTTTTTTACCTGAAATTGTGTCATGCTTATTCATGCTGGTGGGTCTCATGGGTTTGGAAGAGTCGGGTGTCTGTTCCCACAGGCTTTGTTCAGCCCTCCTGGCAGTGATGGCTTTAAATGCAGGACTTCTCAGATAAGCAGGGAACAAACATCAGATTCTGCTGCCCTTGGTCCTTGCTTCATGACTGAGCAGGACTTGGGTCTGTTTGCAGCCCCCAGCTTCTCCTGGGCAGGCCCAGAGGTGAGGCTTGTGATGATGCTGCAGTGCAGAGCTCAGCCCTGTGCTCCATGTTGCCTGTGCACTGGTTTAATGGAAGACTAGTGTAAAAATTTGTCTTGCTAGGGTCCCCTGGGATCTAGTTTAAGAATTAATGCTTCCTGAAATGAGCAGAGAGAGGCTGTTAAAAACTGTTTATGCATTGCCTGATCTCAACTCACATTGGCATGTTTTCTGCCTTGGCTAACACGCACAAGGCCCAGCTGATTCCTGTGGTAGGAGGATGTGTGAAGAGGGTTGTCTTTTTGCCTGAACTTCTTTTCTCCTTGCAGGCTGGAGTATTGTGAACTCACAGCTGATATTGTGGAAGCTCTCAATGCCGCTCTGCAGAGCAAGCCCACCCTGAAGGAGCTCAGCCTGAGCAACAACACACTGGGAGATACGGCTGTAAAGCAGCTGTGCCAGGGACTGGTGGAGGCAAGCTGCAACCTAGAGCTACTACAGTAAGGAAGAGCTGGTCATCTGTAATGGCAACTAGTGCTGCTGCTAGTCATACCATCCATAGGACAGGAAAAATTGTCAGGACTGCTTGAAATTTAGGCCAGTTTTTTTGCTGGCTCAGATTCATGTAACTGGAAACTGCATGCATATGTCTGGGTCTTTCAGTTTTGTAGGTTTTGGTACCCCAGGTTAAACTACCACTTACCAAGAGAGACTGCTTGCCTGTGTCTCATAGCAGAGGGGGAAATCACCCTCAGTGGCTCTGGTTCTGAAACTGGAATTACCAGCCAGCTGAGTATACTTATTCACAGCCCTTTTTTGCTGCAAAACAAAGGTGCTGGGTTTGGCCTCGTTTCTGGGGTAAAGCTCCTGAAGGGCTTTATGGGAGAAACACAATTAATTTTATTTTTTCTCTGTGGTTCTGCAGGGGTTGGCTCAGCAGGCACTCACTGTGTGATACTGCCAAAAGTTCCTCTTAAAAAGGATAACTGATGTAAAGGGCAAGTTTGGCGAGAGTGATCCTTGCATTAATGCATATGAATGGTAGGGTCAAAGTGCCCTGCAGCCTCATGAAATGCGGGAACAGTGTGCTGCCTGACCCAGTGCCTGTCTCAGACACGTGTATCCTTTCTGAGCCTTGCAGGATGTAGCAGTGCCCAGCTGAGCTGCCCTGGTTTGCAGCAAGGAACCAGCCCATAGACCCTTCTCAGTGTGAATTGGGATTTTGGGGTGTATCTAACTCAGTGGGTCTGGAGCAGCAACTCCAACTGTGCTTTTTCCTGCAGCCTGGAGAACTGTGGCATAACCAGTGATAGCTGTATGGAGATTAGTGCTGTTCTCAGGAACAAGTCATCTCTGATGGATCTTTCTGTGGGTGACAACAAGATCGGGGACTCTGGTCTGGCTCTGCTGTGCCAAGGACTGATGCATCCTAACTGCAAAATCCAGAAGCTGTGGTAAGGGTGGACAGAGGTTTTTTAAATCCCTTCTGCACTCTCTGAGCTGTTTAGATTGTGCTGCTGGTTTGCTCCTAAGTGGAAAGTTTCTCAGTTACTCCCTCCCTTCAGCTGGAAATCAGTTAATTCCCAAAACTGGGTGGAGGACACCATGAACAAGTAGGGCAACTCTGAAATTGCTTGGATCAAATTCTGGGGAGAGGGTGAATGGAAGTTTGTCATGGCTTTGTCTTGGCTTCCTGTTGTCTGTCTACTAGAATTGCATATTTCTGTTGCTTTTTTTTTTTTGTGTTACAAGCAGAGCTTTTGGTGCTGCAAGTGGAAGTTAAGGAAATGAGGAAGCTATGTGGTATGATGTATGAAAGGAATCAAGAAAATTAGACAATGTAACCAGAAATTCAGAATACTAAAACAGGACTCTGTTTTCTAATCTAAGTCATTCTTGGGAGAAAGTAACATTTTGTTCTTCCCTTCAGGTTATGGGACTGTGATCTCACCAGTGCTAGCTGTAAAGATCTCTCCAGACTCATCAGTACAAAGGAGACCCTCACAGAGATCAGTCTGATAGACAATAACCTGAGAGACTCGGGGATGGAAATGCTGTGTCAGGCACTCAAGGATCCCAAATCTAAACTTCAGGAGCTATGGTGAGCTGCTGTCAAGTTTCACATACCCACTGCCTTCTTTGGAGGCCTCACAGAGGAAAGACGTAAGTGAAGTAAAGCCCAACCAGATAGATCCTCAGTTGCAATGGTTCCATAAGCAACTCCTGCTGGTTGTTACTGAAAGGATTTATAGAGTTAAAAAGGGTTTTTTAGACTTAAAGACTTTAAAAGGATTTGTGCCTCTTAACTCTTAGACACTTTGAAGATCTGCCCCATCACAGTCATCCTGTTATAAGCAAAAGGAGACCAAGCATCACTTGTGGAGCTTCTAATTGTTTTATCGTGCAACAAATGGCAGCTAAAAAGACTTTTGAAGTTTGAAAGGCCTGATGGAATAACAAAATGAGTGCTGTGATCAGATATCTCAGGCTCTCCACAGGAGCAAAGCTCTCTCACTGATAAGACAAAAGAAAGCTCTAGTGACACAAACATTTCTCAGCCTCCTCTCCTGTGGAGTGTGTTACCTTTTAGGCTTGGATGGTCTGGTGGCTGGGAGAGGAAATTTGTTCATTCACTTAAAACTTGAACTGTCCTGCATTGCAAATTCAGCTCCTGCCCCCAGCTGGGTTCTTCTCCAGTCCTGGTGGCCTGGAAGTCAATGAGGTGCCTCAGGAGTGCACAGTGGAGCCAACAGTGTCTGTCAGAGCAGCACACTTCACTTCTGGTTGTTCGTGTGCTTTCTGGGCAGGTGCCTTTCCTAGGTGTGTGCTCCAAGACAGACATCCCACCAATAGAATGGGAGAGGTGCTGCTTAGAAAGGACTGAGCAGACAGGCATTGAGAGGAGAACAGTGATTGTGGGAAAGCTCTGGTTCCTCTGTTCCCACTGTCTGGGCTCCTGTTAAGTAAATGTAAAGTGGAAAGTGTTAGTCTCTAGATGTCCCACCTAGATCTCCTGTCACTTTTGCCTTGCAGGGTTAGGGAGTGTGGGCTCACCACTGCTTGCTGCAAGGCTGTGAGCTCTGCTCTCAGCACCAACAAGCACCTGAAAGTACTGCACATGGGTGAGAACAAGCTGGGAGATGCAGGTGTGGAACTCCTGTGTGAAGGACTGATGCACCCCAACTGCAACATCCAGTCCTTATGGTAAGGTGCACTCTTAGAAGTCATCTTTTGTCTTGCTGTCTGAATTCACCCTTTGACTTCTACTTCCATGGTCCCTATGGATGCCAGGACAAGTGCTGGTCCAGCCTCACTAGAAGGAGCAGGCAGCCAGCTGGAGCATCACTTCCAGCCCTAGGGTGGGATTTGCCTTCCCCATGAGCATGTTCCCTTCCCAGCTGGGCCCAGCTCTGGGCTCTGTGATGCTCAGGGCCTTGTGCTTCTTCTCTGCATGCTGTTGGACAGAAGCCAGAGCTGTGCTCTGATGCCTGAGTTCACAGTGAGCGAGTGGAGCACATGGGTCATGGGAGACATCAGTAAGACTTGCAAGGCTGTCCCAGAAAGATATGTTTGCTGACCATTTAAAGCCACTTGGTCATCAACTGAGAGGCCTCACTTGCCCTTTTTAGAGAGATGGTTACAAGTCTCAAGTAATAAAGTAATAGTAGTAAAGCTTAGAGCTGATTTATGATCAGTTTAAACCAAAGAAATTATGCATGATGGTGAAATTGGGAATAACTTCCATGGGTTCCTTCTAATCCTGTAGCCACGTGCTGTTAAGCTTTAGGGAGGACTTGGAGGAGTTCAGCAGTCATGAGGGCATGTTGTCTCTGTGGCGAGACCCAGGCCAGCCCCTGCTGATGTCTTGGAGATGCCACCTTAGCAGGGATCTCTGGTCCATGCTGGGGATGCCCATGTCTGCTGCCCTGGTGTGGTTAGGTGTTTCCTGGAGCCAGGGCTCAATGCACTGGCCTCTCCCTCTTCTCCCTGCAGGCTGGGTAACTGTGACCTGACAGCAGGCTGCTGTGCCACCCTCGCCACCGCCATGGTCACCAAGCAGTGCCTCACCGAGCTGGACCTGAGCTACAACCCTCTGGAAGACGAAGGCATCAGGAAGATCTGTGAAGCCTTGAGGAAGCCCAGCTGCAATGTGCAGCAGTTAATGTGAGAGATGTTGGCAGCCCTGGCAGTGGGGGTGGGAGGCTGGTGCTGGTGAGGAAGTAAGGGGGTCCTGGGTTGTAAAGCATATTTTTGGCTGCTTTCAAAACTAGATGGGGCCCTTCCTGGTGTATGACCTTCCCATACCGGCCAACTGGGCATCTTTCTCTTCCCTTAACAGGAGAGTGCTCACTAAATCTCACCTTGCTTTTTGTTTTGGTGTAGTTTGTACGACATTTTGTGGAGTTCTGAAGTGGATGATGAACTGAGAGCCTTGGAAGAGTCCAAGCCTGAAGTGAAGATCATTTCATGAGTGGTGACTGCCTGCAGAACAGCGTCAAAGCAATGTCCTCTTCTTAATCTGAACTTCTCGTACATAAAACTAATTAACTTAATAGGCAATTTTCTTGTACCAAAACCATTTGTGGATTCCCTGAGTGGGTGTCTGGGGAGCTGATCGACTTTCTCTGCATCTCTGGATGTACTAACTCTGAGACTCATGAAAGCTGCAGCATCACAATCCGTGAAATAAACAATTACTGTCTTGTAGAAGTGGGTCTCTAGCCTTTAGGAGCTCTTTAATCCTATAATCCCTTCTAACGAATTAGTTGGGCTTTGAAGAGAGCTCCTTTCCCAAGGCAAGAGAACTACCCACTGTATTGTTTCTGGGTGGTGCTTTTGATAGGTCTCTGGGGAAGGCTCTCAAAAAAACTAAATGTTTTTAATCTAAAATGGAGGTCTCCCCTGTCTTTCCCTAAAACAGTTCTTGGAAAAGCAGTGGTGGCCAAGGCACTAGAGAAAAAAGAAATGAACAGCTGTTCAGTTGTGTAATGTCAAAATTTGTGTCCTTTGAAAAGTGATTTTCCTACAAACAAAAGATGCTGTGTGCATTTCTGCTAGTATGGGAAATGATTAAATGATTGATATGTTTGATCTGGCAAAGAATGGTTCTACAGGAACTTTATACTTAATTTTTCTACTTATAAAAATAAAATATATCTGTATATTTCACCTTTAAGACCAATCTAGTTACTTGTGAACTGCAACAGTACTAACACCTTGTTTTACTTCTTTGTTTTTGATTAATCCCTAGCTGAAACATGCCAGAGGAAGATCTTAGTCAAGGCCTTAGGTAAAAAACAAGCCTAGAAGATGTTGCAGTTTTCAGGGGACACTCACTGGGGTTTCATGCCCAGAGTTGTAATAAACCCTTGTTCCAAAGGAAAATGCAGCTGCTGCACACCTAAGCCACAAAAGAATGAATGTAGCTTTAAAAATATGGACAGCAGACCTGGCATTACCCTTGGCTGGCCTTGCAGGAAGAATCGTGAAAAAATTCCATTCTCCAACGTGTCTTTCTGGAGTGGTCAGTTGGTCTTTCCTTCACTGGCAAATTCTGTGTGGACACCCAAGGTAAAAGTGTCCTCCAAGGTTTGCTTTCTGCTGCTCACATTCATCCTGTAGAGGCCACAACTGGCTTTTCTTTGACCTAAAAGATTTGACCGAAGCAGTTTCTACAGTAGCCTCCACAAATCTAAAATGGTGCATGAGAAATAGCTTAGCTGTGTCTTCAGGCAGGTGTGAAGGATAGGATTTGTTTTTTTTCCTTAAGGCATGTCTCTCACAGCTACCCAAATGCTAAAAAATGCTAAAAAACCCACTCCTTCTTTGCTTTGGTCTCCTCCATCAATAAAAACTTACCCATTCTGAGGGGCTCATAAATAGGCATTTCAGTTCATGGTCTCTCCTGGACTTGGTGTGCACAGATGCCCAGATTAATTTCAAGATGGGGAAGAAGACAGGGCTCCACACAGGAAAGAGATGTGTAGGGAGAGCCAGAAAAATTAGGCTTCTGGGAGGGTGTAAAGACAGCCCTCTAAAAAGACAGCAAATATTATTAGAAGTGGATTTTTCCCATCCTGGCTACCCAGGAGGGGGGCACTCTGCCCTTGCACTGCCACTGCAGTGCCTGGAAAACACCTCCTCTTCCTCCCCCACGGGCAGATGAGCACTGGGAAGGGTCTGCCACCATGGCCCCTCTGTGGGTGTTCAGCCTGCTCCCATCTGGGGTCAAGCCCATGCCTACTTTCAGTCTCTGAGTGGCTTTGCATTTCCTCCAAGAATGCAGACAGAATTTGGAAAAGTCTCTGAAGCAAATGCCACGTGTCCAGCTGCCAGCTACAGCAAGGAAAACCACAAGAGCCATATTTTGTCTCCTCATGAGCTCAGGGCATCTCAGGCCAGACCAGCCTGGTACAGCTCTACAGTTCCCCCAGGATGGGGATGATTCTGTGCATTCAGAACCTGTGCTGTGCTTTAGGATGTCAAGTCCTGTGCTTGGCTCTAAAAAGCAGGTATAAATCCCAGGATCCAGGAGCAAGCCACTGTAGGAAGAGACACTTGTACTGATAAACAAGACTCAAGAAGGATTTCTATTCCTAAAAACTCATTTGTTTTAATTCATCTATTAGTTGGTCCAACTTAATTCCCTGACAAACCTTGTCACAGCTGTGAACTTCGAAGAGCTGAAAGACACAGAAATTTGCTTCTGCATTTTAGATGTGTGGGTAGGCACCATTTTAAGCTAAAGTAGTCAGGAACTCAGTCACAAACCTTTCATGTGGACTAGGCAGTAGGCTGGCAGGCAAAGCCTTACTCATACCAAGATCACAGGTGGAGCACTCAGTAGTTCCTGGGACATTGCAGTCACATTCTGGTTCTCAGGGCAAATGCTTGGACCCCCTTGATACAGTGTACTGAATTTCTACCAGCAAGGGCTGAGTTTCACCTTGTACAATGAAGCTTAAAGACAAAATTACGGAGCCAAAATAGAAGATTAGGAAATACAAGTATGACTTTCAGTTTAAGCAAATACTAGAACCTTAAAAAACACACCCAAGAGATCTTAAATTCAGAGAAAACATGTCTGTATTTTGGACCTCAGTAACAGCAACAGTGGTTTAGGCTGCAGTAAAACTTCAGGTTTCAGCTAGTAGTTTCAGATTCTACAACAAATCTAATTTTTTATTCATCACAGCATATGGTCTTGAGCTGGAGGTCACAGTGTTCCAGTTAACAGTGCCAGAAGCAGTTAAACAAATACTACTGTCCTCACAAACAGTTTATACCCCAACCAAACCTCCTACTTGCTTTGGAATATCATCAAATCCCAGCTGCCCTGACATCCCTGACTGCTGTCTTGGTACCTGGGCTTTTTGGGAAGGAGTTGCAGCACAGCAAGGCCCCAGGCACCAACGTCAAATAATAATGATGCTACCAGCAATTTCAGTGCTCCAGTTGAATCTGAAAGAGGAAATCAAGCCCACTGTGTTTGAAGAGTTAACCACACACAGCTCCCTGCTTTGAAAACAGTGTTTGCCATCTGAGTCACTCCCAAACCTCTACCAAAACAGTCTAAAAGGGACTTTCTTCTTGCCTGAATTCCTCTTTTGCACAGAAAATTAAAATTTTCAATTATAATTTCTGATATATCTCCTCCTTTCTGTGTGCTGATTTCATCAGTTGCCCCTTCTTCCACCACACCTCCTTTTCACTTCATCTCTTTTACTAATGGGGAAAAAACATGGGAAAAAAACCCCAAACAAACCACTAGGCAGGAAAGTTCCTCTCCCCATAAGGTAAGAAGAGTTCTGATCTACTTTACCCGTTCCCCTCCTGACAGCTGCAAATGAGCCATGGACGTTTCTCCTCCTGAGGCACAGCATCACAGCCCCCTCCTTCCTTCCTGAGTGATGCCCACTTCTCTGGCACTCACATCATAAACACCAACCAGTCCAGTACACTCCCAGCTTAGTAGGGACTTGCTAATTGGCAGCCTGATGAATAATGTGAGGTCAGTCTTGCCTCTCTCAGCCACAACCAGCTGCATCCACCACGAGAGGAAAGGCAGCCCCCAGCAGGAGGAAGAAACTGCTGGGTCAGATGACTGCACAGATGATAAGCCTTTCTGAGCTAGAGGGCAAATTGGTGGCATGTGGGATGCAGGACCCTATAGCTGGGGGGCATGGAAACTTTAATTGGCTGATATCGTGTCAGAGCCTATCTGGTTTGCAATTAGAGGCAGGTATGCAGTGAGAGAGGTGAATTGTTGGCACTTCCTCAAGCCCTTGAAGATGTTCTGGAGCAAACACTCAGGAAAAGTCCTAAGCCAGGCCGGGCTGCCCTCAGGCTGGTGCACAGCAGCCCATAATATCTACAGAGAGAAATAAAGTCCCAGCACAGCTGTCACTTGCACAGGCACCCTACATGCAGCTCATGCAAATCCTCCTCTGATGCTCCCTGTTTCCTACCTCGCTGGTGATTATCACATCCCAGGGACAATCCCATGCCACTGGGACAGTGCACAGACCCAGCAATGCCCACCCTAGCTTCTTTACATCCCCTGTGTGTTGCTTCTGCCTTGTCTGCCCTTCAGAGAGATGCTTATAGTTCAGACCCCAATTAAGCTTGGCAGATGATTAAAGCACCTCTTTGCTCCTGGGAACAGAAGTGCTCCACAGGCCCCATTGGGATTGTCTGGGATATGCTGCCTGCCTCCATGACCTCTGGTTGCAGGTCAGCGAAACCAGCTCCTTGTAGCTGGGTTAGAGGTGTCAGCTCATCTCCTGCATGTCATAACCACAAACCAAGGCATGAGGCTGCACTCGGAGATAATCAGAATATAAAGCACCAAAGAGATTGCTTTGCAGCACTGCCCACAAAGAGGGTAAAGAAGACTGTTTTGTTCATCCCTGACTCCAGGGGGAGTTGTTGCTTCCTAGGCATCAGGCTCCCAGGAGATCCATTCCCTGCTCTGTGCCACAGGCTGCAAAGCAAATTTAAATTAGACACACTACATGGCAGGCAGTCCTGTCTCCTAACTACAGCAGGATCAAAGATAGCTGTAATCCCACCGATGTGGGTTAGAGTCACCTAATGAATGCTCTGGGGAGAAAATCCGGCTGGATTTGGGTCACTTGAGAGAAAGCAAGCAGAGCTTCCAAGGCTGGAGAGAGAGAGAATGGAACTGATCCGAGACTTCTCAGGAAAGTTCATTGAAGCCCAGGTGGGAAAAGGAGTGAAAACCAGATGAGGGAGGAAGGAAAGCACTGGAGGATGGTGTACTACATCCTTTCTCACCTCCATCCAGAGGTCTCAGCCCTGTAATCTCTGTGTAATTTAGCACCATCTTCTGAAAGAGAGAACCACTTCTGCTTTTCAGATGGCTCATGGCTGCTAAGCATTTCAAGCCTTTCTAGGCTCCTGGATTTTAGGCCTGGCAGTCCTGAAATGGTATACGATAGCTTTAGCACATCTGAGACTATGAATTTAGATCCAGAAGCGTGTGCAAAGATTAAAGAGTACCCATTCACTGCTGGCATCAAGCTGCTACATTACATGTTTATCCCAACCCCCCCCCAAAAACCTACTGCTTTGGATAGAGAGAGTTAGAACAACTGCATAGCAAAACCAGGTGGAAAGCACATACTCTTGGCCCATTCATTTATTCTGCACCCAAGAAGGGCTTGCAGAGCTGGTAGGACTCCACCAATACAATATGGATTGGTGTCACCAAGTCCAGAAAGGGGTCAGAATTGCTCTCCTGCAAGCCCCTCAGAGCTCAGCCTCTTCCTTCATGCCCTGCCCTGGTGGCTGCTGGGCCTCTCCCAGGACCTGCAAGGGAGGATGTGTGGAGCAGCTCTCATTGTGACTCTGACAGCTGAATTTTCCACAGTCACCCAAAACACCAGTCCTCCACAGTTTTGCTAGAGTTAATGGAGCAGCAGCCTCTCCACCTTGTTCCTTCCCCATGTATGCCCTGTTCTGACCTGGCTTCATCAATATGGGCTCCTGCCTTGCTGAGAGATTTCCCTTTGGTGAATGACAGGGAGTTAATGTGTTTGTTTGGAAATGAGTGTCTGCTGCAGAGATGGAGGTATGCAAAATATACCCTACACTGCAGCTGGGGAGCAGGGGCTCACCTGGAACCTCTGGCAAAGGACCTCAGGAAAAACGTGAGATCAACCATTAGGGTTTTGGAGCCGGAGATAACAAGGATCAGAAGCCCACTATACTCCAGCTGAAAGAGATATAAGCAACCTATGAGGAGGTTCGAGCCACCTCAGAAGTTGTTGGGACAGAAGCATCTCCTCTTGGCACCACAACTGCCAGGGCTACTCTGGATGTTCCAAGGAAACATCCCCTCAACATATCACACAACCAGCGCTAGATGGAGTAAGTGGGTAGCACTGATTATACAACGAGCCTGAATGGGAAAACTATTTCCTAGGAATTCTAGAGGAGATTATGGACTGGCCAGAAGGCAGAGATTTTGGAGCAGTGTCTGAAAAGGTGACTTGTGCCCAAGAAGCACCACCATGTAAAGAGTTACCAGAAAATGAAGGAGGCCATGGGATCTGGGAGAGTGTTGATATCACACCGATGTTTTGCCTACTGCTGAGCAGCACTGTCCCTCTGACATTTTTCCCCCATCAAGGGGCTGGGAGTGGGCAAGATCCTGGGAGGGGACACAATCAGGCCAGCTGAGCCAAACTAACCAAAGGGATATTCCATACCATACAATATCAGCTCAGGTATAAAAACTAAGGGAGGGAGAAGGAAGGGGGTGCTGCTACAATGTTTGCCTTCCAGAGCAACCACTCCACATGCTAAAGCTCTGTGTCCTGGGAAGCGCCTGAACATCCTTGCTGATGGGAATTAAAGATCAATGTTTCCCTCTGCTTATGTACAAGAAAACTTTTGCTTCTTTTTTTTTGCTTTACCAAACTGCCTTATCACAACCTAATAGTTTCCATCTTACCTGGCACACAGCCAAGGTCAACACATTACAGACTTTTTTGGAATCCATTCTCAAAAGAGAGAGGACAGAGGAGAGGGGAACCCAAGACAATATATTTTATACACAATATTGCACTTCCATTTCTATGCCAGTAATATCAAATCCTGCTCTTCCCCTCAAACATAAGCCTTCCCTACATTCCATTTATATCACAGTAATAGAAAATACTCCTCTTTCACTCCAGCAGAAGCTCTTCCCAGGTGTGCACCATGTGTGCAACAGAGTTTGAAAATACTGGAGATGCAAAGTAGAACAGAATAACCTAGAACAGCATGGAACAAAACACAACACAAGAGATTTTACATGCAACATTGCACTTCCATTTATATACCAGTAATAGCAAATCTTACTCTTTCACTCCAACAGAAGCTCTTCCCAGGTGAGCAGTAGGGCCACACCCTGCCTTGCCCCTGTTTTCCAGGCAGGACTAGGCAATCACAGAGACACACAGCAGGGAAATGGGGAGATGAGATGAGCTCTTCAGGACACAAGCAAAAGGCAGTGGAGAGGTACCACAGTGTGCAAGGGAGCCCAAAAGGAAGGGGGATGCCAGCTACAGCAGAACAGAATGGAACAAACCCAACACAAGTTATTTTATATGCACTATTGCACTTTATTTTTATCCTAGGAATATAAAACATTGTTCTTTTCACACCAACAGAGGCTCTTCCCACATGTGCACCACAGCCAGGACTAGACAAGTGACAGAGATGCAAAACAAGGAAGTGGATAGATGAGCTCTTTGGGGTGCAAGCAAAACAGTGGGAAGGTATCACAATGTGGGACAGGGACCTTGGTTTGTCTCCTTACCCACTAAGGGAAGCTTCAGAGCTTTTGAAGTATGAGACTGAGAGAAGTGAAAACACTGGCAGATGAGTTCCTGGGGAAAGTGTTGCAAAATCTCTCCTCTCACCTGATCAATAGTTTTAATTTACTTCCTTCTCCTTTATCCATCTCTTAATTTTTCACTGAAAAAAAGCAATTGCAAACCTTTCCCATAATTTTTTCTTCCCCTATGGCCAAACGGATCCAGTTTCCTTTCCCACTCTAGCCTGTGTCTTGGTTACTGGATGTGGTTTCAAGTAAAATTAATTCCTTAAGTTCCCAGTGACCTTCCTGCAGCTGGCCATGGCTCTCTGGGGAGAGAAAGCCCAGGCAGACAGCTCTGCAGTGGGGGAATAGCCAGCTTAGCAACAGGAGAGAAGAGGCAGCACCAAAATACCACCAACAGCTGCTGAGAACAAATTATTGGAGGCTATTAGAGTGCTGCAGCTGCTACTCTCTGATTAAGAAAAGAGATAAGGACAGAAAGAAAAGCATGGCAAGAGGGGGATTAAAATCTGAAAGAGTCTGTCCTGTATGGCCAGGGGTGAGGGAAGCAGCCTGTGCTTGCTCTGCCTCTTGTAGCACAGACTGTGCTGTGCGTTTCATTCACAGTCCAGCCTGACCTAACACACAGCTCCTGAGCAAGGCCATGCCTTTTCCAGCTCTTTCTTCCCACTGTCTGAACCAGGACCAGATGCTCATGGCCATAAAGAAGTGCCAGTGCCTTGTCTGGAGAAGAAATGTGTAATGGCTTCTGGAGATGTTTCCGCCTCTTACCGCTCTGAGGAACAGAGTGGGGCAGTCACCAGGTGTCACCATACAGCCAGATGAGAGGCTGGCCTTCTGCAACATGACTAAGACCTCAATTGACATCAGCAACCATAGGGGTCAGAAACCCCACAACCCCCAAAACTCTTTAGTTTTCAAATGGGTGCCCTACTAATTTCTTGGGCAGTTTATTTTTGGGCTCTTTGATGCAGTGAGGGGGAACTGATTTCCCCAAAATCTGTGTTTCATTTTTCAACCAGCTACTCCCTGCACACGATCTGCAGACACCAAGGGCTGGCAGTAAGAAAGTGCATGAAACTGAAGGCTTTGTACTTTGAACCCCTTTCCACACTATGTCATGGTGTCCAGGAGCTCAGCTGGAAGCAGAGGGAAGGTGGTCACCCAGAAATCTGGAGTTGCACCACCAGCCGGATAAAGACAAACCAGTACTTCAGAGCTGGTACAAGCTCACAGGTCTCCAGGGGTTAGGCTAGAGGTGTAACCAGCCAAGGATTGGTGGCTTTTCTGGAGCCACATAATCCTTTTCTGGTCTTGGGCCTGTTTGCTCCTCCCAGCACTAGCCAGCAATTGCTGGCAATTTTGGAGCAATTGCTGCTCCTGAAAGCACAGTTAGACTAGATGGCTTGAGGGTCTGAACCCAACTGGTGGCTCCCATGTGTTGTTACAGATATCATGTTCCTTGACAAGTGTTTAGTTGCACATTACTTCAAAGCTCCTTTGATTTGGCCACTATGTTTTCCTGGGGTAGCAAGCAGAAACCCAGGGAGCTTAGACTGGACGTGGGAAATAGCTGCATGCTGGAGAAACAGCTGTGGAGGGGGGACACAAAGAAGGGGCTGAGGGCTGAAGCCATGTGTGGGCACATGCAGTGACAGCCCCAACCTACCATGGAGCAAGTGTGGGCAGCTGACAGAAGACGTGCCCTTGTGCAAAGGGATTCCAACATTCCCAGCCCTCCACACAGCCCTGGCAAACCATGCATGGAGGAAAGGCCAGTACTCAGCAAGACCAGAGGGGTCACGGCTTCCACACAGCCTCTCCAAGTTGGTCTGAGAAAGGGGACAGAGTCACTTAGTGCTGCTTGATGCATTGAGCTACAAGAGCAGTAGGTCATTAGCAGGGTGGAACCACAGCAGAAGAGTTTTTTGGGTGATACCACTGAAGAAATGCACCTGAAGTTTACTTCTTGACATGGGCCCCTTTGCTAGCATAAGAGCACAATCCTGACTTCCCCAGAACCCATGACTGTGGAAGGAAACACACAAACACAAACTCTAAAGGCAGGTAGCATCCCTTGAATGAGGTTCAGCTGTGGCCCACAAGGATACACAATTAGAAGATTAAAAGACACTAAAAGGTTGATTGATTTATCTATGCTCAAACAAGAAATGTAGCTAGGAGCTTGAATTTGTATTGGAAATTGGCTTTCTGGCACCTCAGAAAGCCATCACCATTTTTTTTTCACTAGTAGCCTCCCAGGCTTGGCTTATTAGGACTTCCAAATTTGTTACGGGAAGAGCGAAAGGAGAGGCCTTGGGGCAATTGGAGTGAAACTGTCTTGGTGTGAGACCTACTGTGCTTGCACACAGAACAGGTTGGTAATTGGAATGTATCACCCACCTCTCTTCTCTGAGATACCAGTCAGAGGCTTTCCATGGCAGTACAGCCATCCCCAAACTGAGCATGGGCACCTCTCCTGTGCTGCAGGCACAAGGCTCATATTTCATCTCTGACCTCCTTGAAGAAGCAATTTCTCCAGGGAAGGATGCTGCTCCCAGCACCCTACACTGGCAGAGCAGGAACCTGGCAGCACCAAGGTGACCATGGTGAGAGACACACCAGACATCTGCCTATCTCACATCATCCTTCTGCTGGAGGAATCCATGATGGATCCTCAAGGAGGGAGGGATGAAACTAGATTTGCCTCCCTTTCTTCTGCCCACTCCAGCTGGATCTAATGGTTCTAATGTTTTCTGCACCCTGAAGCAGGGATTTTAATATACCTGATGACATTTTTACTACAATTAATTGTAATGAATCCAGATATTGCTGTCTGTATCTATTTAGTGTTTTTCTGAATCTTGATGTATGTTTGCCCTTGGGAATTTCTGGGGCATGCTCATTGCATGCCATAGGGGAAAATAAATTGAAGAAAAAGAGATTTTCACAGCTTAAAATTTCCTTTCACCTGTTTCACTGTCATGATGTGATAAGAGAGACCCATTTATCATTTCCTATACTCCCAAACTGTCTTGTGACTGATTTCCCAGGTTTCCAAAGTGGCAGATTCCCTCATAAAAGAACCATTCTCTGACTTGCCTGCAGGCAGGTGTGGGTTGGAATGCTAGTTTTCCTTTGTTTTGAATTTTTTTTTCTTAGTGGCATTGCTTAAAAATCCTGCCATTGTGCCCTAGTCACAAGACAGGTAAGGCTTCACCTTTGAGAAATCTGTTAAATGCGTGGATGGGGTTTGCATAGAGTTTCACAAAAATAAAGAGTGATGAAGGTCACAAAGGCTTACGTTGGTGTGGGAAGCAAGTGAAAGGAGGCCAAACATGGTTTGATTGTCTTGGAGGTGTCCTTCCTTTCATCCGTGACCATTTCCAGCCCTTCCAGGCTTCAATCTCCAAAGCTGTCCAGACATAGCAGCAGCAGCACTCCTTGATGCCTGTCACCCTGACTGCTACTCTGGAGCACAGGCTTTCTCTGGCTGCTTTGAGGATGTACCTCTGTCTCAGTTTAGAATCAACTTCAGGAGAAGACACTCTGGAATGAGTCATCTCCTCTAAAAGGGTTGCAACAATCCCTTCCACCGACAGAAAATTAATACTAATGGTTGAGAGTGGAAAAGAACCCCAACGGTTTATTAACAAACACAGTGTCCACAAGGCAAGGGGGGAAAAGTAAATAAATGCTAGATATTAAACTGTCAGACCTTACCCTCACACATAGACCGGAACAAACCCCAAAACGCCTGGGGAAATTCCCGCTCACGATGTGACAAGAGGTACAAGGTGGCGCCGGCGTCTCCCTCAGAGAAAAAACCAACCAAACAGGTTTCACGCAGTAGTTCCGACAGGGGATGAAAACCTGGGGACTCTCTGGCGTCGACCTCCTCTCCATGGCAGAGGAAGCAGCTGGGCTGGACCCTTTTGGTTTGCTTTCTCTCCCCTGCTCGGCTCCCCGATTTTTGGGGCGGGACGGAGCGGCCCTCTCCCGCCGGGCCCTCTCCCTCAGGGCTCGCTTCTCTGCTCTCGGGTTCGCCGCAAAGATAGCTCAAGGATTGCTGCTGCAGCTTCTCCGAGGCCAGGGAAGGGAAAAACTTCTTCCCTGGTCTAACAAAACCAAGCTAGCCAAGTAAAAGCAGACAGCACAGTACCCCCGAACGCCTGGGGAGTCAGGCTTTGAAACAGCCCGCCAAAAAGCCCAAAGCGCCTCGCTGCCCCGGCCACACACCTTACAGATACAACAACCATTTCGGGGCATAAAGCGGAGGATCAGGGAATAGATTATCACCATAAGTCACCCCAAGACAACTACTTGCTCTTCTACAGTGGACAGTTTTTCTCTCCCAAACACAATATATTGAATTTCACTTGAAGTTCTTCACAGGCTGTGCTGCTTTCACAAGAGCACACATGGACAGCAAGTCTGATTACAGATGCAGCCAGGCGATGCTGAGTTGAGGGAGAAAAAGGTGGGTATGTATAAAAAACTACACGGTATTTCTATATAAATGTATATTATGTGTCTATAAAAATATTTACATGAATATGTACAAATGTCCAGACAACTGGGCAAATAGCTCTGCAGATCCTCCCAGAAAAATACCACTGGAGCAAAGGGCTATCAAACCACAGAGCTGTAACTTTCCTTTCTTCCTCATGCAGATTTTCCCATCTCAAGGCAAAGGGTGGGGAGAAGCAGCCAGCTTCTGGCTCACAGGTGAACACACTGCTCAGGAGACTGTTATTCCACCCTCAATATAATGAGTCAGTGTGTTTATACAGTAAAACTATTAAGATAATTTTACTCCTTAAAGTCTCAAAGTTTCCATAATTAGCCTCCGGCAATTTTAGGTTTGGAGCTATTAACACGAATTGGAGGTTCATTCCTGTCCAATTGCCTATCCTGGCTATTTGCCACGTGTGACTGGTTTGGGGGTGCCTAGGATAGCTCTGACAGTGAACTGCAGGCTGAAGTCCTCACACAGCTTCTCCTGCCCACCAGTAGTAACTACAGACAATGGTGTCCTTTGGATTATAAAGCAGAATGCCTTACTGAAGTAGCAAAAAGAGTTTTGACTGATCCACTGCAGAGTCCCAGGAAACACACAGTGACTGGGAACCGTCTGAAAGCAGTACAGAATAGAGACAAGAAGGCCCTTCTGTTTGGTCTGGGTGGCTTCAGCAAGAGGCCTTAATAATTGGGAGTATTCCTTGTTTTCCAGGGTTTGTGCTTCTTTTCCCAAGCTTGGCTTTGTAGTGCCAGGCTCTCATGCAGGTGCCAGCAAATTTGCATGAGCTCAATGTGCAGCTGCTTTGCTGGAGCCAGGATCTGGCCCTGAGGGTGGAGTGCCAGTTCACTCTGCGACCAGCAGAAGCCCCCGGCATCACCAGGGTTTCTCACCAAACACTTCATGCATTCCAATGAAGACAAGCTCTCACCTACAGATGGCTGGGAGGGAGGGGCTGAAGAAGGGGGATTTCTCACCTTGAGCTCTTGTAGTTGCCTGAGGGACAGTGTCACACACCTTGCTTTTCTGTTAAAAACAGGCCTGAAGGCACCTTCTTAATGTTTATGTAACCCTGACAAAACACCATGTAAGGGGACTTGAAGCAACGTGTCCACTTCAAGCACGCCTGGACACCAAAGTTCTCAGATCCTTTTTGTTCTGCATTCTGTTAGATCTCCTCAGACTATAGCAAATCTGAGATTCATCTCTAGAGACAAATTTTGGGGTCAAACTGGTTCAGCATTTAGTTACAAGTCTCCTAAACCACAGTTTCCAGTGCTATGCTGCTATTCAGAGAACTCTGAGGGCAGGCAGGATGTGTCACTGATCACTTTGAGAGCTCTGACATCCAAGATTTGGTCCCAGCCAGGAGAGTCTTCAAACAAGGCTGGGCTAGTAGAAACAAAAAACTAAAATGATCATGGATTTGCCCCATTGAACAGCACCTTACTTCAGCTGCTGGCATTTCAGAGGTACTGGCAGCCAGCCCAGGCACATGGATGCAGGATTGAGCAGCCTTTGATCGGCTCAGTTTGTTAATCTGCCCACACGTGCCACGTGTCTCCTCCCCAGGAGCTCCCAGCTGCTTTGGTGCCGGGCAAACCTCCCATGTTCACCCTTCCCTCCCCTCCTCCTCTCTAAGCACCTGCTTTCCATGGCAAGGGAGGGAGTGGAGACTTGGCTCTCCCCTTGCCTCCCAGCCCAGTCATTGTGCAGTGCAAGTCCTGCTCTCCAGATATGTCTCTTCAGCTGCAACGAAGATACAAAGGAAGCTGTTGAGGTCGTGAGCTGTGCATGTGCATCAAGTCCAGGCCTCTCCCCCACTATTCCCATGCTCTCCACACTACTGGGCCTTTGGTAGTCCTCCCACCCTGACCCTAAAGTCATTCCTGACTGTGCTTCTCATGCCCCACATGGGCCCTTTGGGTAAATAGAAGCCACTCAAAACCTCTGCCAAATGTGAATCCTCCCTCCCCTGCTTGCAGTAGCCAGGCTGGCAGCTCCCTGCCTGTGCCCGCCTGGGGTCTCTTTTTCCTGGCCTGTGCAGCTGTCCTTGGGAACAGTGGCAGCTGCTGGGGTGGGGAGTGGGGACCTTTCAAAGGGCCAATTTGTGACGGGCTGTCATGGGGAGGAGCCAAAAATTACTCACTCTACTTACCTACCTTTGTACCCTTAGCTACCCTCCCTGCTCTTCAGGAGCAGGTGAAACCTCCTTGGGACTGAGTCAGATCTGAATGGTGCTTCTCCCTTGCTGTTGACTTGAAAAATCAAATTTAGGATGCTTCTAACCCTCCTAGATGAGCATCATGACAGTGATGGTACAGTGGTGTTTGCTGATGAGGTGAAACAGCCCATATGCCAATCTTCAGCCTTCCCCCACCATCCCTGCATGCTAGTGGCTGCTGCTGGGAAAACCACTGATGCATCTTCTCTGGAAATAACAGGCATGTGATTGTTCCTAATCCGACCTAGCCAAAGCAGTCCTGATAAGAACAATCCCTCATCAGGAGTGTTCCGGATGACCTTGGACAGAAGCTGCTGTCCCTGCCAACCCTTTCCAGCTGCACCAATACTCCTTCAGAAATATTTCCTATGAATACAGCACCCTACTCCTCCAGAAATGCTACAGACCTTGCCCAAACTTTGCCTTTGACGCACAGTGCCTGATGCTGAGCAACATCTCCCACTCAAACTGGAGTCCCAGAACAAAAGTAAAGTGAGAGGACAAAAACAGGGAGTTGGGAAGCACCCCTAGTTGTGCCTGCCCCTACCCAACTGGGTCCCCTATATACCACTCACACTCTGCATGGGGATATGATGCCTCTGGGATCTCCTCTGTGTGTTTTCAGATTCTTTCTGTGCTTGCCAGGGCAGAAGTAGTGTGTGCTTGGGACGGCTCTGTCTGCTTCCTCATATGATGTCACACCACTGCCATGTTGTCCTCACCCAGTTCCATCAGGTGGTGGCAGCCCACAGCCCCACCCAGGCAAGCAAAGCAGGGGGTTGTACCGACAGCCAGCAATCAGAATTTGTGCTTCCTTTCCCCTGTATTTACCTCACAGAAACAAAATGCAAATATGTGTTTAAAAAAGCAAACTGCAGGGAGCTGGCAGGGGACCAGGTGTCATGTCTGTGTCACTGTGTCAGCTCTTGCAGGGCCCACGGCAGCATCACCAAGGCAACAACCTTTCAAAGGAGGAGCAGTCGGTTCCCCTGGAGAACAGAGCAGCAGCCTGACCCGGGAGCCTCCAAGGTCTGCTTGGCTCTAGATAAGCATCTGCTTCCCTGCACAGCACTTATCTCCTTTTCCAAGGCTCTCATCACTGAAGCTAAGAGGCTTCATGACTGATTTACCTTTTCCAACAAACCAGCTGGGAGGTGACTATTATTTCATGCCAGAGATAAGGGCACATTGATTGAACTCCCCTAGAACTCCTTTTAAAAAGAAGGAGGAGAATTTAAACCTGTGGAGTGCTGCTATTGCTCATTAGCTGCATGCAGGCAGAGGTTTTACTCCATGTGGGAATGTAGCTGAACCCCCTGCAAGCCATTTCTCACCAAGGGGCCTCTTTGGAGACCATTTTATCAAACCACCCTGTGGCTGGGGCAGAAATGAGAAGATGAAAGGTGCAACCTGGTAGTAGCATAATATTTCCAATCCTGGGTTAAAATGAGGGTTTTTTAAACAAACAAACAAACAAACAAACAAACAGGAGGTTGGGAAAGTGGAGGGTGGGTAGAAGGTATCCCTTTGGAGAAACTGAAGTCTGAGTTCTTTTTGCCTCTAGAATTTGGGACAGGGATCAAAGGCAGTGTGTTTAGCCCACCTTGCTTAGTCTGTAGCCCTGTCTACCTGCACACTTGCCAGTGCCAAAGCTGAGGAGAGCTGAGGCTCAGCTTTTCCTTGCTGAGGATCCGCCGGTGCCCCACTGTGAGCATCCCTCAGTGAGCTGATCTTGGCTTTCTGCCCCAGCAGATGCAAAGATCTCACGCTCACTCCTGGCAGCTTCCTTTTCCGGCCCATGCAGGGGAAGCCCGGCACCTCGACTGCTGGCAGCCCTCCAGACACCCCTGCTGGCACTGCCGGGCTGCAGCGAGCACAGTGGAGCTTGGACAGCAAGTGCAACTTATCCTCTGGTCAAAGGGAAGGAATTCCTGAATGGAATGCGTGCACCATTCAGCTTCTGGCTCGAGCAATACCTCACTGTGGTCCCGATAGGGATAACAACGTGGCAGGAAAAACGACACTGGAAACAAGACACGTGTGGGGGCTGAGGCAGGGAGAGGAAGAAGAAGTGTAAGCAAAAGGAGGAAATGCTA
Organism: Entomyzon cyanotis; assembly: GCA_024500445.1. Taxonomy (NCBI): domain Eukaryota; kingdom Metazoa; phylum Chordata; class Aves; order Passeriformes; family Meliphagidae; genus Entomyzon; species Entomyzon cyanotis. The sequence goes on along the minus strand of JAKEPQ010001030.1, from coordinate 44,421,920 downwards.
TGGCGAGCCAAATGAGACTGCAGGGAGAGGTCTTCTTCATGTGCCAGGGATCTGGCCAAGCACAGACTTCACTTTTGTTCTTTGAAGAGAGATAAAGACACCAGTTTACTCAGCCCATGGCCCAGAGAGCTTTGGGAACAAACCTTTCTGTTGCCCTCTCCTGAGCCAGCTCTCCTCCTTCCGGGGAAGGTGTGCCATCCAAAGACAGCTGGGCAAGAATGAGAGAAAAAAAATTAAATCTGTTGAGTATTTTTTGGTGCCCCAGCAGTTGAAGACCCCATCTGACTACTTAAAGGCATCTAATTTCTCCTGAAGTTTGACTACATCCTGGAGAACTCAGGGCTCACCAGAGTGGCATGTTTGGGCATCTGACTGCATGTTGAATTTCCCTTATTCTCACTCAAAAGAAGACTGCAAATGTTTCTTGCAGCCTTATTTTCAACAGCAGCAATTGAACAGGTTTTTTTTAAATTTTAGCAAAGTAAGACAGTTGGAAATGCTCACATTTCAGTGAGCATTGAGAAGTATTGATGAGAAGAGTTCTGAAATGAATTCAGATTGTACAGACTGCACCATGCCCTGTGTGCACACAGGGTTTAGAAACAGACGTTTTTAGAAGTAAGTATGGTGCTCGTGCCCCAGACTGTTTGTTGCACAATTTGTGCAATAGTTTCTCTGTTTACTTAAGATTAGGCCCTATCATCCCAGTCTCCAGGTTGTTTAACAGGGAAATGGTACCTTTGCACCTTTTTTTTTAAGGCTTTCTGCATGACGACTCAGGAGTGTTTGGGGCTGATGTTTTGGAGATGTCCCTCTCACCATCCTTGTCTCTTCCATAGCCCTGTGTTGTACTGAGCCATTTTCCTAAGTGATGCACTGTGGGAATTTGAGAAAATACCGTCAGCATGCAGTCTGAAAACTTGCTAATTTCACTCACTGGAGGTGAAACAATTCCTTCCCTAAGACAAATAGAGTTATGCTTTTGGGTCAAAACCACACTAAATGTGTGCCTTCTGGGGAATGTCCTTGACATCTGTTTTTAAACACGTGTTAATGAACAAACCAGTGCCTCCAAGTAGAGTCACGGCTGCCAGAAGAACATCTTAATCATTAACCACAAAATGTGCTATTCCCCTGCAGTTTAGAGAGCAGGGGTTTAGATGGAGATCTCGTTAAGGGCCGCCAGGAAACATCCCAGCTCCAGTGCCTGGGAGGGCAGTGAGCAGGGACCACTCACAGCGCATGGTGTATTATTGCTTACGTCGACTGAAGAGGTTCCCCCCAGTTACTGGTCTGTAACAAGCATAGGACTGAACTCTGATATACATACCAAGAGGACTTTAACTTTGGTCTCTTTACAACTTAGAAAGAGGTTTCTCCCCTGGATTCCTCTTATCATCCCATTTTAATCAAAAGCATCCAGACATTGCTGAGCTGTTCTCAGGTTCAGGTGGTTTTCAGATCTGCCATCTAGCATGCAGGAGGGAGGGTTCAGTCAACCCAAAAAAGAGCAACTAGGCTCACAAAAACTTACGAAGTTTTTAAGCAAGGCCTCCCCAAGCTAATTTGTTGGTGGGTTTTTTTTTGTTTCTGTGTTTGTTTGTTTTGGTTATGTATGCAAATGTTCCGATGGCCTTGTGTGAGTGCAGGAAAGCTGCACTGTGTGAAACAAGGGAAATGCAAGATGTGACCTTGGAAGGCAGAGTTTGCTTTGATTTTCTTAAGGCTGAGGACAAGGGAGCCAGTGAGAGTTGAAGGCACAGAAGTCACACTGGTGGTTTGCCCTGCAAGGACACTGCCCCAGAAACATGTTTGTCAGCCCAGCATCTTTATCAGCTGCCCCACAAACATTCTGACTCCAACTGAAGTCGGTCACGCTTGCTTCACAAACAGAATATTTGCTTTCAAATAGTGAAGCCAAAATCAGTTGTTGAAAAGGACATCGAGGTACTGAATGGCCTGGAAAGAGAGGGTTGGTCTCTTCTAATGTCTGTGTGTACACAGGACACATCAAACCAGCTCTGCAAACAAACTGGTGCCATCAGCTGAAAGGTCCCAGGGTTTCCAGCAGCAGGAGGGGGAAGCTGGCACCAAAAAAGAAAAGAGCAAAGTCTGAAGCCATAGCCAGGCACACAGGAGCTGAAGGAAGAACAGATTCAGGTTACTGGGCCAAAAACATTCTCGGTCTTTTATCATATGTTTACAGAGCTTGCGCAGTCTTTTCTCTACGCCTTAATGCAGCATCCAAATAACTTTGTCTTGGAAAGAGGAGACCGGGCTGAACAGCATTTCAGTAACTCATCAGTGCTTGCACTGTTGACAGAAATCTTGATGTAATAAAAATATGGGTGCATTGATGACAAGGGAAGTGATCAGTGTTCTGCTCTGTACTGGTAGCAGGTAACAGTTAAGCCAAGAAATCTGTAATTTAGCTAGGGCTTGAGGAAAAAGCCCTATTAAAATAACCTTTCCCCTTCTGAGCGACGTCCTCATCTTCTGTGGTGGGATTTGAAATCCTACACAAAGAGCAGTGGCCTTTACATCAACTGCCTGCTCCTGTTTTTTCAGGGAACCCCTCATTCTTCAGGGAGGATGCAGGGAAGACCAGTGAGTTCACTCCCAGTGACGTGAAAGCCACTGGGAACTGTAGGTGGAGCTTATGACCAAAGCTTCCCCTGGAGAAGGATCAGAGTCAGGATAGGCACTTATGTTGCAATTTCTGGGACAAAAACATGTAAATAAGATACTGACCCACTGAACTCCAGCTACAAAAAGAAGAACAAGAGGTTCCAAGTAGGAACACTGAGCTCCACTAGACCATGAGTCCTGCTCCCTCACGTCAGGTTCTGCTGAACACCACTTAAGAGCTATTGAAGTAGCTTCTTCAAGCATCATCATCTACTGCTGCTTCAGCTAGAAGCATGGAAGCATACCAAGATCCACCATCTCCAGGACCATCTCCAGGTTGACCCAGTGGAGATGGGCTTTTAAAACCAACAATTCCTGCATCTCCTGCCCAGTGCCTTTGCAATTTTACGTTTGTTGAGCCAAACACATCATTGTGTTACACTTCTCAGAGGTCAGCAAGCTTGTACTCACAGAACATCCAGTTTTGCCAGAGCACATGCAGTGATGCAATACCAGCAGCTTTCCAAAACAAAGCTCATTCAATGGATGCATGATGCCAGCCTTACACTATTCTACCACTGAAGCAATCCGTGACACACAAGTACTGGAGGTAAGATTAGTCTTTGAGCAAAATATTCTGTGAGAACAGAAAGTAATTACCATACAGATTTGGTCAGATCCCTGCCAAGATTTCTGACCCATTGCACTGTTCAGTGATGACTTAGACTTGACATGAAGAGTCCAAGACTTGAGAGAAGAACACAAAGTCTTGAAGGTAGTGTGAACCTGATTGTTATGCCAAAAGCAGGAGTGCAAAAATGTGTCTGATACATACTGGAACCCATACTGGAAGAGTCCAACTGAAGAAGCTCCATCCAGTGACTTAATTTACAGCTAAATTCTGAAAGACCAGGTCTCTCCCATAGGTGAAGATAAAAGTGAAACATTACCAGGAAGTCTGATATCTGAGATACAACTCTTTGCAACTATAAATATTTCAATGGGAGACTGTAATTTTGTTAGTTCTTTGGATGCTGTATTTTTACATCGAGCAGCAAGTGAAAGTAAGAAGCCTCATTTGGCAGTCTGAAGACAGTGAGGATACTGGCATCCCTTTCCTCAGGGCATTCCTGCCTGGAGGACCTTTGCTGGACATCCCCACTCCAGCATCCCAGGTTCATTTGAAGTCTCTCTCTTCTGCTGGCATCTCTTGTAAAGTGCCAAGCTCACTTCCAAGAAAGGAAAATAAATGAAGATAATAGGAAAAACTTCCATTTTACTTTAGGTTTCTCATGCTTTCAGACTGGAATGAAAAGACCTCAGAGAATTTGTGTCTTAAGCATTCATCCAAAATGTAATTCAATGTAAATGAATAGTTTGAATTATTTTATTTCTAAAGACAAACCAGTATTTTTCCAAACAACTCTAATGAGGGATTTGTGAAATAACCATTTGTTTTTGCAGCTGTAGCCTTCTAATTAGACTTTCATTCTAAGGTGAATTTTTAAACCCTTTCAGACCTCAGACATTACACACAATCCTCTATAATCTCTTCCTGAGGAAATTATTGTATTATTTCATGTTCTTTGTGTTGGGTAATTACAGCAGGCTTCTTTCCTCCTTTCCATTCCTTGTTCTCTTTATGTATATTTGCAATGGGTTCCTAGGGCCACAGCCTCTGCTGACCTCCAGTGTATTATGCTTCAATGAGATGCAGCAAGAAGAGAGGGATGTGGAGGGATTATTCAGCATGGAAGACCTGGGCTTTTTACACAGAAACTGCAATGCCCTTTCCCTTCGATACACAAGACAAACACAGCATAGCAGCTGCCTCACAGGCTGTAGGAGGAAGTGCAACGGCAGGGAGAAAAAGCACACGCCGAGAGGAAACTCTGAGAGTTTCCAGATGGCAAACACCAGAGCAGAGGTCAGCAAATGTTTGAGATGGTTGCGGGTAGTGCTTTTCCTCTGCCTAGCCAAAGACTGAGTATCCTGCTGGGGAGGAGATCTCTATCTTGAGGGAGGACACAGGCAACTGGTAATGCTTCAACTCTGTCCAAGGCTGTGCCTTTTGGCTCTGCTGTATTTCTCACTTGGGGGGAGCTGGGAGCTTCTCATGGATGCCCTCACAGAATGTCAGAGCTCTTTAGACAGCAGTTGCCAGCCCTGACTTTAAAGGACCTTCAAATTTGTGGGCTTTGAAAATTAGGAAGGATGTCTGATTCCCAAGTAATATTTTATTTCCATAAGAAGGGAACAATGAATAAAAGTAACATTCCCTAGGACTGTCAGCAGAGGCAGCATCTGTAAGGCTTTCTGAGAAGATATTTAGTCCAGCATACTGGGCTGGAATTCAAGTGCTGTGTGCTGTTCCTGGCTCTGCCAGAGTCTGCCTGTGACCTGCAACAAACCCCCTCACCTCTGCTTGCTGTCCTGCCTTTTCTAGCACCATTCGTCAGACAAGCACTCCAGTGCCTACACCACATCTCAGACAGCTCTTGGTCAGGATGTTTTCTCCAAAGGCAGGACTCAGTGTATTCATGGAAGTCAGACCAGACTGCATTCAGACTTTATTGGCTAATCCCTGTTTAATGAGACTGGTAAGAAGTTGTGTATATATATACACACATGCACACAGAGAGCCTTGTTTGTGCATTATAATACAATAGCACTTAATGCTGAGGCAATAGGAGCTCTGCATACTTTGAAAATGAAAGCCATAAAAAGTGAATCTTGCATTAGGAAAAAAACAAGTAGCCTGTTTTTTAATGATCAGCTTTGTTGCCTGGGTACCAAGTACAGAAGCTCCTTTTTGCTTCTTGCCAGGAGCCTGTAAGAGTATGCTGTATTTTATTTCAGTCCAGAGCCATTATGGCCATTTATCCATCTCCACAGAAGTGCTCCATTTGCTGCTTCACATAGACCCAGGCTGGCATCAGAGACAATCCCCCCCGCCTGGTGAGGGAACTTGCCCAAGGCTGCCTCAAGGATCTTTCAAGTGAGGATTTGAATTCTCAAAAGCCTTATTGTCTTAGTAAGGCCCAGAAAACAGCAATACTTCACCTACCTGCTTTTCTGTAAGTCACTGAAGGAATGCAAGGCTGTGCTGCCCAGCAGCTGCTGGCTGTATCACAGTGGGATAGCTGAACTGGGGTGGAGAAACAGCAGCAGAGACTGCTGGACTTGTGATTTTACCAATGTGGAAAAGCTGTGATGACTTGCTTACACAGTCTGCAGACAAGACTGGTGTGTTGAGGCACCAGCAGATTCAGTGTGATTTAACTCATCAGCATCACTCATCAGCTGAACTCATGAGCTCATGAGCTGAACGTCAGGAACCCACAGCACTGCACTTGGAAAGCAGAATACATAAACTTCAGAGGTGCTGGCACTTGTGCTAAGGACAGTCACCTTTTAAATTCCGGGAATCAATTTGCTTTCTCATTTTCTATTGCAAATCAGATGATTCATTCTTCAGTTCCCCATCCTAGAGACTCTTGCAGAATTAAGCCAGGTTCCTGCCTTACCATCAACACATCTAATAATATTGCAGGACGTATTAGGTCCCTGGACAGCAAAGTTACAAGACTCAGTGCCCTTGAGAGGCTTCCACAGCCATAATCACTGAGAAGAAATAATTACATCTACCTGGAGGAGTGAAACTCAGCTGATTCCATTTAAGCTGCAGTGCAAATCCATCCAAATTAATATGGAGGAAAAAGATTAATTCTTATTGATAGTAAATTTTCAGACTCACAATGAAAGGGAGTTGATTTGCAAAGTAATGGTTCCAGGTTTTTCAGAACATTTATCACTCCTTCAAGCTGCTTTAAAGAAAAATGCCAAACAACCCCAGTGAAGTTTTCCCAGAAGTATGTTCAGTGCTGGGGAACTGGAATTTTCCCAAGTAAATTCTGACGATTAAGTGAAGAAGCCTAGCAGTGAAAATACAGCAGTTCTCAAACAATAACAGATCAAAATACTGGAAAATCTCAGCTTCTTCCCAATACAGCAAATACTTTTGCACGTGGTGGAAAGACCCAGAGTCACAAAGAGCAAAAGCTGCTGTTGCTTTTTGCCACTGTTTCTCCTTACAGAGTGTGTTCTCTAAAGAAAGGGCTGGAAATAAACTTCTGCCCTAATTAATTCTGTAGAGAACAGCAACTCCAAAAATAGCATCATTCGATTTAGTAGCATCACCACAATCAAAGATGTTTAATTTACTCATCGGTTGTATCCAATTCAGCCCAGAAACACCTATTTTTCCAGTTAAACAGAAGGCCCTAAGACTCTGCAGGGAAAATCCTTAATGAGCTGTAGTGGGGCACTTTGAGCATTTGTATTCTTTGTCTTACAATAAATGGTTGTAGGAGTGATGGGGATTTACACTAAACTGTGCCAATTACCCACTGAATCACCTCAAAGTGGTGGCTGAGATGAGCTATCTGGCTAGACAAGCACTAGCTTCCTTTAAAAGTAGGAAGTTTTGTTCTTTTGACTCTTATACCAGAAATCACATTTTCACCAGTTAATAGCAGGTCCAGAGACAAGAATTGGAAGTGGAAATAAAAGTGGAAATAAGACCCAGCAATTTCTAGAAAGAGCTCAAGCACAAATTTCTACAAATCAACTGAAAGGAGGATCAATCAGTAGTTTTTAAACTGCCTTTCTGAAAAGCAAATCAGCTTGACCATAATAATTTTGAAGCTAAAAGAATTAAGAAATACTTAACTGCCTTTATACTAAATCTTATGAAGTGCCAACACATTGAAATAGCTGCTTTATCAGCCTGTAAGTCAGCTTTAACATTCAGTGACTATGCCTAAGAGGTGGTTTTACTCCAGTTCCTTTGTCTACTCAAGTTCTCCAAGAAAACAGAAGGAACTTGCCACCAGCAGCAAAACTAAAAAAAAAAAAAAAACCAAACTAGGAAGTGACTAAGCATTGGTCTCTGTTCATGAGTGTTGGCTTACTTGTGTCCCCACTAAATGTACCACACAATACTTGGGGGAATCTTATCCTTTTTAAAACCATTTTACATTACAAAAGGCATAAACTGGAGCACAATTTGCTTTCTTCTAGGGTCTTTCCTTACCCTCACCCTAAGAGATCACAGTAGTAATGCTGGTGTACAACTGCAGTTCTGGGACTTGCCCAAAGCATCTGACTAGGAACTTGAGTTTCCTCTCAGAGTTTAAGAGTCACCTCAACTTTCTGGAAGGGCATTACTCTCCAATGACACCTTTTATTAAAGTTAGCACTACTGTGCCTGAGTCTTCTTCCCTGTTTGGTTCTGAGAAACATGAACTGAAGTGATGACTCAGGCTCCATAGCTGGTTTCTCAAGAACTTGGAACGCTTTCAAGAATCCAGACACCTATTACCTATCCATAATATTTTCAACTATCTGCAAAGCCTCATTCTGAACTGTTTGTTCCCACCCCTTTCAATACACTGCCATTTCCAGTGGGTTTACTGGGTGCAGCAGTACTGTAAATGAAGCCTTGAGCAGCACCGAGAAAGTACGTGGCTGTTCATACTGGCACACCAGATTCAGTATTTGTAGTAAAATTCAATGCGTGCTGGTATCTTTTACCTTCACTCTGAGGGTAGTCAACAGGGAGATACAGTAAAGTGCTTAAACTAAAACTTTTCTGACCTCTAAATCTACAGACGTATAAACTGATGTTCAATCTGCTTTTCAACGCTTGCTTTAAACACCTTCCTTTCTATAAGAATTCAATTATTCAATAAATACTGAAGACACATTTAAGTAGAAGATATATCCCAGGGCACTGAGCCTGTATCTCAGCCTGCCTTCGCAAGGAAGTATATCCGACATAGATTAAAGCCAGAAACCGCATCTATTTTATCCTGCAGTTGTTAGAGACTCAAGGATATCAACAACAATGTTTTTAAGTGCTTTATATTTATTATAAAGTATTAATAAGTGAATGTATGGAAAATGATTCTCTGTACAAGAGAGTAACATGACAGCTTTTACAAGTTCTGCTATACAGTACATGAAATGCACATTTTTTCAGCCGCTTTGAACAGTATTTGCTATACAAGTCAAAAAGGGTAAACTTAGAAGTTTGTTTATAATACAGTGTGTTAGAAAGCACAAACAGGTAACATTCAAAATAAACAAGCTCCCAAAAATCGAAAGAAATCTTTAGATGGCATGTACACAGATTATACTCAAGTTTCAATATACATGTTATTGTTCCCCACAAGATGCTCCACTTCACTGGATTCCTGGAACATGATGAGAATTGAAGGTGCAAGAAAAGCACCTCTCAAGCCACATAAGAACTGGATGGGCAGAACAGCAATTTCCTGAAGTGTTCTCCACAGTCTTTGGCTCTACTATTTATTACAGCCATATACTGTGGCAATGCAAGAAGAGAGATGGGCCTTAATTACCAGTACTGTCAATGCCAATCCAGTTATCCGGGGAGCTGCTAGAGCAATTCAAGGCACTCTTCCCAGTGCTGCCAGCCCACAGAAGCCCCTGTGCAGGACACAGCATTTTAAGGAACAACCAGGCTGGGCTAAAGCATGTTCTTGAACAACATGGAACAAACAGTTCAAAACAAACTCCTTCAGAATGGCCAAAGCTCATTTGTACTTCACTTCCCAGGCACACCAGCCTAAGAGAAACATTCATGTATGTGTCACTAACACTTTAAAGCACACTGCTTCAATGTGTTTAGTTGCTTCTGGTTAAAGTGGTGTAAGGTATCAGCAGCTTTGAAGATAGTGTTCTTGGGGCATGGTGAACCTAAACTCACAGTAAGTTTTTAAGCCTACTTCACAGTTCAGCAGTTATCTCCTTTGCTTTTCCTTCTCCTTAAGAGGCAGTGTCTATACTGAATCAGTTTTTACAACTGTTCTGCTTACAACACAAACCAGAATGCCAACACCCCCCAAAACTGTACTCACAGCAAGTTTGCTCTGATGCATGTGGTATTGACACGTAATTGTAAGCTTCTCCCATAATATAAAATAGCTTCTAGATTGAAAAGATTTAAAGATATTGCATGGTTGTATTTTACTTTTGCCTCCCAATCTCATTCCAACTATTTATGGAACTGTAAACAAGTCATTTTTATAGTCCTCAGTACTGTACACCTGCATTCCCAGGAACTGGAATTCAGTGACACCTTCATTAGAGATACAGTAGCCTAAGCACAGTGAAAGTTCTGTCCAGCCGCCCTCCTCTTCATACAGTAACCAACAGGCCACTCCTCCCACATTCACACCTTCAGCTTCCTCTTCTGATCAAAGTAGGCATCAAATCTGGATAATGCATATTCCTGGAGAAATAAAGCACATTCAGTACTCAATACAGTAAATAGCTATTTTCTTTTTTGGGACGGGGAAACATAATGAAGGTATTAACTGTTACTTTCCTAATCCATCATCTCAATGCACTAATTAGCTCTATTCAGAAGGATAATCTCTTCAGAGGTGTTCTGGCCTCTAAAAATTTCCTCCAGTTTTATTTCAAGACTAACACAATTAGCTGCTAACACAATTTCTGCCAAAATGGCAGAAAAAGCAGGTACTAAAAAGGCCAGGACTTCACTGAAAAGGCTGGCTCCTGCAACACTTCCTGCAAGATATTCCATGTACCTGCCAGTCCTATCACTTTACAGTACACTGAGCACAGCCCCAGAGCCAGACTGATCAGTTTCTCAGGTACAAGCAGCTAGCTGGCACAGATATTGCGGCACACTGAACTTCACCATGGGACATGTGCACTTTGAGTACTCAGTTCAAAACTGTCACTGCATGTTGGCCTCTCTCTCTTGCCTGGCATGTCTTACTGCAGAATAATGCTGCATTGCAAGGCCTGACACAAGGCTATATACAATCCCTACATAACAATGAGAACAATTTCTGAAGTTTTTACAATTTCAGATGTTCTTTACATTCTTAAGGAAAGAGCACAAACTAGTAACAAATGGATTTTTAAAAGCTTCACTCCAGTTAGAAGATATTAGTTTTTGTGAGAGGCCATTCCATTGCCTTTTCAATAATATACCATAGGTTGTTTAGATTACTAATTTTCAGTTGTGTAATACTACAATTAAAAAACTTACCAGGTACCCAAACTCAATGGATGAGATCTTTGCTTGTATAATAGACCAGAGACCCCAGAAGAAGTGTGATGCCAGGGCAAACCTGAAATTACAAGGCTATGTTATTGAAATAAATAGCCAGCTAAGTCACAACACCTTATTTCAATGTGCTCTTAGAACAGTATTCCCTCCTTTGGGGATGTCCACACCTTTTCTTCAACTATATTATAAAGAGAATTCCATTAGCTTCCCCAAGAAGTAGTATTCTGTTTACTCCATTATTAGTGTATATCATATCTAGTGTTACAGCAGACAGATTGTTCTTTACCACATATAAATAGCTTTCAATCCCTCTTAGCTCAAATTCTTCCACCCAGTGAGATATATACAAGTGTAGGTACCACAGTGGAAGTCTGAAGATACAGTTGTACAAGACAAGTTACCTGTTAACTTCTACCAACACCACTTCTTCTAGTTTGGACTTCTCTTCATTGCTCAGATTTTCAAAGCCTTCATGGAATACAGACAGGTAACTGGAGACAAAATGAAGCTGGAAGGCAAGTAAACAACAGAGTTACAACTTTTCATCTCAAGATATAATTACTTCTTTCAGACCTTCTAATAAGACAATTTTTTTTCAAACATCAACAGTGTTCGAGTTAGCTTTAATGGTCCTCTTAACAATTGCTTGAAAGTCTGGTTTAAGAAAAGCCGTAATATTAAGACAGGCAGCATATAGCTACTGCCAACTAATTTCACAGTTGCAATATACAACTACTGGACTTTTTGTGGTGGCTGGCTACACAGCACATAGTAAATACTCTATCCTGAATAGCTATTAAGTTACTATGATTTTTAAAGCAAAGGTAGTCAGGATTAGAGGAAGTATTACACTCAAGGGAGTCATGGAGGAAAGACCACGGGTAAGTCAAAAAGAGAATTGAAAGAGTTAAGATGTGAAGACTGTGGACGTTGGCATTTAATTATGTATTTTGTGTCTACCTGTTGATTCTTTGAAGGATATTTAAGAACACTGGCTTTGAAGAATGGGTACTTCTCATATGAGTAATCATACATCCATTCACAGAAGTGATTTCCAATGTCAAATCCCCTGAAAAAGAAATTTGCAAATTAGCAATCTGGGTTTTTTTAAAGCAAACTCAAAAGTCAAGTTTAAAAGCACTGGGCTACTCAGAACTTACTGCAATTTTGCTGGAGGTAGAGAATTGATCACCAGAAGACAACTTTTTTGCAAGTTATTAAAAATAATTAGTAAAGGGGGCAGTTAAGAATGAAAATTAACAGCTACATGAAAATACAAGACTTTGCTACTGAAATTTTGCTTTACACCAATGGAGAAAGTAAAAATACTTGAGTATGCACTACATCTCAGCATTAAGTCAGACATCTCTAATACTGGCATTACCACAGGCAAAGAGATCATATTCAAAGTTATCAACATACTCTACTTTTACATTATTGGAATTCAGTGTTTCATTATGTTCCAGCTATGATAATGTTTAATCCCAGTGACTATACACACTTAGATCATCCTTAAAATTAGTTAGCTAGATGGCTGAGGGAAGAACAAAAAGCATATTCCGTAACCATGTAGTGAAAAAACTTGTATTCTCATGTGTATGGATGAAAAAAAGCCATTAGAAAGGACAGAAGGAAAAAACACAAAAGCAAAGCTGCCCTATGTACATATGCATACAAAATATATTTTTCCTCAGCTTCCCACTAGAAAGAAATTTTGACATAAAAACAAGAAGCCATTTGTACATAAACAAGCCCTCTAGTCTGAACAACCAAAGAGCCCAAATAACTTTGATCTCTGCTGTATGGCTAAATTCAACAGCATCAGAATCAGAGCTGTTTTGATTAGTTATATTTCGTAACCACCACTAACAGACCAGAACACAATTCACTAGAACAGACAATCAGTAGTGCAGCACTTGGCCTCCCTGTAGCAAGCAGAAAGAAAGAACACTTCCACACTGAAGAGAAAATAAAATGCTTACCGGTAATTATAGCTGCTGTATTCAAAGTCAATGAGCATCAGCTTTTGGTTTTCTGAACTCTCTCTGCCTTCCAGAAGTAAGATATTACCTGAAAATTAAGATAATACTGCATATTTAATAATGCAGGAAAATTAGAGAAAAGCAATACTCCAGGAACATTGTTCAGCTAATCCCAGTTATCCCTTATATCTGCATGGGAGAATTAGAGGTGTGCTGGTTTTGGCATGGGTAGTTAACTTTCTTTACAGTAGCTGGCACAGGGCGATGTTTGGATTTGTGGTGTTGATAACACAGGAATGTTTTTGTTACTGCTGAGTGCTTCTGCAGAGTCAAGGTCTTTTGTGCTTCACACCCCACCCCAAAAGGGGGCTGGGGGTGCAGAAGGAGCTGTGATGGAACACAGCTGGATCAGCTGACTCCAGCTGACCAAAGGAACATCCCACACTGTATGATGTCATGCTCCATATATAGAGTTGGGAGGAAGAAAGAAGAGGGGATGTTTGGAGTGATGGCATTTGTCTTCAAGTCACTCTTGTGTGTGATGGAGCCCTAATCTGCTGGAGACAGCTGAACACCTGCCTGCTTGTGGGTAGCAGTGAATTAATTTCTTCCTTTACTTTGCTTGTGTGAGAAGCTTTTGCTTTCCCTATTAAACTACCTTTATCTCAGCCCATGAGTTCTCCCTTTTATCCGTCCAATTCTCTTCCCAGTCTTGTGGGGACAATTGAGTGAATGGCTCTGTGGGGCTGAGTTGCCAGCTGGGTTTAGTTAAACCATGACAACAGGAAAAGCCAAGTTGCACTGGCTGTTCACCAGCTCTCTGCAAGTTGAGATATATGATAAACCTTGTAAAGCTGAAGGCAAGAAAGTTTTCCTCTGTATAGCGAGAGGCAGATTTGTTCTCCCAAGGGTCCTGTTTCCCCGGTTTAGCTTGCAGCTGGCTCAGGTGGCACTGTCAGCCTCAGCAGTTCCTGCTGCATTGTTTCTTTCCCCAGCTTGAGATCTATACATTTCACAGCATCTCTCATATCTGCATAGGACAATCACTGATCATACAACACTTGGTCCAGAAATTGCTTTTCAGCAGCCTGAAAGCCACAGTGTCTGATCAGTCTGCTGTTCTAATATATGGCACAACTGTACCAATACAGAAAACTTAGGCAATTACTTATCTTTCAACTCACATAGTCACTGTAATTCACCTAAAAGACATTAACTCTGCCTCTGTCAAGTACCAGTTAGTAAATAAATGTAGAGCAATGTCAAGTTCTGCAATAGTGTGACCCCTGATTCCCAGAGAGCACTGAAAAAAGGTGGATAAGGTTTTCCTTATGTTTCTTACCAGTACAAGTTAAAAACTGCCTATTCAAATCACTCTACTCTCCATTTTCACCACTCACTGCTCTCTTCCAGCATCTTTCTTTTAAAATTACTTCGGCATATCCTACCCTGATCATGTATATTGCAGCAAACAAAGGTATGGTCTAAACAGAAGACACATAAGGCTCCCATTATCAACTGACCTGTACTAACAGAGCATGAGTACATTCTTGGCTTAACCCAGTTATGACACCAAAGTTCTCTGAAAAAGCCTGAAGGGTTGTAGAAGCCAATAATTTGCTTTGGTACTGTAGCACAACAGAGTGCACAGGCTGCTGCTTCAGGGCAGTATCTTCACAACGTGGCTACCTGTCAGAGCAAACAAGTAACCAGAAAAAGCTCAACAGTACATCACTGAATAATACTGAAATATAAGCAGCTTACCTTCTTGACAATCATTGTGGCAAAATACAACTGGTGAAGAAGTAGCTTCAAGCATAGCCCTAGAAAAAAGCAAAAGATCATCTTTTAAGTAACACATCACTAAGTTCAGTTCCACTTCCAGGTACTTTTGTTTTAAGAATTTGAAACACTATTCCTTCTCAGCAAGACCCTATTTTCTCAATTAGGAGCAAAGCATCAGCACAATGAAGTTTGACTTCACTAATCAGTAAGTCAGATCAGCAACTTCATCGTAGAATTTTGTATTTGTATGAGACTCAGGTCAGTCACAGAACCAAAAACAATCTCCAGCTTGCAAAGTAAAATGAATATAAAGTGTTAAACTGTATGACATGTCTGAACAAGTAACAAAAATCCATCCAGAAACTGTGCAGATTAGAAGATAGTGGTGGACAAAATAAGCCTACCTTAGATTTCTCATTTCCTGGGGGAGATTGTAACTGAGAAGTTTGTTCAGTTTTCTGGTTTGGGATTCTCTGGTAAATTTAATTCTCAGCACTTGATTTAGATACCTGTTTAAAAAAAAAAAAGACAATAATACAGGATTTGTAACGAGTACATTATTCTTCCCACACTATGATAGCATTTAAACTAACATCAAGGAAGTTGGAAAGAGCTACTGAAGAAAACATTCCTGTTCTTCAAGGTAACCAAAGTCCTTCATATGATAGTTTCTGGATACAGTGAAAGCTTGTGTTCTCGGGTATTCAGGAAGAATGATCTACTTATCAAAATTACAACATGTCACCTTTTGCCCCCCATAAAGTATTGCATAACTTACTTTTCCATTGTTCCAAAAAGCCACTTAGGTTCCTTATTAAATGGCATTTTCATGCCATGAAATCTAGCCATCTTCTCAGCTATTTCAGCAGATATGTCAGGTAAGCTTAGTTCTTCAGTGCTTAGTTTCCTGCTCTGTAATAAAATACAGTATTCTTAAAATACAGTTAATTGACTAATTACAGAAATGTGATTAATTACAAACACTAGCATTAGGCTCTATGCAGTATAGTGTGAAATACTAGCATAGTACTCAATACCCTTTTTGCTCACAGATGAACTTACCAAGTTACTGCCTTTGGAAAAGCTGTTAGCCAGACCTACTTACAACTTAATCAATTCACTTCTAGATTCAAGACCTGGGGAGTATCACATCTCACACTAAGAATATCTTCAAAGCAGATCGAGTATAAATATTTAAGAACATCAAAAGCATCTGCTCTTGTTGCTGTTAAAGGGAACTGTTACTCCACAGCTTCCCATGCTATGTTTGGTATCTAACAGGCTTTTTATCTTCATTTATTAGCCTCTGCTAGAGCTGAAGAGTTTTTTAGATATCTCTCCCTGGCAAGAGCTACAATGGGGCTCTCCAACACACACTGTAACTGTATCAAATTACAGCCAGCAAGTACTGCAGGCAGCCAAGTATTCCATTCCCACATCCCTACTTTCCAGGGCAGTCCAGAGACCTTGTCATGATCAATAAAAACAGCTTCCAGCAGCCCACTAACCCATTATGACCAGGACTTACGGGAATGAATTCCTCCAGTCGCCCTTGTGGGAAGATTCCATACAGCTTTGGGCCAAGAGCTCTCTCTGCAAGAATGGCAAACATAACACTCTCCAGAACCATGGCTTCTGCCCCCTACCAAAAAAAATTAAAGCATTAGTTGGTGCTTGCACAGAAATTAACTTTAGCCAAACTGTTACCACGTGAGAAATTTTAGGGCTAGCTTTGAAAATACTCAACATTTTACTAACCAAAGTTTCTTGACCAGTAACTTTTAGTCATCATGGGAGCCATACAAATATTTTGCTTTCAAGTTTGAAGCTGGGGAGGAAAGTCTGTATTACTTAACAGGTACTGTTGGTGGGCCAGGTCAAAGGAAAGCTGCAAAAACCAAAACACCCTCTCCTCTCCAACCTGTAGGAACTCTGGAAATTCATTTCCGGGAGGAGTTAATCCCAATGAAACACAACACAGGAACTACAAATATTATCCTGTATCAGCCATTTTAACACTATTCAGAACACTGCTTCTCAAAAGGGCATTTTAACTACACAAGTGAATGAAGTGAACAACTGAATAAAACAATTTTTCATTTAGAAGAATGACTTAGGATTTCCTTCCATTAAGCACTTTTTAAGTATTCAATTTTCTTTTTTAAGTGAGGAACTAATTTAAGATCCTGCTGAGGAACATGTGTATGTGACTAAATGATCTTCCCTTTCTACCACCAAAGATACTTCCAGTTTCAATAACTTTTCTCTAAGGTTTTCTTACATCAATAAACTTGGTTTATAACAATGACAAGCAGACGTCCTTTTAATATGAATGTTTAAAAATTAATAGAAATATGAAATATTTAGTCTCAAAAACACAGTTAAAAATCACTGAAGTGTAGCTTTCTGGATGGGTACGATTACCTGTAAGTAAACATAGAGGTCACATTATAAATCTCAACTTCTAGCAATTATGTTAGCCAGAATCCAGCTCTACTCAAATCCTAAAGATCTGCCAAGACTGTCTAATTTTGAGTAGCTCATCTCAAAGTCAGACCCATAACATGTAAAAGCATAAGAATAAAGAGCACAAAATTAAGGAAGCTCTCAGGTATTTCTGACTACAGATCCTTTTGTATTATTGCAGTCAACACAGTATCACACAATATATAACTCTATACAAGTTCCACTCTTGAGTACACTCCAGGCAGTACTGTTGACAAATTACTTTTATTATTGGCCCACACCTTATTATTCTGAGATTTCCAAGAAATTCTAGCATTTCATATTGAAGCACACTAAAGATTCACACAGCTGTGTTCTGAAGCACTGAGACTTTATGACAATTTGCATATGAATGTAATGCATCTATGTTCTCCACCATTTTTTCATCTCAGTTCCTCAAAGCACCAAATGCTTTATCCACTAACACACCAAAAATATTTTTAACCATTTCACATGCCCTCACCATCACAGGTCTGAACTTCTGTATTCAGTTCTGAAACCTAATGCCAAGCACCAAAAAGCAAATTATTTACAAGCTACTGAATGTCCACTTTATTTTTAACCAATACTGACTTTGACTGCACCTGGTACAACACCAGGGTGTTTTAAGTCTGTTCCCATTAAGATGTCAGTTCCTTGTTTTCAAATCTCAGTGAAAAAACAACTCACTATTCTTGGATAACAGCAAGTACAAAAAACCCCCCATTATTCATTAAGACATCTCTTCATGCATCAGAAGTGATAAGCACCAGAAGAACTTCCTCTTCTGAAACAGAATGGTCACTTGAGCACAAGTCCAATGAGAGCTCTGGAACAATACCATCTATGTAATCTCAGGCACAAAGGGTTCTCCTTCATAATACCCGAGGGACCTTTCACCAATCTCCACTCCATACACTACTGTTAAACACAGGACAGGTGTGGAAATAAACTACTAAAGAGCATTTAAAAATTCTACAGCATACTTCAAATGGATACTGAACAAATCTAGGTATCTGACTCTTCAGATTAATGTTCACCTGAAAACTTTAAAGGATCAAGCATTGTAACCAAGGAAATTATGTACCTCAGTGCCTTTAAACACTTTGCAATACACTTATGCTGCCAAGACAACCACCTGTTATTTTAAGATCTAAAGCTCTCAATTTTCACCAATTTCAGAGATGCATCCGTAAGCACACGTATTTGAATTTCTGGAGAAGACTGGACCGCTCATGTTTTTAAATGAATACTTAAGAGATTAATCTTTTATTTCAAACCTAATAATTATACACTTTTTTTAAAAGACTTTCTCAGGATGCAACTCCCATACAGGCAGGGAGAGATCAAAAGCCTTTCTACACTTCAGCTGGAAGTGAAGCTTCTGCTACTTTCCTGCCTTAACAAAAAGTTCACTATAAAATACACAAAGTAGTCATATTCTAAGGAAAATTACTGCAAATTATAACAAAACCAAAGTAAAACATAAATAGTTCCTGTTAAAAGGCCTTATGAGCTGACAGAAGATTACTCAAGGTCTAGACATTTGTCACACACCAGGCAGCTCAGAAGCTACAATGCTTTTGCTAGTGAACCCAGAGGATTTTACTCTTTCTAAACGATATCTCCTCTAATAACATAAACACAAGAAAATTAACAAATCCATCCTGACAGTAATTCTTGAGTACACTGATTCAACAGTGAAGTTTCAGCACTATGAGATTAACCACAGAAAACAACAACCTATTAGCAAAGAAACACTATTTTCAGGCAGCAAATACCACAAATGAAGTTCTGAAGTTCAAAACCTTGTTTCTTCTACTGCAAAACTTCTATGAGCTTCTGGCACTAGCGTGGGGCTTGTTTGGACTTTTGCTTTCTTTTATAACTTTAACTTTTTATTTTACAGGATTGTGGTAGGGGAGAAATCAAGCCATCTCCATTTTTCATCTTTGAAGAAAACTGAGGTATCAAACCAGTACATTTTTCTGTTCAATCTTGGTTCAACTGATTGAAGCTGTTCCAGTAAGCTAAACAAAGTTCAACAAAACTTCAAAAGCAGTCAGTCAACAACAAAAAATTTAAAACCAGTTTCAACTCACTAGGGGAAAAAAACCCCAAAACTAAACAAGTGCTTGAAAATGTTTCAGATGGCATTCCCAGAGGGCAAAAAATACAAGGGCAGAAAAGCAGCACCTATCAATTGAGTAAAATGCACTTTTCCCTAGTCACTGCCAAAATCATTACAGAGCTGAAAACAGAGTACATAACAACCAAAGCATCTGGCTAGCATGCTGCAATGTTATCCCTTACTGAAAAAAATACTGCCAGGGTAGAAATCTAAATTACCAAATACTATTCACATGACTTTATGAAAAGTTACAATCAGCTAAACATTATGCTGCTGGAGAAGAACTTAAGAGTTTGCAGAGCAGAGATGATCCAAGCACAATGCTAATCAGGAACACTTCATGTTCAAGAGCAAGTTCTCTCCACCTCCATATACTTTCCTCAGAGGAGTTCATCAACGTATTAAAAAATTAGGGATTAGGTACAGCAGAGAACTGATGTTCATGATGTTCTACTTAAGAAGAAAAAGTCTAATAGTAGAAATGACACTACTGACACCAATATTCAAAATGGTAAGAAACCATTTAGGGTAGAACTGGGGGTGGTTTCTTCATGATCTGGGATGCTTAAATCTTTCCAAACTATGTCCAGACACTCACGTTATAATGTTGCTTCTGTGAGCAAATAAATTTCTTTTCTTCATTTTTCTTTACATTTTCTAGACACAGCCCAGGTGGAGTAACTACTGGTTTAAAACAAGCAGGATCACCACATTTCCCTATAATCTATAAAATTCTGTGAAATAAGCAAATTTAATTACTCACTTGCAAGTCATTTTCCTTCTGAGACTGTACAGACTCTCCCTTATTACAGGACCTCTATGAATGAGAAAAAGCAAACACAATGAGAAGATGAAATTTAAAGTTATTAACCTGCAACCACCAGAACAAAGGGAGTAGAAGTACCAGCTACAATTAACTAGAAGTCTCAACACTGTCTTGGATCTGTGACAGCTACAGCACTAGTATCCATCTGACCTCTGACCACCACACTTTCAACAATTCCAAAATCTTTCAAAAGGATGTGCCACTGAGACCAAGCCACTCATATAAATACCTTATTTTCACACATATTTTTATTGTTTCCCCTTCTTTCAAAACAAGATTTCAATGCACCATAAGCTCAGAGGAGCGTTTTTAATTAAGAGAAAATTAAGTCCCTCTGCATGACATCTGGGATAAGATTCTTCCAGCCAAAGCACTTGAAACACATTACAGAGATTACGTAAAAGCCTTAGAAGGACTATTGGAAGAGGCATATTAAGAAGGTTGCAAAGCACTTTTTCTTATTAACTTATTTTCCAAATTTCTTGTGGCTAGAATTTCCTTTTTTAGAACATGCTGTCTAGGCTATATATCCAATGTACCACCAGCTGTGCAAATCCAAGATTTTTCTTTGGATTAATTGCCCATGTAAGCTAAAGGTGTCTCAGTAAGAGCTACAGTATACTAGCAAAACTTTAACAAGTTCCATGCATAATGTATTGTGCTAGGGTTGTTAACAGCCATTATAAAGCAGTTTCAGAATATTAAACCATACCCTCAGCAACTGAACCCTCAATGGCACATGCTTTTAATAGAGCTGCACATTTAAAATTGAAGATATATTAAAAACCTTGTCCTTTAAAGGGCTTGAAGGTAAGGAGAAGAGAAAGCAAATATCTGCTTAGAATTAGTGACAGTTTGTGGCTGCTATTTATGTTGCAATTCCACCATTGACTGTTTAAACCAGACTAGCTTTAGAGGCCCATAAAGGCAGCCTGCATCTCCACCTTCTGAACACAAACATTGCATTCACAGAACCATGTGCATACCTTTCTGTTCCAAAGCTCTAACATGTCCAAAACAAGGGTGGAAATATGAACTTAATGGAATACAGTTAAGCAACACCAGCTGCCTTAAGTACAGTACAACAAGCTAATGATTTATACAAGCTATGCAGTTACAGTATTTCAGAAGCTATAGAAGAAGGATAGTTAACATCAATCGATGGTCTTTCAGCAAGTACTTCCCATAACACTATTATATAAGTTTTAAACAAGACAATATGGAAACTACTACTACTTTATATTACTTTCAAGGAAACTATGAAGTCCAAACATATTTGCTACAGCTAAATGTGTAGCTACTCAATAGCATGAAAATCATTTACAGAGGGCTTCTCTGAACAAGCATGTTCTACATCAATACCACTCTCAGGTTTTTCTTGAACAGTCAGAAAGTTACTCACCATTCAGGAGTCTTTCCTGATAAATGGTGGTCTCAGAATGGTTCAGTTCAATGAGAAGGTAAGCACATTAGACTTTTCCCTAGAACCTGAACTGGCATCTGCTTTCCAGAAGTCATACTGTATAAAGGGCTAGCCAGTTCCAAGAGTCCACCTCAAATTAGTGTTGGAGATAGCCTGATGGCATCTACTGTGCCATTAGAAAGAGACAGTTAGGGTTTTACTGCAGAGTCATCACAAGAGGAGACTTCTGCAGCACCCCTTCCTCTTTTCTGTTCCCTCAGCATGAAACATTAGTTTCCAGAAGGAAACAAATACAAATACGTACATAACTTGCAAATATGAATGGGAGCTTGGAGAGGATCAGTCTTCACAAGTGGCCATGTACTCAGCCTAGGATTAGGAAATTCTTCACTGTACATGGCCAACGAGAGCAAAGTAAGCAGGATGCAATATTATGTACCAGATGTTTAAAAGTTTAACAGAATTAAATAGTAGAATTTGATTGTTTCCTGATTGAACAATCACCTATGAGAACAGTGGTTCAAAACTAAGCATATCATACAGTGATTTGATCAACCTATTTATCTCACTTATTCTTGGCTAAATCAATCAACTTGAGTTTTTCCATAACTCTTAATAGCCCACTCTAACTAATGTCCCATTCCGGGGCTATTTACTTCAACAGAAATGAAGAGATTTTAGTTACCTGAAAAACAGAAGGACTGAGTAACTGCTAGAGCTTTTTAATTGCTCTCTCTTCATGGAAACTAGCTAGAAATGAACTTGTGTTCTACAACTTCAAGATTTCTTTAAATATTTGTTTAGCGCTTCTTTTATTGTGGTAAGATTTATTCTCAAAGCCCTGAGAAAGTTAACTCCAGTTTTAGTAAGACAGGATAACTATATTCAACAGAAGTTGTTTAGAGACTAGTTTGTAATCATGTAAATTGATTTTATTGCAGGATATAAGCTAGAATTCCTACAATTGGAAACAGTGCACACTGATCTGTGATCAGATGAGAAGACAAGTGTTTTTACATCTGGCAATTTAATACAGAAAATTGAGTTCAACATTTTCTTCCTAATGCCCCCAATTTATTTCTCTTGTAACTGAAAGATGAAGTCTCTTATCAAAAAACCAAAATGATGCTTGGCCAGAGAATTCTGTACAGAGAAGGAACTTTTATCTCTTTTTTTCCCCTAAATAACTTTAAGCCCTCCTCAAAAATTTAAATGTAATATTATAACTCAATTTTTCTGAGCTTACTCAGCTTTAGTTTTCAATATTTCAAAATAGTGCAATACTTTGAATTAGATAAATCCCTAGGAATTCAAATCTCAAGAAATCACATTACAAGGAACTGCCTCAGAGGTTAAAGGTGACCTGCACAGGGGAAACTTTTCTAGAAGCCATTGGAAGACATCCATTTGAACTTCAGTGTATGGAAGAAAACCAGCTTTAGATTCAGCAATAACTATTTCTGCTTGTAATGATCTGCCATGGATCACTTATTCCCATCAGACCTGAAGGAACTGATACTAATTTGTTGGAGTTTTAAAAATCTAGCACATGAAGAATTCCCAATTCAAGCTCTAAAAAAGCCACATCTGCAGTCCTCTACATTTCAAGTTACCATTCTGTTATGAGGGAGCAGAGAAAAGGAAGGAACAGTTTTTTGATATTCTGTTATTGCTGTAAACATTCAGATGCACAGACAGTAGCTGGTGCTACTTAAGGCTTACTTTTAAACAATGAAATCCACTACTAAAGAAAATGAAAGCTGTAGAGAATGCTCCACTTCAGAGATCTCATACTATACCGTGAATCGTGTCTGTCACCTGGAAACCAGAGTGCTCTAGGCACGATCGCATGGGCAAGCCTGCAGCAGAGAACACATGCATATACAACTAAAGTGGTACATTACCCCAGAACACCCTTAATGCCACCCAACACAAATATATCCCCGTAAGAGGTGCTTGGTTTCTTTCAAGCCGTCTGCCAGTGCCAGGGATTTGTAGTTACTCCATGCTACAAACAGACATGGACACCAACAACCACAGAAGACGTTGATAATTACAGTTACACAGCAGTCTGCATTTTATTTAGTTACACAAAATAAAAGGCAGCAAGGCAGGTATGGAAAAAGATTTACCACAGAACTGTGGCAACCGTTTATACTCATTTTGCATCTGCTCATATGGAAATTGAGAGACCAGAGAGGAACATTAGGTATATTGGTTTGTTGTTCCTCATTTGCATACAAGATATTGCTTTGGCTATTAACAGAGACCAAGTGAATCAGAGTTCAAGGTTCTTTTGACATGTGTAAAAGAATGGGAATCAATCAATAAGTTACCTTTTGATAGGTGAACTTAGAAATTCACCTTAATTTGAGCTTATTTTTTGTTGATGCCACCTTATATTGAAATCCCATTAGCATTTTCAAGATGTCATTCTGAATTTAAGTAGAAACACTACAGTGATATGCATATGAAATCCAATTTTAAAGCCTGGACATTAAATGGCATGTTGTTGGATAACCTTTTGTTTCAGTTGTTAACACTAATACAACCAACAGTTACAGACATTTTGTCATGACAAGTTTTACTTTTAATGCTCCCCTTTAAATTTAGCAACTAAGCTGGAGCAAGAATAAGTGAAGCAGAGTAAGACATTTCCCTTTTATCAGCCTAGGACATATCTGCATTGTGCCTCAAACATTGGAGTTTTAATGTGGTTAGTACTTTAACCTGTCACAAGTACAATTCTCGTCTTAAAAAAAAGTTCTGCTCAAGGATAAACTCAAGAGAAGTTCTTGATTTATAAACATCCATGCCAATGCGACCATTCATAATAATGGCCGAGCCAGCTCAGTTCATCTCCACCCAGCTCCCCCCAAAACAGTCATGCACACAAAAAATTGGCTTAAACATATCAGCTATGACAGAGGAAGGCACAAAGCCTTCCCTGTGTGGCAGCTTTAGCCAGCTGGCATGGTTTATATTGGATGAGTTTCATGTACTGACATTTGTGTCTTCCAAGTCATAATAAGCAAACTGGAGCTATTTCCAAACTGCAAAAAAAGGTTCCTTTAAAAGGTGGCTCAAAGAATTATGGTGCCAGTGTCATTCATTCTTAAGTTAATAATCAGGTATCCATTTTTCACTTGTATTCAAAATTTTAACTTAAACTTATCTTCTGTACTTACAACAATTTGGTGCAGGTTGCTACAGATACACAGTATTTACAGTAAAGGGATAAGAAGAGCTGATATCACTGGTTTGAGCTCCAATTTCAACAGAAGGTAAAATGGACAAGAGTTAAAACATGCTACAAAGGCTCAAGCAAACAAGTGGTAACTACTAATACCCAGTGGCAGCTACAATTAAGTCACTGAGAATTAAGTTGTAATTTTAATGTAAGGTCTTAAAACTCAACTTACTTAAGCAATGCCCTCTAATTTCTACAGGGTTTTTAACTTAAACAACTTTACAAAAAAATATCAAATTACTCCCTCTTAACAGGCTTGTCATAACATTCTGCTTATGCCACCCAGAAACTCATAGGAATCCTGTGTGAGGTTTTCAAAATACCCAATAAAACAGTTTGCTTATATTTTAACTTGCATTTAAGGTAAAGGGGCTGGAAGAGACAAATGTTTGTTGACAAAAATTGTGAACCTCAATGCAATCAAAATTTTACCTTGGGACTTTCTCTGCTTACTTAACCATTAGTGAACTGCACCAACAAGAGCAGTCATTTCACTGCCACTATGGAAATAAAGGAAGTTAGACATCTCAAAAGATCCTTCAACACCAAGAGCAGAAAGGTTAGAAAGTTATAAACACACTTTCAATTTTCAAACCAAATTAGTTCTCATTTGAGAGCCCAAAAATTTGTTTTGATTTCTTCAGTGCATAGAGGCAGAGAAAAGGCAAGTTAAAAAATACCCTCAGGGAATAAGAGGGCAACCAAATCCTAGAGTTTATTTTATTTTTCCTTTGAAATATAAGGGAAAGGCCATATTTCTTCACAGCTCTTGGGAAACAGAAACTCTACAAGTACAGCAGTTTTACAGCCCATGCTCCTACTCAAGCTTTCTACATATTAGCTCAGCATTATATTGAAAGCATTAATAATTCTTAAAAATAACCCCAACTTAACATCAATCCTAGGAGTCATTTTGAAAACAAAGTTCCACACCACCTTTTTTTCAGTCTGCTTTTAGTTTCTCTTTAAAACGAAAGACTATTTAAGCTTGAATTACTGAACTTCTACATACTTTTCCTGTTTAAGAGCTTAGCTTTCCCAACACACATATGGTGCTGTAGCCAAGCAATTCATGCTATTCCAAACCACTGGAATATTTTACATACTTCTGGTAGAGTTTGTTATCACAGGAAAGTTAATAACTCACATAATATAATAAAGGAACATGTCAAAGTCAGTAAAGAAACAGTATTTAATGAGACTTTTAATAGTAAGCTTGGTCAAGACAGCAGAAGCAGAAAGAATGGGCTGAAATTTCAGGAACAGAAAATCTTCTGCAGATATTGGATCAGTTGTTCAAAGCAAGTGACTGAGTACTGGAAAATATAAAATTAATGGATAATAAAACCAGACCCTCTAAGTCAAATAGAAACAATTGCCAACATACAGATATAATGTTATGAAGCTGCAATTTTTCATAAGGTTAAACACTTACGTTATGATTGCTTATATACAATATCATCAAGTGTGTAACAGAGATGGGTAAGGGAAGATCTGCCGTATAGTCCTACTGTAACAGTCTGTAAGCTTCAGAAGAGATCACATTTACAAAATATTCTTGCTTTTAAATGTTACTATTTGAAACAGATTTGCCAACCACTCCTCTTAAGGTTTGACAAATTTCAATACTATTTACATTTTACTAACCAAATAAAAGTAATATTAAAAGTTCAACAAAACATCTGGTTAAGCTTCTATGCCAGCTATGAGGCATTTCACACATTTAGGAAAGCATGTTTTGGAATGAGATGACTGTACAGTATTAATGTTCATGCTTCATTTTTATTCTAAAACTAAAGATCAAATTGTCTAGCAACACAATTACCCATGAAATATAGTAAAATGCCTGAGCAGTGTACAAGCTTGGCAAAACCTTCCACTAATCTCCAAGATCATAAGTGCTATCACGATTAAAATTAAGCAGTTTAGTCTCTTGCAATGCAGTTAGTTATGTCGGAGTCCTACATTCTGTAGAGAAGAAAACTTTTCTGAAACACCACAGTCCAAACTTAAGACTATAAACAAAACATTAGTGCCCAAACAAACAGCAAATGAGCCTTCAGCTAACACACGCCAGTCGGGATCTGTGTAGAAAGGAGTGTAAGTTCTAGACAATAACAAACCATAAAGAAAACTGCTTCCAGCTTGCAACCTACCCCCAAGCACAGAAACATTCCCTAGGATAAAGCTGCAGAGTGTCACAAATTAAGATCTCCAAACATATTACAGTGGTACTACAGAAGCCCTCCCACTCCCAAAGCACCCACTGTACTCACCATCTGCAGGATTGCACCGTATAAGCGCAGGAGAACTTTCCGTGGTTCATCTGCAACTGTCTCAATGGTATCAGGTAGTGAGCACTGAAACAGCATGTTGCTGAGGCCACCTCTGAAGAAAAATACATTGATTAGCTGACTTGGATAAACACACATGTTGTGTTTGCAACAAAGGAGAGGTGCACTAAATATCCTTTTGATAAACTCGTCTACTCTAACAAGTAAAACAGTTTGCCAACAGTACCAGTAACTTGTAACATACAAGGCTTTGATAAAACAGCAGCAGCTTCATGCTTCTTAATGTGTAGTTCACCGCCTAGATCTATCGATCCAAATCACAGCCCAAGCTACGAACATACTGATGTAAAAATGCAACAAACAACTACGTAGACCTCTGTAAATTATTTTCAGTGATGTTGGAGTCTCGTCGTATATAGTTGGTTGCACAAGCAAAACAACAGCAGAGTAAGTTTAAAACTATGCAATGAATATAAAACTCTAAGTTTGAATTAAGAGCTGCAATCACTGGGATTGGCTGCTACAAAACTCAGCTATAAAGAATTAACCTGAATACCTGTGCTACAGCATTGCTGATGAAAGTCTTACTTCTGCTGTCTTTTTTGTAGGGACACATTTTCAAATTTGAAATTTACAATTAAAGCACATCTTTATTTGAAATATACTGCTCATGTATTTGTCAAATCTAAAATCACACTCACCTTCTCTGATCTAGTATCTATCTAGATTGATAAAGCTGTAAAAAACAAATGTTGACACTTTTTCCTGTAAAACACTGTTATTAAACAGTAATTATATGAAAAAACAGCATGTTTGTATATCATTTGGATGACTGAAGCACAGATCTCCTTAGTTAGTGACTGCCTTGATGAGATAGTTTCTTAATATTCTAGCAGCTCCTTAAGAACACCCATCTACTCAACCCACGTTTTCTTTACTGCATTGCCTCTCTGCGTTCTTTTAATTATGTTCATAAATGAAATTTTCAAATTTCCCTTCTGCAAGTGATTTAGCAGTAACATATGCTACCTTGAAGTAAGCTTGGATTCCAAGAATCCATAGCAGATCCAAAAGGTAGTGGCTAAAATGCAGTTCTTAGTCCTAACCTGACATTCCTCTCAATGCGTTTTCAAATATTCTTCTGGGCTCTCTTTCAACACAGTGGGGAAGCAGTAAAGCCTTTCTGGAGAAAAGGGCTACCAAGAAGGAGACAAGGGCTGACCTACATATCCAAAGTCAACAACTGAGAGGAAAAAAAGATCTCAAGAAAACAAGGTAAAACAGCAACCACACAACATGCTTAAGAAAGGAGACAGGAAAGAACCAGGTGGCTTGGCAGGCATCCAAAAAGTGATGTTTAGAGACAAGATATGAAGTAACTTTGAACCATGAAGGTGAACAGGTTGGGAAAAAAACCCCAAGAGACAGATGGAACGGATATCAAAGGAAGAGTGGAGCCAGCTATGCAGAGGCAATCTGAACAGTGGTTAGTTATACTAACTATACTTCTGGCTTTAGCTGAACTGGGCTAGACAGACTTTTTAAAAAAAATATTTGCCATTTTTTCTAAGCCTCTGATTAAAACTTTGGTGAAAACAATATGCAAATAGAAGAACTAAGCACACCGAAAAATACTTTACAAGAAATACTGGACTAAAGCTCAAAAATCTGTATAGTTACATGACAAACAAATGCTTAGCCTGCACACAGTGTGTGAAAGCCCAGAAACTCTTATTTTCTTATACCAGACAAGCCAAATTAGAGTGTCCTAGTGAAGCTGAACTCCATTAAACAGAAGTTTCATTATAGTTTTATGCACTTAAGACTTCAAAGAGTTCTGCCTGGAAAAGTTATCATGGAAATCCATACAGGAGTGCAATAAAAGGCATTGTTCTCCTGAAAGGTCAGTAGACTCCGCATGCTGTTTAAAGGTCAAAAGGGCACATCTCACTCTTATACAGATAAAGCTACCAGTTACTTTACTGACAGCTGTTCACGAACATGATTTTGCAACACTGATGGACACATTGGAAAATGCACACGGATTGAAACTAGAATCAGTAAACCGATATGATGCATCTTCCAGAGATGAAAGTGGTGAGAAGACTTTTGCCAAAAAAACCCCAACTGCCAATTAGCGTGGCTTTACACATTCTTAACTTTCAGCCCATCTTATCTTCCTCCAAATGTGGAAACCACCAAAAGATTTTGAAGTGGTGCCTCACATGGGAGGCTTCCAAGAAATGCAAAGATAACTGTGCTAAAATGTAAGGCTTTAGAAAATAAGTACCAAAGTCAGCAATACACACAAATACAGATGAAAACTTAATTAAGCAACTCAAACTAGACATATCAGACTAGTCTACTGTTCAGGGACTGTATCGGTTTTGTAAAAATTCTCCCTCTTCATAAACTTACGATCATATCAAGTGAGGAGAAATTATCTAGAAAAACAAATACTACCTCCACTGGGTCTCAGTGAGTTGCTCATTTTTCAATACAGCTTTTAAAATACACTTAGAAATGAGCAGGCTGTGTTTTAATCATACTTTTATGCATCTGAGCTTTGTCAATTATTTATGCTCCCATAGCTACCTAGGGTAGATGTGTGCATGTTTTGTGTATGGCCAAAAGTAGAAACACTAGGAAAGCAAACTGTCAACAGTATCCTTTGAAACTGTATGTGACTCTAGGTTTGATCAGGTAGAATGATCAATCATGAAGACATGAGACAAGCAGTGCAAAAAGGGGAATCTCAGAACAAACATCGGTTTAGTTAAAGTAAAATAAAGATGCTATTTAATTCCACAAAGAAGGTACAGATCTCAAACACATGACATCATATGGCTTCCAGAACGTCCCCAATTTACATATTTCTGCTGCCAGCGTGCTGAGTCACAAGCACTCGTTACTGTGTGCTGTAAAAGATGACTCACATCACCGATACACCGCGTTTACCTGATGATTTCTCAGTTCGGAGCAGCCAGGGCCAAGGCCAACCCTGCAGGGCCCTTTCCCCGGCAGGGAGCTCGGGGCGCGGTGCAGCGGTTTCTGCCGGCTCCATCCCTCCCAGGGCCGGGCGCAGGGCCCCTCCCCCGGCGCGCGGCCGAGCCGGGCCGTGGCGATGCAGCAGCCGCCGCCCCCCCGCCCGGCACCTGGCACCGCCCCCGGGACCCCCGCGCCGCCCCCCGCTCCGGCCAGCCCGCTCCCGCCGCCCACACAAGCGAATTCGGGAGGGATTTAAAAGGATAAAATGAAATTAAAGACAGAGCCTCTCGCCTCCCCCGCCGGGGTCGGCTCGCACCCGCGGCGCGCCCCCGTCCCCGCCCCCTGGCCGGGCAACCACCCCCTCCGCGCTGACCTGATGGGGCTGATGCGCAGCTGCTCCTCCCGCAGCCCCCGCCAGGCCCCCGGCAGGAACTCCTTGCACCACAGATACGCCCGGCGCCGCGTCCGGGGGTCGAGCGGCGGCGACTCCTCCTCGAGCGGCGGAGGCAGCGCCGGGGGCGGGGTCGCGGCGCCACCGCCTCTGCCCGCCGTGGCGGGGTCCTTCCCGTCGGGGTCGGGGTGAGCCAGCGGCGAGGGCGGCTGCCCGGCCGCGGCGGACCCCCGGCCGAGTAGGAGCCCGAGCGGGGACGGGTCGGCATTGCCGTTGCAGAACTTGGTTTTCATGGCGCGGCGCGGGGGGAACACGGTGGCCGTTGGGGCGGCGGGCGGGGGTGGCAGCTCGCGTGCGTCCCTCCGCCGTCAGCGCCGGCGACGAGTGAGCTCCGTGCTCGCGCCCGGCCCCCCTTTTATACGGCGTCTCGGCACGCGGGCCCGCTCGCGCCTCACGCTTCACGCCCGTTTGCCTCTGATTGGCTGGAGCTGGCTCTCGGCTCCGCCCTTAGAGCGGGGGTGGGAAGGGAAGGGAAGGGAAGGGAAGAGAGGAGCGCGCGCTCCTGGCTCGCGGCCCCTCCGGGCGCCTGTGATTGGTGCGCGGGCGCGAGGGGAGCACGAGGCGCTCGCCCGCGGGGCGGGGGCTGAGCGTGAGGGGGGCGCTGAAGGAAGGTGAGAGAGAGGGGACATCTCACGGTGCGCTGTGTCGTGGAGGTGCCGCCGCTGGGTCCGCGGTGATGCGGTGCTGGGTGGAGCCGGCACCCCCTCAGTCAGGGCTGGCCTTGCGGAGGGCTGCACAACGTGCCGGTGTCATTCACTCGGTGAGGTGCCACCGGAGTATGTGGGAAAGCTCCTTTCGGTGCGAAGTGGGTCGCGGCAACGAATAATATGCTTACTTAAAGTGCGTTCGTTACTGAAAGTTACCGAATTACTTTAATTATCGTGTGAGCGCTTGCTCATGCCCGCATAATCAACTGGTCTGTCGTGGGATCCTCGGGAGAGGATCGCGCCTGAACAGAAGGGTAAAGCTACGGGAACTAGAATAATGTCTATACGCAGTGCTTTCGAGCTGAGTTTCTTATAGTTTTGGCATTGGAAATACGCTTTCTCGTTTTGGGAAACGCCAGCACCTGCCTTACGATCGTTGCTCCGCAGCACCCGAGGCTGGAGCGGTGATGTCAGGGCCGCGGCTTTCCCGCCCCTCCAGCTGGAGCGGTGGGATTGTCGCCCAGTATCTTATATCACCTCGTCATAAATGAGCAGTAAAGCAATAAATCCCTTTAAGCCTTGAACTACCTTTGCACTTCCCTGATTTTTTCCCCCCTCCTTTGGCTGTTCATCCTTCATGGTCTTTTTCTGTATATGAGAGACTTGCGGACTCTTGTAATAAAAGTTGCCGTTATTGTGGTGATCATTGTTAAAGCTGGGGATTGCTGGGTTGTGAGGGAGTTCCTGATATGCGCCTTCTCTCATCCCTCCCCAATATAGTTCGCTGCACGGGCTGCTGCCTCATTTTGTTGCATGCTTCACTTTGGCACTCTAGTGCTGGAAAACCCCCAAGTAGCCTACGGATTTTCTGGGAAGTGGCAGGAAAGCTCCAGAACTGGATTCGGAGCAGGCTTTGTGCTGGCAAAGCAGCTTCAGCACTACCAAAGCTGTTTTGGCTGAGGCATACCAGACCCTAGTTTAGAGGAAGAGCGATGTATGAGTTAGGGATGCCAAACTGGGACAGAAGAGACAGAGATTTTCTTTCCTCCTTATACCTCAGCTCTTCATTTATGAAGTAAAATCCTTTAAGCTGAGCACAGATTAGGATGCTGGAGAAGAGATGTGCAGTGACTGCTGGAGATAGCAACTCAGGACTGCAGAGAAGTCCTTTCTTTTTCAGGTCCCTGCTCAAATACCTGACAACATCATTGATGTTGAATAGCTGAATAGAAAAAACATGTGAGAAGTGGTGAAAATAGAAAAAAAAATTGCCTTACACACAGGCCCTTCTGTTTCCAAGTGTTTGAGCTTCACTCTGGTTTGTCATGATAGCATGAGTAACAGGACTTGTTTTTTTTTCCTAATTAGAGTTATTTGACTGATTTTTTTTTTCTAGATTGCTAACAGTGTGGAAAGAAAAGGCAGTAAAATGAGAGAAAAGAAATATTTATTTTTCCTGGATATAGAGAATTCTCTCCACTTCTACTAGACAAGAAAACTCCAACTCATTGCTGCTGGCCATTTTACTGACAGTTGTTCAGAAGCTTTGCTTCAACACTTCCAATAATCTCTTTCAATGTATCAGAGAATTTAAAAGGAGATAGGAAAATTATGAACTAATTTTTTATAGCCTTTTTATTACAACACACCCTTTCTTAGTGTGAGTTTAGCTTGGGTTTCAGTACTTTAATGACTTTGTTTTGATAAGTATCCTGGATCCATGTGAAGGCCACATGCATGTTCCCTTTAGACATTTGTTCTGCTCATGACACCGTTTATTGGTTTAACACTTTCTTAGCAGTTAGCAGCTCACAGTCATTCATCATTGATTTTACAAAAAGGGTGTAACTAATTTGAAATCAGTTCACTGTATTTTACAACAAACATGGTCTCTCTCGTGGGGAGCCATGAGCATGGACAGCACAATAAAGGCAAGACCAAAGTACTTGTAGTAGAACTTGTGATAGGCATAAGATGAATAATCATAAGGGCCTGCAGGTTTAGTTGATATGAATGCAAATAGATATGTTACTTGCCAAAATGATTGTTCTTTCATTATGCCCAAAAGTAAATATTGGTTATTGCTTAAGATGATGCTGATGTTTACATTGTGGGTAGGAGTTCTTTTAGCCATGTTACCCTGCACTGTGCATTTCAACTGTGGTTGGCTGAAGTGGGCAGGAAGCAATATGGCAGCAGTGACAGAGCTTGCTCTTACTGAAATCCTAGGCAGCAGTGCCAGAGATCTAAAGTGTGTGCTCTCAAGGCATGATTTAAAACTCAGTGGAGTTTTGAAGTATGTGGAAAGACAGGAAAATAAATAATTTTCTGCTCTTATCCAAGAACTTCCCCCACTTTGGCTCAAAGCCTTCAGGAGGAGCAATGCATCAGAAATTTATACTGCTCTTCTTCAGGCAGAATGCATTAAACAGATAAACAGAGTGAGATGTTCTCCTTAGACAGCTACTAAGATGTACTTGTCATAAGTTTTAAGTCCCCATTCAAATAAAATAATTAGGAAAAAAAGAAAACAAACCCATTTATTCTACTTATATGTGTAACATTTTTCTGCTCCTGAGGAGGAATCAATTACACTTAGGTTATGCTTATAATCAAATTTAACAAAACTAAGGCTTCTGCTAACTTCAGATTATATTGACACCTAAAAGGCATCAGAAAAAAAAAACTTCAAAGAAGAGAATTAAGTACTGAATTAGTGGCTCAAAAGCTCCAAGACTGACTGACTAGTTACTGTACTGAACTCGGGTTTGTGAAGCTTGGTTATGTTCTCAGCAGCAACTGATACCTGTTTCTGTTTAGAAGCACCTTGTTGTTAGGACCAGTGCAATATCCTATCATATGGATTAGTCAATCAACCGGCCATCCTCTTCAGTAGTGGGAAAAGACAAATGTCTTCATGATCCTTACATTGAATTTTACACCATAGCAACCAAGCTGCATTAGCCCACTTTTGTAGCAGACGTGGGTTCTGTATTTATGTTCAACTTCTGCCTCTATCTAATAGGTTAATTTGATGTAGCATCTAATAAATGAGACCCGTTAAGAGAATAATTCCTCAGCTGCCTGTATCCCCTGGATAACCTGGTGTTAAAGCCTGTGAAGGAAGTAACTGAGATAAGGAAGGTTAGGTCACAGACAAACACACAGTGACTAATTCTGCTGTAAGCAAGGTACAATCTGGACTAAGCTCCCCTCTTCTGGTGTGAGCAGAGCCTAGGGACTTTGGATGACCTCTGCTGTCAGCATGGAGGGAGACAAAACTGCTCGTCACAGAAATCGCCTTCTCCTCAGACAGTAAAACACATTTTCTCTGTAATTTACTTTGCCTTCAGCTCCATACCATGACCATGTAATCTGTTACTTCAATGGCTGAATGGAGTATAATTGTCAGGGAGTCCACTACTTCCTTTGAAGTAATGGAGACACTTGAGCAACTCTTGATGGAAATGTCTATTTATCATTGGTTCTGAATGCAGCCTTAACCATATATTTAATCAGGAAATAGTCAATAGTGTCGCTTTTCTATGACAGTGCAACACAAGCCATTAGTTAATTTATTAATTCATGTAATTTAGTAAAGCTTTTTGGAGTATTTTTTTCCATATTTCTGTAAAACTTGTATATCTGCAGCAAAGGGAACTGCAGTTGGATTGATGCATGATTTTATTCACACTGATTGCATTGTTACAACAGATATTTCTTACTGCTCACAAAAAAGCTAAGCCTAGAATTCTGACTCATAAAGCACTTAACCTTCTTTCACAAGTCTCTCACTTTTATTCCAAGCAGCAGCAGATTTTACTGGCAAGATCAAATGCCATCTAAGGGCAGATCTGCCACATGGCATAGAGAGAATGACAGGGTGCAGATACTTATTTCAGCTGAAAAGCTGGCAGACATCATGATAGTAGTCGTTGATAAGCTGTTGATTCTTTATGGAACAGCAGCAGGTTGATACTGAGTTTGTGAATCCCCTTTCTGAAATTAGGCTGAGCACAAGACTTTGACATGCGAACTGTGCAGTTGTTGCAAGTCTGGGTGGGAATTTGGGGCTGTCCTTGAGCTCCTCAGCCTCTTGGCTTACCTCCTCAGTGCATTGCTCACAGGGGAGCATTTTGCTATAGCAAAATACTCCCAGCCTAGTACTGCATTCAGGTTGCACTTGGAGCAGGAAGCCTGCTTTTGTTTTTCCACTCCTTGGTTCTACATCTGGTAAAATGCTTGATGAATTTTAAACAAAAATGAAAGCTGCTGTTTCTTATTCCCTGCATCAACAGCCAGAAAAATTCTAGTTTGAAAGACGGGGATTTTGAAGGTATACATTAGTGTTGCCCACCTAGGCAAGATGCAGCTGCAGGAGAGGGGCTGCACAGCTGCCCCTCTTTCCTCTTCGTCAGGGATAGGAAGGGTGTTGGGGTCGTGGCAGACAACTTTCTCCTAGATCTGTGTCTCCAGTAAAAATACTGCTTGGAAAAATAGACAATGAGCAGTCTAGGGACAATAGGGGAACATAATATTTCACCCAAAGCCCACTTTGCTTGTCCCTTACCAAGAGAATTTGCATCTGTGCTTTGATGCTGTGAGACAGGGAATTTCAGGACAAAATTTGAGACAACCATAGGTTGTTTTATTTTCCTGCAGTGTTTTTTAGTTTTCAGCACCAAATACTAGCAAAAAATCGAGGTGCAACTTTGGCCCTTGAAGTACACCTGCCAGAGCACACAGGGTTAAGAAGGGTAAAGGGGACAGGTTTACCCTAGGCACTGCTTGGTATTTGTGTCTCCTGTGAATGCAAGGGGTGTGTTCCACCAGAAAGTAGCCCTAGTGAAAGGATAATATGCTCATTCATTTGCTGTGTTGGGCTAAGGTAACCACAAAGACCTAGAGCTTGTACAGTGCCAGGTACTCCAAGCAGTACACTAAGATAACATTACCTGGCCCTAGTCCCAGAGAATGAGTTTTCCCAGAGTCAAATTGACCAAGCCTTTATTATGCTACAAGCTACTTAGTTTCTTACTTTGTACCAATTTGGGCTCATTGAAGAAACTCATCTGGGAAACTTTCTTAGGACCTCAGATTTAGAAATCTAGTAGTAATCAGCGAAATATTCTCTTATGTCTTTTTAAAACTCTATCCTTGAAACTCCTGGCTGTGACATGGACTGTGGTACAACACCAGCATCAGATGTAGCTGCAACCCACAGAGCAATACACCATGAAGTATCACTTGTAAATACAGTCTCTTCAACATCTGCTTTACTTTTGGACGAGAGTCAAACTCTTCTACAACCCTATTCCAGCTCCCCCCGATCCCAACAGAGTTCAAGAGTGCAGCCACGCAACCTTTGTCAAACGAGATTCTTGTAGCAACCTCCCTCCCCAGCCTGGGGACTGCAAGGGAGTCCCTCCCAACCTACGCTCAAAGAAGAAAACAGTTGCTATAGTAACCAGTCCTCTACCTGCACAGAATTGGCTCTCTGCTCCCTCTTAATCTTCTCTGGTTTTATTAGTTCTGGGCGAGAAGCAGCTCGTCAGGTCGGGGCTGTGCGTGGTTCTGCAGGCTGGAGGAATGCGTGGAAGGCACTGGCGGGGGCGGGGGGGTCCTCACCCATCAGGCGGTTGTTGCTTGCTAACTTTGCCTGCTGAAGAATGTCCTGTGTGAGGGTTGCCAGCAATGTCCTTTTGTGACAGAGCCACCCGAGCCGCAAAGGGTCTGGCCCTTTGCTTCTCTTTCCTGCCCCAGCTTATGGTGGAGCTCCACTGCTATCTTGTCGAAGAGCAGACCTGTCACTTGCCATTTGTAGCCTTCCTTGCACATCCTTTGCAGCCTCACTGGGTTAGATTTCAGCCTGCCAGTGGAAAAAGAAACTGAATACAGTTTCTGTTCTTTGATAGCATATTTTTGCAGCTCTGCTTAGGGTTAAAAATGACCACAAAAGAAAACACTGAGAAAATTATAAACTATGCTAAATTGTATCTTTTCTAATATGTCTGCTGTGGCCAGGCATTTAATTATTTTCTGCATTATGAATTCTATTGTGGAAGTGTATAGTTGGGAGCCAAAAAAACCTGCTATATGGAATAACATTCCAGACCCACCTCTACTTCTGTCTGTGCAACATAAATTGCCTGCACGAGGCAGGGTGAGTTCCCCTGATAGCAGATGGACTCGGGGGTATGATGTGGTGACTAGGGAGGGGGAAGAAAAGCCACAGAATTAATTACTCTAGATATAGTTATGGCCACTAATAAAAGGCTGCAGAGAATCACGTAGGACAGAGCATGTAGTGCACTATAACAAGGCACCAGGCACTATCACTGCTTGTGTTAAATGCTCAGAGCCTGTGTGCTGTGAAGGACCCAAAAGCATTGACTGGACACTGGCACGGACTGAGCAGGAGCAAGCCAACTAGAAGACTTCCTTCTTGTGTTCATGTAGCTACCATTACCATGATAGTAAATGCTCTATATTTAAGTACAACACAATAAAAAGATTCCAGAACACACCCACATCAGTATGTTGCTTGAACAACAGCCTGTAGTAAAATAGAAATGTGCATATGTTTCTAAAACATTTCAAAATTTATTATTAATCCAAATAATGAGGTAGGTCACAGACTAATCTTAAAATTACTTGGACTTCTAAAATACCTATTCTCCCCTCTGTTTCTGCTTATTGTGCAACAATTTGCTATGCTAAGCATGCATAGCAATGTACTAATAGCAAGCTGAAATAACTGATTTGTGATGGAACTTGCAACTCCAGTACTGCTGGTTATTCAAGCATGGTGCAGTTTCCCCCTATGTTCGGATGTAAAAAGGTGGATTCCAGATATGGATTCCAGACACTATAGTTTTGACTCAGGTGCTGATTATACTTAAGCAATTGGCATTGTTTTTATGTAGTCCTGTCAGAGTTTCTCATTTAAACCAAAGAATGGTTTCTAGCTGGTTATTTCCTCATGGGCCATTAAATCTCTAATGTGGGCACACTCAGCATAAGGAGGTGGCAAGAGAGAAGTTGTGGAATCTTTGGGGAACAAAGATAGCGGCAATGGAACTCTGCCTGGGGCAAGACACATGTTCTAGGCAAGAGCTTCACCTATTCACCTTACTCAGACCCATTTGTTCCTTGCCAGTGATAACAATTAGCAGTCTGAGGTTAAAGAAAGGTCAGTGAGTTAGAAAATTATTCCAAATCCCAGTGTGATTATTTATGGTAATCTGACTGTCGAAGGAGTGGTCATTGGACTTGGAGCACACACGTGGAGGGCAGACAGGGTAAACAGAGCAGGGTCACCAGAACAGGAAGTTAGAACATTTCAGGGTCTGGCTGTGTTCCTCCTCACACACATACACAGATTGATTTTCAAGTGCTCTAGTCTGAAACCTAGAAAACTACAGGTCTTGCCTGTTTTACACAGACACTGAGGATTTCTTAGCATATCTGATGACATTTAAGTCATATTGCTATTTGTAGGAGGAAACACATGTATATAAATATATAAATATATATATAAAAATATAAACTCTCTCAAAAGATCAAATAACACTTTTAAAGTCAGTCCTCTGACCTAGTATCTTTGACTAACAATATCTTGTTATTGTACAGATCTTTAGACTTTCAATAATATTTTTACTGCCATATTGGCATAAAATGAGTGGAGTGGATTTTTTTGTGAAATGCTTGAAATCATCCAGATAAATGGCCTTAATTCAGAAACAATCACTGATAATATCCAGGAGGTGAGGCTAACTTTATATACAGCCAGAGTGATTCTGATGCCTAAATTACCTAAATATAACAGCTGTGGCCTGGTTTTTGATCACAGAATTAAGCTCATTGTTCATCGTTACCAGAATACTGCTGCACACTACAGAGTTTTTTAATGTGAAACTTTGCAAGTAACTAATTTAATCCTAATTTGTTTCCATTTTGACACAGAGGTATAACACAATTACTCATGATAACTAGAAAGTACTGGTCACCAAGAAATGAATCCAGATTAGAAACCCTCTGAAAACAGAATAAAATCTATTGCCTCTTTAAGAATATGTAACACGCAGTTACAGGTATTTAACAGATTTATGAATTAAATACAAGTTGATATAATTAATTTCCCCTTTCCATTCTGATGATAACACGTGCTGACTGAATTTACAAATCCGGTTTGTTATGTATTAACCAGTCATCTGGGAATCTGATTGAGTAACACAGCAGTTGTTGCAATACCAAGACTCCCATATAAATCATGCCTGAGTCAATATTGGTTCAAATATTGATTCCCATGAGAGATAAGGCTGCAGTTGAAGAGGTTACAGATGCCAACTGAACCACTTTAGAGAGGACCGCTCCCTCCGTGTTCATTTGAGATTGACATCAAAGTGCTCACTTCAGTTTGAATTCATGAGAACAGAGCTTTTGCCTTCAATTTTGATACTGACACTCTCTCTATCAGAACCTAGTTTTGATGTGCTAAAATCACAGGTATCACATTGTGTTTAAGTACTAAGTTGTTCAGTTGTTTACACTCCAGAGGGATGTAACATCTGAGAAGAGGAGAGTGAGACACAAGGAGTTATTTTTTATGGGGCGCTGAAGGCAGGAGGAGAGTGGGACATGCAGGTATTTTTTCCTGCTTTTAGATGCTGTAATAACTGCTACACAAAAACAAATGAACAAGCAGAAAAAGGAATGTGAAGTTAAGGAAACATCAAACATCAAAATGAAAAACTGTCTTCTACACTTTGGAAAATAGGAGTTTCTCATCAGTTGGAGGAAGCTCAAGGAAAAAGGAGTGCTGCATCCCATTTGTTTTTACTCTAACAAGAGGTGCTGTGAGCCTCATCTTCCCAGGCAATTTGCTCTTCCTTTGCAATATAGCTATTACCTTTACTTAGCCTTGAATCCCAATTGTTCTTCTGAGTAGGACAAGCACAGATCCTTCTGGATACATTTCGCAGTTAGAGATCTAAACAAGAATGAATTTCCCCAAAGTCCTCTGGGCACTTCTGTCTTGGCAAGTCCTAAGCCAGCAATTAGAGAAAAGAGCATGTATACTCCATCCCAGCCAGTCGGGATCAGTGGACTGTGAATAACATAAGCCAGGTGCTCTAAATCTTCATATGTTGTAGATACTCATTTTAAGAGTAGCTCTGTAATTGCTATATTGACTAAACCAGTTGCAGCAAAAAGGGTTTATACCACAGAAATGAAGTTCCTGTTTTGAGCAATTTAAGATAAGCACCTTTACATAAAAAGAGCTCAACCTGGCCTACTTCTATCTCTTAGAATAGCTCATTGTGTCTATTATTTAAAGGCACAGAAAATAAATCTATGCTTTATCTTGGCTTTCAGACTAACACTGTTTTCTTAATAATATTTGTAACAACTCTGTTGGAATCAATGCTTAGAGCATCACACCACATGAGACATGGCATAAATCATAACATTTGGAAGTAAATAATACCTAACTAGTCACTGAATTCAGACTAATTGGAATCATAGAATATCCTGAGCAGGAAGGGATGGATCCACAAGGATAATCAAATCCAACTTCTGACTGCATGCAGAGCAACCTAAAAAAAGGTTAAACCATCTAAGAGTGTTGTCTAAATGCTTCTTGAACAGTGACAAGCTTGGTGCCGTGACCCTGGGAAGCCTGTTCCAGTGCTTGAGCATCCCTCCAGTGAAGAACTCTTTTCTAGTATCTAGCTAGCCCAACAAAACAGTCTGTAGGTGACATCTTTACTATGATATGCTTTCCACAATGCCATAGCACATGCAGAAAATTGTTCTTTGAACTCTGCACAGACTTTCCTTACCATGGACACATCCTATGCATGCCGAACTGAATACTTTTGGCCTACAGTTTCTGCTGTGGTTGAGCCTCCCTATGCGCCATGCAGTGGAGAACAGAGAAAATTCCATTATCTCTCCATTCCTTCTAATTGCCAATAGCTGTAAGACAAACACCCTACATGTATCATTCCTCAGCACACTGTGCAATTTTAAACCTTTTCCTTACAAATGTAGTTAGCAGATTGCTCTGAATTACACAGTCGATTCTTTTGTCCACTGGTTGACAAACTAGTTAGGTGTTAAGGATCATTTTTGCTATTCCAATTCAGCTGCAGCAGCTGAAACAAACATGGTGGTTCCCAGCTGGTTGTAGCCATATCTTTTTTTCCCTCTATTTGTCACAGGAATTCAGTTTGCCAGTCCTCTTCAAAATGAGCCTCCTTTTTGGGACAGGATTTGGCCAGGTGGAAGTCTGCCTCACCTTCTCTTCAGTCTCTGACATGGGCTTGGCAAATTTACCCACCCTGGAAGAGCAAAGGACCTCCAGTAGCAACATATGGGACCTCTCTGTTGTGAATTCCAGGAAGACATCAAGGATCTCAGCTATAGAGCACACCAAAACATGTCATGCCTCACAGCCAGACATGAGATGATGCACGCAGTGATTCATTGCTGCATCTGGGCAGGAGGATGAGAGTGACCCCAGCACTCATTCCTCTGCATATCACTGTGGGATCTGTGCCCCAGCTGCCTGGGAAAACTTGTGCTGCCATTTGGAGAAATGCCAGCAGCAGATTCAGCAGCAGCTTGGAGAACCAAAGCTGTGTGGTACCCAGCAGAATCACAGCTACGTTAGACATGTGCTGAAACAACTACTTTAGGAGACTAACTTCAAGAAGTGCTGCTCTGGACCCGATGTGCACCTTTTCTGCTGAGAAAAATAAAAGATCTCCTGAGCCACTTTGCAGTTCTCAGCCCAGCATTGCAGGCAAAGTGTGATTGATTGTTATGTTATTCTCTCTCTGCCCTTCTCTAGTCCTAGGTTTAATGAGGCAATTTTGTACCAGTGACCCAGCCATTACTATATTTAGATGATTGTTTCCCAGATTCTCAACAACAGCATATAAGAGTAGTGTGCTTTCTGGGCATGCTTGTGATGGAGAAGTATCAAAATACTCTGTCTCAGCAATTGGCTCTGCTATGAGAAATAATTCTAGCTCATCAACCATTTAAACAAAAATTATTGTAATTACAGGTTTCCACAAGAACAAGAAAAAATCCAACTTAATTTTGACTCCAAGCACAATATCTGTAAGATTCCTGTCATTCTGAGGTTTCAGACTGTCTTACAGAGCATTCAAACAGAATAAGCTCTTCCAAACACAAGTCCTTAATTTGTTTTCTTACTCCTGCACATAGATTTTGCCACACATTGTTTTGCAAGGCTGTTTGAAACCCACATTTATGCTAAGCAAAGAGTTTGTGGATAAGAACTTTTTTCCTTGTGGAATGGAGGAAAGAGCCTACTCAAATCTTTGTAAGAGATTTCCTTCATTCATGTGTGCATGCCAAGTCTATGGCTACCAAGGCTATTGCTAAGAAAGGTTTGATTCAAGGATGGATAACTTGCTTAGCACACTGACAGCATGTGCAGGATGTCAGTAAGATGCACCCCATGCAGAAGGTTTGAGGTGTGCTGCTGTCCTCTTGTGACAAGAGAATTGTGACAAGACAATTCCCCTCCTCCTGGAGGTTCACTGTTGAGAGCATGACAGACAAAACCACAGCCACGCGGTGTGTCAACACAAGAGCAGAACCAGGCCACCTCTTTCCTGTCATTAGCATGTTTGGCTTGGGACATCCTGTATTTGTCTTTACAGGACACCAGTGTCCCATTACCGGCCTGGCAGTTGGTGTTGCCTGGCACAGCCCCAGCAGTCCTGTTATCCCAAGGCGGTGAGAGACAGAGGTCCAGCAGTGAAGACACCAGCTTGGGTCAGGCCATTCTGGCACATGTGCTTGACCGGTCTGTCAATGCAACCTGAGGGATGCTGCCAATCCTGCCTCTATCTGCCCTTCAAAATCCCTCCTCATGGCTGCATGGCTGCATGCCACAGAAAGACACTACTCAGTTAAAGTTCAAACCAAATTTGTAGCAAAAAAACCCAACTCCTGGTCCCTTCCCATCCTGAATTAGAATGACTTCAAAACAAATAGGGTGACCTCAAAAAACAAAAATAGAAGTGCTGTGCAATCATCACCTGCCTTCCTGGAAAATCCAATTTCCATCATTTGCAGCTACTGGCAAGCCTTAGAGGAGCTTCAGTGTTGTAAGGCTACACAGTCCAGCAAGCCAGCCCTGAAATGGATTACTTGCTGACTGCTATGTTTTGTCCCCCATATTGAAGCCTACAGGGGTCTGTTACACCTATTTTTCCCGATTGAAAAACCATCCATCTTCTTGTAAACTTGGTAGAGTCACAACCTTAACAGGATTCTCTTGTTCTTAACAGGTTTTTCATTCACACTCTTACTGTGATCCACATCTTCTTTTCACAGTGCAGAAGGACTTGGGTCTCAGGATCTCCCCCAGGATTTTATTACACCAAGGGTGGGATTTCACTACAGACACCTGTGTCTTGTCTCAGCCCAAACTCCTGTGTACAGTCAGCAGCACCAAGGGCGAGGTTCACTTAACCCACAAAATTCTTCAAACTGTCAGTTTCTTTACTCTGGCTATTAAAGGAAACCAGACTGAGTAGCCTAGTGTACACCTCTACTTTGCAGACATCTAGAATGATGATGTACACCATGAAAAGTGACTTTGAATTCTGTCTGAACAGGATTTACCCTCCTGATTATTTTCCTACTGTTCACACAAATGAAGGGAAAGCTAAGCACGCTAGGACCATGCTCTTTTGTCCAGTAGGAAGGCCACACTTCCTTTTGGTTTGTAACATTTGCAGCAGGATTTATTTCCTTTAAAGCGCAAACATATGAGATTAGAGCCACCTGAATTCTGTAGAGTCCTCAACACCTTGGGAGAGACAGTCTCTGTTATTTCCTTAAAGAGCATTTGCACTCCAGAGAGATGCAAAGTTCCTGCACAAGGATCAGCGCATGCCTTTTCCCAGTTCTGGCCCTTGCAGGGGCTTTTTGGTGAGACACACCATTTGTCTTTGATGGTTTCAAACTTGGCAACTTGTTTGTGATAGGGCCCCCTTGAAAATGCAGATGACTGTCATGCACACACCGAGGAAGAAGAGGTAGCAATGGCTAGAGGCAGCAACACGTAGCTGGGAAAAGCCTACTGTGTCTTAATGCAAAAGCAAAGTAGGACAGAAGGCAGCTGTTGCAGATTTGCACTGAGAGGGTGGGAGTGTGTGTTGGCCTGTTGGGAAGAGGGCAAGGAGGCGTGTTTTTAGATGGTGGCCAGGATTAGGTAAACTAGATTGTTTGGGGAGGGATGAAGGTGTCTGTGTCCCCTGGTTTCTTCAATAGAGATCTAG
This sequence comes from Entomyzon cyanotis, assembly GCA_024500445.1. Lineage (NCBI taxonomy): Eukaryota > Metazoa > Chordata > Aves > Passeriformes > Meliphagidae > Entomyzon > Entomyzon cyanotis. The sequence goes on along the minus strand of JAKEPQ010001030.1, from coordinate 44,377,572 downwards.
AGAAGTATCACAGCATCAGCACGAAGATTTAGCGTGCATGCTGCAAAGGCAGAAAGTATGGTATTTTCTGGTTTAGCCTAGTTGTTACTTTTGGCTGATAACCAGTAAAAATAAAACTTTACTGTTATTATTACCACATTTGAGAGATCAGTGTGAAGGACAGCCCTGCCACCAGATAGAGAGTAACAGAGGAGAGAATCTAATAGCTCCCTCCTATGCTTTTCTCTTAGACTGTGCTAAAATGATAACACTTCCTTATCTGCAAACTAACAATAGCTCTGCAGCAGCATAGGAAAGTTAAACAAGCCTTGAGTCAAGGGAATGTAGACATTACCCCTAGGCACTGACTAAAGCTGTAGACCACATATTCTTCTAGGGGAAAAAAAAAATCATCCTGCAAAAGTTCTGAGGTGTTACCTAAAACTGAAGTCCTGTGGTTCATAATGTTCCACCTTCAAATATCTCCCCCAGGTCCTGGTCACAGGCTAGCAAGATCACAGACATGTAGTTTTTTGCCTTTAGATCAGAATGTAGCCCCCATCAATAGCAGATAATGCTCTAGCAGTGGATTTCATCCCTGCAACAACAAAAATAGGAAAGAAACCCTGACATTGAGCCAGCCATCAATAGACAGGCACTGCATGGTGACTGAACTAATGTGCCCCCAGGAACTGTCCTGCTACGGAGAAGTTTCCTGCACATGGCAGGGCAGGGAAGAAGTAAACTGGGAAATCTCTGCTCTTTTATTTGTGTTCAGAATCAGGTAGTTTGCAGCTGAATGGTAGACTCTCTCAAAGCATTCTTAAGGGAAAGGAAGAAATGTAGCTTGGAGCATGTAGTTTCCTTGCTAGAACTGCATTAACTCTGAATAGCTCTGCTGCACTGCATCATGCTAAGTAGAATAGGATCCCTCTACTTCTTAGAAAGTTTTTGTGCTGCTAATTACTGAAATCACAGACAATATACTTTGCATTGTACTTGTATGATTCTCCTCCCCTGCTACATCAATTTATTTAAAATATTACAGACTTGAGGAGGGTTTTGTTCCAAGATGTAAGTTTTAAACATTCTTAGCTTCTCTCTCTGTAAGGTGTTTGGTGTATTCTTTCATATCCAGCCTTTGGCCTTGAGAAGCCAGTCTCTTAACAAACCATCCTACACTCTGTTTGTTTGAGTAATTCTTACCCAAGGTCTTTATCTTAGAATCCTGTTTGTGCAGCTTTGGACAAGATTCAGTGCTTGGAGGGGAGGGTGAGGTGGAAAGGATTTTTAGTGCCTTTAGTATTTAATATGTTATCTCACCTGTGACTATTAAGTAGATGATTTACAAGTTTGTTGACACTGAGATGGTGTGAGTTTCTGCCCCTTACAGTAGATGCAAACACAAAGAGCAGCTACAGGAGGGGTAAGGGCTACAAAGAACTACAGTTTCCAGCCTGTGCACAAAGCACCCAGGAAATCTCTGGAGAAAACGCCGTAATGGGTAGCCCAGTGCAAGCCCCTCACCTGCTCCTGGCAGGTCTGTTCACAACAGCAGTGCACTAAAATCACATCCATCTTTTGCAGCTGCAAATTCACAGTTTGTAGTGCTACTCCACACAGCAAATTTGCTAGTGAGAGCTGTGTGTCAGAGTCCCTGACCAGGACACACTAGCCAAGGCTAGCCTGCTGCAGCCTGAGCTGCTGCTGTGGGAGCTTAGCAGCACAGTGCAGGAATGCCTGGAATGTTTCAGTCAGCAGGTACTACAGAGATCCTTCTCTAGGAAATGTCTGCACTTATAGAAATAATCCCCGTGCCCACTGCCCCTCTGAAACAGTTACAGTGGGCTCCCTCATCTCCCCTCCAAGCCCCACACAAATCAAAATTTTCTCTCCACCTCTGGTATTAACCCCAGGTCCCCTTTGAGAGGCAAAATCATAATGGGAAATGAAAATTCCACAAATCAGCAACATACCAGGGTCTTTCCAAACATGCTGTGGGTCTGAATATAACCTTGGAAGGCAGACTGCTTTCAGAGGATGATCCCCCTCCATAGCAGTGGGGCCAAATGCCTGCAGCCCATCAATTCAACAGATTCCAACAGCCGTAAAAAGAAGCTGCTCATCTGCCTGTTTGAGGCAAGAAAATCTACCATAATTTTAAAGACCATCTCTGCTTTTGTCATAATCTTTCCTAAGTTGTCTCCATCTTCCCCCACCTATCCAACACTGAAACACCTTGCAGACACCATGAGTAAAATTTTCTGACAAGTGCTTCTCTGATTTCTCATATCTTTTACACTTCCCCCCTCTGCAAACCAGTGCTTGGTAAAAGACTTTTGTCCCTACCATACTAATCACCAGCCCTGCATACCAAGAACTTGCTCTCCAAGTGTCTAGAGCTGTTCTGGGGAAGGAGATACAGCACGGAGCCCTCTTTAATACATCCTAAAAACACTTCCTTGTGAGATTCCCAAACTATTCTAACTGTGAAATACCTCTGTCCATTGTATTAATTCATATAATTTCTAGACAGATAAAATGACTGTCAAGAAACATCTTTTGCTCATTTATAATTGGTTAAGAAGCTTCACTTCTAGAAGGGAAGAATGTAAATCACTGTAGCTGGCACTTAAATTGACATGAAGGGTAGAGGTGTCAATTTGAGCGGAAATGAAAGCAGGGCTAGTTGCCAACTTAGCAGTGTAAACTGCTGGAAAATCACCCGTCAATAACATCTCCTTTCTTGTCTCCAAGTTCACTTATGTTACTTGGAACAAGATGCGATCAACCAAACCAAACCAAACACTTGCAGGTTTTATACCCACTGTCTGCAGCATTCATGAAATTTGTGTTAGGAACACATGACCAGGGACAATTGAACGAGTATTCCAAAATACCTTGTAGTCATCCCATGCAAACAGAGGTCTCCCAAGATAGCTATAGGTACATGTTGTACACAGGCAGGGTATGCAGGATTTTCTCCAAGTAGAATTAAAGCAAACTTCAATGTTTCATACACAGTGGCAGGCGCAGTTAATTGACTTGCTGAATATAAAATATTAATTCAACATATAAATGTGAGAGGAAGAAAGAAATAAATTCACTGAACGCAAATTTTCTCGAGGCTGGCAATCTACTAAAATCCAATCATCTCGGTGCTCAAAGGCGAGATTCCTTCAGGGTTTAACCCATTCATTGTCAGTGTTGACCTATGGCACTGGCAGAAAGCAGCTTGATTCTTCTCAGGCATGTAGGGCACAGAAAGGCTTGTTGGATAAGATGCTGCCATTTCAGTACCATGAAATCCCTCCTGAGACAAGCTGCTGCTGCTTGGGGCTCAGCAGGAAAGGGGCTCTGCCAAAGCCATCGGACTGGGGATCCTCCAGCGAGGCAGCGTCAGTTACACAGACAGAGCTGCGGTCCTGAGCCCAGGAGCCTGGGTACTAAAGCTGCAGCCCCAGCACTGCTGAGAGGTGGGGTGTCACTTCCATCTGGAATGTCTAGGACTGTAGTGTGCCAGGCAACTGCCTTGGCAGGGTTTCCCAAATGCTGTACCCAGAGACAGACTGTACAGAGCATGCCCTGCACAGAGAACACCACAGTTGTGCAGAAGCTATTCCTCTGCGACCCAGTGTCACACACAGATCCTGAGCAAATGGAAAAATCCATCTGCCAAGGGCACATCCAGAAAAGCTCTGAACTGCAACAAGATGGGCAGCGTCCAGTCCAGTCATGTTCCTTTTGTACTCCTGCAGGCAAGAGAATCCATCCTCAATTTTTCCCTGAAGCAAAGCTGAGTAATGGGGCCCTTCCTAGATTGCTAAACGGAAAGTAGGGCCTGTCCTCCATGGGCACTGGAATGAACTTGAGGAAAGAGGTAAGAAACAGCCACATGAGCTCTTGCGTATTACTTCTAGGGCCCAAGAGAGACATCAGGAAAATTAGGGCAGCTTCAAGGTTTTAACTCAACAGTGCAGTGACATCCACTCTACAGACTTTGGTGAACCTGCCAAGTGTGCGGTGGAATTGGTAGGACAGATTTCATTCAGTCTCTCAGTGTGTCTGGTCTGCCACTGACTAGAATGTCAAAGGAAAATGTTACCTGCTCAGACTAGCTTGCATGGATGGTGCCACAGACTGTAGGGGAGGAGTTAATTTGACATGTCTTAACTTGCACAGAGAGAGGCATTTCCTTTTAATCATTATTGCTTTACCAGCCATAAAATCTCAGATTTCTGTTTGTGCATGACACTTCTCCAAACAAAGGCATTATATTGCATGTGTAGTTAAAATCCACGTTCTGGGGAACTGCAAAATTGACCATGTCTTCTGAAGAAATAGCTTCTAGAAGAAAACCCAACAACTCTGGAAAAAGGGCAGAATTTTTCACAAAACTGGGAGAAGAAACAGAAAAAGTCCTTACTCTTGTATTTCTGCTCTCTTCCACAGGGTGTGTATGTTTATCTCTTTCACTGCATGAGAAAATGGTTGCACAGTTGCCTGGAAATCTCCATGCAAGGTCTCTTTTCCTCAGTACAGTTTAGTCCCATTAATCTTTCCAAGGTCTCCCCTTTCCACTTTCTGTTGCCCTTCCTTCTCCTTGGCCATCACTGTCTGTTATTCTCTCCTGCCAAGGCTGCTCTTGCCTCTGTTCTTTTTCCTTCTTTCTACCTCCCCCCTTCTCCCGTTACCATCTTTCATGCAAGTGCCACTCAGCTTCTCTGTTGTCTCCCTTGCTAACTTATTCAGTCTAGATCCTTTTCCAGAGCAGCTGAAAGGCAGGAAATCAGTAGAAATAGGAGAAACAGCAGCTTTCAAACCTGGCTACAGGACCTGTGTTTCTGCTGTCCCTCATAAGTGGCAGTCATTGCAAAGAGACTCTTTGCCTTTCTGCTCTGGGTGAAGACATTGTGTTCTCACAGTGTCTCACTTTGTAACAAAAAGACTTGTACACACGGACCGTAATAGCAGAGGAGATACAGAGCAGGAAGGGCTGGGAGGCTGTGTTCAGCTTGAGCTGCAGCAAATAGTACTTCCAACTGGGAATAAGGGCAGTACATAGTGTCAGCTGCTCTATTTCTGATTCACAGCTCAGGAAGCTTCTGTGTTCCACAGCCCTGTGTTCATCAGATAGTGTGGCACATGCACTCCTGCAAATGCCAAAGCAGACAAGTGATGCTCATTCACTCTCAGTGGTCTGGCCATTGATATTCCTAAATTAGGGATTCATCTCCATCCCTGCATGCTGAGTGCAGCAGCTTAAAGCACTGTTGCCCCCCTTGCTGCATCGTTTGCTCTCAGTGCATGAGTGACACGGGGTGTCCTCTCACTGCCCCAGAAGCAGGACAATAGCACAGGATTTATAGAGCCTGGGGGAATGATTTGCTGGAGCATACAATGTTGGCCTGGTGCCACCACCATGGAGGTCAGGGTCGAATTGGCCATTGGCTTATGAAGCAGCTGGTACTATTGAAAAATGCCACCCTTGGGCTCTATGAACTTGGGCTACTTTCTCTGTCCCACTGTAGAATGGAAAACATCTTTCATCTGCAGCACTGTGGAGAGGATGGGCAGATAAATTTCCTTTTCTCCCTAACAGCGCTTGGAGATCTGCCCTTTAAGCAGACGCCAACACAAACTGACAAAATCAAAACCCTTTAAAAATAAACATCTTCCCTACACAGATTTGGATGCAAGTAGAAGTGAAATAGCCCAGCAGTTGTTAGAATGCATCTAAGGCCACATTCAAAACTTCACCTGAACTTAGCTTCTTGCAAGAGCCTATCCTGTTTGGTAGTTTTTCTCCATGTGTAAATAAATGCCCAGACTCAAGCAAAAACCCACTATGCATGACTGTCACAGTTTAAGTATCATGGCTGTGCTTTTAGATACAGACATATCCAGGCATTGCAATGCCAGCAAGTAGAAGGACCATCTGAAAATAACTTCAAAACCTAAGACACACAATTGAAGTAATGAAACATGGAAGCAAAGAGCTAAAAAGACGCTAAAATGAAGCCTAAAGAGACTTGCCAAAGTCAACAGACAAACTCTGCTGCACACCCAGCCTTAACAGGAAGCAGAAACTCCTTGCCTAGGGATGTCTTCTGAACAAAAAGATTATACGACTGAGATTATAAACCAAGAGTCTTGTCCCTTGGGTGGTATCAGCCAACAGGTCAATGCTGAGATGGCAAAATGAAGTAATATAAGCTGTTATCTCAGAACACATTACAAGGCCAAGATGGAGATGGTATTTATATTGATGTTCTAGTCATGCTTTTTTCAATAAAAATGTAATTCTGTGGCCCTATAGTGATTCTTCAACTATGGAGGTCCAGAGTCTAAGGTCAGGCCTTCATAAATGGGAATTTACTCAAGCTCAGCTGACTCTGATGTTGCCCTTTGCATGGACACATCAACAATATGAGTTAAACTGCCTCACCCACTTCCACTAACCTCCTTCCCTTTTTATACCATTTTGTCAATGCAACCTGGAAGCAGAGACGACAACTCAGATGACAACTCAGACCTGCAAGAGTGAACTTTGGCTGCTGTGTGAAATGTTCACCCTGACCACTGCATAGTGTCACCCACCAGGCTGAAAAATAAACATGAACTACATGATCTGTTGGCTTAGATAACACTCACCAACAGAGACAGAGCAAACTGTCATACTCCAACTAGTATCTTGTAAACTGCAACACTGCTCAGGTGTAATATACTCCTCCGCCCAAAGAAAGGACACACACAGCTTTACCTCTCAAATCCCACTGTGGTCATGTACCAAAAAGGGGACTTAGCATGGCCTACATACTGTTAAATGAGAATAGATGGGGCTGTTTAGAACACAAGCTGTTTGCAGGTGCTTCAGCATGCCTGCTTGTACTAACTTAAGCTATACTCTTAAAAGTTTACCCTGTTTCAGGCTGTGGCTCTAGCACAGTAGTCTCCTGGGAATGCTGTTAGCACTGATACCTTGCACTGTCCTCAATCTGTCCTTCAGAACTCTGCCTGATGCTCTCTGGAAAATTTCCCAGAGTGGTTCAGTTGACAGTAGCATTAAAAATCACAGCATGTGTCTGTAGTCTTCTTTGTATCAGACATTCAGAGATAGCACACTGCAGAGATGCAATTGCTGCAGCTATGTGCTCTTAAAAGAGTACATCTGTCCCAAGGAATGTCTTTACCAGGGATGACCATCTTCAAGCAGACAGCTGCAGATCTCATCCAGTTTATTTCCCTAGCAGCTATATAACTTTAAGTCTTTGCTGCGAAATTCACTACTCAAGTTTTGCCCTTAGTTTGAGGGTCATCCATGCACAAAACCTCTTAGATCTTTCCCCTGGCACACCAAAATAAAAAGAGTAACACTATTATTCATGCCAGTCACTGCTACAACAGCCTCCCTGGCACACTAGTTTCCTAGGAATGCTGTTGAACAGATACCTTGTGCTGTCCTCCTCATCTTGTCCTTGAGAATTCTGCCCATTATTCCTTGGAAATTTTCCCAGAGTTGTTCAGCTTACAGCAGTGCTAAGAATCACAGCACGCATCACTAGATGGTTTTATGTCAGGTGCACTGGGATACAATGCAGCAGAGGTTTGATTATTACAAAGTTATCTCTGTTATATCCCCCCTTTGGTTATTTAAAAAAGAAAGAAGGAAAGGAAGGAATAAATAGTGAAGTAAGTCAACAAGAAACCACAATCCATTCCTTGAGTGGTAACCAGGCTACTGTGCTTTGGAACTTTTCCTGATACAACAAAAGACACCATGAAGACAGGAACTTTGGCAGCAGTGGTTTTGAACTCCACAACCCCCAACTTTCCTCTGTTTTTCTATGCATATGTTACTGGAAATACAATCATCTGCTTGGGAAGCAGTCAACCTCCAAATGGATACCTAAGCAGCAGCAAGCCTCTGGAAGTTACTATAGCTAGAATCAAAAGGAGATTTTTCAGCAAAGAAGCCCTAAATTCCTGAATGAACTGATGTCCTCCTTTTCCCCGACCACTGTCACCATAGTGACCACAGGAGCTGCTGCCGAGCCACTGCCCTGGGGCTTGGGACGGAGGCGAGCAGGACGCCGTTCTGTGAATGAACTGACTTGGGCTCAGAGCCCGGTGATGGAGATGTGGACTGTGGGATGAGGCACTGGGAGCTGCCTTGGGTGCACTGTGGTGGGAAAGGCAGCTTACAGAGCAAAGAGGTGCAATTCCTGCCCTGAACGCCAGCCTCGAAGGGCCAGCTGGAGCTGTTGCAAGGTTACCAGAGGAGTCAGAAGGTGAAGGAAAAGGAGTTGATGATGAGCATGAGGAAAGAAGGCGTTCACAGCAACACAGCAAACACGATTAAACCGGAGCTGGAATGAACAGATTCGTTCCCCTCGACATTATTTTTGTGGACTGCCCCCTCTCCTGGGGAAAACTTGCCAAAAAAAAAAAAAAAAAAAGATAAAAAGACAACCCAAACCAATTCTTCATTAAAACAATGCATCGACAGAGCTTACAGGCAGACAGGGCTCCTCCTTCCAGGTTCAAGTTGGAGAGGGCAAGGTGCAAGACCCCTGTGCTGTCCTTCCCAGACAGGCTTGTCCTGGCTGGAGGAACCTGGAGTAGTGAAGCCAGCTCTAACCTTTGGGCTCAGGTGCACAGCTAAGCACCACTCCAGCCTGCGCAGAAAACAGCAACACTGCCTTCTCCCTGCTTGGTGCTGCTTCCAAGCACCACCAAGACCATCCTCCACTTTCAAAACACTGGAGTTGTCCAGCGGTGCAACAGGTGAGGATCTGAGAAACAGTGCTTGCAAGCACTTTTCAGAGTGAATGCTGGAGAACAACTGGAATTGGACAGAAATTGTCAGTTCCTGTCTTTAGTGCTGGTAAGGATGGATGATTTTAGCCACAGAAATAAACTTCAGAGTCTATGAGTGAGGAAATGGAAGAACAACCTTGAAACATACTCTCATGGTGACAAATATTCACCACTCACCACTTAGCTCTTTTGGGATTCCGAAGTCCAGTTAAAATCTTTGCAGTGAAGCTAGCTCAGAAGATCTTGCAGTAAGATTAGAACCAGCTGGTGAAAAATGGCATGTTACTGCAGCCAGTAAATACTCACATGAACCAGCCCTGGAGAGGTGAAAGGCTCTGCTGAGCTTAGCAGCTCATGAGCATATACCGTACTGGCTGATACTGGTGTATGAGTAATGCCCTCTTCCTTCTAAATCCTTTCCCACTTGATGGTCTCTGCTGAGGAAAAGTGATGATTTAACTGCACTCAATTAAAAATGAGAAAAGAATTATTTCCACTTAACAGAGAGTGGGACAGGCTTGCCTCTAAGCAGAAAGCAGTAGCAGGGTGTAAAACCCCCACAAAAACAAATACTTTCAGAATCCCCGGAGTTTGACCAAAGTCATCCACCTTGTCTACTTGCACGTGCTATAACAACTTTGTGGAAGTTTTCATCCTGGTGATGCAAGGATATAAAAAAGCTTTGCTTGATTTTTAATAGTCTCTGAGAGTCATCATGTGATACCACATCAGGCAATCACACAATCAGCAAAGGTCACAAGATACAGAGACATTCCTCTTTGCTTTACAGCTGCTTTCCACAGCCAAGACTCCTTCTTACACCATTTTGCAGTCAAGTGCAGCAGCACTCCTGCCTGCTAAGTACTGGGAAGCCCTGGGTGTGTGTGCCCTGCCTATAAGGGGCACATAATTTTTTTGTGTCTACAGGTGCCAACAAGAGAACCATAATGGATTTGCAACATATAATTAGCCTAAATGGATTCTTACTGGCTGCAACTGTATCTGCTTGGCAATATAGAAGAGATGCAAGTCTCACTTGTACAGATACCATAGTCTGGGGTGGGGGTGAAAGCTTTTCCAAAAGATAAAAAGGAATAGAAAAGTCATTGTTGCCCTATGTCTTCTACAATCTAAAAGAGAAAAGAGATGTTCTAATAATTTTACTGTTCTAATTATGTGAATTACAGGAACCTATTTCAAGGTTCATACTACATACATAAAAGTTTGCATAACTAGGAAAAGTCGTTGTCCTGAGGAGCTTATATCTTTATTGGACTTACAGGCTTTATTAGGTGACAGGTAGGATCATCTCTGTTTTGCAGACAGAACACAGATCAGAAGCCAGGCTTCAAATGCTTTGGTGATGCGAAAGGCAAATCTAGTAAAGCAAGTCTGAAGGAAGCACAAGAATGGGAGAAGTAATAAATATAAGTTGGAAAAGTTCAGGACTATAAAAAATAGTACCCATTACAATCTTCCCTGAGCAATGCAGCCAAGTCTTGATTCCCAGGCACTCAAACAAACCGCTCCTTTCCCTCAGAGACTGCCCCTCTGGTGCTGGCATTGCAGCATGGGATGGCAGCATGGGATGGCTCAGACTCCACAGTGCACAGCCCTGTGCTTGTCACCAGCCCACCTTAACCACAGGTCATGTGTGCAGACTGGGTGGGATGCAGTAGAGGAGAAGGTTCCCTTCTGCCTCCCTTGGCCTGCTACATCTGGCAGAGGCATTTCTCAGTAAGTTGTGGAAAAGCTAAGTTCTCAGGGCCCTTAACCCACTGATAACTGTGACTACTCAGTCACTGATTAAAAGCATCTAAATATACTGCAGATCTGGCAGAGCCTCCTATCTCCTCACCTTCCCTTCTGTGAGTCAATTTGACTTTCTGGAGCACCCAACCTAAGCCACAATTTCAGAGCAGATTATCATTTGGGTATTGTTCTGCTTTCTCTAAAGATGTAAAATTTGGGTTCTGGGACCCAGTTCAATGGCACATAGCTTATAATAACCAACCAATGTTTCCTGCACCTCTCACCACTGTCACTCCTGACTGGACATCCCAGTCAGTCAAGGAATTCTTAAACCTCCACAGAAGGTCTTTTCTCTGCACTTTAAGAGGTGTTTAGGACATCAGTGCTATTTCAGAGCGTGTCACTGCTGTGTTCCCTTAAAGAGTCCAGGTCATGTTTTTGTGTCTCCATCTCTTTGCCACTGTAACTCTGATCTCCCTCAAGACCATCGGGGTATATGTTAGACTGTTGTTGCATTGTTCTGTTCTGTTCTGTTTAGGCTAATTCTTAACCTAAAAAGCATAGGCAAAAGTAAGAGTCCAGAGACTAAACCCCATGGTTTCTGTGAAAGCAGCAAGGCAGGGCTGCAGAACAAAGAAAAAGGGTCACATAGCCTGGATTGAAAGCAGGTCAGGTAGTGTTCAGCTACATTTTCACTATTTGCATTCATCCATAGTCTTCATTAAGACTTCACAGAAATTATTCTACCAGGTCTGCTCAGATAATAAACACCTCATAGTGTGTGGGACAATAGCAAGTAAACCTAACACGAGAGAGTTCAGTATTCCAGAAAGAGATCCTGCCTAGATGGCCAGGATCTTTCTCCTGCAAATAGCATGTAGCATGGAGGTGCAACCCCATGGCAAATACTAATTTAAAAGTACTGCACAGCAACAGGGCAGGCAGCAGCCAACTTGCTCTCACTTGATTTTGGGAGCTGTGAGACCAGCCAACAACCCTTCCCCCTCAAGGACCCATATGGCATTCCTGAAGCAAGTGTTAATGCTGGATCTCGCCCAAGAAAGAATTCCTATAGACTCAGGGGATGAGAGGATGATACACTGCTTGCTGCTTTCTGCTCTTTTCCTCTCTTGCCCCATTGCTCCTGTACCCACAGTGCACAAGGTCCTTGCACAAGGACCTTTAACACAGTGGCAAGCAGCACCCAGCAGGATGTGAGGCACAGCAGCACACGCAGCCTGCCTGCCCTTGGCAGGAGTTTTCTGACTAATGGAAACAGCAGAAACTCGAGAGGCAGGCATGGAGAAGGCTGGAAAGTGCTGAAGGGGGAAACTCCTGGTGGAATGCAAAAGGATTAAAACCGGCAAGAGCACAGCAGCATTCAGCATCAAGTTATCCCCTGATTGCCCTTGCCGAGCACGGCTGGTTATTTTCTTCCCTCAGGTAATGCTAAGATGCACTCCCTAGATACCTCACAGTATGAAACAATAAATGGTGAAACAGCTTGTAACTCACGCACACTGGTCTCTTAACTGCGAGCAAGGCTGAGAAATCCCTGTTTTGGAACCTGAGTGCCACCTTGTGCTAGGAACGGTAACAGTCAATGGATAAAACAGCTTGTCCAGAACAGTGAAGGACAGAAGGGGAAGGAGAAGCTGTTGTTGGAACAAAGATACACTATGTGTTATGGCTTTTGGAGATCTTTCCTCTTGGTACCAACCAGCATCACTCCCACTACCCTGCTGTAGGGTAGAGTCCTTTTATGAAGGGACAGGTGGGCTGCATCGAGCAGCTCTTGCAGGTTTGCTCTGACCCCAGACAGCAGCACGGAGTCACACCTCAGCTGTTACTGTGAACAAATAGCTGCAGCTGGCAGGTGCCACCTCTGTCCTTGGCACAGGCAAGTCCAGGGAGAAACATGGTGTCAACTCAGAAAGGAAAATTTTGCTGAGTATTACTGACATCCCCTCTGGAGCCTGGTTTGCAACAGGTAAACCTGTAAGTAGTTCAGGCGTGGAAGATGAATCAGTAAAATGCAACAAGCATTTTACAGAGCAATTTCGAGATGCAAAGTACTGCTATCCTAAACCAAAGTGCAGGTAAGAGGACCCAGCTGGCTTCCTTGGGGGAGGTGAAAGCAGGGCTTGAGCTTCTTATTTGTTTCTTTTAAAGAAATACATCTTTCTCTAAAGATGGATTAAGCTCCATCTGGTCAAGTTATATTCTGAAAATGAACCTCTGAAAAGGTATGCTTTGCTACACTGACTTTTAGGGGCGCTTTAGCATAGTCAGTCTCATGGTTTTATTTGTTAGTTTGTTCAAAAATGAGAGGTGATTACTTTGTGAAAAATCGCATGTCAAAGTCAGTCTCAATGATTTTGTACTGCTGTCGATTATTTAAGTTTTCCCTTTTACAAGTTGGAACATTTTTGCAAGCTGGCTATGGAGCTGCAGACAGTATTGCTTTTATTCACTTCAGGGTTTCTTCACAATCTTAAAGAAAAGGAGGAAAAGAAAACCATCCTGAAAAGTATTTCTGTAGCAAGGTAGGAATTCTCTTGCAAGCATCTTGGAAAGAAACAGTGCATGAGTATCCTGCTCATGCAAACTGCTCACTGTCAGAATTCAGTCACCTGAATTTTGAAGTCAAGACTACAACTAGGTACTCTTAGGTACTTACTACAAGGTAGAGTCAGCCAGATGGATCATTTTTCCATTGGTGATTAATCACCACAACTGCATGTGAGACGGGGGATACCTCAGCTTTTCGACAGAACTTAACACCACATCTTGAGAGAGAGAGAATACCATCATGGAAACTTGAGAGTGCTGAAGGCAGAGAGAACACCACCAAGCTTTAATTTTTTCTTCCACTTCTCTCTCCCAGATTCTTGCCCCTTTGGCATTTGCAGTGCACAAGCCCTGATGTAACAGGACAGAGGAACATCAGTAGTGATGTCACCCAGTTCAGCAACCATGGCAGCAAAGCAGTGCCTATATTGGGATGTTGGTTCTTAGCAGCAAGGCTGCTCTTGGCTGCTTTGGTGCAGTCACAGCCAGGAGCATCGCTCAGGGTTCTTGCTGATGGTGAGCTCTGTAGCACGAATTGTGAGGTGTCTTTCCAGACTCCTGACACTTCTCTCCTGGGGCAGCAGCTGCATCTTGTGTGCAGGTCAGCTGCATGGGATGGAAACATAATAACACTATCCATAATGGTTTTTTATTTCACTTTTACTGACAGCCCAGCCTAACAGAAATGTTACCCACGAGCAGGCATGAGACAGTAATCAGATCATTCCTTACCTAACCTGTGTGTTCTCACTGACAGCAAACACTTTCTCTTCCTTCCAAACACTCCTCATAGCATTTCCCTCTTGACATCAAGTCTCTGAAAGTCCTGCATATCCAGTCCATCCTGACAGACCTTGTCATTAGACCAAAGCTATAATGGCTGAGACAAACAGGTCCTGGCATCAGCAGGGTCCAACAGGTGAATTTAACAAGGGCACACCCAAGGCTGGATCTCAAAGCTTGCTGTTACTCCTGAAGCTGGGAAGTGTCGTCTGCTGAAGCATTAGCGAGTTGGTGATATGGGAAGGTAATCCCTTCTGGACTGTTGCCTGCTGTGACTGGATGGGCTGTGGCTAATCTTTGGCTCTAGAACATTTTTAGTGGGCCTTGCACATGGGCTACAGAAGATAAATCTCTCATTCTGGAAAGATTACCCTTCTGTCCTGGTATTCAGTATAATCCAACAGATTTTGGTAGCCCTGAACTGTCCAGCAGTCCTGTCCCAATGCTGCATGCACAAGGTGTATGTAAATGTGAGTACACTCATGTCCTATCCATTACATTTCTATGACTGTCATTCTCTACCTCAGATCATAGTTTGGGTTGGTTGGAAGGGGCCTTGAAAATCATGTAATTACAACCCCCTGCCATGGACAGGGACACCTTCCACTAGATCAGGTTGCTCAAAGCTCCAACCAGCCTGGCCTTGAACACTTCCACGGACTGGGCATCCACAGCTTCTCTGGGCAACCTGCTCAAGTGCCTCACAACCCTCACAGTAAAGATTTTCTTCCTAACACCTAATCTAAACCTGCTGTCTTGCAGTTTATAGCCATTGCCACTTGTCCTATCACTGCAAGCCCTTGTGAAAGTTCCTCTTGAGCCTTCCTGCAGGCCCCCTTTCAGTGCTAGAAGGTGCTCTAAGGTCTCCCTGGAGCCTTCTCCAAGCTGAACAACCCCAGCTCTCTCAGCCTGTCCTCAGTGTCTCTCAGCCTCATGGAGCGTAGGGTGCTCCAGTTCTCTGACCATCTTTGTGCCTCTCCTCTGGACCCACTTCACAGGTCTGCGTCTTTTCCTGTGCTGAGCACTCCAGACCTGGACACAGCACTTCAGGTGGGATCTTACAACAGCAGAGGGTGAGAATCACTCCCCTGACCTGCTGGCCACGTTTTACTGGCTCTACCAGTTTACCACCAATTCTGTTGTAAAGTGTTGTGGCCAAACATGGTAATTACACAGAATATTCTGAGTTGGAAGGGAACCATGGGGATCATTGAGTCCAACTCTTAAGTGAATGGGGACTGAAACAAAAAAAGACTAAAAATCTAATTATGAAATAGAACTGACTTCTGATGAACATCATGAAGCATCAGTGGAAAAACCTATGGTTTGCTGGATCCATTAATAGTTTGACTGAAACTCACCACCAAACACAGAAATCTTTGCTTGCTAAACTAAAAGCATTCCCAAGCAACACTGAAAACTGGCCCCATACCTGTTTCAGCACTGAGATACCTGCACCTGCAACAAGGAGTCCTCCAACACCACCACTACCACCTAAGTGTCTGTGGCAGGAACTGTTATCAAATTTCTTGCAAGGATGAATACAAGTAAAATTACAGTTAAATCAAATGTAGCTGCCTGGGAAGAAATAATAGATTTCCTTTGTGGGGAGACAGAGTAACACTAAAACAACCCGTATACCTTGCAATAGTAAAAATATTTGTAAATGTTTATAAATAAGGTATGTGAATTCAAACACAACTGCCACAGAGGTTCCCTTGGTTGGCAAAAAGTGGAAGTTATAGCAGGCAAAAAAGAGCAAATAAATGTTACTGTTGCTGCCATGCAGCGATGTTAAAGAACAACCAACCTTAACACCCTTACCTTGTGAAATCTAGTTTAGGAAGGAGCAACAGAGATTATGCAAGGCCAGCAGTTTAAGACCCAGCCCAAACAAGAGAATACTCACTGGCGAGGGGGATTTAGGAAAAGGCATGATACTAGAAGATACAATGTGAATGTAAGTGATTTTAATTTTCAGTAAGTGTCATTATGCACAGCTCCCAAACCTTCAATCTTTCATTCTATAAAGGGTAACCAACCATACAAATATGGGGAGCAAAGGAATTCACCTTCTGAGCCAATTTTAAAGGAGGTAAACTGGCAGTATTAGGCAAAATGGACAAAAAGAAACCAGAAAAAAACCCCTAGGCAAAAGCAGATGTGAACATACTCTGGGTATGTGTAACACACAGGGGCTGGCAGCATTACTGCATGTGACAGGATGCTCCCAAATCTGTAGCCAGCCTGCCATTTTCATAGTGGTTGGGATGTCTCCTTTACAGCCCAATAACCTGTTACACATAGCACACAGTGAGTTGCCGAAGTTCATCTATAATATGCTTCTTCAAGTTCTTCAACCTGCTAGAATGTGGTGTGGTCACCCCAAACCTACTCAGCTGTGTCATCTTTTCTTACAAGTATCTTGGGCAATGAGACATCAAGGCTATGCAGGGTCCCTCACAGTCAAATCACTATGAGCTCCACAGTGCTTTGCAATCTGGACAAGAAATATGGCAAGGTTGTCAGTTCTCATACAGGTGACAAACATTCACCTTCTCCTGGTACTAAGGTTATGGAAACATCCATATCTGCCAATTCACACAAAGATGATAAAGAAAAATGTCCACTTCCTGTGTCACGGGAAGGGGCTATGACGGGGGTTGTGGAAGCCCTGCCTACCTGACCAACTTGGGGGAACACATTTCATTGTTTTCAAGCTATTTGTAACACAGGCATCTGTATAGCAGGACATGGCCATGGAAAATGACAAGGAGCTTTTGTTCCAGATTCTTGAAGAAGGTTGTTCCACTACCAAGAGCAATCCAGAGATCCTGATGCCCAAAGAGCTACTTGTACTTACCTTCCGACTAAAGGAAAAGCAAAGCAGCTCTCATTGTGGGGTTGGTCAAACTATGAGTCAGGAGGATCACAGTTTCGCCTTCTAAGGGCAGGACTCACTTATAATTTCTTCCCCACCTGTTTTAGCATCTGCTCTCATTGCTTGATGCTGGTTTAGCAAGCCCTAACCTTGCACTTGAGCACACTGGTCAGTAAATACCTACAATGGCAGGCAATGTTTATTTGCTGCATTGACCCCTTTTTCCTCACAAGCTCAGCTGAATGACATTGC
Source organism: Entomyzon cyanotis (assembly GCA_024500445.1). NCBI lineage: Eukaryota > Metazoa > Chordata > Aves > Passeriformes > Meliphagidae > Entomyzon > Entomyzon cyanotis. The sequence goes on along the minus strand of JAKEPQ010001030.1, from coordinate 44,360,534 downwards.
TGCAAACTACAGCCCCCTCCACCAACCACTGAGGCTACCAGAGGAGCACTGAGTATGAACCTGCAAGCATGAGCAGCAAGGACACAGAAGGGCAGCCAGTAAAAGTGTGCAGAGACTGTCTTCAGCTTTTGCTGGTACAGCCACACATGCCTGTAGGGCACAGCACCCAGTGACAACATCCGTGAATTCTGGAGCAGAGCTGTATTACTATCATTTGTCGTCAGCTCTTTCCTGGGACACTTCCTAGTTCAAGGCAAACCCTTAATAACCCACCTCTCTCTCTCCTTTAACCCATTTTATATGACACAGTGCAATTAAAGACCCCACAAGACAAGCCACCATAGCTGCCAGCATACTCACCAACATGTTCATGTAGTCCTTCATGAACTGAAGGCCAAGGTCCGATGGGATAAGCCATGGACTGCACAGATAGACCTACCCATGTTCTAAAAACACACAGCCTGGCATGACACAAGGCCTTTCCCAGGGACTAATGAAGTTGTAAGCATTAGGTTTAATTCCACACTTAATTCTCCCCGCTAATGGTTTCACCACTGGGTAACACAGTAGCCATGTAACTCAAGCTTTTGATCTTTAGGGTGGAGAGAGTTAGATTGACATGAAAATCCAGAGCAGCCAACAGTGGATTCAGCCAATCCAACAGCACCTGTTTTAGGATAAAACTTCTGTTTCTACACCCCTAGATAGAAAAACTTGAAACCTTAATCCATGGCTGAGTAGAAACACAAATACTACAGACGAAAGCAATATACAGTTACATCAACTCTGATGTTTCAGACCTGTTTGAAAGAAATGGCTTAGAAACAAGCTGATTTATACATACAAACAGTCCATTGTGCCCAGAGGTTTCCTAACATTCTTTTATTAAAAACCAAAGAGCCAAAGATCGCCCTGATGCTCTTCATTGTTATAAAGCAGACTCTGAAGTATTAAGTGAACTATGTATGAGCAAAGAACTCCAACTGATGCAGAGTTTAAAACTAGGTTTACAGTTTCCTATTTTATTGGCATGGATGTATTTCTAAACTTAAAAACCCTTCTGGCAAGTTATCTCAATTTCTTATGACAAAATTTCTCACAACACACAAATATTTACAACATATACATATTTTTTCAGTCTTTTACAACTGGTTCTTAAAAGACAAACAATTCATAGGTTACCACAGAACAAAAGCTGTGACTTAGTTGTTTTTAATTTGATAAAACTATCATAAGTTAAAGTGAATAGATTTTTCTTTAAATTCCTTGTAGCATTTTACAAGTGCAACAGAAAAATATGAAGGAACCAATTTAGGATAGCTGCAGTTCATTGGATAAATGTTGCCCGTCGTAATCACATTATTTCACAGCAAATTCTTGAAAAAATAAGCACCAATCATTCTTGCAAAGAACAATTTTATCTAAAAGTATTGAAAAGTGTTAAATACAAGGTGTTTAATTTACGTAACAAGCAATAAATACACCATATCCAAACTTTTATTCTGCATACTGCTACCCTTGTACATATAATGTACTAAAAAGTCAGCAAATTGTCAACACCTTTTCGTATTTTTTTCTCTTTTTTAAAGAAATCAATTTGACTTCCAACCAACGGTTTGCTACTATAACAAAGGCCACAAACAGTACGTCTGGGACAGCATACAGTGTTAAAACTGACAAACTCCAAGGGGGAAAAACCATCTAGCAAATAAAATGGAAAGCTGTAGATCATTGCTGGTGATATTAACATATACTAGAAAACCTTAATATGCTGCTACTATGATTTTGTAAATTGTTTAGTCAAATATTGTAAGAGCAAACTAACGCTCCTACTGATCAAAAATAATTCTGTAGCCACACTGCATTCTCATTGTCCTGCATGGAAAGATCTGATGCATTTTCATAACTTTGCTTGAGCCTTTATTTTACAACAGAGCATTACCTCTAACTCGGAATTGCACATAAGAAGGCTATTAAAAAGTACAATAAAAATCTGCACAAATCAGACTTAAGAAGAGTCCGTATGCTGTACACTTTCTACATTATTACGTTGATAGGTGAATAAAGAAGTGCTGCCACTAAGTTTTTCAGGAAGTTCTTTAGTTGAGGAATAATCAAATGGAATTTTTCTTGGGTTTTATTATTATTATTTTTTTAAATTATTTTTTATTTTTTTTACAAATGACATCCAGGTCAGTTTAAGACCTGTAAGCTTATGCATTGAGCCTTAAAGACTGATCTTCTCTCCTCCTGGAAGAAATATCAATATCTATTGAATCCTTGCCAACAATAAGCCTTAATCTCTTCGCTGGAGGAAGAGGAATAAAGTCATCAAATTCATCATCATAGTCATCTTCTGCTTCATCGTCCTCTTCTGATGAAGATTCATCTGCTGTTTCCTCTTCATAGTGACCATAATCATCTACTTCCATTCTTGACTCCAAAAGGGAGAGAGTTTCACTACAACACACACCATTTTCATGAAGGTCCTCAGGGTATGTCCCTCTGTTTTCTTCCTCTCGTTTTAGCTGTATTTTTAATTTTGTTGAACTATTGCCTGATCCTGAGTTAAACCCATTATTTAGCTTTGCTACATATAAGTTATTATCTTTTTCATGGTCTTTACTTAATTTTATGCTTATTTTTGAAGAACTCATTCCATCACTCTCTTGATCATTTGCCTTGCTACTGCTATCATGGCGCCTACGAAGAGTCAGCTTAGGGATCCCAGAGCTATTTTCAAGGATAAGTTGTGCATCATACCTTGTGATTCGTCTTTTCTTTTTACTTTTTGCAGTTCTAAAGCTGTCTTTTGCTTTAAAATTGTCAGTTGTTACAGAGCAGCCACCAGATACAGGGATGAAGTCTTTAAAGCCAACAGCTGTGTCCACCACGTTATTCCTCTCTTCGAGTTCTGAATGAGAACTAATCAAATCTGGTACTTCATCTTTCACAGGTGTGTTGTGCATAGTATCAGTTTCCTCTGTTTTTGAAGATGGTTTCACGAGCTTTCCTTGTCGAGATTTCTTTTTTGATGTGCCTGCATCATTTCTCTGGCACCGACCCTCCCCTTTATGTGATGGTCCGTGAGCCACATCGTTGTTGTTTAACGCACGAGACTGCTGCTCTGCAATGTCCGATTGTGTTCCAGTCAAGTTACTCTTATAGCTATCCAATGTATTTGGTTCAAGCTTTGTGTCAGAGGTCTCCTTCAAACTCAGCCTTGTTCTCATCGACCTCCTCGTGATGTATGTGCAGGGTGCAATATCACCATGCTCATGAGCACCTGTCACAGAATTCAGTTTATGTTCTCTCGCTGCATGCCTCGTTAAGCATCCGCTAGAGACTGCAACTTTGACTGGTCCCTCCAATTCTTTATCCTTTTTAATGGGCAAGTTTTTATACAAAACTACTTTAGGCTCTTTGAGAACTAAGTTTCCCATTTCAAGCTTTCGAGAAGCATTCTTTTGCTCTGGCCTTTTGCACTGATTTCTCAACTTTATCTTTGAAAGTAAAGGCTTTGCAGGCTTTTTCAGTCTCTTTGGTACCCTGGAATTGTTTATATGAGTTAGTTTAGATGAGGTAGAATTTGATGATGCTGGAATTCTTGATATAGACTGTCTGGTTAACGTTCTATTTTTGCTGTTCTTTTTTACGCCAATTGAAGACTTTCTGTTAGCTGCAAAAGAAAAAAGTGGTTTTGTTATGATGCTGCTATAGCCTGAATTTCCCACTCCCAAATACTGCAGTTATTTCATTTATTTTGAATACTTCAACAGAACCCATGAAAAAGGATAGATAGTATGTAGTAAGGAATGAGACTGCTTAACTTGTACCTCAATGCATGAAAGGAATTGCCAAACAGGCCAAAAGTACATCAACATTTCCAGGTACACTTCCCCTCACGAACCCCAATATACCAAGTTTGGTTTTTACTGAATTTCTTCTTCTACCAATTAAAAAAAAAAAAAAAAATCTATTTGACATTATCCGCAGCTTTTTCTGAGTATTATTGCAGCAAAATCTGAAGATCAGCATAATCTAACATTATCTCCAGGATTTTTTGTCCTGAGGAGGAGGAAAAAAACCACCAAGCACCTTAACTAATGTAATGGTTTCAGTTTCAGGTGAAACTAGTGCTACTGTGGCAAGTAAAGGAGTTTTGTCTGCTCAACAGAGGTGCAGATTTAAATACTGATAATTAGAGTATTTAAATAAATGAAAGATTTAAATAAATCAAAGATTAAAGATTGAATTAAAGATAAAGATTTAAATAAATCAAAATAATGATTTGGGGACATTTTTTTAGGGTTTTTTTTTTGGTTGGTGGGGTTTTTGTGCTTTGGTTTTTTAGTATCACAGTAGCAAACAGGAGACAGGTGGAACCACAGTATTTTATGTAGCTCCAAACATGTTTACCAGTTAAATCAAAGTTTAAATTATTTGTGTTTTGCCCATACTGAGTGTGGTGGAGGTGGGGAAGTCGGAAAGCAAATAAATCACACTCACTACTCCACGGAGGACAGTCTTGCAGGAAGATTACAAACAAAAATTCCTTCCAATTTCTTCTGAAATTACTAGCTGTGCACTTTCACTGCACAGGAGATGCCTGAACTATTAATTCTGAATGTGGAAAGGGAAGAGCTGCCCAATTTAAAAGACCTCTAAAGGAAATTATTATTTGTTTATTAATATCTACTAAGATTATTTATTTAAAAATTATTTTCCTACAGAATTCAAACTATCTAAGTTTTCTCTCCTAAACCATACTACTGCCTGTGGCAGTTTACTGTATTTTGAAATACAGAAATTATTGGCAGGACTTTAACTGATATGTTTATAAATATTTGCTTTTGATATAAAAAAGAAAACTAAGAACATACCACCTATTGTTCTTCAAACACTTGTGGAAAACCATGAATTTGCTGTTTAAATTGCCTTCAGATTCCTGAATAAATTAGTTTTAATGACCAGTACCTGAGAAGCATCTCAACACTAAGAGAGGAATTCCATCACAGTAAAAGTTTTCCATGCTTTTGTGAAACTTTTAATGACTCCAAGCTCTTCCCCTTACTTACTTGCATTACCTTTTTCCTGAGTGGTATCTGCATCAGTGTTAGAGCTGACAGACTGGCTGTCTGAATTCTTGCTGCTGTCACCCAACTTTTTAAGCCTGTTTAATCGTTTATCTGTTTCTCTCAGTCCATATTTACTGTTAATCACAGGAGTAGGTGCTGGCAATCCCACTCTTGATTTAAAAGCACCAGTTCCACGTCTACAAATAAAAAGAGGACACAAGGTATTAATAAATCTTAATGCAAACTTAGAGCTCTATTTCATATACAGTAGTTTGGATCCCAAGTAGATCTGGATCAATGACACCAATGGCCACAGAATTGGTTAGCATTTTGTGGGTTGTTTTGTCTTCTGTCTTCCTAGGTGCCTAAATGTCTCAGCTGGCCAACAAGAACAGCAGGATGACTTAGGAAGACTACATGGACATATGCAGAGAGATGCAAATCTTCCTGGTGATGACTTTTGGAGTCTTGAAAGAAACTGTACAGCACCAAATCTCTCAGTGCTCCAGACATACCCACAGATCCTTAGAAGTCTACCATTATAACATTGCAAATTAACACTGTTTACAGCATAGTTAAAATTAAGACACTTAAATATGATTTTTTTGTGGTGTACAAAGCGATTGTTGCCTCATCAGTTTGAAACAAGAAAAAATGAGTCCTTACTAACTCCCCCAAAATAAAATCTAAGATATTTGATTGCTTCTACCACAGCCTTGTAACTGAAAAGCAGATTCCTAAAGTTAGAATTACCCAAATATTAGCTTTAAAAAATAACATTTTCATGTACTTAAAACACAGAAATGACAAGTTAATGAAAATATTCAGACACATAAAACTAGTTTGTTCTGAAAAAGAAAGCATGTCCATATTTACACTGAAATAAATGATCAAAAGAACTTGAGCAAAACCTGGCATCACTCCATGTAACAAGAGAAGAAGAATTCTGGTGCCCGTTTATTCAATACTTAACAGTTCCCAGGATTGAAGCACATTTCTCCTAGCAGCTCTTGAGATAAAAGCCTGAGATTGCACCCTTCACTTTGACTGACCTACCAACATCATGTGAGCTTGGAGGTCCATACTAGAGGGTCTTCCCTTTAATTGCAAAGTAGTCAGTAAAAATGAAAATAGAATTATTAAGCTCTTTATATGCAGGTGCACTAAGCTATTTCTCAATATGAGCATATTTTGTCCATTAGAGGGTTTTTCTTTCTACAGTTAGCTCAATGAGTAACAGCACAATGAGTTCTGTGCAGTTCCTCCTGGAACTGGGTGAAGCTTTCTCAGAAGATGCTGAGCCTTCCTGCTCCCAGTGAGCAGAAGTTTCAACATGGCAAAAAAACAACTATGAAATTCTTTCTATTGATTTTGTGAAGAAACCAGGTTGAGACAGCACAAGTGAAAAACAAATAGAACACCTCTGTTTCTATTGAGCAATGGACAGATATAGGCCAATACTGTCTGATCCAGCAGATATTTACAAATACACAAACCCCCAAGTTCTAACAACACTGAGTAAACAACTACTTTGCCCATTCCCAGCAGATGAGAACTTCAGGTCAAAACATATAAAACATTAATGGAATTTTCTCTGTCAAGTGCAAAAAAGAGGGAAAGTTGAGGATCAGTTGACAGAGGTCTTGCAGAAGCTGTAACTGCTTTTCCTTTCAATTCTACTTTATTCAGTGCGAATATTTTTAAGAATCTACATCCCTGTTTTGTTCTGTTTTGTCTCATTTTAGGCTCATCTCCAGAACAGGGAATCAAAAGAAAAAGAGAACACAGACGTCTCTGGAATCATCACCATTCTGTAACAACACAGAAAGTGCATTACAACCAATAGGTAGGAAGCAATTATTTTCTGTCCAAAAATCTGAGCACTCATAATGAAGGACTTTCAGTTTCACAAACCACAAAATGAATATGCCCAATTCCATTTGAAAGCTATTTACATCAACGCATACCTTTCACAGGTGTAACATTCGCAGTATTCATTATTTTCGCCAAAAAACCCATCTCCATAGTAACAAGAGATTTCTTCTCCAGGTTCAATATCTCTTAGAGCTTTCACACATGCTGTATCTCTGCCCGTTGATACAAACTGGGGAAGGAGATGACAGGAATGGAAAAAAAAAAAAAAAAAAGATTAATCATTAAGGCTGCACAGTATCTGAGTAAGAAATAAAGGTAAAACAGTTGGGAAAGAAAAGTTGGAAGGACCAAGCAATTAAAAAAGTGGGGTACTTATTTATTTTTAATTTTTTGCTTACCTTACAGTTAGGTCTGCAATCTGAAAAAGGTCCAAAAGATAAAGTCAATTAACTGTGGATAAGACCTGAAACATGAATAGTTGTAGATATCTAAAGTAAGGATTCACTCTGACTTCAATAACTGCAGAATCTCAACTAAATACTGGGAGTTAAGTTAGTATTGCACAAAGCCATACATCAAAAGATACCTGCTTTGGTATAGTTGGGTTTCTGAGCTCTTCCCTATGCTATCACAAATGTCCAGTTTCCCTCCTTTTTATGGTAAACAGCTTTATCTTAAATCCAACCTGCTTTTCCTTTGGCACACAAGCGCAATATAAGCAGCCAACCTTCTGTGCAAAACGTTAAAGAGCCATAAGAAGTTCACCTAATAAAGATGTTACTGTTGACTGAATTCACAAGGAATTCAAGGTAACCCACAATACGTTCCACAAATTCAGGGGCCATTTCCCAAGTTTCTTTCAAGGAAGAAGGCATTGCTTCCTAGAGCCTTCTGTGAGTTTTGCAGCTGATCAGCTCTGGCTGCGAAAATCACAATAGGTTTTTGTCCTACACAATACAGTATGCCAGATTGAGACATTTTTCTCCAAGTTCCTGTGCTATTCAGCTCACATACAACATTTCTGAACTGCTTATACTCTTCAACATGCTTCCTATACTTACTACTCACCGTGATTGATAAATGCAGCAGGACCGAGCCACAGTTGTGCACAGTTTTTTCGTGTGGAATACATGACGCTGAAGTCATTTTCCCCATGTCTCAACAGCATGTTTTCTTCCATTTCTGATAGTTCAGCAATACAGCCCACAAGTAATTCTATTTTATCATTTCGTTTCCTTTAATGTAAAAAGAGTAGCAGAAATAAAACTACATGTGCCAAAATTACAAAATAATTTCACAGAAAGAAAAGTTGTTATAGAATCAATTACATCAACTCCGACGTCAGAAACAATTATCACCATTGTTTCTACAATTTCCTGAGACTGCAGGCAAGAAATTGCAAGAGTTGATTACTTCAGCTTCTGCAATTGTTAAAACCAAAAGCAAGATCTTTTCATTTGCGTACACTCCCTCCCCATCACCACTTAAGAAATTTTGACTTCCTCCAGCTGCTCTTGCTTGTGTTTCCTATACTTCTTCCTGTGGCCAGGAAAACACAGCATAATGAAAATGCTTAGAGCTCCTTGGCTTTTTAAATGAGGCCCAGTAATGACTCAAAGAAAGGGTAGAATTTGAGCAACATGTTTTCCTCTCTCACAAGTAGTTCTTCAGCATGAAGCTGGTCCTTGAAACAGGGTGAGGAGGGGGAATGACAAACACCTTCAAAAATCAACAAAACCACAAAGCCTTTTTGTGTAGATAGCCAGTGTGCCATCATGAATAGAGCAGTGCAGAGGCACTGAATGCTCAGCCTAGAAGCACAGAGTTTCCACTTTCTGGCATAAGCACTATTTCCACTGCTCTTTGGAGGGGCCATTCCATATTTTGGCCAGGCTCCTGTGACACAGATTAATATGGAGATAGTAAATGCACATGGACACAAAATAGAAGCCAACCCTTTCAAGTGCAAAATTCTCCTCTGACAGAGAACGCTAAGAACTCTAATCAGTTTTGAGTCTCAACGGTTTTGCAGGTATCACCAGGGCTAAGAAGCAGCCTTCCTGTCTTGCTCACTCTCAGGCCACTCAAGATTTTGAGCATGAAAAGTTAATTCACTTTCAACATGCCTACATGCAAAACTTCTACCCCAAAGAACGAGCTAAGGGGTGAATTCAAGAAAAAAACAACAAAAAAAAAAAAAAATCCCCATCAGTATTTTTTGGGTTGTATTATGATTGTGGAACTTACAGCTCCAGTCATGAAAAGCTAGAAACTGGCCTCAGCCTACTTAAAGCTTTCTCTACAACACGTGGAGGTTGTGTTGCCACCAGCAGGGTGTCCAGCCACTCAATCCCAGTGTGAACCTAACAGCATTTCTTCACCTCAGATGTGCTGGTACAATGGGTGATGCCATAAAGCAAAGCTCATACAATTGGTGTGTATGTGAATTGATTTTAAGATCTGAATTAAGCCAGAATCTGCTGGTGCTGCCACACACATGCTTATAATGAAACTCAGATGTGCCAAATGAGATGGGGAAACACACAGGGGTTCCAGCCTTGTGTTTCCAGGAGAGATTGATCTTGCACTATCAAAATATGCAAATAACACCCATTTTAAAAAGGCAAAAAACTTATTTCCCTCACAATTATTTGCCATGCAACAAATCTGCCATAATGTGTTTCTCACAGGAGGCTAACAAAACATGAGCAGAAGTAAATAATTAGCTTACTGAAAACAAAATTTAAAAAATCTTGTATAATGAACACTATATGGATAAACCCAAATATACAAAGGAACGTCTTCCAGAGGCATGGATTCTGTACTAAGTACTTAGCAAAACCAGAAAATTCAATTTGCAAGTAACAATACAAAACTATCTATTTCACCGGTTGCAGTTTTAATTCTAAATCACACATTTTAATATATTTTTTAGATTCTTTCAAAAGAATAGACAGAAACAGAATGCAACAGTAAACTGTATTTCTTACCATTCTTTTGTTGCCACAATTTTGGCTCCATTTTGCTCAGAAGAATACCGATTACAAGGCAGTATCTCAAACCCACTGTCAGTTGCAAACATTCGTAAATAAATAAATACCTGCAATGAAAAAACCCAGTACTTGTCTGTTACAGGCAAAACAAAAGCACTGAGGAACTTCTTATATAAATAATGAAAGTGAACTGTACAAAAACACACAAAAATGGAAACTGCAGTGGGATACTCTCTGCTGAAATGCATTTCTATACATTTTAGCTATACATATTATGTTGATCTTATTTCTTCACAGTGACTTGCAGGAATCCTCACAAGGGTAACGTGATTATCCAAAGAGTTGAAGAAAATTAAACATACCTTGAATGGTACAAAATTGGCCCAACTAATGAAAACGGATAATTTTTTCCTTAAAATCCCTGAATAGCTGTATTCAAGAAATCTTCTCAGATCTTTAAGAACCATGGAGACCTAATAATCTACAGGAATCCATTTAATTATTTGAAGTTCTGAAAAATGGTATTACCTCCGCAACAAACTTAGGTGCTGAATAATTTTTTTTAGCTGAAGTGTGATTGTGTTACTCAAAAAACCACTTTGACAAAGCAGAACTTCTTTCTGCTAACTCTTTCCTGTGTTACTAGATTTGGGACATTTTAAAATAGGCCAAATTCCTTTTGGTTGTACCTGGAAACAATAGACTCATTACTGAAGAAGCATCTTTTTTTTTAAGTAAAAAATACGATGATTCTTTTGAACTTTGACAATCAATAACCTTTATGCTACATACAAAATGGATTTGGGGTGTGGGAAGTGGAGGAGGAGTAACGCACAGAAAGCCCCTATACCCACAGCAGCTAAGGTATTTTGAAGTAACAAGGCTCCTCCCTTTTCCTTTACCTTCCTTTGTAACCAGTTTGATTTACAACAGCTGTGAGTAAAAAAAACTATAACAAACTCCAAAAAACTATAACAAACAAAACCCCCCAACCAAACCACAATACAAACAAACGATAAAGGGGAAAAAAATCCCTTACTTTCTACACTCTATTAAATAAAAGGCAATGCAAGTTATAAAAAAAAAAAAAAGGGGGAGGGTGTGCCTAGTTAGGCTTTCAAAAACAAAGGAAGTTTCTCTTAAAAAACAATAAAACAATTAACATAGAGCACTCAATTGCTTTACTATTGCTACATTCTTAAGAAATGTTTACATTTTCTTTGCCTTTCAACCATCTGAAAAAGCACATTAATTACAAATACACCTACATGTTCCTTGAACAACCTTTCCTGCATTTTGTTCTTGTTAAGAAAATAGTGCCGGGCCCAGTCACCTGACGTCAAGGACTTGAAGGCTTTTTCTAAGTGCTCATCTTTCTTAAAACGTTCAATCACCTCTTTGAGTTCTTCTTGCCTTCCTTTAATAGGTCGAAATCTGAAATAAAAAATAAAACTATTCCAGTCCACTGTCAGTCATTCTCAATTCTTCCTCACAGTTACTCACAGCACAGAGGTCTTCTGCTACCCATATAAACATTTAACTCCCTGCATAATGACACTGACCAACTCTGGCCAAACCCAAAGCCTTTTTACATTGATAAATTCACTACATGGATTTATGTGGACTGCAAAGTTAACATGAGCATTCATATAAAACACAGCTCTTAATGACAACACAAGAAGTATCTACAAATACTAACACACAATAGAGATACTACATCTGTGTAAGATCAAGATCCCACAAATTAGTGCAATCGTAAGAATTTTTTGCAACAGGAGATCTTGGGCATGTAAATATGAAAACAAACACCTGTGCATCAGCAGAGAATTCTGCCTTCTTCCCAAAGCCTCAGATTTAAGAAAAAACTACCCTTCCTCTCTTCAGTGGGAAAAAGTAACAGAAAAATCCTGCATGACTGCCAGAAGTGGGAGCTCCGTTTCTGAGCTGCAAAACCACCAAGAGAAAGCAGCACTTAAAGAGACTATGCCAAATCCCTATAAACTGCCTTTGACTGAGCACATACCCATATATGCACTGCTTTGGGGCAGAGGTGGAATGTGGGTACTCTTAAATGTATGTCACACCCCAGGGGACTCTTCACAAAGATAAAAATTTCCCAGGGTCATGAGAAACAGTTTTCTGCAGCTCTTTTTACAATTCACATGTTTTGCTTACAGACCATATGGCAAAAGTGCTGAACACACCAAGGACTTTTAAGTAAATGTGTAAGAGTAAGCCCCGTTACTTGTTGCTAGAAGTGCATTACTATGCTGATTTTATTTCCTCTTACTTGCCAAATGAATCTGTATTTCACTACAAAAGTAAACAAGGGGAAAATAATTATTGGAGTTAATGGAAGGAAACCTCTATCAACTTCCTCACTGATACCCTGTTTTTTAAATTGTCATTGTCACTGGCTTACTGTCATCTTGGAACACTGAATGCTGCAAGTAACTTCTTTTCAAATGACCACTTAACATCTGCTTCTTCTATGCAACTTGTATAAAGAAAACAAAAAAGTGTTACCTCCCAACTTTGTTTCACTCTGTAAAATACTGAGGCTCATCAGAAGTAAATAACAATGATGAGGATTCGATTTCCTTCCATATAAAAAAGATGCTGTATTTATGCTCCTGATACAATGAAGACAAACCTCCTTACAGCAGGATCACTTTCAACAGATTATGAACATTCCATGCTTTTATATATTTCTGAATTCTCTATCTGAAAACCTTCCCTGTGACATAATAACTGAGCAACCTTTTAGACCTTTTTGAATCCAGCAAAACTCATCACCGTAAATGTGGGGGCTTTCAGAGAATATGGCACAGTAAGGAGTTCTGAGCAGACATCAGGTTCAGTTCTCTTCTGGCTGGGATATGACATTGAACAAGACAGTAGGAGTCATCCAAGAAACAGATGCCCCCTTACAACTATAACACACACCATACCAAGAAGTTTCCAATCAAGTTCTGTATTAACATACTTATCCCATCAGCCCCAAAAGCTAACTACCTAACAAGCTGATGAGACCATGTAAGAAAACTCTCCTCAGACTAGAGATGACACAATAGTTACTATTTTTGTTTTGCAGCACACCAAAGTCTTCCTCAACTTGCCAGTCACGCAGAGGAATATCTCTGTTCTCCCAAAACCAGAAAGACTTTGCCCAGATTTGATAGTCATAACTCACAGAGCTTCCTCATACATGAAGGGAATTTAAAATCACATAGCCTGAACTGAACCTGACTAGTTTCAGAACAGGACTTGCTCTCATTTTCAGTTTCAACCAGAAAGAGTTTTCCCAGCAAGATGTCAACTGCAGTTATACCATGAAAAGTAGCGAGCACACCAACATACACAAACATGAAAGGTTAGTATTTTGCTTATCTGCAAACCTGTATCTGCAAACATTACACGGACAAAAACCCCACAGAATTCATGGATAAAATTTGTCTTCAGCTATGACTGTTGTTGCTGGGCTTACACGAGTGACTGCCCTCTCCCTTACACTGTATTTTAGATGTTGAAATGCACCATTTTTTAGCTAAGTGACTTGCAGAAGCAAAGATGGGTGGAAAAGCCATCACATTCAAAATTCCATTAGCACCTGAGACAGGCAATGTATGTGCTGTTAAGACATCATCATACTTATTTATCATCAAGAAGCTCACTCTAGGCTAGTAAAGAAAGCAGTATCCCAACTGAACCACCAATGGGAGAGAAAACAGTATCCCAACTGAACCATGAGTGGGGAAAAGAAATAAAGAAAAAAAAAAAAAGAGGGCAGATGCTAAGCTTAACAGTGGCTCTTAAGACCTACAAAGAAAGAATCAAAACCCTACATTTCCTAGCAATTAGACCTACAAAGAAAGAATCAAAACCCTACATTTCCTAGCAATTAGAAACACATCTTACAGCCTCAAATGCTCATATTTTAGGTCTTTCACAACACATTATTCTCAGAGGCTGACTCAATGTCTACTTGACCAGATACCTTAGGTAGCTTGGAACCTGGCCCCAATGCTTGAGAAGTCCCCTGCACACCTCCATGGATCACATTCAGCAGGTATTTCTATGTGTTCTTGTCTCAGACACCACACTGCTGGTACAATTCATTTAAGTGATTAGCAGAAACTCATGAAACACCATTCCTAAGAAGTAAAATATAGTAGAGTGGCCTTGCAAAGGCCAAAAAGATGTCTGGAAACAAGAAAGGGATGAAGAGATTGTAACATCCCCAGGACATTATAAGGACTGCATGTCAGACATTTTACACAGGAACTGGGTTTTTCAAAGAACATGACTCTCTGCACCCAGGGGTTCAAAAATTAATACCAAGGACTCTCTGCAGCACCTCCTATCAAAATGTTGTTCTTACATGGTGACAACACAGAGATAATGAGAAAGATAAACAGGAATCAAAGCAAGCAAGAAGTGTCCATAAGTACATAGGAAGATGCTGGAAACCAACATTACATTCAACATTTCACTCCAAGAGTTCCCAGATCAGTGAAACAGAACGACTCTGTACACCCTGAGCCTGAGTTACAGGGTTGTTCACAGCACACCACCACATGTAAATTGCACTGAGAGCAGATGGAGTTTGTAAGTAAATTCAGAATACCACAGGCCAGACTCCTCATGCAAACTTCAGTCTTTCACAGGTGTATCTCCATATATACTTTAAAAGGTACCTTCTGCTTTGAGACACTGAAGAAGACAAAAAAACCTAGAATACCACTGTTCCTTAAGAATTTGAGTCTGCTGATAGATACTTCACTACTCCCAGGAGTATCATTACTTAGTTTATTCATTAGCTCTTCGCAACCAAAAAGCCAATTGATTTTGAGAAGCAGCCTTGCATACTACCATTTTGGTGCTACAGGGCTTTCACATTTACATGTGGCATAAAAAAACCCCAAAAACCTACACATCTGCTGGAACAGCCTACACAACTGTTTCTGAGCTCCACCATGAAGAGAGCCTGAAAAGGCCCCACAGCTAAATATACACATATAAAATGAGCCAAAGAAACTGATTTTTAAATATCAGTGAAACAGGAGACTAGTTCAAAGAAGAGAAGTAGATAGAAAGAGCACAAGGAAACCAACAGAACAAACCAGTCAACCCAGTCTCTAAACAAAGAGACAATTAAATCCAGAATTCTTTAACCAGACTTCTGGTTTCCTCCTATGAACAGTACCTTTATTAAATTCCATCATGGAAACTGAACAAGACACATTGGTGTTTGAATCTGCTCACAGGCACAGACTCCTTGAGCCACCCTACAAGCAGCTTCACAGGTCTGGTCTCATGGGACATGAAGTCTGCTGCAAAACAGTCTGGTGTTGGAAGTAAGGGAAGAATGAAAACATCAGCTACAGTGTCTTTAAAGAAGTAACAGCCCTTCTTCCTGACAAGCTGCAGAACAGAAACTTTCCACACTTTCCTAGAAAATACTTACTTTTTCCTAGTCAGTAAGATCCGATAAAGCTATGGCTACTGCAATTTCAAAATCAGATAGAAGATGATTGTATCCCAATTAAAGGCAAACTAATGTGGTCTCAATAAGGAAGACGTAGGAAAACGGCTTGGGGAAGCAAATCTTTTCTCTCTCAAGTTTCTCTTACCTCAGGAGTACTTAAAGACTCTTGGAACTCCAAGGTATAAAGCCAAAGGTCAGATGCTTGCCTATAAAGGAAGTTAAAGGAGAGTTTCTGGTAAGTTCAGAAGCATAGTACCTTGCTCAGTCTCAGTCACTGAGAGCAGTGAGTTTGAACAGAAAGGACAAATTGATCCTGCAAGAGATCCAGTATGGAACTCCACACAGCATACCAGTGCACGATAAAAAGTTTTACTTCCAAATCTTGTTTCTTAACTTCTGACTAGGGAACATCAAGAAGAGTGGATTTGTCAAAACCAGATCAACCCATTAGCCTTTTAACAACAAGCACCCTGTCTGGATGATATTTCTGCTTAGGTAGCTGTGGAAAGACAGCAAGTTTATGTTCACCTAGTACCAGAGATTGAGCACGAAAGCTCAAACTACAAGCCTGTTGGGCATTCAAGACAGCAGAACAAGAGTTGAAAATCATCTATTTAAAATAAACATAAACAACTTGATTAACATACATTTTGGCTTCCTCCCTGCCCAACCCTTTAGTATGAGTATTTTCTCCTCAAAGCTAGTTATACAAGTTATGATCAACTTGTTTTGCATTTATTGCCAGTCTTTTTATACAGAAAAAAACTCATGCTCTTTAAAGACCAAATTTCAAAATGGCACTTTTAATGAAGAAAGTAATCCACATTACTTAAATTTCTTGAACTGACTCCAAATATGCACCAGTGTGGTCAAAACTCCAATACAGCCGAGAACAGAAATGAAGAAAATTCCACTATTTCATTCTCCTTAATATGGTTATTTAAAATAAATACGGGGGATGCAAGAAACCCCCCAAACCAACAATCCAATACTGTGCTTTAATCCTGTTCTGACACTCCACATGGTAAATTTAATTTAGCAGTTAACATGATCACTCGATGCAAATTTTGAAGATGTAACACTTTCTGTTGAAGCTAAAAGAACAAATAAGAAAACTGTAAAAAGAAGGTGGTGGGGTGTTGGTTTGGACGTGGTTGTTTTGGGTGTTTTTTTGGTTGTGATTTTTTTTAAAATCCGAAACATTTGGAAGCAGCAAAACAGTTGGTTCCAATGTAATCACTGTGTGATTACACACAGTGAAGGAAGACAACCAGGAGCAAGGTAAATGACTTTACTGAATTAAGCTACCAGTAAAAATAACCTAGAAAAAAATGGAGAAAGCAGATTTTATGCAAAAGTCAAACAGAACAATTTTGTAAAGTACGCAGACACTGAGGTCTGAAGAATGTAAAAGTTTCACCGTGAAACAGGTTGTCACTACGTAAGAGTTGTGTACATCTAATCCAGGATCTCCATAGCATCACAACACTGAAGCTGAACTGTATGGCCACTCAACCTTATTTAGCAGAACTCATATCACTTCTTCAGCCTCCAGACCTCACTCAAGGTGAATACTGAACTCTTTAATTATTGTATTGAAATGAGCTAAAGAACACAAAGGAGATTCAGCACAGACTCATAAATGCAATGATATGGAACTGTTATGTGTTTTTCATCTTCACTGCTCAGTGGTGACTCTCAGGGATGAACAGTGATGTACCCTGTCATGTTCAGTCACCAAAGTCAGTGACTGCTGTTGAGGCAGTGTCAAGAGAAGCAGCTTCCTGTACGTCATCCTCAAGCACTTAATGTTTCCAATGGAAAACATGGAAATTCTTAAAGCTTGGTGCTTTAGTCCCATGTTATCAGACAAACTACCCACATCGCGCGCCAGTTTGTAACTTCAATAAAAGCAGCAAACAGATCACAACATATCTGAGTTCCTAAATCACTTACAAATTTAGAAACACATTGGAAGTGCTCTCAGTATTCCCCAGCACGATGCTGGTGCTTTAGAGAACCAGGAAACAACACTGACTGATAACCACAGTACTATAATCAGGAGTCTGGCTTAAGGTTTAAACAGTAACACCTCTGAATGTGACATTATGAAGAGCAGATTAGCTGCTAAGGCATGTGACTTCAAGATTCAGTGCTCAGCCTACGAAAAAGCACCCAAAAATAAGAGACAGTAAGATGGGCAAGAATTCATTTGGCATTTTACAAGTGTCAGTTTTAATCTCTAGTGTTTGTTTGTTTGTGAGGTAAAAACAAAACTCCTTTTAAAAGCTACACTTCCGAGCTTGAACGTTGACAAAGGCTGATATAACAGGATTTGTACAAGAAGCAACAAAACCTCTTAGAACAGTGATATTCGACAACAACATACTTTCTAAGACACGGAGTTTCTTTTATTAACTGCTGACCTGCTATTCTGTTGAGATAAGAGCTACGAATTTGATGAAAGAATGACAAGTGGGCTTGTAAAGATAGTTGGGAGCTCTGAAAACAACCTACTTTCTCTTGGAAATCCAAGAGGATGAAAAAAATTACTTTTGGGTAAAGCCACTGGGGACATTTCCAGAGCTACACGTTAAACTGTCCTCCAAATCCCTGGTGACAAGAAGACATTTCAGAGGAACACTGGACAAACATTAGGGGATTCAATTGTAAACTTTTGAGAAACAGTCTTCAGCTCTTTCAGACATGCCTGACGTAACAGTTTACAGAGCGAATAGCCCTATCCCCAAGATGGTGGGCATTCACAAACTGCAGGACTTTATACACACCAGAAAAAACCTCCAAACCAAAACACAACAAGTAAAATAACAGTCATGTTCTTGTCACCACCCTACCATAAGATCATTAACTCAACATAAAGAAGATGGAAAACAAAGACATTTCAACAGCAATCTAGATATTTTACTATGGGAGCTTTTTTCTCCAATCAATATACTCCGGACAAATCAAATTTACAAACTCTTCAACTGGAAGAATTAAATAGAAAAAGTGCTTATAGAGAAGACGTTCATACACACAAAAATACAGACGTGGCTTCCAGAGGTAAGGGGAAGTAAAACTTCACTGAGTGACCATCAACTTACAACAGGCTGCTCACTGCAAAAATACACACCTCTTACATGTTTCCAACAGAACAGCAGAATGGTGGCATAGACACTTTCACAGGGCATCTTCAAACAAATCAGAACATGGGAACAGGAAATCTTTGTCTGCCACCGTAACTGGCTGTTTTAAGCACACCTCCCTACACGAACTATGTAACTACTGCATGGCACTGAAGCAGATGATGCCCAAACACAGGCTGCAAATCTTCATTTCCACTACACCATAACACTTGGGTTTTGGAATCTACCATTTTGGAAGCAGTATAGCTTTTTCACACTTGCTTTCCCCCCACCTTCCCTCAAAGCCTAAAAACAACAGTAAGTCTCAGGAGCTGTGGAAAGCCTATGGTTTACTTGACAGAAGAAGATAATCTATGCATCACAGTCACAGTAACAAGCAGCTGTCATCACTGCACCGAAAAATAAACAAGAACTGTGCTGATGCCTGCACTTTAATTCCTTACAACATCTGAAACTCTCTCAATAGGACAATACAAAAGAGGCTTAAGGTGTGCATCTGGTAGGAGTTGCAAGCCTCATCCAAGTATTTCCCATAGTGCTCCAAGACTACTGTCCTTGAAGAATGCCTGTAACTGTTCTCCAAGTCTAAAAAAGAAAGAAATACGTGATGACTGCCTTTGTGTAGCCTTTTTGTTCAAAATAATAGTTAAGGAGGTACTTTAGCTGTTGACAACCTATCAACATAAAACAATGTTTATGAAAGTAGCTCCTCCAACTACTAAACAATGAATACATCATTTCCATAGCAAAAAGTGTAAGGACTAACTACCTGTGCATAACCTGCAGACTATCATTCATGCAACAGAACAAAAAATTATTTTCAGCATATACATTTGGCTTGCTTAACTGATGAAAATACAAAGACACCTCAAACTGAACTGTAAGAATATCTACCTGGACAATGTTTGGGCACAATGTGCTACTGTAACCAACAGCATGGAGGGAAGAGGAAAAGCTCCAACACTTTTCTTAAAGGTGGATGTTGCACTCTCCAGCAAAAAAGAAAAATCTCTTTGGAGTAAGTATTCACTGTTATTAGGACCACACTGCTGCATTTTCATGTGCAGCTGATGCTGTCAGGCTATACCAGCAACTACTTATGTAATGTGACAACACCAATTCATCTAGCAGTCACTTTTGAAACAACAAGTTTGTCGCATACATACATACAATTTGCTTAACTGATAATGTGGGTATGTGACTATGCTGCACAGGTAAACTGTCCTTCTTTTAAAAATAGTCACAACAACAGTTTGAAGGGTTGAGAGTCTGTTTCCCATGATGTGCTGCCTGGAAACTCCTGCTGTTATTACTGCACAGTAATAAGCATACAATTCCTGTCCTTAGAAATCTGTAATTTCTATATAGTTTTTCCATTAAGCTATCAATACAGATCTTGTATGCAAACAAGCTAACTAGAGGTCTATACAATACGGTTATCATCAGTGGTACATCTGTAACAGAGGGAGAAGCACAAACAGCTAAGCCCTGAGACCACACGGAATTCACAATAGAAGTATTCAGACAGATGCCTAACAGTGCAAAAGTAGGTGCAATTCTGGTAAGCAGGTTTCCAGCTGGCACATTCATTTATCATATCTGTACAGACATCTCTGAGTAGCAATTCCTTCAGCAAGGATCTGCAAGAACTTCAGATCAAGTAGCACCAACACTGAACTGCTCAGGAGCTACATCTTTCTTATGACGTTGAAGAGTAAGGAAGGAAAAATAAAGCATCCAGGCACATGGAATAAACAGAAAAGTTACCAAACACTGGCTTCTGCCTTTGAAAGACTTCAAACGACTACTGGTTTCAAACTTATGATTAGTTAACTGTTTAAGCTAAGAAATGGTGCCTATTACCAAACTGTTCTATAGCACAGATACACGAGAGTCATGGAAAGACCTATGATGGAGCACTGTGAGAGCCTGCATTTGTAGCGTTGAGCTCCAGCATCACATGCAACACCATTTTAAAGACAGAAAATGCACTACTCACAAAGTGGCATTCTTTCACTTAAAACATGCATGAAATTCCATGGTTTTGCTGATTTACATCAACTAAGAAGATGAATTCTTTTCTAGAAAAATAAAGACAAGTTACCTAGTATTCATTTTGTGTGTCTGAAAACCTAAATAGGGATCAAGAACCAAACTAGTTGCTAGGTCATCATTTTCACAGAGTTCCTTGGCAGACATTCCAGAGGAAGGCACATAACGACTTTGACCCTCAAATCCTGAAGCACCGCTACCTGTAAATAAGAGAGCACAAAATTAGGTATCATTTAAGGGACATTATAGAGCCCAGCTACATTTGGGGACAGACGCCCACAGGCTGGAGGCAAAAAATAGAGAACACCTGAGGAAGATGATAAAACACCTGAAGAAGCAGAGGCACAGTTAATTTTTCCCTCTTGCTTTTTTAATTTATGTAGCAGTCAAGGGAGAAAGTATTTTAGAATATTATTTTATGGGTTTGTTTAATTAATTTTGGGTTTCATTCTCTCTTCCCTTCCCCAATTACAAGCATCTTGCCAGACTACACAGCTCAGTCATGCCTACCTCTAAAATTTCTAACCTATAAACGTGACGAAACAATGAAATTCGAAATTTGATTTTCTGAAAAATCTGAATAAAGTACTTTAATTTGCATTTAATCCTTCATCCCAGAACAACACCAAAAATAAAAGAACATATTCCTTTAAAACCAGTCCATAATGACGATTGATGTATGTGACTTCATTAAAAAATAGGGTTTACTTCTACAAGTGTATCCACTGAAAGCTGGGCTACTACATCTAATTATGTTATCCACTTCAAATCATTCTAGTTGTCACTTAGTGCCAATCATCCATTTTTTAATTACAATAGATCAAAATTAATTTACACCTAGTTGCTCTTACTTAACTTTTAAACTGATGTGAAGAGATCTCCCTTCAATATTCCTGAAGGGAGTTAACACAACCAGAAAATACAGACATAACTAATACTTCTGATGTTAGCTCCATGCTGACTGCAGACCTCCCTCATGAGTTAAGGTAAGACAGCAGCCTGGCTTGCCAACTAGGAAGTGAACCACAGCACTAAGCAGCAGAAACGTATACATACATCTGCTTGATCTTCTCTCAACTCCGTTTTTGCCCGTCTTTGGATTCTCCTTTCCCGCATGCTGCAATTTGGTCTGCGCGTGGTCATTAGACGACTTGCTTCCACTTCTCCGGCCATTCACTACCATGTTCTTGGATTCTCCCAGCCACTTCATACCCACAGACAATCTGACTCAGTTGCATTTAGTCACTTTTCAGAAGGCTTGGAGAAGTGGATGAATTAATTCAGTTCCAATTCCTACTGGAAGTAAAACATAAACATGATTAGAACTTACTGGGACACTGTTGCAAATACACAGAGTTTAACAAAAAACAGTAATACCTGAACAACAACAGTAATAACAATAAAAGAAAACCCCAAAACACACCCCCCACCCCCCAAAAAAAGTAGGGAAAAGGGAAGGAAAGCTGGCAATCTGCATTTGCATTAGAAGAAGAAAAAGTCATTAATTAGCACCAGTACACAGAAATGTGAACAGGTGAAGTATTGTCCTATAACTTAAAACGGCATCTGGCAGCAAGGATGGAATTCTAAAGCCAATAAATTGCTAATGACAACTCATTTTCAAGAGCTGGACTATACCCATGGATATACCTGTACAAGCATACATACACATGGATAAACACACACAGAGTTGTGTGACTCCAAACCCAGAGTATTTTCAAATACATATCCCCATTAACATCCTTTTTCCTAATGAATAAAACCCATTACCTATTGGGAATGCACAGTAAAGAAGAGCACTTTGCATGCATCCTCCAAGAACTAAAGATGAGCAGAGTTTAGAAAAACAAAGGAAAAAACCCAACCAGAAAAAAGACATTTCTGGAACGGGGTTGGGGAAAGATGTTAAATCTTTATTTAAAAATCTGAGTTCAAAAAACCCTCAGCGATGACCTAGAGATCCCAGGGTACTGTTCTTACTGTTCCATATTACAAAACAAACCCGTCATGACCCACCTGGTTCAACATGCCAATACTAGTGGGGTCACAAGCAGAACTGAAATTTTACAGTCCATAAATATCTAGCAAAGCACATACTAGTTTTTCTCTACAGTCTCAATATCTTTTGCATAAGTAATTATAAGAAAGCTAAAAATGTTTTTGTACACAGTTGTGTCTCACTCTTTATGACTTGCAGAAAAAAATCCAACTTACACAATTATTTTACAATTGCATTTATACATTAGTAATTCATTCACTTGATTTTAATTTACCCTCCTCCCTACTGCTTTCTCACAAAGAAATAAATTGTGCCTTTTCACTTTACTGTAATTATAAAAAGAATGTCAATGCTCTGCTCACAGCTGGTAACTGGCCATTGTAACACACATTTCAATCTGGTGGAAGAAAGTCACAACAAACTAACAGATGTTTGAAATACTGTCTTTTGTAGAAATTCCGCTTTTTATCAGGTAAGAGTAGTGAATTACTAGATTTCTGTTACACACCTATGTGATCCAGCTACCTAAAGAAATGTTTATGGCCAGATGATTTGTATTTAAGTTATTTACAAAGATGCAGAAGATTGAGGCAATTGGGGAAACACAGTAAAGGTAAGTGTATTTTATATTAACAGATGCATTGGCTCAAACATCTTCTACAGCATATAACCCAGATATCAACAGGTTTCAGAACCTTTTAGAAATTGTCATGGAAGGGCAGTAAAGACTATCAACAAAGTGTAACAGAATCACACTGAGCAAAAGCTGGCTCAACTACTGCATCAATATAAAGAACTGAGATTGTTTCAGTGGACAAAGAATTTTCTTGTTGCCAGTAACAAAAGGGATTTTCTTTAACCTTAAGATTAACTCTAGTTGTTATAGTTATTACATTCAGGTATATGTAGACCCAGCCATTTTTACAAAGCACCTCCAAAAAAACCTTGGATAGGCTTTTTTTTTTTCCCTTCACAGAGCTTGCCTGACAACATACATCTAAAAAACCCCAAACAAAAAGTCAAAATCAACTTAACAACCCCCCCAAACTTTCTTCTTAAGTGTCCCACCTGAACTTCTCTCAGAAGACCAGCCCTGTGATGATCTGCCACTGACTCTAATGTAAACACTTAATGACAAACCCACCCTTAAACTTCCCTCTTCCCACTTCTCAATCTATTATTTTACAAGTTTATATGCTCTAATTAACCCCTATTCCCCTACCAATGTTTTTGTAACATTGGTAATGAAAAGCATTAAAACAGAAACTACATTAAAGACTTCCATGAAATTCAGTCTTGGTGTTTTTGTACACCAGGGCTGAACTCCGTCCTGTGCTGTGCTACAGCTCAAGAGCAGTACAGGTGAATGAACTTACTGTGAAGTTGGATTGTAGATGAGTTCTCTATTGTATCCATCAGTCTGGGGGAAAATGCTTAATGTGGTACCTTCTGACAACTACCAAGTACAGAAGCCACACTTTGGGCTGAAGGAAAGGCATTCTGTGCACAGAGAAGGAAATCCCTCTTTTGCAAGTGCCATTTGAGGAGGTTAAGCACTGGCTGTGCTAACACACCTCTGCTTAACTAGTAACAACAATGACAAGGAAGGTACCACAGCAAAGGTAAAAAACAATGTGGCCACAGAATGATACTCAAACTATACTAAATGTTAGGAAAAATACTCTATTCTGCTACAAAATTGATTGCTACAGACAGCCACAGAAATCCTCCTCAAGCAAAATCAGGTCACTTAGTGAAGCATAGCAAAATTCTGGTGAAAAACCATTATGTGTTTGGGCTCCACACCCTAATGAGCAAGAAAACCTTTGTCACCATCTACTGCTGCCTTTAATTTCTACTATCAGCCAAATGACAAACTTGAAGACTGCAAGTGTGCTCCTTCAGCCTCTATTCAATAAGACAAGAGGCAATGGGCAGAAACGGATCACATAAGTTCCACCTGAATACAACGAAGAACTTCTTTACCATGCAGGTGACTGAGCACTGGAACAGACTGCCCGGAGAGGCTGTGAAGTCTCCTGCACTGGAGATACTCAGGATCTATCTGGACACAATCCTGTGCCATGTGCTCTAGCATGGCCCTGCCTGAGCAGGGAGTTTGGGCCAGAGGACTGACTGAGGTCCCTTCCAACCTGACCCATTCCATGATTCTGTGATTCCTTCTCCCAATACCCAAACACTGCTTTTTCCAGACATGATATCAAAAGCCAGAAACAGACAAGATTCCTTTCCCCGTGAATATCATAGCTGCTAATGCCAACAGAAAACCTGAAAGGGAGCAAGAGATACCCCTCTCACCACCACCACGTGATATTTAATGTACCTTTAAATGTGGTTTGCTCTCACTACTTTCTACATCAGACTCATGCTGACAAGTCCTTTAGAAACTGAGGGAGAAACGGAAGAGTTGAACACTATCTTCCCATTCAAGAAAAAACTCAAATACACTTACACCACCACATACTTCAAAATTCTTGCTACAGAGCTCTGCCATCAAAATCTAACACCACACATGGGCCATTTAGGATTTCAGGTTTTTCTATAACTGTGAAGTTTACTAGCACAATTAGAGCTTCCAAGGGACCTTTTGTATTTCAATGTAAATGACCACACTGCTGTTTTAACCCTTTATTAATAACACCACTCTTTATAATTACATTGCTTTTAACAATTGTATTATGGTAGTTTGACAAGCACATTTTCTGAAATGCCAAAATATAGCTCAATCGCCCACGGAGGTATTTGGCATTTCATTTCAACAGTACTCTCAACAATGGAAACTCAAGTTTCATTTACCTGGTTCTAAATTTATTAAACCTATTAAAACTTTCTGAGCATGAGTTGCATGTCAGTAACATTCAGAGGCACCATTCAACAACTAAAGCACACACACAATTAATGCAGCCATCAGCCAAGATACTCCCAAAGCTAGAGCTACCCAGAAGTGTTTACCAGACTGATTAAACAGTGCCATTCAGATTAAGATTACACTTGGAAAGCCTTAGTCCTTTCATACTGAGAAGTGCAGTAAATCCCCATCAATTTGAGTAAAGAAATTCATAAAATGGATCTCAAAAGTTGTCTCAGCCTCCCAGAATTTGGGTCCTCATCTGTGAAAACCATCAGTTCAGCAAAGTCCTGTTGTGAGGAGGTAAAAAAGCTGCACAAAACCATGTCAATAAAACCCTAAACCATTGAAACACATCAGTACCTATATGAAATTAAAGCACCATTTATTTTGGTCTTCCATAACACTTTTTTTTGCATATACATATACATTACTTAAAAGACAGCGACAGCTTCTAACTGAGGCAAAGGGTTTTATTCATCCTTCTCCAGGACACAGGCAAAGACACTAGGATCAGGAGACTTTACTAACAGGCAGCTCCCCTTTCCCACAGTCTCAAGTATACAGGCAGGCAAAGGACCTCCTTTAAAATATAGTTTATGGAATTTTTTTTAAAGAACTCAAACACCTAAATTTTGACTTGCCTTTTTTTCTTTTTCTTTAAATTACCAATAGCTGCAAAAAAGTTTTCCTCAACAAGACAGTGACCTAAAGCAAATATAAGACACAAAAAAAACCAAAACAAAAGACCCAGTCTCAGCTCTTCTGGACCAATCAGTAGTATCAAGAGAAGATACAGGTTTCATTACTGATAGCCCTACAGAAAGTAACAGGCCTTTGAATTTGGGAAGTAGAGCAAAACTATGCAACTACTTTTCCTATGGGGTCAACAGAATAAAAATCAAAAGCTGAAGGAAAACTTGCACAGCTTTAAGGAGTTACTCAAAACTGTCCAAAGTCTTATTTTGGTTACTGCTTTTAGGATGAACGGGTTCAGTAAACTGGACGCTCCAAAAACCCCACTTTTTTGAGTGTTTCTTTTCAGCTAGTTAGTGCTGAGAATAAGCTCAGTGCAGAACTGGACATGGATTAATACTGGCATGGGGAGGCTGTAAGACTCAAAACTGACTGAGGTCAGTTCAGACTGTTAGCGAACTGCAGCCCCAGGATGCAGAGGTTTGTGAGAGCACATCTGCACCCAAAACTGACCCAGGCCCAGGCTCCAGGCTCTTACCAATAGCTTGGCCTGTACATTCCCCTTTTCTCCTGTGCAGCCATGTAATTTTTGTGTCGTCAATTTGAATAGGAATCCAAGCACAATACATGCACAGAAGCGATCAAGTACCAGCACAAATGAGTGTCAGAGAGTCACTGCAACAACTCCAGCGTTCAGCAGACGGTCACAGAGACAATCAAAAAGCTCACTGTTCCCAGGAGAGGGAGAACCTCCTTCCTCCCACTTGCAAATTCACACAAAAACTTCCACCAATTCTGGCGCTTCATGGATCTCTCCACAGCCCCATTTAACTCTGTGTGTGTACAGCTATGTGACTTACACAGGTTCAGGTTCAGTTCAGGGCAGCCCCACCATGGCTGACTCAAACAGTTCAATGAATACTCCAACCCAGCGTAACTCCAAAAGGAACCCTGATGTCTCCTCTCCTGCCTGTGCCCACTTCCACACCATCCTCTCTCAATGCCAGCAAAACAAATGCAGAGCCAAGTGACTCGAATGATTCGGTCACCAAATCAGGGGAGTCACCAGACAAGGCTGAACCAGGCTGGCTTGGACCATGAGTGGATGTTACAGGGGGAACAGGGGGAACACACAAGGTCAGGAGTACTTAAGTTGTGACTCTGCATCCTCAAACCACAGCTCTGGATTAGCAAAGGTGTATCACATCTTACACTCACCATGCTAACTTGGACAACTGTCTGGTGCCTTAAAGCACGTGCTGTTTGAAGTGAAAAGCATACTGGGAATTGTAGTCCTGGAACAGGATAGTGCCAACTGAGCAAAAAAAGCATTCAAGAGCCCTAAGCAGTCCTGTTACTTAGTATACAAGGATACATCATCCCACTCATTCATTTTATATGCAACACATTAAGCAATTGCTTTAAGTAAGTCTGATTTTCCAGTTTGTGAGCTCCAATGGGTATAAAGCAGAGACGTCTGTCTCTACCTGGTCGTAATAATAAAACAGAAACAATAAAATCCAATAATCTGATCAAGAAATAATAAAATTCAACTTTTCAGCCAAGTAAGCCCTGATTTCCTCACACATTACTTGCAGGGAAGAAAGCTCAAAGCATGGAAAAGTTCAATTTTCGTGAAAATTGAAGCAGCTACGTCAATAGTTATCGCAGTCAGATTATGGAAACAAGGCATGGCTCCATGAGAACTTATCCTACAATACATTTTAACCTCATTGATAAAAACCTCCCACTATGTATTTATAGTTACACTATTAAACAGTGATCAGATTGCCATCTCATGTCACAGAATCAATTAGGTTGGGAAAGACCTCTGAGATCATTGAGTCCAATCTATGACTGAACACCACCCTGTTAACTAGACCATGGCATTAATTGCCACGTCCAGTCCTTCCTTAAACACCTCCAGGAACCGTGACTCCACCACCTCCCTGAGCAGCTCATTCCAATGTCTAATCATCCCTTCTGTGAAGAAACTCTTCCTGTGTACAACCCAAACCTCCCCTGGCACAACTTAAGACTCTGTCGTCCCATCCCGAGACGTGCTGCTCTGCATTGAATTCAACCCACCAGAAAACTCCAAAAAGTTCTAGGCTTCAGGTTCTCCTACTGCCTGTGACACACCCTGACAAAACACCATGCACTCTCCCTCTCACTCATCGGTTTTAGCGTTGCCAAGAGTGAAATCTTAAGAGGCAACTTCACTTTAAAGTTTCAGACACAGATACTAGACAAAGACGTACCTTACCGCTTCCCTAATGGCATGTATCCCCCGATGAAAAATCACAAAAAAACCCCCAAAAAACCAAAACCCCATACCGAAAAAGCCCCAAGGCAACCAGTCCGGCCATTCCATCAGACCGAGGCACGATCGGGAGTGCCACTGAGCCCATCGAGCCAGCGGTGGCACTGCTGGAAGCGGCCGAAAGTACCGGGGCAGCAGGCAGGGCCGGCCCGGCGGAAGGGGAGCGGGTTCGGTCCGGCCGGGCGGCACCGCCCCCGCGGCCGCTGCTGCCCCCTGGCGTTCACCGAGCGCCGGCGCCGCCGCTCGCTCCGGCCCCGCGCGGCCCCCCCGCCCGCGGCCCGGGCCCGGCCCCGCCCGCGCCGTCCCTCCGCCCGCGGGTCCCCGCCGCGCCCGCCGCTGTCAGCGCCCCGACGGCCGCCCCCGCCCTGCCCGCGGCCGCCCCGCACGCCGCCGGACCCCGGGCGCGGTTCCTCACGGCCCCCCCGCGCTCAGGGGCGCAGCCCCCTCACGGCCCCGGCGCCTCCCCCGCCCCACAGAGCGTGCACAGACCCTCCCCAGAGACCCAAACTCACCGCCCCGCGCTGGGGTCCCCCCGCCGCCGGCGCTGCCCCCGCTGCCGCTGGGGGAAAATGAATCATCAAAGGCAAGGGTGCGGGGGGGGGGGGGGAGGGGAGGAAGCTGAAGGGGAAAAAGTGAAGACCGAGCCAGGGACTGGCGGACTGGGGAGGAAAGCTACGGAAGCGGGGAGAAAAAAAAAAGCGGCAATAGTGATAAAAAATAATTCCGAGTGGGGGGAGGAAAAAAAAATGGCGGATTAAAATCCAAGATGGCGGCACCGAGGGGCGAGCGGCGCAGGGGGGAGGCGGCGGGGAGAGCCGCCTAGAGATCCCTCCGCCGCGCCCCGCGAGAAAGAGTCCCCCGGGCTCCCCCGCAGAGACCCCGCGGGGTGGCGGCGGGGACCGGCCGCCGCTTCCTCCTTCTTCTCTTCTTTCCCTGCGGGGAGCCCTCGTTCCACCGCCCTGCTGAGCCAGGCGGGCGCTGCGCTGGCCGCGGCGCGCCGAAGTTTCTTCTTCTTCCTCCCGGCGGAGCCCGCGACCTCCTCGCCCCGTCCGGGGAGACGCCGAGTGCCCTGCGCTCCCGGCGGCGGAGGGACACCGCGGACACCCGCCGCCGAGCGCTCCCGCCGCCGCGGAAGGATACAGCGCTCGCAAGGCAACACAACCCGCCCCCAACCGCGCCGCTCCCCGCAGCCGCCGCCGCCTCCTCCCGCCGCCGCTTCACCGCGGGCGGCGCGGGAGCAGCCGGGGCAGCGTGCCCGGCCGCGGAGCGAGGACGGCGGCGGCCGCGGGGCCCATAACCGTCCGGCGTGGCGGAGGGATCCCGCTAAGGGAGGGGAACGAGGCCCGGGCCGCCCCGCACGGCCGTGTGTGCGGGAAGAAGTCCCGCTGCCGGGATCCCTCCGCGCGGTGCTGCCCTTTAAACGCGGGGACTCCCCGCCGCGGGCCGCGCACCGGGATGGCTCTCCGTGGGTCGCTTCGCGGCTCCCCTGGTGCGCGGCTCTCGGGGATCTGCGAGGAGACAGCTGGCCCTGCCCCGCCTCGCCTGAGAGGGGAACGGCACCACAACCTCAGCTTTTCCGGCACCTGCTCCCCCCCCCCGCCGCTGCCGGACAGAGGCATTTAAAAATGGCCCCCGCGGGCTGGAAGGGCACCGCCTCCCCCAGTCGGTGCCGGGGCAGTCCCGACGGAAGGCAGCGCTCCCGGGCGGTGGCCGCACGGCGCGGTGGCTGCGCAGCGCCCCCCAGTGGCAGGGCACGGCCGTGCCCCCCGTGCCCGAACAAAGGCGGCGCCGCCAGTGTCGCGCCCTGTCGCGATAGCGGGGCGGCTGCGCTACCGCCCGAGGGCAGGAACGGGCTGAATTACACGCGTTTGTGGGGGGAATAAAGCTTGCTAGTGCGGTAGCTGCTGAGCGTCGCTGCATTCGTGGGCCCTGGAAAGCTCGGAGGCCAGCGTTATTCTGCTGGAAGTGCAGGAGTTCTGTGATGCGCTTGACATTTCATGTTGCATGTTCTGGTTTTTGTTGTGCGTTATGCTTGTGGCAGTACACACTGTTCTCAAATAGGAGCTTTTTAAGTTTCGCAAAGCTTTGAGTTTGTTTGCACTCGTTCTGAGGTAACCAGAAACATCTGTGGAAGAGGGAAAGATTTTCCGTGTAACACCTATCCTGTCAACACCTACTCACTGGGAATACCAGGTCCTTAGCTTTGTTCATAGTAGGATGCTAAAGATTGTCAATAGAACGTAATTTTCCACGTGACTTAGTTTGATTTTGCTTTAATAACACCAGTGAGACGATATTTGGAAATGTCATGTGTCTCAACAAGCCAAATTGCTAGGCAAATTGATTTTACTCTAATTTGATAACAAGGAATTGCCTCTGAAGCTGAGATTTTATGTGTCCAGTTCCTAAACCAGGCTAACATAGACTTTTACAGGTGAATTGTAAACGTGTAAGAGATTTAATTCAAAGCAGAATGGACTGTCAACAGCATTGCAGGCAGTGATGCTGTGATAATATTAATAACAACATGTGCATATTGCTTTATAGTGCACCAGGTTGCTGTGTATAGGAATGGCTACACCTTCCCGTCCTCTTGGAAGATTGGATATTGCTAGACTGGAAGATGCTGGCTTCAGTCTTTGTAGCAAGTAGAGTTTTCCATAGCTCTGGCAATGGTTGGTGAATCCTTAATGTGCTTGAAACAGAACTCAGAAAAACCCGTTTACATCCCTTCCCTAGACTCCAGCAGGTAATCTGGTGACAAAGCCCTGGCTGCATCTGAAAGGACGATTTTTTTTTTTTTCCCCAGAATTCATGCATCTAAGACTTATTTCTTCTGTTCTTCTAGTAACAATTACAAAAGTTAAATGCAAAAGTAATCACTGTTTCCACTGCAATTACAATTGGGTTTGTTAGTTGTTCTACCTTGTAGCAGTTTTGCGTTGCAGGCCTTTGATTTGACAAAAAAAATACTTTGAAAATAAGGAAGTTGGGTGGTCAAACCATAGTCAAATCATGATAGGATGCTACAAGAATAAATGTATTAAATGTGCCCCACCTCCCCCACCCCCCTTTTTTTTTCCTGGATACCATCAGATACATGTTAACTATCTCCCACTAAATTTAATTTGGGTAATTTATTGTATTTTGTATAGTATGTTCAGGCTTCAATTTAGAAACTACCTAGGTTAGTTTCAACCCTGGTTTTACTTTCTAAGTTAGCATTGCCATATCAGCCTAAACCCTCACCAGAACATGAAAAATCTCAGATAATAAACCTCTGTTGTTTTCTACTTAGATATCAAAGGATGGGAATGATGGAATAATTTGTTGAAGGTATAAGAATTTCAGTCAGTCACATGTTACTCAAGACATGTTGATTTTGTGACTTCTGGAGGGTTTTTTTTTAGTACTATTAGACCAAAAGATTTTGAGCATGCACCAGGTGTTACATAACTTTATTTCAGTGTGCATTGCCAAGAATCAGTAGTTTTAAATTCCCAGTGTAGTTTTCCCAAATTGTTACAGTCATAAAAAAAATTTTGCTTTTTCCAGATTTGTAGATGTTCCCACTTTTGGAGTAGTTTTTTACATTTTCAGCATCCCATATATGCTATAGCAGCACTATCCTAATATTGTAAACATTTTTGGTCATGCAGTTTTTACTGAAAATTTGTAGTCACTAAAATATTTATGTGATGAATAGTTTTGTCCATATCTTTTAAGAAGCAAAAGGTGAACTTTAGACTTGAGTTATAGAAGCTGCCGCTGCTGCACTGTGATCTCTGGGGCTTTGTGTGAGCCCAGACCTCTGGCCATGGCTGCAGGGTCAGAATTCAGCCTCAGTCTCCCTCTTCCAAACTACTCCTGCAACAAAACCTTTCCATTGATATGAGGCCAAATCCAGCTTAAGCTGAAAAAGATACAGCTCTAGCCGAGCAAATGGTGTTCTGTGCCTGTGTGTACACTCTGACTTTATTTGCAAATCTGATTTACATGCCATGGCAGTGGGTAATTTGGAGCACTGCAAACATACAATCATGAAAAATCCATCACCTGCTTGACAATTCTACTTAGCCATGCAGGCAGAGGGGTTTTATTTCTGACTTTCATCCTGCAGTGCTTTCACAGAGGCCCAGCATCAGGAGTTGTGACACAGACATCTGGGAGTGTTCTTGTGGCAGTGTCAGAGCCGAATTGTCATGTATGTCCTGGCTCTTTAGCAGGCCTGCCGGGCTCTAAGGCACCCTCATGCCACAGAAGTTTTAAAGCACATCATGACTTGTGCTATGCTTTACGCAGAACTTGTGTTGGAATTTTAAACTGGAAATACTGTGCACAAATCATTACCATCAGTTCTGACAGTCTTAGGAGTCCAGCAATATCACTGAGTGAAGCAGAAGTATGAAGAAGCAGAGAGTATTACAAGGAAGGAGCCAAAGGAAATCATCAGGTGTAATGAGCCTGATCTTTCATTTATGGGTGGTGTTTTATATTCTGTGCAGAGCAAGGAGATGCTCTGTAGCCATTACTTTCACTACTGGGAAGAAATGATGTGCAAAGAGGTAACAGGTTTCACGCTGCAAACAGCAACTCTCTTCTGTTGACGGGGTCACACTGAGAGTTTGTTTCCTTTGTGTGCTGCGAGAGTAAATACCTTCCTGTGGTACCTTTGAGAGGATCAGTCCCTTCCCTCTGTGCAGAAGCAGGACCTTAAGCACCAGCCACTGTGCCTCACCTGAGCTGCTCGGAGGTGGACCCTGGCCATCAAGGTGTGACCACCTCTGGCTGATGTTACAAGTTGGTTTTGACTGACAGTCACAAACCCAAAGCTGAATAACACAAATGAATGTACTTAGAAAGAAAATAAAAGATGTTTCCCACCAAAGTCTTATTAATTTATCAAAAATGTATGTATTCTTAGTAGCAGATGGTCCATAATAGATGATAGATGGCTTCCTCTGTGTAAATTAATGGCTGTAATTCACTTGAGGGGATCTGCTGATGTCATAAGCTGCCAGAGTGCAGCTTGAGTGATTTATTAACAGCTGCAGAAATCCTAGACTGAAGTATATCCTTGTATTCACTTAGGGTCTGAAGATTTTTATTTATAAACCATGTAGGTTTGAATTTCTTGATTATTATAGGGATCTCTTCTGTGGCTCTAACACAGGGCCACAGTGAAGAAATGCTGACTGTAAAAGCTCAGATGCCTGCTTGTGATTAAAGACAGATTTTCTCCACTGATGCATATCAACAGCATCCCTTTTCTTTATTTTTGAAATGAGCTAATCAATATCTGCAGAGGTTTACATAAGCCCTGTTTTTGGTTTTGTTTCCCCTCACCTTCAGATCCAGGAACCTCTGTCGCCCAATGTTGTAGTCACAGTCTCTGTGCACATCCAGCACAAAAAGATGGGAGAAGGTTGAGAGCTAAACAGGAATAAGTGCTGTCTCTAATACTAACAACTGGATTTTTCTGTTTATGAAGAAAGCAAAAGACACAGAAGGCTAGAAAAGGTGCCTGGAAACCAAAACTCTTTGTGTACAGGGAGGAGACTCTTCCTGTCCAGGGAGAAAACCTTCCTTCCCTCCATAAAATTCTTGAATGGTGAAAATAAGAATTTTCTGAATATGGGTCTTAGGTTTATCACACCCTTCTAACATGTGAAATGCAAGCAAGTAAAACTATTAATTTCCATTCCTTTTTCCTCCTCCCCCAAAAATAGGAGCTGATCAGGATGATATTAAATCCTGTTTCTCAAACGAGGGATACATTTCCAAAATGTAACTCAAGATGTAGAGGAAGAGGAAAAGGGAGATGAGAATAAATTACGAAGAATTGCAGGGCAGGAAGGAACAGTCAGAATTCATTTGCAAATAACTATGCTAAAGATGCAGAATTTCTTGAGAGAACTCACAGCGAATGCTTGGATGCCAGTTAGGAAACAGTGAAAACCCTTCTAGTCTTTTCTCTGAGATTAGTTGTGTTTGTTGATAGATTTTACCAGTCCTTGGGAGAGTGTTGCAGTTATTGTCCTCAGCAAGGAATGCTGTTTTGGTACCAAGCAAATACTGCTTTACTCCTGTTTTCCTTCACCAGTGTCTGTCTGTCTGACCTGTGCCTGCGTAAGAGGTATGAATAGAAGGAAGGCAGTATTTGTACAGAAAACAAAGGTTAGAATTTGAAGAAAAACAGGCTCCAGATACTGTTCATTGCCTTGAGGCAAAGCCCTTTCAATTCATTATGGGTTTACTAATTTCAGTAAGCCTGTTATTGCTCTCACAGTGTCATGGATGAAGCCCAATCACATCAGGAACACGCAATGTTGAATATTATACAAATGCAAAGAAAGGTATTAAAAAATGTATTTTAAATAAAGGGGCGGGGTTTTTTTGTTTTTGCTTTTTGCTTTTGTTCCCCCCTCCGCCTCCGGAATGAAATGCTGACTTCTGGATGCTTTTAAAATTTCCTGTGGTTTTGTAGTAGCACATCTCTGGAAGCTTGACTCTCCTGGCTCACCTTTAACTTCCTAGGAACTGTAAATACAGCAGATGGCCAGCTGGACTATGGTTGGCCCATGATTTGCAACTACCAGGGCAGTTGCAAAACCATGTCCTCCATTTCATCTTGAATTGTATCTGAATCCATCCCTTTCCTTTTCAAACTCAAGTTAGGTTGGTTGGGATTGCTTTTCCTTGTCTCTATGTGTCTTTGCTTTGCTTGCTTACTTTGGACCCAGTTTGTATGAAAGCTGCTATGCAAAAACATTGAGAGCTTGGCAAGTATCTTCCTCAAGCTGTATTGATCTCTGATTTTCATGCTTTGGAGGGAGGAATTGTTACTGTCTTCCCAAGGCTCCATTGTTATTCAGAGATTCATTATATTGGCATGAGTTTTTCATTTTTTTTTGCCGTACCAACAAGGAAGGCTGATAATTCTGTATTTTTTTATAATCAGCCTTTTCCTCCCTGCACAGACAGGCAAATGAGTGCAAGAGTCTCAAGGAGTTTTAGAGTATTTCTCCCTGTTCCTGCATTATTTCTGCAAGTTCTGAGACAATTTGTTCCACGAACAACAGCAAGATGCCTGGTGCTCTCAGTCCCCCAAGTCCTCTAAAAGAGGGACAAACAGAGGTAGTTGTTACTGCTGACCTAATCCTGAGTGGTCACCGGAAGAAACACTGCACTACTTATTATCTCTCATGGTAAATAGTAGTGAACCAGGTTCTGCTGTGCAGACTCTTTGGATTGCCTGGACCACACCTTTTGGAAGGGAGGAAGGAATTTCATTCATCCATTACAGATTGCTGGGTCCAAAGAGATGGTATTTGCAGTTCTGTTACTGAACAGTCTCCAGCCATGCGAACAGCAGTGGGAGGCTGTGTGTCAAGTGATAGAGCAAAACCATGGGTTTCACCTTGCAAGCTTTGTTCTTGTGAAAATTTTGGGTGGGTGTTTTTTTTTTTTCTTGGAGAGAGTTGGTTTTGGTTTTTCATGTGTGTGTGGGTTTTTTATTTGTTTTGTTTGGAGTTTTTTTTGTTTTGTTTTGGTTTTGGTTTTTTGGGTGTGTGTGTTGTTGTGGGTTTTTTTTTGTTTGTGGTTGGTTGGTTGGTTTGTCTTTTAAAGTACAGGATCATGGAGTATTTCTGATGGATACTGATCTGATTCCACCTGAGCATGCTGATCAAAGTCTTATTTGTCCATCTGTATTTATCAACGTTACTTGTACTAATAAACACCTGGAAAAAGTAGTTTCTGTTTCTAAAATGATCCAAAGAGCAAAAAAAGGGGAAAAAAAGGACCCAGAAATGTGCTTGTTTCATATTGTTGTTGCAGATTTTCATGCACTGACACTGTTCTGCCATTATCTCATTACAGAATCGAACAGTAATTTCTTCTCATCACTGCTTTTGGATTTGTTGGAGAGATATGTGAGTATTCATCTTTCTCCCTCTCCTACCAGAGCCTATGAGACCTTTGGCTTTTCCTAATGGAGGATGATTCTCAGGTGTTTTTTGGTTGTTGGATTTTTTGTGGTTTTTTAAATTCACAGGATGCTCAGTCCTTTTATGCTCCATCAGCACTAAAGAGTTACCTCACAGTGAGCACTGGATGCACATGCAAATCATGTATCCCTTCTGACATAAACCACACAGGCACTTTGCCAAGAGTAAATCCCATGAGAAGGGCAGTAAATCAAGCACGATGTTCTCTTTTCCCTGTGGATACCTCAAGCCTCAGCTATTGTTTCCAGAGAGGCTGCCTTACCCAGCAATGGTGCAGTGACATGGATAATTTGTGCACTTGTAATTTTGACTTCATATCCCAGGGCTGGCATAAGAATTTTTTGTCTCCCAAAAAAAAAAAAAAAAAAAAAAGGAAAAATAGAGCATTTCTGTCAAGTGACAAAAAATAAGCTGAGTGCATCTCTGCAGCATTTCCATCAATCAAAATGGAGTTTACTTGTTCATTACGTGCTCAGAAAGGGGAAAAAATGTCTTCTACCATGTGATTACACATTTTGGAAAAATGCAAGAGGTTAATTTAGGGGAGGGAAGGATGAAGAGTTAAAAAAAATTCTGTCCCTTTTTGCTTCATTTATCTGTTTTGGGAAAGAATAAAAAGTATGGGCTGAAGTAAGTTTGGGCCAGATGATCTATCAGCACGTGTGACAATGGAAAATGTCTCAGGATTTAATATAAGCAACTATTGAGCATCTTGTATTCTTGCATGTCTGTTACATTGGAGGCTTGCATCTTATGGAGGTAGCTTTGAGACCAGGTTGGAAGGAAGCCAGAAAAAATCTCTTTCAAAGCCAGCCAATTTTTGTTAGACAGTTGGATACAGTACCAGCTATCAGTTATATGGGCAAAACCACTTTGGTTTTATTTGATGTTGAAAGACATACAGGAATCTTGGCATTCCTCTGGTGATTCAACTCTACAGTGCAAAGTATCTACTTTGCTGTATCGCCCTTACAGTTCTGCAGATGGGAGTGTCACACCATTTTACATGATGTTGGCCCTAAACCAGTACTTGATCAGCCTCAGGAGTGGTTCATGAAGGTCCAAAGCAAATTCACTCTGTAGAGGTGGAATTTTCAGTGACTTTCCCTTTGGTTTTTCAAAATCACTATCCATTTAAGGTGCCAAGCTTAGGCTGATTGAGAGAGATTGTCGCTCTGCTCTTTTGGTAATCAGAGATCACTGTAAAATGTTACAAAGCGGGCCCTCTGTCTCTGCTTTTCAAAATATTGGTCATAATGCCTAGTTGTCTACTTTGTGTAATGGTGAGTTCTGCTAAAGTCTCTGTGGTAAATAATTTGTTTTCTCAGAGTGAAAGAAAAATAAATCATTTGTGTGTGCTTACTTTTGAGACTTTCACTCAGTGTCCTTGTGATAAGTACGCATGTCTCAGTGCAATGGAATTACAGCTTTGATAAGATGTCTTCCTTAAATATGATAGAAAGTCTTGCTGGACTCCAAAGAGCAATGCAGTAAATCTGCCTCGGTTGTTATCACTTCAGGAACTGTCATAATTGACCTGCTTCCTTGTGGCTGTAAACCACATTGAAATATGTCGCTGTAAAGAGCCTTTTCACTCTCCTCTCAGCTCTGTCTAGGACTGATGTATGGAAAAAAAAAAATCTGGTTACTGCCATGGATGTACATGGAGGTGGCTTGATACCTTTGTTCTAAGCTGTGGAAAGACCCTGTTATTCATGGAGGCAGAGGGAAAGGCAAGAGGTGGAAATTTTATCTCTACTCATTTTTTCATACAGGCAAGTGAGAAATTACCAACACGACTGGACCGGGCTTTGCCTTGGCAAGAAGTAGGTTTTTTGGCTTGAAAGAGTTTGGTTTGGTTGTTTTTTGGTTTTGTTTTTTTCTTTCTCCTTTACGGGCTCCATCCTGATGACTGGCATTTGTGTGAAACTGCAAAGTGGTAGATGCAAGAGGCAGGATTGAGAGCTCTGAAGTTGGTGAGTGAGCTCATACTTTTAAATGACAAAAGGTTAAAATTAGAAAAAGGGGATATAGTGTGTCCTAGACATGCCTGCCTATTCTTCTGACTTTGTTTTTCTGCAGATGGCACCTTCCTCTTGGTCCATCTCCGAAGCTGTCTGTCTGCTTTTCCTCGTAGTTGTAACACTTCACTAGCAGTTTACAGAGGGAGCACTAAGAAAACACAAAATCCTTCACTGGAAATGGTTCTGTTAGAGGATAGGGGAGGACCGGGATGACAGATTTCTTAATTCGGTTCTAGTTTTGCATGTGAAACATTTCACTAATCTCCTGTTTCCCTCAGTTACTTCATTGTCTTTCTAATCTTCTTTGTCATACCCTATCAGTAAGTTAATGAAGTCTACCCCAAAAGTTTGCTGTGTGACTCAAGTGTTTAAAAAGTGCATTGCAGTGAAGGATAAAAATCCTCCTGAAATTCAGCCTTTCACATTCTCCTTTCCCTTTATTTAGAGGAAGAATGGACTTGTAGCCAGCCTTCTAGATGAGCTAGAAGTTCTTTTTGATTTGCTGTATCTTTCTGACATTCCTTCTCAGCCTTCTGGCACAAGTAACCATGGTCATGGCAGTGCAGTGAGAGGTCTTGCAAGATGAAATCTGATTGGCAATTTTAGTTTTCTTGAAATTTCTGTGGGTTTTGAAGACCTGGATCAGCTTTCTAGGAGGGTATAGTTTTACCATCAGGAGCAAGAAGGCCCCAGTGTGCAGATACTGGTTTAATGAAGCATTGACAAAGATGCAGCCTGTGCTCCAAGGCTGAGAGCAGGTCTGGCTAACATGATTCAGGGCGCTGAGTCTGTGGCTGAAGGCCAGTCACTTAAATGCCAAACCCATTTACTTCTTTGAAGAAGTCCAAGATGCCTCTGAGGGGAGGTGGAAAGGAACAGGGAAACTTGCTCAGTGACACACCAGGATAAACAAGGAATTTCCCTGTTCAGAATTAGTGAGAACATGGATGGAGTGATTAGAGTAGATGTTTGCACACATGGCTACATACAGAAAGAAAATCAGTTTTGTTTCTCCTGCTTTGCTGTCCTTTCTCATTCCTGTTACCTGATGATAGGGGAACTTTTTCTTGATTCTTCTGAATATTGGTGGGAAGCCCCTTTTTCTTTTAAGGAGCTCTGGCTTTTCTAGTCAGTGTTTTTTCACACAAAGAGGACTATGAAGTGCCGACATGTCAGAAAGCTGCTTCTCCTACAGATGTCTGCCAACATGAGAGGTCATATCTGCCTGACCTGCCACGAGCAGAGAGAGGCTGCTCTCTCTCAGGGACTCAGAGCCCAGTTTATCAATACAGCCTTCTTCACATCCCAACTACCCTGGAAAAATAACTACTTGCTGGCTGCCAGGCAGCTAATAAATTATTAGTCCCAAGAAAAGGCTGCAAGGTTCAAATCTGTAGGTGACATGGCAGGCAGATGGCAGGGAACAACCATCTAGGTGGCTGCAGGATGCAGTGATTTTTTGGGAAAGTTGAAGGCAGTGGGAAGGCTTTGGTTTCACTGAGGAACCATGAGGGTAAGAGCAATGTCTTATTACATGTCTAAGTAGCCTAACAGACTCTGTCTTATGTACTCACAACAGAAATCCAGACTTGATGTCAGGCATTAAGGACTGCCTTGTGTTCCTGTGCATAAAGGGCACTGTGTGTAAGGCCCAGCTGCCAAAGATGTTGCTGCATGTGCAGTGTTGTGCTGAATGCAGAGATCACTGCACCTTCACAGCAAACCCTGAAGGTTTTCCTCAGCTGCCTCAAGAAATACAGCGACTTTATTCTTCAGTTTGAAACAGCTTCTATGCTGAAACTGAGAAGCACGGAAGAATAACCTTTCTTTTTCCAGTCCAGCTTTGCTTTTGATAGTGTGTTCCTCTTCTCAAGAAAGGATCTGGTATGTAAGAATAATGCCTTTAAAGGAATCCATGTAAGAAATCAAAACTTGCTTTTTATTATAGCTCCCTCATAGGTCTTGGTCTTCTTTTCATTATGCTTAAATAATATAAATTTGCTTTAACTTTTTCATAGTAACACCTAGTATCTGGTATAGGTATGTTCTTGGTTTCTGCCATCCTTTTTTTGTCCAGAAAGTATGGATACACAGAACAGATTGATGCTTTCAGTTATGTGAGTTTTTTTTAAATATTAAAATAAACTCCAGGATTCTACCTTACAAGATCCTACCCTGCCTTAGCTTCTTTGTGAGGCTACTGTCTGTGTATGATCCCACCTGCCAGTCCTATTACACCCCATAATAACTATTAACCTCTTCTCTAGGCTTTTATCCCTTTCATCCAGTGTCCATCCATTAGGTGTAACAGGCAGAGCTTGTAGGACAGGGTTGGCCAGTCTCAGCAGCCTTGCTCCAAAGAGGCCACTTCACTGCGAAGCCCCCTGCCCAGGCATTGTGTTGTCAGAGCTGCTCTGACCAGCTGGCCATGCTTGGGTTGGGCAGTGGACACCCCTCGTGAGGCTGCTGCATCTTTGAACCTACCTCTGTGTGTGAATTTCAGGCCATACCTTCTGCATTCACCCAGAAATGCGGACACTTCTCTTGCATTCTTCTTCCAATTGCTTTGTGTTGGGGATGGAATTTTAGATTGCAAATTGGACAAGCAAGCAGCAGCGGTCCAGTTACAGTCCCTGTTAAGCTTTTAAAAGCCAAATGGCTTCTCCTAAGTGAGAAGTCATCAGTGTAGAAGCCACCTATTTGTTGCTTATACTCGACATAAAAAATGAAAAAACTCCCTAAAACTCTCTTAGCTGTTCATTTTTTCCTCATATGCTTGTTTACTCAAGGCAGAAAAATGTGTCTGGTTAAAGTACTAGTAAGTGTAATTTACAGGAGGGATTCTACTTTTGATGTATTTTTCAGCAGCATTTTGTAGCTAATACCTAAGTGCTGTACTACTGAGTTGTTCTGCTAGGGCATTTCTAGCCCATATCCCTCTCTGCTCTGTGAGGGAATGGAAACTCCACAGGCCATAGGCCAGTAATTTAGTGATTCATTATATCAGACAGATACTACAGAGCAGGCATTTTACAAAATCCTGCTGCCTTAGTCTAGCTGTTCACCTGTCTGTTTCTTCTTGTGGAAAGTTTTCTTGTATCTTGTGAGCCAGATGATCTGATTTTAATGTGAATTTTCAGTTTCTTTTAAAGTAAAAGGTTTTCTGAAGTGGAATTTTGCTGAGGAAATCTGTTAATGGACTGTGTCTCCATAATCTCTTGTGGTGAGACGGTAGGTACACAGGACAGACTGACAGTGCCATTTTTGTGGGGGCGAGGGCAGCAGAGTCAAGCTTGCTTTCAAACAAGGGATTACTGGATCCTCGTTTGCTCCCCTGCTCTTTGCACTCTTATTTATGAGTCTACTCTTAGTCCTCCTATTTTAGGAGAGAATTGTGAAAAAGGTGATTCATCCCTCAGGATGACTGACACCCTCTGTCTCTCTGGAGCCTTGATAGTTTGTGCACCCTGCACAAAGTAGGGTGACTGCATTAGTTTTGTGGCTTCCTGTGGTCAACATTTGATCCTTTTGGGTCATCTCTCTCTAATTCCCTTGACCGTGGAAATACTGACGTGCTTAGACATCACGGCAGGGACACACATGTTCGCTAATGGCTTTACTTTTTGGCAAAAGACACTAGTAAGCTTGGCTGTTTTGAATCTGTCTTCTTCCTCATCTCAAAGTGAATTAAGGACTGTCAGTTTTTCTCTCAGCCCCTCCTTAGTGCTAGAGCCAGTTCAAGGTAACAGTGAGACCACACAGGCCATGCTGTCTGCAAGGTGTTGGATTTCTTGTTTGGGTTTCTTTGGTCAGCTATGCATTGTCCTGCTGGATACAGGGCTGGAGACAGATGAGGTCACCACAGCTGTCAAGAATGAATTTAGGTTAGGAATTTGGAGAAAACAGCACTCTATGCTTGTGCCACCTGAAGGATGTCACACGAACTCTGTGTTCTTCACACTGCTTGTGCCTCAGGACTAGCCATGAACTTCAACAGTCAATGGGCAGAGTGTTTTCTTCAGGAAACAACTGTTCGTGCTGTGCAATCTTTGCTGACTTCTGGATTGCCAGGGGAAATGTGAGGCATAATGTCCTAAATGGATTGATTCCTGGTTACCTGGAGAAGAGGAACTGATACTGCTGGTTACAAGACTGCTTGAGGTATCTGGACTAATAAACTCTTCAGTCACAAGACAGGTGCCAGAGAAGGATCTAGGGCTTCCCTTGAAAATGAATTTCAGATGAAATGTTTCTCCCCCATCAGGCTGGTACCATAATTTACTGACTTTCAGTTCATATTGTGTGTTTATACTTGTTTTCCTGAATCCTTAAAAATGTGGATGCCTGTGTGTATGCATTTGTCCAAAGCTTCCTAATGCTCTGAACACTGGGGACTTGGACATATTGCCTTCTGTGGAAAGCTGGTTCTTGTAATAAGTTCAAAAATTGTATTCTGTAACTGTTTAACATTCTCCACTATTTAATAGGAAGATCCTGTTACCCTCCACAGGCTATGAAATTAGAAAACTGAGAACTAAATAGAGACTGGGGCTGTCCCAGTATTGACCTTCTGACTACCCATTTCTAGCTCTCTGCCCCAAATTACCTCTTTTCTATAGCAGAGGAATGTGACGATCTTACTTGCTCTCTGTGTTTTTCTAAGTACAAAAAATTACCAGGATATTTAAAATTAGCTCTTAATAAAGCCTTTCTGATTTATTGTAGACTCCTCTGGAAAGTTAAGCCTCCCATAAAATCCTGTAGCAGTGATTTGGAAATTTAATTATGTTTTTTGCTTCAGAGGTTATGAGAAAAATTTCCTTGTGGGGGAGGGGAAGGGAAGCTGAACTTTTGAAATCAGTCTCCTGCACTGAGGAAGATCAGCTAGAGCTAGGTTCATGAATAAAACTTGTTTTTATGGAGCAAGATTTCTAAGCAAAGGAAAAGACAAACTGTAACTGTGAGCTAACATTCAAGGAAGCTCTCTTGAGGCCAACATCAGCAAAACTTTTGGTTTATTACCACAGCCCAGGCACAGTTACACTGCTGTAAAATAACTGAGCCAAAAGAATATTACCGTTTACCTCTGTTATGAATGCTAAACATTAGTGTACACAATTGCCCATTCTGGGTGGCTCTGAGGATGATGATGCACAGGCAGGACATTACTACCATCTCCATCCAAACCCATAAAATACCTCACCACAGAGTATTCACTTGGAGGAGTTGTTGGTAATGCTTTCACAAGGAAGGATAGGTGTCAGGGCCTCAATCTGACAGCTTTAGGACCGGATCTTTGCTCTTTTCACCCCTTCTATGCCATTCAGTTAGTGCCTTTTCAAAAGCTTTGTTCTAGCCCTACATATTTACCTACAGCCACACATCAAAATCAATACCTTCTCTTTAAAATT
Organism: Entomyzon cyanotis; assembly: GCA_024500445.1. Lineage (NCBI taxonomy): Eukaryota > Metazoa > Chordata > Aves > Passeriformes > Meliphagidae > Entomyzon > Entomyzon cyanotis. The sequence goes on along the minus strand of JAKEPQ010001030.1, from coordinate 44,316,571 downwards.
CATTCGATGCATTCCAGTACTGGAGAGAATTTCCAGTGGGAACACTGGGAAATTGGAGATTAGTTACCAAGTAAATATCTGAGGTCTGATGCCAGAAGGCTGTTCTAGTTTCACAAGGACAATTTAATAATTTTTTGCCCTTGTGTATGTCAAAATCGTAACAAAATGATTCTTGCTTGTGATTCTAAAGAAATTGAGTGAGATCCTTTTCTCTTTTTTCTCTCAGTGGCAGCTTCTGGACTCTTTCCACTCTGGTTGTGGAAAAACCTGGTCTTATCAGGCTGCACAAGACCGAATGCATCTCCTGTCTTGGTCCCCTGGGTCATCAGAGCTCTTCTTTGCATTGTTCCTCCTGATGCTTACTCCAACCTGCTGTGCAAAGGAGGCTGCTCTAATTGTGTTTGCTCCCTACACAAATTTTTGTAGTAAACAAAGATTTTGCCATACTTTTCATTATTCTAGAAATTTTAACAAAACATTTCCTCAACTAATGGCCCATTCTCCCCCAGCAATTTGGGTCCAGCTGTTCATTTAACAAATAACAGTGTTGCTCTTTTCTTTTAGCACCCTCTAATAAACCAAGAGTAAATTACTGACTGACCTACTTACTGGGATTGCTTAAATAATCCTCAATATGGCAGTATAATTTGATGCCTTAAAATACAGGGCAGACAAGTTGCAATTTAAAAGAAGAAACATTGGATGTTAGCACAAGTGGGTAACATAATAGCCTGAGGAATATTATGTTTTATATCTAAGGTTCCCCTCCCTTTCCCCACCCCCCCTTCAGCAACAGTATTTTGTTCTCCCCTGTTGTACATGAACTAATTCCTGAATTTCTGAATGAATATTTCACCCATCTCCAAATGGGTGACATACTGATGGTCTAGAGCTAAAATAAGATTTGTGTTTTCTGTCTTTAATAGGTAGTATATTTTAAAGGGAGGAGAAAATGCATGTTTGCATTATACCATTTCTTGCTTTGTGCACTCCTTGTACATCTCTGAGCAATTCTCAGTGATGGCCCATTTCAAGAAGAAAAGTATTTGAGGAATAAGGGGAATCACTGAGATACTAAATGTGCTTTCTTAAAAAGGTGATGGAAATGGTTCAGAGTCAACAGTCAGGCAATCATCTTCCTGATTTAGCAAAACATTGTACATAATTCTACCTAATAAGCATTTTGTGTTACAGATTCATATTTTAGTACTGAATCTCAGTTTCTTTAGATCCAGAATGTCACAAGTCTATAGCCATATTTGTCTGTTTGGGACCGTTTCACAGAATCACAGAATGGGTCACGTTGGAAGAGACCATAGTGATCTGACCCAGCTTCCCTGCCCAAGCAGGGCCATGCTAGAGCATATGGCACAGGACTGTATCCAGATAAATCCTGACTATCTCCAGTGAGGGTGACTTCACACCCTCTCTGGACAATTTGTTCCAGTGCATGGTCACCTGTGCAGTAAAGAAGTTCATCCTTGTGTTCAGCTTAAACTTCCTGTGCATCAGTTTCTGCCTCTTGCCTCTTGTCCTATTGCTTTGCTCCCTCCTCTTGGCACCCTACTGTCCGATACTTATTAACTTTGATGAGGTCTCCTCTCAGTCTTCTCTTCTTGAGGCTGAAGGCCCAGTTCTGTCAGCCTTTCCTTGTAAGATGTTCCAGTTCCTTAATCATCTTTGTTGCCCTCCACTGGATTTGTTCCATGATCTCCATGTCTCTCTTGTCCCGAGGAGCCCAGAACTGGACACAGCACTCCATATGTGCCACACCAGGACTGAGTAGAGGAGAAGGATCATCTCCCGTGTCCTGCTGGCAATGCTCTTCCTAATACACCCCGAGATACCACTGGCCTCCTTGGCCACGGGGGCACTGCTGGCTCAGGGACAGCTTGTTGTCCACCAGGACCCCCAGGTCCTTCTCCACACAGCAGCTTCCCCCACCTGTGCTGGTGCATTACTTTTAGTAATAAGTAAGGTATGAGAAAAGATGCTATTCCCTCAAAATTCTCTACTGATTTTTCTTCTTAGTTGCTACCGTCTTTCTATTATGTTGATTTCAGTTCCCATATTATAAAATATAAAATTTTAACACACTACTGCTTCCCTACATAAATAATTATTGAGTGACTTTGTTTCATATATGACAGAGTTGCAGTTCAAATCTTTACAAGGATGGATCTACTTTTGATTATTTCTGTATAGGCGTGGCAAGCTCCCAATGGTCTCTAACTAAGAGACCTTCAGGGCAGTTGTATGCTTCATGAATCACCCCATGTTATAAGAGAGTTTGTCTTGAAGTTTCTGAGCATGGCTGAATTTCAGAGCTGCTGGATGCATGTCCTGGTCATCACTTTCAATAGGATATTTCATTGCAAATCCATGAGTAACAGGATTTCTAATTTCCACTTAGTAGCTTAAGCAACCTCTTAGGATTTGGGCCTTGGTGTATACATCACTGAAGACTTCCAAAAAATGTGTGGTTACTGGCAAACTAAAAATATTGCAACTTCAGCTCTGTAGAAGCCTCTGCTCATACCTACAGCCTTGGGTTAAACAAGGACCATTTATTACAGAATTAGGAATCCTCTCTATATGGGATTATTTGATTTCTGTTCTAACAAGGACAAATGCCAGACATTAAAAAAATTAATGTCTGATCCAACATACTTTAGTCTGTCAAAGGAAGGACTTTATTGAATGAGAAAGATCTCCACAGGAAACTGAGAGAAAACAGAGCAACTTTCAGTGGTTAGAAAAATGTGTGAAACCTACTTTGGCAACTTTCAACAAAGAACTGGGAACATCTGGATTAAAATGAAATGCTTGGTCACTTTAGTGTCTGTGGAACAAGACTAAAAATTACCTAGTGGCAATACTCAGCTTCTGGTTCTAACCAGGCATTACATTTACATTGAAACAAGATAGTGAGGAAAAAAGGACTTGAGAAAAAACAACTTGGCTATGCTACAGAGGTTTGATAACTATCTGGCGATGGTTGAAATATGTGAAAATATGTGGAGCCAGGTTTGTTCATGGGATGTCTTTACAGAGGAGTTAGAATACAGCTTCTCCTGCTTAATTTTAGGACCTATGTACTACTGTCATGTTGTCTAGGAGATTAATGAATTATCTGACAAAGAAAATTATGAAAGAATTGTTATGACTCAAGTAAGACTGGACTGATAAAGCAGTAGACAACATTACAGAAGCAATTGGATATTGACCCAATTCCCCCTATATGGGGAAGGACTCTAGATTCAGCAATCTTTATTTCAACAGTGGAGACTAGGAGAGAAGAAGAAAGGAGAAATTAATAAAATGCATGTGATGCCACTCAGCTGCATTTCTCCATCTGTTCAGGATCACAAGTGTTTAGTCAGCATTGCTGGCAGAGGCTTATTGTAGCACCTAATTCTTGTTCAGTGAGAGGCACTACAACACTTGCTAAATATAAAGTGCCAAAACTGTGCAAAAATCGGAGGGAAGGATGAAATTCAACAGCTCCTTTGCCTTAACAAACACTTCTTGCCTGCTCTTTCCAATCAATTTATTCTGCAATATGATCACAGAGAGATCACTGTTAGTTGTCCTTATAGTAAACACTGCAAAGTATGTTAAGTTTGTGGCATTTTCTCTCTCTGTGTTTGCCTTCAGAGAAATTCCATGAAGATGCTCAAACTAACTGCAGAGTAGCAGGTGTAAATTAGGTGTATGAATGTTTATGCTGTGTATGCTCTATGGTTTTCAGGATCTGGGCTAGCTCTTTTAATACTCCATGCTATGACAACACTGGAAGCCCAGCAGTTTTCAATCTCCATGTTGCTGTAAGTGAGGTTTTCCTTGTGGCATGGCCAGTTTGAGCTGGCTTGTGCTCACCTGTTTGGTGGTCCATGGTGAATGTCTGGTATTTGTTTTAGCACCATGAGGTTCTGGAAAAAGACTGCAGAATCTTTCATTGCATCACCCTTTCTTATGCAGCTGTCTCTAAATTTAATAGACATGTCAAATGAGAAGTGCTTCTTCAATTTGGAAAGAAGGACTGAAAGAAAAGAGGAGTAGAGGATTTTCTCAGCAATATCAGGAACAGGGTTTCTCCCAACACTTGCATGGTCTACTGAGACAGGTTCCTTCTTAATTTCCATTCCTGAGGTCAACAGGTGGAAGATCACGTCTCTCAGTGGGAAAACCTGCTCTGAGACACTCCTCCCAAATGGTTTGAAAGGGTGTGGTTGTATGTGCAAGTCCCAGCAAGTGCCAGTTGTACTTCTTTACCTGGCTGGAAACCTTCTTGAAGTCTTCAGTAGTAAGGCAATGCTCTACCTGAGAGGGAGCAGGCAGAGAACACAGTACTCACAGTATTTAGAGTGTTTTCAGGTCTGTGGACAAGATAAATTGATGCACTGGGAATCAGAGAAGAAATGCAAGGGAAAGAGATAAATTAAATAGTCAAGAGACTTTGGTTTCATGTTTAGTCTGGAAACTTGTCAGGATGTCCTATGGGCTCATTATGGCGCCAGTGGTGTTTCCTATTATATCACACTACAGTTGAATCACATAGAGAGTGTATATCATTCTCAGGACACTTTAAGGGAGCTTAAGGATGTTTTAGTTTTTGTTGAGCTGTTCTTACGCAGAGTCAAGGCCTTTCCTGCTTCTCACACCATTGCACCAGTGTGGAGGCTGGGGATGAGCAAGGAGTTGGGAAGGCACACAGCCGGGACAGCTGATCCCAACTGACTAAGGGGATATTCCACACCATATGGCATTGTGCTCAACACATGAAGATGGGGGAAAAAGAAGGAAGGGCTGGATGTTTGGAGTGATGACATTTGCCTTCCCAAGTCATCATTACATGTGATGGAGCCCTGCTTTCCTGGGGAAGGCAGAACACCTGCCCATGGGAAGTGAATTAATTCCTTGTTTTGTTTTGCTTGTATGTGTGTGGCTTTTGCTTTACCTATTGAACTGTCTTTATCTCAACCAACAAGTTCTCTCACTTTTACCCTTCTGGTTCTCCATCCCAGTATGGGGGACTAAGTGAGTGGCTCTCTCTGACTGAGTCGCCAGCTGGTGTTGAACGATGACAGTCTCAGATCTGAAAAGGTACTTAATCTAAGCATGGGGAGGACAAGCCACAGGGTCCAAAAATGTTATGTGTGGGTTTTGTATATTCTGATTTTTAAAAGGACATAATTTTACATCTTGACAGTTTGAGATTTCTAATCTCCTCCAAAAATCCTTGCTTCAGTATTGTATCTATTTGTACCTTTTGAATGGTCCCTGTTGAGGTTTCACATCAGTAGAAAACTGGTCTTTGGAGAAAGCAGAAGCATGTGGGTATGGAACACTATGAAGTATACAGTATACCAGAAGCTGGGTGCACCCCAGTTATTTTCAGCGCTGCTCCGTTTCATTTGAGACCATGTACTTAGCTGAGTCTGGAAATCTGTTTTCTGGGGCCTGCACAAGCATGAGACTCCTGTTTTCAGTGGCTGCTGGACTGCAATCTTTCTGTCTAAAGAAAAAGTTGGAGATAAACAGGGAGGGATGTGCAGAGCTGGGCAAGTCTGATCCTTACTGCTTTGATTTGCCACCTTGGCCATGCTTCTTCCTCAAACTATCCATGGAGCAGGGCAGTTACCAGCCTCTGCCAGGGTACATATGCTGCAGCTGCACAGAGAAATGCAACAAGTCAGGCAGGAGACAGGGAGAAAACAGCAGTGCCTAGTTTGAGCTGACAGCATTTGATGCAACACATCAGGAGCTGTAAAGGGACAGGAGGCATTTCTCTTTAGCTGGACTGCTGATGTCAACTTGGATAACAGATGCTCCTGCTAGATTACAGAGGCAGGATAGAAAAGGTCTTGCTTTCACACAATATCTACTTGCTAATTTTACTGGTTTCCTCTAGCCTTCTCAGCTTTCTCTTATGTTACACTGAGACCTCTGTGATTTTCATATGGAAAAACTGAAAATGTGCAGTCCTAGTTCTGCATCACTTTTCCTACAGAGGGGCAGGATTGGCAAGAAATGACGATTAAATATTTACACTTTCTCACTTTCCATTTATTTCAGGAATCAGCACACACCTGCACACATGCACTGGTTCAAAGCCAAGGCTGGATGTCCAGTAGTCATGGTTGATACCATCCTGTAATTGTGCCTTGTGCAGTCAGATTATACTCAATGGTATGATGCAGAAGCATTCTGAGGGGAACACAAAAGTGGCAATCCTATCAAACCATTGGTAGGAATGAATAATTTGCAGCTCTGCATAAACTCTGGGTCTCACAGGAATCTAAATGTGACCTGTACAGACTAATGAATTGCTACCCTTTAAATAAACTGAAGCAACTGAAGAAGGCTCAGGTGCTGACCTTCCTCTGTTTTGGACCCCTGCTGCCTCAACTCAAGGAATTCTGTCCTGAGCCTGCCAATTAATATATATTCATACTACTTATTGAAAGAGACAATGCCCTGGCTATTAAATCTCATACTCGCTGATGGGTTTGGTATTGTTTCTGTGGCTGTTAAGCAAAATGTGTAATTTCTACTTTGTTCTCTAGGAAGTTGTTTTAGCATATTCAAGTTGCTTTCAGTATCATGGGTTGACTAATCTCTGTTCACTGCTATTATTCCAGTACAGCCTGGAGAAAGACTTAGGTTTGGGGTGCCAAGTAGAAGGCACTCTATGTGCATATTATCTGCTTCTCTGCAGTGCTTTGTTCTTACAAACTTGCTCTTGCATAAGGACACAGAGAATGATAGAAGAAGATGAGACTGAGAATTCAGAGGTGTCAAATTACCAATCAACTGAGCATTTGTTCCTGTTCTTGGTGTCTTGGATGGCTGTTGCTTTGGCTTTTTGTTTTAATCCGTGAAGGCTAGTAAACGAGTAAGAGGCAGTTCCTTTGTTTCTGCTCTGTTTGCATCAGTATGCAGCTATTGGTATGAAATGCTGCCATTCCCCGAGCATCCCGTCTAAACAAAAACCTTTGGAGCAAAGTGCTTAGAAAGGGCAAACAAGAAGCGTGGGCTTTGGTTGGGGATGCGTGTGTGAACACTGGTTTTTAATTTACACTGATATTTCTTCGGCCACCTAGAAAAGAGTTAAACGGCAGAATCACCTGATCCGCTTTTCACCTCCCGAGATTTTTCCTTAGAATGAGAAAGATTTTCCTGTCCGCTTTTGAAAGAAACAACTTCAAAACCTTTGTGGCTGGGATGGCATCATGCTCTGCACAGCCCGGGTTCAGCAGGACTGAGATGCAGCCACCATCAGCAAGACAAAGGCAGAGAAAACGGGAACTAACCCAAGGAATTAAGGGGACCGAGCAGCATCTGATGAGAGCTGAAAGGAAAACCCGGCTGGTGTTTCTGAGCACTGTATAATCGTCCCCACTGCAAGTGACCGGTTCCATGGTTCCATCGCAGGATGCCAGGAGGTCAGGACGGGACAAGCAAGTCCCTCCGCAGAAGGTCCCATATCAGTCACAGCATGACTGGCCAGCTACAGGAGGGGAAGCGACATAAATGGAGTTTTCTCTTCTCCCTCCGGCAGAATTTTGCAGAGAGATTGGAAGTGGAGGGAAGGAGTTAATCTCTGTGCAGTCAGTCAGACTGTGCCTCCTCCCCGCTATTTTCTCCTCGACCCCTCTGTTGTTGCTGCACTGTATTGCTCGGGCTGAGCTGCCGGTGGAGCAGCTCCCTCATTGCACTGCCCAGGCACAAACACCACCTGCTCAAAAACTCGGGCGATTTACTTTTTAAATTACAAAAAAACCTCCAAACCCCTCCCCCCCCCCCCCCCCAAAAAAGGACCCCAAACCAAACCAACAACAACAAAAAGGGCTTATTGAATGTATGCTAGCAGTTTAGTTTCCTCTACTCTTGGGATTAATCTTTTAAAGTCTCTGTGGCAAAGCCTCCACCATTGCTTTCTTGAAAGCACTCCCAGAGAATGTCTAATTCTGCTGCTTCTGTGCATTCCTAAGCAACAGCCACCACCACTGTCAGCTCTGCCATGAGGATCATCCTGCCTTCCCACTACTTCTTTTAAAAGCTCTGCTGCTTTGAGAGATCCGTGTGATTGTTCCCATGGGGCTACTGCACAAAGGCACAGTTACAAACTTCAATTGGAAAGGATCATTATTATTGCCTGGCTCCACCCTACCCATCTAACAGAGGGCACAAAGCTTCTTTCTGGAAGTCTGGACTTGGATCTTATAACTTTTGGCTAAAGAATAGAATTGCCTAGATACATGTCTCCACCAAGGGAGGATAAGAGCAAATTCTGGATCAGATCAGCAGTTTGTTTTCCCTAGAATCATATTTTCTTAGGTGCTAAAATAATTAACACTTCAAAAGGAAAATGATATAACATTTTACTTGCAAAATTGTAGATAGGGTGTTGATCATAATCCTTTTGGATTCTGACATGAGCGATTTCCTGACAAGAAACAGGAATGGTACTGCATAAAGTAAGATCTCAGTATAAAAATTTGGAAGTTGCTGAAGTCCATCATGCCATTGTACACATTATTATCTATCCTTACTTTATGCAGACTTACCCCCAACAAATGACCTAAGCAGTAACCCCTGACTTTCCTGAAAGGGGCAGAGGGTGTTTTTGTCCATTTTCATATATAGGATATGCTGCACCTGGAATTCCACATTTTCCAGTATGACCATGGGTGTGCACAGCAGCCTGCACTGTGCTTTTCATGTAACAGAGCCACCTCCTCACCACTTGGCCCTGTGTTGGTGACAAGGTCTCAGTTTTTATTTTAATATTTAAACTGGAAAAGTATTATTCTTTCAACAATCTCGGAACATCAGTAATTCTAAACTCGACTTCGGATTTTTTATGACATATCTTGATTGCAGTGTAGTCTTTTGGAGTTTATTTCAGAGGTGTGTGCAAGTTCAAAGTCTTCCCAGGTGCAAGCATGTGTGGTCTCACTTGGCATGAGGGAAATCTGCTGTGCCTGTGGGGCAAATTACTGAACTGAATTTGGCCCAGAGGCATAAACCAGCCTTCTGCTTCCCTTGCACGGTATCAGAAATATAATCACGTAGCCCTATAATCACGTTCTAGAATACTCCTAGACAACACAAGCTCTGCCAATAGGATCCTAATTTTAACTGAACTGTGAAACCAAAGCACTGTTGACTGACACAGAGGGTGGTGATAGTACCAGAACCTTGTAGAAGGCTTATTGACTTTGCATCATTTTATTTTCAATTACAGATTCAATCTAATCTGGAAAACCATTGTAGGGAAACAGTGCCTTCCTTGACAAAATCAAAGCATTGACTAACATAATTTTAATTCTAGGAATAGTAAAAACTTCTCCATTTAACACTGGGTTTAGTTTTACCCTTTAAAAGGCAGCCATGCTGGCCTCTTGCTTTTCACAAGGACCTCAGCTTGCCATGACCCAAAGCTTGAGTCTTCTTTAGAAAGAAGAAAAATAAACAGTTTTCTTTAAGAGGAAAAAGAAGAGTATTTTTTGCTAAAGTCATATTGCATCATCTTGCAAAGCATGATGGAAAGGGATATGTGACTCACTCCCTTTTTTCAGGGCCTTCAGACACAAAACATTCATCTTACATTATAATACCCTTTGCAAAGAGGTGCTCCTTATCAGGAAGTCGATATGGTGAAGTTGATAAGGTAAACTCCCCTTACATGTGGGAATGCTACAGTTTGTACCAAACCTCCGTGAGGTCAGTGACCCTTGGGGTGAGCTGGGAAATGTGTGCTTACTTCAGCACTCATTGAAATGCAGCCATCCCTGTACCTTCAAGGAGTTGTAGAGGACTGGGTCCCTGGAAAGTGAACTACCCATGGACGGGCAGCATAAATGTCATCAGGCACAAGCTCAGCCTCCACACAGTAGCAGTGATCCTTCCTGAGCTGACAAGTTGTTGGGTTTCCATGGCAGTTTAAGGCATGCTCAGATTTCCACTCAAGCCTTCAAATCTTGCCTTGAAAATCTTAGGATTTGAATCCATGGATTGGCTCTGTCACTTCTCATCATTAACAGGAAGACAGAAGAATCACAGACTCACTTCTAGCTCAAAAGGCTGCCAAAAAATGTTTCTCAGGGAACAGGGGACAGCCTGAATCATAGCACTTGTTGGCCACAGAGAATTTCTAGCGGACAAGTGGGAAGCCAAGGTGAAAAAGCACATTGACATAGTTTGATCCCTTATTGCTCTCAAGTGCAGGCTGTGCACTAACAAGAACAATTAATGTATGCCTTGTGCTCCATTTTACATCAGTGTTGTCCACATAACACAACCCTTATCATTAGGTATGGGTATCTTATTGTCCCTCCTCCCTGTTCTGCTGCTGATGGTCGTTGAGTCTTTCTTGGTTAATGAAGCCTTTACATTTTTGAAATGTTGTCTTCAAAAGTGAATTCCATCCAGAGGTAGTACAGCAGATTTGGTTCTATGGTAGCCTCATTGCACTTTTATGACTGTCCCAATGGCTCGGTAAAGGAGGTAGAAGGCTGGGTGATTTGCCCTTGTTTCTGCAGAGCTGTTAAATTTCTTAACATTTTTAATCTAAGACCTAATTCAGTTTGCATGTGGTATCCAAAGGAAAGGCATTTGGGGCATTTCCAAATATTAAGGCTGTAAATTTTATCGCTGAGCACTGTTACACGGGAGGAAGGGAGAGAAGGAAGGTGGGGTTGCTGCTCTGTGGCTTTTGTTGATGCCTTCATCGAAACACAACAACCAGGATGCTGCTGATCCTTTGCTTTGAGCTATGGATGAGGAGTGTATTTGTGTATTTTTCTGCCTGGCAGCACATGCCAGTTTAGAGGGAAGGAAACCTTATCTCTAAGGTAAACCTCTGAGCCATGTTTCAGACAGCACTAACTCTGAATGTGTGGCTGCTGGATGGGACTGTCCATGGCCCCGGTTACACATGGGTTTGTAAATGGGGAACTGAAGCTGCCACAGCAGCAGAGACAGCAGGAAACAGAAGCCAACATCTAGAGGGGGACTGATCACACCTCAAGGACAATCCTCTCCACTGGTAAGGGTGGCATGAGATTACTGGTAAACCCCCACAGTTCATCCAGTTCTGCTTGACTAAAAGATTGCCCTCAGTACTGTTGAACTTGATGTCATTTGGGTTGAAGCCACATGGAGAGTGATGTTCACGGGGAATGGAAACATGGGCTGAGCCCAAAAAATAACCAGTCGCCACAAAACCCCTCTGGCTGCTCATCAGTTGAGTTTTGTGTAAATTAGCACCCCATCTGCCCCTCCTGAGGACACAGGGTTCTGTGTGACCAGAGCACAGCCAGCAGTAGCACAGCTGCAGGCCAGGAGTGAAGGGAGGAAGGCTAGATCTTCAGGTCTGAGCTTTGTTGACACTGGCTTGTATTTTACCAAGATTGGTGTTTGGACCCTAATATGCTAAAGGAGAGGCAGAGCTGGTCTGACAGATCCACACTTGTGTTACAATGAAATTCCTGGAGCAGTGAAAATTTTCAGCCATGCGGAAATCTTTTGATGTTGTAAACTGTGTTCAGAATGGCAGCACTTCTTCCCAGAGCCCTTAGTTGCAACCATGTGGATTTTGACTTTAAGCAGAGACAGGATGGCACCGGGTGAAGGTTTTATTCATGGAACACTCTGACACACAGACCTATTTGACACAACAAAGATAGGGAAAAGTCCAAAAGCTGGAAGATTTTTTCTTTTATATATAATCAATGGTCGTGTCACTGAATGAAATCAGATTCGTATCAACAAGATGCACTGGCTGGGCACAGTATTGCAAAGGCCAGTCCCAATAATTAGTCTGAAAAGGTAGAATTGCAGTCATTTAATAATAACAGTTTCTTCAACTGTGAACACTCAGTTCAGAATTTCATTATCAAGTACTGCTGAAAAATGTATATATTTATATTTGGTTATACAGCAATCTGGAGCAACATGAGGAGAACAGAATTACAGTGACATATACATTATGAACCTTCAAGTGTTATTCCATTACTGGAAATCTCCAATGTCACACAAGTACGGATTACTGTGCTTTATCTTAAACCCTTTAAAATTCAGCTTAGAACTGAGCTTTTGGGGTCAAATTGGGGTGAATCCAAGCAAAATTTTCAAAATTTTCATTACTTCCACCTGAAATCACCACTCCAGTCAAGCCTCATCCAAAAGCTTCTGAAGGTGAGCAGGTTTCATATAATCCAGTGAAACGCTGAAACCTGAAACTTAATGAAATGCACGTGTTTGATGACCAGTTCTGCAGAGATCCAGCTGTGGCATATGGGTAGGCTTCAAGTGTGTCTCTCAGCACACTAGGCTGCTAAATGTCAAATGAAACAGCACAGGGACAGAGTAAGGTGACAGCCTACATTGAGGAAAGAGCAGATTAAAAAAACAAACCCAACAACTTATTCCATGCATTGTTTTCATTTGTCATGAAAAACTTATCATGAAACCTGCCCATCAAGGAAACAGCAGTACAAAATGTGGGAGAACTGGAAAGAAAGGTAATATTGAAAGGTGCTCTTGAGCCTGAGCAGCCTAGAGAATCATGGGACACACAAAGATGTGGTGTTGTGTCAAATGGAAATTTAAAGTTCCATTGATCATGAGGAGTAGGATCTGGAGGAGTAGGAAAAACTGCTCAACAGTGCAGACCCAAATGTGTGACATGAGACCAGCATGCTGTGTGATGGGGTGTGGGAGTAAGGAAGGACATTTTGTGAAAAGTCTGGAAGTACTAAAGTATTCCTGCCAAAATAATAATAAAAAAAGTAATTTACTGTGGAAGGGCTCAAGGTGACAGCAAAGGAAAAAAAATACAGAGTTGTTCAGGATTAAGAGGTTATTTCTATCATTAAGGGATATTAAAAAGTATACTGCCCAGATAGAGTCTGGATGCTCTGTCTTTCCTAAAGATAAAGGTGCTGAAAATACCACTTGGTGCTCATAGCTGTCTGTACTAGTTAGGAAAAAGTTAACAGAATGAAATTTGGTGGAGGGCAGAAATATGAAAAGCAGAGAACAATCAGTGGTGTGACAATCAGCACAAATGATGCAAGAAATATGTAGAACTTGTAATAGACCCATGTCACTGTTAAAATATTTACAAAATGCAGGAAAACTGTGTGTAATGAGCAAGGAAAAAGATTCCTATGTCATAAGACGAGATGTTTTTAGGATTGTTACACAGTGCATCAAACTGGAAAAGGGTTTTTTCAACTAAGAGCCACAAACACTCCATCACTGGCAATATCACAGTTAGTGTGAGGTGTCAAAATGGAAAGGTTAAAAACATATCTGCAATGAACTGCTATTTGGAAGAGCGGTGTGTGAGCTGGGAGAGCATGTCCTGACAAAAGGAAAATGTTAGAAAGTTAAGATGTAAGTCATCTAGTGATGTGAGTCACCTAACTATGCATGACAGTATATGCTCCATCTGTCAACACGTGATCTGATTGTCTGGATCAGACATTTCACACCCATGGTAAGGCCACTGTATCTCTGTTTCTCTGGCCATATAGGTCTGGAGTGTGAATCAGGTAATAAAAAAAGACTGTAGGCTTGCTACAGGTTAAGAAAGGAGACAAAGCTTCACACCTTAATCTTCCTTTTTTCTACTGTAAAAATGGGATCTCACTGAGAGACTTTTGACAGATGCACAAACCCTCAAGGAAAGCCAAGGGGCACTGACCCTGCTTTTCCCATTCATGTTCAAAGACTGTTCCTGTGCCTAATTGTTGGGATCAAGCACAACACTGAACTGGCAGCCAAAAAATCCTGTGATAGCCCTGATTGTTTTTGTCATATGACGAGAAATTACTGGACTGAAAAGCAGAAGAGCAATGAGTATATCCAGAAGGAATAGGCAGAGAAGTTCTGTTTTGGACATAGATCAATGAAGACACAACACAAATGCAAGAAAAGCAGTCAAGCATGAACCAGCCCAGAAGAGCAGAGATTGTCAGGAAAAAGGGCTGAGATTGTTTGGTGAACAATTTTCAATTTCAGGGAGAAAGACAGAATTCAAATACTTTGCGAGGATGTGACCAACCTGTGGCTGTTTCTTGTGAGAAGCCATGGGATGGGACTGGGGTGGATGACACTTGACCGATGGATGAGATGTAGGAGATGTAGAGACAGATATCACCAGGTCAGCCAGGAGTGGGCATGTAAGAACCTATCTTCCTGAGACAACCACGTGTGCCCAGCCTATCCCTAGAAGTCACATCCAATACTGGAAATTATAGATACCGTTGACAGACATATGGATATCAGCTGGCTAATGTGGCTCCTTGCATCTTGCTAGTCGTAATAAAAGGTGAGAAAATGAACTCTACACAATCTAAATGCATACCCAGGACAAGGAAATTGAGATCAGAAATTCTGTGAAATTATTCACAGAATTATTTTGTTGTTAGTTCCAAAGCTGAACAATCTGTTACTAGTATGGATTTATCTAAAAAAGTTGCATAACAGCAGATTAGTAAGATTGACTGAAATTCCAGAAAGTGCCATATTTACCATGCTTTTCAAGCAACCTGAAGGCTTATTTTGTCTGTTACAGGTTACTATCTTTACAGGTTTTTAAGTAAGAAAGGAAATTTGAAATGGGTTCTAAAAAGTGGTTTGGTTTGATTTAGAACAGTAGTTCTTAATCTGTTGTCTATGAGACATCAGGAGGTAGGCTGCAAAGCATTATCAGTTTATTTTCTTTAAAACCCATGCACGCATATTCCCACATATTCAGACTGGAAAAATCACCTAGAATTTAGTAACATCCTACAATATCTCTCAAGAACTCATTTATTTTAGAAGAAAGCACAGTGCCTATAATAGCGCATTCAACTATTTTTGTAACAATTGCACCCACTGTACTTAAAATTACTTTGTTTTCACATGACCTGGCACAATGACAAAACCCAATGACACATGAGCACAACGGCAAGTACTTGTCCCCAGTACCTCAAGTATTGTGTTATAGACTCAAGGGGTGGGTGGGGAAATCTGATTCAAGGGGGAAATTTTGCATGTTGACAGGACAGCGTGGGATTGAAATTCTGGTAAAACCTGGCTGCTGGCAAGGGAAGACTGGGGAGGTACAGAACACATTTCAAGTTTTAAGTACAAAATTAGTGGAAGTTTTTGTTGGTTTATTTTGTATGCAATTTCCATTTTTTGTTAAATGTTCATCTGAGATCAGTCTTGTGTTTCAAACACCACTTGTGACATTTCAGCGTCACAATTTGGGGTCTGTGCATCATTAGCACCACAGTGCTAATGACTTTAAAAGAGCCTGTCAGGATTCACTTGGCCCTCTGTGGTAAAAGCCTCTGCATTTTTATGTGCTCTGCTTGGTACACTGGCCCACTGAGCAGTTGCATGATGTCAGATTTCCTGTCTAGGACTTTACCTTTGTAAAGTTTTATGTTGTTATGGCTGTGACACACCAAGCTGCAGAAAAAGAATTCTTCTCATCCAAGGAGCTGAATTAAGGGTCCTCAAGCTTGTGACTCTTGAGTTGCTGAATGATTTTTGGTTATATCTTTATACCTTGTGAACAGCAGAGTGGAAGTTAACAGGATGAAGTTAACCTACTTTCTGGTTCTCAGGGGAGCCAGGGTGTGAGGCTCACTCACTACTACTGGTAAAACTTGCACAGATTTTTGCACAAAAGGAATTGCAGAAGCAATAGCAACATGGCCATTACACACATATTTTGCATCATTCAGAAAAAACCCAGGGGGCTTCTGTACTAAATAAGAGAACCTAATTATGATGTAACAGTAGTAAATATTAAAAGATAAAGATTTGATAATGTAAGAGTGTGTGTGTGTGTGTGTGTTTTTCTGTTTTTTCTGTTAAAATTGCTGGAAGAAAATTATTGTACATCCCTAAATTAGGATCCTTTAGGCCTATCTCATCTTGGATCAGTGAGCCATAAGCCTGCTCAACAGTGTGTCTTCCTGTGTCTGCTCTGTGCGCTGCTTTTGCCTCTGAGACAGAAAGGTGTGCCTCTTTTTGGCCAAAGCTTGGAGCTCCTTTCAATTAGCAGCATCAGACATGGGTCACTTCTCTGTCTAAGGGCAGGAGTAGCTAAAGGGGGGAGCTGAGAGAGATGTTGGGGGCAGGAATCTGCACTGGACACAAGAAGCATCTTGTTTAGTGCTTTGTTATAGAATAAAACTCTGGCATGAAAGAAGCATGGGTGGAGTTGCAAGCCCTTCCTCTGCTGGAAATAGCATCTGGTTATATCGCCAACACACCCTTCCTCCTGCCCTTGGTGCCTGGCAATGTGGGGACACAAGGGGGCTGCCACTGCAGGACAGAGCAGTCCTCTGAATGCTCTGGTGCTTCTGCAGGGAGTTTTCCCTCAAAGGGGATACTGTGCTTGTCTTTGCTGGGTGTTTTAGGGATTTCCTTGTGCGGACTTAGCAAACATGAGTGTGTGTGTGTGTGGTTTGGTTCTGCCAGGATGGGCAGAGCTGCTCAGGACCATGTTAGGAAGATGAATTCTCTGCTAACAGCAGGCAGGGGGTCCTGCAGCTTTCCCTGGAGCCTCGGCCTGGCTTTGGTGGTGAGGAGACTACAGCCAGCAAGATCAGGGGTAGGGGAGGTGCTACACACTTAGCTGAGCTGCTACACACTTAGCTGAGCTGCTCTTGAGCTGTCAGCTCCTACTGCTCCTGTTTAAACCAGCACACTTTAGAAATTGCAGTGCTGTTACCTGGTTGTGCATCACCTAAAAGGCAAGCAGGCTTGACAGCAAATGGGACCAAGCAATAAATGGACTTGTACTGTGTGCTTTCATGTGGTGACCAGTGCCAGGACCCAAGGAAATGGCCCGAAATTGTCTGGGGAGGTTTAGTTTGGATATTAGAAAAAGGTCCTTCACCCAGAGGGTATTTGGGCATTGGAACAGGCTCCCTAGGGAAGTGATCACTGTATCAGCCCTGACTCAGGAAGTGTTTGGACAATGGTCTCAGGCACATGGTGTGACTCCTGGCAATGTCCTGTGCAGGGCCGGGAGTTGGACTCAGTGATCCTTGTGGGTCCCTTCTGACTCAGAATATTCTGTGATTCTGTCAAGGATCACAAGTCAGCAGGACAGGGAAAGGAGAGAAGGTAGAGGAGAAAAAACCACAGCAACTTACAGCTTCATTTCAGACCTATTTTTCTCTCTGCTTCAGTGATAGAGATTCCTGCTTAAATCAGGCCACTCCCATTTTTCATTCTGAATTAATCACTGCAATTCTGAAACAGAAACAATGAAGTAAGGTCTGTCTATGCCACCTAAATCATTATGACAGCATATCTGTGGCTAATGATTGCCAATGGCATTTGCCTTTTGCCCAATAAAGAATCTTTATCTGCCTCTGTACAAAGTGGCGTGACTCGCTTTTTTTCTTCAGGGGGAAATATCCCACTCCTTAGCATAAGGTGAGGAGAGTCATTCTTGTTCCCTGGGCAGTTATTTCTAAGGATGCAGGAGGCAAAGAACTATACACAGCCCCCCACACGCCACTCCCCCTTCCAAGAAGGATTAATTCAGGCTGTAATGAGTATGCACAAGAAAAGGTTACTGAGATGATCAAGGAGTGAAGATCCTATTTTAAATGCAGAAATCAGAAAGGCTGTGCTTGTTCAGCCAGGTAATCAGGAGTGAAGGAAGAGAGATGATTCCAGTCTGTAAACCCTGCATCTGTGTACACATTAGCTGAGAGGAGAGAGAGTAATGATGTATGTTGGCACAAAACCTAACACATTTATTTGGGATATATAGGAATACGTCTAAATTTAAGCAAGAGGTTAAAAGGCTTTTAGCTGTTTCAGGGATGCCTCAGCTGCTGGGCAGCTTTAGAATAAAAGCCTTTGCATTTCTTTCCAAAGTCTACAACAAAGGCATTATTTGTCTTTTCCTGAGAAGGGAGAGCACATGTCCTAAAACATTTCCAGCAAAGAAAGGCACTGGAGGAATTTGTGTTCCCTGACTTCTATTTCTACAAGGTTTCATCTTAGACTGATGCAACAATTTGTTAAATGAAGAAACTGGGTTTTAATGTAGTTGGGTTTTTTTCTTTCCTTTCCTCTCCTCCCCGACCAGACTCTCCCTTTTTATACAAGTGCTACAGGTCTCTCTTGAGCTTGCAGGGGTGAAGAGTAATTACTGCCCCTGCTAAATTGCTGTGGCATCAAACAAAGCAGAGGAAAGGAGACTAGAGAAGCCTTTTTGCAGCATCCCTATTGTAACTGCTCAGTCATATCACAGGCAATGTAGTTTTATGGACTACAGAAACAACCTTTGTGAGTGTAGCATTTCTCCCTGCTTTTGCCTAGTTTAAATAAAGCCTAAATGGGAATATGGATGGATGTGATGGATTTGCCTGTGAAACTGGGGACAGTGTTTGCAAGCCCAAGCAGTGTTTTCTGTTCTTCTGTCCTTTTCATTTAGTGCTGAACAAACTGGTATCTGAAGAAAGTGCTGTCCTGCTTTTTGGATGGGATGCAGAACATGAGTAAAGACTCTGTGGATGCTGAAGTGTTACAGCTGTGCTGCGAGGGGAAGGGGCACTCATTATTACTGGCTGATATCAACAGCTTGGGGGTATTTTAATGGAGAATGCAAATGCTACTGGCAGTAGGCTTTGTGGAGGCAAACCTTCCATTTGGTTTCTGGAATAGGGATAAAGATAGCAGCCCAAATGAAGCCACACAGAGGTAAAGGCACATTTGCCAAGGAGTAGAAGCTCCTCTGAAAAATTTTTTCCCCCTGAAAGCCACAATCATGACATAGATTCCAAAAGCATCAAGAATCATCTGTGAAGCCTGGGCTGACCCACTGTACAGCCCACCTGCCCTGACAGAGCAGTGCCCACCAGAGACCTCCTGCATGACCTCAGCAGTGTGGCAGACAGGGAGCAGACTCCTCGGCCCAGAAATGCTTCTGGTGGGCCTGTCCATTCTGCCTGTGATGTGACTCAGTGTCCCAACACACTTGGTGAACAGCTGGTTTGTGGTGAAGTCCTTCTCTCACAGGGACAATGCTTCTGTACCCATCTCCTTCAGAGAGATGGTAACAATGTCAGGTAAATTTTGATCAGGTTCCTCAATTTTCAACAGCTGAGAGGCAGAAAAGCTCAGCTATTGTTTTTAAAATTATTTTTGTTAGAAAAAGGGGATTGAAAGGGGAATTTTTTTTTAACCAGGTCTAAAAGTATTCGTGATGATGATGACCTGCTGACATCTCAGCTGTAAATAACAGCTATAGCATTTGTTAGCAACGTCAGATCTTATGAGGAGCAGCTGAGGGAGCTGAGGTTCTTTAGCCTGGAGAAAAGGAGGCTGGGGAGCAACATATTACTCTCTACAACTGCTGAATGTAGGGTGTAGCCAGGTAGGGAGCAGTCTTTTCTCCCGGTAACAAGTGATAACACGAGTAAATCCAGCCTTGACTAGCACTGGGGTAGTTTAGTTTGGATATTAGGAAAAAATACTGCACTGGAAGGGTTATCAAGCATTTGAACAGGCTGCCCAAGAAAGTTGTGGAATCACCATTTCTGGAGGTATTTAAAAGACATGTACTTGTGGCACTTAGGGACACAGTTTAGTGGTTGACTTGGCAGCATTAGCTTCGAACGTGATGATCTCAAGGGTCTTTCCCAACCTACTTGATTCTATGATTCTATGTTTACTGAGATTTAAAATTAACTAGGAGACATCTCTCACAAGGTTGTTAAAACCTATGGCAAGTTTCCGGGAACAGAGAAATTAAATTTCTAGCATTTCCTCTTTCTAAAATTGATTTTTTTGGGGGGGAGCTTTATTCTTTACTGCCAGGGTGGTACTGGTTTAAGTACTCTACTTTCCCCCTTGTCCTAGCTCTGTGCCCTCCCTCCCCACCTCAGCATTATGGCATTCTGTTGTATTGTAATGTCCCCTTATCCACTTCTGGTGTCACATGAATGGGCTGTTGTGCCACTGCCAAAAATAAATGCTGTGCTGGCTTTTCCTAAATACGTACGGACTCAGCTGGGTCTCCAGGACTTTTTATAGCCCTCCAGCACAGTCCTATCTTTGGTAGCATCAGTATTTCCATAGCAACTAACTGTGATGTCAAAGCAACTTGGGTTTTTTTGGTGAGAACAGGCAGGAAGCAATGAACTCTTCATAAGCAAAGATCCAATTTTATTTTGAATGTCTCTCATAGTGTCTGCCACCACTGCTGTTTATGGTTCTAATCCTAATTATCTCACTGTTACCTTGCTGTCCCCCATCTGTCACACCCACCTGCTGTATGTTCTTAGGTTAGGTCTTGCAGTGTTGCCCTTCCTCACAGGAATGTGTGTGTATTGTTGAGGAGAAAGGTGTGCTCCCTTCAAAGCAAGGAGAAGCACTAACAGGAATGGGAGAGCTATAGCAGTAGCATTTATATACAAGCTTTTTTTTTTTTTTTTCCCCCTGAGCCAAAACTAATGTAATTGGTCAGCACCAGCCACCTCCAACCTTTTTCAGTGGTGGACATGTTCCCAGTGAAATGGGTGGGTTATAGTGATGTGAACTGAGTCTTCTGATTATAGTTTCCAGGACCTCCTCTTACAGAAAGGTTTTCCAGGGTGAAGAATCATGGATTGATAGGTTACACTGACAGCTTATAAGGGAACAAAGGGAACAAATGAGTTTCTGAATCCCAAAGGCTTCTTGCTAACCCTATCTTAAATGAACCCTCAAGACCACAGATTCTGCCTCTGCCTTGTCCACTTGCAGTACTGCCACTGTGCATGTCCTCTACCCAGAGCACAGCAGTGAACAGTGGGGGATTTAACTTTTAATAGGATCTCTCTGTCTTTATCTGCAGGACTGCATATTCCTTGGACCAAAGACTCACGTGATGGAGACTGCCTTGTGGTATTAAGGATTAAGCCTGTAAGAATTTTGATTTGTAGGGCAGACTTCCCCCACTGCTGAGGGTGGGAGAAACAACACATTGTGGCTTAATGCTGCAAAGAGTAGAATTTATCCACCAGAGCTTTCCTGGATGTCATCTGTTTTGTTGAACTGATTGTGTTCTTACAGTTTCAGTGAAGATACAAGACTGATTTTTCTATCCACAAGAGTGAATGAGGTTTACCCAATTCTGCTTTGGGCAAGGAAGAGTCAACATACTCCTCCCTGCCCAACCTGAATCAACAAATAAATGAGTTTACCTCCTCTTTAATTACAAGTAAGTCACTGGCTCATTAGCAGCAGAAGATGCACTGTGGTTCCTCTTGCTTTTAGTTCTCGAACATTATAAAACAAATACATACATATAAAACAGAGCTGAGAGGGAAAAATGAACTACTGACTCCCTGCAGAGGGGACAAGTTCACACAAAACCTTGTCTGCCTTTACTGCATGGGAAGACATAGGCAGGGCTCTTACTCATCCATAAATTGCCTCTCAGACTTGCTTCTCCCCCATCTCACAGGCACTCTCTGGTGCCCTGCGTCCTCTGGGATCAGGTTGTGACCATGGGAGCACTGGACCTGGGGCTCCCTGGCCCTGATGAGGCACAGTGCAGCCTTGCACAGAGAAGGGACATCTCATCACTCAGTGTCCCAAGGGCAGAAGTACCTCCTACTCTCTGTACCCATCACAGGGTGACAAGACCATCTGCAACTCCCATCTCATCCCTGTCTGCTGTGCAGCTGAGTGTTTGCTGTGTTGAGCTGGCTGCTGGCTCCAGCAGCAGGCAAGACACTTCTGCACTCAGCAAGGGAAACTGCACTGTCCAGCTTAACACCTCCAACCTCCACTCATTCACCTTGGTGCCTGCATTAATGCCATAATCTAATGATGGCCACAAACGTGGCAGTTATTTAATTAATCCTTTAAACATAAGTGCATATAAACTTAGTATCATGAGAGTTCCTCCCGTAATATAGCTATCACTGTTTGCAAAATGCTGCAATTACAGCTGCTCATTAAAGACATACTGCAATTTACTTCAGTTTTGTCACCATTTTCCAAAACTTCTATCTGTTGGAAAGCTTTTCAACCAGTATGCAGACAATAATGATTATTTGAGGACAAATCAAGCAAGCCAAAATAAAAAATACATACAGATACATATTTTATGACCAAAAAATCCTAGCAGAATATGGATAATACATTGTGGCTTTAAAAGTTGTGCTGATGAGATCTTGTCTTGAGACCCTGCTGTGCCCCCACTTCCATGCCAACAGAGCTGAATAAGTATTTACTATTTCTCAAAACAACACCCAAATGCAGTCATCAGAGTACATGTATTTTTTTTTTTTTCTTTCTTTCCTGTAATACTTCCTACAATCAAAACTGCAAAGCTCAGTCAGCTGAGATAACCAGTATCCCCTCAGGGAAGGTAGCCAGGTAGCTCCTCAATGGGGTTTAGAAAAGGCAACACCTGTCAGCACTCAAGCAGCCTTTATTAAACTCCAGCCAGATCTCCCGCCTTGTGCTGATCTTCTTCATCTGGAACACTACCAAGATGAGGTAAATCAATGCCCAAGAAACATTTATCTTTAGGTTTGGCATTTCAGTGCTAGTGAGAATATTAGGAAGTTGGGGGGTTTTTGTCTCATTACAAATTGATTTCATACACTCTCACCAGTACACTGAGGTTTATGAACTTTGTGCAGAAGCTGTTCTTTAACAGCCCCTCCACATTTTGCCTTTTCAGTTAAAAATGTTGAATTAAATATTGACAGTGTTCTATGTCTGTGTCAAGCAATGAGGAAAAGTAAAACGCTGCAGAAGTAACCCAAACCTAAGCAAAATTACTTGCTCCTGCTTTTTGGGTTGCACTGTGATTTTTTGCAACTGCTCTGCAGTGTCATTTTCTGCATGCAGTTTTCTTAGCAACAGTGTTAACAACTCGCCCAGGGCTAGACCTTAACATTAATTCATGTTTTGGGTACATATGCAGCCCTAAAAAAAGGGGGGGGGGGAATAATCTGCTTATTGGTAAACCAAGATAAAAGAATGTTGAGATTTAAAATGCCTACATTTTATAGTTATTCCTCTACGAGAATCAGCTGAACCTGACCAATGTTACCTAGTGTACAACCTCCTGTTTTTATCATGCTGTGAGTATAATATGGATTGTAGCATGACCTGCATCTGGCTGATGTAGAGCTGGTTGGTTTTTGACAGGCCACAAATAATCCTCATCCCATATATTTCTAGAGATACTGGAATTTTATTAATTTACTCAGCAAAATTTTATTCACTTGTCCAGTTAGCAAAACTGATTACAGTCAGGATTTGATGGACATACTAGGCAAAGGCTCCAAGTTTCAGAATGTTTGGAAACCTGGAGAGAAAAAGGGGAAAAACATAAATTTGAAAAATGATCATACCTCTGAGACCATCTCAATGTAAAAAGAAAGGCCATGTTTACTTCTACTGGCAGCAGAAAGGCAAGTTGCAGAGGTAATATAGGTAAAAGAAAAAAGCTGGTGGTGCCCTGGAGGCTGCTGGCAAAGGAGATATCTATGGCTGCTACACTTGTTATATAAAGCTGGCTGGGAGAAGGTGGGAGTTGGAACAAATGTCTCCAACATTTTCAAGTATGTGCCATTTGGTGTTACTGGTATCACCTCTTCTTTCAGCTTGTGCCAAAATGCTTGTACAACACAGAACCCAGACATCATTTTTCTCTCCTTTCCCTTGGAATTGCTCAATGTTGCACAGACAGTTGTTCCAGAGAAGCAGTGTAACAAGCACGTCTCCCTCTGCATACCCAGCACCCAGAGGGAAACCAAGCCAGACTCAGTGCAGGATGTGTCTGACACCTGGGTCCTGTGTGGTATCAATCCTGTGTCCACATTTCCCCTCTGTGGGCTCACAGACACTAAAACAAGGTGTTGGGGTATACAAGTGCAGTGATGCTTCTGTGTCTTGCCTGAGCTGGGGGAAGCAAAGACAGCGACTTGGCAGTAGCCTTGCTCTTTGCCATTCTGTTTGTTCTTCCTGAGATGGCAGGGACCTTCTCAGACCCTGCTGAGGTGATGGACAGGGAAGCAAACAGGGCATGTGGAGGAGCTGAGATTCCACGTGTAAGGTGAAGGTGGAGGGTGTGCCTCTTCTCTCATTCCTAATCTATGATGGTCCTGTCCTGATGGCATTCCCCATTTTTGGGAGGTGAGGCCCTTTATGAAGCATTTTCTGAGAAATTGCTCTGCTGGTCTGTGAGGAGACAGCTTCTGCCTTGCAATGAGGAGAAAGCACCTCAGTCACGGAGAGTTGACGTGTGACACCAGTGTGTTTATAGGCTGCTCGTGAAGCAACGAAGGTTTATCTGCTTTTGGAGCTGCTTTGCTGCGTTTAGATTTTTAGTTAAGTTTCCCTAAAATAAGAGGCAGCAGGGGAGGACATACTGTCCTCTGCCTACAACCCATTTCCAGATGCCAGGATCCCTAAGGGGCTGACACACCCAGGACAACAGGTTCTTCCAGCCAGCTGGGAGAAAAGCATCTTCCTAGTGATCCCAAATGTTAGCATTCAGAAACTGGTCCTGATCTTCCTGCAAGCTCTTTATGCATGTGCAGTGGGGAGGAATTTCCCTGCTTTATAATCCCCTGGAACTGTTAATAAAAAGAAGCCATAAGACAGGCAGCTGTTGCAGTGAAACACAGCAAAACATCCCCAAAAGACAGTATTTACCCAAGGCAATAAGGAGAAATTTCCTTATTTTGCAGAGCTATCAGTTTTGCACCTCTCCATCTTTTACACTTATTTCCAGGCTGCACAAGCCAGTGTGACCTGTCATGGTTTGCTTAGAGGAATTGTTTTGCCTTCCAGCAAAAGTACCAGATACTGCTAATTCTCTTTTACTGTGCAAGAGATAATTCTGCTTGAGGGAAGCCTGATATTGAAGGCTGTGAGAGTCTCCCATCTCTCTGAGGAACTTCCTCCACACACCTGTATGTATACACCATTCTCCTCCTTCCTTTCCTCTGCACCCAGAGTGTGTTTTACATCCCAAAGAACAATGGGATGTCACCCATAGATAGGATGTTACCCTAAAGATAGGATGTCCTAATAAATCCCCTCCAGACCAGTCTTAGCCCAGGATGTCCTGCTCAGGTGACCATGGTCTTGCCCTGGTCTCTCTGCATGAGCAGCACTGTTGTTGACAGGTTTTGGGGTAGTTTCTTTCCACCACCCCTGAAATAATCTTGTGATCACATGATGGAGAATGTCAGCTGAATGGCAGTAATGGCAAGACTGATCATGCTGGGCCGGATACAAATGCAAGCTGACAGTACAGCCACAGGATCAGGGCAGGAAGACATGATGGCTGTGGATTTGAGCACTTTAAGTGTGTATTTGTGCGTGAAAGGCATGAAAGAAAATTACCAGTGACCAGCTAGAAGCTCTGAGTGAGGCCTCCATCTTCATATTATCCATCTTTATTATGGAAATGCCTGCATAATTCAACCTTTCTTCTGGGAGGAGAGCAAACTGGTTCCTTCTGGAGCAGTTCAGAGGTCTCTCCTCAGCAACACATCTTTGGCCAACAGCTACTCCATGAGAGCTGGGACAAGCCTATCTTTCATCTCTTCTTCGTGCCAGGGCTTTCTTAGGATAAAGACAATTGCTGCATTTTCTCACCCTCTAAAGGCATTTCTGTGTATGGGGAAACCAGGGAGGAGTCTGCCAGTCTGCATCCACAAGGCTGGGTGAAGAGAGGCACAAGACCTTTTCTTGTGGTCCACTGATTGGGAAGGAAAAACCCAGAGAAATCTCTTCCAGCTGCTTTTTCTCAGCCGTGACTTCTAAGCAAGACATTTTGTTCTTGCTTAGGGCACAAGGGAGGTTGGGTATATTCTCCTCAGAGCCCAACCCCACATGGAGCACAAGGAAAGTATTTCCCAATACTGTCTCCCTCTTCACAGTGGAATTCAAGGGCAGATCCAGGGCTTTTCTTCAGCCACTGAGGATGTGGTAGGCTGCCTGCCTAGTAAGACACAAGGTCTCAGGCTGGCTGTCCCTGCTCCAAGCCCTGTGGAGCTGCTGACATCCCTGCCTTTCAGACTTTGGACTGAACAGCTCCAATCCACAGATTGTGAATGACTCAAATGCTCTTCATCGGCAGTTGATGAATCTTTCCCTTTTACTTTCCAGGAAGGGGGAAGAGACTGATTTATTCACTTTGCTGGGGTGGCAGAGGACAGAAACAAACTGTAAAAAGGAACAGCATATTCCAACATTATTCAGATCCTCAGGTTTACTGCATGCAATCTGCCCTTCCAGGATTTCAGCCCTTCCATGACTGATATCTTGATTTCCATCCAATTACAAATAAAGTGTGCACCATTTAACTTTCTAAGGGAACTCTGACAAACTGGCATGTGAGAAGCTCCTCATAGTTTAATGATAAACTGGTTGCAGAAAGCTACTGCAACTGTGTGTGTGTGTCTGTATCTATGTTTTTCAGAGAGCTCAGACTGCTCATCTTTGTCACATGTTCTGTGCTGCCAACTTCTCAGGGAGGTTTTTGTTTTGCTGGAGAGTGAAAGGGGAAAGGAGAGAGTGAGAAGTCCATTTTTTAAAAGAAATGTCTTGCAAATCCCCCCTTACTGTGGTGCTGAAGTCCTGAGTGAAGGATTAGTTTTATTACTAGTATTTCTTTTTACTACGATGATGATTAGAGGTATCAACGATTTTACTGGGCATGGTGCAAACATTATAAATTGCCTCTCCCAGCCTCTCAAATTACCAATAATCTAACAGTCTGATGTCAGCAAATCTGAAACCTTCAAGTGGCTGGGAATTTATCACCCCAGAGAGAAAGACACAGATCACTGATCACCTCCTCCCACAGGCTCAAGCCTTTCACTCAGTCCCCTATGCAGTGTCTTCTTTTTCCTTTAAGAAAACAGGGCAAACCAAAGGTCTATGCCATGACCCAGGAATCTGTAGGTCCTGAGACTCCAGGGACTGTTGGTAGGGAGCCAAGCTTGGTCTGTGGAAAACTTGCAGCAAGTGGCATTTTGCAGTGGCATTTTACAGCCAGGCAGCCTTCATTTCTGGGTGGGTTCATCTGTCCAGAGTTGTGTATCCTGCCAGCCCAGCCTTTCTAAAGCCTTTACTAAATAAATTCCAAAGGGATGCTGCCAGGACACCACAATCAGCACTGCTAAGATTTAAAAAAAAATCACTTCACTTCCATTGTTTGAAGGGTATTTTCTATTTCTGCTATTCTTTTTGCTGAGAGGTGGTGACAGCCATGGAGAGATGCATTTGTAAACATGCATAACTCACTCCAGGCTAAGGCCAAGACAATACCCTTTCCTTATCTCAAACAGCAGTTGAATTAATGGTGATGTCAGTCAATGGACCCTTGACTTTGTTGATTCCTCTCCAGCTCAGCCACCAGCCTCCAATGAGGATATGGGGCTCAAATTGGTTATGTGGCCAATACCTTTTACAGAATTTTAGTCTGTCATGCTGATATGATTAATTTTTGCAAACAGCTGATTTCCCAGTCCTCTAGTAAAAACCCCAAGTCTCAGTTCTTTCCCTGCCTTAGATAATCCAAATTTAAGCCTCTAGGGAGCTGGTAGGCCCAACTTCTGGATCAAATGCTAATTAAATGTCTGTATTTCAGCCACACAGGACTGGTTACAAAAGGCAACAGCTGCGAGAGAATTTTTCCCCCTACAGTGCTGAAGCTGTTGAGCTGAGCAAAGCTTATTGCATCCCTTTTTCCCTCCCTGGTGCAGGTGGTTTGCACAGTGCAGAGCACCATGTGAGCCTTGGCTTTTGACCATGCTGGAGCACAACAGGCAAGGAGGACTGAAGCTGCCCTTCTGACATGCAAGAAAAGGTGTCATCCTCAAACAACTCTACCCCAATGGAAAAAGGGGATGTGCTCTTTTGGGTGACGGAGAAGGCTTAAATCAGTTGACAAAAGCTGCAGGGCTCTTCTCCCTCTCAGGGGCCTGTTGCCCTCATAAACTGCCCTGGCTTTGCTCTTGTGTCCTGCACTTCATGGTGCGAGTCTGACACTCACTGGTGGCTTCACAGCCTTCTGCCTACTCCAGTAATGCAGCCCTGCTGCAAGCCAGCAACACTCTCCTCCAGCCAAGCTTAGAGAGGACACAGAAACCAGTCCTCTGGCACAGCTTAAAGTACCAAAAAAAAAAAAAAAAGGCTTGGTTTTGAGTCCCAAGGGTACACAGGGCTGTAGCACCCTCAGTGACAGTGCACAGGGATGGCAACAGCAATGGATCCCATTACAATCTTGGGGTGGTCAAACAGAGGAAAGGATGCAAATCAGATCTGAGGTCGAGCCAGGAAATCCAAACATCCCAGGAAGAGATGTGGGAGCAGGGAGACCTACAGCATATATCAGGACAGGACTGAAGGGCCAAGGATGAACGTAAATGGGGCTCCTGGGCCCATGGGCAATAGTCATAGGTGGGGGTTGATTGGCTCAATTAAGACCTACAGATGTCACTCTCTATGGCTACCTTAATGGAGGTAGTAGGGAGCTGGGGGGGGTTAATCCCTTCTTCCAGGTAACCAGCTACAGGATGCGAGGAAATGGCCTCAAGTTGTGCAGGCAAGGTTTAAATTAAGTATTAGGAAAAATTTCTTCACTGAAAGGGTGGCCAGGTGTTGAAAGAGACTGCCCAGGGAAGACTTGGAATCATCACCCTGGAAGTGTTCAAAAGGCACGTGGATGTGGCAACTTGGGATATAGTTTAGTGGAGAACATGGCAGGTGCAGGATGAATGGTTGGACTTTACTTTTAGATGTCTTCTCCAATCTTACTGATTCTGTGTCCTCCAGGCCCTGACACAGCTTCAAATGAGCAGTTGTAAAAGTTGTGAGTGAGTCTTGGGTACAGTGAGAGCCTCCAAGTCACCTGTGTGTGGCAGTGGGCAATTGCAGATACGTGAAGAAGAGCCTGAGAACAGATCAAGCCTAAGAACAGAACAACAGAGTGTGAGGGTTTCCACAGCCTCCACCAATGTATGGTTTCTGTATTTTATGGCGCTTTGTCTGCCCTGAATCTGTCCAGCCTTTCCTGTCCAGCATCCAATGCATGCTGCTGTGGGCAGTTCTGCAGTGTCACTACACATCATGGGAAAAGCTCCTGTTCCCCCTGAACTTTATGAATCTGCTGCTTCTTGCCTTCATTGGAATTCTCTGAGCTTTTGTATCAGAGGAGGCAGAGGTTAGTTATCTCTGCTAATTACTTCCATGCCATCTGAACTACTGATTCAAGTCAATGGGCACAGAATGGCTGAAGGCTGCAAACTCTAACATGTCAGCAAACATGCAGTGGATTGGTAGCAGACTCTGTGTCTTTTCTCTGCCTTTGAACAAGCTGATTTCAGTAACTTGATGGCATATAGGATGAGGTACCCAGGCAGATGCTTCTTTCTAGTCTTGCAACTACTAGACTTTTTCACACAAAAGAGAGCTACCAGCACTGTGAAACCAGGGCCTCTCTTGCCTTATCCCAGTCTGGCTGGTTGCCAGGCCAGCTAGGCAGATAAAATTCCATTGCATCTCATTGCTTGCTGTGACCTGATGCTAAAAAATGCACTTTTTCAGTCCATGTTCTTTTATGCCACCCATCTCCTGAGCCACCCTGTGGAAATTCAATTTGAGCCAGGGAGTGACATTCAGCTGTGCTCTTATCTCCTCCACAAAAATGAGGAGATATATGTTTGCTTCTTTATATGTTTGCTTTTTTAAAAAATTAGGGCCTTGGGAACACAATCCATCCTGTCCCTAAAATACTGGGCTATACAAATACTGAGACCTTGGCCTCAGTGTTAAAGATCGCTGGAATAAGCTGCACCTCTCTGCTCTCTCTCCATTTGCTTATTCTTTCAATTCTACCCTTCAACTCTGAACGTGTCCCTGGGTATTATTCCTTTAGACAGCCAGTCCCCAGCAGCTCAGAGGATACTCCTGCCTGCACAAGAGCAGCTGGATCTCCTCTGCATGCCTGCAAGGCTAAAACCCGCTGATTATTTCATGGGAGAAGATGGGAGGGAGAGACCCGGATAGCCAGAGCAGAACAGCTTAACTCCTACGCTGCTGGATCTCCTACCCCACTGCTGTGCTGGCGGTCTGGCAGAGGGTGTGCAGGCTGGGACACACCCAGGTGCTGCCTGGATGCCCTCACTTTTGAAAGAATGGCTGGTGGGAGGAAAACAGGTGAGGTGGTACCAAGCAGCAGGGAAAGAAATGTGGCATGAAAATAACACAAAGCACCTGCAGGTTTCAAGGAGAGGCAGGAGAGAAGAGCTGGGAGATGCTGCTGCATTTCTTTACAAGGGGAAGCAACACCAGGGCTGGGTATCCTCTCTGAAATGGTCATGTTGTAGTCACATTGTGCTTTTTCTCACCTGAAATCCTCTTCTACTTACAGAGGCAGCAACATCATGGCTTTTAGAGAGTCAGGCTGGTATTGAGAGTGAGCCAAAGAAGCCATCCTTTGAGAAGGGCCCCTGGGTGCCCTGCAGATGGTTAGGACAACCAGTAGCCTGCCGTGGGTGAGCAGAAGCGGGCAGGTGGTGTCACAGTGCCTTAGAAGAGAAGCCCCTCTGTTCTCTCCCTCAAAGCCTCCTCCAGTAGCTGGAACCTTCAGTCCTCTCCAGAGTTCTGCCTGATCCAGAGGCCTTTGCCAGGCCTTCTGCCTTGCTTTGGTGAGCAGGAAAATCCCACGGGGAGAATTTGCTCTTTAACTCCTTGAGCTTGGCTGTCTTCTGGGCTTTATTCCATCCTCAGCCCCAGACACTATGCAGCTCCAAGTTGGACCCCATTCCTTTCTTCCCCACACCCCCACCCCTCGCAGCACTCCCCCTCCAGCTGTGCCTCTGTCAGCGTGCGAGGGCAGGCTGTGATGCCTTGCAAGGAGACTCACGGATTACTTGCAGTGCCCTCCCTGTCCAGATTACTCTAGTTTTTGCTCCCAAATACTCCCATTTGCTGCTGTTCACCACCACTTGAGTGCAGCGAGGGTGTGGTGAGGCATATGAGCTCTTCGGTGTACCTCAAGTAAGGAAAAGCAGTCCTACACCCTATTTGCAAATGAAGGCTCTCCTCCCCCCGCCAGTGACAGCCCCACTGCTCCTCCCATAGACGGAAGGAAGGCTGCTTTGCCGGGCACAGACACGTCCCTGCAGGACAGGGGAGGATGAGCTGCAGATCCCTCAGCAGCACTCCCTCCTCCTCCCCTGCCTGTAGCGCTGGGGAGCAGCATCAGCCTGACGGATCTTTGAGCCGAGCTGTCACAATGTGAGTGGGAAGTGGCAGCACAAAGGGACTCGCAGCCCGTATGGATCTGCCCACCATCCTGCCTCCTCGCTCCCTTCATGCCCAGGCTGTGGCTTGCTGCCTGCAGCCATTGGCAGCAGTAAGGTGGAGAGGGAGGGATGCAGAGGGGACAGTGCCCCACGGTGTGTGGTGTGTGGTGTGTGATCCCCGCACACCAAGAGGCTCAGAGCCGCAGCCGCTCCGCGCTGCATGGACCACCAGCGTGTTTTATCAGATGGCTCTGGGCTGAAGCCTGCTTGGTATTGGGGTGTGCCTGAGGAGAAATGCCTCCTGGGGATAACACCCCACAAGGGATTATCCTTGTTACAACTCCACTTGCCCCTCCTAGAAGAGAAGTTTCAGCATGTCTCACTCAGATCTCTCTGCTGTCCACTCCATCCTGAGTCCGCTGCACTTGGTGGAAGCAGCTCAGTCAGCTTTGGATTGGATCGGTGTCAGCAGGGAACAGCAAAGCCTGCCAGCTGACGTGGGAAATGCCAGCAAACCAGTGGCGCCCTCTCCTGCCTTATCCTTCCTTTTCGGTTTACAGCCAACTCCTCGCTGTCTTTACAGGGTTTTGTGGGATAAAATACCCGTTTTCTCTCCCCCAGTCCGGAAAAGCAAAACTTAGCGCATCATACTGGAGACCTCTTCTTTCACAGCAGTTTGCAAGCCACCACTCTTACGTTTCGCATCTTTCCCCCTTCTGCCTCTCATTTCCGTCTAACAGTCTCTAAAACCCTGCAGACTCATTTATTTCCTTTGTTGTGCTTTCCTGAGAGATTTCCCTGCTCCTAGTTTGGCTGCGGTCTGAGCACATCCTACACTCGCCGATCCTGCCCCACCATTCCTGATGGTGGCAGCTGGGCTCTTCTACCTGCAGCACACCCTGGGCTGTGTTTGCAGCTGCCCTGGAACGTGGAGCTGTAAAAATCCACACTGGTGAGCAGTGGAAAGGGAAAGATCTGATTCGTTAGGTACAGGGCTTGCAATTCCACCAGTTGGGTCCTGCAGCAACGAATCAGACTCATACTGACACAAATGGACCTCTGCCCTGCAAACTCAGGTGTGTGAAATGAATTTGCAAGGTAATTTTTAATCTATACAAACACCATCTAAGATTTTATTAATTATTTCCCAGCAAGTGATCACATTTAAAGGGTAGAGAAGACATTTTGTCATTGACTGTTATAGTTATAAAATGAGAATATGATGTAGGTTGGGAGGCTGAGGTTGTTTTATATGGGCCAGGGAGCTGTGTGAATACAGAACATTCTGCAGTGAAAAAACATGCATGTTATTCTGCATATTATTCCCGCATGAGGTGCCTCTGTTTAGGTAGAGTTTTCCAGCAGTCAGTTGTCCTTCACAACCTGAGCAGATAATGCTACAAATCCAAGCTGCCCAAAAACTTGTCTATTATTGTGGCTATTGCCATTAATGAAAACCTCCAGCTTAAGAGGGAGTGGCAGTATCTGTAACGTGGTACTAAAGGCAATGGTTCCAGTAGCAGATGATGAAGCCTAAGAAAACTGCAGGCTTGAGATCATGGGAAATACAGGAATCTCTGACCTTGTATAGTCTGCATACTTTTTTCTGCCAGCTGATGCTAAATCTACATTAGTGAACAGCAAAGAGGGAAGAGGTTGGCTGGCAAAGGGTGAAGTCAGGATGTCCACTGCTCTGTGTCCTTGCTCTGAAGTTTGACAGTGCTTTTGGAGACCTTCAAGCCATTCTGTTTTCCTCTGGCAGCCACTGCAGTCCAGCCCTGAGGGAGAGACCTTGCTAGCTGATTTGGAATGTGGTTTTATTGCATTGATGCTGACTCAGATGGTTTACAAGGGTGAATTCTGAACCTCATCTACCTGCTAATGTTTCCTGAGATGTCTGGGGAGTCAGAGCATGGGAGCAGACCATCTGTCATCCCCAAATCAAGAAAACTATTTGAAAAGTTCACTTGGAAACAGAAATGTTCATAGGCTAGGGGTCAAATCTGGGACTCTCTTACACTTGAATAACCCCATATGGAATGGTATTGGCAGGAGCCAGCACCCTCTAGGGCATACAGACATGCTGCATTATGCATCTGAAATGCATGGCTGTGCATGAAGATTGCTAGAGTCAGGAAGAAACAGCTGCAAAAGAAGTACCAGATTTTGATGTAATATGTACTGCATTCCCTTGGATCAGAAACAAAACCCATGGGGAAGAGGGAGAGCTGTCCATTCAGGCGACCTGGCTTTCTATGGTAAAATGGTCAGTCGTCCTGCCAGCCTTCTGCAAGGGTTTAGATCTCCTCAGCAAAATGATACCCCACAACCTACACCCCAGGGGCACCCACCCAGGACACAAGCTGCAAGGACAGAGTAAAATTTGTAAATCACTGTTGGATTTGGGGCGTTTAGCCCTGCTGTGTCACTGTGAACCCAGGAATTGCCAAGTAGTGCCAAAATTTTCTAATGTAAGTCATGGATGACCAAGAGAGGGT
Source organism: Entomyzon cyanotis (assembly GCA_024500445.1). Classification (NCBI taxonomy): domain Eukaryota; kingdom Metazoa; phylum Chordata; class Aves; order Passeriformes; family Meliphagidae; genus Entomyzon; species Entomyzon cyanotis. The sequence continues at coordinate 44,282,754 of JAKEPQ010001030.1, read as the reverse complement.
TAATTACATATCAATTCACTCTGCTCTGCCCAGCCATTGAAAGTTGTTGGATACAGACAGAGCAATAAAAGGCTGAGCTCAGCTGTCACACTATGGTGACAAAGGGCTGGTGCCCTTTGGCAGTGGTAGTGGAACAAATAGGTTGGGAGGAGGTGTTCTACTTGCCCAGTGAGAATAAGGCTGGAGATTCAAGAAGTGGCTTTAAGGTTCAGATTCCTTAAGGGAGAGTGGAGAGAAGGGGGGAGGGTGGTGAAGAGAGTGACCATAAGCATCTAGTTCAGCATTAAACGTCTTGAAATACTATGGGTTTGTTTTATCCTAAACCCACAGCATTCTGCTGATTACTCTAGGCTACAAGGTAAGCTTGTTCTTAGGCTTTTTTCTCTGATCCTAAGAATTATATATTGCTAGGGAGTGAAAACTCAGCTGCCTAAATCACTATTATGAAACTGGAAATACACTATCTGAAAGCCCTATTTCATGGCTGCAAAATAGCCAGAGCTGACAATGCTGCAGATAACTCAGGTCCAAAGGATCTGAGTTAATTTCCAAAGGTTTCTCTCCTGCATTTCCTCCTCCTAAAGGCTCCTGACTGCTCTGAGGAGGGTGGTCTTGATTAATAATGCAGAGATGTGTGAGAAGGCAAAAGCAGCATCTATCCCTAGAGGCAGTTCAATTAAGCAACAAATGGTTCTCTCCTGAGGTGTGTATTTATCCTGACGGTGCTGTGACGAGACAGATGAAAAGCTAGGTATGAGGGCTGGTTCTGGTGACCCCTGGAGCAACAGGCATCTTGTATGGCTCCTTTCTGACTCATGACAGATTATAGGCTTTGTGTCTCTTCCTCAGCAGAAGTACTGATGTGATCCTGGCTCCTTATAGTCTCAGCTCCTCAGAACTCAAGAACAGAGAACACAAACTTTCTGTCCCACAGGCCTCAGATACTCTGGGGAGTACAACCTTAAACTTCACTTCAGGGGGTGCCAGAACAGCAAATGTGTAGTCAAGGATTGAAAAGAAGTGATTGGAATGGGAACCTGTTCTGTGTCAGTTCTGTGGCTGTTTTACCAGAGTGGCACAACATGCATGGAGAGGCCTGGGACTAGCAGACATGGTCTAAAAGCTCTTGCTGTGGTAACTGATATAAGATGAACTATATCCTATGGGATGAAATGCTGCCCTGATGTGCTCACTCCCCTGTTTTCTATTCACATTGCCCTGATGTGTTTCGCTGCTGGTAGAGGCAGCAGTGCAGCAATACATGTTCTCAGTGTGGATAAAATGGTAGTGCTCTTGTTCCCCTCGGAAAATCAGCCCATCTTCTCAAACACAGGTCTAGACTAGGATTCTCCTATTCCTTCCTGTCCTGAACAAACCCTTGAACCGCTGGCGATGTAACTCTGCTCGGTCTTCCTGCATCTTACTGGCAGGAGCTGGGCCAACCAGCCACCACTCAACACCCTCCTGACACTTTTGTACAGACAGTGCTGCTGCTCTCAGCTCCTCAAAACCATGCTGGAAGCCCATTATTCCAAGGCCTTCTTGGCTATGGGCTCTACCAGCAGCTTTAAGATTGCAGCCCACCTCCTGGTTTGGGAATACATGGCCTATGTATGTGTTTGTGAGTACTGGGTATACGGCCTTCAGCAATGCATGCAGGCAAAATGGAAATATGTGAGTAGCAACATTAGCAGAATGTCCAGAGGGACAGACTCTGGTGGCATAAGTGCACCTTCATACCCAGACAAATACCCTCAGTGCATGCAGTGACAACCAGCTCAAATGAAACTTAACATTAACCAAAAAGAAAAAAAGCAGCTTGACAACGCAAACCCTTGGCAAAATGAAACCAAGGTGAAAGCACATCTGCAAAAAATATGGCAAATTAACAACCTTACTCATTAACAAATTCTTCTTTGATGAGTAATGTCTCCTGGCACCTAGCAAGCAATCAACCTCAACCTAGTAGAAGTCAGGAAGGATGTTGAATAATCCTGTTTTTTTGCAGAGACATCAGGTGTTCATTCTGGAGGCATGTATCTTCCATGGCTCTTTTAGAGGCTCTAGCCCTTTCAAAGGGAAAGCTCCAAGCTGTCGTTGCAATCCATGAATATGATCCCTGAAACGGAGTTATTTTCTTTCAAGGGTGCTGGCCCTCTTTTGCAGCAACCCCAGTTTTCACTTCCCCTTCTGCTCTCTATTAAACCAGAGATACTATATTACTGTAGGTAACTTAAACACTAATACTGCGATCTGCTAAAAACCTAGGGAGTTTTTTCTAGCCTTTTGGGTAACTGTGTGAACTGCCCTCAGTATTGCCTAACTTGCTTGGACTGCTGAAGGTGTGATGTGGCTTTAGTGATGCAGGGAAAAACAGTGAATGGAGGGCCACAGACCTCCCTCATTCAGCTCGGGGGGCAGCAATGGCAGATTTTTTCACTGTGTTATGTAGTTGCTCCATGAGTTGTGCAACCACCCAGGCTGCACCCAGTACCTCATTAATTCAAATAGCATGCTGCTAGCCTCAGATAAAGGGGAACTAACAACCTCCTGCAGTGTCAGGGGTTTGTTTGCATTGTTTTCTATGCCAACAACTGTGAACATTTTCCCTGGAGTGATGAAACTTCCTCTAGTTGGGTTCTTTCTGACGACCAAATGAGCAGAGGAGTGGCATATGGCCATATTGCTTCATACTGATAGACAAAAAAAGCCTGCAATTATATCCTTTGCTTAAGAGGTTTTTTTCCCCCTATGCTTTTGCAATATCAGGGATATCAAGTCCTTTCTTATTTCTCACTTTTGCTGAAATACTTGTAAACTACCAAAGAGGTGCCTAACACAGAGATATGACTCATGACTCTACATCTGATTGCCAGTTGCCAGCCCTGAGTAATTCCCAGGTTCCTTTTCCTGTGCTCCTCCTATAAACAGCTCTCCAGGGTACACAGATCTTTGATATGAGCTCCCAAGCCACCTGCTCTCTCCTCACCTGCTGTTCTTTTTCTCTTGGCAAGAAATGTCTGGCTAAGGTTTCTGTCCCGAAGGACCTAACAGCTGCTGAACTGGGTTATTATGCACAGAGAAAGGAGCTGGGGAAACAGACAGACCAGTAACTTAGCTCTAATTTTTTCCCATCCAAGCGAGGAACATTCATGAGAGCAAAGAGCAAGAAAAGAAGCTTTGTTCAAATTGTCAGCTTTGTGTCCTGTCTCCCCTTCCCTCAAGAGTCATCAATCTACATGGCTTCTGCCAGCCCAAAGCTAATTCTTAGTTCTCAACAAAACAGAGCTTTCCCCTCTGTGCAACAGAGAGCTCCTGTTAACTCACCCCGAAGCTGCATTAGCTGGTTTTGCTAAGTCTTTTGCAAGGCACCAAATATCTGTATTCAGCTTGTGTTTCATTACATTCACCATGTGCCTATCCAAGATGCAGCCTTTTCTCTCCTCTACAATACGTCTTGTCAGCTTGGGATGAAACTCTTAGTTCTTGGAGTTTGTCCTTCCACATTATTGTACTAAAAAGTACTCAGACTGAATGGGCCCATGGCCAGGTAATCCAGCCCTTGCTATATGACTGATGGTGGTAGATACTCCTTTGGAGCCTGTAAGGAGTCGTGCAAAGTTAAACCACCTGAAATATTGTGCTGCCCTTAGGCACAGCTGCCAGATGGTACAGGGTGATTACGTCTATTATTTGCATCCTTTCCTTCTCTCTCTATCCTCTTCTTACCAAAACACCAATTTTAGTCTGAGTACCACAAAGCACCCATTGCAATGAGACCTGAAATTTGGTCTAAGACTGTTTTATAGGGAACCATTCAACAGCTCCTGCTTAAACTGTCTTTTCCTCTCCCCTTCCATAAGAGAACAACCTCACTTCTCCTTGTAGTAGTTTCCCTCTCTCATCTAGCAAATACCTTTTGAGCCAATTTGCATTGCTGGAGAGCAAGCCTGAACTTTCCAAAGGAGTTTCCACATTTCTGATCTGGGAAACAGAGATTCCAAAAGGGGTCAGCCCAGAGCAACAAGCAGGAAAGTTTACTAGATCAGTGGTCTCCAAAGTGGGGAGTATGCACTATTCAAAACTTTTTACTGATAGTGGTATTCAAGATCAAAGAAGTTTGGAGACCATGGATCTACATTTACCACAACATGCCTCCCCTTCCATGCTGTTCTGTCTGGAGGATTTTAGCTCTATATTTATATCCAAGGAGCCAATAGGATCAGCCATTGCAAGGGCACTTGAAACTTGGCTATGAGCAGAAAGACCTCAGAGACAGGATGGCCACATGAAAAAGAGATAACCAAGGAGAGATCTCTGATGACTGGGTTTCTGCATATACACAAGACAGACGCAATTATTTGCCCTGTGGAGAAGCAGATCTCCAAGGGCTGGCATGAGTCAATGTTTGCCAAGGGGTTGTTTTCTGTTTTCAAGGTGATTCTCTGAAGACTTGAACATGAATGCTGACACATGGTGATCTCTGGTATAGTGAATGTGATGTTTTTCAGTGTAACACACATTTTAGTATCATTTAGAAAGCAACACTTAGGCTTAGAGAGGGCAACAGATAGTTTTGCCCCCTTAATATGGACATTTGCATACTTGTAGTCTGCTGTTGTGTTAGGCAGTGTTTTTTCATTCATATCAAGTCTGTAATCTCAATGAAAGTGAAACATGTGAAGCCAAAGAAGACATATATCTGTCCACTGATGATTTAGGGACATGGATGTACTTCAGTGTGAATACTTTTTGGAGATATTTCTACTTTTTCTACCATTACCTAGGTGTGTGGTTTCAGGGTAAGGAAATAGTAGCATCTTTTCAGATTTGAGCAGCTTGCTGCCACCTCTGAATAACTGACATTTTTGAAGTGGTCATCACTAGGTTTCAGAGTTAAATGACCTAGCTGTAAGTATTGAGGCAGTGCACACCTTCTGTCAGTTTGAGAGAGGCAGAAGAGACACTGCTATGACCAGAGATTGCAGTGCAGCTGTAAGATCAAGCACTTGGAAGTCCACTGAAAAGCACTTTGCATCACTATGGAGCAAAGGGGCAGAAGGACATACCAAGCTGAAGGAAAGGTAACAGAAGCAGTAGCTGGTGACAGTCTCTTGTTCTGCACTGTTTGTGTTGTCCCTGGGAGTTCAGGTGTCAAAGGAGGCCCATTTTTTGTGACTCAAGCAGCCTGGGGAACCTTGCAAGCAGCACAGGTTCCAATCTGAAACTCAGGTTGCTTCGGAACTGTGCAGCAGAGCGGTGGTGGTACAGGCACAAAACATCCCATCTTGCCGCAGAAATGTGCAACAGTTGGTGGGACACTGAGCAAGGCTCCCCTGCCAGCCTGCTCCCACATTGCACTGCCCCCTTGGACAGCCTCCAAGTGCTTATTAGCAGCTGCTCTGTCGAGATGTGCAGGAGATCTGGTGCAGCAGGAGGAGATGGTCTGTCACCAAAGTGGCGTGAGGGTGGGCTTGTATCAAAGACATTCATTTTGGCTGACAGGATGGCAATAGGTTAATCAAGCAGAAAAAGCAGTGAGCAGAAGAAGCTTTAACCCTTCTCTGCTTCCTCACAGGCTCTGGAAAGGGGAATCAGTCCTTAAGCCACCCTCAGACATGTGCATGCATCTCCTTATCTAGCCTACTTTCCAGTCAGTACAGTTCTCTACTGGTGTTCAGGCTATCTCCCTTATCTCCTTCCATCACCCCATTCCTTCTTTGAGGCTTTTTTAGCAGTCCTGGGTCATGGCTGGGAAAGCCACAGTGTCCTGGGCAGGCTGGGGAGGAAACTCTCATATGACACCATTAGTGGTCAGCTCTCAGCTCACTAAAGAGATGATTATTTATAAAAATAAGCACCAGAATGTATCCTAATGGTTAACTGCCCTCTCTTGCCCTGTCTGTACCTGATCTCAGGAGGAGACTGGCACCTGGCATTGCTGTCCTCCAGCCCCTGTGGACACTACATGGACTCCTGTTTAAAAAGATGTAGGTTTTCATGCATGTGCTGTACCATTAGAGCAGCTACCCTGTTCTTCCATCACAGCTTCTACTGTTTAGACTGTTGTGTGATTTGTTTGGGTTGATTTTTCTTCTTTGAACAAAATCTAAAGGTACAGACAGTGATAGCTTGATAATAAGTGCCTCGTTCTATGCAGGGATGCCTCAGAATTTGTCTGAATCCAGTCAAAAGGCTTTGCCTTAAAATAACTAACTTTTTTTCTTTTGTAGCACAATAAACCAAAGCCACATCTGTTCCACACTGAGTTCATTTGTGCAGGCTCCTGATCACCTCACATTTAAATACCGAAGCTATAAACCCTGAAGTGGAGAGGTGGTGGTCAGAATGGTGTCTTGCAAAAATGCCACCAGACACAAAGCTGATAGCAACACTGTGAGGCATTGCTTTAATGATATTTGTTTCTTTAAACTACGCAAATAGCTACAGCCTCTTCCTTCTGCCCCTAAGGCCAGAATGCTGGTAGCTCAATGGAGGCTCCTGTTAAGGTGGCAAGTGGATAGAAAATGGTGGAAAATTCATTGGCAAATCCACTGCGTGCATACACATAGGCTAAAAATAAAGGAAAAAAATCTACAGCAACATTTGCAGAGCATTCAGCCAGTTCTGGCTTCACCTGTACATAATCTTCAGGTGTTCTTGGCATTGGATCAAGGTCCTGGTTTGTGGTGAGGGAGGAGGAGGACTGCAGCAGGAAGTCTTGAATTTGACTTGAATATATTGCACTCAAAATCAGGTGTGGGGCAGTCCTCCATCTATTTGATTGGGAAAGTAGCATTTGAGCTTGATTCCTTTTTATTGATGATCTTTCCTAGCAAGAAAACCCCTGCTTTCAGCATAAAGGATATAGGCTGAAGTTCCAAACCCCTGCTTTCAGCATAAAGGATATAGGCTGAAGTTCCACGTTATTATTTTTAAGCACTCCTAATCCCTCAAGTTAAAAATCCTCCTGGCATAGCTCTAGGCAAAGATGGGATTTGGTGACTACTGTCATTATTACTTTTTTTTTTCTTCTCAGGAAGGCAGTTCCCTGTTCTCTGCCACCCCACCCAAAACCCCACTTTTCCCACCACATGGATTCTTGCTTATCTTGCTTTTCCAGCATTACTTTCTGTAGGGGTTACCTCTTGTTCTTTGCAGCAGCTTGGGCTGTTCTGCAAAAAACGAAGCAGCCAGTGCAAAGCACTCTGACATGAGTCAGAAATCCTTATGGATGAGCTACACAGAGCAGAGCAGAAACCAGGTCAACAGCAGCTCTCATGAGAATTTAGCTATATCCCTGGAGTGGCCATTCTGATCTGTCCTCCCAGCCCTTCTACTTCCCTGTACAGTCACACCTATGCCAGGAGCAGCGTGCATAAAATCCTTGTGTGGACAAGGCAGGTTGTATTGACCAGCCACAGCATGTTTCACTTTTCCTTAGGAAAAAATCATCAGTTAGCTCACTGGAAGTGTTTTCCACCCCCATTAGTGAAGACAAAGCCTGTCTGCTCTCCTTCAGAACGGTGTTTTGCATGTGAGACCAGCTCTTGTGTGTGTCTGAACAATAAGCATCGGCAAGTCCCGCATCTCTCTCAACACGAACATTAAAAACCAGAAGCAGCAAACACCACATCCTCCCCCTTGTGGTGATGTTGGAGTCTCTGCACCAGGAGAAATCCAAATGCTAGGACAGCCAACAAGCTTGGATTTGGACGCTTGGGAATCGGAATGAATTATCTGGCAAGCTCCAGTTCTGGTTTATGATATAACCCTACAGGATGTATAGGTATAGGCTGGCAGCGTTGCCTGCTGAAGTGTGTACCAGGTCACATCAGTGGAGCACAGCTGCCAACCGCAGCCCAGAGGTGAGCTACAACTGCACTGCCACCCAGGCTTCACATCTGCCACAGATGAAGCGTGCATTCGTGCTTGGCTGAGAGATTTTCCTGGCTGCAGTGTGTTGGCAGGGCAAAACGGTGAGGCTGTGGTTCGAGACTTCTCAAGAGCTCCCTTCTGCCTTGTGTCATGACCCCAAAGCAATCCAACAGTTTTCTGATGCCCCCTTTCTGCCCTACCTCTTGAGAAGTTTGTGGCTCTCTTCGGTCCCAGGTTCTCTCTGTTTTCAGCCCAGACTTAGTTAAAAGATAGAAGAGATAGAAAAATGGCTAAGCAAAGGTAGCTGAGTGCAGGACATTGTAACACATTGTCAGGTAACACATTGTCATTGACCCTCCACGATGTCAGGTAAAACACACTGACAACACACTGCTAGAAGTATCTGTCAGGCTGCTTCTGTGAGGAGGTAATGCATATTTAACTCGTGCTTCAGAGATTCCCATGGCTTTTGAGAGGAAGGATTTCTGGCAGAGTGTGATATGCATTTTTCATGGCAAAGCTGCAGTAACATGATGCCAGTGGCACAGCTCTAGGAGCTTGAACATAAACAGGAGCATCCTGATCCTGATGGGTCCTGAGTAATGTTATATCCATGGTTGTAATGTTCTGCGGATGCACAGAGAAGATAATTTGTAGCTGTTTGCATGCATTTAGTGCTTTACAGTAATTAAAAATGCAGTCAATTTGATGGTCTCTCCTTGTGACCAATTCTTTAATTTGGTGTATATAGTTAAAATTAAATTATATGAGAACTTTGGCTTTAAAATAAGTTTAAAAGGAACATTTGGGATTTAATGATGAAATTTGACTTTTAAGTGACTACCATCAGTGGATGGGAACCCCTCTGCTCAAATATAAGGAGTTAATCTCACTGAAATTTAGATGAATATCCACATTATCACTTTTAAGGGCACTTATTTCACATTTCCATATGTTTTCTCACATAGACCAAAGCCATTTTAAAATGATAGTCAAGATTTGTATGCAGTATCTTGCTTGAAGAAGCTGGAACGCTCTAAAAAGACTCAAAAATTACAAGAGCTGGCCAAACTCATGATATGGTGGGACTGAATTCAGGGCTGGGGAAGATGCAGGATCAGAAAGAAATGCAAATCCCTTCAAGATTGTCATACCAAAGCAAGCCATTGTACAGCTGGCTTCTGGAGAACAAGGACTCTCTTTCCCCAACTAAAATGTCCCTTGTTTTCCCTAGCCTAGGAAAACCTTCTGTCTGTGCTGCCTCAGTTGCACAGAGCAATAGCGCCTATTCCAGCATTGATATTTTGCAGAAAATGTAATTCCCAAGGAATGTATTTCCTTATCACACCACTGTCTTTAAAAATAAAAAGCTCCAAAGAATCATCATAGAATTTTTTTTTTTACAATATGATTTTCATTAGTAATTTATTCAGTCTAGCAGATGCCAGCATGCAAACTATGCAAAGAGCAAATCTCTTCCTCCAAGTGTAAATATTTACAGATCATATTAAATGGTATTTAGTACCGTGCAAACATATTGTCAGCAGTTCTAGCCAGATTCTTCCCTAATCGCAGTCTGAGTGTTGGCACAGGCATGTCTTCCAGGAGAAGATGGTTATCAGAGAAAATAATAGCAGGCTAAATAGGTTCTTGGCTTAATTAAGGCTGGAGTTTATACCAGAGGTGAATCTGGCCTTCACCAAGTTAAAACTCTGCTACAGCAGCTTGTATGTACCACCCACAGAGCTGGAAAGATGGTGTTTCCCTGGGGGGACAGCTTTCCCAAGCAGGCTGGGAACCTCTCCTGGCACTGGACAAAATGGGCCAGTACAATGCAGGGCAGGGAGTTCCAACCTTTTAGATGTTTTAATGTAGTTCCACATTTCTTAGACATAATAAGACATGTATGACTATTCTTTAATTTCCATCAACTGGCCACATTTATTTGAATAGTCCAGAAGAGCAAATATTCCCCATTCAAATCACCATCTGTTCTTAAAACAGAAATGTGTTATTTCTTAAACACATTTTGCATTTTCTTAAAAACATTCTGCCTTTTGGTCTCCAGCTCAGCCAGTGCAAATTCCCTGAATGGGTTAATGTCTGGGACATAGCTTGACTATACTGAAGCCATTTGTGTTTAAACTAATATCCTGAAATCTCCTTTCCTGCACCAAACCCCTTTGATAACATTTTGTTATATCCCATAATCTCTACATTCCTGACAATCTGGAATAAATGCAAAGCAACTGAAAGCTCATTTATATTCTATGAAAACCTGCTATTGCAAGCATATCTTAGCACCCGGGCTTTTCACACGAGACATGTAAAGTTGCAAAGATCTCTAAACATTTCAAGATTATGTCCTCTGGGTGTCTCAAACAAAACAGTCTGACTGACTCTCCATGCATCATAGGGAGACAGGTGACTGAGGGCACATTAATGACATCCCATTCTCTTTGCACAATCAAAGCTTTTTTTCAGTGCCTGTATTTTCCCATTTTACAGCTGGATTTCTCTATGGACATTTTTTTTCTCCTGGGATTGTTTTTCCCAGAAATGTGCTTGTTTTCCGCTACACCAGCCCTAAGGACTACATGCCTCCTGCTTTGCTCAACAGCTTCACAGTATTTCCTCCACCATTGTGCTTAGTCCTGCCAGATAATCTCTTCTACAGTAGACAGTCCCCCTTCCCCCTTCAGCTGTCTCTTCTAATTCTCTTACACTGTAGAACTTTCTTCTCCCTTCCTCCTCCTCTGAAAAGGAGAAGAGGGAATATTTCAGTAAATGCTGGTATCCTACATGAATGATGGGATGATATATCTATACAATGCATACAGACAGACATGCTTTAAATGGAGTACTTAACATAGAGTGCTGGCCAGCTTTGCATTTTGTCTATTTTTAATGAACTGATGGACCAGGGTTTTTCAGCTCCTCCGCCTCCTCCTCCTCACTGCTCACTTTGAACAGCAAATTTTTGTGCATTCTAAAATTACATTGGGATGTGTGAATGATTTTGGCATCACTTTCATCTATGGCCATATTAGCAGTAGCAGAGAAATCCATACATGATTTAAGAGAACAACGATTCCTTCCTCACCTGTTTAATGGTACAGTTGCTATGTACTGTACTGTGTCTCTGTGTGCACAAGGCTGGTGCACACAGAGACACAGTACTGCACCTTTTCTTTGATGACTCTTTCTTCATAGTATCACAGAATGGTTTCAGCTGGAAGGGATGTTAAAGATCATCCAGTTCCAACGCCCCTGCTGTGGACAGGGACACCTTCCACTAGACCAGGTTGCTCAGGGCTCCATTCCGGGGATGAGGCATCCACAGCTTCTCTGGGAGAACTGATCCAGTGCCTCACCACTCTCACAGTAGAAAATTTCTTCCAGTGTCTAGTATCTCTCTTCTTTGGGCAATCTGGAAATAACCCAAAGGCGCTGAATTCAGGAGACACTGTGCTTGTTCTGAAATGGTTTCCTGGAAGTCCTGCACCTGATGCCATTTCATGGAGCCAGTTCCATGCTTCAGAGTGCAGCTCAGACATTTATAACCTGTATGTGTCTGTATATACATAAACAGTACATGGTATATAAAAGATTCAAAGCTCCATTGCTGATAGGGTTTGCCCCAAGCACCTGGGGGCTGCTGATGTGCAAACCCTTGCCATAGACAGCAGCACTAAAAACAGCAAAACAATCACCAAAGAGATGAGTTGTGGTATTTGATCTAGTATTTATTTCAGCAGCATTCTCTGTTTAAACAATGCTGTGGCCAGTGGACTGGCATGTCCAGTAAAGCAGAGACTTGCACCGTGGAGGGGTTATGAGAAGAGTTATGTCTGGATTACGGTAGAATGTGTTTGTTGTACTCCGGGGCAGCGAGATGCAGTCAGCCAGTATATTTAGCTACTTTTTCCCCCGTGCTGGGCGGTCATTATGAATGGTTTGGGTTGAGAAGGGCTCTGAAGCTCATCCAAAGCTCTCGGTCCCGGCCATGGGCAGGGACAGCTCCCACTAGACTAGGCTGCTCAGAGCCGCGTCCAGCCCCGCGTTGGAAACACGTACAAAACGGGCTGGCCGCAACGGGAGCTTTCCAAAGCCATCCTGCTGCTGTGCCACTACCCGCACCGGTGACGCCGGAGTTCACGGTACGGAAAACTCAGGAGGAGAAGGGAAATAGCACAGCTCCTCGCTGCCGTGCCCCAGACAGAGCTCTGCAGACACCGCAGCACTCTCAGCCGCGGGCAATCCCCGCACAGCCCGTCCCGGCTCCCGGGGCAGCATCCCGTCACTTCCGCGGCACTCTGCCCGCCCTCTGCCCCCCGCGCCTCCCGGCGCCTTTCCGGGGCGACCGCCGCGGGGCGGGGCCTTCCCGGGGGCGGGGCGAGGCGGCGGAGCGCCAATGGGGAGCGGAGGGGGCGCGGCGGGGCGGGGCTTGGCCGCGGCATGTGGCGCGGCCGCGGGGCGCCGGCGTTCCGCACCTTCCATTGCCTTCCCTTCCCTTCCCTTCCCTTTCCTTCCCTTGCCCGGGCTCTGCCCCGCCGGCCCTGCCTTTCCCTGCCCGCGGGCCGCGCCAGCGCCGCCCGAGCGCCTCGCCGCCCCGGGGCCGCGTCCTCCGCCGGGCTCCGCCACGTCGTGAGTTGCGGGCGGGCGGTGACTCGCGCGGGGCCTGAGGGAGCGCGGTGCCGGGCCGGGGGCTCGGGGGGCTCCGGGGGCGCGGAGCCCATGCGGGTGGGCGGACGGGGAGCTGCGGCCCGAGTGGGGGGAGCGGCGGCTCGGCAGCCCTTCCCGTGAACTGCCACATAAGTTGCGAGTGCATTTGCAGTGCGAGTCGCGAATAAATGTTGCGCTAAGTTGTAGCCCTTCCGCCGTAGCGGCGGAGGGAGCGGTGGCTCTGCTGCCCGGCGGTCTGTGAGCGCCTGGGGATGGTTTTGTTAGCGGGGAGAGCTGCCTTTCATTGCGGGGAGGAGGTGATTGACTCAGCAAGTAACTCACGGCCGGAGAGGAACATTTTTAGGCCCTGTGGACACCTCAGAGATGCGGTGGCTGTAGGAGTCGCCGCCCTTACGGCATCATTCACATGTAAATATATCGTGTGTGCGAATAAATGATGCTGAGTGCGTGCGATTGAGGTTACGCTAGTAAGTGGCATCCTGTGGTATAGCACGGAGATCTTTTACAATTTGTCCTACCTTAAGTAAAGGTTTTCAGAAGGTTTAACTGTACCCATGGCAATGTTAGCAAGGTGTCAGCTGGAGTCCAGGAAATGGCAGGAAGAATAAACAGTGTTCTTTGGCCAGGCTCTCAAATACAGCATTCTGTGGGGATATCCTATTGCAGTGAATCTTCTTCTGGTGGATTCAGCAAATCCTTTAACTTTCCCCTCTGTCTCCCAAACTTTATTTTCTAGGATTGGCAAAGAAAGCTCCTGTCACAGGATCGGGTTGACTAATGTGCCTTGATGTCCCACATGTTAGCTGACTGAATCCCTGCCAGACTTGGTCATGCAACACCACTGCTGTTTCCTGATAAAGTGAGTTAGCTGACTGCTTACTGGAGGGACTAACCCAAGAAATCCTCCCCACCCTAAGCTAAATTGCAATGCAGTCTTGATGAGCAATGCAAACTTGCTGATGGTGAACATTTGGTGCCCTTTAGTCCTCAGAGGATGTGTAACTGAGCAGTAGCTTTGAAAACCAGGCTATAAGATGCAGATTGATGCAATGTTTGTGTCTCAAAAGTGCATGTATTTTTGTATTAATCTAATCTGTCTACCTTGATAAACCACTACTGTGTATCTTAATGCAGTCCATTATGTGGTAATGGATAGTTTAAAAGGAATCTATCTATTTTTATTAGCTTTCGTGTCTGTAGTAGATTTGTGCATGTGCTGTGCATGTTTGCTGCTTGGTTCTGGCTTTTATGTACATATAATGCATGTATACACACATGCATTGTTTTAGTGCTTTTGTGGGAGAAATTCCAGTCTATGTGCCTCTTAACATGTTGGTGAGGACATACTTACTTTTTGCTTTAATTGCAAATTCCCTGCTGGATTTCTAAACCCACCTGCCAGAAAAGAGACTTTGCATCTGGTTATCGGTTCTTGAAATTCTTATTGGTGCATCCATGCAACCTGAAGCCTCTGCCTTCTAAGACAAATCTCCTGGCACAGGCTTTTCAAAGGCCATGGGAGTAATTTGCAAGCAAAATTTCAAGCTTGGTGATGAAAAACTTCAATGCTGAAGACCCAGTGATGTATTTAAAGTGCCTGGATGCATACCCTGAGTTACAGGAAATATACTTGCAGACTTTTCATTTGTATGTTACTGACTAAATTTCCAAGGGAGAGTGTTGCAGGGACATTAAAGAATGGATATGTTTGTGTATGGGAAAGCTGGAGGAAAAAACAGTCAGTTCACCAGGACTTGCATGTAGTTCCTCAGCTGCTGTGCATTGCTGCAACTCCCTTGCAGAGCAATGAGAATCCACACCAGCTGGCCATTTGTCTTTTTAAGTGTTCCAACTGGCATGGGATGCTTTTCTGAAGGAGGTGTTTGTACCTATGTACACAGCTAGTTCAAAGTTCATTTGTGAGGTACATGAGATACCCTTCCCACCCCTGTCCAACACAGTAATTGTTGGATGAAACTCCATGGGTTGTGCTGACCCAGCAGCCAGACAAGATAATCTTTGTGACTTTTTTCCTCCTGCCCTTAAAAGGACTGGGAGGGCACTATCCCTGCTGTGTGTGCTGTTGCTGGATGCCATCTGACACTGTGTGCTCTGGCTCAGCTAGGTTGGTTCCTTCCCCAGCTTCCAGCCTGTTCTGCAGGTGTAATCCTTTATCCTACTGCACATGTCAATGATACCCAGCCTGTCTGGGTGTGGAAAGGGCTCCCAGAGGGCTGTTGACTTTGTTGATAGCGAAGCCAAGAGGTCCTGTGAAATAAACCGTTCTTGAACCCCTTCTTGCTTGATGGTAGCAAGCATTTTATGTGTTCATTCCCCCAGTCATTTCCGATTCCCTTGCTACAGCTTGGACTGGGAGGAGTTAGCGAAGGAGTTGTGAATTGGCAGCTGGGATCTGAGGATACTTCTGGCACTGCAGGGACAGTGACAGTGCTGAAAATTAGTGCAGGCAGGACCGGGTTGGGCATTTTGGGTTCACAGGTCCTCCAGCATTTGACTGCTGGCAATCCAAGGGAGTTCCCATGCAGGTGAGATGCCCAAGGTGCTTGTGGTGCAGCAGTTCAGTCAGGAAAGGACAACTGACCTCTGCCATGGTATGGGGACCCCCTTCTTGAAGGAATGTCTGCATAGACATCTCTGCATGTCCCTGTGAACAGCTTATCCAATGAAAGCAAGTGGCAAGAACTGCAGAAGTGGGCTTTAATGCTCAGTGGGTTACACATGATTTTCTTGCTGGTGTGTAGAGTAGCACATGGCTGCTTGTTGTTTTCCTGTCTGGGTTGCTCATTGCTTTGGTTCTATAGGTGAAAAACCTGCATTTAGCTGAGGGCTCTGCTTTGCTATTCTTGTGATTTCACTGCAGTGGTGTTTCCTCAGGGCAGTGAGAAATGTCCATCGCCATAGGTGCCAAAATATCTGACAGTCTTCTGTTTCCTTTGTTGGCTTTATTTTTCTTTGCTGTTCTGGGTGTGACCTCGAGGCTCAGGTCTTGGGTTTTAGTGCTGGGAGGTGGGTGTGCTGCTGCACTGGCTCCAAGGTGGTGCTGTGCTGTCAAGCAGGATGGGACTGAAATCCTGTCCCCAGTGGTGGCATTGCTGTGGTGGGACGGCTGGTTTTTAAAACACCCTTCGCACGATGTGAGGTCTCTGGAATGACAGTGTGTGGCTCTGGATACTCCATCACGTCCTTTCCTCCCATTTCATGTGATAACTTGTCAACCATTTGGAAAGCGCACTGTGTGCTTGTTTGGTGGGTTTTTTTCTTGCAGGACAATGTGGTACGAAGAAAGGAACAGAGGGCAGAGAGCCAGGGATGTGAGTACTTGTTTATTTGCAGCCAGCTGGACTGTCCCCTATGGGTGGCAGAACCCACAGTTCATTTGTTCATCTTGCACCTGCTTGAGGAACCAGCTGGCCCCTCATTCAAGCAGGAAGTTTGGCCTGTGCTGGCAGAACAGGTTGCTGTGGTGTGCCTGGATTATCTCTGTGCATCGCCACAGCTCCTGGCTCCTCTGCTTGGGAAGTCTCAGCTGGGCTATGTCCCCTAAAGGACAACTAAATTGTGTTCTGCTGATGTGGCTACGGGGTCTCCTAGCCCCATAGCTACCTCTGTTATTCCCTAAGTACACAGAGAGGGAAGGAGGGGTGGTCTGTGTACCAGAGGTTTTTTAAAAGATAAAAGGTAGAAGAGGTTTTTTATTAGCTTATTAATATTCAGCAAGTCCCCTTCACTGCTTCTACTAACAGTGACTGTCCAGAAGGGCATTGGGATTACCTTCCCTGGCTTCACCTGACTCTGACTTGGTGCCAAGCCTGGAGAACTACTTATGCAATAGTCCAGCAAAACATGTGAGCATATATTTCTCATGTGTCCCAGTGTCCTGGTTTCAGATTTGTTTAAGGGAAAAAAAAAAAAAAGAATGGGTGAAGGAGAGTGGCTGATAAAATTAGCACTGAATTTTATATGTATGTTTGTGTTGGATTTATATTTGTTTGGCTTGGGGAGACTTTGCAGCACTTTAACTAAATCTGGTTTTAAATCCACTTAAGTTAAACTCCTTCTACAACTGGTGTGTGGAGACCAGGATGAAATCTCATTAATTTTAATAGGATTAGGCATGTTCTTTTGCTGAGTCTTCTTCTCTATCTTTTTTTTTGTTTGGCTTCTCTGTATAAAAAGCAGGATAAACCTTTCCACTCTTCCACCTCTTTGTGAAAATGCTTTGATGGTCTCACAGAAATGTCTCTGGTTGCATACAATAATGTTTTACACATTTGTTTTCCTATGCTTTCAGCTGTAGTCCTACTGTATCCAGGCTTTTATTGGCTTTTGCTTTCCCTAAAGGCGCGATAATTCCTGACATCGAGAAAACAGTTACAAGTGTTTGCATGGTAAGTTGCTACACTCAAAATCATTATTTTTGCTTTTGCTCTCTCTGGATACATTTGAAACTGCTGTAAAACAAGTCAGTAGAGAGAAACTCTGTAGAAGTCAGCAGGAACTGAGCATGTGCAGATGGGTGAGGGCAAAATTAATCCCTGTTCATGAGCAAGGAATAAACGGAAGAACAGGAAATAAATGTGGAAGTGCTACTTATCTTTGGGGTCTGTCTAAGATTAAGCAAACCATTAACTGGAGAGGAGGCTGCTTCATGCATTTCTGTTACCTCTTCACTTCCGCATTTCTCAATGTACATTATGCCCTGAATATCAGTATTGATATGGGAATTTGACTTGTATGTGATTTAATGTTGTAGGAACACTCCTCTTCCTTCTCTCCATCTGAAAAGTCAAATCCCACAGCAGGTATTTCTGGATGTTCCTGAGATGCTCCTGATGACACACTTACTACGAATATGCTTTCATAGGAAAGGCTGACTGTCTTGTAGCTATGTGCTAAGCTGGATTTCAAGAGACTTGATTTTCATTTACACTTCCAGCTCTGACCAGTTCCTCCCATAGCTATACACAAATGACTCAGTCTTCTCACACCCCTTTTCCCACCCTGTGAGATAAGGGAGAGTTGGTCTGTCTTGCCTCTGCTCTGCTCTTTTGAACTGCTGCCCTGTTGTGCTATGGACTAACCCATATTACAAAGGTTGGGGTGGTGGTTTTGTGTCAGCAAAACTCCTCTATGCCATCAGTCCTTTTGATGAAACTTTACATCATCAGAATGTTGTCTTGCTGGCAGTAGAATCTAGATTTAAGCTCCCTTATCTAACTAAAAAAGGAGAACATGGTGGAAAAAAAGCTTGCACTTTTTTTTTTATAAAATAAGCAGAGATTGGTTTATTAAGGGGGTTAAGGATGGGAAATTTAGACAGGTGAGAAATGCCCAGTGATATCTTGAAACTCTCCATATGCAAGCAAGGAGCATTTATTCCCATCATAGAAGGGTTAGGCTTGGAAGGGACCTTAAAGGTCATCTAATTCCAAACCCCACTGCCACAGGCAGAGATGATCAGGTTGCTGAGGACCTCATTCTACCTGGCCATGAGCACTTTCAGGAAAGGGATATTTACAACTTCTCTGAGCAACCTGTGCTGAGCACCCTCACAGTGAAGAACTTACTCCTAGCATCTAACCTAAATCTCTCGTTGTCCTGTCACTATCTTCCTCTGCTAAAAGTCACACTCCCTCTTTTTTATAAGCCCTGTTTAAGTACTGAAAGACCACAATGAGGTCTCCCCAGAGTCTTCTCCTGGCTGAACAACTCCAACTCTCTCAGCCTGTCTTCATGGGAGAGGTGCTGGACCTGGCACTCCAGGTGGAGTCTCACCAGAGCAGAGTAGAGATGCAGAATTCCCTCCTTCTACCTATGGTGATGTGTTTTTAAGGGATTCTCAGCAGTTTATGTTTGCTTTGTCACAGTTTATTTTGGAAGTGGCAGGATCCATGTGTTCTGGCTGTAATGACCACTTCTGAGGTGGCTGGAGTTGGCACATGCTGTGGCTGAAATGCATCACTGACAATGTCTGGGGTATACCTGACTCCACCAGACACATTTTGGGTGGTGAAGCCAGCAAGGGAATGCAATGTCATGAGCCTGCTGGTGGCTGCAGACTCAATTTTATGGAGGTCCCAGGTTCCACAGGTTGTACTAGACTTACTCTCACATATGAAGTTAAACATGGGCTTTGT
Source organism: Entomyzon cyanotis (assembly GCA_024500445.1). Lineage (NCBI taxonomy): Eukaryota > Metazoa > Chordata > Aves > Passeriformes > Meliphagidae > Entomyzon > Entomyzon cyanotis. Next base: position 44,264,032 of record JAKEPQ010001030.1, on the reverse strand, counting down.
ATGTTTGAAGAATTGCTGCCTAAGACAGATACGCTGATACGGAAACAGCTGATAACATTCTTCAGGGGCATTTGCTTGAGTTTGAGAAGCACATGGCCTGGGCTGAGCTCTAATGCAAATAGCTCTTGTTACCAGCTGACTTGGTAAGCAAAAGCAGGAAGTTGTGTTTGTTTGCTATTTTGCAAGTAGCTTTTGACTGAATCCCATGTATTTGTAGATTCCTCTTTGCTGCTTTTCTGCCCGTTGCAAAGGGAGCAAAGATTTGTAGGCTTTGAAAGTCCTGTAATGTATAGAAGCTGGATATATGTTGATGCAATGAAATACATTCAGTGAATTATCAGCTGTAGCAGAAGTGGGTTTCCAGTGCTGATGATCCATCCTCTTAAGGAATATCTGAATGAAGGAGTCTAAAAATAAAATATCAACAGAAAATGCTGGTGATTTGGGGGGTTTGGTTGCCTTTTTTTTTCCTGCAAGTTTTGGCAATATTATTAAACAGTTCTTTCTGGGTGGTGTGTTCTGCACTTGCTCTTTGACCCCTCTGAAAGTGGAAACAGATGTAATGGAAACTGTGGAGTAGGCAACTTGTCCCCTGGGAGCTGACTGAAAACAAACCCCTCTGGTGAATGAGCTCTTAAGTTATTGCATGTCTTGGGACAAATTTGTTTGCAGTAAATCAGTAAGATAACACCTGCAGAGGTCCCTTCTGGAGTTAAAATACATGCTCTAAAATTGTGATACACAGCTGACTCAGACATTCACATTTACAGTTGCTTCTGAGCAAGATAGAGTGAATGCCATCCAGTGAACACAGAGCTGTAACACTGGATTTCATACAGAGATTCATCTGCATAAAAGATGTCTGGATAAAGGAGAGAATTTGTAAATATAACACATGGACAAATTTATTTCAGTATTTTTCTCTCATTTCCAGGAATGTTTCTACTGGAGGGAAGTGCTTTAAAAAGCAAACACTGAAATGGTGAGCATGCAGTTTAAATGGTTAGAGATTGTTTGATGTTGTAGGTGTTAATATGCATCTGCATAGGTAGAGAGTTTCCTATCTTGGTGTTAGAGGGTTTGCTAAGCAAGATCCTCTTCAGATGGCTGTCAGAAAAAAAAGGCAAATAAACCCAAAACTAACCCCAAAATCTTCAACACATGATCCTCACTGCAGTACAGTTTTTCTCCTCTGTTGTCTGCTTGGGCAGATTCACCTCATGATGTAACTCCAGGCAACTGAAGTGAAAGTGCCCTTCTCCATCACATCCTGGGAAGCTGCTGGTTCTAAACTGCCCAAAATAGAGAGGGAGCCCAAAGAGAAGACTTCTGGTCCTCTGGCCTGGTGCTGTCACTTAAAATATCTCTGGAGTTTTCTCTGATCTCTTTTGGAGACTTTCAGATTTCTGGACAATTTTAAGAAGCAAACACACTTCTCCTGAGTGGACAGTTACAATGCCAAGCCTGCATTGTGTCACTCAGAGATTGCTGTAATTCTGTAGGGATGACTCCGCTGTGTGGGGCAGTTCTTGGTTTACTACAGATTGCAGCTTTTGAGGAAAGCAGCATTGGTGCCACTTCACCTTGTGTTCTGGCTGCCTGGGTTCTCACTCTTCTGCATTTATACCTATTCCTCATTCCAGTCTTGCAGAGTCCCTAGCAGCAAACAATTTGAAACAAAAGGTGTAGTTTGATAGGCAGAAGTGCACATTAGTTCAAGTGTGAATTATTTAATTCTTGGCACGTCCTTTGTTTTGTATCTGATTTCAGTCACAGTCTGTTCCACCTGTTGATTCCTGACCCGTAATGGTGTTCTGCTGATCTGATGATATTGGACTTTGATTTATCAATCAGTTTTAAGCATCAAGACTCAAAACTGTAATGAGTTCCTCTGAAATGGAAAAGAGGGAACCTAGAACAAGGTAGGAGAGCACAGCTGCTGCTCTGTTGCTGTGTAGGAGATGAGACCCAAGAAATGGGTAAAGCACTTCTGCAGATGCTGCCTTGGCAGCCCTGGACATCCATGGGAGTAAGGAGAGGGAAGGATTTTTTTTCCTCTAGGTTCTGATAACTGATAGGCTTAAATTCAGGTTGGTGCATGACCTCAAGACTTGCTGGCCATGAAGAACTTGCCACAGGCAAGGCCAGCAAAGATGAGGAGAGCTGCTACTGCATTTGATTCTTTCTTTGTTTGGAAAAAAATAGACTTGGCTAAGCTTTCCCACCCAGCCTGTCCTGTGATTTCTGCACCTTTCAAGCTGTCAAAATCACAAAGCAGGGAGGCATGTGCCAACAAACTTGATTTGGTATCACTATAAATGTATTCCTGGCTTGGAGACTTCAGGAAGTATCTCTTCTTGGTGAAAACCTCCCCAGTGTCATATTACATTGAGATAAACTGGAGTGTATTTTTGCTGCATCTCACCTAGGAGATCTTTCATATGACACTGCCTTTGTTTTTAAACACGAGTTGTTTGCTTAGATAGAGCAAACCTCCTATAATATAAGAGGCTTCCGGTTGTTTTGCTTGTGACGATAACTGGAGGTGGGGGCACATACCTTTGGAATTTTTAAAAAATTTTGTATTTACTCTCCATATTTCAGGATATACACAAAGATCCTACTTCCTTGCAGACAGAAGTAGCCAAAAATGTTTTCTTTATTCCCCTTCTTTCAGTGCTGAGCAGAAGTTCCCTTTCAGTCATTGCACTTGGATTGTGTTTTGGCTGTTTCCAGGGTCTCTGAACTTTTCTTGAGTTTCTGAGCTGCCCACAGCATTGCCTGATGCTTTTGTAACATAAGGTGCCGTTTCTGCAGTGTGTAACCTTGCTGAAAACCATGCACAGGCTTAAATTCCTGAGCAAAGTTGCAGAACCTTGTGTTCTGGATGGAGACATGTCCTGTGTTTCTACAGGCCTAAAACTAGTATTGCAGCTACATGAACCTGTAGAGGAGCATAATAATTTCTTAGAAATATCTGGAGTGACAGATAGCATTTCAGTGAAACTTAACCTGATCTGGCTTGCCAGGAATTTGCTGACTGTGGTAAAATTCTGCAGGGCGGGGGTGCGTGGGTGACCAGACTTTAACACACTGGCACTTGCTCCAGAAGTAACACTTAGTTATTTGTACCTTCAGGCTGAAGTCACTGCTTGTTAAATCTCTGTTAGCTCCACACTTGTCAGTTTTGAATTTAATAGCTCCTCAGGCACAATTAATTCCTGTGCATGTGGAAGGTGCTGGTTCTAGCTTCTAATGCCATCCCTCAGCAAGCATGAAGCACCTGTACTGCAGAGTACCTGCTTCTGCAAGCACTTGGAGAAACCAAAATCCGGAGTTGGCCTTTTACCCTTCTTGATGAACTTTGCTCTGTATTAGCTCCAGGGCTGCAGAGTTCGTGTGGGAGCCTGACAGAGCCCACTGGGATGGTTCCTTTGAGGGTCTTGTTGAAAGCTGTTTAATTTGAACCACATGGTGTGAAATGCCCTGCATATGATCTTCAGCTCCCATGAGACAACAACATGACTGAAAACTTCTATCTGCTTCGGGTGCAGGCCAGACTAGGGGAGGTTGCAGTTGAGCCATAGTACATATTTTTAATGCTTAAAGGTATTTTTGTTGACAGATTTATTGTTCAGTCGCAGCTTTATGCAGTTAGCCTTTGGCAGCTTGCTTTTCTGTCTATTAAAACGAGATTGTTTCAGATATTTCAAAACAAGGCACATTTTCATAAATCAAATAGCTGTCTGATCATTTTTCACAGGAAAAACGTTTTGCTGAGTAGTACTTCTCAGCATCAGAACTACACATGGCATTAATATGGGTGAGAAAGGATAATGGGTGGTGCTGGTTTGGGAGTTTTAGGCTTTAACATTTATTTCTTCAGAGGCAAAGTGTGATGGCCATGAAGCCTCAGTAATGGCAATGTGGATGGTCCTGAAGTGTATAAGCTGTGTACCTATCTGCTTTGTGCCCTGAGAGAGGAACCAAGTGGGGAGCCAAGGAACAGAGAGATGGAGATGGGTAAAACTGGTAATATTTGAAACAAAACTAACAAAAAAAAAAAGGCACTCATAAACCCCACTGCAGCTAAATGTGCCTGTTGTGGATTAACTCCAGCTGGCAACTCAGCCCTGCAGAACTGCTCACTGAATCCCACCTGGTGGAATGGGAGAGATAACTTTTGGGTTGAGATAGAGTTCAATAGGAAAAACAATAGCCACATGTGCAAGCCAAGCAGACTGAGGAATTCCGTGACCACTCCTGATGGGCAGGCAGGTGTTCAGCCATTCCCAGGAAAGCAGGGCTCTGTCACAATGAACAGTGACTTGGGCAGACAGAGGCCATCAGTCCAAACATCCCTCCCTTCCTTCTTCCCCCAGCTTTATATGCTGAGCACAATGCCATGTGGTATGGAATAGCTCTTGGGTCAGCTCTCCTGGCTGTGTCCCCTCTGACTTCGTGTGCCCACCAGCCTCATTGCTGGTGGGGTGGGGTGAGAAGCAGCATTTAAATCCATTTTTGTGGGCATGTGTTGGCAGAAACATCAGGAAAGGCAGCAGCAGACCAAACCTCTGACCATCCAAGTCCCTGTTGTGCCTGCTGCAGTGAGGAGAGTGCTGCTAATGTGGAGCAATGTGCCAGCTGTTCTGTGATGTGTGACCAGCTGTGTTACACTTTGAAGAATAGTGCAGTAGGAGAAGGAATATAAGTGATGTACTTCTGCACCTGAGCTGGCAGTATTTTTTTTTTCTGATTTTCATTTCAGAGCATGTATAATTTGTGTCCTAGTGTTGCAGCAGATCAGCCTCTAATGCTCTGCTGCCCTCATGTCAGCCCCAGGTGTTTATCAGATCCAACTGGTTGGTGAATATTCCATCCTGGCTGATGTATCCATGAGATAAGACTCACAATTTCTATCATATATAATTTCTGTCATATATAACATTTTTTTTCAAAACTCCTGAAAATATGGAACTGTGCAGGTTTCACCTCAGTCATTTTTCTACAAGGAACTTTTTGTTAATGGTGGAAATGGTCAGGGTGTGGAGACCCAGTATTGGGGCAACAAGTGGGCCTTTTACTGTTGTATCCTGGTTTTCTGAGGAAGTGGGAATGCTTCACATTGCAGACATCTTGGGAATCAAGGGACTGTGTCCAGACCAGGGACCTAATAATATATTTCCTCTTCTGTAATCTGTAATGCTTTTCTGCTTCACAATCTGTTCATTCTTCATTGTTGATAGCACATAACATGTTGTAGAAACAGCTTTTTTTTTTGCAGCTTGTCAATAACTTTCTTCGGGATCCGAAGGAACTTAATGGCTCTAAAGCTGCTGTTAGAGAATCGTATAACTTTGTCTGGTCATACTCAGCTGACATTGGGTCAGCCTCATGTGCCTTGGTGTTGCCCCTTCTGTCTCCAGACAAACATGTGCATCTTCAGTCGTGGAGAGAAGCTTGGGAAGCAAAATCCATCTGAGGATTGCAGTGCAGATTCCCCATCTCCTGTATTTTTGCCTCAATTTACAAAATGCAATGTGCTTGTCTTTCCTTGGCAAAATCTGGTTTAATCCTGTTTTTTCTAAAGAGAGAAATATAGCACTTGTTTAGAGAACTGACAACATGTCAAGTGTTCAGCAGCAAATGCAAGTGGGGAAAAAGGCCTTATGCCTTCTCAGTTTGATGGGGGAGTAGCATTGTTGTCTGCAAAAGGTATTCCACCCTTGCGTTCCCTGCTTTGTTGTTATACTGAAGATAGAACTTTTGCGTTTCTGACCTTATTTCATACCTCGTCCATGCACACTTGTGAGTATGAATTTTGAGGCAGTGTCTACTGGCTCTTCAAAAGCAGCTCAAAGGAGCATGTGTTGCCTTAAATGATTTGCTTTGCACACTTTGTACCTGTGATCTCTAACACCCACATTCCTTCTTTCTGTGTTTTTTGGGTCTAGTTCTATATCTGTCTTTTCACCCTGGTGCAGTCACTGCATGCACCTTGCAGCTGCTTAGCCAGGAACAACTGAGGCTGCCTGTTGGGGAAGGTTTATACTCCAAGGGCTTCTCTCTGCTCTTGCAACATCACCCCAGTCATTGTTCTTTGAAATCAGGAATTTTTTTTTATTTGTATAAATTCCTTGGCTTGAGCACTATGAGATCAGCAAGAAGTGAGGAACTCTGCTGAAACGCAGCAGGCAGTGCCCTCTGGATATGTGTGTACATTGCAAAGTCATCAGTCATTCAGTTGTTGACTCAAAGTTATTCTGGTTTGCCAGCATGCTTGTTCCCTGCTGAGTTACAGCCACAGATAACAAAAGCAAACTTTATATTTTTCAGAGTGTAGTCTTTTCCCAGATTTCAGTTGTTGCTGTCTTTTGTGGTTTGGTTGGGCTCTGAATTTCCTTGGGGATGCTCTATAGGTGGAGAAGGTAGTGCTCAAACAGTGAATTTTGCTCCAGTTTCTCAAAATTACTTCTGATGGGAACAGTAACATTCATCTCTTCCATTGTGTTGTTCCGACAGGGATCAACACAGTTTAGAGAAGAAGGTTTAGTTGGTGCTGTTCTGGGATGTAGGGGTGCAGGTTGGATGCTCAGAGGGGTCTCTGACTACAAATGGAGCCATGTGTGACTGGCTAGAAGTATGATGGGAAGTCAGAAATACAGCTTACTGCTTGTGATTATAAAGGGCAGTTGTTAAGTTGGGAAAAGTGATCAGTAAGTAATTGTAGCTCTTGTTCTGCATGAATGGGATTGGCTAAGGTAAAGAGGCAAAAATAATACACCTCCAGCTGGAGTTTCTGATATTTAATAACAGCATTCCAAGTCTCATCTGTACTGCATTAAGGTATGACTGCAACTGGCTGTCCTCTCACTGGTTTTGAAAAGGAGCTGTTTGCTTATGGTCTGTGCATTCTGTTTTGCACAGACCATAAGCAAACAGCTTTGCAGACTCTGCAGTCTGCAAAGGGATTTTTATAATTGGCTGAAGAGCGTTGAAAAGTGTTTTAAGCTTGTAATCTTGTATTGAGTGCCTTAGGGGAGGTATTGCCAGCTGGCCCCTGAGCAGACCATGTTTAGTGAGAGGGAAACAGGGAGAACAAATCTCTTGTGTATGAGCTTGGCATGTCCCCCTAAACCAGGGGGTTTCTGCCCTAATCCAGAAGGGCTACCAGGTACTTTGGAAGAGGTGAGAGTCATTTTCTGGGGTTTTGTTTTCCTCTTCAGTGGTTGCAGACAAGTGGAACCAAAGTCAGCCGTGATGGGAAGAACTTCTAGTGAATTGATGAGGTTGGGGATACAAAACATCTCTTTGCGTAGGGGATGCATGTTAATGCAACAGCTTAGGTACTGAGTGTAATCATTTGATCTTGCAAATAAATGTATTTCTTGGGTTGGTTGAGATTAAAATTAATATTTTATTTGTCCTAAAACACTGAGATTTTAACTATAATAATAATTATATATTTGTTGATAGATATAATGCTGTTATATCTGCAGTTTCAAAATGCAATGGAAGATGTTTATTCTTTGAGGGTAGTTATTATAACTGCAAAGTTATTACTAAAGGTAGGAAAAAACCTCCTGTAATAAATGTTTAGTGTTTGTATCACCACTGTTATTCTTTACTAGTTTATTTAAAACAGTATATGCATACATTTTTGCATGGATAATTCCCCCTTGCTCCCACTCTTGTCAACTGCAGCTTTCAATGGTTAATCTACAGCATATGTGAAGAGGGACAGTAAGAGTGTGATAAAGGCTGTGATGACACAAACTTATAGAAGTGCCTTGCAATTTGGAACTGTGGGAAAAGTATTGGAAGTTGGCTTGGCTGAACAGCACAAATTAATATTGCCAATTCCCTAGTGAGAATGTGGTGCTACTTTCCTGAGCAGCTGATGCTGCTGTAGTGTGTTGCAAAGGTTGTGCTGGTATTGCTCAGGTCACCTCCTCTCCTGTCCTGATTCTTTCAACTCCTGCTAAGGTGCACTTGGAAGAAGAAGTGATAAGAAAAGAGCAAAGTCAGTCTGTGCTGTGCATGCAGATTGTGAAATGGGAGAGAGGCCCTGACAGAGCTGGTGCTGGCTGGACACTGGGCATAGTCACTTGTGCACAGGGCTAGGTGGGGCTGCTGAGCTGCCTTTCCCTGCCAAGACTTCTGTTGTCAGGTCAGATTTAGAAATATTTCCAACTGCCAGGTGGGATGATGCAGGCATGAACTGGCTGCACTGAGAAAACCTGCTCTCACAAAATAAGCGTGATGCTGTGCACACTTGCTCCAGGGAGAAAGCTGCAGAGGAGTGCATGAGCTGAGGTCAGCAGTGCAAGAGCCCTGCAGTGGAAGAGCCCTACAGTGGTTTTGGGCTTCCCATCTCTCTGGGAGAGCAGAAGATATAAAAAATGCTCCATCTGTTTTTAAGAAGTAAAATAACCCTTTTCACTAGAATAAGTAGGTAGAAAGGGGTTCCTCAGGGAACTTGTAGGTTGACCAGGAAAACAGAATTTGAGGCACTGCATTTTAGTATCAAGTTTTGTGCCCATCTTTGGCTTTTTGACAGTCCAGTGTGGACCTGTATATTGTTTATTGTTTGTCCTCTGAGAAGCCTGGGGTAGCTGTTTATATTTCACCCTTTTTCAGATAGGCTGATTTTGAAGCTAAAACTCTGTTGCCCTCTTTGGGACTTTAGGGTATAACAGAAGGAAAAATTTGAAACAAAAGTTTAATAGTACAAAGCATCAAAATGTTGCAATCTGAGTCAAAGCTAACAAACGTTATTTGGGGCTTTTTTGGAGGAGAAATCACTCTTAGATGTTTAAATTCACAAGCATGGTTGAAACTGGAGTTGAGAGCTCAGGCTGAGGCTTCTTGCATGGATGGCTAAATCAGGGTCTTACGCACATTACCGAGGACTGTTAGATGTTCTTCTCTGTGGTATTTATACCATTCACACATGCTGCTCATTCTGTGTTGTGAACTGCCTTTGCAGTCATCACATCCATCTCTGAGATGTCACACAAAGCTACATCTCAACACTCTTTGAAGGCTGTCACATTTCTCTTCATAGCTTCAGGATGGGGACTAAAGCTTGCTTTAGTGATGAGGAAAAGGATTGCCCTTAAGTTTACTTAGGGAAGAGGTTTGCAGTAGGTCTGGTTCAGCCTGAACTGTTTGGAAGCTCATATAAAGCCCTAAAAACCTCAGAAACAAGAGGGTAAATCCAGATAGAAGCTACTTATCTGCTCTGATGTCAGCAGGAGCTGTTTCAGTGTCTTTAATGATGAAAGCCCCTCCATTTGGTCAGAGTTGCACGTGTGCATTGATAATGAAGGAAAGACATTATCTATTGTTTTATGTGTGATCATGAAGGCTTACTGTGAGTGTGAATCTTCTTCAGTAACAGCTGTGTCTGTGTAGTGCCTTGGAAGACCTGAAATAGTGGTGTTTTGCTTGTTTTCAGTCAAAGTTTCTTTTAGCTTTTTGCAATGAGCAGGAAGGAAAGTCAAAGCAGAAATCGACCTTGGTTGCTCGGTTTTGACTGACTTGGTATACAGGCAGGTGCAGGACTATAGTTCTCCTTGTTATCAGTGTGCTCAGACTGGTGGAAACCCTTCTGCTGAGCCTGGGAACAACTTTAAGGGTCCCAGAATGAGTCCAAAGGCATCACATCTGTGCTGCCATACACTTGTAGGCTTTGAGATTGACTTTGTACGTGTGGCTTTTGACTTAAGCTGTTTTCCATTGGGACCTCAGGGAAGAAGACCAAAGTACCTTTTCCAAAGAAAGAGCCTCTCTGGGAAGTCTTTACTCCTCCTGCCTCTGAGCCCTTGTTTGTTTGTGATGTGTAATGATGCTTGCCTGTGTTTTGTACATTTTTTTTCCTTTCCTTGCCATAGGGATGTAAATTGTTTTGTTTTGTTTTTAATAGGTATATTGCAGTGGATCTGAAGTTGATATAAGAGAGAATTTCTTCTGGGAAGAGAAGCTTCCCTGTAAGGCCAGCCCTGAAGATGTGGACTGCCGTTGTGTTCTTCCTGCTGATTTCCTTCTGTATATGTGAACACCAAGTTTCTGTCCTGAAAGGGAAAGGAGTCCATGTAGTGCAAATAAACAGGCTTACAAGTGAAGAGCAATGCAGGCAGGCTTGTCAGAGCCCAGGTGCTTCAGGTGAGGTTCTTGTCCCTTGGATGGAATTCCCACTGTGTTTTCTGTTCCTTGAAGGTCTCTGCTGCTCCTTTGACAACTTTATTTTTTAATTCCAGTTGTTTACAGACATTTACAGTTATGGCTTCTCTGTCTGGTGCTGTGGTGCTAAATAACTCCTGACAGTTATTGGTTAAATTAAATCCAGGACAACTGTTTCCCATGGCCCTTCTAGCTTCCATAAGAAACAGCATGTGCTGTTGGTGTGTGCTGATAGCGTGCAAACAGTGTTAGGTCATTTGAATTGAAGAATGATTATTCCCTGCTGCCAGATGTTTGCAAGTGAGCAGTGCTGTTGTAGACAGCTGCACTAGAGCAAGTAATCTTTGCTCCCTGGTATTTGTGTCTGTTTTCTGCCTTAGAAGAAATCACTGTGTCCTGCAACCAAGCACACGGTTAAATTTGTGGAGATGAAAGCTTTCTTCTCACTGCCTCTGAGATGCGTTTATAAAGTGTTAAACTTCCAAAAGAGGTTTTGAGTTGTCCTTTTGAAAGTCCCAATCCTGTCTAGCCTGATGAGAAAGCTTACAGCACCTACAAAAAGCTGGTGATGCTGTGGTGAAGATGAGAACTTGGCTCAGGTGGATGAATATCTGACATTCAGGTGGTTAGGAACATGATAAAGATGCTGGTTTTAATGGCTAATGGTTTCAAACCTTTCGTGTAAACATGAGACATTCCTTCACAGTGGAAATAAAGTACCTTTATAAATTGTTTTATTTAGGAGATAAAATAAGAGTGAGTTTGTCTCCCAAGCACCAGAGCAGTGAAAACCCCAGGTTGTGCTTTTTAAGGTGGTAAACCCAAGACAGATGACGTGTTCTCACTGACTGTGCTGACACTTAGGGTCTGTAGCACTGTGTGCTTGCCTTTTCCACCTGAGAGTCTCTAAACGCTGTGCATATGTCCTCTTTACCTCCTTACATCTCAGTAAGGGTAGAAAAGGTGTCATCAGCTGCCTTTTCCACAAGAGAAACATAAAGAATTTAGTTAGTCTGCGATCAGGGCTGCAACATTAATTAGCCTGCATGGTTGCCCCTGTTATGGACTTTAACCACTTTTTTATGCCCTTTGCTTTGTTCTCTCCTGACATGTTTGTACAAAACAAGGCCAGTTGAGTGTTAGCTTTCTTGAGCAGAGGGGGTTGAAACTAGAATCAAGTGACCCATTCCATCTTCAGAAAACCATGCAAAACTAAACCCAAAAGCATAAACTTTTCCAGGTTTTACATTCTGTACTAAACCTATTGGAGCAATTTAATTCCTATTTGTTATTTGATGGCCAGTCTGTTGCACTACCTGATGTCAAGGGAGGTGGAAAAGATAGAAACTCTTAACATAAATGTATAGCCATGTCCAAAGAGATCATCTGGGAAGAAGGACCTGAAGCGTCTTTTTTTATTATTAGCTTTAGGTTTTAAGATCAGCTTTACTGATTCCATTCTCCAGTTCCATCTTTCCCAACAATATTTATTTTTGTGCTTTCTGTCGTTGCAGACATGAGGCCCAAGGCTTAGATATCAGAATATATGCACATCGGTAACTGTCAGTAAAGAAGTAGTGGTTGTTATTTTTTACAGTATTATAGTGTGAAATTGCAGGCCAAGGTTGAATGGGGAGATGTCTTCACAGCTACATTGCTCGGAGAAGTGAAAAAATAATATTTCTAGCTGGCTAGGCACTTTTCTGTAGATGCAATTTGTACCTTTGCTGACATAACATCAGTTACTTGAAGGAGTACTGCAGCTGCCACAGCAGGAAGGAGCCTTTTGAAGTTCTCTGGTCCAAACCTGACTTCGATCTGTCTGTTCAAGACCTGACAGAGAGAGCACCACCTCTCTGGCCCCCTGCCCGGTGTTTGAGGGCCCTTGTGCTGGAAACTAAATTTTCCCCTTGATGTTGAGTTGGGATTTCCTGTAAATCATCTGCTTCAGCCCTTCAGACATGTAATAGTCTCCCTTGGACTCACTCCAGTATTTCAATACCACCCTTATATGCAAGGGAGTCCAAAACTTGGTATGCTGTTTAAAATGTTTCCTCAGCATTGGTTGGAGGAGGTTGATTCCTTCCCTGAAAGCTTGAGTTTGTGTATGTGGACATGTCCAGAAAGAAGTTAGTGAGTTCAGAGGGATGCTTAAAGGAAAGAGAGTTCTTCCCGTGATGACTTTATTTAGCTTGTGTTGGAATTTGACTTAGTAAAAGACAATTTCTGTGATGGCTCCCATGGCTAAAGGTATCATTGTTCAACAAATGGCAAGTTAATTCCTGTGTAACTCCAAGCACTGAGATGGGACTTGTCTCCATGATGAGTTGGATATCTTCTCAGTTTTGGCTCACTTCTTTTTTTCGTCATTAAGACATGTAGATGAATTTACATGGGTCCTAACTGTAGTGCACTTTGTTTGTCACTGTCTGGGTGAGTGAATTGCTGTTGTCAGGAGATGCTGGTACCAGAAGACAAGCAGGTGGGTAGGCTGCATTGGCTATATTGGTTTCATTGGCTTTCCAGTTATTTTCACTAATTCAGGATCCTTTGAGACCAGAACTTCCAGATAGTGTGTGGTCTGGGGTTTTTTTCTTTTGTTTTTTCTTTTTTCTTTTTTTTTTTTTTTTAGTTCTTTAATTAGAGCCACAAAGCAGCATGTTTAGTATCCTGTGTGCTGCAATCCATTTTCTCTGCTGTTTTCAGGGAGCCATCACTGTAATTGGTCTGTACCCTACCAGAATCACTGCCTCCTCCTGCAGTGTCACCAGCTGAGTGTGTGCCAGAATGCCAGAGAACAAGACATCAAAGATCTGCTTGCAGGTAAAGCCATGTTTCAGGCTCCTGGCAAATGTGGGATCCTGGTTCTTTTGTTTTAAATGTCTACGTTTAAGGAGATGGGTTGTGAAATACCTGCAGGGTGATTCTGTAGGTAGTTCACTGGAATAACTGTTCCACTTTGTCCTAGGGACTTGGGCACTTGCATGAGTGCATGATGTGTCTTTGAATAGCTTTTGTAATGCTTACTGAGTAACAGTTTGTCTCCATGTTGAAGACATCATTCATTCAAGCTGTTTGCACGCCACACGCTGTCCTAGTGAAAATAAAGGCATAACAGATGTATTTATATTTTTTTTCAGAGAGAGGAAAATGTCCTGGCATTGTTTTTCTCTCAGATTGCCAGGATTTTGTTCCAGAGTCAACAGACTGATTCTTTAATCAGTGCAGCAATTGCTCATGGTAACTTTCCAGTGCCAGGGTATTCAGTTCTAATAAAGTGACACAGTAACAAAATGGAGCTTACTCATAATTGGGAAATGAATCTTCTAAAGTTTGTTTCAAGAGTTCACGGTACCCAAGTTTTAAGAAAAAATTTGTTCATGGTTATTTTGGGTTGGCAAAGGTTTCTCTGCAATGTAACAACCGGACTTGTGATAAACAGATGAGATTTATGTCACTATAAATCTATCTCACTAGTTGTGAAGGAAATTATCCTGATGTATGAAGGTGTAAGTAGAAATTTCTGCTCGGTTTTGACAGGTGAAAATTATGAATCTAAGCACAAAGGCTTTGTTGGTGATGTGTAACTTTGAAAGCATGAGTCTACTCAGGAGCTGACATTTGTATGACTGTTCCTGCTGATAGTGTGCTTCTGCATTGCAGCTCTCTATTTCATTGCTCCCCTTCTGTGAAATTAACTCCCTGGTTGGGCAAATACTAGAGGTCTGTGGCAAAAAAAACCCAAACCAAGCCAAAAAACCTCAAAGGGATTATGTGCAATAAAGGCAGGGGGGTCTTAAGTTTTCACGTTCTTGCTAAATTCAGGACTGCTTTATTTCACTTGTACTGTGTGTACTGCAGAATATACGTTCTGGTTTGCATGTTGTGGGGGTTGAGATTAGATTTGAGCTTCAGAGTTTTTTATTCTTACAAAACTCACTTGTTTTGTCTTTTTGTAGAAATTGTCAGCGGCAAGTGGGAAACAGCCTTGTTTCACCACCAGAGCCATCCACAAAAAAAGGAGAGGATGCTGAATGCACGGATTGAACGACACAGTGTGGAAAACCTATTTTCCTCCACTGCTCAGACTCACAAGATTCATTTGAGGCATTTGCTTGAGGTTGAAAAGATAAATGTCCTAACAAGTACAAAAACCCCAATTGCAAGCAGTGCTACCACTACCGTCACTGCCCCAGCCATAACAACAAACATTACAAATGCAACTTTCTCTACCACCTATGAAACAACTGCCAAAGCCTCGAACACCCCTGGAGGTTCTGATACCTCTACTAAAGCCATGTCATCCTCTGCCTTTTCTCCTGATCATGGTAACGTCCCTGCTCCCGTTTCCAGCCATGTCACCCAGATGGTGACCACCAGCCAGAGATCAGAAAATAGTAGCTCTGTCTCGGTACTGTCCCCCACTTCTGCTCCCCTCACTGTTCCTTCTGAAGCAGGAGCCCAAACACAGCAGCCTAGGCCAGGTACCATCAGCACCAGTGCTCCCCACCCTACCAGCCCCACCACTGCTGGAGCTGGCCTGCAGACACTGACTACCACAGTGGCCACAGCACTGACCACCCCCATCCCACAGGATGCAGGAGCATCTTCCACCGTTGCCACACGTGCCGTGGCATCTGTCCCCACAGAGAGTTCTCACTCTGCCAATCCAATGCATGCCAGTACGTTGTCAGATCTCGAGCTAGAAGCAAATACAACCACAGCATCCTTGAATGAATCAACTTCTCTTCTGGGCTCTACAAGAGGCACCACGGTTTTAACTGTCACCTCTACAGTAGAAACTGTGACTGAGCATGGGATAAAATCAACATCTGATGTCTTTTCAACAACTGTGGCTCCAACAGATGCAGCCAAAACAACATCTTCAGGCCTCACAAAAACTCAGGACACAGACAATGAGTATCTTCTCATTGCTGCCGAGCCCCTGACTCAGTACTTAGTGGATAAAAGTTCGCTTCTTGCAGTGCTTTTAGTTGGTACGTTCTTTTTCGTAACTGTTGTAGTTCTTTTCCTCACGCAGGCCTATGAGAGCTACAAGAAGAAAGATTACACACAAGTGGATTACCTGATCAATGGAATGTATGTGGACTCAGAGATGTGAAGAGGTGGGGATAAATAGTGGGCAGGGGATGGAAAGGAGATTTCAAGTCTGCCTGACTTGTTTTACCTTTCTCTCTGTCTGTAATGCAAACTGAAAGTGCTTCCAAATTTACTTCTAGTGCAATTGAGGAGAAATGCCATGTACTGTATTAAGAAAAAATAATAATTTTTTATTCAACTGTGCAACAGGTCGCTTTAAAACCATTAAAAAAGGAATAATTTTTAACATTTTCATAATGCACAGTAGCTTTGGCCATTATTTTTCATTGCAAAACAAATCCAACAACGTGTAAGTTGCCATCTTCTGAAAATGCTGTAGCGCTTTTCAGCTGTTTACAGTGCAGGTTCTTTGTGTTTCATTTGTTTCATGTGTGCTTCTCTGAAAACAAAGAGCAAAGGATGCTGTCACCTTTTGTGAAGTGCTCCCAAATAGCCAGATGAGAGGTGTGGAGTACTGTTGCAACAGGGGACTTTTAATCCAGTGTGTGTCATATTTCAGTATGCTTCTTGCTTATGAAGAGGTCTGTTTACAAGGTATTGTAAACTCTGTTTACTGCTAACCCAAGGTATCTTTTCACCACGGAGTGGATTACTGTGCCTCTGCACTTAAATGATCTTATTTTTATATTCAGTTAATAAATGGGGCCCTGGAAGGGCAGATCTTCTTGTGTTTCTCTTTTCATTCTTGTCCCTGCCAGTTCAGACGCAAGCAAATGGGCTTTTGGGGCTTCAGCAAATTAGCTCCACTTAAGTATTCCAAGTGTGGGGGCTTTGAAGACCTTGCTGAAAGCATGGACATGTCACAGAAGATACTGATCATCTTCCAGAGAGTACTGCTTCTATAATTTAAGACTATTATGCTGCCAGTCTCCCAGGTATGCAGACCCACTTACTGCTTATTATCTTTCATGCTTAGAGCATCAGCCTCTCTTTTGGTTTTTCTTTTGCATTTAGGACCAGCACAGAGTTGTTAGTATTTTGGAAACTTAATTGCTCAGGCAGTTACAACTTGCCTCCCAAGATCTGCAGCTGAGAGAATGAGTAGAAAACACTTGATTTTTAGGCAAGTATTCTTCAACGATTAATGCATCTTATTTGGATGACATGTACACACCGATAGTAAAGTGCTGGACTGAGGTGTGTTTTTGGGGTTTTTAAACCATACTGATGGCTTGTCTCTAACTTGGAATTAGTTGGCTCTTTAATCCAGCTTGCATGTAGTCTTGAGTGAGAGTGATAATAAGCAAACCTCAGAATTTGAGCTGCTGAGGTTTTGGGTTGACTATTTATCCAAACTCTTTGGCTGTTTAGAATTTGGAGGGAGTCTTTACCCTGGAAGAGACTGCTTTCTAGACAATTTCATCATCAGCAGAAAGTGCTGTGAAAACAGCTGCAGAGAGCACAGGCAGCAGCACAGCCAAGGGGCTGTTTGAACAAAATAGGCTGGAGAGATTTTCCTGAATCTTACCCAGCACAAATTTTGAGGGCGAAGCTTCAGCAGCTAGAGTATGTTGAGGACAGAGATTGTTTTGGAAGCGAGATGACTTGGTTTTCAGCATCAGGGTGCATACAGCAGTACTTTTTCATGGACCTCATTTGCATGCCAGTAGGCAATAGGTTAGAGCATCTCTTAGGGTAAAGGCATAGTGTGGTTTGGGGAGTGTCCCTCCTCGGAAAGTTTGAAGTATAAGCCATAAAATTTACACCATGTTTCCCGGGCGGGGGGGGAGGGGGGAAGTTTTGAGGGTCTCAGTTTTACTGTATTTTAAGATTACTATTAATTGGTTTGCCCTGAGCAGAAGGGAACTGAGTCCTGATTTCTATCATCTTCCAGGAGGTCCCATTTAGAGCATCTGCAAAATAAGGTGCTGGGAACATCCCTCAGCATAGCTGGGGGGTTGCACCCTGTTGAGGTGCTTGGGACTGTTCTCCTCTCAGCACAACTGTGGTGAGCTGTTCACAGATGTCTGGCAGATGCTGCTCTACATCCACCAAGTCCAGGGATATATCTTTTCATAGGCATCTCTTAATTCCAGGTGAGTCACGAACCACAAACCTAAGCATGTGGTCTTGAGCTCAGCTCCAGATACTGAGATAAAAGCTGTCTGCTGGCTCCCTGCCATCTCCCAAGTAGGGAGATGAGTTTTACCTCAGATTCAGCTCCTTTTCCTCCTCAATTAGGCAGCTTGGATAAATGCATTTTGATAGGATGAATCCAGGCCATAGTGCTCTTCCTTTTGATTTATTTCTGCCTTTAGGAAGTGCCTTCCTACATAAAGGGTCAGTTGCAGCTTTTCTGCTGGTGCTCCATGATTTTTTTTTTTTCTAAGTTGCCTGAGCCATTTCCACAAACACAAACTCTGATCATCAGACTTGTAATTGCTTATCCTGGAAATTGGGACATTTCTGATGAACTTTGCACTCACTGTGGCCTTTTATCTTTTGGTCTCTCTGGATCTGTTAGTAGAGCTGAAGTTAGACACCAGGTTCTGTGGACTGAAAATTCGTGAAGTTGCATTCGTCTTTATTTTCCTCTTTGAAGAGATATTAGACTCCTGTACTGATTTCTTGGAGAGATTAGGAAAGGAAAGGAAGGGAGAGGAAAGTGACATTACTTAAAAGAAACTCTTGAGTTTTCCAAAAACAGATACTTTTAAAGATTGGTATACTGAAAACAAATAAAACCCTTCAGGGATAATTTACATGGGTATGATATAATTACAAGAGTTGGAATTGGGTTACAACTCTATTTACAAGAGTCTTGGGGAGTTTCTCATGGACATAGTGAGAATATTACAACTACATCATGGCTAAATGAAACCACCACTATAAAAATCTTTGTGGCTTTTTAGCAGGTCCTTACAGGAAGGTGAGTACTCATCAGAATCTTGATGCAGTTCCCACAGCCCTGGTATGTTTACATCCAGGTCTCCTCATCAGGTACTGGCACAGCCTGTCTTTTTTGTTCTTATTTGAGTTACTGCACTTCCAGGTGTGAATTACTTTCTCAATAGAAACTGAGCTTTTTAGTGTGAGGCTGAGCACCAGAATGAGTCTTACCTCAGTGCATTTCTGCATACAGGGTGGAGTTCTTTGTTTGCCATGAAATCTTAGACTGGTTTGAATTAAGAGGAACCTTTAGAGTTTTTTAGTTTTAAGCCCCCTGCCATGGCAGGGACGTCTTCAACTAGACCGGGTTGCTCAGAGACCTGTCTAACCTGACCAAGAAGGTTTCCACAGATGGGGCAACCACCATGTCTCTGAGCAACCTGTTCAAGTGTTTTACCACCCACAAAATGAAAAATTTCTTCTTTATATCTACTCTGGATCTACCATTTTTAGTTTAAAACCATTACCTCTTGTCCTATCTCAATGGTGCTCAAAGTGCAGTGCCAGCTAAAGTAGGTTTTTCTTTGCCCCCCAGGGGTCTCAGATTAGCTCAGTTTAGGCATTTAAAAAAAACCCTACAAACAAACAAAAAACCAAAACCCAACCTCCACCCCCACAAAACATGAAAATGTGAGCCTTGCCTCTGAAAGTCTATGTGTGTTTTCTGGCTTCTGCATTGAGACCCAGTTGTAAAGATTTGGCAACTTTTGATATTTTGTGTCTAGCTACTTCTAAGCCGGGAAGAAAGAAGAGAAGTGGGACCATGAAAGGAGGGTTGCATGTGCAGTTTTCTAAAGGGCTCTTCTGTAGTGGTGACTTGATATGCAAGTCTAAAGCAATTAGGATTTCTTCTCTTCTGGCTCTTAGAGCTGGAGGTCACCAGCAGCAAACTTCCACTTGGTTGTTTCTACCCCCAAGCCATTGTTTCTCTCTGGGCTAAAATGATCCTCCTTGAATGGCTTCCCTTGTTTTGCTTTTGAGGCCACAAATGGTGGCACATCTACTGCATTTCATGCCATGGTGTTGGAATAATTAATAGTATCTTAGAGTAGAAAATGCAACACCTTTGGAAGTGTGCTTGCAGAATTCACAATATAACAAGGGATAGGATCCTACCAAGTTATCTAGAAGACATCTGCCAAGGAAGTGCCAAGAACAACATTCTGCTGCTGTGAAGCATATCTGATGCATATTGGGTTTTAACCTGTTGTATGGCTTAAGAAAGGAACATCCTGGAATTAAATTTAGATTAGATTAATTCTAAATGCCACCTCCCTTTTGTTTAATTACCTGTATTACATGTATGTTGCTCTAGACAGAAGAGAAGAAAGGAAATAATGGAATATTAAAACATTTAAAGGAATAGTAAGAATGAAGAACTTCTCAGTTGCAAATAAGAGTTTGCAAATGCCATGTGGCGTCCAGAGAATTAAAGAGCATATGCAGAACTCTTAAGCATGACCTTGAAAGCAGCTAATGCATGTAGTTGGAAAATGCTCAGGAGGGTCTGGAAATGGAGATATCATTGAGTTGGTTTCTCTGGATTTGTCTGATGGCTGTTCATTTTTGGCATCAAAAAAGGAAACCTAAGCCCTTCTCTGCTGAAGCATTTCTGAGGGCTTTTTCCACTGTGGGTTCTCTGGTATGCAGTAAAGGCAAGTGTCCTTATTTCTGCTGGGGGAGAGTTAGTTTTCCTTTTAGTAACTGGTACAGTGCTGTATTTTGCATTTAGTATGACAAGAAAGTTGATAATACTCTGCTATTTTAGTTGTTGAGAGCCAGAGGCTGCTTGGTACTCAGTTGGCAGCTGGGGTTAAGCTGCGACAGCGAGTTCAGATTGCAACATCTCCCCGACCAGGGCAACTCCAGCTGCCTCCATTCCATGGCCTCCAAGACTCCTGAAACTTAATTTCCTTTGTTGTGCTTGGCTGAAGCTGGCCCCTGGGTTCAAAAGCAAATGCTTTCATCTTGCACAAAATATGGTTTCATAAGATTGTCCTTTTCTAGAAGAAACCAGGCTAAAGAACAGCAGAGCCTCCAGCTGTATTGATTGCTCTCTGCAGGAAGGACTAGGTAGTTCGGGGTTAGGGATTGCTTTGTCTTTTTGGGCTTGCTGGATAGCTGGTTGTTGTGGGGAAAGCTGGACTTTGCTCTGCAGGGTTTGGCGCCGATGTCCTTGTAGTTTCACGTCCTTGTATCTGTGCTGCTGCTGGGCTGGGTGATGTATTTAGAGCAGCCCTGCCTTGGCTGAGAAATGCCAGCAGGTTGTGCTGCGGGGCTCCACAAGAGCTTGCCTGTTCAGCCTCCCTCTGTCAGGGAAACCCCAAAGGATCTGGGAAAAAGAGGCTCCGCCTGATCTGGGGCTTCCTGGTTAGCCCTGGGTGATGTTCAACTTGTGCTTTGGCTGGAGTTAATGTTTGAATTACGATGTTTGAAGGAGAGGACCTTTGCAAGCACACAGAACTTACCCAACATCCTGCTGGTCCAAATTAAAAGGACTAAAGCTGTTTGGACTGGATTGTACAGTATGTTTGAAAAAGCAAACAAATAACTCATCTTTACAAAAAGTGGCTAAATTATTTTAACTCTTTCAAGCTGGGACGGTTGAAACCAATTACACTGGTTTGGAGGGTCATGGACTTATCAACTTGTTCCTGTTGCACACAGATGATGTAGCCAGAGCTTGTGAGTGTGAACCCTGTTACAGCTTTCATAGAACTTTTATAACATTCAAGAATGGAGAAGAAAGGAGGAGGGATTTATTCAGCTGGGGAAAGCTCACATTTAGAAGTGACTATCATGGCTAGTTAAAAAAAAAATAATCAAGATTTAATGACATTGTAAAGTTTAAATTAATCTCTGCTTTGAGATTTTGAGATTACAGCCACTGCTGCAGATTAAAAAGTGGGAATTTCCAGAAGCACCTATGTTGTGATTTCTCACAAGTGCTACACCCACTACAGGCATTTTTCCGAGCAACTTCGCTTATCTTTGGTCACTGCAGTTAAACTGAAGTCAGCAGCTAACTGAGGACCAATGTCAGCTGTGCCATGGGGTAGAAGTTGCCCTGCTTTTGGGGAACTGAAACCTCTTACTGCAGCAGAGCAGTGGGGATGTGCACAGTGGCTGCCAGCTGGTCCTGTGGCATCAGGCAGTCACAAGAATATCCTTAGTCTGGTGTGGTACCTTGTGTGACCCAGATGATGCCAGTGAATTTTGAGCCTGTAAAGTACCAGAAAAGAGTTTGCTCAGGGAGGAAGCTTTGCTGATATTGGTGCACAGGGCAGTACAGTTAGGGAGCAGCTGAAATCCTTGCTGGTGACTTTTATCAGAATCAGATGAAGCCTGTTATGTAGGTAGGTGCTAATATGGCTATTCAAGGGACTGAGGGTAGATGGAAGAGATGTCTGGATGAACCTGCTGTGTACTTCTGACCAGCTCAGCCAGGGGCATTTGTTGCTGGTATAGAAGACAGCTCTGAGCGGATTCCTCCTGCATACATCCTGGTGAGTATTCCCAGCAGTGAGAGAGCAGCAGCAGTGCTGTGTGCTACAGCCAGTGTCTACAAGTTCCAGGCAAAAAAGCCATCTGATCTGCAGGGAAAAAGCCAGCTGTCCTATCTCATTCTCCGGATCATTGGGTTAAAGTGTACTTCAGAGATGTTGTAAGAGCTCAAGGCAAGTTGTTTTCAGCTTTTTTTCCCCAATTTATTGATTTTTACATATACCTACATGTGTTCAGTATTTAGACTGAAGTAGTATTGGGCTAAAGATCTTCAGAAAACCATGAGCTTCCCTTCTAATGGCACCATGGAGCAGATCAATTTTCAATGGAGCTTTTCCCATGGCCTGGTCCCTTGCTGGGATTGAAATCCCCAGCATCTCACAGAGGGTCAGGCAGGTTCCTGTGGTCCAGAACTGCCTTGGAAATTTTTGTGGAATGTCTTACATTTTTCATCCTACTTCAGTCTGCAAGGAGAAGTAGAGAGACTCTTGTGCAGGAAAGAGCAATCCCATACTCCAGCAGTTTGTGGCATGCAGTGAGCATCCCACTTGGAAGGAAATGGTGAACCTCATGAACACTCCCTCCGTGCCTCTCCTGAATCACACGCAGTCCTGGGGTCTGTTTATAGCCAAAACTTTTTCAAAAGATGATCTCACCCGTTGAAAATCACAGCCATGTGAACCAAAGCAGGAAGGGGAGCAGTGGCTGGAAGGGATGGGGGGCTCCACGTGGGCAGCAGATGCACATGGCTTGCACTGGGACAACCCATGTGGTTTTTTCCAGCTGTGAGCCTTGGTTCTGCCATCAGTGTGTGTGAAGATTGGTAGAGTGTACTTTTTGTTGAATGTTTGCAGTTTTGGTAGACAGCGGGAAATGCTGGAAAATGTTAGTGAGAGCTGTCAAACCTTGTCATGATCTCCCAAGGGAAGGAGTAGCATCCCTACAGGAGTTCAAATCCTTGCAGACTTAATGTAGCACAGGAGAAATCCTGGCAAGGAAAGGATGACCTGAGAACTCTTCTATGAGGAAGTAATGAATGACATGAGCTGGAGAGAACTGTGTGCATGCTAAAAGTAAAGCAAGATCAGGCATTTCCATGAAGAGCAATCCTTCCATAACTCGACTGGGCTGTTAGTCATTATGGTTCCAGGTATACACAGTTGCTGGCCGGATAAAAGCAAAATATACCTTTGAGTGCACTGATACAGAACTGATGCAGAGGGAATTAAAAGCCAATTAAAAGCCAATTAGAAGAGAAACGTTCTTTGAGGTACATGATGTTTGTGCTCAGGTCAATTGTCTCCCCATTGAGTTGCTGGCTGAAAACACTGGGCTGAGCAGATCCATGTAGCAGGGTCAGGAGCCAATTCCTGGCCACACGCCTGGGTAAAGCTTTGCTAGATTACCATGTCCTTAACTTGGCATTAAAGCTTTTCTGATGCCTGTCACCAAGGAGAGAGCACTGCAACAGTGAGGTGAGGTTGCCTCACATCCCCACCATGGTGTGTGGATGCCCACTGGGCTGCTCCTTCCCGTCCTCAATGTGTGTGTTCATGTGGGCATGTCTTGGTCTTGGAATTGTCCCACAACAGCTTTGAAGTATATATACTTCACCTATTGGCAGCACAGATGTCACTGCTCTTTTCAATGCAAAATGCAGGATCTCTCCTTAAAAAAAAAAAAAAAAAAAAAAAGCATGTCTGAGATGTCTCTTCCCCATCTCTGAATCTGGCTGCAGCCCTGAACTGTGAGGTTTAATATTCATTCATGTCTTGCCATTTCCTGCCAAAAATGACCAGCAAGGTGCCATAGGGAGGCTAATTCTTATTTTGTGTTTTTTGTACTACAAATCCCCCTTTAGCACTTCTAGTTAAGTCTAAGCTCCACTTATCAAAAGAGCATGTACCTTTCAGCAGGACTGCCATGTGCTATCTGTTCTCTCTCCATGGGTTTCCTGGTCATTCCAGTGGGTTGAGGAGGTCATAATGTAGTTGAGACTGATAATAAACCTGCACTGAAAGCAGATGCATTGTGGAGGAACTTTAAACCCCAATGTAAAGCAGGCAGGGACAGTTTTAACCAAAATGTGCTCTTTAATTGAAACCTGGGCTGGAGCTGACCTGCCTGCCTTGTGATACTGTGTGGGCTGGGTGGGGATGCAGCCCGTGCTGTTAACCTACTTCTATAATATTTACACAGATAATTTTAGCCTCTAACACTGAGAAAATTATTTTCTGTACAATCTTTTGGCTTGGACCACCTATGAACTCTGGGAGAGAGGAGGTTGCATGAGTGCTGGCATGGGTCCTTTTGCAAGTTTCCCATGCTCCTGACAACAGTCACTGGGTAGGAGACAGGCGTACCTCTAGGGAAAGTGCATTTTAAATCACCTCACCTTGTCTTTTGTTCATCCCCTAGCTAGAACAGCCTTGTTTGAAGGCTTTTTTTTCCAATGCAGATCCCTCTTGCTGGGTGCTTAGGTAGGCTTCACAAGAGACCCTTACCTTTAAGAGCTGGCTTTGAATTGCACTGCTGGAGCTGAGCTAGGGTTTGGGACAGACAGCAACCTGTGCTACAAGTTGAGGTGGGGCTAAGATACCAAGGAAGGTCACTGGAGGGCTGAGATGGCCTTTTTTTGGTTTTTTTTTCTCTCCAAGGTTTCTGATGTGCCTGGCCAATACATTTTAGGTACAGCTGTCACTTATTGGGAAGTGCAGTGCTGTAACCCATTTTAGCCAGCACAACCCAGAGAGAAAAGGATGTCTTCAGAGAGAGACCCTGCTAGTGAGATCTCTGACCTGATTTCCTGAAACAGCTCAGGCAAATGAAGACTTTGGGTGCTGATTTCATTGGGACCTCCTGAGGTGCCTCTATTCATTGGATCTGGACCACAAGCTAAAGGAGAAGGTTTCTGGAGCACAGCTGCTGCTCAGCCCCCAGCAGCAGTGAGCAGTGGCTACCCTACCCAAGCACAGCTGTTTTGTGTTACTGGGGCCTGATAACAACTTCCTCTTCCCTGTGTGTGTGTGCTGGTGGCCTGGCACTTGTGGGGCCAGAGCTACTGGCTGTCCTTGGCACTGCTCTCTGGGTGACCTGTGTGTGCAGGCAGCAGAAGGGAGATCACTGATACTCTAGCTCTGGTGTCAGGGCAGGCTTCCTCCTGTTGACTCCGAAGAGAAGGAGCTAGAAGAACTGAAAATGAGCTGAAGGGTGGCTGTTCTTGCTCTGTGTCTCTTCTAGCTGCATTCACCAGAGTCAGGGAGGGCAGAAAAAAGGAGTGTGCAGCAAGCTAGTGTAGAAGAAGGGAGCAGAAGGAAGAGGAGACAGGTCCTTGAAGTTTTGTGTAAAGCACCCCTTCTGTTGAATTTTGGCTGCCTGCTCAGAAAGAGCAGTCCTTGTATGGACAGGCTGATAAAGAGCAGCAGGTTCCCTTGCTTGTGGGACTGGCTGGAGATGTGGGCCTGGACAGCTGGCAAAGCAGCAGCTGTGGGATGGATGAGAGCATGGAGGGGCGAGTGGCTGCACTTTGCTCCTCCCAGGGACAGGTGTCTGAAAATGGGTGACAAGTGAATTCAAATGACAAGAGTCAGCCTTGCTGTGCATGCTCTGAAACACCTTACTGGTAGGGTCTGTCCTCCATCCTTCTGTAGCTGTCACACAAAGGCCAGAGGTATTTTAGATCTGGGGACAGAAGAGTAAGAGGTGCTTCCTTAATGTTGCACTTCCCAGAGTAGCTGGCACAGAAATGTGCTACAAAGCATTTACCCTTCAAGTGCATAAAAAGAAGAAAAGCTGACCATTCCCTCCTATACAATATGGAGTTTATTATTTGATGTTTAATTATTTCAAATATTTTAGTCATGCTCCCCATTGCGTTAGGCTGGAAGCATATATATATATATATATATATATATATATGTTGAGATGCTGCCATGGCTTAAAGAGCTCATGACCTGTACAGCCTAGACATCTTTGGGGTACAAAAGAGAGCACATGCAGAGTAGTGGCAACTAACTGAGGCAGGTAGAGGAGGAGAGTGGTGAAGTCAGGAGAAGTGTCTGGGCCTCTTGTTTCCAGTTTCCTACTTCCCACCCCATCCCTGACAATACAGCTTCCCCTGTTTTAACAGAAGAAGGATGTGTGGTAGGGAGGAAAGGAAGCAGAAGCTGTCCTGGTCTAGAAGTAGTGTCAGTTCCTGCCTTGAAGCTTTCCACAAGGCACTGGCTCTCTGTCAGAGATGCCAACTCCAAATGAAGCTGCTCAGGATGTTTTGTAAGTATGCTGTGCCACAGCAGTCCATGTTGGCAATAAAGCTGAACAGATCATTCAGTATGGCTTGGAAAAGAAACAAACTGCCTGCCAGGAAACCTTTATTTATTGCCAGGCCAGGTGAAAATGTGTACAGGGCTGTAGTGGTTTTGCATGTAAAAAACACTGGGTATTTCACATTGCAGGAGAGAACACATGGTATCAAGGCTCAGTATGCCTTGAAAGGATAAGAGATGGTCTGCTGAGTACAAGGACCTAAAACCCATGGATTTTCATGAAGATCTATTTCTAACCTTGTCTGGAATGGGGGAAGTCATGGCAAAACCAGGGCACTTTTCATTGCCTGATATCTCCTCTCCTGCTGCTAGCTCATAAAGAGTCTTGTGTTGAACCTGTGGCTAAATGCTGTTGTTCTGTCAGCTACAGGCCCTGTTTGAGGTGTCACCTCATCAGGTGTTTGTTCACCAGGGGTTGCTGCCTCATCTGTGCTGTACTGATTCAGCTGTTTCTGCTGCTCTGCTCTGCACTGAATTAACAGCCGGATTTGTTGGGGGTGGGTGTTGCTTGCTTTTTCAGTTTTTCAAACAAAAATCAGGAACAGCATCATTCTCCAGCATCATCTTCCCCTCTTCGGATGTTGGATGCAACATTTCCTTCAAGTCACCTACCTTTGATCTGAAGAACAAGCTCTGTAAAATATTTTTTTCTAGCATTCAAGGGCCATGCCCTCTATCACCATTGCTGCTATTGAGTGGTTATTGCCTAAGACACTCATCTCTGGATTTGTTCCTGGATTTTAAGTAGCAGATTCTGGGTAGGTTAGCTCAGTAGGCATTGATGTGATTCAGCTAATTTGAGATGTGTTTTTACTGGAAAACTAACAAGTGCATGTCTGAGCCAACTTTAGGGCTCCCTTTTCTTGGTGAAATGAGGGATTGCTCAAGACAAGGTGACAGAATATTTATTTTAACTTTTAAATCATGGCAACAGTTGTATTTTCCCCCGCCTACTCACTGTCTTGAAACTAAAAAAACAGCTGAACCAAACTTTCCAAAAAGTTTTCTGGCAGAAACCAGAAGGGCAAAATTCCACCTGAAAAGGTTGAGGTTGCTTACAGCTGAAAAGAGCCAATTGGGAATAGAAGTGAGAGCTGTCCATATGTGCTTCTCTTCTAATATTAACAGTAATAAGAGTCCTAGATGGCCAAGGAGTGTTTTATAGGTACTTCAGGTACCTAAGAAGGTGCCAAAAATCTGTAATATTGACAGGCCTTAACAGTATATGACAGCATTGCACAACAGCTCTTCAGAAGTGGAGAAAACTGGTTTCTGGTGAAAATTGAATTAAGTAAAGGGAACTGTAATTACTGCAGCTGGAACAAGGCCTGGCCAGTAAGATTTTTAAAACTTTGCTTGCTGTGAGCTCTGTCAAAAGTGGTCTATTTTCCACTTTGTATCTCACACAGAAAAGAAACCTCTGAGAGCAAAGATTAGCTGGAACTGTGCAAAGGTACAGAGTTCAACCTGGGAAGGGAATCATCAAGTAAAATTCAAATGCCACCTTTGGCAGCACAAGCTATTTTATTGGCAGCTGTTTATTCAAGTGTTGACTCAGCCTAGCTTTTGAGATCTAACAAGATTGAGAGCCCTAAGGGCTTATGGCCATGGGCATTAATAAAGCAATCTAATTAAGAGATAATTAAGTCACATTTATTAAATTCCTAATTAAGGAGCCAACTGTAAATTTGTTAAGTAAGGAATGCTCGGTTGGGATTATTCACTTTCCACGCCCTAGCAAAAGGTTAAAATGGTGTGGGGGGAGAAAACTAAAAAAAAAAATCCTCCCCCTTCTGACATATGGTTTATATTTTAGGTGTGGTGCTTGTGGAGGAAGCAAAGACTAAACACATCTGCCCTGCTGAAGCAGAGGGAGAGCATTTCCAGCAAGTTTCCCTCCTCCTAGGAGTGATTGCAGAGTGGGAATGATGGATCTGCATGGGTGCTGCTCCTTGGTAAGAAGAGAAATGCAAATGTGAACATGGGAAGGGACCTCTGTTTGCCTTCCTTGCTGTTGTGTTAAACTCAGCTCTACTGTGAGCTCATGGCCTCAAGTCTTAACTAAGACCACAACCAGACCTGAACTCTTCTAGGCTATGGTATCTGTCAAGGGAAAAAAAGGGATGTAGAAAAATAAGAGATTTTGCTACTCCCATTTCACAGAAGAGGAAAAATGGGATGTAAGAGGAACCAAAGGCATTCCTAATGACTTAAGGAGACCATAACTTAACACCCAGCTGAGGGCCTCTGAGCAACCTCCCTTAAACAGCATGTGTTCCCTCTGTGCTGTGAGGCCTGGCTTGTCCTCAATATGTGACAGTTCTCTGCTCTTGCTTCCCGCTAGATTCAGCCCTACTTTGTAGGAATCCCAAAAAGGCCAGTTTTTCTCTGCTTAAATTCAACAACAACAACAAAAACAACAACAACAACAACAACAAAGCCTGCTAAATTGATATTTACGGACTTGGAAACATGGGAATGCTGAGGAAAAATGTGCCAGTATTATCTCATGGGTTTTTGTTTGCTGATGTAGCAAGGAGGATGACGGGAGAGGACTCCAGCAGTGCCCATGAACCTTGCACAGAGCTGGCGAGGGTGTGTTGATACTGCTGGGTTTGGCCACACCTTGGGGAGTGGATGGGAGGCAGCAGCGTTTGGCCTGAGGCTCTGGGGCAGACTTCTAGGTGGAGCCTTCCTTTCCTGCTCCTCCTAGCTACTGACAGCAGTCTTGGAAGCTGTTCTAGATTACTAATTTGCCTCCCAAACCATGCTTCTTTCCTGAAGACTCTTTTGGACCCTATCACTGAGATAAATGTCTTGCCACAGGGTTCGGCTTCTCTCTTTTGTTTATATTTGAAGTGGTGGGCACACTCATAGCTGTAGACAGCTGGTGTGTTTGGGCTGATCACAGGCATCTCTGAGATTTAGTTTCTATTGTTTGTCTGTCTGATTCAAGCTCCTCCGTTTTCCAGAAGAAGATGACAAAAAGCGTTACAGGAATGGTTAATAGTCTAGGGTGCTGGCAGATGTCCAGTTTTACCAACTGCTAAACTGTGGCTCAGGGCAGTGAATTCCAGTTCCAAGCTATTTAAACACCTGGCCTGTCTGGGAGTTGTTTCTTTCAGCAGTCGGAGTCAGGAATATGAGATTTCCAGATCAAATGAGAATTATTTTCCTTTCTTGCACCCAGCATGCCTGGAGATCATATCCTGGGCTAGCACAGATCAAAATAGTGACTGAAGGATAAGTGTTAGGCATGTATGCAAACAGCAACAACCACTTTAGGAATAGTTTGCACTCCTGTCCCTTCTGCCTTTCCTGGTGCCTCTGTCTTTGCCTCCTTCTCTGCTGTGGATTCCTCAGCCTATAACAGGACCTGTACCTTTAATGATATTTTCAGGCAGAGCTGAGTCTGCTTCTTGCTGTCCCGAGTCCAATAAACTACAGTCATCAAGTTTCAGGCTTTCTTTGGCTTGCCTAATTTTGAGAGGCCCCTTGCTTCTCACAGGCTGGGGTTTAGGGACAGCAGTAAGCTCAAGGTGCTCCAAAGGCTCTCAAACCCTTAACAGCCCCCAGCAGAGAGCCAGAGCTGTGAATAGGTTTGTGCGAAGCAGGCTGAGCTCACCAATGCAGGTATTTAGACCACATTTCCAATTACTTTTATAATTTTCAGTATCTTTGCCCATCACCATTATAGCACATACAGGTCAAAGACGGCTGGCCATGCTGCATGGTTTCACCTTGCCCAGCTTGGGAAGTCGCAAAAAGATCTAGTTTACAAGGTGAGTGGTGAAGACGGTGGTTGGACTCAATGATTTTAAAGGCTCTTTCCAAATCTATCAGTTTATGATTAAATCCTGATGATGGAACAGAAGCGCTATGGTGTGGACACAGTTTATGCTGCTTCATCACTTGCATCTAGTCCAGCTCTGGATTCACCTTCAGATCTTCTCTAAGGAAAGCAGGTCTGGTCGGATGAGCTGGGTTAGGGACAGAATGAGGAATTAGGGACTGAGACTACGCTTTACAGTTTCTGAAAGACCTGTTGGGGGATGGCTGTATCATTACAAGGTGGATGAATGTAGACAAGGAGGATGTTTTCTTTTGTCCTGCCCTTTTCCCCTTCTGAGTAGCAGGACTATCACTCAGAGCAGTAATTTCTTTAGTGGATTTGTATCCAGGACCTATTACTGCCCCTGGTACCTGTTTTCATTTCAGTTCAAGCGGGAAAGCAGCTAAGATAGAAGGGATATTTCAGATCTGACAGCTGCTCAGAGTTAGAAGTTAAGAGGATTTGAAGTGCCTGAAAAATGATCTGTCAATCTTGCCTCCTCTCTTGAGCTAGGTCCACAGTTTGGTAGGAAGAGATGGTCTTGGGCAGCAGGCAGGGCTGTCTTTGGAACACCAGGAATACTACCCAACACTGAAACCTTCCTTCATAGGAACTTGAATTTGCTGATGTGAATTTGCACTTGCAGAAGCTGAGGGATGCTTGTCACTTTTGTAGATTTATATTCACAAACATATACTAAGAATACATTCACCTCCCCACCCCCCTCCTTCCTTTTTTTTTTTTTTTTTTTTTTCTGTTAGCTTTGCTTTCTCCATATGAATTCTGGTTTCTAATGATACCCTTTCTGGTTATTAAGACTCCTTTCCTCTACACCCTTCCTCATGCCTCTTTCATAGCCTAAGCCAGAAATATTTGTCTACCACAAGTGATCAATGCCAGATTTGTTGTGTGGGCAGGATTAACAGTGAGGGATAACAAAATAGAGGCAAATTGATGCTTCACTAAAAATAAACCTGCTGCAGAAGGTAGAAACTGTTTCCTCATGTTGAAGCTAAAGGATAATTAATAGAGCAATTGGGATGAATTTGGGAAATGATTCTTGGTGAACCACATCCTTCCTGCACTCAGTAAAGAGGCAGAGGATGATACAGATTTGAAGCAAGTACAGCAGTGGTGAGATGGTCGGTGTTTGCAGCCATTTATAACTAAAGCTGTCTGTCATTTGGCTTTGTTGTAAGTGGCTAGAGCACTATTTTCCAGGGGGATGCTGCCAATTTTTGGTATCTTCCTTTCTGGATGAGCAGGACTCTGTGTGGAGCTCAGTCTCAAGTGGAGCAGGCAAATTGTGCAGAGAGAGGGACTGTGACAAGATTTCTTTCTTGTTTGCTTGTCTGTTTTACATTCAGTGTTTTACTTTCTGGGATCAAGCCCTGAGACTTAATACACCTATTTAATTGCACATAATTTAATCTGTTGTCCTGTAAATCATGTTCTCTCCTGTAAACTGTCCAATTGACATTATGTTTTCATCCTTTTAATACAACCGATTATAGCAGCCAATTCCCAAGGCAGCTCCTGCTGTTTAATTATAGCTAATAGATTATTAACTACAAGCAGCACAGTTGCCAACCTGTGGAAGAAACCTGTGCCAGAAATGAGACATTTCTGATGCTGGAAAACTGGAGGTGGCTGGAGGACAGGGAGAATGTCCAGGTGAGTCTGGTGCATACTTTGAAGATGATTTGCAGTGAGAGAAAGGGAAAAATGATAATATAAAAAGTTCTGGGATAATGTTAAAAATGTGAACTCCTTTCCTAGTTAGGTTACTGCATCAAGATATGGCATCTGGGGCTCCCAACTGAGGACAGACCTGCTGGAGCAAGTCCAGAGGAAGCACACAGGAATCACCAGAGGGCTGGAGCACGTCTCCTGTGAGGGAAGGCTGAGAGAGTTGGGGTTGTTCAGCCTGGAGAAGAGAAGGCTCCAGGGTGACTTTACACAGGTCTTTCAATATTAAAAGGGGGTTTTTAAGAGAGATGTGGACAGATTGTTTAGGCCCTAGGCTGTTGCAATAGGACAAGAGGTAGTGGTTTTAAACTAAAAGAGGGTGGATTTAGATTACATATTGGGAAAAAATTCTTTACTCTAAAGGTGTTGAGACACTGGAGGAGGTTGCTCACAGAAGCCCCATCCCAGGCAGTGTTCAAGGCCAGGTTGGATGGGGCTTTGAGCAACCTGGTGCAGTGGAAGGTGTCCCTGCACATGACAGGTGTTCAAACTAGATGATTTTTAAGGTCCTTCCCCACTCAAACTATTCTATGATTTCAGTATGTGACAACTTGTGTTCATTTTACTTTGTAAGTGGTAATGACAGGCCCTCTATTTTGGAAAGTAGATACATCTAAACTTTTGTCATATCATCCCTTAATCTTCCATTCAGCAGCTTAGAGGAAAGCTGCATCCCACTGAAACCAGTAGGTGAACTAGTAACTACTTGAATAATTTATCTCCTATGATGCTTCCAGTGACATCCACTGGTGCCAGGTTAGGCAGAGGACTTGTAACAAGGGCAGTAGTTGAGCGCCTATAAATTCAGTGAAGGTCCTGTGTAGGCAGAAGCAAAGAGCACAGGTTTGTGCCCTAAGCAGGGAGGAGACTGGCAGAACTCAGCTGTGACACTGTCCCGGGATCTGTTTTGCCAAACAAACACGATGTGGGCTGGCCAGCCTAGTACATGTGCTAGACAGGTGATCGGCCTACACACAGCTCTCGACTAGCTGCAAAGCAATATTTTTTGCTGGGTGTGCGTGAAACAGGGGGAGGTGAAGGATTTTTTAACTGTGAAAGTCTCACAGTGAACACTGGACATACATTGCTGGACAGAGAGTTGTAAAATTCTGCTTTTATCAGAGCAGGTTATCATCAGCACAGATTTCCCTCCTCTCCTACTGCTGACGCTTTATCAAAGTGGGTATGGAAATCCTTTTGAACATTCTCACAAGGCTTTAGAAATGTCAGCTTGATAAAATGTATCATTTTCTAAGGGCAATTCTGACTCCCCTTGCGTATTGCTGCTTCCCCTATACTTTGGATTCTTTAGTGTTCGTTAATTTTGTTCTTGGTATCTTTAATGCAAGGGAGTCCTAGACATGGAGGCTGGAAAAGACTTGATAAATTTCATTCTTCCCATGAACAGAGGTAGGATCAACACACCTAGACCACCCTGTAGACCGTATCACGACATCTTGACAATTATTTGTCTACACCTGCTCCTGAAGATCCTACATGAAGAGGGTTCTATATCGGTTGTCTACTTAAGGCTTAACTAACTTTATAATTAAGAAATTTAATTGCAATGATTAACTGAAATCTTGCTTACTATAAATGTAGCCTTTTATATTCTTCTCCAGGCAGAGAACAACTTGAACAATGTTTAGTTTTAAAAGTTTATAGTTAAGGTGTTTTACCATATAGTCCTCATTTTCTTCCTGTGAGGCAAAACAAGTGTGTTCTTCCTAACTTTTTTTTTGTCATAATTGCTAAACTGTCGATGTTGTTCATTTTTCTTTAACTAGATCACATTTTGGGTGAGAGAGATTTGAAAGAGGTTAAAACTCTGCTAAGGCAGAAATCTATGATTGTGGAAAGACACTTTAGTACCAACTCAGACAAAACAGTGGCGGGTGTCTCATATGTCCAGTAATGGATGGGGAAAATTAAAAAATTGGGATATGCTTCCTTCATAAGGCACACTCAGCTTTCAGCAATCAGTGGTTTAAAAACTTCCTGAACTGGAGGTTGCATTTCTATCATCACATTTAATAGACCCTGATGTGCTAATTCCATTGACTGAAAAAGAGATTAGACAAATTTTATGGTTAATCTTCAAAGCATCTGGTGACA
Organism: Entomyzon cyanotis; assembly: GCA_024500445.1. Taxonomy (NCBI): domain Eukaryota; kingdom Metazoa; phylum Chordata; class Aves; order Passeriformes; family Meliphagidae; genus Entomyzon; species Entomyzon cyanotis. Next base: position 44,230,312 of record JAKEPQ010001030.1, on the reverse strand, counting down.
TTGAATTCCTCAATGTACGTGCTATCCACACGAAAAACATATTTCCCACAGCTTGTCTCAGACGTGTTTGCCTGGCAGCTTAACCATTGCTCCCACCCATTTTATCCCCCATCAGCTCTTGCATTCTGAGAAATAGCAAGTGTCCTCCATATCATTCATGTTTGCATAGACCAGTGGCTTTTTCCCCAGAACTAAATATATATCACTCATGAAGTCCTAGGGTAAAATGGACCTTCTCTAGAAAAATTATGGTAATTGGTCAGCACTCTTGTCTCACAAGATAGGCAAGCAAAAGTTTTCTTTGGTGCTCTCCACTTCTGATTGAGGTTGCCCTGTATCTTTGCTCATCGGAAGAGAAGCAGCAGTCTATCTTCACTAAGGTTCTAAACTGACTTATTTCATCTGTGGCTTGTGGACTTTTACTGCACATTCCTGTCACGTGGGCCATGAACTTCTCAAAGTTATTACTGGCTCTTCTAGGCTAGACCAAGAACCTCTTCCATGCACTTTGGTTGTTCTACAAGAGAAGGAAATATTAAATTCTGGTCTCTGGCCAAATTAGTCTGCCAGTACTTCACCTTAACAGTTCCATCCAGCTAAACAAAGATGGTCACGTAAGGATCAAAGCTTTCATCTGAAAATTTAACGCTGAATAGAAGTGCTGGGAAATATGACACACAACAACAATTAAGCAAAAAAAAAAACTGGAAATTTTTGATTTCTTGAAAGCTTAGGGAGGAGGTAACACAAAAATTTGATTTTTAGTATTGCACTGTAAATAACCTAAATCTTTCTTTGCAAGGCCTCACTACCAGGAACCAGTGACTGCTTGGCATGTGGGCTGTTGGGTTCCAGCATCTGGCTGGGAGTTGGGTGATAATCTGTCTCCTAGTAGCACCCTCAGGCTTGGTGTCCCTGTGCTATGCTGTGCCACCAGGGGAAGATGGAGGACAAATTTCTTGGTAGATCTTGTTTGGGCTCTCCAGCTTCTCTGCAAGCTTTCTAGGACACTGCTGTAGGCTGAGGACTGCCCCTGCCTGCTGCTCCAAGGATGACCGAAAACTATTACAGCTCCACAAGGTCTACAACAAAGATGACCGTAATCTCTTTCCTCTCTCCCAAGGATGACCTGAATTCATGTGTTTGAGTGTGACCATATAACCTCTAGCACTCTGTAAAAGGGAGTTCTTGCATCTCAACAAAGCAACATGGCAGTCAGACAAATTAATAACCTCTTTTCCCCTTTCCTTCCTGAAAATAGTGGGTCTTTCCTATTCCTTAGGTGTGTTTTACCACTTGCTCTTACTTGCATGTACTTAACACACACATTTTTCCAAAACAGCAGAATGGCAAGATCTGGTGTCAATGTTAGCAGGGATGGTTCTGCAGGATTGTGGCTGGACTGAAGTGACCTGCAGGTTAAACACTGCTCAGGAGGACTGAAGTGCTACAGCATTCTGTGCCAGGTCAAGTCCTGCTTCAAGGACTTCTGCTTCAAGTTCCTAAAACAAGGACTGTTTTTGGAAGAGCACAGTAAATATATTTTATGGGGTTTTATGAAGTTTTAGAAAAGAGGTTGCACTTATTTAAATTTATGAGGATAATGAAAGATCAAGAAGCATATTATGATTATAGTTTGAAATCACCAAAGCTTGTTTTTTTCCTGTCTTGATTATACCTTGACCCAATCTAAAATTTCTTTCCTGCACAGAAGTGTCCCATACACTTTCCTCCTTAAATAGATCCACCCTGATTGTTCTTCTCCAGTAATGTTATAGGCCTGATTCAGTAAAAAAGGAATTGCTGTACAGATGTCTCTATATATATAATGAAAAGGTTTTTCTCCTCTTCCTTTTCTTACTTATTCTTCGTAGCTTATCTCGGGAAAATTATAAGGAACCTTCCAGAGAGCGCAGCTGGGAGCTGGAGCTGGTAAGTGTAGGGTGATGTAGAAATCATGCAGTGGCCCTGCAGCTATACTAAAGGGTAATAAAGTTGTGTGTAAGACAGGAAATCACAGACCAAATATTGGCAACCACATCCTATGTAGATTTTGCCGAGATTGGCTTTGATTGCCAACTGGTGGCCAGAAGCTGTCTCTGATTCAGCTCTTCCCTAAGGCCACCCACCTGGTGGCTCAGAGGCACTGGAGCAGCCTGACTGCTTGTGGCCACAGCAATGCTCTAGCCAGAGGTCAAGTGAGCATCTCCTGCCAACACAGAATGGGCTGGTTCTTTCTTATTGGTAGATTTGTATTAGGTAAGAAATTAGGAGTACTCTGTATCCTGCGGTACTAAAGCTTTGGGTGTATTGATTTACCTCCTACCACTGGAAGAGTGCAGGTATCAGGGTTTGCTAGTAGTTTGTGGAAATCTTTTGTGAGGCTGGGTGGGAGGAAATGTTTCCAAACCACCACTCTGGGGACTTCTGCTGACAGACTCATCAACTCACTACAGTGAATTGGCCAAGGAACTTGTTGGGAGGTGGAATTTGAGATGGTTGTGCATGTGGCTGGGATTGCCCTGCTTGACAAAAATATAGCTGCAGGTAGGAGTTTAGAGATTCTCATGAAGCTGGTGTTTGCTACTTATGGCCTCTAAGTACTCTGGTGAGACTGAGCTTCCTGGGATAGCAGAGTGATTTTCTGGTCATCTTGGGCAAGGAGGAGGTGTCAGGGGAATGATCTCTCCATAGTATGTGATCTGTCATGCTGCCTATGTAGCTAAGTAGCTGGACTGAAACGAAGAACCAGGTAGGAGTTAAAGGGCAGGAAAGCTTGGTTTTTGGCTGTCAGGCTGACAGAAGACTTTCCTTTCTAAGCCTCAAGAATTCCAGTGTTATGGAAATTACTGCCTGAAGATAGCTCAAAGGGGGGCAAGCCTTGAGCTGGTAGTCTTAACACATCCTGGCTATTCAAGAACAAATGTCCTTAGTAGAGGTCTGTCTGGAGAAGAGGCTGCTTTTTGACCTTCCTCTGCTTGGCTTTGATTTGAGACTTTCTGTCATTTGTTTGTATAACCTTGGAGCAAACTTTGATAACTTGAATTGCTGGCCTGGAGCTCAAACAAGTGGCAAAAAATGGTCAGGAAAGAAAGTGCAGTGCTACTGCTTTCCTCTGGCTGGTGACCACTCCTTCCCCTTATCACTGAGGCTCAGATTGGTAACTCAGATTGCCCTTGTTCTTGTAACAAAGATCTCTGGGTAGGAGGAGAATTGAGCAGGGAAAAGACAAGATCTCAGCTTTGCAGGAGCAAGTTTTAAAGCTCAGTCTTGCTGATATACAGCCCTGTGCTCCCCTTACCATTTCCAGACTGCAGTCTGTGGCTGATGGAGTTGAATCCTGCTCGTGAGAGGTTCTGCTGAGCTCCATCACCATCCTCATCCTTGGCAGTGACTGAGAAGAGCTGGAGGTGAGGAAAAGGAGCAGAATGGTGGTGTGGGTACCAGTCATCATCTATGAAAAGAGACGCCCTTGGGCATCCTAGGACCTGTCTGAAACCCCTGTGTGGCAGCTGAGGGCTGTGTGGGACTCCATCTAGTTCACTCAGAGATCACTCTAGTACTTAAATCCACTTCATTACAACAGCACAAATTGACATGTACTGCTGGTGCCTGAACTCATCCTGTATGGCTTGGCTGTGTCAGTAGCTTGCTCATGGCTGCCTTTTCTTCCTGTGGGTAGCAAGATTTACAGATGATCACTCAGTGGGCTTCCCAGAGTGGTTCAGATCCTTGCACATTTGTCCTCACCTTTCTCAGGGTGCACTCTACAAAAATCAATTGCTTTTGTGTATGCAAAGGCCAAGTTCAAGACTTGGCTTTTCACAGTCAAACAGAAGGGGTAAAATGTTCATTGGTTCACAGTAGGTTCACAGAAAACAGAACACAAAGTAGAACACGGGAGAGGAAAGGTGTTCACCACCTGCCTGTTTTTAAACAGGGGTCCATCTGCTGAGAAGGTCTGATACAGCTCAGAGGGAATGTTGTTTTGTTACAGTGATTTTCCTATCTCTTCAAACCACCCTCTGCAGTCTTTTTCAGAGAAGGGAGAATGTGCTACTGTGCTCCACAGAAGCTACTTATAGCAATGTTCATGGTGTTGGAGAGCTGACAACTTTGCTAAGTGGTGAGGCAGGGGGGAAGCAGAGACTTGAGATAAGAATAGTAAGTGAAATCTTAAATTTGACAGGCCTGTCAAGGAGGAAATTACAGCTTGGAGGAGGAAAAGTGGTTGTGTTTTGAATTTTCTGTAGTAAATATAAAGTCTGGGGGTTTTGGCGGTGAGGAGGCAGTTCCACCAGGAATGTGTAAAGCTTTGTTTTGGACATGCCTGCCACAGCTGTTTTTCATTATAAGAGAGCAAGAGCAGGACTCGGTGACAAGGAAACCTTGTATACTATGGTAGAGCTGGCATAGAAGATGCAGGAAGGCAGGCAGAGATGAGTGTGGAGTGAGCCTGGAGGACACTGGAAATCTCTTAAACAGTCTGGGTGGCACCTGAATGAATCTGGCATAAGATTGCCCTTTCTTCCCCATCTCCACCGAAACTAGTTGCTGACCTCACCTGGCAGTAACTGCAGTGCAGTTCCCAGCTCTGCCAGGGGCTGGGCACTTGTTTTTTTTCGTGGGTTGTGTGTAAGAAAGTGATGCTAGCTTTTTAAATTTTATTTTAAATTCTGCTTTCAGGCCAGCTTGAACTTGTACCGTGGAAGAAGTACTAGTATTTATGGCTACTCTGCCGAGTTTCTGTCAAGATTTCTGCCAGAGGGAGTGGGTTAGGATAAAAGGGGAGGTGAGGGATGTGCAGAAGAGCTCTGTGAGTCCATCTAGAAATGTGCCAGCACATAGCATGCACCATCACCTGCTGCTCACAGGAGGCAGAAAGGTCAAATGAGGTGTACAGGGCCAGGCAACAGGCTGCAGTCAAAGCATGAGCAGTGCAGCCACATCTCTGCCCTTCCTGTTGGACTCTGCACTGCTCTGGATAAGCTGTCCTACTTATTCCCTGCTCCTCCATGTGGAGCATCAGCTCCTTTTTCTGCAGGATGTGTTCGTGTGAACTGAATACAATTTCCAGGGAAAACAGAAGAGAGATACACCTTCATCCTTTTCTCCCCCACCAGGCTACTGAGAAGGTTTGGTGCTGTACCAGTAGCCCTAGTGATGAGTTTGGCAAAGGGAGGGTCTGGGGCACCAGAAATGACAGCACTGCAGTCACAGGATGTTCTGGTCTCACTTTTGAGGCAAACTCTTGGTGCATTATCCTAGTGTTGGAACCAAGTTGCCCAGCAGGACTGACACTGAGACATTCTCTATCAGCGCTGAGCAGTTTCCCTGGATGGGACCTCGTGGATGAGCTCCTGTGCAGCTGCTTCACTGCATTTCAGTTGTGACCCAGATGTGAGCCTCAGCAGGCTTAGGCTGCTTTAGGCTGTTGGAAGAACCTTCCCTGGGGGAAAAGGGGACACTTCCATGTGCATGAGTTAGTGGAAGGGCTCAGTGGTCCTGATGTTATTAATGCAAAGCAGCTGGGCTCACATTTCTCACGTGTGACCCCCAGGACCAATCTGTCAATACTTAGTGCACTGAGGTGTTTAAGATATTCAGCCCTTTATTTTGATGCTTCTCAGACTGCTGGTCTAATTTAAATACCTGGCCTAGAGAAGTGAGAAGCACTTCTGAACATTGCTTGTTCAACAAGCCTCTCTTGGTGTACTCTTGATCATGGTTTGTAAGAGATTTAGCTTGTAGCTGCCTGGGCAGATGTGAGAATGAATCTATTCTCCTGTGGATCTTTTACAGCTGTGGCCTTCAGTGCCCAATGAGAGAGAAGCTCTGATTTGAAAAATTACCTAGACATGGGAGTCCAGTAGAGTCTTGACCTGTAGAGATTCTCTGGTGTCTAAGAAGAGTTCAGGTCCTGCCTCTCCCTTCCTCTTTATGGAAATAATAGCCATCTATTTCTATGACACTCATGCAAATTTGATATCTTTGAGCCCTCCATTCTTCTGTTAAGACTCACAAAGAACTTCAAAAGATTTTAGGGGGAAAAGAAAATTATGGGTAGCAGGCATACATAGGTAGAGTCCTATCATGTAAATTGAACACACAGTTCTGTTTCTGAGCACTTACTGCCATTTAAGATGGCCATGATATTCCTAGGATTGTTTGTCTAAGATATCAGGATGTTCCAGTTTTCCTAATGGTCCTCCTATTAGACAGAAGGGGTGAATGGTTTTTGCTTCTTCTTGAAGTGAGACTCTTCACAGTGACAATATCCCACCATACAGGAGTATCATGTTATTGATGAGCTTGGTCTTTGAGTACAAAGCTGTTTGCTCCCACCTCTTCCAGAGCGCATTGTGCCCACAGTTTTGAAGCTCTGCCAAAATCCTTTTGGATGCTTTCTTATTGCTACACAGCAAATAAAGGAGTGTTCCTAATGCAGATAGCAGGGAAATAAGGTCAGAACCAAAAGCTCTTCTGGTCCCTGTGGACACACTGGTGTAATAATGGGGAGCAGGATAGCCAATGGCTAAGCCAGGGCAGTGCCAGAAAACCAGCCTGATGACCACCTCAGGGATCTGGTGTTGGATTTTCATGGTGCTATCACAGTGCCAGAGCCTGGGTCGGGGAGTCATGGAGCCAAAGTAAATATTTTAGCAAAGGCTGATGAGCACAGACTGCATCTTGAACACCACAGGTTTCTCAGAAATTTGAGTGCTAAGAACTTTAACTTTTTTCATTTCTGCCATAACAAAAAAGTCTGCTCAGGTGACCTCCTTTCCTCTCTCCTTTCCTCCATCTGTCCTCTTTTAACGTTGGGGTTTTTTCCCCTAAATCCCAAATGACCATATTAATCACTTACAAGAGCTAAAAATAAAGGTGAGAGATGGGAACAAGTATTCTGCTTCTCACATTCAGGTGCAGTTTGGGCTGGAGCACAAAGTAAGCAAGGGGCTTTGTGTCCTTGCTCTTGGCAAAGACAGTGCAGAGAGGACGTGCCAGCCATGGTGGCAGAGGAGAAGGTGGTGATAAAGCATTGCTCAGTTGAGTCTGGCTGCTGCTTCTCTAGATCTCTCTTCCTTTTGGCTCCCCAAACCATCTGCAATACTTGTGAAGAAGGGTATGTCTGGCTTCTGCTTCTCAGTCAGCTGAAATGCCACAGGATGTGGCTTTCCGTTCTTTCCTCTCTAGTCCTCTGGGAACAAAACCTTCATGTTCCAAATCAGGCACTTCAGGGAGGAGGCACAGGCAGATTTACCCACACTTGCCTCTCTGTTTTCCCCCTTTGTCCAAGCAGCACTACACTGAGTCCTTTTCACAGCTTCTTGCTTAAGTTAGCTGTCACAGATTTACCTATCACTTGCCTTCTTTTAATTTCAAATTTTCCACAGACTAAGGCATACCTTTTAGTTCTAAACCCAGAAGTCCTAATATTTAATACTAAGTAGAGACATGGTCATAGTTCAGCCTGCAGTTTTTAGATGTCTGGAAATAAGCATTTGGCTTTTCTCAGTGCCAGGCTCCTTAACAACCTGTTACAGCCTACACCTACTAATGCTCTCAGACACAGAGCTGTTGCCCCTTTATAGGTGCTTTTTCCCCTGGCATGCCTTCTTGAGGGTGATTCCCACCCACCCCCCTCCCCCACAATCTTGGCAGATAAAGTGCAAGCTCTTTTTTTGCAAGTAGCCATTTTAAACTTTCCACTTCAGCTTGTTATTGCCCAATTGCTAAGAATCTTATTTCCTGTTGTGTTTTCTCTTTATTTTCATTTGGTTTTGGGTAGTTCCTGAGTTATGGTGTCTTCTCACAATAACAGCAGATGTCAGCATGGCTTCTCTTGTGGCATAGATTCTCTATAGAGCAAAACAGTATTGCCCACTGTGCCCATTGCTATGAGCTGGCAGGGCATCATGAAACTCCTTCAGTCCGTAAAAGGTAAAGACAAACTGATTTTCATGTGGGGAACTGATGGGACCAGTGTGTAGTTGTTATGTAGTGGGTTTTACTGGTGGAATTGAATGCATTTCAGAAGAAAGCAAGATTAATTCCCACCCTTTTATAGGTTGTAAAACCAAAGCACATATAAAAGTTATTCAGCAGATCAGGTGCTGAACTGAGAATATAACCAGAATATAAGGCTCTGGCCTCTCAGACCTGTGGTTTCTCCCTTCCCTGAGTGGAGAGGGTTTATGGGCAAGCATGATTAAAAATGCCCAAAAAACTATGCCTTGACTAGGTTATTTCATGGCAACTAATGTTGAGATCTGTTGATTTTTTTTTTTTTTTTTTTTTTTTTTTTTTTTTGCTATGGCCCCTCTGATTTTCATTTCAATACACCTGTACCATCATTACTTGTAATTTTTATCTCTTTTCCCAGAACCTACATGCTTCCTCTCCATGGAAGAGATTGCAGAAGAACCTTAAGATTTAGTCTCTCTGTCCGTGCCGTTTCTACATTAGTATAGCTTGTGAATTAGGTATGCTTTATTTAAGGACTGGACACTCCTATGAAATTTTCCCTTGCAGGATCTGAATTCTGTTCATTTAATTCCGTATTTAACAACTTATTTTGCTCTTCTCACATTTCCTGCTCTTAAGACTCTGAGACTTTGTAGTTTTCTCCTTCTCTACCAGTTTCCTTCCCTGCTTCTCTGTTTCAGTGCATTTCAGTACTGTCAGCATCAAATACTCCTTTGAGTGACTTCAGAGATTTTGCATCTACAGTATTCCTTCTCACATATGGCTGAACAACCTGTGGAGCAGCCTGTGCTCGTCTCAGCTCATCCCTTACTTCCCTTGACTACAGGTAACCACTGTCATGTTTCAGATTGGCTAAAGTTTCATAATTTGGTTTCTAAATAGTTTTCTTATGGCCTGAATTTACGCCAACCATCTCTGCCCTCTCTGTCAGATCTTATTCCAATTTACCAGCCACACTGAGGAGTTAAAATGCTTGTTTTACAAAATCCCTCAGGGAAGATAGCAGCAAAGAAGACTCAGAAATGCTGGATGTTTATGTGGTGGAGGGTGGTGAAAATCAGTATAGCAAAATTAATTTCAAGATTAGCCTGTTATGAAGTCAGTAAACTGAAGACAGAGCTGATAGAAGTTTCTTATGAAGACCCCATTTTCTTCTTAAGTGAAGAGGATGAAGACATTAACTCAGTCACATCCTCCATGTCAGCAGAGTGTTGTGCGGCATTGGCTGAAACAATTGTTTTCATCTCATAGAAGTTCAACAAGTAATGAAATCTTAATCCTTCTGTTTCCTAAGCAGAACATCATGTGTTCTCTATTTTAATTGGATTGAGGCCATGCTGATACTTCATTAGTACAACTATGAGCCTTAAATAAATTCTTGCGTGTAAGTTCTGATCTTCTGAATGGTGTTTCAGCATCACGTTCCTGTGCCTGTGTGTGCCTGCCGTATCATTCTGTCAAAATTCCTGTCTAATATGTATTTGTGCTGTGCAAATATTGTATTTTTTATGTGTACTTTTGTTATCAGAGGAAGATGGGAGGAGGAAAACTGTAAAGCCCAGAATATGCTCAGCATCTGATGACAGAATGATTTGGGTTTGAAGGGACTTTTTAAAGATCATATAGTCCAATGCCCCTGCAATGAGCAGGGGCATCTTCATCTACATCAGGTTGTTCAGAGAAGCTCACAGAAACAGTGTTGTTGTGTTTGCTTATCACTGTGGATACAGCTCAACCTAATCAGTTCCCCCATGCTGTTTACAACACAAATTCAATAGCCACCTGCTGGCACATGTAAGTTTGAAACTCAAATTAACTCTGAAGTGAGAACAGGTTTGGTAGTTCTGTGTGACCAGAAGTTTGTTAACTTTATAATTAATCTTGGACTGTCTTTTAAAGAAAAAGAACATTCTTTAAATAGTGTTGACAGACCAATAGGAACTCAAATTTAGCATCATTAGACTCCCAAGTTACCTTGAATTATGACTCTTCCACGAGCAGCAGCAAACTCAGCAATGGGCTGGATGGATACTGCCCATTGCAGTGGGTCCCTTGTCACTGACCAGAGCTCCCTCGAGCTGCTGACACAGATCTGATGTGGTTCAATGTGCTTTGTCCAACAGGGATGAGAGAGCAAAAACTAATTGTTTAAAAATAAAAAACCAGGGGAAGTAAATTAATGGTGAAACCCCCGCCGTGTTCCACAATGAGAAGTGCTCCAAGCACTCTCTGAAATCGTGGGTGCCAGCTCAGCTCTGTGAGGCTGCAGCTCCAGGAGTGATGCTCCCCAAGGCTGCCATCTGCAGGTCCCCCAGCTCCGTGCCTTTAGGAGCTTCAGGAGCAGGGAACGCTGTGGAAAGAGCTCCATTTGGCTGCACAGGCAGAGTTTCAGTCATCTGATTTGCCACATGGCAGACTCAGGATAGGCAATGTGCACTCACAGCCCAGAAAGCCAAACTTGTGCTGGGCTGCATCCACAGCAGGGAGGGCAGCAGGGCCAGGGAGAAGATTCTGCCCCTCTGCTCTGCTCAGGTGAGACCCCACCTGCAGGGCTGCATCCAGATCTGGGGACCCCAGGACAGACAGGACATCAACCCTTTGGAACGGGTCCAGAGCAAGGTCACCAAGGTGATCAGAGCATGATGGAGCGCCTCTCTTATGAGGAAAGGCTGAGGCAATTATGGTTTCTCAGCCTGGAGAAGAGAAGGCTCTGGAGTGACCTAATTCTGGCCTTCCAGTTCATGGGGGGAGCCCAAAGCAAAGATGCAGAGGAACTTTTTATGAGAGCATGTAGTGACAGGACAAGGGGGAATGGCTTCAAATTAAAGAGAGTGGGTTTAGATTACATATTAGGAAAATCTTTACTGTGAGGGTGGTGAGGCACTGGAATAGGTTCCCCAGAGAAGCTGTGGATGCCCCTTCCCTGGAAATGTTCAAGGCCAAGCTAGATGGGGCTCTGAGCAACTTGGTCTAGTGGAAGGTGTCCCTGTCCATGGCAGGGGCATTGGTACTTACTGATCTTTGAGGTCTCTTCCAACCCAAACCATCCTATGATTCTGTATACTTTTATTTGTTGCAAAGTGCAGACTGGGTATTACACAAGAGAATGTTAAATGCAATAAATTTGTGTGTGTGTTGACATCTCAAAACACAAAAATCTTTGAGGAAATGTTATCAGGGCTTTTTTCCCACCTAGTTACACTAGTCTTCAACTTTCACCCACAGGTCACTTCCCTTTTTTTTTTTCCCTTCCTTAACTTTTACTTTGTTGGGCAGCCACCAGTGTATTCCCAGCAAGAAACGCTCCCAGCGTTGTCAGTGAGCAGATGGCAGGTAGAGCTGATGTAACTGCATTCAGGGTTGGTTTCAACATCCACCATTTTAATATCTAAATAGTCATGGCACTGAGCCATGTCATAAGGGCCTTTCCCACTGTATACAGTGGAAAGATTTCCATCTTGCTGGGACAGAGCAAGTCTTGCCTGGCATCTTAACCACCCACAAAAATTAGTCAGATGGTAATTAGTCGAGCATGGCTTTTCCCCCTGCTTACAACATTTTATTTTTGTGTTCCAAAAAGAGCAGCTTTCAAAAGTAAAAGAAACATATAGTGCTGAAAACATCAAAAGACCTACTTGAGTCTGTGACCTTGTCAGGTATCTATTTAAGGGAGCACCTTACCACCAGGTTGTTCTGATACTCTTTCTACATCTTCCAGTCCTACCTGACTGATGCTTTTAATGATGGAGGTGAGCTTTTCATTGAAGCCATGAATGAATATGACAGTCATGTACTCAGTCGTGGCACTACTAGTTTACATGTGTGTATCAACTGCAGTTGGTTGGGGTGTAAAGTGAGGCAGACTTTGGCAGTTATATGAATAAACATAATTATTATTATAAACACATTTATCCCTTCTTTGAAAAACCTCTTGTTGCTCTCTTCAGTACCCAGACACCTGTGCAGTGCAGCGATGTTTGGAGCAATGCAGGGGCATGTGAAGCTGTATCAATTTTTCATGACCCATTCAGCATCTGTTCTTGCATCCTCAGTTGGTCTGGGCAGTTCTGTCTGATGAATACTGCATTTGGAGAAAGCTACTCATGCTACCCTTTTTCCTGTGCTGTGGTAAGGCTCCATCTGGGGTACTGCATCCAGCTCTGGGGTTCCAAGCACAGGAAAGTCTGTTGGACCTGGTGGAGTGGGTCCAGAGGAGGGCTGCAAAAATTATTAAAGGGCTGAAGCGCCTCTGCTATGAGGAAGGGCTGAGAGAGTTGGGGTTGTTCAGCCTGGAGAAGACTGGGGAGACCTTGCTGCAGCTTTTCCATATTAAACGGGTCTTCTAAGAGAGATGGGGCCAGACTGTTCAGCAGGTCCTGTTGCAATAGGACAAGGGGTAATGGTTTTAAACGAACAGAGGATAGGTTCTGTCTAGATATAAATGTCCTGGTTTCAGCTGGCATAGAGTTAATTTTCTTCCTAGTAGCTGGTACAGTGCAGTGTTTTGGATTTAGTACGAGAACAGTGTGATATTACTGATATGTTAGATACTGCTAAATAGTGTGACTCTAAATCAAAGACTTGTCAGTTTCCCATTCTCTGCCAGTGAGGAGGTGCACAAGGAGGGACCATGGCCAGGACAGCTGATCCAAACTGGCTGAAGGGATGTTTCATATCATAAAATGTCAGACTCAATATAGAAACTGGGGGAGTTGGCCTGGAGCCACCAATCATTGCTGGAGGATGGGCTTGGCATTGGTCAGCAGGTGGTGAGCAGTTGTATTGTGCACCACCTCTGTTTCTTGGGGTTTACTCCTCTCTCTCTCCTTTTCATTACTATTATTACTGTTGTTACTGTTACTATCATTGCTATTACAGTATTTTAATTCAATTATTAAACTGTCCTTATCTCAACCCATGAGTTTCACTTGTTTTCTGATTCTCCTCCGCACGGGGTGGTGGCAGGGAGTGAGCGAGCAGCTGTGTGGTACTTAGTTGTAAGGCTGGGGTTAAGCCACCACAGTATAAGGAAAAAATGTTTTATGTTGAGGGTAAGAAAACATTGGAATAGGTTGCCCAGACAGGTGGTAGATGTCCAATCGCTGGAAGCATTCAAGGTCAGGTTGGATGGGGGTCTGAGCCACCTGGTCCAGTTGAAGGTGTCCCTGTTCATTGCAGGGATATTGGACTAGATGATCTTTAAAAGGTCCCTTCCAACCCCAAACATTCTATGATTCATTTAGGGATTTTTTTTTAGTGTTTCTTCAATATTTATCTCTGTGATGACTTCTTTAATCTTTGCTATTGCTTTTGCTACAGAAATATGGATGTTGCTTGAAATAAAAGATGTTTCTTCATAACTTTGCCTTTACAGGGCAAGGAAGAGGACTCCTACTTTGAGACACTGGTCGTCCTCTTCGCCCTCCTCTGCAAATTAATTTCCATGCCTCTTCACAATATTTCCTCTTTTTGATACAGAAATTTGATGACTAATAGTTAATTTTTCAAGCAGCTTTGCAAATATAGCTGTCATGGAGGTTTTAAAGAAAAGCTCTAGCTCATACAGTGCAGGGAAATGTGGTGACTGCTGTTATGGTAGCTGTAGCAGGGAGTGTAGTTGTAACCATAAAAGCATTCAGAGTCCAAGAATCACCACCAAAAAACCCCACTGAGCTATTTTTATATTTTCAGAACTTTTTATGGTGACATGTTTCTGAAGCAGTGTCAGCCCCTCTCTTCCTGGCATTGCTAGCCAGCAGGAGGCTTTGGGAACAGGCTCTTTACACTTGCTGTCTCACTAAAATGTTGTTTCAAATGAGATAGCAGTGAGAGATTTGTTAGACTTTTTTTTTAGTATTAGCTTTCCTCTTGCTAACCTATGTGAGCCACCTCTCTCGTTAAACCCATTTCTGCCAGGAAGTCTCTGCCCTCTAGCACTCTGATCCCTTGGCTTGCAATGTCTCCTGATTTTCCCATATTTGAGTCACTGGCATGTGTGTCCTATTTATCCCTTTTGGAGCAGATGGGCCCTGGATATTGTAGAAAATTTCAAGCACTGGCAAATGCTGAAAGATTGACATTTTCTGTCTTGTTAGTTCTGTGGTTCCATCCAGGTTACTTGCAGCACTGTCATCCCGTAAAATATGCCATAACTATTTGAAAAAAACTATATTTTTGGTGATCTCCCAGTCCCATTTGTGACTGCCATAACTGATCTCACTAGGGTCACTGCACTGGAAACATTGGGGTTGCAATTTCAGGTGTGGCACTTGAGCCCTCTCTATGCAGGAAAGTTCTCCAGCTTATGTATAATGTAATATAAGATAATCACGTGCATAATGCTCTCTAGTTTTACCTATAATGCTCCTGTGCTCTTTCACATGGCTGCCTAAGCTCTGAAAAGAGTAGTTTGCTTTGATACTTAGCTTTAACATTTCACCAAGCATCCTAACATTTTTAAGCTTTTTCAATCTTTAAAGATTTCCCAATAAGCATAAAGAGTTCTGTATAGAAATTTTAAATGCACTAGAGTTTGACTTCCTTTCTGTTGTTTCTTTTAGGACTGCCTTAAAAGGACCTTACAAACCACAGGCTGAAAGATCATTGATTTTAATCTGTGTCTGTATGGCAGACTGTGGTGCTTTAACTGTTCAGTGCACGTTAGAGTTGATCCGGGGAAGAAGCAGAAGGAAGAGGAAGAAAACTGCCACATTAAGCTGGGTTGCTGAGATGTTTTGGGAATAACTAGTTTGAAAAAATTAGGCTATTATCCTTGTGCAATGCCAGGGAAACTGCATGGTATAAACAAAGGTATTTTTTTTCTTACTGTCATTTTCTTTACGGATAAGAAGGTGGTGATGGTGACACTTTCTCACCCTTTCGGGCAGCTTAATGAGTGGCAGTGCAGTGATTTAGGTTTAAATGTTATTTGGCACCTAAGAAACCACCTTTTTCAAAGCAACACCTAAATACCCCATGCAGCCTCAGAACCAAACCCATCCCTTACCAAGACTAGTTCAGATTTCTGCTCAGGAGGGGTAATTTTAACTACAGCTGAATGTGGTTTTTTTCTTAGTGTGTCTGTTTTTTTGAGGAGATGAGGGAACTTGTATCCAGGTAATACTTTCTGCTGTAATTTCTGACTTGTTCTAGACTACCTGTAAACATTTTCTCTTCTGACACAGGGTGATAAAGAATAGAGGTCCCTCACATAATTAGGTTAAGACTGCTTTCTAGCTGAAAGCTGGGAGTGAAAGGGTGAAGAAGTGTATTTGAGACATGGGTAAAAGAAAATTATTTTGTCATATGGCCTTAGTAGTAAAGAAGGAAAATGTTTTGATGGTGTCTTTGTTTTTACTGATCACTTTACCTTTCCTTTGCAAAGCACCGAAGAGCAGCCTCAGTCTATCTGGATCTAATGACTTCATCTTGACTAAACTGCGCTGTCCCAGAGGAATAAAGATGCATGTCTTGGTACTGATACTGACTGTGAAATAAACCTGGGTGTCAGTTGTAAAACAGTAAATTCACTTTAGGGGCTTCTGCAGTTGTCATTATATGTTAGCTCCACAGGAGCTCAGACAGTGCTGGCAGCTGGGAGAGAAGGATACTGTAAACCAGGGTAGGAAGGAAAAATCCAGGAGGAGTAAATATGTAGAAACATCTGGAGCATTTCAGTCAAACCAAGTTTCCCAGCTGTGGTGGGATGGCTACATTATCCTAGAGGACATCTCTGCGTGCTCAGACACAGCTCTGTTTTCTCTCCAATATCTCTGCATGTCCCTCCTTTCTGCATCAGGGATGGCAGTGGAAGAATGCAGGAACTCACCTGCTTTTACACCTTGGCAGGGGAGGGCTGGGCTCCCAGTCTGGATTTTCTCCCTTTCCTGCTTCTTACAGTCAGGCTCCAAACTTGCTGCAGTTTCCCTCAAACTATAAACAGAAACTATGAAAGTTAGGAAAATTATTCCCTCTGCTCCTTTTCTTGTAGAAGAAGAAACTGAGGAAATGTCAGACTGTGACTTGCCCAGAATTACACAAGAAATACTAGATGAAACGGGGCATTGGCTTCTTTTTTGCCATCTTACCTGGGCACTGTGAGATGCAGCAGTATGGAAAGTGATCCCTCTTTCTTCATTTAAAAGGAAGGATAGAACTGTGCTTTTGCTATCCTGATAAGTGGTTTTTTGTTTGTTTATTTTTACATAGTTTTTTTACTTTCTTGCAAAAATATGTACATCAGACATTTCAGGAATGTCACAGCTTTGCCTCCCCTGGTTTTGCCAGAAGAATTTTTGCAGGGCTAGTAAATAGGTGGAAGGCAGCTTTCTCAGCTCATGACTTCAGATTTTGCACAACTTTAACCTCCTCCAAATTCTCCTTACAACATATTAACTGAGTTTAGGATGGCATCTTCTGGGCTGGAGAAAGGCTGTGCTCCTGGCTGCTACTGCATTTGCCATCGATTTAGATGAATGCTTTAATGTTTTGTTAGCAGAGGTGCTATGGTCAAAGCCCCAAAGATGGGTTCTGGTAAGATTCTCTTCCCTAGCTGCCTGCCTCCATGGCCTGATCTCTCTTCTTATTCTGTTTTAGACTGTAAGTCAGTCTAAGCTGCTAATTGCTCACATGCTGCTATCTCTCCTTTTGGTACAAACCACTGCCAAACCTAACTTGACCGTGAAGTTTGACAGGGTCAGATAGGGGGGATAGGCAACTCTTGGATGGAGCAGTGATACCAGCAGGCATATTGCATCCTAGTGTGGGACCTTAGGATCCAAGTTACCAAGTGCTGGCAGCAGCTACAAGCCAAAGAAGAAATTGCTGCTCCTCTCCAGCAGTGTGTGGGGAGACTCACCCCGTCCACATGGCTTGGCGTTGGCATTGGAGCGATGGATAAGTCACCTCAGCAGCTGATCGCTGATCCTGCTAGGCCAAGGGGCAGGAAGGGTAGGGAATTGAACTGCGCTGGTGCCACTGAGGTCATCACAGGACAGTCTGGCTCTCCCTGCAGGCACACAAACCAGTTTTGTATATGGCCCCCAAGCTGATTGCGGTTTGGGATTGGATATGGACACCACTGCTCCCCGCTGCCTGCGGGAAGTACAACTGCTTCATGTGCTCTTTCTCTGCCACTAATTGACCCCAGTTGCTGTGATGCCAGGACTGCTGGGTAGTTCCATGATGCAGGAGGTCAGACCCATCAAAAGCAAAGTCCAATCACTGTCTTCAACAAAGAAATCTTTCTTCCAGTTATTTGTCTGGTGTTGGGCAATTTCTTTAAGCAGATGCAAAACAAAACCCTTATTCAGTTGGTGTTCACACAAAGTTTTTCCATTAATTATTTACAGAAGCCTAGATTTGGGTTCCAGTTTATTACAGATCTATCATGAAAGACCAACTTCTGCTTTTCCTGCCTTCAAGGAAGTTGAGATTTTTCTAGGTTTTAAATGCCACCTAAATGAGCCCTCTTGAAATACATGTTCTCTATATGTTAAACTAGAAGCAAGGGAGAGGAAGAAGAAAGCCTTTCCTTTCTCCTTTTCAGGTGGTCTTTAATGACAGCACATAAACCTTTTGTAACTACTTGAATTTTTAAACTGCTTTCTGAGCTAAGTTGAATATCTCTGACTTTAAAAACAAACCAAATCAAAACACTTGGCCTTTTCCCTTGCTGGGGGCATCTGCAATGGAGTAATCAACAGCACCTAAAACAATTCTTGAATGTTTGATCCTGGTATTTGAGTTGGGCAGGGGTCCACGGGGCACCAAGAAGAAATCTCAGCTGCTGCTGTAGAACCTACAGCAAGGCAGGTGAATCAGTACATGGCAACGGGGGAACTTGGAACTCACTCATCTCTGAAATGTAATGAAACGATTAAATGTAACATCCATTTTAAAAGCACTTGCTTGTGATTTGCGGCTTCTGCTCTGAAACTTGCAAAAATCGTTTAAGGGGATGCCAGGCAGACCTTCGTGATTTCCTCCTCTACACAAGGCCATATAGCAAGCCTTTTTCTTATTGTCAAATCAGTGTCAGCACAAGGGAAAATGGAGACTGGAATGAAAATTCTGGACTTAGGGCGTTTGGTTTTATCGCTGTGAGGGAGGCGGGGTAGTAGCTGGCAGTGAAAGGTGCGGAATGTTTCAGTGTGAGCAGGGTGCTGCCCGCCCTCTGTACTTGCCCCGGGCACTGCACAAGCCCCATGTCACGGGGCAGTTTCTGCCTCTTTCGTGGCGCTAATGTGTTTAGAGGAGCAGGTGGCATGTTTAACAGGGAGGGAGGGGGAAGGCAACAAAAGGCTGTTGTTGAATACATTTTTCTTTGAAAACTAGTGTTGTGCAGAAGAGTGACTTTATAAAATATTTGTTTTGATGAGAGGAGAAAGGCAAAAGCGAACCTCCATTCGAGAAGAAAACAACCAGCTTTTTTCCTGGAGACGAAAAGGGAGGGCGTCCCCACTCTGAACTTCCAAATCCAGCGAAAGGTTGCTTTTTGAACGCGCAGCGATCCGTTTTCTCCAGCCTTCCCGGCTGGTTCTGGAGTAATTGCTCCAGAAGGAAGGAGTTAAAAAGGTAAAGAAGCAAGCCCTGGAACCGCACCTCCTCCCCGCGCGGCCAGGTGTTCCCACGCGTGGGACGCGCCGCGGCGGGACGGGACGGTGCGCCCCCGCCCGCTCCCGGGATGCGGTGCGAGCCGCGATCCTCCGTCCCAGCCCCCTCCCTGGCGGCGGCCTGAGGAGGAGGAGGAGGGTCGGCTCCAGCGCCTCCCCCCTTCCCCGCCTCCCTCCTCGCCGAGCGCAGCGCCCCGAGCATGGAGCCTGCCTGAGACGCTCCGTGCGCTCCGGCAGCTGCTGCGGCGGCACAACATGGAGGCGGCGGCGGCCCCGCCGCTCCCGCTGCTGCTGCTGCTGCGGCTCCTCGCCGCCTCGGTGCTGCGCTGCGAGCCGGGCTCGGCCGCGGGTAAGCTCGCCGGGGCGTCGCGGGGCCCGGGCCGACGGGGAGGCGAGCGCCGCTGTCCCTTTTGTTGTCCGACTTGGGCAAACTTTCCCCCGCGCTCCGCCGGCAGTGCGGCGGGGAGGGGCGGGAGCGGGGCCAGGCTCCCGCGGAGGGAGAGGACGCGCACATGGAGGAGACGGGGCGGGAGGAGGATGGGGGGCTGCCTGCGTCGCTTCCCCCCAAAAACTATTGCTCCTCGCCCCTCTTCCCTGCAAAAAGGGTGCGCAGGAAAAGGAGGCCTCTCCTGCCTGTTCCCTCGGGACATATCCCTCTGAGGGGACGGGGCTGGCGGGGGCGAGGCGGTTTTCCCCAGGGGTGGCTCAGGTGAAGGCGCACAGTTGCAAAACCAGACAAAAGTCGCCTGCCCCCCCCCCGCCCCCCGCCCGCTCTCCTGTCCTTCCGCGGTCCCGGGTAGGGCTTTCTGTGGAGTTCGCAGGGGTCGGTGTCGGGTGTCGCTCAAACTCTTGGCCGGGCCGGGGAGGGGGTGGGGGGAAGGCGAGTTCGGTGTGTGTGCCCTGTGTTTCCCCGCTCGCCCCGGCTCCGGTGTGAGGCTGTGGGCGGCGGCGTGGCGCTGCGGCGGTGAGACGCTGGGGCGGTGAGGCGGCGGGCGGGGGTCCGCTCGGCCCGGCCGGGTTTGGGGCTCGGGGTCCGGCCCGGCCCAGCCCCGTACCGGAGCGTCACCCGGCTGCCCCGGCCCGGGCACGGAGCCTGCCCTCCCCTTTCCCTTGGCTGTCCCGTTTGTAAGTGAGGCTGCTAATGCTTTTAAATAGCACATAAACGGAGGCGGTGCTCTGCCTGCAGCATCCGTGGGGAGCGGGCCGGTGTCCGTTCCTCCTCGGTTTCTCCTTCTTTCCCGACTTTGTTTCGCCCAGCACGGGGAGTTCAGGCTGCACTTGTGAGACTTGTGTTTTTTTGCTGCTGCATGTGGTCTGCCTGAATACATCACCCCGGTGCTTAAGCAAGCCGAAGCCTAGTTGTTGCGATTTCCTAGGTGGTTTAGAAAGCTCGGCAGTGTGGCCAAGGCTGTCAGAACATCACCTCAGGGCCTCTTTTTATTAGGCCACCCACCTTTTCAAACCTCCTGTAATTATTAGAACTGTCATTTAGAGCAAGAGAACCGACCATTTTCTGCTGGCATCATCATTCTGTATTTTCAGCTGGAGCTCTCTGTGGGTGTGTATTATATATTGCTTATTCTGTCTGGATTATATCAAAAATATGTCCTTCATATCTCAGGGTCCACCTTACACATTGCCACAATCTTTTAAAAATGTTTCTGAAAACCTGAAGTACGGTTTTTCCTTTCTGAACACTTATGTTTGTGTAAAGATGTTCACATTCCTGCTTGATTGAATAAAGCTAATGTAGCTTTGCGGGGGGGGGGGGGTGTGGAAATTAACTTCTAGGAGTCCTAAATGAAGGCTCCTTAAAGGATTTCCTTACATTTACCTAACAGGCTCTAATAGAAAGGGATATTTTTTAAAAGGCATAACTTTGCATTTGGAATTCTTAGGGCAATAAGAGTTCACGACAAAACTAAGGAATAAGTTCTAACTTGGAGTTTGATTTTCATTCACCTCATTTTTCGAGACTAATTCTTTTAATATCGTGTATGTTGGGTGTGAATAGTCACCTTTCTTAACATGCATGGAAGAACTCTGCTACAAATGTACAATTTTTAATAATTAGTTAAGGAGTCTTGATTATAGATCTTAATGACATAGCGTTTGTTCTACCTACTTAGTAGAGAGGTTTTTTTGTGTTGATCTGAACAGTACTTTTAAGGACAGTTCATCTGTCCTTTTAGAAGGAACATGGATGTACTATGAGAGGCTCTCCGTGGATTTAGTTCCCTTTCTGAGAATCCTTACTCTGTAAGGAGATGCCTGACTTTTAGCTGTTAAAAGTATTTTGATGTGCTTATCTTACAAATATGTAAATGTGTTTCTGCCCGATTGGGGATCTGTTGGAGCTTCTGCAGTGCCAAAGCTTCTCTGAAGTTTGGCATGTTACAATAGATCTTGAATACTTTGGCTGTGAAATAATATTGCTGTAGAGCTAAGTTCTAGCACTGTATGTGGTGGTGTCAGGAGTGGTTTTATTTATGTGGCTTGAAATATTGATAAACCTGTTTCATATACTTGATTCTCATTTCACTGTGATAAGACAAAATGATCGTTGCATTCAGTGCTTCCTTGAAGGGGGCAATCTCTTGCTCATGCCAAGTATTCAGTGTTTTTTCATTTTCATGAGAATATTGTAAGTTCTGGATTATTAACATTGCACAGTGGGTATTTCAAGTGGTGGTCTTAAAATGGTCAAATAAGTTGAGATAATTCTTGCTTAAGAACTATCTCCAGCAAGAATTATTTTTACTTAAACTCGCAAATGGTTGCTTAACTGTGTCTTGTCATGCACTTGAATATGAGGTTGTATCCTAGTTTTCTTTAATGGAACAACTATTCGCCTGATACCAACAAACACAGAGTACTGAAGGGTGAACAGAGTAGTGTGACACAGGGATGTGTGGTGGTTGCAAGTCTTTGAAACTAGGGATGCAGCATTAAATAAAAAATGCATTTGAGCACAACTGTAAAATGACTTTTAATCTATACTGTTTTTCTGAGATAACGTAAAGCTAGTGAAACCTGTCACTGTGGTTAAATGAAGAATGTAGCAGCAAAAATTACTCACTAATTTTATGACCGGGAAATGTGCTGTGTAGGAGTCCTCAAGTGCATTTCAGTGCCATTTCAGTCAGTCTGTCATTGATTTAGTGGGCTGTTTTCCTAGTATCTACTGCTAGCATGATGTGAGGGTCTGTCACAAATTGTGGTCATAAATCCTCTTGAAATAGTGAGGAAATACTGACAGTTCAGATTGACTCTGAAGTTTAAGTTGATACTTTCAAAGCACTGAGTCTTCTCTCTTCAGGGAAAGTTAAATGGATTTAACTGTCTTTTAGGTATGGTATGTGAACTAATTTGTTTTGATTTCATTTTAAATTAAATTACTTAAATTTATTTTAAAGCACCCAGAGATGCTTTAAAATCACTCGTACTTGTCTGAAATACACAGATCAGCATCACAAAGTCAGTACTCTAGAAGAATGTGAATGCAGTTCATTGATACCCAGCGTACATTCCACTATTGCCTCTTGCTGCTTTAATTTAAGAAATTTTTTTTAAATTGCTTATAATGTAGTTGTTATTGAAATAGGCCATGGGTTTTGCCCCAGCTGTAAGTTTTCTCAGTTCTGCATGTTTCTTGAATAAGGCAAGTCAAGGTAACTTTTGAGCAAACACAGAGGTTGTTTCTGGGAACTCGTTATCATTTGGTGTTAAGGTAAAATTTGGCAGTGTAGCAAGAAATAAAGGTTACGAAACCTTACCTGGAATATAGACACACCTGACTTACTATATAAGAGTGACTACTCTGCTTCTAGTTAGAAATTAACCAGCAGTGTACAGTTCAAAGCAATTGTCTCGCTTTTTGTCAAAGCAGAAATAAATTTCACTTGGTGAATTTCATTTGGTGGTGCTCAGAAACAGCTATAATGGCAAGGCTTAGTTTCATGTTAAATCAGTATTTGTTGTGAGCTTACTGTATTGTATCAAAGCAGCCTGCCATCTTGAGACTGAGGACAATAACTAGGTTTAAATTTCTTCTTAGAATGAAGAGAAATAAAATTACCTACAATACCTTCTTTCTAAGAAATCCTTATTTTTTTCCTTATGTGTTCAACCCAAGGGCTGTTAAACATTGAAAATGTTTGGCTTTTTTAAGTTCTGAATTTCTCTTTAGATTTAATATGGCTGAAAAAAACCACAGCACTGAGAACTCTTGAGAGAAATTGATGTTATTTTCTGCTCAGGACCTTTATGGACTCAAATAGGTACCAACATGAGCTTCAGGGGAAGAATGACAGTAAACAAGTATTCCCCCAAGTTTGTGGTATAGGCCAGCAACAATGCATCTGTGCTATGCACAGTGGAGAACAGCATTTTACTCAGATGTTGAGGCATGTGGATTGTTCTTCTTTTTTTCCATTTTCCATTCTGACAGGACATGTCCAACAGCACTGCAAGTTCACTTAAGGCAGGAGCAAGTAATTAAGGCTATGGCTAGGGATGCTGGCCAGCCAAACCCATGTGCTTTTTGGACACTGGGGACTTTCTGAAGAAGGCAAAGACGTGCTATTGCCTGATAGCTCATGTCTGGGACTCCTAAACTGGAAAAAGTACTTCTGGAGAGTCCTACTGCCTTTAAGTTAGGCTATGGAAAAGCTTATGATAGAGTCAAAGGATATTTTTAGCAATTTTTGAGATTTTGTGTGATGAAACAGTTGTGGTGAGAGCAGGAAAGAAAATGGGAACTATGTCCCACAAAGTATTGTTCGGTACAGTTGTTTGTTCGGAGCTTATGGGCCAACAATTCTTCTGGTTTCTTCTCTCTTGGAAAAATTGGAATGTGGAACTTAGCAGTGTCTCATCTTTGTGGTTTCTGTTTACTAAAGATTGAAAATATCTGTTAAGCCACACAGTTCTACTGAGAAGCTCCAAAGAGTGTAAGGAGTGGGTGATGGGTTGGTAAGGGTGTTGAGGGCTTGTTGTAATAAACAGGATTTTTAATTTAGCTGTTCTTTTCTTTATTCTTGCTTGACTCACACTTTGCCTGCCAGCACAGACAGATGTAAGGTGTCATTTTGTATTGATGTTCAATCCATGGGCAACTTCTGCAAGGATGCCAGTAAATTGACACGTGCTTGATTTAATTTGTATGTTTGCTCTGGATGATAAAAGTGTTAAAGCAATTGAAACTGCTTTTAAACCAATAAATAATTTGCGGTGTATTAGATTAACATGATGGAAACAGCCTAGTGGGAAAAGAGATTTTTTGACTATAAATCAGCTGCAGAATTGTCTTCATTTCACAGTACGAAGGCTTATTGCTATTGCACTAAACAGCACTGACAGCAGATGTAGTAGTAAGTTCCTGGTGAGATTGTCAGTGGTCTGAAAAGCTCAAATGTTGGCATTTGAGTAATGTGTGAGTAAATGTGTGAGTAAAAATGTGCCCGGTTAATATAATAATTGTTGAATTGTGTTTGGCACTCTTACTTTCTGTAGTGCTGTATGAATTTTAGCTAATTCTGAATGTTCTGCGAGGATGGCATCTATTATTTATCTATTATACATAAGGAAATTGAGCTTCTCCTGTTAAAGTTCACTTACTTTAAACAGTAACAAAAGTTGTCATTGTGGCAGGCAGATTTTTTGAACTCCGGTCTTCCTGTTGAGACTACAGACGTAAACCAGGTAATTGTTCAATAAATCAAGTGTGCTGTTCCTGACCTATGGTGAAAGATGATGCAACTGGAGAAATGAAGTTGTATGTATGTTAGAGTGTAACTCTCCTCTCTACTATGGAAAGTAGAAAGATGGAAATTTTACTTCTGGTTTTTGTGTGGTTATACAAAGGTCTTGATTTTAATTTTTTTCTCATGGATTCTTGTTAAAGGGCATATGGTGTTCTATGAAAGTGTGGTCCTTTTAATTTGGTGGTTCTGTCCTTGCAGGACTCCTATTTGCTTGAGTTTTGTCTGAGAGGGATATGAATGACTGAGTTACTTGACATCTCTTCATGTGGCTCAGGATTCTATAACATTTTGTGATGCTGATTCCAGAGGTTCTTTGTTGCCTTTTCCTTAGTTGCCATGTCTGTATATTTAGTTTATTTTATCATGTTGTTGCATTAAATGTGGTTCATTATACATTTATTAATGCAAGTTTTTAGAAGTGGCTTGTTACACATGATTGCTAAGATGATAAATTAGCCCTGGGGGATTCTTGATCCTCAGCCTTCAAGGATTAGATTGGAGGTAGGAGGGGGCAGTCAGTAGAGACAGACGCTTGATCACTTCTTTCTGTGGTGTTTTTGAGAGTAAAACAAGGCCAGAGAGTGTGAGCAAGTGTTGTCTGCTTTGTGTTCCTGAACCTCCGGGCAGATGAGGAATAGCAGTGGATTGAATGAACCTGCTTAGTGAATTTCTTGGCTTTGGGGTTTGGGAATCAAATAGTGCTACTATAACGGGATTTTGCAGATACTCTTTTTCTTTTCTGTTTTAGTTTTAACTAAATCAAAAGGAAAAAGAGTAGAGAATCTGAGAAGACTCAGATGATGAAAGTGTACAGTGCTGCTATAATCTATGGGTTGTTGATGCGTCATTTGAGAACTATTATGGAATTTAGTATGTACTTATGGCTTAAGCCGTATACTCCAGGGTTTGAATCAGGCACAGATTACACCTAACAGCAGTAATGCACTTAAATCCTTGTCAATAACTTCAGCATGCCTTCTCTGGAAATTGCAGTTCCAGTTTCATGGATGCTTTGTCCAGCCTTTGTACTATTTTTCATTAATTTTGCACAATCCCATTATTTTCTGTTCTTTCAGATGGAAATTGTCCTAGCTGGGCTTAAGAAGGGGGAAAAAACCCCACTGTAGAACACAAGAAATGTAATTAAATGGTATGATTTGGTTGGGGTTTTTTTGTTTGTTTTTCTTTTTTTTTTGTTATCACACAAAGTGTGATATCTCAAAAAGTGTGAGATACACTCACACTGTGGAGTATGGCTATCAAGAAGGTCAAGTTGCTTCCTTTTGGCCTTGCTGTAAGAGATTAAATGCTTTTTTAGCGGACTTTCTACAACAGTGGTGGTCAGAAGTACCTTGTTTGTACTTACTATGTGCTCCTGAAGCAAACAGCTGGATGCATGTCCTTTAAATCTGTTCCTTCAGGTAAGCCTGAGGGCTGTTTTTTGTGACATTGAGTGAGTGGTCTGCCAGCTACATTATTGTTATGCGGTTTTGCTCTTCCTTGCACTCAGTGGGGTGCCTGGGCACTTTGTCATGTTGTTTTCTTTCAGCCCATTATTTCTAGGGTGCTGTGAAAAATTTGGCATATTCCTGTGTAACCAGACTTTGTCTGAAGAGGCTTTTGAAAGCTGAAATCTCAGTGTGTCAAACTTTAGAAACTCTTCCGAGCTGATTTCTCTCGTTTTAGTTCTAGAAGTGGAACACACATGATACTCGAGGCAATGTGAAAGGCCTTATGTCCTTACTGTTATTATTATTGTTCAAGGATTATTTTCAAATAATTAATAAGGGACAGTTTCTACAAGTTTTTGTAAAGATACCAAAGTAAGATTTTTTGGGCAAAAAAATGATTGCTTTAGAAGGACAATCACAAGGCCATGGCATTTGGAAATGTTTCTGCTGCCTTCACAATACTGTTTTTAGTTCTGTGATGGTTTGACCTTGACTGGATGCCAGGTGCTCACCAAAGCTGCTCTATCATCCCCTTTTCCACTGGACAGGGGAGAGAAAGTTTAACCAAAGGCTCATGGGTTGAGGTGAAGACAAGCAAAGATCACTCATCAATTACTGTCATGGGCAAAACAAACTCAACTTGAGGAAATTGGTTGAATTTATTACCAATCAAGTCAGAGTAGGAGAATGAGAAGTAAACCAAAATCTTAAAAATACCTTTCTCTCACCCCTCTTTTCCTCCTAGGTTTAGTTTTATTCCAAATTTTCTCTCTCCTCCTCTCCAGCAGTGTGGGGGGACAAGGAAAGGGGGCTGTAGTCACTCATCACACGTTTTAATCTACACAATAACTTTTTTCCTTGTTAAATATGTTAACCCTGGGACACTCCCACTATCACCGAAGGGCTTCGCCTTGGCCAGCAGCAGGTCTCTCCTGGAGCTGCCTGGCGTTGACTCTATGGGACTTGGGGGAAACTTCGGGCAGCTTCTCACAGAAACCACCCGTGTTAGCCCCCTCAATTACCAAAACATTGCCACACCAGCCCAATACAAGTTCAGTCACCTAGACCAGTGTCTTGCTGATGCCAGGAAAATATATTCTGAAACAGACCTATCTTTTTATCTGTTTTACATTTTGTTAATAGAGGAAGAGAAAAAAGAAGAGTTTGCCTCTTGGATAACAAGCTGTCTCTGCTGAGGACAGTGAGTGATTCAAGGAAGAGAAGGAATGGAAAGTTATGAGATTTATTCTCTGTTGTGTGACTAGGGGATGTCTGTATAACATAGTGCTCTTTCTTAGCACTTGAAGCTTAGTATAAAAGTCCGTTTGCTGTTTCTTGAACTTCTCAAAGCAGTAGAACTTCTTAGCCAAGAACCTAATCCTTTGTTTCATAGAAGGTGTCACCTTTGACCACTGAATCATAAATTATCCAGTGTTAGGTGTATATTGGTCGCTACTTATATTGTGCATATTGTTTGAAGAGCTTTGGAGGCTTTGTGTAACTAGTTATTTCAAATAAAGTGTCACTTATGAATTCTGTCCCCTTTAAGGAAGTTTACGCATGGTTACCAAGTTTCCTATTTTCTCTGTCACATTTTGCTTTCATTTCAGTTGTTGAAAATTTTCTGATTTTAGAAGAAGCTCAGAATAGAGCTTCTGCACTATAGGAGTGAATTTTGGCATAAAATACAATATAAATAACACAAATAATTTTACTCTTTAGATTTTTCTCTGATTGCTTCCCCTGCTTGAGATTCAGCAGCTTGAAGTACAATGTGTTTAAGGATCAATGTTTTTGTTGGTTTTTTTCCAAAGGGAAAATGTTTTAGCCTCGGAAATCTGTATTGCTGACTTACCTGGATGTGTCTATCCCAAAAGATAGAAAAGGAGATTAAACTGCGGAGTTATTCGTGTTCCCAAGTGAGAGCTAAGAGGATGAAAATGCACATGGGTGGCATTTTCCACTTAGAAAGTCTGCCCAGCTGTGGATGTTTAAAAAAAAAAAAAATCTATACGCTACCTGCATCTTCAAAAGCTGAGTTAAAGAAATACATAGTTAGGGGGAATTTTTGTCTGTTGGGGTTTTAACAGTATGTTTTTTACTGTCTGAATATGGTAGAATATTACTTATGTTCTAAATCTCAAGTTTGCAGGTGTTCAGTGATCGAAAGGGCACACTCAGAAGCAATTGCACATCTGAACTTACTTAGGCAAGCTGCATAGTGAGAGTTAGTAGGTCGGGTGTGGGTAATGCAGGCACAATTACAGTGGAGCCTCAATAAATTGGAATTGAATCATTTGCAATCTTTCCCTTGCCCTAAAACCTATATGAACTTGGATTTTTATCTTGTTTGATCTATCTTCAACAGCCATGACATCCTTGATATCAGCTGTGACTTTGGAATCTGTGCACAGGAGGAGAAGGTTTTCTATGATGCCATTAAAAAAGTGCACTTTTCAATTGCAAAAGCCACGTATGGTGACTAGCAGAAGGAACCACGCACACATCCTTTAAAGAGTCAGGAAGTACTCGTTTAGACTTTTTGAATACAGTAGCTGAATTCTTAAGGGTTCTCATAACTTAGTTTCTGTGAACATTGTAGCTAATGGTGAAATTTGGAGAAGTGCACCAGCAAAAATGTGAGTGTTGCGCAAGTGTCAGATATACTTGCAGCGAATACACCATGATCTGCAGGTGTTCTGTAAGAGCTGCAGACAGCTCAAGTGAGCTCTGTAGCTTGTGTGTAGCTACCAGACCATTGCGTTTTCCTGGAGCAGAGTTGCTCCTAGTTCAGAGAAGTGCTGACCTAGGCAGAAGTAATCTCTTACAAGGTCTCTTGTCTAGTTTATGGTGAAGTATTTACACGGGGAAGGGTCTGAGACTTGGGGACGGGGTGGTGGTGGGGAGGTTCTCCTCATATGTCTCTGTGTGAGCACGTATACAATATATGTCTATGTTCTCACGTGCTTCCACACTTGGTTAACCAGTTTCTCCTGCTCTGTTTTTTCCCTTCCATTCTAATGCTTGCATTATTGAATAACCTCCTGTTTCTGAAAAAAAACTCCATAAGCCAAAAAACCACAACCATGCTTTTTATGTAGACTTTAACTCCTGATGTTAGGTGTCAATACATAATTTTAAGGACGAGAGTTTCGCAGTTGCCGGGTATGGGACTGGAATTCAGTATACCTGGATTTGTTTTTGATGTTGTTACCAAAACATGCCCTGAAGTCTGTGAACTCTCAGCATTTCATCTGAGAACAGGTGACAGTGATACATAAATGGCCTCTCTGCATGCATCTTGGAATATTTTACACAAGAAGCACCTCAGAGTCATATTTTCCTATGCATGTGGTTTTTAAATAATCATCTAGTAGTAAATCTGCTTTGTTTGGCTTCATTGCATTACTCTCTCAATGACTGGTGTTCCATTAGAGAGAAATGAAGCCTCAAACTAACAGGATGGTGTGTAAGGTATTCCTTAAAATGCAGGACAATGTATGTTTTATTAATCAAAATTGTATCTCTGATCAGTCTTCTGCACCTAAATATGTGACCTTGCATAACCACTTCCTGTACCTTTTGCAGTCTTTATTTTACAAATTCTGCATGCTGTGTTGCTCTCCTCTATTGGTAGTATTTCTTCTTCACTGCTAGAAGAAAGCTCTTCTAGCAGGGATCTTGTGTATTGTTTTTAAAGCTTCTACTTGCTTGCTTTGTGTTGTTCCCCCCATCTCCCCCCGACTGTCTGAAGAACCAAGATTGGTAAAGGCTGAAATGTCTGTGGGTGGGTAATTTTTATTGTCCAGGGGTCAGGAGGGCTCTTGGAAGCTTGTTAGGTTACTTCCCTAAGTAGGATGATGAGGCAGCATGATTGAATGAAAGGCAGAAAACCAAACCCTAAACAAAACCAAAGCCAGTCCCAAGCCACCCTTCTATTTCTGGCAGTTCGGAAAAGCTGCCTGCTGTCCCTTTAGCATGTGGCTCCACTAACATTGTCTGTCCATGACAGAATTGGTAAAACTGGAGGAGCTGCAACAGAGCACGTGTTTGAGGATTGCTGCTTTTCATTCAGCCTAGTGCACAATGGAGAGAAGATGAGCAGGTGGAAATATTTTGCTTGTGACCTCTGTTGATGTTATCTCTCAACTTGCATGGTCCTAAATTAAGGTTTTCATTGTTACCTGCAAAAGATGTAAATGATCTAGGATTCATTTACCTTAGGTATTAACCACCTTGACACATCTGGTCCTTCGCCATCCTGGAACAATAATGAGTGCATGGAAAATACCTCTGGTTGTTGATTCCCAGGTTGCGGAACTCCTGGCATCAGGAGATAGAGCACATCTGGTGCAGGTCTTCAGAGGCAGAACACAGCCAACCCAGAGCTTATTGCATGTGGGGAATGATGCAAGTGACTTGTTTTCTCTGAACAATGGCTATGGGATCTTTGTAAGTGTTGGCCTCTTGCCTGGTTGGGTTTTTTTGGTTGTTGTTTGGTTTGTTGTTTTTTTTTTTTCCTGAGGAAGTCTGTGTGCAATGAGGGAGGATGTGAAGTACTGTAAGTCTTGATACAGCTGATTTGGTCCTCCAAACAGTCTCTGCTTCTTGACAGTGATGCTCATATATGTACAAAATCCCTGTTTAAAAGCCACTGTAGAAAACAATTGGTAGATACAGGTAGAGATTCTGGTGTCCTTTCTTTTGTGCTTTCCTGACTCCTAGGATTCTGTGGAGTCAGTGTTGCAGGGCCACAGAAGAAAGTTTTCTTTCTAAAGGGTGTGTACTGCAGTGCTCAACTTTGAGGAACTTATTTGGGTCTGTTAGAATCTCCTTCCTTGTACAGATTATAAGGCTTTTGTAGGGTAACAAGACTTGCTTTGTTTGAGGTAGACTATGAATTCAAAATCTAACAGCTATTCCACAATTACTTCCCCTAGGGTGCTTGTATTTTGGAATAGTTTCCCCACAAAGATTAGTTCTAGAATACTTTATTATAGTCCTTTATTCGTCTTGGTTGTGGAACTCATTTCACCCTGTGGGGATTGAGAGTGAGTTACAGGCTCATGTTACTGGGTCTGAGCATCTGCTGGTCACATCTTGATGTAAACTGTTTCATTATCGTGGTTGTTTATAAATGACACATTTCCACATGCTTGTTGATAGCCTCTTTAGGACCCTTTTGTCCAAAAGTGGTAGTTTCTGAGGGCGGATGCCTTCCAGGAGTCTGTGGGAACATCTCAGGTCACATGGCAGGAGTGTCTTTCGGACACGTGTGACCCTTGTGTGGTAATGAGGCAGAGGTGGGTGGGAGGACTTGTTTGAATGGACAACAGGAAAAATACCAATTTGCTTGGGAGGCCATGGTGTAGGACAGGTACACTCAACTATTGTGTAGTAATGTGGGGTAGGAATTTGTTCTTTTACTTGCAAATTCTGCTGTTCTGTTTTTTGATTACTGTTAAGTTCTCCAGGTGTTTGGATCCCTGACCATTAGTTGTGAGGAAGCTGCTTTACACATTCTTTCCTGCTTATTTTGAAACTCTAGCAGCAGGTTTGTTTGGGTTTTTGTTGTGTGGGTTTTTTTGTTTGTTTTGTTTTGGATTTTTTCACTAATTTAAATTTTATGAATAAAATCTAGGTCTCTGTTGGAAACTAAAATGACTTCAGGTGTCTCTTTGCTGATGCATAAATGTCATTGCTGTTGCAAACCAATGTGTTGGCAGGAACTGAGCAGTGGGTCAATTAAGCTTCACAGTGCTTGAAAGACGATGTACCTTTACTAATGAAAAGCCTTTGCATGGTTTCTTGAGGCTTGGGCATCAACTGGAGATTGTGGAGAGGTTGCAGAGATAAAAATATAACTTGTCAGATGCTGTGCTCTGAATTACAGCTGCGTGCAGTGCTTGCTCCTGTGTAACTTGTCTTCCACTGTATTGTGAGGCAGAAGCAGTGCACCAAATTCTACAAAAACCTCCCATTTTCTCCAGGAACTAATTTTGATAACTTTTTTCTTTTAAAATTTGAAATGTTTTGTATGCAAGGGTAAAGCAGTCAAACACAGTAGGGGATGTTTAAACATTATGTGCACACATTTAAAACTGCAAAAAGAAATTTTAGCACCAGTTTGTTATTATAAAGTCTGAACTAATGTTGGCTGTTTATAAAAGGGAATGGACTTCACAGGGTTATTTTTGTATTTAAACTTCAGCAGGACATTGGGAACAGATTACTGTATTTGAGTAACTTGTGTTTGCTTAGTGTGCTTGGCAGCATTTCTTTTAATGAAAGTTTAGCTTTTAAGCTATTCAAATTCAATTCCAAAACTTTGGCCTTCACCAGGAAAGTAAGATAACTGGAAAAAAAAACCAGCGTGGGTTTTTTTGTTTGTTTTTGGTTATTTTTCGGTTTTTTTGCAGTTACTGATGTGTGTGATGTCAGTTGTCAGATCTCTGTTGTGTATGTGGCCAGAAACGACTGTGTTTTATTATCTTTATTCAGAAGGACTTTGAAACATGGCATCCTAATTTATTCAAAGTCCTGTCATAAATTTGCTTAATCCTAAGAGGAAAATTTTTGCTGGGGTGATCCCAAAACATTAACAAATAGATGAGTCTACTGCAGATAGGCAGGCACAGAATGCTTTGTCCCACGTTTGGCTGAGCAGGTGCGAAGTGTATGATCAAACTCTGCTGGGTACTACAGACCTCCCAACTTCAACTCCACCTGTTGCACTGGCAAAGCAGTAACGGTTTCAAAATTATTCCCAGTGTCTGAAGTGGCACAAAACTTTCTAGTTCTGATAGCTGCAAGTTCATGTTAAAAAATCAAAATTTCTTGAGGCTTGTCTGTTAGATACCTCGAAGCACATCTTTCTATGGAGTTGTAAAATTGGTACTATCAGAAAAGGCCTGAATTTGATTTATTTGCAGTTAATTCTGTAGATTTTAGTTATTACTTTACTCTTCCCCAGAGACTGATTTGACACATAAACAGAACTCAACAACTGGTTCTCTTACTGCCTCCTGAATCCTGGAGATGTTCTTTTTTTAGGGGATGAGGTTGGTTTTTTTTTTCCCTAATACAGTATATAGGCACAGATCATGCAAATGAATTTGCAACGTCATGCCATTCAGCAAATTTACCAATTTTATATATTTTAGAGTCTGCTGGGAGCTTTTCATAACCAATGGTGTTACACTAAGCCAGAAGGAGCTTATTGGCAACACCTGGTGTACATTAGGACAAGACTATGTTTCAAATGGAGTGTTTTGTCCAGTGGTTTTAGTAGAAACAGCATTCTGATGTGATACCATGTTCCTTCCAGTGACAGCACAAAAATATGTGGCCATGTAGTAAACTAGGGCTGAAAGTAACCTGCTTAGTTATCTGTTGTTTTGTGGGATGTGTTATCCTTACTCAATTAAAAAAAAAATTGTTTTAACGTCCTTCTGCTCTCCCCTCACCACTCTCCCCCTCTATCAAACATATTACTAATAAATACCTGCATCAGAGAGGAGAAAGAGGGAGACTGTTTAATGACATAGGCTAAAATATGACTGAAATAAATTTTTCTGTAGTCTAATAAAATTGTGATGCTGAAAGATCAAAGATTTGATGGGTCTAACATATTCAACTTTGAAGGAAGGATAATGCCACATGTTTCCATGCAGTTCACAAGTTGCACAGCCTGATGGTTCTCTGTGTTGGTTTTTTTTTTCAATTAAAAAAAAATCTAAGCTCAGTGTGTTATTTTTGCAAGTCTTTAATTGTTCGTGCTGCACCTCATTAGTGACAAGAACAGCATTTTGGAGAATCTTCTGAGCACTGCAGAAACGGAGCATGTGTTCGCATTTGTAGTGTGATGTGATGTGAAGGAGGGTTAATTGTATGGATTAACTGTTCTCTGGAGTAGATAGATGTTTTCGCCTTTGATGTTGTAGTGTCCTTGGACAATTAGTGGACGAGCTGAAGTTTTTGGTTTGGAAGTTTTGGTTTAAGTAGCCTCTAGAAATGTTTGGTGTCATTTGATGTCAAGTCTTCTTACCTCATTAAGCGTCTATGTATATGCATGTATGTGTGTGTAGATCTATGCAAAAACATACTCTGCATTCTGAGGTTTTATAAAGGAAACAACTTAATGCTGTCATCAGTGGAACACATTCTTGAGAGGTTTTAGATGTCCTAACTTCCTCCAAGTAAAACTTAAGAAAGCTGATTTTTCTCGTATGTTGATAACGTAGGGGAAATAAAGCATCCTCTCACTTCAGGGCTTCTTGATGCACAGCAGTGAATGGGTGATAATGACTTGTAGTTACTGGCCCCTCAGTGACCCTTCTAAAATGAGTTGGTGGTTTTCAATCGCCTTCCTGCTGAGGTGATAACATGTTCACACAGTACTGTTCTACATTGCAAGTACTGGCCACAGCAAAGAGATAAAAACCTCTGAATTGTCCTCGAAAGTGTGTCACTTCCTTCTCCCAGGTAAAGTCCTTCACCCGGGCGAAGGGGTGACCCATATTGCTCATGGTAATTAATAGAAGAATGGCATAAGTAGTGAGCTCTGGATTTTATTGTCCCCATTTTAAAGGAGAAAAAGTTTTAATTTTTATTTGCAGCTTTTTTGGTCCATTTCTGCACTAGAGAAACTTGATAAAACAATTCCTGTTTCCACTTTGTACTACTGTTGTTGAAAAATTACAGTGTTTACTGTAAGGAGAAGGTGAAGGTTGCCTTAACGCTAAGCAATTATTTAATTACAGGAGCTGCCTAAGTTTAGTATGGAAGTGAAGAGCTTTTGTCAATTGTGCTTCAAGTTAATGCTTGCTTGATGTGGGTTGGGGTGTTATTGTTGGTTTTGTTGGTAGATGCTTTTTTTTTTTGTTTTTGAGGAGAAAGCTGTTTTTCATAAAATGTGAATGCTTTTGTGGTCTAGTTTACATCTAGTTTTCAGAGAAGGTAGGTTTCTCGTCTGGTTTAACAATACTCTGGCTGTTAAACCTTCTCTTTCAGACTAACCTCAGTGCTTCAGAGGTTAGGTGGATGCAGACAACATGTTAAATTTTCTTGCATTTCACGAATGAAATACAAGGTGTATTCTGTATTACGGCTTACATTTGGGGCATAATATATTCTTAAGCAAGTCTTCCATCTTCAGTATGTAGGAAAAAAGCCCTTCCCTCTGCATGTAAGTCTGTGGGTTGAATTTGGTTCATAGCCCCTTTTGTATTATAAGATGGTAGGTGTTTGTTTTGTATTTACTTATTGTCATTCATACCTGGAGGGAGTTACTTAAATGCAAATGCTCATTTTTTGCATGTATTTTATGTTTATTAACAGTCTGCTGCACAGTCTTGGCAATAAAAAGTTAAAATGCAGCTGGTACTTGACAGTGCACTAGTGTCTGATGTGGATTGTGCCATCTTTGTCACATTTCTGGATTGGAAACCTGATTTTAGGCTCTGGGTCATACATAGCTTTGTGTACTAACAGTTGTATTTTGTGGTGTCTTTAATAAGTAAAGGGATATTCACCTGTTTAATAGGGAGTGCGGGATCCAGGACATTTAAACAGTCTGCAGCAGCTGGAAACAGAAGAGGTGTAAAAACTGGTTTTAATAAGCTTACTGTGCTTAAAAGGCTTTCACCAGAGAGCAGACACATGGCACTGATCTTAGTCCAGCTGTGAGAGAGCTCAGTGCTGGGCAGTGCATTGCAGTGGTGTGTTACATGTATTCTGCCTCAGACGCCCAGTCTGGTGTCTGAAAGACAGCAGTATTTGTTAACTTTTCTCAACTGTTGTGTGTGGTTGAAATAGTTGTTTGGAATATCATTCATCTGAGATGCCCTGGATGTTTTCCAGACACCAAGAGAGAAAGGTTCCTGCTGCGAAAGTCCTGGGTAAAGCCTTCATTGCTGAAACAGGTGTAGTTACTACACTGATACTGCAGTCTTGACGTAAAATTCCTGATAGAGTCAGTGCAACTCGGTGCAGCTGATGAAATCTTGGGTGAGGAGTGAAATTATGACACTGACTTCTTATTTGATGTAAAATTTCCAGTTCTCTTCTGGCACCTTTACATTATAATAGCTATCTCAATGGGAAATTCACATCTTTCTCTTTAGCAATGAAAGCACAGCCAAGTAGTGCAAGTGAAGGGTTGAGAAAGGGGATATGGTGCATAAAACAGGATGATCAGATCATTCATGGCCACACATTGCTTGAGTTAGTTTTGTTATAGTATAAACAAATACACTTTGTTCTGCCCTCCATGATGCTGCTTCCTTGTGTAATGCTAATAGGCTTGTGCCTTTCCTTCTGCAGAAATAAGGGATAGGGTTTGGACATAAAAGCACTTAGTTACACTTCTCTAGATGTGTTGTTAATCAGAAATCCTTATTTGCAGTACACCTTATCTGGGCTGCCAAAGGAATGGAAGATTTGGGGTGGCTGAGATCATTCCTAAACCATTTGTCATAGTAAAATCTTTGCCTTTTTTAAATAAAAGAATTGTGAGGTAGCTTGAGCTATGAAAAGGATGTAAGTTACTCTGCCTGAAAAAAACCACTGGATGTTGTTCTATTACAGTTCTGGTTAGCACACTGGGCTCTTGGTTGTGCCATGGACATCATGACCCTTAATCCCAGTCCTCTGTGGGCTTCCTTTCATTCTTTCCCTTGTGTTTCTAGACAGCAAGTTTTCATCTGTGACAGTCCTTCCCAGTGTGTCCAGACTGAGTCTTTCAGAGTGTGAATCACAATTCTGGCTTGTAGGTGTTTCCATGGTATGAATGACCACAGTTCATGTTGTGTAAAGTTTGTTGTTTTATTTCTCTTTTTTTTGCCCTCACCTGGTTTCTCTGCAGGGAGAAAATGGACTTTCTTCTGATTCCCATCCCCCTCCCCCCCTTTTATAATGAACTTCACGTTTTTTTAGACATTCATTTCCTTTCTTGTTTGGGAAAGGCAGATATGTGTTGGGTTAAAACAATAATTAGGCTTGGCTGTTTATACAGGTGGGGGAAACCACGTGTAGAAGGAAAAGGGAGAATTAAGTCTCTGAGTGAACTGGGAAGAAAAGAATAATTGTTTTTCTTTTCTTCAACCTACTGTTGAAGTTGAGGTGCACCATACTTTTCTAGTACCTTTCCTACTTTGTGTTTCTGTGATATGGGAGTATTTGACAACATTGTGGCAGCTTCTCTTGCCTGTGCAGTGTAGACAGTTAATTTCTTATGCCAGTAGGATGTTATTGAGACTCATGGGAAAATTTCAAGAGGCAAATAAGACTTACTTGAAAAATATTAATAATTTGTCAAACCTCTACATGGAAGTATTTCAAAATGTTTAGTTTGGGAATTTGTGCGTGGCTAGGTTTATGCCTAAAGCATAAGAGTAAAACAGACTCGTGTGTAACACTGTATTATTTTTTATAAGCACAAAACCTCTTCCAAAGTTCCTTTCCCTGCGCACTGTGTGTACAAGACACAGCAGTGCAAGAGAAGGTGCTCTGCAGGTCTGCAACTAGACAATATTCTGTCTGCAGCTGAGTTGGGCATAGAAGTTGCCTTACTACTTTTTATAAAATCCATATGCCTTTTAAAACCAAGATTCTTTTGACAAGGGAAGCAACTGTTTGTGCAGTCAAAGGGGCAGATTTCAGGACACCAAAACCTGTATTGTAGTGAGAGACTGGGAGATGTGGTGTGTAACATGCCACTGGGGAAGGGCAGGAGTGGGTGGCCAGTTCAATCAGACAGCAGAACAAAACCCATCTGACCCAGCCCAATACAAAGGGCATATTTAAATCAAGACCTCTGCAAACACAGTGTAGCTGCAGTTTGATTTGCACAGTTTCTGGTTTGGCCTGAAATACTGCATTTGTCTGGGGTGTTCTGGAACACCAGAATTCAACAGGCACCAAGGAGAGTGAGCAGTTAATCTTGAGATGATGCAGAGCAGTAATTGTTGTAAAAACAACAAAACAAAAACGTTAGACAGCTCCTATGTAACTTTTAAAACTCCAAATTTCTATTGCCTCTCAGATTTTCCTAATTTTTAAATAGTTACCTAGAATCAAAACCTTTTCCAAAAAGCAAGTGAGGCATTCTGGGGCTGAATTCCAAAGCATGTTTCCCTTCTTGCACACGCAAACTACCAGTCTATAAATTCAGTTACAGAACTAATACAATCTGCATTCTTTTGAATATTATCAACGCTTCTTCAAATGTGGAGACTCTTTTATTCTGGAGGATTTGAGCTGACAGCTGTGTTTTCTGGAAATGTCCTTAAATTCTACATTATGGAGAGACGAATAACATAGATGATTATTTTATGTCTCTTCAGCTAAGCTAGCAGAAGATCTTCCTTTTTGTAGTTCCATTGGTGCAAACACTCTAGATAACTTGCATGACAAATACTGGCCATAAAAAGACAAAAGGAGCCATGAGGAATTGATTTGGTTGTATCAATGTTCTTGGCTAAAGCAGAATCATCTTCTGTAAGGAATGATTTGCAAAGCTTGGAACAGGTTGCTCTGTTTATTTGCTGACTTAGAGGTGGTTAATTAAGTATTACCAGTGATATAAGTACAAGCACAAGGTTACAGATTTCATTATCTGAAATAACCTTTTTCATCTCATCCTTTTTTCCTCCTTCCTAACAAGCTCTCACAAAAACTAACTGTTGCATATTTGACTGGAACATAGTCTACACAGAAATCTGAAGTTGTGTGTACAAACTTGGCACCAAACACTTCTCCTAACTTTATACCCTCTAAAGCTCAGTATCATGTAGCAGGTTCCATTTAACAAGGTGGTTTTATTTGGGAATATTCTTAACTGTTAGGAGAAAACCACGACAAATTGTGGAACCTACATTTGAGACTTAACTGCACTTTTTGTTTAATGAGTAACATTTGTCAGCAGCTGAATCCAGCACATGGTATTTCTGAGTCTTTTTTTTTTGCAAGTTGCAAATACAGTACATATTGTACCTTTTGTGGAAATAGAAGTAAAATATCTTTTTTTCAGCTTTCTTAAGGTTTGTGTTTTTTGGAGTTAACATAACATCTGGAACTGGAGCTAAAAATTGGAAACAATTCAGATCAGAAACAAGCATACCTTTGTCAAGCCTGTATTTGTTCAAGTCCCGGATAAAATTTGCAAGCCAAATTTTCCAAATTATGTAGAACCACTATTTTATCCATTAAAAGTTTGGAACCCTCATCACTGTGTAATCTACTATTATTGGCCAGACAGCTGTCTGCCAAACCAAGGAGGAATAAAATAAACTGAAAAAGAAAAATCAACGGAAAAGAACCTTGCTCCCATTGACATCCAAAATCTAAAAAGTGGACACTGCAGGGTTTTTTCCACTCATGGATTGACCTGAGCTGTTACTCTCAGCAAAAGTCATGTTTAGATGTTCAAGGGAGTCACCCTTTTGTCTGCATTCTTCTGAACCAGTTTATGCAGAAGTAGGACAAATCGTGAGTTTCCTCTGCAGTTTTAAAATTGTTGAGCATATGGTGGGGGTGGGGGGAAATCCACGTCTGTTGCTTTTAGAATAACAGCAGGAAAATTGTTGCCATGTACTCTGCATCACAGAATGTGAAACATCCAAGTATATTTTTTTCCTGTCACATCCCCCAGCCCTATTTTTAAGCACTGCCTTCTGCACTTACCCATTTTGGCAAAGCCCAACAGCAGTATCATGTAAGAGACTACTTCAGTGCCACTTCTGCTTATTCTAAAATCAGAAAACACCAGAAATCTCAATGGACAGGCTGTTTCCCGTTGTTGTGAGTACAAACAGAGTGCCATATTAATTCTCACAAGAAAACTGTCGTGAGTCACCTGACAGTTCCAGTGTGGAATATGGTGAACAGTGTTATGAAATTGGAGCCATTGTTGGCGAAGCTACTGGTATTAGACAAAATGTAGGTTTGTACTTTAAAGAATCCTTAATCAAAATATGAAACCTCAGTGACAAAGCAATGAACCTGCTGTTGAAGTGAATGTGCCTGCAATAAGAATCTCTTTCTATGGTGATGTCTTCTCAGTGACTTGCTGAGTAACTTACCTCAGAACATGGTTCTCAGAGACTTCTGAACTGAGCTTCTAGCAGAGTTAGGGGTGCTATGGGCTTTTGCTTGAGGAGCACTATAAAGCAATAGTCCTCCTCAGTGTAAGTGATTTCTCATTAAAGATTACCCATACAGTTAGTTTTCTTGGTCCAGGGTTATAAACTGTAAATGCTTACAGTGTTTTTCACTTTTAGGGGCAGCAGCAGATAGATCATAGCTTTGTATAGCTGGAGGAGGTGAGCATCCAGTGCAATAGTCTTTGGATCTGGAGAAGTTGCTTGGTACATCTTGAAATAGCAGGTGGTGTGTGGGATCTGTGGCAGCCTTCCTTGTGTCCCACTGTTCTTAATTTAACACAGAGGAGGATTGGAGGATGGCTGTGGTGCCAGTGGATTACCCATGTGTGTGTGATGGGTCTCTGCTTTCCAGTTCCTGAGTTTTGGCACCATGTTGGACTCAAACATCCCAGTGCAGACCTGTGAAGTACTGCTGCCTGTTCGTTCTTAGAGAAGGGAAGTTTTCACCTTTCTTGTTGGATTTACTGTCTTCATTTGGACTGGGATTTTCAGTGTACCTTGGGAGCTTTGACCATCATTGAAGTTTGATGGAAATTGTCCGTTTAAGCTCCCTTGGAGTTCAGTGCAAGTTCTAATCGCCAACCGGCACCAAACTCAAAAGCTGACTTGTAAGATTGGAGAATGCTCAGTTTAGCAGCCATTTTCAAAGTAGTAGTTTCCAAAGCTTGTTGTTGGTGTCTGTCTGAAGCCAATTCCCTAATCCCCAATAGATGGTATATTTGTATTTAAGCTGTCATGTGTGTTGTGGTTCTTGAATAGCAAATTGCAGCAGAAGCTTCAGAAGAACAAACAAAGGATTGTGAACAGTATGCTGCTTTTGGGAAAATCCCATGTATATTTTAACCTTTGTAAAAAGCTTGGGTGAGAACCTTCCTGAGGTCAGGAAGATGTGGGGGTTCAGACTGCAGAGATTTTATCTGCTTAACATTAGCTAGTCAGCATTGCATGAGGCTGCAATCCTCAAAACTGTTTGGCTGAACACCATTTGTATTGCACAGAGAGAGATTGCCAAGAACCAGTTTTGCAATCATGTTTAGATATTTCCTCTAACAAAACAGACCAAATAAAAATTGCTTTATGCTCTAGTGAATCATGTTCTTCTCTAAATAAAATGTTTAAAGTGCTTGCAAGTCTTATCTGATAAGTATCTCATTGTAAGTTGATGTGTCCCCAAATCACAGCTGATATTTTGGGTTTTGTTTAGTTTTTCAGCAGATCTTTAAATATGTTCTGTATGCTGCTTGGTGGTCCTTGTAATGCTGTCAGCTCACTTGGGCTTGGCTGTCATCCTTTCCAGCTGCTAATGCTGTGTTAGAAGTTGAAACATGCTGTTCTATGTAATCACTTTCTGTATTTACTACAGCAGTACTAAGGGCAGTCTGAGAGAGCCATTGCCTGGTACATCAGGAGTGGCATATGTGTGGTGTGCTTAGTGGGTGGCCCTAGGAAAAGAGTGAAAAGTTTGAGAAACCCTCCTTTAAAATAATGTGTCCACATAAAAGTGGTCTTGAACACTTGTAGCTTGCTTCCAGGATCTGCAGAGATGGAAGTGCACTAACTTATGCACACTGAATCCAATAATTTGGCTTTTTTGACATGCGAAAATTTTTTTACTTGGAGTAGGTAATATAACTAGAAACAGGACAGAAGAATGATGGGTAAGTTCAGAGTGTGTTGTTGGAGATTTAAAAAATACTTAATTGCCACCCAGCTAAATAGAACAAATCCTAAATTTCATAATTTGTGTAAAGCACCTGTGCTGGACTTCTTCAGAGCATGCTCTTCAGAGAAATACTTTGGCATCTCTTGACCAAGGGAAATGAACTAATTTAGGCCAATGGAGATGAAATGGTATATAATCACTGCTATATTTTGTTGTTACTGCTAACATTATTATTTCAAAACTAGGCTGCCAAACAAAACCAGTGGTCTGAAGTAACTCTCATCCTCCTAAAACCCTGTCATTATTGTGTGTGTGGGAGCCCTATGCAATGCGAAAAATACAACAAGATCTTCAAAGGCTTGCTGATGGTTTATTCAAAAAAAAACCAAAAGTAGCTCAAAGTTTCTTTAACGATATTTTAACATTACTGTTTGATAAAGCTGCTAAATTCATCTGTTTCAGGAGTGCAACAGAAACAGTGATGTGAGTTACTGGAAAGTTCAAAACTATTTTGTGTAAAACCTGGCATAAATACAATCAGTCCCAGACCCCCTTAATCAAGATTTTCAGTGAAGCAGTATGAGGAGTTCAGTCCACTGAACTCTTTTTTTTTAAATTTGGTTTTGATTTCAAGACACATAAAAGAAACTCCTCTCTTGAGGCAGGAATTAACAGTATAAAAACCATACCTGGGGAATGGCTATGTAACTGCTATTAAAAGTCACCTCTTGCAAGCAGTTTTGTAGCTTCTTTATTGTGCTCTATTATCTTCAGAGCATGTTCCTCTCTGCATTGTGTCTGCATTCTCTTCCCCATCGATGAAAGCCACAAAGTCTAACCTGATCTAGTTTCTTCAGTGTGTCTTTTCTCCACTGGCTAAGAAAAATTGAACTTCAGCCTCTCAAAAAAGTGTTTGCTGATTGGTCTGTTGTTTTACTAATTTTTTTATTTCACAGCCTTCCCAGCTTCTCGATGAGAAGAACAAGCTTCTTATGTTTTCTAAACCCACTTAAATCTTTTTTATATACTTTCTGTGGACCCCTTCCAGCTTGCTGCTGCTAAACCAGATGTCCTTTAAACTTGCATAATTTATTTGCATAACCCACTTCCAAATACATTTGTGGCTAAAGCCGTGTCACATCTTGTAGGTATATTGATGGATTAACATCCTTGCTTTTACCGTAGCCTGATAGCAAATAAATCACTGAGATCTTGTCTGTCTTCTGGTATTCTGCAGGGATACTCCAGATAATACTTAGAATATATAAGCAAAACTTTTAAGAAATACATTTTATAATTATGGGATACTAGTGTGGATTGGATTACTGCATGCTGGTGTATGCCTGCGGTGACCATGCAAATAATTAAAAATATAGGCTGGTAAAAAGCAAAGCTCACAAAAGTTGCCTAACATCTGCTGTAGACAATATGTGTAAGTGTATGATATTCTTAGTGGTCTCATCCTGAATTTCAGACCTTGATTCTAAGTAAAATAAAATGGATCTAATTTTATCTAAGTAAGATAAAATGGAAATGAATCCTCCTTATTTGATAACCAGAACACCTCATGGTTTGGAAAGCATAATTCCCATCAAATGGATTGAACAGGAGGGTTAGAGGAATGGGATGTAATTTGGAGAAGGTGTTTATTTTCAAGCAGTGGTATAAACCAGCCGTCACTGACAGGATCAGCTCACAGAGAAGTCTTAGCTGTGTCAGGAATGAAGAGCTTAGTGCATCGTTGAGCCTTTTGTTGGAATATCTTCAAGTGCCTTACTTGAGCATGAGTGGCTTCACTGCAGCCCTTTGAGATAATTAATGGCAGCAGGAAGGATATGTTTGTAGCAGGAGGAATGATTTTTACAAGTTGTTGGGCTGAGGTTCCTGCTAAAGTTCTTTGCTAAGGGGGTACAAGTAGGAGTGAAGTAAAGGAGCCCTGATGTTTTTTAGTCATGTGCCCTAAAAGCTGCTACCACCTGCCTCTGTGTTGGAGCAAGAATATTGTGTAATTTA
Source organism: Entomyzon cyanotis (assembly GCA_024500445.1). Lineage (NCBI taxonomy): Eukaryota > Metazoa > Chordata > Aves > Passeriformes > Meliphagidae > Entomyzon > Entomyzon cyanotis. Next base: position 44,186,656 of record JAKEPQ010001030.1, on the reverse strand, counting down.
GTTATTACGCTGGGAATTCAATTTATTTATTTTCAATAATGTGTTTTGAGGATGACGGCCCTAGCCGTCTATTCTTTAGAAGACTCTACCTGGCAAGTTAAAACATGGGTTGAGTATGTGCAGTTAGTACAGGAAGATCAACATTCAATCTTATCTTTTGAAGTTGATTGTTTCCCAGCACAGGAAGGACATTGACTTCTTAGAGAGTCCAGAGGAAGGCACCAAGATAATTAGATGGATGGAGGACCTCTCCTGTGAGGAAAGGCAGTGAGAATTGGGGTTGTTCAACATGGGGAAGAGAACGCATTGAGTTGACCTGGGTGTACCTGAAGGGACCCTACAGGCAAGATGGAGAGAGACCTTTTATGAGAATATTTAGTGACAGGACAAAGAGGAATGGCTTCAAACTGAAAGAGAGTGGGTTTAGATTGGATATTAAGCAGAAATTTCTTTACTGTGAGAGTGGTGAGACCTAGAATATGTTTCCCAGAGAAGCTGTGGATGCCCCATCCCTGGAAGTGTTCAAGTCCAGGCTGGCTGAGGCTTTGAGCAACCTATTCAAAGGTTTCCCTGCCTATGGCAGGAGGATTTGGAACTAGATAATGTTTAAGGTCCCTTCCAACCCAGACCATTCTGTGATTCTGTGACATCCAAGGTCTAAGCCTCCGTATGCTGCAGAGGGTTAAAGCTGGACAAGAGGGATCACTCCGTATTGTAGAAGTGATTTCTCCAATTAATTTATGGCTGCCAGGACCCTACTAATGCAGTCTTGTTTCAGCATAGCAGCTATTTTTACGTGTAGGGTGCAGATACATGTTTACTCCATATCCTGCCTTTGAGTTTCCATAACATGGTGCAGCCTTGGGTGCAAAAGTTCTGACATGTTTGTTTTTCACCATCTTGCATGCCTGTGGCAGGGGTGTGGGGGGTTTTTTGCTCTTTGGTAATAAATGTTTTTGTGGTTTGGGACATTGACTGCTGCAAGAATTATGCTGTTTTCTCTGTCCAGCCGTACAGATGGCTTAACCACAGAGGTCTCCATTGCAATTGTCCTGTTAAGGATTGAAATAATATTTAAAATATCAGTTGGTGCACATGCTGTAATTTTGGAAGGCTATTTTCACTTGTATGCTTATTAAAATGAGATCCTCATTTTATATTGTGTGCCAGGTTCCCAAGATCCTCAGTCACTTTTTCTTAAAAGCTCACAGTTAAATATTTCCATGAACTTTAGCCTAGTTAACTGGTTTAAGAACTGTTAAGTTAGGCTTTTCTCCTGTGCTATACATAGGATTTATGTTTGTTCTGTGCTTCTGGTGCTTTCAAGGGTAGAAATCAGTATTCTCATGTCTTTCTATTTTGGCTTTAAGGGGAAGGAGACAAAATGTAGGCATGTCAACAAGTATGAAGCAGTAGTATAAATACAAATTTTTAAAACTCTTGCTTAACTTCTCTTAGAAATGTTGCAGCTTTGCAAAAAACCAAAAGCTGATGACAGATGTGCTGTTGATTATCATTTATGATCATCTTAGTTTTAATATGTATGTTGAGCCCAGTCAAACTGGTTTTTAGAAAGCTATTAGTGAAACTAATAGCAAAGATCATATAGTGCATTTTTTAGTTGTTTGTTCCATGTCACTTTGCTGGGGCTAGCAGGTACCCCTGAAGCACTTAATAAAATTTAAGTGTTCTAAATGGGATTGGTACAGTTAAAACAGTGGAAGTTCATAACTGAATTCAGAAACTGGTACTATTTATGGTGGTCAACAAAATGTATTATACAAAAGTGTACAGATACTCCAGTCTTAAGTTATGTTTGCACAAAACAACTTCCCTGATGCAGGTGAAACAATTAAAATTTAGTAATTGGCCGTAGACAAGGAATGAGCATTTAAAGGATCAAAGGCAAAGCTGGAAACTGAGCCCTTGCTTGATTCCTACCTGGCCTAATCAGGAGTGTTTCCTTTTCTTCAATTAATAGACTCATGAGAAGCTGTATTTTCACACAGTTGTACAATAGGCCTCTGTGTAGATGGCTCACTACGTTGTCAAGTCAAGGGTGTGTTTTCCAGTTAGCAGAAAACCACTGGAAAATTGGTGGGTTTTTGCACCGAAATAATATGTGTTTCTAGAATGAAGTGGTTTTGATAAAGTACTGCACGATCCAAGTAAGACTGTAGAATTGCTGCAAGAAGAAAGTCTGTAACTTTGTATAATTTAGGCTGTTATCTGTTTAGAGTTTATTTGATAATTTGTGGGATTTCAGGTTCTTTTTTTTATTTTGTCTCAAGACTGTGAACTGCAGCTATGTACAGATGTTTTAAATATTGCCTATTATGGAAAAATATGAACTGTTCTAATTTTACTGAAAAAGAATATTTTCTTTTTTGTGACTATGTTAAAATGTCATTTCAATTGGGTGGTAATAGATGGGATATAAACAGTTTATCCTCCACATTCAGCATCCTTTCACAGTTTATTCTTCTATTTTTTCAAAGTGGAAACTGATGTTTCCGTTTTCAAGCAATTTGCAGTTGTCAAGAGTATTGCTGATCAAAATAGAGCATAACACGCTGTTCCTTTGAGTCTCTAACCATGGAATAACTTCACAAGCAAGGGGTATTTTCTCTTGTGAAACAAGTAAGCTCATTTGAAGGTTAATGGTAGACAGTTATTGCTGGTTTTTTTGGGTCTCCCCCATCCATCTCCTCAGAAACTCCTGTTAACTGGCCTTCCAGTTTGCCTTGTCAAGAATTGTGCAATAAAGAATTAAAGGCATCAAGGACAAGAGTGTTCTGTAGACCATCAAGCCCAGTTCAGGATTGAGAATACAGCATGATTTGGTATTCATGTTCTTGGAAATGAAGTTTTGGTTCTACTTTCACGTGGAGTTCAAAATAAACTTGCCCTGTGTTATGGGTGGGATAACCTTGAATCTCTAGCGTGATTTATTGATGGCACAGCAAATCAACTTTTTGGTCAATGCCGTTTGTTTCCATGCTTTTTGAGCTTGTTTTGTTTCTCATTCTAGTGCCTTAAAACCCCTGTTGGTTGTCATCACGCAGAATATGAATGTATATTTTGAATTGCTAAACTGTTTGGTTTAGTAATTTTATGAAACTAAATGCTATGCATCTGTCTTCCTAGAAACACACTTGCTGTCTTGGTTACCTCTTTCTGACTTACTGTTCACTAGCTGGGAAAGCTGAAAATTTGAAAAGTTCTGTGAACTTTTCTTGGGACATCTTGGCAGTTGTATTTAGTTAAAGCTGCAGAGTTACCAGAACTAACTTAGCTCATGAGCCATCACATTCTAACCTGGATTGATAAATAGAAGACTGTGGAAGCAGAGCATTGAATTGCTTTTCTGCCTTTTGCGTTATTTCTTTTATTTATATGAGACACATGGGGTTTGTTCAGCAGCATTCCAGGTGAGAATTTCTGTTGAGAAGCAGTTCTTTTGATCACTGCTTTTTGTTAGAGTTTTTGTCTTTTTCTTGTTTGTTTGTTTGTTTGTTTTCTGAACCAGTATTGCTCTAAAAAGGCTCTGTGACCATTTAAAAAATTAAATTTGTAATTAAAAAATAGGCTGGTGGGGAGGAGCAGAGAAGTGAATATAGTTTTCAAAATCAGAGTTCTGCTTTTTCATTTTGTCTTTTTCTGAAGGAAGTGGAATACTACTTGTTCTAACAGGGGATAAAGCGTGGCCATCTTCAATAATCAATCAGTTTACATGAATGAATAGTGCAGTAAGGTTTTACCCCAGTTGCAAGCAGGGCAGTGTGATTTCCCTGCTGGGTGCTCTTGGCCAGCACAATGCGGCTGCACTTCAATCAGGACGACTCAAGCACAGAAGTGACACAGAACACGGTGTTTAATGTGTTATCTGCCTGCTGCTGCCCTACTGTGTACATCGGTGGGGAAGAAATCCCTTGAAAGGGATGGGGAGCTGGGATAATGTTGATTCTGATTGGATTAGACATTTTTCATGTCTGATCTTTAGTTAAGAAGCTGTTGAGTTCCTCTGCTGTTGATTGGACTTGATATTTCAAGTTTGTTTTCCCTTTGTAGTAGCGTTAATAATGCCTTCAGCATGGAAGTGTCTAGATGAAAATCCATCTATTCATATTCCTCTAAACATGTTTTTGGGACAATATTTTAAAAACTTTTCGACCGAGGCTTTTTGCTTTTTACAGCTTTGATCTTTGGCTGGATGTGGGGCTGGTTTTGTGAGGCAGTGTGCATAACTTGAGAAGTTCTCTGCCCCAAAGAATTTTTGACCTAGAGCCTTCTAACATGAAACTTCCCAAGTGTTCAAATGGTTTGATACAGTGCCACTTAAAACAGTTGTGGCTATAGAGAACCAATGAGTTGCAGAGAAGAAAACAAGCCCTTGATATTCTAGACATTTTTTGTCTGTTTTCAATAACTAACCTGTCGGACTTTCCTGATACTATTCCAAGTGTTTTTAAAGATGACTGAGAAAAGGACTTGGCAAGCTAGGAAATTAAATAGGAGGGATACTGAGACTTCATTTCTTGACAAGTAATTCTCCTCAAGTTGTAGAAACCTTCTTGAGTTAAATATTGTAGATAACAAAGATACTGCATTTTCACTGAAACATTAATGGTTACTATTGATTCCCTTTGCTGTCTGAGACCCTCACTAAAACCACCAGGTGATGTAAATTTTCCTTATTGCATCAGCAAACTCTTCCTTCAAAAAGCAAAATAAAGCCATCTCTTTCCTGACTTGGGGGGAGAAAAAAGGCCATGGAGAATAATAATAAAAACTCTGAATTATTATGCATGTTTTTGAGTTCATCTGAAGTTGAATTGTGTATTCTGAGGTCCTTGGCCTGCACAAAAGCACATAAACTGTTGTCAGGGATGTGCAGTGGCACACACTCTCCAGTGAGAGTGTAGCCAGAATTCGTGAGAAAAGTATTAGCATTTGACAGGGCTGCCAGCATTGCAAACCTGCAATTCAGACCCTGTATAAACTATCTTCTTTTTAGAAATGTGCAGGAGGGATTGAATCTGAAAGAAAATACCAAGAAGTAACTCTTATATATTACATACAGTAACATGAATTCGAAACAAAAGGTGTTATATCACTGGCTTGAAGCTGTAGAAGATATAATAGATGCTGCTCCATTCTGTGTGTTGTTCCTTGAATTGAGAGGTCTGCTGAATGCGCGTTGGAGGCAGCATGTCAAGTGAAATGATTGCACATGAAGCTGGGAGTCAGCAGGTGATGGGTCTAGGACTCTGGCAACTACTGCTTGAGTGAGAAAAACTGGGGGGAGATTGGGGAATTTGGGAAACCTTTGTCCTTTTGCTCTGCCTGCCTTTTTCAGCTAACAGCAGTCTCCACAAATTTCCACAACCCACATCATTTGTCTGCCTTCAAGCTCTGTCTTGAATTTCCCTTTGCCGTGGTGCAGGAGAGAAGACAGTAGTTTTGAAACTCTGTCACAGTTTTTGCCATTTGGGAGAGTGCTTGGTAGGAACATTTCAGGGTGTTGTGTCTTGTGGTGTTAGCTTCCAGCCTGCTACTAAAAGGCATCAGAGCTTGCTTTCTGCGTCTTGTTACTAATTCAGCTGGTTTGAACCAAGCTTTGAAACCATGAATACTAAATTTGTTCTAAACATGGGTTAGAACAACAGACAGAAGGTGTTGCTGAAGGTATTGTTGAAACATCTTGGTTTGAGCTCTTGACTATGTGGAAGATGCTATTCATATCCCATAGATAAAGAATTGGGCCTGCTCTTCCATCTGTGTTTTACTCTTCTGTCTGACATAGGGAAGAAAGAGGGTTTTGGATATTGTGCATTTTTCTTTTACGTGACCTTCTGTACTTCCTGCCCTGCTGGTCTGGGACGTGAAATCCTCCTCTGCCACATACATAGTCAGCTCTTTACCATCTGTAGATGCCTGTAATGCTAACATGTTTTCATTTTTGTCTTTTCTAGCATCCCCCTTTCTGCTCTTTGCCAACCGGCGGGATGTCCGGCTCGTGGATGCTGGAGGCACAAAGCTGGAGTCCACTGTGGTGGTCAGTGGTTTAGAGGATGCTGCTGCGGTTGACTTCCAGTATTCACAAGGCATCGTTTTCTGGACAGATGTGAGTGAAGAAGCCATCAAGCAAACTTACATTAACCAAACTGGGAATGTGGTGCAGAACGTCATCATTTCTGGTCTGGTTTCCCCCGGACGGCCTGGCGTGTGATTGGATTGGGAAAAAACTTTATTGGACGGATTCAGAAACCAATAGGATAGAAGTAGCTAATCTCAATGGAACAGCTAGAAAAGTCCTCTTCTGGCAAGACCTTGATCAGCCCAGGGCAATAGCTTTGGATCCGGCTCATGGGTAAATATTAATTTGGCTTAAATGCTTAAATGGATACGGTGCTGATTTATGTTGAGTTTTTTGTTCTAAAAAGAAAAAGAACACATAGCCTTTTGTTTCATTTTGCATTTTCCTGTGGTATTTTTCTCAAGATCTGTAACTTAACATATGTTTGAACTTAAATTTTGTGGCAAGAAATGGCAGCCCAGACCTTGAGACAAAAAGAAAAATTCGGCTGTTCTTAGGTGCCAAGCCAAATATTCAACCAGTATAATTACCTGGCGTATCCCATTACACTTTGGAAAAGTAATTAATTTTCCAAGCATTTTTTTATTACTGTTATGATTTTCTCGGTTATCTTCTCTGGTAAGTTAACTTTGATTTTATATGTGATGTCTATTTAATGTAGACAGCAACATGTGCAAATCTGCATGTGTTGGAACAGGAATTCTCACTTGCTATGCTCTGGTAAACAGAAATAGGATATTTCTAGGTGATGATGTTGAATAATAATGTTTGTGCCAGCGAGGGAAGGAATCCACGTGAAACTGTGGATTCTCAATGCTGTGAGGTGACCATGTTAGGAAATAATGAGAATACAGGCTGGATGTGTTACTTCTACTGCTCTTAAAAGTACTTGTGTATGTATATGGTTCCTCCCTTCCTCTCCAGTCCTCCCCACCACTTCACGTGTGCTATTTGCTCCTCCTGTGCACAAGTAGTGCTGGTGTGGTGTCCTTTGTGCCTGGCATTCACTGCAGTGATGGCTGAAGATCTGCTGTGCTCCATGGCCCCTCATGATAACGAGGAAAAACAACTGAAGTGCACTTCTCTTGTGTGCACAGATCCACACAAGTGAGCTGGTTTGCCACTGAGCTGCTGCCGTTTTCACAACACTTTCTCAGAGGTCACTTTATCTTCCTCTAGGGTATATGTAGGTAGGTTTCTCATCTGTAGGAAAATCTGGCATTGACTGATACTTTCACCAAGTCTGTCCTCTTCACAAAATGATGCTGAGTTAATGCAAGGGCTTAGTATAAACCATAAAAGAGAAAGTATTTGGGGGTTTATCCTGCTCTGGGAGATGGACAGTTTTTTGAGACGCTACCTGCTTCAAGTGTGCAAGAAGTGAAAATGGAAACTAAGCGACAGAGGGCAATTTAAGATTGCCATGTCAGCACTTTCCGTGCCACAGATGGGAACTTTATTCAGTTGTTTTTGTGGTGTTTCCTGCATAAGATTTTCCAGATGAATGTGAGGAGTTAGAGGCACTTTTATGATGAATACATAAAGGGCATACAAGTGCTAAATGAAACTGTTTGTACCCAAAGAAATAAAATCCTTAGTTTTGTTGACACGTCAAGTGCTGGAGCTGTATCCTTCACATAATGGTTGGAAAGGTACAGCCATTACCAGTGAAATGGGAAGTGGAGTGACTTTGTTGGACCAAAGGACTTTTCCAAAGAGGTCCTTGTCCTCTTATTCGTGCCTTCTCTACAGATGGCTTTAGATGAAAGGAATTCTTGCCACAGTACATTGTTGTATAGAGGTATTTTAAATAAATTAACAGGAATCCTGTTGTATCCTGACAGCAAGTAATCTATGCAGAATTAATTAATGTTGATTAATTAGATGTAGTGTTGGATGGTATACTTAAAGAGAGAATATGGTGTTAAATTGAGTTTTTCATGGTGAGGCAGATTACAGAGCATGGTATGGCATTTTCTATGAAATGCCAGTGCTGGGTTTGCTTCTTTTAAGTGGATGCAGTTCCTTGGCTTTTGACTGTTTCTTTAGGTGTTGAATCAAAGACAACTTTGCTCGAATAACTAATACATTAAACTTTCAAAAAAATGAAAAAAATCAGATATCACATGTATTTGTGAAATAAAACATTCAAATTTGCTTTTGCAACCACTTCATTTAACCTGGTAGTTCTGAAATATTTCGTAGGTGCATCTGTGAAATAGTGATCATGAGATTTGATTTAGGCACAGCAGGCTGTGGGGTCCAGCTCCCATAGAACCACTTGTTCCTTTTTCCAGATATTCTCAGGGGAAGAAAAGTGGGTGACAGTAGGAGAAAAGAACCATTTAATACTTTTTAATTTGTGTTTTAGTTAATAAGTTTTTGGAATCGGGTGGCTAATACAGTTACTACAATTGTCAGAAGAGTAGGAATTTGTGATAGAGTTAGATTAGATCAGACCAGAGCACATGAGTAAGTTTGTGGCGGTTTTTTTGGATTGTGAAATCTGATGGAGCTCAGACCAGGATTCTTAGAACTGATTGAGGCAATGTCAGTGCCTAGTCATTTGCTTTCAGTTTGGAAGAATTTCCATAGAAGTGATTTTGTCCTTTTAGCAGTTTCTACTAGAGGAGCGTGGGTGGGAAGCTTAGAAAATAAGGAAGAAAACTTCATTAGTCAACTTCAGTTTCCAGAAGCAAAATGGGACAAATAAGCAGTTTGCAAATGCTTAGCAGATACTAGTAGTGCCCAGACATGTATAGTATGCTCCAAGTCAAACAAATCTAGTTTCCCTCTGTTGAGAAAATGACATGTTGCTGTGCAGAATGGTGACACCTTCTCATCTTTTAGCTTTAGTAAGGCTCTTCTGCAGAGGTGGACAGAGAACTCTGTGTTGTGGTGTTTGCCGTGGGGTGTTATGCCAAGAGTGGCGTTTGCTTAATGAGTAGGTTTTATTCCATTTTTAGTACAATTCTTCAAGACATAGACTAGTTTGAGAGAATGGAGAAGAATATATTGAATATACAGCGGTCATCTCTCAGGAACATCAGAAGTGTTATGACTAAGCCTTAGGACATGGGAGATGGGCTGGTTGACTTTGGAGTTTCCTTTTGAGGCCTGCTTTGCTGTGATTTCCAATTGGCATTCAGGAGTATGGTTTTTCAGATGTTCTGATTGGCTTCCTAAGTAGTAAGTCAGATGATAGTGGTGTATTGACATTTCTAAAGTGAGCTTCATCTTTTGCACACCCTGCCTATCTTCCTTCCTTAAAGGCAGTGATTATCTCAAGGTTGTAACTCAAAAAGAGAGATCCCTCTCACCTAACAATCATTCAGTGTATTTCTAAAATTTTGGTGTTTTAAGGCAAGCTGTGAGACACTTAAAACTTATCTGTGGGTCTGTCTTCTTCCCAGAGCTAGTGAAAATCATTAATTGTGCAGGGTCCTGTGATGCTCTGAGACAGTATCATAATTAACAGGTGGTTGCTTAATATGTCATGTCATTGTTTCTCATATACGTTTAAACTTTCTTGCTGGATCCACTCTATATTCTAGGAACTAAAGGACGCAGAATAAGTGATAATGCAATTATTCTTCTCTGAAATGAAGGATAAATTAAGCAGACAGAGGAGAGTACAAAGCATTGTTCTGCAAATTTGCTGATGCTTTGTTTTGATCATTTAGATCCCAGTCCTGCTGTAGGTTGTGTGAAGCTGAGTTTATATAATGGAGGACATTAGGCTAAAATTCTTGGTATTGCTTTGGAGAACATTAACATTTATATACATTCTTGATAGGTAGACCGCTGATGGAGGATTCAATAGTGTTGGTGTTATTGAGTTTGCACCCTTTGCATAAGTATTTCCATGTCTTCAGGACAGCAACTTCAAACAAAACTGAATTTGTTGTGTGTAAAGATTTTATTCAAGCCCAGCTAAAGAGGTAGCTCAAATTCTGTGCAATGCAGTGCAAAGAGTTTAAATATGAACATTGTCTGAAGAAGGAGGAATGCATTTGAAAAACAAGTTTTTATCGTGTGTCATGGCTAGCAAACTTCAGTTTCCTGAGAAGAAATTTTCAAAAGAATGCATGAATGAGTAGTGAAAACAAATGAGTTAATTCTCAGTTCTGTAGGGAAGGTCTTAGATCTGAACAGCCTAGAATGTGTGTTGTCAAGGGTCATTAAATCTACAACATACAAATCTCAAGGCTTGCTACCTTCTCTGGGTAACACAGGGCTCTGATTTTGAGGAGCTGTAGCATATCCATAATCCTCATATCTGATAGTCACTATGTGCTTAATGAAGTAGTTAGTTCACATTATTAAAGTCTGCAGTGTATTAGAGATATTTATTTTGGTTAATACAAATCTGGAGTTTGTTCCTGCTTGTTTGATGGCTGCTGTATTACCTTCTGGACTCAGCTCACTGCCCATGTTCAGGCTGTATTTTCTATAGCTTGGCTTGTTCAGCAGATAATGCTTGAGAAATTTCTGCCCCTTCTGGTTGCTGAAGCACAAAGAGCTGAGTGAAACATCTGTGAAACGGCTGTGAAATGGTTATTTTAAGGAAAGATAAAAACTGTTTGCTTTGAGAAGGTGTGCTTTCTTGTGGGTTTTTTGTTGTGGGTATAACCGCAGTCATCACTTGGTGTAGTCATTGGGGTTGTTGAATTTGCCATACCTGAGCTGGCCTGCCAACTCTGGTGGGGTTTGTAGAAATGGTGTTCATGAAAGAAGAGACTAAGGACTTTTGAACTGGTTTGACTGAAAGAAATCTGCAGACCTCTTTCTGCATTTCCTTCCTCGTTTTAGTTCTTAAAAAGTCTTCCATGGCGTGGTGTGGGTCTGTTGGGCAGAGGCAGTGCCAGTGCTCTGGCACAGAAGCTGACTTCATTTATGGAGCAATTTTCCCCTTTTCGAATTGCTAAGGTTTTGGGGGAAGGAAATAAGATACAAATTTGAATGCAGCCATAAAAAAAAATTACTGAGTACTAAAAATAAATCATCAGTTTTGGCATTCTGCAGAATGGTTATTAGTTTAGAGATTAAAACAAGTCTGATCAGGTTCTGAACAGCATTAAGGGAGAGTGTGCCATAGCCCAGCTTAGCCATTGCCTCAGGTTTCTTACGGCAGATCAGCCAAAATATGCCAGCAGTGGCTGCCATTGACCTGAAGTATATTTGTCACTGAAGAAAGGATTAGATGATGAATGTGCCAAATGGGATATTAAAAAATGGATATAGAAGGGACACCTACCACAATTAGAAAGCTTTCGGTTCAGAGTCTAAAATGAAAAGCCTCAGACATGCCTAGTTGTTGATCCAGTGTTTCCTCAGTGTCGCAGCAAAACCATGAACCAGACATGTAGCTGTTCTGACCTAACTCACAACTGTGTTTATATCAGCACTTAAAACTGCAGTGGTGTTTGCTGATGATTCACCAGGACCTTGAGCCCACAGAGCAGCATGGCAGGTACTGATGGCACATTAGCTTGCTGTGTTGAAATTACTGGGATCTGTATGAGCTGCAGTAGACTGAGGCTTTTGATTCAAGTAAGTGTGAATGATGACGTCTTTTAAGCAGTGTATCTTCTGGTTTTAATCTCCTTTGGAATAGTTGAGAGGAGAGGGAATACTGAAATAAAACTTGTGCCTGCTCAAAGTGGTGGAGAAGAAATGCAGGAAACATTCTCTGAAGGAAGACTGTGCTTTTTAGAAACTGACTCATGGCTACTTGGTTACAATGCAGAACATGCCGTGGTTTTGAATGAAACATGCTTATTGCTGCCTGAAAGCTAGAGATCAGTTTATATCCTGTGTGCTTCTCGTTAGTAATCAATTGCAAGTGTAAAATTATTTTTAAGCTTTTGGTTAGTTATTTGAAACTCTGTCATATATGAGTAGCACAATTATTATCTTGAAATGAAAGAAAAATACTCAACTGTAAAATTGGTTCAGAGTCATATCCAGTGTCTTGGTACGGCTGTAATTTCTGGGACTTGGAAAGCTTTTGATATGTGTGTCCAAATAGCTGCAAATAGTCTCATGCATAAGAAACTTGAAGTTTTTGTGGGAATTGTTATTTACTCTAATTTTCAAATGAGTGTCCTTGATGGTGACAGCATTTCTTTAAATAGTTCATTAGTCTCTTTTGCTTATTTCTCCCTTTTCCTGCTCACAGATTTGACTAAAGGTCATATATTGTTCAAAGACCTTCTGCTTCATTTGAGAACAGACCTGCCTGTTCAGAGATGATGGAAAAAAATGTGAATTTTCTTCTCTGTCCCCCAAAATTGCAAGGGAAAGAGCTGGAAATGTGTAGATTTCCTTAATAATCCCATTGAACCTCCCTCTGTTAGCACTTTTCTTTTGCTACAGGTTCTGTGATTGCTCCTATCCTGTGTCATGGAGACCGATACTTCTTTGCCCTGTACAATTTAGTCTTATTAAGTAGTTTGGGAATTGTATTCTTATCTTCTAAATTTCTACACCATTTCTTGAGGGAGCAGAAGGAACAGCAGGATGGCTTTAGTTGTCACAGTGCCAGTGTGTGTTGCAGTGGTTTCTTGGGTGAAGTCAGGAATGCTCTGAGACCAAAGAGGTGATCAACGCTCTTTGATTAGATGAGTTAATGGGTGCATTTTACAGTTGCACAGTATGGAGATCATGACATACACAACATGTTGGTGTGACTGGACTGGCATTATTCTGTTTGTCATTAATGGGTTGCTTTGGTTTAGTACAAAAAATGTTTCTAATTAATTTTTTTTAGTGTAAAGTTAAGCATCAGTATTAAGCTGAAGTGAGAATTTTCCCACATAACCTTCTGAAGGTGTTCTTGGGGTTTTGTTTGTTACTGTGTTTAAAATTAAAAGTATGCAAATGAACATGCTTAGGTTGCATGCCTTGACAAATTCCTGTCTGTAGTTGGAGTGTTCCTCTCTCCAAATGAGTTAAATGTTCCTCTCCCCAAATGAGTTAAAGTGCATCAGCACAGTGAAACATAAAATGCATTGGTTGCCAGCAGATTAAGGCAAGTGAACCTTCCTCTCTACTCAGAGCTGGTGAAACGACCCTTGGAGTGCTGTGCCCAGTTCTGGGATCCTCAGCACAAGAGAGACATGGACATGCTTTTTCAGGTGTGAGCCTAAAAAGCGCCACAGAGATCAAAGGGACTGGATCATCCACCGTAGAATTCGGGGCTGATTGAGTTGGGATTGTTCACCCCGGAAAACAGAAGGCTCAGGGAATCTTATCAGTGTGTGTGACGGAGGGGAGATGATGGAGCTGGGCTCTTGTCAGTGGTGTCCAGGGAAAGGACTAGAGGCAACAGGCACCAACTAAAGTAGAGGAAATTCCACTTAAATGAGAAAAACCAACTTCTCTTCTATGAGGGTGATGAGTCACAGGAACAGGTGGCGCAGAGAGGTTGTGGAGTCTCTAACTCAGAGGTACTCAGAACCTGGCTGTGTGTTGTTTTTCTGTTTTCTGTAGTTTTTGCATACAAATGTGCTAGAATGTGCTTTTAGAAGGGAAAGTGCATAACATGCAAAGCATGTGCAACTTTTTTTTTCCCTGAAGGGAAATTCTGCAGTTTCTTTTTCTTAATGTATCAGAGGTATTTCAAGTTGAAAATTCTCTTCTTAACCCCCCTGAATTGTGTTGTATCTCCTTACTGCTGCCCTCCTTTAGCAAATGAATGTTTTCAGAAATCTTCTTGAGTTCCTTCCTCCAAGGATTTTTCAGCTTCATGCTGTCCTGTGACCTTTTTAAGGGGCTCTTGAAACTGTATCGAGTATGACCTTGTTTAGCTTTAAGAGATCACTAGGATGTTGTACTCTTCCCTGTGGGTGAGCAGGGAAAGATGTGCTCTTTCGTTGCAAGCACTTCTGTAATATTTGTGCATCCTTTAGTTGACAGGCAATTATGTCTTCCCTCTTTATTCTCAGTAGGCAGTAGTATACTATACTATATGTTTGTAATACATGTATTTTAAAAGAATAAATCAGTCAGAATAAAATACACTGTAGGAAAACTCTAGTGGAGGAGGCTGGTTCTCAAGGGTTTTGTTCGCTTTGTACAGATCTTTGAATGCAGTGTGATTAATTGTAATGGTTACCTGCTGAGGTATATTTTTGGGGTTCATGTAGTAATTTTTTCAAGAATATCCAGGTCTCAAAATTTAGTGCTTGAAAAAAAGAAAAAAAAAATGGTACTTTGAGTAAGTAATTTGCAGGTTAATGCTATATGAGATTCTTTTCTTCTGTAAGCAGTTGGGCTATTTAATTTCACAGCAGAGTTTTTGTAGCTTTAAAGGTGGGATGGGGGAAGTAAGCTTTAAATGTGCAGGAATCTAAACTTCACAGCAATTTCCTGTAAACTCCTGTTTTGTGCCACGGGCTTGTGTAAGTTTGAGAACATTGTTGAAATTGGAGAAGTTTGTACTGATTTATATCATCTGTACTACTGGCCCCTTTTGTGTAAGCAGGTTATGTAAGGTTTGGCAACTGTACTGCATTTTGGGAGATGGAAAAAGTGTTTGGGCAGTGTTGGCTGCTTTTTATTATGTCTGTGATACCTTCCAGCTCAGATGGCTGATCGGCTGCTCTTGGAGGGCACAGCCCTGATTTCTAATCTGTGCAAAAATGATGACAAGAGAAATAAGAAATTACCTGCAGCTTTAAAACTGAGGGGAAATACAGTCTTCATCCTGGTTTTGCTCCTGCACCTGGAATTTGAAAATTAGTTAAGCAAGGGAAGGAAAACAAACCAACCAACCGAACAAAAAAACCAAAACCAAAGCCAACAAAAAAACCCTGGGGTGCAGTTTGCCAACTTCAAAATCTGCTTATTTTTGCAAGGTGGTTTTCAGTCCCATTGTTCTGATAGGACAGAAGCACCATTTAAGCCCTGATTCAGTATGGTAATTTATATGCCAAAACCCAGTGACTTGTTGACTGCAGTTGAACTGCACTTAAATAAGTTCTGACTAGAAAGCTTGGTAGTGAAGCTTGCAGCTACTGTGCTTGCATATAGAGCAGCAACTGAATTTTAGGTACTCCCTTGGGTTTGGTACTTCTGGCTGCTGGATGATGGACTGGATGGACTGTTAAGGGCTGTATGTTCAGAAGGAAGGATATATTTACATCGTATTTTTGATGGAGCTTTGGCTGTTGCTCTGCTTCGTTCCCTGCTGGTTTCTTTGGTGTAGCAAAGTGCAGTTCTATTTGGGGACAGAATTGATGCAATTGCTGTGAAATTATTGTTAGATGTTAGTCTCTTTTTTGCCCTGCCCGTCCTTGCTTTCTGCCTTGAAAGTCTGGAGTTAAGGTTAAAAGCCAGTAAGGGGAGGGGGGAAGACACTTACGCATCTCTGACGAGCTAAATAAAGTAACCCACAAGTTTGTCCAAGGTCTGCTTTTTGTTCAGAGCTTCTATGCTGCTTGGTTACTTCTCTTTTAAGAGTATTGATTTTTGATAGCTGCTTAGCAGTGAATTTTGCTCACAATGGCTTTTTTTTTTTTTTTTTCATTAGCTCTTTAGGAATTCATGTTTTTATTTTCTTTTACAGCCTCAGGGCTGTTAGACTTTTATTGACCTGTTGCAATGCAAGCAGGATATAAAACTCCTCAGATGCCAGATCTCGGTCCCAAAAATGTGATCTGTCTAATGTGTACAAAAATACTGGTTTTGATATTTTTAGCTTCTTACAGTTGTTATGGTATGCCCTGGCCCAGGGTTATTTAAAACTCTGTAATTTACATTGAAAAACACCACCACCAACACCAAAATCAACCAAACATAAAAAACCTACCCAAATGCTTGCCTTAGGCTCTTCGTTATTATTCAGTGTGCATATTTCCAAACTGGCTTCAAAAACTGGGAGGCATAATAGCACAGGTACTAACAGACTGAGATTCTTTGCTTAGACTATTTATCTATCTGAAATGTTAGCCGGGCTAAATACCCATTTTTTTAAGAAATGGTGAAATGAAAACGATAGGGATTGTTAATGTACTGAACACTAGGAAAATATGTTATATTTGGAAAACAAAAAACCCAGTCCTGAGCTGTCATATGTCTCAGAAACATTGGTGATGTCTTGACTGTTTGAAAGTGCCTGTTTTCTGTTGAGGTCAATAATGTGGACTCTTGAGCATTCTTTAAAAGATAAATTTAGGAAAGCCCTTTTTTCCACCTCTACAGAAATAATCTGTCAGTTATCACTCCAGGCTCCTGAATTAAGCTTAATTTAAGTCAGGTTGAATCAAATCAGTTCCTCACATATGAACTGTTATCGGATGCAGACTGCTTTCTTTCTCTGAGCAGCCGCTTGAAGCTTCTTGCCATGTTCTCACCCTGTCCATAAAGCTCCAGTCTGAATGTGTCTGCTCTTTGTGTAAGAATTCATTGTGTATACTGGAGGCATTTGAAAGATGCAAGCTGTAAGGCATAATGGTTACTTCAGGACGTTACTAATACAATTTATTTCTCCACTGTTTTTCCTGTATTGCTCTTTCTCTGATGAACCAACTAGTGTAAGCAGATTTCAGTACTTTTAACAGGAGACTAATATTTTTAATCAGATCTATGGGTTATTTCAAGGATAGGTAGCCTTTATCTTTCTCTTCATCACAAGTCATATCACAAAAGCTTTCCACCACCCCAAAACTTCTTGTTACTGTTCCAGTGAAGTTTGTAGTGCTGGCTTAGCTAAGCTTGTGTCATTCTTTCCATAGTAATCATAGATGTTTTTTTTCTCTAGGATTTATAAACTGTGCAAAAAAAAAGTCTGTCTTCAGGTCACTCTGTTTCAGCCAAGACACTGTATTTTTAGCTTGGTTTGAACTAGATTTCTCACTCAAAATAGAGGAGGGTAAAAAAGGGGAAAACTTGACATTTTGTGCATTCTTGAAAATCCATCGTGGGCATACAGCTTAAACATGACATTTTATGGCCTGTTAGAGTCTCATCTCTAGTGCTGTGTTGTGCCTTGTGCTGCCAAAAAAGTGTCGGAAGAGCCTAGATGTTAGGCTAGAGAAGGGTGAAAGAAGAAGGATGAATAGGACTGCCCTAGCTAATGTAGAGTCAGGGGTGAGTGACTTGCCTGGCCGTAGTTGATGAGAAATGCTTCTTTCTCAGGGCAAGTTTCATAGGTGACTTCAGCTGGCTGGCTGCTGCCTTTATTTGCTGCTTCTGTTTAAGCACCACTGCTGGGGGAACATTGGTCTGACCGATCACTTGCTAAGGTAACTGAAAGGTTTTGGGTTTTTTTGTTTTGTTTCCTTGTAGAATGCTAATGTCAGCATCAGAGGTGGGCACCGGGGAAGAAGCTCCATTTGGCAGTGGCATAGTTTTAAGTGGGCTCGCTTAGACCTGAGAGGACCAGTCCTGCTGCAGGAGCAGCTAATCTCCTTTTACCCTGATTTCCAAACTCCCAATTCAGGGTCTTGGTGTGCTAAGAGATCCCCAAACCAGAGCCAGTTTCCTAGAATTCATGGCAATTCAGGAACTGCTGTCTAATGAAAGGACAGAAGCCTCTTTAAAAAGGAGAGATAGGTAAATGGAGGCAAAAATTGTATTTGCTGTTCCATGGCTTGGTATGTGGTCCTGTGATGGACCACAGGAATTCTGTGGAGCACACAGAGGGAAGGAAACCTTTACCTCATTAGGTATTTGATGAATGCAGAGGCTCAGTATACTCTGAAAAGTTCACCAAGAGGATCAGTTTTAGAATACTTGAGGGATTGCAGAGACACCCTGTAGTCAGGACAAGGTGGTGACAGGGAATATTGCTCTAAAAAAGTGTAACTGAGAAAGAAGTGCTTTGAAAGAAGGCTGCCTGCATTCAGATTGTTCTCCAGGTTGTCTGAGTGCATCTTCATCCTGCTAACCCTTCCTTTGGGGTGCAGTTACTTTGCTAATACCACGTAGTATTAAACCTTTGAATAACATTGAGCTTGGTGCCTGGTAATGAGCTGAAATGTAGAGATGTAATTTTCCTGTGACAAATTTGTGTGTGGATTTTAAAGTACTACTTTTGTACAGCAGTCTCTGTGAGGCCAAGGGTAAACACACATCACCTATGAAATTAAACAACAGTATTTTTTGGGAAGAGGCTCTTGAACTGGAGCTCCTTTAATATCATAGAAAAGCCATGAGAGCCCTTTGGTTTATAGATTTTTTTGTATTCCCTTTTCTTTATCTGAAAGCATTGAGCTTCAGTGCAGGCTGCAATTTTAATGGAAGGCTTGAGGAGAAGAATTTTGCTCCATGATAATTTAGGGGATATTTTTCCATCCTTTTAACATGCTTTAAAGCTTTAATGGGACTTAGCTAGTTTTGTCCCCTTTGTTTATACTTTTAAGTAACTTTCGTGGGATTTTTCATTTTGGTCTAAGCTGCTACTTAGTCTGCATTTTTACATTTCAATATACGAATAAGTGTGGGATTGTCATAGCCATATGATATGGCCCAAAGTTACTTCTAATAGACATGTTTTTCTTCATTCAACAGTCCATCTTTTGTCAGTCTTTATTCCTGTAGGGTTGGATGCAGGTGGTGGAACCTAGTGCAGATGAGCTGGATCAGAAACCTGATTTGACCTGAAAAAATGAGTATTTGGCCCTATCAGTTTCATATCAGTGTGATTCAGCAGCTGGTTGCGCAGACAGGTTTTTTTCTGGCTGCTTTTCTGTGTCGTCAGTTGTTTGTCAATAGCTGCTTCCCCACACAGTCTGAGTTGCCACAAATTACAGCCTGACTTGTTAAGGAAAACCAAAATGAGTGGCAATTTACATTCATAGGTTGTCCTGTGAACTGGGGCAGCTCTCAGCTACTGCTTCTGCTTCGGGAGCAGTCAGTCTGTCCTGGTGGCTGGAGCTGAGGAAGCTTTGGGAAGGCATCTGGGGGCATGGTTCTGCCTCAGCCACTCTAAGGGAGCTGTCTCAGAAACCTGAAGACTCACCTGCATGGAAGCTTTACTATTTCAACGAGAAAACTTGTTTTGCCCTCACATTCAGGTGTATGTGTATCATGACACAAGTGAGCAGTTTCTATCTTCATTTCTCTGCCTGGCCCGAGACAGCTGTGCTAGGGCTTGGCTGTGTTGTGTTTGCATGTTGAACTTGCAAGCTGGAAAACGATGCTGGGTAATGTTTACCAGCTGTGAACTGGCTGTCCTCTTCTCACCAGGCCATTTCTCTTGTAACTGTACAATCTCAACTTCTCGTGCAGATGTGTGATTTGCCACACTTTGGTCTGGTCCTTTCCAATTGGTACATGCTGTTAATGTCTCTTCAGGCTGCTTAAATTGCCCATAGGTGGAGCAACAGGGAAACTGGGACATGGGCGGGAATGGGAAAAAACCATCCAAAAATTTAATGTCTTTCTCAGTCTTCATGGATTCATAATTTATTTATTGACAGAAACAAATTTCAGGGCACTTGGTTTCACTCCTTTTTGCTCTATAGACTTGCAGAAGGAGGTTCATCTGTGGTCATTACCTGCTTGGATAGGTAATCAGTTGTTTCAGAATGTGATTTCAGATATTAACTTGTAATAACTGGCCACACAAGGATGATGCTCAGTTGTAAATGCTTATGGCAGTCAGGTACTGCCCAGCATTGGAAGAGAATGGTATAGATATATTATGCAGAGGCAAAGCTTGTGAGATGATTTCATGAAGAACTTCTTTTGTGCCCTGTGGGCCTGGGGTTAGATTTACTTCTATAAGTATGTTAAAGTTTTGGGAGTAAACACTGGTGTCTGTACACTGCTGTATGTATTTACCATTACAGGCTTTGCAAAGAGCTGCTCTCCCATCATGTCTTGTGGCATAATTGTGTATGTCTTTTTCAGATACATGTACTGGACTGACTGGGGTGAAACACCCCGAATAGAACGGGCAGGAATGGACAGCAGCATGCGAAAAATAATTGTTGATTCCGATATTTATTGGCCAAACGGACTCACGATAGATCTTGACGAGCAGAAACTTTACTGGGCTGACGCAAAACTGAGTTTCATTCATAGGGCAAATCTGGATGGTTCCTTTAGGTAAGTTTCCTTTAGTCTATAATATGATCTGAGTTATTTCCCACTTCCTGTATTCATTTTGAACTGAGACATTTTTTAGTAGACTAGAATAATACAAATGCCTTATCTTTATTTTTTAAATACAGTTTTTAGTAGCCTTGCGAAACTGTAAAACTGGTTTTAAAAGTAAGACTATTTGTATCAGTATTTCACTATAGACTATTCACAGCCTTCTTGTGTGGCAGGATTTTTCATTTTTAGGCTCTTATTTGTCTTGAAAATATTTGGAGATGCTTAGTTTTGACCCTAGGCAATATAACATTAAACTAGTGACTGGGATTTTATAGTATTGTTAATTGTTTTCAACCAACAGGAAATATGCATTGGGGCACCTTTGTCCATGGCCCCATCCGAAGATATCCTTGATGTCATGTCGGTTAATTAACCAGTTTCAGGTTGTTTCAGACAACAAGCAGTTAGGAAGCAGATTTTCCTAAAGCTTGCTGGAAACAGTATTGAAGTTTTGTTTGGTGGCTCCTGTCCAAGTGTGCTGTTGAGTTTTGGTTTTTGTAGACATGGAGAAGTGACACTTCAGACAGGGCAGATTTAGGCATTTGAGATTGCGTCTTCAGTTCTGTGCAGTGTTCAGTAGGCAGGTTGTGTGGGTCCTGAAGAGTGAGTGTCATGTGTAAGTAAAATGTCCTGCCAAAGTAATCTCTGCACTGTTGTCTGGCCTTAGTCTTCAGGTCGTTTAAAATGACATTTTCATGATTTCATAACATTTTAAATGCCTGTGTCAATAAAATTGTTTTGCCTTGGTGAAAAGTTGGAGGAGTTCTGTTTTATGCATTTCTGTGTAATAGAATAATATGCCTTTCCCAAAAAAAACATTTTCCGTGGTGTTTTTCAATTTTTTTTTTTAACTGAGATGCATTCTGTGCCTGATTTTCACAGTCATAAAAGAGCAATAGCAATATTGACATCCTTTATAAAACACTCTGAAGTTCCTTTGAGAGCACTGTGTAAGAGCTGGACAATGGTGGTATTGTAGCAAGTGACAAGTACTGACTGACAGTCAGAAGTATAGACAAGGGAAAAGGCCTTTGCAGGAGGCAGTGGCAGCTCAAAGTCTGGCTGCAGGTTTGTAGAGAAAAAGAAAGATTTTCATATAGTACACCATGAATAGTTTGTCTGATTTGAGAGAGTGTGAGGTTTCCAGGCTATTTCTGCACTTTTCATGCACAAATCTTATAGGCTTTACTATATGTGTGTGGAAACCTTGAAGTTGTAATTGGCAAGTAAAATTTATTCTGCTCATTTTAAGGCAGAGAAAGGTCATCTGAAAGGGAGCAAGCCTTTGAATACACTAATTCCAGCAATCTGTCCAAATTACTTTGTGATAGATCAATGCCCCACCCCCAAGTGGATTTCTGTTAAACCATGAATCAAATAGTATTTTAGGAAAAAATAGTGTTTTTTGCATTTAAAAAAACTGGCTCACACTTACATATTTTACTCAGCTGCTAGAGCATGTAAATGCATGTTTGAGGTCAGAATATTCCTGTACAGGGTGCATTCTTGAAGTTCCTGGTGTCTAACTCCACATGAACTTTTGGGTATTGTCCAATATAATAATTCCCAAAGTGTTACACATATTAATAAAATGCTGTGAAGATTGATCTTAATCATAACACATTTTAAATGAAAAAATTTGTTTATTCCCTTTTCCATTCCACTGATCAGTGTTGAAACAGAAGTCTGTGAAGTTGGGACTCTTAGATTCTTGTGTCAAGGTGGGCTTGAGTAAGGGCTCAGACTTGGTGGTAACTTCAGAAGTTGTTTCTGTTCCTTAGATGTGGAGCAAACAAGTTTCACTCATACATGACAACAAAGAAATCTGTGATGTTTCAAATGCTTCCACCTCTCCCGTCTTAGAGTCCATTCACGATTACCTCAGAATTCAAATAAAAAGGAAATTTGCATTCTGTGTGGTGGATTAATGTTACTGGAGCTGTCTCTTAGCAAGCTTCAATTTGCAACCACATTGGCTGGAACTATTTCAGGGGATGTAATTACAGGAGAAAGGGAGACTTGATATCTAAGAATGATGGAAATAGGGGCAATACATAGTGGAAAACAGCTGTTACGATATTCAGATACTACTGCTGTTATTAGTTAAGAGGAAAGAGCAATGATGAGAGTGGAAAGAGAAAGTGAAATTAGTATTTGTATTTATTCTGTTGTGTTTTTTGGTAATAGAAGTGGTTGTAATTAGACAGAATTTTTAGAGCAGTTTCAATTTTATCTCTAGAAGAGAAGGATTATTAGTAATTTTGTTTTCTCTTTTCCACATTAACTGCTTTGTATGTGTATATGCCAGTACTTGTTTTAAACTTGTCCATGCCTGAATATATATCAAGAATTTTCAGAGTACTGTTTTATTGCTCCTCCCCTCCCTGAAAATGCAAATAAGGACCTATGCTGCTCAAAATGGAAGAGAATCCTTTCCCTGCCAAATGTTAGCTGGCTTTTGTTTTTCCTTTAATATCTTCAGTGGGAAAAAAAAATGAATGCAGATCTAAATATAGGTATAAGAAAATGGAGTTCATAATTTTCCTTCAGGATGACACTGTGACTTCAGCTTTCTCAGTTGTATGATGAAAAATTTTGAATAACGGTTTGCTGTGTCATAACACTGTTTTGAAAGGTGTGTGCATACCTTTGTGTATACATAAAATGCATGAATTTTGTGAAAACTGAATACCTAGTGTTTTGACTAAGAAATTGTCAAGTATCTTTGACTTAATAAATATCTTCGAAACTACTGAATCTAAATTATATACATTTATTGCAACAGGTATAATTGTTGGGATCTTGTGAAAACATATTAGAAATGCCATGTGTTTTGTGCCTTTCAGTTCAGCTAATTCTTGGAAGAGTGGCTGAATGTAATTGAAAACAACATCTGAAATGTTCCTGATTTGTATTAATTACAGATACTTAGTTTTAGAAAACATGTGTCCGACCTTTGCTGTACATTAAGAACTAATCTGAAAAATACTTGTTTCTGCTGCAGAAGTTGAGAGGGGTCATTTAATGAGACTTGTAGGTAATTTCTTCCTTTTTCTGCTAGAAGAAAAGACTGAGTGCAGTTGAAGTTCTGGGCAAAAATGTCATACAATACTTTAATCAGAGGAGGACTCTTTGGACCTAAGTTTCCTTGAAAAGTCACTTGTGTTTGGGTATTTGCACAGCTCCTGAAGTTAAGGAACTTCAGAGGTCAATGTAGAGCCTGAATCAGATACTTTGATGCTCTGAAACCCAATATATTTGTGTCCTTATTGCTATGAAGGGGTAAAACCTTATTTTCCATTTTTCAGTCTGACTGTCACTCATCACCAGGTGAATCTCTTGGTCCAGTAAATTTGTTAAAAGACAGTTCCTATATGAATTTTTACAAAGCCCTTTTTTAAAATGGGTGGTAACAAGTGGAAGCAATCCATTTTTAATCCTTACTCTGTCTCCCATCTAGGCAAAAAGTCGTTGAAGGTAGCCTCACTCACCCCTTTGCTCTGACACTGTCTGGGGACACTCTGTACTGGACGGACTGGCAAACACGCTCCATCCATGCCTGTAACAAAAGGACAGGAGAGAAACGGAGAGAGATCCTGTCTGCCCTGTACTCGCCCATGGACATCCAGGTCCTGAGTCCGGACCGGCAGCCCTACTGTATGTTCTGCTTTCCCTCACACTCTCTGCATGACTGTTACAGATCTGTCAGGAGAATGCTTAGTGTGGAGTTTTAAGGCTTTGCACATTTGTCAGGGGACTGGTTGCTAAAGGTAGAAGTGCTTGAATCCTGTACCTTCCTTTAACGACAGCTGAAATAAATGCTTATAATTACTTTTTTTAATACGTAGAATTGCCACAAAATATATATAATGTTCATGTTGTACTTATAGGTGCAATTTTTGTAGTCCAGACTGCATGATCAT
This sequence comes from Entomyzon cyanotis, assembly GCA_024500445.1. Classification (NCBI taxonomy): domain Eukaryota; kingdom Metazoa; phylum Chordata; class Aves; order Passeriformes; family Meliphagidae; genus Entomyzon; species Entomyzon cyanotis. The sequence goes on along the minus strand of JAKEPQ010001030.1, from coordinate 44,162,524 downwards.
AGTTATCTTCAACACGTGGCAAATTGTTTGTGAACGTCTTAGTATGGAAGGGATTTAGTTTTGAGCATTTATATGAACACACATGTGCCTCTATTTTTCTTTATATTTCATGGTGCTACTTCAAAGGAAGACACATGTAGAGTATTGAGAATCGAGTATTGAGAATCGAGCATATATTTTGTATGTGCATGTGATTCCATGTGGCAGTTGGTCTAGGTTTGGGGTTTTTTTTAGAATTGTGAGAAAGGGACTTAAAAGCACTGTTGTAGAAATGTATATAATTGAGTAGCTCTGGGAAAAATCAACTCTCGTCTAGCAGAAATACTCTTGCCATTTGGACTGGCTTCTTTATTTATGCCAACTTCTAAATCTCCTTCCCTAAAGATAACATTTGTTATTCCAATGGAGTTTATAGGATGTGAGTAAACAGGCCTGACAGTAAGCAAAAGGGAGTTTGGAGATCATCTTGGGGATGGAACATGTGCAAGTTTTCATTGAAGTTGCGGGGTATGCATAGCGCCCTGGTCTGTCTCACAGCTCCAAATAAGAGTTTGTCTGTGCTGAATTCTTGTCGTTGCTTTTAGCTCCAGGAATGTCCCAGCCTTGGGTCATAGCATTTCTTAGTCAGTCACAAAGAAAATACAGCACATAGGGAAAGAGCATATGCTGAAAATAGCTCAGACACCATTGACTTCATTAAGATGAGGTTTAGATTCCTTCCTCACCATTTTTTTGCTCTGTGAGTGTCAGTGGAAGTAACAAAAGTCAAATTAGCCAGACATTTTGTGCTTTTATGTTAAAGTAGTTCAGATGGTTATTCAAACTGTAGTTTTGCATAGATTGTGCACAAGTTGTAAATATTTTTTATAAGTGTGGTATCCATAAATATTTCTTAATATGGTTTCATTACTTGCTGTCATTTTCTCCCCATCCAAAGGAGAGAGAACTGTTCAGTTGTCATATGTCCGTCCCTGTCCTGTACATGCAGCACTACTGTAATGTAGGGATTGTACATACTGTTACGTTTTTTTTCATGAAACTGATTGTCCCATCAGTTGCATACATCTCAATTTAGGTGCCCTTAGAGTTAAGTTGCTGGGGAGGGGGGAAATCAAGCATTTTGTATTATGATTCCTCTGTCTTTTAGCACTAAAGCTTATGCCAGTCATTTGGGACCTATAATTTCTTCCTCATGGAGAAAACAGGGTTGTAGGGCTTCTAGAAAATTTAGAATAAATATGGTTTTTTTTCTTGAAGTTCATACTCCATGTGAAGAAAACAACGGTGGTTGCTCCCATCTGTGCCTGCTGTCTCCAAGGGACCCCTTCTACAGCTGTGCCTGTCCTACTGGTGTGCAGCTGGAAGATGATGGCAGGACATGCAAAGCAGGTAGGAACTTGGCTTTTTTCTGCAGTCACAATGTTGGCATGGTTTGGGTTCGCTGCTTCAAAGCTGATCCTTGAAGAAGTGGGTTGAGAGGAGCAGACTAATATGAGACTGAAATGTCATTTTGCATCCAAACCTCCCACCAAGCTACCAAAGATGGTGATTTTTATGATTTATGGTGATTTTAAGGTAATCGCCTGTGGTAGAAATCAGAGAATTTTGGCTGTATTTAGTGTTGCCAGTTCTCTGTAGGAATGAAGTAGTGTGTGGAACCCATTGCTGAAGGATTTTATTAAAAGTAAGTTAATATAGGACATCTTTCCATTTGGATAGTGGACAAACTTCTGCTCTCTCCCATTCATTGTCCAGCAGAGATCAATGGTAAAGTGGTGGTGGCTGAGTTGTTGAGATAATTGAGCTAGAGAAAATACTGTTTTAGGTGACTGGTCCATGTCCCTGAGAAGCAGCAGAGGGTTGTCTATTTCCAATAGAAAGCTGTTTACAGGATAATAGCTACAGTGTATGCTTTATTTGGAAAGTGTAACTAAATGCATGTTTTCCAGAGGTTGAGTGAGTCTAGTGGTATACTTTGAGAGCTTGTTTTTTTCATGGTTTTGGAAGCCTCTTAAAAATGCATCTTACAAATGCAGGTAACACTGATACGATATGGTGGTAGAACACCAGGAGGCAAGATTTTGGAGCGTGTTCTGCCAACTCTTCTGCCTGTTTCCAGTATGTTTTCAAGTCTAGTCAAATAGTATAATCATTTTCTCATGTGGCTTGATTCCTCTGAGTACTAGAACAAGCGTAATAGATGCCTTTCATTTGTGAACTAGAAGCAATTTAAACACTGGACCTCCAGGATTTAAGGGCCAGCTTTATTAGCTCATCCTGCTGTAATTGAAAGGCTTATAAGGTAGTTTTGCAGCTGCTGAGAGACCTTTCTCTTTCCTGCTTCCAGCTTTGGTAAGTTTCCTTTTCACAGCTTTCAAAAAAAAGCTTGCTGAATGCTCAGGACAACCTTTGTAGACGTCCATATTGACCTCATGTTTCTGGCAGCGGGGAAGAAGGTCAGCCCGCTTTTGGCATTCTGGCAGATAGCACAAGCAGGAGTGACTGCTTATACTGTGCTTTCACCTTTCCATTGTCAGGCTAGACAATCTGCCAAGGGTGTTCTGTCAAAGGAGGGCAAAAAAGTGGGATGAGAACAGGAAATCTGGTTTTGCATAAGAATGTGGCTTTTTGATGCAGTTTTATGGATTATTTCTTTCCCAAGCTCCACATCTTTTGTTGACCTGTCTGCCTTATGCCAACATGCATGTGCTTCTCTTTCCCATCTTACAATTAACTCCGTGGTTGCAAGGAATTGACTTTTTGTTCTCCAGAGGAGCCCTTTGTAGTAAAGTTGTAGCAGGAGCTGCAGATCCAAGGGTGTTGACCACCTCTTCACTTTGTTCCCTGTTGGCTTGAGCAGAGGTGCAAAAGTACAGAGTCACTTGGGCATATGAGCTTCTTTGACTTCAGACTTTTAAGTGAATTACACAGAAGCTACTGAGGGTTTGTCTGCAGAAGGAAAATGCATTCTGTTCTCAAAATTTCTGTCCACATGGGGAGTTTACTGGTGCAAATATAACTATATAATGTTACTGTATATAGCTGTTGGAAAGAACTCCTGTGCAGAGAAGACTTGGGGGGCTCTTAGGTGTTACAGGTATTGAATATTGAAGAATGCATATATTGGTGCAGGTGAGAGCACTCTGTAGCTCTTTACAAATGGCAGAGATCCTAGTTAATAAACAAAAACACGTGAGTTCAAGGACAGGCTGTGCCAGTATTTGCGTTGCTGAGTTATGTCTGTATGTAATGAAACTGAAACTCTGGATTTTTGTATTTCAGCTAAACTAACTGTTGATATGCCGAAGCCATAAGTATTGTACATGTGTTAAAACAATAGTTCATTTTCCTGTAGTTTTAGATTTTGGTATTGATTCATGCTTGCTTTCTCTCTGGTTCTAAACAGTTGCTCTGGCAAAAAAAATTACCTTTACCGTAAATATCTATCACTAGTTATGGATATCAAATAGACAGATTGGAACTGGCATAAAGTATGGGTTTTGCTGGGAATGTGTACTTGTTTTGTGCAGGTAAATGTATTGTGTTGCAGACCCATGATGCAAAGTCTGTTTTTCTCTGTTGGCTGTAAAATGGCTTGGATTTCCTTGAAGTTCCCATACCAAACAAAGTTTAGGAAGTAAATCGGCTGCTCCTGACCATGTACTCTTAGCAAAGTGAACATTCAAGCTCTGGTCTTAGAAATTACTTGGGAGGTTGTGTTGGACCACTACTGTCTTGTTGCATGTGTCAAATACATGATTTTAGATAGGTATCTGAACCCAATCTTGCTGGCTTAGAGGGTAATGAAGTCACAGTTTGTGAAGCCCATCAGAGCCTGGTGACTCTAGTTGTGCCTGTGGAGAGTGGCTTACTCAGTAGTAACTCTTAATACCTCATAACTTGCAAGAATAACTGACTTGTGAAATGTCACCTCTCCAAATGGAGCTTCAGTTCTTAGACCAGATAGTTTTCTTAATTTGTGTTTTGTTTGGGTTTTTTTTTTTTTTCGGTTTGGTTTGTTTGTTTCTAATTTGCTTTTTTTGTTTGCTTGTTTGGAAGCCTTTCCTAAGCTGACTTGAGTAGCAGCATGATGAATTGAGAACGGAACCAAACTTTGATTGCAGTCATTTAGAAGGGATGTGTAATTCTACCAGCAGTTAGGCCAGCTGAAAGCAGAGCAAAAGGCTGGAAATTTCACAAGCTTGGGGAGCTTCTTTTAGTAATCTTGCTGGCTTAGGACTATCCTGAGGTTTCTCTTTCTTTCGCTGTTTAAGGATCACATTTCTTTTCTTTATGAACAGAATTATTTTGATTTATTAGTCTTCTGTTTGTGTGTGATGTCTCCTTTCAAGAAGCTGTTCCTTCTGTCCTGGGATTCCCTTCTTAGGATTTAGTAAGTTCTGTTGTTGGGCCAGTAGTAGTTTGCAGTGTTGTCACAAAGACAAATGTATTAATGGCTACTGTCTGGTCTCCAGCAGTAAATTATTTGCTCCATTTTTACCTTGCGTGGCAGAGTCTTCAGGTGATACCTGCCTGTCACCTCTTTTGAGCAGATTCACCTTCCTCATTCTTGCTTTCTACATTGCACAGTGAATGACATGAATTTATCTGTTTCTCACTCCAGCTCTGGTGCACCTTTGGTATAATTTGTACCACTTGATGTGACTGTTTCCAGATAAAATGGAGCCAGATCTTTGCACCCTCTTCTGCTTTCGTGGAGCAGGCTTGTTTTGCCCTACTGGGTGAAGCTGCAGTCTCAAAATGTTGGATGACTCCCCCTGCTTTTTCCTTCCTCTGTGACTTGACCATGTGAATGTGCCACATTCAGGCAAGTCTAGATGTTTTTTGTGTATCTTGCCAGCTAACTGATTAGATCCTGATCCCAGTCTCATGTACAGCACTTATGTCTGCATCCTTCCAAGACTGAGCTGGTTCCTGTAAACAACATTCAGCAGCATGTTTCTCTTATGTTTCTGGAAAATATGTAATTTCTTTCTGCTGTATTCAGTGCTGCTGGCATACAGCTATCACTGCAGGCCTTCTAAAGGAATGTCAAAAGCCTCATCTTTTTTCTAAGTGGATGTATTTCCTGTAAGTGCTCACTCTGACTTCCTAAATTCCCTCTGCCTGTCAGTGTTGCATTTCTGAAGGTTCTTAACTCTCATTGCATATAATTTTCTGATATCATAGTATCAAGTTAGTCAATTGTATATGAACTTAAATTAATTCGATAGCATTTTAAAACCTATTATCCAGGGCTGATACCTGCAAAATATTTCCAATATTCTGCATCTCACTCTCCCAAGTCTTTACTACCTTGGCTCTATGGCTAGGAAGATGTTATAAGTAGGATAAACTGGGACTTCAACTAATGTTCTTTTTTATTCTATTTTTTTAACTTCAGCAAGGACACTCAGAGCTACACAATGTCAGAACTAGTTCAGATCCATGCAGCTTCTGGAAGGTGTCTATCCCTAGCTTTAAAAAAATATTTTTCAGGATTTTGTTTTGCTTCTCATTAAATGTGTAATGCTTGCTGCAGTATATAGATAAAATATTTCAGTAAATGCTACACAGTTTTACTTTACTCATTATGCAAATTCATTGCAGCAATTTCACATGGCCTGGGTATGATTAATTCTTGATTCATTTTACATATCTAAATTCTTCTCTAACTGAATTTAAGACTCTAACAAGAGGAATCCTTTTTATTTGCTCCCACATAAAAACACAAACCAAAACAGGCCAAGCCTTTCTGTGACATTGGAATCTCTTGGAGATTTGATTTTACTCTGATTTATTGTCTTTCCATTTGTGTTGGGAAAGGTCGTGATTCTGTTCCCTTTCTTGTATTTGAAAGCAATGTGAGAGGTCTCTTGGTAAGAAAGCATAAGGGTGGTTGAGGTATAGGTGTATTTGCATGTCATGCAAGGAGTAGATAACAAATGTTTGCCATAGTTCTGGAGAAAAGCTTTTGATATTTTGAAGCTTGCACAAAGGAGTGATGCCTGGGAGTAAGGGCAGTGCCAACTAAAGTATGTTCCTTTAATGCATTAGGCATTGGCTCAGTATAGGTCTAAGTCAGGGGGTGTCTGGACAATGTTCCTGGTCACAGGCTTTAGTTTCAGGTGGTCCTGCAAAGAACAGGGAGTTGGACTTAGAATGTCTCAAGTTGGAAAGGACTGTTATGATTCTAAGTAGACCAAGCAAAACTGTCTCCAGGAAGGGCTATAAAAACATAAATGTGAGTTCGTCTTAGTCTCGTGTGGTGATAGAAATTTTAGGGTTTCTGCCAGGATGATGTGACAGCTGCAGTTTCTCAAATAAATGAGGAAATTCTGTTTTCCCAAATGAAAACCAGAAAAAAGCCCCCATGTTTTTGTAACTGGAGAAAAAAGTGCTTGCTTCAGGTGTTTGAAAAGTCAACTTCCCTTATCTCTCCTTGATCCTGTTGTTGAGGCAGTTGATCAGGTAGTTGGTTGTTATTCCCAGTGTCTTATTTCTCCTTGCCACTCTGCGCATTGCAAAATAGAAAGCAGTGTTTTTGGAATCTGCTGGCTAATACTGCAGGGCATATAGTGGGTTTTTTATGTGCAGGAGATAGAAGAGTATTGAAGAAAGAAATGCTAAGGCACTTTCTTCTGATCTCCTGTGTATTTCTTGGTGCACATCATACATTTTAAAAGTTTTGACTGTGGTTCCTTGGTGAGCAGTCATGAGCTTATTACAGCAGCTAAGCCTCCAAGCAAGACAAGTAGGCAGACAAATACCTTTCATTGTGAAGTACCTTCCTCATGCCATTTAAACACCAGAGAAGGTCTCTTTGCTCGTACGTCTTCCTGATAAATAAAGAGGAACAGTGTGGACTAATCCAGACTTTCTGATTAAGTAGATCAGCTGCTAATTGGAGAACAGCCTTTTTGAGAAGGTATTATAAAAGCTGGAGGGCTTCTTCTTTGCTCCCTCTCTCCCTATTGCACTCCCAAAGGTGTATTGTACTTCCTTTACTTATCCAGGAATTGTTGAAACGGCAAGTTTGTTAGTAAAAATTACCCAGTAATGGGTACCTGAGAGTCCGGGAAATCTAGAGGCTACCTCTTCTTGTTCTACTCCATTTCACAAAAATTTCATGAGTGGTTTTTTTCACTTTCATCATGTATAGATCTTGTTTGTTTTGATTCTGTTTGCCCCTTATGTTATTTAGTGTGTTATGTTGAAGATTTTATTTGATTTATATGGAAAGATTATATTACTTTTCATTCATATCAACTTTTATGCTTCTAAATGGGGAGTACTTTGTGTAGCAACAGAATGAAATAGCCTCATATGGAAATGGCCTTATTTAGAATTTTGTTGGATAAAACCCATTAGAAACATGCCATATGGAACAAACCTGGACGGAGTCAGGAGCATTCTTGAAAGTCTGCCACATCATCTTCTGTTGAAGGTCTGTTGTCAGTGGTTTTCCTGGGCTATAGTAAATGAAACTTTATTTCCAAGCTTTGTTGGTGCATGTTTCAGAGAAATTGATGACTACTTTCTAGGGCACTGAAACACTGTCTAGTTAGAGCTTATTTTTGTGGTTAGGGTTTTTTGGTCTGGTTTTTTTTGTTTGCTTGTTTGGTTGGTTGGTTTTGGTTTTTTTGTTTGTTTGGTTGTTTTTTTTTGTTGGGGGGGTTTGGTGTGTGTGTGTGCATATAAAGGAAAGAGTGATGCTCTGTTTTTTCAGCACTGTTGAGTCTCTGGATTGAATCTGGTTTTATGCTGCAATAGAACCACACCCTGGGTCTGCAGTGAAAAGGTTTATGTGTAAATTTTGTTATCTTGCATTCGCTCTGTGCTGGGTACACACATAGGCAAAGTCACCAAGACCCAGTGATAACTACCTAAGCTGCTGTGGCTTGACTGCCTCTTCAAACATTGGGTGGCTGAGCTCTGTTTTACTGCATCAATGTAGCAGCAGTGAGACTGAGACTCTGTCTAGATTTGCAAACCCTAATTTGCAGCTGTTTGTATCTTTTTTGTTTGTTTGTTTCATTTTGCTGCTTTGTTTTTTTTCTTGATTGTGTCAGCGCAGAATGGAATTTTCTGGGGCTCCATCAGACTTGGCACATAATAAATAATGCTGAAGTTTCAAAGCATTATTCAGTTTTCAGCCTCAGAGAGAGCTTGTGCGGTGTAAACTGTTTGTTTCTGTTTGTGTAAAGGATGACAGCAGTGCAGAGAAACTTTATATGTTCAAGGTCCTTTGCTGAATGGGAAACATCTGCAATTAGAAGTTAACAGAATTGGGATTGTAGAAAATCCACTGTATTTTTGTTCTTTTTTTTTTTTTAATATATGAATTATGTATCTTGTTGAGTTGTAATGAATTTTTCATTGTTGTCTATATGCATATGAGGTGTTACGGCCAAAACTCTGTTTAACAGAAATGAGGTGGTAAAGTGGATGTCAGTTCTAAAGTGAGAATTTATCTAAAGTCAGTGATTCCTTACTGTGAGCCAGTGGAATTGTGTATCTCCAGGAGAGAGTAGGTACATGTAAACTTTAAAACCATGCTTTACAAGGAAACACCACAATCCAAAGCATACCCTTTTTCCAGCAGTAGGGATTTCTGACAGACTTTTACTTGGCCCATCCTTTTTCCTATGGCTTGCACTGAACTGTTATTAAGAATTCTGTGCACTGATTTTTTTTTCCTTTTTGTTAATGAAGAGTAGAAGCTGGGAGTATGATACCCATAAGGTAACAGTCAGATTTATCACTTAACATTTCCAACATTCTCTCCTCTTTCTTTAAAGCACACAGAGTATAGACAGACCCCAGGGTAGGCTAAGACTTAGTTGTTGAAGTGCTTTGAGGTCTTTGGATGAAACCTGTACATAAGAGCAGCTTCTTTGCTTGGTACAGCAGTAGTCAGATGGCTGTGCTGACCTCTGATTCTAGTTAATACCAGTGCAATAATGACTGTTATATTAATGCTGATTTGAGTAAGTCTTCCTCAGAGTTATCTACTCTGTCAGTAGTAACTTCACAGAACTGTGTGCTCACAAGTGTGGTTCTGGGCATGTACAAACTGAATGTGTCTCACAGGAGCTCTGTCCTCAGCTAGAACAGGGTAACTGTGATTTCTGTGTTGCAACAGCTTCTTCTGGAAGAAACATTACTTTTGTCCCAGTCAGCTGCTTTGTGCTGATAATCTTATCAGCTGTGTGGTTTAACTAATATTCCGTTTGTGAGATTTCATTTTGGTGGCTGTGTGAATGTGTCAAAACTCTGATTTGTAGGTGTTTTTTCTGGTTCAGGCAAAGTTAGAAGTTTGCTACTGTGATAATGGAAGAAACAGACAATGGCTTTTCACTGTAACATGCAGACAGATATGATGTAATTTATGAGTTACCTAAGTGCTCTGGTATTTCCTTTCTTTGTCACAAGTGTTAGTTTTCCTTATGCCTACTTACCTTTCAATTAAATCAAGTCCTGTCTGAATGTGGCCACTCAAAACATTCTTTCAAAGAAACCTTTCCTGTTTCTATTTTGCTGGTTGCACACTCCCACTGCATGCAGTCATTGGTTTTAAATTGGCTGTGCAGTGTCAGGTTGGAGAGTACATGGCCAGCCTTTCACAGCCTTGCACTGTCACACAGTAAGAAGTGCTGTCTTTCTCTCAGACTGAAAGATAAATAAGGGCCTGAACTGGAATGCATAGTGCGGTTCATGTTGCAACTGGCTCTAGTAAGGTAACCAAGGAGAATGTATAAAAAGAGTTGCCATTCATTTCTAGGTATTGCTGAAGTTTGTTTTAACTCTTTAAATATTACTGTTTCCTGGGGAGGCTGAGAAACAAGATGGGAGTTTTACAGAGTTTTGTTGAGTTAAATCTCAGTTTTATTGCATCATTTTTCTTTTGGGGTGAAGAGTAACTAATGCTAAACCCTTGTGCAAGATGTAATTGTTTTGAATATTGGAAAGCTTATTAATCAGCATGGCAGTGTTACCAATTTTCATAGGCTTCATGCTTTCTCCCAGACCCATACTCTGGACCCCTTTCGCCATACACTGAAACTTTGCCAGGTAATTCACTGTATGACAACAAGCAACAAAATCCCTTGTTTTTTTGACCAATCTTTTTAGTTTATCCAGAGTGCTGAGGTAGCTGTGCTTAAACAGCTCGTGAAGGAGTTGCCTGCAGTCAAAGTACTTCTAACACACTCTTTTCAAAAAGCACTTACTATTTTTTTCTTTGGGGCGGAGCTAAAATCTTTCTTGTTTTTACAGTGTATCTGATTTTCTCCCCACAAATATAGAGATTTCCAGAGTTGTTTGTAGTGAGACTGAGTCTGTACATGCAGGTGCATGCTCATGCATATACATAAAACTGCAGGATTAGTCCTACAATAGGTCATTGTTCTAGCCTAATTAGCAGACAGACAAATGGGAAAGCAATAGCATGGCCTTTTCTGGCAAAGATTAACAGAGGCGGCCACTGCAGTCCACATGTTTAGGTTGGGTGAATAAATTGGAGCGTTTGGTACTGTGTTACAGACGTCTTGTTACTTGTCAAATGTGAAGTGGGCCAAGGGAAGAATAAAAAAAGCTTTTGTCAAGCTGGTGAGATGGCCTGTTTTGCTGCTGTCAGCTCTGATTGCAGTTAATTTTACAAATAGAATACAGTTGCCATTTCCAGCAGTGAAGCATGAATTTTTAATAACAGAAGCACAAAGCAACCAAATCAAAGCAAGCATGATATCCTAGGATAGATATTAAAAATACTGATCTTTGGGTATGGCAGGAAAGCATCTTGTGTAAGTGCAAAAAAAAAAAAAAAAAAAAGTCTCCTAACCTTTTTCTCTAGGATTTATTAATTGCAAATAGAGTAAATAGAGCATATAGTTTTCTTACTTGGTTTTTTTTTTGTAAACTCAGGTGTTGTTCTGATGCCCCATCCCAGGAAGAGTTCATGGCCAGGTTGGGTGGGACCCTGAGCAACCTGATCTAGTGGGTGGCAGAGGGGTTGGAATTGGATGATCTTCAATGTCCCTTCCAAACCAAACTTTTCTATGATTGTAGGTTAACCAGAACAGCTCATCAGCTCTTATGGTTATTAGATCTACTGAGAATTTCTGTTGAAGGTCTGCAGAAAGCTTGTACTGAGTAGAGAAAAAAGCAATTCAAAATTTAAGCCAGTTGAAAAAAAAAAACCTATTTAAAATTGGGTATTTTAAAATACTTTCTAAATGGAAACTTTAGATTGACCTAATTCCTCCTGGTTTTCTATTTATGGTTTGCATAGAAAACTTTTCATAAACCTTTGCTGAAGTGTTTGGTTGCTGCAGTTGTGATGTTGGAATAGCTTGCATTTTTCACTCGCCCCAGAAAAAGGTTTTTGTTCATTGTGTGGTGTTATAAATGACCATGTTGTAACAGTTAGCGATTCTGTTGGGAATCTCTTCATCATGTGGTTCGAAAAGTGACTGCAGGGAGAGAGGTTTTTGAAGATGAAGTTAATTAAATGCATGTATAGCACTTTCACACTAGGTAAATATCTGGCTTTAATGTGTTAGGCAGGTTCTGGGGTATCTAGGATAACACTAGGCAAGTCACAGCACAACACTTCTGCAGCCTTGAAAACATTTCTACCAACATTAATAATCAAAATACCTCCATGATAGAGATAAAACTAATGAGCCAGACAAGCGTGTTTGTCCAGGTTTTTAGAGAACCAGTGTCAAGTTCTCATCTCTTGGTGATGTGCTCAGAGCCTGCTGCCAACTCCTTCTCTCTAGCAGAAATTTGTTAATGGAGTCGAATACAGTTACAACCAACTGTAATTTTAAACTGCATCGTAATAAAACACAGGATTTTTTGCACTAATCAAAAATTACCTATGATAATGATCTTTTACCAGCTTCCAAGTGTGGGGTGTGACATAGTGAAACATGCTGTGGTAACATTTTCACTGTTCACGTGTTTTATAATGTTCAGGGATGTAGATGCATGTCTGCCAAAAGTCTTTTTGTGTAATATTTCACTTAATTTTAAGCATCTCTACAGAAGTGGCCAGGTAGCTCATTCCTCTTATTATTTCTTGTTCCTGCAAGCCTCAGTTAGAGGTAAGTTAAAAAAAAGAAGGAATTACCAAAAGACATCCCATTCAGCTACCAATAAAATGTCCCAATCGTCAACTGAAGATTTTCTTTTTGTTTGCTAGATCAGCAGAGAGAAATTTTCTTCTTCCTGTTTATTTTTAGCCGTGTATGTCCATGGGACAGAAAAAGTCAGAGCAGCTGAGTGTGTCAGAAACAGATTGATTCCCTCAGTTTGAGAGATGATTCTAGTCATGTGGTTGATTCAAGGTGTCTGGGCTGTCCTGTTCCTGGTCAGGATGATACTTTGCATGCAATGAATGTGTGGTCTTATGCAGAGGTGAACCTATGACAGAGCTAGACGAGATAAATCTGAGTCTCATTATTGCTGTTGTGTGGAGGTGAAGGCTGTTTTGGTATTACTTGTGAATTTTAGGGGGTGTTAATAGTGTCTTTCAGCCCGTTGTTTAGTCAGCATTTCTAGACATAATCTGGGCCTTAGACTGACAGTTCCTCCCTCCCTCTGACGTTGTTGACAGTGAACCAAGGTGAACCTGCAATCCCTTGTATGAAGAGGCAAAACATAAGCATTTAATTCTTGTCTGTTTGTTCCCGTGCAATGAGGCTTGCAATGTTCGTTGTTCTAGAAATACATGTAATATTGGTAATTGCTGTGTTATCGGTTCTAGGCATGTATTTGATGGTCCTCTGCTTCATACTACTTGTATTTCACTCTTAAGGTTGTGATTGCAGACACATTAATATAGTAGAAATTCAGAAGTTAAGGTGGATATAAACTTGAGTGCTGTTGGTGTCTGAACAGCTGCTGTGCCGTTGCTTGAGTATTGACCACTTGTCTTGGATGCCTCTTCCCTCTAGGGCATGTTCCCATGAGGTTCTTTCAGGAAGATCCCTGGAGAGATCAGTTATCTCTTCAGGACCTTACTCAGGACTCTGCTTCTCCATTGCAGGATCCTGTGCTACACCATGTCATGGTCCCTGCAGCCAAGGCTTCCCCCAGCATTCACACCCCCAGACAGTTCTTTGTTGTTAGCTAGAAAAGGGTCCAGCAGCGCATCTTTCCTCACTGGCTTCTCCACCACATGCATCAGAAAGTTGTCATCAGTGCTCTGCAGGAGCCTCCTGCACTGTGTGTGCTGAGCTGTGCTGTTTGTGCAGCAGAGATGGGGGTGATTGAAGTCCCCCATGAGAACCAGGATCTGTGAAAGTGAGGCTCCTTCCAGTTGTCTGTAAAGGATCTCATCCACTTATTCCTGCTGATCTGATGTGCTGTAACAAACACCCACAACAGTGTCACCATTGCTGGTCTGTTCTTTAATCCTAAGCCATAAACTCCTGACTCACTCATCGTCCTCCCTGAGACAGAGCTCCATGTGTTCCAGGTGTTCTTTTAGGTAAAAAGCAACATTGAACAGCTTGCCTTCCTCACCTGTCTTTTTAAATGTATAATTTAAAACCCTTCTGTGTTTGTAGAGCACTTAGATGACAGGTGCATCTCCTTTTCCATGCTGAGTTTGGGGCCTGAATTTTACTTAACTTGCACTAAACAGTTTTTATTTTGATTCCTGTAATGAAATATTTCAGAAGCATAGAAGGTAGACATAAAACTTTGTTACATGGGGTATTTGGTTCTGCTGTAGTTGCTGTGTTGTGATAATCTAAAATACCAAAAATTGCTTTTTGTATCCCATTGGTTTTGCTTAGTAAAGGTGCTAAAATCCAGGACATGCATAAAGCTTTTGAAAATGAATGCTTTTGCTAGCAGTGCCTTCTACTGATTGCTGAGGCATGTTGTTCCCTCAGCAGAAAGGTTACTAGTTTTGCAATGTCCAGAGCAGAGAGCAGAAGTTTCAAGCATAAGAATCAGTCTTTCTGAAACCTTTGAATTTAGAAAATATGTATTATGGATGTGTGATGGTAGATGTCTCTCTTGCTTTGCTGTCATGAATCCATGGGCTTTCACTTCTCCCTTTTCCCCAGGGGGTTTTTGAGCTCTGAGTTGTTGCTTCTCTCCTTCAACCCAAGTCTCCCTGTCAAAGTGATGCTCTCCTTGTCAAACCTTGCTGGCTTATGTTGACTGGGAGAAGCATTCTTGCTGGAGCCCCTCCATGTGAATGTTAATTTGGTTTTGTTGTGCAACAGATTGAACTTCTGACTCTCCAAAACTCCATAAGCACGTCTAGGTGTGAAATATTTCTAGAAGAATATTCTCATAAGGATTTGAATTTCCATTATTCTTAGTGGGCTTGAAAGATATGTCCCCATGTTGGCCATTTTCATTCAATCTGGGCTGTTGGGGGGAACTGGAAATTGCCACCTCCTACTGATGTTTGCTAGTCTGGATGAAATACAACAAATGACTTTCATTCAGGTTTCCAGTTTAGGAATATTGCTAAACAATAAAAATTCCTTGTCAGTTTTCAAAATACACAGCATCAGCTTGGTAACAGAAGTAGGAAAAAACCCACATACTATTCTTTTTGTACTGAAGCATGCATGGGTGGATATGGGGAAACTTTAATAAGCAACTGTACATTTTGCTGTCTGTTCTCTCTTTGTACTAATAAAGGAAGCTGCCACTTCAGTGTCAGACCACACTGCAGATGCCATTTGTCCTTGAAATGTACTCCAAGTTGTTGTTTGGCACCCTTTCCATAAGCAGGGAAACTTTGCAATGGGGAGGAGTAACAGAGGAGAGAAAAGAATAACAATCCTGTTGCCTTAGAATTAGTTTTGCATCAGGTTTGGCTAAATGATAAATACTTACTGTGATTGTGACTTGTTTTCTTGTTGGACTGTTTGGAGCAAATCATAAATGGAATTTGTTTACTGAAATACTCCAGTCTTCTGTTAGCCCTTGTCATCTATTGTTTAGGGCATGTGTGAAAAGTGTCTCATGCACTGATAGAGCTAGTGGGTAACTTGGCTGAGCAATTCTCCGTAACATGATGAAATATTTGGACCTACCGCCACTATTTGGTTTTTTTTTAAGATTCTAGATAGAGGTTGCTGTGGTTCATATTAGTTTAGAAGGCTGGGAGAAAGATGTTGTCATCTAAAATATAAGTCTATATTTTCATGACAGTTTGATGTCCTTATTTAAGGAAATCTCTTCTTGTTACAGTGACAGTAGCAGTTCCCAGCCTGCTGTGCTCCATTGAAGTCTTCACATCAGTAGCAATAGAAATGATGCCATGAATGCTTTTCTCCCCAGGTGCTGAGGAAGTCTTGCTGCTTGCTAGAAGGACTGACTTGAGGAGGATTTCCCTGGACATGCCGGATTTCACTGACATTATTCTGCAGATAGACAACATCAGACATGCAATTGCCATAGACTATGACCCTGTGGAAGGCTACATCTACTGGACTGATGATGATGTCCGGGCAATCCGTCGGGCCTATCTTGATGGTGCTGGAGCCCAGACTCTGGTGACCGCAGAAATCAACCACCCAGATGGTATTGCTGTGGATTGGGTGGCCAGGAACCTGTACTGGACTGATACTGGCACGGACCGCATTGAAGTGACCCGGCTGAACGGAACGTCGAGGAAGATCCTTATCTCAGAAAACCTAGATGAACCTCGAGCCATAGTGCTCAATCCTGTAATGGGGTAAGTGTTGTGTTTAGTGATAGCCCTCTGGTTGGTCTTTGGATCCAGTTTATGGTCTCCTGAAACTGAAAACCTGCAAATTGCAGGATGATGTGTGTACTGTTTGTCAGATATTCAGGAAATGACTGGTTTTACCTTGCTTTGTCCCTTTAATAACTGTCTGCATAAAAAGTGACTTCTAAATATAGTGTTCTTCAGTGAACCTATACATTGGGTGCTTGGTTGAATTTTCTTTTCTCTGCAGTGTTACTCTACCTATGAAAGAATTGGGCCACTGCATATTTTCAATAGTTTAATTTATTTTTACTGCTCAAACTTTATATTTTCTGCACTGATTACAGTTTGAGTTGGCTTGTTTGGTGTTGTTGGAGCAGCAGAAAGCATTGCTTCAAAAGCAGCACGGATCTTACCATTACTTGTCTTGCATGTTGCATGCATTAACTGTTTCCCCTCTTTTTTTACAGCTACATGTATTGGACGGACTGGGGTGAAAGTCCAAAGATAGAATGTGCTTATTTGGATGGCTCAGAAAGGCGGGTTCTGGTGAATACGTCCCTTGGGTGGCCTAATGGCTTGGCACTGGATCTTGAAAAAAACAAGCTTTACTGGGGAGATGCAAAAACAGATAAAATTGAGGTGAGTAATAGACCCATACTTGGGTGCATCTGTAGAAAACAATTGCAGTTCTCATGTGCAGCTTTGTCATGGGTACATTTACCCAATTTTGGAGGAGTCTGTTGTTTCATTAATACTAAAATGATACTTAGCATAACAAGACATATTTGAGAAGAAAGGAAGTACATTCATGTGGTTCAGAAAACTTCAGCAAGAAATGTTATGTTTGTTATGTCTACGTTGCCCCAAGTGTAATTTAATTGCTTGAAATCTCAGGTTTTACCTCGGGCTTTTGCAACAAATTGGGACACTCAGGTAGAATTTGTTTAAAAGAAGTTTTGGCTTGTCTGTGGTGTTTGGAACTGCTATCTAAAATTGCTGGATGCAAAAGACTTAATGCAAGGTTCATATACAGGAGCTAGTGGATGTGGAGACCCAGGAAGGCCATATTTCAGGATGTTAATGATTGTGTGGTGTCCAGATTTGACAAGAAGTAATTTTTAGTGTGCCTGCTGTTTTGAAAACAATGTAGGCAGTCTGCGCCTGAATTTGAGGAGGAAAATTTCTACTTTGGTCATGGTCTGTGAAATGGATTGAGTTTTAATGTTGTTTGGGGCAGTAGCATACGCAGCATTTTTTGATAAATAATTTAGAGAAATAAATTTTGAGGAATGACTGCTTTCTGAAGATTTTGCACTCAGGAAGAGACAAAACTAGACTGTCTCCTCGCTCCAGAAATTTAACTTAAGTGTTTGGCTATTACAGTGTAGCTAATACTGTGTTTGATGACTATCAGAGAGATCCTGTCTCCCCTTACCTTTCAGCCTGCAGGACAGGGAACATTCCAGATGCCACATTTTATAGCTGGGGCCAGAGTTGTGCCATGTTGTTCATGGGCTTAAGCAATCTGTTCAGTCTGTCTCACTTCATTGTCAGGCAGCAAGTCAGTCATACTGTTTGGTTTGACATCACGGTTTAGGAAAATCAGAGAAACCAATGTAAGGGGCTTTTTATTCCCTGAGTTTTCCTTTTGTGCTACCCTACTGGCCCTAATACGCATGAAACCTCACTGTATGGTGTTTGAGGTGGGGCATTTCCAGTTTCACTTGCTGCTGAAGTCATTCAGTGTGAGCTCATTTTCCTGTGCTTGTGTTTTGTTGCCAAGAATATGCCATTTTAAGTAGCAACCACTGTGCCTCAGTGATTGGTTCTGTAAGAGTATATATGTATGTTGCATCCATGGCTTGTCAGAAACAAAAATCAGCTGACTGCAAGTCAGGGATACATATTTATATTTTGTATTGTACTTGACCCAGCTGGATATTAGGATTTTTCTTTTTTCCAGTAGGCACCTAAAACTACCTTGGAGCATACTACTGGATAAATTTAGTTTCTGTTAGCACCTAAAACCAGCATAAATGGGATAGATAATAAATGGGCAGATAATAAGCTCTAACTATTTTGTAGCTCATTAGGTAGCAATAGAAAAAAAAAGCTGATGATGTTTTGGGTGGTTTACTCTCTTGCTACACTGCAAGGAGGGAGTTCTTGCTTCCTCTGAAATGACATTCAGATTTATGCTGAGTGCTCCTGAAGAAGGAAGTTTTCAACCGAGTATTGGGCCTCTACACAGTTCAGAAAGTAGCACTCTGCAGCTGCACTCTACTGCAGAAGGCAAAGAAGGTGCTGCCTTGTCTGTGCTGAAGATTGGATCCCAAATTGCTGTTAGATGGTAATTGAGATGGTAATTTCATCACATGGCATGGCTTCAATGGCTTTCCATATAGAAAAAAGCCATGAGTGAATATAGCTCGTACATATTTGTGTGTATCTCTGCTTGGTGGTCTGCTCTGTTGTCTGGTATTTTAGATCTGCAGGAGTCATCTTACTCTCTGGGAAGGCCTGTTTGAATTTAAAGTTCTTAAACAGTGACTGAACTTTGTACAGCTTGGAAATTCCATAGGCTGAAGACATCTGTCCTGTTTTTTGTGGACCTCGGGTTTGAAATGTGCTGCAAATGCCTCTGGGTTGGTTGGTTCGCTTCAGGGGTGGTTTTGCTTAGTTCTGGTAACACATTGTGACATTACTTTTGGGTGTGCTCTTCCTCAATTAGAAAATAATCTCTGCAGACCTGTTGAGGGTACACCAAGCATCATCCTCTACCAGGAGACTGTGTTTTATTTGTGCTTGGAGAACTTCACAGGGTGAAAACAGCAGTTACCCTTTCCTGTCAAAACCCCTTTTCTGACCTTCCTATCTGCAGCATTCAGCTGCCACACAAAGGACTCAGTCACTTTGCAAGCAGTTTGCATCCTGAAGAAACCACTTGGCAAGGCTTGTCAAAATTTTGCGTGACAGGAGCCTATGGGGCTTTCGCTGCAAATTTGGCACCCTGTGGTAACATTGTTCCCAGGTTTTAAGTTTATTTTTTTAATTACTTTGACAAAGTGTATGGCAAATAGAAAATAGCAAATTTTGAGTCGTGTCTGTCAAAATCATGTGTCTGTCCACAAAGCTTCAGCTACAAGTAAGGGGCATGGATTAATCCAACTGAATTTTGCATTTTACTGACAGAGAAAAGTTACTTTCCAGGAACAAACAGCAGATTAATAAGGATTACAGGATTCCAGCAGAGAGAGAAGCAAAGGCCCACGTGTATAGTTTCCTAATTCTTCTTTAAAAAAACTTGTGGTAAGCCAGGTTTTCCCATGTATTATTTTTTCAGTATTTGTGTAAAGTGCCTAAGGTATCGTTCCATAATGAGCAGTTACGAAATTTTCTGGTGATTTTTATTATGTATGCATTTTAGTTGAGTTTGTGCAATATTCTTGGAATAAGTATTCTGCCAACTGTTCCTTCTGGCAGCTTTCCCTTATCCCCCTCTTCCTCTTCCCCTCTGCTGACAAATGTCCTTCATTTGGTTTTTTTGTGTGAGATTCATAATCACATAACTATCACAAACACAATAAAATGTCACATACAGTAATTCTTTGCAAGTTTATAGGGCGTTTCAAGCTTAAAGTGGAGGTCAGCACCAGATGACGATCATGGAGCTCTCTGCAGTTTCTATCCAAGGTGCAGTTATGTGGGTTGTCATTGAAATTTCAGGAAGCAAGCTTTATAACTGATGTGTTGTTGGTCACATTCTGCATAAATAATGTAAAAGGATATTTGGAACAATTTGCAACTTAAATAGGAGTAGGATTTACAGAAGTTAGTTGTACTGGGGAAAAAGAAATTAAACTAACTGAAGGCTGCTTTTTCTAAGCAGTTCCAAGTATACTTAACATATTACACTTCATTTTTCAGTCATTTGACCTAAAAGATGCGATGTTAAGTTTATGCATAAGACATTTTCTCATAACCAGTACATTTTTGTTTGTGTGTTTCTTTGCATTGGCAATTGTCACCAGAGGATTAAAAAAACTATGCAGTGTAATAAACTACTTGGAAGATATGCTGGACTGATGTATTGAAACAGGCAAATCTCATAGGGAGAGCTACTAATTTAAATTTATTGCCACGTGCTAATTAGCTAGGAAAGTCTCAAAACATGGTTTTTTGATAAATATAAGTGCATTTCAGAAGACCTAGTTTATACTTACATTAATGTAAGTAATCCCCACACTGCATATT
The DNA here is from genome assembly GCA_024500445.1 of Entomyzon cyanotis. Taxonomy (NCBI): domain Eukaryota; kingdom Metazoa; phylum Chordata; class Aves; order Passeriformes; family Meliphagidae; genus Entomyzon; species Entomyzon cyanotis. Next base: position 44,142,555 of record JAKEPQ010001030.1, on the reverse strand, counting down.
TATATTAATACATGAGAACGGAGAAATTAAATGGATATAGAAGTAATGAATGCAGGATCCCCTTAGCTGAAAGAACAGATCTACAATCCTAGATAAGTATAAATAGGCAGGTGCATTAATAAAATCACTTTGATTTATAATAGTGAGGGAGCCTTAATTTCAGTGGGGTCTTTTTGAAACTTCTCAGTGACATTCAATTCAATTCATTTGAAAACTTTGACAAAGAAACATTATTAATTGAAGCTTACACTATGGTCCTTAGATGAATGAGATATATATGTATCTCTTATATTTTTACTACATCCTATACTTTTTACTTCTGATAAATTTGTAATTTACATCCTTTCTAGATGCAAGTGCTACATATGTGGAGTGATATGCATCACATGATGTTGACGTACAGTATGTTAATGTTGAATAGCATATGTCAGAATTGGGCTGGCAAACCACATGTTCATCCCTGCTGTTCATATAGCTCTGTTCAGCACTGTTCCTGCAGCCTGGACTGCTCCTTTGGATGCCTCTGTTGGTGCCACTTCCAGTTTTTCTGTTTGTAATGCACTGCTCTCCTGACTGGCATTAAGCTGTGTTTTTGGAGGAGTGACATGTGTGCATGTTTGTGGCCACTGGGCATGTTTTTTTGCTGGAGATTTTGTGGTTTGTGAGCATTATATACCACTGTGTTTTTATTAATTTGAAGTAGCTGTTAGGCCTTGGTATTGCTCTGTGTTTAGCTTGAAGAAGCAGTAGGCATGAATGCTGGTGTGGGTGGATGGGGATTCTTTCGCTTGAGGGGAGCTGCTCAGCAACCTTTAGCACATGAGAGCTCTATTTGTAACAGTGTCCCAAGACCTGGTGTATAACCAACTATCTTTTAAGGTCCTGGAGGGGAATAATCTCTACTAGTGAGCTGGGGACCAGACTTTTACCAGGAGCCACGTAGCCAGTGTAGAATGGATAGGAGGAGTCATTTGGAGGAAGGACTACCTTAAAAAGTTGTTACAGGATTCTGACATTTCTTAGACTTTGTTAAGACTGTTGAGAGATCAGCTGTGTTTGCTTTTCCCAGAGGGACTTTGCTGTGATGGAACACCAACTTTCTGTGAGGGAGGGGAGCTGTATCTTTGAGTAAAGCAAACTCTAATTCTGCAAAATTATATAAGGCCTCACAGGGTGTAGGAAGAAGAAGGAAACCTGGCAGCCAGGGCAAGAGGGTCTTTTATTCTCTCTTGTTTAAGAATCCCCACTCTCCCATCTGCCTGTTGGCTGTCTTCAGCTTGCACCAGTAGCCTCATCATCCGATTTGGGGTCAGGAGTAAGCATCTCAGTTCAAACACCCAGGGATGTTAGTGAAGTCTCAGCTTCCTCTGCTGAAGCAATTGAGAGTTTTCTGTTCGTGGATATTTTGAATGATCTTTCTTGACTAATTTGCTGTCATAGAAATGATATTGCAGTTTGTCCAGCCTTGAACACACCAGCCTCTAGTGGGGAACAGACTGCTGAGATGACATACAATGATCTGTACTGTTCCGCAGGTCAGTTTGGTGAGTAATTTCAGATCCTAATGAATTTTAGTGAATTTAAACTCCTCTGGGTGTGATGCATATTTCTAAACTCTGACCTGTGGTTCAGGATTTCCTGGTGTGATACTACCTCTTTCTGGAACAGAGAAATATAGCCAGCCTCTACCTGCCAACAAAGTCCATATCCTGTTTAGGAGCATAGAGCCTTCTAGTTCCACTCATCTAATTACTAGATCAGTTTGTCTGTGTTTTGCTTAGTGCTTGATTAGGAATTTCAATATGTTATTTTATACCTTGCACCACATGAGCTTTGTTTGCTTTTAAGAGGACTTTTGCCAAGTGTGGGAGCTGTTGAAGAAAGTCAGATCCAGTTTCACAGAATGCGATGCTTTAGATCAGAACAGAAGGGTCACACCTTTCTGCTCTAAGCTAAGTAGAAAGGAAGTGTTCACAGAGCAGAGAGACTCATTGACCAAAGAGGATAAACTTATGAAGGTGAATTTCCTCGTGTCCCTTTTCAGTGTTAGCTGCCAGGTGAACTTGTATCTAAGCCCTGAGTAAGTGAAAGAAATGACAGTGTTGAAGAAGAAAGTGTTTATTATATGGAACACATCCAAACTGTGGCCAGTTCCATCCTGTGTTCAGTAGTGCTCTTGGAGATGCATAAAACTTCCCTTTCTTCTGCAGCCTTGAGAAAATTTTTTTCTGCTGTTCTGGATGGGATAGGATGGGGTGGAATGGGGAGTGCCTCTGCAGGTGGATGATGACCCAGCCTCAGTTAGTCTGGTCTTTGTCACCTTTTGGCTGAAATGCAGCAGCCCAGTTGGCAGGGATGTGGAGGCTTCAGTCTCAAGGCATGTACCATGTTTCCTCAGCAGCATGAGGTGCCATGAGCACATTCTTCATTCTTTAAGCTGAGGTTTCCCAGATAACTAACTACAGATCAAATTCAAGATGCCAGTTCTTCATGTCCTGGGTCATACATATGGAAAAGGCAGCTACATGTTTGAAGTGAAGACTGCTGTCTGGACTGCTGTTGAGCATAAATGGATTTTCCACAACAAAGGGAACTTTTTTCCATAGTAAAGAGAATTTTTTTTCTTAGGGGTTGTGCTGAGATAGTGGATTAGCCTTCTCTCTTTCCCCCTTTTCCAGTTTTCAGGAACAGAAAAACATCAAGAGGTCCAGTTTCTCTGTTCCAAGTGCAAGGTTCATTTTAGTTGACCTTGCCTTCAGCATCATAAATAACCAGAAATTCTCGTCTGCAAAGAAGTAGAGCAAAACCATCCTTGCAGCAAAACCCCATTGTGTAGAAGCAGTTGCAGTAGGGACTTCTTATCCCACCTAGAGCTACAGGATGGCCTGTGTTAGTCATGTCACTTAATGAACTAGTACAAAACTCTCAAATAATGTTTTGATTGACTGAGATCCCTGCACAGGATGGTTTTGATCAGAGATTCTCCTAAACTTTTATATGCCTTGCTTGGTACTGTATCCAGTGGCTTCAAAGTGAAAAAAAATACACAAACATTGGCAGCTTCCAGTTGAAATACTCCTTTCAGTGTTTCCACAGTCAAATTTGTACCAGTATGAGCTTATGTTCATCTACAATAATTTATGATTTATTAGAGCTGCTGTATTGCCATAAAGACCTCTAAAGCTTGTGGTTTTATCCAGGAACTCTTTTTTTTGTGTTACTCTTTTAAAGGGACAGCTTAAAAAGAAGCAACTGACAGGCAGCTTCTAAATTTGGTCTTTGTGGAGTGCTCAGGAATTATTTCTGTATGTGCAGCTTTTGCCATATTTATCAAGAGGAAATCCTGAGGATGTGTTAAAATACAAAGTTGAAGAATTACTTGAGTTTTACATGTTTGGAGCTCTCCTTTCTCCCTGAAGAATTATTTTAGGCTATCTGATACCAAATCACCCTTTTCCTCTTGTTAGGGAGAGAATTCTGCTCTACTGCCATTGCTGGGACCAGCTTCCTCTATTTAAAAGAGAGTTTTTGTATGTAGTGGTACAATGGCTTCTGTACCTATGAAGTATGGAAATGAGCCACCCTTTAAGAGAACCTGCTGTATTTTCTGGCATGGAATAAGTGGGTCCTTTTCCAATTGCTGAGAAAAAGTTGTCTTCTGTGGAAGCTGGAGTAGCTTTGAGTTTCTTTGTCAGACTAGCAGGCTAGTTGAGAGAGGTTTTAACTTGGTAACCTTCTTGAAGTTATTTGCTTTATTGTTTGCCAGTGTGATTTCCTTTGAATACTGTTACCTTTTATAATTTCATTTTCCTACTGTCTTCTGTGTTTTTGTTAGAATAATGCTGAATTTGCCGTAGAGCTTACCTCTCAACTAGAGGAAAGGCAACTTTGCTGCCCAGGAGTTGTGATCCCGTGAATATTGTCTTATGGCAGTGTAGAAAGATAGTTGTTTCTCTGATGTTTTCGAGATAGTTGGGCCAATATGCAGTTTGCCCTATCAGGTAGGTTGGTTTGTCGCTATAGTTTGGGAAACTTTTCACTGGGAAAAGTCCTCCTCCTGCTCTTGTTTGAACCCTTCCTTGATGTTTAGTGACCTTAGGTTTGAGCTTTTCAAGTGAAAAATACGGTGTGTTGTGCCATGAATGCAAATTCCAGCCTCCTATTTGAGCTTTCTTGGGTCATTTTTTTTAAGGCATCTGTGTTAGTGATGGTATTTCACAACACCACAGAACGTCATATTGCAATGTTCCAGCTGGATTGTCTTGAGCAGCGCTGGGAGGGCAGGTGATGGTATCACAGGTGCCTAGCAGCACAAATTTCTGCAGTTGTTGGTTGTGAAACACATGAACCTGGATGCTGTAAGAAACAGGAAACTTGGTGTGATGGGCTGGCCTGGTGAGGTTCCCATGCTTCTGAAGAACTCACACTAAAAATAAAGGTGTGAAACTTGTTTTTCATGCCACATCTCATTAGTGAAATTTTGAAAGCTGTCACTACCATTTTTAGACTCATATCATCCAGGCCTAACGAGAGAGAAATCTAACAGACATACATGACAGCCACCACCAGCCTACCCTAGTTCTCCCAAGATTGCCTGCAGTGGTGGGAAATTTTTCTGATAAAAGTCGGTAGTGTGGATGAGACCAAAGGTTTTTGTGTCTATTTATCCTTTCTAAAAATTCTTCAGTGCACTGATGGGATAGCAGTCACTCAAAGGAAGACTTCCTTTGCTTGGCTTGATTGACCAGAGTCATTCTGTGGGAAAGGATGCTAACTTATTCTAAACTGAAGGTGACCCTTGCCTTTTTGTGAGCAATAAAGACATAATAGAGGCCCAGTTAGGGTTCAGCGGAACCCCCACAGCCATCTGCACACTTCACTGGCAGAAGTGGCTTTCACTTGAACTTGCATTTGACAAGTGTTTTCTGTCTCTTTCTCATTCAGAAGGGTCCTTCAAAGCCAAGTAATTGAAATGCTTTCACCCCTCACTCCTTTTTCTCCTTCCCCCAGACTTGCTTAAATTGCAGGGCAACTGGCATTCAGTGTTAAATGAGTAAAAATGCATCACTTCCAAAGCTCGCACTTTCTTTCCTTCCTTCCCATAGGGAAGTTTCTGAAAAAACAAACCCACTCTCTTTTCCACACTCTCCAGCACCAGCTTCATAAAGAAAAAGTTGGGTGGACGAAGTGTTTCTGTTGCAAGATGCGTTGCCATTTCTCTCCCTCCCTCTTTTTTTTTTTTTTACCCTGGGATTTTTTTTTTTTTCCTCATCAGGCTGGACTTTTGAAATGAAACACAAATCAGGTCTCTGGAATAAAAGGTTGTGAGTATGCCTTGTGGCATTTGGAATGAGGCTATTCACTGCCTGAATTACTATAAATAGAAAGCAAGGAGCTGCGTATTTCTCAGTTCGGACTCCCTGCAAAGAAGCGCCCTTCCCAGTTAAAGGGTGACTTTTTGAAAGAAGCCTTGTTCCTTGAGCTGAATTGAATTGCTCCAGGAATTCTTCTTCTTGCAGCTTGCATAAAAGGCGTTAATCTCTAATTTATTTCTCCTTTTAAAAGGCAGTGTCCTCCATCATAAATGTATATTCTTAGCCGTGTTGCCAGATATGTCTGTCTTGTCTGTACAGAGTTGTATGTAAAAAAATTCTGAGTGCAGAACATTGTTCTCGGCAATTTTTGTGCCTGAAAGCTTTCTTTTTGGCTCTGGGCCAGCTGTCGGCTCCCTTTTTATCTGGTATTCATTCTTTATGAGAAGGCTAAATTAGCAGCACTCAGGTTTTTGTGGTTTCTTTTTTTTTTTTTTAAGGGATCGAGGAACAGAATGGGAATTGTGATTGATTTTTATAATAAAAGATTTGATTCTCCCAACACACTTGTGATGTTGCCGATGGTAAGAGCTCCAATAGGTTACTGTTGCACTTCTGCAGACAATTTGTTTGGCTGATTTGGCTGTTAAAAATGCTGATAAATCTCCCATGTTGTGCAGTTATGTAAATTTAGTGCAATCATATTTCTTCTGCCTCCCCTTTTCAGAAGGACTGTAGTATTGAATAAAGAAGCATAGTAGATGGGAGGAAAATATTTGACAGGTTTGTGAGCTGGCAGTGTTAAAGATCCTAGTGCTCAAGCTGTTGGATTGGCATTTTTTCTCTTTTTCACCCCTTTATTCTTTTATTTTCCTATTCTTTTTTCTTCTTCTCCTCTCCTTTTTTTTTCCACCCCTTCCCCTTTTTTTTCTCCTAACACAGAGGTTTTTTGTGTGGTGGTGTTATTTTGAAAGCTGCTTCTTATTTTCTCCTCAGACCTTTTGTTCCACATTTTTTTCTACCTTCAAAAAACTAGCAAGGGCAGCCTTTTTCATAGTCTCCTTTTCCCTGTTCATAGTTTTAAAAGAATGGGTCTATAGATTCTTTGCATTGCTCTTTCCATTACTTATGGAAACCTAGTTGTGTGAGTGGTTTTTCTGTTCCTTTGTTTAACAGAGGAATTAAAAGGTTGACAAATACCTTATTTTTTAAACGTCTAGCCTGTGCATGGTTTGCAGTGGTTTTTGCATTAGTGCTGATGAAAAAAATGCGAACAACAACGAACAGACAGGAAATAAGGGGAGCAGTATGTCATTGCTGTTCTCATTTCTGGTAGAAGGGAGGAAAAGCAGAAGAAGAAATGTGCTCTTCAGCAAGACCAGGAAAGCAGTTCTTAAGAGGTTGCTAAGGAGACTAAGGAGATAAGAAATTGTATAATTTATTTATTTTTAGTTTTCTAAATTGTAAATTTCCTAGCTTAAAACTGACAGTCAGTGTCACTCAATGGCATTTTTCATAGTTGGACACATGAATAACAAACTTTGTAGAGAAATATATTCAAGTTGGTAATTTCCTTCTCTTGATTCCAACTCTTGGGACATCTTGATCCTTGTCATTTCATCATGGTCATTTTACATCTTGTCTGTGTGCTGGTTTCTGTCCGGGGTGCTGTGTGTTTCACTTCTCCTATGATGGGCCTCTAATGCCCTTTTGCATTTGCAGCTGGTGTAGGTATTTCTGTCACCTTGCTTTCCCTCAGGAGCCTCTTCTGAGCCACTGTAGGAAGACACTAGGCTCATTTTTATCTTGCCCTGCCTCTAGTCATGTCAGTCCAACTGTTAAGACCGCCTTGTAGATATCACCTACCATCCACTCACAGCTGTAAAATTTACCTGATGTTAGTCCCATCTTAGATTATATTTTTACAGGAATTTTTTTCCTGCTTAATTTAAAGTGAATTTGCTTCATGGGGTGTTTTACCTTTATAAAACCCCTTGAGCAGAGCTCTTAGTTCAGAAAGACAAGTGATTGCTCAAGTTGTATTTTGCCAGTTACTCATCTGAGTTGCCTTTGAGTTCTTTGCTTAAAGTTACTTTCTAGCTAAAAAAACACATGCATTTTTTTCTTAGCTCAGATATTTAACTGGCTTGTTTTTAAATATGTTGCCCACTAGTTCATGATTACATGAAATTTTGGGTCATGAACTTTTTTAATTTATTGGTAAGATGTTTTTATATTTAAAGAATATGTGTTGAAAAGAAAACATAATGATTTGTGAAATGGGTGGCAAGCACAGAGTTTTTTTCTCCTAGCTATGGGTCTGGTTTTCTTCCTTGTTAAAATAGCAGACATTTTTTGCAAATTTAAGGCAAGAAGAAACTTTCCAGGAAGGACAATATTAGAACCTAGGTAGTTGCTTCTGATGTAAAACTGGCCTTCTTTTTGTCATATGTATTAGTATTTTAGTCTTATTTTGAAAACCCTATTGTTCTCACCTAGCAGGTCAAGCACTGGAGAGGCCCTAGTCACAAAAGCTATGTCCTTGGAGAGAGGTCAGGTGAGATCTGTCTCTAGGGGAGAAGAACTGGGTTTTGTTCCTCTTCCCTGGGGTTTCTCCTAATCAGGCTGGTTCAAGCAGTGAGGTTGTGGGCCCTGCTACCCTGCTGTCACCCTCCACTGTTACAGCAAGTCTATCTGTTTAAGCCCCCAGCAGTTGACACAGATCTACATGACCAAAGTCCCCTCTCAAACCCCATGCCTCTTGGAAACATCGCAGAAGGGATCTTTGTTTTATCAGATAATCAGAATTAACAAACTCTGTGCATCAATTTCACCGATGTCTGTGATGAAAGATCTGGTTTGGTCCTGTTAGCTCTGTATAGAAGTAGGAGCTGTGCAGCTTTGTGGCAGTGTTGGTGTCATCCGCTTTGCCTATGGCATGTGGCTGGGTGACATTCAGTGCCACTAGAGGGACCAAGGTGTGAAGCAGTGTATGAATTTAACTGGACTCCGTGTTCTTAAATGGTTTTGAGATGTATATCTGTGAACCATTCAATGGATTGGTGATTTGGCAGGTGTCAGGCTTTTTCATTGGAAGGCAAAGCAGTTGAGTTTCTTTTTCAAAAAACAGTTCTGTGCTTTCCACTGAAAAAATGGTGTTGTCATACATCTACATATTCCCTGTTCTTACTGTATAACTTCCTGAACACTCAATTTTCTGGTGCAGATTTATCTTCACTGGAAATAATATAACTATCCAAGTCTGTTGTCAGATCAGAATATTAATGGATGGCGTATTAAGTCAAATCAGTAAAAATGCTTAAAAGAGAAGCTGCAACCTGCAGCTGAATGTAGAGCCAGTACTCCCTGCTTGTAGCAACATGAAGCAGGACCTGGACTGAAAGCACAGAAATGTGTCTTTGATAAAATGCTAGTGAAATATTTGTCATGAGCATTAAAAAGAGAATTGTTTGAATTTGTTTGCACAGCTCCCACAAAAATAATGTCAACTTAAGCAAATTTTCAACACCCAGCTTGTCACTGCCTCGACAGCTTGTGTAGAAACCACTGCAGCTGGGAAATCTTGTGCATGGTGAATTTATGCTTAGATTGGAAGTTACTCCTGAAGGCTGTGCTGTGCAAATATCATTTCTTCTAGTCCAAACTGATGCAAGAAGTGTACTTTGTCCTGCTGAATTCCTACTTTAAAATGGCAAAGACCAGCCTAAGGTATGACATTACCTTAGTGATTCAGAAACGTTGGGCACAGAAGAATAAACAGTTAACGCCAGATTCCCTGGGGAATGTTGGAGGTGGCAGAGGTCAGAACCAGAACTTTCTGAAGATTCTCCCAGAGGAGACATTACAAAACTCCTGAGTTTTTGTTTTGTTTCGTTTTTTTGTTTTGCTGTTTTTTCTTGTAGGCTGATTGTGTTTAGCAGAAGTTTAATAAGTTTAGCAGAAGAATAATAATCCAGCTTTGGATTTGTTCACCTAGGGAGATACTGTATTTTGCAGCAACTTTCTAGAGCATCTTGTGAGGCAGTGAAACATAAACACCTTCCATTTAGAGAAGGATTAAAGTTTGCACCACCCAGTTCTACAAAGTTGAAGAACTCTTGTGAAGGGCAGTGGTGCTGCCTACTTAAAGTTACAGATTATAAAATTGAGACATGTTTCAGTCAAGTGAACTGCTAGGAGATGGTCAGATTTGGGACTTCAGCTAGGTCTAAGAGTTGGGAGAGTTAGGAGTGTGGAAGAAGTCATGTCCCTCAGCCTGTGGGAGGGCCAGGAAGGTAATTTGCTCAGAGTGCTTATGTTATCCAGAGAGTAGCATCACTCCTCTTTCCTTCGGTATGAGATGTTCCTCTGCTAGTGTGTGTTCCTGGCAGAGCTGAACTGGGGAAATCTTCCAGCATAGAGTAGATCCCCAGGGGACAGAAGTAGGTGGTACTTGTACTGACTTGCTGCAAGACCTTTGGCTGAGTGCTTCAGTATCTTGTGCCCCTGCTGTGGAACAAGGTTAGTGTTCTCCAGCTTGTTAAAGCCTTACTAATTTAAGGTTTATGAAATGCTACATAAATGCAAAGTTACTGTTACATGAGATTTAAGGCATCTTTGCGGAGTGCCACAGCCTCTCTTTGGCCTCTGATCTTTTTTCTGTATGGTTAGACTTACGCTTTTAAAGTTCTGATTTTGTGAATCCACCTTTGAGGATCCAGCAGCAGATCAAATGTCAAAATTGTTTGTACTACAGGCATTTGCTTTTTGTCTTGTTTTATCAAGAGGCTTCTGACTTGGCCATGCAGGCAGCAAAAACAATGTTGTCTTCTCCTTGTCTTTGACATTACGTAGTCATGCCGTTATGGAGTGTGGGTCTGTGGACTTTGTATGGTGCTTGTGCATGAACAAGATCTCCTTTTTGTGTGAATGCAACACCCCTGTGACAGTTCTACCTTGTCTGTCTCCTGTTTGTTCCCACTATGGAGACAGTTCACAGGGAGGAGGAATCCCATTTGTTCCACAGAACCAGCGCATCTGATATCATCCTTGTGTAGTCAAGAGCTTCTCACCCATGGTCTTCTGCTTATGAGATGGGAGGGATCTACAATACAGCTGTCGTTTTTTTTCTTCCCTTCATTTTCATGGTTACCAATAACCTGTTATTTGTGTTACAATGTATGCAAATCAATGCTAGCTGTTACCATTTTTAAGAACACGGTAAAGGTTATATCAGTCTGTGCCTTCATTATCTATTTCCTGTCTTTTGAAAGTTTGGATTAATGATTCTATTAAGGCACCCAGTAGCACAGGACAGCTTTGTCAATGCAAATTTAAAGTTGGTTTTGTTGGTGAATATCCCATCTTAACAAAGAAGTTGAAAACACATAACAAATGATTCTCAAAAGATAAAAGATTGCCAGTGAGCTTTGGGAGGAGGAAGATGGCTGAGGTCAAAAATAATTTGCTGCTACAGATTGATAATAAAACACAAATAATTCAGTGATGGAGCAGCAGACAGACTTCTTAAACATGTCAGATCAACCTTGATCTCCAAAGCGGAGTGAGATACCTTACGCTATGAGTTCATTTCTTTTCCTCCAAATTAAACTTCGTACAAATGCACACTTTTCTCTCCCAAAACAAGCATTTGTATGAGAGGATGAAGAAGCCCTTTGGAGCTATACATGTTAACATCTGACAGGTTTATGTCAGCACATGAGACTCAAACAATTTATTTCAATAACATCTGGGTCCTTGCTCATCTTTGAGTTCTTGAGCAATGAATCCATTGGTGAATCAACCTGAGAACTGCTGTCTTTTTCAGCCTTGGTGCTTTAAAGTAAATGGACTTGAGCTTCTCCGTTAGAGACCCCAGCAAAGAGTGAAATGAAATTAATTTCAATAAGTTCTCAGATACCTTCTGCTTTGGAGAGGTGAGTACTAGACAAGCCAAAAGCATGTTGCTTGTCAGTTTCTCACCCTCGTATCATTCCAAATAAGTGGGTTCAATTTTTCCCCTAGCTTTTTGTAATTACTTTTGTGTCCGTGTTGCAGCTTCTTTTCACAGCTCCTTGGAGAACCAATAGAGTAGGCAGTGCCAGCTGTTCCAGCTGTTCATGGTGAGAGGGTAAAAAGATGTCTCACATGTTGAATATAGAGCTGGAACTCTAACATAGACATTAAGATACAGGCAGTGGAAGGTCATGAGAAGTCTCCTATTTATGATCAAACCAGCTTCAGCTTCCTTTTTGAGAGGAATTTCCTTTAAGTATTTAAGAGTTTACTGTATAACAGCTGCATAGTCCAGGCATTCCCAAAATTTGAAATATTTTTTGTGTGGAAATGACCAGTTCTTTTATTAAAAAATCAGGGTTGGATGTACTGAACAAATTCACTGCAGGCAGTCTTTGAGTAAATTAGTTGATTTTTTTTTTTTTTAACTCACAATTGACATAAAATTGGCAAATATAAACACTGTGATCCTAGTCAGGAAACTGTCTTATCCCTAATATAAACTAATAAACCAACCTTCCCTATATCCAGAGAAACTTCTCAGACGATAAGCCATCAAGTCTAAATACAGTCCCGAATTTAAACAGGAAACTGCTATTTTTATAGTCACAGTGGCTGCCTCCTCCCATGTCCTTGTGCTGAAAACCCCCATACATTTCCAATAGATACCTAGAGTGGTTGCTAAAAATGCTCTTCTTTGAAGTCAACTTGGTATCTAGGGGTAAAAATTTCATTATTTTGTTCTGTTTCGATACCATCTCTTGTTTTCAGCCTTGTTTAATTAAACCAGGGGAAGAGGTCCTCCATGAGTCTGTCCCTGTGCTGACACACAGGGATCTCTGCAGCATCCCTGTGATCTGGCTAGTCATCCTTGCTGACAGAGAGCTGGGAACTGAGGCTCAGACATGGCCTTAAGCCATTTTCTGTAGCAGGTTAGACCTGATGCTGGGGCTGTTGGAGTGCTAGGCACTCGGGGCCTAGATTTGGAGTGTTGTCACTCCATTGCTCTCTTACCCCTCTGCTTTCATCCTCATAATTTCTTTACACTGGAGTACTATAATCATAAGCAACTAAATTGGTCAATTGGTCGAAACTTAGTGTTGTATAAATATGAGGAGACAAAGGTATACCCCAAGCAGAAGATCTGTTCTGAAAAAGAAGCTCTAGAGAGTCCACTAAGTATTCTGAAAAGGTCTTCTCCCATTGTAAGTGGCAGATACTGTAATTTTAAAAGATCCTCATGTTGAAAGTAAATGTTTAAATGATGCTAAGGGGAATTTGTGAAGCTGAAATAATAAATCTACTTCCTGCAGCTTGGAAGTAGAACTTGGTTTAGCAGGACAGATTTATTTTCCAGGCTTTTGGTCCATAGTTAGGCTTAAATGGGAGTGAGCTGTGTCAGAAATTTCATTTAGTGGTGAGTTTGTTTTTATTTTCTGGAACAGTTATCTTTATATTGGGTACTAAGTACTTGACACTGGAGATTAGCAGCGAGATACCATTTTTCTATATCATGGAGATGCAGTTTCATTTTTGCCTGTGGCATAAATGCCTAATTTCAAGATTAAATAATTGCCATAATTTGTACATGGACTTGGAGCTTCTGAAGGGAGAAAGTAGTAGTGCTGCAGTTTGTAGTTTCAGCATTTGGAATTAGAAGTAACTGGAGCCGTACATATTCCCTGTGTTAAATTTTTTGTATTTCTTTTAAAAACATGTTCAGCCAACCCTTCCTTTCAGCTTCATCCTTTCTACCCTCTTATGCACTGCGTGTCAAGGATGTAAAACCTGCATCCTTATTTTTGCTAGTTCCTGTGTGGTTTTTTCAAAATGTGTGCATGGCAGTGTTAGTCTGGAGGCAGCAGTGGGTCCTGTGACTTCAGTGATGCTGCACAAACCATCCATGTGACCTACAGCAGTGTGTGGCAGTGTCCTGACTGTTTCCTTGCATGCAACGTGGGGATAACTGATAGCTTTCTGAACAAAGTGTTTGGATCCATGGATGGAAAGAACTGAGAGAGAGGCTAAGCACTGTAGTTTGCTAGTGGAAAATTGACCTCTAGTTAGCCTCCCCCTTCTTCTAAGTATACACTGTGTTTTGTTTGATAGTGGAAATCTAATCCTTTGGGAAGCACAAATTCCTATAACAGCTCTGATATGTATAAATAAACCCATATTCTTCATTACAAACAACATCAAAGCAATCACAGTATGGATTAAAATACACAACCCACCCTCCTCCATACTAATATGCAGCAATGCTGAGTTCAAATGAAGCCATTAGCAGTATCTCCAGCTATTTGGCAAAAGCAACAACACTTGTGTAGCTACAGGCGATGAAAGTCCCTACTACAAAAAGGGAGGGACAGGGGGAGTAGCCTGCATTGATCTAATTAGTCAATGAAGCACAAAGAATGTAAAATCTCATTATGTATCACCAGGAAAATTTGGCTTGAGAAGTAAAGAACATGTAAGTGATTTGTCCATGGGTGGGTTATTTGTGTCTTTGAATCTTCCAACAGGAAATGGGATTTCTGAAAACATTTTAGGAACACGCACATGCATATACATGCACGTACACAGGAATATATATACATATATGTGTATATATGTATGTATATATCTGTATGGATACATATGCTCATGCATACATACAGCCAGATCCTGAAACTTCTCAGCCCTTACTCAAGGTATGTTTTCATGAGAATGTTCTTGATAGGGAGAAATTGAAGATTTTTTTTAAATTTTGGATTGCTAATGCCAGTCACAGCCTGAAAACACAGTGTGTGGGTGTTCCAGTGTTACTAAATCCAGACCTTGGGTTTGTCCCATTGCCCCAGGCAGTGCAGCTCATGCATGTAACAGCTCTTCTTCCTAAAGAAGATCTGCTTAAAAGTGGGGACTTAAATGACTTTTTATAACTTGCTTTTTGCCCTTGTCTTTGAAGCCTTTTAGGGATTCATGTTACATTTTTTGAATTTCTCTGAAACCCAGAGTACTTAAAACATTTACATTGCAATTTGGGCCAAGTTTCCCTCCCAGTCAGTGTCTCTCAATAGCTGAAGATATAAGTAAAGTGCCAAATGAAAATTACAAGCAGCCACCCCTCGCCAAAAATTTAAAAACCAGCAAAAACAACCCCAAAAAACCACAAACCAAGCACATCACCCAAGCAGCCACCCACAAAGCCCCAAAGCTAAATAGCTAAATAGACAAAACAAAAGAGGAGAGGAAGAGACAGAAGCACTGAAATGAAGATACTAGTTCAGTCTTGCAGGCGGCTAGTAGCAGGAACAAAGGAAGAAGTCATCCCACTTCTTCCACACAGAGAGTAAAACGGAAGGTTTGTGAGTCTCCAGAAGTTTGTAGAATCAGGAGGGATGGCATTTGGAGAGAATGGTGAGTGTTAACACTGCGAGTGCAATTAGTGGTTTAGCTCTCGATTGCTTATTTTTTAATAAATATTTAATGTTGGCTGTGTTCCAACTGCATTCTGTTCTGCCCCAGCCAGACTAGGAGGGTCATTTTTGTTCGCCACTGTTGCATCTGTCACCCTGGTTCTGCCTTGCTCCTGCACCTTGAGTTCTGCTGGGACCTAAGTTCTCTGCCAAACTCATCTTTAACTCTGGTTGAAGGTGTAATGTGGATTGTGGTCATATCAGTGATTTGCTGAAAAGCGGAGAAAGACCTTGTGACTCTGAGAAGTCAGGGTGAGCACAGTCAGATCCCACAGTTCTGACTGGGTGTTGCATGCAGTAAACTGGCAAAAAGACCCTCTTCCCTTCTTCCCAAAATGACAAGCATGTTTCTGCTGGTCCCTCTCAGAGACTGCAAACCATCCGGGTCCCATCTTGAGCTATTTCTGAGCAGAGACCACCACTTCTATGTTAAAATAGAGTCTAGAAAACAGCAAAACTTGGTATTTAAATCCAGATCTGCAGAAAGAAACAATGTGCTTCTGCACCACTGGCAGTGGCACTGAACTACCCAGGGGTTATTGATGCTTCACAGCTACTTTGGGAGTTCTCTGCTCTGTGGGGAAGGACACAGTGGAACACACAAAGGAGCTGTTGTACAAGGTGTTTTCTGGAACTAAATCCCTGGTCCTCTGTTGCCCTGTGCATATCCACAGATCATTTATTTCTGATCATACAAGTCTGCCTCCTCTTTCCAAAAGTGAGTGGGTTGGAATTAACATTCTCACAGTTGAAATGGTGCTGGTTTTTCAGTCTGTGTCAGAGTAGAAGTCTGTTAGGTCATCTTTGGCCCATTGACATTGTTCTGTCAGCAGTGGTGAAGGCACTGGAGTGCCTCAGTGGACAGCAACTGGGAAACTGATTAATTGGTTTATGGAAATAAATGACTTTCACTGAATTGTATATACATAAAACCAAAAAATGAGCAGACTAAAAACCAGATATGCATGTGTACATCCAAGGACCAGGTTTTTGATGAGGCAGGTCTCATCCCTAAAACATACCCTTTCGTTCTTGTGCTTTCCAGTAAATGGGGCAGCTGCCATAAAGCCAGGAGTGCTGTGCAGGGTATGAGATTAAAGGTAGCTGAGGCTAAAGTGGGAATGATGAGCCCTTTTTGGAGCAGGAGTAGAAGGCTTCGCAGGTGTGAGGGCATTGCCCTTTGAGCCAAACTCTAAATCTAACTTTAGAAAAGAAGTTGAGTATCTATGTCCATTTGCAGGCCTGCAAACTTGGTGGAGATAATCACAAAAATAAAAACCATTAGCAATTACTGAGGTTGCTAAATGAGAAATTACTGAAGTACCATGCAGGGGTGGCAGAGATCTGTGGTAAAGGGTAGAGGGGGTGTCTCCACAGCCCAAGAATGTTTCAGCTGGTACTGGGAGCTTAATACCTAGACCCCTGCAGGTGGCATGTTTTCCAAGATGTGGATCTCAGCCATTGTTCTCTGGAGCTGGACTTGACCCCTTGAGTGAGAGGCTGGAGGGAATGATTTATACTCATGAACTATGAATGCAGCACAGTGTCTCATTCTGAGTATCTGCTGTGCTTTTGCAGCAGACTTCTTAAATGAAAAGGCAGAAGTAGCTAGAACAGACTGTCTAGCCTTTTTATGAGCTGCTTTGTTTTAAAGTTGGCTGTAGGAGTGAGTGGAATATTAGTTGTGGTATGTTGAGGTAGACTGTGTCTTGACCACACAGCCAAAAAAGGGTGTTTGAGCACTTAGTGCAGTTTGCAAAGAGAAGACAGTGAGTGCAACACCAGCTTATTTTTTTTGTTTATTCCCTTATAAAAAGTGACCTCTTAGAGTAGAAGCACTTTTGCACTGTCCAGATGTGTATGCACAGAGGAGATGCATGAGCCTGCACACCCTGTGGGACATAAGCAGTGCTGTGAACTGGGCACTGGGAGCCAGTGAAACCATGGCCTTTTGTTAGGAGGCTCTTCTCTGCCCCCCAGTCATGTGCTTTTTCTATAGTTCAAATGGTAGGGAAGCTAAGTCATTTGCTTTCGTTAACCACAAGCTCTAGGAAGAACAAATTTAAAGGATGCAAATGCTTTCCTAAAATTAATGTAAAATAAGAGGAGGATAATAATATATCTGAGAAATATTTGTTAATTAGTAGTCTCTTCTCTTGATATTTTAAAAGCTGGATGTGATACCCATGTCTCAAACTATGAGCACAAGACTTGCCTGAAACCATGTGTACTACTGAGTGAGAAAAATATATTTGTTTTTCTCTCTGGTAACAGGCTGTTGTCAAGAGGTTTTTTCATTGCTATGTCAAAATGACTTTTAGATCCAGGACATCCTTGGTGTGAAGGATCCTGCTAGTCTGACATGTGGCTTGCAGGTTTGCCCAACTACAAAAATTCCTCGGATGTTTCTAATGTGTTACAATGACGTTTTTTAATTGAATGAAACCGCACAGATATGACAAAAAGTCTTCTGTAGGTCTGTGATAATACTGCAGTGCTCTTCCTCTTCTACTGCTAAATATTTTGTCAAGTGTATGAAAAGGAGTGGAGGCCATGGAGAGTAAAAAGATTTCAAGAGTGGGTTGTCACCTATTTTTACTTCAGAATATGCTTACAAAGACTGTCTAGAAAGATGCAACTTTAGGCTTACGTGTGTGAGACTTTACACCTACGGAACAGTAATTACCTATAGATAGCAAAACCAGACAAAAATTTTATGTTGTTAACTGTATGTAAGTTTTAAACAACACTTGGAAATATATCTGAAATCTAAGTTTACCTTGTAAGACTAATATTTGAAGTACTTTTTTTTTTAATCTAGAAAAGAAATTAAAAGTTCTGTGACTTGCCACGGTGTAGCTTTTTTTCCCCCTTAATCTAATTATATCAGTCTGAACAAAAAGAAAATGCAGATTTTTTGGGTTCTTTTCTGTTACGGTTATGTTTGAGACTTACTAACATCATTGTGCCAAAACTGGAGTTGGAGTTTCTTGTTTTATAACAGCATTGCTGTTTTCAGAGCTGGCAGATTGTCTGTTCAGAATGGATTCCATATGTGTTGGAGACCACAACTTGAAGGGATTTACAGAGTACAAGTTGGAGTGCAAATAGTGGAGGTGGGAAGCACTCATCTCCTTGTTTTTAGAATAAAGAGCTTCATTAAACAGCAGTCACACAGAATCCCAGAATGGTTGATGCGGGAAGGGACCTCTGGAGGTCATGTCCAGCTCCCAGGCTCAAGCAGAGCCACCTAGAACTGGTTGCTCAGACCATGTGATTTCTGAGTATTTCCAAGGATGGAGACTCCACAGCCTCCATGGGCAGTCTGTGCCATGGCGTGGTCAGTGTCACAGTGATGAAGTGTTTCCTGATGTTCAGAGGGTATCACGTGTGTTTCAGTCTGAGTTCATTGCCTCTGGTGCTTTCAGTGGGTACCACTGAAAAGAGCCTGGCTCTACATTTTTTACTCCTTTCCTGCAGATCTTTACATATATTCATGAGATTTCCCCCGGAGCCTTCTCCAGGCTAACCAGACCCATCTCTTTCAGCTTTTTTTTCACAAGCAAGATGTTCCAGTCCCTTAATCATCTTTGTAGCCCTTTGCTGTACTCACACCGGCACATCCACATCTCTTCTGTGCTGAGAAGCTGGAACTGGGCACAGTACTCTGGGGGAAGCCTCATCAGTGCTGAGTAGAGGAGGATTGCCTCCCCTGAGCTGCTGGCAGCACTCCTCCTGATGCAGCCCATATTACCATCACCTTCCTTGCAGCAAGGGCTCACATTCAGCTTGGTCTCCACTGGGACCTCCAGTCCTTCTCTGCCAAGCTGCTTTCCAGCTGGGTGGCTCCCAGCATATGCAGGTGCCTTGGGATTTTTGTTCCTCCCCCAGTACAGGACTGTAGATGTATTTTGGTACATTTTGTGCAGATTGTCATTGACCTTGCTACAGAAAAGGCTAAATGAAAAAGTAGTGTTGTGTGGACCTCAAGTTCTACATGAATGCTTTGTCCAAGGGTAATCAAGCTACCTATATTCATGAGATGCAGTGTGCATTACACCCACAAAAATAAATGGATGACCAATAGATGTAGTTCTTTACCATATTTCTGTCATTTTAAGCAGTTCACACCATTCAGTTGTTATGGAAGTCTGAAACTGGAATGTAGGAGAAGAATGTGCCATTCTTGTGTCTCACAGTGGCTCAGTCTTAGATTGCCTTATTTTACCTGGACTTTAATCTCACAGCACTATAGCTGAGAGAGGACAGGATAAGTTTCAGGTTTTACACTGAATCAAATTCTTAGCCTCTCTGGCTGGACAGCCACAGAAATGTATGTGCTGGCAGAGAAGGAAATGGGAATGAGCTGCAAAGTCTGATGTGTAGGAAAGGTTCTTGAACCATCTCTCCCAGTGGCTGAAAATGATCGTGAAGTTGCTGGGCTATTGTGTAATATAACCTCAGCTGTGTTAAGAGAGGCAAACCAGCATCTTAAACCTTTACTGCTGGCTTCAGTTTTCTCAAGTGAAGCCAAGCATTTACTTGGGGAAAAGACTTAAAACTTCTTGTAGGTACCTGTGGAACAACATGGGCTTTTGTAGCTCTTAGTCCAAAGCAAGTGGAGAACCAAATTTAAGAATCTTTTCGTAGGCGTATCAAATAGTGTTGCACTGGTAGCAGCGAACTCTAGGAGAGCCAGTTTCTTGTCTTCACATACGCCTTCAAGAAGCAAGGAACTGGAAGTCTTCCTACACATTTCTAGAGGTACTAACTTGAGAAGAAATAATACTGTTGAAATTACCATACTTCAATTTTCTTGGCTGAAAAATGCTAAGATTCCTTTTTCTTTTTATACAAAAATGTTTTCAAGAAACATTCTTTGATTATGTAACTGTTTTCACAGAAACAGCTTTTAAATTCATTTTCCAGTAGAATATGATTTCTAATATTGGGTATCTGATTCCTGAGTGGACTTGTGTGAATACCTCTGGAACATCTTTCATTTCTGCCATTGGCCTCTTCTAAGCTGAGAATAGACTTGTGTCTAATTCCTTGTTTAAGAAATGAGAAAAAACATTTGCATTGCTTTCATTCTGTGTTACTGAGATGAACTGCTGCTTTTTTTTTTTTTTAAGCCTTACTTCAAGATTTCAGGAATTTCATACAGAATTTTAGATTTTTTTGGTGTGTTCTCAGAGGCAGCTTACCAGTGATTCCTTTAAGCTTTTTTATTGTTGTCAGAAGGTCCATCAGTTTTAAATAAAGCTTAAGCATGTGTTTCTGATTAATTGAAAGCTTTCTGTATGAATATTGGAAAGTGGACTGATAATATGACTGCAAATACTTTTGTATAATTCAGAATACATGATTTTATGCTGCTTAAAAAAAAAAAAAGAAGCAGTGTTATGCCAAATATTCCTGGAGATGAGGACATGAACAAGTGCAGTAGTAGGGTTATGTCTTTATGTTCAAATCCTTTACATTCTGTGATTCTATATTACTCTAGCAGATGAACATTGCAACCTGGCTGGGTGCTGTTGTGTTCACTGCTGCATGTGGATATCATATTTGGTGGACTTCCACCAAAGCCTGGAGGATTGGACAGCATTAGCTTGTCCTTTTCACTCTTATTTCTATATTTATTTAAAGTATTACAAACCAGAAATGTCATGTCAGTCTAGATGCAAACTCTGCTGCTAATGAGAGACACAGTTTTGGGCTGGCATTAATAATTTCAAGCCCTCGCTCCTCTTGTGCTTGAGAGTTGAATTGTTTGAAGAGGCATCTGTAAGACCTTGGCAAGGAGCAGTTAGTGTAACTGGTGGTCTCCTGTGATCCCTCTCTTTCCTTTAAGAGCCTGAGTACTGCTAAAATCATACGTGACCTCAGCGGCCTTGAGGATCCAATTTGAAGACTCTTCCCTGCCTAATTAGTATCAGAAGGCAGGAAATACTTTCCTCAGATGATCATTTCTAGCCTTTCTTTCTGACTTTCACTTCTTGTTCCTTTCAGGACTTTGTGGTAAATTTCTGAGTTAGAACTTAAAAAAGGGCATGTGGGTTGGGGCCAAAGTCAATCTGGTTCTAGTTTCTGACTCCGATTGTGAACCAAACTGGGTATCTGTAAGAAGAGGAAAAGCTGGGTGTGCATGTGCTATTTACCTGAACAGCTCTCTCTTGTCTTTCAATTATTTTTAAGTTCAGGGGCTTTCCCTTGACATGGGAATTTTTGCAGGGCAAAAATTGATCCATATAGTTTGGGTGCCTGGGAAGTGAAATTTCAGTGATCAGCATTTCTGCCTTTGTCCTTTACCTATATTAAATTGTACTGTTAGAGGAGTGTGTTTGTGGCTCACACTAAATGCTTTGTTTTCTCATCTACTGCTCCATCACTATTCTAGCCTGAGCTGCCGTGGGAGCAGCTGCTTGTCTGCTACGGAAAGAACTACTTTAGAAATAACCATCCTTGAAAAAACAAGCCCTCCAATCCAAAACTGTGAAAATGTAGTTCCTGGTGTTTCACTGTCCTGCTCTTGTAAATCCAGTCTCCTGCAGTAGTGGGATTTTGGTTGTGCTGCCCTTCAAGGGGGGAAATACTGCCATTAATTAATTATTTTTAAATATAGATTTCCCATCCCCACATCTGTAAAACTGAATCCTGGTTTTCTGCTGAACCCTTCTAGACTTGGAAGCATCACATTGCAATCTCTGATAAGATGAGGTTTTACCCCAATCTAGTATTTGCAAGGTCAGGGGAATACAGGGCAGAAAGACACATCTTGGAGGGCAAGCAGTTGGAATTGTTGCTTCCTCTGCAAAGTCAGGGTGAAAAAGCTGTGCTCTTCTTCCTGTCAATTAGGCTCTTCACCTTTCATACCTAATAAATAATTTGAAAGCAAGTTTGGATTTTACTTATGCGGGGACAAGTATTGGCACATTACAGGTGAGACTGGTGTTGGGTCAGTTTTCATTGCTTCACTTTTTCAAAGGTCACCCCTGTGGGTGACTCAGACACACACACAGATTGTATTTTGCCCCTTTTACCTGAGATTGAGTGTCTTCAAATAATGCTGGTTTCACATTAAATATGAGCTTTTCGGGCATTTACATAGGATTAAGAGAGCACAAGCTTTATGGCTTATTTTTTATTTAATAGCCCTCTAAGGTAAGATTATCAACTGTATGACATGTAAGTTATCAATTTTTTACTGTGTTACTGTTCCACAAGTTCTTCACATCAGTACCTGAAGGCAGCCCCAGCCCTTTCTCTCTCACAGTTGTGCTGGCATGGCTGGTGTCAGTGTGAACAGGAGAGTGAGGGGCCAGAGGCAGAGTGGCATCTGCTTGAACTGGACTGAGCAGCACTGCCTGCCAAATTTTAAACTGTGCTTTGGAACATATATTATCTTGTCTCCTTTCTTTGGTATTGAGAAGCAGTTTGAGCAGACAAGGCAGGGTTCAGAAAATAGGAAAAACATTTATCCATTTTATGCATGTGGAAAAATAATGTTTGGAGAGATTGGGTGACTTACTTGACGGTAGTCACTGGGATCCATTATTGGCTAATATTTGAGCTTTTTGCTACTCGAGTGAACTGCTTAACTTTAAATAGAAGGGACTCTTAGGTACTTTTCTTTTGGAGTAGAGCTCTTGGGACTTTAGACCAGCCTGATAAAGGCAGGGAAGCAGCTTGCAAGTTGCAGTTGACTGTAGCTGACTGCCTGAAGATGTCTGCTCTTCTCTTACTAGCAGAGGCTAAATAAACCTTTTTTATTTACTTTTGTAGGGGTGCAGGGAATCATGCCTTAAAAATCTGTCTTGTAAGCTAAAAGGACATTCTAAATTTCAGCTAAACTCTTGACTCTACTGTTTCATACTGGTTTGGTATGGGAAGCTCTTGATGAGCAACCTTACTTGGATTTGCTCTCAGGAGCCTCAGGGTATTTAAGAACTTGGGTGGGACAGTTAGATCATACAATTGTGAGATCTACATGAAAAATGCAGTGTTCTGGGTAATTCAGGTCTGACCTCCAGAGAGGTCTAATAAAGAGACAGGGCAATGTAATGGAGCATCTTCCTGCATTACATTTATCCCACAAGAGATGTCGTGTTTTGGCTGCAGGAGTAGTGGCACCTCCCTGTGTGACACCACGGGACACATTCTGTACCACAATCAGCAGAGACAGTGCCTTCAGCTGGGCAGGACTTGGTTTCCTCTGGGGAGCCTTGTGGGCTGAGCTTCAGAATATCCTCTAAGGGTCTGTCTTACCAGGCTTTGGCAATAAGGAAGGTGGCTTTCTTTTGGAAGCAGATCAATATTGTCCTGGCTAAAGTTGAGCGTTTTGCCTTTCTAACCATTTGTAGGGACTGGAGACCATCTACTAACTACATTTTTTAAATAAAGTCTCTGAATGCTACTTTGCATAGCTTACTAATATGAATAGTGTCTCAAATAAATAGGATTAATAGTGTTGCTTATCCCAAATGACAGTGGAGTGCAGGCTGTTATCAAGGCAGGAGGCCTTGTCATTATCTGTTCTTTCAGGAGACACATTTCAGCTGTGAGAGGGCTTGTGTGTGTCAGAGCCTGCTGTGCTGAGGCACCTGGCCTGGCTCTTCAGCAGCTGGCAGTGAGGCTGTGTTAGCACAGTGTCTTAGCCTGGCCTCTGTGCAGCTGTAGGTTCTCCTGTTAGCTGTGGACAACCTGGTTTAGGTTTCTGTGCATGGCTTTTGCTTACCCTTTGTCAACATACACCCTTCCCTACATGGTGGTATGTAAGACTGGATTTACTGGATTACTCTATTGCAGTGTTTCTATAAATGGTACAAATAGAAGGGAATCATGATCAGCATTTGTTGTTTACTTGTGCCAGGAGGCTTCATGAGAGGAGGAATGGAATGAATGTTTGCAAATGCATACAGCAGTCCTTAGACTTTCATTGCCTGGCTCCAAGGTGGCATCACATGCCTTCTGCCTTTGGCTGTGTTTGTATTGGATTAATATTTTGTGTTTCCCTGGATAGAACTATTTAAGGAAAGAACTTTGATTCAGTTTCTGAGGACTATCAAAGGAAGGTGCATGAGACTTGGCTCCTAGGTTGTTAAATGATGATAGAAGCATCCATTCTTCAAGGTGTAGTGACATTAAATGGACATGTCAGCTAACCTAGAGTCTGTTCTTAAACCTTTGACTTCCAGTGGAATTTCCATGCGTGGCACTTGTGGTGACTTAGAGCTTGAGGGATTCATTGCTGGGCTCTTTGAAGCACTGTATGTGCCTAGCACAGTGTGAAGAGCTACAAGTGACTTTGGGTAGCTGCACTGTGGTGAGGCTGAGAAAAGAATATGTTACAACTCTCCAGGGCAATGCTAAGAAGTTGAGTTCTGGGCAAGAGGTCCCACCATGCTAGTCAAAGCACCAGTAGCTGAATCTCAGTTTGCTGTGGGCAGAGGGTGGCTGGGAGACCTTGCATTGTAAGGCCACGGGAGGGGGACATGACTTGACCAGTGTTTCTCAGTCAATTTTTCAGGGGCCTCTCAATGTCTGTGACATAAAAGATTATTTTCAAAAAAACACATAAATCTACATACTTTGGGGTAAGCAAACAAAAAGCATAAAAACTTACTACATTTATCTTAATTTTTATTTCTTTAGCGGTTAATGTTAAGCATTGTAGCATTGGACAGGAGACAAATTTTTTCTTTGGAAAGACTGACCAGTATTGGTGCCACTTTCTACTTCAAGATCTGTTGTAGCTGCTATTTTTGGCATTCTTTTGACTTTTAAAGAAATTCCAGTTGGCTGCTGAAATTGCTGACTTGTTTTTTGGACTCAAAAGTTTACCACAAATTTTTTCTCATATCAAGCTCATTCCATTTTTTTTTTCATGTCTTTCCTCCATGTTGTACGTATACATTATAAATGTTCTTACAGTCCCAATATCATCAGCAGAAAAACAACGTGGTAAATATTTACATGATGCGCTATTTCCACAGGCTTTTAGTGGTCTGTTGAGTTGAGAAGATGTTTGAATTTGGAAAGGAGACAGTAAAGATCTTATGAGATTATTCCAGTCCCTTCCAAGAAATGAAAAAGCAGCAAAGAAGGAAGAAAAATAAAGATGCTTGAGTTTTAAACTCACAGTGAGGAGAATTTGAGAGAGAAAAGGTATTTACAGAAGGTAAAATTCCCCTCAGGTTCATTAAATAAGCAATTTCTACCTAAAAATAAAACTGCAATACTAATTCAGTAGTTTCTTTGTGCTTTAGGGTCTAGCCACCAGTAGCCATAAATTATTTTTGTGTTTAACTTTTTCCCCTTTTTAGTAGTTTTGTTTTAGAGATAAGTTACAGAATTGACCAGCTGCACCATTAATCCTCTGATATCCTATAAGCAGAAAAAAGTTCTGGAAATGTCAGCCTGATGTAACTCATGGAGAGCATTAGCTACTCCTAGATGAGGCATATAAAAACATAAGCAGTTTCAAAATCACAGTCATCACAACCTTTCCAACAGGAGGAAATTTATCCATCTGTTGGTGTCTGTTACAGCCTATTTCACGTGCTTGTACTTCGAAAAGTCTGTCTTAAAATGCAATACTCTCTGTGGAACTAAAAAGATTTTGTAAAGTCCCAAGAGAACATTAGGTTTGATGGTGGTTTGATATGGAAAAATGACCAGATCAACACTGCAAATAAATAACTGCTTCACATGGTGATAATACGAGCACAAGGATAAGAATATATTTTGTTTATATTATTCCTAGAGGAAATGGGCGATCACTCTAAACTACTATTTTTTATCATGTAGATTTATATTCTGTTGCATTTGTCATCTTTGAAGGTGGTTGGGTTGGTTTGTGGGTTTTTAACAAGTCACTACTTAACTGTCTTATGTTCATTTGTAACTGTAGATTTTATTTTGCATGAAACAGACCAAAGTGATAGAGAAAATGTGCTGGAGTCATTTCCTTTGGAACAAAGTTTTAGAGTGTTCTGTCAAGAAGCTGACATTGTTAGATTGTTGAGAATTTTGTTTGTAAGACTGTCAGAAAAAGGTTTGAGTGTGGGCTTTTTTACAAATGGCTGTAATTTGGAATTTCACACCACCTACTTTGCTTTGCCTGTCTCAGGACTGGCACAGCTGCCCTGCCAGCCATGGCAGGCCCCCACCACAACTTCAAGAGAGAGCCAAGCACCAGGGGTGGTTTGCCACCACTGCTGTGCTTTAGCTCTAGAAGCCTGCAAAAGTACTTCTGAAGGGAGATTGTATAAAAAAATATTATTGACATTCAATAATCTTCTTTGGATTTTTCTTTGCTGAGTGTCTCAAAGTGGCTTTTGTATTATGAGTAAAAATATGGCCCATCTGTGTAGCCATAGAGAATTATGTTGTGATGCTATGTCTTCAACAAGGTAAAATGACATGTTCTTCAGTGAGAAGTGAGAAAATGTCTCTTAAAGAAAGGAAGGGAAAACGAGAGAAATAGGTGGTGGTGTGTCACTACGTGTATTTGCAAACAACAGATGGTTATTCACAGTTCAACGGGGTGTTGTGCTCAGTATTGTATGGATTGATTCTCTGTGTTCTCTTGGTTCATAGCTCACTCTGGATGTAGGTGGGTGATGTATGGTTGTATGATGTCTGGATGTAGGTGGGTGCAACTGTATCCAACCAAGTAGTGTAGGAATTCAGAAAATAATAATATAAATGTATGCCATCATCAAAACTTGTCTGAAAGAACAGCCACAATAGCACATGTAGGATCAATCCATGAAATGTAGTAGCAATAGAAACCTGATGAATGTTATTTATGAGGCAGCTTTTACCAGGTAGCCAAAATATCATCTAGCGAGGCAGAACTATTGATAGCAATGAGGAACTGCTTTAGAAATTCTTGAGTCTTACTCAAAACTTGAGTTTGCTAAGAGACTCAAGCAGTCTGTCTTTGTGGAAAATGACCAGATATGTCTGCTGTCCATCCATCTCTTCTATTTTGATATATGGGTTCTGGTACTATTTTTTTTAATGTTACTCCCTTTTCTGTTTGCCAGTGTCTGTCAATACATGCCTGATGTTAAGCCCCTTCAGACGTTTTTTAAAAAAAAAAAAAAAAAAAAAAAAGTGCACTTTTATCCCAAAGCATCGATGAAAGGTGGCTGTGTTTCAGCTGTTGGAAGTATTAATGAATGGCTTATACTCAGCTGAATATAGACTGTGGTACAGACTGCTCACAGCTGCTTCACTCTTCTCTTTTTGGGGCAGGCTTCTTCACCCTTAGGAGTTTTCTGTGTCATTCCGTTCTTCTTTGTCTTTTTCTTTCCCTGCTGACTTCCCTGTTTTCTTTTCCATGCCACCTACGTGATCTGTCTCACAAGTTCTTTCTTAAGCCAAAGAAGGCTGGGCATGTTCACTTGAGGTGCCACTTCAGAGTCTGCTGGTGAGAATCCTTAGAAGCCATTCACAGAAGGTTTGAGGTTGGAGGGAACCTTTGGAGCTCAGCTGGTCCAACCCCCTGCTCAAGCAGGGCCACCTGGAGATGGGTGCCTGGGGCCATGAGCAGATCACTTTTGAATAGCACCAAGGGTGGAGACTCCACAGCCTCCTTGAGCAGCCTGTTCCAGTTCTCAGTGACCCTCACAGCAAAAGTGTAGCTTTCCACAACATCTGCAAGACTCACAGAGCCACAAGCCCACCACTGAGTCTTCTAAAAATATGTCAGTCATATAATTTTACTGTTGCCAACCTGCTATGTCTGCTCGCATAGTGATTTAGCTCAGCCCAAAAATTGATTTCCATTTGACTATAGCTTTGTCTGTAGCAATTGAATAAATTGTTTTATGCTAGTGACTGAAATATAGGGGTAAGGTCTTAGAGTTCTCTTTGTTGTTCTGTCAAAAGATGTCCTGTATCTACGCTGAATAGCTGCTTTTTTCACAGATGCATCTGAAATACAACTTGACTACATGAATCATGCTGATGTGTAGAATTTAATTGCATTGTTTTACTTTAATCTTCTTCAAAGAGCCAAGAGCTTTTGAGTGTTATGTTTAGAAATACTTGTAAAATCATTTTGCATACATTGCAGCAGCATCTAAAAAAAAAAAAATCACACCTTATCACCTCCTCGTGATTTTTGTGTAATTTAGTTCATTAAGGCGTTTGATGTTGATTTCACTTTGCCCACAACAGATTCTAGCTGAGCTTGGCAATGCCTCATTAGGAGATATGTCATTGAAGTCTTGAGACTAATCAGGGGTTTTCAGTGTGTGACGCTGTTCAAGGGGAGCTTTCAGTGTTTCCTGTGTAAAGCACAACACATTTAGTGTTGCATTTATCCTTTGAGATCCATTTACCACTTACAGAGAGAGAAAGAAAACCCTGAGTAGAATAAAGCCTATTCTAGTCAATTTGTGCTAAATTTTAAGGATTGCACCTTAAAGTCTTCGCTTTTGTGTGCAGTGGGCAGATGTT
This sequence comes from Entomyzon cyanotis, assembly GCA_024500445.1. Taxonomy (NCBI): domain Eukaryota; kingdom Metazoa; phylum Chordata; class Aves; order Passeriformes; family Meliphagidae; genus Entomyzon; species Entomyzon cyanotis. Next base: position 44,114,297 of record JAKEPQ010001030.1, on the reverse strand, counting down.
AATTGTCAGATATTAAAAGATGAGTTAATGTGGTGTTTTATTATCTTTTCTTGTCTTTCCTCCATGTTGTACATATACATTAAAAATGTTTTTGCAGTCCCGTTGTCACCAGCAGAAAAACAACATGATAAATATTTACATTATAATTATTTTACATGCTTTCCACAGGCTTTTAGTGGTCTGTTGAGTTGAGAAGATGTTTGAATTTGGAAAGGAGAGGGTAAAGATCTTATGGGATTATTCCAGTCCCTTTAAAGAAATGAGAAGGGCTGATTTAGTAACAGGAGTTGTGCTTTTGGCCATATTGTGAGGCCAGTTTGTAAATTTTTACTTTGAATCCTCATGGTTTCATTTGATTTGCTGGAGTAGAGCTGTATCTCTGGGAAGGTGGATGGCAGCAAAATTTGAAGTAAAGACTGGGTACATGTACCTGTACTGACCCGCATGTGACACCTCTCTGTTCAGGCTTTGCCCTGGCTCCTACTGTAAGATCATCTGAGGGAGATCATTAGCATTTCCTGCTTGTTTGCCATGAAGTAACTACCACTTAGAGGGCTTGATTGCTCACAGCACAGAAACGTCCTCCAAGTCAGAGTTGCTCTTTCTGCATCCAGGGAAAGCCTGCTTGGATTCGTAGGTGTTCTGCCCATAGTATTGGGGAGGAATGTTTGGGAGAGGGAGATGGCATTTATTCCATCATTTTCTTAGCCAAAAAATAAGCCGTTAGGCATTTTATTGCTGTCTGATTCCACATTTTGGACCTCCATTCCCACTGTGTTGAACTGCCGTATAATTTGGGAGTGCCACAGTAAGGTCTCACCAGAGCCTTCTCTTCTGCAGGCTGAGCAATGCCAGCTCCGTCAGCCTTTCTTCCCAGCAGGAGTCTTGCAGCCTCCTGATTATTTCTGTGGCCCTCCTCTCAGCCAGCCCTGAGTCTTTCTTGTGCTGGGACCCCAAAACTGGATGCAATATTCTAGGTGGAGTCTCAGCAGAGCAGAGGGGGAGAATCATCTCTCCTGATTGCTGGTCATGCTGCTTTGGATCCAGCCCAGGATATGAGTGGCTATTTGGGCTGTGAGCACACATGGCTGGCCTATGGAGATTTTTTTCATCCACCAGCACACCCAAGTCCTCAGCAGAGCTGGTTTCAGTCCCATCATCCCAGCCTGTATCAATACCAGGGATTGCCCTGACCCAGGTGCAGCACCTTGCACTTGGCCTTGTTGAACCTCATGAGATTCCTGAAGTTCAACAGCTCGGTTTTGTCTGCAGCGTTCACAGATGTGCATGGATTTAAATAAATGTTTCTGCATCCTTGGATTGAATCTTCTCTTGTACATTTTAGTCAGCAGCTCTCGTATTTGAATTATACTTTCACTGTCCATTTCTGTAAAAGTAGATAGAAATATGGAAGTTTGATCCTCATCCTGTTGATGCACTGTTGTAAGGGAAACTGTCCTGTTTAACTTTGTGTGGCACCAGTTTGGCTTCAGCACCTGAGTATGCATGATGAACTTTTGAACCCACAGGATTGCCTGTGGGACTGATAGTGTGCTAAATAAGTGAGCATTTTGGGTTTGCCTGGCTATGATGTAATGACATAATTGCAGAACCATTTGGCTTTTAACCACAGATACGGCTTTTTTTTTTTTTTTAATGTACTTTATTTAGCTTAACAAAATAAAAAGATATTAATCTTCAGTCTCTGCTTCTCCATCAAGCAGTAGAAGCATCACGAGTTGATGGGCTGATACAAAGCTCCCTTGAAACTTAGTTTGCAGGCATGCCTCTGTTATTTTTAACTGTCTCCAGCAGGAGGCTTTTTGTCTGGAAGGAATCCAGAGGTGTACATTGTAGCCTCTGTTCAAATTCACATGTGTTACAGCGATGATTTTTGTGCACAGCATAGGTAGGTATGGTTATAGCAGTGGCTGACTGCTCACCTCTGCTGTTCGGCTGGTGGTGGATGGAAAATCCAGTGCATATCCCTTGTGTGTGCTGAGTTGGCCTTGGCTGGATGCCAGGTGCCCACCAAAGCAGCTCTATCACTGCACTGCCCAGCAGGACAGGGGAGAGAAAATACAACAAAAGGCTCATGGATCAACATAAGGACAGGGAGAGATCGCTCAGCAATTACTGTCATGGGCAAAACAGGCTCAGCTTGGGGAAATTACTTTCCTTTATGGCCAATCAAATCAAAATGCATGTTGTTTTCACAAATTTGTAAGTGTTGTAAAGTTTCAAAGTGGATATTTAATTTTTAAGTTTATTTGGATATCAACCATGTGTGCATGAACATACTGAAATTCACATGCTAGTTTAGAAAGATGTGGTGATTGTCATTGGTCATGTTAAAAAAATAAATTGTAGGTGCTTCTGCTGTTTGTGTGTGAACAGAGCCTTACAACTGTGGTAAAAGTGGTAGTTGTTTTTGACTACCCACATTTAGGCATTTAATGGTTTAATATTGCACTGCATTAAAGTTACAGGTATTTGTAATAAAAAAGCATTGTTATTCAAACACGTAAAAATTTAGAAGTTAGGTCCTTAAATCACAAGACAGTAGAAGCACTGCATGGTGAAGGCAGCTTAAACACCCACAAGGTACAGGTCTGAGTCCAAATAAGCAAATAATTTCCGAATAATAGCAAAGAGGAGATTATTAAAAATCTCAATCACAGATCGTGGTAGCCTAAATTAGAGCAGAGCAGTTGTCCATCTGTAAAGCATTCCAACAATAAACAGAGATTTGACTCTGTTGGGATCATGTTTGGAAATGAATTGTCTTAAGTTGTGGTTTTTTGTTTTGGTTTTACTCTGAACTTGATGTCACTCACAGTATAAATTTTCAAGCAGTGCCTGATTTTAATTGTACCCGTATTAGAGAAGATTACTTTTTCCTTTTTTTTTTTTGTCATCCCACAGGTCATAAATGTTGATGGAACAATGAGGAAAACCCTCCTAGAGGACAAGCTTCCCCATATATTTGGGTTCACACTTCTGGGAGATTACATCTACTGGACTGACTGGCAGAGACGAAGCATTGAAAGAGTTCACAAGATAAAGGCCAGCAGAGACATCATTATTGATCAGCTGCCGGATTTAATGGGCCTCAAAGCAACAAGTGTTACCAAAGTGTTTGGTAAGCTTGGCAACATGGCATGGCTCTGTAGAGTCTATAGATGGGCTTGCTTTTATTAAGCAGATGTTGGTCACTTGTTATGAAAATAACTGTGATCTGATGGGTTTGAATAGTTTTAAAGGGAAATAGCACCTATTGTTTCTAAAGCTGGAAAAATACAGTGTTGCAAAAGAAGCGTGGACTTCCAGTTTTTAGTGACATAAGTTTTCCACAGCTTTCACTACACTCTTTGAATTTTTATGAGAATTTTATTCCTGTCTCCATACTACAGGAATCATTGTTACAGTAATGCTCTATTTCATGCTGCTGTTTTCTTCCAGTGCAAAGCCCTATGATGCTCAGTTAGCAGAATGCTTTTCACTGCTGGGTGGTATCAGCACAGTTGGTCACCATCACAACGTTGCCTCAAAGCATGTGGCACTTACATATTAACTCTTAACACCTGCGTTGTATCTACATCTTAACAACTAAAGCTTGCCCTTAGTGTGGGATCAGCAGCTGAATCTCCGTGTCTTTCCACTGCATCTCTGAAAGGTGCAGCCAGTGTTCTAGGACATCTGCTGGCACTCTAGAGCAAGTATGTCAGGACCTCCTGGCTTCAGTGCACCACAGATTTTCTGACTACCTGGAACACTGGAATTTGGGCACAGCAATAAACATATTCATTAGTCAGATATTAAAATTACTGAGAAGAGTCATAATGGAATCATATTAAGTAGATTGGCAAATTATAGCCTGACAGTATGTGTATTTCCAGCCTTCTGAACTTGAAAAATAATGAAGCCCTCAGGCTGCAAGTTATGGCATCAGTCTGAAATATGTGTGCCCTAACAAGGGAAAATGAAAAGAACCCTGCTTGAGGCTGATCTTTGAGAGCCTTTTTTTTTTTTGTGCATGTGGTAACATTCTTTAAATGCCTAAATCCTTGGTTCCAGTGGATGGAGAAAGGCACTCGTTTATCTGTTGGTCCTTACTTTCCCCTACACATTCCATCCCCATCACATGAAAAAATAAGTGTGAGATTGTGGTGATCTTGTTGGAACTGCTTCTGCTATTGAATCCTCTCAGCTTTAAATTAAACAGGTGGGAAAGAACTGCTATTATCCAGCTCTTTTCTCACCCTTTTGTATCACTGAACATTTGTAGAAGCCGGTGGTTTCAAAGAGGTACAAAGAGGGAGTACTTGGTCAAATATAGCTAATTAATTATCCGCCTTCAGTGAACAAATTTAATCTTTAGGCAAGAACGACAAGAAAGATCTGTTTGCAGGTGGTACTTGTACAATAGGAGGATAGGCCCAGCATCGTGATCCTGGGTAGATGGAGACAGTCCACCTGGAGTGCTTTTTTTTTAAATTCAGAATTCCCTGCTGTGACAACCCATAGTGTTAATTTATTTTGGAAAATTATACAGTGTTTTTGCTCAACCTCCCGTGCTCCCCCTTCCCCTTTACCTTCACAATGCACTAATATCTGTTTTGGTTTGTTGTTGTTTGTTTGTTTGTTTTTAAGGAACTAATTCAATGCACTAATATGTTTTGGTTTGTTGTTTTGTTTATTTATTTTTTTAAGGAACTAATTCATGCGCAGAGAACAATGGAGGCTGCAGCCATCTGTGTTTCTTTACACCCCAGGAGGCCAGGTGTGCCTGTCCCATTGGCCTTGAGCTGTTGAGTGACATGAAGACTTGCATCATTCCTGAAGCCTTCTTAGTTTTCACAAGCAGAGCAGCAATTCATAGGATTTCCCTTGAAACCAATAATAATGATGTTGCTATTCCTCTTACTGGAGTCAAGGAAGCATCTGCTCTGGATTTTGATGTCTCTGATAACAGAATCTATTGGACTGATGTTAGTTTGAAGGTATTACTGACATGTGAATTCCTTGAATATAAAGCCACAGAGCAGTTACTTTGATCTAACAAAGGTCTCTGTTACATGATCTGTTCTGCAGTTGCCAGTGTTGTCATTGAATTGCATCCAAGGAGACCCTTGGAGATGAAGACAGTTGCATTGCTGAATGCACAGTAGGGTGATAGGCATCTTCCTGCTTCAAATAAAAATCTGAAGTGGTGTCTGCTCGTACCGAAAGCCTAAGTCTTGGATGCTGGGTGTGTTGCAGCTATATATGCATCTGCTGTAGAAAAGCTGGTTTTATGTCACAGAGTAATTTAAACACTCAGCTGACCAACCCCCTGAGCTTTCTATCATCTTCCAGTTTTGACTTGGAAGACAGTTGTACTCAATATTAACGTTTCACAAGTGAACTTTGGATTGTTTGCTGTTAGTCTGTGGCTCCAGGTTGCCACAGAAAAGCCCAGGGAACTTGTCCAGTCTCCTCCACACTGTGTTAAGGGCCCATCTGCCCCAGTCCCATTTCAGTGTGTTTCCCAGAACTTTGACATTTCCTGCGATGTTTGGTTCACATCCAGGTGCATGCTAAAGTGAGGGTTGTGCCTCTTCATCAGCGTTACTTGGCCTTTTGAAGTGAACTAAGTATATGGTAGAAAATGACAGATTCACTTCACTGTAACTAAGTTATTCTATTTAGATTCTTAATAGGTTTTCCAAGAGCAGTCAGAGTTTCCTTACCAGTGTGCCCAAGCCATAATATGGCAAAGCTCACTTTCGGAGCCTGCAGGGCTCGTGCAGTTTCCATAGCCTCTCTCTGAAGACTAATGAGGGCTGTGCTTCAGTGTTAACAGTGCTGCTTGTGGTGTGGATACTGTTCCTTCAGGAAGAGTGCCAATGTAGTAAATTAGTGTAGTGTAGACACAGTTACTAAATAAATCTCACACAAGCATGTGGAGAGCAGCAGTTATGGGCATCTTAACCATTTGTACTGGAAAGCACATTGCTTCAGCTGCATCAGTGAGTAGATCTCAGTCTCACTCTGTGCAGGACTGGAAAACATTTTACTTGTTTGTTGCCTCCTTATCAACATTATTATTATATCCAGCATAGTGTATTTTCATATACATACCAGGTATCTTCCAGCACCTCTGGGTTCTCATTCCCCTTGTCCCCCACATCTTGCTGCTTAGCAGCAGATATTTTAACTTCAGAGCTCATAGCCATCTCCCTTTTTTTTGGTGACCACCACTTCCCTGATCTGCCTCTGATTTCAGGAGGACATGTTTTCAAAAAGTAGACTACATGCTTTCTGTGTTTGACATCTACTTTTAAAAATATAAATATATCTGACCCTTACACATTCATGTATCAAATTGTTAAGAAATCAATAGCTGAAATACTGGCAGGCATACAGACTCAGTGTGGATAAGCAAGGGTGGGTAACTGGTCCTGGAAGTTCCTGTTTACCTGGGGGTTGGTTCAGTGCTGTTAGGAGTGACTTATTTATATATGTGTGCAGTCCTTGCTCTATGAATTATTTTGATGAGTGTGCATAGCTAAAATGTAGATGGGATCAGCAATTGTGCTCCAGGTAACTGATTATGAGAAACAATTCAATTTAGATGTCACTGAACTGAGGTGTGTTTCTGTGACTTAAAACACTACAGTGAATTAAATAATTTTTAAAAACAGCTTCTTGTGCACAATAGACGAGAGAGAGAGGGGTCAAGAAAGAATGTGCAGCTACAGACTGCTTTCTGATAATCATGTCCTTTTCAGATGTCTTGGTCTGGCTATCAGAGACCACTAACTTCCTGAAAATTCAGGTGCTTTTCTCCTGAGAATTTCTCTATCTTTTTGACAACAGAAATGAACTTTTTTTAAATGTAACAATGGCTGATTTTTTTTTTACTAGTTTCTTTTTGTACACCAAGCTTCATGATAATTATTCCTTTTTGTTTCACTGGGGTATCCATAAACACTGTTTTACGCCATTGTTTTCCAGACCATAAGCCGAGCTTTCATGAATGGGAGCTCTGTGGAACATGTGATTGAGTTTGGGCTAGATTATCCTGAGGGAATGGCTGTAGACTGGATGGGAAAGAACCTCTACTGGGCAGATACTGGAACCAATCGCATTGAAGTAGCCCGCCTGGATGGACAGTATAGGCAGGTCCTTGTGTGGAAGGACTTGGACAACCCAAGGTCTCTGGCTCTTGATCCCACAAAAGGGTAAGGGGCTGTTGTTTTTCAAAGCTTTGTGTGGGTGTTCTTGAATGTGACAAGTTATTTGGCAGTTCATACAGCTTCATACAGTGGTTCTTCAGAGCCTTTGAAAAGGCAATAAACCTTCCACAATCCTATGGGTTACAATGAAAAATTAGTAACTGTCAATAGACTGTTCTGCCTTTGTGTAAAAAAAGGAGTGTTATAATGCTGCAGATAACCATGTGGGCTATTCTTTTTTCTTTAAGTGCTGAAAAGAAATTTAGAAAAGTCAAAGCATGCATCTAAACACCACCATACCTGGCTGATGTCCTGTTTGTGTTGCACTTCTCGTTGCAGATACATGTACTGGACTGAGTGGGGAGGTAAACCCAGGATCGTTCGAGCCTACATGGATGGGACAAACAGCATAACTTTGGTGGACAAAGTGGGACGTGCCAATGACCTCACTATTGATTACGTGGACCAAAGGCTCTACTGGACTGACCTAGACACAAGCATGATTGAATCATCAAATATGCTGGGTAATCTAGTGTTATGTTACGCCAGTCAGTATAAAAATACACACTGGACATAGTAAAGTAATTGAATAATATGAAATTTGAATAATATAACCGGTAGTAAATCTGTATGTGTATTTTCTTGCAAAAGGAAATTGAGAGTTAAATGCATAAGAATATTTTTAAAACCTTCATTAATAACCATGTGATGATTTATAATGGTGGTGAGATATGATGTTACTTCTCTCTACTGATGTGGAACTGTCTGTGTTTTACCAAAGCAGAGATGGCCTCTGAGTTCTCAACATGAGGATAACTTACAGGTTCACTGTAAATCATCCCTGACATTTCAGCCTGGACACTAATTTTCTGTTGAAGTATTATCTCTTATTTCCGGCTTCAGACCAGTTGTATTAGTTCTAAACCAAAATAATTCTTTCATTTCCTGGAGGCTGAAAGGTTGTGCAGCTACTTTTGCAGTGTATGTTTCAGATACAACCTTTCACATTTTCATGTTTTCCATTGGAATTTCATTTATACATACAAGGGCTGTGCTCTGATTGACAACATACATAATTTCACTGCAACTGGATTTTTTGTTGGGTTTTTTTTTTAAACTTTGAAAAGATATTGTTAAAGTGAGGTTTTTTTTTTTCTTTTAAGGTGGTGGTGTGTGTGCATATCTTAAGAATACTGAGGTTCTGAAGTCACTCCATCATAGGCCACCAGGGTGGTCAGGCTTGAATTACCCTTAGTGAAGCCATCCTGGCTGTGTCAGATCACTGCTTTGTCCTGCATGTGCCTTAGCGTTGCCTCCAGCAGGATCTGTTCTATGATCTTCCTGGGCACAGAGATGATGTTCATTAGTCTGTAGTTCTCTGGGTCCTCCTTTCTATGCTTTTAAATATATGAGTGATGTTTCCCTTTTTACCAGTCACTATCAACTTAATGGCTTTTCAAATACCATGGACAGTGGCTTGCCATCCTCATCAGCCAATTGCCTCAGGATCCTGGGATGCATTCCATCAGGCCCCATAGACTTGTGCCCATTCGCTTTAATGTCTTTATAGTCAGCAAATTAGAAAGACTGAGACTTGCAGCAAGTGGGCTCATCAGTAAAGGGACGAATAAAACACTCTGAAGTGGATGAGTAAATGCTGTTCCAGCTTAATCTTGGACATTATAAACAGCAGGGAAGAAAAATCACACTTTTGGGAGATTTTCCTCCATCTACTATGAAAATTCCGTTATACATCTTATCTGCTTCCTTCAAAAGAGTCTTTCCCCTGAATTTGTCACTGTGGACCAGAATTACTCTAAGAAGTACCTGAGAGTGTGCAGGATATCTGTACCCCTAACTTGGAGAATTTAGATGCCTAAAAGTTGTGTGGGAAGATTGCATCTATATTTAGTTCTGGTGGTTTATAAGGAAATGGCCTCCTCTTCTGGTTTATGGTTATTTTATTCTTTCTCAAGTCTTGGTCAAATGGAAAGCAGGGCAGAGGAAGAAATAGGAGGTGTTCTGTAGAGTCTAGCATTGGATGTTTGAGGCAGGAGGAGATGGTGCTGATAAAAGTTACACCTTCATTTGATGGCAGAGATTCATAGAGGTTTATGCTTGAAAATGTTCAGGAAGGTGGTTTACAGCATGACTTTTATCTACTTTAGTAAGGCATCTCTGTCAGAGGCCATGCTCTAGAAGGTGTTAAATCTCTTGTGAATGTTGCTAACTGAGCCACTGAGTGTGGGAGTATTGAGATTTCTGCTGAACAAATGGTTTCCTAAACTCTTGGGATTGCTATATGTTAAATTGCTCTGCAAAAGATCTGTTTCTTGAATGAAGCACCATAATTTCTCATAGCAGTTTCTCTGTGAATATCAAGCTTGTTGTTTTCATGCATATTAGTGGGCTTTTTTATTGGGCTGAGTGATTACTGGAGCTGATAGCATTTTTGAATATGCTTTTCAATGTCTATTTGAGTTGATAAGCATGAGACATATGAAGTAGTATTTATTTAAGTTACAGTACGCTGGCATCGTTTCAAATTGCTCTGCAGGCAAGAGGGTATCAGGGTAAGGCTTTTGAAGGCGACTATTTACGTTATCTCTGGAGCAGATACTATGTAATAAAGAATTCCATTATGCTGATTTGGAAAATAAGGTTCTTTTTTAAAAAGAAAAAAAAATTCTTAATGCCAATCACTCTCTTCATTTTAGGACATGGGAATTGTCCTTTAGTTGATTATCCTTGTTTTTGCAGGACAAGAACGAGAAATCATAGCGGATGATCTACCTCACCCATTTGGATTAACCCAATACAGTGACTACATCTACTGGACAGACTGGAATCTTCACAGCATAGAAAGAGCAGACAAGACCAATGGGAAGAACAGGACACTTATTCAGGGCCATCTGGATTTTGTGATGGATATATTGGTCTTCCATTCTTCTCGTCAGGATGGCTTGAATGATTGTGTGCAAAATAATGGCCATTGTGGTCACTTGTGCCTTGCCATCCCAAATGGATTTAGATGTGGCTGTGCTGCTCATTATACCTTGGATCCCAACAGCAGGAACTGTAGTTGTAAGCCTTGTTGTTTGCTACTGTATTCTTCAGTGCTTGTGGCTCCCAGGTGCTTGAACGGGAGGGATCCCAAGTGCATTTCAAAGGTTCTGGCTTTAAAAGTGGTCTTTGAATACGAGGACAGAGTATGGAATTTTATATCCGTTTTTGTGACATGTACTAGGCATGACGATTTGTATTTCAAATCTTAGAAATGACAGCACTGTCAAGTCTGGTCTTTCTTGTTTTACCAGAAGTGCTTTCTAGGTGATTCAGCTGTGTGACTGAAGCTTTCCCACTCCTTACCTAAGTGTATAGGTGGGTGGAAAAGAAGTTACCAACAAAAAAAGTCTTTTTCTCTTACATGTTTAATAAAGTCAGTGAAAATAACACTCCGTAAAGTAGTCTTAACTCCTGAGTAGTCTACACAATTTGCAGATGCACTTGAAATACATACAAGTTTATTTTCTCCCTGCATGTGATATTATGAGCCTGCCAGTTGACTGGTTGTCCAATAGGAACTTAAGTTTCAATTAAAAATAGCACATGAATAGAAAATGGACTGTTGATTTAAAAAAAACCAAAGAAAAAACAAAGTTCCAAGCATCCTGGGTAGTAGCATAAAAGGAAATTTTAGCTGAATTAAAGGGTGCGATTTTGAAAGGCAGGTCCTGCAGTCTTAACCTAATCTCCTTCTATAACTATAGAAATAAACATTTTCAGCTCAATAGCAAAAATCTCTAGTTAGGAGTTATTTCATTTTTGTTGTGAATATTAGTGTCTCTCTGGGATTTTGTTCTAAATATTCTTTGTCTTCTGTGAGGATATATTTTTGTGAATTGCATTTTCTCATGCATTCTGTTTTGGCTTGTTTCAGCCCCTGCCAGTTTCCTGCTGTTTAGCCAGAAATCTGCCATCAGCAGGATGATACCAGATGATCAGCAAAGTCCAGATATCATCCTACCTATGCATGGCCTGAGGAACGTCAAGGCTATTGATTACGATCCCTTAGATAAATTGATCTACTGGGTGGATGGACGCCAGAATATTATAAAAAGAGCCAAAGATGATGGCACCCAGGCAAGTGTACATCTTGTATCTAGTTTTGTCTCAGTCTTTTGGTGTGCTTTTACTTTATTCTTGACCTTCCTCTTTTATCTTCTGCACGAGGCGATCGTCGCTGTCAGCTGCTCTTGTCAGCACTTACTCATGGATATTCTATTTATATATAAGCATTACTGAACGTTTTTAGGATTGTGGTTTTAGGTGTTTCTAAACCACGAGGCAGATAAACCATACTTTCTGTGCAATCAGTGTTCTTCAGTCAATCATCAGAATAACGACTGGAAATCATTGCCTATTTGTTGTCTTGCAGCCTTTCACCGTAATGAGTACCCCAAACCAAAGTCAGAACCCGGAGAAGCAGCCACATGACCTCAGCATTGATATATACAGCCATACCTTGTACTGGACCTGTGAGGCCACAAATTCCGTCAATGTGCACAGGCTGAACGGCGAGTCCATCGGGATGGTGCTGCGAGGGGATCACGACAGGCCCCGAGCCATCGTAGTGAATGCAGAGCGGGGGTGAGATTCCTTCTGTGCCTTGTACACAGCACTCTTGGGATGTGTGTCAGCTCTGTGGGTGGGAATCGAGTGCTGCATCTCTCTGTTTTCAAAAGGAGAAGTTTTAAATATCGTTCAGGGTGTAGGTGGCTGCTTGTCCAATTCTGGTGTTTGAAGGTATCCAGCTGTCTCTTCTGTTCTCTCCTTTGCCTCTGTTCACACAGCTGTGTGTGAGGAACTAACCCAGATGGTGAAAGCAAAGTGAAACCACCTTACCCCGTTCTCTGTGTGGATGCCCAGCCCTGCCACTTAATAGGGAAAACAAGAGTCTGTATCAACTAGGAATCTGGCTCATAAACGTTTAGTCATAAAACAAATGTTTCCAGGGGTAAAAAAAGGAGTCTCTAATATGATGCAACTATCTCCTTGTTAATTTAGTTCTGCCTTGAAGTGTATCTTAACCTCTGAAATGAATTGAAGTGGGTAGGATGCACTAGAGTGATTTCCCACAAGAAGAAAACACATTGTTTTACTGCAAAGCAGTTTTGGTTAGATTCAACAGACACTGTCTCTTCTTCTGGTAGAGAGTAGCTTCTTTCTTAGATGCCAAAGAGGGTCCTTTACTGTTCTCTTTAATAAATCATGCTTAAATCCCAGTTTACTCTTAAATGGCTTACCACGTGCTTGACGGATGTTGAATGACAGTATTTCACAACTGTGTGCATACAGTAGTACCCAGAGCTCTGTCTGGAGCATTTATAGGACTGGTGTTTTATACCAGTGTACTCTGCACAGTTCAAAAGCTATTGTGGGGAGAGAGGGATTAGAGGAAAGATTCTAATCTTATTGGGACTAAGTCACTTGGATATATTTTGTATTTATAAAAGCTTATCTGCTTTCTCCATTAAAATGGGAGTTTGGGTTTGTTGATCTCTAAAACGCTAAACTTTTCTAGTCAGGTTTTCAAATTATTTCATTTCAAATCTGTTTATAAATTAAAGGAGGAAAAATGAGACTATGTTAAACACTGTGACTGTCTGAGAGAGCTTCTGAATGAGTGATCTTCAACAACTTCTGCTGTGATTATAGAAGTCCCTACCTCCGCCTCTCCCTTGGCTGCGCGTTCTGACTGTTTCTTCCCCTCCTTGTGCCATAAGGAAGGGCTGTGCAGCAGTGCAGCCCATGCTGTTGGAGAGTTTTCCCATGTTAGTCGCTGTGGCTAGCACAGGTCTTTCTTGTGAGAACATTTTGCTACATTTCATAAACAAAGATAAAGTTTGGATGTTTTGCAAACAACGTCTCCGGATTGAGACAGTTCGGGCTTGGCCAATTGGGCCTAGGGGGAGGTCTCGGGCTGACCAATCTGGGTGACCTCTGAAGACTATATATATGGAAATCAAAATAATAAAGACTCCTCTCTTTCCTTGTCTGAGAACCTGGGTCATTTCTCAGCTAGCGGCTCAACAGCGACAAGTCACCACTGAAAAAATAGTGGACTTTTCCTTTAGAGAGTTCTCAGGTCATTATGGGGCTGCCCAAACCCTTTTTTCTCTGTGCATGAGGAGGGCGGACACTGTTTTTGTTTACAGCTGAACTGGCTTAGACAGATACAAAGAATTCATGAAACTGAGTTGTCAGGAACATGCCATCCTCAGTTGTTCTGTAATCTTTTCTCAAGTTTGGTAGGAAGTTTTACTTGCTGAGAAGGAAAGTAACCTAGAAGGAGAGGAGGTAGCAGAGTCAGAGAGTCAGAAAGAACTTCTGGACTTTGATCTGTAAGTGGGCACAGCTTTACCCGGGGAGAGTTGCAGAAGGTCTGTGCTAGTCTCTTACAGCCCCCAACTCCGTGCAGGAGCAGTGCTGCTGGTGCAGCAGTGCTGAGGCATTTTATGGCCTGGAGATAAATCCTGTTAAATTCAGGCTATCTAAATGTTTGTCAGTTAGCAAATGTTTGGTTCTGTATCTTTGCACCTGGGAACAAGAGTCAGCCCAGCCATGCCTGTGAAACCATTCCAGCTTACAGTGTGGGTTACAAGACCCTTTACAGAAAGAGGAATTGCCTGTCCCTGGAGCTCCCAGTTCAGCGGTGCTATCTCTGTTCTCAGGTATATGTACTTCACCAACATGCAGGAGAGAGCTCCCAAGATTGAGCGTGCAGCCCTGGATGGCACAGAGAGAGAAGTGCTTTTTACAACAGGCTTGATCCGACCAGTAGCCCTGGTGGTTGACAACAAACTTGGAAAGCTTTTCTGGGTGGATGCAGATCTGAAGCGCATCGAAAGCTGTGACCTGTCAGGTATGTGGTATGAAGTTAAACATTTGCAGCACAGTGTTTGCATGTACAGGACATCATTCCCTCTTTGATGCTGACCCTGGTGACTTTCATCTCCACTGCTGCCAGTTCTGCGTAGGCAGTCAGACAGCAATTGCTGGCAGGCTCCCATCTTTGATGTAATTAGAGTAAACGTGACTGTAATGATTGACACCTCCAAGACAGCCATGTGACTTTTGATATGTTCTGAAAGTGCTGTCAGTTATGGAGCCCCTAAAGTGCCTCCCCTGTGCCCCTTTTTTTTGCTTAATCTCCAATTTTTGGTGAATCTTCTTGCCATGTAGTCACATCCTTCTCTTGTGTTGCAGCGAAGCAATGAACTAAAACAAGAGGAAGCTATTCGCCTTTTACAAGGATAGTTTGCATTTGAATACCTAAAACTGACTCAAAAGTCTGACCTGGGTCTCTTTTGCCAAAGAGGGGATAAAAACAAGGAAGCTGCAGATGGGAAGGTAGAGCAGCCCATGTCTTTCATGAGTTACCAAGCTGATTAGGGGAGTATAATTGAGCTGCCTGAGTCGCCACAAAATGTTCAATCTGGGATAGGTTTCAGAGAACCTACAAAAATTTGTAGGGGAAAAGAAGGTAAGAGGAAGACAAGACTTTGGCCTATGACACAAACCACATTTCAGAAGAAAAGGTTGACAGAGTGGGACACATAACACAAAATGCACCAGAGGTACTGAGAGGGGTTTCTCTAGTGATAAAAGAAGTGCTGTAGGAGGACATGTAAAAGCAAAATGACAAGATGGCAAGACTTCGTATTATCTAAGTATGCTAGAGTGGTATCCAAGAGAGATAGAAGAGGTATCAGATAAAATTATATAGAAATCATAGCCGGTCACAGCCAAAGAATCAAAGCTTATAGGTAATATGAAAGCCAGGGGGAAGCTACAGGATTAAAAGAAAATAACGTTTATGAGCTAGAGAGAGATGTATCTGTAGCCAGAAAACTATGGTTGTATTTGATCCAGCTGAGCTCACTGTAATTTGATTCACTGAGATGTTGATTTTTTCATGAATTACAAGCATATTTTTATTTTAAAATGCTTCTCAGTCTTGCATCACAACGTCAAAAGAAATTTGGGAGCCAAAGGGATGTTGTTTCGAATTACTTCCTCTAAACTGTATTTTCTGAGCAAAATACTTTAAAATGGGCATATGTCAGGAAAAGATTTTTAACATGAACTAAGGCTGCTGAATAAACGGGACCAAAAATGTGTATAGCATCCTTCATGCCAGTTAAACTGGTCTAGACACCCTTATTCCATTGTAGACTTGTAGACATGACATGGTTATGGAAGTTCCTGAAGTTTGTTCTGCATCCTGATTAACAGCATCCTGCTAAGTCAGGGAATAACCTCAGATGTCCAGTGCTTAACTTTCAGAGAGAGTTACCCATCTAACAGTTTTCTTTACAAGATTCTGGAATTTTTCAGTTGGACTTGGCCAAAAGCAGGGTTTTATCTCCTTTAGTTTAAAACTGTTCGTTCCCCCTTGTCCTATGACTATCTGCCTATGTAAAAAGCTGCTCTCTGTTTTTGTTGTAAGCCCCCTTTAAGTATTGTCAAAGGCTCCTTTAAGGTCTCCCTGGAGCCTTTGCTTCTCCAGGCTGAACAACCCTACCTCTCTCAGCCTTTTTTCACAGGAGAGGTGCTCCACCCCCTGGTCGTCTTTGACCCTCCTCTGGAGCTGTTCTAACAGGTCCATGTGCAAAACTAACGGAACCTGTTAAAGTTACATTCTCATGCTTGGCTGAGCTCTAGATAATTTATGCAGCAAATTAGTTGAATCCAGTTCTCGTAGCATTTTTATTATGTAGATGCTATAATCTCATTTTGTGTAGATATTAAAAACTTGTATTTTTTAAATATAAGCAGACATAAGGTCTTAGTTCCAAAATTAATTATGAGAGCAGAACCAGCACCAAGTTATGATTTTGTTTTAAATTTTCATTTTTTAAATCAAATTTATTCAGTTACAAAGGCATACACAGGGTCAGAATAGTTTGTGTGAATTAATAGAATAATTTGGAATGCCTTGTTCACCCTAGAAGAATGTAATAAAAGCAACAATTAAATGCCACTAAGTGTAGGGCAGTACACAGTAGAAGACTGCAAGTAATAAAAATGAAAACTGATAATAAATGCATTTTTATTTGACCTGGTTTTTACTCGTTGGCTTAGAGCAGATTTTCACACATTTTATAATGCAGAGAGGCTGAGCATTTGATAGTGTTCCTATATAGAAGCATATAGAGTCACGTAGAGTTTGGGTTTTCCGGTGGGTTTCTAAATTTAAAAAAACAGGGTCTTTTTCCAAGAGCTTTTCTTTTTTGATCTGGGGTTGTCACAAAGGCTGGGACAAGGTTTGGTACTTGCCTCTTGCTTTGCATGATTAACATGTTTTGTTTGAGTAATGGCAGTGGAGCTAAGTTGGTTTTATTTCGCTCTTGCTTATAGATTCCAGAAGAAATGTACTGCTCTATGTGTAAGTGCATTGGGCCAAGAGCTGCATCTGAATCAGCTTTTGGGGGCACTCACAGTTGTGCACAACAGAGATGTCAGTGTGAGGCTGAGCATGGCTGGCTGACCAGCCAGGCTGTGCAGAGATGAGCTGGGATTGGATCTGCTTGCCCTCAGGATGTGGCACCTTGTAGCATTTACCTGAGATGAGAGTGAACAAGCAGAGCCTTGGTCTGCACAGACAGATGAAGCCAGTGACCTTATTGTCTCCAAAGTGTGGTTTAGTTTGGTTTGGTTTGGTTTTAGCTGCTGTAGCTGGTTTTTAGGGGTTTTTGTGATTTTTTTTTTTTTTTTTTTTTTTAAGGTATAACTTAGAAGTCAACCGATGCAAAACTCCTCTTTGTTTTTGCTGGTCTTAGGTGCCAACCGCGTGACCCTGGAGGACTCCAACATTCTTCAGCCCATGGGACTCACTGTGCTGGGGAATCACTTGTATTGGATTGATCGTCAGCAGCAGATGATTGAGAGAGTGGAGAAAGTGAATGGGTACAAAAGGACTAGAATTCAAGGCCGGATTGCTCACCTAACAGGCATTCATGCTGTGGAAGAGCTTGATATGGAAGAATTCTGTGAGTTAATTTCAATATCTGATGTGTCTCTCTCTTGGTCATTGTATGTGAAAGTCCTCATCCAGCTGAATATTGTAATAATGTTGCCCATGGGCTTCAAGTAAGCCATGGAATGCTTGGCCAGTTGAGATCCCAGGAGAGGAGGAGAAACCAATTCCTCGTTCTTATCCAGGGGACTATTGCTGTACAGCTAGAATATGACATCATGGCACTGAATTACCTGCTTTGTACAAGCTCACAACACTGGATACAGTCTAAAAGCTAACTTACAATTACAGTTTTTAGTTTTCTAAGTACAATCAAGTAATAGGTCTCGGAAAACCCTCTAATAAGAAACAAAAGGATTGTACTTGCCTTTTCTCCAGGGGTTTCACACTCCTGTGTAAAATATGACTAGTTTGACTTGGTACAATGGATGATGTAAAAGCCTGCAGTGAGGGAGGCAAAATGGGGAGGAAGCTCCTACAGTGAGTTGTGCTGTAGATGTGGAATTTTTCTCCCAGCAGAAGTGGAGCATTTTAGGTGCTCACATCTGAAAGGGATCATGCATGCAGGATCATCTTTTTCTGGACTAGTGGCCCAAATTACTGTGGTTTGGTGGAGAGTTCAGAAACCTCTTAAAATAGTCGCTCCTCAAAGTGACAACCTACAGCTCCTCCGTCTTAACAGGATTATAAAAGAGAATATAAAATCACAAACAAAATGTGGGAAACAGAGGCCTCTTTGTTGCCTGTGATGAGTTGTCTTATATAGGAAGGGTACTTTTGTATACAATGCTATAATTTTCAGAAGAAATTATTCCGCTTCACAACACTCTCTGTCACATACTTTAGTGTCTGTGATGAATGAAAGTATTTTTGAACTTGTCTATGTGGGTAAGCTGTTACAAATAAGGTAGTGTAAGCATTTAAACTGTAGAAGATTCTATGTGCTAATCATGACCCAGGGGTTCTTTTTTCCTTTCACAATACCCAACTTTTCTTCTTCTGTGCTATTTCTCATACGTTTTGGTACATTTCAAAGGTAATAGTGAATAAAGCAAAAAGAATCTTTAATTCTCAACAGTATTTAAAAAAAGGTTTGCTTTTACCCCATGTGTTTATTTTAAATGAGGATTTTTGGTTTTGTTTGGGTTTTTTTATGGCAAGAGTACTTTTTCTTGCAAGTCACACTGAAAGGAATCTTCTTTTGTAGTTGAAAATTTTCCTGCATAGGTGATTTCTGTTACAACGGTGAGTCAATATACATACGCATATGCAGGTGGATATGCATGCATTTTGGTGAACAACTCATGCCTCAAACACTGCATTAAGCTAATAAATTTGTTTAAGGTAGAAAGCAGCTCTCTGAGAAGCCTGGACAGATGGAAAACAACTTTGGCAGAGAAATTATGATATCTATACAGTTTCTTCTCCACTGAAATTCTTGGTCTTTAGCAGTGTAAAGAATGCACTGTTTAGCAGCATCTCAAGTAACACAGGTTGTAGTCCCCCAGATTGCTGCAGCAGATGCTCAGCTGTCAGCCTGAATAAGCAGGCAAGAGACTGGGTCTCTTCTGACTTCTGTTGGGCTGGGGTCATCAGACTAATGCACTTCTCTGTGCCTGTTTCTTATCCACCTAATGTTCATTAAAAATCGTTTTGTTAGGAGCTCTCAGGTGCTTAGTGCTTCTGGGTAACTGATTGGGACCACAAACATGGAGCTTCCTATCTTTAAAAAACAAACAAACAAAAAATGTGTGCTTGTATTGCAGTTTTGTGAGGAACAGGGAAGTCGAGACACTAGATATTAAGAGCTCTTTAAAGAAGAATTCCTGCAGGTTTTGCAGGTTGGCATTCTGCAGTGACATATAGTAATTCTTGATGCCTACCCTAGAAACATAGGTGGGATGTCTAGGTATGATGTAAATGCAATCTTCTCAAATCTGCCTTTTCCTTTCTCTTCACCTCAGCTCCCAAATTCTTTTTAGAAGTCCTTTAAGGGTCTCCATATGATGGAATTACAGAATGGTTTGGGTTGGAAGAAACCTTTTAAAGGTGATCTAGTTCCAACCCCCTGCAATGGGCAGGTACATCTTCAACTCAATCAGGTTGCTCTGTCACTGTGACTGGGAGAAATGTAGTCCTTATGAAGTAATAAATCACCTTTTAAGCATTGAACTGAAAAATCTAGTATTTATCTTCCTAATAATCTGTACTGAAATTTTGGTTTCTCAAACAGAAGTGATTTGTGAATAGTTTTTGATTTTGCCCTAGCGAGGAATAGGTGTAATTTATTTTATGCTATGTAATATTCCTTCCTTTGTGTTTCACCAGCTGTGCATCCATGCTCCCGTGACAATGGTGGCTGTTCACACATCTGCATTGCCAAAGGGGATGGAACTCCAAGATGTTCATGCCCAGAGCACCTTGTGCTTCTACAGAATCTCTTGACATGTGGAGGTGAGTTATGCTTAGCAGTACTGCTAATCAATTTATATGAAAAACGTGGGGGCTGAGGTTGCATTCCAATCCAAAATGTGGATTTACACACAGTTTTTCTGTACATGTTGTGCTGCATCATGTGTTAAAATAATCTTTAGTAGTTGTACCAGCTGTTTTCTTCTTGAGGTTTTGGATGCATCTGGCTTCTCATTCTGAGCAGAATATTCTTCTTTGACCTTAAAATACTTGAATCTTCTACTGAGATTTTTATAATGGTATGATGTGACAGGTTTATGCTTTAAACAAGCGTTTATAAGATGATGTTGCATCAACCTGTGATGACCTAGCAGCAGAAATTGTGCATATGATTCTCACAGTGTGATACTCCAGTCTTTGCAATTAATTCGGCCTCATAATGGAAACACTGTTTATCAAATGCAGGCTTCATTGCAGTTCTTTTTAATTAAGGTAGCTCCCCTCTTTCCACATGGCAGACTTTTCCTTTAGCCTTCTCTTTTACCTTGCAGGACTTTTGAAAACTGTTAGCATTACACTTGCAGAGGGGATTCAAAACAAAACATTGTTTCTCTTTTGGAGGCATTATATCTTAAGTTGTTTGGCTCCGTTGGTCCTCTGGACTTCTTTTCATGCATTTTTTTTGCTGTGGATTTCGTTTTCTGGCTGAACTCTGAACTCCCATGGGGCAGTCATTTCCATGATAAACTGTTTTCTTTCCCATGACCACAACACGTTATGTGGCTTTAGAGTAGTGGTGGTTGCATGGAGGGGGCAGGGTGGATCAATCTAATTATACTTCTTGCTGTAGTGTTGTTGCGCAATGTGGACAGTGAGAGAATCTATCATTCCACTCCTTTGGATCTTCAGCTAAAAATCTAAAAATTCAGGGGCCTCCATTTCAGTGTCTGCTTTTTTTTATTCCAGTCTTTCACTAAGCCTGCAAGAACTTTTTAACCTATTTTGTCTGCCCTAGTAACAGCCACTACCCAGTGTTTCAAAATAGCTTAGTGGCATTTTGGCCGGAGAACATTTGTCCATGTACCCTTACGGATGCTTTTGTCAAGTTTTTTTAACGCAAGCTTGTGCTTGCCAAGTGCAGCCATAGTGCAACATTAAATGTGTCCTCAAATGCAGAAGTAGTAATCTGTCTCTTGAACTATCGAAACAACACACTTGTATCAAAGTTTAATTCAAGAATTATCTTAATGTGTGTGTTTGGCATCTTTATCTTACCTACAGCTGTCAGGTCACTGGCTACATTTGTAATTCTCATATTACTCCTCCAAATAATTGTATATGAGAAACTTAAAAAATAATAATTTTTTTCAAAACCCAAGCCCATTTGGATTTTTGTTCACATTTTGTTTTTTGTTTTGTTTCTTGATTATACTTTTGTGTCATTCTTCAACTTTCCTCCTTAATGAAGAAAGGACAGCAGCACTTTAAG
This sequence comes from Entomyzon cyanotis, assembly GCA_024500445.1. Taxonomy (NCBI): domain Eukaryota; kingdom Metazoa; phylum Chordata; class Aves; order Passeriformes; family Meliphagidae; genus Entomyzon; species Entomyzon cyanotis. Next base: position 44,093,134 of record JAKEPQ010001030.1, on the reverse strand, counting down.
AACTGTTCACATGTAATTGCATAGTTCCAGAATTTTTAACACCACCCTCAGGAGAAAAAATACTCATACAAAGTCTTGCCACTGGTTACAGCTTTTTTTATCCTGGGTTCTTTGTGAAGTCCATTCCTGAGCCTGAATGTTAACAAAAGCCCATTGGGTTTCCAGAGGAGTGTTACCATCCAGTGCCAGAGCACACCTCTAGCCTGATGGTACTGTTGTTGTAGGCAGAGTATGATGTGCTACTCTGTTAATCCAAGTGGTAGAGCATTTACTCAGAGCATTACTGGGCAACAGCAGCTGTGGGGAGGATTGACTGCCTCTGCTAAATGATTTAATTATGTCACAGTGTTTTGACCCAGCAACTTTTCAAATCAGTGGAAATGTCTGTGATTGCTGCAGGGGTGTTTTGAGATGGGCTCCTCATTTTGACCATAACTAATTTGCTGCTGGTAACAACTGAATGGATTTACACATCGTCTGTTTCTTTCATTGATAACAGTGGTGGAAAATTGTGTGCTAACTTGTAAGAATTTGGAGCTGTTTTTGCAATAGATTTTGATGTGGATTGTCTTCTGACATTACGCAGAAAGCAACTGTGGATGCCTTATAACAGCATAATTGTTGCATCTCTTTATGGGGTTGTAGCTGCTGCCTATCAGTGCAGCTGATAGTATAATCAAGTAATAATCAAGTTGCATCACTGCAACTTGAACAACAGTATGGATGTGAAAAGGAGTGATACCACAATCTTGGGGTCCATGAAAAGGAGTGATACCACAATCTTGGGGTCCATGAAAAGGAGTGATACCACAATCTTGGGGTCCATGAAAAGGAGTGATACCACAATCTTGGGGTCCATGAAAAGGAGTGATACCACAATCTTGGGGTCCATGAAAAGTCAAACTTAAAGCAAGTTCCTGCTTTTTTAGGTCCAACAAACATAAAAATAGCTGTGCAGAAGTTAAAGTGTTCTGTCTCTATTAGTGAGAGAATATAAGACTAGAGCAGGTCTGCAGTGCTTCTTAGACTCCTCTCTGAACATTCACTGACCTGCAGCCTGGAGACTTTCCAGCAAGAGGACTTAGCTTAATGTTTACCAGTCCTATACAGATATTTTTTTCTCCATTCATATTTTTCAATTCATATCTGACTCAGAAATATGTTTGTGGAAAAAACACTGGAAAAATAACGAAACAGATACTGTAGAAGTATGTTAGATGTGTCAGGTTTTTTAATGAAGAATTGGCCCAGACTAATATAATTGCAGGGATTAGAATTGTTTTGAATGTGGTTTGCAATCAGAAATTGAGTATTCTTTTGAATTTATGTGTATGACAGTGTCTGCCAAAGGTGGCTGTTAAAGCCAAAGCAAAATTTCATTCCCTATGCAAAATCATGTTTTCCTCTTTGCTGGAATCTTAGCATGGGCACAGAAGAACTCCAGGGCAGGAATAAGTGTGCTTTTCTTGAAAAAGTTTGTCATGCTTTTATTCTGTTGCAATGGATAAAATTCAGTATATGAATCTGATTTATTTTCTCTTTCTCCAGAACCTCCAACGTGTTCCCCAGACCAATTTACCTGTGCAACTGGAGAGATTGACTGTATCCCAATGGCATGGCGGTGTGATGGGTTTCCTGAGTGTGATGACCAGAGTGATGAAGACAGCTGTCCCATATGCTCTGCATCCCAGTTCCAGTGTGAGAAGGGACAGTGCATTGATGCACACTTGCGATGTAATGGAGAAATTGACTGTCAAGATAAATCTGATGAAGCAGATTGTGATAGTAAGATTGGTTTTCCTGAGCTCATGGTTCTAACATAAGGATCCCTTTGGGATTTTAACTGTTCTTGAAATGTATAGGTTCATGTCCTTTATGCTGAAACAGGAGTTCCTAATATAGATAAGGAATTTGGCAGTTATTTGGCAACGATATGTTATACATAATGTATCTGTTATGTATACATAAGATAGGTGTGGACTGCTTAAGGTTTTATAATGTGCCAAGTTACTACATTTTGTTAACATGTCAGGTGATCAGCTACACTTTGTCAGTTATTGTAAAGGATTCTTGCTGATTTGATCTCAGTTTTGTCCCAGCAGGACTGATTTGACAAAGGATGGGGAGTCACTGGGACCAGAATTATATTTAAGTTCTGCTGAGTAGGATATATAACAACAAGGAGGAATCAGAGATATGCAGGCTTGCAATTTACCCACAGCAGCAATTCAAGTGTTCTGGAGCCTACCTGATCACAATAGGACACTTCTTCCAGTTTTCTTAAGAGGCTCAAATGCTCCCATGCTTTCAATTCTTGATCTTTTCTTTCCTTCTTTCTGTGCAGCAATTTGTCTGCCCAACCAGTTCCGATGTGCGAGCGGCCAGTGCATCCTCCTGAAGCAGCAGTGTGACTCGTTTCCCGATTGCATTGACGGTTCTGATGAGCTAATGTGCGGTGAGATGTCTTTTCTTGCGTTTCAGCTGCCGTGTTTGGGCATGTCCCACACCCCTGTGCAGAGTCCCGGTGTTTGCAGAGTAATCTCCTTTCAGGGAAGAATATTTCAGAAGGGCCTTCAGATTTATCCTTAGGGAAACCTGGTTCGACTGTGCTCAGTACCTTGGAACTTGCAGAGCTGCTGCTAAGCCTGGAATGGCTTTTAAAAATGCACAGCCCTATCCACTGCAGTAACAGGGCCAAGCTGGAGGCTAATTATGTGGAGGAATTAAAATCCAATAAGAAAGTGTCCACAAGAGACCACAAACCGGTTTCTTAAAGTGCAGATGCGAAAAGTATATAAGGAGGGATGTTGATTTTTCTGGGAAAAATGTTACTTTGAATTCTCATGGCAGTAGGTATATGCAAGTTACAGAGACGCTGGTGGCAACTGTTGTGTTGGTCCTTAGAGAGTCTGTTACTTTGCAGTCCAAAGTGGACAGTAAAAATAACTTTTGCTCCTCTTGCAATTTCTGTCTTTTTGCACTGTTGGAGTGACTAGAGCATGAATTACTCAGACAATGGGGCAGATAGAGGGAGCATTTAGAAACACAAAAGTGGTTTAGCAAAACAGTTGGAATATAGCATTTAGAATAAAAGCAAATAGCTGTGCTGGTCTGTCTGTAGTTCATTCTGAACAAATACCTTGCATTGGGTTTGCGTAGAGGAATGCTGCACTTACGTTGCCCATAGGACCAACTTCAGTGGATTGTGAAGTTCTTCATATCATAGAACATACCACATTTTGAAGCACCAGTTGTCAGAAGCTCTAGCCACTGCTGGGATGAGAGGAGGATTTACCAGGTTTGGTCCAGGGTAACCTTGATTATTCCTTCCATCTTCATGGTGAATACTGCAAGGAAAAGTATATTCATGAGTAAGAACACTAAAAAGAGGCCTAGTTGTAAATAGAAAAAAAGGCTAAAAGAATGGAGACAGAAACTGTTGGAAATTTCAGACTGAACATGCCTCTCCCACATCTTCTGTTCATCTCTCAGCTTTCATCCAGTTCCCCCAGTTCCCTGGATAATCTAAGCCTACTTCTTCTTTTTTTTTTTTTTTTCCAATTTCTTTGTGCACTTGGCAAACTTTTGTGTTGCCAAGTTAATGCAGCTGTTTCCTGTTTGCACTTTGGGTCCAGTCCTGCAATTAGGTCTTAACTGATATAAATGTGTCTTTATGTAGACATAGGATTGTCATCTCTGGAGTCTCTTTGTGGAACAGAGCATTCTGTGGTTTCCCACTTGACTGAGGCAAAGAACTCAAGTAGGGAATAAAAATGATTGCTACCTTCCAGATAAGGATCTTGCATCCAGAAGAAGCTAGGTTTAACCAAAATGAGAGATGTGTGTTTTAAAATAGCTAATTTGGGAACATGTTTTAATTTTGGCTTTGCTTTTTTTCCAGTATTATAGCTGAACTAATCTGACTATTTGAAAGTTAGGACCTTAGCTGATATAAAAGTTGTCCTGGTATAGTAAGTGTGAAAAAAACATAAAGACTTTTAAGATAGAAATGAGTTCTTGATACTGAGCTTTTAAGAGTTTATTGCTAGAGCTTTGCATTTCCTTTATCTTCCTTCTCAAATTTTAGTTGTTTTTCATTCCTTTCCACTGAGAGGAAAACCAGAACCACTGGAGAAAGATTTTATGACGTGAAGGCCTGAATGTCACCTCACAGAACTTCATCAAGGGGGAAGGGGGCTATAGTAAAATTTGGCATATAAAATTTCGACAAGTTTATTTTGATTTTTTCACTTTTTGAATGTATCTATTTATGTATGTTAAAGAATAAATTATGAATGTGTGAATCACATGGAAAAGATTGCTTTCCCTGAAGAATATCGCATATGTGAAAAGCAGAGAGGTGTCGGGTTTATCTGGCAAGAATTTTGAATGTGTTACATATAATCAGGGGGAGATGTGAGGCGTAGCTCATCTCAAATACTGCAGTACTTTTTATTGTTTAACATTCAGCTACTTAAGGGGGAAGTATAACAAAGAGAAGGCATTTGAGATATTTTGGATTGTGTTTTCCTTCCAGTTTGTAAGGTGGAGTTTTTCTGAAAGCAAGTCATATTGTAGGAAGAAAAAGTATTCCGTTTTAAGACTTGTATTAGCTTGGAAGACATCCACTGTGTAGTGTATATGGTAGCTTCCCCACTGGTAAATTTTCTTGATTTTTCATGTTATTGCTAGCCCAAATGGCTTTTGAGAGAGCAGATTCCTCTCTGATTAAAGACTCAATATTTGTGTCTTCTATCTCTGACCCATAGACTTTGGAGGGTGGAGAAGAAAAGGAAACTTTCTAGACTGTTGGTCTGTCAAGATAATAAGTAATCCTGTTACAAGATAAGTTGCTAGACAAAAGGAGAGTACTTTGCTCATACTGCTTTCTGCAGGGGAAGAGGAAGCATGAAGTCCTGTGCATAGAATCAGAATTTCTGGAGTTACAGATGCCTGAGTGTGATGCAGATGCTTTTAAAGGCACTGTGTGCTGACTGATTTGCTGCATGAGCTCAAGGACAGCAGCACATACACTGCTCCATGTTTAATCATCATGTTTAATTTTCTTCTCCTCTCTTTCCAGAAAAATCAAAGCCAGGCTCAGATGAGTCCCAGCCACACAGCAGTGCCATTGGTCCTGTCATTGGGATAATACTGTCCCTTTTTGTCATGGGAGGAATGTACTTTGTTTGCCAGCGAGTGGTGTGTCAGCGCTACGCCGGGCCCAATAGTCCCTTTCCACATGAGTATGTCAGTGGTACCCCTCATGTCCCACTAAATTTTATTGCTCCAGGAAGTTCTCAGCATGGCACTTTTACTGGTAAGGATGCTAAGGACTTCGCATCTGGTCAGTACCATTACATTGTCTGGATTTCAGGTTTGACACGTTATTAAGAGTGCTGGATGTGGAGTTTTCAAAGAGCAGAAATTAGATGTTCTTGATCTGCTCAGTGGTTTTGGTATAAATCTGTCATTTGAATCAGATACGTAAACTCTATTAGCTTTCCTTGCACTTTAATGGCTGTGGCCAGCTATTCCTGCTTAAATTATGTTACTATGGTTATCAAGAGGTTTTCTTTGGTAGGAAATTAAATTAGAGGATGAAATAATTGCAGGTGAAATCTTCACAGGGGTGTTTTAAATTGGACTTCACACTAAAGCTTTTTTAATTAAAGCAAGTATCAGTGGTTTTCATCTGTACTTCTCTAGGTGCTAGACCAAGCTGTCATTCTGTTCTTACCCGTATTTGTTAGTTTATTCTAATCCATATTGTTGTGACAAGTTACAACAGCTGAAAATACTAGTATTTATATAAATTCTAAAGAAAAGACATAGGTTTCTAATACTGTGGTATTTCCAAGAAGGATAGATAGTAATGAATAATGATAACCAACAGTTATTCTGCTTGTAGTAAATACTTCTTGCATTTGAAAAAAAATTTTGAAATCTTCCCAAACTAAACCCTCAATTAGCACTGAATAGTCTGACAGGAAGAAACTGAAAATAAGTTGTCTGAGTTAAGAGCACATTGTAGTAAAACAGATTGGAGAGTGTTGTCTTCCCTTTTCCTGTAACTCAGGTTTCCTTCCTTTTGTCTCTGCTGATTTTCAATTTTAGCTGTGATTATTTTCAATAAAAATAATTGGGGTTTACAGTTATTCATGTCCTTGCAATTGAATTTCTTGGGTTGGAAATTAAAGCTTTGGAGGTATCTTGCTTTTCTTGGGTGTTGTATAATGCTTAAGTTTGTTTAATTGGAAAATTTCTTAGTTAATTTGGGTGAAAAGTTTGGATCAGCTGTTGTGAAGACTCCTTTCTCAGCAGTGTGTTAGTAAGGTGTGAGGAGCTCAGTGCTGCAGTGAGACAATAGGAGGTCTGAGGGTGAGATGTTTTCTTTACAAAAAAGGGTTGTTCCTTGTAATCGTGAAGTTTTTACATAAAGCACTCTTCCCAGTGTGTGACAGCCACTATTGGTGCATGGCTTTGCAAAGCTATGGATTTGTTTTCTGTTTTGCATTGATAGACAACACTGTGGTTTTTCTAACCTTGTTTTCCTCTCTGTTTCAATGCAGGCATTTCTTGTGGAAAGTCCATGATAAGCTCCATGAGTCTCATGGGAGGAAGCAGTGGTGCCCCATTGTATGACAGAAACCATGTTACTGGAGCATCTTCAAGTAGCTCATCCAGCACTAAAGCCACTTTCTACCCACAGGTATGTCATGAAAATACCCCTGTGAGTTAGGTATCTCCTTCTGAAAAAAAGAAAGGTGAAACTTTGTGCTTACTAAGTAAATGTTAACAACTGTTAACAGCTCTTGGGTGTTACTGTTCATGATATGTAGGCCTGTATCTCACTGAACTTCACTCAAGGGCTTTGTTGTCATCCATCACGATTATATAGTGCTCTATGATGTCCAGAATGTTTTGTTATCAGAGTGGTGCTCAGCTGGTTTGTTCCTGGATACTTCTGTTCTCCCTTTGGCAATGCAACTTTGTTCTTTGTAAGCTCTGATGGCAGTGGCCAAATGACATTTTGCACTGCATAATGCTGCAGGCACACATGGAATAGTAAGGCAAGCAAGGTGCAACAGGACTGGAATGCAGTCATGTATGAAATAAGCTTGACTTGCTGTTTAGATAAAGTGCCAATTGTTGATTCAGAAAACCAAGTGCATGAACTGGGGGAAAGCACTGGTACAGCAGGGTAAGGTAGAGGTTATTTTGCTTGCATTTTTTTCAGCTATAATTTAGCTCCATTTCTGACTTTTAAGTGTTGGAAGGGACAGAATTCTGGTCCCCATATCAGAGTTTCACAGTTCCAAGATGTACATTCTGAATGGAAATGGCTCTCTCTGAATATGTAGGAGAGACATATAAAGGTTCCTGTTTGCTAGCATATTTTGTCCTGACAGTTTATTTCCATTGTGCTTCTGAGCAATACAACCATTGGCTCTTAGGTGCACACAACAAGCTTCCAGAGTTGATCTTCCAGCTGTGGAGGGGATTTTTCTGTTGCATTGAATCAGGAGCCCACATGTTGCGTGGGTATACGTGTGTTTGTGTTTACATGTAGGCTGTTACGCTGTATGTGGGCATTTGATTGATAGTGCACTCAGTTTGGCCAGTTACAAAGGTGCTTTCTCTCCCTTTAAGAAGGACAAAAATGGAAAAGAGAGGCTTGTGAGCTTATCTGTTGGGAAGGTAAAATTGGGTACTTGTTTATTGCGTTGCTTTCTCTGTGAAGCCATCGAGAAGCAGATGTTTGGAATTCAGCAGCCTTTCTAATTTAGCTTGTCTCATGCTTCACCAGTGTCTCTGTAATGTGCTGAACAATTTCATGCTGGACCTGACTGATGTGTCAGTGCCACACTAAAAAGGATGAACAGAAAAACACTTACTTAAATAAAGCTTGAAAGAGAAAAGAAGCCCAAGAACTGATCTGTCTGTTTGATTCTATGGGATCTTTGTCGGCCAGAAGATCAACTCTTCCATTTGACTTTTGGTCTAAGCTAATCTGGCTGTTGCTGGGAATTCTTCCACACTTTGCTATGTCACCCAGGGCCTGCAGGGATGAAACCAGCCTTTCCTTCGTGAAAGGCATGCTGGATTCTTAGAAGGAAGCTATTGCAAGGGCTTTGTCACGTTAAAGTTACTGCTTAATCCAGATGTTTCAGTGAGTTCTACCTGGTAGCTAGTGACCCAGCTTTATGTTAATAATCAAAAGGACGGATCTGAGCATCGTAGTTGTCATGGCTTTTTTTGTTTGTTTAACACATTGGTGGTAACTGAGAGATGCTCCAATAAATAGAGATCAGGAAATAATCGTGTCAGTGAAGTTACGCCAGTTTATATACCTGAGAACCTGGCCACAGGCATCCTGGCTGACACTTTGCTGTAATTTATCTCAACATGAAGTGGTATTGATGTAGCTCGGGGTGTCAGTAGGAGTGAATCCACAAGTAGCATGCAGTGCTCCTCCAAGGAAGATTTCTGAAATCTGGGGCAGTTACTCATCATTCCCCACAGCTGGCAAAGGGCAGTATTCCAGGCTTGTTTCCCTTCACACACTTCTGGGTGCAGGACTTGTCAGTATTAGTAACAGTGAGCTCAGTTCAGTGGCCAGGAATCACTTTGCTGGATGCTGCACAGTGAAGACCCAAACAGTGATCTCTACTCCAGTGATTTTGGAGTGTTATTGTGGGAGAAGAGCAGAGACTGAGGAAGGATGGTCAATGGGGCAGGCCATGAGTTGGCCGAATGCCCAGGGCAGGCAGGGGACAAGATGGTCACATCAGTAGCAAGGCTCAATCAACAGCAATGGTGTAATTTTCCACACTGGAAGAGGTGAAATGCTCTTCTTGGGTTTAGGCCAATGTTCTGCTGGCTGTGTCAGGGGTTCTGCTTCCGGCTAGGGGAAGAATCCTAAATAATTTTGAAGCATACTAAACTTTTTTCCTTGTATGAAGGCTGACAGCAACTGTGTATATACACTCACAGCTGAGTCCATATGTGTGTGTGCTGTCTATATGCACACATAGGCAGGCTATAAATATCTTTCAGCTCGTAGGCTTTTTGCATTGTGAACTGTGCCAAAATTATATGTTTACAGAACAAGAGTAAAAACAAAGCTTTCAGGGAAGGATAGCCTTGTGTTAGTTATAGTAAAAGCCCTTGGCTTCCTGACCTTACTATTGGCTGGGGACGTGTTTAGGGTCTGAGAGTGGAACATACTTTATTTCCCATTAGCATCTGCTGAGGATGCTATCAGTCCTTATGTCCAAGAAAGTGCATTCTGATTCAGCCAAACTGGATCTCATTTCCAGCTTTACTCCAGCCTTTCAGCATAATACCAGATGTAGCAAGGAGGAAAATTCCCTGTACTAAGAACTTTGAAGGTCTGCACAGTACCCAAGTCCAAAATAAAGTCTTGTAATGAACATCTGTGATCTTTAAAAATGCATTAAATGCATCCAAGCAGCCAGGAGGGGAAACTAGAATAAGGATGAATGACAGGGTGAAGGCATAAATAATATTTTCAAACTAAGTAAGGTTGTATAATTAACCCAAAATTTCACACTTCTTCTTCCTGTTGTTCCTAGATTTTGAACCCACCTCCTTCCCCAGCTACCGATCGCTCCTTGTACAATGCAGAGATGTTTTATTCCTCAAACATTCCTTCAAACACAAGATCTTACAGGTACAGTTCAGATAAAAAGGTTTGCTAAATCTTCTATTTATCTGCATTTAGTTTTGTTCAGACCTTATTTAAAGGAACCTTTTCCTCTCTTAATAAATGACCATTCAAATGATGTACAGTATATTGCTCTGTAACAGTCCCTGAGCTTCCTGTATGGAAGAGGTTGGTGTTTTCTGTTCATTTCCTTAAGCTTATCTCAAAACTCTTTGATGAGTCAACCTATTTGTTAGTGACTGTGCTAAATGTTCATAATGGTCTCCTCTGGTAGGTTGAATTCAAATTTAGCACAGTTCAGGTACTTGTTGGATTTCTCTGAGAGCCTGAATTAAGGCTCATGTGGTATTAATGAGCAGGCATCTTGACTGAACACACAGAGCTGTTCAATCCCTTTCTTTTGGTTCTTTTTCCCCCAGATTGCAACTAATGCATGTGTTTTTTTCTTTTTCATTGTTTTTGTGCAGGCCTTACCTTATACGAGGGATAGCTCCACCCACAACCCCATGCAGCACAGATGTCTGTGACAGTGACTATACCACAAGTCGATGGAAAGCCAACAAATACTATATAGATTTAAATTCAGACTCAGACCCTTATCCCCCTCCACCCACACCTCGCAGTCAGTACATGTCGGCAGAAGAAAGTTGCCCTCCGTCTCCTGCCACGGAACGAAGCTATTTTCACCTCTACCCCCCTCCACCCTCTCCTTGTACAGACTCTTCGTGACCTCAACAGAAGGAACTTTTCCTGTAAATATTTTAAAATATGAACAGATTTAAAATATATATTTTATGATTTAAAAATAAATCTGGGTGGGAATTAAACAAAACTAAATGTGAATAAAAATGGGTGGGAGGGGTGGGGCTGTGAAAAATTGTACAGAGGAAGAATATTTATAAAATTGATTTTTTTAACTTAATTTCCATTCTTTTGTGCCATATTTGCCTTTTTGAAGTCATGTAACTGACTCAGTCTCCAAAGGATTTGGGGAGGGAATGTTGAAACTTTCTGCATTTTTAAGTCACCTTTTTACATGCAAAGAGTATGTAGTTCTTTTTATTAATGTGAGACAAGAAAACTTCAGTGGCTTGTGGGAAGGGGAGCTATCTAAAGAAAGATGCAGGCTTATTCCTAGAGAAGAAAAACACATTTAAATGCCATTGTCAATATCATCCCTTTACCACCACTGGAAGAAAACTTTCAGGATCACAGCCCTTAGATGCTCCTGTTTGCAAGTGAGCTGAATGCTCACCGGCAGAACTTGAGTGCCAAGACCTGAATTTCAAACCTCCCTCTCCATCTGCTTAGCGTTGAACTGAAAGAACACTTCTATTGGCCAAACCTTCCAGCTTAACTAAACCCACAGGCATCATGTCCTACCTCATGTCGGTGCCGCTCTGCACTTGGCCAATTCCGTAACTGATTCAGGCAAAATAAGATCACTAGTCCTGAAAACCTTGGTTTAGTTCCAGCCAGTTCCCCACTTGACTGAGTGAATGGTAGCAAAGCAGTTGTACTGACCTGTTTAAAGGGTCAAATTTCAAGTGGTAAAGCTAAGAGAAATGCCCAACAAACTGCAGATTTGGTCAGACTCACCATTGTAATAGTGATGAAACCAAGCTCCTCCATCCTTCCTTGTGAAGCTTTGGTGACTGTCTGGGAAGAAGCTGTAATAGTCAGTTGCTTCTCAAAACACAGTGCTAGTTTTCTTTTTCTCAAAAATCATGTAATCACTATGCCAGGTTTCTGAGGTGTTCACCTGTGTTGGCTTGATCAGAGAATTGCTTCATCTCTTCATGTTCATTTTCCACAGTGGAATGAAATGGTCGCTTCTATTCAAATGAGGAAAGTTATTTGGGTTTTAACTGGTGTTTGTAGAAAAACGGTATCTGCATAGCTCAAATCAAAAATCAGTTTGGTCATATCTCATAAAAATTTGCCACATAATTTAGATTTAGAAATAAATAGGAAAAAAGAACAGAAGCAGGAGAAAAGACAAATACTCTTTTTTCTAGTCATGGTTGATATAAAAAAAATTAACTCTCATACAAACTGCTGTAACCTCAGGACATCAAGATCAGCAAAGTGCTCAGGTCCCAGCTCCTACTAAAAAAACCTTTAAGGATTGGGGGAGCTAGAATCAGACCCTTTCAAATTCATAAGATAATTTTTTTGCTTTAATTGCTTTTTCTCTGTAGCAAAAGGATTGAGTATTGTATGGCACTTTATAAATTCAGCACTGGTGATGCTAATGTGAGTGCCTGCTTGGGACATCTGAGGGAAGTTCTGAATATGCAAACTTGCACCTGTTTCTGCAGCTGCTCAATAACAGATGTGTTGGGCCTTCAGCAGCTTTCATATTGATAGCAACAATGAAAAGTTTTTTCTTGTTTAAACTGAAATTGTACTTGGCTTTGGGTCTTTTTAGCGAGTTATTTGAGAGCAAGCACATCAGAGGAACCCTACAACTCCAGCAGAGAGGTGGAAGGGCTGGGACCACAATGTTCTGATCCAGTTAATATTTTTTTATTTATTAGTCCGGATCTGTTCTTCCTGTCTGCATAGTTGAAGGACAGGATTTGTGCTGTCACTGGTGTGTTACTAAAACTCCTAAAGTAGCTTTTACTACCTTCATGTCTAAATTTTCACTTGAGAAATTAAGCACAAAGAAGATGATTTTTCACAGAGAAGAATACAGAAATAGAGTTTAAGAATGTGTTCTTTCCTCATCCCCTATCAACATTAGCAATTTTGTAGTAAGCTGTGATGGGCAAGGTCATAGTTTGCTACTCTTGGAGTGACTTAGCGGATCCCTGAACTGATGGTTTGGTGAGAAAAAGCAATTCTCATGTGATTGTGTTTCAATTAACTAAATTAGGAATGTAGATCCACAGGATATTTTATGTGCCACATCAGTCATATAAAAGTATTTGTTCTGTATTACAGCCATGGGTAGTCCAATTTTGTATCATATGTAATTTTCTGCTTGATAACTATTAACTATTTATAATGAATTCATTTGTTGTTTTGTGTCACAGTTCTAGCTTAGAGACATACCACATCAATTTTCCTGTATTCCTTTGATGATACTGGATGCAGAATTACTTAATTTTTTTTCATTAAACCACTGATCTTTTTTAAGAGCCACAATTATAAGAATCTTAACCACTTCATCTGAAGATTTGTATCCTATTACAAACACTGGAATTGAGTCCAAGAAAATTAGCATTTTTGCTGAGAGCTGAACTGTCTTAAGGGTCACATTCTTTTGTAGCTTAGGTTTTCAGAAGGAAGGAAGCCCTTGCTGAAGGGGATGAATTAAGTGTACATTTTTATTTCAGTTAAACATTCATAGCCTCTTGCTGTTGATGTTTGCTGAGGAATTGCCTTCTCTGAGGCACTTGAAGTTTGGTGGTCAGAATCTAAGCCCCAGACTGCTCTGTATTACTGACATTAAAAGCCTTTTCAAAAAAATTGTGTACAAATTTAGCATCTGAACATTTAAATACTAAATATTAGTTTTTGATTGCTGTAGACTATATACTTTAAAAGGATTACTGCACTCCTGGTATTAGAAAAGACCAGGAAGAAATTTGAGTGACAGGAACTACTTTGCAGAATATCCCCACTGTGTTCTTAGTGGTTTCCATCCTGTGAACTTTCAGGCTAAAACAGAAAATAAGGGCTATTTTCTTCCAAATACGGATGAGAGAAAGAGTTGCATGGAATTAGTGAATACATATGAGAAATTCTGGCAGTTCAGGGATGAATAGCAAATGTGTGTGGGAAAGGTGCATTTTGGTGAGGCTTAAGCATAATTTTAATAATGCAAAAGTTTTCTATGAGAAAGCTGACTGAAACATTTTAAAAGTTCCACCCTAAGAACTGCAGAGGGGTACATGGGATTCAGCTACCTGTGTGAGCTTGTGAGTACTTGAATCAGTGTTTTCAACCACTATTTCCCAAGCCCATTGTGACTACATATTAGCACTTGAAACAACTCAGGGTGTAACATGGAACAGTGTCTGGAGAGCAGCCAGTAATGGGCAAATGATATGGTTGATTCTGTGTTAGATTTAAAGGACAGATGTCCCAGCAGAGAGCAGCTTAGCTGTCCTGCAGTGCTGTCATGAAAGCAGCCACTTGGGTGTTCCCTTCTGTAGAATCTCTCCCATCTGCAGGGCAGGTGTAGCAGCACTGTGAGGCTGTGAAGTAAATGGACAAATAATCATCTTCGACAGTCAAGGATTCTTTCATTTCAAGGAACAGTTTTGTGCGAATTATAGCTTGGCTTCAGCTAGACTGATAATAGCCACTGCACCTTCGCATGTGCAGTAGAGGTAGTGAATTTGTTCTGGATGAGTCTGAGGACTTAAGCACTATCCCAGCTGTCTTACTTAGATTTTGTACTCAGATTTCTTCTGTCTGGACAGATCACTAGAGAGCACTTAGGCTAAGATTAAGCTAAATGTATGTATGACAAATAATAATTTCTTCAGGATAGTGTTTACGGTACAAAATGCTCCATGTCTGAAAATGAGATTATGCCATTATCAGTATAGTCTAAAGAGGAGGGCAGAAATCAGTGGGGGGAAAAAATCTTGTGGAATGATGGAATTGATTTTCAGTAATAAGCCTTCATTTCTGTGGTTTGCAAAGGTACAGGCACTTCCCTAAAAGTTCTGATTCTTTTCAAAGTAACAAAATGGTCTGTTCCCTCAATACCTGTTTTACACAGCTAGGACAGGCTTTCTGGAAATCTCCAGGCTCGTTTGCCTAGATCTATTTTCCATCTGGTGTCTGGAACATCATTTGCAAGAATTAGGACTCATCATGTTCTCCCCATTTTTATGCCAGCTTCTGTCTCTTGGATTCTGGCACTTTTGACATCGTGAAGCTCACAGCAGTGAAAAAGCATTTGGAAGCAGGAGCACTTAAGTAAAAGCAGGTCACGCTGGAGTGATGTTGTTCCTCCATTCCCTGCCGGGTCAGATCCCTTTGCTCTTGTGCTGCCCTTCCTCAGAGCCTCTCCAGCATGTTGTGTTATTTCACCAGTGTGTTCAGTTAAATGTCACAAAAGTTGTGTGTTCTGTTGGCTTCAAGCATTTTTGGAAGCAGACCTCTTCTGTCATTTTGTTGGGGTTTATGTTGAGTCAGTCCAAATGAGTAGCTGTGCTTACAATTGTACTACAAATGATACCCATTAATGTCAGGAAATGAAAACAGAAGGCAAGCATGTTCCCAATAATTAATAACATGCATGACTGCCTGGCATGGAGCCCTGAATTAGAAGTAATGTATTTGCTGTTACAGTGCTGAAAGACATTTTGTAAATGTCCGTGCTTGGACAGAGCCTTAGACAAGCCACAGTCAAAGATCACTGTTTACAGTTCAGTCATTCGGTGGTTGCTGTGATGTTGGGACTCAATTATGAATTATGAGTACAGTCCTCCTTGAAAATTTGGCTTCTCTATAAGGGATTCATGGAAGGCTGAATCCTAAATTCTGAGAGGTGTCTGCTGTTTCTCCTGCTGTTCCCTTAGGTACTGCAATACTTTCTGTTCATTATAATATATAAAAACCCCTTTCCTCAGCAGCTGTAAGATTAGCTAAACAGCTTAAAGTATTTGCTACATGTTAAAATAAATACTTAATAGGCATAGATATTTTCAATCCTGTTAGGTCTTCTACCTCTCCTTCCTGAGAACACTTACTCTAGATTATGTAGAGTGTTTTTCTTTCATTTGTTTATTTTGAGGTTGGCCAACTATGCTGTAGACTTTTTCACATAGGATCATACTCCCTGTAAGGAAAAAAAAGGAGAAATTTATTTTAAATCAATGTTAAGCCTGCTGATAGAAATTATGGAAACAGTCTGATACGTCTTCTGCATTCCACAACAAAACCCTTCAGAATGCCATGTCCTGGTGTGCTGATAGTGCTCCCAGCCACCTGTGACAAGCTGCCACATCCTGGCTGTTCTGAGCATGAACCTCAGCCCTTGTTGCAGCCCAGCTCTGGAGTCGGGGCTAGGTCCTCACCAGCCAGCACAGAATCCCACTGGATAGAAGATCTCAATGGCAATTCCTTAACGGGTCAGTATATTGACAAAATACCTGCAGAGAATGTGCTTAGAAAGACTTGACAGAGGAGAAAAGCAAGTTTGACAGCTCCAGTGACAGACTAATTCAGCGCCATTGACACCTCTGAAAAGCCAGTGCTCCCACGGATGCACCTTTCTGTAAATAAGAATGAGGCCGCTCAGGTGACAGCATTCTTGGGGTGGCTGGGTTTGACAAAGGGAGCGATATTCCAGTTGGATTTGTGCAGAGATCCTGCAGCCTGTAAATAGTTGTACATGGCATCCATCAGCCTGTGGAGGTAAAACAAAAGCTGTGGAAAGCGGGAGGATTGCTGTGTGAAATTTGGGGGGATCATAAACACAACTCTAACCCAGCCTGCTTTCCTACTCACCTACTTGTACGGCAATTGCTGCTATTGTAAATGTACAGGAATATACAAAGTACCAAGAATTTTTATGATATAACCCACACGTAATCTTTTTATATTTATATTAAAATGTGTATTCTGCAAACAGCCTAATAATTACAGCTTTATATGTGTATCATTTTGTAGCATTGTTACCTCAAAAGACAACCAAACCCAATACTTCAGTGCCTTGTGTATTTTAAACAGATTAACATATAAACTGGGGGAAAAAATGTAGATTGTACTCAGCTGGTTTTAACAAAGCTTTGTATTATTGTTAGGGTTCTCTTCAGTTGAAATACATACAGCCACAAGTTGTGGAACTAACTGAAAGCTTAAAATTTTGGAGTTTTTTAGAGCATGCATGTTTTGAATTTGTAATATATTTGGAGTTTCTCTCAAATGCATTCTTTCAAGTTAACTTTGATTTATATATTCATATCTATTTCAACAGACATCCCAATACCTGTCAAAAATACATAGCATTAAAAAAATGCCAGTAACTGATACTCAAATGTTTGGGGATTAAATTAACACTGTTTTCAGTGTGTGACAATTTTCATTAGAGACACAAAATATTTGTTGTGTTGCAGAAAGTCTTTATCAATTATTTTCCAGGCATGGCCTTCTAGCACACAAATGACTTGGTAATACTGTTGTAAAAAAAACTTCAAGGCTGTCATCACTTCAGACCATTGTACGTTAACAATTTTCTGGTCATGAAACTGCAATGTTTCTTTATGTTAACAAAACCAAAGGCTTGTTTGAAGTAACTGGTATTTTATATAAATATTTGTACAGATAACAGACTCTGCTTTTGTACTATAGATTATGTGGATTTTGTTTTATAATAAATGCTTTAAAAAGATTTGCTTAGCAGCCATTTTATGAGCAAAGCTGTTTCATCACCTACAGTAGAGGCAGCCAGCCAGTATCACAACTGCTTTAGATACTATTTAAGATAATGATAGTGCTGTCTTCTTGGTTTTAATTTTAAAATGTATGACAACAGTGAGAGCTGGAAAGCAAATCACCTTTAGAATTAGAGTTGTTAGGTATACAATTTACCACAAATTTGTCAGTGTCATGACCTTATAAAAATTGTTACACTCTATAGGAACAATCTCAAGTGTTTTTGCTAGGCCAGATGTGATCTGTATTTCTATTTCACTTGTATGGCATCTTTTAAATGGATGCTATAAGATGTCAAAGTAAATTTTTTTAAATAATGGCATTTATATGATCAACATACTTGAAAACTGGTTCCATTGAGTGTAGTTTTGTCTTGATTTCTGCAGTCAATATTGGGGGTCTCAGATTTGTGAGATTTAACCTAGAAGTCATGATTAGTTTTACCGGAGATATCCTTTCTCATGCTTGCTGGTTAGATGAGACTCAGACTGAAGTCTTCCTCAGCAGTCTAGCAGTCCTGGTGAAGTCCAGTTCTGTTTCTTTGGATTTTTCCAGGTTAGAGAAAAAATAGAACATACACATTCAGAGACCTGCTTCTTTCCAACAAAATTCTTCCAGGTTTTGTACTGTACTGACCTAGAAAATGTCGAAAGATTTTTCCTCCTAGCTACTTTATCCTTGCTAGTAATGGTTAATATAAATGAACCTTGGAGCTGCTGTATGATGACTGCCTAGACCCAGTGATTTATACCATCACTGTGATTAGGATACATTAAGATTGTAGCTTGAAGGAAAATGACAAATCCGAACTTCTGGTGCTGTTCTCAGCCTGGAACAGGCCTTCCATCATCCCATTGTGTTGGAAAAGTTGGCCCAAAGCACTCAGAAGTACAGAAAGATTTTTGGGATTTCATGTGGCACGAAGCAGAACAGCCCCACTCTTCTTTCTGGAACTCCAGGCTGTCGCTAGGCTTTCTCTGCTGCAAAGATGCACCAAGTCTTCGCCTCTTGGAGTGGACTCTGTCTGACGCTGGCTGCAGGGAGGTGTTTGATACATATATCCCACACAATAATATGGATTTCTGCACAGCATACCTATCATTCCTACTCCTCCACTGCCTTAATCCCAGATGTTTCTTGAAACCAGAGGATACGGCATTTTCTTTTTGCTCCAGAAAACTTGCTCAGCTGTCTGAATTTTTGTAGCCTTACACTCCCACAGCTTCCAGATTTCCTAATGTGTTAATTGGGAAGTAAAGCTCTGATACATAATTTGTTTGAATGGAATCTGAATACATTCCCAGGACCAAACCTGTGGTCACAGGAAAGGATGCCTGATGTTGGTGTTACCAACACCTTTGTAGCTGCCAATGCAAAGCACAGCACTATGGGAGCTGATCTGGGGCAAATTAACTCTGTGTCAGCCAGACCCAATGTAGTGAGGTAGCTATGGCCACGCACTGCCAAAAAGCCCACATAGAGTTATAGGGAGGAGTTTCTGTGAAACTAATGCTTTTTAGGACAGGTATTGCCCAGATACATTTGCTTTTCACCCATGTGTGCTCTGAGAGGTTTTATACAGATTGTCCTTTGAGTGAAAGGCCAAAGAATGGTGGGGCAGCCTTTGAGGCTGATGCTGTGGAGAGCAGGGCAGGGGGAAGACAGTGCATGCTCTGTGGTTTCTGCAGGAGCAGCACTGCAGCTGGCTGCCCACATCCGTGGTGACAGCACAGAGCTACACACAACCTTCCCCTGAGGAGGGCAGGTGATTGCTGGAATCTGCTCAAAAAGCACAGATAAAATGAGGTGTGCGCAGGAGCCAATGCTGTTGTGGTTTTAGGTATCACAAGAAGGCATCTGTCTATAATTAAGACCGGAGACAAAGCTAGTGTTTAAGAAATGGAGACTTGATGAACCAGGCTAATTGCTGGACTCTGAATATATTGCAGAAATGAGGCAAGGATGGTAACTGTCAGGGGTATTGCCCTATCAGCTGGCCAAGATCATAGCTACAGTGAAGATTAGGATAAGAAAGTTACTTGGGTCTGCCCAGTTTGGGTTTTGATGGATTCCTCACAGAACACAACAGCTGGAAGAAGCATGGCAAGAGCAGGATAAGGTCTAGAATTTCCTCTTGCAATTAGAAACTGGTCTCTTGTCTATAACTGACAGAAACAGTAAGTCGGCTTGAAGCTAGATTTGGCTTTTGGGATAGAAAAATATCAACAGTTTACATATATGCTGGACAGCCTGCAAAGACAGAATCTGAGTTTGCCCTAATTGAGGTTAATGCCTTCTGTTACAGTTTCTTGAAGGCAGAGCTACTTTGGCAATAAATCTGATTTAAGAGATAGCAACAGCTTTGACAATCTATTACTTAGGGGGCAATGTTTGTTACTGAACTTTGCGTGGCCTAGAAGGGCGTAAAAAAGACTCATGAGAACAGGGACAATGCTTCCCCTTGTATTTTAATTTGGCTTATCAGGGTATTGTTACAGGCTTAATTAGGACTTAATTCTTAGACCATTTCTCTCACAGAGATCTGAATTCCTTCTAGGTGGTAAGGAAATAGATTTGGTGCTTATACTCATTTTATTGTAGGTATTGTACATAGGCAGTCACAAAAAATGAGAACAGAATTTGGGCATCACGCTCCAAAAGTTTGCCAATTCCCACACTATACATAGCATGCAGCATTTAGAAGGGTCGAGATCCTTAGCTTCTGTTTTCTGTTGTAGGTTGTTGTACCAAAAGGCCAGGTACTGGGAATGACAGAGTGGCAAGTGTTCAGTAGTTAGATTCCCTGGATCCTGAGTAGACAGAAAATAATGCTCACGAAGGTGAGAGCTTATGAGCTGAGGTGCTGTCATGGTTTAGGAAGGGTATTTTACATTTCAGTGCCCTCACTAAGACAGCAACAATACTAATAGCAAAAGCGTACAAAAATGTACGAAGAGAGAGTGATTTATATGCACAATGCTCACCAAACCCAAGATAATGAAAACCAATGGTGGAAGGCTTCCCTCTGCCTGCCACACTTTTCCCTAACTGGAAAAGAAACCCTTTCTTCTCAGAAGTGAGGGAAAGAGTCCCTTTTCCCCACCCCTGGCTGTGACCTAAGGTTGAATTGAGTAACATTGTGGTCTTGGCTATGTCCCCTCCTGCTGATCTGGGCTGGACCCAGGACAGGTGCCCTCAGCTTCTCTTGCACAGCAGCTGCCTCTCCTTTGCCTATAATTACAGGGAAATGATAAGGTTTAGAGATTGAAATAATAAACCTATTGTTTGATTTCGTAGGATCCTGGAGCCAGGAGGAGTGCTGACTGATAGTGGAAAGCATCTGCTCTCTCAAAACTTTAGGTTCCCTGGCTGTATACTAACTTAAATGCTGAGAACTGATCTTAACCAAAAAAGGAAAAAAAAAAGCTAAAAATGTTCGCTTCCCACTCCTGCTTTTTAAGTCCTGATATGCTACAGGAGTCAGCAATAAACTGAAGCCCAGGTGTTTTAGATTTCTCAGCCTGAATATTAAGCCTAGCCCTCACAGGAAAATTGATAAGGAATCCTGGCAGATATGTGAGTATTTAATGGGTTTTAGTCCTTAGTCTTACCCCTTTTCTCTGCAGTTTTGGCTGGTGTATCCATGAAATACTGAATTCTAAAGTTAGAAGCGAGGTAAGCAAGAGGTCAGAGGAATTGTTTGTTACACCTGTTTCCTGGGGAACAATGTTTCCTGAGTTTGTTCATGCATAGCATTCTTCCCCCATGCAGAATTAAACATGATTCAGGGATGTTTGAAGTTGGACAATCTAAAATGTAGAGAGATGACTGCTGTATATGTACAGGATGAGGCAGCACGCTTAAATTGAAGGCTAGGCTGAGTGGGAACCCACATGTCTTTACTTGTAGACCTGCTTAGAGGACAAGACCTGAAAAATCAGGAACTGGTGATGGGTGAGATTGAGGAATGTGTGCATCCTGTTCTAAACTGGGCCTTGCGAGAGACAGTGTATTTTGTCTCATTTTATAAGTTGGTATCTTATTTCCATCTAGAACTACAGGTAAGTTTTGTGAATTGAACCCTTGAAGAGTCTAGTTTATTTCCAGATTTTTAGAGTTGCAGCCAACAAGGAAACACTTGAGACCACTGTCTTCAGTCTTGTTCCAGAAGTGCTTCTCTGAGATTAGGGCGTGTAAAGACAGTAGCAGGTGCAGGGACAAAGCCTTCTCAGTCTTACAATGGAAGACTGGATTGCTTTGTCATGGCTGCAGTTAAGGCTGGGGAAGAAAGACTTGAAGAGGCACAGGATGGCTTTTCAGCTTGCTCACAAAAAGAAAGAAAAAAAAAAAAAAAAAGGAGAGGGCAGATGTCAAAGGAACAGTATCTTAACAGTATCTTTTCTTCCAATTTTTACTAAAAAAGTTATTTTTTTTCTCAGTCTAGAGAACAATAAATGGCAGTATGGCAGTCATTTTCAAAGGAATTTTCACTTCCTTCATATGTTCTGTCTCATTTGAGGTTGTTCCAAACACTTTGAATTGCATCTTTTGAAGGTGGATTAGTGATTTTTTTTTTCTTTTTAATTGGAGTGGCATGTTTGACTCCCGTATTTTAGTGTCAACCACTTCTGGTTTTTGGACTCTGTCAAATTATATGCAGCCTCCCCAGTGCCCAATACTGGGGGACAATCACTGCCTTAGTCCTTCTTGCCACATCTGACATTTATGGGGAGATATCCATATTAAAATATACATAAATACTTTAGAGCTTAGTACTAAGCAAAGCCACAAGGTGGCAGAGTCACCTGCTGTGAAGAGTTGCTCACCGAACTTCATTTCCCAAAGGAAACAGCTCAAGAGCTTCCCTTTTCAAGGGGGAATTACCCGGTCTCTCTCCACCCCTACATTCGATTTCACTGAGTAAACACTGACGGTGGGTGTAGCTTTCCCCAGAGTGAGATTTTTGTTATATGATAAAGCCCTACTACAGAAATACTTACATGGCAATAAACATTTTGCTGCTACTGCTAATTTTTCTCAGCCCTACAAAATCTGTAACAGTATATCCCCTCTTTTGCTGGTGGAAGCTACATCTCTGCTAGGCAACAGTTTGTTTGGTGCCTGATTTTGGCGTTAATATCATGAGACTTATGCAGGTTTTCAGAACAAGTTAATCAATCTATCTCTCTATCCCCTCATTTTCTTCTTTGGAGGGAAACGTGGAAGGTATGGAAATCCTGAGATGAGAATCTGGAAAAGGCTAATGCCCAGAGGGAACAAATGATCTTTTGCGGAATTAAAAAAAAAAAATGTAAGAGAATGTGCTTATAGCACCTGTTTGCAGAGATATCTGGGCATGTCAAGGGTGTAGGGAGGATTTCACATCACCAGGAAGAAGCAGCACAGTAAAGGGAATCATCAGCATGTCTGTACTTTTTCCTCTTTTCTTCTTGCCTACCATAGAGTAAGTGCAGACACTTGGAGCTACTTCTGTTTGCTGACTGAGTGCTGTTTGACAGCAGGTGGAAATAATTTCTCTCATGCAGACTGTTTTGCTTGTCTCTAACAAGAAATACAACAGTGTCCAACCTGCCCACAGACATCCTGGTCCTTTGGGCTGGAAGAGCCAATGTTTTGCTGTTTACTTCTAAAAAGAAAGACACTGAGCAATGATGCATCTCTGGCTTGGAATTAAAAAGTTCTGACAACTGATCCTTTTGGTGTTGTTGAAAATAGATTATTATCTGTGTATACACATATATATACACATTTTCTTCCCTGTTCATCACTTCTGTACTGTTCCTTCTTTGAGCTTTGCTCCATGCCACAGGCTAAAATGGTTGTGCTGAGCCTCCTGCCCTTTGCAAGGGATTCATTCTTGGGGCAGACCAAGCCTCAGGGACACAAGTATGATTCTGGAGGGTCCCAAGACTGCTGCAGGAGCTGGCAGAGCTGGAAAGAGCCAGACTCAAAGGTGGGTGCTTGCAAATACTCTGTCCAAGCAAAGCTTGCTCCAAACTGTGCTTTTTATCAGTTGCAGAAGTCTAGAGTTTATTTCAACACAAATGAGATCAGATTTCTAGAGCTGCTTTGCTTTTCCTGTCCAGAGGGCAGATTTGCTTTGGGTGGCCTTTCTCTTTCTAGCTGATGAAATACCTGAAGACCTTCTCCTCCTTGCATGGGAAATCAGAAGTTTGAAATGTCTGTGAATTCACACCCTGTACATGAGTCATATGGGAGTGAAGCAGCTGATTACTTAAATGAGAACGTGTAAGTAGTTAGAATTCAGTGTCTACTCATGGTCCCTGTTGTTAATTCCTTCTGTACATTGTCTGGGCTTTCACCATTGAATTTCACCACATGTCTAAAATGCAACAGCAGTGTGTCAGCATGGGCATATTCTCAGTCCTTCCCACAGGCTGTGGTGCCTGAGCACCTTCACCTGGGCTGCTGCAAGGGGAAACTACACTTCCCCTCCTGCTGGACCATCACTGGCAAGAAGAGGTAGGACTGCCCCAGAAGAAGGGATCTTTTTGGTGGCAGCTTGACGTTAAGATGAAAAATTAGTGAAAGGGCATCTCTACTGCATTTTTTCCCCCAATCACGGTGCATCTTCCCCTGCCCCCCAGAGTCTGAGGCAAAGCAATTATATTCTTGATCAAAACATGCCACCTGCTGTTTGTCAGAAGGCTGACATGTGCAGTCCGTGAAGCCAGTGCATAAACTAACCAAACTGGAAATATATTTGCCTTGCTAAACCAGTCAAAATTCCTGGATACCACAGGTTAGAGTCTGTTCTTGGCCACCATACAAAATGGCCTGGCAACACTGCACTCTTAGAATCATAGAATCATTAAGGTTGGAAATGACCCACAAGATAATAGACTCTAACCATTAGCACAGAGCCACGTTGTTCACCACTAAACCTTATCCCAAACTGATGCATCCACATGCCTTCTGAACACTTCCAGGGATGGTGATTCCAGCACTTGCCTGGGCAGCTTGTTCCAACATCTGAGAACTCTTTCAGTGAAGAAATTTTTCCTAGCATTCAGTCTAACCTTCCCTGTTGCAACTTGAAGCTATTTCCTCTTGTCCTGTCTCTCTTCTCCTGCTTGGGAGAAAACGCCAACTCCCTCCTTATGACAACCTCTCTAGACTGATAAGATCCCCCTGAGCCTCCTTTTCTCCAGGCTAAACAACCCCATCTCCTTCAGCTGCTTCTCATGAGACTTGTGCTCCAGACCCTTTTCCAGCTTTGTTGTCCTTCTCTGGTTTCACTCCAGCACCTCAATGTCTTTCTTGCTGTGAGGGGCCCAAAACTGGACACAGGAATCAAGGTGTGGCCTCACCACTGCCAAGTACAGTTCCTTTCCCTAGTCCTGCTGGCCACATTATTTCTGATGGCTGGGATGCCATTGGCCTTCTTGGCCACCTGGGTACTGCTCGCTCACGTTTAGCTGCTGTCAACCAGCACCCCCAGGTGCTTTTCTTGCTTTTCTACATGACAGCTTTTCCAGCACTTTTCCCCAGCCTTAGCATTACATGGATTTGTTGTCACCCCTGGGCAGGACCCAGCACTTCACCTTGAACCTCATACCATTGGCTTTGTCCCATTGATCCGGCCTGTCCAGATACCTCTGCAGAGCCTTCTTGCCCTCCAGCAGATCAGTGCTCCCACCCAACTTGGTGTCATCTGTGGACTGACTGAGGGTGCACTCGATCCCCTCATCCAGATTATTGGCAAAGATATTAAACAGGACTGGCACCAACACTGAACCTTTCCCTCATCCCCTGTGTGGGACACCTTGTCACAGGAGATCAGGTTGTCAAACAGCAGCTGCCACTCACAGACCCATCCTGGCTGGGGTTCTGATCCCCTGGCTGTCCAGTATGTGCCACATGCTTGCACTGAAGACAATCTGCTCCATGACTTTCCCTGGCAGCGAGGTCAGCCTGACAGGCCTGAGGTTCCTTGGATCCTCCATCCGACCCCTCTGTAGATGGGCACCACAACTGCTCACTTCAGTCTGCTGGCACCTCCTGGTTCACCAGGACAGCTGGCAAATCATTGGAAGTAGCTTGGCAAACTCTTCCACCAACTCTTCCGCCCTTGGGTGGATCCTGTCAGGGCCTACAGAGTTGTGTGTGTCTAGATGTGTAGCAGGTCACTGACCATTTCCTCCTGGACTATGGGGGTTTTGTTTTACTCCCCGTCTCTCTTCCAGCTCAGAGGGTTGGATACCTGGAGAACAACTGATCTTGTTATTAAAGACTGAGGCAAAGAAGGCATTAAGTAGCACAGTCTTTTCCACAGGCTTTGTCACTATTGACCTGCAAATCTGCAAATGCTGTGAAGCAGCAAGGCCAGAGCCTGCACAACCTTGCAGATTACCACCAACAATCCAAGAGCCAAAGGAAGCAATTGGCATTGCCTGGAAAAGCCACAGTGCAAGAAAACACCCCTGCTGCTTCCAGCTGAAAGTTTTTAACACAGGGCAAGGAAGGGTCTAGCCAGGACTGTACAAACTTCTGTTGAAGCAGATAACAAGGCAACACCCAATATCTGTTTCATAAGAACAGTGATAACAGAGGAGGCCTCTGGGAGGAAGCATTGCCTCTGTGAAAAGGAAAATTCTGAACTGAGAGACCATAACATACTTTAACTTCTGGTCAGCCCTGAAGTGGTTAGGTGGCTGTGAGGAGGTGAGGTGTCTCAAGACTTGTCAGTAGGTACCTGGGCCTGGATGGCTTTTGGGATGCTATTGAAATGACATTCTGTAGCACTGAACCCTCTTTGATGCCGTGCCTGCCGTCCTGCTTCAGCACTGCCTCCTGGATTATCTGTCTGCTGCTGCAGAGTGATCCCCACGGTCCTAAAGCAGTCTGCAGGACAGCCACAGGTCCCTGGAAAGGCTGGGAGACACCATATGCTCTGCAGAGAGGGAAGGAGGGAAGAAGGGGTTAAGGGACAGAGGGAGGGAGGGCTACATTAGCAGATGTCCAGGGCTGAAAAGTAGGTCACCTATTTCTGCCTAGGGGGGTGATTTGAAAATCAACACCACATCAATGTGCAAACAAAGCCAAGTAATACAGCAAGGAATGAGCCTTGGAAGCCTGACAGAAGTCCTCCAAGTGCACACACAGCTCTTCTAACACACCATACAGAGCTATTAATGAAGATTAATCAAAAATACAGATTTTTACTTGCATAAACGTATATACAGTCACATAAGAGGAGGGGCTAATGAAAAAGAAAAAACAGAATGAAAAACACCCAGTAAAAGCAGAATTTCTCTTATTACCCATGTGCAAGGCTTGGACAGATGTTCCAGGTTTTTCTCAGCAGCCTTATGCACTTATTATTAATCTTAGCTTTATTATTTAGGCCCAGATTCTCAAGGCTAAGTACTAACTCCTGTTGATGCCTTTGTGAGTCCTTGGAAGACAGACACTTGCAAATACTTCTGAGGTTGTGGTCCTCAGTGTGCCTGTGACTCTCCTAATGTGAAAAGTTTGAACAGCATGACTGAAGAAGGTCAGGTGGTCTCTGCAAGCATTCCCTGCCTCAGATGTTGAAATTACTTGAACAGGTAATTGCAATCACCTACACTTTTCAGGAACCTAATCCCATGCTATAGGGGTAAGTGGGTCAGGACAGCTGGGATGAGGAGATACAGGAAATTAGGTGGGTTTCTTCAGCCAGGTCAGGACAGAGTCATTCAGTATTTATGGTCTCTAATTTATTCAGAAAAAAATTAATTTGAGGACGAATCCTGATAGACGTAAAAGCAGTGTGAGCACATAATGATCACTCCTGACACCACATTATCCATAAAGGACGAAAGCTTTTTGACTCACTGCAACACAAAAGATCTTTTCAGGTAGGAAAAAACAATGGACTCTTATTACTTTGAATAATTTGTTCAGAAAACAGAATATTTCTTAACTTTCATGGATTTTTAAAAGCCTTAATGAGAAACTTCTGAAATATTTTAAAGGCTGCAGAAAACATGTGGATGGAGGGTTACTTTGTTTGGGGGTATCACAGAAGAGTTACCAGGCACTCTTCAGAGCTCTCTGGTGCAGGATGTGCCAAGCACAGTTTAAAAACTCTTATTCATTGATGTCCTATTTCTTTCACACCAACAGTGTAATTACTCTTTGGAAAGAAGCTGTCAGATGAAATCCTCAAACATGAGGAATTGAATCAGATACCTAAAATCCACACTGAGGGGCAGTGGTGGGACTGAGGGAGAGTTACACATTTTCTACAGTCAAGTCCTTGGATAGATCAATTTGGTTTGGAGATATTTGTCCTCAAGCAGGGGCTGGAGAACTACCCTTTGCATTCTGGCATCTGCCCTAACCCATCTAAAGGTTAGCTCAAGCTCGTGCCTGTGCCACTTTTCTAATTTTAAAAGGGTTAAACAGCATTGCCCAGTGGTTCATGAGGTTTCTGCAAGGCGTTTCCTTTCTCAAAGATGGGAACTACCTGCAGATTTCATTGCAGTCACTTAGACTTTTTAGGAGCCTAATCCCTTTGACAGGCACTCATCTTTGCATACATGTACCATCCCATGAGGGCAGCAGGTCAGGACAGATAGGAAGAGAATGGAGCTGAGATAAAGAAAGCATTTTAATTTTCCTTGAAGTGCTGTGAAGGTAATTTCTCCACCTTGTTTTTAATTTGCTCAGTTAGTCATCTTAATTCTGAAAAAATGGGCCAGCTGATCATAGTGGTAATTTCTGGCATTGAGACAGGGAAACATCTTCCTTTGTTCCTTCCTACCCAGTGGAAAAATGAGTTAAAACCAGAGTTTGGCTCTGTATTTCAAGGCTGAAATACTTAAACTATGTACAAGTTTTCATCTTGACCAGTTTGGGGGAATTACACACCCCTTTCTCTGGTGGAGTTGAAGGCGAAGAAAGAGAAGAGAAAGGAAAAGCTTAAAGCAAAAATAACCTGCAACTACCGCTTATTACATGTACCTGATTAGATGACTGTTCACAAGTTTTCCTGGGTAATCCAGCCTGTTTCTATCATCTCTTTCAATCCCCCACTACCATTTCACAGAAACTCAGTAGTTACTAGGTAGCTGTATCCTGGCTGGTTGGGAAATGACACAATACATGCACTTTGCACGCTTGAAAAGCACCTTAATTTTCCTAGGAGAAGTACCGTGAAGGTAATTTCTCTAACTTGTTTTTCCTCTGTGCTAGTTTAATCAGCTTAGCTATTAAAAGATAACATGGGTTTAGGACTATCATTAGACCAGAGTGGTCATGTGGTTATGCTGGTAATTAGCACTGCTGCTGAACTCAGTGTTACATTTTTTTTAATAGGTAACTACATCACAAAACCAGTACCCAGTGCACATCTAATGAAGCAAAAGAAAAATGAATGCTCTCTCTCCTGGGACTTGTATTCAAATACTTGTCTAGCAGCTTTCTTCTCTCTTTTCTCCTCTGTCATATTAGTATCTATATCAAAAGTATTTAACTGATTGAAATGGGATTAAGACACTGTAGTCTAAAACTGCAGTCCTGCAATCCTCCTGCTCATCTGCTCTGCAAGCTTTAAGGTATCAAAATTCCCTAGGAGGGCTCTGAGAGGGCCAAACAGGTGATATTTGAATAATGGTGCAGAAGTTCTGTATTACTTGGCCTGAGTCCCCAGAAGTTCAGTTGGGTCAGCATCCTAAATCCTAGGTCTACTTCCAGGATACTGGACTCTTCACTTAAGAGTCCTTTGGTGTGTTTTCTTTTGAAGAACAGCCAGAGGGAAGAGAAATGGAGATGGGTGCTCCTTTTATACAACAATCTTAATGAGGCTATGAGATAGCTCCCACTCCCTTCTTTTGCCATGGGAATTTCAACCTGCACCTCTCAAATGTACCTATAACCAGCAGAGTACAAACTCTCCTGGGGTGGGAATGTGCTGCCAGGCTCCTGTCAGGTCAGTTAGGACCAGAGAAGGATGAGCAGTGCTCTACACCAGTTATCAAAGGCCACTTCTCTGTACCTGCACTGGGTGCTGCAAGTATATTTTGTTTAATGGATATCAAATTAAGTTCTGCTCACCTTTATCTCTAGACTTGGGTTTTAGCCTCAGATGCTTGTTGGAAACGATACATTATTTCTTCTGCTTACAGTATACAACCTGTTTTATTATTAGAGTATAATTTGCTTCTGATGTTAATAATTGATGTAACCGCGTCTTCCCCTGCTCCCCATGACTCTTAGGTGTTATGTTTGGATGGGAGATAAACTGTAAGCATCCAACCCTTTTATCTGGACAAAATAACCCAAAGGCTCAAGGGAAACCACCCTGCATATACATGGGGAGAGTGGTAGCACCAGGACCTAAGCTTAGGATCAGTAGGCTTCTATTTCTGGACCCATTTTTCCACATAATAAGGTATATGGAGTTTCCAACAAATTATGTCAAATTGCCTTTTGCCATGTTCTCACCAGCACATCACTGTTTCCTCTGCTGTTTTAGAAAATGGATGGGAAGAAATCAGTGTTTTGCCCATACTGCTGGCACACCTTGCCAACCTTCAGCATCCTCTCAGAAAAAGAGAGGATCCATCCCAAGAGAGCTGGGGTTGGTTAGTCAGGACAGCTTTTCTCCGTGGCCACCCAGCAGGCTCCCACACCTGCATGCTGGGCCCACACTGTGCACTTTGCTGGCAGAGCAGCAAAGCTAACAAGTTCTGTCTGCTTTTTGCTCCCAGGTGATATGACATGATCGCTAGTGCTGGGCAGGTGGGAAAAAATGATGACCAGTACAGATATAAGCCCTCTCATGGAGATGGAAGGGGGATGGCCAAAGCACTCAAGTGAAAACAAAATGGATCGGTGCCAAAGCTTCCCTCCATGCCTATGTTCTTTCCAGCAGGGCCACAAGAATGGTACGGAGGTCCTATCCTACTCCCCAGCAGCTTTGCCTTAGAAATGCTAATAGGATCAATGCTTGAAATGAGATTAGAAAACTGAATTTGAACATTTTGTTTCAACTAAATGGATTAACTTGTGGATCTGGTGCAGCCAAACATCCACGTTCACCCTCAGGAGTATAACCATGAAGTTATTGTTCAGAAATGCTCCTTCTCTCCTCTTAAAGCTACTTAGTTTTCGCAATTTTAATAAGATGTTGGGCTAAACATTAAATCATTAAAATTCTTTAATAGGCTTTATTCTCTCCTGAGCTATAAGAGGAACAATGGATTTTGCAAGGGCTATGTTTAAACCAGAGATGTTTTTGTCTTGGCTGACCTTACTCTACAAATCTTCATTCAGTGTTAACACAGATGGGGACTCTGGTGCAAGGCACCCAACTGTCCCACTTTTTCTTTGTCTGTTTCCTATGTGAAACTTGTCAGTGCTCAGAACACTGAACCTCAACCAGATTAAAAAAGGTTAGGCTATGACTTCATTTGATGCCTGAGTTGATTGAACAGCCAGATATCACCAGTTGGGAGGTTCAGCTCCAGACCCGTGTGCAGATGCTCCCATTGCCTTGCAGGCACTGGTGTGTACCTGTGCCTGTGGGGAAGCCCAAGTCTGCAAGCTGGGTAAACTGAAATCAAATAACCCTACACAGGGTCCCTCAGCTGCCATGGAAGGACAAAGGGAAGACAATACATTAGTAGGGACAGGACTGTGGTTGCCCTGGCAGAGCTGAAGCAGAAACACACCTCATGTGCTCATGGTCTGACACTATGCCTACATAAGAGCAGCAGCAGCTAATGGTGAAACGCTGCTGAAAGCGCACAGTCCTGCCTGCCCTCCTCTGCTGTCACATCCAGCAATTGCAGAGCCACAGGATGAGCTGGCTTGGCAGGCTGTGCCACTGCTTGGGAAGACAAGTTTGTTCTCCAAGGTGTGGCAGAGCTGCTGAGTCACAGCAAGCCCTAAGAAATGCTCACCCTGGCACCTGCAGGGAGCCCTCCAGACCCCACCAGCTCCTGGAGGGAGCACAGCTGTGGCTGAGGGGTTAATAGTGCACACTGAGGACACATGCTCAGCATAGCTTAACGGGGTGGCAGTGATTGAGCAGGCTGATTATTTGAATTTTTTAATTTGCCTATCACTTTATGCTGAGGAAGTGGCTTCCTCAAGTGATTAGAGGAATCTATCAGAACTGCTGTCTCTGGAAGTGTCCCAGGCAGCAGCCATCACCAAGGTAAGATACTGACATTTGAAACACTAGCAAGAATTCATTTAGTAAAACACCATCAAGCTTCAGGTCCATTGCCTAGGAGTTTCCCTGCCAGCAATAAAATACTACAGTCACCCGAAGCAGGCCAGGGTTTTGTTTCTGATTTGTGTATAATCGCAGGCGCAGGAACGGTGTGGTGGTCTTCAGATTTGCACTTCAGTCC
Organism: Entomyzon cyanotis; assembly: GCA_024500445.1. NCBI lineage: Eukaryota > Metazoa > Chordata > Aves > Passeriformes > Meliphagidae > Entomyzon > Entomyzon cyanotis. Next base: position 44,061,649 of record JAKEPQ010001030.1, on the reverse strand, counting down.
CAGGGATAAAGGACTGGGATTTCATTCTTTTGCTTCTGGTTCAGCTTACTGTGTGATGTTGGAAAAGCCACATAACCTCCCCATTTCCCCCAGATGCTTTGAGATCCTCTTTGCAGACATGAAGTGTGTCTACCTTGAGGCAGTAGTGCTCTGGCATTAGCAACTTATGTGGTAATAGTAGTATCACCTGGACAGTTGTAGTTTTAAAAATTAATTACACAAAATCAAGATTTAGAAATAAATTGAGAGGAAATCTCCAAGATAAAAAAAGAGCCTATGATGTCCCAAACTTTTCTGGAATTGTGATGGTGGTGATAGGACTCTTGAAAATCATATATGTGCCTGTGTAAATATTATCCTAACTCTTCTGAGTTGAGATGTATGCCTTGCTGCCAGGGCACAAGCAATCAGTATACAGGATGTGGCCACAGTGGCACAGTTTAACACTTCGTTATTTATGAGGACAAGCTTAATATTTAGAGGAATTATACTAGGTAGCTAACTATTTCACTGTTGTAGCTATTCTACACTCAAGCTATTAATCCCTCTCCAGGTACCACTTTCGGTGCTTGCTAAAGGTTATAATCTCATCATCCTTTTAGCAACCTACCTGCTTGTCCTGGGGATGCCATTTAGTATTGTACACTCATTTATCTATTATTTAGACCCATTCTTTCCTGTTAACTTTCTGCTCACAATTTCCAGCGTCTTTCCTACAGACTGTCATTGACAATACAACCAGAACTGCCTCTATAGACTTTATATTGTGAAGTCTTCATTTGTTGTAGTTAGTGCAGGTTTTCACTGCTGGAACATGCAAGTGGCATGACATAGACAAAACCACCCCACAAAACACCAGACACAGAGAATGGAAAGAATACAAAATGGTGACAGCTAAAATAAATGTGGAATGTGGTAGTCTAGAGAGCTTTCTAGACTGACTAACAGCTGAAATAATGAATAAAATAACAGTGTCCCATTTCATGTTGATTGTTTTAAGGGTAAACATTTTTTTGGTACATTTTACTAACTAAATCTACTTGCTTGAAAAAGAAAGCAAAAACCAGGCTCTCCACTCAGAGACCTAACTGTGTAACTCTGTGCAGTAGATATCAGCAAATACATGTGTTTGTGACACATTAAGATCACATGTATCCACAATTGCTGCAGCTCCACTAACTTATTCAGGCAGAATAAGATGATCATGTGTCTGAGCTGGCAGCCAACAATCTCATTCTAAGGGAAGCAACCCACTGGGCTCACAGCTTGGGGAGGGCTTCTGTTCACTGAGGTTTTGGGAAATAGGGATGTGCCATCATACAGTGAAGGGGAACAAGCACAAGGATAGCTCTTACTAGGATAATGCATGCTGCAACTCAATCTCTGGGAGAACCAGTAATGCCTACAGAGAGCACAGAAGCCAAAGCCTGGTCAACTGGTAGGAAAGACGCAAAGGAACACAAAGAAAACTGACGCTGTGGCCAGCTTTTTATGCAATAAGCATTATGAAACCAAGCACCTGAGTAGCTAGCAAGAGTTTCTGGACAAAGCACAAAGGCCAAGCCATGTTAGCCTGTTTGCAGCTATTGTAAATCTGATAGCTACCTTTTCTTTAGAAGCAAGCATCTTAACATATTTTTCTGTATTTAGAGGAACCCCAAGCAGCCTATATCCTACTTTGAAATTCTTGAACAGAATACCATTGTGAAGGAGAAGATGTGGAGTCCCTCTGATCTGAAAAGGACACACAGAGAAAGGTAAGCACACAGCTTTGCATATTATACTGTCCTTTTGTCGAAATGCAGGATGTTTTGTGTAGAAACAGGTGCCCCTTAGCATCTTACTCTTGTAGACCAAGATTTGAGCCCATTTCCAGCTTGGATCACTGTTTCTCTCCTGAAAAAATGCTCCTTTCTGCAGCAGCACCCTCCATATTTATGTCTCTTTGTAATATCACTAACTTAGTCTTAATGGGAGCAGACCTGCTGATTGATTTTCAGTGAGATGTAAGTACAGCTGTACTGAGCTTAACTGTGTCAGATGAGCATGTGAAAGATGTGAAGATACGTTAATCACAGTGGAGTTGCTTTATCCTCGGTTGCTGGCTCATAATGAAGTTAAAGAAATATATTGTTTTCCCCTCCCTTTGGTACATGAAATAAACACAGCACTACCCTTCAGTTTTCATGTGCTCCACATGATGGGCCTGCAAGAACTACCCTAATGTTAAACCATTGTTTCAGCTCTGTTGTTTCTTTCCGCATTGTAATTAAATTAATAAATTAATGAATCCTTGCCATAACCAGCCCACACCCTCTTAAGAAGAAACTGGTCAAAACCACGTTGAAACCCAACAAAATCCCATCAAAGCCAGGCAAAATCCCACCAAAACCTGTGGACACCAGGTGAGGCAGGTACCTGATGGTAACCTGCTGCCCACAGGTGATGTGCCACTGACCACGGCTGGGTGGTCTCCTCTGGGGACACGGATGTCACCCTGACGGAGACATTCTGAACCAGGGAGGGTGCCCTGAGGGGCCAAGGGGCTGCAGCCAGAGGGGTCACCACATTATGGGCAGAGGTGATCTGGGAGGCTTTGTGAGGGAAGGCCAAAAGCATCCTGTGTTCGTGCCTTTGAGACACAGGGCGCTAAATACGCACCGTGGGTGTCCTGTGCCAGTCGAGGGGCACAAGAGGCTGCCTGTGCCACCTGTGCGTGTCACCTGTGTGTGTCACCGGAGCTTTCCAGCAGAGGCATTGCCCGCCGTGCCCGGCCAAGCAGCGCTGCAGCCACAGCCGGTGGCTCAGCAGGTGACAGCCAGGGAGGTTTGCCAAGGCCGAGGCACAGCACCCGCCCTGAGTGTCACACACGCTCATTCCGGAGCACTTTGGGCTGTATCGAGAATAGTGCGGCCACAGGAGCAGGGCAGTGATTAACCCCCTGTACTGGGCACTGGTGAGGCCACACCTTGAGTGCTGTGTCCAGTTTAGGGCCTCTCACTGCAGGAGAGACACTGAGGTGCTGCAGTGTGTCCAGAGAAGGGCAGTGGAGCTGGAGAAGGATCTGCAGCACAAGTCTTGTGAGGAGCAGCTGAGGGAGCTGGGGGTGTTTAGCCTGGAGAAAAGGAGGCTCAGGGGTGACCTTACTGCTCTCTACAACTGCCTGAAAGGAGGGTGTAGCCAGGTGGGGGTTGGTATCTTCCCCCAGGTAACAAGTGACAGGATGAGAGGAAACGGCCTGAAGTTGTGCCAGGGGAGGTTTAGACTGGATATTAGGAAAAATTTCTTCACTGAACAAGTGGTTATGAATTAGAACAGGCTTCCCAGGGAAGAGGTGGAATCATCATCTCTGAAAGTGTTCAAAAGGCAGGTGGAATCTGGGGACATGGTTTAATGGTAAGCAAGGTGGTGTTGGTGGTTGACAGCTCGACTTGACCTTAAAGGTCATTGCCTACCTGAACGATCCTACGGTTTTATAAAACACACACCGCCGGATTTTAGGCGGCGTTGGAGGCCTGACGGGCACCTGCTCGGAGGCGGGCTCAACAAAAGGCGAGTCCCGGTACTGGAAGCGGCGGGCACCGATCTCGCCACCTCCCGCATCCCAGGCGGGCACTCTGACACCGGAGCCACCTCGCCCCCCCCCCCCACACCCCCGGGGCCCTCCGCGCGCCGCCGCCCTGTTGTCAGGCGGTTTGGCGTCCGCGCGCGCGCCAGGGGCGCGGCCCCGAGCGCTGGCCAATGGCGAGGCGGGGCGGGTGAAGCTGCGGGACGGACGCCACCGCTGGCTCCCGCCCCTCCCGTCGCGGCCTCCGAGCGCCTCGGCTCGATTGGACGGAATGGGTTTATTTTTAAAAGGAATCTGCTTTCTCTATTGGTCGAGAGAAACGCCTGTCAGTATGACGTTCCCCTGTTGCTAGGCCGGGAAGGTGGGAATCGAGGTGCTCCCGCCCCATGCGCCGACTGGTCAACGGGAAACCGAGAGCCCGCCCCCATCCGCGTCCCACCCTGTCGCAGTCGCGCGGCCGAGTGACTGACATTGTCCAGACGGCCAGTGAGAGGCCGAGCTCCGCACAGCGCCCAATAGAGAGGCGCGAGCAGGGGAGGTGGGCGGTGCCTGGGCGAAGTGATTGGCAGGTGGGCGGAGGCAGAGGAGGGCTCGCCGGAGCTGCCATGTCCGCCATCTTGGAGCGTCGGTGATGGTGGCCAGCGGAGGCTTTCCCGCCTGAGCGGAGGCACCCGGGGCCTGTGGCGGGGAACGCGCTGCCGAGGTACGGCCGGGACGGCGCCGCGATCTCCCCGTGGCCGCTTCCAGCGGAGCAGCGCCCCGGCAGTTGCTCCTCCGCGGCGGCGCGGGCCTGGCGCCCGCTCAGCGCCGTGCGGGGGCTTCGGGCGGTGCTCGGGCGGCGCTCGGGCGGCACCGGGCCGGGGCCTTTCGGGGCCGCCCGGGCCGCTCGTGCGCGGCCTGTCGCAGCCCCAGCGCGGGGCGGGGTGCGGCCGCGGGGTGCCGGGGCCTGGGCGCGGCGGGGAGGCCGGGCCGCGCCGTGGAGCCTTCCGTGCCCTCCCTGCCCGCCGCCCCTGCTGCCCCCTGCGTCCCGCGCGGGGCTTCTCCGGTGGGACCGTTGGCTTGTTTCGGTTGTTTTAACAAGGCAGCTTCTGGAATTGTACTTTTTAAAGAGCATAGCGGTGTTTGGGTAAGCTTTAACTGCTCTTAAATACGTTTGGCAAAATCTCACTTAAAACTTGCCAGCGTTTCTGGTTTTGTTTTGTACTGGTTGCTAGGAACTTTCCAAAGTGTAAGAGGGAATTAGTGTTTTAGTCTATGTAGTGTCATATGAGTCTATCTTGCATGACATAAATGCAATTGAGGGTAAAGATCATTTCTGTCAGCGTAAATGGTATTTAAGTCAGGACAGTGAGATACTTTGAATGGGTGTGTTGCTATTTTAAGAAAGTGTTCTGAGTGGAAGAGCGGAGAAAACTTTGGAGTAGGTGGGTAGCTTTTAGAAGGGATCCTTTGAGATGTTGACAACTTAAAAATGAAAGATTATGTTACTGCTAGTGGTATTACTTTTAAAATGGCCTTCAGTGGAATGAGTGTAAATGTACTCTAAGAGTGCAGCCAGTGTGTGTTTGGATTGCACAAATACCTGTGTGCTTTTCTTTCTGGAATGCTGAAAGATGGGAAGTCTCTCTGTTTCAGTGTTCCAGAAAGATTGATGCAGTTATTTGAACTGCATGGTCTATTTCCAGTGCAACAGACATTCTAATGACTCTGATTACTTTGGCCTGTGTTATTTATGTTTTCAGTAGCAAGGCATGGACTAACTGAAGCTTGCTAGAATTTTTTTTATTATATAAATGTAGAATAACACTGCAGAATTACCTTTCAATATGTAAATTGTTAATGAGATGTTATGCAAAAGTGATATCCTTTCTGCGTGTTTTTCTTCACAGTTTGTATTTTTAAGTACTTGTTTAGGTTCACTTAAATAATTTATTTTGTCCCTCTATGATATTATTAGAAAACAAGAGGTTCTTCTTATTTGCTTTCTGTGTGAAAAGCAGAATGCATAGGCATTGAATCCTGCACTGACTTGAGTGACTAAAGGAATTTATTTCCTAAAACTACTTGGAAACTGTGTTTTGGCCAGAAGAACTGCTGTTGAGGTCTGTTTACAATGAACAAGGAAAACATTGAGTTAAGTGAAAGTTGTAGTTTAGAAATTCCGGAAAAGCAACCTGTTTAACAGGAATGCCTTTTAGTAGCGTAGTACTTTACAGCTTCTTTACAAGCAAGTTACATTTGTGTGTAAACTGCTGTAAGCATTACAACATTGGATTTTTTTTTTATTTTTAATGCAAGTCAACTAGGTGTTATTCCGTTAGGGAATCAAAGATATTGAGTAGTTTGTCTCTTCACAGTACTGCCTGCAAACTGCTTACTTCTGAGTTGCTGAAATGAGCAAAAGTGACTTTTTCGTGTAGAGTGCTTCTGTCTTGCACTTAAAGGAAGGTGATGCTATAGCCTGTGTGCCACTCAGAGGATCAGATTGTGTTTCAAGAGTGAAATTCAAGTGGATTAATAGAGTAGAACCTGAATTTAGCAGTATAGAGCAGAAATTTGTGTATGTAGCTTTAGCATTAACAGATGTTTGAGAGTGAACTCCGTTGTTATGGCTCAACATCTTTACTTATTTACTCAGCTTAAGCTTGACATGCATGTACTCTGAAATGCTAAAGAGCTGGCTCAAAACCAACCAGTGTGGGATTGGGACAGTCAGAAGGAAGAAATGCATTGAAGAACTGTCTGGTCCTCTCTCCTTTCCGTCCATTAGTGTCCCGTTTTGTGCAAGTGCTTAAAAAGCCTTGAAGTATGTACTGAACTCCACAGTTAGTTAAGAGTGCTCTGTGTTACTGTGTAAGACATTTTTTAGCATCAGTGTTTTAGCATGCTACATTTCATCTGTGTAGGTAGGAGACTACTGTATTCACTTTTCTCATGTAACCAAGTTAATTTATGGTCTTTCGAAGCTATGATGGAAACCATGGCTTTTGTGCTTGGGCAGAAGATGTGCTGGTATGAGCACAGTGATCTGTTGCTGTGGTAAGGTAGGATGGCTTAAGCACATTGTTTGCCCTCTAGGTTAGTCTTTTGTAGTAGCACCTTCACCTGTGATCCTTAAGCTTGCTGTGTACTCTGCTATCTCATATGCCGGGTTTAGGAATACTGTGTTATCTCAAGTTAATAGCTCACATCCAAATTCTAGAAGACCTGATGTCTGATTGGGTTATCCTAAGACCAAGGCGTAGAGCCATTGGTTTTGGCAAAACTTTTCACAGTGATAAAACAAGTAGGGGTAAATGAGAAATAGTATCTTGCTAGTGTCTTCTTATTTTGGTAGGTTGCAGGAAAAGAACTTCAGAAACTAGTGATCCTGATTTTTTTGGGGTGGGAAGCAAGCCTGAAAAATCAAGCGGGAGACACATAGAGAACATGAACATGGTGAAAGCTCTGCATAGCATGTTTAATTGTTTGTGTAGTGTGTCAGGGTGCCAGCATCTGTTTTAGAAACTATATGCTACTAAGCAACTGAAGTAGAATGTTTTTCTGCTCTTGGCTATTATATGTAGCTTTATAGCTAGTTTGGGACACTTCTCAGGAAATGGGATAGACTGACTTCAAAAGATTAAGAAGACGTATGGTTTAAGCTTGCCTGTTTATGGAATAGTTGTTCACACAATATTGAAAAAAAAATTGTTGGTATGAAATACAAGACTTTTCATGACCTTTGTTTATTTAGTTGCTTCCATAATGTATCAAGAAGCATGTTTGAAATGGTATATGTGATTTGGAATAGGTGAGAAAGTTCCCACCAAACCCTTTGACTTTCTTCATGCTGTTAGTGCATATAGTCATCCCTTAATCCTGTTAAATGGATGTATCTTTTCCTCTTAAAGTTGAAATGCTCAATGACAAGTCTGTGGGATGTGTTACATGCCAGCAGTGGAAAAAAAAATACCGAAAGCACCTCAGCATCCGACCTTATGGACCTGTGAAGCTGTGACACAGTCCACTGGAGGGGAGGTTTATGTTGCTAGGCGTGTTGGCTGAATGGCTAAGAAGAGTGCCTGGGAAGTGCATAGTGGGGATTTGATTAATGAAGGGAGGCAGAGTAAAGGAGGTGAGTAAAAAAATGAATGTGTGCACAGGCATAGTGCCCCATAGTGAGGTTTGAGGGATGATTAGTTTCCCTGGAACATTTTTAAACTTTGTCCTATTTCACTTTGAGACAATTCCAAACATTTGTGCACAATTTAAGCTGTGCATCCGTAAGGAGGTGGAGTTCATGGCCTAGTGGTCTCTGGCCTGTGTCCACTGCGTCTTCTAGAAAATGAGCGCTGGAGCACCATAGGCTGCCTCTTGTCAGCTGTGCCAGAAGATGCTTTTTAACATGAAAAAATCTCTAGAGCCCTTTTATGATGACCAGGCAGGTGAGGCCATGTGATTTCCAATTTGGTAACAAAGCATATTAGAATAGAGGATGAAAACTTCAAATTTTTAGTAAAAGGTAGTTTCTGAGTTTATTAAATATGTTCTAGAATACCTGTTACAGTACTAAAAGTATTCTGATTGTTACAAAAGTGAACCCCAGGCCTCCTACCCCTGTCACTATACAGCGGCTGAGTTCCCTTCTTGAGTGACCGTTGGCAGGAGTTCTAACTGGATCCCAGTATATAAAATAAGATTTTGTTGTACAGATTTAACTTCTGCTGTGGATTTTTGGAGTGAATACCATTATTTCCCAAACTGGTAGTGGAGGGATGCACTCTGTAAATATACACGGTGCTCCTTTAGAAGAGCAAAGCCTAAGACCCTAATCCTCAGTTGAGTATTGCAAATTCCTCTTTTGTAGGAGTAACCTAATGGATAGATTAAGAGTAGTGCTTTATGCATTGGCTGTAGGCAGTGCTAGTACAGGTATGATTACATTTTCCATTGTATTGTAACTGGTTTGAGTCTTCATGTTAGAGCGGAAAACAAGGGAGTAACAGATATTTCCCGAGGCTTGCCTTGCTACAAATTGATATTATTTCAGTACCATTTGCATTGTGGAGGGAGTATAAGGCACTGCCTCCACAGGGTGGATTTTTGCATCTTTGTAGCAGAGTGCGTATACAATTAGTGATTTTCACAGAAATGGTGAAAGTACAATGCTAATTGTGATTTTGTGTAAGTATAGTGGAAACAAAGTCTTGTGTTTCCACTATACCAAGTCAGGGGAAAAACGTTTTTTTGTGTGTTTTTGGTTGGGTTTTTTTTTGTTGTTGTTGTTACTGTTTTGGGGGAGGTGTTTGGGGTTTTTTGGTGATTTTTTTTTCTTTCTCAATTACTATAAGTTTCATTTAGGCAAAAGTCATAGGTTAGGTCTTGGTGAAAAAACTCTCTGTGAAATGCAGAAGGATGGCTCTCCATATTCTGCTCTTACTTTCCACGTTTTTACTACTTTGACCAGTCACCAGTATAAAGAGTTCAGCTGCAAACTTTGGGTGGGGTTTGAACTACAGAATTTGAATTCATGTCATTTCTTCTGTTACTGTTCTGATGGACTTCTTGGATGTGCAAGTAATTGAAAGCTAACTTTTCTAGAAAATAAAAAGTAGTAGGTTACATTTGACAAATCTGGCTGCTGTCACCAACTCCTTGGAAAAGGGTGGAAAGTTTAGAGAAAGCTAAATAAAGCTGTAGTGGTGGCATAACAGACCCACTGTGGGGTTCCTGTGGATGTGTCTCCTTTTTCTAGGAACCCAGTGTCCATTTCATGGCAATGTAGGTCAGTCCAGATGGAAGTGCACTTAGAAGTCACAACAGCATCCGTGTTTGTCTTTCTCCATTCTCTTTGGCTGTTACAAAGGAGGAGTTTGTCACTGCTCATGGCAGCTCTGAGGGGTAATAGCATCTAGGTGTTTTTTCCTGCCTGTGAGGGACAGCTATAGACGGTACAGTGTGCTGGCAATGAAATATCAGTTCTTCCTTTTGGCTGTGACAAGCAGATATTCATCAAAGGATCCTTCTCTGTGTGTACTTGATGCTGATGATGGGTTCTTTGTTACAGCTTCAAGCCACATCTAAATAGCAAAACATTGTTTACTGAACACTTTATTTAGTGAAATTTGATAAAGGAGATGGTAAAGGTAACATTAATGAGATGTCCGCATTTCTTAATGATAAACATAAAAAACTAAACCTGTCTTTTCATGTTGCTTGCCTGTATTGTAAGGGCTAAGGGTCTATTCTAGAATCACTTACAATAAAAAAAGTTTAATAATTTTCCTGATACGAATAATGTGTGATTGAAGACTGAATTTGCAACTTCATTCTTTCTCAACCTGTTAATGCTTGATTGCAGTAATTGCTCAGTAGTTGTGTCAGGTGCAGTTTTCTTAACATGACTTCAGTCGTAGACTGGCACGTTTTTCTTTTTTTCCTGTGACTGTCTGGTCCAGTATGCTCTCCTGCTATACTTAAGTATTACTTATTTTGAGAACAAAAACCAAAGAACTTTAACATAGCTGAACTGAGTATCAGCTACACTTTGTTTGAATGCTCTGCTTCAAAAATGCGAATTTATAATTTGCAAAAATTCAAGTTATAAATTAATCCCTAATGCCTTCATTATTGACTAGGGAATTTATTTACCCAGATTGGAATTGTAGGGATAGGATATTGGTGGCAGACAAGAATAATTCTGAATCTTTTACGTATGAGGGTGTTTGTGAAAAAAGATTCAAAGTCTGGAAAACCCATGGGGTTTGTTTATTTATTTATATATTTTTTGAATATAGGAAACACCTGCAGATGTTTTTCACTATGGGAAACTGGATGCCTTTTAGGGCATAACAGAAAGCAGTGATGTTAATACTTGTACAAGAGTATTTTCTTTGAAGTATACTGGTTCAGTCCTTCTCTCCGCTGCACTTGAAATTCTGAAATTTAACTTGCAGTCCTAGCCATAAGGCTGGAGATTACAATGCAGTGGGGTTGCTTTTTCCCCTCCCATGTTGAAGTTGTACCCCATGCAGCCAGGAATCAAATTATTTATAGAGACAACACAAATTTGTTATATGGTACTGATCTCATCCTTGTAAGAAGAAGGGATTATAGGTTATATATCCAAATGCCTATGATTTTTAAAAAAATTATTGTAGGTAGTGAATATTGAGTGAAACCACATAAGAAGTCTTTGTTTTAGACTCTAAAGAGTTTCAAACTAAGTTAATTTCTGTGCCACTTGACATAGTAGTGACTTGACTTTATGGAGTGATAATAAGACTGTCATGACAAAAGTCTATGTGGAACTTTAAATGTTACTGAAAAGGATAGAAGATTTAAGTTCAGGTGTTAAGTAAATGGATTTTTAAGTTTTCAGCTCAGCAGGGCATTCATCTTTAGGGCTCTATCATATAATGCTGTAATAAACACCATATAAAATTATGAGCTTGCATTTTAAATGGCTTGGTTTCTTTGCAACTTATGCTTCAAATCCCTTGAGCAGGCATAGGGCACAGAAGTATCACTGTAGTTTTCTGTGACTATAGCCTGTCATTGCTGTTTTGAGTCTTCCATTTGGATTAGTTTTAACTGTGTGTGTTCAGTAATTCCTGGTTAGTCAAGTATCACTTGGTCAGAGTTGAGGCTCTTCTTGTAGTGGAAGAAAATTGTTGGCAGATATATTGGTAGGAATGGATGCTGAGAGTATTGTGAGTTGCTGTGTGGTAGCTCTCTCTTGAAAGGGCACAGAGAAAATAGAAAACAGCCAGTTGAAGGACGAGTCATTTCAAAAGGACACTGTGTCCCTTAACTGTGGCATATTGGTTGAATGGCTTTTGAACTTGGTTTACAAGTACATACTTGTGTCCTTAAGGTATTGCACAGCTGATGATCACTTCAGTGCAAAAATTTAGACTAATCACCCTTTGGAAACAGTATTAAGAAATGCTGCTAAATCTTTGAGACAGATTTGCCCCATAGTTGCCACTTGCAACTGTGGCAGAAATTTGGAAGGCACTCAAACAAATGTACTCTTCTGATGCTTCAGAAAGAAACACTGAAGTAGAATTTAAAAAAAGATTATTTTGAAGATCACAGAGAAAATAGTAGGTTTAGCATCTTTTTATGGAACCTCAGCTTTTTTTTCCTTAAACTAGGGTGAGTTGCACTTGGAAGAAAGTGGCTTATTCTGTTAGGCAGCCTTGATTTTTGTAGTATTGTCCAACAAAAGAGAAGAGTTCCATGCTGAATGCATTACTTCTGTTCAGTTGAGACACCAGAGGCACCCATGCCTGAAAAAGTGTCAAGTAATTGCTCTGTGTGTGTGGTTTGTAAAAGCACAGCATGGCAAAACTCACATTGCACGAGTCTCCAAAATATAAATTGCCTGGGGGACTGGGGAATGGGAAAGAAAGATAGCATTAATTTAATAGTCACGTCAAACTTAAGTGCAGAAGGCTTTCCCAGGGAACTCTCATTATTTGCTGGGTTTCTGATTTCTTTTCTAGAACGTTTTCTTGCATGTACCTAAATAAAAATGATAGTAATTCATTCAACTAAATAAAGTAGGTGAGAATGGGTGAAATCTTCCCATTCTAAGCAGTATTTTCTTAGTTTTCTAAGGTGAGTCTCTCAGAAAAGTAAAGCTGATCATGCTTTTTGAATGCTCATTGTTAAGGTAAAATTTGACGGTTGTCTTCGTAGCAATCTGTATTACAGAAGGCGGATATTCAGCTGTCTTAATCTTTAAAAGTGGTAAATTAATCTGACTGTTTGGCATGAAGTACTTAATTGACATTTCATATGTACTAAAATATTTTTCTTTTCTAAATACTTACCTTCATCCTCAGGATACCTGCAGAGGTGGGGAAACTGTTTTATAGACTGTTTTCCCTGACTACATATAGCATATGTTCTGTGAAGGAAAGTAGAGTATTCTTGCTTGGTTAAAGTCTCAAACAAAGCCGTAAGATTGGCACTAAGCTGGGGAGGATTACAGGTGATATTAAAGCATTTTCCAAAATGCAGATACCAAAATGTAGAGGAGTGAGTGTGCTAAAGTAGCATCACTTCCCTCGTATCTAGGTGCTGCTTCTGTGTTTTATTTCTCTTGCTTAGCATTGGAGTAACTTTTCCACTTTTGTCTGATAAACTGGAAAATACTGGGATTGTAGAAAAAAAGTATAAATGGGGCTCAAGCTCTTTGGTAAATCAAGTCAATTAAGTAGTCTTTCCCAAAGAGCAAATCAAAATATAAGACGTTTTAACTTGCTTAAATTAAAGTTTAAAAGAATAAATATCTTCAACTTTTCATGCTGTTGGATCTGAGCACTCTTCAAATAGTGTTAGGGATTCCAACTTTCATTTTGAAAAGCAAAATGTGTTTATAATACTGTCATGAGGGGAATATTAGCCTCTGCATGCATGTAGGGTGGGTTGAATAGTTCTGTCAGTTTTTGCAGGATATGGTAGCATTTTTTGATACCATAATGTCCTGGGTTGCAATATAGATGTATTTAAGTATTCTATTACCACCAGCTGTGGGCCGTTAGCTGCTATCAGCTGCTAATGACCCACTCCCGATGACCGGCAATGGGCCATCCGTTAGCTGTTATCAGCTGCTAATGACCCACCCTGGATGACAGGCAATGGGCCATCAGGGACCCACCGTGTGACTCATGGACTTATCTCATCCCATTGTGGGATGCTTTGCCCAGGAGGGAGGAGCCAGGTGTTCCCACCTGGATGTAACCTGGCCTTGGAACTGCCTGAGCTAGCCCTGTCTACTGGGTTCCCAGAGGACAAGAGCTACCACTGGATCTTCAGCTGGAGACCAGACCTTCACAGGATCACTGCTTCAACTGGACTACTTCAGTTGGACTGCTACTACCACCCTAACAGGGTGTTAGGTTGTATCTGACTTTGTCAGTGCTTTTCCTTGTATTATTTCACTTATTTTTAATTTTCAATCTTGACTTGTGATCTCCCACTGGTTTGTTTTCAAACCAATACACCTAATTAAAAGAACTTGAGAACTTGCAGGTGTCAAAACTTATTTTAATGGCTTTGTAGAGCTTGGTATGAGAAAAAACAGGAAGATAAGCTTGCCCATAGCCTTTAACTAGTGCAGTTCATGTAACTTGCAATGAAAATTCAAGTTGCCTGAACAACAGGTCCCAGAAACCTTTAATGAAAGTGGAGAGTTAAGTAAGAAGTTACAGACTACTTTGGATTTAATTTTGAAGTTGCTCTTTTAATGCAAGAGTCCACTCCAGTTCTGCCAGTAGCTGTATCTGACTGGAGGTTCAGGAGACAAAACATTGATGTGCTTCTAGAAGGTGCTGGCTTCCATTTCTGAACTGCAAATGGTCTTTGAGGTTTCTTTTTAACAAGACTGGGATTTTTCATGAAAAAAAGAAACCAAATGAATGCAGTCTATGCAGAAAGAACACTGGTGTCCTGATTGTAAGTTGCTGAAGTTGCTTTCTTTTACCTCCATGTATTTTTCATGTGCCTTAAAATTTGATTTGTGTCCAACTTTTAAGGTCTAATCTACAAGGGGAAAGGAGGATGAACTTGAGAGAAGAAATCCAAACCCATGTTCTCTTTGCACTAGTACAGTGAACAGAATAGAACACATGCTTATAAAAGAAATGTCTGCTAAAATTAATGCATTTCAACTTTAGCCTGTGTCTTTAACTTACAGTAGCTGTTTCTAAAATGTTCAAACAAAAAAGTTAAGTTTACTGCTAAAGAAGTCAATACTGGGATTTTCTGCATTTCCAGAGTAGTAATACAGGAATTCAGGACTCATTTACACTTGCAAGTTATCAGCTGGTTTGGACCACAGTGGTACTGATGTTGAATTGTCCAAATTCAGCATTACCCATCTTACTTATCGGATTCAGGAGAACTTTTACTCTGCAATCCAGAACAGGTTTGAGGTGATATAATTTAGGACAAGGATGGAAAAGTCAGATCATGGTTGCCCTGTCCTTGACGGTGTGTTCCCTCTTGTTTGAGTGGACTGTCCCTGGTGATTGAAAGACCCTTTGAACTGTTTCAGCCCATGGAGGTGGCACAAAAACTCTTTCCCTTCTGTCACCAACTGCATTTGCCATTTTTGGAGTAGGTTTTTTCATTTGGAAATATCTTGGCAGAAATTTTGGGAAGCCAACAGAGGGCGACTGCACAGCAAGGGTTAGAACAGAGCTGCTTTGCAAAAGCCAATTTGGCATCCTAAAGCACTCCTGTGAGAGACTGTGAGGAATTTCAATCTTTGTCCTCATTCTGAGTGTGGATAATGACATTTTGGCATACAAATGTGTCCTCTAAGCAAGGTGTTTGGAACTGATAGCCAAAGCATTCAAAGTTTTAAGTAAGTCCTGACCTAAGTGAGATGCTTCTTAGTGTTTAAAAATTGCCTTGTTTATCATGAAAGTTTTCCTATAAACTTAATTGGCTCACAAATGAGAATTCTGGACTAGCTCAGATGCAGCAATGTTTTGGCCCTTCTGGTCTCACCACTCTACTAAATTTACAGTTGTGGACAACACTTTCAGGTCAAGTTTCTTTGAGAACCATCTGTTCAGGGGGTTACTTAAAAGTTTTTGGGAAGAGATGTTCCTGATCATGTAGTAAGCCCTAAGGATATGAGTGTTCCAAGGAGGGCACATTACTTTGATTTTTCTCACTAGACATTTGGACAGGTGTGATAAAGAACAATGCTGAGTCTTAAATTATGATTTCACAGTGCTCTAAATTTAACATTAAACAGCTCTGTAGTGTTAGACTGTTATTTCACTGGACTAATCTTTCTGGGCCAGTAAGCCAGTGGAAGAGGGGGGTGGAAATGTGTTTTGTACTTCAGTACAATGTTGCATAAAAATTGTTGGACTTGTTCTGGCCCAGAGAGGGGATAGAACTAAACCATGCCATGTCTTATGCTTGCGTTTATTAGTTGTAGTCCAGACCCTTACTGTTCCAGAAGAGATGCTGGTGTTCTGCTAGTGGGCTTGTCAAGCTTATGTAACAATTTTATTTCAGATATAGTAGGTTATATAAGTCAATGCATATAGTGAATTACTGTAAAAGCAGCACTATTCAGCAGCTTGCAGTTCTTGCACTTTTTTACCAGGATGCACAAATATTGCATTGGTTTCTAACAGTAGAGACACCTGTTTAGTTTCAGTGTTTGGGCCAGTAGAGATACATGGGAATGGTTTTAGAAGCAGACATGACCCAGTTCATGCAGCATTAATAAAATCAATTTAGTCCTCTTCATGGCAACTGGTCACAGAGTGGTTACCTTCTCTTACCTAAAAATGGGTAAACAAAGTTTGTTAGGTAATACTTAACAGGCTTTACAGTGCTGTTGTATTTAATGTGAAGATGGATCCTACCCTGGGTAATTGTGCCTTGCTTTATTTTCCAGGTATATATGTTTCTAGTGATAGTGAGTCTTCGTAGTTCTGTGTTTGAATGTAATACGTACAGGTCACAATGCTTCCTGCCTTTGCATGTTACCTTCAGGTCTAATTTTTTGATGCCATCCATCATTTGATACTTCTTCATGACAGAACCATGTTAACTTAGCTGAACTATTGCTGAGTGTAAGCCATCCCTGGATGTAGCAAAGTCAGATTTAAATAGACTTGAACCTCATCCAGTCTGGTGATATTATTGTTTTTTAAAAATATTATTTTATGGAAAGAACTATGGGGTTGGGGGGGGGGTTTGTCCATTTGTCCATACTGCAATACCTAATCTATGCTGCAGAGAGGAGCAGTCTGAGCCAATAAACCATCTGTACCACTAAGTGGAAGTCATTCTTTAAACCAGCCTCTCTATTCTTGCAGATTCTGAGGTGGACTGAAAAAGTCCTGATTGACCAGAGCAGGGTTCTGGTGGCACTCCCTTCACAGTGTATGCTGTAATATGTCCATACAAACATGCAAGCATCTTGGCTCCAAGTATCTTGACTAATTTTGATTACACTGGTGTCTCTAGTTTACTGTGTAATCCTACTGTATTGAATTCAGAAGCTGACTGTTCTAGTGCTAGACAATGGTATTGAGACACTAAAGTTTTCAAGCAAAAAGCAGACTAGAGAAATAACAAAGATATCCTTGTAAGGGCAGTAGTAATAGTGGTTTTCATTTGGATAGTCCTAGCAATTGAAATCTGTGGATGTTGAGAACGTGTAAACTCTTCTGAAAGTGCATTAAGCTAAGCAGGCTTCTTTGTTTCCAAGTGACATAATTGAGGAAGTGATGTTCTCCCTTTTTGGAGCTCTGCTTTGGAACATAGGTACACTTTAAAGTGCAGAAACAATAACCTAGAAAACCTCGGTAAAGTGAACTGAGTCCAGGAAACTTTTTACTTTTTCTGCTCTAGTTCATCACTTGACTCACAGGGATTGACAGGTCTGTCAGACATGCAGACCTGAAGGTCTGCAGGTGAAAAAACGAATGTAACCTTTAAAAGAATTGTGCTCTGTGTATTACACGGAACTTCAGTTCATGTGTATGCTGGTTGCTAAAATAACCCAAGAAATTATCCTTAAGGTCCTTTACAACCCAGGCTATTCTTTGAATCTATGATTTCAGATCCTCTAGATCTAAAGATATTACTTTATGGGAAATTGCTAATAGTTTTTTAAAAAAGTCTGGATTTGTGTTAGATTTCAGTCAAGAGCAGATTATAAAGGCATTTTCATCTCAGTGAGGCAAAGAAGTTTCTTTCTTTGACTCCCAAAAATGGAGGGAAATGTTTAAAGTTGGTTTAAAAGTAAATAAGTATTTCAGATGACATGCTGCTTTTGATTTTACTTCCAGTGTATGCTCCACTGAACTGACACTTTTCTTCCTAGTAAGTTGTTTCCTTCCTCTTTTCACATGTTGTACTTGTTGCAGAGCAGTCCTTAGTGTTCATGCACTTGTCGAGCTATTGAATAGAACCTATTAACAATATTAAATTATACAATTTTTTTTTTGTCTTTGTAGGAAGAAATCTGCTTCATCTAATTCAATGCTAATTCAGTCCTGCTAATCTGCTAGTACTGTAGATTGAAAGATTTTTTTGCTGTTGCCAGGATACCCTGTAATGGGCAAAGAAGCCTGAGAGAATACAAAACGTTCTGATTTTTTAACTTTTAAAAACTTTTGTGTTTAACAGGTAAGAAACTATTAAATTTCACTTACAACAGTAGATTTAGCTTCTGCATCTGTAAAGCCTTATCCTAAAGCACTCAGAAACCACTTAAATTTCAAGCTTTTCATGTCCTTGATGTCCACTAAAGTCACCTGATTCCTGTAGGTTCACATTTACCACTTTCTAAGCTGCAGTTCCTTCTGCAGTTCAGGCTTTGTGGCCATGCCTTCCTTTTCTTGCAGCTTTTTTCTGACGGCTTTCTAGCTGGCTGATTCCAACTTTGTTTTTTAGCCTACCCTGCTCTTGCACTATCTTCTTTCTCCACCCTGCTTTGGTTTACTACTGCAATCAAGGGTGTTCTAGACCCACTGTTGTGGATATTCTGTTTGTTTTACCATGTTTTGCTTTTGTACCGGGAAGTGTATCTGCTGCCTAACCTTTTTTGAAAGAGTTTCAAAGCAAATTTGTTGATGAACTGACATATAGCAGGTGTGAGTGATATTTAGCACTATAGATTATTATATTGAAGTAATACTTTCTTCTGCAATTAAATTTTTGGTACTGAACTGCCTGTTTTAGTGCAAAAGTGTCTTCTGGGTAGATATGCATTGTTTAGCTTGCATTTTATATTATTATGGAATCATGGGCTTTTCTCAGTGCAGAGATACCGTAATTTTCATTTTGAAGCTAATTGGGAGAATTCAGAATAGGAAAAATATAACTGAATTTTGTGACCAGTGAATAATTTAAATTTGTAATTGGCTGTTGACATGGAATTACTAGGAAATGATTCATCTTCTCTACTTGGGCAGGGGAGATTAGCGTTTAATTTGTAGTTATTGCAGATAATTAAGATCTGTATTTATTAACACTTAGTAATCTGTGGTTTGACAAAGTGTAGGAATGGACAAAGATATCCTCATTGCTTGGTATAAAATTGCTCTTGTAACTTCACTGCAGACTGTGGATTTCACCTGATTTTTGTACTTCTGAGCAGTTACAACCTCTTAAATTTTGGGCAATTGGTACCTTGGAGTAGATTTTAGCTAGATTGGATTTATTTGCATACTTCAGCATGTCAAAGCTGTTGATTATTGGGGTATTTGGTCATCGGGGGGATGTGTATGCATGTAATATGTATGTGTGTGTGTATGTGTATATATATATGTGTGTGTGTGTGTGTATATATATATATATGTATAAATAATGTATTATGTATTTAAAAAACCATAGGATTACAGAATAGTTAGGTTTGGAAGGGACCTCTGGGGATCATCTTGTTAACTGCCCTGCCAAGGCAGTGTCACCTTGAGCAGGAGACATAGGAACATAGGTGGGGGTTGAATGTCTCCGGAGAAGGAAGACTCCATGACCTCCCTGGGCAGCCTGTTCCAGTGCTCTGCCTTCCTCACTGTAAAGAAGTTCTTCCTCATGTTGAAGTGGAACTTCTTGTGGTTTTCTTTATGGCCATTGCTCCTTATCCTGTTGTTGGGCACCATGGAAAAGAGTCCAGCATCATCCTCTTGGCACCTGCCTTTTAGATATTTGTAGGCAAGAATGAGGTGCCCTCTCAGTCTTCTCTTCTCTGGACTAAACAAGCCCAGCTCCCACAGTCTCTCCTCATAAGAGAGATGTGCCAGACCCCAAATCATCTTTGTGGCCTCTGCTGGACCCTCTCCAGTAGCTCCTTTTCTTTCTTGAACTGTGGAGACCAGAATTGAACACAGCACTCCAGATGTGGCCTCTCTAGGGCTGAATAGATGATCACCTCCCTCAACCTGCTGGCCACACTTCCTGATGCACCGCAGCATACTTCTGGCCCTCTTGGCTACAAGAGCACACTGCTGGCTCATCCACAGATGTGTATTTATATTTCTGATCTAGATAGGAGTGCAGCCAGGATGCATAAGTAAGGGAGACTGGGTTGGTAAAGTAAGGGTGAAAGTCATTTCACTTCAGTTAACTGTTCTGTGACAATAGCAGGCTTGTCCTTCTCTGGTCTGTAGGGGAGTGAAAGTCTCTGCTTGATAACTTGCCTCAATAGGAGGTGGCACCTTGTTTAAGAGTGTGTTAGGAGATCACTGTCTATGTTCATACAGTTTTTTGGTGTGTTTTTCTCCCAGTCAAGAAAAGACTGCCACATGCATTTCTCTCAAGAGGATGTTGCTACTCTCTAGAAGTATAGTCGTAGTTTAGCAGAGGAGCATTTGTGCTGTAAATGAATAAAACGTCTCTAAGGAATCCTGTAATGACAGAAGACCACTGTGGTGGCAGTGTATGTGACCAAGTATGGCTGTCCTGGGAGCTGGGGATGCTGTGGTCTGAGGGATGCCCTCATGTAGGAGAAGGACAGTTAGGTAGACTGAGAGTCCCTTTTTGAGAGATTGCTCGCCTGTTGCTGCCATTTCTTGGGCACAAGGCCTGCCCTCTGCCTCCCCTCATGTGCCTAAGTTTCAGCCTGTTCTTCATCCTGTGTCTGGGGTCCCCTGGATAAGATAGTAGCAGCAGTTTTGCAGAAGGGTCAGAGGTCCTTGGTAACCTCCACACTCTGCAGCCCCTTGTGCCCAGCACTGGCTGAGAGAGGTGAAGCATCCAGATGATGCCTTAAATCGCTAGTAAAAAATTTTTAAACGCAGACACACAGTTTAGGAAAGGGGTTTTACTTTGGTTTAATAGGATTCCAGATGCACACCGACGAATAAGCAAGCTCTGACGATATCTCCCGTATACAATTTATGGACAGCCTAGATTAGAATACCTATCTAAAAGTTTCCAATAAGAAGTCTAACAAATGAGGTAATTGCCCCCTTATTAAAATTACTTCCCCCCAAAAGATTACTACTTAGTTTACAAAAAACATGTCTCAGTGATGGGGGCCCTGTTCAAGGTTGTGCGTCATGTTTTTGAGATTGTGGGGATGTTTCGTCTTCCCCAAAGGATTCTGAGCAGGGCAAAGGTACTAGGGTGATAAACATGTAGGGTTAAGATACAGGGAGTAAAAAGTACAGAAACGGGGAAGGGTAAAAGGTTATATATAAAGGATATATATAAAGAGAGTATAAAAGTAAAATAAAAAAATACAAAAACCCATCAGACATCACAGAAATCCCACTGTGAGAAGTGCAGCCAGCCTGCACAAGATCTTCCAGCCTTCCATGAAAGAGTTGTTGGTTGGTTTTGTTTCCTTTTCAGTATCTCTTCTAGTTTGTTATGCCCTTGGACCAAGACGGAATGTGCATAAGACAGTATAAGAAGCCTGTATTAAATTGTTGAGGTAGAGGTGTTTGTATTTTCTGTTCTGTTTAATTCCTATTCATTTCAAACCATCTATTTGCTCCTTTCTCTACAAAGTTTCTTTGAAACTTCACTAGCTTATTACAAGGTAAGTAATGGAGTATTTATTTTCCACTAGGTCTCATGTTTGTGACGTGAGCAGGCTGTTCTGACACTGAAGAAACAACTATATGTTATTTTGCATTTACTTGAGACTTGTATTCTGTGTCAGATTGATCTTACATTTTGTTTAACAGATGTAGCAACTATACCATGAAAATTCTCATTTATTACTGCTTTTATTTTGTTGTGATTTCAAATAGCTTAGGACGGGTAGTTGTAGACAGCAAGTTTACAATGAATGATGCTCTGCTGAGTATAACAGGCAGTTTAAAAAGTAGCAACTAGGGTATCTTCTGTAATTTTGGGTCACTGCTAATTCTCTTCAGCTCTAAATTTTTTTCAGATATGCAGTCATGCTTAGTTTTGTTTTGAACAGATGGTCCACTTTCAATGTCAAAATAAGCACTTCATAAATGCTAATACAGTGTTTTATTACTGTCCACTGATTGGAGAATGGGGAACCTTTCCTGCTCCCCTCCAAACTGGAATCTAACTAGATATACGAAGAGAGTAACTAGGTGAAGTTATGTGAAGCTGACAGAAGGGCATGTTTGGCATTTAAAAGAAATCTCTTAATCTGTTTAAAAATATAGAAGATAATTTCCCAAAATTTTTCATTATAAAAGCTTAAAAATTTATCTTCATCATTACTTTGTCCTTACTTGAACTTACATGCCTACTTGATTTTTAGGAGGCAAGGGATTCTTTGCATTGGAAATGCTTTTATCATTAAGAAATGCAAGACCATCTTAAAACCTTAAAATCAAGGACTCCTTTGGTGGTTGCTCTCCTTGCATCTAACAACTAGGTTGGATTTTCCTAGTAGCTACACAGGATTTGTAAATCCTATTTTTCTGGAGTAGGCTACACCACTAAAGATGTGTTTCAATCATGGAAAAGTTTGTTGGTGCAAAAGTAATGGATTTTTTTTTCTTTTCCATCTATGTACTTGAACCCTACAGTAAGAAAATACAGTGGTGCGTGAAGAAAAGTGACACATTCTGAGGGTTTTTTTTTTAATAATGCAATAGTTGTTACAACTCTATATGTAGCATTTCTCAGCCTTTTCACGTATTACAGAATCTTCAGCTTGGCACTAATACACTTGAAGTTTCTCTTGCTTGAAAAGTGTAACTGGGCATTGCAGTAAAATCTGTGAAGTCCCTACCAGAAGCTCTGTGTATACATCTATGTAGTTGTCAGGTAAAAGAACCTTCAGCTGGCTACTGAAATCCTTCTAGTTCTCCTTCTGCACTAGTCTAGATGCCCATGTCTGCTTGGAGCTGCCAATACTCTTTCATGCAAGTCTGAGGTACCAAGTTGGGAGTAACTCAGTGTAAAATCACCCTTCTCATGTTTGTTTAACCTAAGTATGATGCTTAAAAGTTCAGCTTGAAGGAGTGGCTTGTTTTAGTTTTCTGATTTACTGAAAAGACTTTTGAATGCCTTAAAGACTTGTTAGTCTGTTTTGTAAAAGGTTCGGTATAGGAGACATTGTCCAGAATTAAACCATATGCTTTTCTGACTAGAATTCACATCTTAGTCTGGTAACTTGAAAACAGGAATGTCTCTATTCAGAAAAGATGTGTGACAGCTACCATAGCTTGAAGCTACAGAGGAATTTTGTCATACAACTGTTACCAACTTTTTTGATGGAAGTGCCACTTAAGCACTTGACCTCCAGTTAGTAGCTGGTAAAAAGTGTGGTTTTCCTTCCCTTTAACAGACAGAAGATTTAGTTTTCCTTCTTGGTCTGAAAGGATTGTTTCTAAGCTTTATTTCTTCCATTTAGCAAATATTAAAAGTGAGATTTTCAGTTACCTGTATGTGAGCAATTGAAAGCAGCCTTTCTTTGCTTTGTTGAACAGCTTTTTTTCTTTTCAGATTTAAGGCAAGCATTTATTACATGGAATGCTATTCAGCATTCATTCAGAGAAGAATTTGCTAACAATATTAACTAAGAAAACAAAGCAATATTTTTCTGGATATTAGGTGTTACTGAGGATCTTGATTTATCATATATTGTGCATCAGCAAATTGATGTAAACTTTCATAAGTACTGTTTAATTAACTGGATGTCAGTCTTGCTTACTGCGAACTTTCAGAGATTATAGAAAACTAGCACGTTACAAAAGACGGTCAACTACACGCAGCATCTTTACCATCTTTAACAGGTTTTGTCTTTCCACATGGGAGAGTTTTTAACGTTATCCTGGATTATTTTGCTGTTTATAGTATCTAATCTTGAGCATGTGTTATATTTGGGAGTCCTTTTTTATTTTGCATTGGGTCCAGATATGTTTTTCTGCTCTTATTGAAAGTAAAGTAACAGTGGGAGTAATACAACCCATTTGACCTATTGAGTTTTTTGTAAATTTGCAGGTAGTGAAATTTTGGGATGAGCACACTTGTGAATTTTGGACAGAAGGCCTAATGCCAACTCTGTTAATGGGACTGAAGTTTGAAAAAGCATGATGATTATACAGAATTTCAAAATCAGATTTTGGGAGGGAAGGTAGAACAGTATGCTCTGAGACAAATAGCAATAACATGTTTTGATTTTAAAACTTCCAGTCAAAACTATGATAGGCTGATTCTAGATTATTGTCAGTCATAATGCCTAAGAAAATTCTCTTCAGGGTTCCTGGACTTTCTCTTTGGCACAGTTTATGTTGTTTATTTTTCCTTATTTCAAAGGACCTGGGCTCCTGTTGAGAAGTGATGGAATAATCTGTGGCCGGCACCTGACATGTTGAGGGAGCAGCCCCTAAAAGAGCTTGCCTGGGACACAGTTTGTGAAATAACACAGTAACATGTTTGCAGTAGTATGCCTCTTTTTTTGTTATTGCTCTTTTCCATTGTTGAATTTCTCTTGAAATAAGTAACTGAGAAATGCATTGAAGCTACTGAAATGAGCATTAATCACTACAGAGGTATTTACATCTGGAATTAGCATTGATAGTGGTTACTTACAATGATGGTACTTTCACTACTTGGGGCAAGGGGAGAGATTTGATCTATTTTTCTAGGTGTTTAAAAATCCCAATCAAAAATATCCTTTGACTTTAATAATACACTAGTTTTAGTTCTTTACAGTAAATTTGTGTGTAGCTTGCATTACCCACAAGCTAGTGTTTTTCATAACTGTATAATTTGATTTAAGCTAATTTGTGAGATCGGGTGTGTTAAACCCTGCTTGTAAGTTTACTAATGCTTTTAGTACAAAATATTTTTTCTGCTTCCTAATCACTTAATACTTGCATGAGATGTTAGATAAGTACCAATACTGCAATTGGGTAAATCTCTACGTTGCCTGATTGATTTTGTTTCAATCCCATATCTTTAAACAGAAAGCTATGTAGTCTAGGGTCAGTTATGTGTGTTACAACTTCTGGAAAAAGGTTAAGCAGAATAAGGTGGTATTGTGATCAGTGTGTCATGGTTAAAGCGACAGTTAAAACCCTGAAAGCAATCATAGTGTCTCTGTAGGGAATATACCAAGCTTTACAAAATTTAAGCTGAATAGTGAAAGTCTTGCTAATGAAAAGATAGTGCACACAAATCTGTTGCTAGATCCTTGAGGGTGTATTTGTTTTCCAAACTGCTCAAGTACTAAATTTGACACAATGCTGTTCTAAGTAGCTGTAGTGTGCATGCTGAATCAATTTTAACTTGGACATAAGTGCTTAAATGCTGGCTCTTAGTTGCAAAAGAATTGCATGTTTCTGTTCTAATTTTTGTGGGATTTTTGAGTGTATAACAACAGCATAGTTGGGCTATTGCCTTTAACGTTGCTCCTGCATACAGCCCACAGTTTACAGAAGTGTCCTTTCTAAAATAATACTATTCGCTGAAATTCTCTGCCTTAACTACATGTCCTCACAGCTGATGTTGGTAATGCACAGCAGTAACTAATAGATTGAATTAATTTTTCACATTTGGAAAACATTTACTAAAGGAGCAAAAGGAGTGTTTCTTATTTAAGAGTGCTGCTCAGAACTGCTGCTTTCAATTGAAAGGAAAGTTTTTCTTACTGTGTTTTAGTATCTCTAGTATCTTTTTTCAGTCCACTTTAAATCTGCATTCATTTAAGCCCAGTTAATACTGTGTCAGAGGTCATATGTCATGTAAAAGCCCTGTTTTGAGGGCTGGAGGGTAACGAAGTGGTTTGTATTGAGCTTAATGAGAGGTGAAAGCAAGAATTTATTGGCTATACAGTAGATTGAAATACTCTTCTGATAGTACGGTTGTCTCAATAGCAGCTGTTCAAAAGGTGTCTTAGAGAAACAATTAATATAGAGGTGCAAAAGCATTTTGGAATGAAAAGGAAAAGGTGAAGTTATTCATTCTTGTACATCTGTCACAGCCTCTTTCAGTGTTCTAGTGGCTGGGGCCACTGCCCTTGACATGTTTGTGTAACACATCTTACTGTCCTTTGTTGTTCCTCCTCTGTCAAGTTTGTGGAGGCAGATACAATTAGTGTAGTGTTGACATTACCTCCTGCACTCTGAAGTGTGCTGCCTGCAAGCTAAAATTCTTTTAATTCCTCTACCTTTATAGGTGTTTCCTTCAATGGTGGGGGTGGCATTTCAGTACAGTTATGCTCTGTCTATTTCATCTTCTCCCAGTTCTATTAATTGCTGAGCAAATTGTTCTGAATCGCTGACTCAATGCATAGATTAAAAACAAGGAATGGGAAAAGCAAATTTAGTTAATTGAAAACCAAAGTTTATACCTTTAATGCAAATGAGCATGTTCCTTTCATGTAAGTAAAATCCTGCCTAACTCATCTTTGGATGTTAGTATAATGGCTACTGCTAATGTACTGCTATTCTCCTTATGCAGACCAGCATGTTTTGGAAATTTGATCTCCATTCGTCATCACACATAGATACACTTCTAGAGAGAGAAGATGTAACACTGAAGGAATTGATGGATGAAGAGGATGTTCTACAGGAGTGCAAGGCTCAGAATCGCAAACTTATAGAGTTCCTGCTGAAGTCAGAATGTTTGGAAGACTTGGTTTCATTTATTATTGAAGAGCCACCTCAAGACATGGATGAAAAAATCCGATATAAGTAGGAAAACTTAGGGGTTTGGGGGAGGTTTGGAAGGTGGAAAGAGGACTAACTTAATCTAATTAATTGACAGTGTGAATCCTTGTGTGCTGGTGTATAGTACAATATTGATGTGTTTTAGATTAAGTCTATTTTCAAGAGGCTTCATGGAACTTCTAAATAAATCATTCTAATATAAGCATAGTTTTCAAATGGAAGCTTTTATCCTCAAATGCTTCCAAAACCAGTTCATGTCCAAAGGAGTTGCAAAAAGACCATCCAGTCAGAACTCACATGAAGGATCTTGTAGTTATGATTAAGAAAATATCAATGAAAAACGCTTTTTGAGTAGTACAGCTCCTTTTTGACTAGCTTTGGATAATTGACTTGTAAGAGGTTTTAAAGATGTCTATTAGAAAATTTGTGGTACTCCTTGCAAGAATGTCCGTGGGGTCTAAATGCAGATATTTTCCTTTCTGGAGTATGGCCATGAATTCTGGCTTGCTAGGAAGGTTCAAACTCAAAATCAATCTAACAATTTGTATAAAAGCACTTCTACTGCTTTTTGCCTGTTTTAGTGCTGTCCATACAGAAAACTGCTTTTTTTTTTTTTAATGGTGTGTAAAAATAATGTGTAATAAGCTACACTGTAAGTTGCAGAACTTCCCCATTTCTGGTAAACCAAGCCTTCTGTAAATGTTTCTAGTAGAGTTGGAAATTGAAGCAAATAAGAGGTCAGTACTTGAACAGAAGGATTTAACAATAGATCTTAAAAGAAAAGCTTGCTCTTTCCTTTCTCAACTTTCCTACTGGTCTTGTATTGCTACTGAAGGTCAAAGTAGTCCACTTTTTAAATGAAAACAGAGCTTATAGGCTGAATGTGTAGTTTTATCGCTTTGTATTAGTTTGCTACATTAGTGTAGACCAGCCCTGCTTGAAAATTTGGTCAGATGCCTTACCAGGTTCTGAATTCAGAGCTGAAAGTATGAGAACTCTGAAGTGTGAGTGATGGATAATTTTTTTTCTTTTCCCCAGGTACCCAAATATATCATGCGAGCTGCTTACATCAGATGTCTCACAGATCAATGATAGGTTGGGAGAAGAAGAATCCTTACTCCTGAAACTGTACAGCTTCCTCTTAAATGAATCTCCTCTAAACCCTCTACTTGCCAGTTTCTTCAGCAAGGTGTTAAGTATTCTTATCAGCAGAAAACCAGAACAGGTAAATATTTGCAAACTCACCAATTTAACAAAAGCTCTGATAAAGTTGTAATACTCAGCAATTCTGCTTCAAGACTACATATTTGAGGGATAGCAGCAGAATCAAGAGAGCATTCTGTTTCCATACTAGCTGAAGACACCTTTTTGTTACGCACAGGATTAAAAACACTTGGATGAATAAGATATATTTGGTTCAGATTTGCCTGAGCTATTTATGCAATCAGTGTGTGAGTGTCTACCATTTGTCTTAGCTTAGCTGAGTGTTTTGTATAATATTTGCATTTATTGCTGTTAGAAGCAAGTGTAAATTACTTGAAACAATGATAGTGAGTCTGACTTGGTGTCAGAACAATTTAGAGCAAGATGAGAAACATTTTGAGTCCTTGCTCAGGAATGCTCTTGTACTCAGTGCATGTGCCACAATACTGCAAACAGCTGCAATGACTTGACTCTGAAACCTGAAATATTGCTTGTATTAGGGTAAGAGTTTTGCTGTGTTGAGCTTTGCTCACTAAGCAGGGATGAGACTAATTCACACCAAAAGGAAAACCTGACTCTGCGTTGGATTATAAGTAGGTAAGGATGAGCAAGCTGGGTTTGAGAGAAGGCTGAGGACACACTGCATATAGTATGGATCTGCCCTGTGCCACTTTTGCTGTTCACTACCTGTCTATTACTTTATCTTGCCTTGTACTGCAGTCTTTAATTGGCAGCAGTGTTTAAGAATTTCTCATCTATTTTGTCAGTCTGGTAGAAGAGAGAAGTTAAAACTGGTGTAATTTATCATGTAAAATACAGAAAAGCAAATGTAACCTTACCTTTTGATTTCCAGATTGTGGATTTTTTGAAGAGGAAGCATGATTTTGTAGACCTCATTATTAAGCACATAGGGACCTCTGCTATCATGGACTTGTTGCTCAGGCTACTGACTTGCATAGAACCCCCACAGCCCCGGCAGGAAGTGCTAAATGTAAGTAAAATGTCTCAAAAGTTTTGTCTGACATGGTTGAACTGTAAGCTGGATTAGCTTCTGCTGGCTTTACTAAGTTTATTTCTGATATATGATGAAATTAGATGTGTGGGGTTTTGTTTATTTGTGGGGGTTCTTTTGTTTGTTTCTGGGTTTTTTCCTGAGCTGCTAATACTTTTCCAGTGAAACCCCAATGCTGCTGGGGACAGCTTAGATCCAGAGTAGCTGATCTCTTTCCTGGTCTTTGGTATCTATCTTACACCTGAGAAATGCAATTTTGAAATGGTTTTGGACCTTACCAAACACACTTTTGGCGTTAAAGTTTGTTGAAATTAACATAAGGCTTACTTTTTTATTGTGGCTCAGAAACACTAATTGTACTTTTTTTCTGAAGTATTGTTAATACTGACAGTAAGACTTGTGGTAGTTTCCAAAAGGCTACTTTCAGTTTCATGAATTAATTTAATTCATTCACTTGGGAAAATTCCCATTAACATCCATAAACATTTTTTCAGTGGCTTAATGAGGAGAGAATTATCCAGCGGCTTGTGGAAATTGTACACCCGTCTCAAGATGAAGATGTAAGTATTGGTGTGATGCTCTCCTGGGTCTGTCTGTTCAGCTGTGCAACATGGTGTTAGAACTTTCAATTTTACTGTTTGCTGCTTGCTTTTTTCAGTATGCTGATTTCAGTATTTAAGTGTGATTATTTGAGGGAGGGTGTGTGGTTTTGTAGACCTCCCTGCCTCGTTTCTGGGATCCATATCAAAGCCTTAGGCATACTTGGTCCTGTTTGAAGATTCAGCTCTAATGTTTTGCCGCCTTAATATTGGAAATAGACTCTTGCCTCATGCTTCAGGGTGGGGGTTTTATTAAGGGTTATTTATGGCATAAACCACTGTGTGAATGTTTTCTGGGTAGGAGAGTTCTTGTCCCTGTTGAAACTTTTACCTTCTTTAACTGAATAATCAGAGTCCAGCATTGTATTACTCTTGTACTGATAAGTGCTGTTTTCCTGTTTCAGAGGCATTCAAATGCATCACAGTCACTCTGTGAAATTATTCGTCTAAGCAGAGACCAGATGTTACAAGTACAGAACAGTTCAGAACCAGATCCACTGCTTGCAAGTTTAGAGAAGTAAGTTGGTTTGAATTTTTTATTTTATTCCCACTCTATAAAATACTAGCTTTTAACTTTTGACCTTGAAAACCTTCAGAAATGGCAGGCTCTGCTTTTCAGTGAATTTTCTTGACTGCCTATCTTTTGTGTAATGAAAAATTACTTGGCAAGTAAGCAGAACACACGTGAAGGATTTTCTTGCAGGGAATGTGGGAGAGGAATTGTCTCATTCAAATATTTCCTGTGTTGCGCAATTGAATGGGACCTTACATGTGGAGGTCAGCTTGCTACTGCACAGACTAAATAGGAGAGTCTTTGGCTTTGTTCTGTTGCTGATTTTAAGTTACTCTAAGTGTATGTTTCTGCCAGAGAAGATTCTCCTGTATCCCCTTCTCCTGTTTTTTATGTGGGCAAATGGTAATTACTTCTGCTAACAGCTTTATCCTTGAAAGTAGTGTCACCTGATGCCAGTGCTTTTCTTTTCAGACAAGAAATCATAGAGCAACTTCTGTCTAATATTTTTCATAAAGAAAAAAATGAATCTGCAATAGTCAGTGCAATCCAAATCCTATTGACCTTACTTGAGACAAGACGGCAGACGTAAGTGTTGTTATTTCACTTGGTTTATGCCTGCAGTAGCAAATGCCTTCCTTGTCCTTGTGACCAAACCATTTCTGTGGCCTGTTGTAGCTGAAGGAGTAAAAATGCAAATCAAGTGATTGTAGTTGGCATTACTGCACTTTCACCAAATAACTGGTCTTTCTGCAGCTTTTTCTAGGAGCTTGTGTAAGTACCAATTGACAGATCAAACTAACTGCATTTCACCAGTTTATTTCTGGAAGAGATTAAAGAACAGAGTAAATGTATATAGTGCAGTGACTGAATATTGAGTTCTAGAAAGTTACTTGTAATGTTATTGCAACTTCATTTGGAGAAACTGCTGAACGGATCTCTCCGGTACATTCAGTTTACTTTGTTTGGGATAGACAAATGAAGCTCTTTATCTGCTTCAGTGAAGCAAATCTAAATGTCATTTTTAATCTCAAAACTGCTTTGGGGATTTCAAGCACAGTAAACCTAGAAATTCTAGGGCTAGTGTTTGGGGGAAATCCCTTGTTCAGCCATTATGGCACACATAATTTTATGCATGTGTGACCCTATGTTTTTGCATTTTTTGCCTCTTCATTCTTTTCACATCCTCTCTGAACTGTTACATACCTCAAAGATGTAACAGTTTTGATGTTATTTAGATGTAAATTAGTTTTGATACTAATTACCACATTTTGCTTATGTGCATTTTAGATTTGAAGGCCATATAGAGATCTGTCCTCCAGGCATGAGCAATTCCACATACTCTGTCAACAAAAGTGTTTTAGAAGCCATAAAAGCACGACTGTCATCCTTCCATGAGCTCTTACTTGAGCCTCCAAAAGTAAGTGAAATCTTGTGTTACCGAATTAATTGAAGCAAGACTCACTATGTGCCTTGTTTTAGGCAGATTATAATAACAAACAAGACCTAGTCTGACAACTTTCAGGCTACTTCGTAGCCTGCTGTGAGCTTTGGCTCAGGCAAACAGTAATAAGCAGCAATGTTTTGTGCTTTTCCAGCATGAACTTTGTTTAATTAGCAAAGTAACCTTGAATCAATTACTTCTTTCTGAAAGCAACGAAAGGAGATTTGCTCTATGTTCTCAAGGTGGGTCCAATTTTTTGCTGGGAAGTCCCATCTGAATAGGAAGCATGGACTATAGATGCTGCTGTTTGGAGTTTTGGAATGGCCCACATTAGGCTTGTGCAATTCTCTTGACTTTCTCAGGACCCAAGCAGACCAGCTCATGACACATCCCTGGACTCTAGGCATGTTAAATTCCTTGGGCTTTTTAACTGATTTAAGCAACTTGCTGTGTCGTGCTTTTGCATGAGATAAAAAAAATGTATAAATAGGGGGGTTACATGTGATCCATTTGTGTTTTCCACTCACATTTTCACTGGCAGAATTTCAGCTGGAGCACTGCATCCTGAACTGGGTGCTGCAGATTTTAACAGGAGGACCTGTGGGCCAAAGTGCATATAAAGATCAGAGGTATATGAAATACCTGATGGGGGTCAAGGTAGTGTTAAAGTTCATTTTAGCCTGGACAATATGAGAACTCAGTTTATGAATGTGAAAAAGGTAATAAAATGCAAAGAAAGTCTTATATGTATTTCAACATAGCAACACAGAGGTGTGTATTGCAGTAAAAGCAGGGTCACGTAAGATATTTGAGTATTTTCTGATGGTTGGACTTAGTGTTTGAATAGGGCATCTGATGAAGTTACTGAACCTTTTGCTCATTTTGAGTGCCAGTTAAATGAGCATCTCTAGATCTTTGCCTTGTGTAAGGAATGGACTAAAAGAGCTAACAGGATATTAGTCATCTTTTTTCTGATGCAAGGGTGGCAGTGGTCAGGCAGCAACAGGGTTCCAGAAGGCAGGACTGGTCCCTTTGTCAAAATGTGTGGGTGCTTTAAGAAGACATTTTCATTATAAATGCCCCTGTTCATAGCATATTTGCCACTGATTATTTTTCTTGGCTGGCTCCGTCACAACCAAAGTTCTGGTTTGTTAACCAGCTAAAATAAGACAGCAGAGATGATTGTTGCCCAATGAAATTGTTTCTAAGTATATGAAGTTAGGGTTGCTGAGGCATTATAATACATTTGGACTGTCCACCTAGCTGTTCTGTGTATATAGTCGTAATGCAGAATGTAGCTGGATTGATGAGTGGGAATCATTTCTTAGGAATGATCTTCTAATCCCTTTCAAGGTTGAGTA
Source organism: Entomyzon cyanotis (assembly GCA_024500445.1). Classification (NCBI taxonomy): domain Eukaryota; kingdom Metazoa; phylum Chordata; class Aves; order Passeriformes; family Meliphagidae; genus Entomyzon; species Entomyzon cyanotis. The sequence continues at coordinate 44,029,365 of JAKEPQ010001030.1, read as the reverse complement.
GACTTTATCTACTTTGACATCCTGTCTGTAGTTAGCAATCATTTTTTACAAAGTTGTTGCTTTCATGTGACTGGTTTTAGTGCTTCCTGCCAGTGGAATTAAAAATAGGTTTTTTTGCAGGATGAGGGTAAGACAATTGCTCAAGGACTAAATGTGTCTGTTTCTAAGCACTATTCAGTCACTGTATGTAGTAATGATGAGCTGATTTTTTACAAAGGTATTTTTAATGGGTTTATGTATTAAACTCTTTTCTTTTTCAGAAAAGTGTCATGAAGACAACCTGGGGTGTACTGGATCCACCTGTGGGAAACACGCGTTTAAATGTGATTAGATTAATATCTAGCCTTTTACAGACAAATACAAGCAGTGTGAATCAGGAGCTTATAGAACTTAACAGCATAGGAGTAATACTGGTAAGAACTTCATGCTGTCTTCTTTATTTTTATGGAATGCTGTTAAGATCTTGTCTGTTTTTCATGTCAGTGCACATAATTTTCCAGCCTAACTTTACAACCTTGTATTGTCTTTTCTGTTGCTTGGTTTAGGAACTTTTAATATTGGATTTTACTGTTAATTAATCAATCTGAAGTCGGCATTTCCCTCTGACCACTTGAACGGTTCTTATTTGCTACACCTTCATAAATGTATTAAGCGGTTTTCTTAATAAGCTTATTCTCAACTGTATGTTCTCTAGTTTTCAGCCATGTTCAAGGCTTCATTGCTATTTTCATTTTTTCCTAAGTTGTCCTCTCAAAGCGCTTTTTCCTCACTTAGTATATGGCCTACAAAATGGTATCTCAGCAGTGTCCTATAGAGGAATGGTTATTCTTGGTAGCTTGTACTCCTTCAAACTTCAAAGCAAGGTGGTGTACAACAAACTGTTACCTAATTCATTGCTTTTTGCTAATGTGAACATATACTTGGAGTACTTCGTACCTCATACTTCTACTGTAGCAGATGAATTCTTTGTGTTTAGGTTCACCAAAGAAATCCAAATATCGGTTGATTAAAAAGACGTAGCAAATTACGTGGAACTCCAGCTAGTTTCTGAATACGATATGTAAATTTCTGAGCAGCCAGCTGCAAGCTTAAAGTGTAAATACCTTCTCTTCCCTGATTTTAGTCCAAAATCCCTTTTTCCTGTGACTGATTAATATAGTTTGATTGAAATCTTTTCATCTCAAATTTTCTTCACAATTGGGTTTGCAGACAGGTGTTAACTTTCATACAAATACTGACTTCACTGTAGCGGAAGCTTTTCCTACATCCATTGTCTAAGGGAACATACACACTGTGAATACTGCTATGTTCTTGTAAATAGATTATTTTGTAAACTAAGTTCAGTGAGATTTGAACACTCTTTTCTGTTGCAGGTTTTACATGAGGAGAAAAGTAATTGTAGCCATAAGAACCGTGGTGCTTTATGCTCTTTCCTGAAACAGTATGTGTTTTACTGTGCAGACTTAGGAAAAGTTATAGGAGAATGCCATTAGTTTAGAAGGACTGAAGATAGATTGAAGATCTTTAGCTGTACTTTGAATGAGACTAAAAATGTTCAATACTGTTCCAATCACTGCACATATTTCCAGAACTCATTACATTTTACCAGTGACAGCAATCATTTGAATTTCGCCGTGAGTAGCCTAAAATAACTAGGCTTGAAAAAAAAATCTTTCCTATGTTTCAGAAAAAAAATGGGCAGAAGCAGGAACAGGACTCAACGGACACTTTATTGTATCTCAGCCTCAGTATTTGTCTTGGGCTTTGTTAATAATCTTAAACTGCTTCTAGATTATCTGAGTGGATTTCTGTATTAGGATAAAATTAGTGGATGATGGATTTAAAACAGGTAGATAAGATTTTGTAAGGAATCTCACTGAAGTGAGGAGCACATTTATGAAATGGTATTTCATAAACCAGGAAGGTTAAGTGAACTCAAAAAAGACAATGACTTATAAGGCCATAAATAACACTTCTGACTCTGTGACTTTCTGGGCTGCAGCTGGCAGAAGGAATGTAAGTGGGGAGCATTATTTCTCCCCATCTTTGTAGTCTGAAAATACATTACTGGTGATCCCTGCAATAAATGCAGTTACAGTTGTGTTGTTCTGATCCAATATAGTATTCCTTGCATTCAGATAGTGGCAACCCTAAGAATTATTGGTTTTGTGGGTCACAAATTTTCACTTGCGCAATAATACTTAGTGTAAAACTTAAAGAATTTCTCCCAGTGTATTCATTCAGATGATTTGGTGGGTGAGACTATTGGTCACATTTAATGAAAACCTTGGTGAATTTGTTTTTCAGGACATGTTTTTTAAGTATACGTGGAATAACTTTTTGCATACTCAAGTAGAAATCTGTATTGCATTGATTCTTGCAAGTCCTCTTGAAAACACAGAAAATGGCACAATTACAGATCAGGATTCCACTGGGGACAATCTCTTACTGAAACATGTAAGTTTTGTTATATGAGTCTCCTGAATTTTCCTGTTTTCACGCAGTGAATTTTCTGTAACATATACCCCAATTTTCCTTAATATATAGAATGAAGAAGAATGTCTTTCTAGTTTTACTTAAAATGTCAGTACCTGAAACTGCCATAGAGTAGATTTTTGTTGCTACCCCAAAGTGCAAGTATTTTCTTTCCTTGAAGTTCCTCCTATTTTTAAGAATGAAAATTACTATTTTAGTAGCTGTATGTTACTACAACTCAGGTTGTAGTTCTCAGCACTTGGGTTCTCAGCAAGGTTCTCAGCACTTAGAGAAGTGGAATTAATACAGGTTTAGCTTTTAGGTTTCTGGTTGTGATCTGACTGCTGCTTCTGGACTTTCAACCCTTTAATGAAAGAATGTTTCCTGAACCTGAATTTAGTTGTCTTGTAGACTTTAATGTCAACTGTAAAATGCATAAGTAATGTAACTTCACTGCTACTAAGCATATTCTGCTTTTTTGACAGCTCTTCCTTAAGTGCCAATTAATAGAAAGAATACTTGAAGCGTGGGAGATGAATGAGAAGAAACAGTGAGTAATTAGTTTTCTCATTCCCTGCAATTGTCTAAGTAAGACTTGAGTTGTGAAATGAATGTATAACCAATTCAGATGTGATCCACCCAGTTCTAAAATCACTTGTATGTTAATATGTGGGTTAAAGCTTTCTCTTGTACTTTTTGGTAGCATTCTAATGCTTTTTCCTGTAACCTTTTGAGAACACAAGAATTGTCATTCTTGCCATGTATAAGATACTACTATGATCTTTAAAGTTTACCCATGTTTGAGTACAGAACCATACTGTAAGTTTTGAGAGGAGAGGAAATACTTTTCCCCTATAAGCAGTTGAGAATTATTTGTGAACACATCAAAGCGTACCACATACTGAGGAGCATCAGACTCCTAAATAGTAAAAGCCAGTTTCTCAGCAGCAGAATACCTTCTAGAATTATGTGTTTGAAAAGGATGTAAGCTTGAAGTAGCTTTCATAGTCTGAAACTGTTTTTGTAGTAGCAGAAAAAATCCTCACTTTTTACCTGAGGTGGTAAAAAGTTCTCTGAAGGCCATGCATAGTTTTAGCTCAGGAAATACCAAACAGTAAATGTTAGTTCTGACCTGTCAAAATATTGAATTGACTAACTGGGATAGTGCTGCTGGCTGGATGGTATATTGAGACAGTTCCACTCCCAAAGCATTGCTGTTCCTCTCTTACATGAATCAGATAGTAAATATATGGCTAATATAACTGACCTGGAAATCAGGATGGTGAAGAGAGGGGTTAGTAAAAAAGGAATTTGCTAAATTTAACTGTAGAAAATACGCTGTCCTGAATGTCTTCTGTTTTATATTGATTTTCTGTAGGTTATAGAGAGCTGCCAACTTTACTGGCAATTAAATTCTCATAGGAGATAAATATAAAAAGTTTTCTCTCTAACTCCAACCTAAAACTTAAGTTTTATTTGGATGATACTTTTCTTGACCCAGTGCTAAGAAAATGAATGATTCAATTAAATTTTAGTCTCATATTTGTGAATGCCAATGAAGAAAATAGTGTTTCAAACCTTAGGTTGTGCTGAAAGTTGTGTGTGTTCAAACCTCTTTGTACAGGTATGGCTCCAGCTATAAGAGGTAAGTCTTTACTGGTATTTTTAGCCTAGCTGTTTCAGGAAATGAATATTTTTTAAACTTCTTTTGTATTCTGTCACTTAATGTTATTTCAAGCAGTTCTAGAAGCTTAACGGTGACTGCTTTCTGCTGGTAAAAATCTGACATAGAAAAAGTTGTTTGGTTTGCTGGGATTAATAAGCATTTGCTAACAAAATATATAGTTGTATTCCAGACTTTCTGGCTAGGCAGTGACAAGTCAGTCTAGTTTGCCGAATAGATGCACATTGTGTCATATCCTGTACTAGAAACTCCAACCCTTGCCATCATCATGTGCTGCTTGTTTTGAATGTACTTGTTACTTAAGCAATCAAGGGAATAAGACAGGAATACAGGAATCTTTCTCAAGTTGTTCCGTAAACAGTGTGATAGTTTGATTCATGGTGTCTTGCATAGACATAATATAATTGCAGTTACCTCATTTGTTAGATGTTGATGGTGGAAAATAAAATCATGTGATTTGTGTTTGTATAACATAAGTTACTTCATGAACTGCTGTCACTTTACAACCATTTCAGTCATGGGAGGTTTGTCTAGGTGGGTGAGTGGGTCATCCTTGGTTTTTGTTTAAAACACAAGCCCTTAAACTGATGCGGGAAAAGTCTGGTTGGCTTGCAGCTAAATGCTAGAGAATCAGTTCAAGTTGGACCTCTCATTATCGCTATTTAGAATGGTTCCAACTGATAACAGGTGTTCAGAGCACTGCTCTAACATCTGGCAATTCATGTTTCTGCCATGCAGTTCTATCTGAAGTATTTAAAGGGCCTTATAATTTTATCTTTGGTAAACATGTCAATGTTCCTAAATTTAAGGAAAGCAATGACCCTAACTTAAGTGGATATGCTAAATATAATGCTAAGAAGCCCTGAAATACTAAAGCACGCTTAATGATGTCCCTTTTGATCATGGGCACAAAGCTCTGGGGGTGTATCTGGTGTTTTGGGGTTTTTCAAAATACTCTTGGCAACAGAAGTTTCAAAAAACTCTGAATCTGTTGCTAATTCTGTCATTATTTTGCTGATGCTGTGCATTTTGCTTTCTACACACACACACAAGCAGTACAAACACTTGTACTTCCTTGGTACTTCATGTGCTTGTTAAATCTCCTGAACTGGCTCAGTGTAGTCAAACGAGTTGATACCTTAAATTCTTGAATATTTTTGTGAACCTGTGGTTTTAGGATGCAACTCCAACTTAAGAACCCCTTTTGTTTGTCTCCTGTAACAGCTTGACTCTGGCAGTGTTTAGTAACAACACACAGCGTCGAAGTTGCTCTGAGTACAAGCAGTTGAACTCCCTTTGTCTCTTGCAGGGCTGAAGGAGGAAGAAGGCACGGCTACATGGGTCACCTGACAAGGATAGCAAACTGCATTGTGCATAGTACAGATAAGGGGCCAAACAGCACACTAGTCCAGCAGCTCATCAAAGGTATTCATTCATGGTCTTAACTTAATCTTCAGGGCTTTTATTATCAAATGCTGATGAAATTAAGCAAACTTAAATTAAAAGGCAGCTGTTGGATTAAAGAAGAAAATACCGGATTACTTCTGAAGCATTCAGTTTAAAGCAGCCATCCTCAAACAAATGCTTAGGTATTTTTATTTCACACATTGTAAAAGCTCCTTGAAGTAAATGCAAAGAGATGCTTACCTGCCTGAGTTGGACTTCTTTGCTAGATGGAGTTACGTTAATGGCTTTAGGAGGATGCGTATGTTCTTACTAGTATTTTTGGTGGAGCAGAAGAAAACATTTGAAAATTAAATGATGCATCGCTGTTGATAGTATCAAACTGTTTTGGTTTTTTTGTTTCCTGTGCTAGAGCTTCCAGAGGAAGTCAGAGAGCGATGGGAAACATTCTGCACAAACTCTTTAGGAGAAACCAACAAAAGGAATACAGTGGATCTGGTAAGTAGTGGTGGGTGAGGTATGAAAATTGCTGTTGCTTTACTGGGACCACAGCTTCCTTTTATCAGCAGCACTGTCAATCTTCCAAAATACAGTGTACTTATAAGGGGTTCCTCTAGTTGCTGAGCTATGGAACTAGTTGCTAGGAACTGACAGTTCTTCAGTTTACTTTTCAACTGAAGCCATATTAGTAGTATTTATGCAGGCATAATGCAGAATCTCAGCTTGTAATAGCTAACTGGCTCATTACCTAGTGTAGCTAATCCCAAGCAATCTTCAAGAATGAGGATTTCTTTACCTCTTCAACGCAATGTCCTTGAAAACTCCTGTCTGCTTGAGAATACAAACTCAAAAGTGCAGGAGGTGGTGTTAATTGCTTTATCTGCAGGATGTAAATGACCCAATACAAGCTTAACAAAAGACTGCTACCTGCATTCCACTGCCTGTGTTACTGACCTTGCTTAAGTAACTTTTCATACACTTGTGCACCTTTTCTTCTGCATGCAGCTGTAGTGATTACACTTTTGGAAAAACACTAAACTCAAGTAGAAGTGGTTTGTGTAATCATGTTAAAAATTCAGTTGTGTAATCATGTTAAAAATTCAGTCTAGGAGTAATCTCTTGGAGACTTTAATAAGATTGTTTCCAATGTCAACAGACCAATTAATGAATTTTAATACACCTGACTTCTCCAGGAATGCAGTGCTTTGCATGTGGCTTCGTTAACTTAGTTCTGTATTATTTGGACCATAAGACTAATTAATTGATGCATTTGCTATTTCAACATAAATATCAACTGCAGAATAATGTTAACAGGTGTCAATAGAAGTAATAGAAAATTCATTTGAAACTGTGCAACTTGTGAACACGACAAAATTATGTACATAAGGCATTTTTTCTTGAGCCTGTAAATGCAAAGAAGTGTGTAGTGCTTCCAGATGAATGTTATTTTTCCTCTGGGTGGAAACTACTTCTTGGTCAAAACCTAGAGAAGGATCATGTAAAGAAGAATAATTTTAGGCTGACTTATAAAAGATAACACAAATTAGCTCTTTAGATACATAATCACATGCTTGAATGTAGTTGACATAATAACAGGAGAACGTAATTGAAAACTTATCTCCAAACTCCATAGTTATCAGTAGAATAGAAATACTAAGCATTAAAACAATTTCTTTTATCTGAAATAAATGAGTACATTATACACTATGCCAATGACCCAGTTTCTTTTTATAGGTTACTACCTGCCACATTCATTCTTCCAGTGATGATGAAATAGACTTTAAGGAAACTGGCTTCTCACAGGATTCTTCTTTGCAGCAGGTGAGTTGAATTCTTTTAACAGCTTAAGTTGCTCTTCATGTAAAAATAAATAAAGACATTTTCTAAAAAGCAGTGGGACTTTTATTTACTCTCACAAGCAAATATAAATCTAGAAAGTTTAAATTAAAACTTAGACATGTGTGCTTGCACACAGCTGTGTCTTACCAAACTCATGATATGCATCTCTTTGAATTCTTTTGCTGGTAGTGAGAGTGGGAGCCTTGTGGCACAAGATTGCCAATAGATCACTGAGATGAAATTAGATGCTTTAAATGGCATTACTTGTCTGGGTTACTAACCAAAATCTTTCAGATCATGCTAACAGCTGTGTAGTAAGACTGGCTTTGGTATTTTATGCATCTTCTGTAGTTTTTATAATACATAATTGCTTGTCTAAGTTTGAATTGTGGGTGGTGGCTCAGTCTTAAAGAATCTGATGCATTTTTATCTGATTCAGTGCTTTTGTACCTGTAAGGTGCACCTGTACAAAAACTTCATAAGTTGGGTGCTATCTGTAGCAGCTTTAGTGAGAAAGTAAGATCTTCTAATATCTCTGTGCTTTTCATGCATCCCCTTAGTGACCTGCTGTGCCTAGGCAATCCCAGCAGTTCCAGGTAGTTAATCTGGAGAAATGCAGATGGTCCAGTGCTGCTTCTTTCAAGTTTGTCTTGCTGTATACCTCTTCCTTCTATATATATTTTTTCTTTTTTCTTCAGTTTTCATAATGCCTTAATCTGAACTCGGGGTTTTTGGATTGTTCTTTAGTTTTCTTTCCATATTCACTTTGTTCAGCTTTACCACCATAGTGTGTCCCTTCAGCTACCTGGGCAAGAAACCAAGAGAGTTGACATGACAGCTTTATTTCCTAAAATATCTTAGTGTTGGCTGACTTTACACATGGAAATAACATTATTAAAAGTCCCTAGAGGATGTGTAATAATTTATAATTTAATTATAGTCCTGGGGAATAAAAGATAAAAGCTATTGTTATGGATATATGATGCCCACGTGTATATACCCACATGTATACATAGTGTATATACCCATCTGCTGGCAGTTGACACTGGCATCTTTATTTAAAAAAACCAGCACAGTTGTGCCAGTAACACTGCACTGAGATGTAAAATGTTCAATGGTTTCGTTTTTCTAGATATTTAATAGATGCTGCTGGTGTGTGTGCCCAAGACTGATATTGCTAGTGATACCTGCATAATAAATATGCAGTTGTGCTTTAGGATCTATGTGTAGTTTACTTTTCTGGTTCTTACTATTTATAACTTCATGCTGTTTTGAGCTAAGCAAACTTTTTCTTTTATATAATATACTGTGTTGTTTCTCTGTTTCTGTAGGGTGCATTTGGAAAGGTGCTGGTTAATGTGATTAAATTACAGATTTAACTTTTTTATTGAAAGCCATTGGATTGGCTTTCAAGTCAATAAATGTAAATAGGGGTGTAGTTGATGCTACCATTCGAAATTCAGAGGTTGAGACAAATCCTTTTCCTGTCCTTTTTTGTTTAGTTTAGATGGACTTTTATTTCTTTGAAACAAAATGGGCAAATAGATTTTAGAGTATTAGTAGAATCATTATATCACTGTCGTTGGTCCTGGGGTTGCCAGGCCTTTTCTGATTATCAGATGCAACAAATGACGTCCAATTTTATTGACCAGTTTGGCTTCAACGATGAGAAGTTTGCTGATCAAGATGACATTGGCAAGTGAGTATAACATTACAATGACTTTGGTTATAGTCTTGTGAGTTTTCTTTCTTACTGTGTTTTTGGCTGTGATTTTGCTGATGATAAGTACAAGCATTTACTGATGTGAAGCAGTTGCCAATCAGTCCTGGTTTTTTGTGCCATCTGTTTGCATTGATAAAAGCCTTCCTAAGCAGAGGAAAGCAACAGGTTCTCTTTGTTTTTTTAATCTCCTGGTTGTGCCAATGTTGAGAATGCTGTGCTTGAGAATAAAAATCTGAATTACAACTCAGCTTTTTGAAAACTGTGGCTCTCTGTTGACCTGCCGTTGTTTGGTTCCCTTTCACTCTGTCTCAAAGTGGGTTTTTTCCCCTGCTGATGAGCAGATGAATAGCTCTACTTAAGTTTTCCAAGAAAACATTACAGGAATAATATGTCTCTGAGTGTACTTATCTGTAGGGAAGGGTAAAGGAAGGGCATTGTAAATCTATCTTTATTTATAAGGTCAAGGCAGTTAAGACTTTTTTCTACAAATATGCTGAAAGATGAGGAAATGAGAACAGTCTTGGTGAGGTTAAAAAACCCGAACTAAACAAAAACCAGTGCACAACAAAAAATAGCCCTCACAAAAATGGGTTTCCTTCTTCCTAACTAAACTAATGCAGTAAAGGGAAAAGGGGAGAATGGGGGTTCTTGCTGATGATAGAATTGGTCATGGTTTTTGTAATATTTCATTGCTTAGGATGCCAGAACATGCAAATAGGAATTAAAACCATTATTGCAAGCTCCTTTTTAGAAGGGTATTTTTATAATAATCTCAGTGCTCTTCTGTAAGACGTGTTTAGTAAGTGGTGTCTGACTGCAGTTTGTCATCTGTCCAAGAAGCACTGCTACCTTTTTACACCCCGATCTGCTGAGATTAGGTTAGGATATGATGGTAGAGGAAGTAACTCAAGGATACTCCTTGACTTTGTCAGAAACAAGTGGATTTTGGCAAGGATGGGAGTTAGAATTCCTTTAAGTTCATGCCTTTGGAAGTCTGTTGTCTTGGTAGAAAGACGATGCCTATGTGTGTAAAGAAGTCTCGAGATTTTTGACAGGTACACTGATGTACTCATGAATTGAATTAAACTATAGGTGAAGGTACTTGAAAGTTACGCCTTCTGAAGCAATTACACTCTTAAGTTACCTGCAAAATGTTGTACAATAATTTAGATGGTGGCTTGTGTAGTAATACAGTCACACTTGCAATTTAGGTTCTTTTAGACCACTTACATTTTCCCTGTTTTGTAATGCAATGAATACTAGAGGAAGAGCAGTATGTACGCTGCTGAATGCACCGCTGGCTAGACAAAGAATATATTAACTCTTCTGATATGTAAAGATGTATCAAGCCTAATATATAGTGGTATGTTTGGAAAAGTATTTCAGTGATCAGTTAAAAAGTTTGTGGAATTCTTTTGGTAGGAAAAAGAATTTGATATTATTTTTCATTTTGTCCCTTCTTGTTGAAAAGATCGTTTGATAGAAGGGTGAAATCAGTTAAAATGTATAAGAACTGCAAATGCAGGTATTTGCAGGATTTTGAGCTGTATCATGGTAGACCATAGTAAGATTAGGCATTCTTTAGGCCTAGGTTTTTTCCAATGCATAACAGTACAGTATTTAAGATTTGGGTATATAATTTCAGGTATGCTTGTTTAGGCTTGTTGCATCTTTATACCTAAATGTAGATGGCAATGTTTGGTAAAATATTTAACTAGTAGAAAAATCACAGGAATGTCAGGCCTTCTCATTGTGTAATTTTGACAGTTTGCTGTTGGTGACTACTTTGTGTTTTATCTTCTGCGTTTAGGTTATTGAAAAATAAGAAACCAAAGAGAAATGTCTTCTTGTCATAATAGAAAGTCTTGTTTTATTGAGTAAAATTCTCTATTTTTGTAGTGTTTCTTTTGATCGGGTTTCGGACATCAACTTTACCCTCAATACAAATGAAAGTGTAAGTACATGTGCCAGCATTGTCAGAAAAATTACTGTCTTTTTAACTTTGGCATGACCTCAAAGTTTTGGCAGTGGCTATATTTACTCCTTTTATGTGGAAATTACTGGAAAATAATTACCCTACCTTATTCCCATATCATGAGATTTGCTATTTGGAAGACACTATTATTATTCTTTTTGATCAGTTTTAAGCAGAGTTGCTTCTAGTTTGTGTAGCTGGGTTTAAGATCTGAATTGTGCATATTGCACACTTGAGTTTTATGACTCAAAGCTATTTAAATCTTCAGTGAGATTGTAGTGACAGGAAAGTAAGAACAGAGACTGTGAACCTCGGTATTACTTGTTGGTTGGGCTAAAATGACCCCTCCACTACAGAAAATAAAGCTGGAGTACTTTGTGCTCTGGTTATTTGGAAGGCTCTTTGGGGTCACTCCCACATCTCGTTCTTAAACTTGATGGCCGCTCCTAAGTGTTTTTTGATCCACTCAACTTATTGGTAGCCAGGTAAAACAAGCAGCTCTGCTTATTTTCTTGGCAAGTTTTAAATTAAGACATTCCGGTTTTCTACTGCTTTTAGAGAAATGCTTAAGATTCACTTCAGAATAGTTGTGTATTTCCAAGGTGTTTACTAATGTAACGTGGATTTTGTACTTTTGCAATACTTAGGGCAATATAGCCTTGTTTGAGGCGTGCTGTAAGGAGCGGATACAGCAGTTTGATGATGGTGGCTCTGATGAAGAAGACATTTGGGAAGAAAAACATATTGCATTTACACCAGAGTCCCAGAGGCGTTCCAGGTGAGAAGGGTGTTTCTCATCCAAACAGCAGTGCAGTGAGCCTGCAGGAATGATTCAGTCTGTCTGTTAGTACAGACTATCCAGCATAACTAAGTTTTCCCATTGTGTGGAGAAATGAATGGAGATGTGGATCTAGTGTTTAGTTTTCCAGCCATAATTTGCAGAAGATGCACTTCGGCTTTCATAGCTTCTTGGTTTTGTTTTTTTCCCCTGCTGTGTATTTTGTTCCTTGGCTTTTAAACTTGCCCAGGCATCCTTGCTTTGGACAAGGCAGCCCAGCTTCACACCTCTGTAATCTTGCTGTCCTCTCTGCAGTATCAATGTGGCTATGAACATAGGAAATGCATTGAGTGGAAGGAGCATCTAGTCCCCAAAACTCAGGGCTGTGCCTCCTCTCTCAATATCTGCTGAAAGCTTCTTCGTGTGATCAAGTGAAAAACCTTAAAAACTTGCTTTTTTGAGAGAGAAATGAGGGGAATACTAACAGTGAAAAATTGTACCTCAGGTAATCTGTCAGAAATAGTTGTTGTAATTCTGTTTAACGTGAAACTGCAGTATTTCATTTTGCCCATGGTGTTATGCTAAAAACAGAATGTAAACTCTCTTTTTGTATTTGAAGTTCGGGCAGTACAGACAGTGAAGAAAGTACAGATTCTGAAGAAGAGGATGGAGCTAAACAAGACTTGTTCGAATCCCACACCAATACAGAGGACAAAATGGAAGTAGACTTAAGTGAACGTATGTAGCTTTTTTCCCTCCCTCTTTGGGTTACAGGAAATTGTTAGATCTAGCAGCCTAATTTTGTAGGAGTTTCCTTGTTTGCCGCTTTTATTCCACCTGTCTTAACGTAGTCTTTTGCACTTGCAGCAGAGCATGCAAATATTGTGAAGCTTGAATTCCTTACATGTCTTAAATTATTCTCTCTAAAATTTATGTTTCTACTCTTCAAGAGTTAAAAAAGGAGGAGTAATCAGAAAGGGGAGGATTAAGTGTACTCATTTGTAAATATTGAATGTCTACAAAACCTAACAGGTTGTTAATCTCCAAACCCAAAAGATGGTATTTTTACTGGAAGCCTTTCAGACCAGCTTTTTATCTAACAATGGCTTTTTTAGAAGACTTCCTGCAGAAGCTAAGTGAACTTGCATTGTTTTGGTTTCAAATGTGAATGAAAGATACAGACCATGAGACTCTTATGTGGAATCTTAACTGATGTAATTGGTTAAAAAGTTTCCATGTTCAAGTCAGGCTGAACTGGCTTTTGTTAAACTGGCAATGTCTGTAGGTAAAAGCCCTGTGCTTATCTAGACTGTAAGGAATTAAATTAAAATAGAAGGAAAAGTTAAGGGTTTTCTTTTCTTTTGTCAGATTGGTGTCGTTGGCATCTGTGTGTCAAACAAGTTTTGATCCATGTGGGTCTCCTCCCATATCTGCCTGGGTTGGAATTTCTAATTGCTAGTCAGAGCTTCCTTTTCAGCCTGTTTTTTTGTATGTAAGTGTTAATGAAAAACATGTTTCCCTTGGGTAGGTGAAGTATTTTGAATTGACCTATCCTAAATTAGATGCTATTCACAGTTGCTCCCAAATCTAAAATACCAATAAATATTTTAAGTTGTAAAAATCCTTAAACTTTTCTGCAACTTAGCAGTGGTGTTAGTGCATGAGAAATTATTTGAAGAAATTGAAAAGGGGATGAATACTCTTAAGATTTTCACTGTGATACAAATTAGTTTTGAAAAATGGTAACAAATGTTGATGTTAATTTAAAGGATAAAGTGAGATTATACTTGTGATCTAATATGTTTTATTAGTTTTGTTCTTCAGATAAACTGTGGTTTTTTTAGCAGAGTACTCTGAATTACTGATCTTAAAATTCTGCATTACTAGCAGAATTTTCATTTTAGGTAATACATTCATTTTTTAACAGGATGTGCAGGATTTTTCTGCATGTGCTTTGAAGTCTAGTTTTGAATTTTGCTTCTCATTATGGAATGCACATTCATATGTGTTAGGCATATGTGCACTCAACGTTCTTTATTGAAATTTGTTCGTAATGAACCTCATGATGGCTTTTCAGCACCTAACTGGTCAGCGAACTTTGATGTACCCATGGAGACTGCGCATGGCGCCAGTCTGGATTCCATTGGCTCTGCTGTGTGGAGTACTGAAGCACCTGTGCCAGCTAAAGAAACTGGCTGGGCTTCTTTTTCTGACTTTACATCCTCTTTGAGGTAAGAATGTCAGTTATTCAGGGTGAGTTTGGTTTCCTGGGGTGTCTGTCTCCACACAAGCCTGTGTTGGTGGTGTTCTGGTGGAATACAAGGTGTGTGTAAAGTGTCTGAAGAGCCCCTTGTGTTCCAACAGCATGTGTCTGTATGATCTCCCTTTCCAGGATGGGTGGGTACTAGTGTCATAGTTTTAAAAGGGTTTTCATGAGCCTTTGGGTCCTTTAATATTGGTCTCTGACTGGTGGTTGGGGTTTTTTTGTTTATTTTTTGTTTATTTTTTGGGGGTTTTTTTGTGTAGACTGAACTCAGTGAATATAAAGGTTATAAAATGTTTGAAGATTCTTTTCTGTGGCTCTTATAAAATAAATAGGTTAGGGTTTTTCTTTTTTAATTTCATATAGTTTTGCAGCTGTGATAACTAGGTTAAGTAGTTCTGCACTATTTTGAGAACACCCAAGATAATGCTGTTCTTTTTTTGGATTCAGCTCTACACTCTACTGAAGTCTTATGTATGTACCTAGTCACGTAGATGTAAATTTTGAATTGCCAAATATTGGCAGTCAAGAACTGATTCCTTCTCATAATAGAAGACTTCGCTTTTATACATTCAGCTTTTGGCATCCTGTCTGGGTATTAAAATAGCTTAGATATAAAAGTATGATTTTTTCCAACATCAAACGGTGTTGTTTCATGCTTGAGGCAGGTAAGTTGATAATCTAATTAAGGGTGTAGAAAATGAAGACTTGGAGATGTCACATTTTTGGATAGAAGAGACATTCAATAAATGGTGGTAAGTTTCTTCAAGTGGCCAAATCTTGTCTTCTGACTTCATTTAGAATGAGAAACTTCTAGCTATACTGAATGTAAATGACTGCATTGGCAGTCTCAACAGAGAACTATCAAGTTGGAAAAAAATGCATTTAGAAAATCAGTTAAAAATATTTGGAAATACTGCAAGGTTCTGGTGATAGCTGTATGCCTTATTTACCAGGGACATGTCCACTACTACTTGTAATGTAACCAAATTAAACAAGTAAAAATGAAATGACCATCAAATATCCTCAGTTCTGGTGGATTCTGTGTTACCAAATTTCTATTTAGCATGTCTTTCCAAGACTCTTAAAAACAAACTTGCTGTAATTCAGTTTCAGTAGAGTTCTAGGCCTTATAGCTTTCATAGAGAACTAATAGTGTTTTAAGAACACTTCTTTCTGCTGTTCTGAAATGTTTCTAAAGCTTTTTACTCTATTTGAAGCTCAAAAGACTCCTTAAGAAGTAATTCTCCTGTGGAAATGGAAACAAACACAGATCCAGGTGATCCCTTGAGTGCAAATGTAACTACTCTTGCAACACAGCTAGAAAGTAAGTAAACTGCATTTAGAAGTGCAAATGGCTTGATTGTAGGAGTTGTACATAAGAAAAATCTTCCTGAACTTTAAAATTTTAAGTTTCCGGAGACTCTTCTCTGGCTCTGCTGCTGTTCTGCCAGAATAAAAGTGACTTGTCAAAGAATTTCCAAACTATTTTAAATAGTTTCCAATTTAAAATAAAAGCCACTGTTACTGTTACCTCTAAAAAGTCTGCACATCATGAACAGAAAAGCATTACAAAGAAACTAAGTGTGTTCTATTAGAGAATCCTCCCACCTCTGTCACCATTTCACTGAGCTGATGCCCAAGAGTGGTAGCCTTCAGTCTTGTCCTGTGTGGCAACAGGCCAGTAGCCTCAATGTGTTCAGATTTCTACTTCCTGCTCATGCCTTTCTAAACCACCTTCACTGTGCATGCTCTAATTGTTTGTTCTACGTGTATAAACTGGTTAAAGGGGCAAAAATATTTTAATGAGATTTTTTTTGTATCTGTTATTACCAGAGAGAGCAAGAAGTGCAAGTGTGAAGTCCAGGCAGACTGGGCTTCCCAAAGGTTTGTCTGTACTTGGAAACTTAGTGTCACATTTGTATTGTGTAGACTTGTCATGAATTTGACTGTACAGAAAAATAATTCATCACTGTAATCCTACTAAAGCCTTGTTTAGGCAAAATTGTTACAGTAACCATTGTCAGTCAAAATGAAAAAAAGTTACAGATTGTGGCTTTTTTTCTTAAGCTATCTGTAAGTAATACTCATGCTCTCTCTAAATGTGCCACTTGCAGAAAGGTGACATGCTCTGTAAGGAAGAATTCAAGAAGTGTGCAAAACTACAAGAACACTGTTTTTCTTATAATTAGCTTATGTACTTGCTCATGAAGTAGCAAGTTAGCCAGCCAGGTACTGAACTACTTCTATTTTAACTTGTAGCCCCAGCAAGTGTTGCTATGGAGGCCAGCTCAGATGGAGAGGATGATGTGGAAAATGCAGACAAGGTAACAGAGACAGTCATGAATGGCAGCATGAAGGAGACGCTGAGCCTAACTGTAGATGCTAAAACTGAAACGGCTGTTTTCAAAAGGTGAGAATGCCTATTTATTGTCTTCCCACCTTGTAAATAAAACACTGTTGGTGGAACACTGTGTCATCAAAGAAAGATCTTTTTAAGTGTTAATTCCTGGGGCTTTAACTAGAAACCTTCCAAAGTAATTGTTTTGAAATTTTACTTCTAGTTAGTTACTTTAACATGCAACTTCACTTATCAAGCCTTAATTTCAATGGAGGATTATTAGCAGAAGACTGACTCAGCTTTTGTCCCTAATGCGCATTATTGTGCATTTTTCATATACAGTTCTTTCAATACTGCACATCAAAACTCAGCTTCTAAAATTTTGCACAGAACTGTTAGATTTGGATTGGAATTTCATTCTTCTGATCCAGGCAGATGGAAGACAGAAGTTGAAGGCCATCCAAGCACTGCTCTTGAATGTAGCTCATCAGACACTTGGTCATCACTGTTGGTGGTATGCATGATGGTGTTAAATCTATTCTGGTCTACAGGTGGCACATGGAATTCTAGAATAACTGGGAAAACAACTTCATAATTTTTCTGTCTTCTGATAAAAAGTGCATTATTCAGGAATAAGTGTCTTACAATATGGTCAAATTCTATTTTGTGTGTATATCAACATTGTGGTCCTTTTACGAGAAGAAAGCACATTTCAGTGTTGTCTACTCCATCCCGTCTACTAAGAGCTTGTGATCTTAGATTTAATGATCAACTGTGTTTTATCTAGTATCAAATATTTATGTAGAGAAATAGAGGCTACAGTCTGACCTGCGAAAGTTTTGCCTTTATTGAAGCTGGTGTGTCCTGCCTCCACCCTGATGTTCACAAGTTGGAACACACTGCTAGAGCATTTTGACATGCAACCCTCTTCTCATTCTTTTAGAATTACTTCCTAGTATCTGTCTGTATTCTGGCTTCAAATATTGAAATTGTCGATATGTCTTGGAAGTTGCTTGAAGAAAACAATGCAAGTCAATTTCAGCATAAGAAACTTTTCCAGTGTTAGTTCTTACACTGTCTGTTGTTTAAATTAATTTTACTTCATCCTGTTAGTGGTAGGAGATAATTCCTGAGCCATGCAAAATGAATAGACTTTGAAAAGCAAACAGCTTTCCGTCACTCTTGCTTCCATCCTTCTGATTATCTGAGTGACTTAACTTCTGATGGTTTTTCAGCACAGAGGAGGGAAAATTTGTGACTGCACAGTGCTTCTAAATCAAATTGATAGAGGCATTGATAGAGGAATGAATCAAAGCACTTTAGAGAAGTGTTGGGACTCCATCCAGATTGATGATGTGAAGCCGTCTGTAGTGCATTGCTGACTTAGTAAATGATGTGTTTGCTCTCCAGTTTGTTCTGTCTTTTGGACAATGCGTTTACCTGGTCTTCACTCTTAGGTGTAAGATGTTTGCAACTTTGATTTGGTTATCCATGGTGTCTTTAAACTTCTCCTTAGTCTAGTTTAGCTTACATGCACTTTGAAGTTATGTGACTTGTGATACTGTTGCAAAAACTAACATCGGGAGGCAGCATTTGGTGACAGTTCCTGCCTACCTTCATGGAATTACCAGCTGGAACTGTCATTAAAAGGACAGAGAGGTGCAAAGGGAAGCAATATCATAGAATTGCCCCAGTCAGAAGGGATCTTGAAAGTTTTTCTGGTCCAATCTTTTCTGGGAAAGGGAGCCTGGAAGAGATTACCTGGCACTCTGTCCAATTGCATGTTGAAGACTTCTCCTAATGGGAGCTCTGGAAAAGAAGTGTTAAAGAAACATACAAGGGGGCTCAAAGATGAGGTCTTAAATGCAGAAACTGTTCTACTGTGATAGAGATGTGCAGCTTCATAGTGAGTCAGTGCTCAAGTGGCATTTTTCAAACCAGTTTGCTTTCAAATCTGGGAAAAGGTCTGAATTAGGGGACCATTAGAGTAGTGAGAGGAAGTCCTACTCTGGCCTGTTTGCCTTTCAAAATGAATGCTTGCAGATGTCAGCTTTATCTAGGTTTCTGTCAAAAGAAAATTGATGGTGTTGAAGTCAACATTGAGGGGATCATTTATAGGCACAGTAGTTAATTTGTGGAAGGCTGCAAAGGAGAAAAATTTGATTTCTGAACTTAGTTCAGAGTGGACAGTAAGAAGGAAGAATGCTAGCAGAGACTGCCTCTTTAAAGAATAAAAAAACTTAGGGCACCACTTCTGATGGTGATGGTGACAAGTATTTTGTTTGGAAGGAATGCAAAGAGTACCAAGACAAATGAGATGGGGAGATTAGATGGGGAAAACTTGGTGAGAGATTGCAATGCAAAAGACAGTATTTTTGCAGGCTCTGCAGGATAGAAGGAGAAAAGAGAAGGATTCATTGAAATTTAAAGGATCCATGGAAAGGAGAACTGTGAGAATAGGAAGAAAACCAGCAGAGGAGATTGGCACTTCTTGCATAAGTAGATTTGTTGCTGCAGAGGTATAAGATTGATGTTTGTCTACTTCAGAGCTCTTTTATAACTATCTGTTGCAGGTATATATGGTCAAATTTGTATTTTAGTGTACTCATAATGGTGTGACTGAGGTGGAAGAGGGTGGAATAGAGAGGCAGAAAAGTTTGGGTTTAGAGGCAAAACAGAATATTTGTTTACTAATGACTTTTGAGGTTGCCTGGTTACATGGTACTGTCTTACATAATGTGAGTATATTGCTTTTTCACTGAAGTTTGTTTGCTTTTGTCTATAAGAGGAAGTTTGTGAAGTAGATTGGGCTGCCATCTTTGTACCCCATAAGCCATACATCATATTTACTGTGGAGTTATTAGGGAGTTTAATATGTAAGATGTTGATGAGTTAATGATTCTGCTGCTATGTTTCATGGACAGACATTATTAATGGAAGTTTCTGAGGGAATCTTGAATTTCTTTTATACTTTCTTCCATTTTTGCATACTTCTGGCTTCAGAGTGTTGAAATCCTATCGGTATGTATAGTAAAGGACCGTGGCTGTGATTGTTACCACTTCGGGCATCACATACATTCCTTATTTCCTTCCTGATCGAATTTGCAATCACTGTGTTTCTTGCCCTTTTATCCAGTCAAGTTTTAATGGATGTAAACACCAGTGCATCATTAGGTGTTTGTAAAGTCTAGAGCCATGTGCTTGTTCTTCATGTTGCAGTCATAACTTAAAATCCATTTGCATGTGAAATATGAACCCATCTCAGTTTTCTCCTGTTGCCTGAAATTCCCTATAAATAAACTCAAAAGTTAAATAAACTTCTTGCTTTTGTTTTGTTTTGTTTTTTTAAGTGAGGAAGGAAAATTGACTACCTCGCAGGATCCTTCTTGTAAATATGTAGTTGAAGAGAATACAGAGGTTGCAGAAGAGGTCCCTTCATGTCTTCAGCCTAACAGCAGTCCAGAACAGAGGTAACTGCATTCAAGGATGCTTTCAATTCTCTAAATAGCAGTCTGTGTGCTTTTCTAATAGGATTGATCTAAAGAGATTGAGTTTAGCTTAATCTAAAAATGTGCTTGCATCTATTTTATTAAATTCTCACAAGTTGAATTTTCTGCTGATTCTAAGACTCATGAGTCATCAAATATGTATTTTTCTTGCAGGGAGTTGTAATATCCCCATTCTGTTTTGTGACAGTGTTACTGAGTTAGAATAGTGAATTGATGCACAGAACTCTCCTGACTGTTCTGATTATCCTGTATGTAGACTAAAAAGATGTAAGCGTGTTTGACAAATTTATATTCTGATTCTGGGTTTTAAGACTTGTTTATGAGCCGGTGTGTAAATAGGTCCTTTCTTCTAACTTTTCTGCTCTGCATTAAGCTCAGACTTGATCAAGAAGGGGATTCTAATCCAAAAAAATCAACCCTGTATACTTAAAGTGGGAAACCCCTAAACTCTTTCACAGCCTCTTCTCGAGATACTGTCTTTATCAAGATGATAATATTTTTATTAATGCTGATAAGCATTAAATTGTAGGGAAGAAGTCTTTGGGTACTGGGTGATTACCTTTTAAGTAAAGATGCTTGCCTGAACCAACAGAGGGCTCTCAGAGCTAGCAGTTTGCTACATTGCCTTTGGGCTGTGGGAAATCTCAAGGAACTCCTTTCATTGAATCCTGCTGGCTTCAGCAGAGCTCAGTACTTTCTCTAAAGGTGGCTGTTGCAGTAGATCCTCGTAAGCACAGGATAAATACCAAGATAAACATAATGGTGCTTTTGGGGCTCCATGTATGTATGACCAGTGGAAGGAGTCCCCTAGGTAGGTCTCTGGCTGGTGGCTAGCAGGAGCAATCTCTGCTAGGAGCCCTGTTCTGTCATGGACTTTTTCGAGTTAATAAGTGAGTGATGGTCATGCAGACTGTCACACTTCCTGTCCATGCAGCTTTTGTCTCTTCTCTTCCAGGTTTCTCTAAAACGTGTTTGCTTTTGTTTAGTGCTGTCTGTTTTTTCTCTAATGTTTACATATGTTTTTTAAAAAGTGTTTTTAGAGCTTAGCAGCCAAAGACTTAGCTAGGGGGCTCCTGCTGGTCATGTGCATGTAGAGCACAGACCCCAGAGTGGCTTCTCTGTGATGTCCACCATCAGAGAACAGGAGTTACAGGTAACTTTTCTCATCTGTAGTTTCAAGCAGTATTTGCATTTTTTTAGAGAATCTTCAGATGTATTCCGTAGACTTGCACTAAATGGAAGTTGAGATTTTTTTGCCTCTCTTGCTTGCATATATTTAATGTCTTCATGCATTGATTTGATCTCTTTGTGCTAGTCCAGGGCAGCTGAACCCATGTTTACACTAAACTTTATCTAGAAATGTATGTACTGTTACTGTTTTCATTCTTGTAGGTTTGCTCTCCATTTTCCTTCATACATCATGGACGTTTCATCTTAATGGACTGACATTCAAAGTATTTGTGAAAGGCTGTTTGTAGATTAGATTAGTAACTAAAACAATTTTTAAGATATTGTTGTTTTTCCTGTTGTCATAGCTGCTGGCTTTTCAGTGCAACCTTAAATACCCCTGGTATCACATTTTGTGTCACATAATAAGATTTGGATAAGTATCAGAAATGTGCTCTTTATTAGTAATTATCTGAGATACCACATTTCTAGAGCTCACTTAGAATGTCTCAGCTAATGAAGATCACACATTGTTTAGTGGTGTGCTCAGTTAATTGAGTGCTATGCTTAATTAGGAAATAAGGACTCCAGAAGTGCTGGTCTGCAGAAGATAATTGGGATGAGCATGTTATTAGCACGTGTTTCCTTCCTTCAGTTCATGGGTTATGCTGTACAGGATCTGGGATTGTTGGTTTTTGGATTGCTTTTTATTGTACCTACCTGAATGTGCTTTGAACCTTTCTTGTATACTTACATCTCTTTTTTTTTGGCCCCTTAGGACTGATCAACACACCCATTTAGGAGAGACATCTGTTAATGGCCCTGTATGATATGTGATGTCTACTACCTTGGCTGAAGAGAAAGAACTGATGTCCAGGTGTTTGAGTGTTTCTTGAGGATATCATCTAGTCCCTGTTGAAGCCAGTCACTGCTGCACTAATTTCGCAAGGAATCAGGACCAGCAACATTTATATTCTAGATTTTAAGACATTGTACAGAAATTCATAAGTGTAAAAATATTGCACATTGAGAAATACCAATAATTTTTGCGTATGTTTATATTGTATTGTTCTAAATAACGGGGGGCCTGTGAAATAAGATCCTGCTACCCATGTAATGATGACAGTAGTGTTACTATAGTTAAAATGGCTGTAAGAATAGTTTTATAAAAAAGTGAATACAAAAATCTAATGTATTTGAGACATAACTATTTGACGATTAGTGTGACCAAAGTATTTAGCAGTTTTCTTACATTTTTCACCTTGTAAAAAAGAAAAAGAAAATTCATGTTTTTTCTGAAACTGAAATGCCCTATAAATGTTATTTTGGTTGTTTTAGCTTACAAAAGTGATTTAAATAAGAATTTTTTGGTGTTCAACATTTTACAACAGGTTTTTTAATTGGTAATTGTTTTCTGTATTGTTCAAAACAGATCAAAAAATGTAAGTCTATTGGTAGAGATTTTAAGTATTTATTGCAACAGCTTAGTTGACAAATTGATGTTACTGTAAAGCCATATGTTCTGTTAAGTCTAGTTTGCTTGAAACAATACCTTCCAGGTGAAACACGAGAATATTTGGAGTGCACATGGCTTGTTGTATTTAAGTGATTCACCTGCCTTTTCAACCGTTCACCAAGATTTAGTTTAATACCAAGCATTATACAATGGAACATTTCAGAACAATCTGCATATTTAAAACCCTATAATCCTTTTAGACAAGTCAAGTAAAAGAAATGCCCGTGCTGCTAATGTAATTACAGTACATGCATTTTAAAAGTAAATAGTGTTTTTAATACAAATTTTGGCAGCGGAGCATGTTAATTGTTAATTTCACTGTACTAATCTGTGTGAGGCTTTCATTTGTATGTTCTAAACCAGTTTTTTCACAGCTGGTTTGTGTATATATATAGTGATTATGGAAACTAATTCTGTGTAATTTATAATTTTCTATGTCAGTGTAAAACTCCAACAGCCTTCTCAAACAAAAAGAAGCAATATACTGTATATTGCCACATTGTCTGGTGAAAGGGTTAAAATACTCCTGCACTTTTAGACACAAAACCATTTTTGTTTCTGTAATAGTTATATTCATTTATTTTTTACATCATTTGTTTTCCTGACCAGTATTTAAAGCCAAAAGGATATTCTAAACAATGGCCAATGATTTATTTTAGAAGGCGTCCCAAGCAACATGCCTAAACATTACATTGCATACAGAAATAAAAACCCCCACATTTATGTCACTGCCCTTACTGCTTTCTCTTTTGCATTTTCTGCAAGGTTCAGTGCACTTGTCCTTGGAATTTTTTGCAAATTGATCAGTTGTATGAAAATGAAGGGGTAAACCAACAATGTCATAGGTGGACTTGGTAACTATGGTTGCCCTTTTATTTGTACTTTATAAATGATAGAATCCAGTCAGTTTCTAAGTTTTCTTTTTCAGTTCAAACTTACTTTCAGATCAGCTTGACCAAAACCATTTTGTGTGTTAGCTTTAAGGTTGGCAGCTGTTCTCTTGTCACTTTCTGATCTGTTACTGAACAAGCAGCTTTGGAAACAAAACTGCTCATTTGAGCACATGTACTGCAGTGAAGTAGAAATTCCAAATACAGGCAAGCAGCAAGTTGGTTTGCTTAAGTTTGGTGCTTGTAAGGAATAAAACCTGAGTCCTTTCCCGTGGAGCTATTTGTTCTGTGCTAAAAAGTTGGTTTATCTAGCTCTGTCAGCCATGAAAACTGGAGAACACAGTAGATGAAATTGAATTTGGGCCCTGTTGCCTGCAGTTCAGCAAACTCTTGTAGTTGTCCTTCTGTTCATGAACTGTCATATCAGTCCACCATTTTGAGGAAGTGTAGGGTGTGTTTTACCCACTCACTCTATCACTTGCACAAGGAATCCTGAACTTGAAAGCACTGGAGGTGTGTTTTTGGGGGGAGGGTGTATGGGTGTGTGTAAACACACAGCTCTTTTGCCATCTTTTATCAACATTGCTGCTCATATGCTGCTACGTAGCCTTACAAAAATTTGAACGTACTGGGAGAATCCTGAACAGCTGTTACCCAACCTGTTTAATCAGATTCAATGTGCATGCGATGGAATTTGAGTCTTCCTTATGAAAAGGTATTTTAATGCATTTGCAGCATGGACTAAAGACTAGTACCTTTGTATAGGTTTGAGTTCCTACAGTGTTTTTAGCAGCAATTACAATTAAATGAGCTTGCCTTGAAAGGCTTGTCCACTGCCACATTCCTCAGTGCTCTTTGAAATAGCTGGAGGCTCAGTCACTTAAAACTGAGGAATAATGATGTCAGTTGATGTCAATATGCAGTGGATTTAACCCTCAGGACTTCTCTGGTAAAGGATTTTTGCTCAAGCAACAGTCTGTTTCAAAAGTGGCTAGACCTGTAGTATCTGTAGTAGCTCATTGCCTCTTCCCACGTGGCAGAGTGGATGAACCATGTTTTCTTGACCAGTGAAACCATTATTTTAAACTGTAAACCCTGTACTAGATATATAGCAAGATGATTCCATTTAAGTAAAAGCATAAGTCATCATCTTGACTAACATTGCTATTAATTCGCTGAAAAGATAACAGGATAGTGGAAACAATCTCATGATGTCATTGTAGACGGAATCCCATGTGATCATGCTCTTGAGTGAAGTCTACATTTTTGCACCTATTAAACCTTGTATCTACCTCTTGAAAACAGTGAGTTCTGTGTTGTCATCAGCATACTTCTGTGGAAACTTACTGTGACATTCATTCTTTGTGTGAAATCCGTTGAGGAGACTTGTGAGGAAGATTAATCAGGTTCTTATTGTCATTCATTATAAACTACCTTTCTGTTTAAATTAGTGTTAATTTTCTTGGAGATTTTTTTTTTTTTTGACATATGTCTCATACAGTTATATCAGGAAGTATTTACTGTATATAACTGGCTCTATTAATAGACTTTATCACTTTTGACTGTCTCAGAATAAATAGTCCTTTCTCCAGTGTAGTATAAGTGCTTTGAGTTTCATTATGGAAGTGTCTGTATTGTTTTCCAGCCCAGGATGGAAAATTGCTGTTATTGCAGCAGCAAAACGCCTTTTTTGGTAAAGTTTTTAACATCTGTCATTTAGTTTCTGCATCTTACTTGCTAGCAGGTAAGGATTTGGCATTTTCCTGTCCTTTTATTGTTTGGGTATGTAAGGTTACAGCATGGAAGGAGGTGAAGGCAATAAAACTAAAATAAAAAATATTGTAAAGATAGAGGTATTTTTCTGTCTCCCTTAGATAGGAAAGTTCAAGACATTTTTTGGACTTGTTCAGATGTGGTTCTGCTCTTTGTTTCAAACTGTGATTTGCCCTATGTTTAGTCTTGGTAATGACTTGTGTGTAATAACACTTGTAATGATAACCAAAGGAAATCTGTGGGCTTCTTACTCTGCTGCCACAAGCTAAAGCACTAATGAGACTTGAACTTTTCCTTGTGTTTTGCTGGTAGCATCTTTCAGAATTTCTCTCTTAGGTGCGTCTGGGCTTAGCATTTGAGTATTTTTTATTGGAGAGAGCAATTTTGTCTGTATTTTTATCTTCTCTAAATCACTAAGTACCTTGCTAAGTGAGGTGGGATTCTCTTTATCTTTCTGGCCACAGCTTAAATACTGTAATTCTGATTCTAGGGCCTCATTCTGAATTTGAGTTGTGCATAGTGTGGGTGCTTTCCTGTGATCTGTGTTTTCTGTGTCTCAAAACACTATTTTTAAGACACTAACTTACATCATGATTGTTGGCTTACAGCCACCCAGAGTAAGACAGCTACACCATGTCTCATGAGATTTAATGTGTTCCCATTTGCACAGGGCAAGTTTATCTGATTGTCTCACGACTTTGATCTGTGGATTATATTTAGGTAGATGGATGATTGATTTTCAAGGATCTAATAGATATATTTCATTTTTTCAGATGGAACCTGGACCTGTTACCTATCCATTACATCTGCTTTTAAACTCTACTATGTGCCACACTTCCTTTCTTTCTTACCTGGGAGGGTTCTTCCATTCCCCTTATCTATACCAATTATCTCTCAAAGGTGGTCACAATTTCACCTTGGGTAATACACTAACCTGTCTCTTTTGCCAGGGCACTGAAGCTTGACTGCAGACATTGCAAATAAAACCTGCTTTTCCTTACACCAAACAGAATTGTTTGGGAAATCCTTCTTTGCTATTTTTTTTTCAAATGAAATATAAAAAATGTTGACTGTCTTCACTGATTCTTGTATCAGAGGCACAAGGTTGCTAAGATACACTAAGATTGCTAAAACTCAAGTGACCTTGTTTCTGTTGTTGGGAGTTTCCAAAGGACCTTTCATCCTATATATTTATAGAAACAATAGTTAATGCTGTATTTCTTAGAAATAGTCGTTTTTCGTTAGTCACTGCTATATTTATATTTCTCCTGAGATGTGCTTTCAGGAGAAGGTCTCTGATTTGGAGTGAGCCGTAGTGGACTGTGCATATTGACAGACAAGGTAGTAACAAGGAACTGTCAGATATTCATGGGACTGTAAAGCCCTATTGTTTCTAGTCCCTTCAGAATGAAAGAAGTTAAAAGATAAAAGGGCTGAGGAAATGTGCCACTTTTCTTTTTAGTGCTGGTACTTCGCTTGTCTAGTTTAAAGTACTCCAAAGACAAATCCCTGAATTTGGAAAGTGGTGGGTGATGTCCTGATAAGTAAATTGTTTCAAACTTTAGTT
Source organism: Entomyzon cyanotis (assembly GCA_024500445.1). NCBI lineage: Eukaryota > Metazoa > Chordata > Aves > Passeriformes > Meliphagidae > Entomyzon > Entomyzon cyanotis. The sequence goes on along the minus strand of JAKEPQ010001030.1, from coordinate 44,002,461 downwards.
ACATGACTCATACGGAATTCATACTTATTTCTATGTACAAGCACTTAAGACAGCTTTTAACTAAACTTTTTACATAAATATCTATAGGTTCATGCCTGTGTGCATGCACATCAGTGTGTGGGACGTATTTTCTTAACATGGCTGGTGCAGTGCCCGTGGTGCATTTCCAAAGTGCGCTGAACTGTAGAATATCAGGAAGAACACAAGAGATGTTTGCGCACAGGTTGCAGCCTGTTCTGAAGAGTTTCAGGCTTCTGTCTGTGTGTAGACATTGTCAGTGGTCTCTGGCCAGCCTGAAGGTATCTTGATGGGAGGAGGAACTGGTGCCTCTTGTGTCCAAGGCAAACTTCAGCTTTTGTCAGATGATTTCTCTGATGCTGCTTGATACATTTGAGCCTGTGGTAAGGCATATCCACCTGAGAGTCTCCAATTACGGTCTAGAATGGAGTAACTCAGGACTTGGATTGTAAAACTAAGTACAGGACAGGGATTATGTTAAGCATGAATTTGTACATGTGCATGCTTGATGCTCTTCCATCTGAGCTGTTCTCCAGCATCCTTTTTTATTATATGAGAAGGTATGGACCATGTGTTAAATGACTAACCAGTTCCTTCAGTGGCAGGAGTAGATGCTACTTCTGGATACATTTTTGTGCCAAGTGTCTGGACATGAGTAAAGTGATGGTGGTGTAGTGTGACACTTGTACGGAAATTAGATCATCTAGTCGCACTGAAACATTGGGAGCAAGAAGTCTTCGTGTTTGCAAGTGTGCAGAAAGGTTATAGGTAGGCAACACTCGAAAGATGATTGCTTGCAAGTGTTAAGACACTGGCTTGAAAGAAATAAAGCCTGGAAATGGCAAAGCTTTGAATGCAGGGGAAGGCAGTTTGAAGTTCCTAATCTCAGGCAAGGTTATTCATGAAGGGAAAAGATTTGTGTGTTGCAGCAGGAGAAGAAAATACACACTAGTGAAATCCTCTGAAAAATCTGTTAATATGAAATCAGAAATTGTACTGATGGTGTGGCTGTGTGTTACATAGTGACATCTGATCCTCTGGAATGGGCAGGTTCAGAAACTTGAATGATTGCTGCTACTAGACAAAATTATGAGGTTATTGGTTTTCTGTTAACATCAGTTGTCTTATGAAGCCTTCCCCTGTCTAAACTTGCTGTGAGGACTGTGAATTTAGCCTTCATTTACTCAGAAAAGATATGACTGATAATATGGCATGTTTGAAAGAGCATCTAGTTAATTTTTAAGATTATTTTTGCTATTATCATAATGTCCAACCATATGTGTCTTCAAGGTATTCCACAGGCACTTACCTGACTGTAGGACTTGGTATGGCCTCTGGACTTTTGATTTGCTCCAGCTTTGATACAAACCAGTATTTCACTGCTTGAATACTGCTATCTCTGACAATCGTCATTGTATATTTTTATGACAAAAAAAGCTTTTCTGACCTCAGAGCAGAAAGAGTAATGGATCAAGAATTACTTTTTTTATAAACCATTTATGGCCTTGATGCGTTTCTAAGAATGTCTTAGAAACTCAAAAATAAGCAAGCTTTTCTATTAGCTACAGCTTTTCTGTTGAGGAGAAGTAAAGGTAATGAGGCTTACTGCTCAGCTGACAGGCATTTATTAGATGTTCAGTTTGCTGAATGTGTGTAAGAGTCACTCTGCGCTGCTGCCATAGCAGCTTCTGTGGTGGCTGAGGATGGAACTGATGCGGTCCTGCAGTAATAATACTTGAACATTGAAACAAACTACTCTTAGTCTAAGAAGCAAAGGGGAGAGCAGAATCTGTGTCAGTACTTCCCAAGGCTCATTATAAGAGGCTCATAGCCTTCTTCAAGTGCTTTATCAGGATAATTTCTGGTGGAAATAAAGGAAAATGAAGCAGTGCTAGAGATCGGGTTTTTTCTACAGTCAAAGGATGAAATAACAAATAGGATGACAGATAAATGTTTGCAGGTTTTCAATTATTTTTACAGTACAGGAAGCTCTTGCTTACTTTGCATTAAGAATCCTGGCAGTATTGCATTTGTCATTCTCTTTTGCCTGATGTCTCATGGAAGGTTTCACAGAACTGTTGGGATTGTGCAAAGATAGAATGAACCGTTATCAGGACTATAAAAACCATATACTCAAGATACAGGTGTTCATGAAGTAAAAATTCCTTTTTCATAGATGTTAGAAGTTAAATAGACATGATCGCTGCTAAGTAAAAGCTGAAAGAGGTAGTTAAAAATATCTCTTATACAATTTTTTTAACAAGGACTAGAATTTCACTTGATTTTAGATCAGCCTGAACTCTGGGTCTGTCACATGCTCTGTGAATAGCTCAGTTTAACTTGACTTCACACAGCATAATTCCAGTTCATTGATGCTTAAATTCTTACTCTATTTCTCCTCCTTGCCCTCACTCCTTGAGAACTGAGAAAATGTTAGAAATCCAAACAGGATGTATTTTGCCCTCTGTGGAAGATTGAAAAAGACTGAAACTTGCCAAAATTACAGTTACTGAAATCCCGAAATCAGGGAACAAATTGAGATAGATGAAGAGACAGGAGAACTAAAACAATAAAAGCGAATGGGATGACACGAAGTGCAGTTTGCTGAATTGATCCTCATTGAAATTGCAAGATTTCGTTTCCCTTCATGAAAGGAAGAATTTTCTTTCATGAAGGGAAACGAAATCTTGAAATCAGAGAATGAAGTGTAACAAACACTCTGTAAAGGAGATATGATAAAATAAAATGCAATTAAAAGAAAATTTGGGAATGGAGCCACTGCAACCAAATGGATTGAGATGAAATGTGGTGCAGTGAAAAGGACTGAAACTTGCCAGAATTATTCACATTGAAATCCTGAAATCAGGGAACAAAGTGAAATGAAGAGACAAGAGAAGAAATTGATGAAATGCTAAAAAAAAAGAGAAAATTCTGAAGTGAAATCAATAAAGTGGAGTGGGATAACATGAAGTGCAGTGAGGCTTTGTACTGTTTAGTTGGCTTAGATAGTAATGGCCAGTACTTCAAGAGCTTCTGAGCTGCACAGTCAAGTGGCAATACAATCAGAAGGGAAAACACGACCTCTCGTCCCACCTGTGTTATGTTTTTCCCCACTGTGCATTTCTACACACTTTATAAGGATTTAAAATACTCTAAATCAGTTCCTTTAATGTATTTTACTACTGTCACTATCTTTAAAGGAAGACATTTGTTAGTTAAAAGATCCAGACTTACTTGTTATAGGTTAGAGCTGTTAAATAAAACATGAATACTTAAATGGGTTTGAGAGCAAAGCTTTTGTTACTTTCATCATTTTACAGCTATTTACAACTAGAGATACAACTTCAGTCATAGTGGCGTGTTCTCCAACAGCTGTTAATGTGATATTAAAAGACACAGCTGTACTTCCAAAACCAGTGACGGGAAAAATGGCCCCTTTTCACAATTTGAGCACACACAGTGCAGTGTGCTCTGCACTACTGCATAGTAAAACTCCTCAGTTGCGCTTACCATCCATCACACTGCAATTACTAATATAAATCTGACTGTTGTGGCTGTGAAAGAAAAAGGAAGAAAAAGATGGACAATTTTATCTCACAAGAAAAATTTTTAAATTCCTAATGAAGTACACCAGAATCGTCTTACTACTGTGAACTAAGTCTATAATTAAAAAAAAAAAAAAAATTTCAGCAGTCTTGGCTGTAGTACTGAAGTACTGCCAGGGAATTTATAATGTGTCCCATATGTTAAAATTAAAAAGGTCTGGCGAGTCATTAAACAGATTTAGTCAGAGCTGGGCACTTACGTATTGGTGAAAAATTTTCTGCAGAAAATACATTTGAACGTTGACTAGGATAATGCTTTTTGTGAATAATTTGTGTGTTGTTGGTATCAGCAAACATTATTAGTTGATGTAAAACTCTTGTTTTTAACATGCGGAACTTCAATTGCCTATATTCATTCCTTAGTACCTTGTCATATTTATTTAGTGTGAAAGAAGTGACTTAATTGGTTTTTATGTTTGAGAAGGCAATATTCCTGAGCTGCACTAAGTAGATTCTGAGTGATCCTCTAGAGGAACCTGCCTCTCTAGTGGTTATCAGAAAAGCCTAGGGCAATAGCTGGCATGTGTAACGATGTAATTAAGTTAACTACAACTGAATGATACAGTCCTTTAACAAAAACACTGAGTTTTGTCTCCCTAAAATACTCTTTACTCCCATTCCTCCATCCTCGTGACAATAGATTGACTTTGTGTTGGGGATGGGAAGACCAGCTTCATAATTATACTTTCAAATTACCTGCTTTCTAGTCAGCAGAACATTAGGTACAAATAAAATGTAAGTGATAGTCTTTAACACTGAACAGCACTTACATAAGAAGCAGTGTGCTGTATTTCCTTCTCAGGCAGGTCAACTTGCCTCTTATCGTCCTACTTGTCTATTAGGCTGGTAAGTAGCTTTGGAGAATGTAAAATCCAAAGTGAGGGCAAGAGCTATGAAGCTTTCAAACTGAGAAGGATAAAGTGATGAATGAGTGACTAGAAAAGTTAAAAGGAATTAGGCAACTATCCTATGACATCTTAAAGTAGCACCAGACAAATCAAGTGCCTCAGATGCATATGAACTCTGATCAGTAATTTAAAAAAGTTAATTTAAATGTATGTTCCATTTCTGTTGTTAGGATTAGCTTTACAGGTCACAACCCCATTTGTAATGTGATCGAATCTCACAGAGTTGTGAGGCACAACTCTGCTTGAACTTTCCATGTTTGCCAAAAAGATTACATTTATCTACTTATTTTCTAATTTTATTCCTTATTACAACCTATGCTTGCTTGTTGTTTGCTTGGTCTCCTTAAAACCCCATAAAAATAGGCCCTATTTTTGTGATTTTCCACTCCTCTAGTACAAAGTAGTATTGATCAACCAAAACCAGTTACTCTCTATTCTGCCCTTGACAGGCAGCACTTATGTCAGAAGACTTTTGACCCTCTTGAAGACAAATTACAACAAATACATCACTGTATTAAGCAATGCAGAATATCCACCAAAAACCCCTGAAAGTAAATATGAGAAACTTTTTCCTGTCATTGCAGTGTCTCCTTTGGTTACAGACTAAGTGTTTCTCTTCATAACCAGTTTCAACATCAGTTATTTTTGTAGTTGCATCATACTTGATTGTGTGCACTCTGTTTTCGATCGTAGTAAACTTGGCTCCTGACATCTTCAGTTATAAAACATTCTCACTAATCACCTATGCTCAGTCACCCACAAGACCAGGAGTCCTAACCGTGCTCCCTGGACAGTGTTTGTAAGTATCTGAGTTCACCATATTGGATAGAAAGAGTGAATTGGTTTTTAGTGGAGCTGATGAGCTCTAAAAACAAATGCAGAGTACTGTTGGGTATACATAGGTGAAAGCCTGGGGTTTTTTTAGAGATTGTGCAGAGGTAGATTACTGATTTTGTGTGCCCAAACAAACAGGATTGCCATTTCCTGAAATACAAGTACTGCTGTTGTTACAAAGGCTCTGAGAACTTGCAAAGTTATCCAAGCTGTCAAAAATGGAAAAACTCCATTGTTTTTGGACTTGTCATGGATTAACCCCAGCCAGCAACTAAATACCATGCAGCTGGTCACTCACATAAATAAAATTGAGCCATGTGATAACTGCCCGCTGAGCTCACAAACAAGTTGCTTAGATAATTGAAAAGAGATGTAATGCAGTTGATGTTGTCATCTGATAAAATGAAAGTTAATGCCTACAGTTCTAGATGTGATTTCAGTGTGTATCCTTGATTTTTACTGGGTCTCTCAAAAACCGCAACAAAACGAAATCATTTGTGGTCTACATAAGCAAGAACAATCCAAGAAATTGAAGCTGATTCAGAATTGGATATTTTGTTATGGGTAAAGATCAGGCTTTTTACCACTTTACAATTGTGAAACTTAAGGTTCTGTGAAAGAGTGCTGATACTATAATCACATTAACCACAGAGTTGGGTCATGGTGATGCATATTATGCATGTGAGTATAGTCTTGTCAGATTCCAAATTGATGAGCATTTTTCTGAGTACATCTGGAACTTAGTCTTAGAAAATGAAAAATGATGAAAAAGAAGTCAGGACCTGATCATACTCTGAAATGGGATAAAAAAAGGAAAAGCGATCAGCTAGGTAACATTTTGAATAATAGACATAGAACTGAAATCTGAAGTGGAAAAAGATAAATTGCTGTAAAAAAGAAAAGTGGGATCACTAGAGCTGTTCATAGAGCATGTGTTCCCTTTACTTTCACTGAGATATCTCTCTGTGTAATTTGGGGTGGGTTGGTTTGCCTTTGCTGATCCTGAGGTGATAGGATAGCTCTGCTTTTTTATGTAGTCCATGAAACCATGAGCCATAAGGCCAAACATCAACTAAATAGAGATCAATCAATCCATGCAGCTGGATAAAAGACAATTAAGAACTGTAGCAAACAGATTAATGCATGAAATAGTTACTCCATTCAGCACAGGAAAAAACCTCAGCTGGAGAGCTGGAGAACACTTTTGTGTTTCTAGAAAAATGTCCCCATTTGAACAGAGAGCTTAGAAAGCTATGCGAATTGGAGAGGTCTAGTAAATGTAACTTATGAAAAACACTTGTATGAATTATTGGATAATTTTGGTCTCTAAAACTCCATTTTAAGCCCCCTGATTCTTGATAATTTAATATTTACCTTTTTGGATTGGCACACAAAAAATTATTGTTCTATTTACAGCTCTGAGTTAGTGTATGGCGCAAAAGCTTGTCTTCCTTATAATGATTTCTTACAAATTTCCAAAACAAATACAAAATGGATCTTTTGACTCATCCATTTTATGGGGAAATACAGTGTGCAGTCTAAATTGAGAAAATGAATGTTCTGTTGCAAATAATCTATGTTCTGTTGAAGGGAATATCAGACTATATGCAAAAGAAGGAAAATGCAGATTTACTAATTTAACTGAAACACTTATTTCAGAATAAGTGACTTGGAAATGCTTCATATCTTATTCTCTACTGTGCAGTTCTTTGTTTGAGAAAAAAATCAACTTTTTTATCAACTATTGTAGTAAAAGTATCTCTGATTCAACAATATGGAAAAGAACACCAATGCAGGCAACAGCCAAGTGATTTAAAACAGATGTGAAATTCCCTCTGTGTAAAAAATTATAGGCACTGGTGATGACATTAGACGCATATGAGTAATCACAGTTAATGCTTGCTGTTGCCAATTAGCTTTATTAGCACAAGCAATTTGAGCACAGCATGACATTACTTTAATTACTGTAAGCAGCTTGTTCATTTATTGAGCAGTATGCATTTAGAAAAGGGTTATTCTGTCTGAAAATTAATCATAACCCTCTTTATCATTAGAATTTCAGGAACACTGAGGAAAAAAGACTTTACCATGCAAATAGAAAAAATGGGTGATGAAAGTCTGGCAGTAATTTTAGTATTTTAGTACTATTCTACTTTTTTTTATAAAAAGACAAAAGCTATTGTATGATTTCTGTCTGAAAGCTGGACATGAGTGAGACAAAATTACTACCATTAGAGTTAAGGCAAGACATTATGACCATTAGGTGCTAGCAATGCAAAAAAAGTCTTGTAAAAGTGTACAGCAAAAATAAGGCTGAAGGTATCTAGGACAGAAAAAACCCAATCCAGACTCCAAGCTGCGCAATAAATTAATTTTGTCCACTTTTGATATAATATGAAGATACATCTGTTATCTGTGACATAGGTAAAAATTTGCATATCAGAATACAGACTTCAAAGGGTGGAGGATGCATCATTTCATTAGCAAAATGCAAAAAGAATCATCATGCGATTATGTTATTCAAAATTGCTATAGCAAATGAAACAGAGCTGCATTATGAGCTGATTGCATTTGCACCACCCCACTGGCTCACAAAACCATTGCAGAAATGAAAATCATGTTGTGGAAGCAAGAATTGGAAATAAGATTTTTTTTTTCCCTTTGTATTTTCTCCTGAGACTTTATAATACCTCAGAAATCTCTATTTCTTAATTCAAAAGATAACATTCAAGGGACAGAACGTACCTCTCCTATATTTTATGTCTGTATATATTTTGAGCTTGGATCGGGAATCATATTCCCCATGTTTTACAATAACTATTTGCAATCTTTTTTTTAATCCTTCTGTTGCAAATCTTGTTTTGGACACGATATTCACTGTTCAAAAACGAATTTAGAGAGGTCTTAAAGAGAGTCCTTAGCAGCTGTTGGCTTCTGTGCTGCTGTTATTCTCCTCTTCATCCCCAGTTCTTGCAGAAGCAGTACTGCTAGAGGAAGTAACAATAACAAGTCTGTGGCTTGTGCTGTGTGGGCTTCTGTGACATGGCCACACCACATAATCGGCCATGGACTCTGCTATGTGCAGTAAATTCCTGCTGTGGGATGAAAAAGGAGCGGGTTAGCAAAGGCTGGCAAAGCTGACAAGCTGGCTTTCCTGTGGTGGGGTCACCAGGTAGGGCCAGTGAGACCTGGAAGAGGTTGCACTGAAATGTGGAAGTGTCAGGCTCGATGGAGCTTTGAGCTCCATCTGATCTGGTGGAAGATATCCATGCCCACAACAGGGAGCAAGGTGTTCATTAAAGGTCTTTTCCAAACCATTTTGTGATTCTGTGAATTAAAGGTTCATATTACAGTGTTGTGGAGGAACTCCTCAGGACCTACTGACTCCTTTTGCATGAACGCTGCTTGTAGAAGTCTTCTTCTTTTCAAGGTAGAACATATGCTTTACAGGCCTCCAAATAACTTCACTGCTGAATTCTTTTAGGAAGCCAACAGTTTTAGAATCTACAGAGAGATCTGGACAGCCAGGATTGGTGGGCCAAGGCCAAGGCCAATTATGTGAGGTTCAACAAAGCTGAATGCTGGGTCCTGCACTTCAGTCACAACATCCCCAGGCAGCACCACAGGCTGGGACAGAGGGGCTGGAAAGCTGCCCACAGGAAAAAAGACCTGGAGGTGCTGAGCAACAACTGCTGAACGTGAGCTAGTAGTGCCCAAATGGCCAAGAAAGCCAATAGCAGCAGTGTGGCCAGCAGGACCAGGGCAGAGATTGTCCCCCTGTACTCAGCACTGGTGAGGCCACACCTCAAATTCTGTGTCCAGTTTCAGGCCTCTCACTACAGGAAGAACACTGAGGTGCTGCAGCATGTCCAGAGGAAAAGAGGAGCTGGAGAAGGGTCTGGAGCACAAGTCTTGTGAGGAGCAGCTGAGGGAGCTGGGGTTGTTTAGCCTGGAGAAAAGGAGGCTCAGGGGTGACCTTACTGCTCTCTACAACTGCTTCAAAGGAGATTGCAGACAGGTGGGGCTTTGCCTCTTCTCCCTGATAACAAGTGATAGAACAAGAGGAAATGCCCTCAAATTGCACCAGGGGAGGTTTAGATTGGATATTAGGAAAAATTTCTCCACTGTAACAGGCTGCCTGGGGAAGTATTAGAATCACTATGCCTGGAAGTGTTCAAAAAATGTGTGAATGAAGCACTTGATGTGATTTAGCAGGGAACACAGAAGTGCTGGGTTAATGGTTGGACTGGATGATCTTGGGGATCTTTTCCAATTTAAATTATTCTGTGATTCTAAGCACGATGTTGTATAAACAAAGGTTGGGTGACTTACGCTTTGCTTTTCCTGTTGTCTGTGTCTACAAACCTCCTGTGAAGTGTCCTTAAAATGAGAGCACAAACTCAGATTATGCCACTGTTTTGCATTGCATTAGCTGTGCATAGTGCTCCATGTCTGCCTTCAAGTCCCAGGACATCTCAGATTTTCCAATGCCTTCTGACAAAGCTGAATTTGCCAGCCCAAGTTTCTTCTCAGTAAAGTCAATGATTTTATTACACTTGCATAAAAGTTTAACTCTGATGATACATACACCCATGTCCACAGAAGATTTTTGCTGGCAGAGCACACAGATAGTGCATAGTGCTACACTTGCTTATAAACCATTGTATTAATTAGGCTGATAGATTCTCAGCCTAAAAGATGTAACCTTCAAGCCAACAATAGAAAAGAAATGATCATGTGCAGCAGTGCAGAACCCTCGGGCAGCCCCCTCCTGCTGTGGGGGGAGGGCTGCCCCAAAAGCTGGAACACGCAGGAGGGGCTTTCCATGGCCACGAGCTGTGAGGCTTATCAGACCCGGTTCTCGCAGAAGTGTCGCAGGTTTAAAAAGGCAGCTGTCTCATTCCAGGTCTCCATGGTGTTTTTATTATGGAAAACAGGGGAGGGGTTGGGGGACTGAGGAGGGGAAAGAGAAGACAGGGGAGGATGTGAGTTCCATTCGGGGCCGGAACGAAAGAGATCCCGTTCCGCATCTTGCTGGGGTTTTTATCTCTGGGGATGAGAGGCAGTCCTGACTCACATCCAGTCAGGAGGGGTCAGGGGGCGGGGTCAGAGGAGGGAAGGGCGCATCACAACAATCATGGCTGTTCCTTCACTGGGCAAGTTCATCATGAGATATAAGAAGTAACTGAGGGTCAGAGCCACAAACATTTTCCCTAATTGCATAAGCCATCGAACAGGCATGCCATGAAACGGATGACACTGAGCATGGAATAACTGCATTTCCAGATTTCTGTGTGTTCAGATATGGGAATAGGTAGAACAGTGTAGGGAACTGGAGATAGCAAAGCTAATCCTTAAAGCTGTCATCTGCTATGTTTTATGTATGTCTGTAGTGAACATACATGGAGAGCTTCATACCTAACACCCACTGCAAGGCAAAAAGCTACAGCTTGACTGCCTGCTAGGGCTGTGTTAAGCACTGAGCAGACAGTGAAAGAGGAGTGGCTTCTGTGGCTGGGTTCCCAAATGAGCTGTTCTGTATGCCTGCACTCATCAACATCTCATAATACTCATTGCATGAATGTGCTACAGATTTTTGTGTTGGGCTCAAAGGCCAGTCTGAGTACAGTTTATCCCAGTTTTCCTGGTTTTACTCAGATATGGTTGTCGATAGCCTAACAAAGATATACATGAAATTATGTGCTTTTATTTATGTTCTGCATCACAGTAAATGTCATGGTCAAAAAAGCAACACCAGTGAATGCAATTTACTACCAGTATTGTTAAGGTTGGAAAAGACCCCTAAGATGGTCAGGTCCAGCCATTCACCCAGCACCACTAAACCATGTCCCCAGTTGCCACATTCACATATTTTTTTAATGTTTCCAGGAATGATGTTTCTACCACTTCCCTGGGCAGCTCTGGGTAAAATACTGAAAAACAGAGTTCAGTGAGAGGGTGTGGTTGTGTTTGCTGCAGTTCACCAGGGACAAACTGTCTGTACACCTTAGGAGCAGAAATACAGAGGGAGCTTTGTGTACCATGGCAAGGGAGATGTGGAACAAGGGATGGAGCAGCACTGAGGTGTTGTGGTCATGCTCTGTTGAAAACAATTCGGCAAATGGGAACTAAGCCAAGGGAATGATCCCAGTGGTAACTGAAACAGGAAAATACATATAAATTTTCATGCCTCTATATATGCTAATAACTAAAGACACTGAAACTCCACCTAAAGTGTAAGTGATGCTATTTTGTATCTGGCCATGAGAGTTACTGAATGTGACCCAACTTTGTAGTCCAGCCATGATAGTTAATTGAGTGTGACCAGTCTTGTAGAGTCTTGTACTATTTGTGAATCTGTGACTGTGGTAGTTCTTATTGAATATGGCCAGGCTTACAATGCCCCTTGGCTTTGCACTCCTGTTTAATATTTTATTGGTTGCCACTCAGAATCTAAAGCCAGCTTCCAGCTTGTTCCAATGTCTGATCAACCTTTCAGCAAAGAAATATTTCCTAGTATCCAATCTAAACTTCCCTGGCACAGCTTAAGGCCATTTCCTCTCACCCTGTCACTTGTTATATGGGAGAAGAGGCAAAGCCCCACTTGGCTATACCCTCCTTTCAGGCAGTTGTAGAGAGCTGTAAGGTCTCCCCTGAGCCTCCTTTTCTCCAGGCTGAAAAATCCCAGCTCCCTCAGCAGCTCTTCATAGCAATTGTTCTCCAGACCCTTCAGCAGCTCCATTGCTGGTCTTTGGACACAGTCCAGCACCCCAACATGTAATGTGACATGGGGAACTGAATCCTTCCTTATTTGTCTTAAAAATCTCCTAAGGAGGGGAAAGTGAGGATGAATGGGAGATTGTTATGATGGATATCATTCCAAAGTAATATTTAGGGGAGAAAGAGTAATCTTACTTTTTTTCTTAAATCTGACCGTAGCAGTTTTAAATTGCATTAATTGTAAATGTTTGACAAGTGTTATAACGTTGGAGATATTTCCTAAATAAGGTTGAATAGAGGCTGACAGTTTGGACTTATTTAGTCAAGTAAATATGGAACTGCAAAGAATAAGCATCACAAATTTACAAAATCAAAATATTTCATGCAAGTGGGTGCAAAGGGGATAATCAGAATTCACAGATAATCAAATATTATATTAAGGTATTCTAATGTAGAGTTAGAACCCTAAATTTAGGGATCTATTTTTTAAAAATCTATTTAAACATGGCTTAACAAGGAAGATTGGAGGGTAACGCCTCCCCATACTGAATTTGCTGTAAAGGTAAGGCTTATTTAAAAAGAACTGATTGATATATGACTGGGACAAGAGTTCTACACCCCAAGGAGTGTTAAAACAGTCTTCAGCCAAGTCCTGAAGCTTTATGAGCAGTTGCATTGCCAGGGTGGGGTTGCAGAGTGGGGAGGGAGAAGTTCAGAATAAACAAAAGGGAAACAAACAGGCAAAGGGTGAGAACTATTTCAGCAAAATCAATATGGAGAATATGCAATGAATCAGACTGAGCAATAAAGCAGTATCTAGAAAACAGAGTGATCAGGATACATGGGAGTGCACGAAACCAAATGTAATTCACATTGCTTACAGTGGGATTATTTTGCAGATGAGAGGACTATTTTGCTATTAAGTGTTTTCTGAATATTCTATGAATTAGTACTTTGTTTTAAAAATGCTGTCTTGAGAAAAGATGAATCTGCTTCTTTATAGCCCAGGATGACTCACAAGGCTTCATGGTTGACACTAACTGCATTTTAAAGGTCTTAGTTTACAAAAGTCTAATAAAAAATATTCTAGACAACTCTAAATATTGAAATCTCTTTCAAAGTGTTAAAATTTCCCTAAATATCACATACATTTTTCAAATAGGAGTTAATGCAGGAATAAAATGCTAATAAAGTAAGCAAGCTAACCATAAATATACACAAAATGAATAAATTTCATTTATATAAACCATGAATGTAATTTTCTAACTGTAGGCCATGCAGTGAAAACTGACAGAAAAATGTGATGCTCTTTAAAGAAACCAAGGGGAAGATCTCTGTGGTGACAGAAATCATCGAATAGAAAATTATCTAGCTATTTCTAATATCTGTGGTTCATTTGAGAAAAAACCAGAACTGCCACTTCAAAGGGTAAGCTTTTTCTTAGCTTTCAAAAATGACAGTAAATGCATTAAAAAAGTATTATGCACACAATATATGTAGGACCTTTGCAGTAGAAGAAACTAGCTCTAATATGTGTTGTGCTCTGTTATGCACACTCTTTCAGCATTTTTTTTCATTATCTGACTTTTTCTCACCTGCTTTACAAGTGAAAAAGGAAAACCACATTTTAACAAGCACAGTTTGAAACTTGGAACCACATTCGTGAATGGAAACAATAAAACAATGGTTAGAGGTTTTATTTTATTAACAAACCAGTTTTCTTCATGTTGAAGTCTGTAACAGAAATCAAAAGTAATATTCTTCAGAATCACTTGGCAAAGGTATTACTTATTGTTAAATTTTCTGTTTGCTTGCATGGTAAGGGAATAAAATAAGGAAAACATGATCACTTTGATTAGTGTCTAATCAAAGACATCATGCCATTTAACATATGGGACAGTGATGCTTTTTTTCCCATTCTGTTCCTCCTCTTGAAGCATTTATTTTTCCCAGTGGAAACCTGGAATGACCTATTTCAAAACTGAGGCATCTTGGTTTATGTGAGAGGAGCAAAGGAAAAGTGGATGTCTCATTTTTCCCTTGCAGGAAGGTCAAGGGAAGTTCTCCCATCACTCAGAAGATATCTGCTGCTAAATAAGGCCGAGAAAGCACTTGCTTTGTTTCCCCACAGCACACAGTGAAATTTTCCAGCCACTAGTGCTTCAAGTTCAGCTCTTCAAATACACACAGCAAGCACTTACCAGCTGTTTGCCAGTGGAACTCCAGACACTGCTTTAATGTTAGTACAAAACACTTGAAAGATTATAGGCTAAATTGTGACAACATTCTTTTCAAATTTGTTACTTCATCTTATTTCTCCACGTTCAGCTGAAGTCCAATTTCATCTCAGTCTTGAATTCATCAGTGAGGGTAAATGCCTGCTTACAAAGCATGCAGGGTGTGCTTCCTATCAGAGTTGACTGCTGTACTGATTCTACTTACAAGGGCCTAGAATCCCAGTTACCAGCATAAATTTTGGAAAGGAGGCTGCATTTACATGACATAAACAAATTTTCTGACAAAGTCAGTGAGGAAGCCAGAGCAGACAGTGTGCCACACCAATCAGATATTAAGAATCTTGAAGTTAGGGACTGCTATCCCAGCTGAGCCCTCTCCTGGCTGCTCGTACACTCCCATGGGAAACAGAGGGATGTTTTGATGCTGTGCAGACACTGTTCAGCAATAGCTGAAACACTGTTGTGCTTTCAAACATATGTGATGCTATGAAGGAAATTAAACCTATCCCAGCCCAAACCAGTACACATACAATGGTGACAAATCAGAACAGACAACATAAATCTGCTTGAGCACAAAAGTCCTCTCCTTACAGAAAATGTGGTGTTCTCATTTTCTGTAAAATAACTAGATTTGGCATGTTTTTTTCACCACTGGGTAAGTAAATAACTTTTCATGTCCACCCTGTAGGTATTTACGTAAGAATTTGTTGCTCAAGGTATCATTATATCTGAAAGACAACGAGCCAGTGCAGTTCAGAAAATGATACATCTCACCCTGAAGTACACAGTTATCTGCAGATGGATGGATTTGCACTCCAAGTTCCAATGGCCATGTTGAAGCAGTCTTTTTCATGGAGCTAAGAGAACTGACCAGCTGCCTAAAGGTAGGTGGGTGAAATAAATCTTACTCTTGTTTAAATGTTTTTTCTGTAACCTAGAGACACATTTGCAAGTAAAAAGACAACTTTACCCCTTCTTACCCTGCGCCAATCCACCTTTCCTCAGCTACCTCTTGTTCCTAATTAAAGCAGTATCTAGAAAACAGAGTGATCAGGGTAGATGGAAGTGCACAAAAACCAGATACAAATTTTTAAAATCTTTAAAATCTTCAGTAATTTAAAACCTCCTATTGGGAAAACACTCTTCTTGCCACAGAATATCACCTTGCAACTGAGTTGTCTGTCAAAATGTGTAATTTCTCAATATTAGGGCTTTGATTATGAAACACTTCATTATGACCTTCACCAGAGTCTGTATTTACTAACTTTCAAAGACTAGAAAAAGCCATTTTTGTCAGCCAGTAACAGATGGAAAAGCAACGCTCTATTTTATACATGTGTGCATCTCTTTACCCAACAGATTTTCGCCACCCATAATTACTACATTTATTAGTTACCACGTGGGTCACGCCCGACTCTGCAGCTACAGATATTAATTCTTTTTGCAATGTAATATTAATGATACCCAGGGTCTAAAGAAAAAAACAACTGGAAAAAGAATAAGCATAATTATTCCTATTTTTATTGTCCTAGGAAAGTCTACATTGATACAAGTGTTCATTACAGAAACCTTGATAAAATTTCTGTAGATTTCTAATGAAGAAAAGACATAAGTATTTTCACAGTTTATAATACTTCTTGTTTTGTTCAGTGTCTACAAAGCTTATTCGATAAATATTATTAAATTATTCAAGAAAATTAGTAAGCTACCTGCCTGACAGGCATATTTCTGATTTTTTTTTCTGGTTTATTTAATTTGCTTTATACAGTTATTTAGAGAAAATGGAGCCTGTAAATTTTCAGTAATAATTGAACTGTTGTGCTGAAAGAAGGAAAGAAATAAAGAAATAATAAATACACAGAGGAGTTTGATCTAATCTGAAGAAAAACTACCCATTTGTTTTACCTCAGCATTTGTACAGTTAGAGAATTACATTTTCAGGTGAATAATGAACTTCTGCTATTTGTAAAAGGGGAAGAAGTACAATCTTTCAGTGAAGATTGGTTTATGAAGTAATGATTTTCTGTATTTGAAAAATAAAATAAATATTTCTTTCCCTCGTGTAAGAACAAAAAATCCTCAAGTAACTCCTAGGAAACACAGAATGAAGATAGCAAACAAAAATACGGTAACATGTTCCTCTGGTAAATGTTGCACATTTATTCCTTTTTGCCCATTAAAAAAAAAAAAAGACATTAAAGAATTAAATGGGTATGGATGGGGAAAATAGAAAGAATAAAATGCAGTCTTTATCTAGATTTACTTGGTGCTAGATAATAAATGTGTGATAATTTCAAAGAAGACCATCCAAAGGACTCAATGAGATATTGCTTTTTTTTCTTGAAGGGTTTGCAACTGTTTGTTAGTAGTTAATAGAAATCTCTAGCATTAATTCAAAGCAAATCAGTGATCTTTTTCTGGAAGTTCAAGTCCTTTGAAGTAATGTCTGATAAGATTGCATATAGTAAACATATATTTTCCTTGGATAGAAGTGGGAGGAAACACTCAATTTGAAGCCTGCAAATTCTTTTTTGGCTACCAGCAATAACAGATGTGAAAATGGCATAGAATCAAGATGTGCATATAACATAGCAGTGCTGATTCACTAGGATAAAGCTCTAACATTGTTCCAATATCTGAGAAATTTTCCCCTTTATAAACACTGCAAAACACAGAGCACACAGTTTCTGTGCACAAAAGACCAGGTAAGTGCAAGCAGCCAGATTAAACCTCTCTTCGACCAAATATTGCATCAGCTCCCATCCACATCTAGGATATCCTGTGCTTTATCTTTTGGGAGGATTGAACAAAATCAATTCCCGCATTTGTCTTGCACACCAGGCCTTTGAGTGGGGGCTTGCTACTTTTTTTTTAGCTCATTTTCTTTATTTTGGTGTGTGCTGAGGAGACTCCAAAGTGGTTTTTATGGGACTGTTTTGGCAGCAGTATCAATTACCTCTCTGAAATGCCTGTACAGCAACACACAGAGCATAGGGAAAAAACAGGCAGAATTAGAGATCTGTGTGCACAATTTCACTGCAGTTACAGAGACATGGTGGGACATATCCCATAACTGGCATGCTGTCATGGATGGCTACATCTTCTTTAGGAAGGACAGGCCAGCAAGGGGAGGCGGTGGAGCTGCTCTTAACGTGAGAGAGAATCTGGGATGCATCGAGCTCTGCCTCGGGCTGGGTGAAGAACAAGACAAGAGCTCATGGGTAAGAATTCAGGGACAATGTGGGTGAGTCTGCCATCCTGTCAGGAAGAGGAAGTCAAGGAGGAATTCCCCAGTCAGCTGGAAGGAGCCTCACAGTCACAGGCTCTGGTGCTGATGGGGAACTTCTGCCATCCTGATCTCTGCTGGAAAAACAACTCATGGGCACACAGGAGCCCAGGAGGTCCCTGCAGAGCACTGATGGTAACATTTTGATGCAGCTGGTGGAGGAGCCATTGAGGAGAGCTGTGCTGCTTGCTGCACCTCATACTGATGAACAAGGACTGGTTGGGGAATCATAGAATCATAAAATCGTAGAATCCCTAAGGTTGGAAAAGACCTCCAAGTTCATCATGTCCAGCCATTAACCATGTTTGGGGTCAGCCTTGGCTGCAGTGACCATGGAGTACAGGATCTAGCATGGAGGAAGTTGGGCAATGAATAGAATCACAACCCTTGACTTCAGCAGAGATACCTTTGGCTTCCTCAAGGACCTACTTGGAGGAATGCCATGGGCTAGGGATCTAGAAGTTAGGGGTGTCCAAGAGAGCTGGTTAATGCTCAGGCATCACTTCCTCCAGCCTCAAGATTGGTGCATCCTTATGAACAAGAAATTAGGCAAAGCAGAGCAGGAGACCTGCATGGATGAGCAAGGGGCTTCTGGTAGAACTCAAAAAGAAGGAAGTTTATGAAATGTGGGAAAAGGGATAGGCTATTTGGGAGGAATATAGGAACCTTGTCAGAGTATGCAGATATGGGATGAGGGACAGTCAAGTCCACTTGGAATTCAACATGGTAAGCAATGTCAAGGACAACAAGAAGTGTTTTCCACCCAATTTTCTCTAACCTGTTTTCAAATTATACAGTGAGCCTGTAAGATGGAATGGGTTATTTCTTATCAAGACAAAAAAAGACTAATTGAGTGCATTTTTAGTAGGATAATGAAGGCTGTGTAATATCATCCTGCTAACTCTATTTTGTGCTTTAACAAAATAAAACCCTGTAAAAAACAAGATACAAAAGTGTATTTGGTAGCTGAATCTCTCTCTTTTAACATTCTGCCTTATTTTTTTTATATACCGAAATGAACTTAATATAAAAATACTTTTTGAAAATATTTGGTGTAAATATTAATCTGTAGCTCCCCTTTGCATTACTGTGAATGCATTTAATGTCTGAAATGCCTACTTGTTAGGCTTTTTGCATTATAATGGTGCAACATACTTGCTAATGAAGCAGCTGGCACTGTGTTATTAAAAAATAAGAGCCATGAAAGCACTGACCTGCTTTCCTGTGGCTTCTCATTTTAGTACACATAATTTGGTAAAGCACTTTTTGTAATTTAGCTCAGGTTTGAACGGACCTCAAAAAATCATCGCTTGTTTAGCATCCTGGCCACTTGACTTTAGAACTTCCATGATGGGCACTCCACTAAGGCTTTGGCAAATTGTTTGCTTTTTCTGTAAAAAATTTCTCTCTTACATCAAAATGAAACCTCAGTGGGTACAGCTTGTGCCCTTTGCTCACCGTCCTCTCCATGTGTGTCCTTGTGAAGAGAGAGCGTGGATACTTTTTGCATCTGCCTTTTGGGAACTGGAAAACTATGATGAGATTCCCCTGAGCTTCCTCTTCTCCAGGATGAAAAGGCCTAACTCCTCAAGTCTTTCTCCACAGAGCAGGTGCTCCATCTCCTTGATCCCTTTTGTGGCCCTCCTTTGAAGCCATGTCTCTTTTGAATTGTGCATACCAGGACTGGGCACAGCACTCAGGTGTGGCCTGACTAGACTGGGATGATCAAAGCTCTATCTCTGCTAGTTATGTTCCATGGATGCAGCTTAGGATCCCATTGGCCTTCATTGCTGCAGCAGCACACTGCATGCTCATGTTTAACTTGTCCACCAGGATCTCTGGGTCCTTTTCCCCAAGGCTCCTCTTCAGACACACACCTGTACTGGGAACTTTGGTTATCATCCCATCCCAGGGGCACAACCTTGCACTTGCCTTGGTTAAACTTCATACTGTTTTTTCTATCCCACTCTTCC
Organism: Entomyzon cyanotis; assembly: GCA_024500445.1. NCBI lineage: Eukaryota > Metazoa > Chordata > Aves > Passeriformes > Meliphagidae > Entomyzon > Entomyzon cyanotis. The sequence continues at coordinate 43,982,880 of JAKEPQ010001030.1, read as the reverse complement.
AGCCTGTCCAGGTCTCCCTGTAAAAGGTGGCTCACCCTTCTGACGTGTTCAATGAACCACCCAGTTTGGTGCAAGTGCATTCAAACCCATTATCCCATTATCTCAGACCACTGAGGAGGATGTTAAACAGCCTGGGGCCCTGCAGTGATTGGGTAGGCAGGAATTGCTCCTGAGATCTTGCAGGACCAGAAACTCCCTTGTGTTTAGTAAGTGTGAGCTTCCCATGAATTTATTGTTCAAAGGTGGACGGAGTCATTGGTGAGTGAGGAATTAAATGGAAACCTAAGCCAAGAACCAGCTTCCTTCAGGTAAGCAGTGGAATTCAGAGTTTGGTAAAGGAGCCTCTGCAACCATAAATCCTAAATCAGCCCTTTGACTCAGAGGTTCCCAGATGTTCCCAGCTGGACTCAGACAGAGTTACAGTCTCCAGAGAAGCTGAGCTCTAATATTAGCAAGAGCGGAGCGCCAAGCAGCCCTTACAGAGCTGAAATATTGTGTTTCCTTCTGAGAGAGGCAGTGGCTCTCACCCATCCTTCTCCTGAGCCCACAAAGGGAATAGCTGAAGCATTGAGTCTGCTGGAATTTCAGTGAGCCTTCTGCATATACCCTCTTGGCCCAAATAAAAGTGTTCTGGGGATGCACAGACTGGGAATGGCAGTTGGGTGTGCAATCCATAATGAACTACTACTATTAGTACTGGAAACACTTGGAAATCATATCTCTTAGAATGTTTCAAATTCTGATTGCTTTCTCAGATAAACTGTCATGAGGAGAGCCTCTGGTTCTGTCTGACTTCTTCAGGAAATGAAGCTTGTGTCTTTGTGCTGGTGAGACATCTGTCCTTGATAGGTTTGAAACTACCGGCTAATTTTAACCAAATGGATACATTATTCTTCTGTTAGGAACCATGAATCAAGACTAAGTGGTTTTTTAATATTTTCTCACAATATTATTGATATGTGTAGTAATTAACTTTCAGAAGTTTTCTCTGAAGATTTTATTCTGTGGTTTCTTTTTCATATATACACAATTAATCTAAAAATCACCATGTTTCTTGAATAAAAAATCTTTTAAAAAATACATGAGATTATCTAACATGTGGTAGTCACAGTTTTGATGCAATGATATATACTTGTGAATAACAGCTCTGGTAGTACTCTGAATGATGTAATAAGAGGAAATTATTGGTTGATATCAGTGTAATTCAGAACAGAAAAGAGCCTTTCTTTCAGAAGTTATCTATAACATTTAGTTCTATTTCACACTGAGGTGGTAAAATGTGCAACAGATTCACTCAGTGAAAATTGCCTACATTTCACAGCAATTACAAAATGGAAAGAAGACAAAAGCAAAGGGTTTGGAAGGATGAAGGAAATGACCCTTCTCTTATTGCTAATTTTTTTTTCTAAACAAAACACAACAGCCTGTTCTTTGTTCTATCTCCATTAAATACAAAGTAGTTAGATACAGGTGAGGGAAAGAATAATCATGAGGTTTCTTGAAAGTTTCAGAGCAAACTACTTTCAAAATGATGGTTGTACGTGGAAGTTCTGTCATCTTCAGATAAATGCAGACAGCATCATCTTCAAATTATCTCTGCTTAAGCTAACAATGAGCAGCTGAGATGAAAATATTGAGGGCTGAGGCAATAGTGTTGAGCTGAAAGAAAAACTCTAAATAACTTTTCAGGTCTATGGCAGTACCACCATGCTGATTTACCACAAGACTAGCAATAAATCTTTAGATCAGTGAAGCAACTCACAGCCTTGATGGCAACAGGAATGCCTTTTTGCTCCTGGATACTCAGATCTGTCAGTGTCCCTGGTCTGTTAGAAAGAGATTTATGCCTTTCCCACTCAGATTTAGCTGCAGAAGGTCTTGCATTCCTGTCCTCCATGCTCAGTTATGATAAATCTCTCCATTCAGGGTGGAAACACTGATCTCAAAAATCTAAAATTGTTTCCAAGGCAGAAAAGAGAGCAACATAAATTACTGGTGTCACTGCATTTTAGTGATCACCTGGTAAATATTGAGTAGGATTCAAAATAGACATCTTGAAACTTCTGCAACAAATAATTTCTAGTTAGCTGGATGATGGCACTCCTCCAATAAAGCATTTACTTTCTGTAATGTCAGTGTTTCACTGGAATGACTCATATATGGGAGACAGTTTTTCTTCTGGTAATTTATCTCCCAAGCACAGAATTTATTACCATGGCTCATATAATATTAGAGATTTTGCGTACATACCTGAAAAAGGTGTTAAACTATATGTTCGCACTCTATGTTGCCTGGAAAGTAGGAAAAAACCTCATTCGTTTTTCATGCAGATGGGCATCATCGTGACTGCAGTGGTTTCCAATATTTGATTTTAATATTCATTGGTGAGTTGCTGAAAACAGCCCTGGCTATACAACTTCAACACAGAAATGGCAGACACACTTTTTCCTGCTTCATTCATTATCTCTCAGTAATCTCAACAGTGAAGGGAACCACTGCAACTCCAGACCCTTTATAAATACAGTGCAAAATCCACTTTTATTCAGTGTTTTTCCTACTACACAAGATAGCCATTCTGTATGGTTTATGTTTTTTGCTAATTAAAATTTAAATGAGTCCATCCTACCTCATCAATTGCATAAAAGATACATTTTTACCATTAAACACATGGTAGAATCCTTAGGATTTACCATTTGTTCTCCAAATGAAAACTCCAGGGACAAATATGCAATAATTTTATTTCCCACGTCCAGTGTTTCAATATCCCCATTTATTTAATCCATACTATAATTTCCTTAAAATTCAAAGCCTTTTGCTCTGTCTGCAAACAGTATTCTCCCGTTTTTCTTCTAATTATTTTGAAATGCAGTTACAATCGTATCTATAAAGTTACATATACATGCTGCTGTGTGAGACAGCCAATGGCAATCCTGTCTCTCATGGATCAGTTTAGAGACATCAGAGTCACTTTTGTTATCAATGCTTATTGTTCTGTTGACTTGAGTGAATTTTGGATGAGCTTCACTGTGTGTTTATCTGATGATGGACCTCTGGTGAGGATTAGGCATAACCTAACAGCTCCTGCAAATTGCATTTAGCCTTCACAATTAACCAGACAACAAATAAATCAATGGAGGAATTAGCCCGTTGGAGGGTCTCCTCAATGAAAACAAGCTGTGTAGTCACAGAGATGGCCATTAGTCAAGCTAAGCTGGGAAAGGCAGGCTTCAGACTAAATGCTCATTCTTTTGTCTGAGCAGTGAGATTTAAAATTTCTGTGGAATAAAAAAAACACTCTAATAGCATTCTTGACAAAGAAAATTGAGGGAATGAGAACATCAATTGTAGGAATGACATAAAATTATTTAATTGACACTAACATGAAGATAGATATAGACAAAAAGTATGATGGGCAAGTGATGGATTAAGCTTTTCAGTATACAAGGAAGCTTCCTTTTGCATCTGACTCTAGTGGAGATGGAGAGATCATTTTACTCTAATTTGACAGGAAGGTGCAAGTATTGTGGATGAAAAATCAGAATAAAAACTGTGGGTTGCAATATTGTTTCAAATACTTTTTACAGGAATATCAAGAATAAAACTGTAGTCAAATAGATCACAGAATTAACACATTTTTTAACATTTATTGAATGCAAAATTTGACATATCTTGATATAATTTCTGTGGTTTTATTCAAATAACATAAAGAAAAACATTTTGTGGCACAAAGAAGCTTCAAGTTTCAAAAATTACTTAGTGGAATTTAACAGCTGAAAGCTAGGGAATTTCAGCCAAAAGTGCACTTTTGGTAAGGTAAAGGAAAACATCACTTTGCAAAAATTACATTGCTATTTTCCAGATCTATCTAATCTGAATTGTGAGGATCATGTAACGGCTGAGAGAACATCTTCAGCATATGATAAAATGTATCAAACTAACTCTGCAAAGTTGAGCTTCCAGTGTATGTACGTCAGCATTTAAGAATTGCATACAATAAACTTTATCCCAGCAGTTTTGCTGAGAGACCCAAAGACAAGGCTAGACCATTATACTGCATCCAAAATAGAAATGCAAGACAGAGCTTCTGCTTCTAGCTTGGATTATGAACATTACACTAGATTCAAGTAAAAAAGGTTTGCTTTTAAACTAGTGAATGATAAGTGTACTGCTCAAAAGTTTGCAGAGACTCTTCAGCACCTTCTGAAAAAGGAGCTGTAAGTATAACTTATTTTCTATGCAGCATCTGTGACGTTTTCTCATTGAAAGATGAATTTGAGGCACTTGCAGTGAATAAACGGATTTATTCTAGAGAAAATACAATCTGGCGGGGGTGGGGGGGGGGGGAACGGAGCTAATATTGGAATCCCTGTTTTGTAATTCACCTTTCCACATCCCAGCTGTAACCACAACTAAGGTAAGCAAGCTGGTGAAACTCCACCGGTTCCAAACCCACAGGCCAGGGCTAGTCTAGTCACTGGGGAGAGCTAAATCCCTGGCTTTCATACACACCCCTAAAACCAGTGCTTTCTCAGATGCAGAGCACAAGAAGCACAGAGTTTCGGGAGCTCCGGACCCGATCCGCAGGGATTCCAAGGGGCGGCGAGTGGAGGGCAGGGAGCTGCAGAGACAGCAAGCGGAGCAGAGCTGGGGGAAGCCCTCGCCGTCCCCAAAGGCCGTGACCCTTGTCCGCCAGCAGCACACGCTGACACTCGCGTTTAGCGCTGCTCCCGTACGCGAGGCTCTGCAAAGCGCTGTGTGTTCCCTTCAGCCCCCTTGTCCCCGCTTGTCGCCGGTCCCGGTGCGGCGGCGCAGGCACAGGGCAGGCACAGGGTAATTGCCCTCGCCGTGCTTCCAAGTGCCTCTAATCGGATTGCCGTGATTTCTGCCCTTCCCAAAGCGCCGGGTGCCGAGGGGCAGACGGCCCGGGGGAGGCGGGGGGAGGCGGTGGGCGGCTCTCGGCTCTGCGCTCCCGCAGCTCCGCAGCCCATAAAGCGCGGCGGGAGCGCGGCCGTGCAGTGAGCCTCCGAGGGAGCAGCCCGGCATCGCTGCCAGGGACACACCGCCCCGGATCAAGGTACTCCTCCCGGCCCCTCTCCCGGCCCCGCTGGGGCTGCCGAGCCCTGCAGCCGCTCTGGGCAGTGGGTTCGCCCCGCTTCCCACGGGCCGGCCGCGCCCCGGGGCAGGCAGAGCCTTCACCCCGCTGCGGTCTCCTTGCAGATGCAGAGGTGCACCAGCTTGCTGTTCCTGTCCCTCATCCTTTGCGCCACTCTCTCGGAAACGCTCGGGCTGGTTTTCTCAGTAAGTATCGCTGTCTCAGCCGCGAACCTCCCGGGGATGCGCTCTGTGCGCAGATCTAGGGATTGCAAAAGGTGCAGCACTCAAAACCACGTCGGGCTGTAAGCAGCTCGATTTTTTTATTTTCTTATTTTTCATTTAAGAATTTGGAAATTTTAAATACTAGCACCCTTGTAACAAATAGCATGATTAAAAGTGTCTTGTTGATAGACCAAAATTGAATGGGTGTTCTGCCTGCCCCAGAAAAAATGGTGTACATACGAACTTTTTTAATGAAGAGGCTGTCATGTATATCCAAACAATAAAAAGAGGCATTGCTGTTGCTAGGGGGCTATCAGGTGGTAACATAAACTTTAAGTATAAAGTCAAAATTTCTGCCTCCAAAGTGTGATTTGCAGTCATCACTTACATGGTGTGAAGTCTTCAAACCTCATGGATGTCAATAGCAATACTATAGACTTAGACAGGGTAGGGACAAGAGCTCACCATTAATATTTGCTTCAATATGACTTATTTTAAATTTTAAAACATTTTTCTTTAATTTGAGCCATGAGAAGACTCTTTCTGCTAAGAGAATGTCCTTTTGAGTGTAGGTCATGCAATAACATACTTGCATTTTTTTCTTTAAGGCAAAAGACAAAAGGGGTTGGACTTTGAATAGTGCTGGTTACCTACTTGGGCCACGTAAGTGAGGCTTTACACTTTTTTTAAACATTACTTCAAAATGCAAAAACTGTGGGGTTTTTTTCTTATAAATCAGTGTACATAGTGTGTTATTCACCTCTGAATATAACAATTCTGTTTAAACCTGCAAGACTGAAAAAACTAGTTTGGGAAAATATTTGCTTAGATATTTGCTACATGCCTAACATAGAAGTGAGTTGTCTTAGACACCAGCTATTCTTTTCTAAAGCAGAGTTTTGATGGGATGCCTTATGTCCAGAAACACATCTGATCACATTTTGAGCTTCTCAACTGTAATTTTCATATGACAAATACTTTACCACCAGAAGTGTTGGAAGATCTTATAGCATCTTAGATATCAAGGGCAGAATGACAAAATGTGGCATTTGTCACTTCTCCATGTAGTTCAGATTTCACCTTTAAATCTCTTTACAAACTGTTTCACTACTTGACTTTATTGTACTACTTTTTTTTTTTTTTAATTAAAGCAAAGAAAATTAAAACAGTACCTTGCAAACTCAAGACTGTTAACCGTTCACTATCTGAAAAATCAATTTACAAGGTGTTCAAAATACAGGAGTACTGGTTTACAAAGGTGGAGATAACAAATGCAGGTTATAAGAAAAGTAATGTGGTACAAAGCTGTCTCAAATATTTGTCGTTTTACCACTAATTCTTATGAATGTGATAACATTAATTATTGGTGTTTCTGTATTTTCAGTTTCAGTAACACGTAGACAAATACTACAGATACTTACTCTGACTCTCTTCATTTTTTTTAAGCTAACAATAAGGATATCTAAAAAAAAGGGGAAAAAATGAAAAGGGGAGTTAAATGCATCTTAAATGTATTAACTGGTTCTGTAAATGTCTGGAAGTATATTTGCCCAAAGCAGATCTAAGCAAATTGGAAAAAATTTGCTTTGGGGAAAAAATTTGCTGTGGGGAAATGTACTTGTCAAAGACTTATATCTAAGACCGGATAATAGGAATCATCCTTTGTTGCAGGTCGTATTGATCAGCTTTTACTGATAAAGGAAATGCCCATTGCAAGGGGGAGAGAAGAGGCACCAGGGGCATGTAAGATAGTTTCTGAAGGCTATTCATGTAAACTATCTGTAGTTTTCTTTTAAGCAAACTCACCAGCAACACTCCCTTAAAGGTAGAGGAAAGAGTAGTAAGAACAACTTCCCAGTTTACATGCAGATATACACTTCACATTTATTTTACAACTTCTAAATCCAGTAATAGCTTCAGCAAGTATGTAGCACAGGAGTGGGTCTGTAACTGAGATAAATCATAAGCACAAATTTGGAAGAAATTTGTAATCTTCCTTGTAATTTTGTACATCAAAACTGTCCATCATGACCTTTTCACTGAAATCCATGAAAAGCAAGCAATATAGGAAAGGTTGTTGCTAAGTCAATTAACTCTTTTGATTTTTAATTTATTTATCAGATGCAGTAGATAACCACAGATCTTTTAATGACAAGCATGGTTTCACTGGTAAACGTGAAATACCGCCTGATGAGGATATTAAAGCAGGTAAAGAAAATCTGAAAACCAGTATGATTGATCTGTTTTTAATGTTTAGTGATTTATTACTATTAACTGACTGCCTGAACACAAAGCTATTTCTGAATTTCAACAGAAATCCTAATAAACATATGACAGGAAGAAAAATGACATTTGGCCATTCGGTGTGATCTTTGTATGGTCATAGATTAAAGCATCAAAGTTTTAATGTCATATTTTGTTGCTAGCAACAAAATATATTTTGTTGTTATATTTGTGTTATATTACGTATAATAGATCATATTGCTTTGGAAAACTTTGGGGTTTTTTTCATATGTTCAAACAAATATTTCCAATATCACCCTAGACATTCCAGAGCTTTTTGTTTGTTTTTTTTTAGCAAAGAAGTAAGCTCATAAAGGCATCTTTTGGTATTGAAGGCTATAGAAAATATGAAGTCTCAATATTAGGATTATCTTCATGAAAAGATTGAGAAGCTGGTCACAACTGAAGTCCAGTCAATATGTTTTGATGTTGCATGAGTGAGAATTTAGTAAATGGTGATGAAAAGGGTACAGCCTTGTTCTGGATTTGTCATCCAGAATCTGGCCTCTAAAATGTATGCCTAGACTCCCTCTAGGAAGAGAAAATGACAATGTTTAGGCTTTATTTTGAGCACCTATTTCAGGATAAGGGGCAGAAACTTCTAGAAAAACCTGTTTTGTCTCCTGAGGAGTAGTTAAATGTGCTGCAGACATCTAAAGTGAGCTGGGATGAATCTCATCCTTAAGCTGATAAAAGTGACCATGGTGTTTACTGAGTACCATTGCATTTATCACTGCACTAATGGGGCCAAAAAAAAGGTTTTGGAGCCTGTTTTAAATAAGCACAGCACAAATGTAGTTAACACTAAGTAAGTTAATAAATAAGGAAATGTGCTTAATTACAATCTCGTGTATGTATCCTTTGTAAAGAGAAGAGAAACTTGAACACATTTCTTAGTTAACACTCTCTGAAGGATTGTCAGTTCAGTTCTGGTACACAGTTACATAGTGGAATTTTGTGTGTGGTATTTTTTTTCATGCTGTGCTGTGGTTTTTTTTGTTTCTTGGTTTTTAATGAAAAAAACCCCAACCTTGCTTTCTCAAATACTGGTGTAGAACCAATATTTTGCCAGTCAAACAATGTGAAAGGAAGGCATTTGATCTCCAGCAGTGGAGATCATGTTCCAACATGTTGCCATTTGGGGATATACCAGGTCCCTTACAGGAGTATGGATTTCCAGATTTATGGAAATCTTTTGCTGGGTGCTGTTGAGCCTCCACAATTACAAGTAAACCCAACCAGACTTGTCAGGATGAGCTTTCAAAATTATACAGCTGCCTCTGCTATGAACTTCATTCTCTTACTGAAAATTTATTTGAAGCTTCAGTTAATTACAGAGTTCCTTCCCAAAGGAGATTTAAATATATGTATGTATGTACATATAGATATAAAATGCATAAGGTAATCAGAATCTTATTTTAACTGAAAAAAAGGATTTCTCCTGATTATTAACAAAAGCACCTTAAAATGACAATGCATACACATATTATTTTATTAATGTAAAAGAGTTCATGCAAAGGACTGTGTTGTCCTTGAAGGAATGCTGCAAAATTCATGAGCTTTCCAGAGAACCTAGAAAAATTTGTAAACTGTATTAGGGATTTAACACTATGCCCAGGAAAATAAAAAACACAACAAAACTACAACCATCTATGAGCATAATTAGTAAAATCTTCAATTACAAGGTCATAATGGTTTCTTTACTAAAGTCTGTGAATTATTGACTACTTGGAATTAAGGTCAATAGCAGAGCAATACAAAAGTACAACATTCCCAAGTCACTGAGGAAAAATATTTATCCAATAAATATTGCATGGGTAATAAAATCTGGGTAAAAAAGTGACTAATGTAATAATAATAACAAAAATCTAGGTTAGGTGGGAATAAAAGTCAAGAAAAAATTCAAATAATACAAGTATTATTATGGTAAATCATAGTATCATCCTTGTGTCAGTTCAAAGACTGGAAGACAAGATATTTAGGTGCAAGTGTATTAAATACATTCTTAAGTGCTTATTCTCCATGGTCCAGAAACCCTTGTGTCCCTTACAACTCTCATCAATGATTTTAATTTGTGCTACAGAGCTCAGTCTGCCTGCTGACCTGTCTGATAATATTTTCAGTGATGCAATAACGCAGTGTTGGTTCTGGTACTCATCTCTGTGTGCAGAGAACTAGAAATCCTGGGGAAATTACTTAACCATTTGTTTTCTAATACAGAGCAGTTCTCCATCCTCTTAAAAATAGAAAGATGTCTCCCTCCAAACCATCTGCTATTTTTTCCCCCTCCCATTAACAGATGCAGAAAACAACCTTCTCAAAAGTGCAACAGCAAGCACCCATGAGGCCATTAAAATAGCATCAAAAAGCCTATTTTCACAAGATCAAAGACAAGTATATTGGATTTGATACCTATGTAAAAACATATCTTTCTGGACTTGAAGAAAAACACCCAGGCCTAGCTTTTGGGCTACAAATCACTTCTGAACCACTTGAGAGGCCTATTTGGAGCAAAGTCAGGCTACATGAAGAACTTTTAACTGTTCTGTAAAGCTGATGAGTTTGTTGGCTAAATTTAAAATTTAACCTACCCCTTCAGGCTCAGGTTGGTGGACACAAGGGAGAGAGGTGGGAACAGAGGATAACTCTCTTCTGCAACAGAACTCAGAAGTCTGAAAGACCACAACCATTGAGGAGTCAAAGCAGCAGCTATGCAGCAATGGCATGCAAAGCTGGGTGATTCTGATTCTGAGAATTGCAGTTAGCAATCTTATAGGGGCTTTGCTCTTCCATGAAATGAGGTTTTCCATCAAGGATTTTAAGGAAAAAGGAATTTTAGATAGTTTTGGAGTCCCCTCCCCTTCCCCCCCAGAGTACTCATAAACTTAGCCACAATATCTCTCACAATGTATCTTTAAACCATACTAATTCCAAGTAACAATCACCTTTTTTAACAGGGAATCTTGGAAAACCCCTGGCTGATGAAAACATTGTGCGCACAGTAATTGAATTTTTGACTTACTTGCATCTTAAAGGTGAGTGAATGCCTTTTAATCCTTCACAGTTTCTGGTATGAAATTTACTGAGGAGACAAGACTAGCCCTCCATGTACACATCTGCTGCAGATTTGAGGGTGCAAGACTTTGAACAGCTGCTCTGGGATCACACTCAGTGCAGGTGATCCTGCAGAACTGCAGCTCAGTGGAGATCTGATGTAGCAGAGCTCTGATACCATTTCATCACTTGCTAGTGATGAAATACATCTCCCTTTTTGCATGTATTCTATGATAAAGTTGCATGATAAAATGGCAACAACACTAAGCTGAGTGTTGGCAAACAGCTCAGAATGCTCTTAAGTAAAAACTCTGTAGAGTCTCACAATGAGTGATGAGTTAATGTCAATTATGACAAGAGTTTTAATACTGAGCTTACAGTTTATTCTATAAGAATGGTGACTTCACTATGGAATTCAATCAAGAAGAAATTTGTCTGCTGCTGAGTTTTCATTAGCTTTGCTTTAAAAAAGCTCAAACAAACATAACTTTTAGCTTTTAAAACTTCTTCAGATCTTTTAAAACGATCTACAAAATGTATAAAACCATAATACATAGCTGCAAAGAAAACAACAGGTAGAAAAAAGTTACTCTACTGCAAATGCTTGAGGATTTTTCTGTCTCAGAAAGTAGACAATAAATCAGTAACTTCTATATTCTTACTCTTGTATACAACAAATTATAAACAACTTTATTGCAAGTGTATGCTCTGGAACTGTGTGTACATTTGTGTTTTAATTTCATTATTAAAAGAGGCTTTCAACAGATCTGTTTGTTCTCTGCAGACCTGGGATGCTTTTATGTCATTGTTTTTTGCATTATTTGTATCCACCCAAGGAAGATAATTCTCATTACTGAAAATATGAACCCAGTGTTTATTGAATTGAATTTGCATTTGAAAACAAAAACTCTTTATAGCTAGTCCTAAGGGCCTGAAATAATTCAAATATATGTTTAAAGTAGATTATTAGCATGTATATTTACTGTGGACAAAGTAGTAGCATGTTTGTTATGCCAATGTGAAGAAAGAGCCCAAAACACTCCTTTACTCTGCTGATTGAGCCTAGAAAGTAAAATCAATATTTGGACACAATAAAAAAGGGTGTGAAACAAGTTAAACTCACGCAGACACTCTCTGAGTAGGCTAAAAGCTGCTAAATCAGGCAATAAAATAAAATGCAGAACAACAACTTACTTCTTCCCTGGAACAAATGAACAGAAAAAGTTCCCTTCTTAGGACAGTGATGACAAACAATTTTTTTTATTCAGAAAACGTGGTACTATTACCATGACCTCATGAAAAACAAAAATGAATCTCCAGATCTGTCTTTACCCAGACATACTCCTTGTATTTTCAGGTTGTAAAAGACACAGAATTTTATCACATATTATCTCTTTATTGGAAAGGCTTAGTACAAACTCTTACATGAAACCAGAACTGTAGATTTAGCAGGTGAAAACCATATTTTTAAATGATAGGAATCCTTTAACACTTCTGCTTAAATAAAACTTTACTACATTAAATACATTGGTTTAGATATGTTCCCTGGTGGGGGGAAGGGGGAAAAATCCCACTCATGGGATTCACATTCAGGGAATAGTTATTCAGATTAAATATACATTTTAATCTGCAAGAAAAGGCAGTATTTTTACTGCTAAAAAGTACCTTGGTGATAACAAAAAGTGGCCTTCAGCTCTTCTTTTTGGAAATTATTCCCTCCAGCTTTAAATGCTTCTCATAAAGAGCAACATGTAGAATGGCAGCTGTAATTAGATAATATTAAGTCTTTTCAGATGCTGGGATCCAGCAATATCAATTGACATAATAAAATTAATATAATTTAATTGCTGTTCTGTCACTGCTGTTTCTAAAATGTTGAAATTATATCAGGAAGGTATTATTGACATTCAGAAGAAAAAGCCCCAGTATTTTATAAATTAAAATATGAAAAGTTCCAAGATTTGCCTCTTACAGTTGAGAAAAGTATTAAGAAAATTTATATTACCAAAACTGGATCTCATTACTTGTGTGCTAAGATAAATATGCATATTCACTTATGTGCTAATTATCTTTTTTTTCCTATTTGGCAGAGGCAGGAGCACTTGACAAGCTACCTACACCAGAGGAAATGAACCAGTCTTGAAGAATGCATTTTTATTTTGTTGCAGTGTAGATTTAGACTGAATTCTAAACAAAAGACCCAAATGAGCTGAAGTTGAGAAGTATTGTTTGCATTAATCTGATAAATGGTAAACAGCATTCTGCCCTCTGGTTGGTTTGTTGGATTATTTTTGCTTTTTTTTTTCCCTTCCCTCCCTCTCCTGCAATGTTATAGTGTATAATTTTGCTTTGGTAAAATTTTTCTGTAGGTAAATGATAAAATAAAAATAAACAGCAACTAATTTGTTTCATTTTAAAATTACATACATACCAGCACACAATGCATCATATACAAAGCCCAAAGTAAATTGTAAGATTACACTGCATCTATACTCTGCAATACCAGAGCAAAATAAATCATAAATACCATATATTTTCTGTTTCAGATAACATAAAAACTGACTTCAAAGTGCTGCCATGCAGAATCTTTTCAGGTCACAGATCTGTCTAAACTTCTGTGCTTCATGGAAACATTACTTCCTGTTCATATTTTCATAGGCATGAAATGAATGCATGTTCATAACAAATTTCATATTATTGCCCTGTACTACCCCAGCCCATCAGCTGGAGCATGCCTTGATGCAATGCAAATTTAACTGTTCTGTGAAGGTTTACACAAATTTTATGGGGAGGATTCTCATGTCATTGAGAGCATCGGGGCTGTGCTCCCAAATGAAGAAAAGCTTCCAGCTGCTCCAAGATTAAAAATGTATTTTATGAGATGCTTTAGTCTAACAAAGAACTTGGATCCATGTTTAATCCGTGCAAAACAGCTTCGATGTACAGGACCAGGATGCTAGGTCTGCACACAATAAATGTCATATCAAGGCTGAGGAAAGGTTTGAGAGGATGCAGAACCTTATAAAGGTTTTTCCTATTCAGATGACTTTCAGCCTCTGTACAGTGCAATGAAATACCATCCTTTCAAAATGCTGACGTGCACTGGAGTGCACAGACAGAAATTTTGCAGACCTTTATTATCTAATCTGTTTTTCACTTTCAGCACAGCAGAATTCTAAAAGCCAAGCCACTGGTGTCTAGTTTGTACCCACATAACCATCCCACCTTGTCATCCTGGCTGTACTCTTCCTATAATAATCACTCAGCCTCTGATCTCATGTCTGCTGTTTTCACTTTCCAAAGTGTGAAAAGTACATTCTTTGTCAGATCCAGTGAGCTTCTGAGCAAACCCTTCACACAATGGTTTTCTGGATTTTTTTTTTAATTGATGAAAATTTTAAAAAATTTTAAATTGTTAGTTTACTGTTAGTATACATGCTGCTAGTTCAACATTATTTGGTAACTTTATGGGCTTCCCAAAATGTGACAAAAAGAACTGAGTGAAATTTAACATCTACATTAGTGTAGTTCAGTAAGTCCAACCTCTCATTTCCACTGGTGATGTCCACACTTCTCACATCACCTTGAAGTAGAGCTCACTAAAATAATGAGGTTTTTTCATTCATTTTTCCATGGACTTTGGTTCATTGCCTGCTAAAATCCAGGATCCATTTGAAGAATTCAGTAGCAAACCATCTTAGGCAAAGCAGCTGAATCTGTGATCAAATAAAAGGAACTTCGTCTTAGCATTGAATTTCTTTCCTTTTGAAAAAGGATAAGAAATTAGAAATAATAGGATAGATTTAGAAAACAGTTATTACTTTAATCAGTTTAGCATACTCTCAGCTCCTTGGAGTTGGAGTTGCTGTGTTAGAATGTTTATTTGAAATTCTGAAATTTGAGATTATTTGGAATAATGGAAAATTCAAAGGATCAGGAAGATTTACAGCACTGTCTAAGCAGAGAGGCCCACAAGGTTTTATGCTGTGCTGCACCATTTTATGTGTATATTATAGAAACCAGATTATTATAATCTAATTACCAAAAACAGTCCACATACTTTCACTTAATAATTTCTGCATTCAAACACATATTTATAATACTACAGAATACAGAAACAGGAAAAATTTTCAGCTTGTTTCTTCACCCTCTAACATTTCTTACCTTTGCAAGTACAGAGGGGGAAAACTACAATAAAAGGCCATTTTTCTGGATCAATTTCATGATTTCAATGACACTATTATCTTATTAACACTCATGTTATCTAAAATATGTCATGAAAGACTTAATCTCAGACACACATTCTGCAAATATTTGGAACATCATCTCCATAATCAACCTCTTGGACAAACACCTGAGAAAAAATGGCCTTTAAATCACAATTTGAAAAGTAAGTTTCAACAGGGAAAATAGACAATAAAAGGATGTGACAAGTGTCAGTAGAAAATAATAATTAAAAAAATCAGTTTCCATCTCATGATATAATTTATTGCTAATTTGCAGACATTATATTCAACTTCTGTGTAGGATTAGCTAAAAAATGTGTTTACACTACAGACAAAAGCCAAATTAAAAAAAAAAAGAGTAAAACTTTGTTGTAATGTTTGCCAGTCATATGAAGTTACCCTTCACACAAATTTAACTCTGAAAATGAGCAGAAGGCTTGCATGATGCTGAATGACTGGACAATAAAATGGAAGATGAGATTAAATGCTGATGCAAGCAAATTATGTACGCAGAGAAAAACAACTCTAATTTTGCATAGGCATACTGATGCTCCAAATCGTGTCTGGAAATAGAACTCAGACTCATTGCACACAGTCCTCTAAAATTTTTTTTTAAACCTTAGCAGTGGATAGAAAGGCAAAAGAAATGCTAGAAAACATAAAGAAAATATACCATTCCCAACTTTGGTTGCAGCAGCAGTTCTGGGCAGTTCACTGTGACGAGAAAAGCATTGTAGGGCCAGAAAAGCCATAGGGAAAAGTGACAAATATTTTTACAGTAATTTTCCTACACAGAGAAACGAAATAGGTGAGAGATGAGAATCTTAAATGTTGTGCTAAAGGTGCTTAGCAAATTCATTTCTTAACATTTAATTATTAAATGCTAAATGATGATAAAACTATAAGGTAACAGTTTTAAACTCCACACCCAGAAAAAAGAAGGCGGCCTTTTCCATACATCTCATGATGAAATTGTGGCACAGGACTTTGTGGAAGCCATGGGTTCTGAAACATTTATATTCGTGGAAGAAAAGTCCTTTGAAGTCCAAATGTCCAGTTAAATTCTTTCACCAAATTAGGGACATGTGTGTACAGAGCTATAAAACAGCCCTTAGAACCTGATCCAGGGATTAATTAAACAGGACTCCTTCAGCTGCACAGCATTTGATGCCAGTTTACAAAAGAAACTTGGAAATTATGTATTTTTGGCTAAAAACTCTGGAGAAGTACCAAGTTCTGAATACTGGCTATAACAACAACAACAACAAAGTTTAATTTTATATAATGTTTCACCTGTCAGGTAGTCTCATTAAAACTTGCTTAAATGCAAATCCGTTCGGCATAAAAAGGGGAATTTCTGGTGGCACAGCTGGCTCAGAAGAGTCTATTCAGATTAGGAAGTCATTAGGGAGCTGACAGGATGCATGCATTTTCCCACCTGTCTACTCATGTAAAGGTCAGACTGCAACATTAGCATAGAAAAATTAGCTAGGACTCCGAGTTCTGAGGATGTTTGAGGGGGCTTGATATTGGGGGTTGACATAATTCTGCTTTCAGGTTTAATGTTCAAAATACAGCTCTTTTGGCCTGGGGTCATAGAGAAATGGTGGGAGTTCGTTTACAAAAGATTCTGACATATTCTGAAGTGTTCTTTTGTGTTTCAAAAGAGAGGAGGAGATATGCTGTGAGATAGTATGTGAAGAAACACATTAATAACTCGCCCAAAAAGTGGCAAAAGTATTTTTGGGTTATTTCAGGATATGTGACACAAAATGGCAACAAGTTAGAAAAGTACTTTGCAGTTTGTCCAGATTACTCAGGAGATTTCCAGGGCAGGTATGAGAGTTAAAATAAAGTTTGACTGTTATTTGCAGAACAATTTTTCATTAATTTGCAGAGTACATTAACACTGCAGTACTTCTGTGAGTAGTTTGTGTTCTATCACTTATTTTTAAATAAATGCAAATAATAATTCTGATACTTAGTTTTGTGGAGACTGAGCCACAGAAAACTGCAACTCACAGATCACTTTACTACTCAGATTCAGTGGCTGGGTATACAAATATCAATTTGTTAAGATTTTTAATACCTCAGAGCACTGGACATTTGTCAATGCATGTGCCACACTCAGAACCTCCTGGAAATGAGGTTTAAAAAGCCAGAGTTGAACCAAAGATGAGGATTTTTACCTCCTTGTTTGTACAGGAGTAAAAACTTTATCAAAAAGCTTGTTCGCAAAAGCTTTATCAAATTCCCTTGAGATTCCACTTATGCATTTATAATTTAATTGGTCACCACAGATTTTCTACTATTTAAGTATATGTAAATCACACAGGCTTTCTGACTGCTGGGAGACATGAGTCTCAAACAGAATGTCTGCCAGAGGAGAAATTCTAAAATACCTGTTACCATCCAGATTGGATATTTTTAGTTTCTAAAATAAATGTGGAATATTTATCACTCACAAACACTTATATAATGATTTTAGAATGTAATGCTTATATAAAAGACCCCTTCAAAATGCTAAGAACATATTTCCTTGAATTTATTCTATTCCATTAAAAATCATTCTATCAGAAAATAATTGTTCAGATTTATGAACACAATGGATATTATCTACATGGATCAACATTAAAGGTAGCATTTCTTGACAAGATTTAAAACTGATGCTCCAATTATTTACATCAATATAAGTTCCCATGTTATATATATAGAAGGAGTATTCTTTGCTTATTATTTATTCAGATAACAACACAGGGGAATCACACCCTGCTTTCCTAAGATCTTCCTGCAATTTGATAAAGTTATCATGTTCTTCAATTTCTAATCTATAAAGATGATAATAGATTTAGGAATCATTAGTTTTCTGATAGTTTTCACATCTTCTCTTCTCTGCAGCACTTAACGACTTAATGTATTCCCCAAAGATTTCTGTGAGAATTTCATGCATCTTTTCTGCACATCAGTGTTTGAGGACACTTACATTGAGTAACACCTTCTAGGACTCTCCACAGGCACTCTGGGCACTGGAACTGAAGAGGAAGGAAGATGTGAATCTGCTCCCTGCTAGCAGAGCTCTGAATCCAGAGCAGCCCTTTAAATGAGGCATTTGGATTTCCTCCTTCAAATCAAGCAGAATGGACCCAGGCCCCAAGGCTTAGAGAACCAGTAGAAGCAGACAGGGAAAATAACCATGTTTTGACAGCTCAATGTTACATTTTTATACCACTTTTCAAAACACAGTTTTGCAAATTGTGCCTGCTTGGCTGTCCTGCTGGTTATCCACTTAGCCACTGTTCAAAAATGCAGCTCATCAAGTACAGCATGTAAGGGCTAAATCCTGACCTATGAAATTAAGTGCAGTGGTATTGTTGACCTTGAAAGTACATCTGTTTATACCACCTAAGGTTTGGCTTCATCCAGCGGAGCAACGTTGTTAAAAGAAATTAATTTTAACAGATCTCAGATCTTATGTAAAAAATGATTTCAGAAATAAAACTCTAATCACCCTTATGCCATTGACAATACTCCTCCTTCCCACCTGCTGCAAAGCATGCTGTTCATTGATTCCTTCTGTCACTCTGTGCCATCAGAACCATCCACTGATTTTAACATTTAAGGAAATTATATTCTGTCTCTGTATTATTTAGAAGGATACTCACATCTGTGAAATTTTAATTTATTTTATGTAGTTCAAACTATATAACACTTCTTTTCCCCAAAATATTTACATTTTTCTTTGCCTTCTAGTCCATTTTTGTTTGAATTCCTTTTGCAGTGCATATTATGCATGGTATTTTATTGTTCACCAGAGCCCTCAAACATCTGTTTATTTAGAAATCATAATTTTGTAATGTTAATCATTATTTTGACATTCTTCTCCCCATTCTAGCTATGTATTAGCATAAAACATGGTAATTACCAATAATTAATAATTGTGACAGTGTTGATAAGCCAGATATTGTTGACTGGATAAAGGGAAGAAGATATAACCTGTTTTTTCCTTCTATCATCTGTAGTAGTTATTAAGCATCACATTATTCTTTGCCTCAGCCAGACAAAAAAGGATGTTTTTCTTTGTGGGAAAAAACTCCTGAATATTTTTATTTGCATTTTGTGAATTCATAGCAGAATCACATCTGTTGACAGATTTGAGATATATTCAGAGAAGAATTAAAGCAATCAAGGATTTTAATCCCTTACTTTCCAAAGTGATTTGAGGACATATTTTTTTGAGCTGTTAATTTATTTTCAGCTGAAGAAACAGACTTGATTGGATTTATAGGACTATGCAAGGAAGTCAAGTATTGAATTACCAGCAAGATTTGAAATTTTAATGATTTCATACGCAATATGCATATGCAATGGTTCATATGCAATATGAACCATTATTAAAACAATAACTTAGGCTTTCTTTTAAATCAAACTTTATACAAATTTCAATCTTAGGATGCCAAAATAAATTCATCTTTATGGGTGAAATCCTGGAGAACATCAGTAACTTATGCTATCAAAGTTTTATCTTTGTTACTATTGGTTTACCTGTTTTTTCAGCACAAATGTGATGTTATCCAGCAGATAAAATGAACTCACCAACATCTCAAAGCCAAAAATCTGCCAGGAGAGTGTCAAGGTAAGTCCATAGCAATGTAATTGCAGGTTCTGGGTCACACAGTGCAGGACACCCTGCACTGCACAAATACAGGCACTCAGGTGGGGATGTGCTGTGGCAGTGCCTGGGCCCCAAATCATCACCAAATTCAGGTGACAGAAGCTTGAATGGATGATGCAAGCATCAGCTGAATTTTCTCTGAAATATTATAAGGCTTTGGCACCATAATGCTTCAAATTGTGCTAGGGACTTGCATCACCTTCTGAAAACCTTACCCTTATGCATCCAACCTGTGAAACATTTTTGCAGAACCTTCAGTTCAGGTTAAGATTAATAATTCCAAAATCACATAAAAAGCTAAAGCTATGTCTTGCAGCAGGAAGGACTTTCCTGTAGAAGAAGGAAAGGATGAATAAAAAGATGAACACTGAATACACAGGTATGTTCTGACAGGAGCCAGGATGCCCTCAGGCACAATCTTTCTTCATTACCTGTATTAGGGCACTTCCCTTCTGAGCTCCCTAGTGCCACTTCCCACTAAAATCACAACCAGAGGGGACAGGTACTCTATGTTACTGGGCTTATTTTCTGTGCAGTTGTGCCTTTTCTACCAAGCAGTTATTTTATTGACCATGGACATAAGAATAATTTTTCCCTTTGCTGTTACTAAAGCAGTATGTTTCAGGTGAGTTACTGGGCCCTGTTTCACAGGCCTTTTGGACTTTTTTTCCTAAAGGTACACAACCACAACTTGCAAAACTGGCAGAAAACATGGTAGGAGTTTCCAGAAGAAAAGTTTCAGATATTTGGAGAGTCAAGGTTTACAGCTTTCTTATTTTTTTTATTTGATTTTAAAATAATTCGTGGGACATGTTAGGGCTGTTTGTTCTTAATGCTTTAGTTCTCTAGTTTTTGTGCATAAAAGCAAAGATAGAGCAGAGAAGGCTGCCAATTTCGAAGACTGCCTATTTGAAAGACTGCAATACACTCAAGCACTATTCTTCTGATTGTAATAGATGGCCTCAGTAGCCACAAGGTGGTAATAGTGCTCTTCATGGAAAAGCTAAGGCACGTTTAGCAGAGCAGGTTTAACTCTGCAGAGATGTCTGATTTACTAAGAATTGTAATCACAAACAACAGTAGTGCTTTTAGAAATGAGGAAGTGGAAAGTTCTAGCAGAACACTGTGTGCTGGCTGACAGAGAGAAATACCCTGGCTCAGTGATACAATCCTACTGCAAACTGTGATTTTAAAAATGTTCTTGTAGTGGCATGACAAATGTAAAGGACATCATTGGAGTAAAGTCAGGCATTGAAATCCACAAGTCACGCACTGGTTGTCTGGGTAAATTGCTAATGCTTTAGTGAGAAATAATGGGGGAAAAAACACTCATAAGTTCTGCATTAGAAATAGGTAAGATTATAGCTGTGCTGATTTGAGCTGAGGTATAGTTGGTTTTCTTCCCAGTGGCTAATATGGGGTTGTGTTTTGGATTTCTGCTGAACACAGAGTTGATAATCTAGAGCTGTTTTTGTTATTGCTGAGCAGGGCTTACACATTTCAGTGCTTCAAAGCACAGGAAAAAATCCTATATGTATAAAATATAATTATCTATATGTATTTATTTACATATATTTATTTTATGTAAGGCAAATCTATTGATTTAGAGAGTAATAAATTTGGATACTTGGGCATAGAGACAGTGTATCAGTCCTGGGCATAAATCAATTTTCCAATCATTCACATAAATCAGCAGAAACTTTGCTGCTTTAGAAGACTGTTCTAAAACACTGTAGATGTCTGTGGGCTCTGAGGAGGGCACTGGGGTTAAAGTTGCATGAAAAAAATTTCCAGATGATGGATGTGTTTTATATTCATGCAGAATAAAGGATATGACATATGCAAAGTGACACTTAAATTTCCAATGACACAGATCAGCATTTATTATCTGGGCAAGAAATTTCATAACCGGGTTTTACTTGCCCTAAGATGATACTTGAAGAACATTATTGCAATGCAATTTAAAATTTATTTCACAGTATTTCACAATGGATCCGTAATTCTTGTGTTCCACTTAAATGCTGCTAGCCATGGCAGACTTTACAGCACAGGGCTCTACATAGGCTGTTCTGTGTGGAACAAAAGGAAAATTACGAATTTAAATTCTACCATCACTTCTGAGTCCAGACTTTTAAATCATCTCACATAAAGTCAAGGAACTGTTTCTACAACTAGAGATTTCCTCCACTAAAAGTATTAGGATCAGGACCTTTATCCTTGACCAAAGGAAGAAGAATGATTGCATCAATTGCCTGTGATACTTAGCTCATGGAATCATCTTAGTTCACTCATCTTCCAGCTGTCTAATCCATGGCTAGTGAATGCTCTTCACGCACCCTTCACCAAAAAGACTCAACTCATAAATCATGGCCCATCTGTGTGGGAGCTCATTTAGTCTGAGGAAACAGACTTTGCAATGATGTGACTTATATGCTTGTCATCGCTGCAGAAGGTAGCAAGTCAGTGGAAGTAAATCATGCTACCTTGACCCACAGCAATTTTCTTTTTCTTGGTACAAAGAGATTCTCACTCAAGCATATAATAAGACAGCATTTAGTCTACTTTGTCACAAGGCTTTCTTTTTTCTCCTCACCTCCTTAAAAAGGTTTACATATACTGTTTCTCTTCAATAATATTTTTTCTTTAAAGTTTTAATTATAATTTTGTAACTTTTTTTCTCTTGTGACTTCACTGACCCATTTAAAGATCTTGGTTTTAAACACTCTATGTTTTGCAATACCTCTTCCTGTAAAAGAGGTAACAATACAGTGGCTTTCAAGCCTGTAAACAGAGAGAAACAGACTACCTGTGTGGTGTCCAACACCTGAACTTGAGCTCCATGACTTGTTCTCAGAACAAGGACCTCTAGTTCTCAGGAGTGTCAGTTGCAGCAAGAATAAGCAATTTTTTGATAGGCCAAGGCAGTGTCACACATTAGTACTGGGCAATGGGCATGCAGAGTTGCACTGCATGGATTTACTTTCAGGGATAGTGCAAAAAAAAATTCTTGGCCCACCAAGTTCAGTCCTCTGCTATTGTTAACAGCCAGCCTATATAAAGCCTTTGCTTGTTAATAAGACAGCTGCCCAAGTGTTGAGAAATAAATACTTAAAGTAAATAAAAAAAAGTAAATAAAAGTAAATAAATAAAAGTAAATAAAAACTTAAAGTAAGTTTTAAGTAGAATGAGTTACATAGATTTTTAATAATGTGTGATTTACTATGCTCTTTGCTAAACTTTACTTGCTCAGCAGGAGTAGCTGGATTTGCTGAAACCTTATGCTGCAAACTGTGAGCTCACACCTAGGTATTTTTTCAGCTGGAATATAGTTAATTTTCTTACTAATTTTCCCACTATCTGGTTCAGTGCTGTGTTTTGTCTTTAGTATGAGAAGGAAATTGGCAACACACTTATGCTTTGGTTGTTGCTAAGTAATGTTTATGCTGAGTCCAAGGCTTTTTTAATTTCCCATGCTCTACCAGCAGGTAGGTGCATCAGAAGCACAAACAAGAAGATAGGGGGTCTATAACCACCAGTAGAAGCTGAAACTTGACAAGACAAGAACAGGGAATGACCTGCCTGCATGAACACAGAGAAAAAAAAATCCAAAAAGGTATTTAAAGACCCCAAAAATTACCATTTGACCAAGAGGTACATGCAAGGTGCTTGAAGAGCAGATGAAGGGTGGCTACATGAGTTATAAGGGTATAATTGCCTTAATACCTTCTTTGCTCTGGGTCCTTCTACAGAGGCACCCAATTGGAGCTGACCTGCTGCTGTACCACACTACCAAATTATTTAGTTTTATAAATCCAACGCTGGAGATTCTGCTCCTGGGCAGCCAGGGTCAGGTCTGTAGAAGGAGGAAGCACACCTGAGAGTGAATGTGTGTGTGAGCAAGGAGTCCAAAGGGAAACCCATGGAGCTCTGCACTGCTAGGGGACTCAGGTCATAGCAGGTGGAGTCTGTGGTGGTCTGTGTGCAGCTGCTGAGGTAGCAGCTTCTCCTTTAACATACATGTTATTCCTCTCTGTGTCTATACATACTCAAGTTAGGCTACCTGGAAAAGCTTAAATCAAACAACAGCTCTGCAAAGTCCATTCAAGATGCAACATTTCTCACAGAGATTAAAGGGGATGTGGGTGCCCTCAGCTCTTCCCTTATAAAAGCATATTCTGTATAGGTAAATGCCACATCTTTCTTCTGTGCAGTGAATACATTGGTATTGTGCCACATTATGTTATTAGAGTTCTTACTGTCCTGAAATGGTCATCCCAACAGAGATGCTGTGAAATAGCTAGTTCACAGAAACCAATTTAAAAAGTTGTGTCTTCCTTTGTCATAACTCATCTGATGTTCCTTCTGTATTCATCACAGTAACATAATCAAACTCCTTTCAGTCGAGCATTAAGAGTATCAAAAAAGGTCTAACCTAAAGAAGAATTTATGAGTGGCTACTGAGGAAAGTCCTGCCAATTCCCTGTAATATTTAGGTTATCATTAGTGTGTGGGATGGATTTAAATAAGATTAAATTTGAGATTAATTATCAAAGCTGTGACTGAAAGGACCTATGGGAGCTTGTTTGGACAAGTTACAGTTTGCTTAAAAAAAGACAGGAAAGAAAGAAAATTATTTTCTTCATTTTCAGAATTTCAGCTAGACAACACTTTTGTGGAAAATTTGGGGGGAAGATATGCCTGTATTTCCCTCATCTTACCTTTGGTATCTTCTCTCTGTTGGCAGGCCTGCTAACAGAGTAATAAAAATTTAAGCTGTGCTGAGTTTCACTTGCTGCAGTTAAGACATAGAAAGTGATCCTGTTTTCACTATTGACGAGTGTTTTATCACTGTAAGTGATAAAGTGTCACCTGGTACATCAGCGCACATCATCCTTGAAAAACATGGGAAAATAGGTAATTGCCCTGCATTGTCAATGTGATTCACATTAGTGCAGCACAGGTTTCTGTAAATAAGGCAAACGGATTCCTTAAGCCAAGCACTTTAGGGAGTGGTACTGTTGAACAACAGGAGCAAAGTTCTAAATAAGAAGATAAAGAACAAAGTGATGAAGTAATGGAAACAAAAACCACAGGAATGTGGAAGACAAGATTGATGGCATAGGACCTTTAATGGGGAAACCAAAAATAGGTAAAGCCCTTCTTATCCAGAATGCTTAATGACATGCTGCAGCTCCCCAGTTTAGACTAGTTCTTTGGTGAGAACCTGCCCCAGCAGTGAACTTCTGCTCATTATGATAGTAAAACCCACACTCCTCGCTCAGGCACCCCTGATCACAAGAAGAACATTATTGGCTGAGCATTTGCCATGACTTCTTGGGATTTTATGCCTTGAAATCAACGTAGAGAAAGGATGAGACAATAGCAAGGTAGCCAAACAGTGATTTAAGTGAGACATGCTAGTACCTTAAAAGATTGTAACCCCATCAGTGTGCCTGCTTCTGTGTGCCTCCTGTGTAGCTTTGTGGATTTGCCACAATGTCATTTGCATATATAGTTATACAAAGAGCAATTTTTCTTTTGTGGCTGAAGCACACTTTAATTTTTAGTCATTATGTAAGAGTAAGATGTTAAATAACTTCTTCGGATTTTTTCACCGCATCATTATTAAATTTAGAAATCATAACAAAAGCAGCACAATTACCTTTACCCCAAGTGAACAATGGGGTGACTTTTAACAGGAAAAAGCTACTTTTCCAGATGAATTCTACCACTCTAGTAGTCACCTAAATGCATACAGGCATCACTTTTGCAATCAAATTATTAAAGTCCTGAAACAAGAATATAAATAAAAAAGTGGAATAAGAATGTATTTTTCTATAACAAGCCAGATAACAATATAAACATGAATAATGGCTGGAATGAATGCAGATACAACTTTAAGCTATAAAAACAAAATAATAATGCGACAGAAAACTGTGCAGGTAATAAATGGAGTCAGTAAAGAAAGGAGACTTTTTCCAAAAAAACCCTTCTTATAACCCATTTTTGTTGTAGTAGAACAAAGAACCAAAGAAGATGATCATATTTGCACCACCTTCTGATGATGCTTGATATTTAGTCAACTTGTATTTGTGATATTTTTTCTTTCAGGTACAGATTATTTCCAGATCTCTTGGGTGCAACTACCATTAACTACGCTGATATGAGAGAGCCTGGCACATACTTTTCTAGCTTTAATCACAAAAGTAGGTTAGTATTTTATACCTAATTTTCACAAACTAATCTGCATACAACACTGTGAGACAGAAAGCTGGAAAGGACCACGACCAACTGAATTGAGCTTTATATATTTTATGATTTTCACCTATTTTACAGGCTAAATACTTGGACAGTATTTGAATGACAGAAGGGAGTGACAGCAGATGTGACAGAATGGTAAGGTTACCATTAGCACACAGCTAAACCACACCTTTTATCTTATGTTTCTGCTTGTTCTAGCTTTCAAAAACAGACAAAAGTAATTACCTGTTCTTCTACCAGGAAACTGAATTATGCACCTTAATGCAGGTTTTAAACACCAGTTCTGATAATTTTTAAGGCTACCTAGTAAAGAGGTAGCTTATTTTTTACTGACACTTAAAGGAATCCACATGGTATGCAATCTTCTTATATTAAGAAGATTCTTATATGAACTGAAAAAGACAAATGCATGTGAGTAATGATTGAGTGGAATGTGAAGTTTGCTTCTGCTTGACAAGAGAATGTCACTGAGTAGGCAGTCCCTCTATAAATATCTTTGAGACCAAGACATTTGAATTAATAAGTCACTTAAAGAACAGAGAATGTTACACCTACTCAGTGCCTTCAGACATTATTCAGGTGGCATTAGCTCTAGAGACTGTGGATTATATCTGACCTACTGTTGACTTTTAAGATTTATGTACAATATCTCAGGAACAATTGAAAGGAATGAGTGATGATCTAGGAATCATCCCTGTAATACTGTATATCCTCTGGTTTTTCAAAAGTCAGTCTCACCTAAGAAGTTTTATTCTAGATTGAGACATCATTACAATGATCTTGGAGTGGTTCAACTTGAAATCAAAATACTTTGAAGATGGATATACATTGATCCTGAGGTGAATTTAACCAGCCACGGGATTATTCTTCAAAGTAGGATAATCTTTGGCTCTAATTGAGATGCTAGCAATGTCATATGCCAGTTGCTTCTTTCTCATTGGAACAGTGAATGACAAGAGAGTCAAATAAGTAGTAAATTATTCTTCCGCAGTTGTTCCAGGTGTCAGAAAAACTCCATGGAAGAAGCAAGTTATGTCTTCCCCACATTTTTGAATCATCTGTGCTGCCAGAAAACTAGTGCAGGCCAACAGCAGATAGTCTAATACCTGTTGCCTCGAACTGGGTGCTGTGTTGATGGAATAGTTTTCCTGAATTGTTTGTTTCTTGCTCTCATTATTAGTAGATGGCAGAAGATATGCCTCTGATAATGATGGGCAATATTATAAGCTTATTCTGGAGGATTTTTGCTTTTCAAAAGCAATTTTTAAAGAAAGACTCTACATCATTTACCAGTATACTACCAAGAGATACATTGCTTTTTTCATAGTAAAAGACTTTTCTGCCTGGATAAGTAGTTCTAACTACATGGGATTATTTATACTAAAGAGAATCCATTCCTTGGTTTGATATGCTGACTGAAATCACCAGGATAACAGAGGGAGGTCAGGATTTTCAAAGTGGTCAGAATTATTCTGTCTCTGCTGCCTGTGCCAATTTAAATTCTCTAAGAGCATAATTCACTAGGCACACTGTGCTGCTCTCTCTCCAAAACCAGTGGTATTCTAAGAATTCAGTTATTTGTCAGGGGAAAAAAACCCAACACATTAGAAGTTTTGTGATTTTTCTGTATATCTGAAGTAGAGAAAAGGCTGACAACAGTTTAATGCATTTCCCACATCCAAAAGAACTGCAGCAGGATGACAGCAGAGCACAGAGACAAGATAAGGATGCCCTGACAAGATAAGGACGCTGTGAAGTAGTGTCAGTACCATAGAATCACAGGAAGTTTTGGGTTTCAACTCCTGCTACAGGACTAGAAAAGTAGATGCCTTCAAGGCTTAGAAAGAAAATACTCCAGGCCTGCAAGATAAAGAGCTGTACGTCTGCAGCAGCTGCTGGACAGGGGTAGGACCCAAACCCAACACCTGCTAATGACAGAGGAAAGTTCTTGTTCTCAGTGCAGCTAGAATAGGTTAGGAAAATTAACCACAGATACCAAGCATTGTTTTCTGTAGAATGCCCTGAAAATACATGCATTTTTGCCTTTTTCTTTTTTTCTTATTTGGGCTTTAGACTAAAAAAACCTGAGTTCAACACCAATGAATGTTCTGAACATCAAAAGAAGATTTACAGCACAAAATACATACATTAGCTGCTTTTAATGAAACAAAGATTTCCTGCTGTTTGCTGCAAACATGTCCTCATGCTGAAAATAAATAATTAAAAAAATCAACTGAATATTTCTACTGTGAAATCATAGCATAGGTTCCTTTAAAGACCAGCAAGTGTTAAATCAGTTTATTCCAGGAAAAAAGTTCATTTTACCTCATGAAAGTTACATCTAAGAGTTATGAAAGCCCAAGGCTTACTAATATGGCTCATCTTGCTAATATGGCTCATCTTCTCCTTACATTATGCATGCAACAGTGTAAGTAAATGAAAAGCTTACAGTTCCCCTTATCATTTCCAAAATTGTCTGGACTAGCCACTTCATTCATGCCTAATAGATGGCAACTATATACAACAGTTGCTAAGGTACTTGCATAAAAGGAATTTGGCTTAACCTGACACATTCTCATTTTCTGCTGTGTCAATTGAACAATCCATATTTAGCTGCTAGGATTTATCTTTGTAAGCAAAGCAATTTGGAGCACCATGCTGATATTATGAGTTTTGTGTATCATACATTGCAAGATTCATTCCACAACTGAACATTTCTTCTCTACTCGAGGGCCATCAGCAATTCAACCACAGCACACTGATCCAACAGAAAGTACAATTTGCAAGGAGTGATTACATCAGGCAAGAGACTCTCATCAGCCCCCACCCAAACACAAACTGCCACTCTCTCATGATCTAGTGGTACCTTCTCTCTGTGAATTTTGACTGCATAATGTCTCTGAAGAGAGTAATTTTTCAATATCCCTTCTAGAATATTTAGTAAAACCTAATTACTTTGCTACATTTACAGGGAATTGCCTGTCTGTTCTCCTTCAGCTGTTACATTAAACTTCTATTATTGTATTAAACAATATTAAAATTATTATTAAAGAAAAGAAATTAAAATTATGTACTGAAGAAAATTGGAAATGTCAAGTTTCCCTCAAAGACATAAAGAAAGGTGAAAATCAATGTACAAATAAAATTCTATAGCCCACAGTCTAATTAGAATCTGACCCTAGCATTCAGGAGGTTTGCCATTTAATTAAAAAACTAATACCTATTTATTTTGCATTAAAAATATGACCAGATCAGCTTCTCTGGAACCTGGTTCAAAGAAAAATGCACTTTTGCATAATAAAATCTACTTCAAAGACAGACATTTAATACTTTCAAAGTAAGAACACAAACTCATTCATGCATTTCAAATACATTTCCTCCATACTAGTTAAGGCATCTAAATGCAAAAGATTCTTTTTTTCCCCTTTATAGACTAAGATTTTATAGCTTCTATGATTTTGTTTCCATGCTTCTTTCAAATATGAAAACTTCTCCTACGCTACATTAATAATGTAATTATACCTTAATGTTTCTCTTGTTACAAAGAATTGAAGCATTACACTGCCTTTTACTAGCTTCCTTGCTACGACAGAATACAGAGGGATGTGTTTTTAGCTACAGTAATTACCTTAATTTTGTAGGAACATAAGATTGCTGTGTAATCGGCTATTACTAATGCAATTACTCTGAAGAAATGGCTCACAAAGAGATGTGTCAGGGGTGCTTCTACATCAGCACAGATTGAAGTAATTTAATAATGAGTCACATTTGGTCTCTGAAGTGGGTAATACTGAATGGCAAATATCCACTCTGTAATGAAGATTTATGAAAGCATTATTTTGGCATGTAGTTACAGGATGGGTACTGGGTTTTGCAAATTAACTGTACACCTCTTCTTTTTCCAAACATATAATTTACATTCTAGTTGAGACTCCAGCTGGGCTGAGGGTGCCTTTCTGTGAGGTACCTGGTCAGGACCTGGTGTTCCTTCCTCTTTTAAAAGCCTGAATCAGGGCTTGCTGAAGCAAATGGAGAGACTTTGGGACTCATAAGTGACAGACCACAGAAAAACAAGGTGGAGGCAGGGGCCTGTCATCCCACTTCCAAGAGTCCTGACTCAAGAAGGCTCTTGACAACATAATTGACTTTTTTATTCAGCGTTCACTCAAATATCTTCCTGAGCCAAAGCCATGGAAATTCAGTGAGTATCTCAAGACCAGCCCAGGAGCACAGTGCAAGAGTGAACTCAGATCTTCAAAGTTCCTCTTTAGCTTCTTAGCCCCAAACAGATAATATCTGTCTGTAGTGTGCAAACAACTAGTAAATTTTTTAACTTATTAGCACCTCTCAAAAGGCCTGTCTGATTAATTTACATTAATTAACAGTTTAATTAGTTATTGACCAGGATTGTAAAAAAACACCATAATGAATAAACAGCATAAAATATGCCATAGCAGGTTGCCACACTGCAACAGCTGGAATGAAGATTTTGGTAAAAATCAATTGATTACAAGTAGCTCTATACAATGAGCTGATTTACCATAGCCTTCCTGCAGAAGCAGAAACACAGACATACACAGAGTACCAAACATACACAGAACTGTCACTACAACAGGTATGGTAATTAATTAAGACAACAGTAAAAGGAGAAAATCTCTAGATTAAAAATACTTAAAGGGAGTATCCTGAACTCCCTTTGAGTGAAGAATGAAAAGATTTATTGGGATCACTGACAAAATCCTAAAACTACCAAGCCAGGATGCAACCCCCTGCCCTGCCACTCTTCAATCAACAACATTAAAAAAAGAAAACAAACCCCAAACTAAACCCACAGCCTAATAAAACTGGGAGTGTTAAGTGTGAAATGGGGATAAGCTGTTTATTAGAGAGGGAGAAAAAAGGGCACCTGCTTTAGAGGTTTCTTCCTCATCAGCAGAACCTGGAGCAGCACAACAAAGCTGTGGTTCTCACCACACTCTCAGGACTCCAAGGCACCAACAGACCCTGAAACCTCCTTCCCCTGCTGGGATTTGGCTGCCTGTGCTGGAGGGCAGCTCTGGAAGAGCATCCCTGCAGCCTTGGGTCAGACCTGTGTGAGAAAGAGCCTCAGCAAGGCTTGGTGGTGCCTCCTCCCTTCACTCCAGAGCTGCATGGAGCTCAGGCCTTGCTCCTTCCCAAGCTGCTTCCCAGACAGATCTGTGCCTGCTTCCATCCCCTGCTGATCCTCACTCACTGATTGGAGTTCCTGCTTTGACATCACATTTCCCTCATTGCTGTGGGCTCGTCTGGCAACAAGCAGACTGAGACTGATCTTATCACCATAATCAGAGCTCTTCTGCTCTGCTTGCTGAGGTACCATGCAGTTCACTGGGGAGAATTCAGGCATACAGGGCTGCATCTTCAAACCCAGTCCCTTATTGACAACAAGCAACATCTGTGTCCAGTTTGAAACAAACCACAGAACATCTGCTTCACATTCCCCAAACACTCCCCAGCACTTTTTTGTCTATTTCACACATGAATGAAGAGATTAAAATCAGTACCATGCCACAGAAAGGATCAGAAAGTGAGAGCATCAACAGCAAGCAAATCTTTAAATTGGCAGAACATTAAAAAAAAAAA
Organism: Entomyzon cyanotis; assembly: GCA_024500445.1. Lineage (NCBI taxonomy): Eukaryota > Metazoa > Chordata > Aves > Passeriformes > Meliphagidae > Entomyzon > Entomyzon cyanotis. The sequence goes on along the minus strand of JAKEPQ010001030.1, from coordinate 43,951,446 downwards.
GATGATCGTCACAGAGAAAATCTAAAATAAAATCCTTATCTCACAGCTGAAAATTGTTTAACTATCCAAAAGTGTGACTGAACAATTCAAGCTTCAGCATTTAAACAGGACTATTCAATATCTCCAGGAAGGTGAACACACACTGATTGAATTTTGCCTTGGAATCTGTTAGTGTTCAGTACTTAGGAGTTCTAAAATGACATATCAGTGAGGAAAAATATTTTTCTGGGTGCCATGGGTGACCAGTAAAAGTCCTGAAGTATGAGATTCATGCAAGGAAAAATGGCATAATCTTCTGTCCTCCTTTCAGAATCCCCTGGTTATGCCAGTTGTATAGACACTCAAAACCTTGTACCACAGCCTTACTGTCTCCAGGAAATGTTTTAATGACAATCTTTGAAGTTCCATTTTTAAACAGTTTAGGTTCCTGACTCACACTATCCTATTTGAAAGAGCATTGCAGAACCTTACTCTTTGAACCGTTAAAAAAAGTTACTTTCCACTCTAAATTTAAGCGATATGTATCCTTTATATTTAACAGCTTCTAGCCCTCTTCAATATTGATCTCCTCAATTTAGTTATAAAGAGGAAGCATATATCTTCTCAGACTTAATTTGCCTAGACTAAATCAACCTCCTCTGTTCTCTCCAGTAAAGACACATATTCCATTCTCTCATGTGTCCCAGGAGACTTTGAGGACTGCATCTGTTCCAAATCAAGTTTCTTTTTCTTGAGCACAGATGACCAGAACAGTACACAGTATTTCAAATGGAGATTTACCAGCATTTTAAAAAACACGACAAACAACTTCCTTTCTCTACTAAAAATACAATTTTTAATGTTCCCTAGAACAGTATAAAGCTTTTTCATAGCTGTATGATACAAGCAAATAGTGGTAGCTGACGGTGACCTTTTGATTCACCATATAATTCACATCTTTCTTTCTACCTCCCCTTGCCTCAAACCAATGCAAAACTAATACATAACTAGAATCTATTTCTCACATCTTGCTACTTTATTCCAGTTTACACTCTTCCTGAGGTGTGTCTCTCATATTTCCATTCCCATTTATGTTCCTCTGTACTCTGCTTTTTATTAAAACTTGGCCTCTTTTTATATTTGCTCTTTTTCTATCCATATGTGCTAGCTTTTCAAATAGACCACGTAGTGTAAAAAGAGAAAAGGTTTCCTGTCAGAATGTGTTACAATTTTTATAATTTCTACACTGAAAGGGAAATATTTAATCCCTAAGAACCTTAAGTATAGTTGACTAAATTTGATGACACCTGGTCTACCCAAGCAGGGAGTAACTTCAAACCTAACTGATAGGGAAAGCAGCAAATAACAGCTTTCTATTTTTATGTAAATATCTCATGGAGTGGATTGCGTTTTAATTATCTGTATTATTTCTTTTAAATTTTCCCCATGACTGTTTTCCTCTTCCTTTATTATTTTCCTACCTCTTGACTGATCAAAATTCTATAACTTTTCTTCCTATTTTTTCCCATCACCTTTTGAGCCCATCTCTCTTTTGAACTTTATAACTTGACACTTTATATCATGGCATTGTCCCCTGCTGTGTGTTCTCAAATAAAGATGCATCTGATTATGAGAGTGTTTTACATGAAATTCAGTTTTTCAAGAAATCTAAGTTCATTTTATAATGTATTTATCTTTTTCTACTCTTCCCAATAATTTTGGATTTTATTTTCAATTTCTATTCCTAATTTCTACATTTAATCCATGTTTATATCACTGGTCCTAACCCTAATTTCTTGTTTACTGGTGTTAATCCTACTGAAATTCACTCCTACTGGGAATTTTGGGGAGTGGATTTCTGTTCTACACAGTGTAGTTTCTGCTTCTAACAGATTCCTTCTGAGTTTTGTCTAATTTATCACAGGGAAGACTGTGTTCTCACTACATAATTAAACTGTAACGATTCTGCTCAATGGCTGCAGACAGGGAAAGGCTCTTACTCCATCTGCATGCAACAGTCAGATCCTGCTTCATGTCCCTTAATTATTGTCTGACTTTGGGGTGCAATATCTTTCCATTCAAGTAGAAAACTTTCTGAAATTAAATTTGGGGTTTAATACTTCCCGCAAAGAATAAAAAATTGTCATCCAATTAACACATCACTAGTTTTAATCCAGAATTCTATACTGGGGATGAACGACATCCCTGAATTCATGTAAAAATAATACACAGGCAACGCTCAGCTTTGTTTAGGCTAAAAATATCATATTTCAAGTACTGTAACTAAAGGAAAAAACAATACTATATTTTTTACACATGAAGCTGATACCAATGTACATTTTTCTTTTTTTTTTACCTTACTGGCTTTTAATTACTCAGTTTCATGAACTCAATTGCTGTAACAATTACTGCAGTTGCAGTTGTTGCAAAGAACATCATTGGGAAAGCAATCACAGTATTTATGATTAACCATTGAAAATAACATAAAAAAATTTAACTGCTTTAAGTGTAAGTTTTGAAATTTAAGTTCTACTTTTGGGCATAATATTCAGTTTCTACTAATCAAAAAAGTTCATTACTGCATAATTTAATTGCATCCAAATTTAGACAAAGAGCTTCTCTGTATCAGTTTTACATTTTGGAAAATATACTTAGGCCATCACAGAATCAAATTTAATTATTATGTATACATCTCTGTGCATATTATTCATGTATGAAAGCAGCAGCAAGACAGTGAAATTTCATTTTAGTATAGAGCATTTGCATTCTACACAGGATTTTCCAGATGTATTTCTATTTCACTTCTTATTTTTCATGCTATGGAGTTATATGCAGTCATCTTCACCCCTTCATGAAGTTCTGAGCTTGTGTGACACAAGTCTACATCAACTGTGGATCTTCCTAATTCAATGTCAGATGAATAATTTTTAACACATTTATTTGTCTTAAAGCACACGTCCTGTATGTTTGTCCTTTCATCTACACACTGCTGTTAGTATCCATTAAATGTTGATAAATTCTTACTTACAATTTAAGGCACTGAGATTTTTGTGCAGTTACATGGTTTCTTAGACTTAGTAGCCCCTAAAACAAAACGTAAGCTACACAGGTTGAAAAAAACCTGGAAAAAACATATACAATGAAATTATTTTGTAGTTTTGAAACAATAAATACTGCTTTTATCTTTTTTTTTTAATTGCTGCTATTTAACAAGTCTGCCTCTTACTTAAAAATGATCTGCAATTGAATATTGTTAAAGGAAATCCATTAGGGTTAAAAATGCAGGCTAAACACGACCTAATTAGATTTAGAAACATATAAATTAAGTAAGATAATGATATGTTTTGGAGGCAAATGAACAGCATAATTCCACTGATACTAAGAAACCTAAATCAAAAGAAAAATGTGTAAAAAATCCCAATGGAAGAAAACATTCTCCTTTTGGTAAAAGACAGAGTGCTTTTCTCCACCCCAAAGGAGTCTTAAAAGGGTTCTCAGAAATAGCATAATCTATGAAATGCCAAATTTAAAGTTCCACTAGTGAAATAAATGTATTTTTCTTACTGAAAACTGTTTTTTTCATTCTGGTGTTCCTTCTAGAAACTGTTGAAACCAGGAAACTCTGTATGCAGAAAGTACAGTGAGTGTACCAAACTATCTAGAAAATATATACAATTGTTACTTTCCAGTAACACAGCCTTAACAAACCATTTTAAAAAGAGGAAAAGGAGTGTATGTTGCACTTAACATTGTAAGATTACAAGATTTACAACCTCCTCAGGTTTTTCTACCCTACCATTACAGCAAATAAATGAGAATTTGAATTTTGTAAAGGAAGATGACCTTTAACTTGAATGTGTCTCACTCTTCTGATGGCTTCTAACAAATAAAAGCAAACAGGCTCAGTACTTGGAGTATTTGCTGAGAGATTTTCACAATCAGCATTCACTGCTATTGAGAGCAATATCTGTGCTTGTATGATGCTTATTATTAAAAGTGTAAATAAAATAATATGTAAATAAATTAAATTTAAATAAGTTTGTGTTCCAACTTCCTTCATAATAAAAGGCCATATAAAATTATAATAATAAATAATGAAATTAACCTTGTAAAAATGTTTCTAGAAAGATATACTTAGGTTAAGAAATACTTATGTACTTAAAACTCAAACATTTTGCTGTTGCTTAAATGAAAATGTGCTACTCCATCTAAATAGCACTAATTTTAGGTCCTCAAAAACCAGTTGGTTTTTTTTTTTTAACAACCTGATGGCATTTCAAGTTCACATAATTATCTAAATCTTACTGAAACATTCTGAATCCCAAGACTGAAGAAAATCCCATAGCCCTCAGTGCTGCTCTTCATTCACTGAGAAACAGTGTCACTTGGTGGCAAATGTGGGTAAATGCAAAAGTGTTCAAGGGCTTCTGCTAAATGAGCTTTATGAGGAAGGCTATCTATATTAAAACTTCCAAAATTTCAACATAACCATCACTCTTATGTCCCTGGAGTGCCTGGCAATTTTTCAGTTAAAAAGTAAATTGAAATAAGGAGTGGTGGTGTCTCCATTACCTTTGGCTCCTCTGCCCCTGCTGCTGCTGAAGAACACAAACACATGCATTTGCACATTAACAATCTACGATATACTATCTGACAGGATGCTATCTAGACAAATATACCTAAATCTATATAATCTAAAATGATCTAGAGACAATTTCAATTTTTATTGTACCTGTACATTATTTTGGTTATGCCAGTGAGGAATTAGATGAACTACTTTTAGCTTCTGTGTGCTACAACTGTTTATACACAGAATTTGAGTGCTTACTTCCAACTGGCAGATAACCTGGAATAAATAACTAATTATTAGTTTTAATCTAATAAACTAATTCTAAGCATATAGATTTAAAGGTTTTCATAGGAGTACCACCTATCCTATAAAGCTTCATAATCACAGACTGGAATATCTCAAACAAATGGATCATTGTGCATTAAGATGTTAGCTTTTTCACCTTTAATTTTCATTTATTTTTGGAAGTACCTATTGAGATCTAACACTGTTATTCATTGTAACTGTTCATGTTTCATTTCATTTATACAGTTGTGATTGATAAATTTAGTTATCCTTTGGATAAAACAATGTTCACATAAGTATTTTTTTTTGTTTCCAGCGTGGCTTGCCATGCTAGTGTACTACAAATTAGTTAATTTTCTCTAGCATATAATTTTGCTGTCAGTTACAGCATATCATTACCACAGGGTTTAAATGAATTCTGTGTGAACATCTGGATTCCTCTGCTACACTGTGCAAGGCTGATAACTTGCAGTCAGACTCATAAACATTTGTATTCTGAAGAATTGCTGTGTCTTGGTGATTCTCATTAACAATATTAACTGCTTCTCTTACCTCAGCCTGGAATATAAAGTTTTAAATCTTAGCAGGCATGCTTTAAAATCTACTTTAAATTCCAAACACAATAAATTTTACAATTTTTCTCCTTAAATTGTGTTTTTCAAAGCAAGGCTTGTATTCAAGTGTAACACTTGAACAGTTAATTTGTCAATGTCAGACTGATTTTTGCTTGCATTTCAAGTAAAAATATTCCTCAAGAATGACAATGAACAATAACACACTTCACAGTAACAAGGGCATTCAGTGTTTTTGATACCAGGAACATCCTCTTATTTCTAAACAGCCCTGAAGAAGCTATGCAATAGTCACAACAAAGCCTGTAAAACTAGACTTAATATTGAATTACATAAATTGACTGAAGATAACTGGGATTTAGTCTAAGTAAGATGCAGTCAACTGAAACTGGACTGCAAAGTCAGCTTAAATAAATACCATAAATCAGATTGTTCCAAAACAAACTACTGTGTGCTGTGGCACTTGCACTTACTGAAAACCAATTTTTCACCTACCTTGTCAATCCATGAATTCATTAACAGAAATTAAATCTGAGCCAGCAGGGTCCTGGCAGTCAGGAGGCCAAGTGTGTCCTGGGTGCATCAGGCACAGCACTGCCAGCCAGACAAGGGAGGGGATTGTCCTGCTCTGCTCTGCACTGGAGTGGCCTCACCTCAAGTGCTGGGGGCAGTTTGGGCATTGCAACATAAAGGGGACATAAAGCCATTGGAGAGTAATGCCCCATAAAGACATACAGCCATAAAGCCCCTCCAAAGGAGGGCCTCAAGGATGGTGAAGGATCTGAAGGGGAAGCCACATGAGGAGTGGCTGAGATCACTCGGTCTGCTCAGCCTGGAGGAGACTGAGGAGACCTCATTGCAGTTACAACTTCCTCGTGAAGGGAAGAGGAGGGGCAGACACTGATCTCTTCTCTGTGGTGACAGTGATAAGACACGAGGGAATGGCCTGGAGTTGTGTCAGGGGAGGTTTAGGTTGGACATTAGAAAGAAGTTCTTCCCCCAGAGGGTGGTTGGGCACTGGAACAGGCTCCCCAGGGAAGTGGTCACAGCACCAAGCCTGACAGAGTTCAGGAAGTGTTTGGACAATGCTCTCAGGCACATGGTGTGACTCTTGGGATGTCCTGTGTAGGACCAGGAGTTGAACTCGATTATCCTGACAGGACCCTTCCAACTCAGCATATTCTATAACTACAGTGTCATCTTACCAAAGGTCACACTTCAGACTAAGCCTTCCCCACTCAGTACATACTTTGAATGGACAACCTTGAAAATCCTGTTTACAAAATTCCAGTACCTTTCAGAAATGTCTTTCATGAAAAACCCAAATTTCTGTGACTCATCTTGCACATGCCTAGGAATTTTATTTGAATAACTCAAGAATTTTGAGAGAATAATCAAGTTGCAAAGAACATCTGTCTGTAGGCAGGGAATGTCAGGGTCATATATGCTTGCCTGCACACTTAATATTTAATCATACACAGGAGCACTAGTCTGAGGTAAACCACAGACACCACTGAAAGACTAGTACATAAAATAAAGCATGTCTTGTTTATAAAAAGATTGGTGTTTTACACCAAGAACTTTGCAACATCATTAAAGGATTTTGATATCTCCACACCTTTACATTCTTGTGAAAGAAATAATATTATTTTGTAACAGACTTGCTGGGATAAACAGACTCCAGTTTGGGTATTTGATGTCTTCAAAACAAAAACATTTGTTCTTATCTGCAACTGGAGACATGAATGATATGAACACCTGAAGAAATCTTTACTTGTAACTATTTTATGTATTATTCATTTTTTAAAAGCCAAATGACTAAACAAAAACCATGACTTAGTGACCTTGAAAATGGGAAGCTATATACAATTGCATCACATTAGAAGGCATATATATGCTGTGGCCCATTCAGCATTACTAGAGATACTACATACTTGGAATATTATTTCTGGTTTTTTCTCTTCAGTGTACAGTTCTGGTTCAGATGCTTTTACAACTGTAACTGCATCACACTTAATACCTACATCTGTGTTTTCAAAAATAAACCAAACAAACAGAACAAAGACACGAACCAACTATAGCTTGGTTTTCTAGTTTCAAATCGGAATTTAAATTCTTTGAACCCGACAATTTGCTCTTCATCAGTGTGCACTGTGCTTCCTCTTTATATAGACAGCAGCTTAGGAAGGTAAGCAAGCAGTGCAGAAACAAGCAATCAGTTTCATTTCAATAAATTATTTTTAACCTGATCAGAATTTCATTCTAATACCTTCAAGAAAAAGGGCAAATACAGGAAACATTTATATTTAGTGTGATAAACTGTAAGGATATGAAGAAGTGAGCTGGTAAGAAAGATCTTTCTAAATCTCATTTTTATGTCCTGGTGCAGAGACTAACAAACTTTCATTATCTTCAACTTTGAAGAAAGCAACTCTTACACCTGATCACATCTGTATTATCTGTATGACTGTTCCTTCCACAGAGAAAGTGCTTGAAGTCAGAACACTGAAATTTTTGTGTGGCATCACTACAGAAAAAAGAAGGGGACACAATCTGATGGCAAAGGGTGAATCCTTAAGTTCAGCTTCTTTTGGGAGATTTAATGAACAATTACAACTACAAGGAATTAACACATTCCCTATTAACTAGAAGACATATTTAAATCACTGATAAAATAAACTGAATAGTTCACTGTTACTGTTCCTAATTGGATTTAACAGCAATGGTTTCACAAGACCTGAATTTCAAGCAACTACGGCAAGGGAGCTGGGAAGAAGACACAAAAGGTATTAAACATTGTACTAAATAGTGGTAATTGTGAAATTTTATTTCATTTTTTGAAGTCACAGAAGAAAGTAGAAAATAGAGACAAAGTGTTGGATGTAAATAACCAACAGTAGATGTAAAGTAACTAAAAAAGATTTAAAAAAATGCTAGCTTAAATTAATATATTTTACATGAGAAAACAATTGGTACAAAGGCTGAATTAGAATAATGATTTTCAAGGTCAGGCACACACTTCCCTAGTCCTGCAAAAGACACAAGGCTTGAAAGAATATTCAGCTGCGAATGGTATTAATCCTGAACAATGGTACCCTGTAAATGGACTTCATGTTTTCCTAATATCTGCCATGAAACAGCTGAAAGAATAAATTTGAAAAATCTCATTGGAGGTGTATTCCACCAATTCCACACTGCTGTTTAATAAACAGAAAAATTTATCATCATCCAACTTGACTTTTAACCACCTCCTCAACCCTATGTTTGATCTCCTAAATCACTAATGGAGAATTAATGATTCAAGGTTTTAGTATCAAATTAGTAGTTTTACTGGCATATGAACATTTTACTTTACAATAAAGTACACTGTACTAGAAGGTTCATTTAAATCTAGGTAATTTCAGTTACATTCCTAAGGCTTTGAGCAAAAACACCCCAAGCAGTTTCACTGTATGTACACAATATTGAACATCAAGATTTAAATTATTTATTAATAGCCTACATTCACCGTGGATTTCTAAGATTTACATCCAAAAAGCATATTTTATTTACATCCTGCTGACATTTTAAAGAAAAAGAAATAAAATATCTGTTTAGGAATTATATCTCTTTCAAATTTCAAAAGATACATTTAACACCACAAAACGTTTTAAACATTTACAATAAAAACCAGCTTTCTGTGCCAATTATACTTATTCTCCAAGAATGTAAAATTGCATTGATAACTGCACTAACTACAATTAGACTAGAAACACTTAAGACCTGAGAGTCAAATCTAAACCTTTTAGTTTTTTAAAGAAAATCCGACAAGCTAATATGCCCTCACGTTAATTTATACACAGACTGGTCAGTGGTCAATTAAAAAACCAAACCAACACCAAAAACAAACCCCAAAAAACCCCAGTGCATTATTTCTGCATCTCCAAAAATAGATCACTATAAAATTGTTGCAGTAGCTTGGTAAGTGCCAGGCCTGGCAGATGCAGTAAGGCTTATTTCCAGGTGTTCCTTCCCACAAACTGTACCCTAATCAAATTGTGAGTGTCTTTGATCAATTCCTGTGAGCATTTGTACATTTATGTAAGCATGCAGTTGCTTAAGTATGCATCTTGGATTTTTGAGGGTTCCCACCTCAAACATACATACATACACAGGCATTTTAATAGCTAGATCAGACTAAAAACAAACATGAAGAGGCATAGAAAGTGAGAAATACTGGCCAGAAAACATTCAATGTCTAACGAGAAGTTTTATATCCACCCCAAGGGTCTTTTAAGCCCAGCAGAGCTCAGAAGCATCATTCACTGTATTAGTAACCACCATGTACCTTATATGAAATAACAAAAATAAAACAATGGTTGCGCTAGCAAGCACACTTTACTGCACTGCAGGACATAAAAAAAAAGTTACCACACCTATAAAGCCTGGGGAAGAGAAGCATCATGCAAAAGTTACTCCATTTGGTAGCAGCCATTTTATTTCTGCACTTGGAAACATCGTGCTCCTTTTGGAGTGAAACAGATTTCCCCCCTCTCCCAGTATCCTGTAGGAACTGCTTGACCAGGACCATCTCCCAGGAGGGGGCTCAGAAGGCCATGATTTCCCCCCTCTGGAGCTACTTCCCATGGCTTTAACAGGCTGCCCTTCTCATGCAGATGGTTGCCAAAGCAGCAGTGGTCCTTCGAGGCTGAAAGAAGGCGAACTGCACTGGATCAGCCCACAGGCAGCCATGCTTTGTGGAGTTTCCAACACGTTGCATTCAACTCAATTAACATTTCCCACGACCCAGAAACTCAAGTGACCACCAACTCCATTCACCAAAGCAAACACATGAATATCTGTAAATCTGAAATAAAGTTAGTCCTGCACTTCCTAAGGACTGACCTTCACTGCTTAAGATGGGAGCATTTCATTAGACCTTTAAACCTAACTGCACCATTTGGCAACATATTCACAGCTGCTCATGCCACTTCAGCCCAAGCTGTAATTTGAAAATCAGATCTGCATTACTACAACTTCACCTCCTTCACCAGTGAAACAACTCCCAGCATATGCCTTTTTCCTGGGTTAAGGATCTTCATTTTCTAAGGCACTTGCATGAGCAAGCACACAGGTCCATTTATTTATACAGAAATAACATCAACATAACAAACGTGCTTGTAAGCAGTAAGAAAAATGTGATACCTGCTAAGGAGGGGACACATTTTACTATCCAGTGGTTGGGTTTCTTTTTCTTTTCAAAACCCATAAAATTTCTACAACTTAGTATGTCAAGGTGGGTTAGAGCAGGGATTTTTTTTGGTATGTTTTACAGAATTCGCCTCTCAAAAGAAACCAAACAAGGCAAACAGCCGCAAGTTTTGTCACTCATTTACATAAAGCAGCAGATACACTGAAGAACATTCTGCTATTAATACATAGCAAATCTAACCTTCTCTAGTATTTAAGTCAGTGTGCTTCATCCCTTTGATTCTGGAAACAAGTAAACTAATTTAAAGCGAAAAAAAAAGCAAGTGTATACAAATGAAGAGAAAACTGCAGAAGTTAGAACATACATGACTTCATGCAATGATACTGTGCTTCATCCCTAGAAACATACAAGATTTTAAAAGTCATCCTCTGTGGAAATAAGCTCTTCCAAACTACTGACAAAAAAAACCCCAGAGAAACCAAAACAAAAAAAGACACATTTAATATACTGCTAAGGTTTTAATAGGTGATCAGGAAGGTGTTGACTCAGTTTCTTCTCCAGCTACTCTTTGACAAACCTTGCTCTTGTTCACTGTGCAGAAGAGCTCTCACCCCATCACCAGGAGACTGCTGGGCACCAAGGAAGGAAATCACTTTGTACAGTTTTTAGTAAGGTTAAATAAACTCATGATGTCAACCATTGCTTTCTGAATGTTCTTTCCAAAGCGATGAGAATCCTTTAGAAACAAACAAACAACAAAACCAAATATATGAACTGTCCATCAACAGTTATTTTTTAGGCAAAAGAAGCAGCTTTCTAACATTTTGTATTTTTGGAGCTTATGGAATTCGGCCATGTATTTTACAATGGGGAATTTAAATAACAGAAATTTTAACACTATAGAAAGGAATCCAAGTTTATGCTATTACTGACTAATGAGTTATTCATCCTGTATTTACTTTCCTACAGTCAGCAATTATATGCAGTCAGATCATACCCTTTTGAAATCAGATGCTTGCCTAGCTTTCTGCTACTTAAAAATCACTAGGTTTTGATATGTTTTTCCTACAAGATTTTGCAAAAGCTTATTTTCAGAAAACAAAGTGAGTGTATGGCTAATGACCAAGAAGTACTGAAAGAGAAGAAAAATGTTTTTCATTTGAGTTCCTATCAGAAATGCTGAATCATTTGCCATTGAAAAAAGTATTGAAAATGAAACTAGTAATTTTGAAAGTGTAAACAAAATAGGAACTCGTTCTGTTTATTCTAAGTCCTAGATGAATGTTACAAGAAAGAAATGAAGATTACAAATACAAATTATTAGCTACATTACAGGATTTACTACAGTGATTACTAGATTAGATTAGATTACTACAAATATCAAGGCTGCACACATGAAACACTGCCTTTTCTTTATGGACCTTTGACTTGAGTAGTAGGTGAAAAGAACAAGAGAGAAATTTAAAGTACAAGCTAAGAGGCATCTGAAGAACAAGTTCAACTATGAAAAAACCAAAGTTTTATTTCCTAATCTTTAATGATTAACCAGAGGCACTATGATCTCCTGGATAAATTAAGGTCAAAAGAGGAAAACTAGGTCAGCTATGTAACCCTGAACAAACTCAATATGTTTAGTAAAGTCATAAAAACATAAAGGGGAAGGATGAATTGAAGTTCACTCACAGAGACCTCCACAACAGCAGGATACTGAACATGTCACATCGACTGTATTCTAATAATGGGTGTTATTTTAATAAATTTTCAATGGATTATGTTTCTTAAGCACAGATTAGAACTTCTGGGTCAGCTTCTTTCTTAAACCAAGAAGGCTTAATAGGTAGCACACATTTTACTCTGCCTTTACAAGTGCAGCCAGGGAAAAATCAAATCAAAACTGTAATAACAAAAACCAAGAGATGCCCATCTTACTGTTTGGGGGACACATATGACCATTTTGCATGAGTAGCAGGGAACTACAAATGTGTAAAGATGATCCAATGCCACATGTTTTCTTTATGCTTTAAAGTGTAAGTGAAATAGAATATGGTATCCTTGCTTCATGAAACTATTAAATTTATAGAAGTGGAAACAAAAAACCTCAGCAAAACAGCATATATTGAGAAAGAAAAAACACCTTATAATAGTATGTTGCAAGTTCTACTATACTTTTTAGACAATGAGTAGAACAGTTCTATAAGCAGACATCAGAACAGATTTTATTAAACCATAGGAAAGTACTGGCTTACCGTCTCAGAACAAGATATTTTGCTGGAGACATGGAAATGGATGGAATTTTCATCCAAGATAATGTAAGAAACACCATAACCATCATCAGCCACCTATGGGAGGAAAGAAGAGAAAATTAAGTTTTAAACTTTTTCTTTCTCCTTCATTTCCTCCATCAACTTACACACACTTAAAACGTTCTTACGGTTTTTAGAATCAGTTGCAATTTCTCTGCAAGTAAAACTTAAGCTTCTACATTTAATGTATAATTTCTGAAGATTGGCGCCACTTAAGTAACAGTTCTAGTCTCATCTGAAGTGCACAGAATTACCATTTTCTGAATATTTGTCTATAATGTTTCCTAGCTTTAATATTTTGAAATAAAATACTTATTCAAAGAGCTTCTCTTATGAAGGCCTGGTCCTAAGCAGCAATACAGCTTCAGTGCTTAAGCAGCAAGGAATAAGATAGGTCAGTTGTATACCTAAACAATCAGTTTCCTGGGATCATTCTGCAGATGTAAACAATTACAATGTAAAAGCCTTGTATTACGAAAACTTGCCCTAAGGCAACTTTTCATCTGACTCTGCAGCAAACACGACTCTGAACACCTGTATCATGAGCAAGGGTCTGGTTCAATGTCAACATTAGTAGCAATAACTGTCCCGAATTTCAGTCTGATGTTATACTCAAACCATGGTTGGCAAACAGAGATTATCCTGCTGTCACCCCTCTTTCTCCCTTTCCTAACTCACAGGATCACAACTTTCCAGCTCTTTGCTGCCACTGCTGCTAAGAAGCCTGACGGTCTTCTCACTGCTACAGGGATAAATTCCACACAATGCTTAAAAACCAATAAACAACACATGTGAGGAAAGCTGATGGAGTGAATCTCTGGGCTACTTCAGCAAACCAAAGCACAGTTTTTGTAAACAAAAACAAAAGGAAAACAATGTAGGAAATTCCTGCAGCTGAAACCCTATTCTATTGCTAGACCACTCCCTTTTGGGGATTTTGAATACTAACTTAAATAATCTGCTGGAGCAAGTTTCTCAAGAAGGAGCAATATTGCAATAGCTAGGCTTCCTTGATACTGCAATTCAAACTCATTTCAACTTCAAAAACTACTGAAAGCTTTATCAGAAACATGAATAAATAATAATAATTTACCTCCCCTGTCTCCCAGCTTGACAGACCAGCCAAAATACACTGGACTCATCACTCTAATTTCTGTGACGCCTCCCATTTTTTTTTCAATAGAAATGCTTTTTGAAAACAGATTAATCTACTCTTATAGCCCCATAAGTGCTACTTAAGAGATCTTGTTAACACCAGTATTATCACCAATGGCCAAGCTCAAATGCCAGTAAAACACTACAGCAAGTAAGCAGCTCGTCAAATCTCTAACAATACACTGATTCCTTCAAAGTCTCCAGAAGTCCTAGAACAGGGCTGTATTCTTGACTTGGCCACTATTCACACTTAGGAGGGCAAGCAGAACAATATGAGCAGCTTAATCTGGAGGAATGCATGAACACATTTATTGATCAAGCAGGAAATATAAAGAACAAGTCAATTATACACCTTTTTACAAGTCTCAACCTTAAAATCTAGTTCAAGTAATAAGGCATTTGTCACTGTACTAACAGCTTGATGTACAGAAGCTCTGGGCACAGGTAATGTGACAAAAGCCCCAGCTTCATCAGATGTCTCTGCCATGGAGCTCTGTACAACATTTCATAACTGTGTATTTCCTTAAAAATAATCCATTCTTGTAGTGGGATACCAGAAAAAGGTGACACAGATTTTTCTGAGCACATCCACATCATGGAGTAGCATTAAATTCATGCATTTAAAAGCATGAGCCACACTTTTGATATGCAACATTAAGGTATTACAGATCTGAAATTTTTAGACTGGAAAATTGAAAATAAAACTCTTTTTTAGGGGGTACTTGTATTTAGGAAACATACTGGTCCAAACCCTCCACCAGAGGATAACATCTCAGGGTTCTTCTTCAGATCAATGTGCTGCTGTGGTGTCTGACTCGTTGACAGCCTCCAAGGTTCTGACAAAACCTTTATTAGATATGAAAGAGATGCAAATAAATATAAAATTCTGTTTAGGAACATGCAACTTGCTCAAGAACTAGTCAACTTAAGTTAGAAAAGACTTGATAAAGCAATTAACTTTGATGACTCCAGTTCCCATTCCAATGGAATGAACAATGAAGAAGTAGAAGAAAGAGTTAAACTTGTCCTGATTTGGAAACCATTAACGTATAAGTAAGTGATGTCAACTCCTCAAAGAGAATAAAACAGAATTTCAATAGAAATGCTACCTCAAACAAGATGATCTGGTCTACAGCCTCGTAACTTAGGCATAACAGGTCTTGTTTTAACAATACCATTGTTAGTCATGCTCAAATCCCAGGAAGATCTTACATCAAGTTAGAAACTTGTAAAATCTCTAACAATACACATGTATTTTGAAAATTTGTAGAAGCTGTGGAAGTTGTTTTATTCTTGACTTAACCACATTTAGGAGAGCAAGCAGACAAATGTGAGCAGCTTAATTTTGAGGCAAGCTGGAACACATTTTTTATTAATCAGAAAAAAAAATGAACGAGTGCAATGTAATTATTTTTATAAAATCCAACCTTAAAATCTAGGTTCAAGTAATAATTCATCACAGTAATAAACAGTGACATCAATGCCATATACAGCTCCTTCAACTAATTGTAACTTAAAAGAAAGTGAATTTGTCACAGTTTAGAAAGAAAATTCTTGGAGAAAACACACAGCCTCTGTTGTGCTACCTCAAAAATGAGCAAAACCTGAAAGCAAAAAATATTTTAATACTGACTATATCTTTCTTGCAATTTTTAATGACTCGTATTATGCTAAAAAGCTCACTGAAAGCATTCTTCTAGGTCTATCAATAAATGTATACATAAAGGAACTTACATATAACTTACAATCTATTGTAATTACGCAACTATAGCTGAAATTTTACGTTTTTCTCTAGGAAAACCAGAGCTGTACAAGTGTCTTGAGCAGATCCCACGAAACACTAAGTCACCAAAGGACTATTTACTGCAATGAAGAGTTATCAACAGAAGTCACTTACTTCCTTGAGGAAAGGAGAATCTACAGCGAGGTACTTGGACACAACATACAGGCAGAAGAGGTGTCTGTCAATGCCAGCCCCAGTCATGGCGAGGCGATACAAGTGCTGATGTTTGGTAGCTGCCTGCCGAAAGAACTTCATCTTGTTTTCAGTCTAACAAATAAAAAAAAAAAAAAATCAAGAAAACTCAGTCAAGTGAACTGCATTAAGGATGGAGGTGCAGAAACTAAGTTACAGCAATGGCTCTCGGGCCTTGAGCACTTAAGGGTCAAGTACAAGACAACTGACACCAAATAGGATCCTCTGGCTTTTCAACCTCATGTATTCAATTTCAGGTATCAGCAAGCGTCAGCTATTACCTGCTGTAAACTGCATAATGAAGACCAATTTGTATTTTAAGTGTGACCTAACCACACAATCAAGCATGATTACAACTCAAGTTTACTGCATTATTTATGCTTTCTAGAAATACTGGTCTTAAAGAGCTACAGAGAGCAAATCTCAATATGATTCAAGAAAAGCTTTAACTGCCAGAGCTATTTTAGAAGGCAAACTCCCCACACTGAAGGTATAGGGTTTCATAAATGCTGGTCAGTGAAATGAACGTGTAAGAGCAACTACTTCCTTCTGGTGAATGATTCTTGCTTCCCTCTGAGAAAGGAAAGCCTAACTGGTATGAGATCAGTTGTTCTACAAATCTGTGTTTGAGTTTTACAAGTCACAAAAATTTCACACAGGTAATCACAGTTTCCTGGAATTCAGGAACAATAAATAATGGTATATTGGGTTAAGTGCTGCCATTCTCTTTCGGTATGGCCTAGAATTTCTGCTCTGTTGACAGAAAATGTGGACAATTACCTTATGCTGCTCTTCCTTCTTAAAAAGCATCACTCTAAGTGCTTAAAAAACTATTTGGGGACTTATATGGTTGTTTAATGGTAACTCATGTGCCTTATGAATTATCATAGAATCATGGACTGGCTGAGTTGGAAGGGACCTTAAAGATCACCTCCTTCCAACCTCCCTGCCATGGACAGGGACACCTTCCACTAGATCAGGTTGCTCAGAGCTCCAACCAGCCTGGCCTTGAACACTTTCAGGGATGAGGCATCCACAGCTTCTCTGGGCAACCTGTGCGAGTGCCTCACCACCCTCACTGCAAAGAATTTATTCCTAATATCCAATCCAAACCTCCTCTCCCAATTGTATAAGACACCAACACCAGGAACTTACACTTTCAGTTGGGTCTCCCATGGCTTGAACAAAGCGACAGGACTCAACAGTGCATGAGCGAACTGTCTCAGTCCTGCCCTCTCGGAACAAGCGTGTCATAGATGCTTCAGTACGTTAGAGAAAATTTTCCCATATCCTTGAAAAAGAGAAAAATAAGAGCTTAAAGGTTTAGCCAGGCTTAGCCCCTCTTTCTTAATCAACAGTCCAAGCTAAGCACACAAGATATGGAACTCCACAAATTAAACGTAACATTAAGTTTTCAGTAGCCCACCATTAGCCCACCCAACTGAAGATAATAAAGGCAAAAACAAGATTACCAGCAGGATTCGATAGATGTTAACAGAATAACCAAACTAGCAAGGACTGCTCTCTGTATTTAATATTCAATCTTCTTCATTTTATAAGAGAAGCTGAATGTTGCTACACTGGTCTTTTCTGAGAGCACATTACAGAAAAGGTGAACTAACAGAAAACACAGGTAGGCATTTCTTTTAATCCTGTTAGGGAGTGTCCATGAACTACTGAATTATGTGTGACTCCAATCTAAAAGATAAACTTAACATTGCTTAGATTATAAACACAGCTACCAGAAGGGTCGTATCTTCTTTCTAGTCCAAAATACCTAGGGATAGACCAACTAAGCAGAAGAAAAAAATTTAGAAATGTATCAATATGTGAACCTTTGGAGAACTGATTTCCAGCTATTTCCAGCTAGTAATCTGTTGAAGGTCTGTATCAATTTCCATGGAGTGTCTTTAATAACCTTGTACAAGCAGTGCAAGACTTCTCTACAGAGTCACATGTTTCAGTCATTACCACATTACACACAATTTAATGAGGCTCTGTAAGCCAGAAACAATCTGTTCTTACCCGATAGTGAGCGAGCTGCAGGGCAAGTTGCACAAAGGCATCAGGGCTGGTTTTTGCTTTCTTTATTAGTCCTTTCCCAAAAGTGTCAAAATAAAACGAATAGAAGTCCACATCATCTGCTAGAGCTACGGCAGTGCTCAGAGACTTCTCAATCACTTCTTGGCACTTAAATAAATAAACAAAGAAACACCTGTATGTATACACACATGCATTCATGGCATTTGAGAAAACTATTGGAAAACTGCAGGTATTTTTAACTGATCAATAAGAAATGCTGCCCCATGCATGCCAGGAACATAATTACCTAAATAATCTCCCTTTAGAGAAACAGAGAAGCTATATTTGCCAGAATGATAAAATTCAAAAAGCTAATAAAAAGATTTTAAGCCACTAAGCATCCAAAAATAACACTTACAAAACCCACCAGCATGAAAACTGTTCAGATCAGAAGAATATAAAAGAATGCCCTACAGTTACAGAATGGCAATGGTAGCGTGGCTTCCAAGCTGCCATACCTGCTTAATTAAATTCATCACCAACCATTACCTTTTTATTCAAAGTTAAAAATTCAATAGGTGTGGCAGTTTTTCTTGAACTCGGGCAAAAAAAAACCCTTAAAAAAAATCAAACATAATTAGGCATACAGAACTATGAACACAAAAAAATAAGACAGCTGGTCTAAAGGACTTGTTAGACAAGAGTAGTTGTTGTGACAACACTAATGAAACCTCAGCAAATAAAAGTTTTTTTTAATAGAGTCACTATTTTAAATAGGTAGCCACTTAGTTACGACAGACTGCCAACCAAGAAAGCTTCTAGTAAAGTGCTGGCATTTCCCAGCTAGAATTTTAAAGATTGGTATCAAAAGCCCCTAACGTTCCAAGTAAACTGAGTAATGTCTACACATGCATTACACAACCTACAGGACTCAAAGGAATTTAAAGCTGATTTATAGGGTTTATCAGTGATTATGTAAATTATTTGACTGCTGAGGAAAAGAAAAGCTTCTTCCTCAAACCATTAAGTCTTCTGTACTTACTTCTACTGGAATTTCCCACTGCAGTTTGGTTGGAAGGGGAATATTTGGATTGGTATCTCCTTTGCAATGTCCATCTTCTGAATAGCCCAGTTCAAGACACTCAGTTGCCATCACATTCTGCAAAGAATGATACTTCTTCAGAATTGCAACACATTACTTACTGCTGTGGAATTGGGATTTCATTGTGAACTCAACATAACCCATTGTCACTATGCAGTGAAATACAATAAACAACCTATTTCCAAACACTGAAAACAACTGCCAAGTGAAGCCCTCAGTTTTACCTCTTATTTTAAGGTATTTTCACCTGTGTTCTGAGAGGAAAGAACAACAGATGTGCACCAAACACTTATTCAATTACACTGGTGCATTTTGTTAGATGCTATTGATTTAATAAAAAATTTTTCAATTCAAAACCCACCCCAAACTAAGCAGAAGTAAAAAACTAAACCCAGTCTTAGAATTCACAATCTTTGTTCAATTTAGATTCTAGAGAATTTCTTCAAGTCTGTTATCTGTCAAAACTTATTCATCAAGAAATAATAATTTCAGAGAAAGTGCAAATCCCTACAAGAATTCAATTACTTTTAAAACCTGTATCCCCTTCTAAATTGCAGTTTATTTTATATGAGCATGTGAGCTCCTGGGTGGGAAAGAGGAATGCTTCCAAGATGAACAACACAACTGGACCAGATATAAAAGGCTCTGTCTTACAAGATACCAAGCATCCTCAATGTAAAAAAAAAACAACCCAGAAACAACAAAAACAAATTACCAAGAGATTTGAATCTGCTCAATATGGAAAGAAAAACCTTGATCATTTATTTCTAATCCCTTATTTTAATTCCATTTTCTCTTAATTTTCCCATTTCACTTAGTGGTAAGAACACAACAACTATGAAATAAAGCTTAGTCCATTCTGGTCTGAAAACAGACAATCTGTGAAGAGCTAACAACAGATAGCTTTCTAGAAAATTATATCTTATTTTGTTTCAGTCATCTTATTTCTTAGCAGCAAATGGTCCAACTAATATTAAGTACAGATATATGAACTAAAGCATATAATACCATTCATTAAAAGCAAAAAAAGTAACCCTCTCTCATTGAGATAGTCTCCACTGCATTGTCAAGTCTCAAATCAGTCTGGCCTTCTTTCTTCCCTGAGTGGAGAACGCAATGAGGCTTTTTTGAAAAAAAAGCTACATGGAAACACTTCTATAATAAAACTAGGGAATTACTTGGGGACCAGACAGACCCAAGACCCATTTGCACAAATACATATGAAATCAGAATTAACTAATGTTTATGAAATAGTTTTGATGGATTCCAGTTGCCTGTTTACAGGTTTAACATTCAAAAAGAAAAAGAAAAAAAAATCAAATAGGATTTCAAGTAATAAACTAAACTCAGGATGAACAGACCTGGCAAAGTGCATTTATTCCCTTCATTGCAAATAAATAGAAGAGATAATGTCAACAGCATATCAATCTGAAGCTTATCAAACAATGCTCAGAGAAGAAGTTAAGCCTTGTACAATTTCTTTAAATTTTGAAAGTAAGCATGGGATTTTTATAACACAAGAAAGCTTAAGAACTTTAGGAGCAAGTACAAAAAATACAATGCCATATCAAAGAGGCAACAATCTATAGGGTTTTTTTTTAAATGGATTTATTTTGAAAATACTAAAACCAAGTTAGACAGGGAGTCATATCACTTTTCTGTAAAGAACATCTATGGTCACCAAAATGCTATCCTTCAAAGAACAGCCTTTTAAGCAAGGATTTAGGATCTTTTTGAAATTCTACAGTTGCTATAGACATAGGCCCCTAGTCACTCATCAGCAATGTGAATGCGAGGGATTGAAAGGAGCTGCTGACCCTCAGGGCTGCTTCAATACCATATCACATTATCTTCTGCTTTGGGTCTTTGTACTAAACACCTACCTCCCACAGGTGTCCAACAATAGGAGCATCTGCCCAGGAGTGCTCTGCATTCAGACCCATTTTGCCATTTTTGAACACTATAAGAGTGAAGGTCTTATCAAACCACCTACAAAAGAAATCAGTATCTTCTTTATGGTTTTGTACACTTCAAAAGCATTTTTATATTGTAACTTCCTCTATCTCTAAAATTCACATTCAAATCTACTAGCTCTTATCCTTTTTTTCTATTTATAACATTTAAATAAATAGACAGAAATTTGAACCTAATGAAGTTTAACAAGGCCAAATAGAAGGCCCTGCACCTGTGCCCAGGATCAACAGAATGATGGATGAATGGATTGAGCAGCTCTGCAGAGAAGGACTTGGGCATAAAAAACCATCATGAGCTGGCAATGTGCACTTGGCAACCCACAAAATCAATCATGTCCTGGGCTGCTTAAGAAGCAGCATGGCCAGCAGGGCCAGGGAGGGGATTCTGCTCTCTACTCCACCCTGGGGAGATCCCATCTGGAGAGCTGTGTCCAGCTGTGGGGTTCTCAGCACAGGAAGGACATGGAGCTGTTAGACTGGGTCAGAGGAGAGCCATGGAAATGGCAAGAGTGCTGGAATACTTCTCCCACGAAGAAAGGCTGAGAGTTGGGCTTGCTCACTCTGAAGAAGGCTCTGGGAACACCTTCTTGCGGCTTTTCAATATATAAAGAGGGCTTATAAGAAAAGCTGAGAAAGACTTTTTATCATGGCTCATAGTAACAGGACATGGGGCAACAGATATAAACTGAAAGAGGGTAAATCGAGATGTGTTATAATGGAGAAATATTTTATACAATGGGCTGATGAGACACGGGAATGGATCGTCCACAGAAGTTGTGGATGCCTTGTCACTGCAAATGTTCAAGGTCAGGTTGGACTGGGCTTTAAGCAATCTGATGTAGTCAAAGTTGCCCCTTTCTGTTGCAAAGGCGTTTTCAACTAGATGATCTCTGAAACTCCCTCCAACCCAAACCCTTCTGTGATTCTATAAAATTTACCAACTTAAAAGTTATCACTAATTATTAGCCAAAGTCTAAAAAACAGGAAGGCATTTTCCACAGAGTCAATACTGCACCTGTCGTAGCATCTGCCATGTATTAATGATTTTGCATATGCATCCAGTGACCTCACTGGATCTTCTTTCTTGTAACCTTGCTCGACGTCATCCAATGACACAAAAAATGCTGCTTTTTCAATAGCGTCTAGGGACTGCTTGTTCTTTCCACGGCTAAAATAAGCCTGACGAGCCTTAGCCCATGGTACTCTGTAAAAAAAAAATTGGTTTATAGCCAGATTACATAAATTTGTCAATGTTTTATTACACTTAAAATCGCTATGAGACATTCCTCCTACTTCTATGGCATTTGACACAACTACTTTCAGTGCATTTAAACTATGAGAGCTGTGAAAAGCTCCGACAATACTTGCACAGTGTAATCCTAGGACTCAATTCAACATGTGCAAAACTTCATCCTCAGAAATTCAACATTTCTGCACATGCAATACCTACAGCATAGATAATCTACACTTAAAACTAAACAAAAGAAAGTATCTATTATAAGGAAGAAGACAACAATAAAACCAATAATCCACATATAGTGCTGCCACTGCAAAATTCCTTTAACTCCACACATTCACAAATGGCTGAAGCACTGTTACACATCATCAATATACAAAATCAGTGACCAAGGTCTAAAGAACTGACAGCAGACTATCTGAAAATGTTAAAGCCAATATCCAATGATTACGTTATGCAACGATTTCTAAACTCCAAACTTATGTAAAAAATAATTAGCACCATACCTATCTCCTGCAGTAAGAGCTGCAAGTTTCTCTTCACCAGGCTGAGGTTCTGAATCATCCTCAAGAATCCTCTGTATCTGCTGTTCAATTTCTCGGGGTCTCAGCAATCTGCCATCATGGTACAGCCACACTTTGAAGTAACGGCCCTTGTGATACACAACAATGTGTTTGCTGTCCTTCACATGCTGCAGGGTATCTAGAATTGCAATCACTTATGTGAACACAAAGCTGAAGTCTCAAAACACTAATGCACTAAATAGAATCAAATGCCTATTGCATGCACTAGAAGATATGTCAGCACCCCATGTTATTTCATCACAAAGATTCTCTGCATGACACAGTCAAATACCCCGACCTGGAAATCATTTGTGTATATACCACCACCAGTTTATGTCGCTGTTGAGCGGCTAGCTGAGGAATGACCCAAGTTCTCAGACAAGGAAAGAGAGAAGAAGAGAACTTTATTGTTTTGAATTCCATATATATAGAGTTTACAGAAGTGCCCCAGATTGGTCAGCCCGAGACCTCCCCCTAGGCCCAATTGGCCAAGCCCGAACTGACCCAATCCGGAGAAACTGTTTGCAAAACATCCAAACTTTATCTTGTTTATGAAATATAGCAAAATGTTCCCACGGGAAGGACCTGTGCTAGCCACAAGTTTCCACACTGGAGGCCAGCGTTAAGCAACTAAATCTGTATTTCTGTATCTGAAAAATGAGCACTAGTTGTGTAGTTGGATGAAGCAGTCAGCAAAGAACATGCTAGATGAGTATAAGGAAAGGTATTTTTAAGTCATGTGCATTTAAGTGCTGGACAACTCATGGAGAGTCTTAAGAAACCCAACATTTATACTATCAGCTTTTGTTTACATTTGTCCTGCCAGAGGCAGAATGAATACTCCATACATGGCCAAAATGTGCAATGTTATGTGAAGCAGAAAGCTAGGACACAATTTTTTCCTCATTTTATTATTTATATGGCTTAAATGGGATAAGCCTGAATTTAGTCATGCAGGTGTTGTATCAAACCACAGGTGAAGTGGTTCACTTCATAGTATGTTTTAATTCAGCTAAAATTCACGAAGATTTAACAACTGCTCAAGTGGCAGGATACAATGTTCATTAAGATTTTACCACCCATTAATACAAAGGCATCCCACCAAATTTTTTTTTCTTTTTTTTTCCTTAGGAACAGTAATATACATAAAATAATTGAAATCGGGGGTGAAGAATCAAGCCGCTCATGAAGATGTGTGAAAAATGTCTTTGCAACTCACTTAGACATATACAGAATGACACAATTGTTCTTCCTTTAGAAAAATAGAAACAAAAATGGAAAAAGTAGGAAATTTGAAGTGCTTAGGAGGAAAATAAGATAATTACTATGATACTGACAATTTGAAATTCCTTAAGTAGGAGAAACTGAGGAGAACCACTAAGATATAAAGGATGTATTTTAATCAAATGCTGGTTAGAATGAGCCACTTCCACACTTTTGTGCAAAACTCATTTTAGACTGATCACCAAATCCAAGGCTAAATGTAAACTGTTTATACCTTCTATTTTACTGAGGACAGGGAAGGCGCAAAGTTTGCACTCTCAGCATTTGAAGTATTGAAGTATTCTAAATAATAGTAGCTCATAGACTACAGTTGTACAACAGATATTTAAAAACCTGCTCATCTATTTAAGCTATTGGTCATGACAAGGAGTAATCACATCAGGGATGTCTTTTCCTTCATTTGCAGATAAAGCCAGCTGAGACATAGCTGGGAAAAAACTCACCAATCTAGCAAAGGGCAGCAGCAGAACTGAGAGCAAAGTCCTTATCTGACATATGCACCTACTGCTTTATCCACTACCCAATGCCACTTCTCCCCTTATCCAACTTCTTACAGCACAGCAAATGTCAGATCTCCAGCAGGGAAGAGTGGGCACATCCCTGTGTCTGTTTAGAAACTCTCTGGTTTGAATTCTGTAGCTGAGTGGGAGTAATGTTCAAAGGCAGTTTGAAATGCAAGAGTGAGTTACAGGTCTCACAGAAAGTAAAAAAACCATATCCTGTCTTCAAGTGACAGCCCATACGTGCATTACCAAAGGAGGTGACTAAACAGTAACTCCTGTTTGTATTTCACTGTGATGCTGCCACAATGATGCAGTGGTGGATAAACATGTGAACTCAGTTCCAAGAGGTTCTTCAGCACATGAACAGATCAGAGAAACCAAGACACAGCTTAAGCTTTTGTAGAAAAACACAACAGCACAAGTCTCCACTAAAATCTTGCTGTGAAATTCTCAAAGAGTTAAGAAAATGAACAGCAATGTTTTCTTCTATCTGCTGATTACAAATGGTAAGTCCTTCTAGATACAATCTGACTCCCTTCACAGTGACAAAACTTAGGAAAAACAACAACAAAAAGCAACAAAAAAAAGCAACGAAAAAACGCCACTTTTAATATTAAGACCTCAAAAATCATCTTGAGCTTGAAAAATGGAGGAAAGTAAAGTTATTTATAAATTAGAAAACAGGGCAGACAACAGCTTTTTGAAGCTACTTTTTCATTTCAGTAAAGGTGAAAAACCACTGAAAAAGCTTCAAAATCTCCCTAAAATGAAAAACATCTTAGGCACTCTACGGCAATCCATTACATCCCAAGTCTTGGAACACACAGTATTGATGTACACCAGCGCCAGTCAGATCTTTATCTGGAAAACCAGAATTTTAGTAGAAAAGACACCAAGCCCTGAATTCCATTAAGGTGGTTATTCTCCTTGGCTGGCCTTGCTTACCTGATTCCTCCCCTGGGATCCGGGAAGTATTAAACATCCTTTCCCACTGAGCTGAGCAGAGTGGAACAGTAGATCCCAACAGAAGAATCTGTGATGTAAATGTATATTAAAATGTAATTTTGCATATACAACTAGAAAATTAAAAAGTAAAGGAAAAAAACACCAGGATCTGGTTGAACAAAGGCTTCAGAGTAATAATATTTATAACAGATTAATGCAGTGTTGAGTTTTTTCCTCCCGGTTTTATGGTCTTTCCTTGAACTACATGTGGGAGATTCCACAGACATTCCAGTAGCATTATTTCTTCCCCTCCTACCAAAAGCCCACCCTTCAGGAGGGAAGACTGAAGCCAGCCAGCATCTGAAATCCAAAGAGCCCTCCAAAAACTTAAACATGAAGCATGCACTTAATTCATTAAGCACATTCCCTTAATTCATTCTTTTAAGCTATTTAGGACTGTGTGGGAACAAAAGTTCACATTTCTCAGATTTGTAGTTACATACAACTAATCACATCCCTTCCATGAGCTTTAATAAAAATACTTAATTGTCTCCACAGTATTTGTTTGCTTCAATACACAGCCACTAGATAGTACAGAAACTCAAATGGGATTTACCTTGCCTATCTTTGCTACCTAGAAATCAGTGCAACTCAGGATTGTATCATCATCTTAAGCTCCCACTAGACTAGCCCCTTCTTGGTATCAACTGGCCTCCAGTCCTTTATGTCAATCATCCCGTACTGTATCTATACAAACCTCTATTTTTGATAGTTGTTAGTTTCTGTACATGTGCAATTCAAGTGATAAGCAAGATGATTGGGACCACAAAAATTTGTAACAATAGGACATTCCTCTCCTCTCCCGTTCTGAAAACTGATCAACTTCTCACAGACTGTGCTGGAAAAAAGATCAAAAGCTATTTAAACTGATATACATACTGGCTTGATTTCTTGTCTGTCCAGTTTTTTCCGATAGAGCAGGATGGCATGGATAACATTACCAGCCCTAGCTGCCTGCAGGGTTGTGGGACGTAAAGAAAGGAAGTCCTGTAAAGTAGATAAGAATGGTAAGTTATTGATTACCAGACCACATTTTAAAAAAAGAGCAAAATCTGATAGTACTTCTCATCCATGTTCTTAAAAGTTTATCCTGGACAATATACAAAAGGCTTTAAAATTCATGAAATGCACTAGTGCAGTGAGCTAATGAAACTTTTCTTCAACAGTCACAATCTCCTTAAACATTATAAATTATCTGAGTAGAAAAGACAATGCTACATAAAACTTAAACCAAGACCATCATATTTCTTTTTTGCTTTTTATTTTATAGTCTTTTACAGTTTTACATCCTGAACAGACACTTGTGAGTATGAGCATGCCCTTCCTTGAACTGTGTTACCCACCAAGTTTTACACAGAGCTTTTGCAAGATTAGCTTGTGGCAGCAAGCACAAAACTGTTTAAGTCATTACAGCAGGATTTTGCCAAAGTGGCAGCTGTGCTAGGCTTGTTATTAAGGATAGGTCCACTTGAAGTACTTCAAGTATGTGACATACGCAAAGGTACCTGAAGACACTGGCTGCAGGCTATACTAGAAGAAAGGAAAACAAAGGTTACACACTCAGTGGCAATGGATTTCCAAGCAGAAAGATAGCATGAAGCAAGATACCTGCCAGAAGTGTTACAGTGCTTGATGCATAAGGTGTTCATAAGTTTACCTACCATTGCAAAATAATTGCTATTAACCATAATTGGTCCACGTCCTCGAAGGTAGATATATTCTTCCCACCAATCACTAACCTGGAGCAGGAAAGAGAACATAAGTAGTAAAGTCTCATCATTTCCACAGTTTAGGTCTTCCATGTTGATGACTTCACAAAACAACATTCCATTGAGAAGCAGGAAGGAAACTGTTAGTTTGCCTCCCTACTAAAAAAAACCAACCCCCCTCTCTGCTGATTTCTATCAAACTTCACAGAAAACAGGGAAAAAAAGGTGCAAAAAATAAATTAAATTCAGCCATAGTTCTCTGATAAGGTTCCAAAGAAGCCATGATCTTCACATAATATTTAAAATGTATCAGATCTCCTGAATGCTTTAGAGCCTTGCCAAAGCAGCTTAGGGTCACTGAATACAGCTACATTAGATAATATATCAAGAAGGAATTATGTTACAGTTGTCACTATGATGTTGGGGTTTGGGTTT
Organism: Entomyzon cyanotis; assembly: GCA_024500445.1. Lineage (NCBI taxonomy): Eukaryota > Metazoa > Chordata > Aves > Passeriformes > Meliphagidae > Entomyzon > Entomyzon cyanotis. The sequence goes on along the minus strand of JAKEPQ010001030.1, from coordinate 43,923,583 downwards.
TCTTTTTGGTAAGAAAAAAAGAAAAAGCAGACCAACAACTCTAATGCTACAATACTTTTCTTACATATGCATTAGCTGCTCTATATGAAAGAATTGTAATAAATCATCCCTCTAAACTACCTGGGTAGCCAGGTCCATTGTTGAATTATCAAGCTCAACAAGCAAATAAACAGACTCCAAAAGCAATCCTAGCGGCAAAAGCTAAATCACCTGTTCCAGACTAATAAAACATAAAATAAGGATTCATTTTTTCAAGTTTCATTCACCTTCATTCACACACTGCTTAGCATATCACAAAATTATTTATGTGCAAAGTCACATGTACTTTAAAAACACATTAAGCAGTTTCAACTTCCTTATTTTACACCTAAGCAAAAATGGAATTTAAGCCAAAAAGAGCACCAGGAAATAAATTATGTAATTTGAACAACTGAGCCTCCTACTTATCTACTCACATAATTGGTGGCCCACCAGGATTTTAGCTTCAAATACCACTGAAGCCTTGGTCCCAAATTAAATGCAAAATCTTTGGCAAGACCCTCCATTCTTTTGAACTTTTCATCATCCATAAGTGGTCGAACTGACTCCAGATACTAGAATACAGGAAAAAATCAGCATCAGTAGAATAACTATTACGCAGCTTCTCACCATTCCTCCGTTAAACTTTTTGATAGTAAATAAAGATGATACAGTCTCAATCCATAAGGTTGCAAATACTATGTTTATAAAATAAGAGCTTATGCTCTTCTAAAGGTCTGCTGCAAACTTTAAAAAATGAAGTATTTTTCAGACATTTGTCAGGAAAACACAAGTGGGAGGGGTAACTCTTTTAAAGATTTTCCACTCCAAAGGCTAAGCCATGCTGCTTCTTCAGTAGCAGAGAAAGATTTGGCTTTTTCTTCTCTAAAAATCAAACCTTCAGTTTCTGTGACATACTGTCATATTTACACACTTTGCTACAAGGTTTTGTGTCCTAACACATACATTTAATAACACACACTGTACAGCCTGGGGAGGATAACAAAAGTGGTGTGCCTCAAAAACCCTGGAAAACCAAACTTTGTGGCACAGCCTTCCAACAACAGGCATCATGCCACCCAATATGAAAATCACACTGGCTTCAGACTGTCACCAGTTCCACTGGTTTGTCACAGCCTTTATTTTAATCTCCATGTAGAAATTTGAATCTCTTACACCATATTAATACCACCATGCAATATTTTATAAGACATGCCAAAAAGGCATCTAAGTATGGATTCACTGCTACTGAAGAAAACAAATTGGTGAATGTACATACCCTAGTAACTGTGTCTTTGACAGCTGGAACTGGCAGTCGTGGTAAAGATGTCTGGAAACTGTATAACATGGGTTTACGCCTTGAGAAGAGTTTTACAAGGGTCTGAAGAAAAACAAAACCAAAATACATACATCAAATTATTAGGTTCAAAAGTAAAATGACAGAGTGAATGTGTAATGTAGCTCATAGTCCTTTTCACTGGTCAATTATACTGTACTAGATTTAGGAAAATACCATATTTATCACTGTTTCACAAGTGAAAAAAGGCCTTGACAGAAACTAACCTCCTAAAGGTTAAAGAACATGTCAGTGTAAGATAAAGATAGGCACAATCATTCCTGACTTCCCAGTCAATCTTCCTGTCATAGACAATATTGCTGTTCATGTATGGCACATCTTGATCTCAATATAGACAGTTACCTAGCACTTATTTTCTTCATACATTTCCCTCTGTAAAGATTAAAAATACCAAGTCTAGCAATTGATCTTTTACTATACTACATGGTAGATACTAGAACCATATCTAAATTGTGCTTCAAAACACAGTCATTATCAAACCTGTGACTCAGCTAAAGTTTCTAGAAAACTACAGTAATCTTTAAAAATAGTAATTATGCTTTGGTATCATGGTTTAATGTTTTCCAAAGTTACAGTTCAACACCAATAATAGGATTGTTGTTACAGGGAGTTAATTTAAGCATGGATCAATCTCAGGTAGTATACTGCAAGATTTGAACAAACCAAAATTGTGCAAGCATGCCAGTGTTATACTCAGTGCTTGTGTTACAAAAAAACTCCAGCAATGAAACAAAAAAGCCAGAGACAACTTAGCTTCAGATATTACAGCATTTCCTGTGCTCCACAGGAGACTGAAAACAGAAGCAGCATTTCTGTCTACAACTACTGTTCAGCTGCAGCACACACTAAGCTGAAATCCTAGACCATGCATCTTCTAGGCTACTCACGAAAGGATTTTGACCCTGCCACCCCATTTCAGCATGGAAGTGAGGTCAAGTGTTATACCAACAATCCAGTGGAACCTTTATTGTCAGAGTATAATCTTAGTCCAATAAACAGGATAGTGTATATATAAGCCAACAGACAAGACAAAATAAAGCAAAACAGAGGATGTCATTCCACTACTAAATTCTGAAATCTCCTAACAGAACTGTTAGAATGTAGAGTTCTTCCTTCCTCTCAGTTTCCTGGGTCAGCACAGCTTGAGAAGATAATTTTAGGCAGCACAAAACAACTAAGGATTGCAAAATATTGCCAGCAAATGGATCTATTTGCCATTTGCCAGAGCCACCAGATGTACATGGAATGCACCACAGTGATCTGCCCAATGAAATCTAGTTGTGCCTCATGACAAAGTAAGTTTGAAACCAGGTGGGAAAAAAAAAGCTCAGCTTTTCATGTGAAAAATTTAATATTATACTTAGAGACAATTTAATTCCAGAACTCTTTCACCAGAAAAGGCTAAAATTAGCTATAGATAATTTGAAAATAAATAATTAAAATATTTAATTGTTTTAATTTATTTAAATAATTTAAATATTTATAATAAATAATAACTTTAAATTACCCACAGATAATACCTGTTCTACTGACAAAAACCAGCAAACACATTTCTCAGAATTAATCTCTTAAGAAAACTTGTAACAGACAATTCATAATAGTTTGAGATTAATAAAGTGATCTGACACACATATTTCATATGCAGACACAGAAAATAATGTCATTCTAACATATGTTACATCTGTTCACACACAGTTACCCCTTTTAAATTAATTTTTAAAAACTGCAACTAATATTTGTATTTTCCCCCTAAAACTGATACAGGAAATTTGACTTTACAAGGTGAAATATGCTGATTAAAAGTGCCACAAGCCTTCCAACCAGCCTGAAAAATCATTTTGTACTGTGACTGAAATCAGAGTTCAGGTTTTTGATCTGCATGACTATTTGAAGAGAAAACAGTATTATAAATATGTAGAAATCTAAGGTAGTTGGAGCTGTTTCACTAGAGAAGCCAGTCTTCTCTTTTGTTGGGTCTAGTAAGTACAAACAAGACTGATGGGCATTGAGACCTTTAGTGTTCTGTATGTTTAGAACATATATAACACACAACAAAATACATATGCAACATATATGATAGACAAAAATTTATAAATACAATATGCAATGAAGCATGGTAAGTAGCATTACAGTTCATACTGCTTTAAGGTTGAAAAGGCAATATTAAGAGCTTTAGAGTATCTATGTGGCAGGACATGCTGAAAACCAAGGCAGCTATAGCTCCAAGCAATGGACAGAAAGCCTTACCCTTCAGAGCCTCTGGACTGTACCAATTCGAGCCATGAGGCTGATACTACTTCCAGGAGAAACCATCAATTAGAAACTTCATTTGTAACAGACAAACATTAAACTCTATTTTAGTGTACCATTCTGGATACCTGTCCTTGAACATCTCTCATAGGAAATCGTGATATGTGCTTAGTTTAACACACATCCATTAATTTTTGAGGCTGCAGATACTATTTTTATCACAGTATGGAAATTAGGCTATTTCTACAACAATACAGGTAAAAGTGAGATGAAACAACCGAGTCCAAGTAGCAAAACCTCATTTCATTTCTTGCAGCACCTACATCTACATTTCCTCACTTTATACCTATCACATCCCTTAAGAATCCTTTCCCAAAGCACCAGAACAATCCACAGGAGACATACCACTCTCACCTTATCCTTACCTGAAAACTGTGTAACACACTACTTACACCTTATCCTTCTCCCCTAACTCCTTTTGGAGGTCATACCAATAAATCAATTGAAAGGACATTCCGTAATATTTTCTTCAAGCATGAGAATAATTTTATAGTGGATGACTAGAAATCCTAACGTTTCCACAAAAAATTAGGAGAACATTTTCGGTGAGGACAAGGTTCTTTGGTGCTGCAGCCCAAGTTCTTACACATAGAGAAAAAGCAGCTACTGAGTCACACAGGCCCAAGATGGTGGCAAATTTAGAAGTTACTCTTGAAGTGCTTACTCCTCCTTCTAGAAGGCCACAATGAATAGTTTATTTACAGCATTAGAAGGGTGACACTGGAAATAGCTACCTAACAGCCTCCTGAACCATGACACAGAAAACACAAGAAAGGAAAAATCTACAACATTTTCTTTTAGGGCTTTGAATACTGACCAGTTAGAAGTTAAGATGAAATGAAGCCAACATGTCCTTACCATCCAAAGCTTGGTGCCAGCAGTAATCTTGCCATGCTCAGAGAACATCCAGCCATGGTAGGAGAGCAGCATTTTCAGGGAGTAGCGCATTGTGACGATAAGGGCAACCCAAAGCCCTGTGCCAAAAAGTACTCCACTCACGATGTTCTGTGTTTGGTTTGACATATAGCCACTATTTGAAACAAAAGCCAGCATATGCCAGTTAGTGTCCATTTAAGCTGCAAAGAGAAGCTGGTATTGCAAACACAAGTCTGATAGTACTACAGGCAGGCCTTACACAAGCTTTCTGCCTGCTTACCCTGCTTTCATAAGCTCCTTTCCAAATACCTTTTCATGCAGCAACATCAAAGGCCACAGAAGTTGCCAAATGTGCTTCCCAAATACCCAGAAAGCAATGCAGCAGTACTGGTACAACAACCTCCCTATTTCATACCCTCACACATCTGTTCATTTGGCTTACCATGTCACAAACGTACTGTTCCAAAACCGATACATTTTACCAGGAATAGCTTTAGGAGTAGATGCAAATAAAACTGATTTCCCTTTAGAGGAACTGCACCTTTTCAGTCTACTTACGTTGTATCAAGTGTTCTGTTGATTTTAGCGATTATTCCTAAGGAAGGATCAATTTTGGCATACATTGTTGACATCACGCCCACAACTACAATAAACCAGCTAGATGGGCTAGCAGGATAAACGCCGGTGATAATTCCGTTCTGGAAAGAAAAGCCTTCGCATAATTTTTTCATACCAAAGTGATTGACTTCATATTACCATGGAAAGAAACAAAAATCAACACATTTAAGTCATTTAGTTTTAAACAAGTCGTTAAGATTATCCAGCACTTTCTGACACGTGATTATCTCAGGAGAATGGATTTACTTGAGTTTGATTACTACACAAAATTGTTACAATGATATCAACAATGAAAGGAACTTTTACATTCTTTTGTAGATATCGCTGATCCTGCTGCAAGACTTATTAAAAATAGTGAAAATAACTAACAACTCTAGAACAAATGACACTTCAATAATTCCAACCTACACTGAGTAAGACCTTTCTAAATGAGTATGTGGCAAAAATATTCTACTGAACAAGACTCTGAGAAATTCAGAAATTCATTCAATTTAAATTCAGAAAACATTAAATAACCCTGAAGTCTGGTAGACTTCACTAATTTAGCATACCTTGAATCTGATGAACTTCTTCTTCCATGAATAGACACCAGACAGGTAAATCTGCTTGAGTGCCTCATGGCTCATACGCAGGTCAATCCCATCTGGAGTTACTGTGAATTGAAAAGCTACTGCCTGATGAGCTTCCGCCATTTTCAGAGAGAGTTCTGTCACAAAACAAAATTAAAAGTAAGTATTTCCTTCTTGTCCAAAGGAACTAGGAGCTAGTCCATTTCTAGCAAGGTATTTTCTACACCATAATTTTGGCAAAGATTTCCAGGTATGAAAAATTTACATATAGTACTTGCGTTTTCCTTACAGGCTATGTTTGCACTTCAGTTTGAGTGTCCTGAAGGTTAATTAAGGCACCTCTTCTAACCACAGAAGCTGAAAACAGAAACAGAACACTTCTGTAACTTGGGCAGCATCAGAGATAGCTGTGTATCACATATATGTGCAACACATGAAAAAATCAGACCAGAACAGAAAGTGAAAGCCGTAACATTTAGGAAAAGCATTCTACTTTTCAAAGAAGATTCAGGAAATGGTTTTTTTTGAAAAAAAAGGTACCTAACGTTTTCACCTCAGCTAGAAAAATATGGCTGTTTCTGGCTGTATCTTCTCCTGAAATGTTTTTCATATCCTAATTTTAAGCTGATTACTCACAGCAATAAGAGATTCTAGTCCCTGTGGCTCCACATTCTGCCTAGCAAATAACTGCAAAAATCAAAACTATGCAGAGTCGAGGAAGGCAAATCACAACTGGCAGAAAAATTACGTTCCCAAAGAAATCTGAAATTATGATGAAATTTCATTCAATTGGAACTCAGTTGAACAGCCCAAACAAATATCAACAACCATGCCAATACAGTCAGAAGACAATTACACCGGCCAGCCATAAGTTTCAAACAAAAACCACAGCACATTGAAACAGAAATGCAAATGCAATGTAGCCCCAAGAATCACATCATGTGCCTGAGAGCATTGTCCAAACCCCTCTTGAACTCTGTCAGGCTTGGTGCTGTGACCACTTCCCTGGGGAGCTGTTCCAGTGCCCAACCACCCTTGGGGGGAAGAGCCTTTTCCAAATATCTAACCTAAACTTCCCCAACAGAGCTTCATGCCATTCTCTTAGGTCCTGTCACTGTCACCACTGAGAAGAGATCAGTGCCTGCCTCTCCTCTTTCACTCATGAGGAGGTTGTAACTGCAATGAGTTTCCACTCAGTCTCCTCCAGGCCGAGCAGACCAAGTGACCTCAGCTGCTCCTCTTGTGGCTTCTCCTCAAGGCCCTTCACCATCTTCCTAGCCCTCCTCTGGATTCTTTCTAATAGCTTTATACCGTTTAGCATATTGTGGCACCCAAAACTTTCCTCAATGTTCAAGGTGAGGCCAGAGCAGAGCAGAGCAGAGCAGAACAGAGCAGGACAATCCCCTCCCTTGCCCAGCTGGCAATGCTGTGCCTGATGCCCCCAGGACACACTTGGCCTGACTGCCAGGGCATTGCTGAGGCAGATTCAACTTGCCATCAGCCAGGTACCCCAGGTCCCTTTCCACAGCACTGCTTTCCAGCATCTCATTCCCCAGTCTGTCCATACACCCAACGTTGCCCCAGCCCAAATGCAGAATCCTTGTTAAATTTGTTGGTAATTCCATAGTTTTTCTTAGTTTCCAAAACCAGCATTTTTACATAAACACCCTGGAAGTCACTCCTACTAATCATTAATTCAGACTAACGTTGTTTGAGCACTTACAATTAGAACACAGATTTTTGCAGATAGACTCTGTATAACACTGAAATGGTCCAAACGCTGTACTGCTGAGGAAACCATCATGATTCCAAAGCTGGTCTCTTGTCCACTTTAACTTACCAGCTTACCAAAACTTTCATGCATAGCACTAAAAACAATATCCTCCTAGATGTATGACTAAATGGTAGTGGAATTTATTATCCCATCTGTAGGTCAGAATTCAAGGGCAAGTTTTAGATTGAGATTTTCACTGGTACAAAACACGTTATCAATACCAAGTGTTTTAAGGTTGCACTGGCATTTCTATTTAAGCAAAATCAAAAGAAAGTACAACTACTTTACCTGTTTTGAATCCTAAAAGACAAAATTTACATTTCTTTTGCAAGCCTGAAGCTAGTAATTAAATTCCAGTAAACTGTCATCCCCTGTTGAACATCATGTGAGGACTAACCAGTGCAGTTTAGGGGGGCATTTCAAAAGCAGTTTACTATGACCACGGGGCTGCTCCTCTAGTCTGTAAATACTATGCTATATCCAAGTCATCTGAAACACAAAGAATGGCTGCAAAGGTGTATGCAAAGACAACCAGGAAATATACGCACTGGGAATGCAGGAATAACAGGCTTAGGAAATAAATACACAGTATAGAAAGAGAATGAATACTCTGCAGAGATGAACGAGGTGCTGCATATCATCTATTAAGGTTACTGACCAACACGCAGGGATTCTTTGCTCTATTTCTGTACTTCACATATGTCCTGAGTCCATCAACCACTGCTCAAGTTTTAGAAGCTGTGTGCTGGGTGAATCAGGGCAGCTAAAGCTCACAGTATCCTACAGATAGTATGCAATTTGATTTATGTATCAAATTATGTGCAGCATCTGATCAGAATAAAGAAGAACAAATTAGAAGAATGCAAACCAGCTTTGAACACCAGCTTCAAAAGCTTTAACACAAGCCCTGTGTGCCCTAGTAACAACTGCAATTTGTAGTACTTAATGACTCTGTCACTAACAACTACTTATATGCGCCCTGCTGAGGGTAAGTATGAGGAAGTCCAAGTCAGCTGTCCATTCATTCATTTAAATTGTTCATCACCAGCTGGCAAGAGAGCAGTAAAACAGGCAGAGGCAGCAGTAATACATGGTGTAACCTGGACTCAACAAGGGTTTGCAAAAGCAGAAAGTATTCAACGTTAAGAATTTATCCTATGTTTAGTGGCACTACTAAGCCTGAGATGATAAAGCCCCGACAAACATATAAAAACCCCAACTGATTCTGCATACAGAGGATCAGGCACCTGGATTTGTCTCAAGAAGAGCCAACAGGCTCTGATCAGTTCACTCATGGAATTTTGTATTCTGGAAGGCCAGAGTCTTAAGTACCAGATCGACGCGTTTCTGCTACCCTTCAACTCCCCTGGGACTTCTCAGCCTGGAAATTTGTAATTTACCTCCTCTTTGTTTCCGAATGGAAAGAATTTCAGGAACCCTTTAGGTTTTAAGCACATGCTTTTTTTACAGTCCACGTCAGAAAAATACTATAAATAGCCTTAATCATTAATAGTCAGCCTAATATTTTAATGAATTAAAACAGCATTCCCATAAAATTAAATAAGCTCCAGTAAGGAAAATATTCCTGGTTCCCAAATGAAAAAAATATTAACCCAGCAAGAATTAATCCCGAATCAAATACAAATGCACTCCACTTCTAGGACTATACTGCCTGCTATTAAGACATGCAACAATAAAACTGCTTGTTTCTTTCCATACTCTCCTCCTTTCCTGAAGAAAACCATAAGCCTTTAAGACTGCCCTGAATTACGATGGCGGAATACCAAAGGCTTCCCGAAGCCGCTCCTTTGAGCACTTGTTTTCCTCCTGGAAGGCCAATTTAATCACAAGCTGCACTCACTTCCCCTCGCTGCATTCCTGCGCTGCCACGTGCTCGCCGCCGAACTGGGTGAAAGGGCACAGGCGGAGCCTTGGACTTTTCAACTTGACTCGCCGCTGCTCCTCGGCAGCGCCACATCAATCACCGCAGCACCACTCACACTAAAGCGTCTCCCCACTGCGAGCACTTGGGGCTGCAGCGCATTTCTGCGCAGCATATAGCAATTAACCTCGTTCCCAACAGAGAGACATAAAATACAGCTTTTGATTTCCTTAGCAGCTTGGCTGAGTTGTACTCAAAGCGGGGGAAAAAGAAACCAGCACAGTAACTTCTAAAACTAATCTGAAATGGCTGTTTTCATTCCTTTCAGTGTTCTTTTGTAATATTAATGTATCTTTAAAAAACCCCACACTTGCCTCGTCAAATTTGATTTATTGATTGTCTGCAAGTTTTCTCCTTTTATTTAAAGAAGAAAGCTGCCTGTTCCTTGCTCTTATCTGGTTTTACTAAATTCAAACATGCTGTAGCAGCTGCAGATGTTTCTCCTCTTCCTTTTTCATACCTCTGCTTGGGCCAAACTAAACTTCGCACGATTTTTCCCCCCACTGTTATAAACAAGCACTGCTACACTGGATGTCACTTTCAAGTCAAGAAAACATTGCACACTAGAAAGCCTACGTGCTGATGGTCTGAATAACTGTGCTGCTACATCTACTATGCATAAAGCATCCTCAGACTGTGATTACACTACAAAGACTGAGGTTTAACTCACAGACCTTATGACTTCAGGTTGTTGTCACTGAACACTGTGCTAGAGCTTACATATTCCTCAGTCACAGAAGGAGATAAGGGCTTCAGCTCTGGAAAATCTGAAGCTAAGAGAGGTCCCATGTGCAGGATGCTTCTGTTTAAGTCAGGCATGCAGGAAGTTACTAGTGGTTGGCAATGTCTCTCTGAAGCACAGTGGAAGAATTACCAAGTGCATTTTAAAAAGCCAAGCCATGATACAACAGCTAATTGCATTACAGTAAGCACACTGAACAGAACAAAGCATTAATTCTTGAAGCAGTTACTCTTGGGAACACTGCTGAGTATGAATCTTTTTATGTTTCTGCAGATTTCACAATCTTTACACGGATAAAGTGACAGTGCTAAGAAGAGTAAAGTCATCACCTATACCTCAAAAAAAAAGAAAATCCTCAGCTTTAAGAGGACATCACTTGCTTTCCATACATTGCTTGGCTCATGCAATTCACTTTTTTCCCATTCCCTCTTCCTCTTGAATAGAAAAACCCCTGCCATTTCTCCATGTCAGGATTTTAAACATCTAATGAACGGAGATATATTACTTAAACACAGTTTTCACATCTATAGCTCCTCCTGCAAAGAAAGTTAACAAATGTAGAGGAAAACTGAAGAGGTCTTATTCACATGATCCTGAACAGCTAAAACCTCGATGAAAGACTTAGTTGTATGACTCCCACTTTCAAGGCACATAGATAACTTAGTCTGAGTCTCTCCTCACAGGTTTCTGACACCTATTTATAGATCAGGTTTTATATGCAGGACATACAACTGTCAGTTACCAAACCAAGCTCACAAAACTATTCCCCCCAATTATTCTACTTAGACAATCAGAAATTGACAGTTTTCTTCAAAAAGGAACGGCTGCTGCATACAGTTTCTCTGAGACCATGGCTATGTACCATCACACACAGGCTTGATACTGTCAGAGCTCTCAAACAGACATCTTTGGCACCCAAGCCACAGAGTATTCACAGATGGTGGGTAGACTTGCAGCATTAAAGGCAACGATGGTAGCTCTGAATTCAGAATTACATGGACTGTGGCATTTCTGAATTCAGAATTACCTGGAAGCCCTCATAACTTCATGCAGATACAAGGTACCCCAAACAGAGCAAGGAGAAACATCTTATCACATAGGCTTTGTCGTCTGACTCCTGCCAAGTTCCTACTACGTAAGCTTAGAAGTTAAAAAAAAAAAAAAAACAAAAACACCCCGAAGACAAAACAAAAAAACCAACAAACCACAACAGAAACTTGACCCTGAAGAATTCTTCATTCCTTTCCTAAAATAAACTTATAACTTCAAATTTTAGCTTGGCACTCTGGTTTCAAATAAAGACTGGTGAGGAGAAAAGTGTGATACTAAACTATTTAAAATGACATTGTTTAAGGAAGCTTTCAAGATGGGAAGTGGAGGAAAATATCAGATGAAAGTACATTAAACCCTAATTAGTAAACACACTTAAAACTATATTAAAATTTCCATTTAAAGCTAGACACCTTGAATGAAGAATGGTTTTGGAAAACCAAGCAAGTACCCCAAAGGCTTAGTCTGACCCCAAACCAGTTTATTTAAAAGAGAAGAGCAGGGGGAGGGAATCTATTTCCATTAACATGCAAATCAGTAAGAGTTACTGTTTGAATGTTAAAAGCAGCCAGACAACTGGAAAATAATTCTGGAGTTCCCAAAAGTTCTCATAAAAGACTTTATCTCTGAAACCTCTTTAAATATCAAAAATATTGAAGAAGTTCTATCCAGTATTTTGCTGTCCACACATCAGATCTCCCTTCAAGAAGTGAGCTTGCTACAGCTTTTACAAGAAAACAGACACCCAAAAGGTTTATTTTGTATGCTTAGTCGATAACATATTTTGACCCTTTGGGGTAGACCACTGAATTTTAAGTCTGAGGACATACTTAATGCAATCAAAGCATTAACAACCTGCAAGGTTGTTTAAACACTTGAACATCGGTGCTGTGTTTGTGCAGAAATAGTGACCAAGTATTTTCTCTCATCTGTGTAAGCCAACACTATGGAAATTTGCATTTTCCATCTCCCAGAAAGCCAAAACTATAAATGCATTTTGCTTTATACAAATCACTAAATAACTGTGTATGCTCAAATCTGTTGATTTCATACCAGGCACTAAATCAAAAGAGAATTCCAAACACTGCAATGTCTATCCAGTATCTTCAGGCATTATCCCACATTTCACTTAGATTTCTGTTACTGATGGTCCTGTCAGTCCAAGCCTTCAGTACCACCTACACAAAGTACTCAGACTAGCCTATGGCAGCTGACTTTGCCTAGACACTGTGCTTGCAATGAAATGATACATAGTGAAGCACAGCAAAGCCAGTTCCAACATCCTCATATAATTTCTTAGCATGTTAGTTTATATCCACACTTTGCCACCTAACTACGGGTCAATTGACCTATACAGTCATTCCAGAAGTGGATGCAAAAAATTTAAAAAAAATAAAACCAACAAGAAAGCCCACCTAGCAGAGGGAAAAAAACCCTAAACTGAAACTGCTGATGGATTTACAAGTACAGGGACTGAAACTGGGAGCAGTGGCTGATAAATCAAAGGTTTGCACTGCCATCCAGATGGATCTTACCAGGCTGGAGCAACAGGCTGAAACCTTGTGAAGTTCAACAAGAAGTGCAAAGTCCTGCACGTGGGAATGAGTAACCCCACAGACCAGAGACTGGCTGGAAAGCAAAGCTCAGCAAGCTGCACGTGAGCCAGGAAGGTGCCCTTCCAGCAAAGGCTGCTAAGGATCTGACAGAATCCTGGGGGGCGTTAGGAGGACTGTTGCAAAGAGGAAGTGACTCTTCCCTTCTACTCAGTGCTCGTGAGGCCCCATCTCAAAAAACTCTGTCCAGTTCTGGGCACCCCAATGACAGAAATGAAATTACTGGAGAGAATCCAGTGAAGAGCCAGTTAAGAGGATTAAGGGCTTGAACCATCAAACCTGCAGAGATGCTTTAAGAAATTTAATGTAGGAGTTTTCATAAGACATCTGCTGCAAGAAATAAACTTGCAGAGCACTAAGGCCTAAACATGCAATCTTGTCCTTCAACTGCTTAAAATGAACAGTGTATCTTAAAATTCAAATTGGTAGTAGCAGTCAAATATTAGAAAAGAGCAAGTTTTCTGCAACTGACAAAAATGTACTATCAGTTTGGATGACAAAAGAAGCTGGACTTTGCATCATGAACTCTTTAGAAAATGATTAATCTGTTTTTTAACGTTATTCCAGTATCTTTGCCTTTGCTGAAAAGCACCAGTGTGCCATTATGCAAGGTTTTCAAATGTATGTTGGTATTTTAAACCTTGTCCAGTGAAAGCCTGCCAGTATTAAGGCAGCAGGTAAATTTCTGGAGCTGACTTTGAGTGCTCGTATTTCGCAGTGATACAGTGGGAAACCCTGCAAGCTCCTAATAAAAAATAATCTTGAAGTTCAATGTTACATGTATATACACCTATCTAGAGGTTGACTGCTTCTATCAAATTAAAACCACCTGTATTATCAATAATAAAGCTGATGTGACTTCAGTAAAGTACATGGAGGTTTTTCATGGAGTTAGCTATAAATACAATAATTTCAGACACAGAAGTATAAACTGCACAGCAGCGTCCAGCACTGACTCACTAACTTGAGGTCCCACCCACTCTTGGCTCAGATAGTGGTGGCAAGGCAGTCGCTCACATAAATGCCAAAACTCTGCCCTACTGCAAGAGGATCGATTAAGTAAGGCAGCTAACCAGAGAATGCCAAAAAGATGCCAAAAATGCTTTTCCTTGTGTGCACGTGGAGCTCTTTTGATGCATAGTTGAACAAAATTAAAACTAAAGCTATAGAAAAAGCATTCTATTTAAGAGAATTCTAAACAGCAAATTTGTCTAGATTTTTATACCTTTCAAAGGAAATTCAGGTCTTGTTCTATAAAATCTTCAGTAACCAGTAAAAAATATATAGCTCAAACATTTAAACATATGAACAAAGGCTGTCAAGACTCCCTCGTATCTGTTTCTTGGATATTTTATCAGGTAATGGCAGCTTCCTGTATATTGCACTTATGCAAAAAGGTATTGAGATACCAAAGCCTCAAAAAGAGCAATTTATTGAGTTTATACTTAGCTCATGTGACATTCCACAAGGTGCTGACTTCTGAACTTACTATAAAGATTAACCAGATGCAGTTATTTGCTTGAGAACTTCTATTTCTAAATTGCTTCCTTGCCTACTAACCTTCAATAATGTCTAATCATGCTTCAGCATACAGGACGACACTGATACTTGCTGCTTTCAAGTCTTACCAATAACTCAGCTATCTTACAATGACTAATTGTATTTTATAGACACAAAATCTTTACAAGAAATATGAGAAGAGTGAAGCCAAATCATATCTGTGCAAAAATTAGCCATGTGGATTAGATTCACTCAAGGCTCCTCAGGTGAACCCAATGACGATGACACAGAAAAAAACCAGAAACCAAACAGTCACTCTCCTTTAAAAGTTGAATTAACATAGCACTGACGAAAACAAAGTTAACCTGACAAGTATTTTCATGACACTTTAGTTAGGACAAGTTCTCATATTTGGTTATTGCTAATCATTGGCTCCAATCCTTCCCACCCTCACCTACACCTGACAGGTGCGGTCCCTTGGAATTGCAAATGCCTTTAAGGATTTCTCACATCTAGAAGATGAACAAATGCTGTGGTTCAAGCCAAGGTGGAGAACTAAATACATGTATTTGCCCAAGTACTGCAACACTGAAACCCACAGCAAACCCCAACCACAGAAGAGAGTTTGAAATCAGAACAACTAAGAAGTCTTCAGCACTTGCTGTCCCACTGACAGCTTGTGTCTCCTGACCTCAGCAGTTTTCCAAGATATGTGCAGATATCTCCTTTGGAACCCTGGGCCAATTTTCTTATTCCCTTCCTAGGTGGAACTGGAGCAACAGGTCTATATGGATGGAAAGATAATGACAAACAGGCCAATGAATGAAACAACCATACCCGAGCAGCCGTCTTCCTTAAAAGCAGGCTTGAGATCTTTGTCACACACAAACCTTCTGTCCCAGAAGCTCACTGCAGTTGGGATCCTGACTAAGTTAGGACACGCCAAGACTCAGACTCATTGCAGTGCTCCTAGCTCCTAGCAGACACTACATTACAGCAATGGCAAACACTCAGCCGTAGCTCTCAAACAGAAATGAAGAAAAGCAGCTTGAGCTTTGATTCACAAACAGCTTTCAACTGCTCAGAGGGACTGGATCAGATTGGAACCATTTCAAAAAAACTGATGCCAATTGAGAAAACAGTCACAGACAGCAGTCCTGAAACCCTGTTTTCCATTACACTGGATGACACTGTTTACTCTGAACATGTCCAAGATGGTGAGGAACTGCAGAGTGACAGAAAGCTCATGTGCTCCCCACTCAGTCATTTCTGAGGGCTCAAGCAGTGACCGCCACCTACTATGACAAGCAAGCTGACCTCGGCGGCCAGACTCCAGTGCTGGGCTCAGCTTTCAGTTTAAGACATCTAACCAAGTGTTTATCTGCAGGCTTTAAACTCCCATTAGATTCAAGACAGATGCCATCAAGATTTCTTGGAGAGGTGTTCAGAGAACAGACTGTTTTCACCAGCACTTCAAGGAGAAAAGCCACAGTTAGTAAGCTGTCTTCTCACCTGATCTGGAAACAGACAAAGTAGAGCAGATTTGCAAACATTCTGTTAATTAATTACTAGGCTAACCCTAAGGAATATTAATCCCTACAGTTTCTGGATCATATGATCTCTCTTCTCTTCCCAATAGCATGCTCCTGTACAAGATAGCTCCAAAACATACACTTTAATGAATAAACAAACAACCCCCCCCAAAAACCCCAACAAACACAAACCACCAACATATTCCAAATCAAAACAGAAACTTTTACAACTATTGGATTATTTCTAGGGATTTTTTTTTTCTTTATACAGGACATACTGTATTGTTCCTCGGCCTCTTAGATCATTCCAGCCTCTATTGCAATACATGTTATATTGTCTACATCCCAGCAAGCTACATCCTCTGACCTTCCAGAAATCCAGAATAATCTTACCGAGTAAGAGAGAAGCACACTCTGCTAAAACACTGCACAGTTATCATACCATGTAGAAACCTCCTCCACCACATAAAAACTAGGCTCTAGACCTAAGTATTTCTTTTTAGCTGCTATAAAAGACATACCCAGGCATTTAGATTATCCAAGTTTATCCCTTCTCTCTGCCTTTGAACTTAATGAGCTTCTGTGCTCTTGCAGTAAACAAGAATTATTATCTTCCCTACAACAACAAATGTTTCTGGAATGTCAGGACTTCTACGAGACATAAAAGATGTCACATTTTAGGAGTTAGGAGATCCTGGAAGATGGACAACAATGTGTGGTGATCAAAAGCAAACTGAGTTAATTGCTCTCACAGTAGTTCAGTGACCATTTACTGCACAAGGCTGAAAGACCTCAATAAGGTCTTTCAACCTGCATAAAACTGAAAGACTGAAGAACCGGTTCCGAAGACTTGTTGAAGTATTTAAATTGACATTTCCATTAAAGTTAACCCAGACTTGAAGAAAGAGGGTTCAGTCATTTGGATCCTGATCTCAGGACTATGATACAGCATGCTGCAGGACAAAGAAAATGAGTTTGGAATATTAAAAAAAAAAACCTCAGTTGTGGAGTTTTATTGACTGGTTGGGATTTTATTTGTGGATTTTCTTGCGGGGTGGGGGTGATATCTGTTTGTCTTTTTAATACAAACACTTGCTTAAGTCTCCTTTCACCCAAGCTTCTTAAGGGAAGACTTGGGATTCAGCATCTCCCGGCGCACGGGAACACCCTCCTCCTGCCCGGCGTTGGCTCCGGAGCCGCTCCCTGGCTTTGGCGGCTCCGGCTCCAACCTCCCCCCGGCTCCAATCCCCCGCTATTCCCGGCGCGGACCGGGTCCGTCCCCGGCATTTCCAGCGCGCCCCCGCCCCCGGCGCGCCCCCGGCGCCCCGCCCCGCCCCCGGCCGGGCGCGCTCACGTGACGGCTCCCGAGAAGTGGGTGAAAGGTCGCGCCGCCGCAGCCCGCCCCGCCCCGCGCGCCCCCGGCCGCTCCAGGCCTTTCCACGCGCGCCGCGAAGGCGCTGCCAAACAAAAGTTCCCAGAGAAAAGGACCGCGAGCCATGGGACAAGCCGAGCGCATCTCGCGGCGAGGAAAAGGGTGTGCTCAGCCGGCGCGGGTGAGCGGGCTCTAGCCCGGTTCTCAGCGCTGAAAAGCCTCAGTTGTTCAAGGTTACAGTTTTCCTGAACCAGGAATAATGATTTGTTCCTGGAAGAAGCTCTTCAGTCTTCAACCCCATAATTTTAGAGAGCACTCAGATCAACTCACCTTTCAAATTAAGTCACGGCTGTGACGGAGCCCGATACCTGTGTAACCATGTGAAGTTACATTTCCTGGGCTAACAGACAACCCCGCACCACCACCTGTGCCATTGTAAACTGGCAGGCATTAGTTCATATCGATATGCTTACAACAGGAAAAGAACCTGCTGATTACCACGGAAGCCCACAGTGCTTGTTTTAAGTAACATCCAGTCCTGATAGTCAGAAAAAGCATAAAGGAGTTAGCAGATTTGGAAATTGAGCACGTCAAACACTCGGGAAAACATAAGGAAAGAAGAACGAGAGTAATCGATTATATCTCCATTTTCAGTGCTACTCCCCTACACAGACGTGAAAAGGAAACGACTAGTTTTCTGTAATTTCCTTCAGACTGCAGATTGTCCTCTAAGTGCTGACAAACTGCCAGGTTAAGAGGAAGAATGAGACGTTTGTCTTGATCCTACTTTGCACTTTCCTTTTTCCAAAAAAGGTGCTTCCTGTTACAGTTTCATCAACACTAGTACAGCTCTATCATAACTGGGAATATGAGGTGAGAAAATGGAATTCTGTGATGCTGCAAGAATCCTGAGTTACCTTCTATAAGAAGTCTAATTAGCATTCTCATGCAGTAAACCTGTCACGCCTTGAACAAGATGTTACATTTCCTGTGTTTGTAGTTCCGGCAGTTTGTAGTGACTGCGGTTTTTATAGGTTTTACGGGCTGGAATCACAGGACATACAGACTAGTCTGTCTGTCTGTCTCTCTGTCTCTCACAAACACACACAATAAATTCGTTTCCACACTTGAAAACCCACCACTGATGCCACGCCGCGTGCACCCTTCCACAGACGTGAAACTCCTCCCGATTACGAGTCAAACCCACGGAGTTGCGGGTCACCAGTGTCACCTTTGTTTCGGCGGCGGCACTGATTCAGCTAATCCCCCGGTGCACCTGTGTCACACCGCTTCCCTGCCCCTCCCTTATCTGCAGCACTAGGGCACTACCCCTCGCACCGGGGCAAATCGCGAGCACGATGCCAAAGACACCGCGCCTTTCCAGGACTCCCCAGCGCCCGCCAGCACCGCGCCCACCACCCTTCCCTGCCTTCCCACCTTTTTCTCCAGCAAGAACGAGCCCCGCTTAGGAAGCAGCGCCCGCCGCACTCACACATACGCCACGGAACTTGGGGCTCAACCTCATGGAAACAATAATTAGACTAAAACCGGACCGAGCGAGCCCGTCCGCCTGCCCGCGATGCTGCCCTTCCTCAGCCCCAAGGAAGGCGGCCAGCGGCGCGCTGCGGGCGCGCCCCGGCTGAAGGGGGAGGGGAGCGGCAGCCCGCGGTGAATCAGCCGGACACGGCGGGCACTCGGACACGGCCACCCCCTGCCCGACCCCGGAGCCCGGGCCCCGCGCCGCTCACCTGCAGAGACCGGCGGCGACGGGCGGTGACCGGCTGGGCGGGCGGGCCGGGTGCCGCGGCGGCCGCTCGGCAAGCAGCGATGGGACGGCGGCCGCTCCCCTGCACGCCCCGCGGAGGCGGAGCAGAGGTGGGCGGGGAGGTGCCGCGGGAGGGATGGGGTGGCCTGGGCTGGGCTGGGCTGGCCGCTCGGCGGGGAGCGGGAACACAGGAAGGCACCGCCAGACCCGTGGGGAAGTGTGGCCACGGAGGGGGTGCGGCCCTGGGGCTGCAACAGGAACCGGGAAGCACGGTCTCTGTGGACTCGCAACCGTCCGCGGGAAAGCAGCTGCGGGGATTGAGAGCAGGGGATCCGAGGGTGTAAACGGGGGGGGGGGAAATGTGAACCTTGGAGGAGGATTGCGCGTGGGGCACTTGCTTGGTGGCCAAGGAGAACTGAGATTTCGAGCGCCCCAGCCCCTTCTGTAAGCCCAAGGCAATGGTTCTCCTGGGCTCTGGCAAGAATGAGGGTTAGATCCTACAGCAAATGCAGAAGGGGGTGTGAAGGAGCATCCAAGGGAAGGCGCAGGCCAACTACAACTCTCCCTCCTGGTTCTTTCTTCTCAGGAGCCCTGGCTGGACGGTTTCTCTTTTGAGTTTTCTCTTTTGAGCCTGGGTTCTGACTGGAGAAAGTCATTGGGCAAGTGATATCTTTACAAGGCAGTACAAGTGAGGGTCAGCAAGAGCTGACCAGGTGAGGGTCAGCAAGAGCTTTCAGTGCTGGCCCCGTCTGTGTGGGAGTGCCAGCATGGAGCCAAGACAGCCCCCTCCTGCTCCAGCAAATACTGGGATTTGAGGGAAATAAGTACACTCAATACACCTGAGGAAAAGTGACTACATTCTTTGAAAAATGGAAAACCATGAAAGTAATTAAAATAAAAGCAGAGGTGCCAGACTCAGGGCAGAATGGCACTCAGTTTGAAAATTACTACTTTTTGAATTTGTAATGGACTTGTCACTTTTGAGAGCTTGGACAACAGATGCTTTATTTGATTTTAGCTTAGCAACAGCTGGAAGGCTGCTCTGTCCCAAAAGGTGGTCATTGCCTGTCTGACTACAGTGGTGTCAATGTGGAGTGTCTCCTTCAAACAGCTGAGAGTTGGGATTCCTACATTTTTCCTTTGTGGGCACACCCACCCAGCCACGCAGTCCTTCCTGCTGCTATTTCCAGGATGTGGCTGAAAGCTTCTAAATACACAAACGTGACTAAATCCAGAAGTGTGGACACTATAGACTAAATCTTTCCCTTACACTTAAGATTATGCAGCATCAATGAAAACAAAACCCCAGTTCTGTTCCTAATTTTCTTATCTAGTGTTGTATGCCTAAGGATGCAATTTTAAGATGTTATTCTTTCAGAAGGAAACATAAAGCCTAGAAGAAAGCAGGGGGAGGAGAAGAAAAAGCAGAGGTATTTGGATCTATTAATATTAGCAGGGGGAGAAAGAAAACAAAAATCATCAGTTACACTCGTCAACATCACTCATATCTACATACTTTTAGCTATAGCAGATAGGAATGCACTGTGGACAGTTACAAGAAGGTAATTACTAGGTTGGGAAAAATAACCTATGTGTTTTGCATCATGCACAAAGGCAACCATGTCTGGTTAGGCATTTATTTATTTATTGTGTCTTGCAGGTGTTTTTTACTATCAAGATACTTATATATGTATATAAAAAAAGAACAAATCTGCTCTCATTCATTCCATCAGTACCTTTTTACATATCTTAGTCCCCAGTCCACATTTTCATCTAGACATGAAATGAGGAGAGTATCAGTCAGCTGAGAACATCTGTTGATGTTAATTACTTTGTTCTCCAAATAATTGTGCAAGCTGTCATGAATTAGGGCGCATGAAGACAGAGCGCTTACTTTAACATGATTAAGCCCCCCGCAGATAACCTTAGTAAATACATGGAAAGTATTGCACTACATAAAGCTGTGATGACTGCAACTTAGCTAAACCTGACTTGGCTCTGTTTAGCTGGCAAGTGTAAACCTCACAGATAATCCTGTGAGTAATTCCCACTGGTCATGACACTGACATTTAGGTCAGGCTGTATTCACCCATTAACCCATGGAAGCCAGTTTGATACTTCTGTAAGAACAACCTAATCAGAACATTTTGTGCCTTTCAACGTGGCAGCACACACTGCTAAAATGCTCTATCTCCACTGCTAACTGCGTTTCTTCAGCAAAGAAGGTGATAAGATATGAGGTGATTCTGCAGTTGTGGCTGCAACTGCAAGTGTCAGCATGCCTGCAGCATGGCCTTGTGCTTCTGTAGCAACCTTGCACTGCTTAGCAAAGTTAACTCAATTTTCTCCCTATTATTGGTTTATTTTTAATTTCTAAAAAATTATGAGTATCAACAGCACAGACCACATGTGCTTGGTGATGTAAGACTTCTAGTAATAAATTTTGATCCTTGTAATCCAAAGAAATCAAAATAATCAATGACAGGACACATTTTTCTGTGTCTTGTCAGGCTGAAATAATGTCAGTTTACCATGATGGATGGTTATGTAGCTCTTGAACTAAGTATACTTGGTTATCTTACCCCAGCCCTTCAAGACTTCCTGGTTTCTGTACATGCAGCATGACTTCTTTGTCGCAACTTTTCTTACTCAGTGTACCTGTTTTTCATTATTTTTACTCTTGTCTATTTTGATGACATACCCTAAGCCTGGATCTGGTCTGGAAGCATGGCTATCTCCAGTACAATTTTGTGTTTCTCTGCTTTGGTGTATTTTTTTAAAAATTACTTCAGTTTTTCAAGTTGTTTATGTCAAGCAATTTTATATACATAAGCAATTCTCTTCACTGTCTTGAAACAGAATTATTCTGCTCATTGGAATTGAATTATTCAAGACCTTCAGAGCACAAATTTACTAGGTGCAGTCTCAGTTGCTTGAGCAGATATTTTCCCAATTTGCTTGCTGTTGAAAACACCACTGCAGTTTCATTTTAAACAGGAGCAAGATCACTTGTTTGGGTTTTTTTTTGGGTTTTTTTTTTTTTTTTTGTTTTTGTTTTTGTTTTGTTTTTCCTTTCATGTTATCTCTCATGGTGTGTAAAAATGAAGATTTCCATAGTTAGGATGTAAGCACAGGTAAGGCAATGTTCCACAGCCACTGACAGCCTGAGTGGCAACACAAGGTGGTAGAAAATGAAATGAAGAACAGCTCAAAAGTGGAACTTTGTAATTTTGTGTAGATAGATAAGTGTATGTCTGTTTGAATGTCAGGAGCTGCGGGTGAGGGCAAAGCAGGTCAGACAGGACCCTCCCTTACAAGGGCACCTTCTCATGGCATGATGAGCAGGCCAGGTCCTGTGACAGCAAACAGGGCTGGCCAGATCATTAGACAAGTCTTCAGCAGTAGGGCAAGTCCAAGGCTGTCAAGGTGGAAAACAGCCAGGAGCAAGTCAGCTGCAGGAGGGCACTGAGAATGAGACCCTGTGCTTAAAAACTGCTCCCAAGGAAAGCAGAGAGCCCCACTGGGACCCTGCAGAGCTGGACCTGCACCCTTTGTCTAAGGAGGCCCAGAGGTCTGGCAGCCAAAGGCCCAGGAGAGGTGAAGGGAAAATATCCTCAGGGCCCTGACAATGTGCACACATACATGGGTGCAGTGTCACTAAATGGCCACATTTACCTTTTGTGAGATGATGCAGGAGAAGTCCTAATTTATTTGTTCTGCAAATAATTTTGCAAATTGGAAGAACTGTCAGCTCTCTGGAGGGCAGAGAAGCCCTGCAAAGACCTTGACAAGTCAGAGAGGTGGTCAATCTCCAACTGTATGAAGTTAAACAAGGGCAAGTGCTGGATTCTGCACTCAGGGTGGAGCAATCCTGGTTGTGTGTGTAGATTAGGAAACGAGGTGCTGTAGAGCAGAACTATGGAAAGGGA
The DNA here is from genome assembly GCA_024500445.1 of Entomyzon cyanotis. Taxonomy (NCBI): domain Eukaryota; kingdom Metazoa; phylum Chordata; class Aves; order Passeriformes; family Meliphagidae; genus Entomyzon; species Entomyzon cyanotis. The sequence continues at coordinate 43,900,616 of JAKEPQ010001030.1, read as the reverse complement.
CCTGGGGTACCTGGTCAGTGGCAAGTTGAATCTGAGCCAGCAGGGTCCTGGCAGTCAGGAGGCCAAGTGTGTCCTGGGTGCATCAGGCACAGCACTGCCAGCCAGACAAGGGAGGGGATTGTCCCGCTCTGCTCTGCACTGGAGTGGCCTCACCTCAAGTGCTGGGGGCAGTTTAGGCATTGCAACATAAAGGGGACATAAAGCCATCAGAGAGTGTCCAAAGGAGGGCCTCAAGGATGGTGAAGGATCTGGATGGGAAGCCACATGAGGAGTGGCTGAGGTCACTTGGTCTGCTCAGCCTGGAGAAGACTGAGAAGACCTCATTGCAGTTACAACTTCCTCATGAGGGGAAGAGGAGGGGCAGACACTGATCTCTGTGATGACAGTGACAGAACTCAAGGGAATGGCCTGAAGTTGTGTCAGGGGAGGTTTAGGTTGGATATTAGAAAGAGGTTTTTCCCCCCGAGGGTGGTTGGGCACTGGAACAGGCTCCTTGGGGAAGTGGTTACAGCACCAAGACTGACAGAGTTCAGGAAGGGTTTGAATCAATGCTCTCAGGCACATGGTGTGACTCTTGGGGCGTCCTGCACAGGGTCAGGAGTTGGACTCAATGATCCTGCTGTGTCCCTTCCAACTCAGCATGTTCTATGCTTCTATGAAGGTCTTTACAAAATGGAATGTCCAAAAGGGACAAGATGTTTTGCCAGGGTCAAAATGTTGCAAGACTGTATAGTGCTCATTAGTGACCAGTGAAAATCGTTGAGTGATTTCATATACCACAAACACTGCCTATGTCTTGCCACATCCTCCTTCTCTTATGTGTTCCAGACCAATCCTTTCTCCCAAGCCCTCATTGGTATGAACCAACTATCTCACCCACTGTTGTTATACTGAGTAACACCAAGCTCTGCCAGCATGGGATTTGAGCTGGCTTCATCTTTTTCCATTCTAAATACTTTCTCATGAAGATGCAGTAACAATTCAACAGATATTTAAGAAGGACAGAGTGTCTTTCCATGTCTTGCACTGCTTTTTTTTAACCAGAACTAACCTCACTCGTCTGAGTCATGAACAGGGTTATCAGACTACCCTGTGACAGTCAGATCTAGCACAGAACATATGGTGTGCATCTGTAATTGCAACAACAGAAAGATGTTTTGGGAAAATAAATATGCCCCTCTTCTCCTAACCAGTATCCTTTTAAGAACACTTTTATCTTACTCATTTTCTTGAGTGAGACAGGCATTTTGTTTTTAAGGAATGGCAAAATGATCACTCAGAGCATGTCCCAACTTCTGGAGTTTATAAATCCAAATAAAACAAGCGTACAGTGCTCTGTCAAATCCAATAGGCTTTGCAGTCTGTCTGGAAATGAACACTTGCAGGTGCCATTTCACCAGTAAGTAACACGTTGTTGCTTTAGAAATGAAATCTCCAATAATTCTCCATGACCATGGTTAAGTTCCCAGTCTCTGGTATTATAGTGTTGAACAACTGAGATAGTCTTACCTTTTGTAACAATACCTCCAAAGAGATGACCAAAGAGGGAACCAAGTGAATGCAGGCTCTAATCAATATCCATTGGGAAGTGGGCAAATATGGATCTAATACACTACTGACCAAAATGTCTGTAAACCTAGCAGGTACTTAAGGTTTTTTTTGAAAGTTTAAATTTTTAATGAAGCAGCCATGAATAGACCCCATTGAGATTTCCTAAAAGTGCCTGAGCATCTTTGGCAGAAGAGTGCGAAAGAAAGTAAGTGACATCTGCATACTCTATGTTCCAAGCAATTCACTGTCTCTCCACGTTATTTTTGATACATATTGACCAGTAAGACCAGGATGAAAACACTGCTGTAGCACACAGGAGAGAGCCCTTCTGGGCAAGTTCATAGGGGATCCTCCACCCAGAAAAATGGGCCAAGAGGTTATTTGGTAGGAACATCCACAACAAGTGACTGATCTGCATCACATGCAGATTATTAGATTAATGGTTTTAATTTCTTCTGATGGTTCACTTCTTATCTGTTGCCTCGCATATTTATAGCTCCTGACTTCACAGTCACATTGAGCAAGGAATATGGATCTCCTGCTCTCATTCTGGGTGTGGGAAGATGGATGACATCGCAGGTATAAAGGGCATTACAAACAAGCCTCACAGCATGTGCCGAAGGTTATGTTAACAGTAGCAAATTGGAGCCTGGCCAAGCTTTGAAAAGAAAGTATGTAGCTGGAGGTTTTCTGAGGTAAAGGAGCAGTTCAAAAATACAATACTAAAGGTTACTGTATATTATAAAAAGCCACAGTGAATGTTGCAACCTAATGGCAGTTGTGTTTGTGACACTCCCTAAACTTTCCAAAACTTTGAGAAAGAAATCTCTCTGGCCTGAAAATACATATCATAATTTCTAGCAAAGACTAGAAGTGTATTTAGAGATTATTTTGAAAGTTATTTAGAGGTTTGTTTTTCAGATTGGAGGATCTGGCAGATGCTTTTGGAAAGACACTGTTATGTCCACTCATAAAATATTTAAAATAATCCACTATCAATAGAAAATCTGTTACTCAGACAAACAGTCACTCTAGAACTGATAGCATGGTTTTCCTTAACAGTTTCCAATGTCAGCCAAAACAGAAGGGGTTTGCATTGCAGATTTTTTTTTGCTCACTGGGCCACACTGTAAGGACTATTTTCTACTGCAGTCTCTGGGATGGAAGTAGAACTGTTTACTGTCCACCTGGGTCTGCAACGACAATACTATTAATTACCTGTGACAATTTGCTTGATTTCTTGTGTGACAATTATATGCCTTGCAGTAATTCTCAGACTGGATTCAGAGGTTGAAGTAGATTGAACTACTGTTTAGACACAAAACTTTAAATGAAGGAAGTGAGCTCAATTCCTTGCTACTCTAATTTACAAAGAGTATCAGCTGATTTCCTCATTTAGTTCAGGTTAAGCAGAGGACATGGGAAGGCTGTGCAAAACCTGACCTGTGCAGGTGGGGAGTAAAGAGAAGAAAAGTCCTTTTGCTTCACCTGGGTTTGCCATTTTAGACAGAATGAGAAATGCACAGGATGAGGCTACATGCTGAGTGGATTAAAAGATTTGAAGTGGACTAGAAGATTCTTCCACTTTCCTCATGGTTTTTTAAGAAATAAAACCTCAAAGCCTTGCAACACACACTAGGACTGCTGTTGGTTACATAGTGTTGCTGTGTCACTGTAGCCCAGTGCTCCCCTTCAAGCATCAGCACCCATCCCTACCTGGCTGAAGCACATCCACACATCCTTGTGGCATTTTCCTTGCTGATTGTCCTTCTCACTCAGATATTCCTTCTTTAGTGGAAAGTACAGCGGTGTGAGGACCAACTCTTCCATTCTGCCTAGAGCTTTGTGATTTTTTTTTGCTCCACATTTCAGAATACCTCCCAGAAAATACAGGAGATTTGAATCACACCAGCTCTGCCCCCATCAAGCTTCTCTTGGCATCTAGTATCTGTGCCAGAGCTATTTCCAAACTAGGCCAGATAAAATATCCAGTATTGAACACCACAGTCACAGCAAGACTGTTCCCCAGCCAATGTTTCAGGAAAGGTAAAGGTATTCTAACTTTAGTCCTGAAAGAGGGCTCAGTTTTATTATAATGTTCATCCTAAAGTACAAGCTCTCTGTGCTGTAGTTTCTCTCAAATGACACCAGTAGCCTTCCATAAACAAGCTGCAATGTGAGCTCAATTCCTTAGACTTTTTTTCAGATGTATAATGCATAACCAACAGATCTTAAGGCCCTGTAGATTTGCAGTGTGTGCAAGTCTCATCTTCTGTCAAAGCTGAGTGTACACATAAGATTAAAATCCACCTTTGTACCTTTTCTGTTGAATTTCCTTATCTTTTTATATTTGCAGCCCTAATAAAGCATAATTTATTTGTGATGTTTTTCCTTTAACTTCTATAGTACCACCAACTCAAGCAAAACAGAGTACTGAGTAGGTAAGAAAAGGGAAGAAAGCTTCAGACATTGGGACAGGACATGAGAAAGCTTTCCTCCCCTTCTGTTATGTTCTGTTGCCTTTGGTGGCCCTGATGACATGTTGAAACCTCTTGCATCCTGACTGGGAAGAGAGGAAATGTGTGGCTGCCAAACCAGGATCTTGGTCAATGATCATAAATGTTTAAATGAAAAGCCCAGATCTTACATACATCTGCCATGGAATCTCTGACATCAAGCATGATGGGGTTTTTTTTGCCTTTCCCCCCTTCATCAGAAACTAACAGCAACAAAGTCAATGGCTAGTTTTGCCACCAAGTCCTCATTAGAGAGCAAAACTGTTTAAGGGCAAAGAATTGTTTCAAGAGTTATTTTGGATACTGGTTTTTTTTGCTCTGTAGTTGTCTGTTGTGATGTTTGTATTTATTATCCCTGCTTGAGCAATTCCCTTTCAGAGCAAACAATTTGTTATATTGGTCTTCCTTCCTCACTTAATTGGTAAAATGTATTGCCTTTATATTTTTTTAACATAGTATTTCCTGAGCACATTGCTGTATCTACATATATTAAAGCAAAGCAAGTCTGGAAAAATTGTTTTGGGTGCAAAAGCAGTGAATTTTGCGATACGCTTCACCTAAATATGTGCAGGTGAAAGGTTGGCTCTGTGGGTAAACAGCTAAGAAGTGCACCATAATATTTTCCAGTTTCTGAAGAAATTGAAGTCTTTAGTCACTCTTAATGGCTATGAATGGTGTTTATCAAACCACCCCAATGAGAAATAAAAATTCTTACAGAAAGCAACAAGTTCGACTAACCTATTTACCAACATTAAGTTCAGCTCATATCAAGATGGGCAGCAGAAAGTAAACCAAGTGCACAAATCCTTTTTTGCTGTTCGGCTGGTCTGTGAAGTGACCTGAGCATCCAGTGGACTTTGCTCGTATTTGTGACTGAGCAGTTGGAATCCATGTAATTCTGCTCAGTTTTGTGGTCATACACAAAGCACAAATTCTTCCCACATGCATCTAAAACACGTGTTGTAACCACATAAAGAGCTGAGAACAGATCAGTAAAAGTGACTGGAAGCACACATCATCATGTTTCACAAACAAGTTTGTCAGGACATAAACAATTTTAATATACCTGACCCCGTGGGCTATTTACTAACCTGTAGGCAGGTCAGCTTCCAGGATAAGCCATGTCTGCCAGGCTACTGGTTGAAATACTGTCAGCCAGGGGTGACAGTTGCAAACCCCTGTGTTCTCTCTGCTGGAGCTTCACACTCTTGTCTTCCGTGAGAGCAAGCCTAGGTTGCATTTGTGCCTGGGAACCTGATGAATTTAGGAATCACACAGATAACCTGCTGGATGACTAAAATAAGACCTGCAGTTTAGGATCAAGGGGAAAATGGTTAAGATAAAAAAGGCATGGTATGTGGAATTATTAAAAGCAAAGGCTAAGAAGTTTATCGTCTTCTATGTGACGACAATATGTAAGAAACTTAATTGGTCAGAGAAGGGACTCCAATCACACTTCTTCAAAGACTGTACTTTTTAAAATGAATTAAAATGAAAACTAGTGTAGAAAAATCAATATTGTGAAACATCACAGAATGCAAGGAAAGAGTGCTTTCTACCAAAGCTCATGAAAATAGAAGAGTGCTATTCTTCAGGATTTTTTTATGCCGGCCTAGTATTTGTAACAAAGTGAGAATGACTCTGCCAGTGACTGAATTTATGTGGATTCTAGGAAGATAATATCATCTGAATCATGAATTTGATGCAGGCAGATTTTGGTTTTAGAAATAATGACATGAAAGTTACATTTGGAAATGATGCAGGGGGAAAGTTACAGGCTTTAGAATAAAGGCATTTTAAAAAGGCCCCAATGCTATGTCCCTAAATGTACTTATCTTCAAGAATGCCAAATTTGATTCAGGATTTCAAAGTAATCCTCGCTTTGAAAACTTGGTGAGGTACTGCATTGTGTCACATTAGGTCTTTAGAGTGCTAGTATCAAACTCATATGTTATTGAACAAGCACTTTGTGCAACATGTTCAGTAGAAAATAGGTCATACTGCTGTCATGTGGCTCTTGCTAAAAAAAATAAATAAAGGCCTTGGAAAGTGGACGCTTCAGGGTTTAATGCAACATAACTACCAAGAAGAGGCACTCACAGAACACAGACTGCACATTTTTCTCATTGTGAAACCTTTTCTTCTTGCCTTTGGAGCAGCTGCTTTCAAGCAGGACTTGACTAGATGACCTGCTGGTCTTACATTGACCTTTACCTTTTCCTGGCTTCTAAATTTGAGGAGGTATTTTAGCTCATCTGTTTGGATACAAGAAGGGAATTATGGATTAATTTTTTCATCCTATAATTTTTGTGACAGATCATTTGTTATTTCATCATTTTCTCTGTAGCATAGGATTACCTGGATGAAGGTGAATACTCTTCTTAAATCCCAGCATGAGATGTGTTGAAATAGTTTTGTATTACTGCACTTGAAAAATTAACTAAACTCAGAGTTCCTCTGCTCTCATACTTTTCCAGTGTACTTTTACAAAGCCCCTGTGAAAGCTGAAGGGGTTTGCTTGTTTGTTCATTTTTGTCTTGGTAAAATGTCCCATACAATGCAGGCCTCTCACAGATATCTTCAGTTCTCACCCCTTTCATGGGATTTGAGTTGGACATGACTTCCAGAGATAAAAGTGTGCAGTTTTGCTGGACTTCTTGTGATAGTGTGCAACCGGCATGAATATTGATGCAAATATGGTTGGACTGTTTGGAGATTAGTTAACATCCCTCACCCCCTTTTATCACTAGCTTCCAGTGTAGAGGCTTCTGGCTGTATCCATCACTACTTTTCAGATGCAATAATAATAATAATAATAATGATGATGCAGCAGAGATGACCTTGCAAAATCTCAATTTTTTTTCACAGGGTGCATGCCTTCATAATCCTCCTCTAATAGCTGGTGATTGCATTGAAAACACTATTAACTCTGTTAGCTCACAGTTCACCTTCCACGTTGTACCTGCAGCCTCCCAGTGAAAATGTCACCCTCCAATGTCATGGGATCCCAGCATTGCATGAAGGGCTGTTATCCACCAAAGATGTCCTTGTCTGGAGTGTCACATGTAGGATGCTGTCATTGGTCATGCTCCTTACCTGAACCAGGCATGTTAAGTAATGGATATTACAGCATGGGCAGGTGCACATGTGCTATGCATATGTCCCTATATCTGTAGGGTAAAGATCAGCTATAAGACCTGACTTTACTGGGAAAATTTAGACATATTCTCCATTCTGGCCGCTCCCTCATATAGATTCTTGCAGCAGTCAAGAGACAGTAGAGACCTTTGAATCATCCTTTAAAAACAAATGGTGAGGACAAATAGAGGGAGTCTTTCTCAAACAGCCTCTCATTTCCAAAGAAGGCCACAGGCACAAAAACACTTGGCACCCTTGCCCAAAATGGACTCTTGAACTGGACAAGATACATGGTTGGAGGTTTAGCAACTTATTTATTTCTCCTTCTGTAAATACTGGTGCTAGGACACTATCACCTTCGTGGGTGTTTACATTTCAGCCTGCTGACAGGCAAGGTGGACAAGTGTGGCTCAATCACCTCTTGTTCAGCAAAATCTCACCAAATACCAACCAGTCATGGTGGAAGTGGTTTAACAACTGGTCAAGTTTTTCACACAAGTTAGAAGAGACAGAAAACCAAGCAACATGCTTGGCTGGGAAAATTACTAAAGAAAGCATCAGTGCTGGTGCCACAACTCTCAGGGGCTGTCCAGGGTGGCACAGGTTTTTCTCAGTCAGGGCATTGGTGTTTTCATGTACATGGGGAGCTTGTGATTTCTGCCTCAGAGGGAGAAAGCACAATTTATTCAGGAGGCTAAACTGGGAAACCTCCCACTTAAAAAAGGGAAGGTACATAAAGCTAAGGTGTTTTTTAGGCTGAGCTACCCAATTTGGTGAAAATCTTTCATCATCCAGGCACTTGCCCAAATCTGCCATCATGACAGAGTTTTTCTTGCCTCATGGTGGCTCTCCCATTGCTAATTGATTAATCTGATCCCAGGTCCCTCTGGGAGTAGTGGCAACATATCCTCTCCCAGGCAGCTGGAACATGCCCCACACTTGTTGCAATGATTCTCCAGGCCTAAGAGAGCTTAGGCTTATCTTACAACACTTACCTTACACTTCAAAATTAATTCTTTGACACCTAAAATTAAGTGAGATGGATGCTTTCACAAAGAAGTTGGTCTAGTGATTTTTGCCTGTGGCCAGATATTGCCTGCTGCTTCCACTGATGACCACAGCAGAGTTACCTCCATTTCTTCCAATGAGTGTGAAGTGTTTTGCTTTGGGGGTTAGAGCTGTGGATTTGTTCTTCTGACTGTAATCTGTGTTGTATCCATATAGCAACTGAAATAATGAAACATTTAATTAGAAAAGGAAGTGATTCATAACACCAACTTTGAAGCAAAATATTTTACCATAATGAAGCAAGAAAGTTGCAGTGACTCATTTTATCTTCATTTAAATGACAGGGCATCCTGAGAAATATCTGCAGTTTGAGGGAGACTCCTTTGAAACCCAGCCCAGTATACCTATTTGTCTTAGTGAGATTCACAGTGTGGCAAGGCTTGAGAGCCTGGGGTGAACTTTCCACATGACACTCCGTGAAAGGCACTGGCTTGTTGGGTGAAGAAACTCATCTGTAGAAAGATTTACACCCACACTGCAAAATTGCTAATTTAGCCTGCTGGGACCCTGGCTCTGACAGCTGATTGTCTTGACTGTGTCAAATGGCACAACCAAGCACATCTATGCTCTTCTAGGCTATGGATCATAGTGCACACACAGGTGAAAGAATCACAGCATTTCAGCAAAATTTTTAATTGTACTTATTGCACCTGCATCCTGGTGACATTTAAATAAGCGCAGTCCTGTCTGACTCTTGTGGCTGGCCCTTTCCATTTGTAGTGATGGGTTCTTACCAAGGACAGAACCCAAATCAGTTCCAGATCCTTCATCTCCCAAGAGAAATCCATACTGTGTCCATCTTGAGTCCTTGGCTCCAGTCCAGCAAAGCATTCAAATAATTTACATGTGCATTTTGTGTGAGTTTTCATGTGCTTGGAGATGAATCTACATTTTTATGGCTACTGTGGAGGAGAACAAGTCCTTAACATGCTGGGTGATATGTGAAAACAGGAGCAGCATTAACACAAAACATGCTATTTGAACTTCTCACTTCTAAGATTTTCAGCCCTTCCATCTGAGTGACATCCATGCTCAAACAAACACTTTCAGCAGTGATTTTGACACTAAAGCCTCCTTTTAGGCTTTTATGTCTAGAATGCTCTGCAACATTAGAGAGTAGAACCTGGTCTTCAATTTACAAGACCACCAATCCCACTAACAGGAGGGACAAATAAGACAGTCAAAGAATGTGTGTTTTTGGTGCATATCTGGAACTTGAAATACCTTTCTCTGCTAGATGCCACCACCAGTTAATTTTTGGAAGTAATTTTCACCAATATACAGGGATAAGAAGCAAAACATCATGAAGTACAGAAAAAGTTGCTGTGAGACATGCAGAGTCAGCTCCAAAGGTAAAAAATTGTGCAAGAATTTCCTGTAACTGATGACTTATTAAACTAAGGTGTGTTTATGTACTACAGGAACTGGTTAGTTATCTACTTCCTGGAAGTACTTAAGTGTTGTTAGGAACATTTAATTCACTTTAAACTGAACAAAGTCAACTATAACACAGAAAAATCCCAAAGGTTACAAACAAAACCTGGCAAGCTTTAGAAGAGGAAAGAGCAAGACTGGTGTGTGCTATAAACCACTAGAGGCAGTCTCAAGCTGTTGTAATTTACTTGCTGCATGTCTGGTGTGTCTTCCCAAGCAGCCCTATCTCCTGGTGCTTTCTGTTCCACAACCTTGTCCTAGGAAATGCTGTGTTGCTCACCTTCTCTTTACCTTTTCAGCCTATTAACCCACAATTACCACTGTGGCTAAGCACTTTCCTTCCAAAGGAAATAAGCCATCGCATTATATAACACTCCACAGAGCCCATCTCCAAAATTTAAAAAATTCAAGCCCTGCTCTCACACAAAAAGTGCCTCGACAGAAAGCTTCTGCAGGCTTCTGCCTTCCCCCTGTGGCCTATCCACAATGCCAGTAGGTTGAGATAAGCAGCTGCCTAACAAACTAAGTGTACCATGGCACTATTTAACCTATGGCAATTGCATCTCCAAAATTGAAGATGTCTGGTGACTGTTCACATGCAAAAGGTACCTGGAAAGAAAGCAGTTGTAGGCCTTCAGTTTTGCATTGCAGAATAAATGATATACTACACATCCAGTGCTTTGTTCTTGCTTTCCCCCCTCAATACACCACGACATTATTTACTTTCAGCAGATTCCAGCACAAAACCTGAAAACAACCAGAATCTGCTACCAAAAAACCCCCCCCAAAAAAACGCAAGAAGTGCCAGGAGAAAATGCTGTTGCTGACCTTCTCTTTCTCTGTATAAACTGCACTTCAAACACTGGGGCGATAAGTGCTTTCCATATCATGCACAGCTGCCTGTGGTGTCCTTGCTGAACATAATGGCTGCTTGAGTACGAATGGAGATCCTGGGTTTGGCAGGTGTTTGCAGTGCCACTGGTGGCTCTGTTGTGATTATGCAGGAGCAGGAGGCAGGGTTCTGCAGCTGTTGATGATGGCATTGGTGGCTGAGTAGTTAACAGGGGAGAAGCAGGGGCACTGGTGTGGATTGGGAGGAGTTATGCTGATGCCATGCATTGAGGAGAAGGAGTAAAAAGAGCAAGGTACTGTATATTGCCAATGGGATGAGTCAGAGTATGTGCAAATATTGGTTCCCTTCTTTCCACCCTATGTAATATTGAGGCAAGGATAGATAAAGAGGATGTGATTTATTGTGCAAGTTAGATGCTTAGATAAGTGGGAAATTATGCATAGTTGCAGATCCCTCAAGAAAAAGCATGGAAGGCTCTATCCTGTTAACAAATGAACCAGACCTTGGAGGAACCTGAGAATGACATCCTGGATGTGGTATTGAACACTGTTTAGAGATTGTCAGCCTGAATTTAATACTTCTCTATTACCAGTAAACAAGGCCTGTTCTCAAGAGCATAGGCTGGTGCAGGATTTAAGAGCAATAATCCAAATAAAACCCAAATAAATAATGGGCATGTACTCATTTGACTATTTTGGATTTAGAAGATGCTTTCTTTTGCATTCTGGCGGATGAGCAGAAATCCAACAATGGGAATAAAGATGCAGCCATGCTTGACAGTACTACCACAGAGACTAAGAAACAGCTCTACTCTGTTTAGTAATGTATTTGCAACAGAACAATGGGTAGGTAACGATAACAACACAGTTCTGTGCCAGTATGTGAATGAAAGAAGGTTGGTTGGCAGAAACACTGAGGCATTCAAAAAAGAAGAATATTTCAGCCATTTGGTGGGTAACTTTATGTTGGGAGGAATGGGCTAAGGGCAGAAGACTGGCGAGGAATATTGTCAATAGCTCAAGTGACTGTACAGCTGGGAATAACCCTTGATAAAGTCAGAGTGAACAGCAGGCCAGGGATCCTCCCCAGCATGGACAAGTTCAGCAGTGCCTGTGTGTGCTTCTGCCCAGGTGTTGCATTTGGGATACTTCAGTTAGCAAGATGATGGAAATAGATTTGCTCTTTTTAAGCGTGTTAAATGTGGATTTGTGGTTGTTATGGTTGGCTGCCTGTGAACTTTGAATCACACACTTTGAATTGATGAAGTCTCACAACCACAATCTGCCATGTAAATAATCCTAAAACCCCTGTAGGAGTGGTAAAAGGGGGAATAGCTTCAGGGGAATACTGTCAAGTAGATTTCTCTCAGTTACCTAATGTGGATGTTATAAGGTTCTGCTAGATCTAGTTGATACTTTCTCAGGATGCCCAGAAGCTTTCCATTGCTGAACCAGCTGAGCCAGGGAGGTTAAAAATTTTACTAAAAGAAATAATTCCTAGGTTTTGAATTCCAGATGGTCTATCCTCAGACAATGGACCACATTTCATCACAGAGGTGGTTCAGGGAGTGTCTAATTTCCTTTGGTTAAATGGGATTTGCACACCCTTTGGAGACAACAATCTAATGAAAAAGTAGAAAGATTGAATCAGAATATCAAGACAAATGGTCGGATTTTAGGTAGATGTATTACCTATTGCTTTACAGAGAAACCAAATTGCTCCATGTGCTAGAGAGGGAGTAAACCCCTTTGAAATTCTATATGGCAGACTGTATCCAATTAATACTCTGGTGACAGATTGTGATCAAATGCATGTGAAAGATAATGGTATGTCGAAAAATTATCTATTATATCTCTCTCGTGGATTTTGTCCCCTCTGCATAGGTACCTGAAAGAGCAGACCCTCCCTTCCTTTGGATGTGGCATTCCACAGCTTTCAGCCAGGAGACACTGTTTATATCCAGACCTGGAAGGATGAGCTGCGGGTGGGAAAGAAAGTGTTCAGCTCCAGCGTTGGTGAAGCACCTTATAGGCTGCAATGGGAAAGCAAAGGTCAGCAACATCCTTCTGTCCTGGCTCCTTTTGTGTGGGAGCTTTCGCCTGACTTTTTCAATTTCGGAGCTGCACTTGCGCTCCGTGGAAAAGCGCCAGGGCACATTTAGATTGTTAAGTAGATGCCTACCACCATCTAGCGGTGCTGTTGAATGGTATCGCGGGAAGGGCAAAAGGCAGCTCTTGCTGATCTGCACTCTTTCATTGCACCCTCTAAACTCTGCACCACCAACTCTGAGGCTGTGCCCTCTCCTTCCCAAAAAATGTACCGTCACATTCTTTCATTCCAGGCAAAGCCGAGCTCAAAACTGAAGAAGTCCAGCTGCCACACTAAGGGAGCAAGGACAGAATGCTGATCTCTTTCTCCATGCAGTCTATACGCTGCGCTAGAAACTCTGAGGATATATGCTTTCCTTCCCACCTAAATATACCATGACGTTTTTTATTTTTGGCAGAGCTCAGCTCCTAAATCCATAATGCTCAGGCGTTGGAGCCACACAGAATTTGTCAGGACAGACAGATCTTGCCAGCCTTTACCGTCCTGCTGTCCCTGTTCCACAGCACCACTAGATGGGGCGATGCACTTGCCTATCAAAATAAATGCACCCTGGCACGAAATCAAGCCAAACATAGGTCCAAACTGGAAAATGTCCAGCGACTGCTCCCACAAAAAAAAGGTTCCAGGACAGAGAGCTGTTGCTGGTTCTAGGTCTGCACAGAAAGTGATCTGAGGGGTGAAAAGTGAACAAAAGTGTACATGGGGTCCCTGGGCTGTGAAGAACGGCACCCAGACAACCACGGGGTACACAGGATGGTACTTGGTTCCCAAATCCACACAGAAAGGGACACAAAAGGTAAGAGATAAACATGTTGTAGTGTCATTCCCTCCTGCCCCCCATTTGCTCTACTTCTTGTCCCTTGCATCCCCCTTACTTCTCTAATACGGGTTTTGTAACATTTGGTGGGCAGAGATGAAGCCAGGATGTGATGCAGGTGTACAGGCAGTGAGAGCCATCCTGGCCATTGCCCACTAACCCTGTGCAGTATGGTACCAACCTAAAATGTTATTACAGCAGCACTCAATTTGATAATTCCACTTCTTAAACAAAATACTTTCTGTAAAACACAATTCCTATTGCAGGTATGGCCATAGTTGTCTGCTTTTCAAGAACAAGACTTTTAGGGCTAAAGAACAAAGGAACTCAACAATGAGCTGAGGTTATGTGGAATAACACACTGTAAAGAAGTCCACTGGAAAGCAAGACCAGAGCCCTGAACTTGTGGTTAGCCTAAACTTGTTGATGGATTTACAGCTGTCACTTTAATTTGTAGTGTGTAAAAACCAGTATCCATAAAAACTGCCTAACAGTTGTGATGCTTTCAAAAAACACGACTGAATTTTCACATATCGTGTTTCATTCTAACCAATTTACTTACTGTGGAGTTTAGGTAGGGAGCAGCTGAGAGCACTTACTGCACATTAATTGTTATTGGTATATGTAAGACTGTGTACCATAGACTGCTTTGAAGAATTAAAACTATGGTTGTATTGATGTGGGCAAAAGTTCTAGAGAAACTTTGCCACAAATAATAATTTGCATTTCAAAATTAATCTGCTTCAGCAAATGCTTATACCCTTTCCAGAAATGCTTCTTCCAAATGCAAAGTTTACTTGAATTCACCTTCATGAGGGTTAGGTGAAGAAAATTCAAAGTTATGTGCATGAGAAGTTGTAGAAAGTGAACTTGAATTTCAGTGAAGTGAATATTTTCCCTGAAAATTCTTTGTAATAAAAATTATATTAATTCTGTCATATAACAGAATTTATATAATATGAAGAAGAGTGATAAATAATTGCAGTGAACACTTTTTTTTGCTCAAAAAGCTAAATATACCAAGTATTTATGGATTAAAAAATTTGCATAGATAAGATTAATAGGCAAGGAAGGTAGCTGCTTGATAAAAATTCAGAATAGAATCTTTTTAATTTGTTAACTTGGTTGACTGGACATATTTAATCCAGACAAATAGATAGGACTGAATTTTTCATTTTGGACAACATACTGAAATCTAGCATATCTAAGAAATGCAATGGTTTAGGGTACAATGAATCAGAAAAATGTTTTTCCTATGAAATGAAAGAAAATTTTCTGTTACTCCAAAATATAGGAACCTAACTGGAAAATGTACCTAAACAATTTCTTTCAAAAGGTAGTGAAATGGGGCAGATTTTAATGCTTCCCAGTGGAGATACTGGCTAAAACAGAGAGAGGCAGGGAGCTTTTAAATATCAACATTAATCCTAATATCTTGTGCAGCAGTGAAGGGGTGTGAGGAGATAATGCTTGGCAGAAATCACAAAGGAGAAGACAAAGTCAAAATTCAAGTGCTGGTTTTGTTGCTTCAGTCTGTCCCTTGAAGCAGACTGAGTTCAACCAGACTGGCAGAGGGGAAGGAGGGAGCAGAAAAATTCTCCCTCAAGTATCCATTTCAGCTGTGTCATTCAGGCTGCAGCACGTTGTGTGCTGAGAAGGAAGCACGAGGCAGTTCACATCTTGTTCTCCTGCCATCCATGGGCATCCTTTCCAAACTTGAATACACTTGGAGCCTTCTGTCCACTGGTTCCAAAATGCCAGTTTTATAATAGTAACTGCAGGGAAAAACCAGAAAAGAAACAATGGACAAAGTAGTAGCAGAAGTCACATTAGAAACGTTTTTTGTATGGACTATGACAGCAGAACAGTACCTGAGTCATTGTGTTTGTTACAGTCAGAGAGCTCCTCTCTTTCTGTTAAATTGCTCTTGAGGCTTTAAAACAACAGCTTTGAATTTTCCTATCTGCCCTGGAGTATGCTTTCCATTGTTTGAAAGATACAAGAATTACAAAGAACTGTGTTCTTTGAGTGGTTATCACAGTTCAGAAGAAACCATCAGTGTTACTGGGACAGCAAAAAGAGCAGTTTCAGGTGATTGTTTGGTAAATATAGTGTAGACTTCTCAAATGAGATAAGGTGTCATCAGTAGTTACAGCTCAGCACTGCTTTACACTTAGCCCTGTTGACATTTTATAAGCAAAGGAGATCAGGTACTCTCTTATGACCTATAGAAAAAACATGAAGAAAATAACCACCCACCCAATCCTTGCCCCCAGCCCCCAAGTTTTCAGGGTAGTTATGAACAATGGATGCTGGAGAGGAAGTCAAATGAAATGAGGGGCACTGCTGCCTGTTTACTCACTGGAGAGCTCTGATCAATTTTTCATATATCATTCTGTCATTTTTCTTCCTTTGTCCCCACATATTTGCTAGTGCTTCTGCTTTAACAACATGAAAAATGCTTTGTCCCCTGTCTTCCCACTTCAGAATGCCACTGTTTTCCTCAGGAGAAGGGAAACAGATCCCTTACAAATTCCCACAAATGAGAATTCTGTAGATCTTAAACAGGAAGAAGGCAGCTATTTAGTAGATGTTTTCATATGCATGCCAAAGTTCTGGGACTCTAAATAACCTGATCTAGTGAATGGCATCCCTGTCCATGGCAGGGGGGTGGAACAGGCAGATCTGTAAGGTCCAATTCAACCCCAACCAGTCTATGATTCTATGATTCTAAGTGAACAATTAACACCCAACTGTATGTATTGAAGCACAGAAAAACATTTTTTTTCTCAGTGTTCTGTTCAAAATGCTTCACATGCAGACACATGAAATTTGGCATGTGGTGTGCATGGATCAAATGTGACATTACATGCAGCTCAATGATGTCATGGCATAGTGCTGTGCTTCTAGAAAGTCAAAACTGCCTCAGCATTAAAGAACATTAAAAAGAAGCAAAGGGCCATTTTCTTTTCTTTTACTTTCAGAAATCTTTTAATCTGCTACATAGTGCTGATATTTGAAGACATTGTTTTCTGTTAAATGGAGCTTATTATGTGCAACAAGTTTACTTACAGTCCTTGTTTGATGGCTTTGTTACTTCTGCATCAGTAAAAAGGGAAATACATAAAAGGGAGAAATAAACCCAGTGTTCAGTTATTTTTGTTCACAAGAATAACTTCTGAATTGAAAGCTAAAGCCAAATCCTGGTCTCATGCATCACTGCTTGTGAATATACTCAAAATACCTGTCGAAAATACAGCTGCAAAACCATGAAATAATTTTTCATTTTATTTGCTGCAAAAATTATTTATTCTTCCCAATGTGACTATGTCTGTGGTTTTGGGGCTTTTTAAAACTTCTGGGGTATTTTTCTTACCCTTTGCATTGTGTCTGTGTATCTCTGTTCATATGATTCGTGTGCATTGTTTCTTTGTCCTCTGGTCCCTTGGCACTTGATTTTTGCAGTCACCTATATCGCAGTTTCTCTCCCTTTCTTCACAGTTAGATTAATCCTTTCTCATTCCCTTGAAAATTCCCTTGTCCCTTGAAAACTACTCCTGCAGTCTTCCCTCCCTCCTTCCCTTAAGAAAAATCATCTCTACTGCTGGAAAGCAGATCTTCACAGGGCTGTAATTTGTCGGCATTATTAGGACAGTATCACCTTTTAAAGGAGTAGTTACATTCACAAAACATAAACAAATGCCTGCATATACAAATCTGCATTCAAGGAACTTAACTCGTGCTGTGAGAGTGGCATACAAAACTGGGAAAAGCTAGAATTAGGCCTGCTTGTGCAGTCATGGTTTGGTCCACTGATTATGCTGTAGTCAGATCTGGCATTGCTGGACCACATATACTGTCTTTCCTCACAGGCCTTATGTTATTCATAAGGTGGATATTCATGAGCTGTTGCAGTTTGTTTACTGCCGAGTGTCCAATCTTTCTACTGACTATAAAAAGTTAATTTTCTTAATGAGATTTTCTTCACAGCTCTGCATTCTTTAATTCCCTTAATGACATCCTTATCTCCTACATTTAATAATTGCCGTCAGAATGGCCTCTCTGACATGATACATGAGCACTGACTGGGTGGAAGAAAGTGATGGCTGTCAGTTCCCCAGCAGTGCAGTGCCAACCTAAGCACAGGGTTGTTTTGTTCTTGTGGCAGTCTCTAGTCTTGCTCACCTCTCCCAGTCTTGCCTGTCCTATTGACAACAGTCTCAGTCACTGCACAGCTCTGCAGCATTTTGATAAAGCTTATCCACACATTTTCTTACTGCCTTGTCTCTGGTCTTCCCAGTCTCTCAAAGATCCTGTTTCAGCTTCAGCCTGCCCCTCCCTGTTCACTGTGTACCCAGGTCACCCTCTCCTGCTCATTCTGCCCTGGCAGCCTCTGCTCCCCACTGGGCAGTTCAAAGGTGGGTAGTGGACCAGTGAGGGATGGAAAAATTCCAGCATATTGTGACTAAGCAGATGCTCACCACTGGGAGCTGCTAGCAGTGCCAGCTCCCACGAGATCCTCCAGGACTTGAATGCCTAAGCCTTTAATCCTTTTCCAGCAGTTGTATAACTCCAGTTTGGTCAAATACTCCCCTAAGCCAGAGAAGGCTTCAGCCACTGAGGGCTTTGAGCAGTGAAAATGCTCTCAGACTCTCATTGCTAGGGCATAGGGAAATGACCTTCTGAAATTCCCTGCTTAGTGGAAAGTCTTTTGTTCATGTCCCCACAATGGAGCTGGGTAGAATTGCCAAAGCTTGGCATGCACAGCAATTGATCTTTGGCAGGACTGAATAGCAAGAAAGGGAATCTGCAGCAGCAGCTGCACTTCTATCTCACACTGAGCTAATAGATTCGTTTTTGAATCTCAGCTCATTTAAGCAGTAATAAATTTTCCAAGACAAAGTTGTAAATAGTAAATTTCAAGTGTTTTCGTTCAAGTGCATCATTAAGCATACTACTAATGAGGTGGATTACCAGTGCATACTGCACTGATAGTAACACCATCAAACAAAACCTCTTTACTCTTTAAGAAGCAGACCAATCTTCACTATTTGAGTTACAGGAATAACAATGTCTCATGTCTTGCTATATCCTATCAGAGTGCAAACCTCCCTTGGATCATTCAGGTTGATCACTTTGAGTAGAAAACCAAAGGAGAGAGGAATGCTTGTGTCCCTTTGCAGATTTGACTGGTTCAAAGATGAGCCTGGACTGTGTGTGATTGTGAGGCCAAAGCTTGCAGTGAGCATGTTGTCTGCCTGCCCTAATTCTGTGTGCTCCTCATGCAGTATCTAAGTGGCCTCTGTATTTTACCTTTTTTTCAGTGCTCAGGAACGCAGATCCCACATTTTCCATTGAACTCACACAAAAATGCAATACTTTATGTTTTGAGTTCGATTCCTGGAACACTGACCATGCATCCTGATATTCTGTAAGATGAAATACAAGTATTTTCCACAAAGGCCTGCAGCATCCAAAGACTCTTCCTGGGTCATGTTGCATAACTATCAGCCATTGATATTAAAGTGGGAAAAGGAAATGGACTTGGCATCTAGTTTGCACTCGTCACAGCAGAACTGCAGCCACTCACAGATGTTGTGTTCACTCCAGTATTCTGGGTGATGGATTTCCAGAAAGAATTAGAATCTGCAACATATTTGACAAGAAAGAGCAACATTACAATGAAAAATTCAGGGTACACTTCATTTTAATAAACATATTTCAGGCAAAACTAATCCCCTTGCTTTCTCCTGACTTCAGTATTCCTTCCTTATTCCTCCAGAACACATCCAACTCCTTTCTATTTTACAGCATTTTGTACTTCATTTTGTGTGAGATATTTCAAGAGAAAGTGCTTTCACCTGGAAATAAAAAGAAAAACTTCCTCTCAAAACTGCAATAAAAAAAGAAATCAAGAGGTCAAAGTACAGAATTTGCGAGAATTTAGAACACTGTAATAAAAAGCAGTCATGTGTTCCTAGACTGAAATAACTTGAGTCTTAGATGGAAAAGTACTCAAAGCTACATAGCTACATGTTATGGCAGATAGGGAACTTACATTAATTTATTACAGTTTTTCGTATAATTCCAGCAAGTTCCTTCACTCATTTCATCCAAAATAACATTAATGTCATCATAGGGAATATTTTTTGTTAGATTAGGAAATGAAAAATGTATTACTCTCAACACACCTCACTGGACAAAGAGCTTCCAAGTAACCCTGCCTGTCAATTACAGCCTAAAAGTACTTAGCTGATAAAATTTCAAGTTTTTTACCAGGCTTCTTTCCTCAGCAATGCAGTTACCAAGAAAATGTGTAGAAAGATGTATATATTTCCAATCAACTTTTTTTTTTTTTTTTTTTTTTTTTTTTTTTTTGCCTAGAAAAACATATTTTAGCTGTTACTGGTATAAAATCTAGGCCTAAAACTAACAAGCATAATTTGTGACTCAAGAACCCTTTCCCCCGCCTAGAATCAAAACACAGGCTTTGGTTATTGTATTTTTAACTTTTTAAGGATCACTAGTAATTTTTCTCAGTTTTGATCCTTAAGCAGTTGCAGGAATCCAAGATTTGAGAAATTATTGCTTTAAGAGTTTTAAGGATTCTAAATTAATTTTGAATATATTACCTATAGTATTTATTGTATCACTGGAGGGGGGCAGTTGCAGAACAGTAAATAGCAAAAGAAAGGCCATCGAGGATGTGAATGAAAGTAGTGTAAAGAAATCTGAAAATGTTTAGTTCATTTTCACATCTCACAGCATCTTAGACTTGATCTGTATTTCAGTTTCTTAGTCCAGTCATTAATTTTTCACTGTATCATTTTCAAATGAATCCAGAGCACTTGATTTTAGGCATTGCTTGTATGACATTGTAATTCAAAATGGATTATGATAGCACTGCAAGCCAAGTGAAGAGTGTCTGTCTAGACAGCAAATTCAGAGTGCAAAATGATGCAAATAGTCTGGAGGAGTTTCCAGAGTAAAATTAATTCAAAAGGCTTGAAATTGTGACAGAATAACTGTAATATGGGTCTTGCATCCTACATAGCTTCTGTAAAGTAATTAATACTTCTAATTACTTTAATTACAACTCCTAAAGGTTTACAGAGGAATTTGTGGTTGCTTTCATGAATCATTCCCATGCTATAAATATCTTCATATGTATGCACATGCAGGATTAATGTAATCCTACATGCTGTGTTTTAAACCCTGAGATGCTACTGTGACATTGTAGCAAAGCCAAGAGGTGGGCAGAAGCTCTGGGTCTGACTTTTGGGACCCATACCTTGAGGATATTTGAATGTCAGATTTCATTCACCTCCTTATTTAAAAGGAAAATCAGATGAGCTTGACATTGGATCAGCTTTGTAAGCCCTGCAGACTAAACACACCTGGTAATGTCAGGGTCTGAAGGATTCCGTGGGGGAGAATGGGAGTGCTGGGAGCACCAGGCTCACAGGACTTCTGCCAGGGAAAAAACCACCACCTTTAAAATTAGGCTTTAGCTCTACAGGGATCCCAGCTTCAGAGGCTGCTCAAGAAAAGCAGAAGGCTGAATCGATCCCTGTCTGAATCAGGCGTACTTTTATTTTTTCTTTTTCTAATCCTCTGCCAACAGCCTCCAGCCCCTCTTAGGAAAACTGGAATATCATAACATCCTCAACTAGACAGATTTAGAGGAGATGAGCATCCCTGTGGAGCTGGGCATGAACCCAGCCCTGTGTTTCAGGTCTGCTGCCACAGACCTGTCCAGACCCTTTCCCAGTATCTGTGCTCCATATGCAGCCAAGTGAAAAGTTCATGGCATTGTTTTTCTATCTACAAGAATGTTGGACTGCTCATTATTCTCCTGCCTAAAGGTAATACGAAAAAAAAGCAGAAATGTTTATTCTGCCAATCCACAGGTACAGTGAATAACCCTGAGAGGCTTTTTAGATTTGGGCTTGAAACTTTGAACTGATTTTGATAAATATCATCTTCTCTGGCAATATTTGTACTGTCGTATAAATGACATGAGATGTTTAATTCATGGAACACCACTCATCTGGTCCAGTTTCTGTCTTTTCTTTGGTTTTGGAAAGACTCAGATCAGTCTTTTCAAATATTTTATGGCCCCTTGCAGTGCTGTTGTATTTGATAAGCATTTTAAAGGTGCTGACACTGAGACCTCACCTTCACATATGGTCATGCCTTTTGTATCTCATATCAGAGTAAAGAATCCAGGGAGATTTGCTGTCTTGGAAATGATGAATGTGATCAAGGAATTATGCCACTGAGGAGGGAATGATCAGCCACAGCCAAAGGGTCTATGAAACATTTCAGGGGGCTTTTTAGAGAAAAAGAAAGGGGCAGGTAGAATTTCATACGACCATACGAGAACAAAAGGGTCAGTACATCCTCTTGTGACAAAAACATGCCAGGATTGTGCCTAAAAGTACAGTTTGATGAGGTGAGGGGAAGACACCTGGCAGAATGATGGTGAATAGCTGAGGGTTGAGAAGAAAACATGGAATTCAGACCTTTCCCATTCCACCATTTTACGGTGACTTCCCCCTTTTCACTAAGTGCTGGAAAACAAACTGCACAATATTTTGGTGTCACAAATTTTAACGTCCTCCACTTTGTGTTAGGAAAAAATGCCCCCAAATACAAATGCTGATATATTCTGATTGCCAGAAAATAAAAGAATTAGAATTACCAGTGTGGCAACAGAAAGGCAAACTAAACCTGTAGTTCTTCCCATAGGAACACAGGGGTGGCTGCACTATCCCAGATGACAGTCCTAGGCCAGGGTCCTGTCTCTGATCAGATGTGCCAGAACTATTTCACATTTTTGCAGAAAATATTTTAGAAAGAGACTTTGGGCTCATACATTAAAATACCAGTGTGCCTTCATGAAGAGGAGCTGACCCAGCATTAGCCTGTAAATCAGTGATCTTCATCAGTTTCTTTCCAGGCAGTCTTGCCACCACAGTTTCATCTCTTTTAATTGAGCTTCTACTTTGTTTCTACCAAGCACAAAACAGGTTTTCAAAAGGCACTGGGTTCACAATCCTTAAGCCTATTACTGTCACAAGAAGAAAGTGTAGGTCGAATGTTATTATGCTGACCTACATTCTTCTCTGGCTTCACAGCAAAGTGCTTCTCTGTTCAAGGGCTGCTTGTGCAATGCTGGTGGCTCTGCTGTGGTGGCTTCACCTGTGTGTTCTTGACATGTCATATGTGCTCTGTGGCTACTGTGGAAGAAATCACAATGGAATTCCCAGGCTGGTTGAAATTTGATTCACATGAGAAATTACTGTAACTGTGAAGGACTCCTAGAAAGGCTAAAAGCATCAGGAACTGAGCAATAGAAAACATGTGGAGGAAGAAGCATAGCTCCTACCTTGGTCAGAAAAGGCTCATTATTTCCTCAGCTCATCTTTGCTTGGCAAGAGGCATCTGACCTGGTTGTTGAGTAAAGCTATATGTCCTAAGAGCTGAGAGAGCTTACACTCAGCTACACATGGAGCTCAGTTTAGCATATTTTCTGAGGTGCAGATGTTGCACCACTGTTCACCTGCATGAATTCAGAGCTGTCCAGGTGTTGCATCACAACCTTATACTGATAACAGGTAACAGTCTGCAGTAAAGTTAGAAATTGCCAAAATTCCTCAGATGGGCTGCTTTACCTTTGGCAAATGCTGATCTGCTGATATCACAAGTTCCCTAGGGATTATTTCAATTTCAGTGTTGTGGGGTTTATATTTGGGGTTTCTTGTATGTTTGTTTAAAGAAGTGGAAGATTAAATAACAGGCAGATCTTTAATAAAAAGCAAAAGAATTAATCAGAGCAATCCAAAATTAACTTTGAATGAATCACATCAGGTATTTAAAATGCATGTTTAAATTTTAGAACAGAATATTTTCTGTGATTTCTGTAATTTCAAATGAAATTTAGAATTGTATTCTAAGACGTAATGAAAAGTACTATTAAAATAATATGATTTAAAAAATTCAGTTCCTGCAGGGCTTTAAATACAACCATTTAGTTGAAGCAAGATTTATAATCTACCTCATATTTCAAACTTAGTGATAGAGAAACAAAACACTACATGATCAGTTGTCTTGGATTAGCACCACCAGAAGCCATGTGAAAATTACTGTTATTACTCAAACTGTGTCTTCCAGGCCAGGACTTTTTCATAAGACCAACAGTGTTGTCATGTAAAGGAATAAAAATAACTTTGGAAGAGAAAAATGTTGCATGCTCCCATAAGTTTTTCCTGGTTCTTACTAAAAGTTTGGTTCATTAATATGAGTGGGTTGTACTGCCTCCCTTTTCTGAGCATCTTGAATGATTCATCCTGAGTGCAGAGAAGAGTATCAGGACTGTTTAGGAATTTGAACCAACTGTTTAGAAGGGAGATTTCTAACAAGCAGTTTGGAAGGGAGAAGATTTCTAACAAGCAGTGCTTACTTAAGCTTCTACACATGGATCTGACCTGACACCAGAATATTTGGAATGAATTCCTTCAGAGTAGGGATTCCCCACGAGATGCACAGCCTGGTAAAGCATGGGGTTTCCACATGGAAAATTCTGTATGGGGAACTCTTGCATTATTACAGATGCATTTTTCTGGTGCCTTTCAGAATCCTTGTTCTTGCCAGCTTAGTGTGTATTTACCTGGTCACTGCTTCCATTACCAAGTTGCAGAGCATTTGAGAACTAAATCTCACACTTCTACTCTTCCATTATACAGCTGGAGTGGTGTATTGTGTGGTGCTGCCAACTCAGTGGGCAGAAATAAACAGCTGAAAGCCAATTGCCATCTTGGAGAGAACAGAATTTCTCCACAGATCATTGGAGAGACACAATTTAAGAATGATTGCAAAGACAACCTGCTCTTTCACTCTCTTTGACTCTCTACACCTGCCTCCCAAGGTGTAAGATTTCCCACAAATAAGTGTCTGGAATGAAATCCAGGATCCTTGAGCCATGGAAAGTAGACATCCTCAAGGTGAAATATTATCTGGGAAGATGGATGAATTATTACAGCCAAAGGGTGTGGGAAAAAAATCCAAAGCCACTGGATTTAGGAAACCAAACAAACTTAGAACTAGGCACCTGCTTGATTTTGTAGTTGTGGGGACAACATATTTCTCCAAGCTGAGAAACTAAGTTTGTGAAGTGGAATGGCGACCTCAGTCCCTAGTGAGGACTACATTTGAGCTAACTCATGTGGGGTAAAGCTGCCAGCTTCAAATCCTACCAACACGTTTGAGCATAGCCCTTACAGGCAGCAAAAGCTATTTGGGAAGGAAAAATCCTGTTTTACCCATATACAAAGATATTAATAATTACCATTAATTTCTGGAATATCCCACATAGAGCTATGGATGTTCCAGAAATTAATGGTAATTATTAATATAATTAGCAAAGAGAATATATTTTCATGTATTTTATGCAAAAAGGATATTGGTTTGGGTCACATTGAATAGTATCTCACCATTAACTGGTGATGTTTATGTATGCACATATCTGCTTAAATACACTTAGGGGACACAGAAAGTGGAAGAGTCAGGCTGGATTTTTTCAAACAACAGGAGAGCTTTACAGCTCTTTGTTTTACTCCATCTGGTGCTGTGTTCACAGAATCTATAAATTAGCTTTCACATTACAAACAATCTCTTTTGATTTAGTGATACAGGCCGAGATTGTTAATTTATTAAAAGGTGTTGAGGCTCATGCTTGTCTCTACCATTAATTCATTAAAGCAGACTCAGTTGTTTATCATTGATAAAACTGGTGATGCAGAAATAGAATGGCAGGCAGTACATCAGTTGAGTGCCTGATAAAATCATCACAGCAAAACCGTTTTGCCAGCCTACAGCTCTTTTATAAACAATGACTTCAGTAAAGAAATGCAGCTTACTTTTAGGTAGGTGATTACTCCTGATGCAGCAGTTAAGTCCAGATGTAGGTCTTGGGAGCAAGGGGGAGCATGAGGCTTCAACAGCAGCACAGCCCAGCACTTTAGAAATAAAGCCACCTGCAGGACTGTGATATATGGAACACCTTAGAGACAAGCTGGTTTGGTTTTTCAAGTTACACACCCCTTTTGATGACAGTGATAATATATAGCATAACACAGGCCAGAAACTGTGGGAGAAACATTCTCAAGTACAGAAAATTTACCTTTATCCTGTGTTGTTTTCTTCCTCTTTCTCTAAAAGTGTTGATTTATGCAAGCATGACTTATGGACCACCTAAGCAAACCTGCTGGGTTTAAGTACTTAACTAGGGAGAGTCTCACTCCTTCTTTTGTGGCCTTAGCATGTAAGAAGGGCTATCAAATTTTGTTCAGAGTTCTCAAGGCCAGGAAGTGGTGTTCTCACTGTTTGCATCTGGCAAAGACCAACATGCAGAAAAATGACTGGCTTAAAGTCATGTAGCAAACCACTGTGGGTATTAGAAAAAGGACAGCACTCACCTGAGGCCAGATGACATCTCTGTCTGCCTGAGCATCGTGCTTCTTAGACCCACAAAAACCTGCTGGGTTATAGCCCAGATGCAGCTGCTTTTACGTCTGAATGATCATTAAGAGATTTGAATGTTCATGGATATGATGCTTGGCATGATTTGAAGAAACAGATCAGAGACACCAGAGGTTGCGAGAATGAATTGGTGATTAAATGCATACATCTAACATAATATGATACCTTAAAAAAATATAAATCAGGAATAGTTTTGATCAGAGTAGATTGAAATATTTTTGTGCCCCAAGTTCCATGTTAATTAGTCGTCACTTGAGGATGCCTGCACAAACAGCAAGAGTAAAAATTTAGGAACACATCACTTCAAGTGGAGGCATTTCTTTGCTCCATGGCTGTGCTGGCAGGTGCCTTGGGAGCTTCACCATGCCACTGTCACGTGGAGCTCACGCTGGTGGTGTGACATGGCTGTAGGGAGAAGCAGCTCTGATGCAAGGTGATGTTGAGTGGTGTGAATACAAGGAGAGGTGACTCAGAGGGAGTGCCACCTTTTATCTCCTCAGCACAACAGGGGCCATGCCAAGAAATGATGCTGATGGAGCTGGTTGAGGGCCACCCAGGTGCAGTGTCCCAGCCAGCCGTTTCAGAGCATGGTCCCAGGAGAATTACCTTCTTGTTACACAAGGTGAGGGCTGACAAATGTGACTGAAGCCTGCAGGCTCACATTTGGCAAAGCCTTAGCCCTAGAGAACCCTCCTTCCTTCTCCCACTGCACTCTCCTTGCTCTCCTTTAACTAATTGAATTGTCTCTCCACTCCGTGCTTCTTTTTCAATTTCCTTCTCTGCTTGTCTTTCTTCTATCTTTCTCTCTTCACATTTCTCTCAAAATGGTAGAATGATGGAATTTGTTTCTACCAGTGGGGAAAATGTATATATACTGTGGCAGTTCTATTGCAGAAAGATCTTTCCAGATCCAGTTTGCAGTGAGTGAGACCAAACACATAAGGTTGTGCAACATCTTATCACCTTGTCCAAAGCAACCGTCTGATTTCCTGCAATTTGGCTTTTGTGATAAAGCAGCATATAAACTGTGGGACAATCCAGACAGGAAACTGTTGGCAACCTTGTAAACATCAATAACTGTATAAATAAGGAGTTACTGTACAGAAGTGATTTCAGAGGCTGTATGAACAGTGTCATAGGTACAGCCCTAAGAAACGATTCTAAAGAAGAAAGATTTCCTCTCCTTTCTCTGCTACTCAATGAAGATACTTAAATAAAATTCTCATTTCTCAAGGATATGGGAAAAGACTTCTGTTTTGACACAGTCTCTTAGACATGTTTCTGCACTTGTGAATTCACAAGTCAGCCTCAGTCCATGCTGTGTACTTGGTTTTGCACAGAAGTACCTGAGCCTTAGTGCTCAGCTCATGAACAGAGGCCTGCAGGTTTAAATTGACAAAAATCTCGAGATTAGCAGGAAGAAGTTATCATTGGATTAGTCCCTGACACCATCTTTCACAGTAATAAAATTGTCAATCACAGAGCTTTTCAGACTGATTGGAGGAGTACTGCTGGGGTGTGGAAATGGACACTGAAGAATTCCCTAGTGATAGGTCTCTGATTCAGATACAGCTCTGATTTTGACTGGCTAAAAAGGACTTTGTTCACAGTCTATTAAACTGGCTTCATCTGATATTTCCTAGTTTACAACCTGTTATTATTTTTTATCACTCACCATCATAAGAGTGACCCGAAAGAGACTTTGACTTTTATGATGTGGAAAGTGTGGGGATGATCATACCATAAATACTAATCTAGTTTTTTTCTTTCAGCTACAGAAGCAGGGAAACCTGATTAACTCTGTTGCCTCCATCCAGAACTCACCAACAACAAACAATTCAAGCTGTAGCAGAGGATGTCATGAACACACTGTATCACATCTTCACCCCGACATGTATAAATCCTCTAAATAAGAATCATGCCGCACTCAGCATTTACCAGCACCATGAACAGATAGTTATCCAGGCTTTTGCTGACTTGTGCTGCTGCCACAAGTTTTCTACCTCCTGATTTTCCACTTTCTTTTTTTTGGTGTAATCCCACACAGAAACAGTGCTACTGACTAGAGACAGGAGAGTCCATAAGGGGAAAAAAAATAGGAACATGTACAAACAAGGCTGCAGCATAGAACAAGTGCCCAGGTCTCCTCTGAGATACCATTCCCTTGCATCCTAAAGATTGTCTACACCAGACAGGGTGGAGCTGGAGAATGATGGAACCACTGACATTCTCCTTGCCTTTATGTGGAATGATCACCGTATATTAAAGATTTATATGCTGCACATTTTCTGCTCTAAGAAATTTTTGTAAGAAGACAGTGTTGAATATTTTTAGCATGAGAATTAAAACTGGTGACAGAAAGAAACACTGAGAAAAAACAAAGCCTGACTAGAGCCTTGGTGATGAAGAATAGGCAGAACATGAGATTTTTGAGTTTGTCTGGCAACAGCTGCTTACATTTGTAGGTGGAGATGGATTGGAAAGGAAACTTTGGTTCTCCAGCTGGCCCAACAGCATGGTTTTGACTTTTGATGGTTCTACTGTTAGATCCCACTCTTCTTACATGCATTAGCCACCTGCCAGTTTAGATGCCAGGAGTGGGCACCTGCTCCAACGAACAATAGTATGTAGTTATATCCCTGCTAAGGAATACCAGGTGGAGTGGCAGCCATTTTGCTCATGTCACCTGAAATGAGGGTCAAAATGCTTTACACAACTTTCTGGGTTTTTTTTAAAGGGGAAGAAAAATCAGGGTGTGTCTTTGACCTTTGAAATATGATGGTAATTCCCCTACAGACTAAGGTCAGAGGAGTTAGGAAACAATAGGGTTGATCAATTTGAGACAGCTCAAGGGTTAGAAAACAGCAGAGAGATCAACTTAGTGCTATAAAAATTATCACCATTTAAAAATACCTTTCATCTCTTAATTTACAAGGCCCATAAAAAAGGCAAAATAAAAGTACCTATTTCTCTCAGAAGTCTAGATGGCCAATATTCATGAATAGGTCTATCTACACAGGAGATCACAGAATTATTTAGGCTGGAAAAGGCCTCTAAGATCATCAAGTCCAACCATTAACACAGCACTGCTGAGTCCAGCATTAAACCATGTCCCTTAACAACACATCTACAGCTCTTATAAGTACGTGCAGAGATGGTGGTGCAACCATGTACCTGAGCAGACTGTGCCAATTCTTGACAGCCAGTGAGGAAAAAATCTCAGTGAAGAAATTTTTCCTAATATCCAATCTAAACTTCCTTTAGTGCAACCTGAAATTGTTTCCTCTTGTCCTGTTGCTTGGCTCTTGGGAGAAGAGACTGACACCCACCTCTCTTTGACCTCTACATGAAAGTAAGGATCTTGAGTAAAAGCAAGTAATGCAAGGACCCAAAGGTAAAGAATCTCAGATTTATTCTGACCTGAGGACCATAATCTGTATGCATTTGGTGCTACTCATTATTTGGTGCTACCTGGAAATGTTTTCATTTTTCTGTTTAAAAAACTGTGGGACAATATGAAAGGCTGATTTAGAGATGTGTACACACCATAGGTTTCTTGGTTTAACAAATCTGTCTGTGTCATAAAATGATACATTTAATCATTCTTAAGTTGAGGCCAAATTTTTTGTTCCTATGCACAAGAGCCTAGAAGGACATAATTCATGAAAACAGGGCTTTAGGTGTGTCTGAACAAAGTTATACCTTTCTTTACACTTTGCAGATTCTGTAGCTTTGTAAGCTTGAGTCCCCCTTGTTGTAAAGCCCATGCTCCCATCCCTGGAAGTGTTCAAGGCTAGGCTGGATGGGACCCTGAGCAACCTGGGATAGTGGAAGGTGTTCCTGCCTGGGCCGAGGAACCAGGTGGGTGTGGAACCAGGTGGATTTCAGGTCCCTTCCAACCCAAACCATTCCATGATTCTATAACCACAGGTCTGTAAAAGCAATCCTCCTCATGCTTTGACTCAGCAAATTGTTGCAGCTTAATGAATGAATGCCATGTGCAATTCCATTAATTAGATTAATTAGAAGACTATCAGCCAGCAGTATGCCTATCTCATCAGCAATAAAGGATACGGGGTCTTTAGATGGAGGTGTAATTTGAATGTCAAGTGCTGCATCCAGCTCCGTGGACTGAGGAGCAGTCTGCCCTGTGGCAGGTGTGGCTGAAGCCCTCTCTGCTACGCAAGTTTTGGAGACATTGGTGGATTTGGATGCCTCCAGCATTGTCCATGTGAAAGGATGACTGTGGGTGCTAGTGAGGCCAAGCAGCATGCTTGAAAATATTTTGGTAGCTGGTAGACAGAACGAGCAGAAATTGTGGTGTGCTGCCCCCAGTCTTATCCCTGCTGATCCCAGTTATATTCACTCCCCTGTAACAGGCTGGGGAGATTCTTGGCACTACTTTGTTAGCTCATGAGCATTCAGGGACAGTGACAAAACATGCAAAGCTAAAATGAGCCACATGGATGTGATCAGCCTCATGCAGAGTTCATGTGCATCCTCCCTGCCAAGCACCCCACTCACACACACCCCAAAAATCGTGAGAAGCTGCTGGAAAATCTGTAACAAAATGCCCAGATGCACCATCACTGACAGCCTCAGGTTTAAACAATATAGCTCTCAAGTGAGAAACTTGAGATTAAAATATAAACATGAGTGAGAAATGGTGCCAAGCTTGGAGGGATTAGGGGATTCAGTGAACAATGAAACTTCAGAAAGTGTTCGAACCTGTTTCAAAATCCTTGAAACTCAAAAGCAGAGAAAAGTAACCTCTTAGCTGCTACACTCCTGTGTCTGCCTTTGCCACTGCTTACAAAGGCAGCTCATATGTTTTAGTAACCAGAAAAGTGAACATCTCTCAACCACAGACCTGTGGAGTGTTCTACTTAAATAAACCTTTCCCTCTCTCTCCATGCACGAGAAACACAAGGTTACTCACAAGGTACAAGCACAAAATATTTCTTAGGCTTTTCTCTTGGTACTAATCTAACCCCATGAAGTGTTCGTGACTTGAGGCAGAAGAAACAGAGGGTGGAAATAATAATGACAGCCTTAGTTGGAAAACTCCATTATGAGAATTATTAAATCCTGCAAGGCTCTGTGATTACCAAGGGACTTGCAAATGAATGGGACTAATCAAGTCACCAATTGGATTTCTACAATTTTTTTGTCACCTTCCTTGGTACAACATAGAAATGCAAAATGTTCCCTGATCCTGATTGAAATATCCTGGAGGATACAACAGGAAAAGAGCAATGGTTCTGCCCAAATTAGGCTGTCTAGATGGTGGGGCACAGAGGAAGGCCTCTTTACATTGGAAGACTTTCCTCTTTCTAAACCGGTACACCATTAATAATGCACATCAGTTTCTTGGCAGAAAGTGTTGCTCCAAAAGCCCTTTCAATCTATGTTCAGGAAGCTCAGACAGATGTATATTTCCTTCATAACAGGGGGAAGGACAGCTTAAAGTGCAGCCCAGGGACCACGGAGAGCAGCCAGCAACAAAGACACCTGTGCTTGACTTCTTGTCTTGCCATGCATTTCTTCATAGAAACACACATATTCAACCTTTTGCTTTGGTTTAATTCTGAAAACTGGGGTATCAGTAATTTGATCTGTACAGAAGCATAGTGGGAGTCCACAACTGTTTGGGAAGGTCAATTAAGGCTGTTTTAGTGTTTAATTTTGTTGAATTTCTCCATGAAATGACCTTGTCAGCTACCAGTGCAGCAGTTGGCTGAAACTAAGCCTTAACCAGACAGCTTTCAGAAAGAAATGAAAATATCTCTGTCTGCTGTTTTTCAGGAATGTTGGGCAGTACAGAAATCTTAATGCTATCAATATTGTTGGCTCAAACAATGCTTTTGATGTTTCAGGAATCGAACATGAAGGATTAACAGATAAATGTACATTGTTATGTGTGAAGAGCAATTCTTAAACCTTCACACATCCCAAAAGAATATTTGCATGGTCTGGGTAGACAGAGAAGAGGCACTGGGAAAGGGGCATTTGGCTTTCCTTTTGCATCCACAAAGGATTCATATTTGAGCTTCCTCATTTGCCTCACATTCTGAAAGGATCAGAATACAAGAGTATATGACTAGAGCTCTGCAAAAATTTGACAGAAGATACAATGACAGCTAGGGTAGGATAAATTGTACTTCTTGAAAGAAAGCTAAATACAATTTTACTCTTGAGGATTGGGTTATAGTGACTTAAGGCTATGTGAGAGCACTGAATTGGAGGTTTAACTTGCTTTAGGATATAATTAAAAACTTCACATGCTTAACTAATTCATGTCCACTTTCCTGAATAGACAGATGACAGTAAGAGGCCAGCCAGAAAGCCAGGGAGCTGAACTGGGAGGTAACAAGTGCAATATGAGCTTCTGCAACAATTGCTATATTTTTCTTTTTATATGAACTCAGCTAGGATTACACATGCTACACTGCTCCTATTACCATCCATTAATTTTCTGTAATGCTGGCTTGCAGATCTCTCCCAAACCAACTCTTAGTGAAGTTTAGGAGGCATGTCTTCACTGCACATTGAATTCCTTTTACAGCACTGAAATACTGTCAGGTCTTAACATGCTCAGGCTGTAGCAAGGCCAAGTCAGATAGAAATCAGTTGTCGTGCTTGGAGAACATTTGCTCTAATATGTATCTGTACATTTCTGCAAGGGAAGCACTGCCAGGGAGGTGCCCTGGGAGGGCAGAGGCAGGGAGCAGTGAGGAGCTGCCATCCTGCATGTGTGCCAAACCTCTAGAAAATGAGGAAAGTGTGTTTGTACACTTTTACTGTTGGGGTCTGCAATGGTGTTTTCAAACCTTCAGTTTTCCCTTTGGGATAACCAGGAGTCTGCATTGCAACAGCATTAGCTGCCCCATAGATTAGACAGCATATGAGAGTGGGATGCAGCAGTTATCAGATAGTGCTTCTGCAATGTTCAACAGTGTAAGCTTTACAGCCACAAGGACCACTCGTCTTTCTTGCTTCAGTTTTTAGTTCCTAGTAAGTATTATTCTTTGTGCTATCTCTTCTTTTTTCCTGTAAAGTTGTGAACATTATCTTCTGGAAGGAATCTCTAGCATTTAATGGACTTTTAATAAGCATTTCAGTTTTCGAATAACAATGATGCCTTTATTTGTAAATTGTGCCTAGAAAAAGTCTTCAGTGCCTGGTCTGGCTGCAGTCCTCCTTCACCTAGGCACATGATGAAGTACATTTTAGAGTGCCATTGCCATTAAGATAAATCAAGTCCTTTAAGATACATGCATTATTAAGTATAGAAGAGTAGATATCATCTAAGTGGTTCATCTACCATTGCAATATTTGTCTTGAAATGAATACAGTAACCATCCATAACCTATAATTTTCAGAGGAGAATATGTTTGTAAACTTCAACAGAAAGCAGGTTTGGATACTTCAATTTGCTCAGAAGTCATGTTTGGAATCACCTATAGAACAAGGATAAAATATGGAGGAGAATTACCAATGGCAGAGGCTCCTTTCTGTTCATTGAGGATGTTGCTAAGTGTTCTAGAGCTCCAAGGGTTTGGATACCCTTCCATTAAAATTCTGTCATCTGTCTGTCTATCTATCTATCTATCTATCTATCTATCTATCTATCTATCTATCTGCCAATGTATGTAACTACTTCACAAAGTGGAAACTGATCTGAAACTTGCTGTGCATATTAATCAATTAGCTACAAATGGTATCAATTGACTGTCTGCAGTAGCTTCACATGAAACCTATAGACTCTTTTTGCAACCATCCCTCTTATTAGCTCATTAGGGAAAAAAAAAATCCCAAACAACAAACATAAGAAAAAGAGAGTGGTCAAGGAAAGAATTACATATCTTGTGGCACTGAGAAAACTCAATATAGGTAGAGAATTTTCAGCTAAGAACATAATTAGCAAGTAGTCTGTATTCACTGAGATCATAACATCATTACATATAAATCTCGAACCCTGAAGTTTTAAACCAAAATGTACCTATCTTAAACTTATGAAGCCTTTTTGTTTAGCTGCAGGGTGGAAAAAGGTAGCTCCTTGTTTAAATCTGATTTCCATTACAGAAATAAAAATAATAAAAGAAGAGAATGTCTCTGGGAGGACACATACATGTCTTGAATCCACAATTAACTGCAAAAGAGCAAGATTACTACATTAAGGAGCAGTCTGGACTGATCAAATACTTTCAGTAAGTGAGTAAAATTCTTACTTCTGTTAGCATTGGCTCCATATCTGAGTTCACTATTAGCTCTGGAAATTTCTCCTTGGAATATGCAGTTACTGCTTGTCAGATGCAGTGTAAGCCACATGGGCAAGAGTGGGGACCAACTATCCTGCCTTCCCAAGCAGGTCAGGGCTGTCAGTGTGGAATGCAGCTCATGGGTTAACTACCCTCTTTATGACTCCGTGTTGAGACGCAAGATCCAAGTTCCTAGGAAGAGGTTAGGGATTTCTTTTTTTAAGATACTCATTGCATTTTTTTGTAAGTACTTGAATGCAGTGCTGGTGAGGAATCTGCCAGGGTGGCATTTTTTTCCACCAGAAAATTCCCTTTTGTGAAAATTTGAAATACTTTGTGAAAATATATCAACTGCAAAAGAACAGTGTGTGAAATCATACTCTTGGTCAAAACAGACAGTGCTGAATTCTACCTGGCTC
This sequence comes from Entomyzon cyanotis, assembly GCA_024500445.1. Taxonomy (NCBI): domain Eukaryota; kingdom Metazoa; phylum Chordata; class Aves; order Passeriformes; family Meliphagidae; genus Entomyzon; species Entomyzon cyanotis. Next base: position 43,865,907 of record JAKEPQ010001030.1, on the reverse strand, counting down.
AAATAAGTGAAGCTATGTGGTAATAGCAGGATGGGTGGAGCATTTCTTAGAGCAAAAGATGTCCAAGTTTATCATCCAGGTAAAAGAATACTTCATCCATTCAACCGTGATTTGCCAGTTAAAAAAAAAAAAGAAACCCACAATCAAAAAACCAAAAAACAGAGGTCTTGGTTTTTTTAGTGAGGGAATACACAACTGCAAAAGAAACATCCCTAAATTGAATTAGAGGGTGGATTTTAAAAGACTGCAGATGCCTGTTGTTAGAACTGTGAAAATTCAGAAGTGATTGTTTCCTTGTGCAATTGTTACTATTGTGTAAGTGGTTCCCAGCATGGTAAACAGCAAAGGTAAGATGGTGAGATACAGATAGCTTGGAGAAACATGTATTTCTTTGTCAATACCATTTTGGTACAAACAGATTTGATTTCATACATGCAGCACTGGGTCTCATTAACATTTATGAGCAAATCCAATAGTGTGTAGCACTGTCTGTCCTTTCATCAAAGACAAACTTCATAACTCCATACTTGACTAAATATTGTCCATATAATATTCTTTTCTACCTGAAAGAGCACTGTGCTTTTCTGCTCCTCGCCCCTTCTCACCCCACCCATGTGTGGTCTGGGGGCGCACAGGGAGCTTGGAAAGGCAACAGCTGGGACAGCTGACCCCTCCTTTGGTCAGGTTCCATGTTGTACGACACACTCAGTGCATAGATCTGGGGGAAGATGGAGGAAGGAGGGCATGCTCAGAGTTACGGTGTTTGTCTTCCCAAATAGCTATTACACAGCCCTGCTTTCTTGGGAATGGCCAAGCACCTGCCTGGGGATGGGAAGTGGTGAATGAATTCTTTGTTTTATTTTGCTTGTGGGTGTGGCTTCTGCTTTACCTATTAAACTACGTTTATTGCAATCAATGAGTTTTTTCACTTTTCCCACTCAGGGGGAGTAAACAAGTGGCTGGACAGAGTACAAGACAACTAAATGCTGTGAAAATCAAAGTGAGGAAAAGAAACTGACCCCAGCTGAGGAAACAATTCAAGAGACTTGGTACAGTCCAGTTCTAATGCAATTTGAAAAGCTGCTATTTTGAAGTTTCTTTTCAGGTGACCCTTGGATCTTTGCTATTGTAGGAACTTTAAGTGGTGTTTGCTGAATATTAAACTCTGAAACTACCGCTAGATGTTTTCTCTTTTCCAAATTACAGAAACATTGGAATTTACTAAATTCTAACTCATTCCCTTAATTCTAATGAATGTTGCACTTAGTTCTTCTGAATTGTGTACTAAATAGCTGCTTGATATCCTTCTGCTGCAATGTTGAATACTCTTGCAGAAATACTCTGCAATCACTAGACTGAGATCCATTCCTTGCAAAACAACCAGATAAGCTAATGGCTCACATTTGGCTTCTTCTCTTTGCTGTCTTGTTTCCTGAGAAATCTGTGTGTGTCTAAGTTCATGTGTATCTTTCCTGTCTGACTTCTTGGATCTTTTTCATCTATTGACCGGCTTTAACTATATTTGACACACGAGCAGGAGTCCCAAGGACAGCACAGTTCAATGGAAATGGTCAAGTGAGAACTTGAGACTTTTTCTTTGGTTTGTTATAGTCAGTCAAAGCTGACTTTTTCTTTTTTTAAAAAAACATGTCATACCCAGATCTGATCCTGCTTTAAGAATTCAGATCAAAACCATCCTAAAACTTCAAGCTTCCCCAGACTCACAGACCTGTTTTTATGTCATATGATGAACTGCACATGTTACATACATTGAGACAAATCTGATCTTCTGTGAAGAGTACATCAGGGGTTCCCAGAGTTGTGCAAAGTGAGCTAGAGGCAAAAGTAACTAATTTACTCTTCGCCGGGTGACGATAAAGAAAAGATCAGGAGAATCACTGCTTTTAATTTTGACCTGTTTTCCACCAGATGGTGCTCCTTCCCTTGTCCTGAGGTTGTTCTTCCTATCAAGTAATACCTATCCATATTAGACCCTCTGCATCTGTCTGTCTCTCTCTACCCACCCTGTACACTTGGATGCATTGCTCTGGGAGGCTGCCTCTGGCCAGCACCGCTTTCCCAGCTCTGACCTGCAGCTGTGCTTCACAGGATGTTTGGGGTCTGTTTGGCTCTTCAAACCCTTCTGCATTATGAAACAGTGATATTGCAGCTGAGTCCAATCCCATTGCGTCAGTACAGCCCAATGCTTTGTTACCATCATGTGTATTCACCTTTGTGGCACTGTCTGAGACAGGCAAACCAAGAAATGGGTGCAATTCCACGCAGCAGCATGACTGTTAGAGGCTATGATGTGTCGATCAAGCGTGGGATTATGACCCGTGATAGAATGTGTAAGCTCTTTGGAAATCATGGATTGGTTTCTCTCGACTAGGTTTGTATCAGCATAAACAAGTGGATGACAGTACCAAATTAAAAACAAAGGCTGAGTCAAGCAGGAAACAACACTGATTTTACAGTGTCTGCATCCCGTGTTTTCCAGAGCACTTGCTGCGCTTACCTTGACAGTGCTCCCTGTGGAGGGTTTGATCTTGAACCAGCCAGAGCCAAGGCACTTTGTCTCACCCAGAGCAGATCTCCAAGGTGCTCTTGTAACTTCCACTTTTATCTAGGACTAGGAAGACAGCCAGGAAAGGATGTCATAAAGGCATCTTTATCTCTACTAAAAGTATAAAAAGTTAACACAATGTACCACGACTTTTCCTCTGCCATTTTAGATATATGGAGTGACACTGCGCAGGAAAGGAAAGGCACAGAACCACAAGCAACACTCCTGGGACCTGACAAACCTCCAGCCACTGGATGCTTAGTGGACACAGCAGAGCCAGCTGCAGCCCTGTCCTTCAGCCATCAGTATCTTCAGCCTTCTCACAGCCCTCCATAGCCCTCACCTCTGCCTTTTTCATGGATCTGCTGTTAAGAAAACTCCTGAAATAACCGAGCATATGTTTTGCTGTAAGGTGTTCCCTTAATTTCTTTCTCCCTCTCAGTATATTTGGCCTGCTGTCAGTCCCCACCCTACCTCCCAGTCCCCTATGATGGTACATTATTTGCTTTGTGGAGGAGATACACTTACCAGATGTGTCAGGAAGGGATGGGTCGGGGTTCCAATATCTGACAGAAACAGGTGGTGAGCAGGAAGAGTTTCTCTTCTGCAGGACTTTTGTCCTTTGCTCTTACTGTGTTACTGGGCTAGGAAGGAGGCTGGTAAGAGATTGCAGTGGCAGAGCTACTCCTTTTCATAGGAAGTCCTTGAAGTGTTTATGAGGCTGAGAACTATCACTGCCCCATTCACCTCTTCCTGAACTAAGGCAGACAATTGCCCAGGCTGCACAGTGAGTCACTGTAGAATGGGTTTGCCTCAGCTTTAGCTTGCAATTCCATAAGGCATTTTAGGGACTCTGTAACAACAGATGATTTGAAAGAGAATTAAAGTGAGTAAAGAAAACCCGAGTGAGACCAGATGTCTATAATAAACCTAAAGGGTTGTAACTGCTGAGTACTCTTCTGTTCTGTTGGATGTTGCTAATTCACATAGGTCATTACATCCATAGATCAAGAGTCATCTTAAAAACAGGACTTTTGCTAAAAGCTGAACAAAAATTCCATTCTACTTCTTTCCCTTTTTTCCCCCACACTATTTAGTGGGGGGGGAAAAAAGTTTTCAACCGTGAATTATTTTACTTTCCTTTTTTTTTTTTTTTTTGGATGATTACATGTTTTTTCATTAGTTGTTTGCCTGATTTATGTGCAGTTGTGGATATTTAATTTTAATAGCAGAAGGCATTATACATTACTCACTGTCAAGCAGCAGAATCCTAGAAACAGCTTCTTCACAGACTGCCCATGTGCAGGAATGGTGGCTGCACAGACCTTGAGACTCATCCTGAGCTTAATTTTCCTTGACGTCTTGGTGATGTATCAGATCATGTCATCTGTTGTGAGGTTTGTATGTCCCACATTTTCAAGTGCCTGGGTTTTCTAATCTTCAAGGACAGATCCACTCTTAAGCTAAAAGGAGAAAATATATACTTCCACAGTTATGATTAGTGATAGAGCCATTGCATGTGTTTATGCCAAATATTTCAAGGAGTAATGACAATAAATGTTATGGCTCAAGATCTGTGTGTTAGTTTGGATTGGTAACCCTGTTCCAATTTGGTCTTTTTCTACCTAGAAGTTTGCTTCATTTCAGAAACAATTCATAGGAGTGTTCTTCTCATCTTCACTTCTCCAGCTACCTTAACAGTAGGATGCATTTCTAGGAGAAGGAAAATTATTAGAAGAATTTATGCTCTCAGCTGATTCACTACCCAAGAGAAAAAAGACTTCAGAGTATTTGTGGCAAAATGTATTTCCTTTTTTCCTATTCAGAGCTGCCTGATTCCCATGTCTGTGGGAATGATTTTTGCCAGAGGACAAATTGAGTATTGAGTGGTCAGTGTGAAAATTGCTTTAAAGTCACAATTCTGATGAGGATGGGACAATAGGACTGCAGAGAATACCTGCTTGTGACGCAAGAATGCAAATAGTACAGTGTGTGCAGAAGAGTTAATCCAACAAAAAGTGGTTTTATCTCAAGACACAGTTTAAGACTCTGCTGCCCTTCCTTAGACATTTTAATTGCAGGTGGAGAGAGATAAGCTAGCACTCAAAGTGACAGCAAGCTAATACCATGCTTTGTAATGAGAGCAAAGGAATGAATAGCTTTCTCATTACCAATTTCAGGCATGGGCAGGCAGAAGAAAAGGCAATATTAAGATCTGGGACAGGTCTAGAGATCCTACTTCCTCTGCACCAGCCAGATGGGCACAGTGGCTATGGGCACACAGCATAATTCTGTTGCTGGGCTGGAGCAGTTTGGGCTCTCGATGCTTAGTGATTATTAATGGGCTAAAATTTACAGGGAGAAACTGTTTTTGATGTTTCATAGACTCACAATATAATGAAGATAGTCTTGCACTGACCAAGAGAGGGGCAGATTAACCTAACACTTAAGTTCTATCTCAACTATGAAATTAGCAGGCTGCAAAAGCTGGTGCTGGAGCAGGGTGAAGCGGGACTCTCTGGGAAAGGAGAGTACTCTGCCTTCGAAAGGTTACCAAGGAATGGCTGTGATTCAGCGCTGAAGTGACAAAATAAGAATGTGTTTTCCAGAAAGCCTCCAGCTATGCAGCTCAGATGGGCAGTGCTCCTGGCATGGAGTCGCAGAATCGAGCTGGTGTCTTTGCAGCTGATGGCACACATCTTCTGACTTTGCCCACTGCATTTAGATTTTGATGCTGGGTGTTAGGAGGCTCTTTTTTGCTATTTTTTTTTCTCCTTCTTTTTCTTCACAAACACTATAGTAAATATTCTGTTTGTTTAGCAAAAGGAGCTCAATGTCTAGAGCAAGTTCTCATTCACCACTAAAATCCTCTCAGAAGATTTCCAAAGGCAGTGTAGGAGGTACTCTGCAGCACTGGCTCTGGCGGTGACAATGCCTCTTGGCACCCACTGGGACATTGTAGCTCCTATGGCTGACAAATCCTTTCAGAAGCTGTGAGCATTTCCTGGGGAAATACATCTAGCTGAAGGTCTCCCAGCCACATCCCTTTTTCTCTCGAGGACATAAGAAGAGCACACCAAAACTGTACTGTACAGGTCCTGCACATTAGTGAAGCAATGATGAGTTTCTCCTGTCTTTCTCAAGGGAACTTTGAAGTCATTCAAAGAGCTTTGGGAATGTATATTTTAATAACAACCCGGGAATGTACTTGCTGGTCTTTGTATTTGGCTTTGCCATTTTGTTTACTATAGTGTTTGTGAAATAGGGACAAGCCATAAACATCCACCTAGCTGCACTTCTGCAATGACGTGCTCTGACATGCATGAGTATTTTCCGTGGAAGTCTTACGGCAGCCTTCTTCTTTGTGGGTTTTCAAGTCATCCAGTTAGGGAGAAAAACAACCATAACATGTTACTGAGGTCACAGATGAATAAGACATTATGAATAGTCATGCTGGAAACAAAAGCTTTGGTGAATACTTGGTGAGAACTGTGGGGGTTGACAAAAGTTTGCAGGGCAAGTCAAATTAATGAAGCACATGGAAAAATGTTACCTTGTGGATAATTTCCAGGCTAAAAGAGTTTTTGACTAAACTGTTCGATGCCGGGATTTCACTCACCCTTATTTTCACCTGAGTTGTGAATCATCCGATCATCATCTTGAAGGTAAATCATTAAGTAAAAAAATTTAGGGGGTGGGGGGAGAGGAGGGGGTGGCAAATCAATGTGTCAGGTTTACCCTATGTCCCAGAGCAGTGAATAATTGCTGTTACTGTAGCAACTGATGGCTTAATGCCCAAGCTTAAACTTCTCCCCAGCAGTGTCAGATCTTCTGAGCAGGTCATAACTAAATGGGAATATATATATATATATAATTTTTGCATCAGAAACTTTGCCAACAGATAAAATACCTTTCTTTCTTATGCCATTTTAAAAGAGAGCAGATACTAACATGCCCACAAAATAATAACTTGTCCATTTGTGACAAGGCTTTTCTCCATATCACATCTTACTGCCAACAGTAACAGTCAACAGCTTCCTTCATGAACTGCTGTGATTTTATCTGGAAGTTTCAATCAGATGCTTTTTTGTAAACTTTTCTCAACTATAGATTGTGAGCATTTATACATTTATTCTCCCAGCAGCTGTGCAAAAGGATACAGTGCTCTACAGCTCTGGACCTGAAAAATAAATATCATATAACCTGCCTATAGTGTTGCAGAAAGTCTATATATCCTGCCTATAGTGTTACAGTAGAAAGAGAAATACATTCCAGATTTCCTAAGATCAACCTCAGAGCCTTATGTATGTAATTACCCAAGCTAAACATCAACTCTGCAGTCATAGGTCCAGACATATCTGTCCCTAATATGTCAAAAAGGCAGAAACATGCTGGCACAAAAAGATGGGGTGAAGTTCAGTGTTAGAATATTTACTTTTCTCAATCTTACGTAATCTTAGCATGTTGATCTGATTTTCCTACCTCTGAAGTAGATTTTACAGATTTTTCTCAAGTGAAGCAACATACTTCAAGTTTGCTTTGGTCATTCAGTCACTTATTTCCCCTTTCTTCCACAAAATAAGAGAAGGTTTGCCACCTGTCAGGAAATTTCCAGTGAAAGGACAAAATTGGTAGCAACAATCAGCTGAAAGTAAGAATGTGCTTATTACATGAAAGTGCATGCTTAGCAATTAAAATTTTCTAAAACAACATTGTAGTTGTTTTTGTGCTTTATATACAGTATGAAAAATAAAATAGTCTACCACATGTAATTTACGAAAGCAGCTAATAATGAGTTCATTATTGCATAGCAAGACAATGTTGCAGTTGTGGTTACAGGCCTGGCCAAAGTCTTTGATCTTCTGGTTCATTAATGTATAAATGAAAAGACCTTTGCTAATTATTTCAGTAACTGGTCTCACTCAGGTCTCAGTCAGTTCTTATTCAAGGGCTTACTCTTTCATTTTCCATCCTCTATGCAGGGATTGAGTCACATGAGTCATGATTTATTGTCCTTTCATATAAGAGATTTGTTATTTTCATACCTCTGTCCAAGGGACTCATCTGTCTATAAAATTTGCAGTTGAAACAATTTGAAAAATGCCAGGTGATGAAGCTATTTGCAGTGTCACCATTGGATATTAGTAAAGAGGAGCTGATTTTAAATAGGCAAATGCAGCACTAAAGAGTTGAGCCAGCCCCAGGGCTGAACTGAGTATCATCAGAGCATCACTGCACTATTCAGGCTCCTTCCTCTGCTCCCAGGCAACCAGGTGGTCAAACCCAGGACTGGGAATGAGAGGCCATGTTAACAGGGCATTTAAAAAACCCAGGGAAGATGCATTCTTGAATCTACTAGCCAGGCTAGTAGCAGTGTATTCTGTCAGAAGTGAACAGCAAATAATTTTCTCTATCAGCTCTTGGCTCTACACAAAAAACATGGTATAGTTTAAAGCCTTTGTTCACTTTCAAATATTCCAAATGGTCACTCCTATTCAGATAAATTTCAGCCAAAATTATATATATATATAATATTTATATCTATAAATAAAAATTCATTCTGAATTCTAAATTATTGAAATCTGATTTTGATAGTGATTCTAAAATGTGGTTTTCATTTTATACACAGATTGTAGTTTTCAACTTGCATCTCAAAGAGTAGAAATAATTACCAAATGGTGCTTAATAGATCATTGCCAGTCTCTCTCCCCTTCTTCCCTCTTCTTTTTCATTATTTTAATAATGACAGTTCAGTGACAGCAAATAGGAACATTACGTTCCTGACTTAGAAGTTGCATACCAAATTATTTTACACCTGGCTTCTATGACACATCCTCTATTTCTTATTACTATAAATAAATCACATTCCATGAAGAATTATGTCATTAGAAACTCACATCAAATTCATATATTACAGTATTAATATGATGAATTTTTGGAACAGTAAGATTGCTGATATGCCTTCAAGTTCTAGTATAATTTATTTTTTGTTGTATCTTTCAGTGAATCCATGTATGAACATATCATGGCTTACCTACCTTGACTGCCATTGATTTTCTAGGGATGAGGCCTGGTGCTGGGAATGGAATCTCTTTTATGCAACTATGCTATGTGGAGAAAAATGCTGAAGGTAATATTTAACAATGGTTGCAGTCACATATAATTAACCATTATTTTCAGGGGAATTTGCTTCTGTTTTTTTTTTGTTTTGTTTTGTTTTGTTTGTTGGGGTTTTTTTGTACTATACAGAATTACACAGGAACAGGTGGCTGCTTTCTTTCAACTCACATCCTTATGGACAGTGGATTTCATGGTGCCTTGGTGCCTCTATGTACAGCATTACTGGAGATGTGAAAAGACGTATGATGCACAGTTTAGAGGATAAGTGACATGGTGAGAGGAATATGACAGTGGATTATAACTGGAGTATATGGTTCAACATGATCAGGGCAAAACTGAGCCAGATAAACTTCTTGCCAGAATGTAACATATCTGAAGAGTCTGTAAGGGAAGAGGTATGAGTACCATTCTGAGAGTCTAGATAGTCTAGATGACAGACTGGTTACAATGATAGTTATGACAGTAGTTTCAATTCATGCAATGCACATGATTGACCAGAAACTGCTTAAAAGGGACAAAAAAGCCCTAAAGTCTGTAGCAATCTGGTCTGATCACTCAGCTGACTTTGGTTTGAACAGGAGCTTAGACTCGACACGTTCTGAGGTCCCTGAGAGCCTGAACTTTGAAATCACAGAATGGTTAAGGTCAGAAGGGACTACTGCAGGTTATCTATAAATATAAAAAGCAAATAAACACAACCAAATGCATGGCAAAGAAAACAATTGTAGAAAGCGACTGTACCATTTCCTATGAAGTCAAAACTCTTTCTTGGTTTTTTTCCCCTTTTCCTACCTCCTTCCTTTTCTTTTCCACTCCATTTCTCGTTTTGTAGATTTTGGGCATACTAGCACATTTTCGTGTGCTTTCTGTGCTGCGATTTAAGAACATGCTTTTTGTACCCTTTCTGTGCATATGCAAGAATGATCAGATCTAGAGATCTCGTGCCTGTCCCCCATTTAGATTAGACCATCAAGGCCATTAACTAAATTATGTACTTGGCAGTAAGGACAGAATATGCAATCCATTTTAGTAGCAATGGTGCAATCTCCTAGTACAGAAATGGATTGAAAACCTGTGCCTATTCTTTCCTCCAGATTTGGCAGCTCCACAGGTGTTTCTTTCAGGTATGCTCTGGAGAGGCATTTCTGCAATGTGTATATGTGTGTGGAGGTGCATGATAAAGCCACCTGTCTCTTTAATGGGGGGGGGCTGATTCCCACCGCTGGGGTGATTGCAAGAGGCATTGCTGCCTGTTAAGATGTCTGCATGTGAGAAGGATCTCCTGCAGGGCATGAGACCAATGGTGAAGTTTCCTGAAGATCACAATCCCAGCTCCAAGGCTTTTGCTGTCTTAGGGAGCGGTTCAAGGAGAGACTCACTCCTTTGAAATTCAGGGCTGTTTTGCTGTGGGTCACTGAGCCCAGTTTGCAAGCCACAGAATAAATCCTAGTAAAGTCACTACAATTCTTCTCATTCTTTCCTCCCACAGATGCACCATGCCAGCTGCTAAAAGCCTTTTCAGAAAGGGCATGGGAGAAACTTGGGAGAAGGTTTTTCTTTCCAAATAAATCAAGTCATTAATTCTGACTAATGAAATGTTGCATAGTAACCCTGTACAGGGGTGATGAGGTGCCAGCTTCATGTCAGTGTGCCTCACTGCAGTGCCTGTGATACTGTTCACATGGTCACCTTCCAGATTTAATAGTCTAGTTTGTAAGAGGCAGATGAAGCTCCTCAGTGCAAACTCCCACAGAGCTGAATTACATTGGCCCCTTGTCCAGGAGAAAAGTGATGTACATGCGCTTTAATCGGGGAACAATATGCCAGAATAAGGCTTAGAGACATGAAACCTTTGCTGAAAAGGCATCTGGAAAATATTAGGGCTATTGGACATGGACAACCCACCTCAAATACTAATGCAGCATATGTCTAAGAATAGAGGCTGAACTTCTGTGCCCCTCAAGTTTAATTAGCATGGTAAGTGCTAGTACAATAGTCTGGTACACAGTCTGGTAATCCAAGATCTGTCTTTACGGCATCCCTAATAAACTCTGTAGAGTCTTCATCTTTAGACACATCCACTGAAACTTGAAATGTCTCAGGAACAGCAAGGCATTCATCTTTATAGTGTTACATTATTTCAGGAAGGGTAGTCTCCTTAGCGTCATGACTAGAGAGACCTCGAAGGGTAAATAGCTGAAAGACTCGTACAGAACCCAGAGGAATAACCCAGGGCTCTGAAGTCCTCTCTCTTTCCTCCTTAGGAAAAGTCTCTGCTCCACAGTGCAAGCTGTGCAGCTGGAACCAGCTGATTTCCAATAAAGTTAGTGTTAAATATTTGCTTGTTCTATCCCCCATCTTCCTCAGAATGATATTTCCTCTGGTCACAAACTCCCCTTCCAATGAAAGGACATGAAGAAAACTCTTGGGACATGCAAGGGTACAGCACATGTATCCATCAAGTGAAAGGTTTTCTTTTAAATGCTAGCAAAGTGAAAGCAGAGTAAGGAAAGGGTGCATTGTTTCAATTTCTTTATACAAACAAATAAAAGTACTTGCAGTTCCATGGAATTTTAACACAGTTAATCATAAACTTGGCATTTGCATCTCACAGGCACTGAACATTGTGTAGTTACAGGAACTGGGATAAACTGGTTTTGAAAGATTTGCCTGCTATAGCTATGTTCAAGGGTTAACCCTCACTCCCCTGCTCAGATGTTGGCAAAGGAAATCCTCTCATAATCACAAAGATTGGAAGTTAGCCTATGAATTGTTCACATCTCTGTCTTGCAGGTAGCTGCTTGCTTTCAGATGCCCTCAAAGATCTGCTCTGGTATGATTCCTAAGGCTAACTTGAACCATGAAGGGTTGGGTTTTCATTGTCCTTTGTACCTATATAGTTCTTAGATCCCCTTTCATTAATTTCTGTGAAGATATTCCAACTTTTCCTTATGGCAGATATGTCCATTCCCTGACTCTAAATGCTGAAATCTTGGAGTCTTCTTTAATATCCTTTCCCAGATGCATGAATGTACTGTTTTAAATTCATTTGGCTCACATTTATGCACCATGACAGAAATGTGCATTAAAAGTTTCTCAGTTTATCCCCTCCTCAGTCATGCAATACTCACACACACGCATGCAGACATGCACAAGAATGCACTCATCCAGAGAGCTGCTCTTCCATGGCATGAAGAGTGAGAAGCTCACATTGAAGACCTTGGGCACCCACATATTCGCTGTTGTGGGTCTTTGTTTGGCATATTCTTATTTGAGCTATCCAGGGGAGTAGCACTGCTACCATAGCTCCCTCATAACTGAACAAATCCACAATCTATCAGTCAGATGCTCTGACCCTCAACTTCTCTGTCGCTGTATTTTCAGTTAGGAGGTGTTGTGCCATCCTGTCCTTAAAATGCTTTTCATCTAAATCTGCATGTGGGTATTTGTGTCCAGGGCTGCCCTTGACTTTTCATCTATGTTTCATTTTCCCATGCTGTATGGATTTTGTAATGGATTTGTGTAAAGGGTGCATGCCTTGAAAGTAGCTGATTACAGTGTGAACAATTTCCATTTTTCCATGTAACTGGCCCTGCCATTTCTTTTCAATCCCATTTTATTGGCTCCTTGATATGTTTTTTTAGCATCTTCTTTTCCTTATTCTTAATTTTCTGCTTTCCCAGCACATAACAGAAATTATCCATCATTATCTCCTTGTAGGTATCTTTTAGAGATTAGCTAAATCCAAATTCTCTTTGCTGAACAGTTTTTAATTTTGGGAATGTTCAAACCATTTAGATTTTAAAAGACTGCATAGGGCTCTTAGGGAATCCAACACCCTTAAACTGGGATAAGTTTCATTTGGTAAGACACACTGCACCATAAGAATCAGCACTTTGTAGCTGGAGCCATTTATGCACTTGCAGTCTTCCTACAATGTTTGATATATTCTGTATATCAAATGCAATAGCGAAATACAGTCCCTGGTAAGGACCTAAGTGCAGGAATGAACTTGAACTCCTGTCCAGCCAACTTACAGTGCTTACCCCCACTTTTCTTACATTTGTACTTTAATGACAAGGTATCCACATGGTGCAAGACCTCTTCTAAGTTCTATAGGTGTGCTCCAGTTCCTGTCTCTATGGTCCTAGCAGAAACCTATTTCTATATTTACCAGACTTTGGGAATGAGGTGAAATACCCGGGAATGGTTGTGCCTCTCCTGGACCTTTGTGGTTTTATCATGTCCTACATTATGAATGTAACAGGAGAAGTATTTGAGCCCTACTAAAAGTTTATCTCATTGTATCTGTGCTCCTTGTATTTTTTAATCTTTGTGTGTTACTTTGTGTTTGCCTTCTTTATGTTCTCATAATTTTGCTTTGGTTCTGGCAGCATCAAAGTGTTTGCTAAGAGATTCAAACCACAACAGATAGACAAGACCCATTAGGTCATTTTGCCCCGCTTGTTGTTTAACACCCTTTATTGCATAGTTATGAAGTTTTCCACTGAGACATCATTGCACAGTCAGTATTGCATCATAATAAATTAAATCTTTTGAGTCCTGAAAAGGCAATATACACAACTATATTCAAAATACTATTATATATACATTGTCAAAACCTCACAGAAATCCATGGAACAGTGTCAGCTCATATGGGCAAAAGATAGTCTTATAAAAAGTTTCTTGCCAATAGATAGTGTTCACTCCTTACAAATGTTTTAGTATTTTTCCTTCAAATCAGAAGCAAAATATAACTGATGCTGCCCTGGATTAAATGACCTCCTCATTGCTACATATCTTTTTATTTGCCACAGACATTACTTGTTAATCTTTCTCTCCCTATGTCTCATACAAGTTTATTCCCAACAGTTTGTGCAACAGTGTTACATTGAGTTGGTTTGACCTGCACACTGAGGAGACTAAAACAAATAACGAATTATAAACCTGTATTATCTCTAGGATTTGCATGTCTTTCTTTCAGTGTTTGTGTAAGCAAGTCCATTCTAGCCATTTGTTACACTTATCTTTTCCATGGAAAACTTAAAAAGTTCTTTTTATTTTTTTCTTCTTTCTACCCATTATATTTCTGAGAACAGTGCAGGCTTTTTTCCTATGAATCTCTCTCTCTCACAGCATGGACAGTTTTGCAGTGATCCTCGTAAAGCCTCTTACATAATTTTTTCCCTGCAAGTGCTTAAACTAACAGATTCACACTTGATTCTGCCTTTTCTGTTCTTTTAGACTGACATAATGAGAGAAACCACTGTGATGTTTTGAAGAAAAAATCCAACTCTTGATCTGAGGTGTGGCAAGGAGACAAAAGGGTCAAGGTGGGGGGGCTCCTCTCCAGGAGTAGAAGTGGGGCTTAAATGCTATTTTCTGTTTGGCAGATGACTTTCTGGGACTGGAATTTGAGGGGGTATGCTTTTATCCCTTTGTTCATCAGGTTATCCAGTATCCCTTTTGAGGCACATCTGATTTTCAGGATATGTCCTTCTCCTGGGGAGAACATACAGAACCAAGGAACTTTATTACTCAATTATTTTTAATTTATCAGATCCAGCTTACAGAAAGTTGGGGTCTGTTTGATGACTGTTGTGCGTGTGAAGAAGCTGTAGAAATACTAAAATATGTAGCTCTATTGGTTTAAAATTTCAGTCTTCACAGAATTGTCTGCAAAGCTCATATTCTGCTGTGACCATTGCCAAGCTCCTCATCATTACTTTCTTTTCATCATTACTTGCTAAGTGCTAAGATCTGAAATGAGAGTGAATGGTAGCTGTGCTTTCAGCACTTTACATAACTATGGAATACTAAGTGTTTTAAATACATGGTGCTCAGGCAGCTCAAAATGGATCCCTTGAATTAATAAACACCTTTGTCTTGATCTTTTTAGGATTCTCCATTAAAATAGGGACAATAAATTATTACTTTTTCACCCCACTAGGGATGCATAAAGATCAAGAAATGTTTTTGTGCTAATACTGTAATTTTAGTGTTAATTCGTTAATACAATGTTATACACTAATCTACATATATTAAATGTTTATTTACATCATAAATACATGTGTAACTATAATACCTAAAATACCATGAGGATGAACAGCATAAGAAAACTCATGAGGAAATGAACAGAAATTTTCAGTGCAAGTTTGATTCATGTGCAGCAAATCCAGCTCAGGGCCACTCCCTGTAAGCATAGCATTGGTTAGCTTCTCTTTGAATGAGTACCCCCTTGTCTGTGCCCTAAGTACTCCACCTCCTAACCTGTCCCAATGTTAATAATGTTCTTTTAGTTCTTTCCCCTGTGTACAGTTTCTCGGTTTTGAATAAGTGGTGTTCAGAGACGGCTGTTTCAGCATGGAGCATCCTGTGGGTTAATCCCATGAATGACGCCTTCAGCTTCCCCCTACAGATTTCTGCCAGTTGTACTGAGAGTAGCTGCTGGGCCAAATGGAGGACTCACGGGAAAATTTGCTCTTTCAAGTTGATGGACATACAGGAATAGCCTTTGATAGCTGCTAGGAAAGCCCTCTGATGCCAGGAAGTGGAGAACGCTTGCTGCAAAAGAAAGGTGAGAGAATGAGGCTCATCCTCATCCATCCACTATGTGGATTACGACTTGAGGGGAGAGCAGTGGATGTTGTCTCCCTGGACTTCAGCAAGGCCTTCAGCACAGGTCTCTCACAACATCCTCATAGGAAGTGTGGACTGTCTGAGTGGACAGGGAGGTGGATTGAAAACTGTCAGGGTGTCAGGTCCCAGTTGGTCGTGATCAGTGGCACAGGATTGAGTTGAAGGTCTGTCATTAGTGGTGTCCTCCAGGGTTCAATACTGGGCCCAGCCTTGTTTAACTAATTAATCAATGAGTTGTAGGAAGGGGTAGATGCCTCCTCAGAAAGTTCCCTGCCAACACAAAGGTGGGAGCAGTGGCTGATACCCCAGAGGGCTGTGCAGCCCTTCAGAAGGGCCTCAGCAGGCTGGGGAGATGGCCAGAAAGGAGCCTCCTGAAATTCAACAAAGGCAAATGCAGGGTCCTACACCTGGGGAGGAATAACCTCACACACCAGGACAGGCTGGGAATTGGCCTGCTGGAAAGTACCTCTTTGGAGAAGGACCTGGAGTCCTGGTGGAAAACAAGCTGTCCATAAGCCAACAGTGGCCAAGGAGGCCAGTGGTGTCCTGGGGTGTATTAGGAAGAGCATTGCCAGCAGGACAAGGGAGATGATCCTTCTCCTCTGCTCAGCCCTGGTGTGGCACATATGGAGTGCTGTGTCCAGTTCTGGGCTACTCAGGACAAGAGAAACATGGAGATCCTGGAGCGGGTCCAGTGAAGGACAACAAAGATGACTGGGAGAGTGCACCATGTCTCTTGCCAGGAAAGGCTGAGACAGTTTGGCCTGTTCAGCCTCAAGAAGACATGAAGGAGAGGGGACATTCTCAATGTCTGTAAGTGTGTGGCAGGAGGGGGTCAGAGGATGGACCAGGCCTTTCTCAGTGGTGCCAAATAGGACAAGAGGCAATGGGCAGAAAATGATGCACAGAAGTTCCACCTGAATATGAGCAAGAACTTCTTTACCGTGCAGGTGACTGAGCACTGGAGCAGACTGCCCGGAGAGGCTGTGAAGTCTCCCTCACTGGAGATACTCAGGATCTATCTGGACACAATCCTGTGCCATGTGCTCTAGGCTGACCCTGCAGGATGGACCAGATGATTCACTGTGACCCCTTCCAACCTTGCCCATTTTCTTATTCTGTGATTTGTCAATAAGCTTTAAACTGGCTAACTTTGGTTGGATTTTATTTGGAGTGGTAAATAGTACACCCTTAATTTGACAGCCTGTTATAATCAGTCTTTGCTTCAAACATAAATGTTCCTGAGCTTTCCAAAGAAAAGGCAGCAATATTTATTACTACAAATACAAAGTAGAGCATTTTCCTTAGCCTTTTTTAATTTGTCAGAAAAACATACTATTATGGATGACAATTATTCAAAATTTTGTTACAAAGAAAATGCCCATGATGGAAAATTTCAATTTAGCCAAAGAGCTAAAGGCTAAAATTTAAGAAACTGTGAAGAAAAATTACAAGGTCTTGCAAGCCTAAGTAATGGGCAACCTTAGTAATAGGTGGCATTTGCCTGTAACATAGTACACAGCTTAGAAATAGTATCTGTCCTATTTCTTCTGGCTTCTCTAGTGACATTTTTACAGAAAGTGTATTATTTTACATCAAAGTTTATGAATCACTTCTGTTTTTGCTGCAGCAGAATGAAGGCAGGAATCTCATACTCTGTATTCTCAAATTGCTTGGCATGTCTAACCTATATATCAGAGTTATACCCACCTTTTGATATTCCACTGGAATTTAACAAATGAAGCAGAGATTAATATTAATGAAAAAGAAGAAATTACCATACATTTTTTCTCTGTTTTCATCAGGTGTCAGACATTACAGTAAGAGACGCCAATTTAAGAATCTAGACAGATTTAGGTAATTTCCTTGATGCTTGATGGCTATAATTAAATTAATTCTGGGAATCTTCACTGGCACTTCTGCCATACTGTGATTGTGGCCTCCAAGCTCCTAGTTATAAAGTTTTTAAGTTTTCTCTGCCACCTAGAACTGTGTGGGGACCAAATTCATGGTAATTTTGTGGCTGCAGTTCTAAAGAAGGATATGCAGAGGGAAAGGTCTGACTGTCTCTGAAAGCCACCTGTAATCCTCTCTGTGATGAACCACATGTAAGTGTCAATAAGCATACTTGGGAGCATGGGGGCAGCATAGTTGGCCAGGTAGGGCAGTAAATTTAGGGAGCCACCACCCTATGTGGCACCCTGCCTTTGAAAACAGCACAGTAATAAATAATGCATGCTGGTGTGCCGACCAAGCTAGCTTCACCTTGTCCAGACCTGTTGGTACAATGTGCTTTTTTGTCTGTCTGGAAGTATCCTGCGTCTTAGCAACCAGAGCTGTCTCTGCCCTTAGGAGCTGAAACAGAAAAGGCCAACAGCCACACAAACAGAAAGTGACATTCCAGTCTCTGTACCACATTGGTACCAGTTTTCTTCTGCTTTTGCTGATGTTCTTCTTAGCAAAAGGAAAATTCTGATTTCCCTGTCTGTGTTGAGATGCAGTAGTCACATCCTCCTGTGGTGCTTCTGCAGCACATGGAAGAGATGTGTCTCAGTATGATTCTTTAATCCCCCTTGTTTTGCTCAGTGGGACAATGAGTTTCTTGGGTTTCTTGCTAAAGGTATTTTTCCTGGGAAGGGAAGTGCTCTTTACTGCTTGCTAGTTCTTTGCTTACTTCTTAGCTTTTCCTGCTCTGGCCTGATCATTCATGCTGATATTATGCTAAGGCATTATTTTGATGATGAAAGCTTTAAATACTCACCAAGACATGAACTGGTATGCAAATACTTGGACTCAGTGACATGAACGCTTAGAAAAATCTTCTAAGTGCTAGGCCTACTTATCAAAATACTTGCCTAGCTGTCTGCAGGGACAACCTTAACCCTTGGTGTTGTACCTACAAGGCAGTACAGCTCTCCAAGATGGATATTTACAGTCTTCCTTCTTCCTCAAGGACAAGTTTCTTTGATAGGTGAGAATCAATGTGAGAAGTCATGGAACTTGGCCATAACCTGGATGAAAAATTTCTGAATCTTCCCCCAAGTAACACTTCTACACAGGTGCACCTTATCTATGTGAACAAAAGGAACTTAGTTTTTAATTGGTGTTAGTGTGGATGATAGGAACAAAGGTGACATTCCTTGAGCCTGAGATCCATTATTTATCTTGAAAGCAGGTTTAGCATAAATGTATTTGTGAAATATTTCCCCTACGTTGACAATGAGCCTTGATTAATAATTAATAGTATCTCTGGATGTTGAAGGACAATTCATTCCCTGTGCTTGGTAAATCTAGCACTGAGAACACTTGTCAGCATCTGTCAGGGGGAAGATTTGTGATGAGATGGGACCAAAAAATGAGCAAAGACTAGAAAATTCACTTCACACAGACCACTGAACAGTCTCTGAATAATAATATTTAGCCTTTCTTGTTTTATGCATACAAATTAATGAAACCTCAGAACCATCCCACATTACTGCATTTTTAACTGTTTCCGTGTTGGTGCCTTTTCTGACTAGGGAAATAATGAGAAACAGATGAGGCTTCATAATTTCATTTAGGTACCTTGTTTCCTGCTCCAATTCATGGTTGCAGACTGGAGGGATAAATCCCACATGGTCAAGGAATACTTTGGACTCAGCATGTCTACTCAGATTCTCTGCCCTGCTAACCTGTATGTAGCTGAACTGTCATACTCAACCTGTATGCACCTACACTGATGATTTTTGTCCTTGTTTCTCACCTTCTCCCAAAGACCCAGAGAAACTGAAAGACCAATAAACTCTCCTTTCATGCATTTTTCAGGATGCTCAATGTATAAAAGAAAGGACTGAGCCCATCATATGGGCTCACTGGGTCCACCTCCCTACCAGCACAGGGTTATTCCACACCATACATCTCCTAGTGTCATTTCCAGACTAATTTTAATTTAGGACATTCCTGCTTTTCACTTCTCCCCATTCTCATTACGATCTCCCTATCTACCTGAAATAACCTTAATTTAATAAAATAAAATAAAAAAAAAAAAAGAAGGGGTGGTCTTAAAAAAACAACTACAAAGAAATCAGTCCCTCATCCATTACCAGGTTTTTCTTTTGTTCTGGAGCCACGCGTGTAACCCGGTTAGACCTGTTCTCTTTGAATGCCGAGGACTGAGCTGGCCTTATGCAAACGCTCTCAACCTCATCTTGCTTGTTGTCGTTGTAGATCCAATCAAATGAACAGGAAGTGACCTAAGGAATTCCCCTATTGGCTGCTTGAGTGTTCAGCAAAATGTTTTAAAATTAGTATCACATCCATTTATCTTCACTCCTGGGAGCCTTTAGTTGACATAACCTAGTACCTGTGCTTACCCAACCTACTGTTCTGTAGTTTTCCCATTGCCTCAGTTCAGGATTTCCACTCCAGAATCTGCAGCTAAATGAGGTAAGGTGTTTGGGGTATTTATTATTTTTCTTAAATGCACTTCCTTTAAAATAACACCAGTGAAAATAAAAAATAACAATAATAATAAAGAATAATTGTCTGCTGGACTCCTGGCCACTATACTGAGCCTCTCCCTTCCAACTTTGGAACAGCAGCTAAGCTCATTTAATCAAAAGGCTTTTTAATGTTACAATAAAGATTTCTGGTTTCCTGGTTTGAACTTACAAATTCTATTTAAATATTTCTGTTGTGTTTATGTTTGAGTGGGGCCAGATCCTGAGAATTTTTTCAATTATGATGTATCTCATAATATTCCGGGTCCTAAATCTGCTACTTTTGTCAAGAGAGTTGTCATCTGTTTAGTAAGACAAGGGGCGAAAAGGTGGACTATCTCAATACTATAGGGAGTGCTTGTATCCCAGAACCGGGAGACACTCCACAATGACAGTGTTTTGGCTCCTTTTTGTGATGAGGATGTTGATGGAGATTGTGTTCATAACAAAAAATCCCGAAGTAAATTTACAATTTAGCTTGGTTTCAGCCTCAAGGCTATCTCTTGGCAGTTGTATGGTGAAAGAGGTTCTGCTGATCATAGTCCTGTCTAAGCAAAAATACTGCACAGAACCCAGCTCAGGCACTGGGTAGGTAAATATAGTGTGAGGCCCACAGTGTCTTTGCTTGTTTGATTTGTTTCTGTTCCAATGGTAATTAATAGAACCAGAACTGGCCCCTTAAGGTATAGACACAGTTGTTCAAGTAGCTGTAGAAGAGAATGTAAAGAAAAAGTTGCTCCAAATCTGTGTTGATTTTGTAAAATATGTGTCATGGGCTTAGTGACAAATGTTTGCATTTGACCACATGAGATATTTTAGGCACATACTTTTGTGTCTATTGTAATAGAGTTATTGAATTATATCAGTAATATGCTTTTTGATTACTTCATCTAAAGATATATGTCATGTTTGCTTCTAAAATACGTCGAGCTATCCTTTCTTTCCTATCTTTCCCATTTTTTAGAATTAAACAATTCTTAGAATTAGACAAGTTCATAATGCCAGAAATGTACCTTGGGGTAAAAATTTCATTTAGTGATTTTATTTGTTCTTGTCTCACATGACACTGTTAAACAGATCTAACTTGCATCAGTATTTCCTGCGATTTGTGAAAACTTCAGTGAAATTTAAAAACAGGCTCCTTTAAGTTTTGCTTTGATAGCAAATTTACAGGGTGCATTTTAAGCCAGTTTTCTGACATCTATTTTGTACTGTAGAAAATATCAGAGCAGGGAAATAAAGCAGTTTTATAATTAATGCAAATGTAGAAACTGAAGAAAATGGTTGCAATTAAAACTAGAAAGACAACAGGATTAAAGTGTTTCACTTATAAATATCACAGTGACAATTTAATTCCTGCCCTTTACAATTTTCAAAACCAAGTGATTGCTGCAAAAACAATGTAGGACTTGCCAGAATTTTTCGAAGATAATTATGTGACTTGAAGTAGAGCTTATCTTTTAGACAGCTTCCAATCTTGAAAAAAAAGGTGCAGAAGTCCAGTGATGGAAATTCACCAGAACTTTTTTAAGTGCCCCAGCAATTAAATACCATTCTTCTAAAAATATTTTATCTCATTTGCAGTCTGACATGGTCTTGCTTTAACATTCAGCCACCTGATTTTATGTCTCTTGATGGTTATTGCGAAGTTCCCCTGGGTAGTATATTTCTTTTCCTTGTGTACTTGACTGAGGACAAGTCCTTTCTTAGCCTAGTCCCCGGTAATTGTGGTAGTCTGAGCTCCAAAGCCCGTTCCTTTTCATGGAGAAACTTACAGTACAATGAAGGATCTCAACCTGTTTCACTGTAAGCTTTTCCATCCTTTAATCACTTCAATGCTCTCCTCTAATTTTTCCACAGCAGCTGTGAAATTTGGATCAGAGTCTGTAGGAACAGCAGTGCCAAACAGAGATATTATGAGTCAATATACTGGGAATTCCAGTTCAGGGGTTTATGAAGTGTGCCCAAGGCTTTCTTAGAGCTGCCATCCTCCAGACACCCTTCTCCCCCTTGAGCACTGGCCCTGTGTGCAGAGACAAGGTTATCATTAGCAGAGATGTTTCCTTGCATTTAGCTTTTCCATTTCTTTTTTTTTTCTACTCCAAGTGTCACTTGTAAAGTCTATAAGAATGGTAGAAATACATATTTTCCACAAGTCCTGATGCCAAAGGCTCTCATATCAGACCAAAATATCGCTTTGCTTGCACCAGCACAAGTTAGGTTGGGCTTCACAGCAACCTATAGTGACAACCATATATTACCCTAGTCGTGGTGAGATCGGGTAGTAGAATGTGGTCTGTTTAACGTGGGATATTATTACCCTCTTGTCACCTGAAAGAATATACTGTGGTATTGCCATAGTAATTTCTTATTGCTTTAGATATTCTTAGGGTTTTGTGGGTTTTCAGCAGTGGTGGAAACAGACAATGGGACAGTTGGACAAATGAAAAACTAAATCATTTTTCTCCCACACAACTTCCTTAATTTTTTCATTCCCAATGAATTTTGTTGTTAGCATTTATACTTTTTCTGTCTGGGAGGTGCAAGATAGCAAATTACAATGGAGAGAGATCAAACTAAAACAGAAGAATCATCCAGAAACACAGATGGAGAGAGATTAGAGAGGAAAAAAGAAGGATTTCTGTAGATGTGCCTGTGTTCGGACAAGAGCGACATGTTAGTCTGTTGCGTGTCCCACAGCAATTTTTCATCAAACCCCGCTGTGAGGATGGAATTCTACCCCTGCTGAAGAAGTGCGTATTTATGTACAATTCTCACAGAAAAGGATTAATGATTTTATTGACTCAGTGAACTCAGAGAACTGCCCACAAGCCATGACACCTTTCCAGAATCAGCGCTTAGCTTTCCTTCCTTGTTCACCCCTTCCATGTCTTTTATAAATATCTCTAACTTAGTATCAGGCCCAAACCAGGAAAACTTTTCACTGACTGTAATGTAGTCTGGATCTATTCTGTGGACTCTAGAGTCTCATACCTTCTGTTGCTGTTAGCTTGTTCACATTCAATCCCCACACCAGTGTCCGAGCTCTTTCTGCAATACTAGGTATACCGTCTCTGTGAACTGGGACAGTGACCTACTGTACGGAGAGACAGGTTGAAAAGTGGGTGCTCCAGGACAGACCTGTCTGGCTTAAAAATTTGTGAGTGTGCTGAGATCAAAATACAGATAGAGATGAGTGACCCCTTCTTAATCTGAGGGCAGTGTACCCACCCTCTATAGGATTTTCTGCAGTCTTAACAGGGCTCTCTTTCTCATCAGCCTTCCTACAGTTGTTAAGTAGGTATTCTTGTTGAGGTCTAGGCATTCCTGCAACAAGCAGCACATAAAAAGAAAATGGCCACAAACGTAGTTGTCATTTGTCATTACTAATGACACACAATATTAGGATGCGGTAAAACAAAATTTAAACACTTGTTATACACAAGGAAATGAACAGAAACACTATTTTTGTAGCTAGCGTAGTTTGTGATGTTTAATGAAATAGAGTCTCTGTCCAATCTCACAGCTTTATTACTATTGAATTTCAACCATAAACTAATGGAATTTTCTCCCTAATAATAAGCACCTTCTGAGTGTTGGTGAAGTTCAACACCATCTTCAGCAAAGTGCTCTGGCTTCAGCCACTCAGCCAGCCCAGTGTTCAAGGGCATTTCAAGATCTCTAACCACAAATGTCTGTCCCTCACTGTCCCTGCCTCAGCATACTGCAGCTTACGTGTATTATGATCCCTTATGATCCAAGGAAACATTTCAGTAAGTTTTCGAGGAGAGGGTACATTGCAAACTTGGTAACACTGAAACTCATGAGTAACACTGTTGATCGAAAGGTTAAGCAAAGAAGGATTTGTTCTCACAGGTGGTATATGAAAAAGTAAGGAGCAATTTGTTTTTTGTGGAAGTCATCAGGACCCTTAGTATGAGAGCTCCTTTGAACTCTACTGGGGAATGCAGTTTGCACCAAATCCCTCACTGAATGCCTGGAATACTTGGGGTGTTTGTTGGTCATTGGTCTACAGACAGGTGAGAATGAGTAAACAGGGAGTCATGTAGCCAGTGGAGCAATCGACTGGCATTTGGCATTCTGCATGTCTCCCTCTGAGCAAGAGCCCTCAAAGACTCCCTTTCCGAAAGCTGACATTGCACATGGTTATCATTACCTATTCCTCCGCTGATCTTGTGAAATGTGCTTCACAGGAAAGAGTATGAGAACCAGTAGACAGAACAGCCAACTGGAGCTGGGTAATCACTGATTATAGACCAATAAGATGGGGTAATAAAAGATAATTGCTTTGTGGTGGTGAAAAGAAAGTAATTCTACCTAAAGGACCTACAAAAATGTAGAATAAAAGTTCTTGCCTATTATGGAGGAAGGATACAGACATAAAAATTAGAGATATTTTCTCAACTGACAATCAGATGTAGCCAGAATAATCTCCTGAGCCCCTAGAAGTCTGTAAGGCTTAAGCACCTATGTGTAAAAATATGTTCTATTGCCTAAATTACTAGTGCCATCACAAGAAGAATTGGTTTTGTTTTTTAAAATTTCCAAGTTTTCTTTCATTTAACAGTGAGCAGGTAACTAATTACTTTTGCTATATAGTTAAAGAACCCTTGTAAAACTGCCCAAGATGCTATGGTCAGGAATCAGACTAAGTCCATGATATAGTGATAACCCCCAAACTTTCTTAATGATTTTTTACTGCAACATGTAATTATTATTACACAATAGTTTAGAAGCTTGCATCTTGATGATGCACTTCCAAAGTATGCTTGCTTAAGCAATTGTCTCATAGATTGGAGGGGCTTTATCAGCGAGTCGAATTCTGACACACTCAAGGGTGCTGTTCTCATCTCTTTTGCAGTGAGTTCTAACATAGTACTCACATAAAAGACTCTTAATACTCCCAGGCATCTGCCCTGACAGAAGGAGATGAAAAAGGTTTAGAAGACTGAATTAAGAGGTGATTAGATGAGCGAGATATCCTCATAGGCTTATCAAAATTGGAATGTACAAAATTAAATAGATGCAGTTTTTTCTACATTTAGTGACTTGCAGTTATCCTTACCCTCTCTGAGACTTTTAATGATGGAGCTGTAATACTTTGTAACAGCAGGTAGAAGCTTCCCTTTGTTCTTTAAAATCTTTAATGATTAAATATTTTTGGACGAGAGTCAATCCCGTAAATCTCTTTGCCTTTTGCTGGTTCCAACAGTCATAACAAATACCCTGTGCTAGTACATGGAACTATAGAATCATTTAGGCTGGAAAAGTTCTCTAAGAACATTGCACCTAACCCTCAACTCAGCATTGCTGAGTCTACCACTAAATCAAGTCCCTATGTGCCATATCCATATGTATTTTAAACACCTCCAGGTGTGGACACCCTGCCACTTCCCTGGGCAACCTGTTCTAATCCTCAATAACCTTTTTGGCAAAGAAGTGTTTCCTAATATTCAATTAAAACTCCCCTGGTTGAACTTGAGACTATGTTCTCTCATGCTGTCGCTTGTCACCTGAGAAAAGAGACTGACCCCTAACCTCCTTTCAGGTAGTTGTAGAGAGTGATAAAGTTTCCCCTGAGCCTCCTTTTGTCCAGGCTAAAAACCCCCAGCTCCCTGAAATGCTGCTCATAAGACTTGCAAATCCCTTATGTCCTTAACAGCCTCTCTTGCTATAGCTTTTAAAACAGGAATTCAAATATTTTTTCCCAGTTTCAACCATTTCTGTTTTCTCATCTAAATAGCCCCTTTATTTAATCCTTTAAAATGCCAAGCTATTGGTATTTGGCGTGTCTGTTGTGTCAGTAGGTATAAATGAGTGACTGGCATTTCCTTGTAGTGAGTGAGGGGATGTTCATGCCAGGAATCCTAGATCGAGCTACCGACTTCCATGCCTGCCGGTTTTGCCCTGTGCTGCAGTAGGTTTTTTTTGCAGGAACACGTGCATGGCCTGAGAGCTGGGGTGCCCAGGGCTGCCCTTCCCCACACCATGGACTTAAAGCAATATAGTCAAGTCATCAGCCTTCCCTATGCTATGACACATCTTCAATATTAAAAATCTAATGAAGATTCAATCATAAAAGATAAAAAGAAAAGAAGAAAACACTTCCCAGCACCTGAAAGTAGCTGTTATAAGGATCCCTGATAACACTCCTTTCCCAGAACATTGTTAAAATAGGTATAA
The DNA here is from genome assembly GCA_024500445.1 of Entomyzon cyanotis. Taxonomy (NCBI): domain Eukaryota; kingdom Metazoa; phylum Chordata; class Aves; order Passeriformes; family Meliphagidae; genus Entomyzon; species Entomyzon cyanotis. The sequence continues at coordinate 43,839,900 of JAKEPQ010001030.1, read as the reverse complement.
TTCCATGGTAATAAATCTACTTTTGAGGAAAATAGTTGTTTGAAATAGTCTGGAAATATTTTTCCTGGTTTTGCTGGGGAAATCTCTTCCAGTTACATTGATGACTGAGATACATAGCAGTATAGGAGAGCAAAAAGAACTGGAGGAAGCAAGTTTTTTTTTTCTGATTTCTGACTCCTCCAGCCTCCCTCTTAGAGACCTGCTACAAACTCAGCAGTTGCTGTAAGACCTGCCATTCTTGTACCAGAGATAGACAATTGAAAATGATATTTTAGTCTGTTTTACTGGTTACATGATTATGATGTATTGAAGGAAACTTACTTGTCCCGGTTGGTCAGTCTGACTAATTAAAAGGCAAAAAATTAAAGAGAGAGGGAAAAAGGGAAAGAAAAATTTTAAAAATAAAAGTAAAAGAAATAAACAGGAAGATGAGGAATAGAGATGTTCAGTGAAAGACAAGAAACAGGATCACAAAATTCATGTCCTAGTTTGGTTTTGGGACAGTCAGAAGCTGCCTGCATTTCAGGATTAGCGTGGTTGGGCTCTGCTGAGGGTTCCCTGATGACCATAGCACAAGAGCCATGTTAGGCAAGTTTATTGCTCCCAGCACAGCTGCTCTGGGGATATTGCTGCCTGTGTGCCTTGGTTTGGTGCTTCACATTTCTGTCTTTTACAAACAATTCTACATTTGATATTGACATTTGATACTCAGACAACTTGAATATAGGTTTTTATGTGTCAGTTGATTCCCTATTGCCAGGGAACTTTCTTTTGAAAATTCTTTTCTTTCATTGTGATTAAAAGAGGAAAAAAAAAAACAGACGACAAAAAAAAAATCCTGAACCACACAAACAAACAAAAACCGACCAATCAACCAACCAACCAAAAAACCCAAATAAACAATCAAACAAATAAAAACAAAAAAAAAAAAAGAAGGAAAAAACCCTATAGAAATAGCCACAGTTCCACAGAACTGTTCACAGAACAGAAATTTTGAATTTCAGCCAGCTCTGCTTAGGAATTTCTAGCTCATTTTCAGGATCATACATAGGTCAAGGGCAGCTTTTTGATTTAATGCTTCAACTGTAGTTTTAATTGTTTGGCTAACTTATCATTCAAATCTCTACTAGTCACATAATAGCCATGATGCATGGAAGAATTTTGGTTTCAGTCTGAACAGGTCTCTTTTTTTCTTGAGGATTCTTTCTCTTGTTTAATACCTTCTCTCTGCCCTCAAAAAACCCACATTCAACCTAACTCATCTGCATGTTGAAAGATTTCCTGGAGACGTGATGCAGTGGATAGCAATGGAGCTTCAGCTGGAAGATATGAGCTGGACTGACTTCTCCATTGACTTGTTATGTGACTTCAGTGAATAATTTCAGCTCAGTGTCTCAGTTTTCCTATTTGTAATGAGGATGCAATGCTGGTTCCTTCCTTCATTTCTGTGTTTTGTGCTATTTAGTGCCTTTGCTGTCTGTGTGAACTCTTCCTTCCGTGCTCCGTGATTGTCAGTGTTTCAGGAGTTTTTCCATCGCCATAGTTGCTATTAGAGTAGATGAGCCCTGCAGGCTTAATTTTCAGAAGAACTTAAAAGTAACTCAGTTCCCATCTGAGTACCTGCTTCTCATGGACTCAATGTTATTTTTTTTCTCCTGTGAAATAGCAGATTAAGAGTTGGAGTATGTGTGGGTTCATATGGGAAAGCAAACCCTCCCAGACTTTCAGGTTTTCTTTATCTCTCAAGAAAGCTCCTTTACTGTTTACATTTAATTTGCTGCTTTTTCCTAGTAATTTTTGAACCACCACATCTTAGCTGCTATTTCTTTATGTATTTGAATGACACTTCTTCTGACTTCAGTCTTAGAACAGGGTCTTACTTTGGCTGGTTCCATTGATGGAAAAGAATAGTATTGAGAGTTCTTTTCTGACACCAGGTTATTCTGTTGCAAAGGACTATTTGTGAAACAGGAGAGAGTTCACATAAGAATTGAAAGAGCACATTTGTACAAAACCCAATGGGAAAAGTTCTATCATCAAACCGGCCCTGGCTGTTGAGGCAGATGCCTGGCTTTGCTTTTTTTGTTTATATTCCAACAAATCAAAGCTGACCTGTGTTGTTATCGGAGTAGAGCAGCAGGTGCAAAAAAATAACTCTGCTGCCAACTCAAACGAAAGGGTAAGACTAATACCCTCTGGGAGGTATTGAGGAGATAACAGAGAGCCATGCCAGCAACTGAATTAACGGCTCTATTTACGGTGGGTTTTACTTAATAACCTGCTCCTAACATTGACACATAAATACTCCATTGTATTGTTTAACGCAACCACTGGAGAAATCAATGGAAACAGGATGGGCAGCTCTGGCTGTGCCAGGTGAGAAGGAGCGACGCCACGGAAGCGTTGCTCTTCTAACCACAGGCAGGAGGGAGTCAAGGAAGGTGTTCTTGGCTTTTACAGAAGTGGGGAGACATCATTTCCCACAACATCTTGACTTACCTGTTGAAAGTGGCTACAGAGCAAGGAAACCTCATTCCCCCATTTTCTGGTGGCTTTTAATAAAGGCAGTGAGCAAAAATAGGTGGTGGCATATATGTAAAGTACTGTCTCAGTGCCATGTGGCTCTGGGAGGCTCAACAGTTCTCAGACCAGGGGACAAGTGAGCCTGCTGCTAAACCCAGCAGTAAAGCCAACAGCTCTTGTGCAGCTGTTGGAGCAGGATGCCAGGGAAGTGGTATTGCAATCTCTTGTTCTTTTCACAACAAATACAATATGAAGAAACCACATGGATATAGCTGGACTCCATGTAAATGTTTACTAAAAACACACAAACATGAAAGACTGAAAGGCAGTCAAAGTAATGGTCTGACAGCAGCTTTCTGAAATAGGGTCTGTGAGCTTGACTGGGCTGTTTCAGTGATAGCCACCCAGTAGGGGACAACTTCGTTTGCAAACAGAGGCTCATCTTGGGGTACTTGGTAGTCTGGGGAGCAGTGCAGGGCAAGCAGGCATCCTGGATGGAGCTATCCCATAGTTGGGATCAGCAAGTCCCAGCTTGGTACTAGGGAATTTGGTAGAGAAGTTAATAGCCAAAAAACCCCTCCCTGTCAGCTGTGCAGAATGATCCTTCCCACCGTGAACCCTGCATTGCCTCTGCTACATTTCCTCTTTGAAATATGCTTTTGCTATCCCATCAGCAAAAAAGTGTGATCCTGTTATGGTTAGTCAGGCAGTGGGTCGTAACACTGTATAAGCACTGCAATTAAGTAGATTGGATCCCCAGAAAGCTGCATTAAATGCTTTATGCTTAACTTCGAGATTCTCTGTCCTAGTTAATTTGTGCTGTGATGCTCATGTATTTAATGAAGAAGCACAATCAGTTTATTGATTAAATGAATCAAGTCATGTAAAAAGTAGAAGCCCAATGGGAAAATTTGCACATTCTCCAAGACACTGCTTTGGGTCTCCATCCCAAGTTCCTTATTCTGTTTGGTTCTCACTCAGAAACCAGCCCTAAAGAGGAATCTCGCCGTTTCCAGGCGGATGCCCTCTATAAAACAAATACATGAAACCAAGTTTACAAAAAAGAAAAGAGAGAAAAAACACAATTGCTTTTTTTTTTTTTTTTTTTGAAAGTAGGCAAATTAGTGGTTGTTACTGTTGAAAACCAGACTAGCCCCATAACAAAAGAGAAATGCTGGTGGTGATAGTGGTTAAAATAAACTTCCACATGAAATACTGTCTGTTGCTGTGGCATGTATCTGAGTAGCTGTTATGTCAGCAACGAGTCAGCATCTAATGAGAGCCAAACAAGAATACAAACACAATTATTACTGTTATTATTGTCATTATTCACTAACAACTGAACAGTCACACAGGCTGTATTAGCAGTATGGAAAACAGTTCCCTCAATATGCTGCTAGTCTTTAAAGCAATGCAAAGAGAAGCTGTCGTGGAAGGTAGAGGGAAGTGGTTGGGAAACCAGAGCCAAGGGAAAAGGAGAAGGTGTTAGAACATGATGGTAATATTTTGTTAGCTGATGAGGTTCGTGTGTAATTATAGACGTGTGGCTTGTCAAGTTACAGGGCCATCTAGAGTGCTTTTCAGCCATTTGTATATTTAGTGTATTGTAAGCAAAAGGAAGGTGTTTAGCAAAAGCAGATTAGGGAGATGAGCTGGCTCCTGGTTAGAGGAAGGATGTACCAGAGAGATAGGAAGGACATGAAAGGAGGTGTGGAGTTGTTCCATGAGGTGTGGTATTAAGTGCTGAAAGAAGAATAAAGAGCAAAGGCAGTTTTTCCCATTATTGTGTTTCCAAGACTCTGTATCCCTGAGGCTAGCCTGATGAATCTATGGCAAATGACTTCTAAATACTCCAGAAAAAATGATTGACCCAAATTATCATGAACTTGCTGAAGTGGTGCAGGCAGTAATGAAAGCATTGCCATATACCAGTCAAAGCCAACTCTGAAAAATGAAAAAGAAAATAGCCCGCTTATTTTTGGCCAGTTTTTAGTGATTCTATCTGCTTGTTCCAAATGTCCTAAGAATACATTACTGCAAATATAACCCAAACATCTATCACAAGAAATAAAACCTTTTCTTGACTCACTTTTGTCTCAGTTCTATGATAGCAATTTCACTAATATTGTATGGCTCTGTGCACAGAACTTCTGCAAAAAGGAGGATGAGCTTTTTGACAGTAAAATAAATGATTATATTATTTTTTTCACATTCAAAAACTAGTGGCATGGCAAGAACATGCACATCGAGCTGGTGATGTGACAGGAAAGCATGGATCTGAAACACCAGATTCTTGTTAAGTGGCAGTTTCCATTTCACTGTTTTCTCTGCTAAAGTAACATGACAATGGGTAAAATTTGCAGAAGTACAAACCTTTGGTAGTTAACACTGTCAGACACATCTGTGCCTCAAGGACTCTCTGTTCACAGTCTGCTTTCTGTTTGCTTCTGATTTAGAAAAACAAACAAACAAAAAGCCTCCTCTTTAAAAATTCTTCCTTTTATTTTCATTTTACTAATGAGTACCTTGAAAATTGAAGTCAGTTCATATGAAGATTATTGGCAAAAAAAGGGGTCAGAGAAAAAACAACCTATGAGGCTTTGCATATCATCAAATAATTTTTTTTCTTGCATTCATAAAGTGAACTTTGTTCTCTCTCAAAAAGGAAACTGAACTATGGTTTTGTCTTTAAATTACATTGTTAAAAGAGAGATAAGAACCAAACCCAAACCCTGGAGCAGAGGGATAGCTCAGATACAGATCTAGATCCTAACTTTTCTACCCAGGGTTCTCTTTAGTTAAAATATATATGCAAGATTTTGAAGCATCCATATGAACATGTTAAAACAACCACCACATATCTCTTACAAAAGTTGCCTTGTAGTGCATCATGAAAATAAGATCTTTAGTAATAAAATATTCCAATCAAGCTTTATTTGATTTTGTTTATCATGATCCTATCTGTAATGTAGGTATATGTTAAACACTCCTGTTCTATTCATCTTCCTTTTTCTGGTCTTTCAGTTTACCTTCATGTATACATTTAATGTACAAGGTTCAAAGAAAACAAAAGAATAAACCAAAGTCTTCCTTTCCAAAAGCCCACAACAGTAAATGATCAAGGACTCAATGTAGTCTCTGAAAGCTCACCAAGAGCTCACCACTTTTGCACATGCAAAGGTGGGTTTATGTATATGAACCACAGCTATATAGTAAAAAAATACGTAAGCATAGAAACATGCACTTCAGAGAGGTGTAGTAGGAAGAAAGATTAGCCCCACAGACCCAAACCAGAATCCTGCATATTATGAATTTCAGAGATTATTTAGAAAAGTTTCTTATAAAAATGATTCCTTGAACTTTAAACTCATAATGTGATTCAGTAAACAGATTTTGTTGCAATGGCCCAAAGGCACATGAGATGGACTAAAAATGAAATGCATCAAACACTCGGTGTGTTTTACAACAAATATTACGTGTGATCAGAGTGCTTCTTCATATGAACATTCTTCAAAGCTTTCTAAGAGTTTTTCAGTTCTGTTAGTGGTGAGTCTTGAGGTTATTGTCAAACACGTCAAGCTGCACAGACTGTCACCTGAATGGTACCTTGCAGGCCATAGCAAATTTATCCGAAGTTGAGCTTTTTGTTGTAAAGTGGATGCCTGCAAGCAATCAGCCTACAGATGAGTTGTTTCTCTTGAGGCTTCTCTCTGCTCTATAGGCACCACAGGTATGGAAACAAGGAAGTGTGTGATAGCTACAAGTGGATCTACATGGCCAGAAGAGATGCTAACACACTGCAGAAAAGGTCACATCTGAAAGTGAGCCATGGCAAAGGTGATATCTTATCTGGGAGTCTGGCACAGACACCAAGGATGAACCTGAGACCTTTGCAAATTAGACAGATAAAGATCAAAGGGCAATCTTTGGGTCAGCCATAACTGTGTGTATAGACACACTGGCTCAAACTAGGACCCTGGAGCCCTGGTAGTAATGCACATTAAATGAAAGGCAATAAAAAAAACCCTAACAGAAGACCCAAAGCTCACAGGAACATGCAAACAGGCTTTCAGCATTCATATATTCAGTTTGTGCCTGCCCTTACCACCACTGGAGATGTAAAATAGCTGGTTGGAATGCAAAGCAGCTAATTGATAATATACATTACAAGTACAAGGCATTTATGTTTCTGAAGTAGCCGTATGTGTAAAACAAGTCCACATGCTGTCTTGTACGTGTCCTGTGTTTGTTACGGCTTGAAAATTCTGCCCACTTAGTGGTCTTTTGATTTTTCAAGAAAAGGATTAAAAATCCAGATTTTGTTGCTCTTCAGTTGCAATTATCACTTGGTATTATTTATTTTAGATTACTGTGTAAGTCTTTGACTGTAATCCAAGATGCAGTAATGATCTAAAAAATTTAACATACTCTGTAGATACTTGTTCCGTAAACTCCGAGCCCTGAAAAGCAGGGATTGTGTCTTCACTGTGTACATAACAGACTTCAAAGAAAATAGGCCCAGGTGAAATCTACATTTGAAGTTCAGCCATGATGGTAAAAGGGGAAAAATGGGGAAGAATCCCATAGGTAAATATGCCAGAAGAGATCCACCCTTTTGGACACGCCAGGAGGAGCTGCACTGAGCTTGTCTCAGCTAGAAGTCACTCTTAGACTTTGCATAGCTTACAGGTGGAGTCATGGCTTAGTAGTTTCAGTCTGTTTTGCCCTAGACGTTGTTGTTGTGTTCTGCTCACAGTGCATGGCTTAATCAGCGGGAGGGCTGGGGGCTTCCTTCGCCTATGGAGCCCTTTCCCCCTGGGCTCCCCCTCCATACTCCCTTAGTTCACTTCAGAGTTGTGCCCATGAGAAACTATACAAATTGATATCAGAACAATCATTCTGGTTGTACTACTTTAGGATTCAATCACTTTCTCTGTACCACTTATTCGCCTTTCCTGTGCTCAGAATTTTCATGTTGTTAAATATAAGCTGTTCTTGGGAGATTCTGGTTTAAAAAAAGGAGAAACTATATGGATGTTAAGATTCATTAGGTTGAATGTGGAAATGGGGATCAAAGTGATTTGTTTCCAGAGCACACCTGTAGTGCAATAAAATAATTTGCATAGAGTGCACTATACAGTGTTCAAGGTTCAAGGATTTGTAAATATATTTTTCTGCAATGCTGGATTTACTCCACAGGCAGTCCATGGCTCCTTGGTCTTTTCATTACCACTGTTTACTCAGAGTGGTCAGGTGGTCATGGAAAAGAAGAAGAGCAGAGCAAATGACCTCCTGCTATTGCCAAGTTGCTGGGTTGTGGTTCAGCCCAAGCTCCTTCAGACTCCAGTGGGAGTTTTCACTAAGACAGGGCTTCAGTGTTTGGTCTTAGAATACCACCTGATATAATGAATGTAGGTGAAAGATTCTTTTTTTTTTTAATTAAATAATCCCTTCCAATAGGACTATCTCTCTAGAAAGAATTTTGCTGAACACCAGTGTACAACTGTATTTAACTGTGCTGATTGAGTAAAGTGTTTTTGCATAGTGTTATAAATTATTCTTCAGAGATGGCATCTCTTCAGGGGAACAGAATGGGAATGTGTGTACAGACACTTGCCATGCACAGACATAGGCATGTGTGTGTGTATGTGTATAAAAATACATGTGATTATATACTCATATGATATTTCATATGTGCTTTCATTTATAAAGTACCAGGTCATAATAGAGGAGCAGATCTCAAGATCTTTATATGATTTTCCAAAATCTTAGCTCAGCTAGAATCCTTTTTTAATATGCCTTCCAGAGGAAACGAGGCTTTTGTGGTTATTCTGTGTTTTGGCTTTTACATTTGACCTGTAACAATCTTTGAGTTTCATCACCAATTTTAATTAAATTTGATATGGGGGTAGAAGTTCCAGAGATACGAAGTTTTTACAGGATTAATGAAGACTGGCTGCCAAGTACAGAAGGAAAATCCATTAATACTCGATCTGAAAGAAAGAATGACGCTTGAGCTCACTGCTTTGAGACAATGAGATATTATGAATGCCCCAACCGTGGGAAAAACTTCAATCAGCACTCACATCTTACTAGACACTAGAGAATCCAACCACAAGATACACATTCATAGGAAACCAGGCTTCATTAGTTCCACAATTCACTTTGATACATGGAGTGTAATTAAAAGAAAACTGAGCATCTTATGTGTCCTTCCCCTTGAGGTTTCACGCCCTTTAACCAGGTTTGTCTGTACACCAGGAGGATTTGAGCATTTGGCCCTAAACTAGTGAGGAACACGCTGCTTCCAATATCCTGACTCAAAACCTTTTCAAGTATGGGATCAGACACTGCTATAAGTATAAATCTTCCATGAATTTTTAGGAAAGAGAAGCATATACAGGGTGATACAAAGAAAATCACAGTTTTGTTTTCATACGGATGATATTGTTGAACATAATGCTGTGTGCTTCCAAGCAAAGGTGTGGAAATTGTTAGCAGGACTTTATACTCCTCCTGAACAAAGAGTTAGAACAATTTCCAAATAGGGAACGCCCTTGCATTAAGATAAAGGAGGTGACCTGACAATTTTTGAGACACCAAAAAACTCGTTCCTTGAGTAATATGCAGAACTTTGGCAAAGTTTGGGTTAAAGCTAAATCCAGTCCTCTTTCTGTGATTAATGTGATATTGTAAATTCACTCTTATAGGCACAATTTTTCCTATAGGTGATACTGGAAATTAATTAAGTTATTCTGGTTTTGATAATTTATTTAGCTTCCAAAACCGGGATGTGTTGACTGATTAAATTGTAAAGCAACTTCCATGGACATTATTTGAAAATAATACTGATGTCCAGGGATATGGGGAAGGGCAACTGCCTGCTGGGCTGCAACGGTGAGAAGACATTTTAAAGGAAAGTAACATCCATATCTAGGGAAAAGACTGTCAGAATTCTTGTTTTCAGATCTCTGAAGTGCTTTTGTTTTAGTTGCTGCTGGAGTGGAAAAACTGTGCAAGACACATGATTTGGTTTATTTAACTATCCATAGCTTCAGTTGCCAAATCAAAGTGTCACAGGATCTTTTGGTTTGGAAATTCACTTGATGAGTTAGGAAGAAAAAAAACCAAACTGAATTTTCAGGACCAAATTACACAGAAATAATTTCAGTTCACATGCACACATTTTTCCAGAGACATTTATAAGCATTTTGCACAAGTTATGAAACTCGTGTAGAAGTCCAGAAACTACAAAAGTTGTAGAATACAAAACCACATAACACAGTACTTGTAATTCTGAGATAGCTTCTGTAAATGTGACTTCAGATTGATTGAAGTTATGAAGTGCATAGGAAGTTCATGTTACCTTTTTTTTAAAAAAGTGAATTCACCAACCAAAGTTTCTAAGTGTTTTCTTGATTCTCAAGTTTTATAGTTTTTCCAGAATAGCTGGTATTCTACCTCACCTCTATTTGATACTGTAATAAGGTCTTTTTCATTAATATTTCATTCATTCATACCTAATTGTCTTTAATGATTAAAACCAAAGTTAAAGAAATAACTTGATACATCATCAACCTGTACAACTTTACGTACAATACGTACAACCTCAGAAGTGTACGTATTGACTGTCAAATATGCATTATTGCTTAAAAGTTCTTACACATCAAGTATGTCATTTGTATACATTATAAGCTGAACATCTTTATAATTATGGTATTGCATTCAAATGCTTCCTCACACCTCACTCACAATACTAAGTCACTTGGCCTTTACATTGGGCTAAAGAATATTTTATAACTTGTATAAATGTACTGACTGATATAATAGTCATCTTTCATTTGGCCAGAATGGGACAAGAAGTATCTGTAGCTCAATTGTTAATATTTTATAACCCCATATACCTACTATGAGAAATTAAATCCTCCTTGCTAGTGGTCTTCTAGCCACTTCACAGAGTGGCTAGAAATAAAAGTGGAAAGCAACTGCTAAATTATCCATGGTTTGATTTTGCTGTTCTGCATAACTACAAAAAAACAAACAAAAAAAAACCCAAAAAACCCCCCAACAAAACAAAACAAAACAAAACAAAACAAAACAAACCCAAAAAGGCAAAAAAGAAAAAAACCCAAAAAACCAAAACCCAACCAATCAAACAAAACCCCCCCAAAAAACCAACAAAAAAAACCCTTTAGTAGTTTATACTGTAAAGCGCCATTCCCTATGATAGACTTTATAAACTTAATGAACTTTATAAACTTATGCTTTGGCTTTTTCAGCAATGGTCAATAAGCCCTCTCTCTCCCTTTCGTTAACTGAATATATAGAGGAGTAGAGGGGTGGGGGGGGAAGAAGAAGTAGATACTTGTAACTTTTAAGTTACATGATTTATTTTAAGTGACAGAGGAAAATACCAATCCCGGTCATTTTTAGACTGCTCCTTTAAAACCAAGGCCGTAAGTGTTTCTATTGACTCCTTGTATCAAAAAGGTTGCTGGCATGAGCTTGTAGGGGATAGAGATGTGCTCTCAGTGGAAGTTCTCCACTGGCCTCAGTGGATGAACAGCCAAGACCAGTGACTTTAACCTTCACAAGTTCATTTCATATTTCATAATCTTTTTAATTCCAGGGTGAAGTCTAGTTGCATGCACATGCCATCCTGATGTCTAATGTTTTGTTTTTACAGACTTTGTGGCTTTTTGAACAGTGGTTTGGTTTTCTTTTTTTTTTCCTGTGAATATAAGAATTACAATCCAAAGCCTTTATAATGTTTAACAAACTACTTTCCCAATCTCCTCAATAATGTCTTTGGTTATAATGTATATTTTTAAACTTTACAACTTCAAACTACTGAAAGATCGTGTCTGGGGAATTTTGTATATTTTCACTGGAATGATTGAGCATGAGATAAATGTGACATTTTTCTAAAATATCACACAAGTAGGGTTTTTTTAAGTATAAAAAAGTAAAGGACAATTTTTCTCATGGTGCTAATGCTAAGATACATGGAAAGGAAAGTTTGCTTAAAAAGGGAATGCTATCTTGGGGGTGGTGTTGCTCCAAAATATTGATTCTGTTACAACAATGGATGTCTCATTTACAAGATCTTTGACCATCTGAGTTTTTTAGTGATTTGAAATGTATGATCAGTGCTATTTGTTACCAAGAAGTGTTATAGACACTGCTGACACAGATCAGATAAGAAACTGGGTCAGCTGACAAGATATTCCCTGTAACACTACCTCCTTGTAACATTATTATGTGTATCCTTCTGTGTGAAGGATTTTCTGAGCATGGCTTGTAGTCTACTATACAATTTCATTTCCAATTATTGAAAAGTCCTTTCTCTCTCCTAAAAAAAAAAGAAAAATAGGAAAGAAGAACATGTTTAAATCATATTTCCATTTGAGATAGAAAAGAAAAAAGTAAAACTATTTGATATTTCATTTCTCAAAGCTTGGCAGTTTTCATGCCTTGCTCTGTCAGGAGCCTTGTCTTTTCATTCGGCTTCTTTTCTGATTACAGATTATTCATTTATGGATGGGCAGCTGTAGAAACTTGCTTCTTGCATATGCAAATTAATCATGGTAATGTTTATCATAAGGAGATTTTGTGGCAGTGGAAAAGGGGTTGTGTCAACATGTTCTTGATTTCAGTTGTATCTTCTTCTACAAATGGAATTGGCCTCCTTGCTTCACCTTCAGTGGATTTTTTTTTTTTTTTTTTTTTGCCATTTACCTCTTGGACTAGACACCGCTCACTAAGCAAGCTGTTGAATTCACTTACAGATCATGATTTTGGAAGGAGCTGGCAGAATGAGTATCAATTCCAGCAGCAATCTACTCCACCAGCAGCCTTCCTGGACAGACGGATATTCCACATGCAATGGTAGGAGGAATTCAACTGCTCTGAGCTGTGTTCTTTTTGGGGAGGCCGGGGAAAAGGGGCTGCTACACCTTTAAGTATTATTTTTCAGTAGTACTAATTTACTAGAGTTTCATTTCTGGTAAGAAAAATTTCCATTTATTACTTTATTTGTAAAAAGCTGAACTTGCAAAAGAGACCAGTTTATTGTTCATTTCCTTACTGGCTCTTTTTCTTAAAATTTAATGGTGTTGAAAGTGCCAGAAGTTCTCTCTTCTCAGTCCAGAATTCTTTCTCTCTTACCTTTATCCCTCGTGTTTCCTCTGAACCAACACTACTCTTTAATGCTAATCACCCCTCTGGCTTTCCAAGGGAATAGTCTTTTAGCTCCTTTGCTGTATTTGCTTTTTCATCTCAAATTACTAGATAGTTTTTTAATTAGACTGGCATTAACACAATAGATATCTTGTGATTTTTTCTCTTTTTTTTCTTCTTACTGTTTTCTGATTATATATCTGTGTATATAAAAATGCATTCATATATATTCTCTCAGTATAAAAATATGTATATTAACCTGTATCTCTATGTGTAGTGCTTGACATAATTTTAAAATTCTTTTCATTATTCAATGGACAGGTAAATCTTAAAATCTAAGCAGTCGCATACTGCAGTTGTCCTTCTAACCCAAATAATGCTGCAATAAAACTTACAATGAAAGTTCCCACTTAATGAAATCCTTATTCTTTTTTTATGTCTAAATTCTAAATACACAGGAATACATCAACATGTGCTTAATAAATGTGCTTATCTGTCTATAAGAGATTCATACAGAAAAAAGTTCTGTCTGAGTTTCACTCTGCACAGAATTTCATAGCGGGAAATGGTGGGGGTCTATGCCAAATTTCCAGTGTGAAACTCCTCAAGATTCACTTACGTTTTAGGGGCACAGGGAGCTCAAAGCTCAGGCCAGCCAGTGCAATAATTCACCAGTTCAATTACTTTTACCTAGCTACCTTTTCCTCTCACTAAAGCATTTTCTCTAACATTAGGATTCTAGTGGCCTCTGAAATCACTTTACTTCTCTGAAGTGATAAAAATACAAATCAACTTCCTTTCCAAGGGGACACTTGACAGATCCAGTAAACCTTTTTTTCTCTGGCAATACCATGCTGTTAATAACTTCCTCACTCATTCCACAAATCCTTCAAGCATTTGTGAGGAGGATGAGAAGCAGTCCTGCAAATTCTCTAAGTTACTCACACAGGTCTTGTTGGCTAATATTGATAAAGAAAGCCAAATAACTGTGGGGATTGTTTTTGTGTATACCTGGAAACTGTGTCCTGTATCTCAGCTGAAGAGAGCAGAGGTCTTGTGACGCCTGAATGAAGGTGATTTCCTAAAATGTGCCAACTCTGATACTTGTGGTCCGCTAGAATATCCATTGTTGTCAGTATTTCTCGCTGTGTGGTTAAACTTTTTCTAGGGGAGGCTGGGAACAGACCAGTGCCATATCCTGGTGTGGGGCCACTGCAGAGCTAGGCCATGGCAGTCTCTCCTTCTGTAATCTCTCATTCCCTCAGCCTTAAACCCTTCATGAACTTGTGAACATTTTATCTCACTGTCACCTCTGCCTGGCATAGTCCATTTTCCTCCTTTCCCAGGGAATAAATTGCACTGAACTCTGTGAGGACAGACCAAAGCAGTCCTGCCTTTGCTCTTATCTTACATAATGATCGTATCCCATGTACAATTTCTTCCATTTGCACATGTAAATTATTGTCGTGAAACGACACAACTGAGAGCAGTTTAAGAGATTGCCAAGAAAAGATTCAGACATTCTAACAAGAAAATTAGGCAACTTCCGTAACTAAAAATGAGTTTTACAATTACATTCAGAAACCACCTTACATGACTACAGCAATAATGTGCATCCTTCAGAATGCCAACTCTGTCATGAAATCATAGCCCACACTGATAGGCTTTTACTGTTGAGAAGTATTGAGAGTGCTTTAGCTTTTAATCTTCCTTTTTCTAACCCCACAATCCATATTCAGCCCATACTAAGTTCTTATTCAAAGAAGGTTTCCACTATGAGGGTTTTGCAAGGCTTTTCCATCATTTTCTGATGCAATAAAATAATTTTCCCACACATCCCTTTTCAAGAAGACTTCTGTAAGGTATCTTCCCTCAGAGAAGGGGTCCCTTAAAGTATATTTAGCCAATATTAATAACTTAATTCCTGCAAACCAATCAACCAAGAAGTGTGTAATGAAATAATGTCCAACTTTTAGTTGGAAGCCAAAAACCCCACAATATCTTCTCCAGCAATATTGTTGCTGACTATTATGCTATCAGAGACAGTAGATATTTTTTTTCTTTTCCAGTATCCAGTAACTTCTATGGAACCCAGTGGCATGAAATACATCCGCAGTACTGGACTAAGTTTCAAGTCTGGGAGTGGCTGCAGCACCTCCTTGATACCAACCAACTGGATGCCAACTGCATACCTTTCCAGGAGTTTGATATCAATGGGGAACATCTGTGTAGCATGAGCCTGCAGGAATTCACTCAGGCAGCTGGGACAGCAGGACAGCTGCTTTACAGCAACCTCCAGCACCTAAAATGGAATGGTAAATAGATGGTAGACAGAGAACTGTACGGTGGTTTGAATTCTGAGATTTTTCAGGAGTCACATTCCCCAGCAACCTGCCTGGCAGATTATATTTGCTATGTTTGCTATTCTGCTTATAGGTAATTTACTGTATTGCTAAATTTCTTAAATATGACTTAAGGCAGAAATCTGAAGGACCAAGAGGAGAGGGTATGTTTCTCGCTCCAAAATCAGCTCTCTGGCACAGGTTTAGAAGTTGCTGCTTGGAGCTAATGCATTTGATTCCTCTGTGCTCATTCTCATACCTCTTATCTGCTAATTTGCTTTCTTGCAGGCCAGTGTGGAAGTGATATGTACCAATCTCATAATGTCATCGTGAAGACAGAGCAAACAGGTGAGTAAAAGTTGGGTAAATTGTCCTTTGTCAAGGCAGGATCCCTCTTCCAAGAGAGACAAATCAAAGTAGCATTAAATAAAATGGAAGGTGTGTAGTGCAGAATTAAAGAAGTAATACAAATGTCAGTCAGTGCCTACTTCTGAAGTTTCAGGTAATACCACATGCATGTGGCCACTTTTCCTGAGAGAACTCTGCAGTATCAGCAGTTTACGCTAATGTTCAGAATTGGAATAGTTTGAGGAGCTCTGAAGGCAGCTTTGTAGAGGACTTCATTCTATGTTTCGTTAAGCAGATTTCAAAACAACTATTTAAACAATATGCTCGGTTAAAAAACCAGAAGGAAATAAAAAAGAAAAAAATATTTTGTTTTGCAGTGCTGTTAATGTTTGAAACACGAGCGAAATAGTTTGGAGAGACAACAAATGTTACGTTTTAATTTCTTCACATGTTTCAATGAAACTGAAATTCAGGCAGTAGTTTGGTTTGATCAAATCTGCATTTTTCCTGTTGTGGTTCTTTTTCTGAGTGTGTTCATAGCTAGATCACTTTCCTCCCAGGACTTTGTTTCATTCAGAAAAGAACTTAAGCTTGATTCAACTGTCCTCTTCAGGCACAATTATTTTCCTGGTTCCTTTGCCAGATCACTCCTGCCCATATTGACACACTGTCTATCCCACTAGTCCCAGCCTCTTTGTATGTAGGTGTGTCCATAAGCCACATTTTGATATCTGCTGGCAGAACAAATACAGATTTGTTTCATGTGGCATCTCCAACAAATACTGTCAGCCTGTTTATCCAACTAACCTACAGAGCCCAGCCTCTCCAGGCAGGGACAATATCCACCTTCTCCTTGCAGCAGGCAAGGATTGCAACCTGCAATCCACTCCTGGCCTGTGCCTGTGTGGTATGGGAGATGTGCATGAGGCAGCCTCACTGCTTTTCATAGAGGTAACTCCAGTAATCCTTTAAGTCCTGATTTGTGAGATCTGGTATAATATTATTTCCTCCTCCTGCTAGAAATACACAGTGCAGGGCAGAGTACTTCAGCTGCACATCTTGGAAAGTACTAACTGATGGATGGTTCTCCTGGATGTGCTGAATCAGGAGTGGTCTGGTGGGGCTCTGGTGGTGCCGATCATGGGCAGTGGGAATGGGTTTAGTTTCTGCACGTAGGGAAGCAGGAATTGTGGATTAGGGTTGCTGAAAAAGTTGCTCCTTGTGAGGCAGCAGGGACAGGGTGGTGGTTTTGAAAGGAAGCCCAGCTCACCCTAGTAAACCATCACAGCTGCAAATATGTGGGTACTGAGAAAGGCCAAAACGGGAAGGCAAGCCCTACCCCCGTGTTCTAGCTGTGTAAGGCCTGTCTTCAGAGGCAACATTAGGCAGTCCAAGCAAGCAAAGGGTGTGTGCTGTTGTAGGAACGCAAGCTCTGGGTGCCCAAACATGTAGCTATTAGTTAGCACGCCTGCTAAATTCCTATGTCATAAGTGGTAACTTGGCCAAACATGATGATTTAGCTGTAACTCATTTTGGGGTTTTTGATTTCATTTATATGAACATGAAAAAATTAGGTTTAACCTAGATTTGAACCTTATATCTCATCCTTTCTGACCTGGTTTCAAAAGAAAAAGAGATTTTTAAGGCTTCGGACCTCAAAAACGCACTGTGAAGGAAGTAATTTCCAGGCCAGTGTACAGGTCATAAAGTCAATGCTTCTGTTCTGCTTATATTGATCCATATGATGAGAAGGTCGCTAAAAATTATTCTTCTTTAATCATGAAGGTGTTTTTTAGGTTAAGGATGGGGACTTGATGTGCCTGGAATAGAATAGCCCTTCATCTAGGATTAGTCTTTGATGTTTCTCTCTGTGTGCTTAAACATGAAGCTGTGTCTCGGAGAGGACTTTCGAGTTCTACCATTATAGAAATAAATACTCATCATAAACATCCGTCTGTTTCACTAGATATTTGAGAACACTTTCATGTCTGTGGCTCCAAAGCACTGTCATAATCATCAGGGGCTGAGAATTCAGGACTGGATTGGGTAGAATTAGAGTTGATCTGGCATAGGAAACCTCCTCCAAAGCCAGGCATAAATGAGATATGAGTCAGGAAAAGGAAGAGCATACTACATTATTTCTAAAAGTCAGTGCTTTGTGTAAATACATTTGCCTGAATATGCAAAACTCAATGCATAATTTGAGTGAAAGGAAATAATTTCATACATAGCCCCTTCACTTCTTGGCTCCCTTGACAGTTTTTTTTTTTTTCCCTTCCACATTTTTAATTTTCTTCGTGCTCAGTATTTACCTCTGTGCTAAAAAATATTCTTTTAGTAATCTAATTTTCCTTTTGGTCCTTTACCTTCAGATCCATCATTAATGGTGTCCTGGAAAGAAGAGAATTATCTTTATGACAGTGGCTATGGTAGCGCAGTAGGTAACTAACATCACAATACTTCAGGCATTCTGAGAAGGTTTTATTGTTGTCTGAGGCTATTAGTTTAAACGTCTTGTTTTTAATTCCCAGAGTTATTGGACAGTAAAACATTCTGTCGTGCTCAGATTTCCATGATGACACCTAGTCACCAATCTTCTGGTAAGGAACTTGTAATTATATTTTTAATTGTTTGTCACTTGTCCCAGAGCTGCTGACACGCAATAGTCTCAGTGGTTGTCTGTTGTAGGATTGCATCTGAGCCTCCAGTAATTTCAAACCAAGAAATGATGATTCTGACAGATTTATTAGCTGTCATTATTACAATAGCTTTCTTTAAAGAAATGCTTCTGTCTTCTCTCTGTGAAGAAAAAGATGATCAAATGATCTGTAATCTCCACATATCTTTTAAAGTGACTGAGTCAAAGGGGTAAACAGTGTCAGGGAGACAAGACATTCCAGCTACAGCACGCTTTTCTGTGGTGCAGCAGGGCATGGGCAAACGAGTGCCCTATTGCTCCCCAGCAGTGGCCGTGTTTCCCCGGCGAGCCCGTGATTCATGCTGAGTAGGTTTCTGGGTTTGGGGCCAGGCTTGGGCTGGCTGGGAAAGCCGTACGGCAGGCGCCCTGCTCTCTGCCCACATGCACCGGCACAGGGCCTTCCTCCTGCAGCCCTTCTCCCCTGCCAGCGGGTGCTCACTGAACCCCCTTCCCTTCTCTTCCCTTCCGTGAGGGAGAGTGCAAACCTCCCTGCCAAAGGGCAGGGGAAAGAGCAAACCTGTTCGCAGTAGGACCTGGTGAAAGGGCAGTCTGGTCCCGCGTGTGGAAGGCCATGTGGGCCCTGTCCCCGGGGCTGGCACCAGGACAGAGGGGGGAGAGCAAGGCTGTGGGAAAAGAGTAGAGCAGAGATGGCAGGGGAGCGAGAAAGCGGGGAGGGAAAAGCAGGTTCTTCTTAGGGGGCCATTAAGCAGAGATCTGAGGGAGAAAGCAGTGAAGTGCTGGGAGGATAAGAAGGGAGAGCACATTGCTGTAGGCTTGCACTGGGGACAACCCTGTGCTTCTGCCTGTGGGCAGAGGCCCCAGCCCCCGAGCCTGCCATCCCCTGCTTCTCCAGCCCCCGAGCCTGCCATCCCCTGCTTCTCCAGCCCCCGAGCCTGCCGTCCTCTGCTTCTCCAACCCCTGAGCCTGCCATCCCCTGCTTCTCCAGCCCCCGAGCCTGCCGTCCTCTGCTTCTCCAACCCCTGAGCCTGCCGTCCTCTGCTTCTCCAGCCCCTGAGCCTGCCATCCCCTGCTTCTCCAACCCCTGAGCCTGCCGTCCTCTGCTTCTCCAGCCCCTGAGCCTGCCATCCCCTGCTTCTCCAGCCTCCTAAGCTGGACTTGCCAAATGACATACAGCTTGAACTAATGGACTCAGCTATCAATTATAAAAAAACAAGGGGAAAAAAAGGGAAAAAAAAGAGAGAGAGAAAACTTGACCAGAAGAAGAAAAGCACCAAACCATAAAAAACCTCAACTAAACACCCTGTTTGCTTTCTCTGCCACCTCCACCCAGTGTCACAAGATGGCTAGCAGGATTTCAGGGCTTTCTGACAGGGCTGGGGACCTGTCCAGATCCTGGCACGGTGTGTTTATCCGCTGACTGCTTAAGCCTAGAGCTAGGGTGGCACGCCAAGGGCACAGCCTCCTGTAAAAACTAAATTTGTATATCCCGTAAAAAAATGGCTCATTCCTGAATCATATGCAAATAACGTGTAACCTTTTGTCAAAAGTTTTGCAAGACGGCTTTGTTGAAACTGCATCATAACTCTTTTCATCTGTCAGGCCCCAGCCTCCTAACATGGCATGTTTGAAACCAGTCTCCACGTAGGAGCTGTGGCAGAGCAGGAGGCTATTTACACAGCTGAAATCCAGAATAAATCACTGGCTAGGCAGAAGGCAACTGAACTTCCAAGAAAAAATCTCCAGCTAAGTGGAGCATAACAAAGATTTGCAAGCGAATTGTGGGATTTTAAATGAGAAGGATTTATATGAGGGTAAATAAAGAGCTGGGTCCTGCAGTCCTTACCTGGAGTTCCCACAGGCTTTTAATAACATATGGGGAATCAATCATAATCTGAGGAAAGGCAGTGAAATAAACCTCATTTTACTTCCCCCACACCACACCCCCTCCAAGCTGAGTAAGGTTCAGGCTAGTTCCTGCTCTTTGAGAGTGGGAAGGCAAAATGACTCAGAGCACGTTTGCTGCTTGGGGGTCAAGGACAGTAATTTATCGGGCTCAGAATAGCAGAGGTTAGGCCTATCCCCACGGTCTTGTTCAGTTTATGTTTCCAGTTATGTATGAATAAAGCAAGTGTGTGAATAACTTTGCATCTACCTTTTCACATGCAGTTATTGCAGTAGCTTGTGCAAATCTGACAAGTTTCTATGCAAATAAATATTTCCTGTGAGTCATTTTCCCATGCAAATGCCTGGTTTCCATGAAAAGTATGATAATTGTGCATTCATAGAAGCTGGGAAAACATGCGTGGGACCTTAAGCTTTGCTTTATGGGATTCAGGGACAAGGTATGCTGAAAAGCAAACACAGAAGGGGCTCCCTCTCAGGTCTATCCCACAGATTTTGCGAGACTTAGAGCAATCAGATGAAAGCTATTCATTAAGTACAAGAGCAGAGCCAGGCTGTGGTGGTTTGGGGGCAGGAGGGTTGAACGTGCAGACTGCAAGGTAGGTTACAGTCATGAACAGGCGGAACTTCTTTTTTTTTCATTTCTGAAGAAATGCTTGTGCCAGAAACCCTATTCCTCCTCTGGCTGGCTGCAGGTGATAAAGTACCATTGATGAGAAATGGCTTGTTCCTATGGCTCTGAGCCACAGAAAAATATATGCTTGTCTTGCTGCCAAAAACTCCTACCAGCACAGCCCCTTTCCCCCACCCTGCCCCCCGAACAAGAGTGCTTTGCCAGTTCATTATGTTTTAGTCAGGTAGGTGTTCTGTGCATTGGTACCAACACATACATTTCCCATTAGATCATCTCTTCAGAAACAAATAAGCCCCCAAAGATACGTGCTTCAGCAAAGACTAAGATAATGGGACAATTCAGGATTCCTTTTACAGATGTGATCATCCTATTTTTCTCTCTCTCACACATAACATGAGGTGAGGTATTTGTTAATCAAATTAAGTTTCAAAAGCCAAATGTTTACCTCTGCATTCATTCTTTATTCATCAATGGTCTCTTTGAGAAGTGTGCTGATTAACATGTAGTACAGAAAACAAAACTCTCCCTCCTCACTTAGATTACCTTCCGAAAAGTGATTATCTTTAGAAGAGATATTTGCTCTTTTTTGTGGTTTTATTTCTTTCAACCTGCTAGTCAATGGAAAGCCTTTAATCAAATTTACAAATAGGCTTCATTTTCCTTCTCTGCAGAATCTTCAGACGCAAAAAAATCGCAAGATCATACCCCTAAGTCCCACACCAAGAAGCACAGTAAGTCAACATCCATGTTTATAAATGGTTGGTTAGTTGATAGAAGGAAAAATAAACAAATGAAAATCAGATCCTATTTGGGAGGGAAGAGGAAGCATTTTGAACACAAAATTAATTGGATCATTATTGTGACTGAATTCTCCAAGGATCTGACTGTCTAGTTAGAACTGAGTGTTTGCATCATTTTTTGACTCAACATTGTTAAACTTTTCAAATTGCTTTTATCAGTGAGGGCCTATGGGGAAGCAGCCAGAAACCAGCTGCCTCTGCCCTGCATTGAGCTGGGCTGGTGGGCTGGAGAAAAGGAATGATCAGGAAGACCCAGGATTAAATCAGGAGGGCCTGTGCGTGGGCACAGTCATACTCGTGACTGTGCCTGCCAGATGCAGCACACACCACAGGCCCTGCTCAGCATCTTGCAGAACTTCTCATGCATGGCATCACAAGCAAGCATCTGTCCCTCAATCTTGCCACCTTCTTATCCCCTGATATGACAGTCTTTCCACTCCCTCACCTACATTTTCTGCTAGTGTTTATTCAACCTGACTCTGAAGACAGGTTACCATAATTGTGATTTCTGTACATAGTTCCATTAATGTACATTACTGATATTTTTTTATGCTGAAAATAGCTTGGTATGCCTTTTGCATCCTTTGTAATTCCCTGATTATAATAGGAAAGCTTAATATTTGTCTTTCACTGCATTTTGTTGTATTTGGATTCATCTTTTTTCAATATGACCTCCAGATTACCTGTCTTCCTGACTCTTCTTACTCTTGTTCTGTCCCTTTGTCCAAACAGTATTCCTGAACGTTGTATCTGCACACAGATATCTGGTTTCTTTTTGTGTGTGTGTGTATAATAAGGTTGTTAATGAAAGGATTAGAGAGGACTGGTCTGAAGAAAGACCTGTGAAGAACTGAGGTCTATCAGTTTGTTCAGCTTGGAGAAGAGAAGGCTGAGGGGTGACCCATCCCAGTCTGCAGCTTCCTCAGGGAGGGCAGTGGAGGGGAAGGTGCTGGTCTCCTCACTCTAGTGACCAGCAATAGGACATGAGGAAATGGAGTGAAGGTGTGCCTGGGAAAGTTTAGACTGGACAATAGAGAAGGGTTCTTCCCCCACAGGGTGGTTGGGCACTGGAACAGGCTCCCCAGGGGAGTGGTCACAGCACCAAGCCTGACAGAGTTCAAGGAGTATCTGCACAATGCTCTTAGTAATGTGATTTTGTTCTAGGATGTCCTGTGAGGAGTGGGGAGTAGGGCTTGATGATTTTTATAGGTCACTTCCAGCTTGAGATATTCTGTGATTCTAAGAATACATCACAGCCTGGGCATACAGAACAGGTCACATTGGCAGTCTGGGCTAATCCCCTTCATTTACAGTGTCTTCAGTATTGCTCTGTATCATGACTGTAAATTACTGATGTCCAGATAGGCTAGGTCCACCACATTTTACTGGGTCCAGAAAACAATTATAATAACAAAGAAAAATATTGGATTAGTTGACTGAAATCTAATTCTACTTATACTGTACTATATACCATTTTCAAGTTACCTTCACATCTTTGACTAGCTTGTTTCCTTCTTAATTTGGTCTAATTGCATGCTTTTGAAGTCAGACCAAAGGACTGCTGTCTTTCTGGCTCACCTTGTCACTGTGTTTGTTATTCTTCATTTGTAAACTACTTCATCTGACTTGTTGGATTTATTTTCTTTTTTAGTTAAAGACCTGGACTTTCTGGTGCCATCTTTATAGTAACTGAGAGATGTATTTGTGCTTAAACTGGGAGATACACCTCTTGGAGATCTGTTTTTGTCTTTCCTATACCATGGTCAAACTTTTTAGTACCCTTTTTACATACAATTTTGGCTGGCCAGTTTTGTCACTGTCCCTCTATCCAATCTACACCTTACTTATTCATGCAGAATGGCAATTCACCTCCCGTGCCTTCTGTCTGTCTTTTAAATGCATGGAGCTTCGGTGCCTGCTTCACGGTAATCTCGGCTGTTTCATGTGCCACACGATAATATCAGGTTACATGCTGGGCTGTAGACGAGGATCAGGAGAAATGGGCAAATGAGATGAGGGGAAGGCTTAAACATGCTCTCTTCAGGGCAGAAACAGTGCCAAAGGCAGAAGGAAGCAGTGGGTGGTTTGGATTCTGCTTCCCCTGGTTGCTGGGACTCCTACCTGCCTGCTACAGGGCTCAGACTGCCTGAGGCTGACGCTTACCTCCACTGTAAAGGCTGCCAGTATTTTTCACCTGTGTATCTCTGAGGTGGGGGTTCTGTGCTGCAGAAACTATGGCCTGATTGTTCACCCTCTGTAGATGACATAAAAATTGCAAGCATAGCCCAGAGAGCTCTTGAGACACTCCTTCCTGCCCTCTTTCCTCTTTCAGACCCTCGAGGAACTCATCTTTGGGAATTTATTCGAGATATTCTTCTCAATCCTGAGAAAAACCCAGGTTTAATCAAGTGGGAAGACCGGTCAGAAGGTGTCTTCAGATTTTTAAAATCTGAAGCTGTGGCTCAGCTGTGGGGAAAGAAGAAAAACAACAGCAGCATGACTTATGAGAAACTCAGCCGGGCTATGAGGTGAGCTGGAATGTTGCTGAGGAAGACTGTGGCACATACACAGACCAACTGGATGGAGAGTTTGTTTGACTTTTAAAAATGATTTGTCAACAGCACCAATTGCTTTCTCTGACGGTCTCTCATAGTAGTTTTGAGATTGTAGCACTGTGTTCTTTGTCTTTTCTTCTCCTCCTGTTTCTGTATAATATATTGTATAATATATATAACAAAAAGCATTGTTTACATATATATATAAATTCATCCAGACAACCAATGTAGTAAAGGAACATGGTTGCAGAAATCTGGAAGTTCCCATACTACTAAACTGAGAATGTTTAAATGGCCCAGTAATGGCTGGAGACCTTGTTATTTCCAGCAATGTTCAGAAACTAGACATACTCCACATCCATTGTCTTAAAGTAGGTGTTAGGATTTTCTTTCCTCTTCAAAACTTCAAAACATATTTTTAAAAAGAAGCTGAGTTTTTTCCTGGTCTGATTTTCAGATCCTGGCTTATCTGGGAAAAAAATCCCCATGAAATCTCATGAGAGTGTGAGATAAATCTAGCAATGTGCTTTGACCTGAAATATGGTGACATTCAAACTAAGAAGCTAATTAATATAAAGTAAAAAGAAAACATCAATTTTTTCCTTCTCTGTCATTCAATTATAATGATCTTAGGTATTATATATATCCCTCAATAGAAAATAAAGACTTTTGAGGCTAGCTAAGGGATTGTCTAGTTGGCAGTGGCCTTTCAGGACCATAGGTGAATTTGCTCTTATATCTTTTTCTGTTTTTCTTTTACCAGATACTATTATAAAAGAGAAATCCTGGAGCGTGTGGATGGTCGGAGATTAGTATATAAATTTGGAAAGAATGCCCGTGGTTGGAGAGAAAATGAGAATTAAATATATCAAGAAATAACATTTAAAACACATGGATGTAAATATTCAAAGACTATTTTCTTATATTTATGTACCAAACTGGGGTGAAAAAACAATTCTACTTCTGTCGGGAAGAAAGAACATTATCATTATTGGTGTTAAAATTATTTTATTTGAAGTATGTCCTGTATGGGGAAAAAATGTACACAGTTTTCTGTGATATAAGTTAACATTATAGAATTATGATTGTTTTTCCCTTCTTGTGAAGTTTTCCTCTTTTTTCTTTTTTTAAATCATACAGGCATAATGTGATTTATGAGTCATGCAGAGAAAGGGAAGGAGCTAAATATTAGGGCATTTAGGGAGTGTGATAATCCACTTTGGAAGGCAACTATAAGTGGAGGAAACAGTAAAGCATCTCTGAGCCAAGTAGCATTCTTCCATAGTCAGATGG
The DNA here is from genome assembly GCA_024500445.1 of Entomyzon cyanotis. Lineage (NCBI taxonomy): Eukaryota > Metazoa > Chordata > Aves > Passeriformes > Meliphagidae > Entomyzon > Entomyzon cyanotis. The sequence continues at coordinate 43,814,665 of JAKEPQ010001030.1, read as the reverse complement.
TTTATAGCTTTCCTTGGCCAATACCACTTGTTCCTTCCCTCCTCTGATTTCTGAATGTTTTTATACTTTGCTGGCTTTCAGCTGCTTTTCTTGAATTAGACAGTGGGTTCCTCTTCAACTGGCTTATCCCAGCCACAAGAGCAGTGACTCTGCAAGGTGGCTGTCAGCAATTATTTGGAGAACCCACACTACCTCCACCATTGCGACCTTCTTTTGTAGGCAGACATTTAGGATCAGACCTTACCTGGTACTCAGTGTCCTCCCTAACCTCCAAAGAGCATTCAGCTCACCCCAGGAAAAAGGCTGTTTGTTATTTAACTAATATCTTTGGGGTGAACTGCTGGAACAGAGTCAATATTGGGGACCAAAAGCTATTGAAGGAAGATTGTTTTCTGACTGGGCAAACTTATTAAAAGGCACTGCTTTCCCAGTAGGAATGTTAATACTCCTCTCACCCTCTTGCACTTCTAATTAAAGCTTTCAAATCTGTGCTATATGAAGCAGTGAGGAGGTGGGCAGGCAGAACATTTATTAATCCCATGGCATGAGGAAGCAGTCTCCCCAGTTACTTCAAGCTGTGTGATCCTCCTGGAAGGTCAAGTCTCACTTGGACAGATATTTTAAAAAAACCTTTGAGAAATGCAAAGCCACACTGTGTGTAAAATATTAGTTCCCTTTGCTTTCCTCAAGTCTAACTCTATACTCTATTTGTATTTGTCAGTTGTTCTTGGGATTCTTAGCTGGAGGAAAGACCCTATCAACATAAAGACACTGAGATTTTAGGGACATTCAGACCTAGGTCAGTATTTTGGGTTCACCACTAGCAGTGCTATGCAGATACTGAGCATTCATCGGCAGCTTTTTTTTCCTTCAAGTCATAAATGCTTTTTGCCAGCACTGAGCGTATGCAGAACGTAGGGAAATAAAAACTAGAGGAGGCAGCACTTCACCAGGTCACTGAGTACGTGAGATGTGGGAGTTGAGAAACAGGATTGTCTTGGTGATGTTAACAGAGGTGAAACCAAGATCAATTTCAAATCACTTTTTCAGGGATGGGGAACTTGGAAAACAATGACAGGGACTAAGAAGTACAGGATTAAAAAAAGGAAAAGAAAAAAATAAGGAAAATTAAGAATATTAAATCAATCTAATATCCATTTCCTCAGGCATCCCCTGGGTTTGAATCCATATTAGCTTGAAATACAGCTAAGATACAGCTGAAGGTTGAAGGATATTCCATTTTGTTTGTCTTAAAAAGAAATAGAGATGAAACCAAGAGACAACAGAAGTATCAATATAAAGGGTATAAAACGTGCTTAGCAACAATTTGTAGGCAAACATGAGAGCCTAACTTGTTATCTACACATGTAGGGCATGTTAAACAATAACACCACCTCCTACACTGTGTATGCCAGAGCTGTCACCATCAATTACCCATACATGACAATTTTTGCTTTTCATAACCTGGGTGGAGAGAGGTTCATCTTATTTACAAATCAAATAATAAGCCTGTGTACTTCAAAGCATTTTTTTTTCTCTCAGTCTAGATTTTTTTTTTTTTTGGACTGTCTGTGCTAGCCTTGCTTGCTTTTGTGCAACTCAATAATTTCCTTTTTAGCTTAATTTGCTACATTTCACTTCCTTTACCATCATTTTTGTAGTTCATATAACAAGAATCAGGCCACGAGATGAGAAGAGCACTTTCACTTTGCTCCTAAGACCATTTCTTCCCCTTACATGATGGTAATTTGTAGCCCTTTTCTCCATGCTCTTCACACCACCTCCACACCTTGGGTGAAAATCTGAGATCAGTGGTACCATCTCAAATCTGCAATGTAGTTGTACCTTATCTCAGCTGAACATATATCTTATAGCAATGGATTGTAATACTTCTTAAATTTGCTTTCTACCTGACTTCTCACAAAAATTTCTTGTGAGATAAAACAAACCTCTGATATGTGCATGTCACCACTTGGTTGCTGAGCAGCAGCTAAACTTGCTTTTAAAGGTTTTGAAAGATCAAACTTGTATTTAGAAGCATACTGTATAAATTGAGAGAGTGGTTTATGTTGGGGTGCAGTATAAATGGTCTTCCACTGTTTCATCTTTCAGCATGTGGAAATCATGCAAGTTTCTGTTTCCACCCTGCAGAGCTTTGCAGAGTACTAGGCACTTGTCATTCATCATTACAATAGCACAAAGTTGGAATAGAAGCCAGCCAACATTTACTCTGTTTTACAAATATATTAACCTTTGCCTAAGACAAACACAAAGGACTGTTTAAAACTACAGTTCTTGCCAAGTTCAGATGCAACCAACCAAAGAGTGTCTTTTTACCAGACTTAAGCAAACGGAGAAAATGAAGAGATGAATTTTTATGTAAATTGCTATTTAAACAAAAAGCATTTCTGATTGCTCTTTTATTTTGTATTTCAGAGGCTGAGCAATCATATTTTTAGATGTATCCTTAAAGTTAGCAGCTGCTGAACTGGTAGCACCATGTGTATAGATTTTTATTGTACCATAATTTTTCATATGTATAAAGCTCTAGATAGGAAAGTATATTGTATTTATACAGTTACATGCAAATCACAATGTCAAAGGGGTTAGCATGAGCACTCTCAATATTTTCTACACAAAATTAGAGCAGCTTGCTCTAAAAACAACCTGAGAAACTGTATGTAGGCTGTTGAACTACATAGACATTAAAATGTTTAGTTACATTTTCGTCTTTCTTTCTGCAGCACATTGCATAATTCCTGCTTGCTTCTCACAGCATCGTCTTCAATCTCTACGTGTGGAAACAAATCCAAGTTAGATATTTCACTGTTGCCATTGTAAATCTCAGCTTGGAGACAATGTATTCACAAAATGGTTCTAAAGACTGTTTCTATTTTTGTGAATATTATATAAATTCAAATAAAACCCTCATGAAAGAAATAATTTGATTTATGTTTCTCTTCCCTTTTTTATGTCTTGAGATTGGAAGTGACTAATATGAATTCTTTCAGTACTGAAGAATACTTTAATATTGATGAAAGGACTGCTGTAACTGCTACAAAATCCAATAGCTTAAATATACTAATACATTGAATAGCCTATCTATTGTGAAGATACTGGATTTCCAAACCTGTTTTATGTCTCACAGGCCTCGCCGAAATAATGGATTATGTCAACACAGCTAGATTGCCTTTCTTGTTTGGCTGCTAAACTTAACAAAGGCCTTACTTCAGCAATGATTTAACTTCAAGGTGTTTTGAAGTGTGTGCAAGGGCTAGGCTGATTAAGGATGCCATTACTCACACTGAGCATTTCCTTTACTGAATCAAAGCAGTTAAAACTGTCCTTCATATTATTTTTCCAAGTGGTGGCTACAAACAGGAGACATGTCTCCTGATTTGCTCTGCAGCTTGAGGTATGAAAGTGAAAATGCCTATAATTAAAGGCAGAGCCCTGTGGCATTTGCAGTCTGGGGGCTGTGGCTGTGCCAGCCGGGTGTGACAGTGCTGTGTATGGCCTGCAAGGACCCACCCTGTAGCCCCTGTGCTGCCCTGCTGGGTGCCCCAGGCTGGCAGCATGAGGTAGTGCAGAGCAGCGAGTCTGACACGAACACCTGAGCCTGCTGCTGTGCCAGCACGTCTGGAGCTGGGCTGGAATCTCAATCAGGAGCTTCACTGCAATAGGGCAAGTCACACCATCAGGCTCTATAATCTGCAAGCGTGCAAAATTTTGAGCAAGTGAGTGATTCTCCTGTCTTTGAAATTATGTGTGTGGATGTTTGAGGATGGTGGTTCTGGAAGCATTCAGTCTGTATTGAATCAGCCTATGTTGGAACCTGGAGCTTCAAAGGGGCTCCAATATTATGTCTGCATAAATAGGAGAATGGGTTTGAATTTTAAACACAGGTACAAACCCCATGTTTAGCATGCAAAATCAGTGTCCCTGAAGGGTGGTCGTAGTTTGAGAACCTGGGAGTTCCAAACTAGATTTCAAAAGGAATTGGAACTAGATTTCAGGCAAGTTCAGACTGAGATTGAAATAAGCACACAGCTGGCTTTCTAGTAAATTGTTGGGGCTACTGTTTCAAGCAAGCTGAGGCCAATATTTGAGACAAAGACAGATGAGAATATTGTTTGGAAAATGCAAATAAGTGTACACTTAATAAAAAACAAACAAGCAAAAACAAACAAACAAACAAACCCCAAGCAAACCAAAATTCTTCTTTGGTTGTCACTTAAAACCAAGGAAAACTTCAGCTTTCAGCTGCAGTCTAAGGCCACATGAAAAAAAAATTCAAGGCAAAATTAAATTTGCAAATCCTATGTAAACTGAGAATAAGTAGGAGCAGTGCTGAAAAACAGAGTCTACCTACATCTTAACATGATACAAATTTGTGTACATGTCTGCTTCAAGGACAAGTGAGAATTGTTTCAAATAAGTGAAATCTGGTACTAGCAAAAAAGAGGTGATTAAGAGTTACCAATACTAATAGCTTCCAGTAAATGGGCTAATTATAATAATTTGAAACATAGATTATCTGTCTGGATTTTCAGTATTTGCTCCCTTGCCAATGAAGCTTTGCACAATGCAGTCTGTCCTAAACTTTGTGCAAGCCAAGAATTTCCCACAACAACCACTCTTTCCCCAGGTATTTAGCTCCTTCAGTGGCCTGAGTTAGAGAAAATAATAGGGAAAGAAGCAAATAAAGTAGGAAGAAGAGACTGAGTTGATGACCAAGTCTTAAGGCACCGAACAGTTCTGTGTGGAAATACAAAGGTCCTATGTGCAAAAAAATTTAATAAAAACATGTCAGTCTATTTATAGTCTTTGCAACCATCAGACGTCAGTTGCAAAAATTAAACATAAATTAGTGTTTACAAGTTTAATTATAACTTTAAGAGAACAAGAAATTATAGCAATATGCCCATGTGTACTGCATCATCTTGTGTGCCTAAAAAAAATTTAAATATGAAAAATGACTGAAGCATTATTTCTGCTGAAGAACTTCTCCCCTCTGTATTCAGTATGGTATGATATCCTCTTTGCTTTCATCTTGGTTTGAAATTCAACAATAAGATTCAATCGCAACACAGGGAATAAAGAGGGAGATGGATGCCCTGTAGTGTTGTAGCAGATGTTTTAAAGCAAAGAGGCAAACTGTAGCTTCTTCTTCCTAAGTTTTTTGGTTTCTTATTTACCATTTATACTGTCCCTGGGAGCAAGGTATGAAGTTGGGGATAAATCCCAGTATCAGTGACACACCTTGCGAATTTTGCAGGGGAACCTCATCATCTCTCTCTAAGCAATGTGAAGAGACCTTCAGAGCACAAAGATTACAGAAGTCTCCTTCTCATACCTGAGTATGTTGAGAGACTGAACATAACAGCTTAAAAACTGTTTTCTAAAGCTCCTGCCTGTATCTTAACAGCTTTGGATAATAATGCAACATTCAGCATTGTGTGGCAATGCGATTATTGTACTTCACAGCTCACCAGGGAAGGCTGCAGGATGGCTTCATAGCAATCCATGAGTGGGGAGAAGTGCTGTGTTTATCCAGGTTGCAGCCTCTGGAGGCTGCAGGACTCGCTCTGTACTGAGGTCTAGTGCCACTGTACACCTTCATCTGCATTTCTCAGGTATGCCAAGGCAGATGGAAGCTGAAGATTTTTAAGAATGCCTTCAAAATGCTTCTGTGAGTACTGCAGAAAGGTCAGAGGATTACTGGGACTGTCGAAGCTCCTGGAAGTGATGCTGCCATGAGGATGATCAAACACAGCTACCTGAAGATACTGAAGTGGTCTGGGAGAGGGGACTGCCCCTTCTTAAAGTCTTGCCAGTTTTGCTCTCTATTTGTCAGCTTCTGTCTCCAGTTTTTTCTCACATCCCCTTTTCCGAAGTGGTGTGGTTGTAACATCACTGGCTGTACCCATGGAAACTGCTCTTTCTCTGGAAGGGGATATAAAGTGTTTGTCTTCTGAGTCAGCTTTCATGGGCTAAGACCAAACCAGCCCTTTGGCTCTAGCTCACACCTTTATAGGCTGTTAATTTGCCAAGGTGGGGAAATCTAAAAGTGCAACTCAAATGTGCCACCAGGGGCTCTCTTAGGGAGTCACTGAAGTTTGGAGAGGATGGAGGTTCACACCGCACTCCTGATCTTACCCAGCCTCATGTGGACTATACTATGGTACTTCTCAACACCCATGACGTCACTCAGTCATCCCATGAAGCCTGTGCCCAGACACTGACAGAAGGAGAAACAACATTCACCACCAAATACTCACAGACTTGAGTCGTATGCTATCTAAGATCCCTGCATTTTCAAATAAAGCTTAAATAGACAGGCAATTAATTAAAAATAAGGGGGGAGATCACCTTGAATTTCATCCTGCTTGTAGCAGATAGAATCATAATGTCTCAGGTAATTAGCTTTGCCTGAGATGATGATCACTTATTTTAGGAGTATATAAAGTCTGTGAGTTGTGATGTGAGGCAAGCTGCAACTCTCCATGCATCCTTCTAGAATTCCCTCTGTACTCCTATATCTCTAAATCGTACCTCCTCTCCTGGGGAAAGGCTCACCAGAGCTTATCAGATTCAATTACTGCTGTTTCATATCAATGTTCTCATGTGAAACCAGAATACAAATAAGCCAAGACTACCTCCATACCCCCAAACAATTGCAAATGCCGATGATTCACCAGTTATTCATGCCAAACCAATATTTTTCAGTATTTTATAGTTCATGAGTGAAACATTTCAGCATGTTCAGACTGAAATCACTGGCATGCCAGGAGGCATTTCATGGAGAAGGGCACTCTGCATGGGGACTCATGGCATACCCAGCAGCTGTCATGCAATCATATTTGTCTTATGGACACTTTTTACTTTTCCAGTAGATTTGGAGGTGAAGGGATAGTAAAAGTTATATTTACTTTCAAGAAAGTTTAGAGTTAGATGATAAAACGAATAAATTTTTTACTTTGCTGCTACTGTAAGACCAACACACGTTGCTCTCCTACTTCCCCAGACTTTGGTTCAATGAGACTCCTGCACATGGCTGTGACCCCTGTCCAGCCCTGCTGACCTCCACAGCTCAGAGGCTGCATAAGGGCCTTGTGAGCTGATTCCCTTGTGCAGAGCTCTGTCAAGCTGGCACAGATGAGGGAGCAAACCACCCTGTTCTATCAGCCCCTCTTGTAGCCACCACTGTCAGTAGCTGCAGAGGAGTGGCAGAGTCACATGGAGCAGTTCTTTAATTTTGCTATAAAAAACAGAATCTGGACAGGCAGTGCTGAGAATGTGGAGGACTGCAACGAATTTGGAAGCAGGCAAACACCCTTTGGTGCTTGTCTCTAATGCCTGAGCTCACTTATTCAGTGAAGAAAAATCATTCACATGCTGGACTGTGTCCTTGTACTGGTGAGGAACAATCCAGTGCTAACAATTTTAAGGGGCAGAATAGAAGGACCCACTCTCAGTGTCCCATGATGAGAGCAAGCGCTGTCTCATCCTAAGTGTGTTCTGTTGCCATGAAGTTTGGTCTCCGTGAAAAGTTCTGTGACCAGCCTTTTATCCTTTCATCAAATGTAATTTTTAAATACACATACAATGAAAAGTTATGTGGTGGTATTAAAACATCCTCCTTTTTTTTTTTTTTCTTCGGGTGTGTAGAAAGAATTTAATTCACTATGCATGGATAACCCATTTGTTTATACTCAGGTGAAGAACAAAGGCAGCTAATAAGCTTTGCTGTCACCTTAAATAAATGGTTTCACAAGATAATAACTCCATGTAGCTACGCCCAAGGGTCATCAGCATTTTTAAAGACTCTTTGTTTCAGAAAAAGAAGCCACACTGTAACAGCCAGCAACACTGTAGGAGAGCTATTAAAAACTGGTATTTTGTTTGGATATCAAAATTTCCATTGCTGTGGACCTGTGGCCACACAGGCTTTAAGCAGATCCTCCACGCCAAAAAGGGTGTACACCAGCAAGTCTTTCCTCAGCTTGGAGGAAGGCAAGGCTGGAAAGTGAGCCTTATCACGAACATATGTCCCAGCTCAGCCACCATGTGAAACACCTTGAGCTTGATTGCAGATAATAGTCACAGCCTGTTCAAGCTGACTTGGAAACCTGCTGAAAGAGCGGCTCTGGCTCCCCTGTCTTGTTTCTCTGCGCCATTTTGTTGCCTAGAGTTTGTACCAGCTCTGCCAGATCCAAAAGTTATTCTGAAATGAAAAAGGGTAAGTATTTTTGTTAGTTTTCTACATCCTGAGGCCACAGGATCATCAGTCCCAGCTCAAGGGAGGAGCTGGAAACCTGCAGTCATAGGAGCAGGAGAGGGACGTGACCTTGTATCCCTTTAGCAGACTTTTCGGTTAGATCAGTGTAAGCCAATTTGTGACACCTCGGGTGATCACCTGCTTCATCGAGAGGAACAGTGTGTGCAAACCTAGGATGTGTATAAATATATAAATTAGCAACATCTTCCCTTAAATTTTGTACATTATTGAGATCATTTTGTGTTTTACTTTTGTGATAATTCTCTGGCCTCATGAGTGTTTTTGTATGCTTAGCAAAGCACAAATCTCCAGGGACCGATGAGACTGGGACATGAAACTGGGACCCCCTCTGCACGTCTCTTAATATAAAATGTGGCAGTCCAGGGAATTGCAAATTTTCTCTGCCAAGCAACAAGGCTGTGTTTTCTGGCGAGTTTGTAAAACAGGGTGTTAGTTTGAGAAAGATACCTCCCACTAGTGAGTGTCCTCACGGCATGGTGAGGATGTCACATGAGTCACAGGGATCTCTGAAACTCTGATATCCATGCCTGGGGAGTAAGGGAAGAAAGGGGATCAGAACTACTGATAAATGGGATTGGAGGGGCTTAGGGTTTTTTATGTGTATCACGAAGATAAAGAGATGAGTTACAAATGGTGGAATATAATTCAAAAAATGTGGAAACTGCAAAGATGAATTTTGGGAAGAACTTTTTGACTGTGCAATCTGATGGGCACGTTGGGTAACTGGAGGTGCTTGGTCTGCAGAGCTGCTCTGTGCTCACCATGCTGCAGTGCACAATTGGAATGAGAAGCTATTATAACTGTTATGACTGAAATTGCAGTGTGATGCATCAAGTCCTTTTGAACTTTGGATGCTGCATTTGCCTATTAATATCTGAGAACAATTAGCTCATCTCTCCTAAGGGAAGTGGTTGAGGCCCCATCACTGAGCACCAGCAGGGCCTGATTTTCAGAGGCAGTGAGCAATCACTTATTCCATGGAAAACCAAGGTAGAAAATAAACTGCAGATAACAATCTGGTACCAGCAGAGGGATAGGATATCTGTGACCTGTTATGTGTTTTTTCAATTTCAAACTTTTGGGATTGGGCTATCTGTGTTCACCTGATATGCTAGTAAATACATATTTTTTTTTTAAATACTCTGTAATGAACCCACACGGCTCAGCTCCTCTGCCAGTTCCCACACCTTCTTTCCTCAGCCCATTGAAAATGCTTGGTTGAAAAAAAAAGCCTAAGAAACCACAAGTGGAGTGGATCATCACACCCCTGCAAAGGCTTGGTTGCAGACAATTAATTTATTTTGGCTAGATTATTCCTAGGACTTACACATCTGCCCACAGGAGAGAAACAGAAAAATGCATCTCCTACCTAATGCTGAGCAGCAATACACATTTCATTTTGGGTGTGGTGTCCAGACCAGGCATCTGTTCTGCATGTGTGAGCATGGGCACAGATGTGATGTGGAGACATAGCAATGCTTCTCTGTCCCAGGTGGTGGAAAAGGGGAGGTGGGAACTTCCCTGTGAGGAGTAGATGCTGCTACTTCCTTCCAGGAAAAGTTAGGAAAGAAAATATGATTCTGAGTAAGTTTATGCGTTCCTTTGAACAAGTATATAAAAGTATCCTTTAACAATTCAAATAATTGTAAATGCTGCTCCTAAATTCTGCTTTTGATAAACAGGGTGATGTGCTCAGACCACTGTGGAGTGTTGTATGCTCACTTATTAGGGGACCTTGTTTTTTGCACAGCAATATAAAACGTGCTGTATTGGTTTTGGTCACTTGGAGGGATCTTGTAATGGATGACATCAACCACTTCAGACAGACTGCAGTTTGTCACTGTGCCATGTTGTAGTCAGACACAAATCTTTCTCAATGCTTCAGGTGATTGCAGCTGAAGCACAAAGCTATGTTCTGACAAATGTGTATGTGAGAGATGTAGCTGCAACACCTATTCTCACTCAAATATTTCTGGAGTGGGATATGTTTGAAAAGACCATTTCTGCAATGTGTTTTCTTTATTATACACCTTTATTTTCTGCACTAATATGGAGAAAGCAGTAGTTTGCCGTGGGGACCCAGTATAATCCACAGATGAGACAGCTCAAGTAATGGTTTCTGGAGCTTTTTGCTCATAAACTTTTAACTCTGCTTTGGGCCTGTCAGTTTTATTTCACCATGTGGAAACTATAGCCTAGGTACTGAGCATGGTATGAAAGTGGAAAGTTGTTGCTAGTAGGTTTTCCTTGATGCATGTCTCAGGGGAAGAACAGGAAAGAAATGGTAGGTTCTTAATTTAATCACAATGGTTTTTGTGCTGAGTTGGTTTTTTACTTATTTTTTATCCAGAAGGCATGTTGCAAATAAGTAAAAGCAGCCATTACTTATAACTTCTACAATTTTAACATATTATTTTTTAAATATCCTGAGATTTTTTAAAAAAATATATTACAATGTGAAAAAAGATATTTCTCAGTTTGTAATATATTTCTTTTATTTTTCTTTTTTTTTCTCTGTACCCATCGGATTAGTGAGAGCCTTTTGAAACTTTCCCACTGGAAACTTGCTTGGACTTCTGATCAGCATGTTCACACAAATTAAGATTAAAAAAAAATAAATGAGACATCAGAACAGAATGGTAAAAGAATATGAATTGAATGTTTCACGTCAGCAGGTCTTTTCAAAATCTATTCAAAATGGTTTAGGAAGGTGTTTGAGGCAATTTTTGAGTTGTTAACAATGTTCAAAAAAGGAAATCAGAGCTATGGTAAACAGAAAAATATAAATACAGAAACTGTACTTTAAAAGGGGATGATGAGGAGAAGAGGACCAAGTCAAATGTAGGTCAGAAAGTGTAGCTTCAGCTTCTCCAAAATTGCTACACATACTCTATTTGCAAAACACCTGTAAAGCCACAATGGATTTCCAAGCACAATCCCAACCACTTTTACACTGTATTAGCATGACAGGCTGACATTTCTTTATAAACAGGAGAGAGAACATGTTAGGTTTATTGTGCCAGGCTTTCTACTGCTTTGCAGGTACTTTCATAAACAAAGTACGGAAACATGGTCCTAATGAAATTACTCTAAACTGTGCTCAAACTAGTTGCAAAATTGTACTCCAAGAGTGGCTATTAGTGATTCACTGTCAAACTAAGTTGAATTAAATGTGACTGCACTGTGATCTTTCATGGGCCAACTACTATTTGGTATTTTCATTAGTGACTTTGCTTATGAAGAAACAGAGTCAATTTGCTGAGTTTGTAGGTCATGCCAGCCAGCCCTTTGAAGGAAAGGATGAAAATTCAAAACAGTGATGATACATTACAGAAGTGATAAGTAAATAAGTAAAAGGCCATTCCAGACAAACAAAAGCCAGACCAATGGCTCAATATGTTGCACAAATATGCAAGTTGCACAAATATGAGATGGTAAATGACTTATTGGATGGTTGTTTTGTAGAAAGAAGGAATGCAGTGTTGCAGTGGATCACAGGTTATAAACGAGTTGGCAGTGCTATGCTGTTGTGAAAAAATAGATGAGAACATATAAATAGGTGTGACAGCTGTGAGATAACAACACTGCCCTTCCAGCCTACTCAGCAGAAGTGGGACAAGCTTTAGATATGGTAACATGTTCAGCTTTGGACACTATATTAATCTTAAAATTAAAATTTAAAAAAAGCCAGACAAAACCTGTTACCTGGTAGTTCAGCATGCAAGACCAGAGAGCTAGTAAAGATGTTTTATGAAAAAGGATTAGAAAATCAGGGTTATTTTACATAAGGAGGTAGCAGTCTTCAAACATGTAAAAAGTTCTGAGAAAAAAATATAAAACTTTCCCATTGTTAGTGAGACAAAATGAGAAATAACAAGGCAAAACTATAACGAATGAAATTCAGGTTACATGTACGCAAGAGATTTCTGATGGTGTGGATAGGAATCCCAAGGCAGACAGATGTTAAGAACAAGTTAGACCAACATCTTAGGGAATTACATAAGTGCAGCTGATCTTTCCTTTGGGTGAGAGGAACTGGCAGGATATTAGATCTTTTCCAGCTTGGATTTTTATGACTCTGCAATACGTCTTCATGAATCATTTAGGCATTGATGAAACAAGATTGTTTCCATGGAAAAAAAATATATTTTCAAAATCTTCTGACCAAGCTGCTTGCATTGACAGTTCATAAAGTTGCCTTTTGTTAGGATTTCACTGTTGTATTCGGTCACTTTTTTCTACATTTTGCAAGAAATTCTAGGCATTTCTTGGACAGAAGAGTAGCATGTGAACAAACCTTTTAAATTCAAGTATGTGCAATATTCAAAGTGGTTGCAGAGAACAAGTGGGACAGCAGTTCACAATGACCTACTGAGTCATGTTTGAGCCTCACCTTTCTGACCTGTTAGGTAATTGTTTACTGTGTACTGTTTCCCTGCAGGTGAGTGATAATGAAAGTTCAAATGTTAAAAGAAATTGAGAGGTTGTTGTTCTCATTAGATTGTGAGGAGCATTAACCTAGATTGCTGCAGATAACTGCCCTCCTATCTACAAAGAGATACAACAAAAATACTACAAAAATTACATCAAAAATACTGCAAAAAGATACAACAAAAAATTTCCTGTATGCCCATAACACCGTTTCATAACCCATCCTGGTGCAGTATCCTAAAATACCTTTCAATGCTGTCTTCAAAATCTTTTTGTCAGAAACAGAAGTACTATTGTCCTCACACAATTTTTACACACAAGAGAAAGCCAATCTTGAGTTGGTGTTTTTGAGATCCTTATCCCTGTGTAGACTTGAGCTGAAGCAATTTCCTCAATGATATATGAATGCAAATGCATCTGCCAGATACAAGCAGCTGCCCTGTGCTGGGATTGTCCTTTCATTTTGCTGTCATGAAGCAATGATCTGCCTCATGAAGCACTTTCATTTCTTGTGAGGTGCTTTTGCTGAAAGTGTTAGAAAATAAGGTTTAGTGGGTTTTGTTTATTTGCTAGAAAAAAATTTAATTCTTTACCTTAAGGAATGAAAGGTAACACAGACGTTTCTGCTTTGACAGAAAACCTCATTCATCCAGTTAACCACCCTGCCTAGTTGGCTTTTGTTTCTTGAAAATTGAAACTTCTAGACAATCCCATTCCTCTTGTTGACCAGTGGTAGACACCCAGTGAAAGGTGACTATGTGGAATCTATTTCAAGAGAAACAAGTTCAAGAAGTTTATGCCATTTTCTCTTTTTTGTGTACCATGTGTAGATAATCTCTTTTTTTTCTACACTTTCGTTCTCTGGTTTTATTCTCTAGTTTTAGTCTTCAGCTGAGTTCTCAGCTAAAGAGAAAAGAAGCTCAGAAGTCTTACCGTTGAACTTCTATATCGCTGTCAACAAAGCAACAAGGAAAGGAGATCTAGCCATCCAAAATGAAGCTGATAGAAACAAAATGCATTTGTGTTGATCTTCTAAGCTGAGTGACACTTGCTGTGTAGGAAGGTAATAACAAAAGGTTGGTTGCAGCCTACCAAGATCAATTATCTGAGGATTGTCTGTAGTGAATGAACAATTTTTGTGTTTGCACATGGGTTTGGGACACACAGGCTTTGCAATGCCTGTGCTGGGAGAACAAGCAGACAAACATCGCGGGTCAGCAGCACGCTCTGCACAGAGCACCAGGAAGAGAAAAAACCTATGCAAAAAAAGAGCAAGCCTAAGCTGGCTGTGGTGTCAGATCAGATCAGTTTGTAGCAACCACAGATAAGTGCTAATGATTAATTTACTTAGTACTACTAAGTTAATTCTATTACAAGCCTCTCTCTGCCTTGGCATTTGGAGAATTCCAGTGCAAAATCAAAAGAGCGACAATGACCCAAGAGTTAACAAGATGGAAACATCTTACTACACTTGCCAGACCACAGCAAAATGGATTTGGGATATCTAAAATGATTTGGCACCTGGTAGAGTCATCCTTGGGTACAGGAAATTATGTTAGACTTGGATATATCAGGAAGCAAGGACTGAGTCTCATGCTACTATCTTCTAAGGATAACTTGTTTTCTTCCTATGCCTAAAAGGAACTGGGATATGCCTAATCAGACCAAACAAAAGATATAGAGATTAAACTGCACCATTGGTATGCACTGGTGAGATGACTGGAGAAGATCTCTCACACACAACAGCTTCATTTCCATGCTTAAATGATTTTCTTCTTTATTAAGTCCACTTGAATCAGCATTTCATCCCAGGAAATTAAATGTATGTGAAAGAAGAAGTTAGCATCTTGACCACAAGCTCTGCTATAGGCGTGGATTTAAATACACAAGCCTACAGAGTTACATATTACTAATGAAGGAAATAGAGCAGAAAACTAATTTGCATATGTTCACTCTTGGGGTAAAAAAAAGTTACAGAAATCCTAAAAGGTCAATGAAAAATATTTAAAAGATAAAAGAAAGCAGAGCTATCACAAATATATAATTTCTCAGAGAACTGCCGCTTCATTTCATGAGTAGACTGTTTATTTCAGCAATGTAGGAAAGGTGGCAGAATTATCTGCTTGTAATTATGATACTCACAGCTTTAAGACACTGAATGTTTCCATCATTCTGGGAAAAAATCTGTAGCTTATGAACAACTCTGTCCTCCCCTGCATGAGAACTAGAAGCAGTCATGATATTTTGGCATAAAATGTTCTATTTCTAGAAACTGCTAAAGTAAAATTTTGCTTATGATTTCTCTGTAAATTTCATTGTCATGTTAAAATCAGCTTCTGCCTCACCCCTTCTCAGCTGCAGGATACAGGAGTAGGGCTGGAGAGGTGGTGCTGGAGATGGCAGTCCTGTTAGGCACCAACTATACACCAGGGATGACGGTACTGCACAGGCAGCATCCAGCAAGAAGTTTTAGTCGTTCTTAACATGAGTTGTGAATAGGAGTTGACTGCTGCAGATGAAAGATTCCATATTCCAATTACTCACTGCTCAGTTATCCAACACCCCCAAGGTTTTAAATTTCTAATGAAAACACACTTTGATCTTGATTCTCTGAAAGAGGGCAATTTGTTAACCATGAATCAATAGGATTGCCTCTTGCCATACCAAATAGTTCAGCTGTGTGTTGAGAGCTTTGAAATTCACTGTGGCACAGAACCTGGTAACTTCTCTCACTTAGAGTTTTCTCTAGCATTTACAGACTCTAGGATTTGACTAGACTCTTCAGTCTAGATTTCAGTTGAATTTGTCAATGAAATGAAGATGTCAGAAAAAATAACTGTTAAGGGGCATTCCAAGTTAGCTATGGGAGAAATCTTCACAAACAGTTATTTGCATTCATATGAAGTACCTCAGATTAATATTTATTTAATTATTAACTGATAACAGATTTACTTTGTTGTTGTAAAGTGAAGTTGCAGAGGCACATGGAGAATCAGTCATCGCAACAGATGGAGAAACACTGAACCCTTCCCAGAAGCTGACAAGAAGGGACACACAGAAATGCAAGACAATGCACTTTGATACTTGAACTTAAAGTGAAAAACATCCCTAGATGAGACTTGCTGGGAACTGAACACCTCACAACCATCATCACAGCACCCATCATATAACTGAGTCTGGCTTAGTGAAGAACAGCATGTTTTTCTGAGGACAGATCTGCAGGTTGGCACAGGGGAGGGCAGGGGCTGTCCCAGGCCACACAGGCAGCACCATAATGAGGACATTCCTCTGGTTTGTTTCTGTTAATCCGATACATTTCTGTTCATCATATAGAAGAATGTGGTCTAAACAAAAACCTGGCAGGTGGTGAAATTTTTGAGGTATTTGAAGCAGTGGAAGAATTTTATTTATAAACATAAGTGATCAAGCATTTGAGAGGTTTTTCCCAAGAAAATACCAGCAAACCACTGCTTTTTAAAGGCTGAGAGAAAAGATTTGGAAAAGCAAGTGCAGATCACTGGGCAGCTGCCCAGGAATAGCATGAGTGTCTCTGTGGCCTTTCTGATGCCTCTGAACAATATCCCAGCAGTGAGTGAGTGTCTGGTGGAGGCTGGGCACTTGCTGGTACCTCAGCAGAGTCCCTGTAGGTCACACAAGCTTGTCCCTCTCCCCCAGTGCTTGCTCAGTGATGCTGTGGTTGCTTTGAATCAGGTAGCCAAAAGTGGCTGCAGTTTTTCCCTGCGCTGACTTTGTTTCCCTTGGTTTACAGGCTGTAGGCATGCATGTTCCCAGAGGTGACAGGGCACAGCTTTGGGCAGAAGGCATAGCTGATAGCTTTCTTTCTCAGTCCCTTGTGTTCTGACCCTGCATTTCCTTCCAGGTAAGCTGCAAAATGCTTTGCTTCTCTATTGTTGGCTGGTGGCATAACCCAATGGTTACCTTGACATGTGGGTGCTAAGCCAAGTGCTTGGGAGGCAAACCTTTGTGTCCCAGTAAGTGTCCCCTCTAGTTTCTGTACATAGAAAAGGTAATTTTCTTTCTATATGACATATTCTTGTCTGTGTTATATGTAGTGATGCTAGAGCAAACTTGGTGAAGTTGCAAAAGGAATTACTTTATCTGATTGTGTTTGTTTTCTTTCACTGTTCTTAAAAAAATAATTAGATGTGATTAGTAATATTTGCTGTAGCCTGGCAATACATATAGCGGCAACAGATGAGATTCAATCTCAGGTGAAACCGTCATCCCCAGGTAATGTGTGTGGGAGAGGCATGCAGACAAGATTTTCATCCCATTTATTCAGTTATGTAATGGCCTTTTAAACATTTTCCATTTATGGTCCCTATTTAGTTTACTCTAAGTCACAGTGGTTTCATCCAAGCCACAACACACACCAGACAGCCCAGCCATAAATTAGAGCAGCCTATGGTCTTTGCACATTTCTTTAATGAAAAACCAAAATGTCCATTCCCTGCCCTTTAAAATGAGACTTGAGAAAATAATTGATTTTGGTTGTTGCATAGAACAAACATGTTCAGGGAGACTAGATCTTCACCCATAACAAATGAAACAAGGGTTTAGAAACTTCTCCTTTTAAAAACATTTGAACTTACCTTTTGTGTTATCTGGCTTCAGTCATGATTGAAAGAGAAAACGTGGTGGGGAAAAGCAGTCCTGCGGTACAACTTTCAAGCTCTTCAAAGTCAGGAGCACTGTCAGGTTCTTTTTGCAGTATTTCCATACATCTCAATAAATGAGGTTTGGTTTGGTGTCTAAATTAGGATATTTACTGACCTAAGAAAAACCCTGGCTCTACTGTAAACTAGTCATAACATGGGTTTCAGCAGTGTTTGCTTCCTTAATTATCTTCACTTTAGCTCTTCACTCTCTTAACTTTTTCAACCACCATGGGGGTTGAACATAACACTGGGGGTGTATTTTTTTTTTTTTTAATTAAACGTGTCAATGGTGAGTTATTTGGGCTTCAGTGTTGGGAGTCAATGCTTTTCCTTTCACCCCTCCTCCCTCTGGGCCCTCACCACAGGCACGAGCCAGAATGCAAACCATGAAGATGGGGCTCTAGGGAGTGTAACCCAAACCCTGTGCTGTCCACCAAAGGGATGCATGGCCCAGCATGGACTGTGCTGGGTTATACAGTGCAGTCAGGCCCTTTGCAATGTGCATCTCATACATTTTCCCCAAAAATGGGCAGCAAAAGTGAGGAACATGGTGATGCTGGTAAGAGCTGTGTTTTTAAGAAAATCATTGCGGTGTGCTGGGGCTTCCCCCATGTCAGAGCCAGCAAGCTCAGCTCAGGTGTGACTCAGGACAGAGTGCAGTGTTGGGGTGCCCTGGGTCATCCTGAGCAACCAGGCTGGGTGCAGGCTTTTGTGGAAGCAGGCTGGCCACAAAATTAGCACAGCTGAACTGCTGTGCACAGCGCCCAGTGCATAAGAAATCCATCCCCTGTGGTTTTTCACCTGCTGCCCAGGGCTGCTGTAGCTACTTAAATAGCAGGGTTCATCTCTTACATCGTTAGGTGTATCTCTGTTTTAAGGTTGATGCTGTTTCTGATGTTTGGACTGGCTTGCACAATTTTGCATGGTGCTGCTTGTCACCCTGATGGACAAACTGAAACATCTGATCAGATCTTTTGCCTCTGTACTAGGCAATGAAAGGCACATCAACAATTATACACCTATCTTGCCAAGGCAGACAACCCACTGAGAAATTAGAAATTGTTATGAGAAATTGTGCCAGGTGGGCATGCAGATGGACCCAAGGCAGCTTTCATTTAGTGTGCTCTGATACTCGTGGTGCTTGATTTGTGTGTTTGGCCAACAGCCAGACCTTCCTGGGAAATGGGATGAGCCCCATGGCAATCAAGCCATGTGGCACTTAATGCCACCACAGCCAGGCCTGCAAGCTGTTGGTGAAAGCAGCTGGGTCTGCCCCCACTGTGCACATGGGGATAGAGGTCAGTCCCTTGCTGAAGGTCCCTGGAGAGGTGCTCCCAGGAAACCAAAATGCTGCATGGTCTGTCTGCCTGGGAGATGACAAGTCCATTCCAGGGCATTTCTGAGGGATGTGAGCTCTGGTGGAAAAACACAGATCTTTGAATCCCAAACTCCTAATATTTCAGCCTAAGAGGCTGGTCCCCCCATCCGTTGGGTTAGGACCATGGTGCAAAGGGAGAGTGGAACTGCTGTGCCTATTTCTGTGTTAATGAAGACAGACTGTACCCTATATTTCTGCTCTGTATTGACTTTATCAGATTGAAATCTGATGGATCTGGTATATTTGTGAGAGCCTTGTGTGCATTGTTCTGCTGTTTGGTTTTGATAAAACCTGGTATTGTACTTGATGTCCTTTAGCTACGTCAAACCTTGCTTCATGGCTAATGCATGGCATTAGTCCATACCACAAGTTGTGCAATGCTTTACAGCAAAAATATTGATGCTTCTTGGGGATTAAGAGTGTTATTTCAGTGTAAGTTCAACTGAAGAAGGAAAGACAGAATTGAGGGAAGAATAATTTCACTGCAAATTTAATTTTGGCAAGTTGATTAAAAGAAAAATCCCCTTTTTCTTTACCCATTCAAGCATTATGAATTCATCTGTTTCTAAAAGCAAACCTTTTCTTTATTCTTCTTTTACTTTTTGGTTTTAATTTCATGCTGAAGCAGAAGAGTAATGATAAAAAAGCAAAAAGTTTTGTCTGGATCCCTTCAGAAAGCACATCTAACACAGGCTGAGGGAGAGAATGATGAAACATTTTACAGTAGCTGATCTCTTTCCCAGTGGATATTTTCAGTAAAGTCTCAGAAATTGGGACAGTTCAAGCCAGCAATGTTTCCCATGTCTGACCAAATTCCTATAATCTGCTGAAAAGAGTGAGGTGTCAGGGGAGGTGGATCTGGTCCATTCTGCCCAGAGCTGGCAATTGGACATAATCACTCTGGAAAGCTCTGCTGGCAACTAAATGCATATGGCCTCTGTGGTTATATCTGAGCTGCTGAACTGAAGAATGAAGAAATACTCCTTGCTTGATTGTTTATGCCATTACCCTTTCACAACATCCCTGGCACACTTTTCCAGCAGCTCCCAGCATGTTTTAGGACAGGTTATTCCCCACCAGCAGTCTGCATGGAGAGAAGGAGTCCGATGGTCCTGGGGACTGCAGGGTTTACTTTGCCTGCAGGGACATAGCAGCAGGATCCCCAAATTGAGTGAGCTTTGCAGTCCTAGGGAAGCAGGGATGACAAAACCATCTAGCACTTCAGCACCCCAGGCTGCCTTTTTAGCTGAGTCCTTGGTAAGCTTGCAGCACTGTGGTTTTTGCCTTAATGATGAGAATTTGAGGTTCTTTTCCCCTACCAAATGGCTAGCTCCTTGTCCTAGCATTGCTGAATTTATTCTTTCCTTTTTCTGAGCCAAGGACAGCCCTGTTCTCTGGAGCACAGGTACCACTACCACCTCCATTTCTCTAGGTAGCAGCAAGATAATTCTCTCACATCCACCCTTTGGACTCTGATTCATGAGCTCTACCCATTGATGCTGAGCTGATAGAGGAGATTAGCAGCACGATGGGCTGCCACACCTGTCTGTCTGTTACTGCCCTGCAACAGGGGCAGTGAAAAGGCAGAGTATCAGCTTTGTATGCTCTCCAGGTCATATGCAGATAAAGACCAACAAGCTACTTTTTTAGCTTTTGGTTTATGCAACTCTGCCTTAAAACACTGTGTGGCAGTGATACATGACCCCTCAGGTAAATAAATAAATAAATAAAATTTGAAAATTCTTTTCCAGCATAAATTCTTTGAGATTTGTTCTGCCTTTCCCCCCCCCCCCCCACAAAGAACCCAGTCTCTAGTGGCTGGTAGACTGTTATTAGCACTACTATTATTAACCACAAGAATAATAACAGTAGTGAGTACCTACATGAACCAGATAATGAGTTTATTAGATGCCCCAAACACTTTTTATCATGCAATGAAAACGTTTATGTCATGTAGCCTAAATGTCTTGACTCCAGCTATAACCCAGACCACTGGCTTTCTTCCAGAGTATTTCTGACTATCCAAGTAGTAATTTTGGGGTCAGTGTTGCTTGTTCAGGGCCAGGCTGTCTGAATCCAGAAGGTCAGAGAAGGATGTTCCACACTTGCGCAATGATTTATCCCAGCAAGATCACTCCATCTTGCACTAAACCCAGCACTCATACATATTACAGGCATCTCTACCCACCAAAGTTTGCATGTGGTGTTTTTGCATATTAAATTCCCAAGTCCTCAGGTCATCATTTGCATTGTGTATCTTCCTCTCTTGGGCTGACAATGTTGCAGTATAAAAACACTGAGGCTAATTGTTCTACTATTACAAAGATCTCTTGAAACAAAGCAGGTTTGGAGGATAACGCCAAGCAGGTGCTCAGAACACAGGAGGTTCTGTTGTCCAGTGACAGGTACCACATGAAGCCACAGATAGTCCTTGGTATTGGCTACATTTATCTCTAGATGTTTCCAGCCTTCATCAAAAGAGAGGTAGCACAGACAACCTCCACGAGTATCTTCCACATCTAATCCTATAAGCATAACATTATTTTATGTTTTGCATAACTACGAGTGTTTTTCTGGAAGTAGACCTGCCTTTATTTTATTTACCTGGTGTTACAGCTGCTAGTATGTTCAAGGACATAGATTCAAAACTGCATTTAATCTCTGTGGATAAGTCATCTTGAGCAGATGGAGGAAATCCTGCAAAGTACAGTAAAAATATTTTCAAGTCACACATAAATACTTTTTTTTTTTTTTTGGTAGGATGTTGTAATTCATCCTAATGATTCCGAAAGAGGGATACTGCTGTAGCAGAGCTGCAAAGGTTTTAAAAGCTTTTACAGAAAGGTTAGATATTAAATTCCACAAAATTTCCATGAGGAAAATGAGAATATATGCCATTATTATGACTATTTATCCTCAGGCTATAGTAAGAGAAACAAAACTTTAGCCAGAGAAAGCTGAACATCACATTGCAGATTCCTTGCAAAATCTGTCCTTTTCCTTTAGCTGCATTTATTAATTGGTGGCAAAGAAAAACGGGCAAGGAGTCAGATATAGCAGCAACCTTGTAAAGCCCCACTCCATTTTTAAAAGTAATTTCCATATTCATAAGCCATAAAGTATTTTTTTAATATAAGCCTTGTTTTGTTCCTGGAAACTTTGTAGTTGTAATCAAAATAAAACAAATCTAGGAATGTTAGAAATATTACTATAAATTATTAATGAAATACTGAAGCAAAAAATGAGATGGAAAAGAACTGTCAAAGTCAATATGAAGGGGGTTTAGAGGTGGGGGGGGGTTGGGTGGTTTCTTTTCACTGGGTTTTTTTGGTGCTTACGTAAAGTATTTTATTTCTCTTCTTCAATGTGAGTAGCATAGGATGAAGGAAAATTTTACTAAAGTGCAGTAATTCCAAAAGTGATCCTGAAGAAGCTGTGCCATGATTTTACCATGAAAGAAAAGCTGGACTGTCCATGCTTAAGCTAGCCTGTGAAATTTACTGTTTGATTCAAGTGGACATTCCAGGAAAATCCCTTCCACATAATACCTGAATAGTCCAACTGCAAACACACTGGCAACTGTAGCAATATCCAATTACAGCATTCAGTAGTCAAGCAACATTATTTTATGGCAAATACCTTTGATAGCAATTTCCTGGTGTTTGTTTTATGTCTAATTTAAAGGACGTTCATAATAAAGCATGCTCATAATGGTATGACTTCTTATAATACATATTTATACACTGTGCCTCATCAGTAAAAGAAGAAAATCTCAGCAAATCGAGAGAAATAGTCATGCTGAGCAGCAGAAAGTGCAGGGGAATTAAAAAAAACAAAATAACAAAAAGCCCAAATTACATGTAAATGAACACTTATCTCTTATCCTGCTGTGATGCCCAGATGAATAAACAAGAATTAGTGTAAGCTTTTCTTTGTTAACAGACAATTTTGTAGAATTATATATGTTTGGCTCATTATGAACTTGTGAGCTGTAATTAGGGATTTTCTAGGTGCTGTGCAATGAGCTGGTAATTCATAGTGCTGTAGTGGCTCTCATATTAACCCCCCATGTACATCTGCTTTCAGTGCACTCAGCATTAGCAGCTAACTAATGGAGTAAATGAGCTGAAATTACTGCATGTGAAGAGTTAATGAAGAGTTTTTAATACACTTTATGATCATAATTTAGTGCAGTACACAATTACATACTTGGGAAGGGTAGAGTTTCCAGCCTGATCAGAGGATAATATTGTGGATCATTTCTCTTTTATGAAGGCCGCTGATTTAGCATTCCTTAGTTGATAGAGTTGATCTCCATAAAAATACATGGTAAGAATTAGTAGAAATAATAATTAATTGCATAATGCTTTTGGAATATGCATTTGCATTGCATATATTGGTGCCTACCTGCTAACTGCCAGCTAAGAAATAGATATATGTATATATAGGTGCCTTATGTGAATGGGTGGATTGGTTAATGGGTTATTCATGTTTTCAGAAACTTTATAAACAGAAATTCAAATATTTTTACTAGTTTTAGGAGCTCCATGGAGTTAGGTTTCTTAATAAAGAGCTTGTTTTCTTTCTAGAGATTATGAATCACATTTCATGTTTCTTAACTACCTAGGAGTAGTTCATGAATAATCAGTCATGCAAAGCTGTCACACTTGGTTAAATAGCTCAGTCCTGTTTTTACTGCTTCAGTCCTTTATATCTTTAATTACTTTTATTTAGCTGATATGAATCACCTTAGAACACATACTCTCCTAAGCAGCCATATTTCTGCATGTATTCTGCAAAGCACTGATTGCACTTCTGGCTGAAGTGCAAAATACAAGGATGTATCTCTTTTTCTTTGGCATGGTTATGGAAATATTTTCCATTGTTCTTAATCCCTTTATCTACAGAGAAATTGTTCTTCCCCAGTCCACCTTCACTCCTTCCCCCTTTCTTAGATATATTTCACTGCATTGGTATTCTTGCCTTCTCATACACACAAACCCCACATTTTTGCTTTATGCAAAGTCCTTTGTGAGAATCTGTCATTTTTTCCAGCACCTTCACTCCTGGAACTAATTTCTTTGGATATGCAGCCCAAAATGCATTCACAAACAGAGGAATTGTTTGCACTCAACCCTGCACTCCTCTGTGCCTAAAGAACATTGACTCCAAAACTGCCCCACACAGCTGGTCTGTAGCTGACAGTGTGAAACTGTGTTTAAGACAGCAATTCACTCAGAAGGGGCTTGATAACTTCAAACATAAACTTCACTGTCATCATAAATGCCTGGAAAAGCCACTTGGCAGCCTAACCTACTCCACTGCTTGGGTACTTGTAATGAAAAAGTGATGATGGGTTAAAGTCACAGTAACTAGAAAAGCCAGTTGATGACTGCCAAAAACACTCTCGAGCTAATGTGAATGTCACTTTCCATTTATTTTTTCATAATCCTGCTGTTACAGTGGACAGACAGATTTGTTATAATGGCTAGTGTCTGCAGATTAAATGTGATTAATTCTCCAAAATGAAAGGAGTTCATCTTCATGCAAAAAGTTAATTAGGCTCTAAAAATTGTCTTGCAAATCTCCAAAGTAAAGACAGACCAAAAAAAAAACCCCAAAGAAGATAAACTAGCTGGATTATTTCAGGATGGTAATTTAGTTAGATCTATTAGTTCAAATTCTCTCCTGTTTTTTGAATATATTTTAACTTCTGTTCAAGGACTGCAGCTGATTATGTATACATGAATATAAACAAATGACTCTTCTCTGCTCATTGCAAGGGGTTGGACTAGATGACATTTAAAGGTCCCAAAACATTCAATGATTCTATTATTGCACCTGGGATGAGTTTCGTTGTCCTGTATTTCTGATTTTTTAACTGACTTGTGACCAAGAACATGGTATTTCACCCTTCTGTGTTTTGGACAAAGTAATATGAGGATTCAGACAAGCTTTCTCTCTCTCTTCTTCCCTGTCCCCTCGAGCTTTTATCTTGTTTTCCAAATTTTCCCTTGAAACTTCCAGCTCATGAGTAATAGGCAAACATCTATAAAAACAACACTTACTGTGAAAATGCCTGTTCAGAGATAGCTGCATAATGTCAAACACATCAACAAGTCATTAGCACCCTAACCTTCTGATGCATCATCTGACATCAGCCATGCCTGCAGTCAGACTGGCAGAGGCTGCTGTTCTGGCTGGTCTTGCTTTTTCAAATTCCTCTTTGCATATTCACTGCCAACTGCACAAAACTGATACGCCTTTTTGATGAAACAAAGGAAATAATATTGGACAAACTGCTGATAACAATATGTTGTTATTTGCATATCTAAATGCTGGCTTGTGAGTAAGCACAGGGAATGGGTGGGTTTCTGTTAGGTTGACTGAGACTGTACCTCTGCTTTAGTGAATAATAATCACCAAGTGTCCTCCCATTGTCTGTGCACAGAAAGGCAGGAGCCATTCTTTCCAGTCCACAGAAACCTTTGCCATTCAGTAGATATAGAAAAACCAGGAAGTTTTTACACTGTGATACTTTTTTCTTGATGTTCCATGAAAACATTGATAATTTTCATCCCAGAAAATTACATGAAATGTTCACAGAGGTTATTAACTAAATTTGGAGTTTCTTATACCCAGGATTCTGACCTCCACTTGAGTGCAGTTTATTGATTTTTCTGACACAAATGTGTTTTCTTTTCCAGGCCTGGGACAACGAAGCTGATGAGATCATTTGTGTCTCAATCTGAATGTTTTACCTCTTTAATTGAGATGTAATTCCAATGTTTTTCCCTTCTTTTCTTCCCTACCTACCTGCTTACCTTACTTGCCTTTTACAGTACTGCTCCGCCACAATTTTAGTGATAGTTATCAATGTCCCCTCCAGTTCCTCTTGTACTTCCAACATTCAATCTGTTTTGGTAAACGAGTTGATAAAGCTGCTCTCTTGCACATTTGGCCAGGTACACCATGGCTCATAGCGCAGGGCAAGGGTTTTATTTGCCTCCTGCTTATTTAGTCCCTCCAAACTGAAATATGCTCTTGGGATTCAGCTTTGATAGAACAGTTCCACGTACCCACCCTTTGAAGGGAAAATCCCAGGCGAAAATCAAAATGCAACAAACTTTTTATGACCTATGGACCTGTTTCTGGTATAACAGGTGTTTCCAACACTGGAAATTCAGGTGCTTTTTGTGCTGCTCCAGGCTTTGGAGGTGGTCCAAAGCTGCTCTTGGAAGACCCTGGTGAGACAGGTGTATTTTGCGTGCCATAAGCCAATGTGTCATTAGTCCACAGTCTCTCTGAACTCCATAATTTCCTGAAAAAGGGAATTTCCTTCCAAGTCCTTTGGTGGATGAGGACCTCGTGTTCACTGTAAGAGCCCTTGTGTAAAAATGGGAATCAGGGCTGTTGTAGGAGTGCTGCACAGCAGACACATATATGATGAATCTGTCTGGGATGATTCCTCCCCTGGGTCTGACAAAGCTACTCGTCTTCTCATGTTCTATTCAGCACTCTGTCTTTCCAAATGATCAGGGCAATTCGGAAAAGTTGATATGTGAGTGCTTTTACAAATAATCCCACAAAGAAGTGAAGGCAGTTGAGCGACAGCTCTGTTTAGTAATGCCATTTTTTAGAGGTGGTTGAGAGGGAGCTGCTCGGCAGGGCTACTTGTAAAGCAGATAAAGCCAACCAGGGGGTCAGTGCTCTGCGCTTAAAGGGCACTGAGAGCCAAGCACTCCTGAATTCTCTTCTCTGCTGTAACCCAAAGTAGGCCTTTTTCATGGTGCCCTGCAGGGCCCCGTCTGCTAGGGCTGTGGGAACAACTGGAATCTGAGTTTTCAGACCTCTGTGGACGGAAAGAAGGAGCTCCCACAGAGACAGCGCAGCTCCTGGAGGGTGGGGTATGGAGCTCGGGCCTGATCTGCAGGCAGGATTGGGTAGGTGATGATGCCCTCTAGTGACTTCCTGAAGAGAAAATGGGATGGTGCAAATAATGAGGGAATGTTTTTGAGCTAGTGAAAAACCTATGCTGATAAAGAATTCAGGGCCCCTGTCTTTATTTTTCTGTCTAACTGAATGCAATTATTGTATTTATTGCCAGCAGCATGTTAAATTGTTCCAGCATAATGAGACCTTTGTGAAATATTGGGCTTGGGGCAGTTTAACTCTTGAGCCTTTTTGTTAAGGAATTCTGCTCTGCTCCACTAGGGTTTGCAATAAAGAAAATACACAGCTATACTATTCTTCTTTAAATACAGAGAAAACTTTTAAAAATACGAAGGCTGTGTTTTCATACAAACCTTATTAGTCATACTATGTCTGTTTTCTTGCCGTGAGAAATTCAGGTTAAAATATAATAACTGGATTTGTTCACTGCACTCGCTTAGCGGACCTTACTTAACTTTTTGGGATGTCTTCACAATTTCCCTGTTTTTTCCCAGCTAAGTACGATGAAATTTGAATCAGATGTTTTACAAGAACGATGTTAGTGATGTGGGCAGTGCTTTCTGAATGCAGATGAGTCACTTGTAAGGAGTGTAAGAAGGTGGATATAAAAGGCTGACAATCACCATGTTTGCACTGAAAGCACCGTGATCTCCTCACCCCCTTTGGTACACCCTCAGTTTTCCTGAATGGATCCATTCCGCTGAGATGCTCTTGTTTGCTACCACGCTCTTGTGTCTGTGCAGATTTTCTTGTTTCCCTTGTAACAGAACACTACAAAAGATCCTCTTCTGTGACATCTATCACACATACTACTTAACCTTAATTCTTGGATTACAGAGTTTTGCTACATCACTTCTCTTGGAAAGAGCTCTCTCTTGTGCATGCATGCATTTTCTCATTACTGAAAATATGTAAATACTAAATAAAATCATCCAGATCATCTTAAGTCAAAAAACTCCAGTAGTTTTCCTTGTTGTTCCACCATGGTTGTTCATGGCTTTGTTTAGCCTCAGTCCGAGGGGAAGGAATAGGAGAATGAGGAGGGGAAAATATATCCTCCTTGTGCTTGGCAAAGGAGCCACCATCCGGCTCTTCAGTGCCTCCTGTTGCCAGAGTGAACATGGCCAAACAAACAGCAAGCAAATACTGTACCTTGCACCAAATCTGCATCCTTCTTGTTTGCTTCACCCCTTGTATCTTCAAATACTCATCCTGCAAGATCTCCAGGTGAGGGCTGTCCTCCTGCTCCATGGATTGTCCCTAGCAGAGCATGGCCCTCAGCACTCACTGTCACCTCTAGACCAGCACTGTACCAGTGGGTGGTGGATGAGTTTTCAAGAGCTGCATGAAAAGCTTACATGCAAAATGAGGACCAGGTAGTGTTGGAGAGGTGAAAAGGGATGCAAAAAAGAGGAAGAGACACATAGGAGAACAGAGGTGATACATTGAATAATGAAAAAGGAAAGGAAGAAAAAAAAAGGATATTATTTGGCTCCAATTCAGCCAGGTTCTTTGCATCTCAATGCTCCCAAAACCTGGGTACCATGTTTGCAAGACGTGAACACTAACAAGGGCAGTAGAGGAGAGAGAAATACACAGAGAAGTGTGTTGGAAATGGGGCAGATAAAACCCAGGTACATGTCACAACATGCCCAGGCCTTTTATCTTTGTTGTCATTTGCCAAGTGACCATCCAAAATAATCAGAGGGTATTAATTAGGTTAGCAACAAGAATTTAGTGGGTGGAAAAGTGGGACAATCTGCTTACATTACACATGTCAGCACGTATGAGTTCTGTGCTAATTCAAGGTGTGTGTTTTGACAGTTCTTGGTGCTCCCTCAAGCTGACAGAAAAGTGCTCTGGGTGGAAAGAGGTGTACTTAATTAAGAGAAACACCAATCAGTATTTCACGACTTACAGATCTCAGCTAGAAAAGGGTAAAAAAAACTTGCTAATAGGCCCTGTGTGAAAAGGACATTACACCTACAGAACCTCCTGTCTAAGAGGATGAAGTGAGAAGTGAAACAAAAGGGGGTGACTGTATTTGTTTGGTTATAGGAGTCCCTACTCCTCACAGACTGTCAGTTATCAAAGTTAATCTTATTCTTCAATCACACTCTTTTTTTGGTGTAGTAGCTGTCCTTTTTTAAAGTACACAAATGCTTAAAAACCTACTGCTCTACCTTGTTGGTACTACTATAATTCAAATTATTTTCTTAGTAATTTTTTGTGCACAGGTTGTTGTTATATCTAGATAATGTTTTGGAAAACTTGACTGAGTTCATGCAGTACTGGAGGAGAAGAAAACAAGTCTGTGCTGGTGAGTTTGAAAGAGCAGGTCTCTTTAGGACATGTGATGTACAAGCTCAGAACTGCATTACATGGTCTTACTGGCCTTTTTGTCTGCACTTGTGGGCATCCCTTCAGCTCTCACTGCCTGATTCCCTCCTGTGGAAGTGTGCTCTTTAAGGATGTGCCTGACCACGATCAGAGGACAGTTTCAATATATTTGCTGTTTTTCTATGTACACAGTTATTACAGATGGTGCAGGTGCAGGATATTAGACCTGTGTGCCCACATGGGGTGAGGAAGAAGATAGGTTTTCCCCTTGCCAGGCAGGGTGATGGAGAAGCAAAAAGACTTTCCTAGATTAGATCAAACACTGGAGCAGGGATTGATAACAGAACTGGAGAATGCTTCACTGCTATGTCCCTTTTGTTTATCAAGGGGAAAAAAAATCATGGAATGAATTAGTAAATGATTTCTATTAGGAATTGTTGAGGAAGCTTTTATTCACTTAACTTATGCCAGCATAAGGGTTTACCGTGGACCTGGAAAGTTTTATTTCTGAGTGCTCACAGTCCCTGTGTGTTGGTGTACTGTGGTTTTTGGTGTTTTTTAGTATCAAGTAGTAATCTCTGAAACTGTGGTTTTTAAAGTACCTCTGTGCTTGTACTCAGACCACAGGGCTTCCAAACTTATGCTTTTTTCATGCTGTATCTGAAAAAATAGAATGGATAAGAGAAACTTCTGACATTTTCAAGGGAATCAACGCTTGGGAACGGATAGCTCTTACATTTAAGCAAGATGTTCTTTGCCTTTTGTTGGTGTATCACACACTGACAGGAATAGGTCTCTGCAGGTAGAGCTGAGAGCAGGGTTTGGCTGCAAAGCCTGGATGACTGGAAAGGGTACACAGGAGGGCAAGAACCTGTGCTGTAATAGCATAACTGACAGTTGAAAAAAACCTGCATTCAATTATGAACTAAAAAGTGCACAAGAAACACTGAGATAGCAATTCCTTTAATCCTACACTTTCAGTCACATGATGGGACAGGACCACACTTTGAGGCTATCTGATTTTCTTCCGATAGATTTAGGATTCTTCCACAATTCCCTAATTGCTGTGGAATGCTGGTAATAACAAGCAGGGCATTATCACTACATCTGGATTGTACAGCACTAGAATAGTTTGCATTTCTTTAGTCTCATTTACCATGGGGAATTTAGATGTAACCTGACTGGTGAACCTACATGATTAATATTCCTTTTTTGAGGCGTGCAGAAATTGAGATGAACCATGCAGGTATTTTTTTTTCCCTCCATGCTGTACAGACTAGGAAAGCCTGAGATTGGAACACATCCTTCAAGGGTTAATTGCTTTAACCCCTAAAGTATATGTACAGCTTGCATAAAAATCTTCATTCTCAACTTCAGTGTCTTGGGCATGCTCCGAAGAAATTCACAGAAGAAATTTCATTCTCAGTTCTTAACTTCTGTGTTCTTCTGCGTTCTTTAATACAGAACAAGTTTTCTCATGCTTTCAATATACTTTGCATTTTTAAGAAATATGTTTAAAAATGTATTAGTACTGAGAACATACATAATCTCTTATTCCTGAGACCTGCTTTGTGAATACTCTTATGACTAGCATGGTTATTTGAGTGGTCAGATCCCAGTTCTAGCATTCCTTCTAGGGTCTATTTCTATAGCACACAGAATTCACATGCTTCTTTGCCGCTGGTTTTGACAGCACTGTAAGACAGTAAGAGATTTGACCCATGACTTACTTGAACTAGGTGAAAATTTTAATGCTTTTAAAATCTACACAGATTATTTCTAAATACTACTTCCTTTGGAGCAAAATATATGAGATCTTTACAGCAGAATGTGGATTTTTACTTTCTCAGAATTGAGGTTTGAGAAACATGTTGGCATTTTTACTCCTCTGGTGGGTGGGGTTTACAATTTAAGTGAAAGTGTGTCATGCTGACTACTTTAAAATGCTTCATTATTGACATAACTTTTTTTTTTTACCTCTCAGAGAAATACATAAAATACAACAGAGTGTTTTGGATGGTGATTACCAGACAGTGGTACAAAGAGAACCACATATATTAAAGGCAGAGTGACCATGTGTGTGTGCTGGTTTTGGCTGGCATACAGTTAATTTTCTTCTAAGTAGCCAGCATGGGGCTATGTTTGGATTTGTGCTGGAAACACTGCTGATGACACAGGGATGGGAGCAGCTGTGTGGGGCTTAGTGGCTGCCTGGTGTTGAACCACAACAGTGTGGGTTGAACTCTCTCTCTGTGAAATGCTCTTACTGGGTTAAAGTGCAACTCCTGAGAAGCAAAATTACAGTCTCTCCCTGGCATATAAGTGTGCAAACAACTAGATATCCTGTGTTGATAGACGGTGGAAAAAATGACATAATTTTGTGATTTTCTGTTTCCCAGCAGTACCGTTAGCAGTAAACCCAATAGCCCATTATACATAATGACCCCAAAAGTGTACCATCAGACTCACAAAGGAGCAGCCTTTTGACTGATTTACCTGGTGAGAGCTCAGGACCATGGAGGTACGAGTATTTTGTATCCCCTTCTCCCCTGGTTGTTCTTCTGAATGATGTGTACTGAAGTGCCCAGCTCATTGCCCACAGTCTCTCAGCCATCTGATGACCCCTACTGACCTTGACCAGACTGGAATGATTGTTCAGCCATTTAGCTGTGGGAGATAACGTTAGTCCAAGTTCCTGGCTGTAATTCCTCAATTTCCAGGCTAGTGAATGTAGGCAAGATGAACCTATCACAGCTGTGGTTTAATGGGTATAAAAAATTAAGTAATTATAAATCAATGAGCTCTGTAACTCTGGTATTATAATAATTACATTTTAAAAGGCACTACTTAGTTACAATTCAGGAATTATTTACAGGCAATAATTAAGGTCAAACTGACTTCCTCTTGTTACACAGAGTATTTGTATGAGCAGCATGTCAAACAATAAATAATTAAAGGCAAACCTAATTGCCTAGTGTACTGAAGTGTGTCATTATCCTAGAGATTATGCTCTTGTGTCTATCACTGGTTATATTTTAAAGATAAAATATGTCTTTTTAAAATAAAAATGCAAATTGTCTTAATATGTTACTTTTTGGTTAGAATGGTATAATTTCCTTCAGGGTTTTTTTACTCAACCCACAGGAAAGGGAATAAAGTAACAGGAAAAGGAGTATGGCGCATTCCGTGTATGAAGCAATCCTATGAAGAAAGAATAGATGAGAAAAATTAGTGCAATCATTTTACAGGATTATTCCCCACAGTATATTTCCCAGTGCTTTGTCTGGTCTAGTTTGCAAAGATGCAAATGATGTTGGTTTTATTGCTTCCCTTAGGGGAGATTATTCCAGTCTAATAACACTCACAGTTATGAAATTTTACTGATGTTCAAACTGTTTTTCTTTACCTGACTTTACCCCCGTTGCTCCTAGTCATAAATTCCCACAGGCAATTCAGGATAGCGCCTCTCCTTCCTGGGTGTTCTGAGCCAAGCAATACACAAGAATTTCTTTTAATCTTTACTTGAAGTCTATCTACACGATGGACGCTGGGGCCTTGGAGAGCCTCCAGGTTTGAAGGCAGCCTCTGGTCACTGCCCTGTGTCCACACGTCTGTCTGTGCTTGGACACACTTGTGTGCAGAGATGGGTATTCCTGAAATGCTTACCCAGACAGGACCCTTGTGGTACCCACTGACCCATCAAGCGTTCTCTTGCCAATCGATTTCTTTTCCATTTAGGAGAAAACTCACCTCCAAGGCTGGTAACCTCAAGGAAGGGTGAATCCATAGGATCAGCACACAGTCATAAAGGTGGGAAGGCATCCCAGGAGGTGTCTGGTCTGACCCCCATCACAGAGAAGGGGAAGCTATGGACACAGACTATGTTGTACAAGGCTTTACCCAGTTGGGTCTCAAAAGCCCTAAAACCCACATATTATCCAACTTTTCTTAGTGACCTGTTTGAATGCTCTATTTTGCCATTGAAATATTTTTTCCTTTGCACCCAGCCAGAAACTAATCTTGTACTTGGTAATCTTCTAGGATTCATTTTATGTTTGAGCAGAAACAGCAGTTGAAAACTGTCTCATGAGCTTTGAAGGGTAGAACAGACTTCTCCAGTTTTGGGTCAGCAGAGTGTTGTCAAATTACCTTCCCTCTATCTTTCAGTCCACTCTCAATTTGTTTAGATGTTAAACCTTGGGGGAAAAAAGTCATTGGAGTAATGACATAACTCCAATAATAACATCTTGCCAAAGCATGCATAAAATGCTTGAGTTAAAACACTTAGAATATAGTCTTGTTATGAGAACCATTTCATAAAATGTTGATAAGTTTGTGATAAAATACTTCACATTACATGACCATGGTTGTCGCACTGTGAAGTCTTTCTGCAGTTTTTTGTATGGAAAGTGGAATTTTCTACAGCTTCTTTCCTGTCATGAGATCAACATCAGATGCGCTCAGTGACATGTCCTAAGAGAATTTGCTTTCAGACCCTGGTGCACAACTGACTGTCACCAGACTGCCATTCCTGCTCAGTGCTCCTCTATTTTCTCTGCATTCCTGCTGCTGAACAGGAACAGTTCTTCCCCCACTCCATCTCACCAATGCAAACCTCCTCTTTTCAGTCTCCATTGGCACTGGATAATTAAGTCACCTACTGGTTCCCTTCCCTGAAATGTATCACTGTGTTTCACAGTTCTGGCAGACTTGATTATCACCTGGGAATTGCACTCCTCCCAGACGGATGTGTCACTGATAAAGAGATAATACCTGTCCTTTTTGCAACAGCAAGTGTAGTGCACATTTATTTGAATTTATTTTTTTTAGCTAACAACCTCTAGTTCTTGCAATCTTTTGAAGACCCCTGCCTCTTCTTGCACTCCTCTATGTCACTTCCAAATGCCATGTTTGTTGAATGGGATTATCAGTTCCATAGGCTCAGTATTCCAACTAAAGTCTTACAAACACTGAGAACAGATTTTTTCATGTGTCTGTCAGGCTGTGATCTGCTTTACACATCCAAGGGTGATGTCAGTCTCTCATTTTTTTGTTGTGGCAGTGTAATCTTTACTCAAGTGCAGCCTGGGCTTTGGTAGATTCCCTGCCTCCATGTATTCAAAAATATTTTCTGAACACTAATTCCCTGTTCTCTTTTTGTAGTTGAACACATCTGTAAGTGTAGCATCTTCCACTTGGCCCTTTATAATGTTTTAATCTGTTTTTCTTCCATTTTTAAAAATTTTCTTATTGATAACTACAACAGGCAGCATTGTTTTCTGAGGCTCTTCTCCATGTTTTATTCAGAGTTAAGGGTTTAGTAAAATATAGTTGTAGTACTCCATACACCAACAGCACAATTTCACTAACGTGAATGTCACAGTATTTGTAGTGCAGAAAATAGGCATTAGTTTAGGGACAGATGTATCTGTAAAGGGAACAAAATAGAATGCCTGTTTTATAAATTATCACAAGGGAAAAATGATATGTCTTCATGATAAAAAGTTTCCAAAACCCAAGGATGACGTATTCATACAAAGGCTGCCTAGGAAACCATTTAAAAAATAACAAAATGAAAGAGTTATGTTCTAAAGCAAATGCGTTTATTTTTCGTTTAACAAAATACCAGGTTTACAATAAGAATCTTTTGTGGAGATGTACAGATATGCACAGAATCCAAAATAATAACTTAGGGATACTGGAACAGCCTCTAGCAAAAATATTTCAAAGGCGACAGGCTTTTCAAAAACTTGGCTTTGTCTTAAGAACCAAATCAACTCACCACGTTCTTAGAGACTTTTGGCACACATGTCTTTGAGCACTTCTGAAAATTTGCCTATGGAGGTGGATCCCGAGCACTTGAAAAAATTATTCTTGAGCTCTTTGGGAAATCTGGCTACATTTTAGACAAATGCTGGTTCTGTGATCTCTTGCCCTTTGATATACCAAAGCTTCTCATTGCTATTTGATGAACTGCTTGTTGACAGATATTTATTAGTTTTTAGCTGACTTTAAAAAAATAAGGGAGGAGAGGAATCCTGGATTTTGTAGAGACGTGGCTAAACTATAGAAGGAAAATCAAACAGCCAGCCAAGCAATCAATGAAATTTCTCAGTCCCTTGAGATGAGCTGGAGTGTATTTTCCAGCTGCAGACCTGGAGAGTCTTTCTCGCACTCCAATCCTTAGCTGCATCCAGGTTTCAAGGTTTTGTTAATGTTACTGAGAAATGTTTGCACAGACTTTTCCACCACCAAAGGGGAAGAAAATACAGCAAAATTTTGTGCTGATGTAGAGAATGATTAGACAGTTTGGAAAGTGTTTTTACAGAAAAGTACCATAACCAATCCCACTGCAGAGTCAGTCTTCCGAATAAAAGAAACAAGAAGACCATTCATACTAGAATGTATCCAATATTTTAAAAAACCCTGCTTTTAAGTATCACCTACAATGGCTATATTAATCTAATGCATTGTAGCAGGCATTTACTAAGATTTCTGAATTACATTCATGTTTTTCAGGTATACATTTTGAAACAGCATCATGCCTATTTTCCATCCTGACAGTGCAAATGCTAGCCTCGGCATTTATTTCCAGCCTCCCACTCCCTGAAGAGCATCTCAAATGAATGTACAGAATGCACAATCCTGGAAATCTCCTTGTGTATTTACCTGACAATTAAAATCTTGTGGCTTGCCTGCATTTCTGAACATATATGAGACAAAATGTATTCTGGTGCAAATCCAGATTAGATCAGCAGGAGTATCTTGGCTAGCCTGGAAGTGTCCAAGGTGAAACTGTAAGGCTACCTGCTATATTATACTCCCAACTGTCACATGAGCGGTAGTTGATGCTTGACAGACTGCCTGGAAGAACACTGTTGAATTATTTTTCACCTGTGTATATTAAAACCAACCATTTTTTGGAACATATGTCTCTCTTGCTGTACTCACAGGTGTTAAATTTACAAGAACAGTAATTATTTACAGGACTAGGTGGTTAACTTGCTCTTGTTTCAACTACCGGTGCTATCCTGAATAATCAGTATTTAATTCTGCATTCCACCTCTCTATTGACCTTTGAAAATACTTTTTGCTATCTATCAGATAATAGTATACAGTAGGAATTGTTTGAGGTCTTACATGGATGATTAATCCTCTGGTTTTTAACATGGTGAGAAGGGTTGACTTCTTCAATGCATTTCTCAAAATTACATTGAAGTAGTTAAAACAGAAGTGGCAGAACTGTGCCATGGGTGCAGTGATCTGAACTACATGATAGAAAACAACATTAATGCTTTGTTTTTAGAAGTTACATGTTTACTTATTCCCCATAGCCTCTTTTCAAAGATTATCCAAGAGATGCTTAACTATAGTAGCAAAGTAAAGATATGATTGCATAATAGATATGGTTTAGGATGAGTTTTAATCTGTACTGAATCTTCTCACTAAATAATGAATGATATGTAGCTGATGGAAGAGATACAGGAGAGAAAGAGCAGCTGGTGTTTTGACTGATTCTATGATATTGTAATTATGGTTCTAAATCTGTGCCAGGTGCTTTAACAATTCTAGTTAGGATTTATTTTATGTGGATGTAAATAAATAGAGATTGTGGTTAATTTTCCTGTTTCCTGAAATAAGTCTTTATAGGTGTCAGTGAAAACAATGGGATTGAGGCCCAGGAAAAATAGGTGTCTTAATTATTGGAACTGTGCAACTAAAGTAATGGGGTTCTTGAGTGGTTGACTGGGTGGCAAGGGATGATTTAGAGATGATTTAGCAGGTTATTTTTGTCCATCAAAGGATCTGTATTTGTCTTAATAAGCACATGAAAGCTAGACAATGACCAAACTTAGGGCATGAGCCCATGATGCACAAAATGACTGGAGTTAGCATGGATACATATTGTATGGGTAAGTCACTAATCAATTGAAAAATGCCTTGCAGATTGATGACAGAAGCTAAGCAGCAGGGAATATTGGGGGGGGGGGGGGGGCGGTGGAAATTAAAACAAACAGATTGGATGTAATTAAAGAGCAAGGGGGAAGAGATTTGCATACAAATTTTTTGACTCACCTGCTTAAAAGCTTGATCGGCATCATGCTTCATTATTTACTGGGCTACAGCAGCTCAGGGAACCAAAGCAACAAACCTGGTCTGGATTTAAGTATGTGGTTAAGGGCGACTGGCTGAGTGAAAGCTCCTGACTGGCAGCAGAGGGAGGTTCCTGCCAGGGATGAGGAGCTAATGGATGTGCAGTCAAACCCAGAGCAGCATGCAGGGACCCTGGAGAGGCAGTGTCAGTGGGGCACAGAGGGAAGAAAGGATTTGCAGCTGACAGTAGAACACATGTCAGTTTTAGGAGATCTTAGTTATTATATTCTTAAGGGTTTAACTTGATTTAAATTTATATATTTATTTTAATGCAACATAAATCAGATAGCATTAAGAGCAATATGTTGTTACATACTGCCAAATAACTGTATTTAACACTGGTTGCCTCCTCTGAAAGAATCGAAGTAAAAAACAATCTTGTTTGACCCCCAGTGGAAAAGGCTTGAGATTTTTGTCAGATGTGGTCATATTTTCTATTTAACTTTTTTTTTTTGTTTTGTTTTGGTTGTTTAAAATACCCTCTAAAGCCATATTAGATTATAACAAATCTCATAATATTCCTTTTAAGTCTCCATGACGATCGTTATTGTGTAATTTGCATTTCAACACACAGTTTTGCTCTCTGGACTTGAGCCCTACTGGAACATGATCAACCTAAGGATAAACAACAAAGAGAGGCTGTAATTATATGTACTCAGAGGAGATGAAAATTAAAACTGTTTTCCAGTTTATATGTCAAATGGGCTTGAGTCAATTAGAAAAATCATCTTTCACCACAGGTTAGAGCAGTTAATTAATTTTAAAGTGAGGGATGGTCACCTAGTGCAACTTCTTAAGCAGCTGGGCTTCTTTCAGTGATAAGCAAAAGTCTTAAATCTTTTCTCTGCTGCAGTGCCTAGCAGCGGAAACCATTCATTGCCAAAATCCATAAAGCTTTATGTCTTATCCTCCTCTAAATCCCTCCTCAAAACCTTTTTTCTGCTGTGATGCTGTGAACCACTCCCATCAGTTAGGCAAGTAGTGAGCTGTAGTGAAGTCTGTTTGCTTTACAACTGTAAAGCAGTCTTTCCAATCCACTCCCACCTTGTTTATCTCTTTCATCCATTGCTTTTATCCTGTCCGATAAGAGCCCTGTTAGATCTGTGATGCAGGAACTCTTTCTTATTATTGTTTGCAAAATACGTAATTAAATTGAAACCTTTCATTTGGGGTTTCTAGGTGCAACTATAATATAAATAGTAAATAATAACTTTGTGAGATTATGGCTAACCCAAAAATCTCAAAATAAGCCTTCATTAGTAGGTGATGTGCAGTGCACTGGGTACCACAACAGAAGCTCAGCAGCAGACAAATCCTGCCCAGTAATATGGAGGAATGTTAATAGATTTGTGGAACTCTGCATGTGTAAGTCTGTACAGCTTGCTGTCACAACACCATCCAGACTAGGAAGTTAGAACAAAAAGCATTTCCATTGTAAGAAGTTTTGTGGTACACAGCAAGGTATTCTGTACATACTTTTGTCTGTTTTATTGTTTTTCTGCTTGACCACCTGTGCCCAAAGAGCCTCCCACATTAATGGAGCTTAGGAATAAAGTGTAACCTGAGCTTCCTCACATTTGGACCATAATAACATTCCTCCTCCTGCAGTGAAAAGTGTTCCATCGCAGAAGCTATGAGATCATTGGTGAAACCTCACAGGAGAGGTTACAGGTGAAAGTGCTGGGTCATTTCTGTGTGACTGGGCTTTTAGCATGTCAACATGGCTGTGATACTGATAATTAAGTCAAAACTGGCAAGGAAAATGAATACCCAGGGCATCACTAAGCCAGGAGGAGAACACTATGTCTTTTGAGAAGTCTGTGTAACTGGTCATACCTGTTCTAAAATGAGTACAGTCTTTGAAAAGCATTAAAGGGAACTGACCTTACCTTAGCACCTAATCATAATAAATGACAGACTGAGTTAATTATTACTTGGCAATTCTTTATTTAAACTTTGTACTAAGATTCATTTGCAGTATATTCTTTCATGCAGAACATAAAAGATGTAATTGTGTGCAGAGTGGGAGTGGTGTTTCCCTAGGTCAAGCAAGGAATAATTCTTTTATATATTTGCCCTGTATGGAAAATACATGCATGCTGTACACGAGTATCCCACTTTATAGGACTTCTTCTAGTAATTGTTTGCACAAATGGAGGACAGTCACTTTCCTAATGCTTGGGTGTCACTTTTCTTCTTTGACTGATAGAAGGGAGCAAGACACTAATGTGTTTGCACAGTGCAGCAGTACCCAGGTAAATTCTTTAAGACACAGTCTTCATCCTTCCCCACTCCATGTATCAGTATTTCTAAATTATCTGGCCAGATCACTCCATCTCATAGTCTTGTAGGACTTGATAAAAACTCAGGGCCCAGACTTTGCTCCCAGGCTGTTGATTAGCTCTGCCCAGGGGGTAAAACAAAGGAATTTTTACTGAACCTTTATAATCAGTGGACTGAAGCTGGCCTTCTGCCTTAAGAAACCTGTCACAGACACTGTCTCTCTGGATCACTTTTCTGAACCAAAACGTATGTGTAGCTTTTGTATGTGTCTAACATGTGTAGTTGTTGCACCAAGAAATTTCTGTGAATTAACAGAAGTACAGGACATGTGGAATGAGACATAAGCAAAAAAAAAAAAATAGAAGTCACTTCAGAAAACATTAATGTAATTTTTTGAAAATAATGCAACATCATGAAAGAGGAGGAATATTAGCAAATATTCTAGGGTTTTACTTATTCTTCTGTGAAGCAGGATTCTTTTTATTTAATCATACTCTTGCCTCCCCCCCAGCTCTCCCACCCCCCAAAACAAAAACAAAAAGACAACCCTCTACAAACTTTTGAACCTGACTTCCTTGGATAACCATCAGGTTTCTATCAAAAACAACAGGATCCCGTTGAGATTGAGATAATTCAGTGCTAAAATTGTAACTCATTCTCAGCCAGGCATGAAAGACTTCTTCCAGCACATTGCTCCTCGAAGCTGCTGCTTTTTCTCCCATCTTTGAGCTCTCTTCCTCCAGCCCACAGCTGTATTTTGAGCTCAAAGCCCCTGGCCATTCCCTACCTGGGGAACAGGTGGCAAGCTGCTAGCATCTCCCTGGGCTTGTTTTTAGCATTGCATGAAGTTAACCATGCTCAGGAGAGGGTGAATGAGCTGTGTCAACATCAACACAAAGGTGAAGAATGAAAGTCAAACCCAATCACTTCAATCGGGGCTGGCTGATGGCTGTTAGTGGTATCTGGGCCAGTGCAGGTGAATTAGAGAACATCAACAGAAGCCTGGACTCCACTGAACTGGTAACTTTAGAAGTTTCCAGGGAGAGGGAAAAGAAAGGAAAGTAATTGCCTTTGCTCCAGGGGATCAGGAGGGATGTTCTAGCTGCACTGCATACAGAGAAACAAGCTGTTAAAGTCATCTCTGGCCATCCTGTGGGAGACTGGAACCACAAAGCTGCCAACAGCCACTTTAATTAGTGCTAAAGTTACTAGCCCTCGAGGCAACTTCCTTTAGTAGCCCTTCTCTGCAACTACTTTGTGTTCACCTACTCTGCTCTTTGGGAGTCTCTGCACTGTGGAGTTCTCATCTCAGAAGGGTCCAAGAAGCATGGCTATATCACAGAGAAATGCAAGCAATTACACAGGAAGGAAACTTGTTTTTCCAGCATGGGGAAAATGGATGGTGTGCCACAGAGTAGTCATTGTTCCATGACAGAGCCACTGTTTTTTTCTGTTATCAAACACTTTTTAAAAGTAAATGTTTTTCTAAGCTCTACTGTTTTTCTGCCCTTTAGATACTCTTGTTCTATGTCCTTCACCCTATATTTTTCCTAATGTTTTCTTCATGTGTGTGTTTCTTAATGTCCCCTTGACATCTAAAGCCTTTGTCCTATTTGACTTTTTCAATAAGCTTCTTTTCCTTCTTTCTTTCCTTTCCTTTATTATCTCTTGCATATTCTTCTCCCTTTCCCCAGGATTATATTTATTTATTAACTGCATTTAAGTAGCCTCAGTTGACCACAACTGACCTTCTGCCACGAGGGCATATTATACTGGTCACAATCTACAAAGCCCAGCAGAAAGAAATTTTATCACCTTTTCACAGATATGGAAAACATTGCTCTGACCAGACAGTGTCTTGACGTAACCCACGAAAGGAAGCCAGTTGCTTTTGAGCTTGAGATCATTTAGGATAGGATAGAAATAGAATAGAATAGAATAGAATAGAACAGAACAGAATAGAATAGAATATTTCAGTTGGAAGGAACCTACAATGATAATTTAGTCCATTTGTCTGACCACTTCAGGGCTGATGAGAAGTTAAAACCTCTTATTAGGGAAAGTGCCCGTGTTATTAGTGAAAATCCAAAATGGCTCTGAAATACTGGCAGGTTTGGGGCATTGACCACCTCTTTAGAAATCATTTGAGCACCCCCTCAGTAAAGAAATGCTTTGCAATGTCAAGTAAGGGTTTATCTCCTCTGACACAGCTTTGAACCAGTCCCAGCTGTCCTATCACTCAATACCAGAGAGAATGGATCAGCACCTTCCTCTCACTTCCCCTCCTTAAGAAGCTGTAGAGACCAATGAGGCCACAGCTCAGCTTCCTCATTTCCCTGCTAGACAAAGCCAAAGACTTAACCCCCTTCCCAAAGGACATTCCTTCAAGCCCTTTCATCACCTTTTTTGCCCTTCTCTGGACACATTTGAGTACCTCCACAACCTTCTTTAATTGTGGGGCCCAGAACTGCCCACAGTGAGCAAAGTGAGGCTGCACCAAAGCTGAATACAGCAGGATTATCACCTCCTCTGACCAGCTGGGGATGCTGTTTGATGCACCCCAGGATGGAATTTGACCTCTGGGTTGCCAGGGCATGCTGCTGACTTCTATTGAGCTGCTGCCAACCAGCACCCCCAGATCCCTGCTGGATCCACTCCTCTCCCAATTCACAACTGTGTTCAGCATTCCTCCATTGCAGGTGCAGAATCCAGCATTTGGGTTTGACAAATCTCACCCCATTAACCACAGCCTAATGCTCCAGTCTATTCAGATCCCTCTGCAAGGCCTCTTGTCCTTCAAGCCAGTTTGGCACTGTCAGCAAACCTGCTAATGATGCATTCAAACTCCTGCATCCAGACCATTGGTACGAATATGGAACATGACTGATCCTAGAGCTGAACTCTGAGGAATGCTGCTGGTGAATGGTTTCCAGGCAGATGAAGCCCCATTCACTACAGCCCCATGGGCCCTGCCCTTCAGCCAGATTTTTTCCCAATCACACTGTGTACCTACTCACCTCACAGCTGGACAACTTGTCCAGAAGGATTCTGTGAGGGACAGTATCAAAATCCTTAGGAAAATCCAGAAAACCCAGATTTTCCACGAGTCCCTCAGATAGGAGGCTACCAGTCTTTTTTTTTTTTTTTTTTTTTTTTTTTAACCACACCCTCCATGCACTCTTTTGTACTTTTCCAGAGCGAACAGTACTAACCCCTGGCCACTTTGCTGTGTGGATATCTTCCCACCCATTCAGTAGCAGTGATCTCAGGTTACAGGATGTTTCATCAAGTACAGAACACCTGTATTGCATAACTCAAGCAAGTTGAACAGTACATCCATCTTGAAATAACACTAGACACACAAGTTAATTGCATAGTTGCCGTGGAAAAAACCTCCACTAAAATTAATTATTTGGTGGTAACTATTCTGTGACTCTATCAGCAATGGCAGTAACTTGCCT
Organism: Entomyzon cyanotis; assembly: GCA_024500445.1. Taxonomy (NCBI): domain Eukaryota; kingdom Metazoa; phylum Chordata; class Aves; order Passeriformes; family Meliphagidae; genus Entomyzon; species Entomyzon cyanotis. Next base: position 43,771,684 of record JAKEPQ010001030.1, on the reverse strand, counting down.
GTTTAACTTAAGATAACATGTTCAGTTCTTGCTACTCTCCAGCAATCATGCAATTGAATGGTATTTAAACATTTTAAAATGACATTTTGGAAGAATGCTTGCACAAAAAATCCCAAGATAACACAGCAAGAAAATGTTACTCCCACTACCTCTCTAAACATTACTGAAAACTCTTATCATAACTTATTAAAAAATAAATGGAAAAAAAAATAGAGCGAGTACCTTTGTTTCATTCTAGCCATGTACTGTTGCAGGGCAATGGGGAAAGGTGCACAACTGGGGGAGAAGGAGGAAGAAAAGAGATATTTGACTGGTATGTATAAATGAAGATCAAACAGTCTTTTTGGTTTTGTTGTACTGTGTGGCAAATGATTTGGTTGAGGACAGGTTTTTTGAGTTACATGGTGAAATATATGCTCCATCTCATTTACAAAGAAAAGGACTGTTGTCCTTTTACTTTGGGTGACATTACCTCTCCTTTTAGTTCTGAGAGCAAGATAGAATCAGCTTCATTTATTGAGAGTGGAAATTAAATATCTAATACATCTAAAAATCAGATTCTAAGTTTCTAACATGGGAATTAATAATTGACTGGTAAGAGACAAAATTTGATTTTTAGGCTTTCTAAAAATTAAAGAACCATTTTTTGTCAGTTCTCTCAAAAGGAAATTTGGAATAAATGGGTTTTCTCAATGAGTTTTAGCATTTATGGTTGCATGTTAACAGAAAGAACCATGTTCTGTCTACATAAGGGTCACTATCAAAATAAAGTTGGGTATGAGTAAGAGGTTGTTTATTCAAATCCTAAAGTGTATGCTTGTATTCCAAGATAAAAACGTACCTGGTATTAAACTACTTATTTTGGACTAGAAGACTCCACCAGTTACAATGATGCTGCTACATGGGTAGAACAAACTCCTTTCCTCTCATACCGCACATCCAAAGAGGCTTTTTCTACTTTTATTTCAGATGAATTTAACCCCTTTCTAGTCAAGAACAATGTGGCATTTAACACTGTGACAACACCACATTCACAAAGGCACCATATGTCTGTGTTACTGTATTATCTTGAAAGGGCATTTACTCATTTTTACACATGTTAGCATTGAATTGGGCCTGTTATAATTTTTCCTGGGTATCTGAGTGCTTGGGATTCAGTGTCTTGGGTGCTAATGTAATACAGAGATCTTGCAGAATAGTATCTACTCGAAGTTCACAGCAGCTGTTTTTCTGTCTGTATTTTGTTAAGATGCTTCATTATTAATGGAAATTCTAAGGGAGTTGTTATCCCATATTAACACATAACAAGAGATTTCAATCTATTATTGAGTCATAATAGCTACTGGCATGGTATTTTTTTGACTAGTAACTGGTTGGAGAGCAACTTCTGGACATGTTCCTGCAGCAACACCCACTCTTCTAGGGAAAAGGATTATCAATGCAAATTACAGGGGTGTGTTTATTAAAGGTTACTAATTTGAAAAATGAAAAATTTGCTGAGATGAATGATTGGACCAAAAGAAGATTATACGAAACATGGAAAGCTAAAGAGGTTTTTGTTAAAAGGGTGGCCTGGAATCTGTAATTGCTCATTTCTTTAGATTTATTCTAAAGTGCCTATTCAAACCTCCATTTCAAGCACAAAGGACTTTTCTCAAGCATCTTAAGTATTTCTATTAGAGATATCTAATCCATAGGTTTTTTTCCTTGTAATCTAAATTTCCTCTGGAGTTGTGTACAATAAGCAAAAGCCTTGAATAACCAAGCATATACATCAAACCTAAACCCTTTCAGGAACCAAAATCTTGGTATGTCTTTGGAGGGTGTGAGCATGTCTGGGTCAGGCTCTAAATGAAATGTTTTTTCATAACAGACACAGAAAAGAAGCTTTTAAAATTCCATTTTATATAAATGACACTCATTCAAGGATCTCCAGTACACTGTGATTCCTTCTTCTGCTGGAGGGTCTTCAAATCTGCATCTCCCATGACAAAAGCTTTGCTGAGTGACAATACTTTAGCTTCATTCTGCTTACTCATCTTCCTCTGGCTCAAGCTAAGAAAAAAAAGTAGGACATAGATTCAAGCATCTTTCTATAAACTAAACGCAGACTAGAATTCAAGACTCCCCTGGCCCATGTAGATGATCTCTTGGTTGCTTGAGGTTTCCTAAGTCTCACTGCTATCTTTTTCTGAGCCACTGAATAGCTTCACAGCATTTTCAGTCAAAAGGAATGAGAGCACTCTCTCCAAATTTAGAATGACTGAAGTTTTAGCTCTTGTCTTGAGATGGGAGAAATTTGATTGTACTGCCTCATTACAAAAGGGTACCAGGTTTTCAAGATTCTGAATAACTGCCTTGGATACAACTTGATGGAGCCGGTACTTCCTTCTCCTCAGGAAAATCATAATAATCCCTGGTTACATTTTATTCAAAGACAGTGCTTAGTCATCCACTTTTAGGAGTGGATTCTAGGTTGAGATTTCTCAAATAGGACAAGGCTGCTATTCTGCTCTGTTCAGTTTAACACCCAGATATGGCTCAAGATTAAAGACCTACTGTTGCTTGTGTTGTGCACTACTGGTTCCTTATTTTACCTCACACACAGCTTGCATTTTAAAAATGTAAATTTTCTTCTGCCTTTGAATACAAAGTTTTTACAAGGCAGTTCATCACAGTTATGAGAAACCTCCTGGTTTTGGATAGCACTTTCAAGCTATTAATGCTTGAAAGATGCGTAAGGAACATTTACAGAGCTTAGGCAGATCACAGAGGAGTCAAACACCTGATATTACTTTTCAGAATAGGAATGGATTTGTACCTGACTTGGAAATCATGCCTTTGAGCTGATTTCAGCTGGGATAGAGTTAATTTTCTTTGTAGTCCTTGGTATGGGACTGTGTTTTGGATTTGTGCTGGAAACACTGTTGATAATACAGGGGTGGTTTTTGTTATTGCTCAGCAGTGTTACAAACAACTGAGGCCTCCTCACCCCACCCCAGCAGCGAGGAGGCTGGGGGTGCACAAGGAGCTGGGAGGGGGCACAGCCAGGACAGCTGACCCCAAATGACCAAAGACATATCCCACGCCATATGGCATCCTGCTCAGCATATAAAGCTGGGAAAGGAAGGAAGAAGAGGGACACATTCATAGTAATGGTACTTTTCTTCTGAAGTCACTGTTCTGTGTGATGCAGCCCTGCTTTTCTGGGGATAGCTCAACACCTGCCCATGGGAAATAGTGAATTAATTCCTTGGTTTACTTTGCTTGTGCATGTGGCTTTTACTTTACATATTGAACTGTCTTTATCTGAATACTTGAGTTTTCTCTTTTTCCCCTCCTGATTGTTTCCCCCAATGCACCAGAGAGGAGTGAGGAAGTGGCTGTGCAGGGCTTTGTCTGGGATTAAACCACAACAGTACTCTAAGAATTCAAGACTTGAAGTTACAGTTTGAAGAAGGATGTTGTGATTTTATACAGCTCTTGTGGTCTTGAAGCTGAAAGGACCAAATATTTTAGGCAATCCCAGGAGCCTGTTTGGGTTATAGAAGCTAATTCCCAAGGACATCAGCAAATCCTGAGGAAAGGTTCTATCTCCTGCTCCTGAAACCACTGTCTGTGCTCAGCCCCTCAGGAGGGTGTGGAAGACTTCTGCAAGGAAGTCTTCTGCTGCTTACATTATTCTTTGTCCTGGTGAAATTATCTCTGGCCTGATCTTAGCCTTTTTAATGTTTTAGTCTTTCAACTCAATGTAAAAAACATAGAAAATAGAGATAATTTCCTCTGCAGATGGAATTAGTCCATCTAATTAATTAGTAATATTAAAAAGTACATTTTCAATGCAAAGATGGCAAGGTGTAAAAATATAGCTCATGAAACTATCCTGACTTTAATGTCTCCTGGCTAACAGCATTTTAGTGATCCCTTCTGTATTACTTTGGTTTCCTGGGGTTTTAACACATATTACTTATGGCTTTTAGCATGCCCTTTCCTGTTCACCTGCACCCTGTTCCTCTGTTCAGGAATTCTGTGCTTATTCCTTGTGCTCATGATGGAATGTTTTTTACCACATATGAATATTCTGTATTCCTACTTTCATCCTGAAGCAATTCTCTCATGTGTGGACACTTCTTCTATGAAGAAATCTTTGTAAAACTGTCCCCTGCATTGCTAGGATCGGTTCTGGATATGGTATGAGGGAAAAAAATCAAAGACCTGAAAAAGTAGGTAGGTAAGGCAGGCTGGAATGCTGCAGAGCTTTGGAGGATTTCTGGAAGTGAAGTTCTGAGTGGCCTATCATTAATAATAAAGGAAATAAGCAAAGTAGTTCTGGGATTTTTTTCCCCCCAGAGATTAAGCCTTCTGATAAATTTCTTCATATAGATTTCTTCATAGATTTCCAAACGCACAGAAAGATCATAAAGGAAAGCTCATGTTTTGCATAATGCTGCTATATGGCATAATGCCATAATTTTGGTCTCAGTGTTTCAGCTCGGGAACCTTTATCAAGTTAGAGTTAAACATAGATTATATTTTGTGGAGAGGCATTAAATATAGCTGGGATGACTGTCTTCAGCCCCTTGTCGCCCTATGGGAGCAGTTTGCAATGTACTGTCATTTTCTTTGGTAATTCATTTTGTGCAATGTGAGTTTTGAGTTACTCTAAGGGTTACACTCAGGTTACACCATTGTCTGCTCCATCAGCCTTTGATCTCTTCTGCTCTGAATGGAATTAATTCCTAATTTTCAGTATTGGATAGTTTTGCTTTTAACATTTCAAGAAGTTAGTAGGAATCTGTGCTGTATGAACTATTTAAAATGTCTAGACCCTCTTTTTCATATGTAGCAGTCTTCCTTGCTTAGGACTAGAAGTTTCAAAGAGGACAATATATCTTAATGTAGGTTAGTATGTGACTCTTTTATTAATAATATTGAACCAACTGTTCAGGCTACTGGAGCTGTGCTGTTTTAATCATAATTGTAGTAAAACGTGGCACAATTTTCTAGTAGAGTGAAGTGTTTTATTAGTGTTTAAACTGAAATGGACAGTGATCATCAAGCTATTTGTTTAAATGTGCTTATCTGGTAATGTTGCCACCCCTGCTACTAGATGTTTTCTTATTTAGGTGTCTGAGACCTTGATTATATTCTCTCTTCTTGTCTTTCCTACAATTAAATAATTTGTTATGATAATGTTTGCTCTTCCCTCACCTGAAACGTTACTCCCCTCTTACGCTATGGCTGGAGGCTTGATAGCCTGAGCTGTCCCTGAAATGCTCCTGGATGGGTTCTCCTCCCTGGGTTGCTTTTCAGAAACAGCAGCTGCCCTCTTGCTACACCTACACTTCTCTTTGTATTCCCATTTGTTTTAACCACTGCAAGCAAGGATGATAGCACCCTTGGGATTTTTTTTTTCCTTTTTTTTTCCTTCCTGGCAACTGGACTTCCTGGTTCAAAGAACTTATTCAAGCAGCGTAAAAAAATAAATTACCTTTTAGACACCACTACAGCACGCTAGCCATAAGCCCCTAAGCATGTTTACCTGGAGGAAGAGCCAGGTGGCAAGTGTGACAAATTCTTTACTGTGACAATGAGATTCTCCAAATAAAAACTTAAAGCATGCACTTGAATTTAAAATAGAAATCAGGAACCTCCAGCCCTAAGTATTAATCTGTTCAGAAACAGCACTGGGAGGTGCCTTGATTTTTCATTGTTAATGTACTTTCTCTTGAGGCCCTTCTGCTAAACTCCTATGTGGACACTTCTTTATTTATATACAAGTAGAAAAAAGTACCTGCATTATGAACTCTCATTGGTTTTGGCTATGTTTTTCATAGGTGTAGTCCCAAACCCCTGTTTTTGTGGTGCATGCAATATTTCTGAAGTTATCATAACCTGAAGGTGAGGGCATCAAATAAAATGATGACCAAAGAAGATGCTGTAGCTTGATTTTGAACACATGACAGAAGTCATGAGAGGAATAATTTTTTTATTGTATTAATTAAGTTGCAGGGACTGTTAAGTTAAACTTAAAATAACCCTTTTAAAAGTTGTTGAGGATAATGAATTACCCAGGAGGAGTTAGAGCCTGCTGCTGCCAACTAAAGTGCTTGGAGACTTGAGATAGAAGTGAACGATAAGAAGTAGCTTTCATGCATTCAAATAAATTACATGTTGGGCTTGGCTTAATCTTGGCAGCAGAATGATCTCAGGGGTTTTCCCCACATTATCTTAGTCTATGATTATGCAAATATCCTTTTAATGTAGTAACTCCTTAACAGGAAATTAGTCTCATACTTGCTCATATGCTCTTGCAATCAACAGACACTTACTTGCAAAATCTTAGTGTGTCTGACATACAAAAGGCACATTAACTGTTTTAAGTACCAAAATTTTGCAAACAGACAATAACAGGACATGCCCAGATATGTCAGGGATGTAGCAGATGAATCAGGAAAGAGATGTTTCCTAACACAAAGTATTCCTGGGTTTGAAAGTTCAACCAGAATGCAAATGGTCCTAAGTTTACATTTGGTTTCAAAGATTGTAAGGAAAACACAAGAAAGAGGAAAATCTTACAGAAAAGCAGGATTAAAACTGAATAAAACATGGAAATGAGACAAAGCATAACGACAAAAGAAATGGAATCATTAGTGTTAAGTGCCCAGCAACCTGCTGAGCCCAGGGAATGCGTTGTCATCACTCACACATATTCCTTATTGTAGTGATGTTTGCAGGAACTGCACTGAAATGGGGACTGTCAGGGTAACCTGCTTTGTCTGGAGAACAGGAATTTGAAAATGACATCATAAAACAGAGGCTTGATCTGGAAAGACAGAGAGCTGGTATCCTTTGGGAGAGGAGGAACTGAAGTCACAAAAATTGTGCTGCGTTACCTGTGGTAGTCCCAACGTGCACCTGAGTGAGCAGGACAGCTCAGTTCCTGATTTCTTGGGTTTTTAAATTCCTTCTAGGTGAAATCAAATTATGTAACCTTTTCCTTAACTGCAGGTTTCTAGTATGGGGGGAAAAATACCAGTTAATATTTGATACCAAATCGGGACACACTAGTATTGGCAGCTTGTACTCAAGGTGACCCCCACCATTTTTTGGATATTTTACCTCTAATTGAAACAAAGACAGCTACATCCTTGGAATTAAGGATGATGAAATTAATGAAATTAATCCCCTAACTTTCCAATGGGATTTACGGTAGTATCTGATTCATTCAAGGTCTTTTGAAACTCCCATCAAAGTCAACTGTTCAAGGCATGACCTTAAGGTAACAGTTGAATCAGCCACAAAATCTAGACTTTCAGCTCTTTGTTTTAAATATAAAACCCATTCTTTCTTCTATATCCAGTGTATTCTGTTTGTAATAACCAGAAATTACCATCAGAGAAGTGGAAGCTAATCTGAGGCTCATTAAGGTGCAAGAATTTATGCTTAACTACTTAAATAAATTCTTGTTGATCTGGTTTCTGGAGATTAACCTGTAGTTTTATCTGTCATAGATGAGAGAAACTTGCTAGTGCTACAGCACAGTATCTTAGATTTAAACAACCCAACAGATGGAGTTGTACTCTGTAAATAAAGAGAGAGTGTTTGTAAATGCTACTCAGTGTAATGAACTTCCATGTTTCCCCATCCAGACCAACATGCTCAATGCATTTTTGTAGTGTATTAGGCAGTCACTGGTTTTCTTCTGACTGCTCCAGCAAAAACTAGCAGACGCTAGATGAGGTCTGAACACTACAGAAAAAAAAAAATTTGGAATTGCTTTTGATTTCAAGAGATTAAAATCCTAAAAAAATGGGCAATGGCTGTTGTTCTACTAGAGGTTTCACCTTCAAAATAATTTTGCAATTGTGCACTGAATATATGCTGAAACCCTAGCACTCATATTTAGCAGAAACACTGTGCTAATCAAGTCAACCAAAAAATAGACTTACCATCCATTTTATGCAGCAAAACCTTGAGCAATACCAGGATAAATGCCTGAGAGCCCTTTTTCAGACTTGGGGACTTAGAAATTCACTCTTTTAAAAACCACATCAGGAAGCATTCTTCTGGAGCAGCATTAAGCTTTTAACATTAAGCCAACTCAAAGTTTAAACAAATGTCTAGATCCATGAAGGCTTAGATTAGCTGGTAGCAAAGTGCAGTCACAGGCAGCTCTACATGCTCACAAAAATTCTGTCTCAGCTCTGAGGGCTGTCCTTGGACACAACCTGGTTCTGTAAGGCACAACTTCCATTTCCCCTAACAGGTCGGAAAACAAAACAAAAACAAAGCCTGCAAGGGTTCATCTCCCCTTAGAACAACACTTAAATACAAAGTGGCTTGAAAAATGAAGCATTTTCCTAATTTTTTTATTGCTTATGAATCTGTAGAGATAACTCCCTTCAGTAGAAGTACCTAAACTTGTATCAGCCCAGAAGTTTTTTAACTGCTTTGAAATCAGTAAGGGTTAATATCAAACTATATATTTGCTTCTACTCCTCAGTATAAGAGTAATCCATCTAGAGTGTTCCAGGGATCTTTTTTCCAATTTGCTACCTTCTGTAAAATAGCAAAAATTGTTACAAACCTGTTTGTCAAAAAGCATGGCAAAAAAATGATTTAGAGGAAGGCTACTGTTTATTTGTATTGTTCCACGACTCAGTGGGTTTTTTAATGTTAATTTTTAAATTACAATTTCAGGGTTAAAGGAAAGAGGATACCAATTATTCAGGCATTACAGCATTCACGACAACATATATTGGCATCATAACTGCTTACAGTAAGTTAAGAGTTCTATCTCTTAGTATTTCAAGATCCTGTATTCTGCAGTTTTATTTCCTTCTTGGAAAGCAAGCAGGACGTTTGCTAGGAAGTTACTTTTATTGAGAAATGTTGGAACTTACTTAGCTTTTTGGATGAGCCATTTAAAGTGGGAATTATGTCATTTTGCCATAAGCTGATCTGGTGATTCTAAACCTAGATAATGGGCTTCGATGGAGATCAAATCTTTGCTGCAAACATAGAAAAAAATCTAGCTGGCTTATAAAGCCTACCATTCACATCAGAAAAAGAGATAGATTTGAAAATTGAGTGGGTTAAGAGGCTTTGAATCATATGAGAAATTTTCCTATTTTTGCTCTACATAATTGGAGCTGAATTGCAAGAGCTTTCTAAGCACTTCAGGAAACAGTAATCATCTTACAAGGTTATGAAGCCACCAAAGTTGTGAAGGCATTAATTTCTTTGATGAGGGTTCACATGAGAAGACATGAAAAGAGTGCATTTAACTCATTTCCAAATCACTGAATGGGACTCTGAGCATCTAGGAATCCTATCTGAAAGAATTTAACTACTACTGTAGAAATTTCACGATTTACAGATTTTAGAAAGGCTACAGAGTGCAAATTGAAGCAGGATGAAAAAGAGAATATTGTAATTAACACAACCCTAGAGGAATATATTTGGCAAAAAATACCTTTCCTTGTGAGTGTTCTTTTATGGTTTGTCATTATATATGCAAACAAAAAAAATAATGTACAATGTTCTTTTTCCTTACAAAGGATATTATTTGGAATGCTTATGTGTTATGGAACAATACAATTATCACCGGTTCTGAAATCATCATCAGAATACCACACAAAGTTATTTTTTTGCAGAAATCAGGCAGTTTAAATAAAGAATTAAAGGTCACAATAAATAGAGGGCAACTAGGTTTCAAGACTTACTGGATTGTCACACAAAGAAGTATTTTTATTAGTATATCCATGCAGAAGAAAAGCTAAGAGAATTACAATCTGTTTTCCCCTCAGGTCAGTTGCACGTCTCAAGTCTTGAAAACACTTCAGAGATATTTTGTGCTTAAGTGAAGCAGACTGTCCAAAGTCACTCTCTGGTCTAAAAAATATCATTTTTACACAGGTTCTTACTGCAATCCACGTACCCTCAGAAGATGTGGAATCACTGCAAAATATTTGCCACTGACAAACAAGTGTCAAATAATGAAAAAATGTATCAATAAACATAGGCAACAACCTGCAGTTACTTAGTGATAACCACTGTTTCACAATAACCAGGGTCCCCCTAAGGGTTAAAGGTTGCACACTGCAGGTAGAGCTAAGTACAAGAACTAAGTACAAGAGCATAGGACAAACACACCTAATGCGCACAAAACAGTGAACTTAATTGTTATCTCCAATAAAAGGGGGAAGTGGTGTCTACCATCTCTGGCATCAGCCATCTCCTCTCTTGCCCTGGCTCTGGTTCTCTTTGGACCCACCTGTGACTCAATTCAATGTTTTACCAGTGGCTTATTTTAAGGAAATTTTATTTATTTATTTAAGGAAATAATTTAATGACTTCCTTTACGCCACTCCCACAGTAGTATTATTTTACGCTGAGGAGTTAATTCACCTCATGGAAGCTCAGAAAAAGTGCCAGAGAGGATGGAAGGGGAAGTGGTGGGAATGCATGGCCTGTAGCAGAAAACAGGGTCAGCTGGCACTTACCCTGCCTCAATTCACCCATGGGACTGAGGTCTCAATATTCAATCAGAAAGTTGGTCAATCAAAGCCACTGGGGGGCCATTCCAGAAGATTTTGAAAGAAGACACTAAGTGTAATAATTATGTGAGACTGTATTTTAATGAGCAGTGTGATTAGATCTACCGGGGGGGGGGGGGGGGGGCACTAATCAGAGGTCATAAAAAGCTGTTACTCAAAGGGAAGGAATTTAAAGAGATAAGACCCAGAGCAGTCTCTCAGTCACAACTACAAAACACATGCTATAAAATTATGTGTTTCCTTCTCATTATAATGACAATTAGGAGAATTTAAAAACACATATGCTACAGGCTTAATTTTAAAAAAGAAAAAAACAAAAAACATGAACATGGTATGAAGGAATCAACAGTTCAAACAATGCTTTAAACTTTATTAACTGCTAATTAAGGGGTTGCCCTCACTTTTTCTCCCAAAGAACAAAAGCTACAAAAACTTTCAGAAATGGAGACTTATTTCAAGTTAAATCATGTAGCGTTACAGCAGGATCAATAAATGCAGGTTGTTAACACAGGAATTTTTAAGGCACAAAGACATGACATTGGTTCTCCAAAGTTTTTCGAAATATTTTTGCATCTGAATTTTCATTCCTCGTACTGTGGCATCCAAAAGGATTTTTAAATTGCAATGACTGTTCAGCAGTTGTTTTAACTCTCCTTTTCTTGGGTGTGTTTAACAGTTAAAAGGGCCTGCTGACATTTGTCAATCAGCTGAGGATGAGCACCCCCTTCTGGCTTCCACAGTGTGGGGTGAAAGCTGGAACTCCCATCATGCGAGAAACCTGTACAGGAGAAACAAAGGAAAAGCAAAAATATTCTAAAACTATTTAGTCGTAGTAAATAGGCAAAGGAATATTAAGTTATCCAATTGCATGGGCTGAAGAGCAATTTTAGAATGGTGTTCATGGGCCATGAGGTGGCTCTGTGCAGGCGTGGGAGCCAGTGTGTCTTCATCACTGTAGGCAGTGGCAGCACCATAAATATCTGCTAAGGCAGAGGCTCACTGACAGCAAACCTTCTGTTTCCTCCTCTAGGGTGGGCATAACGGCTGAGGAGCCAAGTCTGTTCTGGGCTCATGTTGCCTGAGAAAGCATTTGTCATTAGCCTATCATGTTTAATTACACCACTTCTTTGGTCAAGAAATTCCTTTATGATCCCCGTACTGGTACCTTTAAATTTGCTTGTATTTTCCAACTCTGAAATGTTATGCTACCACTGTGTTTTGCTGTGGCAAACTGTGCATTACTTATGTAAGAATTGTTTCAGGTATTCTTCATGTAAAGTACACCCTGATCATGTTATCAATGGATTTTAACTTCAAAATTTTTTTAATGAAAACTGTCAAAACTGATTATTGCTACAGTAGAAAACAGAAAGTCAAGGTGGTTTTCTACATGAGATAAACAGGTGACACGTATCAGTGAAACTCAAACTGGCCAAGTCTGCTGAAGGAAAAAACCAAAGCCCCTAAAACCCCCAACCAACCCACCACATAAGTAATATCACTGAGATGGTCCGAAATCAAACTGGACCCTGGAAGCTGAAGAACAAATGTGGGTGTTCAGACATATCTGTACAGATCAGCTCACTACGCTCTGGCCTTTTTAGTCCATTGGCTTTTCTGGTAATGCTTGATACCATTTTGTTTGAAAAAGAAATCACACTCCATGCTGTACATTGGTACTAAATATGCACAGGACATACCTAGCTATTAATACATGTATTTTTTGTTGCACTTTGTGGGAAAGGAGCATTATTTCAGGCACAGACACAATTGCAGTGGTAATGGAGCAGACAGGGGGAAGATGAGCAATACTGAAGTTTACAGAGTAGGAAAGCAGACTGAAGCGATGGTGTCATCTGCAGTCTCTCCCTCCAAACAGATCATCCTCACAGATAAATTCACACCTGAATATAAATGCTGTTGACATTTACAAGATCCCATTTTCTCCGGCTGGATGTTTTGAAGGATCTAGCCCATGCTGCTTCATCTGCACTGCGATATCAAACAAGTAGTCATAACATTCACACCTAAAACAAATAGGGAAAAAAATGCAATGTAAGTAAGGCTCAAGTCTTACCATGTTTTATGAAAATTAGCATTTACCTTCCTTAAGCTTTTTATCACCAATGTGACAGTCTGACTGGACAGCTCTATTGTTGTTTATTTCCAATGCTGTGGAATGGAAAGTGCTCAGCAGTTTTGTTACATAAAACTGATTTGCCGTATTTCCATCAGCAGATGAACTAAATTCCAAAAAACAGGACTAGGAAGGCCTACACAAATGGTATTGGCAGGTATCATATAAAAGCAGAGATTACCTGCATGTTTGATATGAGGAGGGAGCTGTTGACTTGTCTGAAAGGAAAATGTTGGCAACCCTATCAAGCCAGCATTGATATGAAAGGAAGACCAAGGGATGGAATCATGGATGAATCCATTCCCAAAAGCTTCCTATGCATGCAGTGAGGCCTTAATGTTCTGAATCATTACCCATGGGCTGGAAATATACATAACATTAAGTTCATTAAGATCTTGAGGCAAGAGATAGCATATTCCTGAATTGTACTCACATCGTTTTGGCTTTTTCCCATGTCTCTCCCCATACATAAACACCGTGACGTCTGACCAAGACAGCGCAAGAGTCTGGGTATTTTTCCATTGCACGTGCCATTCTCTCCTTGAGATCCTTCTCTTCTGGTGTATTCTCAATAATGGGAACCACTAGTGTATCATGATATCTATTAAAAAAAAAAAAAAAAAAAAAAAGCGCCATGTTAGTGTATTTAAAAAGCCCCTGTGCTTGGACGTATGAAGCTTTTCCCTAAGATATTATCCTCTGACTGTGTAACATGCTAACAAATTCTCAGCACTAGATTTTCTGCTTCTCTTTTGTGAGTCATGCAGCAGCATAAGAATTCTCAGGAACATCTCTCACTCTGAAACACATACTATGCTGGCAATACCTGAGCTACACTTGAGGCACAAAAAGAAAACAACATTTTAATCTATTAGGTGTAGCTGTTTATTCACATATCACTTTGTAGTTGGGTCCCTTTACAACTTTTTCAAACTTTTCATCCTGTATTGGCATCATCTACAAGCTTTACCTCAGATTAAATTATTTAAAAGAATCACATCATGAAGAAGGAAATGAAGCTGTTTGCTGGAGAGCAGAAAAAAATTAATTTAGGTAGTCCAAAAAGCCCCCGGAAGATTGTCCTACTATGGCATATAAATAGAAGATAGAGTCAACACATGAAAAATAAATTCTCTGTGATGGAGTCATTGGTGGGCTACATGTGATCTTAAGAGAGCCTGAGAACCCCAGTTCCAAAGACAAGATGATGCACGTTACTCAGTGGAACTTGCCTAAGAGTTTCTTCTGAAGGAGGACTGGGATATTTGGCATTGTTTGAACCTTAATTAACACTAGCAGAAACTTGTTTAAATAGTTTTAATAAGTCCCCAGTTCAGGTTCAGATTTATCATTGAGATCACACAGATATTTCATGAGTGGATGCTAGCAGTACTTTATTTTGTAAAACACAGAAAGAAAGCAATGGTAAAAAACCCCCAACACCGACAGCTTGTATTTCAAATTAAACATTCAGAAAAAAATGTCTCATTCCTTATGGTTCTCAATGCTGATGCTTTCTCAAGGAAGGCTATAAAAATAGTGAATTAAGAAAGTGGACTGGCATTTGAAGCTTTATTTTGACTCATATAAATTCAGATCACTAAAATTACACTTGGAGTGTTTGTTACTGATGAGGCCAAATGAGTTAATGGATTGGCTTCCTAGGTTCTGCTTTCTACTTTCTGCTTTCTGCTTTCTACTACTGCACATGAGCTTGGAAGCTGCTATAAATACCATAACTGATGCCTAATCACAACCATAAGCTTTCTATCAAGAACTAATACCTAAAGAATGTCAAGATCACTCTGCATGAGCTAAGTACTTGGTATCTCTTTAGTTTCTTTGAAATATAAGCAGCCTACATTTAGTCAAAGCTTCATGTAAAATACCTTGTGACAGTCCGATCTTCAAAGTTGTTTATTACTGATCTAATTCTCCTTCTATGGAAGTCAAAGGTAAAACTAGTCTGGGATCACTGGAGTCATATTAAGGCCAACAAATACTTCTGATTATCCTATCTGCAGCATTTTCCTGGACAGCTTCCAGAAAAAGATTTATGTAATTAGAAACAACATACTGTCAATCCCTTTGTCTTGAAAGGTCCCATTTTATATTTTGAATCAAAGGTCTCATTTTTCTTTTGAATTCAGTGGGGAGACTTGTGTGAGGTAAGACAATGCAATCAGTCTAATATGGACAAGTATGTGCTTATGAGCCATATACCCGGAGCTTTGATTTCTTTAGTTTTTCTGGTAAATTAATAGAATGACACAGGACAACTTGGAGATATGGAACCCAATAAACACAATGTTTCCTAACTAACATTTAGGCGTGATAGAGAGTTCAAAAGGCATATAAAAAGAAATTACTGTGGATTTTTTTGAAACCAGTGTTGTTAAACAATTCAATACAAGGGCTTGTATTTTACCACATTAAAAATGCACATGCTAATGGTGACAAGAAGGTAAAGTTGGCAAGTCAACCAAAATGGAATAAAATATGCCTGGGCGTAAAATCACATATGGTTTGCTCCCTTGCCAAAGGGCAATAGTTAGATACAAAAATTAACATCAAAAAGTGGAAAGAATTTAGCATTTCAATTTCTCATCTCCTTGTCACATGTTATATAAATGTTGTTTGCAGATCCCAATTCAACACTCTGTGGGTGGAGACCTCAAAACAAGCCATCACACATAAGTTGGAATAACTCAGCACTTACCTCAGAGCTCATCCTTGAAAAGTAATAACATTATCTTTAATGAGCTGTTTATTCTGAATTTTCTTTCAAACTCTGTCAAGTAAATCTGAAATCCTCTACTCTCTTAACATGCCCTAAACTAGCACAGGCAGTGATATATGAAGTCCACCCAAATGTAGTTTGTACATGCTATCAATCCAACCTAGTGTTGGCTGGCTCCAGTTCCAGCCTAGCATTGTATAGATGTGGCAACATCTCAGGATGTAGCTCTCTATTTGGCTTGTTCCTGTAGCTCAACAGACCACAGCAGCCTTGGCATTACAAGATTTTATCTCAGATCTCTTCCACAGGCTTAAGACTTTACAGAAAGCCAGTGACTCATTGATTCCAGAGGTCTTTTTACTTCTTATTCCTAATACTTTTTATTACACACTTGAAAGCACAAAACTCAAATTACTTATATTTATATTGCTGAAAACAAATGATCAAATATCATGCCTCTTTTCTTAAATATGGAGAAGTACCTGTAATAGCCTCCCGAAGTACACTTCTGGATTCCCTTTATCATCTCCTGATGGGTAATAGAGAACTCACTCCCTGGGTAAAGAAGAGTAGCCATAACAGCAGCCTTGGAATGTGTATGGATCACTGCACCTGCCCCTAAGAACAGAAAAAGTAAAAAAAATTCAGAATCAATTTTAAAATGTGTCTGTTAATAGAATTTTATTCACATTATTTATTTCCTTTTATTAGGCATCTTAGCAAATGGTGATCTGCTGTATGAGAGGAAAAGATATACAGCAATGTAGATGAAGGTATGAGGTAGTTACTCACCTATAAGGGATAATTATGGATTGTCTTAGGACACTTGTGTTAATTTTTAGTTAGTGACAAATTCCGGGAGAGAAACTACTTATACAAATTCAAGGATAAATACTACTTGTACATTTCTTTACATACTGCCCATTAATTTTATCAGAGTTCTGAGATTATAAAGAATTCTTACACTTATTTGTGAGATAAAAGTTTAAAGACTTTTACTTTCTTGTTAGGTCTTCTTCAATCTGCTAATTCTCTGAAAAAACATTCATTGTTATCTTACTGTGTCATGATAGAAAGATAGGTAGACAATAATTGTAATCTACTTATGAAGTTGCAATGTTGCTATTCCTTGGGTACACATGCAAGCTGCTTGTGCAGGAAGATCAGATGAGACTCCCTAAATTGTTTCTAAAATAACACATGTAAATTTTACACAGCATCAAAAGCTCTCTATTACTGTTCACCAGCAAAAGAAAAGTTTCATACTGTCTTTACCTATTCATAATTTATAACTGTTAATCTCAGCCAATGAATGCAAAAGTATTTAAACCATAGTAGCTGAACTGGCAAAATTACTGATATAAAACTACTGTAAATCCCAGGCTTCCCCTGCAGCCCAACAATATTCTGCACTAAAAATCAGTGCTGAAAAGTTGATCACAGGTATAGCTACATAAGAAAATTAAACTGGAAGTGACTTTGACAGGATGTTACTACAGATTACATTCCAGTGTATATACACACCTTTGCAAATCAATTTGTTTTATAGTTTCATGTTTATTTCACTGTAACTGCTATGTATAAAGATTATGTATTGAGTATCAGTTTTGTGGATGTATATATAGAGTTTCAGTCACTGCTGGACTACAAACATTGCTACATACCTCTCATAGTGTAGGCATTCATAAAAAGAGGAGTGCACTGACTTTTCTTTAGTTTCTTGTGCAGTGGAGGACCACTGATGTCCTGTTCGTTCATGTCACAAACAAACATATCTTCTGGCTGTAAGAAAGAAGAAATTATTTTGACCTGTGATGACTCAAATAGTTTTATCTTCCCTCTAGGGAAACAAATACATACAAACCATGTATTTAATATAGAATGTGATTTTAACTTTGTAAAAGTGCTGTAACACACCACATTTATTCAGCTTCTAATACTACTTACTGACATTGTGTAATGGAAATTAACATTACGTACTCTTTTTCTATGGACTGATGCCACACAGATATTTGTAAAACTACAATTTTCTCAGACAGGAGATAGTCTGTAGCTCAGTAACAGAAAATAGACCAAAAGGAAAAGTAGTAACTGATTCAAAATAAGAAATGCAGATGTACTTTTCCTTCCCTACTTAAAAGAACCAACAAAGGACACAAGTTAAACTTAAAAATAACATATTTAACTTGTATAACTATTTTTAAACCTTGCTTTTAGTAGCTTTATATAAACGTTACCTTTACATCAATTAGCTACTCATAATAGTACAAAGAATTGTTCAGAACAGTAAAAAAATTTTAATGTTATTTTAAAAATCATCAGAAAATACAATTGCAAGAGATTTCCTCACTCACTGTGCTTAATCCTCTCTTACTGTGAGCACAGACCAGACCATCGTGGTTATCTTACATACCTTTGCCTGCCTTACTTCCTCACATCCCCAGCAAACACTGCTGCAAGAACCCAAGTTTCTATCAGTGAAGAAATTCCTTTCACTCCTCACTGTATTTATCCTCAAATTTATGAGGTGACAAATCCTTTCCATGTATTACTCTATTCTGTGGGAGTTCCTGCTGTCATAAAATAGTTACCATTCACCATTCTACCCTCCTCTCACATTTTGGGTTTTTTTTGGAAAGGAGACAGATAGACAAGGTCACCTTTTCATGGGGAGAGCCCATCTATTTACTGAGAATATCAAGACAAATATTTGCAATCACTCATATGAAAATAAACAGTGATGGGGTGTTAATGCCTATTTACGTATGTACCTCAGAGTAACGTGAAACTGCAGCCAACCAAGCCTGACAAAGTATAAAGCTGGAATGGAGTAATGCTTGACACTCACACTGCTTTGTTTTAATTTAAAGCAAAGAGATCATCAAGACTAATCTACTTCTGGCCACTGAAACACATACTGGCTTGCTATGATAGTGGAGTACAGGAGAAACCATCAATTGTTTCAGTAATGTAGTTAACAGTTTAACAAGGTTCTAACTTCACATAAAGAAAAATGAAACCCTAAACAAAGGCACTTCCATCCATCTCAAGATGAACTCTGAGGTAAAAGTACAGCTTAACATACCTGTATTCTTTCCTTCTGGACTCCTGAAGGAGCAATGTAGATTTCATCCCTAGGAAAAGTTGCAGATGGGAAAAGTCAGTAAACACAGCTGAGCAATGACTGTTCAGCTGTACATTTATTAGAGCTCTTGATCCACTGAAAAAGAAATAGCAAATCTAGACCCTCACAATTTAATAACTTTCTTACTCTTTCCATACATTTACACGTAGATAGTTTTCAAAATAGAAGGGCAAATTGTACAAGGGCAAATAAAATCTGTAACTTGAAGGGGAAAAAAACCATGCTTTCAACTTGACAGATACCTGAAAAACACATAAGAAGTGCAGCCTTATTTTTCCAACAAGGAAAAACAGCCTCTCCCTGCAATAACTCAAACTCCTAGAATTCAGAATAATAATTAAATTTGAAATTGCAAGCAGATACTGATCTGTGACAAGGCAGGTAACAAAACCATTACTTAAAAATCCATAAACTATCTGTGAACAATAATAATTACCTGTAACATTCAACAATGTAAATACTTTCTTTTTTAACTGTGCAGATTAGGTTTCTAGTGCAGTTACATATTTATTTGTGTTCATAAAGAGATATCACTAATTCAATGCAATGAAATTACTGAAATTTAAGTAGAAGTGCATCACTTCTTGCAAGGACTTCATGAGCAAAAACCATAAAAACCAAATTAAACTAAAATGATTTAATGATGGTATCTGCATTATTTTCATTACTATCACAAAATCTCCAACTAGATTCTCTCTCTCTCACTTGCAATCACTATTCAGCTTCAGCAGTCACATACTAAATTCAGGAGCACAGAGACATCTAGTGAAAAATTAGTCAAGTTACAGATACATTTCCTATGGGCCATGGGATGTTTGTATTTCTGAACAAGAGTAACAGAGCTAGTGAAGGGTCTGGAGCACAGGTCTTCTGTGGAACAGCTGAGGGAGCTGGGGGTGTTCAGCCTGGAGAAAAGGAGGCTCAGGGGGTGACCTTACTGCTCTCTACAACTGCCTCAAAGGAGGGTGTAGCAAGGCAGGGCCTGGCCTCTTCTCCCAGGTAACAAGTGACAAGACAAGAGGCAATTACCTTAATTTGCATCAGGGGAGGTTTAAAATGAGTATTAGGAAAAACTTCTTCACTGAAAGGGTTATCAAGCATTGGAATGGGCTGCCCAGGAAAGCAGTTGACTCACAATTTCTGGAGGTATTTAAAAGACATTTAGGCATGGTGCTTAGGAATGTGGTTTGGTGGTGAACTTGGCAGTGATAGGTTTATAGTTTGACTTGAGGATCTTAAGGGTCTTTACCAAACGAAACAATTCTGTGATTTTAATTCTTCCAAAAATAAAACTCATAAGATTCATACTATTCATAGTGGTAAAATGTCTGTGAAGCACATAAAAACATGGCTTTATCATATTTGTAATTTTTAATATTCATGAATTAACACTGCCAGCATTGCATTAATTTAATCTTAATTCATTTGCATGAGCAAGATGAGAAACCAAGTGGTAATTCAGTTGTTTATGAAAACCACACAATTTTTCTTAACCCAGATTTTTTTCTTTTTTAGAATTTAACCAGAAAGGGGAAATCTGATGACAAAATACAGTCTTCAAACACAAGATATCTCACAAAGAATTCTACATCCATTTTTAATATGCTCCCCCAAGTCCAAATTGGCTTTGTTTTTTTCCTGAGTAGTTGATATGAACTGCACAGTGAGTAAGGCTGATTAAGATTAGCTGGTAAAAACAGTTGTTATATTTAAATCAAATTTCAATTGTTCTTTTGCATTTTCCTATGTAACAATTCTAAGTAAACAAGTTACAGAACTACTAAGGAAAACTTTATTACTATATTAGTGCATTTTCTGATAATGCCATTTGTCTTGCCACAACCAGCAGGAGTTGCACTGGAATGACAAAGAAAATAGGCTACATTTGGATACTGGTGACAAATTGGTGTTAGAAAGATCTTCCCATAGACAACTTTTAAAACAAGGATTTACTCTGTTTTCATTAATTTCAGTATTATTACTGTTGCTGCTTCACTTGCAAAATCAAGCAGGGAGCTGAAATGACCTGCACAAAGTCCGAACAGCACAAGTATGAGCATTTAGGGCTTTTTCTTCATAGATATATGAAATCTATACTTGAATAGCAATGGCTGTGCATGCATGCAAGTGTATAGCAGAAAAATGGTCAGATGCTTTCAAGTTTGTGTCACAACCCTGTGGCTGGGGACAGAATTGCAGGCACTGTGCAAAACCTTTTGCAGAATGCAGACTTACCTTTTTTCAGTGGCCACTGAGTGGAGCTCTGTTTCCACTAAAAACTTGGGGATTATGAATAGGCGCGAGACAAGCAGATTAAAACACAAAGTGGTGCTTCTTAGTAGAAGACACAGACCAAAAATTGTTGCTGTTACCTCTCCTTAGAAATTATCTCAACAGAACAGTAATTTCGTTCTTAGTGGAAATATCTTGCCTGCAAAATGTCCAGGGTGAGATTGATTTTATTTAACAACAGGCGTTTGAAAGCTGTGTGACTGATGTAAACCACTATAAATTCCATACTCAATGGAATGGAAAAGGGAGAATACATTGTTCTTTGAAGACAACTTTTAAAGATAGGAAAAGGACAGAAAAAAGCCACTCTCTGAAGTTGTCTCGTTCCATTGACGGGTCTGCAATGATTAATTCAGACTATTCATACAGTCCTCTCTTCTATATAGTTAAATTTGGCATACTGTTCATTTCCCCCCTAACTCCTGCTCACTCTTAACTTTCTAGCATTTCTCATGGAACTGAAATGCCCTCACCAACTACTAAACATAGCCAGCCTCTCTCTCTAACCACCACATGATTTTTCTTTCATCATTACTTACCCATGTTTTAAGCTGATTCCTCCACCAGTTCCCGTTACCCAGCCCAAACCATAAAAAAGTCTACAAAGCTCTGGGATAAGGTTCCTTGGATGTAACTTATCCTAAAAAGAAATTAAATAAATAAATGAATGAAAAACCATCAAAAACACCTCAAACCTAAGAATTTAAATTCTCAAACTGAGTTTGAGATTAGTACTTTCATACTGCAGTAAGAAGGTCTAACTTATGCTAGTGAACTTCAATTACAAAATAACTGCATGTTTTACACAAAGTCCTTAATGCTCAGCCAGGGATATTCACACCTTGAAACAAACAAACGAAACCCCCAAATAAGATGCACATCTGATTATCCTTCACAGGAAAGGTCTCATCTAAAATTATTTGAGTGCAGTGGCCCACAGATATTACACCAGCAGAATTATGTTTTGGACTATTGGACAAAAAAAAAGGAAAAAATGCATCTAACATTATCCATTTTGAAAAGGTCAACAAGTAGTTTTCCTATTAAATCAGTTTTTTGTAAGTTTATTTTGCTTGATTTACAAATTTCAGTAGAACAGACTTCATTAGTCAATATATGTATTTAAATAGCACTCAAAAATACCATAGTAAATATATGCAAGTTGTTTTATAAACTTTACATTCCCACATATTTACAACATGAGGTTACTTTATGTGCAGTTTAGCCAGAAGGCAAATTGCATTATTTTAATATTACTTTCAGAAGGAAAAAGAAGTCCCTGTTTTTTTTCTATATCCCATTGTTTAGTACATTAATATCTGTATCTATATATTAACCAAAGGTATCTCTAGTGTCAGAGGTAAGATTTCCATCTACACTACAACAGTAATACAGCAACTTTTATGGTGTGCCTTTTTTTAGTTTTTTTTTTTTTTTTAATTGCAGAAACTAGAAGCTTTAAAAGTTTTTCTGAAATGACCAGTGATTAGCTTCTCTACTGCTCACCTTGGTCAATATTTCCCATGAAACGATGTTTCCATAAAAAATGTTTGTTTAGCAGCAAGAATCCACATTAGGGGGGAGTATTTTGTCAACACCAACAGAATAGAGAAAACAAAAGCAAAAGCAGCACAGGGCAAATTCGGTAGACAGGTGATCACTTGGTGCCAATACCTTTGCTGAAATGTTTAGAAGTAAGTGCTTCCAGTTGGTGTTGGACTTGCAGAACTAGGGATGGGGAAGCATGGAACGGGAACATGAGGCAGTGGTTCTGAGGCAGGAGATGGGGAAGGTGAATTAATGGACATGGCAGCCTGGGGCAAGTTTGGAATCTCCTACTTTAGCTTCATTTTTACACCCTCCAATGACAGTGAGTCAGAAGATCCTTAGGCAATCTGTTAACTGCCCCAGGTTGGAAATATTTTCCTAATGCCTAAACCTTGCTTGCTGAAACTGTAGCTTACTCTCTTACCAGACATCACAGACGTACAGAAAATGGTCTTTCCCTACACCTCTGTGACAATGTTTTACACATTACCACAACAACTCCACTATTCTTGCCCTCTTTCCTGTCAGGCCATACTACCTAGTCTGCTGATTCCTCTCATCTCCCTGCTGTCAGTTCATGCTGGTTTTGAAGCTTGGGCTGGTCTCTCGACCAGGGCCACACACAAACTGGAGAGATGTTTCAAGCCTTGTCCAGGCAAGCAATGCTTCCACATGCTCAATGTTTGCTTTGCTTGATGAAGCACAGCACTGCCAACTCCTGTTCTGGTTGGGATGACATGTAAAACTCCAATAAAACACCAATTAAAAAACCCCCAACAAAATCCAAAAGAAAACCAAATCATAAAACAAGCCTAAAAAGCCCCAGTTAACATAAAAAGGGCTATGTGTCCCGTAGATACAGCCAGACTGACAGCTGACAACATTCTGGAAACTGTACTAAATTTTGTAACACGTTTATACAGGATCACAGCATAGTTAGCTTTGGAAAGGACCTCTGGAGATCATCTCGTCCAATTCCCCCGCCAAGGCAGTGTCACCCAGAGCAAATGACACAGGAAAACCTCCATGTGCGGAATGTTTTAAATGTTTCCAGAGAGGGCGATTCCACGATTCCCTTGGGCAGCCTGTTCCAGTGCTCTGCCAGACTCAACGTAAAGAAGTTCATCCTCGTGTTGAGCTGGAAGTTATGTTTTGGCTTATGGCCATTCCTCCTTGAATGCTGGACACTGAGTACGCCCGTATCTCGCTGGCTCAATGTCCTCCTGGCCGCCAGGGCACACTGCCGCCTCACATTCAGCTTGCCGTCCACCTGTACTCCTAGGACCTCCCCTACTAGCTAGCAACTGCGAAGTCCCTGGCTAGTTAGCAGTGTTCAAGAGCAGGCTCAGCCCCGCGCTGGCGGCAGCTCTCCGGAGCGCAGCGCAGCCCCACCGCCGCCCGGCCCCTCGTTACCTGCTCCGCATCCCCGCCCGCGGCCGCCATGCTGCGGCAAACCGGGGTCCTCGCTCGGGGGCTTCTTTGGGGGGCCGCGGGGGCGCCTGCGGAGCGCTGGGCATCCCCCGGCGTGGGCAGCGCCCCGAGCCGGGCCCGGCGGGCGGGATGGAGAGGCCGGTGCGCTCTCCGGGGCCGGCAGCCGGCAGTGACTAGGGGAGATACGGGTGCGCCCCGGGCGCGGGCAGCCAGGCTGGGCGCGGGTGTCCGTGCGGTTGCACTTGCCCATGCCTGGAGCGATCGAGCGGCCAAAGCACGGCCGGTGCTGCGGGAGGGGCAGGCGGGCCCGGGGGCTCGGTGAAGCCACCCCCCGGCGCTGGGGGCGGGCCGGGTTATTTCTGCTCAGGCAGCGAGCCGGGCAGCCCCGGCGCGGTCGGGAGGGGGTGGGGCAAGATGGCGGCGTCCCTGTGGCTGAGCGGCGGCGGGGAGAGGGTGCTGAGGCTGCTGCGGGCCGGGCGCTCGGCGCTGGGCGCGGGGCTCTGCCTCCCCAACCGGACGGGATGGAGGCACCTGCACGGCACCCGGGAGCTGCTGGGTGAGTGGCGGGCTGCCGTGCTGCGGGGACCTGCGGCGGAGAGAGCGCTGAGCGCGGCAGGTTGCGCTGGCTTGACCCCGGCTGGATGTCAGGCGCTCAGCCGAGCCGAGCTGTCGCTCCCCTCCGCAGCTGGCCAGGGGAGAGGAAACATATCGGAAAGTTCGTGTGTTGAGATAAGGGCAGGGAGAGAGCACTCGTCGATTACGGTCATGGGCAGAACAGACTCGATTTGGGGATGTTAATTGAGTTTATTGCCAATCAAAATCAGAGCAGGATAATGAGAAGGGGAAGGAAACCATAAAAAACACTTTTCCTTCACCCTTGCCTGCTTGCCAGGTTCTGCCTCCTCCCTTCCAGCTGCGCAGGGAGACGGGAAGGGTGTTGTGGTCAGTTCATGCCATGTTTAGTGCCGCTGCTCGGGGAGAGCAGTCGGAGTCCTTCTGCTCCAGCCTGGGGTCATTCCCACGGGAGATAGCTCTCCACGAGCTTCTCCAGCGAGAGTCCTTCCCGTGGGCGGCAGTTCTCCATGAGCGGGGCGAGCAGCAAAGGCTGTGTGTGCCAGGCGGTGGGAGCTGTGCTGCGCGGTGTCCCGGTGGCGTGCGGGGGGACAGGCGAGCAGAAAGGGGACATTGACCCATGGGGAGATGGATGACATGATGTGGGCGTGGGGTTATCGGGCAGAGTGTGTTTGGTTTGGTCTCACCGTTGAAACCAGGACAGTGTTTTCTAAGTGTAAGTACAGCTAAGCACTGAAAAGGAAAGTTTTTAATTTGGTTTTTCTCGGTCCATGTTTGGCAATTCCACCATGTTTCTGCCATCTTACTCTCCAGATAATGTTTCAGGTAACTGGAGAAGGGCGTGTAATGTGTATATTATGTAATTCTATTTGGTTTTTTAATGGAGAAATAGAGTTTGAGTTTATCAATTGCACGTTTAGCATCCTTTTCTACATAGAAGTCGAGGTGTGAGGTTATGACAACAATCTCTCAAGATGCATTTTTCAGGAGTTTGTTGTTACACAAGTTATCAGGCAGATCATCTACCCTTCCATGTTTTTCTCTGTCTCTAAGAGATGTGGGGAGAGTTATGGATTCTGAAATGAAATGTGATCTTTCCCTACTTGATCTGTAAGTTACAGCTTGTAAAACACTTAAACAATGATCAGGCACATTGTTATGAGGTCCTGGTGTGATGCTGAGCATGAAATACCTGAACTCTTTGGCGTTTAAGTGCACTTACAAAGAAGTGAGCTTTCATTAACCGTCTGTAATAAAACTCAGCAGCAGTTCAGAGACAGATTAATCACTGTGGTTTAGACCTCAGCATTCTCTTCTTTCTGGCACTGGTTGCATTTGCCGCTGTGTAGTGTGAAAATCTTTGCCTTTGCAAAACCTGCTGTGTGTGATACAGGGAATTCTATGCCTTTCTTGAAATAAATGTTATTTATTTTCAAGCTTTATTAGAAAAAAATTGCTTCTTTCTTAATATAATAGTGTACAAATGTAATATAATGCAGGATAAGCTACTTCTAAATTGGTCTCATTATTTATCTCCTTAAAGAGTTTCTGTCTACAGTCCTCCCAGATAATCTGTTGTAGTACTTTAGGTGATAGTACTTATTGTATAGCTGGAGTTAAATTTCTAAATTTGGATATGCAAATGACTAAAATCTTCTTTTTTAATTCCTTATAGTAAGCTTTCTAGTGTTAGGGTGGATAGATCACAGCTTTAACTCATTCAGGCTTTTCTCATTCAACCCTTCTAGCATCCTTACAGCTTTTCAAGGTGGTCTGTATTTTGGTGACACCATTTTTCTTAAGCTTATTGTTACCTCTCAAATGAAAACAGAGAGGACAATTTGTAATTTCTCTGGTAAAATACAGGTCCTTCGGACATGAAACTCACTCTTGGTTCCTAGTTTGACAATTTAAAGTTAAATCAATTTTATTTTAGGATAAGTTTTATTTCTCCACTTTTCTGTTTCTGAAAAAGCCACTATCTGAAGTATTGGTCCATGTGGATCTAGTTTTTCATGTCACATTAGTTTTTTGTTTCTCTGTATGTTTCTTTCCTTGTCTGTGGTGCTGGTAGAGGGAAAGTTGTTTCGCATGATTAAAACAATTAATTCAGAATGGAATTCCTAGTTGGTTTTTTTTTTAGGCCTTCTTCCTTTTTTATTCATATAATTGATATGTAATTGTTGTGGTTTCACCCTGGCCAAATGCCAGGCACCTATGACATCTGCTCTCTCTGCTTTCCCCTGCCACAGCTGGGCAGAGGAGAGGGAAAAAAAGTTAACACACAGAGGGTGCATGAGTTGATATAGGGAACTGGGAGCAGATGCACTGAGGGAAAAATAGGCTGAAATTAAAGTTCTGAAGTTCCTTCCTTCTACTTTGTATCCAGTTTTATTTATTTATTTATTCATATAATGGGTACTTGCTGCTGGAATTCTTCTTGTAACTTGAGCAAAGGACCAGAATGGATTGTATGTTTTGTGGAAGTTGCTCATAACATTGAAGGGGAAATGTTACAGTGGTACAAATTTGTTGCTCAGTATTGTATTTGTGCCAAAGGATGAAGCATATTCTGGGAAATGGATCAAGTAGCTCTTAATGGAAGATAAATGTGAACCACCATGTTTAAAAATTAATTTTTCTTAATTAACATGTGGATTATTTTCACTTTTTTTTAGTGAGGTCTGTCCACTAGTTCTCTATAATCCTAGATATTTGTGGGCTATAACTTCAAAATAATGTTTTGATAATGTTTTGATTTTTTGAATTCAGACTTGTCAAGTTAGACTTATGAAACTGAGAACACTTCTTTGCATCCTATAATGTGTTGTTTTTCCTGCATGCTCTGATTGATAAATATTATTTTTGGGTAAATGTGTATAGCATAAGACAATTGTTAACTCACACTTCATACTTTAATTTGTCAATCATACTTCAATACTAAAAAACTTTACTTGGTAAATGAACACAGATAAGCATTCACTTACCTAACATGTTTCATTTTTCTGTAAATTAGTCTGAGATGAGAGGTTGAAAGAAGAAACTTTTTAAAGAAAGTGCTTGGAGGTTACTCAGATGGGAATTGTGAGTGTTTAAAGGAACATTGTTTGGATGCATTTATAAACATTGCAGTCATGAGTAATATTAAACTGAAACAACCATGGAAAGAATGAAACAAAAAATGTGTATTTGCTCATGCAGTCTTCTGGGAACATCAGCCATGCAATTGAGCTCATTTCCACAAAACTCAAGTGTTCTGGGTAGTGTGATTGTGTTGCCGTCTTGGGGATTTTGGGGAATAAATAACTCACTTTCTGCTCTTGGTGCATTTTAAAATATCAAGATCATGGATAGGTCAATGCTTAGGTCATTACAGGTTTGCTACAATGTTTCCATTTCACATTTTAAAAAATTATAGCATGGTCATCTAGTCCAACCCTCTGCAATGAGCAGGGACATCTTCAAATAAACCAGGTTGCTCGGAACCCCATCCAACCTGACCTGGAATGTTCCTTGTGATGGGGCATCACCACCACTCTGGACAGTCTGTTTCTGTCTTTCGCATCTCTCATTGCAAAAATCTGCCTTATATCTGGTCTAAATCTACCCTGTTGCAATTCAAACAAGGACAAGTACTCCTTGTCCTATTGCTATTGCCCCTATTAAAAAGTCTGTCCCTATCTTTCTTAGAAGCCCCCTTCAGTAAATGTTGGAGGGCTGCAACAAGGTCTCCCTGGAGCCTTCTCCTCTTCACTGAACAGCTCCAACTCTCTTGATGTTTCTTTGTGCAAGAGGTGCTCCATCCCTCATCATTTTTGTGGCTGTCCTCTGGACCCTCTCCAACACATCCATGTCTTTCCTGTGCTGAGGATTCAAGAGCTGGATGCAGTACTCCAGGTGGGATCCTGCCAGAGCACAGTAGAGGGGCAGAATCACACCCCTTGACCTGCTGGCCGTGCTGCTTTTTATGTGTCCCAGGACATGTTTGCCTTCTGGTCTCTGAGCCAGAACTGCGACGTGGCAGCTTTTCATCTGCCAGTGCCTCCAAGAGACTTGTCACCAATGTCCATGCAGGCACTGAGATGATGACCTCTACCCTCTGGATATGACCATCCAAGCAATTCCTCACCCATTAAACAGTCCACCCATCAAATCCTTCCTTCATCAGTTGAGAGAGAACCATGTTGTGGGGGACCATGCCAAAGGCCTTACAGAAGTCCAGAGAGGTTACATTCATAGCCCTTCCCTTGTGCACTGGTGTAGTTGCTCTGTCATAAAAAGCCACTAGGTTGGTAAGGCAGGACCTGCCCTTGGTGAAGCTATTCTGGCTGTCCTGAATCACCTCTCTGTTCTCCATGTGCCTTAGCACAGCCTCTGGAAGAAAAGGGGCAAGGAAAAAACTAGAAGAATTTTGAGCTGAAAAGCAGATAATAAGGTAAAAAAATGAAAAAGGATTAATTTCAGAGATTTTTTTCCTTTTTAGCTGCTCCTGATTACTCTAAGCAGTATAGCAACAGGGAGAAATGTGTTGTTTCCTATTGTTTCCTAGCCACCTTAATGCTATCTATTAGAGAAAAGGGAATATGAAGTAGAATTGAACCTGGCCATTGTGTGCATTGTACCTTCTATGTGTCTGTTTGTCTTCTCTGACTGAATACACAGACATATAATTCAAGAAAAAGCCTCAAAAATCATGTACTGGAAAGCTGCTTTTACAAAACTGTATCTAAAAAGATTTTTTTTTTTTTTTTTTGCCTCATAATTATTTGTAAAAGTTCAGAAGGTAGGATCTCTCATATTAATGTCGGAATACCACTTTGGTACAGTGGATCAAATAACAACAGATATAATTTGCTGTGAAGCCACGGGCTGTGCTGTATCCTGAGCTCTGCCCTCAGAAGAATTCCACTAACATGGCACACAGTTGCTGTTACACAGTGCGGCTTCTGCATATGGGTTTACTGAGCCAAGACAAAATCACTGAAACTTGAAATTAAGCAATTTCTGCAAAGTAGATATCGTTTTCTCTTAGAAGGATAAATAAACATTAGAAAAGTTTATCATTGGAAGAGTGTCTGGAATACTAGGATGACAAAGGCTTCATTAATTTAAAAGATATGCTTTAATCTGGAAAAAATTCCACAGCCTGGGTCAAGGAGGAGAAGGAGGACAGGCAAAAGGAGGATGTAGTGCTTTTGGTGGATTATGAGATGATCAACAAAGCTTCAGGTCTAGAAATTCAGGGTTCTTGAATTTCCATTTCTTTTGTAATGCACCTTGTTTTCCTTTGTGCTCTTTGGTGGGCATGCTGGTATGCAAGCTTAAAAAATAGAGCATCATAGTGAATCTTTTGTTCAATTATCTTTCAAATTCATGCACTTTTAATTTCATTTGTGTTAAGCAGTTAACTGAGAAAAATTATACTGAAAAAGTACTCAGTTGAGGTAACCACATGGTTGTTTTGCAGGTACACCTGGTATAAAAGTTCTTATGCCTGCACTTTCTCCAACAATGGAAGAAGGAAACATTGTGAAATGGTTAAAAAAGGAAGGTAAGATAGCATTTTCTGTGGTCACATTTTCCATAGTTTTTCAGCTATGCAAATCTTTTCTGTAAGAACAAGATCATTCTTCCTGGTTATAGATTAGTATTCTGAAGCAAATTGTTTGATATACAGTTGCTGTCATCATGAACAATACTTGCTTTGAAATTGTTGGGGTTTGAATTTTTTTTTTAATTATTGTCCAAAAGATTGCATTCATCATATTTTTGAAAAATTTCCATTAGGCTGTTCCAGGGTATGAGTGTGTGTACTGTTTTTAATTCCCTGTGTTGTCATGCTGATCAGTAGCTTTGGAAGTCAGTGGAAGAGAACCATTGACTTTGGGGAGGGTCTCTGTTTCATTATTCTGCTGTGTTGTGGAATACCATGAAAGATACGGTAATTTTTAATGTCTTAATTATAGTCCACAGTTAAAGCTGAGAGAAATTTAAATTACTTTAATAACCCTAGTACCAAATGGGGAGATTTTTCCCTAAAAGAACCCAAACTGAAAACCAGATTACTCATCCAAAAAAAGGCTTGAGCTCTGTGCTCTGACAACTCTGTGCTTCTGTTAAAATATTTTGGAGCATCTGGCTAAAAAGTCTGTCAAGTTTTTTCTTTGCGTAGGGTGTATGTAAACGAAAAATGATCTGTAGAAGAGTCAGCAGTTTCTTTTCTGTCAGGAGACCTTTTTCCTGTGTACTCCTACCCTGTCCCTTCTTCAATTTTATATTAAAACTGAATTTTGACTGTAGTTTTGGATTCCAGGTAGCAGTTGTCCATTGGTATAGGGTGCCGTGCAGGGTTTTAGAGGGCAGTAGGAATATATCTTCTTTACATGCATTTTTAGATTTCCTAAAGAGATGAATACATCTGGAGAAAAGAAAATACTTAAATCTTATTATCTCTGACAGACACAATTTGGATAGCTAAATGTGTTTTGACTATTGTTCCTAGATAAGCCTTTTCTTTTGGCTTATCCTTTTTAGTTTTAATACAGCTTCTCTTATTGTGGTACTGGAGCACTTTGCTTTTCTACATTTTGAATATATTTTGAGAGGTGGCTGGAAGGCAGCCTCTTGCTGCAGTAGTGGGCTTGACCTTTTGCTCATGGAACTTTCAGTAAGAATTTCTGCAGAATTTGCTGGAAACAGCAGAAGTTTGTCTATCAAAAAAATTGCACTGGTATTCTTGAAACTTTGAATCAGCTTTGCTCATTAAAAAATGTTAGGATGTAAAAGCTATGTAGTGGTTTTTCTCAGTCTTTCCACTACCCTTCCACCCTATCACTGAAGAAAAAGAAGTTTCACACCTATTTTAATTAGGTTAAAATCAAATCTTAATTGATGATTGGTCTTTAAAAGAAAACTATTTTAGTATTTTTATTGCTCTATTTTCTATTTAGAAAGAAGACCGAATAGAGTATTTTGTCTTATTGGCAACATCTGTGACCATAATTAGTTAGTTCCTATTAATATTTTTGCTTCCTCCTTATAGTTTGGACAATAAACATTGTCGGGGGTTGAGAATTTCTTCCCATTCCCGTTACTAAGCAACAAATAGTTAGATGTTTAGAGTAATCAAAAGACAAAGGTGGGCTTGGGCGAGGCAGGGTAAGGGAACACCCAGCCCTTGAAACGGGAGTCTCACTCGCTCTCTCGTGGTTCGGACGCTGAGAGGAGAGGCTGCTCTTTGCTTTTCGGCTGGGACCAGAGGGAATCCAACTGTGCCCTGTTTTCTCTTCTCCTGACTGGGTGAGCTTGGATTCAACCTTTTCTCCCCACGGGGAAGAGCGCGTTCCCCGCCCCCGGGCTGCGTTTCCTCGCGGCTGCTGCCGGGAGAGTCCCGCGGCCTCTGCTGCCTGCCCCCGCCCTCTGCCGCACGAGACCGCGGCGTCTGCTGTGACTGCAGAAATCCTTGCTGCCTCGCTGGTGGCTGGGGGGAGAGAGAGCCGGTGCCCGCCCTGCTGCCCTGCTTTCTCGCTGCTCCGAGCCGTTTCGCTGCCCTCCGCGCTTTCTCAGCCTGTCCGCCATCACCAGCTGCTGGACACTGACCTGACCCTGCGCCACAGCGCCACCTGCAGCCGCTCGGGAGTCATCGCACCTGCCCTGCCCGACCGGGAGTTCAACAGCGCCACCTGCAGCCGCTCAGGAGTCATCGCGCCTGCCCTGCCCGGCCGGGAGCTCAACAGCGCCCCTGCTGCTTGCAACCGTGATTACACCACACGGGCAAAGGCTCAGCAGTTCACAAGCCATCTGCTATTGGTTTTCTGGTTCTAGTTGTGGTTGCTATTATTGTTATTGCTTGTTTATAGATACTAGTAAAGAACCGATATTCCTTTTTTCCCATACCTTTGCCTGAAAGCCCTTGATTTACAAAATTGAATAATTCGGAGGGAGGGAGGAAAGGAAATCACATTCTCTGTCCTGGGGAGGGTTCAACCTCTCTTGGCAGACACCTGTCTTTCAAACCAAGACAAACATAAAGACTAAAAAAAAGAAGTGAAGATAAATTCTGAGGAAAATAGTGAAGAGATTTATTGCTTACACTCTTCTCTGTAAGGGATGCTCTTAAATTCTTTATTCACCAGAGTATTTGGCATGTAAAAGTAGTATTGTTGCTGAATGTAAGTGTTTGACAATCTAATATCCAAGAAAATAAATATTTTTAAGCGGTTGACAGAAGCAAGCTGCTTGCATATGAAATGTTTTTCCCACTGTAGAACCAGAAGGGGTCAGTATAATACTATTTTGATAATTTTTCCTGTTCTTTGTGTAAATATCAAATGTTTTCCTTTTACCGTTGCACAGGATGGACAGATAATTTCACTACTGCAGAAGGAAAAGCACTGAATTTAATTGACAGCTTTACTTTTCCTTCTCATTGTTAATGCAGTTTCATGTTGATTCCTGTGGGTAATAAAGTCATTCTCACAAAGATAAAACTATGTTTCTAAAAACTTGTATTTATTATGTATGAATTTAATGTTGATGAAAGATGGTGGACTGACAGCCCAGGAGACCAAAATCCTCTCATTAATGTGGGCAGAAAACAGAATATACAGCAGTGCTGGCAGCATCCACATGCAGTGTAACTCTGCTACCTTTTGAGACATCAGCTCCAGGGACTTCGGTGTCTATGTTCAGTCAACTCTGATTTTATTTGCAAAGACTACATTAAGAAATGTATCTTGTGATTTGGATACTTGTCTGTCAGTAGTTGAACAGAGCACCAAGGCTATTGGATGCCACTTGGATCTCCTAGAAGGAAACTCTGCTTCAGTAGAAATTCTAACCATTCAGCCTCATTAAAACCAAATCACACAAAAACCAAACAAATTAAAAAAAAAACCCAACAAGCAAACAAACAAAAAACCCAAACCCCACCCAAGATTCTTCAAGGGTATAATCTGAGAGCCCCTGTTTAGGTAACTTCTGTTGCAAACACTGCTCTCTCAGTTTAAAGTGTAAGAGCAAAGATATGCTTTGCAAAGTGTTCTTTCCAATCCTAATTATTGGGAAAGCTGATATGTAATTGACATCAAAGTGTGATAGGAACTATCACAAATTTTGCAATCTCTAATGACAGTAACTCTGGTCCTTTCTGTTGGGTACTGAAACACACATAGGATGTGAATGCTGCAGTGAAGTATTCTTATACTGCATTTAGTCAATTGCCTTTCAAATTTGTGGCAACTTTATGGTTGCAGCAATGAAAGGAAAACAAAAAAAAAATGTAGTGGAAAAGTGGTTTATTCTGTTCTCTGAAGATGTTTTCGCTTGCCTTCCCTCTGCAAAGGAATATTTAGTTTTCTGTGAACAGCCTCAGGTACTTAAGTTGAGATGTGATGTGTGACAAACACAGGGATGAAGGTATTTGCCTTGGCTGGCCAACACTGCTGGAGGTGCTGCTGCTGGTCTCTGAGCACTGAGATTTCTTTTAATGGTGCAGAACACTTACAGTCTGATGGCAGATTAAGGTACAGAGTTAAGCTCCTTTCTGCTTGCTAATCTTAGCTCTGTAAATTACAGAATTTGCCCAACAATTTGATTTCTTAACAGCTAAGAAGTACTTGCCTAGTGATCTGATATATGGGCTACTTGAATTAATGATCCAGTGAAATTAAAACACTAGTACAGAGCCTGGAGTTTTGACTTCCTCTTATAAGCTGTTCTTGCTCTAGTTATTGCAAAGTTTAATGTGGCTTTTAGATTATTACTTTAAAAAGATAAAGTGTATTTCTCTACCAATTTCTGTAATAGGAATATTTATGACTTATAAAACTATGTAGGTGACCGAGCTTTTGATGTTTTCATTCAACACAAATGAGATACAACGCCTCATTTTTGCTTTCTAATTCATGTAGTTCTGAAACAGGAAATAATTTTTTGTTATAGTGTTTGTCTCTTACCTGAATAGAAGTGGTAACCTGCACTATGTTTTAACTCTGATCCTTAAACACAATAGAGCTATATCAGTAATTAAATGCTTAGACAGGTAATGCTGTTGCAGCATTTCTGAAAATAGAGAAATATTAAAATTTCACTTCATATAAAATTGTAGGCATGCTTTAAGCTTGTATGTATTATCTCTATAAGGAAAAAGTTGTATTTTGTTGGAAACCAAAACATTCAACTGCCTCACAGTTCTTAATGTAATTTCAGTTTTAATGTTGGCCATCTAGTCAGTATTGATTTGTCAAAATAATCCAGACACATAATATCTTTATCATCTGCTAGCAGATACAGATATTCTTCAAAAACAGAGGAAGAGTACGCTTCAGAGTTAATCTTGGATTTGTGTCATGTAGCAAAAGAAATTTCTAGCACTCTTGCATATTTTTATTTCACAAAGTATGAATGAATGCTTAAAAGGACCTTTCTGAACTATATAGGAGATTAAGTAAGCTTGCAGCTTTGCTTTCCCAAAGACATTAAAATTCCTGAGGTTTTCATTTGAATGTCTTTAATAGTGTAGATTCCAGTTACAGAACTATGATATTGTTATAAAAAGTTTTACATAGCTTGCTCTGACTGATGGCTACCAGTGAATATAGAAGGCTCAGTATTTTATTCATGGCAGTGCTACTGAGTATGAGGTTCTGGAAATAAATTTCATTGTGTGTGTACTTCGTCTTGGAAAGCCTAGTGTAAATATCAATATTTGGAACATATCAGTGTTCTGCCACAGCAGTTTGTGTTTCTTGAATCTTGGTGATTTTATTTGGAAGGGAAAGATACAATATGATAAGTAATGATGGGGGATCAAGTAGCTATAAATTACATTAAAGAATACAAAATGACTATATTACATGGTGATTATCTATCTTCCATGGTTAAATAAATCTGAAAGGAAGTTTAGGGTAAGTGTTCTTAAGTTCTGTTGTATTTTGCAGGTGACACAGTGAACGTTGGAGATGCATTGTGTGAAATTGAAACGGACAAAGCAGTGGTTACCATGGAATCAAGTGAAGATGGCATATTGGCTAAAATACTGGTAAGGATCCTGCATTTCTGAGTAGGGTGATATAACTTACCTTCAGACTGTTGTTCAGCCTATTGCCTCAAAAGCTAGGTTGGATAGCTAAATTTCTGCTCAGCATTCAGAAAGATGCACTTGCTTGCATTCCTAGGGGAAGATAATTGCTCTCTTTGTTCCATGTGTGTACCAAACAATTGGTACATGGTACATGATTTCATATATATTTAATGGATTTTCACCTAACCTGATTGAATTAGGCTGTTATGTATGTTTTACACGTTTTGAGTTATGTCTATGAAATATTGTAGTTTATGACACCTCTTCCAACTGATTGTAACTTGTTTTCCTATAACACAGTGTAATAGGGAATTTTGGGTGGTACTTCAGCCAGGATGTGTTGTCTCTGTGCTAGATTGTCTTGTGCTAGTTGTTCAGGGTGGAATATAATACAAGATGGGCTGGCCTAGAGAACAGTTCTTTGAGTTAATAATTTCCTCTATCAAAATGAGATTGATTAAACTTAATATAAAGAACAAGAACTGTGTCGAGTTAGAAATTTTCCAGTCTCCTTTTCATGCTGGTGGTGTATTGCAGCTGTTTCTTCTCTCCCTCCATA
This sequence comes from Entomyzon cyanotis, assembly GCA_024500445.1. Classification (NCBI taxonomy): domain Eukaryota; kingdom Metazoa; phylum Chordata; class Aves; order Passeriformes; family Meliphagidae; genus Entomyzon; species Entomyzon cyanotis. Next base: position 43,735,614 of record JAKEPQ010001030.1, on the reverse strand, counting down.
ATAATTAAACAACAGGCTGAATTGGAAGAATTTGGAATAAAGTAAGTAAAAATATAAGAGATGTGTACTTATAGTAAACATTATGTTAATTGTGTCAGGGAGGTCTCCTCTAGGGAATACCTGCTCATGAGATGTGGATCATGTAATTATATATATTAGGCACACTGGTATTAATTGCAATCCAGCTACTTAGGAAACAGCAGAATAGGTGTGGGTACAAACTAGTTCCTGGAGCAATGAGAAAATTCTGCCCTACACACAGTGAGACACGTGTTTCTGCTGCTATTGCAAAAGCTTTTTGGATTGGTATATTAGACTTCCTGTCTTTGCTACAGTTGCATTTTCTCACATCAGTATGTATTTGCACAGTTATCCTTTGCAAAAACAGAAAAGGGAGAGTAGTTTCCTGTGTGGCAGCATTCAAGAAGTGATGTTCTGTTTAGTATCTTCCTTTTTTGTATCAGCAAAGGCAACATCCTTTGCAAAAGTGAAAGCTTCAAGATATGTGAGGGGCTGGTTAGGGAGGAGAGGGGAAGTAAGCTGGAACTCAGCTGTATGTGAACTCTATTGGTTAGTGTTTAATTTCTACAGGATAACTTGTATTTAAACATTACTGTATATAGATAAGTAAGAGCTTTTAAAATATTTTTCTTTCTTTTAATTGTATTGCTAAATAGTATTTTTTTCTAGATGTTCGGTCTTTTTGTAGCACCTTGAAACTTCTGATGTTTTGTGTTCAGCTGTGGAGCCACCCATTTAAGAAGTTTCACAGGATCTATTCTGCTATCCCGCTATGAAGTCTCATATCAGATATATTTTTTAATGTATTTTTAGTATCCCTGCAGTTATTTAAATAATTGCTGGGCAATGCTTTCACTATTTTTGCATTTGCAGACACTGTTTTGTTAGATTATGTGAGGAGGAGATATGGGGATTCTCTCTGTCAAAAGTATTCAAGAATTAATGCTGGAAAAATTTTTTTTAAAAAATTGAAATTATTCAAGTTTCTTTAATAGTAATTTATGGTGCCTACAAGTAACATTAGTATTTCAGAAGCTGTGGGGTTTTTTTGTTTCGTGTTTTGTATTCCAAATGCATTGCAAATTTCAAAATTTCTTTTCGTGCATTGTTTTGTGGCATGTTCTTTGATAGATCAAAGCCAGACTTTCCAGCAGCTGCATAGCTTCCATACAGCTACATCAGTGTCATGGAGCTGTGACATTCAGCCTTAGTTATATCCATACTATCCAGTAACAATCCTATGCCAAGAGCTAAACCTGAGAAGGAAATGCCAGGAGGTAGAAAATAACCATAATATCTTTCTGAATAAGGGAAGAGAAGCAGCTTTGTTGGACTAACATGAACAGATTATTATGCAAACCCAATCTTTAATGGATTCTTTTAATCCTTGGAATCTAGAAATGGTAGGCCTAAGAATTAGAGTGCAGAATAGACACGCTTTTATTCCAGTCTCCTTAAAAGTACAGGAAAAAAACCTGATGTTTTAGAAACTGAAATAAATAGAAAGCAATAAGATCAGTTTTTTTTTTTCTTTTTCCCCTAGCTCAGGTGTGATTTTTGGTTGTGTTTCTGCCATATCTGGTGGATATTTCTGCTCTATATTAGGTGTTCAGTAGATGTTCATGTAAGGTTTATAAAATGAGCTGTGTCAGGTTTGTGGATAGGATGATGATTACCTGTTGAAAAGAATGTCCTTCCAAGGGCCACTCAGAAGTTTCAGATGTGATGTAGTTGATGGGAAATTAAGAATGTTTTGTGCCTCTGAGCTAGCATCTGGCTGAATTTTACTCACTTCCTAAAAGAAATAAGACAGAAACATTGTGCCTTTTGATGCCAGCTACAATTCTGAACCGTCTTGACTGAGTTCAGTATGGAAAACTTGAGTCAAATAAGCGCAGTCTGCTTAATGCTTTGGGTTTTTCAATCAAAGGTAGAAGGTTCATTAGGTCAAATTAATTCAACTTCTGTAACCCTTCTTGGTTTTTCTTGACTGTATAATCTCTTATGGTTTAAGAAGAAGCAGGCTAACAGTAAAATAGAAACTCATGCATATATATTTCTTTTTTATCTGAATAGGTCTTCTAATGAACACGTCTGATTCAGTGTAAAATGCAGTAAAAGATTAAGTAACCGAATGTATTATTAGAAGGGTAATTTCAGAACGATGATTATTCTTTCAGTAGAGTTGGTTCTTAAATTAACACTGATTTTTTTTTTTTCCCTAAAATGACTTACAGTTCAATTTGGAGCAAAACAGATGACGAATGATTGATTGTTGAAGAACTGTAATTAATTGTTGAGGAATAGACTTATAGCAGGTAGCTGGGTGTGCAGCTGCAGTGAGAGCTGCAGGTTGTGTTACTGGGCCACAATTAAAATTGCTTTAGGGATCCAGGTGTCTGAGATTTTTGCTATGGGAAGCCCAGGGCCAATCCAGTGAGGAAACCTTGTCTGACTGTGTGGGCAGGGTGTGGCAGGGAGCCAAAGGGGGTGCCCATGGGGTCACTGGAACCTCCCACTGTGAAGGGGCTTCAGTCCCAGCTCAGGTGGTGGGGCTGTGACTGCCAGAGTGGCTGCTGGATGGTCAGACAGGAAAGTTTCCCTAATATTAGTATCTACTACCATTTTCTCATTCATGACCTAAATGAGAATTGGTATGGAGACCATTGTAAATAGAAATTCAGCTGCAGAATGAACTAGCATAAGTTCTGTCCACTTTTTTTCTTAGTGGAGGAAATAAACATTTACTTTAGTATATATTTGTCAGTGACTAAAGCTCTATGTTGCGGTGGCAAAAGCTCCAAGGAAATTTGATTTCTCAGTGCATTTACCTCCAATTTTTTCTGCCTGTCGTGGTCATGTGTACTCTGTTGGTTTGTCAGCAAAGTTAGGAATTTTTTTACTCTACTTGGCTACATAGAACCATTGAATGGTTTGGGTTGTAAGGGACCTTAAAGATCACCTCATTCCAATGCTCGTGGTAGGGATGCCATTCACTAGGTCAGGTTGTGCAGGGCCCCATCCAACCTAGCCCTGGATACTTCTGGGAATAGGGCATCCACAACTCCTATGGGCAACCTGTTCCAGTGCTTCACCATCTCTAAGTAAAGAATTTTTTTCAAATCTAAACCTGCCCTCTTTGATTGAAAAACTATATAAAAAGGCCATCTCCCTCCCTTTTATAAGCCCTTTCTGGGTATTTGAAGGCTGCTATAATGTCTCTCCAAAGCCTTCTCCAAGCTGAACAACCCCAGCTCTCTCAGCCTGTTTTTGCAGGAGAGGTGCTTCAGCCCTCTGGTCATCTTTGTGCCCCTCCTCTGGAACCACTCTTAACAGGTTCATGTCTTGTGTTGAGGACCCCAGACCTGGACACAGCACTCTACGTGGGGTTTCACAAAAGTGGAGTAGAGGAAGAGAATCACCTCCCTCACTCTGCTGGCCACACTCCGGCATTTACCTTTGTGGGCTGTAATTCCACATTGTTGACTTGTGGTCAGCCTCTCATCCCATAACCCTCAAGTCCTTCTACTTATTTCAGCTCTTTCTACATTTGAGATTCTAGGGTTTGTTGAGGTTTATACAGCGGTTTTTTTGGGTTTTTGTGAGTAATGAAAATGTAGCAGTGACTCAAAAATCCAGAAGATGAGAAATTATGCAAAATTGTAACAATTTTTCTTTTTTATTCTAGTTCTGAGCTGCAAAAGCTGTGTGTATAAAAAGTTACTTCATTTCTGAATGCTGACTTTAGGTGTATGGGATTTGGGGCCATAAGTTAATGTTCCTCACCTTATAATAGCAATGTTAATTAATTTCAGTCTTGAAATATCTTATTAATAGTAGCAATAAAATGGGATATATCTTACTGATGAATTGTGATTAATATGTCTGTAACTTTGACATCTACTGTTTTTAGTCATATTAGAGTGGACAGAGCAATATGAAATTTAACGTTCTCATTCCCTTAAATTCAGGCGGAAGAAGGAAGCAAAAATGTGCGCTTGGGCACCCTAATTGGTCTGCTGGTGGAGGAAGGACAGGACTGGAAGCAAGTGGAGATACCAGCTGATGCTGGTGCTCCATCTTCTGCAGCTCCACCTGCACCTGCCAGTGCCCCAGCTCCTGCAGCTCCTTCAGTTTCAGCCCCTCCTAAAGTGCAACATGAACCTGGGAAATTGCAGTAAGTTTCTCTGTTTGTTACGAAATGGACCTCTTCATTGGATTGGTAGACCTGAACCAAGAAAAGCTTTTTGTCCCTTTTTACCTAGTAGTAGGCTGTTGGTTTGAGTGCTTCAGTATGAGTGAGGTGATAAACCTTGCATACCTAGAATATTCTTTGCCTGTAAGACAAATAAGTCAATTCAAACAACATAATTTTATTAGAATTAAATGGGCTTTTATTCTGTCATGCAACTGATTTATGAAGGACTGTAAGCTTATAATTAGAAAGAAGTTGTGCTAATATAGGATGAACACTATTGCTTTTGCATCAGACGCTAAGTGTACCTGTAACTTGTTTTCTGTTTATTTGAGGAGAAAAATTAAAGAAATGGCACACTACAAAGTCCTTCCAAGCTCTTGCATTTTTAATGTTAGAAAAAAATTATTCTAATTTTTATAACAGTGGAACGTGAAAAACTTAAAACAATAGGTCTTTGTGCTCTTTGTTAGTTTTGTTTCAATCTGTTGGTGCTCTAAGCATTGCAGACAGCTTGGAGGGGGAGTCAGTCCCAGTGTTAGTCAGATAACAATAATCCATAAATCAGTGCTTCATGTCCCAGGATATAGCCTGTTTGGAGGTATCACTTTTTATTTGTGCTTATTTTTTTTTCACCCCCCAGACTTCATTATTTTTCCATCTGGCTTGCTGTGTTATAAATGCTGCCAGCATTTAGGCTTTTCTCTTGCAAGTGGAAGACAACTAATTGAGGTCATTGCCCAGGCATTACCTGTGGTAGGAGGATGATCCACCGAAAGGTTCCTTGAAAGGATTATGTCTTTCATTTTAGTACAAAAGAACATCAGAAGTGCTATTTCACTGCAACTGTTAGAGATGTATCAGCACAGTTGGAACCAAGTGATCACATGGTTTTTTTGGCAAAGGCTTAATGCACCATTCTTAAAATTCAATGAGGTGCAAATATAGTCTCCTTTAGGAAATAATGAATAGGAGATTTTGTGGAAAGACTTGAAACCAAATTCTTTAATGAGTATGTTGTTGCTTTTGTATCTAAGAATTCTAAAATACTTTCTCTAGATGTTGGCTTTTCTCCTCATTTAAGAAAGCAAATTATTTTAAGGTGCACTGCATCCTCTGTACCTATGCACTCTGCTTTGTAGTTGATCAGAGAGAAATGTAGTTTCTCGTCATGTACATTAAATGAAACAAGTTCATCTTACTATTTAGATAATTTTTCTTCCCCCTTCATTTCTTCAGGGTTCGCCTGAGTCCTGCAGCTCGCAACATTCTGGAGACACACGGACTGGATCCAAGCAATGTTACACCTACTGGCCCTCGAGGAATCTTCACTAAAGAGTATGTAGATAATTTGGTAAACCTACAACTTTTGATGCTAGAGTAATCTCCATTAGATTAAAGTTTGGTTATTAAAAAAGCCATGTCTTTCTGTTTGTTCTATTTCTTGCTATGGATTGGCTTAGTTAAATTTGAGAAAACTGTTGAAAAGATAGGGAGAATGGGTTAGGAAATATTTGAAGAAGTCCCTTATTTTAAAAAAAAAAACCAAAACATATATTTGTGGTTTTTATGTCCCATCTTAGCTGTGTGGTACTGCTGTCACATTTCCTGCAGTTCAGCCTTGTGGTGGCTATTGCCTCCTAAACACCACTGTTAGCTACCACTGTGGATTTCAAGAATTTTGCTATCCAAGCTGCATACAGAGCCAAAATAAAATACCAGTGGCCTGTTTTCTTCAACTCCTTTTCTTTGGGGAGTTCAGATCTTTTGCTTTTTTTGCTGAAGTTCAGTTCTGAAATCTGTCAGGATTTAATTTTTTTCCCATTTTTATTAGGATGGGGAGAGCAATGAAATGTAATAAGAAATTCCATAATTCTGTTTTTTCTCCCACTTTTCCTCTCTATGATTTAAAGAGTGTTTGTTTACAAAGCTGTGGTTTGTTACGATCAGGCTTCTAGTAGTCTATTATACCTTTTGAGTATTCCAATGTAATGATTGGCACTCAAGCCTTTGAGGGAGGAAGTTGTGTGTAAAAAAACATTGTAGGTCCACTGCATTTAGTCTTGAAATGATGCATTCTCTTCACGTGAGCATGTATGCTATTGGAAGTGAGGATTTTGGCAGAAATAAATATTTTTGTTCTCAGTAAAATTACTCCTTTTGACAATTGCCATCATTCACTTACACAGACTTTGCTGGCTGCTGTTATTTTAGTTCCATTCAAAGGCAACCAGGACCAGGTCAGTGTAACTTGGAACTGAAGCCAGAAAAGCAGCAGACAGTTTTTCAAAGCTTTTTTTTTCCTTATGATATTTGGCTGAGTTGAGAGGTAATAATTAATTGAATAGATAGAATATCCTATGTAACAGCAAATAAACAGAGAGACTTCTTTCTTAATTATGTAAGTGTAATGGTAATTTATGGTGTGTGATGAGGCTTTGGCAGGTGGAAACCCTCTAGGACTTTGAGCTATTGAATTAACATTTCCTAGTTGTCATGGAGATGTAGCAAAGATTTTTCTGTAGTTACGAGAATTATCTAGGAAAATAATTTAGTTTTAAAACTGTTCTTTTCATACAAAATATTTGACTTTGAAATGTCAATTTAAGGCGAAGAGTGTCTGGGGTTTTCTAATCATTCTTTTGAAATGGGGTTAATCTTTCAGATGCCTATAGACACTGCTATTATATTCAGTTTGAAATTAAATGTGTGCAGATTTTTATAGAGAGCTGCTAGAGATATTCAGGGAAATACTTCCTTTGCTGCTCTCACCAGTTTATGAGAAACAAAGATAGTGAATTACATAAGCAAGCAAGATTATTTCCCCCAGTTTTCTATCTTTAAATTCAATTCACTGTAAAACTTTTAACTGCAGTAGCAACTTCTACTCTACTGGCATGACCTACTCCCTTAGTAGGCCAGTACTTCATTTATCTGTATACTTTTATTTATTTATATTTCTCTTACATGTCTGCTCAAGGTTGAATTATTATTTTGTTTTTCCTGCCTGTTTTGTCATTGTTAGTTTTGTGTGTGATTTTTTTTTTTTTTTAAATGCAGTGGCAGGTTTTTTTAAATTTCTTATTTCTAAGTAATGTCCTCTTATATCACTTAATATCACTATCATTAAAAATGTTGTAGAAAATTGGTGTGCCCAGTACAAAGTAACTCTCAAATTCTGTCAAAGATTGTAATGTTACAACCATGAGAGTCATAACATTGCTGTACCTGTTTTTCTTAATCAGTTAAATCATGTGGAATTGGTGAGGGGAAACTCTATTCATATGTGTAACAAATATATGTGAATTTTGATTTTTGTATATGTGTCTTTTGTACCATAGTTTCAAAAAGTCTTATATGAATCTTTTAATCTAAAAATAAGCTCAATTTTGGCAATACATTTTTCAGTTAACGTACTAAAAACCACCAAAACCAGATGGTCTCTCTTACAACTGTCAAGTGAAAACCCTTAACTAATTTTTGGTAGTTTCTAATATGTTAACAAAACACTTGCATTATGTCATGCAATTACTTTTTATGTCTCAATTTGTCATGGTAGGAAATTATTTTCATTCTGTGAAGCAATTTTTTTCCCTGATATAGTAGGTATGTTAAACACTTAATTTTAAAAGAAATTTTGGGTACCATGTTAATTTGGGAAAACAAGTAACTTATTAGGCAATATTTTATCTTGAGCTCATTCACCTTTTTGTTTTCAATATCGTTTGTTGAAGTATGTGTTGAAGGTAAGCATAAATTGAAGCAAGTCAGCACTGGTAAAAGTAATTATGTAGAATTTTTAAATTTTCAGTTCTTGTTGCTGGAGTGTTACTTTTTAGGAAGAACTATGAATGCATAATGTTCTGAGATTTTTGTTCTTTCTGTGATAATTTAATAACAAACTCTTGGCTCTCACTCAAGAATAGTCTCTCAAGGAGTAATCTACTGAAATTAGATAGCTTTGTTCAGTATTTATGGCTTGTGTTTCAAAACCACGGTAGGGTTGTAAGGAGTCTGATTTTTAATTTATTTTCATTTCCTCTGCCAATTTGTGGAGTAAAACCTTTGTGTACATGTTGTGTCCTCAAGAAGTGGTACAGGTTTATCTAGGGTATGTGGTGCAGGCTTTTGGTAGCAGATCTGGAGCACAGAGGGATCTACAGGAGAGCTACAACTTACTTGCCTTGCAGCTGGCAGTGGTGGTGTAAATGCAGTTATTTCTGTTCAACCTCGTAGGTGCTGATCTTGAGGTTTTTGCTTTATGCATGCAGTGCACCTAGAGTAGACACAGAGTGGTGGCCCGGTGGTGGGAGGCACTCATGTCTGTCATGCTGTGCCCACAACAGGGAAATTTTCTTGTGATAGCTGTGTCAGTATAAAATCCTGGGACAATGCTTTGGCTTTGTTTCTGTTGGGTGGTGTCATGTTCTCTTGGTCTCTCCTGTGTAACATTTGTGCCTGACTCTGCATATTTATGTCAGAAAGGTACAGAGGAATGAATGATAAATGTATTACTCAATTTTCAGTTAGCACTAACTAATTACATTAAATTCAGATTATTACTAATATAACAGATGAAACAGCTTTTATTTGGTGCTTTATAGACTGAATAAAGCTCTTTTATTTAGAAGAATTGCTAGTGCAATTCAAAAATCTCTTTGCATGTTCAAAATTAATGATGATGATTGTTATGCTTCTGTTACCCAAATGTTTTCTGTTATTGCATATTCAGGCCCTTTTATTCACGGAAATTAATGAGAATTTACTAAAAAGATACCGCAAAGGCAATACAAAATTAATATAATTTAATAATAGTCACCTTCTTAATGTTTGGTTTGACAACCGAAATTTAAATGTCCAGAAGTGGGTAATTAAATAGAATGAGTGATGGAATAGTAATACTTAGGGAACTGTTAAATAGTTTCTTTGCTGTCAGTATTTCACTGTGTTTAATTACCAGGGATGCTCTCAAACTTCTGCAAGAGAAAGGCAAACCCAGTGAATTGAAACCAGTGATTTCTCCAGCTGCTGCTGCAGTGCCTTCTCCTTCACAAGCAGTAGCTGTAACTTCTTATCCAAGGCCAGCAATTCCACCAATTTCTACTCCAGGACAACCTGCTGCACCGGTTGGTAACACTTCTGCTAAGATTTCAGCATTGCTACAGCTGAACAGTGCAATAACTACTTAAGTAGCTCTGGCATTTCTAGATCTGGAGAGAGGAAGGAAACTACAAGCTCAGTTTTTAGTATGTTTCAGTGATTTTAAGGTAATGTAATTAAAACTGTGGAATCCTCAAAATTATGGTCTGCATACTATTTTGTGTAGCTTGCAAATTGAAGTGATGAAAACATTTATATTGCAGGCCTTGGAGAAACTAGAATGATGGTTTATTTTCACTGTACTTGATTTGTTTGCTTTCCTGTAAGATGTAAGTGTCCATTAATGAGTTGTCAAGAAGTGAAGAAGGAAAAGGCTTCTTGGTGGTTGCCTTGGAGAGTAATTTTGCAAACTCTAGAACCTAAGTAAGTTTCTATGTTAAATTGAAATGTTAGAAATACCAGAAATCATTTTTTAAAGAATAAATGCTCTTGCTGAAGTACACATTAGTAGAAATTGAAAAACTTTTGTGAGAAACCTTTTCTGGCTCTAGAACTAAATTTGATGTGTCTGTTTAGGCTGACATTTACAATATGTTTACAATATGAATTTACAATATGAATATTTCTGAATAATATTTCATAATATTCAGAAAATGCTGCCTTTTTTTTTTTTGTACTGTACAAAGAACCAAAGAACATGAAGCTCAGACTTAGATCCATTACAGAATAAAACATTTCTATGATTGCACCAGAATGTACATATTGCAATTTATTGTGTTTGAATGACTGTTGAGTATGTACTAAGGATTCTATGAATCCTTTTATGTTCAGGGGATATGTGCTAAAAATTAGGTAGACAAAATAAGGTATTACAGAATCATTTCTTGCTTTGTGTAGTCACTAATATTTTAAGAGATTTCTTGCAAATTGACATGGTTCTAGGAAGAAGTTGACCATTGAACTATTATTGTGCGTATCTGGAAGGAGAGAGAAGAATAACAGAAAAGATACAATAAGGCTTGTCTTTAGGAACTACTCAGTGAACTGAAAAAGCAGTAGCTTACCGATGAAATGTTCTGTTATAATTTAAATGGAACAAAGCATAATCTGAGCAATATGCCAAATCTGAAAGATGGAATAGTGCTTATAAACTCTGGCTGAAAATTAATACCTCAATGTTTGTTTGGGTTTGTTGTTTGTTTTTTTTTTGAAACAGAGTTAATTCTATACTGTAAAACGGAACTATTCTGTAAAACCTGTTGTGTTGATCCCAGTTAATAGGAATAGACTAGAATACTCAATTATTTTAGTAATATTAATTTCAGTAGTTGGAATGTATCACTTTTGGATACCTGGGGGTTAGTTGAAGTGGGCAGGAGTCACTGATGATACTGAATAAATGCTGGAGTACTGTTTCAGCAAAGGGGAAGTATGTTTGCTGTCCTGATATTTAATATGCAGCATATGATTTCTTTCAGGGCACATTCACAGAAATCCCTGCTAGCAACATCCGAAGAGTCATTGCTAAGAGATTAACAGAGTCTAAAACTACCATACCTCATGCATATGCTGCTGCTGACTGTGCCATTGATGCTGTTTTGAAATTACGAAAAGAATTGGCCAAAGGTTAGTAGTCTGATTTACTTTAACATGTGGCAATACTAATGTGATTATACTAATGTATAATTTGTCTTGTTTACATAAACTTCCCCAGGAGGTGCAGATTTTTTATAGGCAGACCACTAGGCATTCAAATAATTTTTTTCAGTATTCTTGTGTTGGACTCAAGCTGTAGTTCTTGGCAGTTACTGAATTGTACAACTTCCTGTCAGGATATGGAAAGACAGAGGTGTTACTTTGGCAACTGACACAGCACTCTGAAGTCTATTGTCCACAATGTTCAGGCTGCATAAGCAATTAGTGAAGCTCTGTTTGGTGCTGGAGGCATGCAGATGTGCACCTCATAGACTGGTACTAAGTCTGTGACTTGGGTAAAAAAATCCGAAGGCCTGTTATTTTATAAAGCAGATAAACAATGGGATGGTTTTTCTCCTATATACTTTTTTTTTAAAGACCAAAGATTAATTATAAAAACTGAAGACATTAATGGGAGAATATAGCTGTCTGCACAAGAGAAACATACATAAATGATTTCATGTGGATTCTTTTTAGTGTTCCATTAGTCCTTATTTCTGGTACCATTTATGTAGTTTTTTCTCAGTAGTTCAGCTTTGATATGTTTATCCTCATTACGTCATCACAAGTATGAAAAAGGAATAATTGTAGGTCTAAGACACTTCAAGCGTTGATCTAAAGTTTCAGCATTGCTGTCATGGTTTGAAAACTTAGAGGTTCAAATGGTATCTTTCCATAGCCATGTGAGCTCTGCATTCGGAATAACATAGCAGGGTAGTTTTAATTTACATTTTTATTGCTGTACTGATAGAGAAACTGAGGCCAGCTGTTCTGTACTAGTGACTATCTCATGCTTGTTTATCTCTTTGTGTGGTCTTAAATTCGACTGGTGTATTCAGATTTTCTAGATGATGATACAGGAGCTGCTTCTCCTTCCACTGGAGTTTTGAGTGACAATTTTTAATGCAACACTACTCAGGTCATTTTTCTACCTGATTTTTTTTAATAATGTCAAAGATGTTTTATGATGCTGATATTTTCTTTAAACAGCAGCAGTTCATAAGGAAGGAACCAAAAATTTGTCTTAGGAATATTAACTTGAAATTTTTCACACCTCTTCTGCTGTTGTGGATTCTTAATGAATAGTTCCTTTCAATGTAGAGGTGGGAAAGCCATATGTCTTTGCATGAAATGGAATTAAAGAGATTTTCCTGGTAGATTTTTGTTTTCTGTGATGGAAATTACGGTGTTTTTTACTACTATAAACTTCAGTGATGCAGGGTAAAATATTATCAGACATGGATCATTTAACTGTGTTCCTCCTCTCTTACTGGACAGTGGTATTTTTGCCAGGGGTTAGGAATGTAGTATGTAAATGGAAACCAGTGTATATTTGATGACCAGGAGTCAGGTTTGTCTGATGTGAAATTCTGTCAGTGCAGCATAGTAATTGTAAATTCCCTAATGTTATGTTGGAATGCTGTCTCTCTTCTTATACATAGATTACTAATCATGGCAAATGTTGCAGGCTAGTTATGTGGTAAGTGGATACTTAGTTTATTCCTCTACATTTGTGATGACTTAAGAATATTTCACTTGATGTAATTATCTATAAATTATTTTCCCTTGCAAAAATATTTCTAAAGGGGTGTGTGTGTTACATGCCATAAACCAGATTTGAAAATTAAGGAGTTTTACTGCTTGATCTGTTTAGCTGACCACAGTGATGATAGTAGAAGGGTAATGTAGTTTTCTTCACTTGTGGGAATAGTGAGTTTAATATTGTGTAAATATCATGCATTTCAGGGTAATCTTGTGTAATAATCTGTATTGTATCTATAATCCTTGTATCTGCTGTCACTTCTGATTTTAGTTACCAATTTCAGTCTCCTGAAACTCTCCTGAGTGTCTCTGCGTGAGATTTTTTATGATGATACTCCTTTTGTCCCAAGAGGGAGAAAAGTCTTCTTGCTTTTATTATTGGAGTTTGAAGATGAGTGACTTTCTGGCAATGCTTCAAAGAAGTAAATCTGCTGAATCACTGGAATCTTGTCATCAGACAAATGCTGATAAACAAATCTTATGAACAATGACTGTTGTCCTTTTTTTACTTTTAATGTTTCTTTTTGCAGATGATATTAAAGTATCTGTAAATGATTTTATTATCAAGGCAACTGCAGTTACTCTGAAGGTAAGCAAATAATTAGCTTAAAAAATATATTTTAATAGTAAACTGCCAAGGAGACAAGAAAAGTATTTTGTGAGCCTATGTGGAGATACAAATGTGATCATAGTAAAGCTGGTAATTCTATATTGCTTATTGTCAGGGTTTTGTAGAATTCCAGGTAAAATTCTCTGCACTGTCAATTTTGTGAACTGTAAAAATGAGAACTTAATAGTAAAAGTCCACTTAGTGCAGTTAACATCTGCAAATCACAGTAGTTGATTTGTCAGCAGACTAAAGCAATTGTCAAGATCATCCTTCTATTCTTTTTTGCCTCTTATTTCTTTTAGTTAGAAACAAACATTTATCTAAGTTTTATACCAATCTTTTATTACCTCAGGTGTATTCTCATGGCAAATTCAGTGATACCTGCTTTGAAATAAAAATCCTTCTGGCAACCAGCCTTCGCTCAATGCTAGAAAGTCTCATTGCCTGGATTACCTCACAAGGATATAAAAACATTGGAAAGGATGCGAGAGCTGTTTTTCTCATTTGTGAGGATAATTTTGACTATTTAAAAGTTGAGGGAGGAAGCTAACTTTAAGTTGGGGGACTATTCCTATTCCCATGGATGTATGGAATTGAGAGAACACTGGAGTAGAAAGGATGTAACAAATTCCTAGCTGAACATGTACTAAATATTAATGTGTAATTTTAAGAGGCATGGATTAATGTATAATTGCAATTTGGACAGAAAATAGACAGGATTCGAGACAGTTTCATAAGCAAGTGGCTGAGAGAAATTAGAAGCTTTATTTAGACTGGAAAAAACTCTGCAAGTTAAAACCAAAAACAAAAGGAGGAGCTAAATATGTGTGCTGTGCTTTTGTTAGATACGTACATAGCAAGAAGCTACTTTTACTGGCCTAGTGAAACCTAATGGGAGGAAATGGTGACACCCAAAATTTATCATGATCTGCTGCGGGTGTTGGATAACAGATCTCTGCACCAGAGAGCAGGTGAAAGGAGCAGGAGACAGAGAGAGCAAGAGGTGCTGTGTTTTGTCTTCTGAGGGGGTTGTTAGTGTGGATTTTTTGGGATGATAATAATACTGTGTTGATACAGAAGTAATCAATTAAATTCTTCTATCCTATTGCTTTGTTAGAAATCTAGGCTAACTTTCGTTTGACTATTAAAATAATACATTAAAAAAAAACCAACAGATTTAATTCTGTATATCAGGAAACAAGCTCATGATCAAGCTCATGTCTCAGCTCCTTTCTGTCAGTGTTTCAGGGAAAGATGTGAGCTACTGCTCTAAAAAAACAAAACCCACTTCCACCTGCATCTCCCCATGCTGATACTGGGTGGTGTGAATACATCTTCAAATTTAAATTCAAGGCAGTTTCATTGACTCTTTTCTGGGCACTTCAAAGGATATTTTACTACTATTTTATTTCTGAACCATGAAAATGTATTCTTCTAGCTTTAAACAGCTGGTTTGTCAGTTTATGATTGCTTGGCATACACCTCAAGATACTGCTCATATCAGTTCTTTAATATGCTAACTATCTCCTTCATACATTTTAGGATATCACAAGTCCAGTTATGAATTCTGCATTTCAGCTTGGTCTTGCCATTTGACAGCCAGAATTTTGTCAATGTGCCAGGGGGCTCACCAGGTGATAGCCCACTAGAGCAATTCTCTCTTTCTGGAGCAAGGAGGGAGAAGCATGGAGGAAGAAACTAAAACCTCCAGGCCGATATCCTCAAGTGGTTGAGCTTCGTAACAACAGCTCCTATAGCAGCTGTCCTTTTAAAATAAATCTTTCACAGTCGAAGTGACAAATTCTGTCCCTACCATCTCCTTTGAATACCTTTATATAGCATAGTTGCATAGCACCCACTTGAGGGCATCTTAGAACTGTGTGAACTGTGGGACATCTAGAAGTTTATTTAGCTTGCAAAGAAGAATACTACATACTTTTTTCTTCTGTCTTTTTTATTTTTCTTTTTTTTTTTTACACTATACTTTCTGGTGTTGAAGAATAGGAACTGAGAGTACTGTTGCACTACTTCTTCCTAGGAGTGCAGTTACTTTAGGTAGATAATGGAGTCACTTTTGATAATGTGTCCCTCCCATAGTTTTTTCTGGAATACCTTCTTCATGTCATTAAACTCAAAAAAATAAATGAAATTAATAGTAAATATCTCAATTTTTATTGACTTCCACCCACAAAAAAGTCTGATGCATTTTAGTACTTCTGAGTAACAGTGAGTGTATCTGCAGCATATTTTATTGGTTGAGAGTGATGCTTGAGACACCAGTGGAAAACAACACATGGGTGTAGTAGGATGTCCATTTTCATGCTCATAATTTCAACATGCTGTGATTTATTTCGTGGGAGAAATTGTGCTGATTTGAAGCTTTACATGCTGGGCCATCATAAGGTGGTATCAGTGAAGGAATTCATAGTTATGTGCTAGGTTTTTTTTCTAGCAACACAAAAAGAACTTCTGTCTGTCCTGCCATTTTCAGTTTCTGGTACATACATTCATGCTTTTTGACAAAGCAAATATAAATAAAATCAGTGCAAGCTAATTAACGTGGTGAATTCCAGTATGTAGCTATGTGTCTTAAAGGAATTTCCTCTTTCTTAATAACTGATTGCACTCTTATTCTTCTAGCAGCTGTCTTATTTTATTGTCTGTCTGTGTTTTAGCAAATGCCAGATGTGAATGTAACGTGGGATGGGGAAGCCTGCCGGCAGCTGCAGTCCATTGACATCTCCATTGCCGTGGCAACAGACCGAGGTCTCATTACGCCAATCATAAAAGATGTTGCTGCCAAGGGAATACAGGAAATTGCTGCCTCTGCAAAGGTAGGGCTGAAATGTGCAGCAGGCTGAGGAACAGAGCAGCTGGATCGTTTTCTGTAGCAGAAAATGCAGTGTGACCCAGATACACATCACTAATAACAAAGGCAGTGGATCTAAAGCAGTTAAAGCATTATTTATACTTCAAAATTCTTCCCAGTTTTGCAACTCTCTTTGTTTTTTATTAACAAAAATGTAGTTGTCATGTTACTTGGTTGAATGGTGGCCAGACTGCTTGAAAAATAAACCTGTACAGACTTTTGCTGTTTAATAATAATTGTATTTCTTTAATCCTTACAAGAAAGCTACTTAATGCTAATTTCTTTAGTACTTAAGGCCTTGGGATTTGAGATTTTGGGTTTTTTGGTGTTTTTTCCCTTTCCCAGAAATTTTCTTGTGTCTTTATTTTACTCTCTTTGCAATTATATTATGGAACATATTTAATTTTCTTTTTTTTCAATATCCAGTTCAATTAAGGATGTAACTTCAAACTCCTCAGATTAATGAGCAGTATTTTGCATATACCAGGTGCCAGTCAGAGTGGTCTGTGGCAGTTGTTGCCAGATAAAGGAGTGGTTTTTGGCAGGCAAAGGTACAATGAATGATGAAATGTCCCAACGCAGGCCTTTTTTTGTCATTTAACAAGTGATAATGAAAGGCCTACAGCATCTGAGGAATGCAATAGAAGTAAGCTCCTAGGGTATAAAACTGTCCCCAAACTAGAAACCACTACACTTTGCAAATTCTTGCCTTTTGCGAAAACTACAGAAATCGTAGTAGTCTGTATTGACAGAGGGGAACGACCAACAAAGTTGTAGCAGAAAAAGGTTTGTCATGCCGCAAAACATTCATAAATGGGTGTTGTAAAGATTTTTTGAGTCCATATTGTTTACTTTATGCTGAATGTGTCGTGACAACAATTCCTTTCACTAATAACCAGTTGAGGAGGAAGGTCAGCTGATTGTTCTGGGGTTGGTGATAGAATGACAAGAAGAAAAGCATTATTGAATGTTGTGCTTTCATTGTCATCCCCAATATCTGTAATACTGTGCAGTATTTCTAACCTCTGTTACTACAAATCTACATCCTGCAGTTCCCACGATGAAAATGCAGGCTTGTGTTACGTTCACTGGGGCCATGATAGTGAGCATTGCTCTTGCCCTTCAGTGGAATGTGTGTAACATAGGTCACACCGCTCTCTGTAATAGACACTGGGTCACGTAAGATTGCGGGTGTCCACACCAACATCCTTTTGATTTTCAGCTTCTTCACTGAATTACTGGAATAAATACATACCTGACATGCACATGGGGGAGGCACAGACTGTAACTGCAGCTGCTTCTTTGTCAGTCTCCCTGTAGTTTGGCAGGCGCTTTCTTTGTGTAATTGCTTATATATCCCCTTCTGCAGCATGTTAAAATTAACTTCTTTCCAGGTCATGTGTATCCTGGCACCATATTTTCATCATTCAAATAATGCAATTGCACAAATGCATCACGCTTATATTGACCCTATTGTGTGAATGCTGTTCCCGTGGCTATTGTCTTCTGGCTCACTAATTACTCAGAGATGAATAAAAGCCTAAAATAAAGCTCACTGTATCCTTTTAACTTTGACATGCTTATTATGAATTTTAAAGTTTTGTACAACTCTGTGATCTTGGAACATAGTATAAACTTCTTTGGCTGTATTTGAACATTTCTTCTGTTGATTTTAGAAGAAAAATCTCACAAATGAAATGGAGGTCACAGAATGAGTGGCCTTAAAGGCATCCTTCAAAAGGTAGTTGAATGTTTGGGATAAATGTATTCATTCAATCTGGTAGAAAGTTCTGAAATGGTATATGTCTGTCTCTTTAAACAAATGTGTTGGGAATAGTGTGAATTTGTCTCATCTGTATTTTGCTAGGCAATCTAAAAACACCAGGTAGAATGTTGGTTCCATTGTAAAAACTGGAACGATATTTGTAAGGTGAAAGAGCAGCTTTTATTGAACAGCCAATATTAGTGGGAAAACGCAGTTTTGTGTCCTAGTCTCTTTGCCAAATCACTGCAGATACAGCAACAATGTTGCTGAGGTGCTTCCCTAAATCTGAAAGCCAGTGACTTTTGCTGCCTTAGTGTCTATATGGTACTTAAAATGTCTTACTGAAATAAAAAGAATTAGTCTATTAGAACACACTAATTTCTTTATTTTCTCTGCCTGTTTTCTTCTTTCATTTTCTTTAGGCTCTAGCAAAGAAGGCTAGAGATGGAAAACTATTACCAGAAGAGTACCAAGGAGGATCTTTTAGGTAAAAGTCTAGCAGCATTTAATACATGCAGCATGGGTTCAGAACTGTTTCATCCTCAGCTATTCCACTGCCTTTTAATGCATTGCTTTTAAAATACTGCTCCATTTAGTATGAAACTCCATGTGATGATTTTGAAGGCCAAACCTAGACTGTGTTGTGTCAGGGGCAAACAGTTACGTTGGTACAGGTTAATTTCATTTGTACGTGGCACTGGTGAGCTACACCTTGAGTCCTGTGTTCAGTTTTGGGCCCTTCCCCACAAGGAAGACATTGAGGCGCTGGAGTGTGTCCAGAGAAGGGCAGTGGAACTGGGGGAAGGGTCTGGAGGAGCAGCTGAGGGAACTGGGATTGTTTAGGCTGAAGAAAAGGAAGCTCAGGGGGCACTTTATTACTCTCTACTCTTTCTGCCTGAAAGGAGTGTAGTTGTTGTGAGGTTGGTCTCTTCTCCCAGGTAATAACAGGAGGAGAGGAAATGGCCTCAAGTTGCACAAGGGGAAGTTTAGATTGGATGTTAAAAAAAAAAATTCTTCATTAAATGAATTGTCAAGCATTGGAACAGATTGCCCAGGGAAATGGTTCAGTTGCCATCCCTGGAAGTATTCAAAAAACCATGTGGATGTGACACTTAAGGATGTGGTATAGTGGTGAGCATGGCAGTGGTGCCATTTGATTGTTGGACTTGATGATCTTAAAGGTCTTTTCCAGCCTTAGTTATTCTGTGATTCTGTGATTCCAGAACTGGATGCAGCATTCCAGGTGGGGTCTCAGAGTAGCAGAGTAGAGGAGTAGAATTACTTCCCTTGACCTGTTGGTCCCACCACTTTTGCTGCAGGCCAGGATACAGTTTGATTCCTGAGCTGCAAGTGCACACTGCTGCCTCAGGACCTGCTTTACATCCACCAGCACCCCCAAGTCCATCTCAGCAGGGCTGCTCTCAATCTGTTTATCCCCCAGCCTGCATTGATACTGGGGGTTGCTCTGGCCCAGGTGCAGCACCTTGCACTTGGACTTGCAGAACCCCATGAGGTTCCCATGGGCCCAGTTCTTGAGCTTGTCGAGGTCCCTCTGGATGGCATCCCATCCTTCAGGTTTTTCAGGAGCACCACTCAGCTTGGTGTCATCTGCAGATCTGTTGAGGGTGTACTTGATCCCTTTGTCTGTGTCACTGCTGATGACATGAAACAGTACTGGTCCCACTATGGACCCATGAGGAACACAACTTGTCACCAATGTCCATCAGCAGGTTGCCCAGAGAGGTGGTGGATGCCCCATCCCAGAAGCATTCAAGATCAGGTTGGATGGGGCTCTGAACAACCTGATCTAGTTGAAGATGTCCCTGCTTGTTGCAGAAGATGGACTAGGCGATCTTCAAAGATCCCTTCCAACCCAAACAATTCCATGATTCTGTACCTATCACTTAGTGGATACCAACAGCCATTGTAACTTGGCAGCTGTGAAGTTCAGTCTAAAAGACATTTGACTTGGAACAGGGACAAGCAAAATATTTTCAAGATACTGCTTTGCTGGCCTACTTTCTGCCTTTAGTGTGTGCAGTTCAAGAATATATTGCTGTAAAGAAATGGGACTTTTAAAAAAGGTACATTATTTTTAATTGCAAAAATTCCAAACCCTTGAGAGTCTAAATGTGCTCAACTGAAAACAGTTCAGATCTATTTTTAAATTAATGGGTTTTGCCTTGGAGGGGATTTAAATCATGGTAGTCGTTGAATATAGATTATTTCTTGCGGGGAATATGTAATTTCTGATGTTATTGAAACTATTTTCTGTTTCATTCAGCATCTCCAATCTGGGCATGTTTGGCATCAGTGATTTCACGGCAGTCATAAACCCTCCTCAGGCTTGCATCCTCGCTGTGGGCCGAGCAAGACCAGAGCTCAAGATTGTGGAAGATGAAGAAGGGAATGAGAAACTTGAACAGCATCAACTCATGACAGTGACTCTTTCGAGTGATGGTCGAGTGGTGGATGATGAACTGGCTTCAAAGTTTCTGGAGACCTTGAAAGCCAATATAGAGAATCCAATACGACTGGCCTTATTTTAAGCTTGGTGAAGATTGCTTCCTGTTTTGTTAACACAGATAACTATTATATACTTAGGGTTGTTCTTCTGTATAGAGGAGTAAATGGAGATGGACAGTTAAAAATATTTAATTTATGAATTAATGTGAAACACTGATGCTTTTAGTCTTCTGTAATAACCAGGTTTTGTACTGTAAAGCTAAAAGACTTTACAGTTAACATACCACATTTCTTTAAACACATTTCTTTAAACATACCAATGGCATATGTTTGTATAGGAAAGTCAATCTCTTCTGTAAAGAAAACCTCAATAAAACTTTATGAACTATAAAAGGGAATAATAGAATAATTTGGCCTTTAAAGGTCATCTTTTTGAGTTTCTCCTGCAATGAGCAGGGACATCTTCTGAGCCCCAACCACCTTGACTTTGAGTGTTTCCAGGGATGGGGGATCTAGCGCCTCTCTGGGCAACCTGTCCCTGTGTTTCACCACCCTCATTATAAAAATCATATCTAGTTTGAGCCTACCTGCTTTCAGTTTAAAATCTCACCCCTTGTCCTATTGCAACAGGCTCTGCTAAAAGGTTTGTTCCTGTCTTTCTTAGCAGCCTCCTTTAAGTATTGAAAAAAACACAAGTTAATTGTGCAAGCAGTGTTCTCATAGAGGTCCCAGTATGAAAGGTCAAATTTTGCACACTGAATAGTTGCTAATTTTAATGCTGTTCTGACATGGATGGAATGTAGATGTAAGTAGGAAGTTTCATCATCAGTATATATTGAAATGTAACTTGGAGGCTCAAGTTACGTGGCCTGAAGTTTAAATTAACAGAATTAGATTGGATCTTTCTTGCATGTAAATGTGGAACCACATATTGCACGTGAATGTTATGAAATACCTGTGTTTACAGGACCTCATGAGAATATAAGTTGTCAAGAGAATTATGAGAGTTTTTCTTATTCTGGCTTGTGGAAATACTTTTTCTTAATGATTTGTAGGAATTAATTGTGGCAGCAGCTTGACAAGTAAACAGCTGATTGCAAGAAAACCTTTACTTAATACTGAGTTGAGAGTTTTTGCTAAATAAGTTTCCTTCTTTAACTTCTTTTGATATCATAAATATCATAAATGATTGATCTGACTGTAGGGAGAGGTTTTGATTACCAGATCTAGTTAACTTACTGTGCAGGAATGGACATAGGCATTCTGTGTTTCCAAGAGTTTCTTACTGGTAAACTGTATTAAAGATTGGGTCCTGGGGATTAATTTGCAATTTGAAATGGTTAATTTACAATTTTTCTGAAGTTGTTTGTCAACCTCATATTACTGTGGGAAAAAACCAAACAATTTATATACTGTTCTTAATTGCAAGAAGCTCTCATTCTCTGCTGAATCGACTCTGCCTGAGAGATTTTGCAGGCCAATTTAAAATCTGATTTCCTGCTTTTCACTTCTGCACGTGTTGCTGCAGTGATGCTGTGTGTTCCCTAGCATCCCCAGGTCATGCTCCAGCAGGTGAAGGCTGCATGGGTGCTCTGTGCCGCTCCAGTTCTGTGTAGGGTGCCTTCCCTGTGCTTTCCCAGTGCTTTCCCTTCTCCCTGGGAGCCACGGGAAGGCGCTGTTGCATGTGCGTATGGAATGTGTTTCCCCTCTCATCCGTGTGGGTGAGCAAATCCATTGTGCTGTCCCAGCAGGTAAGGCAGCTTCTCCAGGTTAAATAAACCTTTGTAACTTTGGAACTGGGCAAGGCTAATACAGGCTTGAATTCCAATTTCTTTACACTCTCCTGCTTGCTAGCATCGCCATTTGAGATGGGCATGGTTTGTCGGTCAGCAGCCTGTGAAGGAAATGCGTGGAATTCAGACGTGTGATAACAGTTAGGTCTCCTAAATTCAGAGGAAATGTACCCTTTGACAACATCTACCACTTATACAGAAGTGAGACAACAGATACGTGCCCACACAGATTAAAATGAAACATTCAGTATCTTGATGATTTGGGATAGGGACAATGGGTAAGATGGCCAGAAAATGAATAATTTGTAATGGATATGCTTACTTTAGAAGCAAATTTGCCTCAAAGTAAAATTTTCACAGAAGAAAAATTTAGCAGCTTTCTGTGTTTTATTCTCTCAGATGTCTTCTGTCAGCCTGTTCTTTACATATGAAAGCAAGAAATGCAATGAAGACATCTACTTTCTTGAGTAATTAAAAAAACCCCATAAAAATGAAGGAGTATACTAATATGTGCTGGAAATTTGTGCCTCTAGGATACTTATTATCTTTGTATGATTTCCCATTGCAGGAGGCATGATTAGAAAAAAATGAAAGGTAGCTATTTTGGACTTTGTGATTGTTGGCAAATCTTGAACTGTGTGTCACACTTTAATCCCTAATTGCAATGTCAGAATATTTGACTTTTGGGGGTTTTTTTTGTTTGTTTTTTCTCCTACAATGTACTCCTTATAAAATAAAATTTCTGTAATTTATCTTCCAGCTTGATGCTGTATCCTGCACTTCAGGATACAGTTGGCTCTTTGCCTTCCAGGGCACACTGCTGACTCATATGCAGTGATGTTCTATTCTGTTTGTCCCTAAAATGTTGAAGGCATAGAGAACAGATTCCTCTAAGCCACTATAGCAGTTACATCCATAGTAGATTAAACAGGAAAAAACTTGATAATCTGAAAGTATCTTTCAGCATGTTCTTAGTTAAGCATAAGTTTTAAACTTACAACCTCTTGGTATTTCTTTCTCTTTAGTCATGCTTGAGTGAAGCAGGAGGATGTTCACAATAGCCTGCTAGAGATGTGTGGAAACACGTTCCAAGAAACAGAGAACTTAGGATTTGGGTGAAATCACGTGTTAATTAAACTGGGGTGAAAATCACTTACTGGAATCTTGACAGGCTGCTTTGCATGTTTATTTTACAAAATCTGCCTAACCTGTATCAGTGAAAAAACATCACTGTTTGCTAGAACTCAGTTTACACTCCTCTTTTATGTCAATATTGTTTTAACTTGTAGGTGTTGTGATAGATAATTAGTTAGATACAATAACCATACTGTCCTTTGCTCTCTCCACAGTAATGGCCCTACCTGTCAAGTTAAACATTTTTGTCATTATGAGAAAATAACTAGCTGGAAAATTACAGACCTTTCTGTTTGTTCAGTACCTGTACTAAGGAAAATGATTCATGCTGTGTTAATGAATACCACTGTTTCTCTCCTTAGAGAAGAAGAGAAGATTCCCTTTTATACTTCGGAAGTTTCTCTCATGGCATAGACCTAGGTAGGAAGACAGGGCACCTGTGAACATTTTTATTTCTGCTCACTGTTGTATGAAGAATGTAGTGAATTGTTAGAGCAGCAGATCTCTCCTGCCAGTTTCATGATTTGTGCTTTGTCTGTGTAATGTTCATTACAGCACACAGTTTGCTTCACTTTGCAGGGATCCAAGCAATTGAACTTTGTAGGATATTCTCCATTGACCTAGTAATCAATTAATTCCTGCTTCAGTTGCCTATTTTAAGAAAATAATTATGCTTCATTTTGCAGCTTTGGTACACTTCTGATTTCTTCTCTGCCAAGTAAATTACAAGCTTACATATTCCGTGGAGGCCGTTTGCTTGT
This sequence comes from Entomyzon cyanotis, assembly GCA_024500445.1. Taxonomy (NCBI): domain Eukaryota; kingdom Metazoa; phylum Chordata; class Aves; order Passeriformes; family Meliphagidae; genus Entomyzon; species Entomyzon cyanotis. The sequence continues at coordinate 43,711,663 of JAKEPQ010001030.1, read as the reverse complement.
GCAGATGCTTATACTTGCTGTGTCATGTCCCAGTCTGCATTAGCAGCATGCACTGACTTTCTGGAGATTTCAGCAGACCGCAACATGCTGTTTCCTCCTCCTTGCCTGGAGAATAGGAACTACAACAGATCCTAGGGTTGATCATGAGAAGAGCCTTTCTTACACTCCTCTGAAGTTTGAAACTACTGGCTTACAGTGTGAATTTCAACCAGATATTCTGAGTGCAACATTACTTACTTGCTCGTTCTAGAATACTAGGCAAGAATTCTAGAGCCCCTTTACTATTCACTTTATGGTACAATGCACAGATTTGAGTGAAAGTAACATTCAATTTCTGCCCCCCCCCCCCCCCCCCCCCCAAGAGTACTTAGAGAACTAATTTACAGTTGTTGAGGAGTCAATTTAGAAGTTAACTGGTTGTGCATAGAGAAATAGATGTTTTAACACCTTGCATTTTCCTGTTGACAAATCTAGAAGAATTACAGTTTTTTCAGGTTGGTTTGGAGTCTTTTCTGTTGGTTTGGAGTCTTTCCTCTGTCCATTCATATTTTGAACCTACAGCAGCTATCACACTCTTCTAAGCAGGTGGCATCTTACTCATGCTCATAACAAGGGCTAATGATTCTGAGTGACTCCCAGTCTGGAGCAGAAGAAACATTTTGGAATATGTGAAGTTATCCTAAACAGTTCTCTAAGGTACCTCTTTGGCTACTATCCATAGATATATTTGTATGCTATATGACAGCTGCAGACAGAGGCCACAAATAGAGGGTCTAGGCCCTCTTACTGAAATGGATTATACTAATAGAAGAAGAGTGATTTTTGACATTTACCTATCAGGGCTGTCTCAAATACTATTCACATAGGTTATATTTTAAGTGTGGTCTGAGCTGAGAGAGGCACTTCAGACAAAGACTACATTTAAGCAGTTGCAGGAAGACATCTTTAATTTTGAAGACAATTCCTACTGTGAAGGGTAGAAAAGATGAAAGAAAGTCAAAAGAAAGTAGTCTTTTTCACCTGTACTATACAAAGAACTTCTTTGCATAGTATTTTATCTATTTCATTCATTATCAAGGAGTGCCTGGATTTCTTTAAGCTGTAAAGTATAAGCAGATGATCTCTGTCTATGTAATTGTCATAGGCAAACTGAAGGAAATAATACTTCAAAACTTTAATATTCCATAATGCATTTAGAAAGGGAATTTTATTTCTTGGACCTCCCTTTAAAGGAAATGTGTGTGTGTGCAGGCCCATGTGCAATCCCTGTATGTGCAGAGATGGACTGGTAAAGACCATCTGCTGCCGTTTCAACCATGTTAGTTAAAGCCTTTCAGATTTGGGCTACGGGATGAACAGGGGCAGGCTTCTGAATTCCCCTGCTGAGACTTCAACATTTCTGCTTTCGTGTTCATGTGTCAGTGTGTGTGTACAGGTACAACACTGGGGGAGGCCTGAGAGAAACTTGCCCTGATTACATTTGAAGAGAGGCATTGCAACATCGCGTCTGTTGCTCAAACACGAGTGATGAGACAGGTGCAAGGATGGCTGGGAGCAAATACTCTTAGCTAAGAGAGATACCCTGGAGAATCTGTGAAGCAATCTCTGTGTGAGAAGGCAGCCTTCCCTTGTAGCTACCTCATCACAGTATTTTGGGGACTGTGGAGGCAGAAGAAGTTGTCTTGTGTGAAAATGATTTGTCCAATGCACTTGAAGAGGTTTTAAACTTTTATTTTTGTTGTTAAATAATGAAAAGACAACTAACCAATTAAAACCCACAATTTTTGCAGCGTTAACTTACTGATAAATCTAACAGTCCAGAAAAGGATATTCTAGAAAAACATAGGGTATTGGGACTGATTTAGGCATAGGCTAAGCCATTATTTTTCTCTGTGCTTTTCTAAACCTGAGTCCAGTTTAATTTTTAAGCTGTTTAATGTGGTAATTGTCCTCCTTTAGATGTGTACTATGTCCAGCTCAGTAGTGGGTGTCTGTGTATACCATTTAAATCAAACTAGTCATGTATGATAATTGAGAATTTACTTTAAATTTCAGAATTGAGGCATCAATGCCACAGAAAATGCCATCTCTAAAACAACAAAAACCAAAAGAAACAAAAAACCAACCAATCAACATCCCCCTTCTGAATAGCTATAATGCTCCACTGAGACAACAGTTTGCTTAACTAGTGGCAGAAAGGGGCATTGGGACAAGAAAACAGTAACTCTGGGGAGAACTAAATGGCAAAAGAACTCTGGATTCTTGCACACCTAAAGACTGGGAGGATGGAAAATGTTTGTTTTGGGTTTTTTTCAGTTTTTAGATTAATTAAATGCAGAAAAATGTGGGTTTGTTTGTTTGTTTGTTTGTTTTTGACAAGTTTTTTCTCATAGCAACCACAAGTTCTAATTAAAAGCTCTAGAATACATTGACTCTGGAATTTTTAGGGGTTTCTTCTGAAGTTTTTGTGGCATTAAAAATAAATGTTTTCATGTGGTTTGCCATTATTTTTGTGGTAATTTAGAACACTTGGCTGGAGTTTCATGAGTGAAGAGCAGATTAAACAACCATAGATTGCAATTTTCTTTTCTGGAAGTGTGCAACTGCTAGGTAAGTTTTCTGGAGTAGGTGCCCCCATCACCAATAGTAGGAAATGTAAAGCTGGCCTTTTTGTAGGTTCTTAACCATGTGAGAACAATATCTAATTTTCTTTTTACTCAATTTTCTTTTTTTTCGGTTAAAATTAGTTTCAATTTACTGAAAGAATTAGTGACCTAATTTACCAAAACATTTATAAATACACTGATGTTTTACATCATATATATCTATACATTAAAATGTTTTCATTAGAATTCCTATGAACATTCCAAAGATGTTCAATTGCACAAGTTTTGTTTCAGATGTAAATTTGTATAAATAATAAAGCATATGCATAAAGATTATTTTAGTACTGACCACCACTTTTAAAGTAAGAGGTCATTTATGTATCAGCTGTTTAAATAATTTGAGGAATTTCTTATCTGGCAATGTATAATCAGTTTTTATGACAATCCCAGGAAACCTTGCCTCACCTCACCATGAATTCCTAAGAACTTGTGTTATCTCTAAAGTCCCAATACAAACAGACCTTTATACAATGGAAGCATGTTTAGACTTGAAAGAAATTTTCAACTTTTTTTGAAGCCTGTCATGAGTCAACTTTCTCAGAAAGACTTGAAATTTTTGTGAGTTTCTGTCTATCCTTCTTTTAGTGACTGTTTTCTTGCTAATATGCAAATAGAATATAGAGTTCTGAAATAAAAATAGTGCTGGGACTGTCCACAGAGGTGCCAAGAGACTGAAAAGGTTAGGACAGCAGCTCAAACTGCATCTTAAAAAGCTGCCTTTGGCTTCCAGTAATGGAGTGAAATATGTGTGAGGAGGCCCTTTGTGTTCATGTGTCTCAGGTCTCCTGGGGCTGCCTCATCTCTTTCAAGTAATCAGATTGTGAGAAGACATAGAAAACATCTGACCACCCAGCAGAAAGCTGAAGTATCTTTCAAACATTTACCAGCAGTCCTGGCTAAACAGGGAGAGCCCAGCTGGCTGGAAAGCAGCAAAAGTGTCTCCCATCTACAAGAAGGGTCAGAAGGAGAATTCAGTGCACTACAGGCTCTGTCAGCCTGACCTCAGTGCCAGGGAAGGTCAAAGAGCAGATCACCCTGAGTGCGATCACACAGCATGTGCAGGGCAACCAGGGAATCAGGCCCAGCCAGCATGGGCTTGGGAAAGGCAGGACCTGCTTGACCAACCTGATCTCCTATAAAAAGGTGACCTGCTTAGTAGATGCAGGAAAGGCTGTGGATGTTGTCTGCTGTGACTTTAGTAAAGGCTTTGACAGTGTTTCCCTCAGCATCCTCCTGGAGAAGCTGCTGCTCATGGCATGGATGGGTGTTTACTGGGTAAAAAACTGACTGGATGGCTGGGCCTGGGCATAATGGGGACTGGAGTTACATCCATGCTCTCAAGCACTGGAACAGGCTGCCCAGGGAAATGACTGAGTCACCATCCTTGGAGGTATTACAAGACATGTAGGTGTGGCACTTAGGGACATGGTTTAGTGTCGGTCTTGGAAGTGGTCAGTTTACAGTTGCACTTGGTGATCTGTCTTAAGGATCTTTTCCAACTAAATGATACTATGATCTAGTTCAGCTATTTGGGGACATTTTAAAGATTCCAGAAATTAAAGGTAAGAGATATTTGACCAGAGAATTAGATTTATGTTTCCCTTGTGCTTGACATCTCAGCCAGTTTGTAAATCTTATAGCAAAACCCCCACAGCCCTGCTGTCTCCATTTCTGTAAGCCCAGGTTGCTGTCCTTTCTCAGTCATTAAGTCCACTTCCCACCGGCTTTGGATAATCCTTGCTAGTGCTGTTTCTGCCTGAAGCTCTCTCTTGTGCTTACCAGCCTGGTGGCAGAACCTGGTTGATATTTATCTTCACAGTACTGCAAAAGTAGTAAAGAGGTGGCTTTAAGTAAGAATTGGGGACTATTTTCTATATATATGTGTGTGAAGTATTCATTTGCCTAGCCAGAAAACACTTTGAATGGTTCGTTTTGAGTGAAAGTCTGTGAAGCAAGGGGACATATTAAAATTACTTTATTTCCTCCTTTGTAAACTGTTCATGTAATCCAGCAGGATTTGCCACTCCTTCAAAAGAATTCCTTTGTTTATCTGTAAACTGGTTTAATTCTTTTGGATTCACTAAAGCAGGATTCATTAATAACATACTATATTTTACATTTTAGAGCAGGGTACCTCTGGCTGTTGCCAAATCACTTTATTAGAGACTATTCACTGACTGATATATAAAATACATTGTTGAAGCTAGCATGGTTTATGATTTTCTGTTACTATTTTAATTTTTTTTTACCCCTCAAGTCATGTTGGGATTGTAGTGGCCCTTTTCATCTGGTTTAAAAAAAAAAAAAGAAAAACAAACTGCAGGAATAGGGGACAATAGTTACTTTTCAGCAGTGGCAGCTGGAGACCAGGTGGGATATCCAAAGATATGTAAGATAACACAGAGGCTTGCATGTAAACAACAGATTCATTGGTTAGTTACATCATTAGGCACGGAGAGAAACCACTGTTAGGTTTGGACTTGCCATTGCTTGTTTCCCTAGAGACCCTAGAGAATAAACTTGAATGATTCCTTTTTTTTTTTTATTGAATGTTTCTTTTTTTGGCAGGACCTTTGTACTTTGACTGTAGAAGATAAGAAGTCATCTTGAATGCTACTCTCAACTAGGAGCCAATGGACTTGCTGGAGAACAGCTTGATTTTATTATCGGTCTGGTAGGTTTCAGATCATTTATAGCAGTGAACTGAATTTCAATGAAATAGAAACAGGAGACACTTTTGTCTTCACTTTTGATTAAATCTGATCCAATCTTCAGCATCGACTACTGTTATCTATAACTTGGAGATTTGGATCATGACTCAAAGAGGAAGAAAGTTGTCTAGTAAGTCTTGGCACAAAGCTAAACGTATACAGATGACTATTGAGTTTTAATTTTAAGTTCCCAGGAAACTCCACACTTCAAACGTAGTTTCACCCCAGATTTCCAAGGACTGCCTGCTCACCAGGTGCTTACCAGATGATTAACTGATGCATATGAAAGAAAATACAGAAATTTTTTGAAAATCAGGAACTGAAAAACATGTAACTGCTACTGAAACTGTGTAAGATGCGTGCAAACAATAAGTTAGAAGTGTGCTCTGATTTCATATTGAACACATCCAGCCAAGAGGAGAATTGCCTTCCTTATTGCGTATTTAGAGTAGATATAAATTTTAAAATGAATAGTTCTCCTCAGGGTAAGTGCATTACATAGTAAATTAATATTAAATATAGTTACTTCTCCTGTGTACATTCTTTGATTTTCTTAAATGATAAAGCCCTCAACCTAGACATAAAAAAGACAAAAATCCTACTATACTATTTTGCAGCATACATTACTTTCCAAAACGTAAGAATAATTACGTAGGCATCTCCTAAATACTTTGCATGTACACAATAAAACATTTGTTTAGTGAATAGTAGGCTGACACTGAGACAGGAAAACAGCAGGGGAAGAAAGCAAGAGATGCATGTCTGTGTTGGTGTCGATTACAACATAGCAGCTTTGTTGTCCTAAACCAAGAATACCATCAAACCAGTGCCTTTGATCTTAAACAACAAGGCAAAGGAATTGCTATAAAATGACACACAATGCATTTTTTTCCACTAACATTACAGCTGATTATTTGGAATAAGAATTACCAATTAATTAACATCATTGTAATTCAAAGTTAGGTAATTAAGTCTGTAATTAGGTCTGATTTTTAGAATAGATGAGAATGCAATTGCTACTATATTCCAAGGAAGATAAATTGTGTGGAGGGGGAGTACATGCTGGCAGCTGAGATAGAAAGTTCTGGAAGGAAACCATGCTAAGAGGGTCATGGAATTTCCAAGAAGAGAAACATAAGCCAGAGACTAGAGATGAATATCAAAAATGGAGGTGCAGCTCACCTACAGGCTGGCACTGTAGGAAGCAGAGCAGGTCTGGGAAACCAAGGAAGTTGTTTGCTTCAGTGTTGTTTGTTGTCTGTTTGTGTATTCCCCATGAGAACATGGTGCTTCAAAGATTTTCTACCTTTACCTTCTCCAGCCATGTTATTCAAGTCTGACATTTCAGAGTCAGATCTCTTATCCAGACATCAACACCCTGTACGGCAGATTCTTTTATAAAATTGCTGTCATTCTTTAGGTGGAAGGAAAAATAATCTGTATTTTACACAGAAGACAAGCTTTTCAGAATTATTAGCAGTAGGGTGGGTACTTGTGTAGGAAACAGTTTCTGTATAGTAGCTGAATACATGTTATTGTATGTCATCCCTAAGGTAGCATGATTAGCCTCCAGTGGGTGTATTGCTCATTCTTTTTGGAACTTTGGAAAAGGTTGTAACTTTCCAGGCTGCATTTCAACAGCGTATTGTTTATCATTAATCTGCTGGAATTTTAATCATTCTGATGTTAAAATATTCTGTAGCACCTATTTCACTAAGCAAGTTCAGTTTAATTTATTGTAAACTAAGCTCTGGAATACCCCAAAGGGTGTGGAAAACTGTCTAAATATGCCTGCACCAGGGACAGAAAACAGAATGACATAGGAGGAAGAGAATTGCTGATACCTAAGACTGTTTCAAAAAAATCCACCTACTAACTTACTGCATTACCCTATAACAGCTGGAATGATGCAGAGAAGGATGGTTGGAAAATGAGTCATTTGCAGTTAAGTATGGACATAGATACATCACTTATAAGTTTTCAAAATCTAGTATGGGGAGAAAGAAAGGAAACAAAGCCTGTTCCCTAGATCTGGAAGAAATTTTCTTCTTCTTGTGACCTGAATTTTCCACAGGGTTTTTTTAACTGCAACTCATAATAGAATAAAACATTTACTATCTTAAACTTTGAGAATGTCAGGATTTCCATCCTTGACATTTAGATCCACTGCCAAACCACCAAAGTAACTGTTATCCTTAAAACAGCAGATTAATTTCTATGGCACTAAATAAGCTAAGGAAAATAGAGCAATGTATTAGAGAGTGAGTAAACAGTGCTGTATTTTACTGAGAAAAGTTTCATTGTGCTTCATAAATAATATGCCTCATTTCTAATGTTTACTACAATGTTACTGCATCTCACTGATTCATTATTTTCAGTCTGTTTCTAAGAAAGAAAAGTGCTGTCATTGCTCTTTTGTCTCAGCAGCAGAATTGTTATAATATGCCAGTGTGTTTCTAACAGCACAAATGCACTATGACCTATGAACATCAGGCTCTTCTCTGCAGTTTTCATAGACTCCAGAAAGAACAGAAGCTTTGCTGTGCTGGGTAAACATGTGGTGGTCAACCATGGCATTGTGACTGTTGACTGCAAATAAAACAAGGGAAGAGTTATCAACTCAATCTTCCCCTCAGGGGTCATTGAAGTCATGGGCAGAAAACCAGAACAAGGGGCACATTTCTGCTGAATGCAACCAGAGAATGGTTCTTTGGTAGTTAATTTTTTGTTTGTATGGAAGTAGCCATAAGGCCTCTGTTTGCAGATTGCTTTGCAGAATCTGCCTGCCATACCTGTTGCCGACCTTTCCAGTTCCAGCAAGTTGTGTGTACCCACTGTTCTATTTTTCCAGACTGCCTCATCTTCTTTTCTCATATCTCTTTCCTTACCTTCTTCCCTTGAGGCAGTTTTCTTCTTTTGCTCTGTTTGGTATCTGTAAATATTTTGCTGGATGCCTCTTATGTGATGACACAGTACCTCCAAAGAAACCATGGTAAATCATAAATGCAATATTGCTGAAAACCTTAAAGGGCTCTATCAAAAGACACCATCTTTGTAAATTTGTGCAGAAAAGAACTCTTAAGGAAAACCACTCTTTTCAGAGTGCTTAAATGAATTTCTGAGGGTGTACACTGCCTTGAAACAGCCTCAGGTTGACCAAGAAGTCAGCACAGAGAAAAGATGAAGCAAATAATCCTGTTGAGCAGCAAAGTCCTTACCTGGAGAAACAGCTCCCGAATTATTCGTATTAAATAACAAATTCCTCATGGAGCTTCTTCAACTGCAGAAAACCATTTGTTAAGAAAATTGACTGACAGACAGCAGACCTTGGCTGTTGTCAGCTTGTCTCCTGAACAGGCCCTTTGGCTGTACATACTTTTAATTATGGATTTTCAAATAAAAATGTGAAAATGGCAAAGTCACAAAGTTCAGGCCTACATTCTCCTTCTCTTGAGCCCATTAGCATGTGCAAGATAAACAAGTTTTTTTCAGCTTGCTGCGGATGCAGCTGCCTTGACAATGGCCCCAGCAGCCCTAAAGCATCTTCAGGTATTTTCCTACTTGGGGGACCATGCAAGTCTGTGGTTGTTGTTTTATGCTCTCTCCATTGCCTTCTTTTCTGACAACTGGTCCTGTTCGCAGAACTGCAAAACTCCTTTCATTCAATGTCGTGTTTTTCCACTGCTGTTCCAGGGAATAGTTAGCCCATGGTGCAGTCAAAAGCCTGATGCAGTGATCTGCCTGCTGCTGTGCTGCCAGTTCTATGGACTCATCCCTACCTGCGGGTGACCTTCTCCTACAGGAATCCAGACCACTGCTCTGTCTACTTTCTTCTGTGGCTCCCAGTCTCTGACTATAGAGGTAAATTAAGTTATCTCTGTGGAGTCTGAGTACAGAATTCCACTCACTTCTTGATGGTCTAGCACTTTAGCCTGGGAGATAAAAGTTCACCTCTGCATCCTGTTATCTGTAGTGTGGTATGATAGATGAGCTAAAGTAAAACAGGAACAAGACACATGAGGAATCTATTCAAAGTTATACATAGAGGTGGGGAGAGGAAGGGAATTTTCCACTGATGACACCCTGGCTCATGAGACTTAATTATCCAAAACAGTCTGATAACTAATGAAATTTGTTTGCATAGCTAACTCCCCTGATTACTTCTGAGGAGGTGTGTGGCTTTCTTTCCACTTCAGGGAATTTCTTGTGTAAGTTTCTTCCGAAGGTGAAAAATAGCATATTTCCCTCAATATGAGCAATGGGCTCTGAGAAACAAACGCTGGGAATCAAGCCGTGTGTTCAGCAACTGAATTTTCAATTTCATATTATTTGATAGTTTCATCTGCTACACAAGTTTCTTCCTCCTTTTCAATACCTACCTTGTACAAGTTGTTGGCTCACACCTGAGCCCGTGCTATAGTATCTTTAAATTAAACCTTTTTCAGAGTAAACCCATTCAACTGTGACACCTCATTCCGTAATTTATCTATGCAAATCTCTGGCATTGTATAAGAAAAGACAGAATTATCACAACCACTAGTTTAAATGGCAAAACCTCTTTGGAGCACCAGTCTTTTTGTCCAAAACTTAACTGGATTGTCATTTGGGTTTGGTTTTTAACAGATTAGCAAATCGTAGTGCTCATGCATGGTGATCTAGACTATAAATTGTTCAGTACACAGAGCAGGTAATCTCTTGACACCAAACTCTACAGGTCAGTTAGTGTGAGATCTCTTTGTTAAAGTAATTTTTAGGACCTTCTATTTTGGTATTGGTTTTGATCATCTAAACAAATTTCTAGGGACTTAATGGAAGAATTTTTTTTCCTTCTGAAAGTAAAGGCCTCAGCCTGGCAGGGTAAACTGAGTGAAATCAAGAAGAAAAAAAGTAGAATGTTAGTAGTTCCTCTTTTTGCTTGTCACGTTTCCTTTGAAAGGAACTGTTTGAAATGCTGGCTGCAGCCTTGTATTAATATGGGCACAGAAATAGAGATGAGTTAATTGTCCCACTGACTTCATGTCATGCTAGACTAACTGCATTTTAACAAACAGAACTCATATTTTCAGGATGAAATGTGCTGCCTCAGTTCACCTACTTTTCAGACATGGACATTTGCTAATTCAGACAATGCAACATTTGCTGCTGTCTGTCTGCATGTATGTTGTGTTTTCTGCTGCCCTAATAGAGCTACCGGGTCATAATCAGAAGATCATGCTCTAGTGATGTTATTTGACTTCTTACCCAAAACTGTCTCCAATTGTGGATACAGAATAAGGAAACAGTATTGCATGAAAGCTGACAAAGCTCAGGAATGCTTTTTTTTTCCATCTTAAAGGCATAAAGAGGAAGAACCCACTCATCAGGATGTAACGCTCCTCAGACTGTGATCAGAGGTGCATGCAAGGAGGCTTCTCATTCCATGGAAATCTTGTGGAGTAAATGTTAGCTACACATGAAGGAAGAATACAGCTTTGGTCACGTTTTTATTATGATTGTAGCAGTCTTGCCTGGTGACCATTGAATGCAGCAGTGATTTTGTCTTGCCATCCAGCATCGGAACATTATGAAGGGGCAAATGAGGCATCTCTTGACTTTCAACACTCTGCTTGACAGATTTTGAGAGAATATGTGCTTCCAAACAAAGCAATCAATTCACAGTTTCTTTCAAAAAGAAGAGAGAGACTTTGGTGCATGCTTTTCTGAGAGATTTTCCCACATATGTTTCGCACACAGCTGTCTCAGTACTAGCAATTATATTCCTAATTCATGCCCTGGGATTTCTTAGTCTTTTGGGCTGTCAAAATCACTGAAAATCTTGGAAGCTAATGAGGGAAGTCTCAGATAAAAAAGGAACATATGGACAGTAAGCATCTTGCAATACATGGACAATTGGGCCAGAAGTCAGTCTGAGTGTTAAAGGCAGAATGATAGAGGCCAGTAGAGAAGTAATTCTTAAATCTGGCCTTTTTATCCTGGCCTTGGAATTCTACCTGAGTCACTCCTTGAGGTATATGAGAACCTGAAATTCCTGGTTAGAAACCCCCTTCTGGAGTTCAGAGGCCTATTTGCCCTTTCAGTCAGGATTCTGGTTCAGTGGGGTGGAGTTTTAGCATGCATTCCTCTGAAAGGAAATCTGACACTTAGACTTGCTCAGGACTAAGCCTATGCCTTATTAATTATTACTTTATCTGAATAAAAATTGTCCTACTGTTCAGTTTTGGGTGAACAGTAATCAATATTTCCCATCCATGGTAAGAAGTCTGATCACATTTTTAACTCTTGTGATCTTGGTGAATTTTGTAATTGGTCTTTCTGAGCATATTCAGTAGCAGGAACCAAAATCATTCCAGGGACACAAGCCATAGGTCTACATGGAATCAGAAAGCTGAGATTAGATTGTTGGCAGTCACAGCTTTGAGCTGAGACCTCCCTGAATCCTTCCTGGTTTGTATGAGTCTGTTTTGGTCTGGTTCTTTGTAGGCATACATTTCTTGGGTTTGCTGTCTAATGGTGAGTCAGTGCTCTGCCTTTTTAGGTCTCAGAGAAAGGAAGGGCCAAACATTTATCAGTAAAAATAGACATAACCCTCCTGCCTGCAGCCTGGTTTTCAGTGGGAAGTGATGTCTCCTGCAAAAGAAAGGTGTAAATATCTTATCTTCTTTCTTTCAGTCGTAATACTCGATGGGAGAAAGGGAAAGTGTTGGCTTCAAAATGATTGACACCACTTTCTACAGGTGTTTTTTTATTAAGTGTAGCATTAGAGAAGTAAACATCTGAAAGTGCCAAAGGAATTGCAGCAAACTGTGGCTTCACTATCTGTCTTTCTGGGTGGAATAATCCTGGCCAAAGATGACGTGCATGCCAGTGAAGGAATTTGTTAAATACTGAGTGTGGTAGTTCACAGCAAGAGAAGCCAAGGGAAGTTTTGGATTGTGAGGAGCTCAACTGAGATAATAGCCAAGCCTGCACACAGGAGTTACAAGAGGATGATTATCCCCCTGCCACGAAGTTTTCCATGATTATACTACATAACTACAATGCACGCAAACCTTGTCCTGCTATAGCAACATGACTCATTTGTTCTTTTAAAGGCATTTCTATTACATCAGGGAGACAATTTTTGGAAATCTGATAATTTTCACTGAGTCAGTTAACTGTCTTGTCCTTTCCAGATGTGTCTGGTTATCTTCTGAGTAAGCCTGAAGTGTGAGCCTGAATGACTGTTGGTGGGGTCTGTCTGTCTACTGGCAGAAAATACCCTGAGTATGGTGTGCATGACATGCTGGTATTATTCATGAACATACTAACTAGGAAAGAGAGCAATTTAGCAAACCAATACTTTTTTTTTTTTTAGTAAATTGAAGAATGTTCACTAAGGAAGAGATAACTCCTCTTTCTCAGAGGACTTTTCCAGGTTGTTTGTGCTTGCAAAACTAATTCTTAAATTGGTATAGAATAACTCCATGACCAAAGTCCAAATACTTTTGTGTTATACAAACTACACTTTATGAAAAAGCAACTTTAATGACAATAGATAAATACTAGGTAGTAAGCTTTAAAGAACTTTAAATGTTTATATGATAAAAAATATGAGTTTGAGTATTGTCATGTTGTCTATTCCAAAATTTTTTTAGCTATGTGGTCCAAAGTATTTTCTCTGAATTACTGGAAACTTCTTAACTAAAGTTTTTTAACTAAAGTGATCAAAAGAAATCAGGATTATATCTATTTCTGTGTATGTATTATTTCATTGGAAAAGTTTATAATAGAAAGCTATGTGAGAGCACATTGATGTGTGTGTTACTTAACAGAAGAGACAGAATTTCTTGTTTCTGAAACATTAAGCCTGCAGTAGTCATTTGATATAAATCAGAACAAACAAACAGATAAACAAATCCCACTGGGTAAATTGAAAAATGTCCTGCCTGCATGCTGTCCATATGATTTATGTGTAAATGGATCAATGACATACCCTTGTCACTTGAAAACATAAAAATCAGAGCAAGGCAAGGCTCTGCTTTGTTAAAAAAAATTCTTTTCTTAAGATGGCTTTAAGGAGAACTGAGGCACTAATTTTTAAATACTGCTGTTGTTTTGTTGTTTCACTGACATAACTATTCTGCAACAAAAAAATGGTGTGTTCAAGAGGAATTCGGGCAGTGCTTGCTGTAACTCTTAGTTTCAGGTAAACCTGAGCCTAAGTACTTGTGGAATGGCTTGTGACTGTCTCAAAGCTGGTATGAGTTACAGTATGGAAATGGAACAGCAGGGAATTCCCCAGGCTTGGTGCTTGGTAACTGAGAAACACTGATTCCCTTCATTTAAGTGGCTTAAAAATGTTTCCTTCATCTCTGGAAAACTGCGTTATGCAAGCTTGGAGCCAGCAGAGCACTGCTGTCTTGGGGTGCTCTGATGTGCTGCTGGCACTGTAAACATTCCTGTGACTGAGTATGGAGTGTGGAGCTGCTAAGCAGGAGGTTTGCTCAGCGTCACAGCAGGCAGAGGCAGCTGAATTAATAACTGCTCAGCTATTAATGCTGCTCTTACAGGATCACCATAACCAGCTCCTAAGAAATAACATGCCTCAGCTTGCTGGGTTGCCTCTAGTTTTGCTTTCCTGCTTGCAAAGGCAGCTCTTGCTGCAGCAAACTGGAGCATTTGGGGCTTTGGATTGATCTTAAAGTACTCATAAACTTTATAATGAAGTGATTCTTTAAAACTCTTATTTTATTCTAGGACCCTTTTGTGCTTTTGTAACACCTTTTACTGTTTGCTTTTATGCAAAATCAGACAAACCAAACACCTGTGACACCTGGAACAGAAGTTGCAGCTGCTCACAGTTATATGGTATCTGCCTGGCATTTCACTGCAGGTATGTCAAGATTAAAAATTCCAACAGAGAAGTCCTAATTAACACAGGTGCTGTTTTGGCAACCAGGATCTCTTAAAATATGAATTAACTGGATCAAGCTCTCTCAAAACTTGTCTCCCCTGTACTCCAACTACATATGAAAGACACATCTGCCATTTGTTTTCTGCATTTATTCATATTTGCTTTAAAGTGTAGTGTGCCTAATATCTTTACAGAAGTTTGCATGCAAATCATCTAAGATTCGATTTTCTAGGCATTGATTGATCACATTTGGCTGGTGTTTGAGCATAAAGCAATTGAAAGGGCAAAGCATGAGTTAAATCACTCTGGGTTTTGTTACGGGGAGGCTACCACATGCTTTAATGCTGCTGATGCAAGCCAAAAGCCAAGCAAATCTACAAGGGGACACAGAAAGCACCTGGAAAAAAGTAGCATAGGGAGTGCAGGTACAAAAATGTCTATGCATATGTCTGGGGGCTGGTTTTGTATTTCTTCAAAGCAAACTATATTTTAAAATATTTTGCTGTGGAAAAAGACCAGGTAGGATCTTTAACACTTGAGAAAATAATTGCTTGTTTCTGAGGTACTTGGTCTTTTTTTCCCCACTCACTGCATCATAAACTTGTTTTGGAAATTTTTTTTTAAATCATTACGGGAACAGGCCAGAAAGAAGCAATAATTATATAATGCATTACAAAATAAGGCACTGTTGAAACCAGAAAAGCAGCAAAGTAACCTGCTTGTGGTTTATTTCCTGGGTGAGAAAAACAGCTTAGGGTGTGACTGGGAAGAGGAGGTTTATGCCATGGAAGTGTAGCAATCACCACCTGTGAGTAATGAGCTGTTGAATAATGGACAGTGAAGTTTTGGGGTGCAGATGACTAAGATTAGACCTAATTTCATTCTCTGCATCCTGCCCATGACTCTGAGAAGGGTTCTCCATATTTTTTGCCCATCTGGCTATGCATCCGGTTTTAGCCAGGATTAAATCAACTACACACAGAATGCTGGTGATTAACTTGCTGTACCTATGCAATAAACATTTCTTTGCATTTAAGAGCAGGACCCAGAATTCTGGTCAGATTCTAAGTCACCATGTTCTTTCTCCTTAAATTCTAACATATATTCATCTAAAATAAACAACTGTCAAAACAATATGCTTTCAATCAGTTGCTGTATCACAGTACCAAATTTATCCTTAAATGTAGCCTGCAGTTAGAGTCAATTGATGATGACAGACTGCCAAATAGATAGCAATTGCTGCCCACTGTAAGTACCCATTGAATAAACATTGGCTAGATATTGCTGTGTAAAACTGGTGGATGGAGAAAATGAAATTGATGTGCTTTGTATTTTATGTGGTAGTTTTAAAGTTGAGATATAAATGATACAGTATAATTTATATGAATGCCAAACAGCATCCTAAGTTTACTTGATGTCAATGAAAATATAACAGCAAAATCCTGTGATTCATTAGCTATACACTATGAAGGGCTTTAAAATAAAATTCATGTCCCTTAAAGAGACAGAACTGGTGATGCTTGGAATGTAGTGATCAGGAAATTTTAAAAAATGAAATATTGCTAGAGTGGAAAGTAAATCTAATTAGAAAAGTGAATTTCACTATTAGAGGCTACTATGTTAATTAAATTTCTGATGAATAATGCTGGATTGGCAGCTTGGAATGTGAAGAGATTTTTAATTAGGAAAAGAAATCCTGCTCATTTGAACAGTACTGTAGAAATGGCATTAGATCAGTAGGATTGAGCTGTATAAGTAGAACAGATAAATAGCTGGATTGCTTGATTCTTGGTACTTGAAAAAATGTATGTTGCCAGGTCTTCTTCTCCTCCCTATTAGACTGCCACATTTTGCTCATGTAAAGTATTACATTAGATGGTCTTCTAAATTAATTCCATAATTCCTTTAAAACTTCAGATTTTCATATCCCCTTCAGGATTTTGTTTGAAAGTCCATGTAAATGTGAATCATAGGAATCTTTACTAGTTCATGTTTTGGGAGGTTGTCACCAGTATGTAACTTGATGGATCTGCCTTCAGTGGATGCTAATTAAGGGGAAAAACACCTGCAGAACCTACGATTTTCCCAGTTTGGCGTAATTTCCCATTGTCAGTTTAAAGTAATTCTGTTACAATCTGCTGTAGTTCCTATCAGCTGATGTGCACTCAGATAAAATTGTTATTAATAGTCGACAGAGCCTTCCTTAGTTTCTCTCTCTGTTTCTCTCTTGGCACATGTGATCTTCTGTTTCTATCTCCTTGTGACTCTCTAAGATTAAACGTCCCACTAATTGTATCAGGACGTTCCCCAGTCGATATGAGAGGCTGGAACTGGGAAATGTCCACTGTGGAGCAGGAGTGGAAAATCTCCCATGATGAGCTCCAGGAGTTTTCAGGAATGGGTTTAATTCTTTGTGAAGGATTTCCTTCTAGTGAGCAGTACAGGAGGAAAATGTTTACTGGATTTATTTTTTTAAGAGCTCAGTCTAAAATTACTGTAGCTGAGGTATTAAAGTGGCATTTTCATTTGAAAGGGTCTGTGCTGCTCTGCCCTGCAGTGTGCCTCAAAGTGAAATTAATGTTTGGAGCAGAAAATCATAGCAGAATTTTCGAGGCTTACTTGGAGATGGTTGTATGCAGGCAGAGCAGTTTTAGCCCCTTAGCAAGAGGCTGTACTTTATTTTAGATGAAGGAGATAAGAAGTTTGTTGGTGATAGATGCTCCAGCATGTGAAAGTGGTGTCCATTCAATTCGATTTTGTCAGTAGACATTCTTAGAGGATACAGCCAGTTTGACTGGCATAGGCACTTTTGCTGAAATGTGAACTTTGTAAATTATCCGGAAATTCCACGGAAAATGGGGGATTTTGGGGTGTTTTTTATTAATCTCCCCTAACTAGTCATATAGGAGTATGCTCATCTCGATAGCTTAAAACTCATGACTCTCTCTCCCTGTTGGTTATTTCTGATTTCCCCACTGTCACTGTCTTTAACTAGGCAGTAGATATCCCAAGGTGCCCCACTAAGTATCCCAAGCCACCACTTGAAATTAAATAGAAAAGGAAATAAGCTGATCATTATTTAGACATGAAGTATGAAGAGAACAGTAAGACAGTCCCAAAGTCAGACTTCCAAGCAGTAGGAAATAGCAGAAACAGGTTTATCTGTCCTTCGGTTTTTTTAGCCTATTTATACCTCTGATTACGATTCTCTTTCTCAATGCATATCATATGCTTCCATCTCTCCTCACCATCCCAGGACCCCAGACAAGCTTACTGCATGACATACACAGTGCTGCTTGCTTAACAAACATCTTTTCAGTGTTTTGCTTATGCTTCATTATTCTGTTTGGTGTTTAGGGCTGTGTCTGATGACCAAGGTGTGCTTTGAGATGAGTTGTGCTTTTCTACAGTGCCTGAATGCTTTGAAAGCAGTTTGTCTTCACAAAGGCCCCTGAGACAAACAAATCTTATCACCTCCAGGAGGTTATATGATTAAAAGAAACATTTAGCTTGATATGAGACTGTTTGGTTCTGACAAATCTGAAACATGCAGGAAATCTTGTTTAAGAATGTGTAGGAGTAAACTGAATTTCATGCTTTCAAAGTGTAGCTCTCTCAAACTTCATTTGCAGCTATAAGTCAGTGATATTATTTTTTTACTGGAGTTGCTGTGGCAGTTTGGAACCCCAGAAGTTAACATGCAGACTTCACTTGTTTAAAAAAAAAAAATTAGTTCGAGCCTCTTCTCCAGTTTCAGGCAGAAAATACAAGGCAGAGAGAGGAATTCAGTTTAGCCTTTAATTCTCAACCCTGAGCACACCTTTTTTTCCTGCAGGCCCTTGGTGTAACTGCTGCATAGCTCCCAGCCTCTGTGAGGATTATGGGTGCTACCAACAGGGTAATCACCTTTACTTCAGAGCTCTCCTGCCTTCCCAGAATGTTTTGTAGCATGCATGCTGAATGAAGTATTCATTGTGAAATTGTGAAGGTGGTTTCTTTATGCACATAAGGAACTGAGGCATCATGACTGATTTATTAATATATACCAATGAATGCTGGTATTTCCTCACTTTCATAGAATCACAGAAAGGCTTGAGTTGGAAGGGAGCTTAAAGATCATCTAATTCTGATACCCTGCTATGGGCAGGGATGCCTCCCATTAGCCCAGGTTGCTCAGAACCCCATCCAAGTTGGCGTCAAACACTTCCAGGGATGGGGCATCCACAACTTCTCTGGGCAACCTGTGCCAGTGCCTCACCACCTTCTGAGTAAAGAACTTTTTTCCTGATAACTGATCTAAATCTCTCCTCCTTTAGTATCAAACAATTTTCCTATCACTATCTGCCTGTGTAAAATGTCACTCCCTGATTTTACAAATCCCCTTTAAGTACTGGATGGCCTCTGGGGTTGCTCTGGAACCTTTTCTTCTCCAATTGAGTTGTTATCACAACCATTGCATTAACAGTACTGTTCATCTGTGGTAAGCTGATGATCTTACAGCCAGATCATCACCAGAGGGAAACTGGGGGGAGTGGTATCTGACAGTGAGGCTGTGCTGTGGAGTAACCATATTTCAGGATTGCACTTATTGTACATCCAGTGGGACATTGCTTCTGGCAGGAGAGAAGAGGTATGAGTGTGGACACAGCTGCAATTTTTATTTATTTCAACACAGAGCTGAGCTTTTCTATTCCTTCTATTCTATACTGCAATCTCCCTCTTGCCTTCTGTCCTTCCTTTCTGAGACAGCCCAGGTCTTCTCTCCCTGCCAGGTCTTTCCACATGCTTCATTTTGCAGTCCACTTGCATATAGGTCAACTCTTGTCCTCTCCTTAGCTCTGACAGCTTCTTTATTTCTCTGGAGTTTGTGTAGCTACGTGGATTTTGGCAGTTTCAGGGATAGTTGTGCTTAGCCCTGTGCTTGGCCATGCCCTGGGGAGGTGCAATATTTGATCATCACTGCTGCAAAGAGCCACTGAATGTGTATGGGAGTCAGCTACTCTTAGAATTCTAGCAGCACTCATAGGATTGGAATATGGCATACTCCTGATGCAGCAACCACTCCCTTGTAAAACTGTAAAGCATGTGGGTGTTAGAAGAATTGAGGGAGGGAAAAAAAACTTATCAGAAGTATGGATGTTTGAATAAAACACTAGATTTTTCAAATTTTATGCTTTGAAAAAATCCAAATATTCTGGTTGAAATTTTCCAAAACCTAAAGTTACCTTACACAGCAAACACCCAGAAAAAAATCAATTTCAAAATTTAGCAGACCTAAAAATACGATTTTTAAAATAGACATGGTTACATGACTTTAATATGTGGAGCTATATATAGATAGTAGCTACTAAACCACCAGCAAATGGAACTATGCTTCTATCTACATAAGATTGACCTGGAACCAAAACAATAATCTAAAATTATAGGACTGTGGGTTTTATTTCCAATCTCTGAGCCTTGAAACTTATTTATTTCAGGATTTTCTTTCCTCACTAGAAGGCAATTCCCAACATAGCCAGTCTTGTCTCTTCCTGTTTTCTTCCCTGTCCCTTGCTATAATAAAATGTTTTTCTTGATCTACAATATTGCCAGGCATCTTTCAAAAAGAGAGATATAGGAGGATACTTGAGCTATTAGTTAAACCTTGTATACAGAATTTTCCTTTCTCTTTTAGCTATGCTGTGTCATTTTCTTAGTGCTTTTATTCTTTGTAGTAGCATGACCTAAAATTACTTCACAAAAAAAAAAAAACCAAAAAAACCCCTCTTATTTCTTGAATGGAGGAAGAAAAAGGAAATATTCTTCCAAAGTTCTGAAACATACAGGCAGAGGAAATGAGCCAGATCTCATTCTCCTTCGGTAGATTTTGTTTCACAACATGGGACAAAGATTAAAAAAAAACGTCTTGGAACTTCTCCAGATTTCTCAGGATTTCTGTGAGGAGAAAGTGTTTCCTTTGGATTGCCTGAAGTATTTTCAAGGGGAAGCTGTGCATCCTCATACCAAAATAAGTCAAATATACAATAGTGCTCACAGGGCTTAACTCTGGTATCTGTTGCACAGTTATTTGCACCTAAATGGACTCCAGTATTAAAAAACACTGGAAGTATGCTATTTCTCCCCTTGATTTTTCTTTCCCTTCTCTTATTCTCCTACATCTCTTCTCTCTCTCTCTCTCTCTCTCTCTCTCTCTCTCTCTCTCTCTCTCTCTCTCTCTCTCTGTTTTCCACAATTCTTTACCTCCTCTCTTCAACTCATTTTTATAGCTCACATCAAATCATAAATTAGAGTAGATTATTGAGCTTCTATGCCATTACTTGTATGCCAAAACAGTACCTCTGTTAAAAAAGAAAAAACAGAAGGAAAAACCAACTCTCTGCCATGTAGAGATTCCATGTACAGCTTTTGAAGGATTTCTAATCCCTTCTATCACATTCACAGAGAGGCACATACAATGTCTGTTTTCATGTTCATGAAGGAAAAGCTGGGCTTGTTTGGAAGAAAATAAATTCAAAATGTTATATTTGTATTTTCACAGGTGACAACTATACACTTCATGGTGAATCTGACTTTCCAGGTCTGGGTGCACAGTGACAGAACTGCAAGGAAATTCATAACAAACAATGCTGTGTGAAAAAAGGACAAAGAGGACCTTTCCAATACTCTTTCTCTTCAATTCCTCTGCAAAGGAAAAGTAATTGCTATTTGTAGTCTTTTTTCTGAGACTAAGAAACTTGGAACAACTCATCTGTAAATCAGCAGTTGGAGGTTAATGCAAGTCCACTCATTTTTCTGAGCCAAATGGTCTTTGTTCAAACACTGCTGAAGGCAATTTTCTCACACCAGCGTTGACTTTCCATTAAGATACCTAATATTTGTGTTTGAGCCTTCATTATTATAATTATTTAGAACTTCATGATAAGAACAAGCTTTGAGATTTGAAGTGCAGATTTAGAAAACTTGGATAATTGCAGAGGAGCAAACTGTTGAAAATTCTTTGTACTGTGTAGGTACCAAACCACCTTTGCTACGTTTTTCCATGTCAGGGAGTTTCAGGAAAGAAACAAACTCAAGAACAAAAAAACCCAGTATTTTATGCTCTACATTCATACAAGATATTGTGCTCTGATCATTGTCTGTTCTTTTCTGGCTAATGCTTATGATTCCCCTAATGTATCAAGGTATCATGTCATGATGTACAACACACAGACACCATAGAGAAAGATCTTTTCTCATCCCAAAAAGGTGCACTGTCCTGTAAGAAACAAAGCATGACTAAAGCCGGGAGAAACAATCCAGCAGTGCTTAAGCCAGTTGTCAGCATGAAGAATATTGCAATTCTATGGCTTCATTCAGTAATGAGATTGTAAATCACAGATATGACAGTGGAAAAAATTTCAGCATTATCTTTAGATAATGCATAAACTGTAAAAATTCTAGAGTAAGGCATGGCAGCAAAATTATTGTGGTCTGGACTTGGAAGGAAAAGTGAAATAACTGCTCAGAGGGAATAATGATAAGACTCTGCAAAAGCTAAAGCATATTAATGCCAAAGGAGGAGAAGAATTTACTATGATGTAAAGGAAGTACTACAAGAATTAATGACCTGAAAAATTTGGAGGAAGTATAACTGTGAGAGACTGCAAAATGCTTTAAAGTAGACTTAAAAAACAAGACTGGGCACATGTCTAAAAATTATAGTTCAGGAACCAGCCTGAACATTGAACTGGATATTCTATGGTCATGTCTCAACATTGTAGACTTCCTGCCACCACAGTGTTTTTCTGCCATTAACCTCAACACCCACGGGGAGCTGATATGTTGCACTTTTGCCTGTTATATTACTGATTATGAACTGTTCTATGATAGGCCATGTAAAAAGAAAAGGTAAAATCTACTGGGTGATCTACTTCAAATGATCTTTGATCCAAAGATCATTTCTCCTTGATTTCTCCTTGTGGGAGAAATCTCTGCAAGGATAACAAGAAATAAGAAGTTTTATCTGAAGAAGAAAGAAAGAAGGTGGGGAGAGACTTGTATAGTCCTGAGGCTTGGAATTGACTCACCAAGAGCCTAAATCAAGGAAATATGTATACAACAAAATGCAAAGGAATATGATCAGTGGACAGAAAGTCAGCAAAAGGAATATGCAGGTGGAAACAGAACAGTATAGGTTCTGAAGAAACTACGTGTCATTTCAGAGACTGGGTGTAGTCAGTGAGAAACCAAATATTTATACACCAACACCGCAGCCTAGTAACACAAGGGAGGAAGTGGGGCTAGTGGGGGAAATGAAAGTAGACATGTGGAGGACAAGAGGAACATGGTGGAATAAGAATCATGTTGGTGCCAGTTGTTGGCACTGAGATGTGTGCCGTATGGATATCCCATTATTTATACCCTATTGTTAAGGCAGATGGAGAATGCAACATACTCAGGGTATGATCAGACATAAACAAAAAAGAAAAAAGAAGTAACATGGCTTTAATGGAATAGCTTTGAATCAAAAATAAATCTATTTTAAAACAGTAAAATACTTTATTGTAGGACAATACTGAAATCTGTATAGATGTTTTCTGCTTTCTAATGGTGTTAAGAAATACGTTTGGAAATTGCATGTTTGATATTTTTGCCTTTCTTGACACGAGCTGGAAAATAAGTCCTACTTATAATGATGAGCTTCAGAAATTCTGAGATTTGATAGTTAACACATCTTGTAATCTATTGTTCCTTCAAATAGAAAGGGGTGATGTTATTCAACTTCATTTGGGTGCATAAAAAATATGATACAAATATAATATAGAGGAGCTGGTTACAGAAATTACTTGTGACTTAAATTATGTCTGCTTGATCTGCTATAAATTAAGGGAAAGATAAAAGAAGATCTGTGAATAAGGCCTTCAGTTTTGATTGAGAAAACCAAGTGCTTATCTTGTATGATGGCTGGGGATTAGTTAGTCAAGTTATTTGAGAAGGAAAGCTGAGAATCTTGCATGTTGACAGTGCTGACACTTGCTTAATTAGAATGCTCTAATTAAGCATTCTAATTAAGGGAACCATCAGGAATTCCTATCTCATGCAAGGAAAAACTGACTTGAGGCACTCTGTACCTAACTAGATAATAGGTCCCCCCAGAGAGTGATTACCATGAGCAGAGAGCTGGGAAAGAATGGAAAATGGTCTGCTTGCCAGAAATACCCCATGTCTTGGACATGAAGTATATGGCTATAGTAAGAATCAACAGAAAGCCAGCTGAGACAGAGCTTGTCGTGAGCAAAGGAGATTTCAGGAGATCTTTTAGCCATATGAACTGAAAAGTTTATCGTGAAAAGTGTTCAGTGCAATGAGGATGTGGTCAGGAGCAAAGCTATTTCTCTATGATGATTCAAAACCTAAATCAGTACCCAATCTTTCACAGATTTCCAAGTTAGCTATCATGAAAAAAATTGTGAGGCTGAGTTGCATCATTTTATTATACAGTGCTCAGGTTAACATTAAAGACACCCACATGTTTTATCAGCATTTATGGAGGAAGGGATATATCTGCATATCTGTAGGTGCATTAGTTAACCTGGAATAGATAAAAGTCCTTAAGAGCAAATTTGAAGGACAAGATTACTCAAAGATTGAAACAAGGATGCATTCAAACAATGATTTTGCAAACAGAAGGTTGTGCCACATAAATCTTCTATCTCTCTCTCTAGAAAATCAAGGAATTATTTGGCAGTGGAGAGAATATTATTTATTTTAATTAAATTTATTTTAATTTAATTTAAACATATACAGGACCACAGAAGAAGCTATTCATGAAGAAGGGAATGAGTGCAGAATTTAAAGTGGAGAAGAAGCTGGTAAGGGAGAAGATTGATAAAGAAGCACCTTGGGAGTGAAGAGGTAGACAGATGGTGACAAAGATCGTAATCTATTGTCATCACAATCACACAGGAAGGCTTGGTTGCATTGGGTACTGGAGCAATAGAAATGAGATAAAATTCAAGAGTATGGTAGATAAAAGGACTTAATGGGGAGATTAATCACAAAACCACTCCAAGCTGGCACTACCACAAGGGTAGAGGTCAATTCAGGCAGCTTAGAAAGGTGAGAGAATGGACAATTATCAGTTGCTTACAAGATGTACAACCCTGAGAAAACAGGGAAACTGGGAAAAGACAAAAGCCCTGGGAGATATGGTTTGGAGCATTTGATAATGATGGTAGGTGTTTGAACAACTAATGGAAGTAGGAGAGGTGCAATTAAGGGCACAACAAATGCTTAAGGGAATGGAGACACTCAGGAGAAATTTGCATGCTTTGGCTTAGAAAGACTAAGTGGAAAAGGGGATATTGCTCTCTGCACATAAACGAGGAGCACAGCCAGTACCAAGAGATGACATCTTACACCAAGGAACACAAGATCAGACAGATAGAGGTGTTTTGTCTGTATGGAATCTGAAAATGAGAGCAAGAAGGCTCTGGAGCAGCCCTTCATTAGAAATAGTTCATAGTACTCATGGGACTTTTAAGATAGAGATCAGAATAACATGAAAAATCACTTTTGTGCCTAGGTGACTGAACAGGAAATTGCTTTGGGTGAGCTTGGAAAATCTTACTAAACTTGCAGTCTAAATGTGTATTTAATCTTTTGTGAACAGGTAGTCTCTGATTCCTCTCTCCAGTTCCCTTAATCTACAATTCAGGAGCTATTTATTTCTTCCATATAAACACACTTCTCAGTAAACATTTCCCAAGGTTCATCCTTGTGAACACAAGAGTGAACTTATTCACAACTTTAGTGGGTTAAGTAGTATTTCCAGTAGTACCCAAGGAGAAAAAATTACTCTTTCGTCACCTCTATCAATGTTTTGGAAGATCCTGCAGGTAAAAAACCCAAAACCTTTCATTTTACTTTATTTGAATGGTCTGCCATCATTTTAGGTGCTGTAAGCCACCAAAACCCTGGCTTCTCAGAGAACTGCTGGCCTGCTGTGTCTGAGGAACTGAACAGGTCAAAGTTTGAGGAATGGGACGACAGGCAAATGTTAACCTGCTGAGCTTATTTAAATTACAAGCAAAAAATTCCCATCCTCGAACATTAACTAGGTATTTAATTTTATACTACCCTTCTGTTACTCCCCTCCTTCTCCCCCCATTTCGTATTTGGAAATATTGTTTTGCTCCCACAAGACGTCAATAAGTGGCACAGGAAGTCACCGTCTGTAATTGCACAGATGATGAAATGACTGGCTTTTTTCCACTGGCTTTTCCACTCCAACAGAGCTGTTCTGAGTGGCTGAACTATGTAGAAATTCTGTGCTAAACACTTGCCTTCCGCAGACCAAGCTCTCTATCACCTCTTTCTTGTACTTATCTTGTACAGTGTCACTTGGAGATGGTTTGCCAGTCTTATGTCTGAGTTAATGGCCCATCCTGAGCGGCTAAGTCTGCCTGGAATTTTTATGTGTAAATAGTGCATCAAAAGATGCACCGTATAGGAAATATTAAAATACATGCACTGTTGGCCTAGTAAATATTCCATTTTATTTATTATTGTTCTTCAGTGCACTTAAGAAAAAGACTTGCAGAAGTTTTCAGATTGTCAGTGTATTACACTGATGTACAGAATGAATGTATGAAAGGGACATGCATTATTAGCCACAATTTAGTTTTGCTGCGCTAGATGCTGAATATGGGAGAGAATTGTGTGTGCCAGAATATGAGAAAGAGGTGGAATTGCACTGCACTATCTAATCCCTTCAATGTAGGAAAATATAATCAAAGGGAAACAGTCTAGGATGGTTGTGAAGAGGCTTTAAATATGCAGGATAGATAAAGAGGAGGGAGTACAGAACACTGTACTTGGGCTCAGCTGCTGTGATATTTCACTTAATGTATCCTAGCACAGTGAGAGATTGATTAAATTCACTGGCAATGTGTTCATCTCAGTGTTCAAACCCCAAATTAGAAAAAAAGGCTTCATTTTTGCAAGGCATTGTACTTCTGCAAAAGTAACACTGATTGCTCATTTCATAAAGAGAACGAATTGCCAAAAAAGTTGCTTTTTCTGTGTGAAAGTGAAAACCCTGAAATTCCTTAGGTTTCAGTGTAATAAATTTTATATGGGAGAAGTAACTAAATTTGCATGTTTGAGAAGAGAAAAGCTGTACCAGAAATTCAATAATTGTTCATCTGTCTACTGAAAATTTTCTGTAAACCATTTTAGAGGTTTTGAATTATAAAACTAAGCAATCAACTTTCTGCCCATGGGAAACTTTCCCATAGGAAGCATGCATAATATAAACTAAAATGATGTAATTCTTTTCTGGACGGAACACATCAAGGTCAACATGTAAAGCCCACAAAGTAATTTTTAACATGGTGCTTTGCTTTTATAGATACAAGTCCTGTGTGAGGGAATTCTGAGGGGACACAGGATGATTAAACTAGAGTGGAAGAACTAAAAGGCAGTGACAAAAAAGAGTGTTTCCATTTCTTTGTCTCTGATTACCATTCTAGTAAGTGGTCTAGCAGTAGGACACTGTGATGATTCCATAGAGGTGTGGCAAAAATTGAGGAATGAAAAATTAAGTGCTTGCAGATGATGTATCTGATTCTCTCAGATTTTTATAAGTGGAGGAGATTTAATGCAGTAAGAACAATTTCCAGTCCATTCTGTATTACTCTTCATTAATTTTTTTTTCTTTTCTGAGAAACCTACTCAATTCAATTGCTTTTTGTACTTAGGCAAGTAGCTTTCATTGAGAGCAAGCAGTGAGAGGGATGCAAAAATAAATTAAATGTTCTTGTGAGCATACAGGTTATAGTTTCAGTGGTTTCATGTTTATAAATAGTGCCTGAATTCTTTGAGTGAATCTGCATAGCAGTAGGATTTGATCATACTTACAGCTGCTGCATTCAGACAAGGAAATGTTTATTAGTTTTGTTTCAAAGTGATTTCTTTACTACTCCATAGTGCAAATAAAAAGTTGTGGTTTAGAATTGGCCTTCAGTCATTCTCTCAGGTCTAGAAGAAGGGTTGATAGAACTGCTTATTATACATTTTTGATAGAATTTGCCCATATCCCTTCTGGCCTACTTATGTCACATGAACATGTTTCTAAACCTAGTTTTAAACTAGGTTGATGCCATCTGATTATGCTTGTGTAAACTCGGACTGCTGCATGGAGAGTGCCTGTTCTCCAGGTCATTTGACACAGGACAGTCAGGCATAATCCACATTCAGGCTCATCTCTGAGTTGGTATTGTAAAATATCATTGGCATTCTAATCTTTTTAGAAACCTGGCTGAGGTTGGAATAGACCTCTTGAAATCATTTAGATCTCCTAAAATGTCTCTGGTGGTGTGTGTTTGCATATAAAGAGATATGGCATGAAGAGCCAGGCATGAGGTTTAACACATGAACAAATTACAGTTGGGTGCAGAGCAGAGAGGGTGAGCAAGGCATGCCTTGATCCTAACCCCCACTGCCTGTTGGAGCATTGCCTGAACCTGGAATTCCTATACTGTTGCCTGGAGTTTTCTGCTGGGCACAAACCTAATTGTCCTACTTTAAAAGACAGCCCAGAAGTGATGGAGCACAAGTGCAGTGTGGAAGGCAACAGGCAACAGAATCCTTGAAAGAAACTGGCGCTGGAGGTATCCCTAAAATACAGCAGAAGAGACTGAGTAAAACATAAACCTTTAGTTCTACTTCTGCTGTTTACCAGTCTGAAATCAGCCTGGAATAACCCAAAAGATGCAGCAATGGACATGAGCCAAAAGTGATAGCAGTTTCTGGTTTCCAAACTGTGTTCCTGTATAGTTGTTAAAAGAGAACTTTCTAGTCTTGACCTGTACCCATTCTTAATATCATTTATTTGAAGGAGTTCTGCATGCAAATTTCGCTTTTCCCTAGTTGCAGTAATTTTTGAAAGAACATTTTGGCATACTATTGAATACTATTCAGAATACTATTCATTGGAATTCAAAGCATATCTGAATTTTGGAAGTTTCCCCACTAGTCTAACAGATGTGGTAAGCAATTTCTACATGCTAAAAGTCCTACACTTAACCCTCTCTTGTTTCTGGGTGGGTTTTTGGACAGAGGAGAATTTTTTTTTATTTTAATGCCAGTGTGGCAAAGAGCTTCTGATCTGTTGCCAGAACATTGTAGTGTGTTCCTCCTTGGGATAGTGATCCTTAAAGTTTTATAGCATATATTTTTGCATAAACAATTTGTAGTTGCAGAAGTGCACAAGAAGAGTCACTAAAATCTCGTTAATATGGGGCAATATAAGTTTGAGGCTTAGACAGCTTGTGGTTACAGAAGAGATAATATAGATTGTTAATATAGATTGTACTGTACCAGTGGAAATGTGCATAAAGCTTTCTTTTTCCTTTGTCAGCTTCTTAGTAATCTAATCTCATTTAATCAGACCTGATAGAGACAGCAACATCTTTCACCAGTAATTTTTAACCAGGAACAAATTTCTGCAGTATTTTTTCTATGCCTGAGCTAAACAGAAAAATACAGTGTGAAGATTCAGTGTTCCCTGGGCAGCACATGGGAGGTCAGTCATGTGGTGAAGGAGAGATTTATCATAAGTATTATGGTCCCAAACTACTGAAGGTCAAAAACATTAATTACTTTCTTCCTTGGCACAGCACCAGTACAATGAACAGTTCTTTCATGCATTTGTGGAGTGGAAACAAAAAGACTACTGAGAGAATGCTGGAGCACTCTCTGTCTTCATTTGGAACATTGTCTGCTCTTACTTAAATCTCAGCTGCATCTTTGTACTCCTGTTTGTGCTCCATGGAAAAGGTACTTGGTAGTTCTCAGGACGGGAAGGACTGCAGTGACATCGTTCTGGTGATTACACATGTAGTCCGTTTCTTCATGGAAATCTGGGAGAAAGCCATTGCTGTTCAGGTGTGTCACTCTGGTTTTGCCTGCTGCAACCTTTTTTAAGTTGCTTCTAAGATTTTTAATCAAATTGAAACATGAATCCTAGAGGTGAATGATCTAGAGCTTTGGCATGAGAGGGGTGATAGTAACTATACCCCAAATGTCAAGAATCAACCTTTTCATCTGTTGGCTCTAAAATGCCTTTGGTTGCTATGGCAAGGTAGTTTCCTCGGGAAACCTCAAGAGTTTGTTGCCTCCTTAGCTTGGCATTCTTTAGAGTGGGAGCAAATAGTTTTTACGTCATTCAACTTCCTTTTGCTTGGTTCTGTCTGTTCAGCCTTACAAACCACAGAAATGGGAAGCTCTTAAAAGCTGAGACCAATTTGTTGAAGATAAGAGTTTTCTGTGAGATCATGTTAAACATAAATACACACAGCAAAGTAAATCATATGAATTATCTCCTCAAATGCACAACACACTAAGTTTGACATTTCTTGCAATAAACTGTTAGTGGATTCAACAATTGAAGAGAGTAAATAAGAAAAGGGGAAGGAAAGGGAGGGGAACTGAAATATAGAAATCAGTCAAAGAGAAAAGTTTTAGTCAAATAATCTCTGTTGCAGCTGAATAGACGAATTGTATGAATGAAGTGGCTTGCTTTAATAGCTGGCAGGGAAAAAGCTGATCCGCATTACTTTCCCATAAATAGTATTTAAGGACAATTTAATTGGGCGCTTGCTGAAGGCCTGGCAGACAAAAGCAGTCAAAAATAGTTTGAAAATGTTTTTAATCTAGAATATCACAATGTCTTAATAAAATGACAGTCTTGATTTTCAAACTGAATTCTCAATGCCTTTGATAAAATTTTCGTACAACCTTTGCTAAGCTTTTTTCAGTGACTTTTACATTGAAAGGATCTGCTACATCTTCCACAGATATCTATTGAGAATGGGAAAGGGCTGATACCATCCAGCTCTTATATTAGCAGCTGGGAAAGAGTTTTGACAATAGCAGGAACAGCATAAGAGCATGTAGAGTTGAGATCTCTAGTAATCACTTCAGCAAAACTTGGGAGAAAATGAAGAGAAGCGTTTTCTCAGCTAGATGCAGCACAAGTGTGAAATAAAATCTTACTAATGGAGATATCAGAAAAAAGTAACTAAAAAGAGAATCATTAGACCATGGAAAAGTGTCTAGAGGACTCTGTTGTCTTGGCTCACTTGTTGCTTAATATTTTCCTATTTGATGAGTATTAGAATATAAAACCATTTCCAATAAAGTCTGTGGAAAACAGGGTGCACTATAAAAATGGTCAGACAGGTCCATTATACAGACCAGTCCAGTTCACATGGTTGGCCTGTACCTTATATCTTAGTACAGCTGCATGTGATATTTTAGGCCTGTGAGCAGAGAACAGTTTACCAGACAGGAAACCAAATCCCACAAGCAGCAAACAGCAATGTCCATTTCTCTTTTTTTAAGATTGATAGGTAACAGGAAATGAGATTGTGGTACACACATGGTATAATTTTTGCCTCAGACCACACCTACATCTGAGCTATTATTCTCTTTTCCATTCTTTTCTTGCTCCTATTGATTTGATAATAAGATCTTCTAAACCAAAAACATACACAGTGACATTTGCATTGTTTCCTCCTTCCAAATGTAAATATTTGAATTTTTTCCCATCATGTTTCAACACTACATTGTTCCAGACTGATTCAGCTGTTTCATTTTGCTCAGTCTTGCTCAATTAAGTATTAGCTTTACTTCTAATGCAAAATCATCACTTTTTTAGAATTGAGTCTGCAGCTTTCCATTATTAGGGCTGAGCCATTAAAATGCTTTTTCACTGATTGCTTGCAGAAACAAGACCAAAAATTTAGTAGCTTTTAAAGACTGTCTCCTACTAATTGTGGGAGGTGCTTGATGCACTGTTGACCAGTCCAGGTAGGATTAAGCTGAACTTTGGACCACATAACATTTTCTCCATTAATTGCAACAGACACAAAACACTGAAAATGATGAGCAGACTGGGTAAATGAGACAGTAATGTGCCCTTGTGTTGTGGTTAAGCCCAGCTGGGAATTAAGCACCACCCAGACCCACTCACTCAGTTCCACTGCCCCCCCATACCGTGGTGGAATGGAGAGGAGAACCAAAAGGAAGGCTTGTAGGTTGAGATAGCAATGGTTTAATGACGGAAAACAAAGTAAAATATAATAATAGTAATAGTAATAGTTATGAAAAAAGAGTGACACACAATACAATTGCTCACCACCCCCTGACTGGTGCCATACCCTTTTCCTGAACCCAAATTACCCTTTCCCCCCACCCTTCATTCCAGGTCACTCCCCCAGTTTAGGTACCGGACATGACATTCTGTGGTGTGGAACATCCTTTTGCCCAGTTCAAGTCACCCTTCCTGGCTGTGCTGGACGTTTTCTTTTCCTTTGTGCAGCTCCTCGCTGGCAGAGCATGAGACACAAAACAAACAAACAAAAAAAGTCCTTGACTTCAGATAAACACAAGGTAGGAAAACCTGAAACATCAGTGTATCATCAACATTATTCTCATTTTGGATCCCAAATACAGCACTGCTCCAGCTACTGAGAAGAAATTAACTCCATCCCAGCTGAAACCAGGACACCTTGCTGCAAAGAAGGTAATAATGTCTTGGGCTACACCAGGTGAAATATTGCTAGCAGACTGGGTGAGGCAATCCTTTCCCTCTTCTCAGCACTGGTGAGGCCACAACTGCTGTGTCCATTAACAGGTCTTAGCTTCATGGAAAATTACTCCATTGTCCAAGTGTTTAATTCAGTGACCATTAAAGCTGAACAAATTTTTAAGCTAATATATGCTTGCCCAGACCAACACATATAGTTAATGATGGACAGAAAATCAGCATTGATATATCAGGACTGGGGAGCAATATATTATGCATTCATTTGACAGCAAGTGATGTGAAAATAAATAAGGCAGCATAAATTAATCTGAAGAAGAACTATAGAAACCCTGAAATCAAGCATGTAAGTAGAGATTATTTTCATCTGTATTGTTTTAAATTTCAAATAGAAAGATCCTAATACTCCTCTGAGATCTGCTGTTAGAATCTAATAATTTTTTACTAAAGAAAGCCTTACACATTTATCTCCTGTTTAATTGGCAATATGGTCTTTGAAATTATTTCTGTTTACCATACTGAAAGCAAGTATTATGTAATTACTGCAATTGGTTAAACTCATAACTTAAATAATGTTCTGGGAAAATGAATGTATCAGTGTCACACAAAAGAATTATTTTCATTTAACAAGAGTGCTAAACAAACATCATAGAAAAGCAAAAATACAGCCATATAGACTGTGAGAGCTGCTTTGAAGCAATACTTCTGCTGCTCCTGCCCTTTTGGGTAACTGCAGTATCTTTTGACTAAAACCTTATGAAGCTTTAATTCTTCAATTTAAGAGCCCAAATGGATGTACATATTAAAAAGTAGTTTTTCTGGGAGACAACCACTTTATAATTTTCTTTATTATCATACGGGTAAATGTGCACAAACCAGCAAAACATTCCAAATGCATCTTCAGCATTTCTCAGCAAAGTAGTCTATCTATTTAAGACCATTTTAAAATTGGACATCTCTGCATGTCTCCAAAGCAATTTGGCTTAAACATGCCAATTAGTCTGTTGGTCCTGGCAAAGAAGAATATTTTCAATATTCTGTGTTACTCACTTCTTTGCTGGGCTCTATTGTTATTATCATTCCCTTTCTGTCTGATTGTTTAGGAAATCAAGTCTCAATGTCTGAAATTTTTTCTCAAATGCTGTGGAATTACTGTCACTAAGTGCACTCCCTCTCGAGCCAATGGGGCCACATACATTAGCACAGAGCACAAAATCATTTATTTGCTCCTCTTTAAAAGTGCTGTGAAGGATTTTTGCAATACTGACCTATCCAGTTATTTCTAATTGCAGTAGAATGCAATTCCTCTCTCTGGCCAACATAGTAAGAGAGAGCTGATGAATAAATATTTTAACTACATCTCTTCAAATGAGAAAATCCGTTTTGGAGGAATGGTTTTGTTTGCATTGCACAGATGAATATCTAGGCCTACCCTTTGAAGGAGAAACTATTAGGCTCAACATTAACATTTCTGCACTGATTATCACTGCTTTACTTTCCTGTTTAATTGAATAATTTCTTCCATTAAGACCTGAATATTCATAAATGGGAACATAAATGTAAGCACATATGCTTATAAACATATAATCTGTCCAATTTCTAGGTCAGAATCGCAAACTTCTTTAAAATACAGAGTTCTAAGCTGAGAGATCCCTGGGATGGATTTTACGCGCTTTGCAGAAAGCGCTCAGGGAAATAGATTATGCTCAGCTTTTGTGTTTTAAGCCAGAATTGGGGAAATAATAAAATAAAAAGAAAGAATGTTGTAAGCAATGGAAAAGGAAATTCTTTAATTATGGTTGTGATCTCATGGGTGGTGGAAAAGCTGCAGTCATTGCTGCTTTGGGAGTACACGTCTAACAGGCTGCTAAGTGCAGGGGGAAATAATCTCATCAGTTTCAGTAACTCCCTCCCTGACCATGTATTCTGTGCAAATACAGTAAATGTGTATGCCCTGAAGTGCAGTGACAAAATACATAGTTTCTAAAAAATTATCTCGGACATGGTGATAAAGGAGGGAGGAAGTCTCATACTATTCAATAATATTTACCAGTGTCCCAAATGATAAAGATTTATGTATATCTCTTATGTGTGTATCTAAAGAAAAGTGAGGGCATGCAAGAATATTCTTTGTTTTAATTTTTACTTAATCAGAAAGATAAAAGGGCAACAGACCAGGCAGAATGTTCCTCTGAACTAACATGTTAATTCATGTTCCTTTTTTTTATTCTTTTGACATAATTCTCCCTAATCCAATGAATAAATTAGAACGAGAAATGAATTGTGCCTTTGTTGAATGAATGGAAATACAGTACCTTCTTGTACAAGGCAATATCATGAAAGGTAGCAATGAGTTGTGTTTCAGAGATTCTTTAGCAGGTAAACAATTGTCCTTCTCTTTGGGAGTTTCTTTTTGTCTTGAGCACTTTTATTTGAGCAATACGTGCAGTCATCAAGAGTTTCTGAGCAGCAGTTACAAATAAATGAAGCCGCCTGGAGTATGAAACAGGCACTTGATGAGCCAGGATCATGAGCCATTGATGACTGTACAGAAATACAGGAATTGCACTCCAGAGGGAATGTGACAGAACATGTCTCTGTATCCAGTACCTGCCATGATGTGCTATCAGTCATTTCAGATGTCTTGAGGATTGCCACATGCTGAAGTGAGGTTGCTCACTTTGTGGTGTTTCACTGTGTTTTACTGTGTGAAAACACCAGAGAATATGGGTAGCTCACTGTTGAACACATCCTCTATTTAAAATTTTTAAGATTTTTTTTCAAAGAGATTTTCTATGGATTCAATTTTTAACCTAACATCCTGCTTGAGAAAAATGGTTTAACAGGAGTTTTGTAAAACCCAGCTAAAGACAGAAAAATTATGACACACTAACTTCTTAAATTTAGGCAAGAATGTTGGGTACTTTTCATGATGGAAATGATGAGATTACTCTTATTTGTCATGGGGTGAGAGTGGGCCTTTTATGGAGTAGAAAGGGGAAATTCAAATATTAAAATAATGAGATGCCAGAAGTTTCTTCAGTGAGTTGTTAAGAAGAGTCACTGGACAAGAATGCAGATTTTAGGCCTTTCAGACAAAAGGGGAAAAAAGCCCTGAACATGTGCTTGTGTTGTAGTTAGTATGGTTCCTGTGGCATTATCGATTTTAGTGAGACAGAGACAGGACCCTGAGACACAGGGACATTCCCTGTGCTTCCCAGTGTGCTAAACACTCCATTTTGACAGCAGAAAAATGCAGTAATGTAGTGTTATAAAGGAAAACTTATTCATCTGTAATTTGAATCACTGGCAGAAAAAAAGACTTAATCATTATAATTGCTTGAGGTATACAAACTGGACCAAGCCAAACCTAAGTTCCATCAGGAGTTTAGAAAGCAAGAGGGTCTACTATGAACCCTGTGACTCAACATGAGGGTCTCCCTTATCCTTTTGCATTTTTGTCTCTGTGTAAATCATTCTAAATCAATGCTAAATCAATTTTCCTTTGTATGTTTCATCCATGTAGTAAGCAATAGGTGGAGCCTTGCCATCAAGCTTTGTTAAGTCACATTTTTACAAATTTCTATTAAAACCTTTTTTGCTAATACCTTTGATGGTGGTTCTTTGAGCAACCCTAATCCACTCTTTCATGGCAAATTGGCATAAGTCACAGGATCTTGAATCAGCATTCACAACAGATACAGAGAAGTGATTCCTTGATTTGGGTTAATGCTGGATTCTACTGAAGTCCTTCGGGGTTTTCTTGCAGTTTTATCCTTTCTGTTTTTCTTGTAGTTTTGCTTTTTAAATGTGTAATGGGTGATTCATAAAGTTTTTGTTTTGCACACACACACACAAACACATACATAGTGCTAGAAATATATATATACAAGTATAATTGGGTGACTAAATGCTACTGTAGAGGTTTCAGACTTCTTTTGTATCTCAAAGTGAAAATAGATACAAAGAAACATATCACTTTTTTCTCTCTCTCTTTTTTTTTTTTTTTTTTTTTGGATGCTAATTATTCTGGAACCAAACAGATATTCCTACTGTAGTTTCACTCCCTACAAAAGAAATGTCTCCACAAAAGTGAAACACCATTAATAGCTGCATAGGAATTCGAACTGCATAGCAACTGTGCAGAAATACAGAGCAATATTTAAACCAACCAATCCTTGAATGCCAGTCTGGCCCTTTCTGTAATCTACTTGCATAGCTGAAATCCTGGTCTCCCTTAAGAGGATGCTGAGGATTTCTTCAAGTTTAAAGTAAATTGTAACTAAAAACCACCCAAATAAGTAAACAAACAAAAACCTAACTAAAAAAAAACAACCCCCCCCCCCCCCCCCCCCCCCCAAACTGAGTCTAACACACTGTTCTGCAGCTCCTCACCTGATGTGCAATTTATTGACTGTAGTTGAGAGAGCTCATTGCAAAATACCTGGCATATTACTTATGATTTTCCTTCACTCTTCATGTAGGCACATGCAGAAGAAAGAAATATTGGACTAAGGTGGAAGTTGAGAAAAAACCATTTGTTCCTTTGGAAACTGGAGTTTATTTATAAACCCCACAGATGGTTTCTGGTTCCAATTTAAAAAAAATTAAAATAATTAAGGAAATGTACTTGATGCTGAATTAAAAAAATAAAATTAATAAGTGAAGTTTTGTTTATCCAGAATTAGGGTGAGTAGGAGGTGGTTACATGCAAATGATTACTGATTGAGACAACACAGTCTCAATTGCTGGGTGGAAATGAGTTCTCTATCCATATCGTGGCTTTTGCCTCCTCTCTAGAGATTGAGATTTTGCATCTTATAGTAGGTTTCTGAATTCTCTCCAGGCTCATCTTTCCTCTGCTTTGCACATCTCCTTTGGTTTGCACCTCTTTCCACCTCACAGCACTCATCGGAGATGCAAATTCTCTCATGTCTTTGATTTAACAGAGAAAACAAACTGGGATTTATACAAACTCTTGAGACTTTGGAATTTCCTTTCTCCTCTAAAATTTATCACGTTTTAGGGAATACATAAGGAGAAAAGTCAGCATGGTATTTGGCCTAGTGAAGCAGGTGGGTTTACGGAACATAGTCCCACATTTGTAAGTGTTCAGCCTCAGGCAGAGGTTTCAATTCCTAAACAAAGCTAAACTTTACAACTGAAATAGGGAAAACAAGCTCCTTGATTTTAATACTTCCAGCATGAAACAGATCAAACTTGTAAGACTTTAATTTGTATATTATTCTCCTTTCATTGTTAAGTTCAAGGTCATTGAGGATACATCTGAGTGCCTTTTTGGATGGTCATAACTTTTTTGAAAACAGGCTGAACATCTGAATTCAGACTGCTTTCCATGCTTGAAGACTGGCTGATAGTACCCAGATAGCCAAATGCCGAAAGTGTTCAAACTGTCAAAAATGGTGTTTTTTTGGGAAAAAGGTATTTTTACACTGACATGGAAAAGGAACCTTTACTCAAAGCAAAAATTACTTGTCTAAGAGGACAAATCCACCTTGAAGTTTTTACATTCAGGAGCCAAAGCCTAAAACTAGATAGGATCAAATTCTGGCTAATTTTTGGACTATGTAGAAATAGGGAAGGCATAGATTGGAACAAAAAACCTGGTGAATTTGAGTCTCTGCCTATAGGAAAGAAAGCCTGAGGACAGTGTTGCTGTGTAAGCCTGTGGTCTGTCTCAAGGAAAAGGAGCCACCATCATGTGAACTTCTCCTGTAAGTCCCCCTTTTTGTCCCCTTTTTTCTATAACATGTCCTGTGACTCTCAGAGTTATAAAGATGATTCAGTGTTTCTTGTATGGTCAGTGTTGCATGGCTGAAACTTTGCACATGAATGAGCGTCGTAAAGAGTCACCTGAAGGACATTATATAGGTACATTTTGCTTCAGATCTCTGTAGATTTGATATTTTCAGTGACAACATATTTCCTGACAGATCTTTTACTTTTTCCTTACTCTTCTACCATATTTATAGGAAGAGATCATTATATA
Organism: Entomyzon cyanotis; assembly: GCA_024500445.1. NCBI lineage: Eukaryota > Metazoa > Chordata > Aves > Passeriformes > Meliphagidae > Entomyzon > Entomyzon cyanotis. The sequence goes on along the minus strand of JAKEPQ010001030.1, from coordinate 43,673,793 downwards.
TTTCATGTTTCTGAGCTGCAGCTCAGAAGTGATTCACTGACCTCATTAGAATAATGCTAATCAGAAAAGAATGTGTTGAGCCCAGTCCTTATTCCCTTGTTCCAAATCCTGTGTCCCTCTCACCTATAATTTCTTTTCCTCTGTAATACTCCACTCACAAGAATTTCTGAAACCAGTCAGAGCTGCACAGTTATTAATTCCAATATTTCTTTAGCATTGCCTACCATTCTAAAAAGCAAGTATTATTTGTAAAGTAGTAGCTCAGCATGCAAAGCACAGAAGAATGTGTAATAGCACAGCAATGAGAGTGTACTTGACCTAGGAGATCACTATACGTCTCTTTACAAGAACTCTTTTTTGTACAGATGTTTTTCTTTACAATGCCTGCTTCTAGAACTCTCAATTCAGTCATGCATCAACCCACATGTTTTCCCTTGTGTTAGATGCAATTACTGAATCTGTGAGGGAGTAGAAGTTATTCTAAGATCTGGATCCTGAGAGGGTCTAATGGTATTGCAGAGCCCAGAGCATAATGCCCTCTTTCCATGACAATGGCACCAAATGGAGTAAAGTGTAAATAAGTTGGTTTCTGTTGGAGTAAAATGTAAGAGGCTGTTAAAAATAAATCTCATAAATTCATTTTCAGATTATTCCTGATTTTGCAGCCAGTAATTTGCTACCTACAGATAATATCCCATCCATCAGGGACTTCAAATGGATAGTTGAGAAATGTAAAAGTAGGATGTTTGCAAGATGGTTAATAACACAAATAGAGACAAAATAGGTTAAAATACAAATGTTCTTTCCCATAAAGTAATTAACCTATGTTTCAAGAAACAGAAAAAGCTACTAGCTGAGTTTTCATCTGAGAGCTGTGTGACTGAAATCATCCCTTGTCTGCAGCAAAGTCTCTGAAGAGTGGCAAATCCTACCATTAAGTGTGATTAATTCCTAGTAGTGGTTTCAGTGACTGTTCAGAGGTTCCAAGTATAGCACTGGAGATGTGGGATCCTCTTAAGTGAAGCACAGAGTCATAGTTAAAAAGGTCTAGTCATTTCATCTATTCTTCTGCAAAGGTGAGCATGCTCTCAAAAGCTATTCCACTATGTAGCTCGTCTCACAACAGGACCTTCCTAATGTTCAGATTAATTTTTTTCCTGTCTGCATTTTACTCCTTACTCCAGTTAAGCCTCAGGAGAAACTTTTCCTACTCTTGCTTGGCCAGACTCCCTGCTTGGCAAAGAACTTATTTGGCAAGACCAAAATCTGTTACTGAATAGGCTTTAGACTCTGTTGGCTTTAGGCTTTAAATCTATTACTGATTTTGGCTTCAATTGAAATCCATCCCACCAAAATCTGAAATCCTGCAGATTCTTGCCAAAGGAAAAGAGCAGGGAGGTGGGAAAAGCACAGAAAAAGCAGGGAGGTGTGGAAAGCACAGAAAGCACACAGATTTGATATACTCTCCCTTATCTGACAGGGCACAAGCAGTCATATAGGTGACTTGTGACTAAACCCTCCATGTGATGTGTCCTTCAGCTGAGCTCACCCCAACAGACGAGGGACATGACTTCAGTGTGCAGTAGAAGAGGGTGAAGAGCTGTGCCCAGCTGGTGCTTCCACATGCTGTAATTAGCAGGTATGTAAAGACATGAGTTCCTGAAAGCCAGAGATCACTACCAGAATGTAGCTGGTCCCAGCTAGTTAGACTTATCTGCAAGGCTAATTAGCTCATATGCAATGCCAAACCAGCGAGGCTCCAATGTTTTCAGCTCGGAGGCAGGCTCAGCTGACAGCAGGCTAGAGCTGCCTTTGCCATGCAGATGTGCAAATCCATGCTAAACTGCCTACTCCCTGAAGGAAGGAGGACCTTGATTCTCACACAAGAGTGTCAAAGAGCCATCAGCCATAGGTTCAGTTTCTCTCTCTGGCCTAATATTTCTCTGTCTAAGCAAAAATAGAGCAACTTCAAGGTGAGTGCTTGAGAGACACCCAGGGGACCAAATGTCCACTAGCAGCCGTGGTTAGAATGTTTATAGAAGGTAAATGCAGCCTCAGCCTCCTCAGGCATTCAGTAAGGGCTTCTGGCTGCTTGTGACTAGCAGTGTATGCTGTATTTTTACATTTTCACTCCTCAGGTTTCTATGAGTGCTTCAGTTAGTTCTCTAAAGCTAGAAAAAGTGCAAAGTATTCTGGAATTGCTAAGCTCAGTGAAGACTGGGCCATGAGAACTGTGTTTCAGATATATCTGTCTGTACAGAACTGTGTGATTAAGAGGAGAGGAAAAACTAGCTAGACTGGGATTGAAGAACTGAATTTGAATACAGGAGGAGAAGTTAAAAAGGAATCCTTAAATAGCTGAGATAAGCTTTAGTATCCTTATATCTGTGTTTGAACTAGACTCTTGAACATTCATAGCCTGTCTATCTCACATCTATTCCCCTTGAGATATGCCTTGTATAATTCATTACTTAGGGAGTAATATATTTGTAAGAGATCATGTTGATGTTGATGGAGATCAATCCTTCCTGGGCTAGCTAATACCAAACAGTGACTCTCCTCCTGTATAAGGGAAAGAATCTTTGCAGCAGTGCACTCAACACATTCCATTTCATCTCGAGACTCTCAGAAAACTGCTTAATATGACACACTTTTTGTGGTATTGCCTAGCAGCTCCCGCTTGCTAGATAGTGGTGTGTGGAGTTTATTATAGTACCAAATCTATCAGACTAACAGAACAGTATTTTATTCCTTCTATTATCTCTGCCTCTCTACCCATTCCCCTAGGGAAAATTTCCATTAAGTAACTGCAACAATTATGGGAGGGTTGGTTCTAGAAAACAAACTGAGGAGACCATGAACCTCAGCTAAACCTTTATGTGTTCAAACTTCTTTGTCTTAACGTATCTTGCAAAAAGCAGGAAGAGGGATTTTTACTGATGAGACCTCAGGTACAATGGACAGCAGATAAATTACAGATTCTCTTGCCAGCTCTCTTATCTATTTGTATATCACTGAATTTGCTCCCATATCACGTATCTTTGAAATCTCAGATGACTCAGACATAGATAATTTCTTGTAAATTCAGTGCAAGTTGGCTGAAACTTTAACATCTGAATGAGTCTTAATAGCTTTCCAGAACTGACTTGTTCAAAAAGCTGTTCAGACATGACCTGCTTAATTCTTCCAACACTTCAGTAAAATATTTAGACAATATAAGTAATGTTTTAGAGGTGAACTAATAACTCATATTTATTGCCAGTTGTACATTTCTGCAAACTAAATGTTTGTGAACATATTGCAAATATTTTAGACATGCACTATTCCGAAGAATCTGATTAATTAATGACCAAATGTTTTCCATATCAATGAAGTACAAAATATTGAAAAAGGAGTCTTCAGGAACTAAAAGATGATATGGAGTTGGTTAGCAATGATGATGATGATGTCATATTGTGTAATTCGATGATTATTTTATTTATATAAATCTTCATCATAATGCAAATTTTGTAATGCACAATTGCATCAAACATTGAATTTCTCTTTTTTTCTGTATAGAATTTCTGTCTATTAGTGAGACAGAGACAGGACCCTGAGACACAGCGACATTCCCTGTGCTTCCCAGTGTGCTAAACACTCCGTTTCGACAGCAAAGTGCAGTAATGTAGTGTTATAAAGGAAAACTTATTTATCTGTAATTTAAATCACTGGCAGAAAAAAAGACTTAATCATTATAATTGCTTGAGGTATACAAACTGGACCAAGCCAAACCTAAGTTCCATCAGGATTTTAGAAAGGCTAATATCTCTTGCTGCTAGATCCTGTCAAACATCCCTCAAAAGGTAACCCAAAAGGACAGCAAATGAATGCAAGCATATTTTCAAAATCATATTGGAAGTAATATTTTTCTTAAATTTAGTTAGCTATTGCCCCTCAATATTACTAAAGAAAAGACAAAGCAAATAAACCAAATTTTGGCCAGTAACAAAGGTACATTTTCAAACACAGCTGTGTTGTTCTAGGTATGAATTTCTTTCTAATGAAAGAAACTTAATCCATAATTGAACTTTTACCAACTATTCAATAATATCCCAAATGAGTGTTTATTTTTAGTTTCTAAAATGTTGGCTTTCATTGTTACTTAAGCCAAGTTGTTAAGTAGGCAATGGACGTGCAGTCTAGTGTGACAATTCTCAATTCCAAGAAAAACTCATTGTCTTGCAATAGCACACAGCTCCTCCCTCACCTATTTCTATAGCAGAAATTCAGGCATGTGGAGATGTGCAAAACCAGAGTTTCTGTCTCACTAATTTAATGAATTCTATTTTCTGTGCCTCTGTCCCAGCCTCACACAAAACTCCTGCCTTCAGTCACCCAGAATGACCTTCTTTTGCTTGTTTACACTACAGACAAGGGAACTTCCCTCAGAAGTTGTAGGTTTTTCTCCTTGACAATTCCAACATAGGTAGAGCTCAGCAACAAGGCTCCAAGGGGAAAAACAGAGTAATTTCCTACCTCATACACTCTTCATCCATGGAGGGCACTTAGTGCCACCTGGACATGAGACACCTCCTCAGGCTCCCTGTTTTCCAGCTGAGCTCAGGGAGACAGCAGTCCTGGCTTGGTCTGGGTATATCCAGGTGGAAAGGATCAAATCTTAGGAAACAAGCTGCTGCTGTTGCAGCAGTTCATTGATTCCTGGCTGTGTTTAACCTGCCCAGCTAACAGGGTTCAGGGGGAATGCTGGTTGCTGCTGATGTCTGCCCATCCAACAAGGACAAAGGACTGCCTATTTGAGGAAGAAAATACTACTGCTGTAGCAATGCATTCCCTAAAGCATATAAGAGGGGCAGACTGCTTTGTATGTATTTTACCCAGTGAGTTTAGCATTTCAAAACCTAGCATTGCTGTGCCTGTCAGCCTCCTCACCCTGCTCATCCTATGATGTGTGCACACCTGCACCTTCCCTCCCAGAGCCACACTGGAAACAGCTGGAACCCTCAAAAAAACCATGCCTATTATGGTCTAAAATTAGGATACTTCCACCTTTCAAAGGGTTCATAAAACTGACTAACAGGGAGACTACTGAAATTTAGTAAGTTTCTGTTTATATATAGACTGGGTCTGGTTTTAGTGCTCTTTGTAACTGAAAAGGATAGGCTGAGCTGCTCATTCCCACACCACTATATTTGACACAGTCTAAATGTGGATATGCTATATGTAGCTCTGGCAAGACTGGCATAAGTGGATCTGCTGTGAACAGAAATTGTTCCAGGTACAATTTGGGGTTTATTTTCTTTAGACAGAAAAATATTTTATTAGTGGCTATAAATCTGAAGTGATCCCTTAATATACAGAGATATCATAATACACATACTGGGACTAACCTGAACACTGTTAACAGCGGCCTTGATTCAAAATTCCTCAAAATCAGTGGAAAACATCCCTTGACTTTGAATGGCTCTGGTCAGGTCTCTATTAGGCACAAGGGCCCCCAAGTATTTACCTATATGTAACAGTTAACAGTTTGGTTATGCAAATATGAAGTGTTTCCTGAGTTTCCTGAATGTTTGCCTTTTGTAAAGCTCACCTGCTCTTCTGGGGCTTTAAATGTTTGATTTAATAATTCCAATAAGCTGCATGGAAGAGAGGGTGGATGAGAAGGAATGGGGGCTAAGGAGAAATTAGTGGAGATGAGAGAGAGAAGTCAAGGTAGAAGTCATAAACCAAAATCAAAAGGAAGAAAATGGAAAGTGGGGAGGAAAGAGCACATCCAGGAAATGGCTTAGTGTAAGCTTGATTCACCTATTGTATAACTGCCAACAAAAGAAATGAAAGTGGGAATACAGAATGCTGAGCACAAAGAGGGCAGCTCATGCCCAGCATTCTGTATTCCCACTTTCATTTCTTTTGCTCAGATGCATCAGTTGCAGGGACGTCTTGCATGATGTGAGCTGGAAAGGCCAGCCAGGGGAAGGAGGGGCAGAGACAGACAGAAATCACCTATGGAGAACATGTGTGTGCCCTTCTCCCCTCGGTTCCCCCTGTATTCCCCCACCCCCAGCCCTGCACAGCTGCTGGTGACTCAGTCAGCCACTAATGCATTCAGTGTCTCTGCTGAGGGCTGGGACAGCCGCTGGCCCTGCTGGGGATAGGTTTCCTCCTCCATCTCCAACAACAATGTAGGGACTGAGTGGGGATGATGGTGTTAGAGCTGTCCCTGGGGACTGGACCGTGATTTGCTGCCTGTGCCCTGCTGGGACATGAGGGTCAGCCAGGGACTACGTGCACTGCTGGGAACAAGAAAAATAATGGAGCCACATGGTCTGACACAGAATTCCTTAAAGCCTACTCGAGCCATTCAAACGCTCTGTGAAGGTTTTTGCCCGTGTTGGATTAGTGAGTTGTTTAGGGATCTGGGGCAAACCAGTAAAACAGGCTGATGAATCCACACGGTAGGTGCCAATCTGGGTTGCTGCCTTTTTCAGGAGTAAACAACTAGCAGCCATTGTTCATCTTCCTAACTCTCTGCAGGACACAGGCTGTAAATTACATCTAGGAACAAAAGCTTGATGGGAGTAGAACCGGGCGCTCAACTTCCCAAGGGAGTGCTTTGCCCTCCAGCCAAAAGAGCAGCTTTTCTTGCTTAAACCAGCACAGGCTCTTCTCATGCCTTCCCATCAGCACTCAGAGCCCAAGAAGAGTGCACAGTTCAAGATTTGCCACACTGGAGCATTTACAACCGTTGCCATTACAAAACCTGTTTTCAGGATGGATAATGAAAATTAAATCTACTCAAATTGAATCCAGTCTGAAATGCAGGAAACTAGATTGCAGTCTGGGGACATGGAGGAAATCTCATTAAAAATAACATATTTTATTGATATTACAGATAAGTGGGTATAAAATCCTCCCTGCTACCCCAAATCTGATTTTCAGCCAGTCTCACAGATCATGAGTAGTCTACACAGAATAGACACAGCCATGACCAGAATTACCTAAGGACATTTGTGCTTTTTATGTTCACCTAGACCAGTTGCTCTTCAACTCCCTGTAACAAGCTTGAAATATTCACCAAATTATATTTAGAAAATGATTTTTTTAACTTAAAAAAAAATTCTGCTGCTAATAGAAAAAAATTAAAATTAGAAGCTTTATTTTTTAGAAATTTCAGAGTTTCAGAAGACAAATGCCAGCTGTTTTCACAGAAACAAAGTTCCATTCTACCCTTCTTTCAATTTCTCCCATTTGATAGTGAAATCAATCTCCATTGATACCTTTTTTCCATTATGAGTACAACTTCATTCAGGTACATCCATTTTCTTGTCTGTTCACAAAATAAAATCTAAGTATTCATTCTAGGTAGAGGCTGCCCCACTGAATTCAGTGGAATTTTGGTCTTTCAAATGATCTAGACCAGAATTTCATCCTCTATGGGAATTCTTGCAAAAACCCCATCTTTTTTATATCACTGTAAGCCACGCATGTTCCTTTTCTAGGGCTGCAACATATGTACTCCTTATTTGTATTTTTATTAAAATTAATTAGTGCTGGCTACAGTTCACCTATGTGATCAAGTCACAAATGAGTTATTTTGGTGTTCCTGTACTATATTTTACCATCACAGATTCAGTACTCACTGTGTCAAAGGCATCACAGAAAAGCCCTTTCTTAAATGCTGAGGGGTTATCCTTTTTAGTCTTATTGTTTCATTCTCTTTTGAAAACTTAATTCATTAATAATTTTACAAATTTTTGGTGCAAGTAGTTTAGTTGTTTGTTGCCAAGGAAGTAAGCAAATTCCAGATCTCAAATATTTAACTGTGCTGACAGGGATGCTCTGCTGCATTTCTTCAGCTGAAGATTTGCTTCAGGATTTTTCTGTTCCTTTGTACTAAGATTTTCCCAAACTAAAGGAGAAGTTGTGTATTCCTCACAAAGAAATCCCCCAAACCAAAACCAAAACACAGCCAAAACCCAAACCCAACAGCTTTTCCAGAGTAGCACATCTGCTTTGACTAAATTTTCTGGGCAGTGTTTTGCCTTGCAGCCAGGCCACATTTGGACTGCTGTCTACCTCAGACCAACATAAGCTGACCGTGCTTGTGTGGGAAAGAAGGAAATATTTTTGTGTCATTTTTCTGTTGGAATGCACACGTGTGTTCTAGGCTGACATGTAAGCAGGCACATGGAATGGTCACATTCATACTACATACATACAGCTCATTAATTATTTTTGTGATTTATCACAGGAAATGGTGTGCTGTGATCAATTATTTTTCTTGTCTAGATCTGTCTTTTCCTTTTACATTAGGTACTAGCACTGCATGCACCTGGTCTAAATGTGTCTAATATTAGCCAAATTTTACATACTTTTTTCCAAAGTGGAATACCACCCACCCATGCTGAACACATGCAGAAGTATGGAAAAGACTGAGGTGAATAACAAGTAATGTTTTGGTATCTAGAAAACAGCCTATTCATAATCAGATGTCAGAAGGGCTACAATTAGAAACTTCAGGCCATGAAGAAACTAGGAATTTCCACTCTTAGTAAAATAAGGCTCTCCCTCTGTCCCTAAAATGGATGGTATTCTCCCTTTACCTGTGCCAAAAAAACCCTTTTGTTCTCTTAAATTCTATATAAATATGAATACAGGATATTAACAGAGAGACAATTTATGTTCATCAAAAATAAGACTCAAAATTACCTGGATTTTGATTAAATATTCAGTTATTCTGTTTCATAAGATGTGGATTTTAAAAGTAATTTAGCAATTGAAGAAAAATATATGCTTAGTAAATTTAAAACATTCATTAACCGTGCACCAGCATTTGAAATCCCACTAAACTTCATTCGTGTATTTTGGTGCCAAAACATTTATAGATATAAACGTACAGGATTCTACAGAACTATTTCTCTTTCCACTTTAGACAGTAAGGTATATAGGAGATTGCTTTTTAATTGCTTTTAAAGACCTTTCTTTAAAAAAAAATAGCATATTCACTAAAGAAAATGCATTTTATCCATAATTTCAAAGTTTCTAGCTTCTTAATAAAATGATTCCCTGTTTTATAAGGAAAGATTTTTTACTTTAACTTTGTCCCATCAGATATTCTAGACCTGTAGGAAAAGCCTACAGGCTTGTTGGAACCTGTTGCTAAAAATTTGGCTGGTTGAGGAAAGGATAGCCAACCATCTCTAAGTCAAAAGGCAAACAGAGGCAAAGTCCTGAAAACCTCTTTGCATGACCTTCTTGTGCATCTGTCTGGAAAGACCTATCTGTATTTTTCCATTGCTTGTAGTAGCAGAGATTCAGTTAATGAGAAGATTCTTTCAAGTGGGAAGGTCGACAAAACGGTAATCTGATATGGGGATATTCATTCCAGATTTGGCAAGTGAAACTGAAATCAGGGCATTTCTGGGTGTCACTCGTTGGCACACGCTGGCTGGTAAAGGTGAGATGTGCTGGCTGTGGTGATCCCTGACCAACCCCTCATCCCGTGGCACAGGAGCCACTGTTAGAATCCTCCAGCTCTGAAGAGAAGCCAGAGCAAGGAGGCACCACGGGAAATCGCTAGGGAACACAAGAGACGAGCCTTTTGTTATCTGCAGAGGCCTTGAGGTTTGCACCAGGGGTTTCATGAAGAGCCAAACAAAACCACACACTGCAATGAAGATATGTCCCTCGGGAACTGAGACCTTGTCTGAACCTCAAAGATCTCACACCTTTTCCTCCTGTTTCTCTGCTTTCTGGATCAGGAATAGGAGGAATAATTCCTTCCGTACGTCATGGCATCACTACAATAACATATCAGCCCTAGTTCTAAGTATCACTGCTGGCACTGGCATTATTCACTGCTCTGGTTGGAGAAGCCTGTGCAGAGAAATCCAGGGCAGAACAGGCTGTGGGAAACTGAATCGCCTCGACTTACTTTCTGCATGAGGTTATCCTCCAGCAATGAACAAAAACATTGCAGAAAGCTTCGTTGCAGAGCGGGCATTTTAATTGCTCTTAATTGAACTGCAAAAAGAGAAAATGGTGAGATAGGAATAAATAAGGAAAATATTTTTGAGAAACATCTAGGCTGTTATAGATGCTTTACCAGGGTTCAGAAACTCTAGTGCTTTATGTTCACTTGGTTTGCAAGAATGAAGAGATTTTAAAATACAGGAGGGAAAGCTTATAACAAACAGTGCATTTCTGAGCTAACTGAGGAGAGATTACACAAATTTTCCTACGAGCACAATAAATATAACTTTTGACCGGACTTGTGTAAGAAGAGAAGGTTTAGTGCCTCTTTAAAACTCAAGTGTGCCGGCTTAGTCAGTACTAGTTCTCCTCCCACTCCCCCTTCTTCTGCTGGGTAACTTTTGTTGCAACATGGGTGTGACGGACGGAGCTCCCCCCTCCCGGTTATGTCATTACTTCAGTTCCTTTGAATCAGAATAAAAAGTGCAGCAAACTTCAGACTCATTGACTGCAGGCTTAACAAGCGCCGGGGTTTTTCTTCTTTCTGCAGCTGGCAAGGATCTTTGGATTTTGCAAAACAGTTCCAAGAAAACCATGGCCAGCTTCTCCTTGTGGGTAACTTTTGGATTATGCTTGCTGAAGCTCTGTCTAACAGAAACAGGTAAGTTTTTTTATGAATGAAAACATTCATGATTGTTAAGTTTATGCTTCAGACAGCAAGTGCTTTTCTGCTAGATAGCTAGCAGCTCTGTTGCATCTCTATACTGTTATTATTGCAGTGTTACCAATGATGTTTTAGAAATGTAATCTCAGTTGTGCCGGTCTGTGCAATCACGGAAAGCTGTGTATCGCTTGTATAGGGCAATTCCACATCCATAAAAACTGACTTGTAGATCTTTAAAGAATGACGTTTAAACTAAGAACAGCACTACATCAGGGAATTCAGAATAGCTCTGGCAAAGCTCAGTTCGGCAATGTGACTGCTGTTACAAACGCAGTTTGCTCTCCCAGCTCCGTTTGGGGCTGCAGCGAAAAGAGGGGTGGGGAGAAGGGGGTGAGCCCCCCCCCCAGCACACAGCTGCTTTCTGAAGTTTACAGGAGCTGAACCAACAGCTAAAACATTCTGCATCTGGGCACAGCCATGCTGAGCAGGAGAAAAACTCAGGGATCTCTGACTGAAATTTGGAGAGCTTTTGTGCCAAGCATGCTTGCTTCTGACTCCCTAAGGTTTCTTTGGGGCTGACTGGTGAGCTTTTGGAACAAAAGGGTCTAGAAGTGACAAAACAGTCTATAAACAGTTGTTTATAGATTACCTTCCTGCAGGTTGGTTATCTGCTTCAAATATTTGTATTTTAAAAATCTAAAGTTAATACAGAGAAAAAAAGAAAAGAAAGTATGTCCAAGGTGGCAAAAAGCTTTTGAAATTTCACCTGGTGCAGGCTCAACCACGTTTTAGGGAATGACCATACTTTTAACAGACTCTCACTGTGACTGCAACTGCCTCGAGGCATTTTGTGGTTAGGGATAGCAGTTGTGCTTCAACATTATTTTTGTACTCATCAGTTCCAGGAGTCTAACAAAATGCATTTTTCATGGGCATTGTCACCCAAGGGCTGTGTGTGTGTGTATACTAAATATATATCTCATTTGTTTAAGCAGCAGGGATACTTCTGTAATGGTTGCAGCTCTACCAGGCTGTGAATGGGTGTGTCGGAGGGAACAATCTCCCAGGGCATCTGTGATAGTTGAAGCTGCCTCCTTGCTTTTCTTTCTAAAATTGTGTGTCCATCATACCAAAATGGTCTTGCTAAGATCAGGCATATGGACAAAGCCTTAAGAGAAAGGACAGGGGTACTGTAGGCAAATAAGGTATGTCCAAGATGTGTTTAAATCCTTGTCTTGGTCCAAGCCTGTGCACAATATAAATATTGTGATTGCTGGACTGATTTTTACTTCTGTGAGCTGCCTGCAGTGTCCTCGAGAGCAGGGTCTGCACTGACTCTGGGAGTAATGTGTTTTTATAGTGAGACAGAAAGCCCCGTAACCAAGCGTTCAGCATAGTTACAAAAGGTATGTCAAACTTCACATGTGCCCCCCAGGGAAGTTTCTTTACTGGCTTAGTAAGGTATTAGACTATAGCTACAGTGTATTTGAGTTGGTATAAAGCACATTCCAGCATGACTTTGTAGTCAGTAATGATTTCAAACAGCAGTTGGTGGTGGCGTTTTCTTTTTTTAGCCAGTGATTTTGCTGTGTATCACAGACTGATGACTCTTGTTGGGAAACTCCTGAGCTGGAATTTTGATTCTTTTAGTACAGAATTTTACGAAATTAGAGAGGACCTGGAATTGCTCTTAACATGATTACAGAATGAAAAAATGAGATACAGAGAAAGCTGAAAAACTTACTCATCCTGATTTCTGTGGTGTTGTGACTATACTGTCACTGATATGTGAACAAGGTTTACTCATGGTGGTGAAATGACTTGTCTAAGGAGTCTGAATCCCAGAGGATATAGGTACTGACACCTTGGTTAATGATGTTTCTGGAGGAGATTTTCTCGTATGAGCATTATGTATTTGTAGAAATATTTTTCTCAAAGTTTTCCTCGATTAACACAAAGGGACTCCTAGAATTTTGACCCCGAAACTGGGAGAAACTGGGACAGAAGTAGTAGTGATAAAGATGAAATGCAAAGAGGGAGAGTGAGTCTACCCATGGGAGGAGGGAGCTTGGCTGTTAGCACTGGAGAAGTTGCCAGAACCCCATTACAACAGGGTAAGGCTCTGAGACAAGGTTGCTGTAGCTGCCAGTCAGTCACAAAGGAAGAGACCTGCCTGCCCTTTGGTTTACATGTCTATGGTGTAAAATTGTAAATAAAGCAGTTTGAAGAAGCTCTTTGTGCTAGTTGATTTCCACTCAGTCGTCATAGTGTGTATCTTGGCTATTTTCCCAAAGCTGCAAAGTAACTGGACTTTATTAAAAGTGCACTTGAACTTTCCATCATTGTTTCATGGAAGGGTTAAGTCTCTGCCCTTGAAACTCTTGCAAACACAGAGCCAACAAACCATGGCAGGGGATTGTCCTGCAGTCTTTGGAGAAATGTTTGAAGATTCTTCAGTTACTGGTGCTCACCACAATGAAGAGCCACTACCTTGAAAACAGGAAGTCAGAGAAAGGCTTAATGAGGACAGATAGCATCGGACAATTGAGGAAGGACTTTTTAAAGTAAATGCTTTTAAAACCACTGGTAGCTCTAGCCAAGGTTAAACAAAATGTTCATCCATATGTGGTGTATCATTCTTTCCAGAAGAGTTCCCATGACTTTTATGGGCCTGACTTGAAGATAGTATGAATATTGCAGTTGTTCATCTATCACCTAAACATGCAGGAGGTTCTGCTATATCAAGAATGTGCCAGCAGTAGGTGATATCATGACATGCTGATAGACAGATAAACACCAGACAGAATCATGAGCTCATTACTGCTAAAGTACTTGTTGAAAAGATGTAATAATATTTTATAATACTTGTTCTGAATGTAGTTGACTGGTAGTAAAATACCTTGAAGAGAAGCAGAGAAAAAACCAATTTAGAGTTCTTTTGTAAGGGGAGGGTAAATCAGTCAAAGAACTTATATGTTTTTTGACATTCCAAATGCTGTGAAAAGGCTTCTCCATCTGCTTTCTGGTCTTCTTGCATCACAGTTTCCTTCCAGAACTAAGGGATAAGTGTTTGAAAATACAGTCAATATGGAAGATGATCGTTCCCCCCTTCCTATGATATGTATTCTCTTATTTACAAAACTTTGCTCTAAAATTGCTTTTTCCAGGACAAAGGCTAAATGTACGTTGTTGTCTGTGAAATACTACTTCAGAGAGAGAACAATCCTGAAACAAACATGACCCACCACAGTTATCTTGCCTACTTTGAAAACAATGCAACGTTGCTCTGGAGTAATTAATGGTGTTCAAAACACATCATGTTTTAGCATCAGCTGGCATCAGGGAGCATGTTGATTTCATCTGTCAGCATTAAACTGAATTCTTAAAACAGATAAATGCAAACATCCAAGTTGCCACAAAGTAAAACAGATCCACAGTCTGTTTTATTCTTTCCTTTCACCTGTCAGGGTTTCTTTGTGACAAACCTGGAGGTTTGGACCATTCTCTGTGTGCCATCCACGATTGTAGGTGTGGAGCCAGTTTGGTGTAGCTGCTGGTCATTTTCCAGGAGTCCATCATCTCTTAACACACAGCCATCTCTCCCTCCCAGAGAGGTAATAATAATTTCAAAGCTATCAGACACTGTAATTATCAGTGCCCATTCTGGGCGCTGCTAATAGCAGTGGCAGAGAGGATTGTGTCAGGGCTGTGTGTTTATCAGTTTCTTCCCCACTAAATCACAAGGCTCCCCACAGTGTCTCAGCAGTAATATCAGTAGCAGCTGGCTGTGATTCCCCTCCCTTGTGCGGCTGCTGCAGCTTCCCCGCCCAAGGGACGGCAGAGCAGCTCATGCTATGAATGAGTTTGCAGGCGCTAATGTGAAATGGCAGCTGACAAGAAGAGGGGTTTTCCTCGGAGAATCTTTCCAGTCAGACAGAAAGTTCAGCTAATTGCAAATTTGAAGTTCAAACCTCCATGACTGTTTGCTGCCTAACGAAACCTGCAGTCGTTTTTTGAGTCTGTGCTTTCAATTAAGAACATAATTGAATTTTCTTTTGTAAGCAATGGCTTTGGGACTTTCCAGTTCCTCTACTTGGCAACGCTGGCAACTTTATATAATGCAGCAATCTTATTTTGGTACAATAACTTTCAATTCTCATATTGTGAAACACTAAAAAAAGCCCCACCAAAACAATTCTTAAAGAAAGACCAAAAGCAGTTGAAGAATCATCTACTGATTTAGCAGTTAAAAACAGGAAAGCACAAGTGTGGTGTGCTAATTCAAAGTAAAAGTCACAGAGAAGACCTGAGTTTTACATACATTTGGAGTTTGAAAAATACATTCCTTCATTTTTCCCCTCTTTTCTGTTAATGATTGATGTAGCTCAGTAGCTGGAAGCTTTAAGGACTTTGTTGTGTCTTTAAAAAAAAAAAAAAAGGGAAAAAAAGCCAGACATGCAGCAGCTGTGTTAAAACTTCCATCTTTCTGTTAATGATACTGTTCCAAAAGCAGTGTGAGAGGGTTATAAAAGAGGTTGCCAGGGTACATACTGACAGCTGCCTAGGAAAAGGGCATTAGCCTGCAATCCTCAGCTTCACAATTAATGTCTGTTTTACTAAATACCTGCTTTTGTAAATAAGATGCTGCCTCTGACAGAACGTATAATAGTTATAAAAACCTGCCGTGGCATAGCTTTTGTTAATTATGTATGTCTCACAGTGACAGCATGTTAGCAAAACAGGTTCTCAGAAGTACATTTCCCTAGGGGGCTTTTTTATTGTTATTTTTGTTAATGGATAGGTGTCTGTAAAGAAGCAGGGTGTGGCGTGTGGGGGCAGCTGTAATGAATAGTTTCTTGCAGATTTCCCATGCAGAAGTGAGAGGTTCAGCGCAGCTCCGTGGATGTTCCGTGGGCACCCAGAGCCCTGCGAGCAGATGTGAGTGAGTGAGTGAGTGTCCAGGAAGCAGGCAAGCTGCTGTCCAAACTGGGCTCTGAACGTCGAGCACCAGCCTTAAGCTGGCAGCCTCTCAGCGAGCCCAGCCTGCCAGCAGGGAGGCGGATAGCAGGATTGGGATAATGCATGCCAGGGCATCAGGGCTGCGGCTGTTTGCACGCCGAGCCCACATGCCCGCTCCAAACACACCCGACAGGCTGCGGGATGCTCCCTGTGCAGCATGCTAATGCCACAGTTCAGAGTGCTGATGAGGTGGTTGGCGTGGCAGTGATTTACCTACTCTTTGCCATCGGCCAACTCACGTCTTACACTCTGGAGAAGTGTCCCCATCACAGAGCTAGGAGACGAGGCAGTGATGCAATGTGTCACTGCTAAGGACAGCCAGCTCTCCCCAGCTCCATCCTGGTGCTCTGGAGAAAGCTTCTGCACGAGGAATATGGAGTAGTTAGCCAGGCAGGTTCAAGGGAAAGTAGTGTTTGCCAATTATAAAGAATCATGATTCATTAATAATGAAGACACACAGAGGGTGCGGCCTGAGCGCATCTTTCACTCACTTCCTTATTTTTCCTCCCCCTGCTTGATTAGGTGTCCTTCATTAATTAATGCCCTTTCCCTTTCCCACCATTTACACAGATGTGTAAGTGTAGGAAAAAAGCTTCTTTTGCTAATGAGTCTTCATGTTCATAGATGTGGAGGTTTGTTCCCTGTTCCTATGTGCTGTTTATGCATAAATTTGACATATAGGAACACTTAGAACATTGGAGTGAAATAATACGTATTTTTTTAAAATTAATTTCGCCAGTAGCAGTGCTGTAAAAATCAGATAAAACTTTATTGCTCTGATGGTTTTATCCTGTTTACTTGTGTGTTTGCTATCTATATACACACTGAAGACTGGCAGCTATTTTCAGTTTAATTGCAATTGTTTCCTGTTAGACAACAGCAAATGCAAAGTAGAGCTTCCTTAAAGAGTTCTTATTCCGTGCTTATCTTTTTATGATTAGGGATGTTTGAAGCAGTTTGCAAAGCAAGAACTGACTTACATCTTTTGCCATACTGTCAGACTCAGCAGTTCTTTAGGTTCAACGACTTAAAAATTTATTTAACAATTCACTGAAGAATAGTGTCCTAAATTTAGTCAAGTTTCACTCCTGTTAGAACCAATTCTTCCTAGTGATAAACATAACTGTCCTGATATTTTGGAGGTATTTGTGTGTAAAGGCTTGATGTTCTGGGAAAGACTATAGGGCTGGAGCATCCAGTGACTTCGGAAAATTGTATTGACAAAATACCACTTTTCCATTGCACCAGTCAGAGTAACTTTGTCTTCTTGTGAGGAGCAAAATCTCTCCTGGCACAGAAGATAAAAATACCCTTCTTGAGATTGCATATTGAGCTCTGAACTTTTAAAGTCCTCTTTTTCAGAATGTAACAAAATCATTTTATAGCCTACTGAAAAGAGATACTTAGTGGTTCCAGTTCATCACTCAATGGGCCCAGCTAAGGTTTTAGACAAACGCTTATCCTGTTAAGAATTCTTGTATTAAAAGTAGTAACTGGCAGACATTTTGAGCATGTGAGGCACATTCCCATGGTGACTGCCTAGAGAGAAGTTTCTTTCCTGCTTTTGTGGCTTTCCTCAGTAAACCCTGGATCCATGTAGTGGTGTAAAGTATTGCAGAACTCTTTGAGTGTCTATGATGACTTTTGTGTCTCATGACATTTCTACAAGATCAGTTCTATTAGTTCCTTTTTGTTTTGTTTCCCTCCTTTTTTTTTGTATGGCTTTATTTCCTGGCTGCTTTTTGGGTGGGAAAGGACTACAGTAGTTTTGCTTTATTTTCTCAACATATTCTTGACCTGCCAAGTCTCACACATTATCTAGTGGAGATACTGTTTGTGTTCACACTGAACAGAGCACTGCATTAACTGCTTTTTTAAAACAGCAAAGCAGCAAAGTCAATCTTAGAGCATCAGGGAAGGGTAAGATCAGCACAGTTTTTCAGGTGATTTTTCAGGGCATCTCTAGGCATATGTGCTAGCCAGCGTTTTCTGGCTCTGTGGGTTGATGTGGATTAGAAGAAGCCCAGTTGTCCAGTTTTCCAGAAGGAGACATATCCTGTGACTTGGCGATTTTTAAGACCAATGACTCAATCTGAATTTGCTTTCTGTAATGCTTTGATTTTATTTTAATCCCTGTAGTACATGTAAAAAGTAGTTTGTGTTTCTTTCTGGAGCTGGATATCACTTTTCTTCTTCTTTTATACTCCTTAACAACTCCTATTACTTACATATATGCCAGAATTGTCATAAATTAGTGTGGCATAAACAATATATTGCATAAAGAACAGTGCAAGACTGGTAAGGTGTTGCAACAGAGCCCTTAAAGATCAGTAGAATTTCTATCCAGAATTTTGCATTTGCAAATGAATAAAGTCTTTAATTAATTTCTTTTGCTGAGCAAAGGAAGAGAAATTTTAAAAAGCTCTCTCTGCCTGACTAGACTACCCTTAAAAATAAAATATAGACAATGTTATTTTCTTCAATTGCTTCTGTGTTGTCACAAACCCATTAAAAATATAGTATAGCCACAGCATTGAAAGTCTTGGGCCCAGCAAGGCTTATATCTATTAATAACCTACAAAAGTATTTATTGATAATATTCACTTGATGGTACAAATCCATGTCTTCAAAGCTCAAGGTGGGCATCAGTAACAAAACACATGGTCTGTCCTCAGTATATCTTACAGTACCTTACACATTCAAACATTTTAACACCAGCACATTCCCTCTGTTTGTCATCTGCTGGAATCTTCTGACTGCTGTAGATGCATGTGATTTCTTGAAACAGATTTCACACCTTAGGCTTTCTCAATGTATCACTTCAGAAATAGACGGTGACTCTGTTGAAATTTTGTTCCATGTAGTGGTTTTTTCTCTTGCATTGCAGAGAGTTCACATAAATAAGACAACATTTGGTCAAAAGGGAGTTACCCTTAGTGGGTTTCATCAACACATTCAGCAGAGCTGGAGTCAGGCAGAATGCATTTAATTACCCTAGAATTTGAAGTCTAGATATTGTAGTATTTAACAGAGTAAGAATATTCCCAACTAGTGAGAAAGAAGTGAACTGACAGCCATGCTGCCAGCAGAAGATAATGATCAGTGATTTTTGTAGTTCATGGGAATTCCGTGGTTTTATCCCCACCTCACAGGTAGGGAAACAGAGAGAAAACAGTGTAGCCAAAGCCCCAGCCGCTTGTGCCATCATCCAGATTAGTGCCTCTTTTGCTTCAGATTCAGAAAGCAGGTGTGAGTTCACATGCAGGGCTATTCCAGCTGAAAGAAGCATTATGATTAATCATAAGAAAAATGTTCTTGTGCAAATATTGTTCTACTGGTTGGGAAGTGAACAAGAGCACAGGACCAGAGCATTCTCTGAAAACTGTTATGGTAAAAACAGGAAACTCTCTTCAGTTACTGTTTGGCAATCCATCACCGAGTCTGGCTGTGCAATCCTTGCTTCAGCTGAACAATCCATGTGAGAAAGTACTCCTTATGAGTAAGAGTAAGTGTTTTCCTAACTTTTGAAACACCCATACAACCAAATTTTTTTCAGACCTACATTGAATTTCTTAACAGTATCAGTCTTCTGTCTGACTTTATTACTCATAGTGCTCAGGTCATGCCATTTTATCGACACCAGTCACAGTCATGCTACTGTTGACTCACAGCAATTGCAAGGTAATGTATTAACACCTTTTTTCCACCCCGATGTGATACAAATATATCCACAGTGATAGTCATGGCACCATGACTAAGCGAAGCCTATCTTCTGCTTTTCAGCTTACTGGTTTGGTATCTTGAATTGATTTCTATATTGAAATTATCCCAATATCTCCCACCCTTCCAGAGAAAGTAGTTTTATGAGTCAGATGAATCAGCAGTTTGTTATAGCAAGGTGTGTCTAAGACATATCTTTCGGAAAGGAAGGAAGGGTTTGTTCAAGGAAGACAATAGGATCCGTGTGCAATGATAGCTAGCAAATCACCTGGAAATGTGGTTTCTCTCTGTGTCAGCCTCTTCTGCTGTTTCTAAGGGGCATCACTGCCTTTGCCCTGCTGGCCTTGTTCCTTTGGATGCAGCTCAGGATGCTGTTGGCTTTCTGGGCTGGGAGAACACACATGTCCAGCTTTTCATCCATGACAAATCCCAAGTCCTTCTCGTCAGGGCTGCTCTCAATGAGTTCTTCTCCCAGCCTGTTCTCCTGTGTCCTGGATGGATGCTTTGTCTTGTGCACTTGATAAACAACTTGATGAATTTTGCTTCAAGTAATATCCTTGGTGAGGGAAAAGACATTGTGTTGTTTTATTATTAAGTTACTGTCTCAGATTTTGTATTTTTTAAGGTGGTATATTCCCGAATTGGTGTTTGAATTGGCTCTTGCTCAAAGTGAATCTGATGGTATAAAACTCACTGTACCTTAACTGAGGTCTGCCACTGTATCATTTAGCATTCAAACATGGATTTAGCTTAGGATCTTTTTGTAAAATGCAGCTATATCTCATTAAAACAGAAGATTAATAGAATCAATGAGCATCACAACAAAATCACTGGCTTCACAATGATTCCAGAACTTTTGGGAGACAGTAATGCATCACTATTTGGGGATGATTGCATGCAAGCAATCGTGTGTTGCCTTTACATATCTCCACTGCCTAAATATATGTAAGATTTAATGTAGTATTAGAAACCACAGAATGTCAAGGCCACACTGCCAATGCCTCTTTCCCATTCTTTCCTCAAGCAAGAGAATCTTCGCTGCCTCTCATAAATTGTTATGTTCAAATGAACTTCTTTTTAATATGAAAAATATCATTATTCCCACCATATTTGTGATAGCAATAACATTGTGTACATATTAATGTTTATTGCAAACTCTAGTTACTAACCATGCCTTTTTACTAAAGCAGTACTAAAAGGTTCATAGCTGAGACTGTAAGAATTACTAAAGGAATTTATTTGCACATGTAGGTTAGTGTATGAATAACCTGCATATATCTTAGGAAAGTTACTTGCTAGTCAGCATTTTCAGTATAAATCTCAAGATTCTTGAAACCCTAGTATATGGATGGACAGAGTCACACAGAGTTCCGAAAATGGAAATATTTTGCCACCAAAACTTCGAGGAGAAGTTGCCTGCTGGCCTAGGCAATCTGGTTACAGGCTATGGGAATCCCTGCCCTTCTTGGATTAGGAAAAAGCTAGAGGTGTAGTGGATGTGACATATTCTCTCCCATCATCAGAAGCTTGCATAAGAACTTTACCTTTGACTTCTGTAGATCAGGTCTTACATATGAGGCATATTCTGAGCATCCTTCCTCTTTTTAGTATGTCTACCAGAATAATGTTATCTTTTTTTTTAACTGGCTGGCTTTCAGTTAAACCTCAGATTCCTGAGGTTCCTTTCTTTCATTGGGTAAATGACAGATCAAGGAACAGGAGCCTTTGGGTTCCAAGATGGGAATCTGTCTGCTGAGCAACTCTGTGTGTCAACTGCTTTTATCCCAAATAACTAAATAGGTCAAACAGTGAAAATCAGACTCCAACTATTATTCTCCAGCTTTGTTTCGTGTGTTTCTTCACCTGGATTGCATGGAACTGATGCCAACTGATTCTCCTCACAGCCCTTGTTACTCAGCCTTTGGGGTGAGACTCCTCACTGTACAGCCTGGAGCTCTCCTCCTATCAACAGTGATGGTTAAGTTTTCATCATTCCAAGGGGGGCATATCAGATAACTAATTGCAGACTATGATATCACTGCCTGCAATTTTTCCCCCGAGGTGCTGTGCAGCTGCATCACATTCTACTGGAGTCTGAAAACTTTCAGCTCCCTGTTGGGTGAGACTATTACAAAAAGACTAATATTAATGTCAGCAGCAAGGAGGTTTATCGTAAGTGATGACACAGTATAGGCTCACTCAGGATGTTTACCAGAGCAACAGTTGCCAGGCAGATAAAGTATGATTGGAAGATGCATTAGCAGATTCTTTTCTTCCTACAGCAACTGCTGAGGAATGAAGCATATTTCTTGTACTTACTTGCATTCTGAGTGACTCTGTGAATGCTTGATTTATTAATAGCACCACCCCCACACCCATTGTTTTAAAGCAGTAGCCAGGAGAGCTGTCAATTAAGAAACTGGAGGTTTTTGTCCATCAGTAAACAGATACAGAGACAATGGCTTCGATGATCAGTAGGCAAATTCATTAGGAATAACAGTTTAGAAGAAAGTCACCAGCTTGATCTTTGTCCCACATTGCATTTCCAGTGTGCACTTCCAGAAGTAATACAGAAATGTAAGGAACATCACTGCAGAGATCCACTTCAGCCCACTTGGACCTCAAGGTTAGCATGGCTATCCCATGACTTTTCACGTAGTTAGCAGCACACAGAAAAGTGAGAAAGCTACACTTTTATTTGCTTTTTCAGACTGAATTACTAGGTACCCAAATATAACTGGGTGGTAGGAGCAGCTTAGGCACAACTTCAAAGGAAGTTCTGGCTTTACACCTTTGGATCTATGGAGACTCATCTTCACTTTCTTGTCACCACACCCAACTACTAATAATACATTGTCTCTATTTTTAGCAGGAACTCCTTGCAAACATGCAGGTAAAATTCCCTTTAAAGTGTTTTCCCGGACTTTACTGTTTTTAAAAAGACAGGTGTGTGGAGAATTTTTTTCCCCCTGATTATCAGCTATTCTATTAATGGTATAATTATGTGGGTTTTTTCTCTCCCATTAACATTTTCCAGGCTTAGAACATTTTTTCTATGCCAAACTGAAATGAAAAGATGACATTTTAAAAAATCCCAGAGGGAAACTTTGGTCTGGGTCCCTTAAACTATCTACATATATTGGATTAGGTTCCATGTAAACATCTAAACCTAGCTTTCTTAAGTGATTTTATTTTGTGCAAAGTAATTGTTCTAATTTCAGAATTAAAGGCAGTTTCAAACTGAAAAACAAACCCCTTATTTTGCTTTATTTAAGTATCCACAAGGGATACTTTGAAAACCAAAAATAAGGTTTATGGCCACTAAATCTGGAAATGTATTTCCTGTAAATCATTGTAGTTTTCACAACTTGGCAATACTCCAAGGAAAGTATTTCACTGGACACCTCCCAAGAATCTGTGAAGACTTACTTTCACTGTGACTATTGGGAAAAGCCTTGCTTATGGTGTAGGTGGTCTATTTCTAGGTTTGTTTCTCAACTTTCTTTGAAGAATGGTGGTGAGCAGAGCAAGAATATCATAACTAGAAGAACACAAGACCAGCCACACAGTGATTATACATGTTGCTTGATGCTTGTTGCTTTTGTGTTGGGATGGCAAAGGACTGCTTGCTTCATTCACGTGGATCTTGCAAATTTGACTTCTGAATTTTGATCAGTGTGTAGTCATCCCAGTTCTGCGTCCTATTTTCCCAGCACAATTTTCCTTTCCTCATCAAGCCCCAAGGGATTCAAGTATAGGAGTGTTTTAATGATGTCGACACGTGTCTATTAGTGACTGTGGCTGGGATTAATGAATCATTTTACATAACCTAGCAAACAGCTGTCCAGTGGTTTTCATCACTGACTTGGGCTTTAGTCCAACTCCTGACATGAAGGTGAAAGCCTCTGTATCCTGTTACAGTTGCCTGGGCTGCGAGTTGCTTGAGTGAAGTTTTTTACTAACAGACTCTTAGAAAAAAGGTGGAAATCTCAGCAAATAATGCCTTCCAGGCCCATGTGTATTGCAGTGTATTAGGTAATCACTGAATTATGGTTTTTGTACATTTAAATTTAACATGTCAAAATGGTGGATCAGGCTAACTTAATACATACATTGAAAAAATGTCTTGGATACTGAAACATTTAATGAATCCATCCCATATGAAGTTTTGTATGCAGAGGTCATTTCTTCAGGTCAGAAGTAAAATATGCACTCTTATTTAGCCATGAAGTAGTTTTCCTGAAAAGCAATTAAAAAAATAGGCATAACTAGAGGTAGGTCTGAACTGAGGACAAGACCTGAACTGTCCAGACCTCCTCAGATTTTAAGATTTATATGACCCAATTTACAGATTTGCCTGGAGAGGAATCATATTAACTAGGATTTTCATTTTAACATATTTTAGTCTCTTTCCAGTGTGTAATGATTTGCTACTTCATTACCAGCATGCATTTAAAGCAGGTGGTAATATTCAAAATGTGCCAAACTGGAGGTTGTTCCTGTTCAGAAGTGTCAGTAAAGGATTAAATAATCTGAGATTATAAGGAAACCTTAACCCATGTATATCTGCCTAGAGCTAGAAATCAGTTTAATAAAATTAGAACTAAATTCTTACAGTAAATGTAAATCCTATATTCCATTAAACAAAGAGAATGAGAACTGTATGCTCTGTCAAACCTCTAGTTCGTCCCTGTTATCAGCCCCAGTTTGTCACATCCTGGTGATCTATCAATCATCTTGAACCACAAACTGAAAAGGAAAATCCCCATGCAAACAGCCCCCCAACATTTCCTGGTTGCCATGCAATTCAGTGTGTGGTTTTACCAAGAAGTCTGGTAACATGTACAAGTCTTCCACACGCTTTTGTTCAAGTAGGCAGGGTGTTTGCAAATCTTCCACTTCATTTGCTTTGATATATCTCTGCAGTTGTTAAAAGAACTGCTTTTTTTTCTTTTTTCTTTTTTTTTTTTCAAATACAAGACAGCATTCACCTTGAGAATGAAACCCCCAGGTGATGTCTTGAAAACAATGGAAAGCAGGGAGTAGTGCATGAAACATCCATACAGTACACCAAAAATCTTCATGGAATACCAATTCCAATGGGAAGAATTAGCCTGAGTCAGCGTTATTCATTATGCATAAGGGTTGCAGAATCAGGGTGGAAATGGAAATCGCACCTGGTTTCTTACAGTGACAGTTTCTAACAAGCCTCTTGTATTAATTATCAGGGTGTAACTCACACTTCTCTGACAGGATGCTCTTCATTCTGTGTGAGGCAATTCTATCCCACCAGTGCACTCTAGCTAGCAAATGGTCTGGGGAGCTGAAGTTAGTGATTTTGGCTGACAAGTATTAATTGGACCTTGTTTATATATGTGAATGGCAATAGCAGAGAAAGGTTTGCATGCTGCTGCTTGAGACAGGGTACCAGAAATCCCAGGGAAGACACGGAGAAATGGTCTGTGTGGAATTTTATGTTCTCCACGCTCATAAAACTCGGCACAGACTTTGGGGCATTCCATGGCTTTGGTTTGTGTCATCCCATCTCGTGGTCTGTGTGAGATTAATGACTATGACAGTTCAGATGTATTTCATACTATTTGCCTTCTTAAAGAGCTATTGTTAAACAGCTGTAGCAAATCATGTGGATGAAAGAAGAAAGGAAAGATTGTGGACTGTCAGCCCCCAAAGCCAGACAGCTCTAAGATGGGGCAGGAGGGAAAGTTTGTGTGCTGTTGGTGATTTCACTGTGAGTCCACTCTGAGTCAGTCCCTTTGAAGCTTCAAAAATGTTAAAAGGATCAGCAATAGTTTGTCACGCACTATGAGTTTTGCATTGCCTTGGCTCTTGAAACAGGAAAAAAATTCGTCTTTTGCATAACTGTGTTAAAACCAGCTATGTAATATGAACATAAAATTAATGGATTTGACCTTCCTGCCCTATGGGAAAAGGTAAAATATGTGTTTAGATTTCAATTTGACAGTCATGTTTCTTCCTTAACTCATGAGGTTTTAATTTAGTTCAGATCCCATAATTTATTTTTTATACTTTTTGTTGATGTGATTAGAAATGTTTTCATTAGTTCAGTAATGGGTCCCCATTGTCTGGACATTAAAATCTGAGACTATAAAGCAAATATGGTGTGTTCCCTGACAGCTCTGGGTTTGTATTTTGTCATATTTAAAATGTGGTAATCACTGTCTTCCAAGGGCAGAGGCTGAATTTACGCAATTTGCTTAGACTGTGAAATACCACGTGAGTTTTGGGTACTGCTGTGGTCCTTTTTCCACACTCAATTCTTCATGCACAGAGTGTCCCTGCCACAGCAGTGCTGCATTGGGAATAGCAGGCATGGAAGATACCATCAAAGTGAAAAGAAAGATGCTGTCTCAGCATTAATTTAGGCACAGTGCCAATGGACTGGATGGCCTCAAACCCAGTTTTGAGAACTGGATTGCCACATTTTTCCCTGGGGTTTCCTGGACACCCACATGATCTCTCACGCTGCTCAAGCGAGGTTTCCTGGGAGCCTTGGCTTTCCTCCTGGCTGTGCATGCACCATTGGGCAGCACACATGCAGCCAGCCTGGTGCTTCCCAGCAGTGTCCTGGTGTGCAGGATGTGCTCAGGCTGAGCATTTCCATGGAAAATGTACACATTTTGTAGCCCATGCCAAGTTCCATTAAGCCTATTTGTGTAAATAAGCCTACTTTTTTAAACAGCTGAAGTCTAAGTAATTGACTCTCTAAGTGGAATCCTGACTATGAGTGAATCTCAGAGTGGTAATAGACCATAAACTGTAGTGTTTAAAATCAGGAATGGGCCGAGGTTTGATGACAGCGAAATCAACTTACTCTGAACAAAAGTGAACTTCATTAGGATTAACTATGATGAAATAGAACCCAAAGCAAGTGTATGTTGTATCTGCTTTCACAGCGAAAGCTTTTCAGAAATTAGCCTAAAGTTATCAGAAAATATGTTGATGCTCCAAGCAAATCTAGCTCCAAAATCACTGAGCTTGTTACTTTAAAGTAATCAAATAGAACTTCATGATCTTATCCCCATATTTCACATTAAGGCTTGGGCTTCACAGAGTATGTTTTAGGAAGAGAGAATCAAGAAGGGAAAGCTAAAGAGAAGCCTTTTTCTTGTCTGGGTCATTTATGCCTAATACGGCTACTGACTGGATAACTTCCAAGACAGTGTCAGGCTTTGAATATGAAATATTTGGAGCCAAAGTAGAAGTCACTCACATGGCAGCTGTGAGAGCAGCTCCATCCCAGAGCAGTAGTCAAGAAGTAGCAGAAGTGCCATATATTTTTTAATAATGTATGATAATAAAAATATTAAAAATATTAAGAATTGTAATTAGCAAGATTGTTAAACAGCTCTGCAATACATACCAATTTTCTCTAAAATAAAGGTTTTTGTAGCCAAAATACTGGGGGAGGGGGAATTGTGGGAGAAGAGGCCTTTTTTCCATTCTTTTTGTGAGAAGGCTATCCAAGCAACCATAATGATTAATTTAGTTGTGTATGGTACAAGTATTCAAGATTGGATTTGCAACTTTTGAGCTCCTTTGGATGAGCAAGCACCAACACCACTGGACTCCTGCCTATGATGTGAACAGTGGTTGTCCTCTCATGCATCATACAGTCTGGATCTAATCTGGTATTTTATCTCCTTGAGGAAAGGAATGTTCCTTGCAGTTTGCTATGAGTAGATTCCTGTACACAGAATAACATCAGTTTATCAATGGACAAAAGTAATTGAAGAAAGAGTGCATGCCTTGATTACTATCATTTGCTTTCACGTCTATGCTATAGAACAAAATAGACTGTCAAGTCAAAGTTACATTAGGAAAGCTGCTCATTATGTATATGGAATGTGCCAATGCAAATGTGCATGAACTGCGTTTTGTGTCTTTTGGAAAAACAGTTATTATGTCATCTTTTTTTCAAATAGGCAGTACAGACACACCCTTTTAATATTGGGGAAGACTGGTCTATTTTTCCCTTTTTTGCACATGGAACTGCTATTAAAATTAAGATAAAAATGAGTCATGCTCCACTCTGCTCTGGAAATAATAGCTACTCCTATTAAGTGTGCTTTGCAGTTGTCATTCTAGTCTGAAGTTGCAACTGCTTTTTTTCTCTTGAGGGAAAGGTGGGGCAGAAACAAAGTTAATTCACATTGCTTTGAAGTGTCCTTTCCCCATTTTTCTCCACACACGTGATTATTCTTATTTGTATTGATATTTCTGCTTATTAGTGTTAATGGTGTGTTAAAAGTGCTAGACACCATTCAAAACCATGTTGTATTGCTATTTTTAGAAAGGCTGGAGATTTGGCTTGTGCCTTAGTCCAAAGAGTATGAAGAAGGTGATTGAAAGTGGTGGATGAATTGGTAGCTGTTACTTGTTGCTGGTTTGCTATGAGAGCATTATACTTGAAAATAAATAATTTCAAGGCCTTCAGTGAAGCATTAGTTCTAAATTTTTACCTTTTTTTTTTTCTTTTCCTTTTATAACAGAATTCAATGTAAGTTGCAGATATGGAGGAGTTTTTCACGTGGAGAAAAATGGTCGCTACAGTCTCACATGGTCTGAAGCAGTCAATCTCTGCAGAGCTCTCAACAGCACCTTGGCAACCCTAGAGCAGTTGAAGAGAGCTCATGAGCTTGGATTTGAAACTTGCAGGTAAAGAAATTCTTGAAAATATAGTAAATCATGACATTACTAGCGTAATAGTTACATTTGATTTACTGTAGCTGTTGAGATTAGTTAAATAAGTTATATTCTGTAATGAAAAAACATCTTTGTGCATTTGTATGTTGGCTCTGGGTCCAGTAATAAGTAAGTCCTTGATGCATATAGTTTTTACCGTTAATCTTTAAAAAAAATCTTAACCTCTCACAGATAAAATCTAAAGGTAACCCATGACTGACAGGATAATAAACTAATAAGGAAGATGTTCAGATCCTAGTGTGTAGATTTGGCTCTCTGGGCTGCAGGCAGGCACTGTTGGCTCATACCCAGCCTCTCATCCAGCAGTACCCCCAAGTCCTGGGCATTGCTGCTGTCGGTGTGTTCATACCCCAGCTGGTATTGAGGTACCCTGTTTGCACTGCCAATGCATTTCCTTCCTGTCCTTTAGTCCCAGCACAGCTGTGCAGGTCTCTTGGCTTGGTTTCCTGAGTTCTTAAACTGGTATCAAGAGCTCTTGCACTCCATGGAAAGAGTCCTTGAAAACCTGCCACCTCAGTTCTGCACCCTTGTCCCTGAGGGTAATTTCCCAGGAGAGCCTATTGGCTATCTCCTTGAAGTTTACTGTTTGCTTTTAGTTTACTTTCCTAAAATTTAGAGTCTTGGCTTTACTCTTCTCCTCACCCATTTCCCTCAGGACTGCAAACTCCACCAGTGCATGATCACTGCAGCCCAGGAGATTCACGTTGGCAAACCATTATGGAGTTTAAATAAATGTCAGTAGATTTCCTACCTTATTGCCATCTAACTTAAACAGCAAATATGGAGGAATGGAATTTATCTTCTAACTGGCATAGAAAAATTCAGTGGACATTTCTCCAAAATGTTAAGACTTTTACTCTGGTGCCATGAGAAATAGTACTGTCATCGATACTGCCTCCAACTATTTCCTGTTCTGGCATGCTCATTTTCACAAGTATGGTGGTGAAGAAATATGTGGACACAGAATTCTTAGAGGGTTCTTCCGTGAGAAGTGGGAATGTAATTTAAAATTGTACCACATAAAGACTAGGAACAGCTCTTTGAGGTGAAGGTCCTTCATAACACAGTACATTAGAACAGTGTGTTAGCACACAAATATATACAGCATTATGAATTACCCAGCCCTACACAAAATTTAGAGATCAAATCCTAAATAGTGCCTAGGGGTAGAGATTTCTATGCTAGCAATTATAAGTGTTCTAAATATGGAAAATATTGTCTAAACTTTAAATATAAAGAAGGAGAATTTCTTTTTTAGGGGCAAGCTGTAATTTTTCATTTATGTTACAATTTTCCCTAATTCACAATTTACTAGAGGACACATTTGGACATGTAAGCCATGTAGATAGGATTTCTTCCTCCATTCCTTCTGGCCAGCCTTCCCACCCCATTACTTTCATTTGTTGATCCTGTGCTACAAGTAGTCCTTGTCAGAAAGCCTTAGCTCTTATTAAACTGGAGTAGGAGAGGGAAAATATGCTACATATAATCATCAAAATGCATGTGAATAAGATGAACCAACAGAGCATAACACAAGTAGGTCAATAATGGTTTGTAAAGTGTCAGCCTTGTAAGCTCAGTTGGGAGTGTGAGTAAAGTAATTTATAATTCCGCCTACAAGAGAGTTTCAGAACTGCAAGTATCTGCACATTAGACACGAAACTGCAATGATGCTCATAGATAAAAAACTGCAAAGCTGTGACATTTACTTCTCCCTGATATATCATACCTCTCAAGAAGTAAAACAAAACCCAAACCAAACCCCAGTTCTTGTTACCATTCTATCACATCTCCCAGTTAAATACATTGGAATCAATCAGGTGTTCCAGGATTGCAAAATAGTAATAATGTATTGTACATGATGTAACCACAGTCTTCACTGAATTATGTGAGCTCTGTGCACAATAATCATGTTGTTCAACTGAAAGATACAGTAAGAATTTGTGGATGAATGAGTCTTGTATTTGAATATTTTACTAGGCTGTCAGTTTTTGCAGAAAATTATGTGTGTTGCAATCATTCTTTACACTTGCTCAGGTACCATAAATTGAACCCCCAGCACTTCTGTGTGAAGTGTCACTGAGCAGTATGTTATGTTAAAGCAATGAAAATGTGAATCCCTAAAGAATGTGAATTTAGTGTCAGGTAATACAAACTCACACTGAACAAAACGTGCACTTGCCTCCCTCACTTTCACTCCCTTGCTTTGGAACTGATCACCCTAAATAATAAGATGCTCATTTAGTTAAAATGGGTTTAGCTCTAGAAATTACACACAAAATGATGTTGAGTGATGGGAGTGGATTTTCAAAAAATAATGGCTTCTGTGTAGCTTCTTGATGTTTGAGGTGACATCTGCTGTAGTAATATGGTTTATTTACCTCTGTTCTTCACAGGTATGGTTTTGTAGTTGGGCATGTTGTTATCCCCAGGATCACTCCCCATCATCTTTGTGCAGCAAATAAGACTGGCATTTACAAACTTTCAGCAAACTCAACTAATCAGTTCGATGCTTACTGTTACAATGCAACAGGTAAGGAGATAATTTTATGATGCATTTTAGAAATAGATTAACTAAAAATGACAGAAGTACTCTCCTATTTAAGGTACTGGAATAAGGGCTTATATAATAAACACAACATGGTTTTCAGCTGAAAAGTACATTTTTTCAGCTCTAGAAGTGAATCTGTCATTCCAGCAACAACCCATTTTGGTGTGTTTTGAACTAAATAATTTTTCTGGCCTTGGGATAAACTTAACAGCTTCAGAACAGTTCATTATAGTGGCTTAGTGAAGTGAACCACTGCAGCAGTGAACCTGAGAGGCATAACTGTTGTCAGGCATGGCACTCAGCTCTTCTGTTCATGCACACATGAGCTTTATGGCCAAGAGGAGTTTTTTGTGTTTTAAGGAATACCAGGAGTGGCTGCTACCTGCAGCAGCTCCAAGGCCTGTGATGGCCATGCCAGACTCATGGATGTGGCTGCTGCTCTCCTGTTTGCAGGTGCAATCAGTATTTGCTCAGGAAAATCCCCCTGCAGACATGAGGCAGCTGGACAGCAATGTGGGTCAGAAGCAGACTACTTTTGTCTAAGGTTCTGAACTTTTTAATAGTTGGAAATATTGTAGTAAATTAGTAGGGAAGTGTATACAGTCCATGACAGATCCTGAACACACTGTTTGGATCTTGAAATTTCAGTATGTTGTGACATTCATAGTGGAAGCAGAGAGTTCTTACAGAAAGCTGTAGGAAAAGTTCACTGATGATTTGAATGTCAGTGATTTTTTTATTTATTTTGTTCTTGGTGGTGATATAATTAAAAATCTTTTCATTGGCATATTATCATAGGAGTTGCCATCATCTGTCACTCACAGATGACTGTTCACAGATGACTACTGTGGTAATGTCCATCCCCTCCAGAGCTTTAAAACTCCTCCCAAGGATTATTCCCTTCCAGCAGTGTGAGCAGGTAGCTCATTCACCATCCCCAAGTGTGGCACTTCAGCCATCAGGAGCCAGCAGGGCTCACCAGAGCAGGGAAAAAGCTGCCTGTGCAGAGCTCTCCATGGAGAGGACAGAGGCTCTCCAGCTAAAAAAGATTAGGGCTGCCACTGCCACTATGACATGAGTCTGCCTGCATTGAAATGGTGTCATAAGGCTGTTTTGACTGCCATTGGTTGCAACCATTTTCTGGAATGGTTATGGAAATGGCGAATCTCATTGTTAGCTGACAGAACAATCTCAAAGTGCCCCACCTGGGAAGGTGGTACATCAGTGAATAACATTTGTTTGGAAATTTGTTTTCAATTGTCCTCATCTGAAGCTGCTGTTTTGTGATTATGTACAATTGATGTGGATATATGTGGGATTTTTTAATCTTTTTTTTCAAATTAATACTTACAATTTTCCTTCTTTCACAGAAACAAAGGAAAAAACATGTGAGCCAGTGGAAAAAATAGATACTTCTTTACTCAGTAATCATGATGAAACAGGTACTGTACTGATTACAAAGACATGCACTTGCATAATTTTTAGTATCTGGTTATCTTACTTTCATGTAAACAATCACTAGTATTAAAAAAACCAAGCCAAACATAAGAAAAAGAAGTTACAAGATGTTCAACGGAAATCAAACAATTAGTCACTTGTCTTCCCCTAAACCCTATGGATCTTGGTTTGTCTGAGGTTACCAAACATTTTTGTATAGGTATTAGACATTTTTGGCACCTCAGAGCTGCTAATATCTCTTTGGCATATATGAATGTGCTTAAGACAGCAACCTTCCTACATCTAAATTGAGCTGTTTGTTAGAAAAGCAGCTGGAAGCGGAAAAAAGTGCTCATAATAAATTATTTCTTCCAATTCTAAAATTCTGATTGACTTTACAAATGCCAAGATTTTATGTCAAAATCAAACAGCTTGATAAAAATGAGTGATGCAAGGTAGGCCCTAGAAATGTGACAAATATATGAATTAGCATATATAGCTTAGACATATTTTAGTGATGTATTATCTAGGTTAGATAAGAAGGCAAAAATGGATGAACTGGCATGAATCCACAAGTGTTTCTCCTTATTGTGGCTGTGCAGCTCCTTGACTTTAGCTGTTTAACTCCCTGTTCCGCAGTCATTGACAACGCCGATGGCTCCCGTTACAATGCCGATGGCACACGGCACACCGGTGGAGAGTCCTCAACTTCAGGGGTGGATGAGGAAAATGCAGGCAGTGGATCAACCCACGAGACAACTCCCATGGATACTTCCATCAGGAGATCCAGCCCCTCATATTATGGAAGTCCTACTCCAGTCTCACAGATGCCAGATCATACTTCTGGAGGAGGTGAAAAAGGAATTCCTAGAAAAGATTATGGTAAGGACAGTAGGTTGCCACTAATTTCTTGGGGCCCTGCCAAATACAAATGCCATATTCTTTTCTATGTATTTTATTTGATCTTTTATGTTGCTTGTGTGGCTGCCAGATCAGAGGTCTGAAAGACTGCCTCCTGTTGAACACAAGGGATACAAGTATAAGTCATCTTCTAAGTACAGTAAAGTTTACTGTGTGACTACAGGCTTTTTATCAAATAATTTACCAGTGAAGGATACCAGCATTTTGCATCACTATCCTCAATACATACTGAAATTAAAAAAAAAAAAAGCAAAAGCATTAGGATTATAAAATTACTTTTCACTGGTGGTATACTCATTACATGTTATATGCTTGTTTTGACATGTAGCTAGCATAACGAAAGGTAAATCCTAACATTCTCTTGCTAAGAAGTAGGATCAGAAACATTCCCCACATTCCCCATGGTGCGTGCTGTGTATTTCAGCTGATTACCATTACAGCTGTTACCAGCTCTGCTTGCCCACACAGTCTAGATTTTGGGACTAAATCTTAGAATATATCTCAGTAGAGGGAAATGCGAATAACCTCACTCATTGCTCTAGAATCCCTGTGGTATGTAGGTACAATGAGATCTTGTATCACTTGAACAGATCATTGCCAGAATGTTCATTATCACTGTAATATATTCTCCTCTTCAAATAATCTGTTTTGGTGATGTCCTGACTATGTCAGTAAGATAAGCTTGTGTGGGATCTCCATCTTCCTCTTTCTTGGAACAATAAATGAAGGAATGAAGCTTGCAGTGTAGTATAGTTGAAGTACTTGTGAGTGTTGTATTGCAGCTCAGCTGATGTAATAGTAATGATTTATCCATCACCATACAGAATATGAATTTGCATCTGTATCACCTGATGTGACCTTGGGGACGGAGGCGTATTTCCATGAAGAATACGATGGACAGTACCCTGCGAGTACTAGTAAGATTTATGTTTCATAATAACTACATTACAAATAGATCACATTAAAACTGCTTTCTTCTTCCAGAAGGGCATTCTGGTAAGTTGTGAAATACACAACACCTCCAAAATTGGAAAGCTATTGAAAGACACTACTTTCCAGACTGGTTAAGTCAAAAATGAAGTTCACTCTCTGAGACAAGGGTAACAAAATAATTTGCAGAGTGTTTGCCTCAATGCTTGTACCTAAACTCAGAAAGATTGTTGTTTTGTGTTTCCCACGGCTGTTCTATCACACTTATTTACTCTGTGAGGCACCACAAATTAGTGCTACCAATTATCACTTGAAGTCAATTTTTTTCTGAGATAGAAAAGGGTATTTTTGTAAATTCGTGATGAAAGTGTCTGTTATTCTAATATATTTATGGTTGTGAATGTAGGTAATCCATGTCAAAAACATGGCCTTGCTAACCAAGGCAGTGTGCTTTATGCGGCAGTTCCAACTGCCAAGCCATTTGTGCACTGAGAAAACTAACTTCATCCTGGTTGTTGGCAATATGC
This sequence comes from Entomyzon cyanotis, assembly GCA_024500445.1. NCBI lineage: Eukaryota > Metazoa > Chordata > Aves > Passeriformes > Meliphagidae > Entomyzon > Entomyzon cyanotis. The sequence continues at coordinate 43,639,307 of JAKEPQ010001030.1, read as the reverse complement.
ATGAGAAAAAACTGGTGAATGCAGTGGCTCCACAGTCTTTGAGGACCCAAAAGAACAGTAGCCATTTTCTCTTCTTTGTCCTTAAATGGCTTTACTGAGTTGGAAAAGCTGCTTGTGATGTTTTTATCAAATATGTAGTGCACGGCAACTACAACAAATAAAAAGCTTTTGAAGTCCTCTTCCACATTTTGAAGTGGAAATAATGTACATATGTTCACACCAGTTCTTATGGTTAGAGTGATAAAGATCTTTGCCTCAGAAAATGAAGTGAACCTAAAGGGAGAACATTTTAATTATACAGAGGAAATCTACAGGGGCATTTTGTAGTAAAGATTGAACTGGTAGAAATGAAAGTTTCTTCCCACTGGCTTTTTTTTGTTTTTCCCCTCACCAGGGGAATCTGTGATAGTGAGGAATGTACATGATTGTCTTTTGGTTGCTGACAGTTGGTCACATGGTCTGTGTGACTTGGAGAGATGGTGCCCTTGTCCCTGTATTTAGAAACCACAGGGTGAAGGAAGAATGGTTATGTGCATTACACAGTTAGCAAAAGCTTTGCTAAAAGACATAAATTATTAAACCCAAGCATCTTTTCTCAGAGGATGTGAAAGTTAGTAACACCTTATAAGTATGTAGATGAAAAAAGAAATATTAGGTTGATTTTACCCAAAACTTGGAAAGAAAATAGAGAATTTTCTGGTGCTTGTTTCCAGTGCGGGCTTTTGTTACAAAATACTGCCTGTAAGGGGGTGAGGATGGAGCAAATCCCACCTGGTGGGGAGCTCGGTTGGCTCTGATGGTGATTTTTCCTTCATATATATTTGCTTTTATGTGTGCATGTGACTTAGTGTTTCCTTGTACAGGTGTTCCTGTACCCACTGCAAAAACCTGTGCATTGTTTCTGTACAGGAAATCTTTCTGTTTTCATTTTAATACTTGATTATCAAATGTATTGATCCTAAATGCATATGTCCCTTCCTGTTGCTAGCAGTACTCTCTCATGGGCATGACTGTTTTACAGAGGGAAAACTAGAGGTATTTAAGATTTTAAAAGATAAAAAAAAACTGTAGAGTGATGTGATAAAATGTGTCAATACTGATAAAGGTGTATCAGAGAAGTGATAGCATTGGCATGTTTGTTTATGGGGTTAGGATTGATAAACGGGTTCTCTGGAAAAAAATAAGATTATGAAAGTAATGCACCTGGGCTTTTCTAGTAGCTTTAACTATTACCCAGCAACATCACTTTAATGCTGAAGTGTTTAATTTAGTTTAATTTTAATGCATTATAAATGAATCAGTAACCTAGAACTCCTTTGAGAAAGAAGTGGAGTATAACCTATGCATCTCTTTGAGAAGTCATCAAATATTCAGTAGCACAGGAGAAAGTGACATGGAGAAGAGTCAAAAAAAAGAAGATAAAGCCATGCCCCAATATCTGTTATTTAGCTTGCACAGCAGTGAAGGCTCTTTGGAATATTCTGGCCACAATTTAATTTCCCAGAGGAAAATCCCACAGACAGGAAAGCAGAAAATTAAAAAATAAGTAAAGAAAACTATTTGTCTTATATCTTCAGATAGATGGCTGAAAATCTTTCTATCTAATTCTATAGTGTGTTAATGTGAGAAACAAAATTGGTGGCTTTCCATCTTTACTACAATTACTTTGTAAAGTTAAACTTTTTGAAAAGATATCTGGCTTCATCTAAAGACTTCTTTGCTGTGGGTTTGAAATGAGCAATTGGCACAGCTCCTTGTTCTTCAGATGATACCCATTCATTGTTTCTCTGGATTTGGAAGTTATTGGTGGTGTTCTACATCAAGTTAAAAGAATAATACACTGTCAGCACTTTACCATTGACTTTCTCTCATTGACAAAACAAGTTTTCTTCTTTGTTATTAACAAATTGTGATTGATCTCTAGGTGTGCCGTGAATCAGAGAGATTTAGGACCCTTTTTGATCAATGATCTGTCTACTTGAACAGTAACTCTGACTGATTTTGTCATGCATATGTAATTGACACATTTATTTCTATTTGCATGCCAATACATATTTGGATGCACAGTGGATAAAAAGGCTGTAGGTTCCTGTAATTTTTCTATCCAGAAACTTCTTTTTATTCATGAATGTCTATCACAAACCTGTAGAACTTATTGTTTGATATGCTGTGTTATGAGAAAATGTAGTGGTTTGGTAATGGGATAGGAGTAAAGCTGCACCTCTCCATGCTATACTAATGCTTACCTGGAAAGTGGTCCTGGTGTGGATTTAGCCGACAGCTTCAGGTCAAGGGGAGTGCATGTGCCTATTGGTTGGAATGGTCTCAATTCTGAGCTCAGGTTCTGGCAGCACTGGCATTGTGGATACTTCTTTCACCTTTCGATTTTATGTCATCTTGGTGGATGTTCCTCATTCTGGAGTCTATTTCTAAGAGTACTCTCCTCTGCTGTCAAAGTCTGTGAGAAACTCATTAACCTTATGTGATGTGAAGAGCCACAGGGCTTTTTGCTGGCTCCTCTCAAGGGACAGTGTTCTTTCCTGGGACTGCCAACAGTGCTTGCATCTGGCTCCATGCTGGAGGAATGTCATGACACCATGGGTTCATACATTCACCTGCTCCCAAACCCATCTCAGGAGCATGAGCGTGCTCAGGGTGCTGCTGCTGGTGCACTTGACTTTGCTGGAGGAAAAGCTGCTTCTCAGGAAATACTGACAAGATCTTGGTTAAATGAGCCATGTCCTAACAGCTCCAGGGCCTCATCATGACAACCTGCAGAAAACCACCACCCAAGCTTCGTGGAATCCATTCCCAGACATCTGGTGGTGGTCAAATCCTGAAGAGAAGACACCAGAGCCCACACAGGCCACCAAGGGTAAAGAATGTCATGTTGAGAGGGTGCTTTGATGAGGGGGCTGAATTGCCAGAGACCATGGCAGCAAGGTTCACAAACTCTCAGTGCAATGGGGGTGACTTTGTGACATTTATCACTGCTGTTCATTGCCATATGCTTGAGGTGGGAAAAGCAAAGTCCTGGGCTCTCTCATGGCCTGTGCATGTGGCAGCAATAGAGCAGTTGTCCCCATTGTCCATGTTCATGGAGGCATTCTGCCTGCCTGAAAGGGATGAGTATGGGAGTGTCATGGAAAGGATGCACTTGGGTTTTTCTTTTTTCCCGTTTGGAAGCAGTTTAGGTGCAGACTGTTCAATGGGAAGAACTTGTAGGAGAAAGAAAGGAAACATTTTCAAGCCAGTACTCTCTGCTCTCCCTGCTAGAAGAGGATGGGGCATGGTTAGTGCTGTGAGCATGCAAAGGGTCCCAAAATGTACCTAAGAGCTGCAGAGGGGCAGCTTCAGCAGAGCCATGGCAGAGTGGGGAACCCCTAGTGAGTGAAAAGACCAGGGGGAGTTACAGCCCTGGGAAGCACATGGCTGTAAATTCTCTGTGATTGTGAGGCTGTGAGCAGGGGAGACAGGAGAGCTGAACTGCTGTCAACAGAAGGCCTCATGGATGAGGGCTTCATGGCAGATTTAACATCATCACAGCAGATGTGACCTCCAGTGATTCCAGTGGCAGTGATTCAGATGATGAAGACTTTTCTGAGGAGATGATGTACCCCACAGTGTTTCCAGGCTGGGGCAGGAGTGTGGCCAAGGATGAGAGTGCTCCAAGTACGAGTAAGGAACTTCCATTCTCTTTGGATGATTTCTTTCTTCTTTTTCCTGTCCTACCCGATGTTCCTCCTCCTTTGCTGCACATGTGTTGTTTGAAAGTTGGATGATCTCTTCAGCTCTTTTTCAAACACATCTCCCTTGCTACAAAAATCCCCAGTCATATCATCTGGGCTCCAAAAAGCTAGAAGTATCACCTTCTATTGCTTCTTGAGTTGTTTTCATTCTCATTTAATTTGTTGACTTTCCTTGTGACTTGTTGGGTCTCAAGGACTGATTTCTCTTTGGAGGGAATTTCCAACATCCTGCAAGTGGCACGATTTTTTTCTCTTTGCCTGCCAATACCTAGTTGGCTTGCCTAGCCCAGTGGATGAAAAGGCTGTAGATTCCTGTAATTCTTCTAAGCAGAAATCTCTTTCCATCTATAAATGCCTGGCATAAACCTATGGATCCTGCTATTGGATATGTTGTGTTCTGGGAAAATACTGTGCATTGGTAACCTGATACAGTAAATCTGTGCCTCTCTTCCCGTGCTGTACTGTGTAAGGTGTTTCTGGTGTGTATTTAGCTGACAGCATCAGAACAAGGGTAGTGCATGTGCCTTTTGAGAGGAATGGCTGCAATTCTGAGCTCAGGTTCTTGGCAGCACTGGCTTTGTGGGGTTGTCAGTAGAAGAGAAATTTGCTTATCTGGGTGTGCTTATTTCTGGGTGTCCCTTTTGCCTATCGTGGATACTTCTTACATCTTCTGTATATGATTTTATGTCATCTTGGTGGATGTTCCTCATTCTGGAGTTTATTTCTGAGACTATCTACTCTCTCCTGCCATCAGAGTCTGTGAGGAACTCATTAACCTTATGCAATGCAAAGGGTTGAAAAGTCCCACAGGGCTTTTTGCTGGCTCCTCTCAAGGGACAGTGTTCTTTCCTGGGACTGCCAACAGTGCTTGCATCTGGCTCCATGCTGGAGGAATGTCATGACACCATGGGTTCATACATTCACCTGCTCCCAAACCCATCTCAGGAGCATGAGCGTGCTCAGGGTGCTGCTGCTGGTGCACTTGACTTTGCTGGAGGAAAAGCTGCTTCTCAGGAAATACTGACAAGATCTTGGTTAAATGAGCCATGTCCTAACAGCTCCAGGGCCTCATCATGACAACCTGCAGAAAACCACCACCCAAGCTTCGTGGAATCCATTCCCAGACATCTGGTGGTGGTCAAATCCTGAAGAGAAGACACCAGAGCCCACACAGGCCACCAAGGGTAAAGAATGTCATGTTGAGAGGGTGCTTTGATGAGGGGCTGAATTGCCAGAGACCATGGCAGCAAGGTTCACAAACTCTCAGTGCAATGGGGGTGACTTTGTGACATTTATCACTGCTGTTCATTGCCATATGCTTGAGGTGGGAAAAGCAAAGTCCTGGGCTCTCTCATGGCCTGTGCATGTGGCAGCAATAGAGCAGTTGTCCCCATTGTCCATGTTCATGGAGGCATTCTGCCTGCCTGAAAGGGATGAGTATGGGAGTGTCATGGAAAGGATGCACTTGGGTTTTTCTTTTTCCCGTTTGGAAGCAGTTTAGGTGCAGACTGTTCAATGGGAAGAACTTGTAGGAGAAAGAAAGGAAACATTTTCAAGCCAGTACTCTCTGCTCTCCCTGCTAGAAGAGGATGGGGCATGGTTAGTGCTGTGAGCATGCAAAGGGTCCCAAAATGTACCTAAGAGCTGCAGAGGGGCAGCTTCAGCAGAGCCATGGCAGAGTGGGGAACCCCTAGTGAGTGAAAAGACCAGGGGGAGTTACAGCCCTGGGAAGCACATGGCTGCAAATTCTCTGTGATTGTGAGGCTGTGAGCAGGGGAGACAGGAGAGCTGAACTGCTGTCAACAGAAGGCCTCATGGATGAGGGCTTCATGGCAGATTTAACATCATCACAGCAGATGTGACCTCCAGTGATTCCAGTGGCAGTGATTCAGATGATGAAGACTCTTCTGAGGAGATGATGTACCCCACAGTGTTTCCAGGCTGGGGCAGGAGTGTGGCCAAGGATGAGAGTGCTCCAAGTACGAGTAAGGAACTTCCATTCTCTTTGGATGATTTTGTTCTTTTTCCTACCCGATGTACCTTCCCCTTTGCTGCACATGTGTTGTTTGAAAGTTGGGTGATCCTTACATTAGCTGCTGCTTCAAAAATATCTCCTTCATAATTGGAAAATTATCTGAGGTCCATATGATTAAAATAATATCTCTTCTTTCACTACTTAAAATTAGCATCTCAGTTTCATGCTTATTCAAATATTTGCATTTACTCATGATTTTCTGAGAGGAAAATTTTATCTGTAATTCTATTAACCTTCCTGAAGTGTTAAATTAATTCTAGTTCATGTTATGTATAACCTAAAGCTATGCAATAGCGGACTTCTTGTCTGTGGAAAAAGATGTTTTGTCACAATTTGGGACAGCCAAACCCCAAGTCTCTTTGTCATTGGGAAGTGTCAACAAAACAGTCTCATATTTGCTACCTTCTGCACACTTCCCATGCAGTCTTCTAACATCATCTCATTTGTTTGTGGCCTTAGACCTTAGATGTCTAGGCATGATCCAGTTATTACATAGCCTTGTTTTCCTGATACGAGTAATCCCACACTGATCATCTGATAACTCTTTTTTAATTCAGAAGCCATCCATACCTGAAATAATTTTGTTTAAAAACCAGAAAAATGCCAGATATGAAGGTCAAAGCTAAGTGCTGTGTGTCACTGAAGTACACAGTCTGCCACTTGACTTTATGAACAGGGAATGGCCCAAGCCCTGGGATTTTTTTAGCATAGAATTGCCATTGATGACTATACTCTAATGCTCTTATTTGTACAAAGATCTGTTCTATTTCTGTAATTTTATTTAAGTACATCTTAATGTGTTTGTTGTCTGTGCTCTTCTTTGTGCAGCAGTCACTGTTCCATAAACATTTTATCTTTCTGACAATAGTGCAGTATTTGTGTTTTTTCAGCAGTGGTTTTTGTTTTTAGTAGAAAATGCAAAATCAGCAAATCATCTTGCTTTGGGACTTTTTATTCTTCTTCCTATGCTTTAGATACTTCTGGTGTTTATTTACCTTTGAGACTCTGCATTGGTAACTTGTTCTGCAGGCATATTGCATCCCATACCTTTGAAGGCCTAGTAGTGTCTGCATGTTCCATGGGTAGAAGTTGTTCAGTCATGACTTTGGTCATAAACTCTTGTGGAAGTTCTGGTTTATCTTTTTAATTGCATTGCAACTTTCTTAACCAATATTGGCTACGTGGTGGCTATCAAGGTGCTCTCATTTTTTGCTGGCCATCGTGTTTTTGCTCAGTGGTGGATATTCTAATGTGGTACTTCTTGAGCTCTTGGCAAGCATGTTTTATGTGCATTGAGACATCTGCTATCTTCCTTATGTCCAGCATTGTTCTTAAAATCTGAGTGTAAATGTCTGTAACTAGGGTAATGGTTTTGCATTACTTCTACTATACATTATTCTTCTGCTGCTTGTTTTTCCCATTTTTCTTGGGAAACTTTGCATCTATCCAATTCAAAGAAAACTGGCTTGAAGTGATGGGATTTGATAAGAAGAGTAGACAGACTATAGCTAGGCTGTGCATGAACTTCCATTTTCCATCACGTTTGTGGCAAACATGGACAGTAGATTTAAGGCATAGTCAGCATGAATCCTCCATTGTCCCAACAGCTGTGGACTCCCAACATGAAACACTTCTGGAAATCACCACACAGGATCATTGGAACCCTGCCTTTACAGATGAAGAGGAGCACTATCCTAGCACTGCTAGCAGGGGTAAAGCAATCAAGCATTTCAGATAATACACAGATTTCTGATATAATTCAGTGATGTATAACACTGGTGGTGCAGCTGTTGGTAATTTCCATACTGTTACTCTCAGTTCAGTGTAATACCTTTACACTGTTTGTACTACAGCCCTCAGAGGTGCCATCTGTAACATTCATCTGTCATTCTAAGTTTATCTTTTGCATCTGAAAACTGAACAGACTGTAATTTTAGTTGACCCACCACAGTGAGAAAAAATGTCCTTTTTCCACTTCAAAATTTCTATTGTAAAATCTGAAGACAAAAGACAAAAAAAGGGAGCTAGTGTTTCAAATACATAAAATTTTTCTGCAAAGGATAATATACTATCTCCAGATGAATGTGAACATTTTGCTACCAATGTTAGTGCCAGTAGCCAACTGAGATACCAAAATCAAGCCTAAAACCTTCTGTAGGCAAAGGCTTATAGAGTGCATTCTCAAGCTATTTTTGCTGTGTCTTTCTGATTCTGAGATTGTTTTGAACAGTGGAAGTTTATACAATTGGCATTAGAACAGGTTCTGTAATCACACAGAAATAGTTTTTGTGATAACTTTCTTTTAGTGTTGAGGTATTGTTAGATTTCTTGTAATCATACATTGATTAATATTAGCTCTTTTTTATAAGACAATATATATGCATTAGGTTTAATTTAAAAATAATTAATTACATTTGCATGAGTACTTTCTTTATGAATATTTCATTGCCTGAATGTGAAGATGAATATTCCTTTGGTTTTGCTCTTCTTGGGAAATAGCATAGTTTTTCTGTCTGGTGACTTACGACATATACAAGTCCAGCTCGTTCTTTGCATGTTGTGATTAAGCCTTTGCTTTTCTTTGAATGTACCATTCATGGAAATGTTTGATACCTAAGGCAAATACATTTCCAGCTGAATTCTGATGCTCATCTTAGCATCTTAGATACATACTGATGAACCTTTTCCAAACCTCTTAATGTTTGTTAGAACATCTCTTATGGTGGTGGTACTTCTGGTGATTTCTGACTGCATCCTCTGCTGTGTCAACAACAGCAAGTAAAAGAGTGAGCAATGAATTAATTTTATCGGTAAGAGCTTTAATTATTATTGAGTTCAAAAGAAGTATGTTTATCTACTTATATAAACCTACTTGTTTAATTCATCCAATCTCAGAAGAAATTACAGTTTCCCTGTAATTGAGATGCTAACTCCAAAGAGAAAGTTCATCAACTTTTTCACTTTAAAACTCCAGAATACACAAACTCAACAGTTAACTTAGTGTTAATAAATATGAAATAGAGATGCAAGCTGTTGTTTCTATGAACTCTTCTGCTTCTTGGATATCTTTTATCTTCCACTAGTCATTGGGATCCTTTCTAGCACATTTAAATCTTCTGCTGCTCCTGATGATGCTTTTGTGGGATAAGGTTTCCAGAGGACTTTCGTTTTCTTTCATCTTTCATTTCACGTGAAATGCAACTACAAGAAAAAGAGCCAGAAAGCAAAAGCCAAACACCCTTGTTATGGAGACCATGATGATAAGAATAATACAACTATTGCTGGGTATTTTGACCATTATTGATTGAATCATCATCTTATCAGTACTAGTTACAAGTGAAAATGAAAGACATCAAGGACCAACCCAACATCCATTGATACACAGCGTTCATTCTGGAGGTATCACTCAAGAACAAAATCCTGTGAATACCACCACTGGCAGTAATGAACAACATGAATTTACTGTTGCAAAAGAAGATTATTTTGGAAAGGAAACTTCTCCTACAGGTAATATTGCAGGTCACATTTTAGTAAATTTTCAGGGTTTTCTGGAGATTTAGTTTTAGGATTTTTTACTAGTGTTTTTGCGTTCTCAGGTCATAACACAGCTCCTGCAAATAAACCTGAGCAATTCTGATGTTATATTATTCTTTTTTTTAAATTAGTCTGTTCTTCAGACCTATTCCTGGGTGTTTCTCTTCTATTTGTCTTGCATGTCAAGGCCTTTAGTAGATTAATTGTGTAATTGTCTCCTACATTTTGTGTTTTGTGTCATGCAGTCACAAGCTTTCAACAAGCTATCTACCAGAGTTTCATCTGTAGAAAACAGAGAAGGTTTAAATGGAAAAATAATAATGTGTGTTGCATTTTTCACTCAATTGGGAACTATGTTCACTCCTCTGTTGCATTATATGACCACTAATTATCTTCCAGTTTTAGTTAATATGGCAATAATATCTTAAAAAAAAAATCTAAAATGTCTACTCATCCCACTTTTGGCAAGATGATAGTAGAGATGAAGGGAAGAAAACAAAGCATAATGTAGGGTAAGAGAGAAGCTTCAATTGAAACATAAAAGATCAAATTATAGTATAAAGCTGGTAACTGAAGATTGACATATTTTAATTTCTGTTCCTGAGAGTGTACCAAACTTATGAGTTAATGACAGATGTGCTGTACCAAGCAGTGCCAGCAGTGAATGTATCACAGTCTTCATCTGCTCTCGTGGATTATCAAATACAGGTCTCAGATAATCTGTTATACTACACTAAAATAGCAACAGATGATGGCCTAATTGCAATTAAAAATTGTAATGCACTGTGGCAAATCTCTTGGCTTTTTCTTTTTTTTTTCCCCTTACTGGGTTGAAGGAGTTAAGAAGGGTTGTGCTTCTTACAAGATTTGGGTACTCTTTTGCTGTGACTGTCTAATAAAAACTACAAGTTGGTTGGTATGGATAGAGTTTTTCTAAATAACTGCAGTATCAAATATTCTTCAGTTGAATGCTGTCTTATTCATTGTGTGCGCCATTCACAAACCTGTAGCATGAGCTGGCATTTCCCTTTGTCATATTTCATTGTCTGTTTTCCTGGAGATGCTCCAACTAAGGAAACAGTGAAATTTTGAGGGGAAATAATTGGATATAGTCAACACACTCAAATTCCATGATTAAAATCTTACTGATGGGTCATATCCTTGCAGTTATTTATGCCTTTGAGGTTTGCAATTCTGCATCAGTGAATATTGGTTTGATATTCAACCAATATGAAGGCAACAGCAAGATTCAGAGAAATGCTTTTGAAAAACAGTAAGACACCTTGATTGTGAAAAGCATATGCTCAGTTTGAGGAAGAAGTTGGTCCTACTGATGACAGTAGGCAGCTTTTCTAAATATAAACCAGGATGAGAAGCAAATCTACTTTACTTCTCTTTGCCATTAAATGTAGTAGACATGTGAGCAAGGCCTGTCCTAGAGACAAGAACCAAAGAGGAGAATAATATGAGAAATGGATCTTTATATACTGAGTTCATAATTGCTTCACCATCATCATAACAGCTGTGGTCCCCAGCCCTGGGGCCAGACAGAACGACTCAGCGCAAGACCCATTGCTGTATCCAGGCTGGGACAGGGGAGAAGGTGGTGCCACACAGCCTGCTGTAACGGAGAGAGTTACTCCTTCGAGGGAGACCAACCATGAAGGACAGTCTTCCACTACAGGTACTAGCAATAATGCCAGCTGTGTATGTTGTGTCACTTCTGTCTCTCAGATGGGCTCTCCTGGAAAGATACTGCATGAGCTTGTAGAGGAGAGGTATTACTGATCTCTTAAAACAGTGACATAAGCTGTGGAGTGATTAATTTTCTCTGCACTCTGTGGGGTGGTGAGACAGAAGATTTCAGTATAAGCTTTGTGTAAAACATTTGTTCTTTACTTGCCAACAGCAGTTCTAGGGCTTTTCATTCCTTAGTGAGACATGGCTGGGAAATTGCGTCCAGCTCATTACATAAATTATATTTTTTTGGTGCTGCCAGACTGTCTTTATCATAAAGTTGAATTCATACTTATGCATATTTGTACATCAACAGGTCAATCCATTTAATTTGTGAATATTCACCTGGTGAAAAAGTGTTCTTTTCATGGACTTTATTGAAATACTTACCCCTCTGGTTCATTCACAGAATGATGAGAGATAGGAATCTATAGAACTGGCATGACACTTCATGATGCAGTCTCATATAACACATAGTATTCATAACATCAAAATAATGTTCTAAACACATGACATGATCTCTTCTTCTGGAGGTCTCCCCTCTCCACCTGTCACTGGGATCTGTATATGTCACCAACATCTCTCTCCAACATGCTGAGCATAGCTGTGGATCTGAAGGGTCTCTCAGAAGCCAGTGACAGTGGGGAGGAAAAAGCAAAAGCATTCATGTCTTCTTTACTGTTAGTATTGATACCTCTAATGTAAAACTCACTGTAACAGAGTACAGGAAGCTGAGACTTCCTAGTTAGCCTGGGATGTAGGTCAGGGAATTCTTCTGACTGCTGTATCCAATGTCTTTCCCTGTATCCAATGTCATTGGGAATCTTTTTAATTAAGTAGAAAAAGTGGATGAGAGTACCAAATGGATATGCCTTACCAAAACTGTGAGAGAGCAGCGATGATGTAGAGGACAAAAGGTCTCACTTCTCTGCCCTTTTTGTGGAGAGAAAAGGGTAACAGTGCTGTAAGGGGAATAGGAGGCTTGGGTGGGATGGAAATGGGAAGGCCACAGCAACACACACATGGAATTCACAGCTATTAAATAATCTGTGTTTAAATAATCTGTTATTAAACCATCGTAACAGCTGTTGCCTCTCCTGGTGGTGCTCACCACAAGGACCCAACTCACCCACCTCTGCCTTCAGATGATGAATCAGAAAAGAGCACTGAAGGCATCACAAATCCCACGGATGCCCCCTGGGATGAAGTTCTCCACAGGACCACAGCCACTGTGACCAAAACTGGTAATGACTCTCCTCTGATGGGTAGCAGTAAGAATAATGGATTGCACTCATTTCTCATGTCTGGTGTGAAATGAGACATTATTTCTTCTGACGTTGACTCCTTCCCTTGTCTTTCTCATCTTGGATGAGAAAGTGTGTATTCTTGAAAGTCTGCATTCTTGTTGGGAACTTGCAATGCAAATATTTTTATGATGTTGTTGCATGACAATATCCCAACAAGAATTCCTGCCTATTTAAGCATTTCCTTTTTCCTGGCTGCCCTGTTCCTTATATCCCCTGACTTTTCTCAGGTTTATTTTTAACTGAGAAAGCAGTTGCTTTTTGGAGGTGGCTCATAGTGTAAATAAATTATAAACTTAAAATTTGGTTTTCATGTCTGTTCATTCTTGGTCTTGATATTTCAGCATATTCTCTTAATTCTGTAAAATTTGAAATAATTTAGTGGAGTTTGTTCATGTAGTTCTGCAAGCTTCTAACTTAAATTCTTAAACTCTGCATTATCGTTTTAAAATTGTCCTCATTCAAAATACCGCTTTGTTATTTAATACAGTAAGATGTATTTTTATGACGCTTTCGTTGTTTGGAACTTCTTCCATCTCTCCTTACTGCATTTTCTAAAAAAGAAATTCTAAGTAAAAATTAGCAGTTGTCCTTTTGCTTTTCTTCCTCAAAGTCCATTTTTATCTGGATTATTTAATCCACAACATTTAGGATTTGCCAGAGAACTATGAAAACAATAGATGAGTGGATAATAAGTACAGTTCATGGATTAAAATATAGTTGTGTTCTCTGTCATCTACTCATGTGTTATAAATATGAATGAGATTCTGTTAAGTTTCACAGTTCACTGTTTTTAAGCTTTGAGGTTTGACATGTGAGTTGCAATTATAAAAACCTAAGTATAATTTAGCAATTTGCTCAAATGTTTTAAATTAAGTAATTCTAATCTAATTCCTATGTAACAACCGGAATTTTTATACTCATTCTGAAAATAATATTGCTATTTTCTCCCTTCTAAACAATGTTTACTAGGCAGCTTCAAAACTAACCTTTTAGGCTGCATTGTGAATGTTATTGAAGGAAAAGACAACCCAAAAGGAGTGTGTCATATACGGAACATACTCTTTGCTTCTGGGTTTGTGTTTTTCTTCTTCTCACTTCATATTCTACATAGGCTAATAAATAAAAAGGTAGAGATTACTGAATTAAATAAGGAGGGAGTGATATGTAAGGTGGGTTTTTAAGGTGTTTTGAAGTTAACTTAGCCATCATCACAACAGTCACAGCCTCCACTGCTGCTCTGGCACCAGAAGATATGACACAGGAAGTGTGGGCACCTCACTTTGTAACAGCTGTTTCCTCTCCTGATGGTGCTCACCACAAAGAGCCAACTCAACCAACTCTGCCTTCAGATGATGAACCAGGACAGGGCACTGAAGGCATCACAAATCCCACGGATGGCCCCAGGGATGAGATCCTCCACAGGACCACAGCCACTATGACCAAAACTGGTAATGACTCTGCTCTGATGGATAGCAGTAAGAATAATGGATTGCACTCATTTCTCATGTCTGGTGTGAAATGAGACATTATTTCTTCTGATGTTGATTCCTTTCACTGTCTTTCTCATCCTGGGGATCTTCATTTTTGGTGTGTACTTGCAGTGAGAAATCTTTCATAGGATCTGTGGAGTTAAACTCCTAAGGCATAGGGGACTCCTTGCTGGTACACTTGGTGGTTTCTGTCCTTTGCTGAAGCATGTTTTTGGGTGACCTCCTAACTGTTCTGTGAGACAAGCACTTTGGTGATTCTGAATCCCCTGCCTCATCTCCCTTTCTTGTGCATCAGTGGGATGAGGCTGGATATGCTTTGGCACTGTGATTGGTGTGGTGGAGGTGCTCTGGGAGGTTATTCCAATGACTTGCTCCTGTGACTCAGCAGCAGCAATGTCACTGGGGAGTGCTGTCCCACTGGTGAAGGCAGGGCAATCATAGCAGAATTACATACCTTAAATTCTGCCATCAGTTTCTTACTTCTCCTCACCTATGGATTGCCAGCAAGGCTGACACAGGTGAGGCTGCTCCCTCCTGAGTTGCAGGGTCAGGTTGTTGCTGCCACAGTCTCTTCTTCTGGAGGTCTCCCCTCTCCACCTGTCACTGGGATCTGTATACGTCACTAACATCTTGCTCCAACATGCTGAGCATAGCTGTGGAGCTGAAGGGTCTCTCAGAAGCCAGTGACAGAGGGAAAGAAGATGAGAGGTCTTCATGTCTTCTCTCCTCCTTCTGTGCTTTGCCTGAGGACGGTGGAGGTGCTTTCTGGCTTGCTGTGGCCCAGGAAATGATGTGGGTGGTGGTTCTGTGAGTGTTCCCTGATCATGCCACCATCATGGCAGTCGTAGAGTCCGTGGATGATGCTGAGCAAGAGGAAGCAACCAAGGAGCCATTGGCACCTGTCACTGCACCTGGAAGGGAAAATGAGCAAGCAAACACCACAGATGGTTCCCACGTTCATGGGATACCTGGAGTTTTTTCAGACATTGAAGACCGTTTTGTTCCCTTTCAGACTCCTCTTCCTACCAGTAAGAACAATTAATTATAACCATTTTCATTTATCCATCTGTAAATTGTTATTGTGGACAATGGCTATTGTCCAGAAATGTATACTAAGCATTATTGTAAATGGTTATCATACTGTGATTTCCTTTTTGGATTTTGTTACCTGCTGATAAGATGTCATGAAGGGTATCTCTTTCCAGTAGAAGCATTTGCTAAAAGGCTGAAAATAGTATTTTGCAAATAAACTTTTCTTCTATTCTGTTATCAGCATGTGGTAACACAACTATTGAAGTGAAGAAGTGTGAACTTGCTTCTCATGCCCATACATTTGTGATAGCATTTTGTCTTTCTTTTTTTGCTGGGCACAAATGATAGCTATGTAACCCTTAATTATCTGTCACTTTTTCCCATCTCTAACTCCTGTACCTTAGTTGAATATGTACAAAAGAAAGATAATTCTCTGTGACACCTTTCTTTTCTAGGTACCTGTGCTGTTGGTGTCTTGACAGTGATTAATTGTAGCTATGCTACTGGGCTGTAACTGACATTTCATTTGTGAACAACTCTGTTTTTCATAGGGTTATTCTTCTGATGAAGTTAGTGCAGTTAACAGTAATAGTGTTTGCTTATTATGCCACGTATTGCCTTTGGTATGTTTTTTATGTGTCACATGCCAATGATACGGGAAATGAAGGGACTTTTCCTTATTTCCAAATGTCGTTTCCATACAAATAACCATCCTAACAGTAAGGGGGGTTTTCCAAATTCAGCTAATCCAGACACTGTTTTCATGCAACTGTCTTGGAAGTTAGTGGAACCATTCCAGAGTGGAATTTGGCCAATTCTCTGTGGATATTTTTTGCACATAAACAAGATTATGTACCTATATTTTTACATTATTGTACAGAAAACACTTGAAAGATAATTCTCTTAATAATTCATTAATATTAATTCAGATATTGTGAGGTAGAACTTGGCCTAATTGTTTCTTCAAGAATTTTGTGTAAACCAGCAAATTCAACTCTAATGAAATTGCCTGGTTATAGTATTTTGACATAGGCATAATACTATAAATGCAATATATGCATTTCATAGAATTTTATTGGAAAGCGAAATCTGTTTTTAATAATATCTTCCCACTAAAACTCATTTCTTGCATTTCACAGGCCCTAGTCACTTAATTAATCTAAGCTGCCTCCTTAATTTTATGTGCAGACATTACACACTATGAAAAAATGTTTGCTACCTTTCTGTTTTGAGTGCATAAAACCTGTTAGAACTGGTTTGAATCTTTTTCAGTGTCTATATCTGCATTGAATCTTTGCATTGTCAGTGCCCTGGAAAACGGCTCAGAAGGCCATTTTCTCAAAACTCTTCCTTTTTCATTTACCTTCTCTTGGTGCTTTTTAAGAACACAGTACAAGGGAATTACTAAGACACTACCACTGCCATCAAAAAGTTTATTTGTTGAAGGGTTCATTCATTTGTAGTGTTACCCCACACAGGTGAAATAGAATGGAAAAGATCCATGAATGTATTGTTAAAGGCCTTCTCTGATCAAATGAATGGTTTGATCTACTGTGCCGCTTTGTTCCACTTGCTTTTTTTTCTGCAGCAGTGTCGAAGCTGTGGTCAGACATCACATTAAATGTCCAAGTTTCCATGGAATAACAACTCAGTCCACTGAAAGAACACAAAAAACAACTGTTCATAAAGAAAAAAAAATCTAGTCTGTTACCAAAATGAAATGCAGAGAGCTTTAGATGATCTCTTTCTGCCTTTTCAAGCACCTCCCCAGAGCCAGAGCAGCCAGGGATGGGGTTGAACCCTTCTTCTTCTTCTCAGTGCTCAGGGGAGCAGCAAATGTAGCAGGATTCTAAGCACACAAATTTTAATAAATGTCTGAATGCCTTCCTA
The DNA here is from genome assembly GCA_024500445.1 of Entomyzon cyanotis. Classification (NCBI taxonomy): domain Eukaryota; kingdom Metazoa; phylum Chordata; class Aves; order Passeriformes; family Meliphagidae; genus Entomyzon; species Entomyzon cyanotis. Next base: position 43,622,533 of record JAKEPQ010001030.1, on the reverse strand, counting down.
AGGGGTTTTGTGGAGGAAAAGCTCTGGCATTTTTCAAAGATGATATAAAGCACCTTAAAATTGCTGAGGTGTAGGGTAGACAGCTTAGTGGTCTCTCTTGGTCAGCTTTCTTTGGTGCGAGGTCAGGACTCTTCATTGCTGAGTTTGTGCTCTGTCCTTTGTTGTGAGTTAGAACCAAACAATCCACCAGCCAATTAGTTTATTCTTAGTAAAAAATAATAAAAACATCTGGAAAATTCATTAACTGCTTGCTGGCTGTGCTTCACAGAGGGGATAAAATATGCTTCTCAGTTTTGCATTTGGCAGGTGTTACTAGGAAATGAGATCAGAAATGCTGGACAAAAATGACTTGTAATGTGTGCTAAAGAAAAAGGACTTTCAGCTGATTGGTGTTTGTGTTTAATTACTTAGAGTCTGGAAGAATTCAGAAAGGTGGAAGTCTGTAATATATTTTTTGTAGTGATAATGAAGTAGTAGTCCCAAATGAAATTACAGTATCTATAGTCTGCTGATAATTTTAAACTTGGGATATCCTTATAGTAATAGTGTGGGCCAAAAATGTGATTGCATAAAATTTTAAGCAGTATGGCCAGCACAGAAAATACTAGAGACTGATTTAAGATCTATTACCATCTTAGAACCAAATTACACAACTTATTAAAAAGGCCAAGAGGATCCACATCTAAGTTTGCAGAGAACATTTTTTCTATTAGGAAAAAAATTTGAATTTTTAGAGTTCCACTCTATATCTGTCAAAGTCACAACCATTCAGAGAGCTGTTGTTCTGTTTTATGTGAGCATTAGAGTTTTAGATGTTCAGTTTTATCCTGTGTTGGAACAGAACTGAAACATGAGGGAGACAAGAGGCGAAAGCCATGAGTTCTGCTTCTCAAAATACTAAAGCTCACAATAGTTCACATGAGTGTGATGCTTATAGTCTTTGTAATAGTTTTCAGTATAAACACATTAATTGGTTCAGCATGAACTTTATAGGGCATGATTTTTAAACTATGAAAGTCACAGTCTTTGTGCCTTGCTGTTAATATTCACCAAGTGTACTTGGCCTAATGGATGGGGCGTTTTGTTCTTTAGGCTCTACCTCTAGTGTAGATGGTGACCAAGGACCACGCAAGGGACAGGATGAATCCACTGCTTCCCCTGGAGAGACTACCACAACAACAATAGAAACACAGCCAAGGTCTGCCCGTGTACCAGGTAGGCATTTGAAGTCAGATGTTTTCAATTCTAAGTGCAGAATTGTATTCATATGAACTGAAATGACAGATAAAAATGAAGATCAAATACAGTTGTTTAGGGTTTGTTCTGAATCAGATAATATTCAGCATTTCACTGGCAGTCTTGAAGAATGGAGCATATTTTAAGTCATATAATTTTTCAGCAATATTAAAGTGAAAGAAACAATGCATTTGGATTAAGATTCAAATAACTTCATTAAATTGATATGAAATCAGGCAAAACTTGGTAAATTATTATATAAAGTATCATAGCCATGAGAATGTTCAGTGAAAATAAGACCTGAGACAAACTTTCCAGAACAGAGCTTGCAGATTAAAACAGAATAAAAAGAAGCCAACACCATGATACAGCTGCAAAAGAATGCAAATATATTCTGGGACTTACTAGTGGTAAAGTCATTTTTAAAACAGAGAAAGTAATTATCCCACTCTGCCTAGGCCTAGCAAGTCCAGAACTGAAGTTGTGTTCAGTTCAAGGCATTGCATTAGTCACATGGGAAAAAAATGGAAAAGAGCACACAGAAAATTTTGGGAAGGTGACCTTTGAAGCACCTTTTGAAGAACCTTTTTTGCCCACCAAAGTGTTTATAGGTGACAACAGTGATGGTGTAATTAATCTGAGCTGGCCTGTGTAGAGCTGAATGATGAAAATGTATTTGATTGGAACAGAAAGACTTTGTAAAAACAAACATTTGTGTAAACTAGGAAAAGAAAGTGTGGCAGCTCAAAAGAAGTAGAAGAGATTGAGTTCTAGCAGTTCTGTGAAATGGCAAAACCACATGAGATACATTCAGCTGCTCTCTTCCCCTCCCTCCTCTCTCCCTGCAGACTGGCTGATCATCGTTGCAGCTCTCGTGGCACTTGCACTGATCCTTGGCGTGTGCATTGCTGTCAACAGTCGCAGGAGGTAAGCCACACCTCTGCATTTCCACAACACACTGCACCCCTGTTTTCTTCACTGACACCCTCCAAAGCTTGGTCAGAGAGCAGAGCAGCAAAAGCCAGGGAAGAGCATCCTTTGTGAAGCACAGGATGCACAGAACCACATCCTGCACAGATCACACATCAGCCTTCACACTCACACAGAATCACTCACGTGAAGTTAGCAGCCATATAAACCATTTGGTCTTGGAAATTACCTGTAAATGGATTGCAGAAAATTAGTTACTCTCTGTCTATTAGTTATTAATGGCAAAATCCTGTTCACTGAGAGTGAAAGCTGTGAGATGAACATAGCAGCAACCCTAGGATGAGCCAGGAATAATCCTTTACCATTACCAGCATTGTCTGTGCATAGGGTGAAGGCTGTCCTAGACAATCACGGTGATTCTGTGATAATCTGTTAATCTGTTCCTTCCCAACAAGAGGCACTATCACAGCTGCCAGTCACAAGGATATGTGCTAACATGGCTCTCAGAGTTCTCAATAGATTTATTTACTCCAGTTTACAGATTAAGAAGCTGAGGAAAGGAAAGTAATGTAGTGATCTGTGCAAAGTTAGACAGGAAATTTGAAAAACCTTAGCCTAAAGGATAGGCTATAATGTTCATACCTCTTTCTTTTCTCTGGGGGCTGTTCTGAGGTTACTTCCCAATTGTCTTTATCAGCTTTTTGCTACTTGAATGTTAAAATTCAGCTTTTTAACTGAGTAATTATTTGCTACTTGAATGTTGAATTTTAACTCTTTTTTATCAGAATGACCATATAATACTTGGAGATTTTTGTTCAGGAAGCAGTGAGCACATTTTTTCCTAGTCTGTTGGTTGCAGAGCACTCTGAGCTGCTCTTTTAAGGGGCTGAGGAGCTCCACAGCTCCTTGCTGGCCTCTTTCAGCATTTTATGGCTGCAGAGCAGGAAATCATTCCCAAGGGTGTATGTAACATTAGCACAGTGAACTGAGCTACTTCAGATAAAATAACCCTCCTCTATGAGTCAGTAGGCATAAAAGAATAGCATTTCAGAAGGATAATAGTATAATTGGACAGCCAAATTAGTAATTCAGGCAAAATATGCTTCCTTTATAAGAAAGCACTTAAAAGTCCAACTTCAGACACATTGTCCCTCTTAGGCATTCTGTGCTTTGCATATTCAGTTTACACTAGGCTGTTTGAGGACAAGTAGGATGTCCAGCACTGTGTAGCCTGAGAGCCATCTTAAGAGCAAATCTGACAGCTGTGCAAGTAGTACTTTTTTACTACACTGAGGGATATCCAGCTCTCAATAATCAGTGTGCATCAGCTTTGGGCTGGTGACTCTAAAAGAGTGCGTGTGTGAGTGTGTGTTTTAATTTTAATACACATAAAGTTTACTGGGCAGCACTGCAGTGAGGGTAACTTTAAAAGCACAGAACCTGTTTCCTAGCTGGACATCACAAGGCACTGTGCTGCAGACAGCAGCAAGAGTAGTTCTCCCTATTTCCTTATAGTTGGTTGGCTTCTAGGCTTGACATGCTAATATAAAGGAAGAAACAATTGTCTTGTTTAATGAGGTGAGAGCTTGATCCAGATTTTCTGCTCGCTCAGGATTTTGTTCATTTTGAAAGCTGTGGTCCCAAGCCTGGATTAGAAGCTGTCCTTATAGTGGGGTATTTACAAAATACATTAATGAAATGATAGAAAAAAAATTGTAGCATTCAGTAATGAATGTTAAAGCTATATGTAGTAACAGTAGATATAATTTGGGTAAGTGAGCTCCTGACAAATTTTATGCACCTAATGGTGGATGCTTTCAAAAATAAAACACACAATATGGAGAAACTTTACACTTTGAATGGTGTAAGTCTGCGTTAGCAGACACAAATTTGATTTCCAATCACCTTTTCCTAAATATTGACCTTCAATTTTTTAAAATTATTATTATTTTTGTTTGTCTCTATTTATAATATTTTTACTTCTTTCTAGATGTGGGCAGAAGAAAAAGCTTGTGATTAACAATGGCAAAGGGGCAGTGGAGGACAGGAAGACAAGTGAATTAAATGGAGATGTCAGCAAATCACAAGAAATGGTGCACTTGGTTCATAAAGAGCAGTCAAATGACCAAACACAAGCATGTGACACATTCCTGACTGTTAATGAAACACAAAACCATCACGAGCTTGACATGAAGACTGGAGTGTAGTGGTACCACTCTGCCAAGCAGATCAGGGCTGGGGAAATCAAAGTCATGTGGAACTTGAACAGGAATTCACAGATGCACTGTGCTACTGATGTCTTTTGAACATAAACATAAGTTCTTTCTGTTTAATCACTTTGCAATGATGCCTGAGTTAAAAATTGACATGTGCTTTCTGAAATAGACCCGCAAGAGTCGCATAATGCTTTCAGTTCCCAGTCCCTGCACAGAGGACTCACTGTGTCCTGGATGTTAGGAGGCATAAAAGTTTACATCATTTTTCCCCAGATGGAAGGTCTTCGCTGTGTGGAGCTAAAGAAGTATCAGACACTCCATCTTACAGATATTTAAGGTACTAAATATGCCATGGTACAGAAGCAAGTGAAGAAAAATATCAGGAGTAAAAAAATCAAGTTTAAACTCAAAAAGCATCTTCTACAATGTCTGAAACATCAGAATCCTTCAGAAATGCCTTCCAGCCAAGAAGAGCAGTGGGTGCTGCCAGTATAAGCAAAAAGTGACATTTTATAATTATGTATGGCTTGATCTGCAGTGAGGGAAACCCAGAAGGACAAAATTTATTTATCTCTATTTTTAAATTTCTGTGGGCATACAGCAAGTCTTCTTGAGAGGGGACATAAAAAGATGAAAACATGAGCTGATACATAATAAACTTCTATATTTTACTGTCCTAGGAATCTGTACAATAATCCTTGGTTTTTTGAGATGTTCATTGCTCTTGTGCCTCCCTCATTCATTGGTTCAAGTTTGTGCATGTTTTTAATGAGTCTGCTAGTTAGGATAAGGAGTTAAACAAAATGACCCCAGCTCTATTACATATGCACAAATCAAGAAATTGAGATCACTAGGGAAGCTGACAGTATTTTGTTCCTGAAGAATAGGTCTCTATATTCTGCTCCATTTTACTTAGGAGATGCTGAGCCTATTAAAATTTTTTCCCCAATAACTATTGTATTATACCAGATTGCTGATATTTTAAAAGTTGCTTTTCTATGATCTCGCTCATTTCCTCAGAATTCTATTTCATCTACATTTTTTCCATCTGCTTTTTAAAAACACCAAAAGGAAGATTGCTTGCTTATTGGTAATAGAAGTTCAAATTCTACAGAAAAGATCAAAGCAAATGAAAGGAAACTCTCCCAGCCATGTAATATAGTAGAGTAGCTGAGCTGCATCGTTACGTGCTTTTGTTATGTCCTTTTGTGTCTGTTATGTAAAGTATTTGTATTAAGCTATGATGCTGTGCATTATATTGATTTGAATTGTCAGGAAAAAAAATTATTTACTACCAGTTGTCTGTGCCATTTTTAGGAAAGCATACTGGAATGAAGGGAGAATGATAACTTCTAATTGGGCTGCCCCCAGGAAATGCAAGAAAAATCATTGTTCTGTGTCAGCTGTGGGCTGTGGATGCTCTGTAGCAGGGATATTCAAGGGTTCTGTTCACTGGCCATAGCCCTTGTCTTTGAAACTGTTCTGCTGAAGTATGTTATTTTATGTTCTCCATCGGAAGCAGTTTGGAGGATGAGTATTCAGCTGGCTAAATACTGACTTCAGCTAGCACTGATCTTCACTGGAACATAAAGCACAAGACTGGTGATTATATTTCTGAGTCACAGCCCTCCAGCAGTTTCCCATGTGTTTCATGGCAATGCTCAAGCGCCCTGGTATCTGCTGGCAGATCTCCTCAGGGCAACTTACACCTGGGCAAAAAGTCCAAGACGAGGGGATACTTCAAAATACACATAGGATGTTGACTGACTTTATGTAGGTCAGATATTTCATCTATGAGCAGTGCATTGATTTTCGTTTAATGCTTCTAAGCAAGCTCTTCTATTTTTCATTATAAATCAAAATGAACTGTTGAAGGCTCTGTTTAAACTGGTGTTAGGTACTCATTCCACTAAGTATGGAGATCCAGAGTAAGAATTATTCCTCTCTTTAAATCTGAACTGAATATAGGTCTCAGTGAAAAGGATATATTTCATTGTGTTGGAGGCTAAATTTCTCTTTTAAAAAAACAGATAATCTCTGGCTTGTCATTCATCTCCATACTCAGATGCTGAATGAAGAAATCCACAAACTTCTTCCTTATTTATCTTATATTCAGTAGCTCTAAAAACACAGACAACACTGGTTGGGTTCTTTATATATTTTTAAATGGGAGATGCTCAAGAGGCAATGCCATTATTTTATATATGCTGATTCTTCTTAGATTATGTCCTGTGACTCATGTGTAATTGTTTCATTATAGTTTCAAAACTAGATGGCCATTTCATATGTGTAATATAGTACATGTTTTTATTAATCTTGCTTTTATTATGAGGGGTTGTTTGTTGTGTGTATGTATTTTTATATAGAGCACTTGATATATTTGCATATTTATTTAACAGATTAATCAGAATGAAAGAAAATATGCTCTCTAAATTGTAACTAGAAATATTATTGCTGAAAACACATCGGACTTTAAAATGAGCTTCCAAAATAAACCTGATTCCACACAGAGGATAAAATGTAAGACCAGCTGTTGGTGGGAGAGAAGTTTTCAGCAGGATTGTCATGTGGAGTGCAGTGATCATGTTTGCTGCTTGAAAATTCCAAGCTGGGCTGAGGTGGATGCTGTGTGACCTTGTCTGCTCTGCCAGCCTCCCAGAGGCTCCACAGAAGCTGTGGGAGTTGGTGATGAACTCAGCTTTGCCCCAGAAGGAGACAACAACTTGGTTCAATGTAAGATCAACCCAGTAAGATCTTGACAGCCATTCCTGGCTGACTGAACCAACAGCATTTGGAGAGCTCAGCACCCAGCAAGATCCAGCCCTTCCTTCAGGGTGCTGGCAGGCAAACTGTGTCTTGGTCTATCCTTGGTGCCTAGGAAGGATGAGGGTCTCCTAAAAATGCTAAGGAGGTCACATCCTGTGATCAGCTTGTGTTAGGCCTTTGTCTTGAAAAGTTTCAAATAAATGCAGCCCAGACCAACGGAGATACTGTCTAAAGCAGCAAGCATATTTAAGAGGGAGATCGTATGTTTTATGGGGATGTAATATTTTCATGAAGCAATGCAAGCTGATTGTTTCATCTGTATTTTCTTGAAGATCTGAAAAGGAATGTTTGATTAAAGCAGAGAAAGAATGTGCGGCTGTCATGTCTACCTTTGTGGATGTTAAAAACACTTTCCACACCACCAGTTCCAAAATTGTAGTTTTGAAGTTTTTCACATGATAGGGATGGGTTTTGTGTGTCCCTTGTCAACAGCAACAGCCTCTGTACTAATTAGTTTGAAGCACATTGCCTGGAATATTTTTAGGAGACAATTACCAAGTGTCTCTTTAGCACATATCATTCTGGTAAGGGCTGGCCTTGATTATTCTTTCTGTAGATGAAGGAAATAAATCCTCTGACAAGTCTGTTCTGCCTCAGCATAAACAGACACCAGGGCATTTTTAAAGTCAGCAGTTGATGGGTTTATTTTAAGCGGTATTAGGCCACTAGGCAGTAATTATTTCTTAGTCTTTATTAAACAATTCAAGGGTCTGACTCCTCTTGAGTCTGCAAGAGCTCTGATTAGTCAAACAGCAGCCCTTTTGGAAACCACAGGTTCTGACTAGTTCTTCACTGTGGAGGGGAAAAGGAGAAAAGGTGGCAGGAAAAGGGCTGTTCCTTGGGGTGTGGTTCCAGCTGTGTGGGAGTGGGTGACAAAATTCCTGTTCCTTAAGGGTGGAAAGTATTGTGCAAAGGTGTGTTGGAGGTGGAGCTCCAGGGGATTAGGGATGGAGGGAGAATACAATTTCTGGGAAAGGATGTAAAGGGAAAGTGAAATTTCTGTGCTGCTACTGGGAAAGTACCTGCAGCACCCCCAGGACTCTGGCACTCAAAGGTTTCACAACTCTGAGAAGGAAAAAAGCCTTTTCCTGTGAACCTCCCCCACCTCCAAGTCATTCTCTACATTCATCACCTCATTTGCAAACTGATTTTGAATTTTCCCCTGGTAGCTTATTGCTCATTTTTGCTATGCCATGCTGCATGTGGCATCCACCAGCACCATGCTGGGGGCAAGCAGCTGTGACAATGAGCAGTGAGAGGCAAATTTAGCCAAGATGAGTAACAGTGTCCTTTGTACAGCACCGAGACTGCACTTTTTGCCCTCTCTTTCTCACCTGTTTGGAGTAAGCTTAGTAAAGGCATGATTCCGAAGACATTTCTGGGAGGAACCAATTTGATTTTTATTTATGCCTTGACATACATTATGCATGAGGTGAAAAATTACTACAGGGGCTGTACATGTGCAGAAAGCCCTAACACATCCAGGTGCTAAGGATGCCTGGGAAAAAATGCCTGGAAATTTGCCTGTGGGAGTAGCCTTTGCACATAAAAGCAGTTACTCTCTCCATCTCTCTTTCCCCCTCTCTGCTCTCTTTTCTACCCCACTGTGGTTGGAGCCACATTCTTTCTTTATCAATAAACAGTTCTCAGATATCGTATTTGCTGCTTTTGTGCTTTACTTTCGTCTGAGAAATCTATCATAAAGAATCCTCCCTGACTCCTCTTACAGCAGGACAGGACAATTTTGCCTCTTGCTTATCTTCCTGTTTTGAAAGTGCAAGACTGATACAGATCTTCACACAGCTCAGATGACCTCCTGCATGGGTTTTGTTAAAGCTGATACTGAAGAAGCGAATCTGCCATCAAAGAAGCTCTTCTGACCTCAAGACGGTTGATTACTGTTAAAGTGCAAGTAAAGCAGAGGCAGTGGAAGCTTTACGTATGTTTTAAACAGAGCCTTCTTACAATTTTTTTCTGGATGATTCCAGAAAGCAATAGAAAAGGTTTTGCCTGAGTGACACCTTCAAGGAATCTCAGACTTTTAATAAAACTTCCTACTCTACAGGCAAAAGGGTTTTGGATGAACAAGTGGGGGGAATGAAACCCATCTGTACACATTCTCTGCCACACAAAGTTGTGCATTGAACACTGATGTGAATGTCTTTAGTTTTTCTTTCAAAAATTTTCAAAAATATGAAGCTTTGCATAAAAACAAGTCCACAAAGACTGCCAAAAAAGATTACTTTTTTTCCTCAGAAACAGACATAATTTCAGCTAGTTTTAGTATTCCACATAGAAGATACATCTGTACAAAATTACTTTTTCTTCCCTTTTTTTTTTTTTTTTTTTGGAGAGGGGTGGGGGGAAGAGTCTCCCTGTCTAATATGTAGTATAGCTTTCCCTTTGTACTAAAATGAAATTCTTACAAGTAATTTATTTCTTACTGGGGAAAAAAAGTATGTGCAAATTTACAACAAAATAGGATTGTTCAAGTCTAAGATGTCATCAATTTAAGTGCACTTATCAGGAAAACCTCCAGCATTTTTTAGAAAATGAAGGAAAAGTCTCACTCAAACACCCACTTAACTTAGAATTTAGGTCAACAGCAGCTTCCTTCTGGTGCTGAAGCTGAGGCACAGCTGAGATTAGAGGTATGTAGGCTGGCAGTGGTAAATCAGCATATGGCTCCTAGGCACTGAGACTCTGCACATCCAAAACTTTTAGGTCTGCTGAGTTTGTCCTGAAGTCCTTGTAACTCTCAGAGCAACCCAGGGCAGAGGAGGATGCAATAAGGCATTTTCCACTTCCCTGAAGGCTCTAAGTTTTGTACCTGGCTTCTGAAAGCCTTGCCTTGGGCAGTCACGTTAGGATGGAGCCAGTTTTAATGCCCATATTGCCAGTTCCATGTGGAACTGTATAAATGGTCTGGTGTCATTTGGTACCAAATGGCTTTGGTACAGCTGAATTTTAGCTTTAATTCTAAATTTACTTGTAGTCATTGGTGTACATAATCTAGCTTCTGGCATAACAGAAGGCTTTTTTCTCCTGGGTTAATCTGAAAAAAACCCTTAGATCATTTTCATTGACCACATTTTCCTTTGCATGAATTGAGACTCCACATGTCCATTTTTCTGATAACAAACGGCAATAAGCTGTTTTGCCCCATTATGGGAGTTAAAATCTGAGTTTATATGCACCACTTTTTATCAACCTACTTTTTTTAAAAGCAAGCATCCTGTTCAGGGCTGCTGCTGCAGATTGCTAGCAGCACTTTACCAGAGCTAGCTCAGGGAGAGTTTTCTGCAGCTGATTTTATCTAAGGTGAGTCCATCACAGCTGAGCACCATACAGAAAACACAGTGATTTCAGCTGACAGCAGCACACCAAGGGAGAGAAGAGTCTTCTGCACATGGTGTGGACTACAGCCATCAGTGATACTAAGCTCAGAGCAAATTTTGGGCTCCTTGTACATTTTAGATCCCCAAATTATTCCCTGTTTTGGCTTTTTCCAAGCATTGCCTGTCTATCTGTATCGTAGTGTGCAAGTACATGGGGTTTTGTCTTCCTGTAAAACTGTTTCCCAATCATCCACTCAATTCAGCACGTTTTGTTTTGCAGAAGTAGGTCTTCAGATTCACTAGGGGAGTCAGTTTTATAGTTCTTTGATATTTCCCTGCAGTTCTTTTGTAGTTCATTTTCTAGTTAATCTTTCTTTCATTAATCAGGTCAAAGTCTGAAATGAACTCTAGGTAAGGATGCTTGTTTGTTCAGCCAGTGACTTAAAAATTAACAAACTTACCCTTTGTTCAAGAAGGTTAACTTCCTCCCTGCCCATGAAGAGGACAGGTATAAAGTGCCTATTGTTTACAGGCTGGTCAAAAATGGGAGTAACCCAGCTCAGAAACAAAGCTGATATGATCCTGTCCATCTAGATGATACCAGAAACCTAGGAAAAAGAGTGGAAAGAATTCTGAGTGCACTTCCTAGCTTGGTCCCTCTTCTTGTTGCTCCACAGCATTGGGAGTCAGCTGCCTTTTCTCACTTGCACATCTGCACAGCAGCATTTCTCAGGGGGAGTCCAGGAATCACAAGAGAGCAATCCATGGAGCTTTTCCAAGGCACCCCAGCAGGAAAGCAGCCAAATGGAGATAGGTCAGTCTTACAGATGACTTCAGGAAAAGCAAACATTTTTAGTTCAGCCACGAGTGAGATTGAAGAGCACAACACTGTGTAAAACAGACTCTATGTTTCTTTTCTAAATACTCATCCCTGTACTCCAGAAGCACCACCAAGAGTGTGAGGCCTTGCTCCCCCAGACCTTGTCCCCGTAGTTTGGTGGGCAGGAGTCACCTTTGCCATTTATCCGTCTACACAGACACATCCTGCTTATCACCACAGAACCACCACGACCACAAGGCCTTATCTTGCATGCATTCTGCTTTCCTTCCTGCCTTCACTGCATGCTGTGCAAGAGAGACAGACAGCAGCTAGACGTCTGCCCAACCTGGAAGTTGCCTCAGCTTTGGTTGCCTGCACAGGGCTCTGCACTAAAGTAAAATGGCACCAAGCCCTGCTGGGGTATTTGTGCATTAGTGCAGTGCAAGTGCTTGCTGCAAATAACTACTTCCAGCCCAGCTGAGTGTGATCTTTACTGCTGTTTTCCTCCTAAAGCACCGTTCGTTGGGGCCACCTGTTTCTTTCATAACCTTATCCTGTTTACATCTACTATCTAATACAAAGGAGAAGATTATTTCAGATTTAACAGCCCTGAAGTATTATCTCAGTTTTTCTTTCATGCCTGAGAGCAGATACAAAAATATATCTTAATATGGGTGCATGATTCATGACTCATTGGCTTTTATAACCCCTTTTACCAGATTCTTTCCTGTAGAGAGGGACACATTCCAGATACAATGACACTCCTGAAATAATCTCTTTCTCTAAGGCTACAGACATGGAGAAAAGGGATACAGAAGGGGCTTGCAAGGGCTTAGAGAATCAGCCTTTTGGGTGTGTATTTTCAGAAGGCTCAGCTTCATGTAATTGCAGTACTGGTTCCTGCATGGGTTGGTTATTTTAGGCCATTTTGAAGAAACATTGCTTTGAAAAAACAACATACGTAGGTCAGTGTCGAGCCTTTAATGTTAAACTTCTATCATGATGTGTAACAGAAGAACAGACACCTTTTATGGATGGAATTTGAACTTACACAGTGCACATGAAGTATGTGAGTGATGGGCATCCTGAACTAACTTCAGGATGGAGATGAAGCAAGGAATTTTATGTCAGAAGAATGCATTTATTAACAATGCTTGTTGATGAGGCCAGATCAGGACATTTTTGTCTCTGGAATCAAAATGGCAGAAGAGAGCTGGTATCTCAGATTTGCTTTTTGCCCAGAGACCCTCATGGCACCACATCAGGACTGAGTTCGTTACTGACTCATAGGGCAGACTGCCAGCTGAGGCACTGCCAAAGCCACTTCCTGCCATGCCTGGATTTCTCTGGAAATCTCTCAAGTGGATGATTAAGAAGAAATAAGCCCAGGGTTGTGCACACTGTTAGTCCTCCCAGCCGAGGTTTTGGTCATGCCTTTATCACACACCGGTAGCTGTGCTATTTCCGTAGCGTCTGCTATTCCGAGCATGCAGAAACGTTGGAGCTCTCTCTCCATACTTGACAACTGCCACTCCACAGGGCCCTGGTTCACTCCATGAGATCTCTTAATTTATGTGTTAAATACTGTTGATTTCTTTACAAAGGACTCCAGAAGTTCCGCTACGGGCTTTGTTTTTTTTTTTTTTTTTTTTTAGAAAGGCTATGAATAAAAGATTTATTTTTTAGCAGCCAGGGGAGGGAAGTAGATTTCTAAAGCAACTGCAACCATTGATTTGTATCCTCCTACTCTTCTAACATCTCTTTTCACTCCTCGAGGCTTCATTGCCAAGAGCTGTAGTTAGTGCATCCTGGCCTTTGTGTGAAATGAGCTCATTTGCAGCTGGCATCCTGGAATATCTGGAGGATAAAGTGAGGGGTGAGATTTCTAACTCTTTGGCAAAGTCAGGTCCATCTTCTACCCTGCATGAAGCTTTCAGAACAGGCAGTCTTTCACATCAGACTGCTTTATTTAAACTCCTACACAAAGAATTCCCATACTGAGCCCAGGCTGAAATTAAAACTCACAGATGTAAGTCATGAAAATTATGAATCAACATTTATTGATGATATGTACATAAGAGGTACAACACTTAGTGAAATATTATATTCATGACTATTTTTCCAGTATAGAAAGAATGTCTAGTTTGTTTTATACATGAAAGTTACAGAAATCAGTTCACTCTGTAAGAAAGCATTAAAAGCAAATGACTAACAATCCTTGTAAAGAGGAAAGGACCTGAACTACAAAAATAGAATCAGTCTACAAGGCATTCCCACTACAATATACAAGAACAGAGCCCAGAGTTGGAAGGAAATTTTATCATCTGCATTAATTAATTTCTAAACAAACTGTGTTATAGATACTGTACAGTATGTAATTTCAAAATCTGTGGAACTTTTTGAGTGTAAAGACCAACCTTACCCCTCTTCCTTTTTATCCTTTTTACAACAGAACATTGCAAAACATTCCAGTTTGTGCCTGGTCACCTTAAAGAAGGGGCAAGGGATGATGAGTAGGCAGCACAGAGTACCCCAGCATGCAATTCATCCTGAAGCATCCTAATGGGACTCACCAAGCAAGATAGTTTCTGTGCTTTGGGGCCTGATTTTTATTTCTTTCTGCCTACAGGGGATTGTTATAAGATCCAGGTCCAGAGTATCTAGGAATGAATCAGCTTCTTCTTGCCTGAAGGTTTTATTTTCTCATAGATCTGAACTGTAGCTCTGATTTCAAAGGATTTTTGCCACTAACTATGTGGTTCATATGTCTTTTTTTATGATCAGACATACTTTTGTAAATAACAGGCCTTTACATCAGCCGCAGTAGCTTTAGAAGCCTTTAGTTTTGCATTTATTTTCCAATAAATGTTAATATCCCCCTTTTTAACAATGAAAGAAACAGTGCCCGTTTGCCCATGAGTGTATTCGTCTTTCTCAGAGACTGTTCCTGCTAAAGGGATGAAGCAGAGGTTCCTACTCAGATTCCTCAGGCACTCTGGAGAGAACTGGCAGCCCCTTGCTGCCTGCAGGCTTGCCCAGTCCCAGCTGTGGGACTGCACTGCTTTCCTGGCATCTGTGGTCAAGGAGTGACTGGAAGTGACTCAGAGGGATCCTGTGATGCCATGACGTGACTAAGGGCTCAGTGATGCACAGAGCCAAAGGCATCTAATAGGAATGAGATTAGATGGATTTCCCCTCATTCACTGTGCCAATTTAAACAGTGACTTACTAAGCTTCTGGTGATAAAGTGTCCAAACATGTCAAGCAAACAAGAAGAAAATAAAACAGAAACTTATTGTTCCAGGTGAGCATTAATTCTGTATGTCATAACAAGTGTATTCACCAGGCAGCAAATCTATGCTGGGATCACTTTCACTCACTGCCAGGGAACTACACACATGCAGCTTCTAACACACACCATACTGGTTAGATAGTTGAAAACTAAAATTAATGTATTTACAATGAGCTGACTGCATACATGATCCTGAATGTTATTAAAACTGGGTATTCCATAAGAGACAAATAAAGTAGTTACTAAGCTGTGGAACCTAATCAGTTGAACAGTCAAAAAGAAACAAACCCAGATACAAATGAAAAACAGAAAGTAGAACAAAATTTTAAAACACAGTCGAATTTTCTACTATGTCTCAACACACAGAAACCAGTTAAATTAACTTGAAGCACAGCTACACATACTGTATACACCATTTCACTGAAATTACGTGTTGATAGCTACGTTATCTACACTAAGTGCAGAGAGGCACTGACATCATGCTTCAACAAAATGTCAAAACTGGTATCAATAAGGTTTTACAACTATTAGTAACTCAGCACTATTCTACCTGTGATTCCTATTAAGTTAATACCTGTTACATCTGATTTAAAATACAATACCAATTAAAATACAAGGGTATATCAACACACTTCCTACATATACATCTACTAGAAACTTAGGCTCTGAAACCTCAGCAGAATAACATGGCCCCACAGATTTCTGAATAGTTGAAGAGATGCCCAGTATCAGTCACACTGGGACAGCAGTCCTTGCTAGTCAATGTTTACTTTGTTTTGAATTACAGTCAAAGAGCTAGTAGGCCATAGCAGATCTTTTTTGTTGTTATATAGTAGTTATGAATATTTGTATTAATTTATTTTTATTTCTCTAAAAACAGTTCCTTATTAATTAAGTTGAAATTATTATAGCCACGGCCTTAATGCCAACAGGTATTTGCCTAATGGGAAGAGATGACGAAAATGAGAAGTAACTGTCATTTGGGTCCAAAAATATAAAGATTATTTTCTCTAAAATACATAAGAAAACAGGAGGTATTTGTATGGATGCTACCCAATTACACTGGTCCCATGGTGGTGGTTCTCTTGGTCCTTTTTCAAGAAGGCAAAATTAGGTGGCAAAATCCTGAACTTTTTCCACAGGCTGAACTCACACACACGGTATTGTAGCAAGATGGATGGGGTACCTGACAACATACTTTTTGTCTACCCAGATTTCATTTTCTATAAACTGCATTCTGTGCCAGTGAATTATACATTAACAGGTCCTAAGGAAGAACTGCAGGATTTGGCAAAGGTAACATCAGGAAAAGTTATAAAAGTGAGGGACGATTGCCCAAGACAGTCAATCTAGAAGATTGCTCAGATTATTATAATATTGTTCCATGATGAACTGCAGCATTTAAGGACATCTTGAAATTTCTATTTGCTTCTTACATTTTGTGCTTTGTCTATAATTCATTACTAAACATAACACAAAAATATTTCATTGATCCTAAATGTCTTAAGAAAACTGGTTTTGTTCTAAGGTATAGATCACATTTAAAGGGTTATTTCCCTACCTTCTTTGATCACATAGAAAACAGTCTAAGAAAATATTTGTGTGTCTGTAAATTACAGATACTAGGTAATTTTATCCAGTCTACACTGTAGTTTCCAGAGAACAAGTACAAACCCCTAAAACATGTATTATTCTTGACAAAATCAGTGTTGAGCACACAATATTTAACACTATAAATACATATTCAGCTTTTTCTGATGCATTCTACAACGAAGAGTTTACACTGGATCATAGGAAATAAGATATATTTAAGAAAGGAGCAGGATATATTGGATGGAAGTGTATGCAATTATCTTTAAGTAGGAAGGACAACCTATAGTACACAAGAACTCACAAGTCAATACAAAACACCAAAATGGAAATGCTATAATCTACAATACTGACTGCAAAATCAATATGCAAGCACAGTTTGCACACAGTCTTTTAAAAACTGTAGAAAAAACAATGGAAAGGAAGGATGCAAAAATTCCAGCAGACTACACTATTTATGTACAAAGCAATATACAGGTATGAGACAATCAGGTTGTGTGATGCTGCCCATGACAGCTTCCCTTCGTGCAATGGTGTGAGCCACAGAGCATCATTAGAAACAGTTGCAGGACCCCTGAAAGCTGAGTAGAAGAGTAGAAGGACGCTGTAGCATTGATCAGCATCGGCTCTGCAGCGGAATGGAGTTAGAAATGAAAGGGGATTAAATGTTGGGTAAAGGGAGAAACCTCACAAGTCTTCTTGTCTCCCCAGATCTTGCATTAGCCTGTTGGTTATTTCCATCCTAGACTAGTAGAGACCTACTCAGTGGCTCAGTCATGTGCTCTAGGCTTTTCCAGTGTTTGGAACTTGGCTTTTTTCTAAGACTCATAGCTGCAACTGCACAACCACTTTATGTTAGATTTTTAGCAACCCAGCAGTGGGGAGTCACTGGGTTTCCCCTGAACAGGTGAAGATGTCTCTGGGATGGTGGGCACATGTGAGGGACAGTTCCTCAGAGCCTTGTGGAGGCCTCTCAAAAGAGAAGTAAAAGAATTATCAACACCTGGGCATCAGCAGCGGTTTGACTCATTCATAGCAGCAGATTTCCACTGAACATAAAGTATGGCCAGGAAGAAAAAATGAGGGAGGCACCCATTGTAGAGCTTGTTACCCAGGCACTGGGGACTTTACCAGGAGTCCTGCCAAAAGTGTGCAGAACTGCACAGTGTGCGCTGTCTGCAGGGAGATACAACCTTGGTGCCCATGGGGGAAGAAAGATCGGTGACTTCGGAAGGAATATGCACTAAATGCATTGTTTCAGGAACATCATGAGCGAGAACAAGTTTTCAAAACCAGCATGGCACAGCTGAACAATTTATTTACAGCTTGACTGCCTTCTTTTACACTTCACTATTGCAAATCCTTTGTTTGTTTGTTTTAGTACTTGAAACTACACTCTCTGTATCATTCTTTAGACAAAGGAAATTGGGTAAATATTTTTCCTTCAAAGTCACCAATTTTATTGGAGAACAGAAAATAATTCATCTTTCCAGGAATGCTTTCTGCTGGGAACAGGAGCTTCTACATTGTCTTATAAAAGGTGAATTATAGCCGAGGTGAACTGTCCCAATGGACTACACACATATAATAATGGCTAATATGAAAAATATCTTCATTGTGGCCTTAAAAGTCACAGTAATAAAATCAAGATAGTCTTCAGGCTCATAACAGAGTAATATTACAGTACATTTTTATAAAGTGCCCTTATTTATCCTTCTGTAAATTAATTCAAATGCTGCAATAAAAAGAGCTGAATGGAACTTAAAGAAATGAGAAACAGTTATACCTTTACATCTCCACAAAAGGGTTCTTCTGTGCCTGGTACTAAAGCTCAGAGCCTTTTTAAAGATAAATTGAGAAGTGAATGTCAGAGGAGAGGTTTAATACTACCTATAGGTATGGGGATTTGTGCGACTGCTGCTGTGTTGCTACAACAAGGCTGCAATAACACAAGAGAAGGCAAGGAAGCAAATAAAATCCAGGCAGTCACCAGAACAAATTTGTTCACATGCTGATGCTACAGCTTCTCAGATGAACAGTCTACTCTTCTGAGTGTCTACTGCCAGAAAACTGATGACCTTGGGAGTGATGGAAAACAAATCAGAGATCTGTATTACTCCTACTTTTAAAAGTGGCATAAAGTGTGGAATTCCATGTGTTTTGAGAAAGAAATGGAGATCAGCTCTATCTCAGAGAAAACAAGGGAAAAAATCTGTAATGAGGCTGATCCTTATTTTTGTGCTGAGTTTTAAATTCAGTGCTGGACTTCTAGCACAGAAACAACTACGTATAAAAGAAGCATCTTGGCAGAAATCTTTTGGATGTGAGAATCAACTTCATTATAGCAGACAAAGACTATTCCCTAGGATGTGATTGTGAAATGTCTTATAACTTAAAAGAGACAGGAAGGGACTTGAACTTTTTCCTGGAAGATTGTGACTCCCACAGATTTCAGTGGGGGTTTCATGTAGTCAAAGCATTGCAGGCACAGTTTTTACCACTGCAAACAGTTTTTCAAAGACATCCTGTTTCTCGCCACCAATTCAAATGGAAAGAGCACGTCTCGTGATAGGGATCAAACGGTGTTTGCCCTACCTATTTGAAGAATCTTTGTGTGTAAGACCCACACATGTTTCTTAAAAGGCTGGCACAGCCTTTGTCTTCCAAGGGAAGTAATGAAGAAACAATTGAAGTGGCAAAGTGCTCCACCTCTCCTGCAGTTCTAACATACTGTGTGCTTCACTTTCAGTGAACAGACACCACGAGAATGCCGACCCAGCTTCAGCAACAAATACATCAAGCAAATGCATAAGCATGTATGTAATTTAGTATGCAATAAACCGAGTCTTTGCCTGGTCTAGACTTTTCCATGTGCAGGTGTGCTGCCAGCAATCCAAAGGCCAAAGGGTATCACAGTTGCACAAAGGTGGGGGAACTGACAGAACAGCAAACGAGATGAATGTAGAAAGCAATGTTAATATGAACTACACAACAACCAAATGACTTTTCACTGAGCTTTTTCTTTAGCTTTGCCACCCCAGCACCGTGAACAGATACAAAAAATTTGACAGATGCCAATTAATGCATCGGCACTCCTAGTGAAAGTAAAAGGAAGCTGGCCAGTAACCAGCACTGCCTGCTGAAACATGGATCTTGGATTAGCTGAAGTGGACATTCCCTGGGTTATTTTCTGTTTATTTAGTTAAGTAGCAACCAGGCCTCATGTGGAATGAGCAAATCGAGAAATGAAAGCCAAGAGTGAGTTACATTTTCCCACAGAAATGGAAAGCTTTTTGATGATTTAATACAGTGCTGCACTGGAGCAACACTATATTAAATATTCAGTCAGGCTACAAGCAGAGTAGTATACAAAACCCAACATTTCTCCTTCTCCCACATCCACATTTAAATAGAGAAATAACATCATAATTATATTTTGAAAAATCCCTGAGTTATGTATCTACAGAATTACCACTTTAAAATCACAGTCTGCTATTCTAATCCTATCAAAAGATCCAAATTTATTCTCCCATATGTGGGTGGGGTTTCTCTAGCACTGCATTCCTTCTTTCTCCATCCAAAGAAGCACTCTTCAAAGGACATTACATCCCAAGTGGATAACTGGAAGCATATTCTACGTGTTTCTCAATATGTAATTTTGCGGCGCTGCCTAGTCACATGTTACTGACATTCCTGTTTGTTTCCAGCTGCTAAACAGTTTCAAATGACAGCTAACAATATATGGACCAGTTCTCTAAAGCTACTTTCAATGCAAGCCACCAGTGTGGCTGCTCCTAGGAAACTGCTATGGTGAAGAGGATGAAAAATCACCTATTAATGGGTGAGCTGTGCCATGAAACAGCTCAAGAATGCTGGAGATAAATCGGGGTAAACGCTGTGTGTTATTCCTGGGTATAACTACCACTCAAGTGACAGCAAATTTCACTTGATGAGACCCAGCACCCTCAGAGTAGGGAACATTTTACTGTACCTACACACCATCCCAGGCACATTTCTGGCACATAACGCAGTGAATGCTACTTGGGGAGCAGTAGCTAGATAGAGGTTAACTCTGGATATGCTAATAGCAATGACTGAAGAAAAGAGAACACAACCTGCCTGCCACTTCTCTGAATAACCTACAATTCCATCCTTCATAAAAAAACCCAAAAATACCTTTAAGATACTTCAGGAGGCCTTTGTTAAAGGCCTCCCCCTCTAATACATGTTAGCGACCTACAGAATTCACAGTGGTTCAATATTTGTTAAATTAGATAAGCCATTTTGCTCAGGATTTGTTTGGCCATGGCATTCAAGTGATGACAAAGATACAGTGGTAAGAAAAGTCTTCCACAACAAATGTTTAAATGAGGGATACTCTGACAATGGACTTGATCTTGCACATCACTGATCATGCAAGTAGCCTTGGCTGGCTCAGGTCCGTGTGCAGTTTCGGAGACATTTATATGAATGCAGATGAACAAGAGCAGATTATATTTTTGCTTTAATAGCTTCTACAGAGCCAAGTAACACTCTACAGTTAAACACATTATTCCTGTTTAAACCCATGACAGGTCTGAGCACAGGCACTGAATGGCCAGTTTCCATAAATATTTGAACTCTGTTTCTTGCCATTTTTAAGTTCACCATATGCTCATGTTCTGATTCATTCTGAAAACTTCTGAGAATTCCCCCCCAAAATTGCACAAAGTTTGTTCTGTGAGTACAACCTTCCAAGGCCATGTGGCTCAGCTTCGCTATGGAACATTGCTAACAATATAATGGTATTCACCAGTATCTTAAAATTGCTAAGTATTAACAAGCACCTTTAAAAAATTTTCACAAGGTGATTACTCTCACTGCAATTTCTTCTGACAGGATGAGTCAGATATAGTATGTTGACCAAACACTGTCTCATTATTTCAGATGCCATGTACTCCAAGAAACACTTCTCTGACATTAGGGAGTTATATACTTACTACTCTGTAAAAGAGACAGAGATGTAAATTCGATGTACTGGCCTAAATCCTGAAATTCTGGTTTAATCTTCATTCAGTCCTAACCCTGGACAAATTCTCTTAGCCTTACATGGAATTTGGTTTAGCAATGAATTCAGGATTTAGCCACTGTCTGAAACATGACATACTTGAAAGATGGCTTTCACTTCACAGCAAATGCTACTGATGATCACATTCAAAAATTCTTTAAGAGTGATGGATTCAGAATGTTTGCAGCTCATTATCAAGTACCCAGTCATGACATCCATAATCAATCTTAGAAGTACCTTACTTGAGTATGCCATCCACATGAGAAACCCCTCTGACATCAGTGGAACATGGTGGATAGTAAGGTACTACCTCCTTTGAATAGAAATGGCATAACTGAGTCCATGGTTTTCTGTATTTTGCACATCGGACATAGATTTTGTGAAGGAACTACCACCCCTGTAATTTTACTGCCTTGTGTTGTATGGTGCACTGTGGTCACAGAGCAGCACAGCCCCAGCACAAAATAAAGGCTGGATCTGCCCTGGGACATCTGATAAAAACACACCACATGCACATACAAATCTAAGGTCTTCTCTTTGTGCTAAGTATTAGTTGTACTGATCTAACAAAATGTCTGGGATAATTTATTGACTTCTATGCATTAATCTTGCCCCTGGATCTAAGGTCAGTTTAAAGTACAACTAGGCACAAAAGTACAGTGCTTGTTATTATCAGAACAAATAGGAAATCTTTATGGATGTTTTCAAAAGGTCTTTTAGCCATACAGTGACAAACAGATCAGGTATGCCACAAGAGTCACCAAAACACTTGAAGGCTTACATGGTGTTATGTTTCTCTTGTATCTGTGACCCTGAGTGCCTGTAGTGAACTGTACTGGCACTTTGATCTTCCCATTTTGCAGCATTTACATTCTCTGTGTCTTGAATGAAAGGGGAAGGGGGTGAGAGCACATTGCACTGTATGGAGAATTCTCCAGGTGCATCATCCAAACAGTAACACAAAGGAGACAGATGGCTATGGATCATTGCTTGGCAAAGACACTACAATGACTTGCTGAGATCTTTGCTAAGTTTCAGTTACAAAATTAAGCAGAAACTGTAGATGTTAAATAGGAGGAAAAAAAAAAGGAGAAATCTTCTTTAACCATGGTATCCTCTGCCAGAAGGTAGCTTCAGGACTTATTAAGGATGCAGCTAGGAATCTCTTCACTTAGTTTTCACGTTTCCAGGGCTCTTCTTCAACAACACTGAAGTCTGCAGATTTGCCATTGGTTGCCAGTGTTACCTGCAAGTAATTATCATCAAAAAACGACTTAAAGGCCAAGGCACTTTGACAAGAAAAGTAGTGAGTTTTATATGGAAGATCATGATATTTACAGGAATTACATGCACTGTCACTTATTCTATAAGTAAAATGGATTTATTCAGAATTCACAACACTCCCAAATAGTGAGACTCCTGTTCATTTATTTATTATAATGACTAAAAAACATCAGTAGTAGAAACATGTTCCACATTTTCTTGCCCTCACTGCAGGTTTTTTTAAATAAGTATTTCAGATTCTACCCCTTTCTATCTCTTGTAGATTTCTCTGGATTATTTAAAAAACAGATTATTTATTTTTTTTTATGTAGAAAATCACTTTTTTTTTCAGTGGGATTCCTGAAAAAGCTGCATAACTGATGCAACAACATGAAAAATATGCAAGACCAGAAAAATCATAGATGTGCATCTATACAAACTCACCTACAATTACACCACCTTTAAAGAAATGGAAGAAAAGACATGTTGTGAAAGTATTGTTCATCATACCACTATAGCAATGTAGTGAAAGATTTTGACTATAGTCAAATTAAAAATTCATAGTAATGCTAAACTGGTCTCACATGAAGTACAGCAAAATCTCACTCTTTCCTGTAAAGATATATGCTGGATTTTTTAGGTTTTTAGTATGGTAGAAGACCTATAGACATCTACCAACTCACACTGAACACTAGACATTATGTTCCACTCCAGAAATCAGCATAAATAAACCCATGTTTCAAGAAAGATATCTCCAGCCAAATGACTTTTAAAAATCAAAAAGGTAAAATGTCAATTTAACTTTACAAAAGTGATCTATATCTTGATAATGTGAGAGAATCTTTCATTTAATTTTAAATAGATGGCTTACTTTTTCCTAACTTACCTTGTAAGTTAACATCTTCAGCTTCAAATGAAAACTTAAAGACAGAGCTGAAAATCCCCATGCTGGATAAACAGGATGCATGGAAGCATTGGGACATGGAAACATGACAAAATGCACTGATTTTTGAAACAAAGTCAAGCTTTTTCTTAGATAATTGGAAAGGGGAAACATGCAAATACAGGAATGAACAGCTTATTCAGAAATGAAAATCACACAGAGTCATGTGAAATATGGTAATAAAAAAATACAAAAATATCATGCAATAACAACCACTCTACCCCCATATAAAGGTTAACTACTTATTAATTATGTACACTGACCATGCAAAATTATAAACTACTAGTGTTATAGATGGAATATATTACAGAAGGTAAATAGAGAGGGCATGCCAGTTGATTAGCTTTTCCATATCCTGACCAGAGTTGCAGTAAGCTTTTCAACCCACCAGTGCATTGGACAGGAAGAAGAGACATCTTTCCAAATTTAATTTGACTGTTTCAAAGCTCCAGATCTTACACTCTGCTGCCTTTGCAAGTCTAACACTTGGGAGTTGTAGACCACTTCAACATGATCCAAACACTTTGCAAATGTCAGCATACATTCATAGCTCATGGATTAGGTCATAACAACACATCCTTTTGGCAGCTTGCAGACAGACACATGGGCTAGAGAAGTGACCTGCTCAAAGGCAGGATTTGTCAGAATTCTGCTCAATCCAGTAAAGCCTGGCTCTTTACATCAGTTTAAAAGTGCAAACTGAGTCTATAAGCAGAGCAAACCTAAAACAATTGAAAAGGACAAACATTTCTAGCTCATCAATCACTGGTCCCAAACTTTAATTAAAGGGTGTGCTTAGGATGACATACAGCACCATTAATCCACGTTTTTGAGGCAAACCATTGCCTCAGCTGAGGGAAATGATATGAGAAACTGAAGGAGAAAAGAAATTGCAGCAATTATTAATTGCATCAATGGGCTGCTTCTTTCTAATGTGACTTGGATTTCTGTGCAAATCTGAGAGACTGGGAGCAGACAAAATCGTCAGTATTCAGTTCCATGAACACAAGCATAAACCCACCAAAATTAGCACTGTCTATTTAATTTAAAAACAGTTTTCAAAAAAAATTCCAAAAGAAGTTGTCCAAGTGCGTGCACTTATCCAAGAAGTGTGTGTACGTGTGTGCACATGCTTTCTATCATTCTTTCCAGAGAGTTTATTTTTCTTCAAATTTTAATCTCTTGTGTCCTTCCCTTTGTTGAGAGATATAAATTAATGACAATTTTCACTTTTCTGTAAGTCTGTATTCTCTTTCCATTTCTTTTTTTTTTTTTTTTTTAATTTTTCTCACAGAAAAAGAGTGGGTCAGAAGAGAAAGGGTGAGCCATGTCTGAATAAAATTTATGATTTAAAAAAAAAAAAGTTGAAACTTTGGAAGATTCAGGGGAAAAAATGATGATAAGATGAAAGCTGTTTGTTTGGTGTTTTTCCCCCTGAATTCAGGATTACTTTTTCCCCTGAAAATTCAGGTTTAGCCTGCATTAACAAGAAGCATTAGAAAAAAAAAGCATTCTAGAGAACATTTCCAGCCCGGCTAGAGACAATTGAAAATGATAGCATAGGACTTACAGTTGCAGTATAAATAGTGATCTGCTAATGGACTTAGTGCAGTCATTCACACCTAGATACCTTCTCAGTTGTGACAACTGGAAGATACAAGAGATTCTGTTTGGATAAATGGCTAAGGTAGGCTGACTGGTAAACCCACTGTCTGAAAGACAGTGTACAGAATCAGACTGGAGCATTAATAAATAAATAAATTTTAAAAAAGACTATGAAATTGGAAGTTCCACCTTGTTTCACTTTCTTTTCTCCTTCTTTACAAAAGCTTTTAAACTGCCCCATCCTAGCAGAGTGTTCTTAGTGAACGTTTAACCACTAACCTCCCAAACTTGCTTCTCATTCAACTGGTGGGGTTGCTCAAGCTCACTCCACTCTGATCAAGATGTTATTATTAGTATTAATATTCCATGTTAATTACAGCAAGGATTACAGAGGGAATACAGTGTTTGTCCCTTAGTGCCTCGGGAAGGAACGCTGACGGAAGCAAAGCAGAAGCATGCTGGGTGAGTGCAGGAGCATTCTCATGCTAAAGAGCATTCAACGTGTCGACCTCTGAACAGCATATCATGAAGGCAGTCAGCAAGTGACAACACCTGCATCTGAATTGCAGCCATCCTTCATTTGGGTTGGCAATTAAGTTCTCTGTTGCCACAGAAAATTAAGTAAATGTCCATAGAAGGTGATGCCATACTCTCTGTGTCTTGGCATATTCCATAATACGCTGCATCTTGCCTTTTGATATGTAAACAATGTACATGATTTTTTCCCATCAAACGACAAGTTTTAAGAAGAGTGCAAAAAACCATCTTTTGAACTGCTCAAACACATTCAAAATGTCTGGGGTTCATGGACCTTGTTGTCACATTGTTATTTGCAGAACGATTTGAAAAATACATGCAGGTTAAAAAATAAGATAAAATAAAGCATGCAGTGCTATATACATGTCTCAATATCCATAAATGTGAAAGGTACCTTGCACTCATCTACCATGACTGAGTTGTGAGCTGCAAAAACACATTGGTTTGAGTTGTTTTCCCTATGATTTTTCATGTCGTCATACATTGACTGAGTCTTGGTCATTTCAATGTCTTCATGCCCTTTATGATGGGAATCAATGGTGTCAAGTTCTGCCTTGGAAAGATGGTAGACAATGCCAGCACCAAAAGAATCTCCCACTACATTGACTGACGTTCTCATCCGGTCCCTACAAAAGAAGGAAAAGGCAGAGGCTGAATGGCGTGACAGGAAGAAGAAGTAGGGCATGGCAGCCCTGTTCCTGGTACAGTTATTGCATTTGCTTCAGGAAACTTAAAGGTACCTTTTGAACAGAGAGATGGGAGCTTTCAAGTGAAAAGGGAGAAGTTTGCTTTCCCAGGGGACTTGTTCAGACAGGGAGGATGTTCAAACTCCCATGTCCCAGCTGCTTATTCTCATGGAGTTTGGCAAAGAATATATGCTAGATCACAGCCAAACTGCAGAGCTGTGCTTGACTGAGATCCCCCAGTGCCTGTTTCTGGAGCTGGAGGTTTCAGTATCAGGGTGCCAGGCTCACACCACTGCCCTTTGTTTAATTTATCAGAGCACTGAACTTAATGCAACCAGATGAAAGGATTTTGGATCTGATGAGTTGCTCTCATTTCTGGCATGAATTAACAAAAGGCCTCTCCCTTTACTCTTAGTGAGCAAACTAGGGGGAACAAAAATGCCTGAAATATCTCCATAATGCTTAGGCCATTGAAGCTCCTCTCCTGGCACCATCTTTGCAGATGGCCATCTGTTAGTGTGGCAGCATGCCCACTCACCCTACATGTGCCAGAGCTTGGCACATGAGCAAACCAAATATAGGTCATGGCCTACAAAATTATGAGCCTGTGACAGCATTTCAGTAACGAGGGCCCCTCGTTGTAGGAGGGTGCCAACAGAGGCTAACGTGCTTCATTACAAAGAAATATGTTTGTTGGCACTTCCTGGACAGGATGCCATTAAACAGACATGCCACCTTTCTCCTGTCTTTAGTGGGGCTCTATCTGTCAACAGTGAGGTCACAGTCGTGGATTTTCCCTGACTTCAGAATTCTGCCCCAAATCTGACCAAAATTCCGCAAAAATGGGAGCTGGGTCCTGCTATCTTTCCTTCTGCAGGTAGGCTGCAGCACACATGCTGAAATAATTTACAACCTAATTTGCCTCTTCATATCTGCACTAAACATAAAACTCCTAAGAACCTTCTGACTGAGGGTTGCAAATTAAAGTGACTTAAATCAGCCGAGTCTAGCTTTGCCAAATAGGTCAGAGAAGTGATTACACTGATTAATTCTCAGAAGTATATTCATGAAGATTCATTTACACAAAATGGCCAGGTTGAACGGTGTACACATTTGCCAAGTGACAGAAAAGCTGGCATGTAAGACCTCATTTCCCAAGACATTGAATAATTTCAAAACAACCTTTCTAGTATTTCTAGTTCTGGATTTGTGCGACATCTCCTTTTCCTGTAGAACACCGAGAAAAAAACATCTAAATATATAAAATCTCAACTGACAAACTTTCACTATACATGCTTATTCATGACCATATAAAACCTTTTGAGCCCATTTTAACATCTTTGCTCTAATCAGTAAATCTGCCTTTCTTAGCTGTGGAATTGTAGTCCCGTTCAAGTTTCTCCTCTCCCTCTCAACATTATCATGCTTACATATTTACAGCCTTTGTGGTGTAGTATCTTTGCTGAAGCAGTTTATTTCCTTTTTTTGGCATCAAGAGAATACCCAGAAGGGAAAAACCTCTCCAATAATTCCCCCAAGAAACAAACCAACAACCTATATGAGGAAAACACCCTTCCAGTTTTGCTTCACACAAATGAAATGCTTTAGACAGTTCTCATCCGACGCCTATGAAGATTATTTTAAATCTGGTCAGAGTGGCAGAATAGGAAAATAAGACTTTCTGGTGTGATTTTTAATTAAGACCATCAAATACACTGAACCTCGCAATACAGCTCTAGAAAAAGAACACCTGCTTAATTTTTTTTGCGTGAGTGGCATTAAATCTTGAAAGGATTCACTGATGCCAGATGACAGAGTGTGGCTAGCACAGGTTCTTCCCGTGGGAACATTTTGCTATATTTCATAAACAAGATAAAGTTTGGATGTTTTGCAAACAGTTTCTCCGGATTGAGTCAGCTTGGCCAATTGGGCCTAGGGGGAGGTCTCGGGCTGACCAATCTGGGGCACTTCTGTGGACTCTATATATATGGAATTCAAAACAATAAAGTTCCTCTTCTCCTCTCTTTCCTTGTCTGAGAACTTGGGTCAGTCCTCAGCTAGCCGCTCAACAGCGACAACAGAGGAATATCATAGGATGCCAAAACAAAAAGGTGGAGAGAACACATAAATATAATTGGGGCAGAATTCAAATTCTGAAGGGGTCATTTGAGGAGATGCTCCAGCTGATGCACAGGTACCCCTAGCTGAGAGATTCAGCAATACAAACTGCACACTGCTGCACAACATGTTACACTGTGCAAACCAAAGGAATCAAGGAAGTTCCTCGTGACAGAAAGGGTAAAGTCTCAGCTGTCAGGAATCAACAGCAAAGTGCCACTGATCTCTTCTGGGGCAATGAAAGCCCTATAAAGAAAAAAAGATGGTTGTACTTACTCTTTTGTTAAAACCAGCCAACCAGTTAATTCCAGGCAAGCTGGGACGATGAAAACAAAATAAATCCAGGAAAGTTACAGTCTAGACCCTGTTCATAACATCCAGACTTCAACTGTGTCTGAATATTCTGAATCTAGATCCAAGCCAAGGAACAGAGTCGGAACTGAAGCAATCTTTTTCTGAGTTACTGAATGAAGGTTTAAGTACCGGATCAGCTGTCCAAGCTCATTTTCTCTAATTCCTCTCTCTTTGCTGCAAAATACCACTAATCTGGTACCACTGATATTTGCTAAGCTTGTCAGCTCACATCTGGAGAGCACCCAGTTCGTGGCTCAAGCAAAATAAGCTCATTTTATTCCATCTGTTGGCATATAATTACTGTCCTACTAAATGTCACTGCTGTGTTGTGCTTGGTTTTAAACTGACTGTAAGAGTTGTGAAATCCTGGGAAACTTGCCTGGTGAAAGGCATACACTGGATATGTATGCATGGGAGGTAGAAAGATTGAACAACCCAATAGATATTGGAGCGCCTTGAGAAAAAATCAATATGGCAACCTTTCAGTTCCAGTTTGAAGGAGAGAGTGCCAAGTTTAAGGATTTGACATAAAGCCCTCTTTGTGTTACACAATGACCAAACCATGCAAAACTGGTTTTGGTAAGACCACAATTTCAGAGGGTGATAGTACTGTAAAATCAGTTGATGTTCTGGTATTTGCTTTCATCAGGAATATTGAAAAACTCATTGAGTAGGACATTTTTTAAAACCCTTTTTCATCTGAAATAGAAATGTCATTGAAGGGCTGTTCCAAGTTTCTTTGTTTCTACATGGCTGGTTGCATTTATATGTGGGTTCCAGAAAAGTGGTTGGAATTGGGCTTAAATATTTTACTAACTTTCTGTTCTACATTCTGTTAGAAATACTGCCGCAACATTATTTAATGACCTAAAAAAAAAGGAAGAAGACAATGTTTGTAAGTAAAGAAAATATGTTTTTATGACATTTCATTTCAGATACTCTTTAGGTCTGGTTTGTATGTGCAAAAGCGTGCGGAAAAGTTGGTTTGAAATATTTCTTTCAGAATTGCTATGCTTCCTTTACATACATTCATCACTGCTATAGCTCCACAGAACAGTTTTTATTTCCTAAGCAAGGTTGGATTAGCCAGTGGGAACAATGGTGCTGAAGCTGAGAATGAAATGCAACACCCAGTAGTGGATCAGCACTGCTGATAAACTTACAGCTCTGAAGATTGCTAGTGTGGGCAGAGCCTCTCAGTCCACGGGAATATTTTAAAAATACATTTCCCTAAAAAAACCAAACAAACCACAGGCTCCTTTTGCACATCCTCCTACCAGCTGCAGAAACCTACCTATTTGCTTACTTGGACAGCCAAGAAAAACATATATTTAAAATACATTTTTATATATTTTTTCTCTCCTTCTTCCAGCTGCAGATTCCTATACCACTTTCCTGTTTTTAACTATGACATGGTAAATATAAGAAATGCACTGTATATCACATCCTTCCCTACGACAGCTATACTCTGCCTGCTGTACCCTGTCTCATTTCACCATTCTGCATCATGATATAATGAAATCCAGTTACATATAAATAATATAAGTCAAATTTTCCCTTTGCCTCCTCAAGCTGTGAATTTCCTCTTTCATTTTTCCCTGAAGCAGAAATCAGAGCTGCATGTTATCCTTCAAAATTTTTGGTGACAGATAGAGCATGCCAGAAGCCCCAAAATACATATCAGAGGATTGACTAAGTTCTTGAATTCTTCTCAGTAAGCCAAAAGATAATGACAGAAAATTAAACTTCTATTTTATCTGCACATGCACATTCTCAACTCTGCTATTTCTTCTTGCATAACTTTAGTTGTGTATCTGGGACAGAAAGCTACTAGAAGCAGGAAGCTGAGGCTGCTAGTGTAGGAGAAAACACACAAATAATACAGTTATATTTACGTCTCCCTTTCTGGGTACCACAGCTGGAACAACAAAAACAAATGTCTTTACTACACAAAAGAATATTAGGGAAGAGCTGGCTGTTGACCAGAATATACCAGAATATACTGTGCTGCAGCAATTTGAAAGTCTCCCTAGAGGCCTGAGAGCTACTGACAGAAAGATATCCAAGCTGTCAAATGACAGTAAGAGAAAGGATGTGGCTTGGCATACTCTCTGTCTGTATTTACTTCTGCAGCTTCTGTATTCAAGTGTTGAAGACCAAAAGCCTCAGAAAACAATCTGTGGGTTAGCTGTTTCTTGGAGGACGTGCAATGGCACTGAAGGACTTTGATCACAGCTCCTTGGAAATGAAAGCCAGTCTTTCCAGTTTGAGTGATCTGTCAGTAAAATGAAACTACGGAATTACCTTCTTTATTTCAGTTTTCATTGTTGTTTGTCTTTGGTTTTTGTCCTGCCCTAGAACAGGCTCTTTTCAAAGGTATTTTACTTTCTTACATAAGAAAAGAAACAAACTTTCCCTCCTACAAGTATAAAACATTTGATACTACAAATGCCCAAATTGTTCTATAACCTGCTGACAACATCCTGATGGAACTTGCATTTTCAGCATTCACCCTTCATTTTAGACCAGAACTATAATAAATGGAAATATGAAAGCCAATATTAGAAAACTGCTCTCAAGTGATGGAAAGGCATCATTAGGAAGAAGATAAAAGTGTGAGCTCACAAGTGTGCCAAGAAGACCCTCGGCTCATAGAAACTGACTTCAGTAGCTCTGTAACAGTTTGTAACAGCTGAGAAGGTGCTTTCAGTGTCTCCTACTTCACTGAATACCCCATATCCTCCCATGATTTATCTGCAGAAGAGAGACTTACAGTTCTTTAAGACCAATGGCTGAAAAGCACTATGGACAAACATTACTTCACTGCTTTTTCTGCACAACTTACAAAAGCCAGTCAACAGCAACAAGCAAACTGATGTCCTGGGTGGGAAGTCCCACTGCAGTAAGGATCAGCAGCATAGTAACAAGTCCTGCGCTGGGAATGCTGGCAGCTCCAACACTGGCAAGGGTGGCGGTCAAACTGCAAAAACAAAAACCAAATGGGAGCAGCAGGAACAGGAACATGCACTTTCCTTGCATACTTGTGTGATCATTACGAAGGTAATATTTTGAACGTGTTCTTCCCATAAAATTAACAACTACATGACAAATCAAGGGAAGTTTAGGTCATATTTTTCACTCTTGTGTTTTCTCTAAAATATTTATATGGGGAGGCCAGATCTATATGGTTTGTTCCAACAGCTGGAAGAGGGTTGTTGGTCAGCTAGCTATGAATTCAAATCCATTTTGTAATGTTTTCTGAACTCTACAGACTCATCCAGGGTTTTGAATCCTGAGTTTTGACAATCCAGACATGTCAAAGTTTGGTGGTTACAGGTTGAATTTTCAGGATCATTCATTTCTGTTTATTTATATTAACTGAAGACTGAATTGTGAGTTAAAGGCTGAGAGAAAGCAGCTATTATTAAATACAGAAGAATAAAAATCTTGGTATCTAAAACCTCTGAAGTACAAGCCAGTGGTGTACCAAGCCTGGATACAAATCACCCTAGATGAAAAAGTAAATTGATCTGATTGTTTCATAAATCCAAACCTGTGTTTGTTTTTGCCTCTTATATTTTGATGAAGATCAGTAGAGTGAATGTCTGAGCTTCAAAGGTTTAAAAAAATACAACACAGACAATAATAAATACCAACATGACTGGGCAATCCTATAAAGAATGAAAAATAAATTTGTCAGAGAGCAAATCAAGGGGAGAAAAACAGGGAAGAGAAGGAGGAGAGGGAGATGCAGAGGAAGGAGAGGGAGGAGAGGGAGCAATACAGAGATGAGTAACATGGCTGTATTTCTGTGGATGTATCCAACAAATCTGAAAGTGCTTCCAATACAAAAGTAGAGGAAAGCACACTCTCTGCAGGAAATACTTAACCATTAGCTACAGAACTCATCAATGAGGATGTTAGCCAGATTTAGAGCTGCCAGGTGCCGGCTGGCTGGGTCTGACCCAGTCTGCAATGTGTGTGTCAGGTGTCTGGGTTAGAGTGCAACCTGGCCTACTGAACACCCAGATAGGTCCAGTAGGTGTGCAGGCAGGATGCTCTGCTCTGCTGACAGCCTTTGCATGTGATGCCAGATCCTCAGGCACTTTCAGCCTGAACTGGTGAGGGAGTCCTTCCAAGCTCTATGAGGAAATGCTCCTGCACACCTTTGCACAGCAGCGCTTACAGACCTGGAAGGGAATGAAGCTAGCACTGTTCAGAACTAAACAGAACCTGGCTTAGCTACTGTTTCCAAGATCATCCTTTCCCAAAGAATACAGGAAATCAGAGGAGTATGAATGACCAGTATGAAGTAACTAAGACTGGTCAAAGGCTAATTAAGTCTTTATGATGTTATGTCAGGGTCATTTGAATATTCTCAGTATCACAAAGTCCATATAACAGACAAAACCTAATAACCTTTCCTTCATTTGTATTGTTACCTCAAGAGATAGTTCTTGCCATATTGCTGTAGCAAAAATGTATGAAGAGGAAAACCAGTTCTACAAATAGACCAAAGTTGCTCCCTGCTTTGTAAACGTCAGTCACAAAGCTGGATACACCAGCCTTGAAATGGTGAGATCATGAAAAACCAATTGGTCAATCCCCCAGTGGAGGAGAAGAGGAATAACTCAGGTTCAAGCCTACCAAATCTCTTGGAGAACAGCAGATTCCTGACTTGAATTTCCCTGGTCTCAATCTAGTTTAACATGTGGCATCTCTGTAATGACTGTTTTCAGTTTTAGGAACAAATACGTTTCATGCAGGTCTACCACCTGCATGCATTAGAAGCAGCCCTGAACCTTTTACAAACTTTGGCTTTACTATTTCAGGAGTCAGGGCAGGAAGTAAATGAATGGAAAATGTGGAACTACTATAGCTGGGCAAGAAACATAGAATTAGACATCCCTTTGCAGGAGTTTCTCTAGTGTTAAAAAGGTTTAATAAAAGAAAACCGTGTGGGTGAAAACTACAGGAAGAAGACAAACTTGGCAACTTTCACTTGTGGTTTCCATTTTAACTATTCAAAATTTTAGACCTGCTGTCTTTATCAAGTTAAAGCTCCCTTACAGTAAACAGTCTTCAGTCACTCTTATCCTTTTTTAATGGGCACATTCTTTCATCCTTACAGATGCTCAGCTTAGTTCTGGATAAGACAATTTGATTTGAAAAGACTATGGTTAATATTTGCGGGGTTAAAGTTAAGAGATCTGGGAGTATCCAGACCATGCCACAGACAATCTCATCCTCAGGATGGGCTATTCTCAGTTCATTATTCTTTTCTTGTTCACCAAAGTCACAGAAGACGTACAGGCACACATAAATACATGGACAGATTTTTTAGGTATAATTTTTTATTCTAGTGTATATAAACAGATGTGTTTTAGAAAGTTAGTGCCTCATATATGACTTGTAGTATATCCCTAAACTAAAAAAACAAAAGGCATTTCATTGGACAGAGAATGCTGTATATTACAATTGACATTGGTTTGTGTGCTGGATTTGTCTGGAGTAGAGTTCATTTCCTTTACAGTGACTGGTATGGGGTTGTGTTTTGGATTTGTGCTGAAAACAGTGTTGGTAATACAGAGAGATGTTTTTGTTATTGCTGAGCAGAGCTCACACAGAGTCAAGGGCTTTTCTGTTTTTGATACTGCCATGCTAGGGAGCAGGCTGGCGATGCACGGGAGGTTGGGAGAAGTCACAGCTGGGACAGGTGACCCCAACTGACAAAACAGATATTCCAGACCATATGACATCATATGCCATCAGTATATAAAGTAGGGGGAAGAAGGAGAAAAGGGGAGTTTGGAGTGATGTTTGTCTCCCCAAGTAACGTTGCATGTGGTGCGCCCCTGCTCTGCTGGGGATGGCTGAACACCTCCCTGCACATGGGGAGCAGTGAACTAATTCCTTGTTTTGCTTTGCTTGTATGGGCTGCTTCTGCTTTTCCTTTTAAACTATTGCTACCTCAGCCCATGAGTTTTCTTTTACTCTTGTGATTCTCTCCCTCATCCTGCTGATGGGGAAGTGAGTGAGTGGCTGTGCGGGGTCTGGTGTCTGCCAGGGGTTAAGCCACGACAATTGTCAACTGCAGAAGTGTAAAACACCACCAGCATGTGCTAAGGGTGTAAATGATAGAAAACATGTCACCAGAGAACCAGGACCTATATATGAAACATTCATTTGTATGTCATTATTAGAAATCCATGGATTTCATAGTGAATCCAACTGAGACGACTCAGCTACTGAGAAGATGTCCAACCCAAAGCATTCACATTCTACAGTCTGTAGAAACAAAGGAGTCTTTTGAACTGACCTCACAGTAACTATCTGGCCTCCATCCAGGTCAATTCCATTCATCTGTGCTATGAAGATGGCAGCCACGGCTTCATAAAGTGCAGTTCCATCCATGTTAATAGTCGCTCCAACAGGAAGAACGAACCTTGTTACACGCTTATCAATGCCGAGATTCTCTTCAAGACACCGGAATGTGACGGGTAATGTTCCAGCACTGAAGGAGAGAAAGCAAAAAACTTAAGCGAAGACGTAAGTAAACCAATGTAACACACACACATAAAGGAACAAAGTCAGAAGTTCTAATACCATTGTTTACATTTTCTACTTTCACTTTCTGCTGTGGATTCAAGCCTTTTTTAGACAAATTTAGCCTACATTTAGCTAGAAGTGGGACTGAGGCCAAGACATGAACGTGACTTGATGTAGGATGAGAGCTTGAGAATGCCTGGATGAATTTTTCAGACTCATTAACAATTTATTTCTTTCATTTTGTTCAAAAAATACAAGTACCAGACGTTTTCTGATTTTCAGAGATTGGAATGTTACAGTTCATGGCTTGAACATTGTTATGAAGGAGTTTTGCCCATTATAGCAAAAACTGTATAAAGAAGCTACAAGCACTGAAGCCCACCGCTCCTTGAAGATGCCTGACTGGAACTAAGCCACCTAAGGGAATTTGAGATAAGACACAGTTGTTCAATCATCTCAGATCTACAAAAAATCAAACAAAGCTAAGGCAGAATAATGCATCCACAAGAAAGCCTAACCTAGCAGCTGTGCTGAGAATCATCTCTGGCTGCGTTCAGGGTGGGGGAGGCCACAGCCCACAGACCCATTTGCAGAGGCAAGGTTTGCACAGAGTGCCCCCCAGCCGAGGGGGAGGAGGAGGTTTGTATGGGTGGCGTAACCTTGGTCACTGAACACCAACCCTCCCTTGCACAAAGGCGCCCAGCTGTGAAACCCCCCAGCTCCTTGGGGTAACCTGTGCCAGCATTCATGCCCTGTCACAGTAAATCACAGCAAAAAGAGTTTTCTTGTCTTCAGATGGTACTTCCTGTGTTTCAGGTTGTGCCCACTACCTCTCTTCCTGTCACTGGGCACCAGTGAAGAGAGTCTCGCTTCATCTTCTTGGCACTATCCCATCAGATATTTATGCACATCAGTTAGGTCCCCCAGAGACTCGTGCTCATCAGGGGAGAAGTTGTTCAGCAGAGTGGTTTGGGTTGACCCAAAGAGGCAGCTGAATTACGGTTCTTTCAAGGCATTATTGAAACCAAGAATGCTCTGTTTTCTAGTGGTATGTGTTGAACTAGGCTTTTTTATTTTCACCTTTTTAATTAAAATGGAAGATTATATTTTTTTCAGAAATAAAACCTTTTTTGAAAGAAAACACTTTGAAATATGGTATTTAACTGAAAAAAAATCAACACAAGATATACTGACTGTCCCAATGCAAAACATCAATTTTTGATTTTATTGAATTTATTACTGAGAGTGGTGTTACTTACAGACTTTGCTAAATCTGTTCTGTGCATTAAGAACAAGTCTAAAATGCTCAGCTTTTCACTGAAGTCCCATTATTTTGGCAAAATGGATTAAAATACAAACTGAGAGGATTTTTCCTTTCTTTTGTGAAACTTAGCAATGTTTGGGGTTTTTTTTCTCAAATGCAACAAGACTGGTCTTAACATGCTTTCAAAATAAAAAGAATTTTCACTTTTTCCTGACTCAGGAAACATGCACAGATGTAACAAAATTTGCATGAGTGACGTGGCAAATGGCAGAGAAGAAAACAAAAAACAGGTCTCCCATATCTCTGCAGGTGGCTACACAATCTCTCTAGAAAATCCTGAAGGCAGATGGTATTTTGATTAATTTAAATATAGCTATATTAAAAATATTTTTAAATATTAAAAATATTTTCATTCAATGGTATAAAATAATTTTGCAGCGAAGGTCAGAACAGCAGATGTACTATGTTTAAACAACAGCTAATAATCTGCTAAAAAATAAAGCACATTGGTATTTCTCAGGTGTACCTGGAAGCTGTGCCTAGTGCTGTGATCCATGCCTGGAAAATCCCAGCAAGGAATGAAAATGGGCTTTTCCTTGTTATCACAAAGTAGAGCAGAGGCAGGAAGATCCCTCCATGGATGACAAGACCCACAATCACAGTCACCATGTACATGCCAAGTTGTCTAGCAACTACTTCTAAGTCCTTGATTGCAATGATTTTTCCACAGATGAGGCAAGCAATACCCAAAGGGGAATACCTGGAGAAAGAAAACAAGCATAGACAGAACTTGCTTTGGCAGTGTATTCATAAAAACTGCTGAACAAAATATAGACTGGAGAAGAGTAGGGAGCTCAAGCTCAACACTGAGGTGCACATCAAGACCTTACAGAAATTCAAGGGATAGTTTTCACATCTCTTTCTTAAGTAATGGCCATCTCCAGTGAATTCCCCATCTACTTCATTTTCCATCCCATCAAATGGAATATGCCTCTCCTGAATAGTTTTTGATCCTGAATAAACATTGTACAAGGATATTATAATGTTACACAGGCTTGTATCATTATGAAGAGCAGTGCAGATTTGTTTTTAATACATAACTTTTACAACCCATTGCTTATCTGGTTTCAGGGGGTTGCATTACTTACTTCAGTTAAATTAATTGTTGAAATGAACTGTTTTTATCTTGAAGGCTGCAAATGTTCCCACTACGTCTTTTCCATAATTCAGACAAATGCTTTTTAATTTATGGATTCTTCATTAATTATGTGCTTTCGTTATTTAGGGTAGGGTTTTTGTCCCCTCAATCATTAAAACAATACAATGGAAACTGACTTTCAGAATAAAAGTGCTTCCTGGTCTTTGTTAGAATATCTCATGGTCTCTCAAGCAATGTGATCAAGGCCTGGAAAGCCTTCAAGCACTTCAAATGCAAGGCCAGCTGTTATACCAGTTATCATAGAATTCCACATTTCAATGAACTTGACAAAATACAGTTCTTACAGAGAGTTACATGGCATCAGAGCCAGACGTCTGATTTGTTTTATGCTTGTGTAGCAATGCCATGCTCCTGAGAGTCTGTAAGTGCCACGGAAGTTACAGCTGTCTGTGCTGAGAAATCATGAACCAAACAAAACATAACTCTGCATAAAGAAGTGCATTATTCTTTATAAACACACACTAAAACCCCCTTGCTCCTGGCCTCAGCAAGTCTTCAAACATTCTAAACAGAGATGAACAAAAGGAATTACCAACATCAATTTCCTTTTTTCATAAGAAGAGAAATAAAAAGCACATCAATTAAAAAAAAATTTACAGTTAATTTCTTGAAACTTGAATAATTTCCTGCCATTGCAACACTGGCTACTAGAGAACATTTATATTATAGGCAGGATATTATGTCTTGGGTCTACCAAATGGTGCTAAGAGACGTTAAAGTAAATTCTAGCACCTGGAGTGTTATGGAGTATAGTCACCCTCTCTCTAAGGAGTAGAGAGCACCAGGTTACAGTGAATATTGAAAGTTTTGCAAATAAAAACAACTGTGGTTTCATGCAGCAAGACCATCTACAGAAAAGCAGAAGTGTAACAGGAATGCAAGGTCATCGCTTCAAGTTCTTTCTGTTGTTCTACACATTTCCACACTGTTGTTACTGCTTGCAGCACTCTTGCCTAACAGTGTCCCTCTGAAACACTGATGGTGCTGACAGCTCATGCTTCAGGCATGCTGCTCCCTTTCCTATTCACTGTGTCCATCGAGCTCTAGAGAAGAGGGCAGCCTTGTGACTCAAGAAGTCACTCCCAGGAATACCACAGAATCCCAGGTAGCAATGAGCCATGACAGGTGTGTAGTGTTGGAGTGGCTATTTCTGCTCTCAAAGACCTAGGAAACACTGTAGTAGAATGCCAAACAGCAATATATTTTTATGTTCTAAAAAACTGGTTTTATGTGAGATGGCCATGATTGGCACCACATGCAAACAGTTCTGGGACAGCACTCAGAAGAAACACCTCAAAAAAAAAAAAAAAAAAAAAAAAAAAAAAAAAGAATCCAAGAATCCCCTCTCAGAAGTGTAAACAATGGCTCAGACTTAATTGGGACCCCAGTGCAGCAAGGCTGTAAGACACATTCTGCAGAAACTATGGGTAAAGAGATTACACATCACTGGAAACTACTGGAATTTCATTTGATGGTAAAGTATTTTTACTAAAGAAGACAGTGAATAAATGTATCTCTGGGCTTTTTTTTTTTTTTTAATTATACATCCTAGGTAATACCCTGGGATTATCCTAACCTCCTAGGGAAGATTGGGACGTTCTTACATGGGCCATTCTTGCTTGCTTAGGTGTCCTCCTGTATAATGAACTTCCATAATCAATGTGGCATTTGAAGGCCTTTGCTGGTGCATCCATGAGTTGTATTTCAGTACCCAAAAAATGGAATCTCTTCAGAAATGTTTCAAACTGGGTCCTAAATAATCGTCACCAAATTGAAATAATGCTGCTGTGGTTCTAATATAGCTGACAAGGCTTTTAAAAGTCAACTATTTAACTTTTACTAACAAACTGGCATCACTATATTAAAGTTTTATGAGGGCTTTTTAAAAATAATTTTTTGTTCTATAAGTTAGAACTAGAAACTTACCACATGATCATAGTTACTAACTTCATTACAATCTCATTCAGGATGTTGAAGAAATCCACCATCATCTTGGCCTGTTCTCCCATTTTCCCCATAGCAATGCCAAAAGCAATAAAGAATCCTATCAAACCTATTGGGAAAAATTGCAAGACAAAAAGAAGGCTTTTAGGAAGTTTTTGCACCTAGTCAATGTCTTGATACTACCTGCTAATCCAGACTTCACAGATGCATAGAATTACAGTATAGGTAAATTTGGGAGGGACCACAGTTGGTCCTCTGGTCCAACCTCCCTGCTCAAGCAGGGCCATCCTAGAGCATGTTGCACAGGATTACACATGCCTTAGGACTTTTAACCATGTGTTCACTCTCAACTACCACGATCAAATTCAGAACATCTTTGATTTTTCAACATTTTACTAAATTCCAGTTTCACAATCCAGCTACTGTTTTGTTGGTATTTTTTTTTCCTGAATTGATCTGATAATCAAAAAATATGTATACAATAATCTTCTCAGTGCCATGCAGCTATTAGAAACCTCATAAGCCCTGGCAAATGGGAAAGGTAACACAATGCTGCACCATAACACTATTGTTAAACCAGTTGCTAGAAACCAAGAGTAATTTTCTCAGGCTTTACAAAAGTCACTTGACAGATTAAACCTACTGACCAATCAGTCTTGGAGTGCAGGGAAAGCCAAAAGCAGCCCTAGAACTTTTTTAGTCTAGGAGTATTCCCATTAAATGAAGAAGGTGGAGGTGGGAGGAGAAAGTAGCTATAACCACAGAACTCCCAATAAGCAGATAACCCTCACTGAAAAGGCTATCGGTGGATGCAAAATCATAGCATTCAATATGGGTAACATTTGGCTCCTAAATTTAAGTGCTATGGTGTGAATATCTGGAGCACTGGACTATCAGTGTGAAAAACAACTGATGCATCTGTCATGGAGTACTGTGGAGCTGTTTCTTCAATGCTAATCTTTTCCATCCAGCAATTTTCAGTGTCCAGCAATTTTCAGTGTCCAGAGTTGGATTATTAACTGATACTGACAGATGGTTTGAATTTTCAGCCATCCTTTGAGGCTGAATTTTCAGACATTATATGAGTCCAGTATTTAACAAATGTGTAAACTCATCGGGGAAATTCCTATGGAAAAACTTATCTGGACACAAAGCATTCAAGATAAGGGAACTGGAGTTCCCACTACCCTGGGAAAAGACAGGCTGTCCCATATCCTCACACTGGGTTTAGCAACCAGATTTTTTTTCTTCTTTTTTTAAATCCAATTTCCTGGATACAAAGTCATTCTTTAGCACCAAGCTATCTTTGTTGAGTCAGTTGAATAGGGAAGTGAAGCATATGTTTGTGTGCTGCAGAGCGTAGAGAAATGATGAAAAGCTTTTCAAAGACCAAGTTACTTCCTGGACTTCAGAATCTGCATTAGAAAACGTTAATAGGTAGTTTTGTTCATTAATTCCAAATGAGCTGTTGTGTTAGTCATGAGAGTCAGATTGGTTCCTGTTTGCAGGAATTTGCCTGGCTTGTACTGCTTATCCAAACTGGATAGCAATTCCCCCAACATTTTCACTTCTTCATTCAAAATCAAACCACACCAAACCAACCCAAAAAGCTCTGCAACATTTGAGAGTCATTGGTTAAAACACCCCAGCAAATTCCCCACGTAAACTGTGCATTTCTTTTCTGCAGGAATTGCATTCAGCCTCCTAGATATTTTCGTATCCATGACAGAGCCTGAACAAAACAAGCCCAGCATTAAATGTAATGCATCTCTCATGTCAGAACTGTTTCATTTGATTGCATAAGCAGAATTCCAGGAAAGAAAAAAGCAGGTGAGGGTAACAGCATTGGCAATGAGCTGCTGCCTCATGCATGGTGCAAAATGCCAGCTTGCAGCTCTGAAAGTGGCTCCTCTGCCCACAGATGCTGAATGGATTGAGAGTCATGAAAGCAGGCAGGATACAGGAGCTCTTGTAGAGCAGACTGCTTCACAGAAAAACAAGAATAACTTGTAGATGCTATCATCTCCCCTATATCTAAGCAAAGCAGCCAACCAACTCACCAACACCTCAGGAAGGTCTGCAGACACAGCAGCCACTGTGTCAGCAGGAGTTGTTCGGCAGCTGTAAGTGGCCATTTCCCTTTCAAAGGTTATGGCCTGGTGGTGAGAGAAAGCAGGGGATTAGGTACCCCAGCATACTGTCCCACTTTGAGGACAACACCCATAGACAGAGAGGTGTCAGCCTCAGCCCTGTGGATGTGCTGTCACAGAGCATCTTTGAGTGTAGGTGTGAGGCTGCAAATTGAGAGCTAATCTGTGACTGACTTCACCCACATGCAGAAAGCAAGGAGTTGAAGAAGGAGCACTCCTCTCTGGGCTGACAAAACAGGGACTCCAGACACAGAAAAGAAAACAGAAGTGGTGTGGAAGCTGTTTGTTTCTTGTGTGCCCCCACCCCAGACTGAACAGTTTCTTCAGGAAAGGGTGGGAGATAGGCAAAGTTTTCCTACCACCTCCACTTGCTGGCTTGTCCAGACAAGATGGCATGATGGCATTTGCAGCTGGTAAAGGTCAGCAGCCAAGATGAAAGGAGGAGGGAGTTGTGACTCAGAAATGTGTCAAGCCTTTCTCGGATTTTTCTTGGGTGGTGTGGTTCACACCCCACCTCTCACTTCAGGCTCTGCCTCAGGCCAAATTAGTTCAGCACGCCCGAGACTCCTACTGGAAACAACTTACCTCTAATCCACCAGGGGGTGTGTGAAGCACTGGCTCTTGAAGCTCTCCCCCATACTGTTTTGCCAATATGCATTAGTATTAGCCTAGGCCATCTTCTTGTAGGATGAAAGGATATTTTGGCTACCTCCAACATGCTTTGCCACTGTACTCCATAATCACAAGGCTGCCAATCCAGAACAATTAACTTGATTGTTTCTGTGATACCTCAGAGACCAATGGACAGCCAGTAGGTGATAATATTTGGTGATTATTTGGAGAGACTAAATGTGCACTGAAGAGCAGATCAGACAACAGTGACTATCTAGCCACATCAAAAAACTGTGACATTCATATGATGTACATATTTGATAGGCAGAAAATTTTCTTACCCAGGACATTCATGCCATCCTTAAATTCAAGACCCTTCTTAATGACCATTTGGGCTTCGGGTGGTGCTGTCTCATTCACCATAGCAATAGCAGAATCAGTGACATTAGGTGGCTCTTCAACGGGTAGTGGCACCAGCACTCTCTTGGTGACAGTTTGGATCTGAAGGCAATAAAAAGGGAGAATGAGAATGGAGACAGACTGAATGCAATCCATATGGTAGATAATAATAATAATAATATAAACAGTCTTCACTTGGAATTCCAGGGAACTATGTTTTTAAAGGATTAGACATGCATTCCACAGCCTTTCACCCTTCTTCCAAAACTAAGTTTATTTTTCAACAGTTCAAAGTCTTAAAAAGTCCTGGGGGTCATCCTCATGACTCTAGTGTGAAAAGTATGGCAAATGTTTGCTTCCTACCACTACAGTGAAATATTTTACAGATACTGAGTCCCTTTGGCCAGGTGGTTCACAAAGGGTGCTTCCCAGCCTGTGTGTTACAGGTTGATACCATTTGTTCAGCACCGAAGGGCAAGTGCCTCCAAGATCATTCACGGCAGCAACTCTGCACTAAGGCTTGTTATTCAGGATGGTCTGTCCAGCTCAAGTCATCCCAGTTTGATGGTTAACTTGAATCAAAAATTTAGCACATTTCCAACACTTCTCTTACAGCTTTTGAGCCCTTGACCGCAAGAGCTAAAAATAGAATATACACAGTCCCCTGAGCTCTCTCATTAAAAGACTGTACGTGATAGATAACAGAAAAATTATCAATGCTGCCAGATACAAATCTGACCGCCTAAAAAAAAAAAAAGGCATCAGCTTCTGAATGCATTTGGACCCTTCCTGGCGCA
The DNA here is from genome assembly GCA_024500445.1 of Entomyzon cyanotis. Classification (NCBI taxonomy): domain Eukaryota; kingdom Metazoa; phylum Chordata; class Aves; order Passeriformes; family Meliphagidae; genus Entomyzon; species Entomyzon cyanotis. The sequence continues at coordinate 43,578,798 of JAKEPQ010001030.1, read as the reverse complement.
TGAAAGGCAGGGTAAAGGGAAAGTTGGGAAGGAGTGGTAGGAGGAGAAATAAGCTTGAGTTCACAGCCAGGAAAAAAGGGAGGAGGGAGTGGAAAAAGAAAGATCTGTGATTTGCTGCTTTTGGAAGGGATATTTTCCTCCCACTTCACACTTTGACCCTTTTTCAGCTTCTTCATGGTCCAGCAACAGACAAAATGGTTTGGAAGCTATGACTGGCTTACCATGTTTTCCTGCCTGCTCCCTACTTTCCTTGTTCCTAGAAACACCTTTTAACAACAGAAACTGCATTAGCTTTTCAAAGAACATTTGCACCTCTTTCCTGTTGATATGGACATTGTAGTACTATGGATGATTATCCAGATTTGATCCATATGGTTTAAAGCCTTATGGTTTTAAAATACCTTACATCTCTCCTTCTAAAACCTGCTGCCTAAATCTGGAGGGGAGGATATAGACAAAAAACTTGCATAGCTTTGCATGAGAAACTCTTTGGTTGCCCTGAAACCACCTAACATTCTTGCATGCCCACTTTTTTCAGAGTTAAATTTTAGCTGAGGGATGCTATCAACTCATTATTTTTTATGTGAGGTATTCAGAATGTAAGAACTGAGTAATGGAAATGAAACTTAAAACATTATACTCTTCACACTCACAAATTCCTCTACAGCCACTCAAATCAAAGGTCCTCAGCAGTCCTTTGCACAAGGCCACAGTCACTAAAAATGCTGAATCTGACATAAAGCTTAGCTTCTGACCACATCTGAGACTAGAAAACCATTTAAATGCCATAGTCATATTTACAGATAGTCCCATGGTTTTTCACAGCACATAAAATCTTGTCTCTGCTGGAATAGCATTTTTCATTATAAATTAAAACTTTCTTGTGGACCATGCTAAAATTCAGGTGAGATTAAAATCTTGTGATGGCTCACAGTCCAGTTTGCAAACAAACAGTTCCAAAGCTGCACATGAATCTCTTCATTGTGTTTTGCCTGGTGGCAATGGAAGGCATGAAAAATATCCCCCACATTGTACAGCACCGTTGCTGTGCACCCTTCAGAACCACTCTTTGCAGGATTAGTGCAAAACATTTCTTCCTCCTAAGGCTATCTAGAAACTCTGAATGTCTATGGGAGAGAGACTGTATAAATGTAGGAAAGAGAACATATGCTGACACCATTAAAGCAGGTAATTTTCCTCCTCAAGAGAGAGGAAAGTAAAGCCTAACTCCTTGCAGAGGAGTTAAGGGTTAATAGAAGCACAAGTTCCATCTAGTCACACTTCAAATGAAACGTGGCTTTGTGGCAGAGGCTTTCACTAGAAATTATTTTTGAATCTGCTAAAGTCAAACACTGGAAAGCCAAAAAGCTCAGATTTTTTTTTTTTTTTTTACTGAATTAAAAAAATAGTGAAACTGGAAATCCATAACTAGTGAAGTAACCTGAACATTGGTATTACACACAGTGAAAAAATAATGGCACAGGTAGCTTAACTCTTTTTTTTTCTGCTTTTTGCCCCTTTGTCAAGATATTTTACCACTTTCAACTGACCAGAAATTGAATTTTCGTCTCTTCCACAGTTCAAATGAGGGAGAGGAAGAAAAAAACATAAGCACCCTGCTTTCCCTCACTCAATTTTGCAAAAATACATTTCACATTACATGTGATGTTTGGCCACCAACAGTTTGACCGCACGACTGACATTCCCGTAATGATTCGGAAATATTGAGAATGTTTTCTCTCTAAATCCCCAAGGATTATGTGTTTCTATGGGGAAGTCCATGTAAGAAGTGAAGCAATCCAAGCCCTTTTGGCAGCTTATGTGACCCTCCATTCTTCCACTCTCCCATGGCCTCTTCTCCCTTCCCCCTCTTCTCTTTATTCTTTGGCCATGACCACAGCAGCAGCTATCGTGCTATTTCATACAGGAACATTTAAGAACAGGTTTGGCAACAAATCCTGTTACATCAAAAAACCCCAACCCCAAAAAAACCCCTATCTGCATTACTTTCAAACAATCCAGTTAGAAGAAAAAGCAGCTGACATACAAGAAATATGCTTAAGCAGAAATTAGGAAGTGCACATTTTTCATTTATTTTACGTTTTAAAGTCAAGGTGTTTGGTTAAGCACTGGTGAAAAGCTTTCAGACAAAAATATCTCCCTACAGAGCAAGCAACACATGGTGCAAGCGTCCTTTCTTCCCAGCATGCTCCAAAGCTGGTGAGATGGAGCCACCTGTAGGTAGGTGAGCCCTGTGGATCTATTATCTATCCTCATCTGGACTCTTAACACAGCAATAGAGGTTATGAGGGGTTGAGGTTTGGGGTACATTTTGGCAACGAGCTGGAATGAAGATCATCCATATATTCCAAACAGGGCATTGCAGAACATTTATCTCTGTAACTAACAGTCAAGTTAAAATTCAACCTGGGTGAAAGACCAAGCCAGCATTCATGACCATAGATACTGTATAAAAAACACAGATAAAATTAAATTAAAGTTTACTTAATAACAAAATTAAAATCGACTTCTTTAAAAAATAAATCCATTCGTTTAAATAATAACTACAATATAAACCAAGGCAGCTACAAATAACATTCTTTCATTTACCTGCTCAAGGTATTCCTCTTTACATCACCATTTCTCTGATTAACCTAAACAATGACATTAACTCTACAGACAACCCTGGCAAGTAAAAGATGTAAAGAATTTTACCAGGGAGCAGAAGGACTTACCTGCTGAAAGCATGCTTGAACTAGATTTTCAGGGAACAAGTTTCGGATCAAATCCAAGAAGGCATCCAGACTAGATACTTCATCATTCTTCTTCCCTTGACCAAGCTGCTTCTTGAGTTTTGGATTCCCTGGATGGATGGCTAAAACCAAAATCACACCCAGCACAGCAGCAATAATAGTGGTGGACATGTAGTAGACCATAGCTCTTGTTCCCAGCCGGCCACTTGCTTTAGCATCTAATCCAGACAGTCCTGCAGGTGTTTAAGAAACAAGGAGACATATTGATACTCAGAATCCAATTCAGTAATTATAAATTAAATCCTTTATCATTTTCAAAGTTTAATGACTACTTACAGGTGCCTAGTTTCTTCCTTGTGATATTCTCACCACTAGACAGATTGCTGATGCTTCTCCCTCCAGTTCCTATGTGTGCAGTGTCTACTGCTAATAATTTGAAGAGGAGCATTTAAAGTTCCATCTAATTGCAGAGGAAGCATTGAAAAACAGAGAAGATCCCCACCACCTTTTGCCCTTGACTGCTGCAATAGTCTGTCTGACACCACAATTTCAAGAAGGCTAGCCTAGCTAGTGTCATGCCATTTTATTTGCAAGGTCCAATCCAGGAATTAGATCAAACAGCATATTAAGAAATTTCTGTTAGCACCATTTGCACACGTGTTTGGAAATAAATTCACTGGAGCATATACATCCTAAAGCCAACCAAGTTATTCAGGAATTAACTCTGAAATACACACTGCAACTGCAAAATGCTGACAGGTTCACACCATTATTGTTCCTACATTGTGGGATGATAGGTATGGCTGCGGGCAACCTAGACCTAGATAAGTTACAGCTGTGCTCCTAAACAAGAGATAAACAACCTTATAGGAGAAAGAAGCAAAAAATGATGATGTGTATGACTAATTAGAAAAAGCACCTGTGGATAGTTTGCTAACTAATTGTAATGCAATAAGGAACACACGTTATGCATGTGAAGAAAAGGTACAAAAGGGTGTACAGGGGGATAATAAACTGCTGATGCTTGCCACCATCTAGAGTATCAGCCTTTTGTCCACTGTCACTACATCACAAAAAGCAAACCAGGGGATATCTGTAGAAAGCATCTTAAAGTATTTATGGCTAATAGATCTTACCTGTGATTAAACTGGAGATAATTAAGGGGAGGATCAGCATTTTTAGCATCCGCATGAGTATATCTCCAGGGAAGGCTATTAACATGATGATGTCAGGGTCAATAGGTGTTGCTAGGCGAAGAAGACCCCCACACACTGCACCCAGGATAACACCTGGAAGAAGAATAAAAAAGGATCAGGTGGGTAACTTAAGTATAGTTGAATGTATATTGATTAACAAGAATAGCCTAGAAGAAAGGTGGTTACACAAGGCAGCTGATTTTTGGTGTAGATATCAAAAGGGAGGCACAGCCAAGTGTAATTCACATAATTATTTTACAGATAGCAAAACTGAAGTTGATGTGATTTATGTAAGGATTTATGTACAGAAGTGACAGAGGAGTCAGAGATAGAATCCTGCTCTCTGGAGTACATTAGCTCTCAACATAGCAATGGTACTGATGCCTTATTGGCTGGTAAAAATATGAAGCAGACACAGCAGTAAAGGGAAAAAGGGTATTACCTTGGTTTTAATAGGATCCTAGATGCACACTCGTCAAAGGTGGAAACATACCAAGAGACCCCCACGTACAACACGTATACCATTTTTATGGACTTCACAAATTAGCATATCTACCTATAAGCCCCCAACAAGAAACTTAATAAACAAAGTAATTGTCCCCCTATTCCAATTAACTCACACACACACAAATAAGACTACAGCCTACTTTACAAAAACACATTTGAGAGAGGAGGCTCCGTCCAAGGTTGGAGCTTCTAGTTCTGAGATAGGATGAATATTTTGTCTTCCCACCCTACAGAAACCCCAAACTAAGCTAAATATCAGACTATAAGAGTTATGAACATGTGGGGCTAAGGTACAAGGAGTGTTTCTGAAGGGTACAAGGAGAGGGCAGGGGTGTGAAAATGTATAAAAAGGGTACAAAAAGAAAGGACAAAAAATCATAAGGCATCAATACCACTTGAAGACAAGGTCAGCATGAATAGCTATTTTCCAGAGTAAGAAAAACTCTGCAGGAAAAGCTAGGATAGTACTGGGAAGAAGACAAATTCATTTGGGGGGGTTGTGGAAGGAACTGCCTGATGAGGAATACTGCATGTATTTTTGAAGAAAACTTGATTCTTAGGGCTCGTGTATTATTCCTTTTTTTGATGCTCTGCACCTTCCTCCTTGTGCTGATGTTTGCAAATCACAAACAAACCTTTCAACACTTATGTGGATTTCTAAAGTGATAAAACGTAAACCTCCCTCTAAGGACTGAGGCTGTTAAAGCATAGACTAGGGAAAAAAAGGCCGTGTCTACTTTCATAACATGATCTTTGTGAACAGGTTTTTTTGTTTACATCCAGGATGCCTTTTTTTCCCTGATCCTAAGCCTAAGTCCCAAGTGTAATGAAAGCTGATAGCAAAGCTTGTGATTTGCAGCAATATGACTATGAAGTATCTCTTTGATACAATGAAAAATATGTGTATTTAAAACTTTTTTTCCTGGACTGCATCAGGTACGCCTTTGAAAGATAATTCAAGGCAAACATTTCAGCAGTATGGGGTTTTGCAGGCTGAAAATATGGACATGAAGTCTGCAGCTCAAGACCAGTTGCAGCTGGTTTTTCAAACAATAACAAGAGTATGTCTACAAATTTGCTGAATTTGGCTGTTGGGCTTTCAGGGAAAAAGAGACAGGCAAAGAGCCAGTGAACCACAATAAAATGTCAAACTGTTCCGTATTTGGAAGCTGCTAAAGCCAGGGGCAATATTCGGGATGAGATCATGGAGTGCTGGCTTACAGCTACAGAGAAGGAAGACAAACCTTAAAACCACTGAAGTGTAAACTGAGAGATAAAAGAAAATTTTAGAAAGTTTTTCTTTTTTTCTTTTTTTTTTTTAATCACTGAGAGAAAAAAAGCATAGCACATTCAGCTCTACCAAATGACATTGATCTGCCCTGGGGGTTTAGATCACACTCCTTTCCAAACCAAATATAAAGTGTACCTCAGTGATATGGATTTGCTCTATGTTGTGTCAGGAATACCCCGCTCACCTGAACCACACAAGCAGCGCCCATGGGCATCCTATTTACTCTCTGGCTGCTCAGCTGTAACAGCTGAAGACCACAGACAGGGGCTATGGTGCCACAGGAACAAAAGCAAGTAGCACAGAGTGTCCAGAGCAGCAGATGTAGCTTACCAAACACAGTAAGAGTCAGGAGCAGATTCCTGTGGAGTGACTGGCAGAACTGCACACATATGTTCCTGGATCTGTGCTCCACTGGATTTAAATGACTTTCATGCATCCGGACTTCTACTTGCTTAGGCATATTGTTGGCACTAGAATAAAAAGTGAAAAATCAAGTAGAAGTTATAGCACAAGATGCCAAAAGGGAGAGAAAAGTCTGGATTACTTCCATCATATATAACTGAGGAATCTGACGCATATTCCACCACCTCCCACATTTTATAAACACTGCATATCTACTGCTCCAAAGAAGTCTCTGAAATGGCAATGGTGTGTCCTTCTAAAGGTGTAGCCTTCACAGTATTTTTTGTAGTTCTTTCTCAAATGGTAGAGATACAACCAGAATTAAGTCACTGGACATTAAAACCCAAATGTTTCATGGACTAAACTATTGGTGTGGTGCTGGAAAACTCAGTTTCCCCCAGAGACCATGGCTATTTACTTAAGTAGGAGAGACAGCTGAAGAACAAAGTTTCTATTAGCAGGAAAATGTAGATTTTTAATATATTATTTAATTCCAACTGAGGACCTTAGGATTAGGATTTATTTGCAAAATAAAGCATTCAAGAACATTTTGCTTAATCTTTTGAAAACATTTAATTTCAACATTAACATTTTATTGTAATATAATCAGAATGCTGAGGTCAAGAGAATACTTTTAACTTGGTTGTAATGAGACTTGAACAACTGCCACTGAGAATTAGTCAGAAAACTGCATTTCCCAAGAAAACCTTTGGTTTCGTTGAATTGGCAGTGGTTAGAGAAAAAAGTTTTTTTACTAACTCTGGTTTATATTTGAGGAAGTGTATAGTGGGTTGATGCTGGCTGGATGCCTGGTACCCACCGAAGCTGCTCACTCACTCCTCTCTGCAGCTGGACAGGGCAGAGAAAATTTAACAAAGGGCTCATGTGCCGAGATAAGAACTGGGAGACATCACTCATCAAATACCGTCATGAGAAAAACAGGCTCAACTTAGAGATATGAATTAAATTTATTGCTAACAGAATTAGAGCAGGATAATGAGAAGTAAAGTAAGCCCTTAAAAACATCTCCTTGCCACCCCTGCCTCCTACCCCAGCAGCACAGAGAGACAGGGAATGCGGGTTATGGTCAGTTCATCACCTGAGGCTTTTCTCCCTGCTCAGAGAGAGGAGTCGTTACCCTTCTACGCCATGGGATCCTTCCCATGGCAGACAGGTCTCTGTGATTCTCTGACACAGCTCCATCCCACAGGCAGCAGTCCTCCCAAAACTGCTGCAATGTGAGTCCCTCCCACGGCCAACAGTCCTCCCAAATCTGCTGCAGTGTGGGTCACACTTCCATGGGGTGTAGTCCTCCAAGGACAGGCTGCTCCACCACAGGAGCAGGGCCTCTCCCTCCACAGGTCTCCCATGGGCTCACAGCCTCCTCTCAGGCATCCACCTGTTCCAGTCTGGGGCTCCTCCATGGGCTGCAGGTGGATCTCTGCATCCCCACAGACCTCCATGGGCTGCAGGGACACAGCTGCTTCACCATGGTCTGCACCATGGGCTGTAGCACCATCTCAGCTCCAGTGCCTGGAGCACCTCTTCCCCCTCCTTCTCCACTGGCCTTGGTATCAGCAGAGCTGTTCTCACATGTTCTCACCCCACTCTTCTCTGGCCTCAATTACATCTGAGAAATAACTTGTTTTTCTTTCTTCTTACATCTGTTATCATAGAGGTATTACCACGATTTCTAATTGGCCGAGGCTTGGGCACCAGCACATCCATCTTTGGAGCTACCAGGGATTGGCTGTGCTGGACGTGGTGGAAGATTCCATCAGCTTCTCACAGAAGCCACTCCCATGGCCCCCCTACTACCAAACCCAGGCCACGCAAACCCAATACAAAGTGATACACGCATGAGTGCAAGATGGCAAAAGTCATGCCTCTAACTTTCTCAACACCTGAGAAATTGTTAGCAATAGACTCTCTTTTTAGAAGCAAAATACTAAAATGTACTGGAAAAAAAATACTGAAAATACTACTGTGAATCAAACATTTCCCCTAAAAGTTAAGGTTGTCAATTTAAATATGAGAAATAGGTAAAGAAAAAAATTTATTATTGAGAAAATTATACTTTCTGATATCTGGTCTTATGCTAGATTAGGACAAGATTTTACAAAATCTTCCTCTACAACAGTAGAGTGAGATTAACAGACCTCAAACAGGTCTGAAAATATATATAAAGTTTCAGTGTTCTCAGCACTAAGCCATCTCCAACAAATCAAAACTTTTTTTTTTTTTTAAATATTGTACAGCTTGTTGTCTTTGTAAAGTTTTTCAACAGAAAATTATGACTTGTAATAAGAATCAAGTCATTTTGATGCAAATTTTTCTACAATTTTCCCTTTTGAATTGAAATTGCATTTCTTTCCAAGACACTTGACAGTTAAAAAAATTGCAACATTTGAAAATGCATTAGAGAATATTCCTTCTTCTTTTTTTGATGGGGAAAACCCCTCCAAGTGTTGAAATCTTCATTCCGCAATTTTAAAAATATTTCAGTGCAGTGGTCACAACAAAATGTGCTGCTCTTGGTAAAAAGACAAAGAATACCAGTACACATTCTGACAGCGCAAATGTGAGGCTTGCCTACTTCTTGAAGATTTATCAATGCAAGTATCAGAGATACATAAGGATTAGCCAGGGGATAGCGTACATAACTTGAGGAATTACATGAAAGATGAGACAGTTTTCACGCACACGGGCCACAAAGCCATGAAATCACTGGTGCAAGTATGCCAAAACCCAAGGAACCTGGAATCCAAACTTTGCAGCTGGGGATTACAACTAGTTTCACTTGCATCCCAAACATGAATATATAACTTGTTTTTACCTATTATTCACTACAGGTTAATTATATTTTCCTTAGACACTTTGAAATATGGACATCTGAATCTAATTCAAAAGAAAACTGTGGAATCTTGCTCACTAGTAAATAATTGGGCAGAACTGAAATGGATCAGTAAACATAAGTACTTGATGATTTTACTTTGGGATAATTTTAGTTTGGTTTCCTGGAACCTTCTCCACTTTTCAAAGTTTTACACTCTTCATCTCTTCAAGATTGTAAGTGAATCTTCAGCATGAACTGAAATTCTGAGGAGTGTAAGGTGTTGAAAGAAAAAGACACAGTAGGAAAATATGCTGACTGTGCACCCATATTGCAAAAAGTGATGAGAGACGTGTATCAGAACATGAAAAATGGTACCATAAGGAAGTTAGCACCGCTCTCAGCAACAAGATATTTATCTCTAAACCAGAGGGGAAGTATTGTTCTGAGCTTTTGAGTATATTGTAGGAGGAGAGGAGGAGAAAAAATAGTGAAATATAAACCTTCTGTGAAGGATAAGTGAAACTTCTTGTGTAGCACGTGACAAAATCCAAATTTTGCAATAGAAATTTTCTATCCAATTACTTGAAGAGGAAAATCTATTTACCTCAGTGTCATGGAAATTAATTTTTGTCTTATGGACTGAGACATCTTACTTGTGCTGGTTTTGTGCCTCTATTTGCACTTTGTAAATGATATTTAGCTCCAGAAGAATGCAGAATTTTTGTACCTGAAACTTGCAGTCACATCATGACATAACTGCAAGAGGGGCCTACTGAAGTCAGTGGAAGATGCGCAGATATAAGGTAGGGCAGAATATGGGCCCTTATGAACCAGATCCCCATGATTTGTCCTACTCCTCTGCTGTCTCCCACTGAGAGCACACACTCACATGCACAGCTTTCTTCATACCCTGAAGGCCACAGTGCCACATTAAAGCATGCAGGGAAGGGATTTAAACATGTATAAGGCGTTCTTTTGCTTCAGATTTTCATGCTGACAGAACAAAAATGAATGCATGACAGAGCAGAAGACATGCCCAACTCATGGGCAGTGTGTGCTCACATACAAAGCCAGAAGTGTACCAATAACCAGGGGCCTTCCCACACAACTGAACATCACTAATTTAATCTCAGTGTGAATGGTACCTCTGTACACAGGTATCACAAAACACTGAAGAATGCATTTTAGCAGCTGTGATCTCTCAAACATGCAAATTATTACCTTAGTTAAATAAATCACTGTTCCATTGTGCTGAGATTCTATGGCTATTCAAACAAAGGACCCATTCTGAATGCTTATCTGAAACCCATCCAACCAAAACATCTTTTAGTCTAACTCCACTGAGGCCAGAACATAAAGACATAAATTAATTCTGCTCATTATTTTCTTATGTCATCATGACAAGCAGCCAAACAGCTAAGCTCCAAAATAGGTCCACAGAGAACTCATAAGTACCGAGACCTTCAAAGATAATAATATTTACTGCTAACTACAGGTGCTTAAAAACATTGACAAGACTTATCAAAAAAATGAACTAAATATTGAAAAATAAGTAGTCAAGCAGTAACATGAAACAGCAGATCATATCAAACAGAACATACCAAGAGCTAGACGTACGTGGTAGCTTTTGAATAATTTAGTAGGATGTTCTGCTTAGCTCAGTGTCACCTACCCTTCTCCCTTTTAAGGCAGCACTTTCCCCTAGGAAAGAGAGAAACTCCTTTGAGCCCAGGAGATTTGATTTTTATTCATCCTAGTAGAGTACAGAACTGTCCCCAAGTGAACACAGTCTGTATTTTCACTGATTTAAAATATTCTCTACCCTGGCAAGGTGATATGTAAGTGCATTAAAAGAACTTAGTATCAGAATTAAACTTCAATTTTACTCCCTTTTAAGCAAAGAAACAACTTCTTGCCTGAATATTCAACATTAGCTACTGTCCCTCATCTTCACTGTATGCACAAGGTACAAGAACCTGTCCATAAACATTTGAATTTACATTATCTAAACATTCACAGATAGTTTGGCATGTAAGATATATGGTGCTATATGAGATAATCTATTTATCTGCACTTTTTAGGCTGTAGTCTGTTTCTCTTGCTGGATGCTACACATGGTGTGTCAAAATGCAGGAAAATAATTTATTAAAACATCAAGGTCCCTGGTATTTTTTGTTCCTATTTCCTCCAAGCATTTTCCTTAGGTTTTCTCTTAGTTCCCTCTGGGAAGCTCAGCTGTTTGTATCTTTTCAACTGCTTCTTTCTTTCTTGTATCTCACTGAAGCTTCTAGGACTAAAAGGCTGGGGGGAACTGTTTGCTTTTCCTTGGCTACCAAATGTTCCCTTCCTCACAAAGTTAAGGGTTAACAATTTACATAGTGCTTGAGTGACAATGCCCTTTTATTTTCAGTCAGTTACAGGGAAGGAACTCTCCATCTCCCAAATACTCCCCCATCTTGGCATAAACCTAGATTACAGACTAGAGGAAAAAAACAATCTTTCATTTAAATGAAAAATGTGGGCAAAGACCATAACAACGCTAGTGAAAACAGATGCTGGGGACAGGGTAAATTAAGAGAGACTGCGTTTCTTCTGTTCAAGGTATTTCAGCTGTGTCAATTGATCAAGCAGGTATTCTCAGTATAAAAGTGTGCTTTGTTTTGTAGCAATTACTTCTATCTAGGAAGCAAGAGCTATTCTTGAGAAAACAACCTTGGACATACAGGCTGAAAATCAGGGCCTAGAACATCTCCTGAGCTACATGTTTATTGCCAAACCAAACACTGGTATTTTCTGAAGCAATGAATAAATAGCAGCAATAAAAGTACAATTGTTCTAGAAGGACTAGTCTTCTTAAGGAAAGAAGAAAAGACAAGGAGGGATAGAAAGTTGAGTCAGCTCTTTTGACCGCAGGATAAAAAGTGAACAGGCTGCAAATCTCATCTTGCCAATTCAGCAGTATTCAGTCAAGTGGTTCAAATGCAGCTGGAGCTGAAAAGCCATGGCAAAAATGGTATGATGAAGTTTGGTGGACAATAACCTTCGTGATTCTTCACTGACAGAGCTCCTTCTAGCAATCAGTGGGATTGCATGGCAGTAAGTTAGAGCTTAATGTGCCCTAAAGAATATTTGCTAGCAGCAAAACTTGGATCAGGGTTGTATCTCTTTCCCTGGGGAGACAATATAACATTGATTATTAAGGATTACATGCTGTGCTCATGACAGGGAGAGGGAGTATGGATCTGTTCCACCCCACACGATCAGCTTACTCCTACCTCATATATAGGAAAGGGTTTGCTCTGGTTGCGAGATAAAACACAAGTGACTAGGAAAATTTATGGAACATCGCCGGGACAAAAGGGATTTCACTAGCTGGATTTCACTTTCACTAGTAAGGAGTCCAAACTGTTTGCCACAACTCTTGTGATATTAGGGCTCCAAGCATGAGGTCAGCAAGAAACTTCTAGTTTTAGTTCCAATAGCGTTGTCTGCCGCTTAAGTTAATTATATCATGACAACAGCTGCTGAGCTTCTTCAGGGAGACAGTCTGGGACTGTATCATTCCACTGTGCCACGGCAGGTGCTATAGTTTGGGGGTTTCATTTCTTAGATTAGATAGAGTTTTCAAACCACACTGGAGCTGGTAAAGCTAATCATATATAGCCACAATATGACAGGCCATGCAGGGGAAACAGCTAAAATATTTTTATTGTGAAAAATATACATTAGCTTTAGCATCACTCCTGTTATGTACTGTTCAGTTGTTACATGTTGCATTACACATCAGTAAAATAATCTGGTCAAGTCTCAGCTTCTGCACAAAAATAAAAGAAGTGCAAAACCAAATGCAAAACTCCTACAAACACAAGTAACACAAGCTTCAGTCTGCAAGAGAAACATAAGCCTCAGTCTGCATTAACAAGGGTTTTAAGCTGCTTGCTGCCACTAAGCCCTTTCTATTGAATTTTAACTGCATTATGTTTTTCTTCTTATTTGTAAGACATTAATGAATTCTGAGTGGAGATTTACTATGGAGCCTGATTCAGCCTAGGGACCGGTATTACAACCAACACCCTGAAGTATGATTTGCCTTTTTGCAACAGGAAAAAGAACTTTTCTCCCTGGAAGAATTTACAGCCATGGTGTTTCCTGTGAGTTATCATTTACTGTACATACTCTGAGTTTAACATAATCATGTGAGTGAGTTTAATCACAAGCATATGAGAACAACCAGGGAATCAGGCCCAGCCAGCATGGGCTTATGAAAGGCAGGTCCTGCTTGACCAACCTGATCTCCTTCTATGACAAGGTGACCCACTAAGTGGATGGAGGAAAGGCTCTGGGTATCATCTACGGGCACTTTAGTAAAATCTTTTACATCCTCCTGGAGAAGCTGGTGGCTCATGGCTTGAATGGATACACTGTTCACTGGGTTAAAAACTGGCTGGGTGGCCAGGCTCAGAGAGTGGTGGTGAATGGAGTGGTCACAGGTGATTTTCCCCAAGGCTGAGTGTTTGGGCCAGTCCGGTTTAATATCGTTATCAATGATCTGCATGAGTGCTCCCTCAGCCAGTTCACAAATGACACCAGGTTGGGTGGGAGTGTTGATATGCTGGAAGGCAGGAAGGCGCTGCAAAGGGATGTGGACAGGTTGGATTGATGGGCCAAGGCCAATTGTATGAGGTTCAGTAAGGCCAGTGCCAGGTCCTGCCCTTGGATCACAACAACCCCAGGCAGCACTACAGGCTGGGGGAAAGTGACTGGAAAAATGCCCATCTGAAAAGGACTGGGGAATGCTGGTGAACAGCAGCACTTGAGCATAAGCCAGTGCATGCTCAGGTGTCCAAAAAGGCCACTGGCATCCTGGCTTGTATCATGAATAGTGTGGGCAGCAGGACCAGGGCAGGGATTGTTCTCCTGTAGTCGGCATTGGCGAGGTCACACCTTGAATCCTATGTCCAGTTTTGGGCCCCTCACTGCAAAAAAGACATTGAGGTGCTGCAGTGTGTCCAGAGAAGGGTGACAGAGCTGGTGAAGAGTCTGGAGCACAAGTCTTGTGAGGAGCAGCTGAGGGAGCTGGGGGTGTTTAGCCTGGAAAAACAGAGGCTCAGGGGAGACCTTATCACTCTCTACACCAGCCTGAAAGGAGGGTGCAGCCAGGTGGGGGTTGGTCTCTCCTCCCAGGCAACTCTGGATAAAACAAGAGATATGGCCTCAAGTTGTTTAAATTAGATATTAGAAAAAAAATTTTCACCAAAAGGCATTGGAACAGGCTGCCCAGGGAAGTGGTTGAGTCACTACCCCTGGGTTCAATAGTGTAGATGTGGTACCTAGGGACAAGGTTTGGTGGAGGAGTTGGAAGTGCAGGTTTAACAATTGGACTCAATAATCTTAAAGGCCTTTTCCAAAAGAAATAGTTCGATGATGCTACAATTGTATATTTAAATAGCTGATCAGCAGCATCCTTACTGAACCTGAGAAGGGCATTGGTCTGTCAGGTCCAGCTTATTGCTATGAATTAATTACCAGTTACATCTATCTCTTTTCTTCTGATATTTTGATGTGTTGTTCCATGAGATCATTAAAAAAACAACTCCTCATGATCTACCTGAGTTTGCAGTCTTTAAACTTATGCTATATTTGTTTGCGTTTTAAAGACCCTATTAGAATTGTCAGGAGATATCTACTCATTAAATGCTTCCTTTAACATTTCTCCAGCTTTTAAATCTGGCGCAGGAAGCTTAATTGTTCCATGGAGAGAGGGCAGTCTATAGGCCATTTGATAGCAGGAGCAAAGGAACATGAAGTATACCATGATACAATATTTTTGCAAGCATATGATTTTTTTTTCCATGTCCAGTTCTTTTCACAATTATATATCACTGTGGAAGAGAGACTATTTTCTGCCCTGGGGTTTCTTTTTGTCTGACTGACTAATGTACTGACTTATTTACTAACTGGGATGCAGCAATCCATCAAACAATAAGAAAGAGAGGTAAAGATGATGGATCTGCCAGGCAGGAATCCTTTTCTATTCATAATCACACATCCTGCGTACAGCCACATTCATGGCTTTCAATAATCTCTTTAGACAGACCACAATGCATGGATAATGCCTTTTCCTATGCTCATTTTTTCTTATTGACTTGCAGCTTAGATTTCATACGGCATTTTATAGCTTGTTGTGTGGAAAAGAAAATTAGTCTCTATGGAGAGATCATGAATTAAAGGTCACTTTTCATGGAAACCTGCACCATAAACCACATGAAGCCAACAGATCATACTGAATCACACATATTTTGTCAGAAAGAATGTAATTGTATTTTACAGAGACATGTATGTACCTCCATACCTAGAAACTCCTTGGAAGTGTCAGGTAGACAGGCATAAAGAAAACAGGGTAACACCTAGGTGTTTGAAACTATGAGACAGAGAAATTTCTGCAGTAAGTTGCTAAAAAGAAGATGTGTAACACCGTCTCTGTACTCACTGTATGGTGGGTCTGATGGAAGAGAGCCACGGGAAGCTTTACAAGTGTCCTTCCACCTGGCAGCCATGCGGTGCCTTTAGGACCCTGCAGATGCCTTCAGGCATCTCCTACATAGTCTTATGCAAACCTGACTCGAACACCTCAAAGAGTGTCTGAGTTAACTGACTTTCTCATTTAAGTGTGATGACAAAGCCTGACAGAAAGAGATTAAGCTACAGTTTCTAAGAACAAAGCTAAGATAGTTATTCAGACCTCACACAAGAGAATTGTCCTTGTAGGCTTCCATGGATCTTGGCAAGATTCAGATCTACTCTGTATTTCAGACTTTAGAGGGATATCAGTTCTAAGTGCAAGAAGGGATCCCTTCTTGATTGTTTCGTGTATGGAATAAATGAGGTGCATTTCTATCTCCAGGGATTCTATTCTAGGCAACATTCAGAGTGTAAAGCAAGGAAGTGTGGTTTAGACCACACAATACAATACCTACCATAAAGATGCTAATTTATTTATGTAACGATGCACATGTGGAATTCCCATCAATTTGCTGATAGGGCTTTATAGTGATGTAACCCCAGAACATGCACGCTTCATTACCCCAGAATTATGTACTGGATATATATCAGGCTGAGATGAAGAGTAATAGAATTAAGAATAAATCATATTATTATTATTATTATGGAAAATTATACAATATCAGTGTCCTTTGTGCAAAAATTTATTTACTTACATCCTCATAAATTCTGAGACAAGTAAAATCATGACCTTGCATTTGCTTCTACTTGGAGTGTGCCAGGCAGCACAAAGAAAAAGGCTAAGAAATTACTGGGGATTAACATAGTTTTCAAGGGCACTGAGGAAAGATTAAGCCAGTGAGAATGTGAGAAGACCAGAAATGTAGCAGCTCCTAGACATGCTGGCTAGAGACAAAAAGGAGTAGAAGAGAGAAGGGTTTTGTATAGTTCAGAATAGTCCACAGAAAGAGAGACTGATCAAGGAGCTCTGACCAAGGCAGACAGTAAGAATTAATTTGTCATGACAAGAGAAAACAAAATACAATTTCTCCTATTAATTTATTTCTTGAGTAATGGCTCTTGAAACATTTTTTTTTCCTGTAGTAAATTGTTACAGGTTTGTGACTGAAGGTGGCTACACCAGTGATTTTGGACAATGTCACTTACACAGAACAAGTTTCTAGTGGCCATGTAACTTCCCCCGCCGTGGCTGAATTGGTGCACCAGAGTTCTACAACTAAGCAAGTTTTAACTAAATCTAAACACAGTTGTTAGCATTTATTTAGACACCATTAGGGCCCAATCTCAATTGCCTAATTTTTTAATGGAATTTCTATATTGACTATTTATTTTTAAAGTATGATATGTATTAGTGAGCAGAAAAAATACAAAAAATACAGAAAACCCTCCTTGCCCATCCCAGCATGACTGGGATGGGCAAGTTGTTCTTGATATCTACTTGAAAGCTCCCTATAGTTTTCACAGCAGCATGAAAGGACCCATCTAATGCATCAGGAGTCTTACTAGTGCTGTAGCTGTAAAATTCCAAGTGATTTCAAAACAGTACCAAAGTATCTTTTAACTACAAACAGTGACCACAGATGTTACCACTTTAACCTGCAAACAAAAGTTCTCTCTCATACCGAAACTTCGTATTTTTTTTTTCCAAAATGCTTAAGATAGATATCCAACAAGTTACTTCTAAAAGTCCTAAAAGCCCTTTACTTTATAAATGTTACTGAATAGTGCTAGGTTTGCTATGCACATTCAATCAGAAGACTAGAAAAATCAAGATAAAACAAACAACTATCAGAACTACTCTCTGACATCCAGTGGCAAAGGTCTGAGATAGCTGAACCTTCACATTTTCAGTATGTTCCTCTAAACCCTGCAAAGCGCACAAGTAGATCCAAGGCTTCAGATAACCTTAATAAAAAGCAACGAAAAATGCACTAAAAAAATGCATTCATTTCCATGAGATGTTTGTCAATGAGCCAGCACATAACAGTGTATCCAGCACTAATTCTGTTTGAAAACACTCCTCAGTGCTTCCTGTGGGGAAAATCTCTTCCAGAAACTGTTGTGGATAGAGTCAGAAACTGTACGCACACAGAGCATTAAGGAGAGCATACACAGAGCTACTAAGGAGACCACAAGAAAACAGTTGAACTGCTATGCAGAAAATGTCAGAATTTGAATTAGCACCGGAAAACTCAAAGTCCCAATTTGCTCCTACGTACCCTAACAGATATTAATTCTTCCCTGACTATAGATAATGGTGTTTCTCCACTGTTCTCCAAAATCCGACTTACAGCTTTAAAGCTAGCAATTTACTACTGCAATCTCTGAGTGCCAAAAACCTCTATGCAAGTGCAGAGCTCTCATAAAATATCATTATAAACAGATTGCATTTGTCTACCAGTACAATACTATCTCACAAGCTAAAAAGAAAAAAAAAGGTATTTTAAAGCTTTTTCTTCCATCATATGACATATTAAGCTTAAAATGCATCCTGTTCAAGAAACTCCTTGTCATTAATTTCTCTTATTTCTTTTACCATTTGGGGGATTTTTAGCTAGAATGCCTGTTTCTCTTTTAATGCCACTACACTTTCATTATAGCCAGACATTCAGATTGCTTTCATCACAACTACTGCTCCAACAAAATTGCTTTGGCCAAAATGCTTGTGTTCCTTGAAAACCACGTCAACAAAAATTGCCTGGGGCTGGGCCCTGAAAAAGTGAAGAAACCTAGTTTTGAAGACATACTAACTTACTGTTGTATGTTAAAAAGATTATAGGAATCACATGTAGCGTAATAGCGTCACTTGCAATACAGTTTAAAAAGAGAGCTCAGTGTGCTCCTTGGAGCAGTATTTGTGATTCCACACAGCAAGCTTTGAAGAGTGCATGCCATCTACTGGAATCAAAAAGACTTCTTACAGAGGAAGTCCTAAGCAGCAGTAACTTTCACCCAGTGTAAAGCATTTTCTTCTTTGTCTCATGTGCCTTCGTAATTAGGTTTTGGAGCCTTTTTTTCATACTGTACCTTTAAAATAAATGAAAAACAGTAGTGAACACACTCTAACCACAATCTTGTGAAAGGAGGGAAAAGTTTCCTATTCACATGAACTAGTGATTTATTCTAGTAGCTGTATTAAATGAAATGGACATTCAGATAAATAGGTTGCTCAGGTGATCTACTTCTATTGTTCCCTCCGTATCAACATATCAGAGATGTCGTAGGAAACTACACCCAGAAAACCTGTAGTATTAAGGTGGGAGCTCATAAATGCAAAATAGCTTTCAGAAAGAAGAGTATATTTATGATTATGGACCCAAAGATGGGTGATTGGGTTGCTTTCCACCTTATTCATGTGATGCCCTCAGGGCATACACTACGCCATTAAAGGATCTGCCCGTCTCCCCCAGATCTGCTTACGCTCATTTTATAGATGCAGAAGAGTTGAGAGAATATCATCAATAGCAGAAACAAGATTGTTTTTGGCATTCTGTAAATCTCTCTCCTAACAAGGCATTTTCTCGAACACTTTATTTTTCCTGCTTATTCAGTATTGTCCGCTGGACTGTAGTACCAGTTGGGGTAGCCTCAGCTGAGGTACTGCAGTTGAGCCTGGTGGTGTCTTCTTAGAGAGGTGCTTCACTTCAACACAGAGCAGCACAGTTACTGTGTAAGTGTTGAAGACAAATCTTTATATCCAGAACTTCTGAGGCTCAACAGCAGGTTGCATTACTTTGAGCTGTAGAAGTTGGTTTTCTGCATGATACCACTACTATCACTGCATGAGCATGCAAAAGCTCCTGTGAAAACTGGGATGGATTTTCTAACCTTGGCCGAATTCAACCATGGAAAGTTGAATTTTTCAGTTAGTGGAAATCTAATGGTTAATTTTCCATTTATTCCATGGTGTTTTAATATGAAGAGTGAAGCAGATAAAACTAGATGGGTCATTTAACTGGGTTTTGAAACCTTTGACAGTGAGCAGTTCTAAATATGCAGGATGTGACTGTAAGACAAGCAAGTAGCACAGTATTTCCCAAAGTACTGTCCTGGCATTCATTGATCTGTGGGTTGAGGATTTCAAGTGTTATCCAGACATAAGTTGTAAGACTCCTTCAATACAAGGTTAGAGAAAGGAAGCAGAAGGACACACGGCAAGCAATTTTTCCCATTCTTTCTTGTGAGATTTATAATTCAGATTGTTTAAGGAGAGACCAAGCCTGAGATGGCTTTTGGAAGTTCTCTGTAGAACACACTGTACAAGTAGAAAGCTTGCAGAGTTTTAGCTTAAATTATACTCATCTACATCTCAAATTATAAATTACAGAATGACCTTAACCCAAACCACATGCACTATGTCTATGTTTTCCATGGTGAATTCCAAAGCATATTATGTAAACATCATGTCCAGCAAAATGGTGATGTATGGCAGGGCGCTTTAGTCCAAGGAATAGAAAGTCTATGCCCCATAATGCACTCCCATAACACAAATCCTAAGCTTTTACTGAGTTTTTACTGACATTTCTACTGAAGTCACTTGAATGTTTACCTAAAGTTGGAGCTATGGAAAATCTCACTCACTTTTGGAGGAAATTATTGCCAAGAAATAAAAAAAGCCCACACCACTAAAATGTCTAAGCTATGGATGTCTCCACATGAGTTTGATATGGGTTAGTAAAACTGTGTGAAGCATGACACTCCTCAGCTGTCGAGTGGCCTGTCCCCAGGCCAGCATTAGAGGAAATGGACACAACTGGAGGCTTACTTTACAACACGTCACACCCAAACACGATCTTCTGGTCTTTTAATCTAATGACTAGAGAGCTCCTGGAACACAGCTGTGTGTTAACTCAGCAGCTCTTACACATCCTTAAAGTTAAGTACTTGTTTATCTGGTTGACTGAATTGGTCCCTAATAACTGAACCACAGGAAGGTACAGCCCTAGAATTTACGAGGTGACTTCTAATTAAAAAAACCCCAATTTAAAACAGAGTTTTAAATTGAAAACCACTGATGCCTAAATATCAAATTATAACTAATGGCTGTATATATCCTAGATTATCTTTTTAATGATGACCAAATATTAGGTTTCTAAGTACTTACAGACTTTGAAGCTAATACTATATATTGAACAGGCCTAATGGTTTTTTTTGTTATATGCAGATCGTCTAGAAAATTCTGACTATGGGAGGCTTTAGCTTATATTTCTTTTATTTATTGCATTTGTATTTTCTTGCTTGAAAACTTTAACAGCAAAGGACACTTGGAACAATGATTCATTGCCATTGTCTTGCAGTTTGTAGCCAGCAGTGAGCTGGAGTCCCAGCTGGCCATACTGTTTCTGATTCCTGGCACTCTCACTCAAGCTCAGGTTGTCACTACACTGACCATGGGGGTGTTCAGTGCAAGCCAGTGCACGTCTTGATCATTTACATTTACAGCTTCTTCCTCATCAGCAAAATATTCCCTCAAAAACAACAAGGAGGAGAAGCAGCCACAATGGACACCCTATAAATACGCTGGAATAGTAATCTGTGGTTGTGTTCATTTCATCATGCACTGAAATTATGATGCAAAGTTTTACAGCACTTTGTTGCTTTCAGGTTAGTGCAGAAATTTCTATTAAAAATTAACAGACTACCTAGCTTTGCATCCTTGCAAACAATACATTATGTGCTACTTTAATTGCTTATCTTTGGCTACATATTTAGTATACAGATTTAAGTGGGAAAATTTGAGACTGTTTTGCACAAAAAAACCTAACTGAAGAAGCATTGTCTTCAATTGCTCTTTAAAACTCTGCTGCTCTGCCCATGTATCCTGCAGTAATACATCGTTTTCACCTCTGGTACTTTTCTGCCAGATTAACAGGTGACACCAATCAAAGCACAAAGTTTGTACCACTGATATATTTGAAAAGCTCTGGGAATGAACAATCTGTGACCATGCATTCACGTGTCTTCCCTGAGGCATCACAGAGTTACTGACTTGAACTTACCTCATATTTTTGTTCAGTTCTCTTCCCCTCTCTATTGCTGCCCAGCTCAAATCTCATACACTAACCTTGCTGCTTTCTAATTACTTAAAACTATAGGTTTTCATGGTTGCATTTACTGTAACATAATTAAACAGGTCAGTCTTGCAGCTCTTCAATCACTTAACTCAGTTTGTTCTGCTGCTAATGCTTCTTTAAGCTGTTGGTACAGACCAAATATTGCCCCACTGCTCAGTGAGTGGCCAAAGCAAATGTCTCCTGTGACCTTTCGGCCACTGCACCCTCCACATGGCACTGGTCAGAGAATGTTTCAAAATACACAAGTGTCCCTGAGGACATTTACACAAGCACTGTGACCATTCCCCAAAATGATGAGCAAGCTCCTTCTGCTGATGGAAAGCAGAAGATTCATGAAAATCAAAATATTTTCTCTAGAGAAAATATCAAAGGATTAACTTCTTGAAAAAGAGCCCTCAGCATTTTCTCTAACCAGTTTATTTCCTTGTCTTGTCTCCTTCATCTGTCCCCAATCCTCTCCACAGCAGCAGGTGACCATTCCCCACACTTTTCTGTCCCCCCCACCACCTGCCTGCAGAGAAGATCCAGCTGTGCCATGCTGCACACACAGGCAGCCTTCCCAGAACTCAGGTAAAAGTCACCTTCTAGAAGTGTATGAGAGTGACATTTTGGGAAATTTCAAGAGAGAACCAATGCATCACTCCTCTTACCATAATTATTACATTGATCATATTTCTTGACAAGTTCACTTGAACCTTCAAGGGGAAAAAGTACAGTTTATTTCAACAGCTTGCAGCACACTCTCCCTACCAGCTGCCAGAAGGACAAATTCCATTGCAAACAATACTGTCTTCACCTTTCCTGACATGTTATGAAGTCTTACATCCAGCAGATTTCAGAAGGGTTTTGCCCAGCAATCATGGCACCACCTACAAAGAGAAAGATCTCTTCTCCCTCTTCCTAAACAGTAGAAATCTACTGGAGATAAATGGGCATGCCTTTTGCTGATAAAAAATGGTGTGTTTTTTCTAAAACAGCATCTAATGTATTGAAAAAAAGTACCAGAAGAAAAATTGGGCTAAAGCAAAATCCAGTTTCCTAAGAACTTCATGGAGCTCAAATTTTGGCCCAGACTAATGTAAATTTGGGAACACTCATTACTTCTTCTATAGTTTGTCAGTTCTGGGCTTTAATTAACAAGTGGCAATGAAATAATTTTGTAATGCATTTCACTTTATTTTAACCTTGGGTTTATTCCTATTCTGCCTCCTTCTTCATTATTCTGCTTTAAACTTTTCAGCAACCAAAGCTTAAAATACTTAATTGGAAAAAAAAACTTCAACTGATGCAGGAGGCCATAATTCTTTCAAGTAACCTGAAGAGCAAAAGGACTCCATTTCAGAAGGAAGAAGGCTCGTCTGAAATGACCCAGGTAATCTGACATGGCCACTTTTAGAGTGACAGGAACTAGAAAACAGGATTTCTGGTGGAGGCATGGAGGTACATTCCTCACAGCTTTCTTGGCACACCACCACCCTTGACTCCCCACAGCAGTTTGAGAGCTGGCACAGACTTGCAGAAGGCAGCAAAGGCTTAGGCAGAGTAGCACCTCACACCACCACACTTGCTGGTGCCACATGAGTGCAAGTTACCTACCAGGCCTTGCCTTCACAAGCCAGGCAGCTGGTGAGAACCACAATTAATGACCTCTGCGTGTTTGCCTCTGGCTCTTGGTTTCAGTAATTTGATCATTTCCATGGCAAAGACTAATGCAAAAGATTTTTACACCCTTAATTTTTTCCATGCATTTCAATACTGCCTGGCTTGCTAATTTATTAGGGGCACAAATAATGACTCACAGGTGTTTTGCAAGGGATTATCTATAACAGGAAGCACAGGTGTTAGATGAGAAAAGACATTCTTCATGTATGCTTAAAAATAAACATGAAACATGCACAGTAAGGGTGAACACATAGTATAAGCAGATAAGTGTGAAAATATACAACAACAGAGCAAAGCTATAAAGCAAGGCCTTAACCTGTTGTATTCACATATGAAATCCCACCTTTGAATGAAAACATAGAACCCGTGCATTTAGTCTGTATATTTTTATCAAGTAAAAATCTTCTCAGCATCTCCTTCTTTTAGTTATTGATTTCTTGAAACATGAAACTTGACTGTCCACTCTACTAGTATTGCTTAGCACTAATAATATCAAACACCACAGGATGCCAGAACCTGTTACACAGTTTCCTGTATTGTGCATATAAAGAGGAAAAACCACTATTCTGATTGCTCTCCCTCCTCTCACACATCACGCGAGTTAAAAACAACTTGGCTTGTTACCGCACTTGCAGAAGTGTGGTATAGATTGTCTGGTATGACAAAATGCACACCTGCACTAGCAGCAAAGCTACTTTTAAAGTCCTTAAATGGAAAGTTGTTTTGCTTTGTTAACACAGTATTTTTATAGTAAGGACACATTTTTGTGAAACATGTTAAATCCAGTATTGTTTTTACCTTCAAATAAGGTTTCTCTGCATGCAACATAAAAGAAGGTGAGAGTTGGGAAAATTCAACACAATGTTACTACAATTTTTAAGGGTAAAACAACACGCTTGGTATCCATTACTCTATACATCAGTCTTCTACTGCTCATTTCAATATCCCTAGTAAGAAAAAAAAATCATTCATAGGTTTTCTACAAAGTCACTGGACTAGCATGTTACAGTCCAGCCTCACTTACTTCTGTGAGAAACAACAGCTCTTAAAACTATTATTTGGTGTAGTAATGTCCCAGACTGTTAATAAGCATCACCTAGAAGAAAGCTCACCTTCATGCTGAATCCTGAACCATGTTTTTCTTCTTTATTAATTAGCTTTTCCAAGTTAAGCAAGGTCAGCACATCTCTTTTTTTGTCTCTCACTTGCCTGCCCCTTTAATCTCCTTATGTTTAATTTCTTTTCTGAGCTGCTACCTCTCACACATATAGATTTATACAATTTTTTAAGGCATCAGCCCACTTAGGAATTTTCTTGGGTTCTTTTCTTGTCTTTTTTTCCCCTGTCACTTCTACAAAGGAAGGGATGGTTTCTTTCTCTTGGTTGTACAAATGTGAATGGGAAGAATAGACCTGGCTCTATGAGTGACCACAATTAGGAGTACATAAAGCTCAGCAATACCTTTCCCCAGGTACAAAGGAATTTGTCACGTGGGACATTACCATGTCTCTCAATCGAGTGCCCATTTACTCCTAATTCAGAGCTTAGTCAAAACTCAGGGTTTGAGAAAAATTCAACAGACTTTGGAATATATTCCCATTTTAGATACACTAAAATGAAGGTCTCTGGTTACCTAAAGTCCACATATATTTTCTTCTGCATTAGGGACATTAACATGATTCACTCCTCCCATCACCAGACATAATGTGACCTTTAGCCCAGCCTGTTAAGAAGAATGGGAAACCATCTGGGTACCCAGATTACAACTACTACAGCAAGACAACAGCAATACCACATTGTAACAGTTTGATAATCCAGCCAGGGGAGTTCTCATCTGAGTTTAGCTTGGAGTGATTGATTTCCATACAAGGAAAACAAAGCATGCCCCAAGATCTCTGAATACACATTCCTCTCTCACACAGATTCTCCAGGCAGTTTAAATATCTGCTGTAAAACCAGATTCACAAAATTACCTCTTTTTTCTTAAACTTTCTTCATCCTTGGTCCATATTTATATGACAATTAAATGAAACATCATATAATTCTGGAAACCCTATGTTTTAGTTTTTGACAACATCATTAATGCAATTTTATGCTTTTCTTTCTGAATAATAAGCCCCTCAGTTGTTCAACACAAAGAATGCAATATATATGTGGTCTTCATGTGCTCTTTGAATAAAATATAAGGAAGAAAAATCCCAGGGGGTTTATCAAATGCAAACATGCAATAGTGAAACAAACATGTCATCACTACTTGCCAAGATACATACTCATAACCCCACTCCTCAGTGCATACCCTCAGAGAGGAGTTAAACTAGCAGCAAATTTACAATTTCTACTCTTCAGAACACATGAATTATTAGAAAGCCTGAACTGTGAATCTTCATATTAAAGAAAAAAAATTACAGCTGCTGATTTTGTTTATTCTTGCTAAAGAAATATATATGCAGAAAATACATACATCCTATGAGCAACCATATATACGATTGCACATAAAATCTATGAAATTTTTCCCCTCAAAAGCAAAACCTATTAGAAAACAAAAATAAAGTAACAATGTAAAAGTTTTAGCAGCCTTAACACAAAAATGGTTACGTAAAAAAGGTAGTATCAGAAGTTAAATCAGATTAACTCAGGAAGAGACATAAAAATTAATTTTAATATGACAACAAACAAATAGAACTCAAATTATATGAAATAGAATAAATAATGTCACATGTCCACATCTTCAAACACTTTTTCCCCTAGCCAAATCTTTCATTGTGGAGAAATATTAAACTCCTACAGGTTAGAAAAGATTCTTTAATACAGAAATGCATTTGCAGTTTCTCAAAGAGCTTTTGAAACTCTGTACTTGCAAAGTGTCATAGGAATTTTTTCACAGCAGTAGCTAGAAAGCACCATGTAATAGAGCTGTATGCAAGTAGTATTTGACTGTGGACAGGAAAGTTGAAAACTCTTTTGCAAGAAAATTAGACAACACAAAACTGCAATCTGATGGTCAAACTTCTCCACCTCTCCTACAATTTGTACTTGAGCCTGACTTTTTGCAGGACGTTCCTTTCACATATATCTCTTATACAAGGGTGAAACAAAATTAATACTCCGTAAGTAACTGAAGGAAAGAACACTGAAAGCATGCTACTGAGTTACATAATGGTAAGCTGGGTCCTTCAAGTCTTTCTCCAGGCAGCAGTTGTGGAGAAAAGAGCAAATGGGATTCAACAAAAACCAAAACTTTGGTTTCTCCTGGGCTGCCACTACTTGCCTGAAAAGCAACAGAAGAACCCAAGTTACCCATTCTATTTCATGGTCACTATGCTGGATTATATGTTTTCTTCTATTAAATGTTTCATCCATTCTGTGTTTACTAGCTTTAACCCACAGACTAGTTATGAACTTAAAACCAAACCAACAGTAATTAGGATTTAAAAATTAAATATATATTTATAAATCTACTGTGTTTTATCTCATGTAAGTCCAGCAACTTGAAATTCATACAGAAGATTGTGATGAATGTAAACAATCAGCGTTTTAAAAAACAGTGTTGAATGTTTTTATTCACTGTTTGCTTTTGTCAGCATCCATAGGTCCAAAAGCCCAACCTACAGGCTGTGGGTTTGGCTCTTTTACATATGAAATGCTTCTCTTAATTCTCTTCAACGCAGAATGGGAAAAAGTACTTCTAAAGAGGAATCCTTACAAAGAAACACTCATGCTTCCCAACATAGTGTGAATGGTGGTGTGAAAATGAACCTTATCATAAAGCCTGTAGTGGGATTTGACCAGAACATCACCTGTCCCCATGTCTGTCACTTGCCAGTTGCCAATGGATTCAGCATGGCTCCAGCTAGGGGTATGAAAAAATCGTGTATGTGAAGGAAAGAGAATTAATAACCAGACATTTCTTATTTGTTGACATAGTCAATGAGCAAATATGCAGCCTTTTCATATCAGCCTGCGTGAAGTGCTATTGGGGCAGGAGAGCTTATTCCTAAAACCCTTTGATAGAAGAGGACGAAGGACACTGCAGTGATGAGAAATGTCTTACACAAGCACTGCAACTGTATTGCCCTGGAATCAGGCAAAGTCTGTTTTCCTCTGCAGCTGGTTTTCCTCCCTTTAGTCTCTTCTGGCTTGGGCTGTGAGACACCCATTGTGCTGGACAAGAGAACAGTGGCATGCAGAGCAGCAGCAGCTCACTTGTGCCTTCTGTTCCCTTTCCACTCACCTAGAAGCAGACACAAAGGGGCTTTTAAAACTAAACTTTTTATTGAGGCATGATCCTGAGACTATGCGTAATGACAAGGGAGACACATTCACTTGAGGAGTTTTAGCATATGAGGTGATATTTGAAGCAGGGAAAGTAACATCTGGCTAGCAAGGGCAAATAGCTCTGACGGAAGATTGGAAGTCTGGTTTGATCCTACACTGCCCATAAGTCTCACAGTGCTCATGTATTTAATTCTTCCTGCTCCTCGCTTGGGATTTTCCACCTTAATGTCTCTGGTCTGAATTAATATTCTTATTTTACTGCAATCAATCATAAAAAGGTGGTGGTGGTGAATTATTTTTTTTTAACAGCTGAATCTGCTGTATCTATGCCAAGTAAACTGTAACCAAAGGGAAGTATGAAATGTGGAATAAAGACTCATAATGAGGGATTATTAATAAACAAATAAGGAAGTAAGAAAGCAAACACCACAAACAACTTGAATGAATACCACCTTTGTTCTTTGTAAATGCATGTGAATGTCCTAACTCGTTTCATAACTTTGCATTTTCACATAAAAGGAGTGTACACAAGGAAAACAGAAAGAGGGAAGTTTTAATGGGAGCTGTTAACTTCTAAAGATAAGGACAGGACATAAAGACACTTTCTCTTACTTAACTTTAATATAAAAGGGAAAAAAACAACTCCCCCAAAGCAAACTTGCCATGGGTACATTCAAACCTCAGATCTTTGAGGGGCACAAAGCATGCACTATTGTGCAATTAAAAGTGTTGGAGAGTATAAAATGTTCTCCATGATGGCGTAGCTTTGGTTTAGCTCCTGTTTTAATAATGTTTCAGGAGGTGCATCTCTGACTGGCACTCAGGATAAAGGTTAGCAGACAGCAAACAACATGCCCTCACTGTGGTCACTCTGTGCTTAGCTGCTGTTTTCTGCAGATTACTCTCTTGATTGGTTACTCATGCAGAAATAGGTACAACCTTGATTCACACTTCAAAAATAACAACAGGGAAAAAACAAACATGAGGGGAAAAACAACTGCTGTTTCAAAATAATTTGCTAGAGCCTCTGAAACCTCTGAGTTAATGCAAACTATTTCAAGTCTGAGTCTGCTCTACTCCAGATTGGTGAGCTCTAGAACGTTCACACTTTGCTCTTACAGACTTCTGTGAGCTCATTCAAAGGATGATGCGATGACAAGATAGATGGTTTTAACAAGGATGCTTTTACTCTGTAATCTACTTTAGACACTTTTGCTCATGCCTGTAGTACAGATTTCAAAGGAAAAAGAACCCTGAAAGATCTTCCCTATGCTCAGCCATTAGAGACTGAACTGGAGACTAAAGTTCTTGGGCTGTGACCTATGTGCAGCTTCCTAATGTTGGGGCCTGTACATAAGACATGGTGTCGTGATTTCATGTGCTTGTCCGAGATGACAATGTCAAAGGTTTTAAAACAGGAGCCTGTCTGGTTACTCAGCCTGACCCAAACTCCCTTAAAGGTGATTCAACTATCAACAAATGCATCCCTCTTTAGCAGATGCCTCAGGAGCCCTCTTCCAGAGAAAGTAAAAAGACTACAGAGAGGAAAAGTAACTGAATGCCACAATAATCAGAATTTATGATTCTCATGAAAACTGTCTGGGATTTAGGGCATTTTATATATTTTAAAATATTATAGGTGTAAAAGAGATTCAGATTATGCCATCCTGGGCTAGGATGGGCTAAGCGCTTCCAAGCCCCATCATGGCACTTTACTGTCCAGACAGTGGTTAATTTGCCTGCTGAGCCAGCTGCATGACAATTATCATATTATATTTTAATGAAAAATCTAAAGCTATACTTACACAAGGCCTCTTCTTTTCAAGCAGTAGCTTCTAAAAAGGAAGCACAAAGGAACTTGAAGGAAGGCCCCCATTATTCTGCCAAGCAACTGAGATGACCAGGTGCAGAAGGCAGCTCAACACATCCCCTCCTACAGGTGTGAACAGAGCATGTTTCCCAGGGATACAATTCTCCAGAACTGCACAATTATCCAGAGCTGCAGGGCTCTAACATGAGAGGTTTGCAGAAGGTTAGACAAGTTGAGACAGAATCCAGTTCTTCTCTGTTCTAAGACTCCATACTTTTGAACCTAGAGCCAAACCATACTAAAGGTAATGGGGGATTCCTATTCTTTTCAGCGATTTACAGAGAAAGCACTCAATCATCAGGGCTGCCTGATAGGCGATGTGGGCTCCTGGCTCTGAAAATACTGAGCTACATGCCAGGAAAAATTTACCTGAGTAGGAAGGAGCTATCCCATTCTTGCTTTTATAGATGTAAATCTCATTCACTCGTTGATGGTTTTATGCACAATCTCTCGTCAGTTGTTGAAGCAGAACAATGCAGCTGGCAATAGATTTTGGGTTCTACCTTGCAGGAAAAATCAAAACATATGCGAGCACATCTGGAGAGCATGCCATTCTCTCTGACAGTGATGGTGTGAAGACTGCTCAGAGCTTTGGCTGTGCCCCATGGTACATTCTGTCACAGACAGCAACTGAGTTCTTCCTCAGTAAGGGACATAGGGCAGCAACTGTAGTATCCTGACATTTGTAATGAAAATCACAATACTGAAAGCTGAGGGTACACAGAACAGAGAAGCCTCCACCTCATTTCTTGCACTCATCTTCAATATTGTATAATGACTGCATTCCATGTGCATCTGTGCCTTACATACATGAAAGTATGTGTAAAAAGTTCCATGTTCTTCATCCCCTTCGCATGCCCTTAGCTTCATCACATCTATCCAAAAATGTAGACTAACTAAACCAGTAGGAGCAGCAATTCTGTATCTGTCTACCATAGAAGTCATTCCCTACGATCTCACAGATACTGGTCTGTACTTTTCCTCCCTGGAACATGTCTTCCAAAGAACTTACACTACACTCCCCAGCTCAGTTTTCTCTAGCTCAGATATGAACCTTTCAAGCAATAAAAAAAAGAGAATCATTTTGTATTGATATACTGTACAGGGGAGCATGAAACCTTTTATTTTACCCCAGTAATTAGGGTCTACAATGCCATACAGAATATTTCCATCTCCAAAGTTTGTTACTGGAGCATGGAAATAATTGGCTATACAAATTCCTTTTGGGGATACTGAAAATAGTATTCAATGTCTTAGAGAAAAAAAGATTCCATACAATACTGCCAAACAAAGAACTAATTATTTCCGTAAGTGAAATATTTCCTGGGTTTTTGGGAATATATAGATTAACTTCAAATGAAGGAGCAGATTTAATTTTAAAGCATGCAATATTAACATGAGCTGAAATGAACTCAGAAGAACTATCAGTCCCCTCATTTCAGGGAGTGTTCTTGCAAACAAAACAATAGGAGGCCACAAACACTGAAAAGATCCTATTTTGTTTTACACGTGTAGCATACAGATTTTTCAAAACATTTGTCTTTAGAAGTATTTTTCATCATAGCTTTTTGCTGATATGGTCTTTCTTTCTAGACTTCCGGTCTGGGTTTGAAAAACAAACAGGACTTTTGCACTTGATAAGTTCTATGTTCCATACAGACATGCTTTAAAGGCACAACTGCAATGGCTGTAGGAAAAAAGCAGAGGATTTGCATTCCTGATTGTATCCTTTTTCCTTTAAGGTCAGTGGCAGCTCTGCCCATCAGCACAGCCTTTTTAAATCTAGCCAAAGGGAAAAAAGCCCCACACAAAAGCTAACAACTGATGAACCCTGGGAGAAAATGCCAACCATCCAGAACGAGACTAGATGGCAGACTTGATAGGATGGCTGATCTTGGAGCAGAAACATAGGCAGGAATTTTATGATACCTGGCATCTCTTTCAAAGGCCTAACTGAAGCCAGTTCATTGTAGGCATCACCAACTGCTTTACAGGAGAAAAGACAGCTGCTAATAGATAGAGATTTTAGATAGCTCTAATAGATAGCTCTTTTATCAGTGTTTTTCTTCTACTGTGAATTTAAATCAGGATATAAATGCTATTGGCAACTATTACAACAATTTGGCACTTTTAAGAAAAAAGTGGAATAAGCCATCTCAGCTTTATTGGCAATAGTGTAGATAAGCTAATTAATGATTAATTAGTTCAGTAGCATTTTGAAGAATTGTAACTCCTTTAGACTTGTCCTTGACTCTGTCATGGGTTCACTGTTACTTTAGTGATTTGCCAAGCTTCCCTGTACCTTCATTCACCTGCCAGCATAGTAAATGAATGGAATGCTTCCCACAACAGCCTTGTTAAGATGCGGAAACATCTTTGAGGGCCACTACAGAAATACAGCAATTTCACAGCTGTTTTATTTCAGCTTCAACATGGAAATCTGATTGAAGGGGTGCAGCAGAAGCAGCTCCCTGGCAAAGGAGGCCAGCAGCACACACGCTTGCAATGACTCAAACTGGCAAATGCCACACCAAATGCTGAGAGGCTCACAGCAGAGCCTCAAGGCTTCTGCCACTTTCATCTCATAGACGATCTCCTGAGCCTGCAAATGACACAAATAATTGCCTTAGAACAGAAACCTAGGAGAAATCACAGCAGCACATCTTTATCTTGGGCTGGTGGTAGTAGACAAGTTACCTGTTTCAGTAGTCCCTACCTAGCCCAGAGCTCTCCCTAGACTGTTTTCCAAGTAAACAAATACTGAACACTACAACATTCAAGGTCCTTGCACAGCATCCCTTCATGATTCTAGCAGCTGTACAAACTAAAAGCCAGTGTGCTTTGTATTTTATTCTCCTCTTCCTCCCGCAATCTTCCAGAAAGCAAATCGGCTTGTATTACATCTTGCTCATTTCAAGCACAGATCGTATCTCTGCAAATTTGAATCCAAATCATTTTATGATACCCACCTTTTGCCTTAAGAGAGAAAAAAGATATTAAAGACTTGTATGGAAAAGGCTATATCAATATATGCTGTTGAGAATTTCTGATGTTTTTCAAGAAAAATGTTCCATTTTTCACCTTCTTGTCTCCATCTGCTGCCTTGGAATTGACATAGGCATCAGTTCTAGGTAACATTCATTTTACAAAGTTAGTATTAGGACTCATATTCCCTATATCTCAAAAATCATCAACATGGAAAGGTCATCCAATGTGGCTAGCACAGGTCTTTCTCGTGAGAACATTTTGCTACATTTCATAAACAAAGATAAAGTTTGGATGTTTTGCAAACAGCGTCTCCGGATTAGGTCAGTTCGGGCTTGGCCAACTGGGCCTAGGGGGAGGTTTCTGGCTGACCAATCTGGGTGACCTCTGAAAACTCTATATACATGGAAATCAAAATAATAAAGACACCTTTTCTCTTTCCTTGTCTGAGAACCTGGGTCATTTCTCAGCTAGTGGCTCAACAGCGACAATCCAAGGTGAGTGTGCAAGTGTCAATACACCCTTACTTCGCATAACTGTGTAAATGTAGCCTACTCTAGATGCTCTCTTCCAGAGTTCCAGACACAATACTGAGATGCTAGTGCAAACCTTGATGTACTTCTTCATAACTCTATTCCATAACAAGCCACCCAGCATCTTCTGTTTCAAGCTGCTTGATCCCAGCCACCCCAACACAAATCAGAAATTATTTGCAGAAATTATTTAAAAGGATAACAATACATAGGCACTCGCCATAGAACAGATATCTAAATTTCTCTCATGCATGTAAAAACATTAAAAAATATTGACCTTAGAAAAAGTATATAAATTACCTGACCCTCAGGTCTCTAACAGCAGTGTTAGAGAAGTCTGGTTTTGCTAAGGCTAACCCTCCTTAGGCTGGCATCAGAGATTTATACTGTAGTTAAATGAGAGCTGTAGTGGGAACATAGACCATCAGCTCATTGGATTCACTCTCAGGATAGTAACAATGCACATTAAATGAAAATTAAAACATTCTTGGGCCAGAGTTACCACAGGATTTATTCCTCCTATTTATATTTTGTTATACCACTCAGCTTAAGAAAGTTAAAACAGCATAAAACTAAAGTGATCAACAATGCAGTATTTTGCTGTTTGCTCAGTTCAATTACTTAGCTGCCATGGATAATCACCCAAATATTTTCCTCTCATGCTTTACCACAGACTTAATAAATCACTGTCCTTTTATTGTAGGATTCTAGACAATTTTAATCAAAACCCAGAGTGCTTTAATCCAGACAATGTACTAAACTCTTATTTAGTTCTAATTACACTTTCCAAATGCTGTCTTTACAGAGGGAAAACAAAGAGGAAACTAAGATAGTCTAGCAAATTAAATCCAATTTGTGGTTAAGTAGAATAACAAAAATGAAACAGTCTTAAAAAAGCAGATTATGCCACCTAAACTTGCAAAAGCTTGTATTAAGTTAGACTCTGCCACCCTCATTCACAATGAAAATCATCATTTTTTAACTCAAGACTCTTCTCAAAATGCAGCCATATTATTATAATGTAAAAAGACAAATAAAGTAACATTTTTCTAGAAAGAAAACAACATCATTGGCGTTACTGTCCTAAATGACAACACTCCCTTAGATGAGCATGCAGAACACTTCATGACCCACTGAACAGTTAATTGATCCCATCTAGCAAAGTTCTTCACTTTTCATTTTTCTCTATCCAAAGGCCAATCAGTGATTTTGAAAGCATACAGTGAAGTGTGGAATACTGACTGTAACCTCATTTGGTCCGAAGTACCAGACACATAAACACTGTAACAGAGCTCAATGAGGCCAGTCACCAAACACGTCTTGACATCTTTCAGCAAGAAGCAAAATAACTTCCAGTTATGATGTGGGAGTTAAAGTAGGCTCCCTGAAGAGATGTTAAAAGGTAGAGTTCTCACCAAACAAGTGCTCTTTTTGAAATGTCCCGCAAGAGAGTCCCCAAATCATCCCTGCTGGTGAAACGGAAAGAGGTTATGCTGAATATAGCAAAACATCACGAAAATACTGAATTATAAACCCAAGTGACTGACAGCTTTATTAAGATTGGAACAAAAATCAATTTTATTCTGTGGTTGTAGCACACCTCTAGTAAGCTTTAACATAACAAATGTAACTCTTCCCATAAAAAGTCAGGTATTTAAATTAACATATAACACCAAGTCAGGATGAGAAAAGCATTCCATTATGAAAGAGGCTGTTCTGTTTTGTTTTTTTTCTGTGGCAGTAGCAGGTTGAAGGATAAAAACTTAATGTTTAGTGAGGAGACTTAGGTTAGGTGTCATCAAAACTTTTCTACTCAGCAGAAGTAAACTGCAGAGGCTGGGGGATGGTCTTTGCTCACCCTCTAGTTTAAACAAAAACCAGAAATGGAGAGGGACTTAATACACAGGCAGATAGTGACAGGACAAGAGGCAATGGTTTTAAACTAGCCCAGGAGAGATTTAGATTATATGTTAGGAAGAAACTTCTTACTCTGAGGGTGGTGAGGCACTGAGACAGGTTGCCCAAAGAACCTGTGGATGCCTCATCCCTGGAAGTGCTCAAGGCCAGGTTGGATGAAGCCTTGAGCAACCTGGTCTAGTGAATGGCTTCCCTGTCCATGTCAAAGGGATTGGAACAAGATGAGCTTTAAGGTCCTTTCCAACCCAAACCACTCTCTGCTTCTGCGATCAAAGGGCCTTGATTGCTTGATTGCATTTAATCTCTTGCTAATTACCAGCCTGCCTCAGACAGTGAATGTGTTTTATGGTTTCTCCTGGGAAGAGGAGTCATGCTGCTCTCTGTAAACCAGGTTTGATATGCTAAGTCCCTAACAGTGGTGTCTGGGTTGTTTGGTATCTAAAGCAGCCTGTCACTTTTCAAATAACAAAGCATTTTTAAGCACCAAGAATTTCAGTGATGTTCATTAGCAGGAAGATTCCAACGACAGGTCTGTACACATGCTTCTTGAATAACATGATGTCATTTAGTCACTTAAAATAATGCAGGATTTCTGATTTCTTCAAAAACCCAGGATACCACACCCCATCTAGTGCAGAGATATTAAAATTCATATTTATCATATCTCAAAACGAGACAGCTGTTTCTTCACTCTATGATTGTGATTCCATGTTGTTTTAAGCACTGGTGTCTATTTGTAGTCCTTGTACCTATTCATGGATTAAAGCATGACAGTTTATTTTTAGTGAACTTTTTTTCCAAATAGTTTTATTTTTAAGCCTGACTAATCTTTGCTGCACCACAGACTGGGCTGATCTCTTGATAAATCTTATCTTAGATTGATGGTGAGCAAGACGACACCAAGTGCTTTTTCAGTTAATCCTCTTTTGTATCTACCTTTAGAAGAGGGTAAGGAAGACACAGAAAGAACCACATGGCATGCAACACTTCCCTGGGATCCCAGTGCAGCCTGGAAAAGATGGGGGAGCCACAGTTGTCTTCTCCTTCTTTTCATGATCTTTTCAGCAGCTCTACAATGCATGGTTTTGTTAGCTGTCTGGAGTAAACTCACTGCATCTCAGAGAGAGAGGAAAACATGAATCAGATTTACTAGCTCAGATTTTCTTACTTTTATCTTAGCCTCTCTATATAGAATGTTGGAAAAAAAACCAGCTGGGGGAGAAACAAGTTCAATTAACAGAAAGGTGCATTTTTAGACACATATTATTTTTGAATTTTATTATATGTAAAAAACAGTGTCAAAGCCACCAACAGCCTTAGAAATCTTTCTCCTGTAGTCTGTGACTGGCAATTACACAGCCTGAACCTGTGAGACAGAAAGAGATGGACAGATACATAGAGAGACTGCTTCTGTGTTCACAGCCTTGCAGCTGCTAATTCTGAGTTCCCCTTCCGTTGCACTGGGAAACATGATGGTATGATTACTGCAGGTGGCATAAAGGTAGGGGTCACTTGGACATCATGCAATAAAAATTAAAAGGGATTTCTCTGGTGTGAGGGAGGTCCCAGGGAGGGAGGCAGAAATACACATGGATGCACAGCAGACATACGGGTACAAGAAAAACTATTTCACACACTGAAGAGTTATAAGAAGGACAAATAGCCAACTCCATCTGTCCTGAAAGTGACAACCTAGACTCTGGATTACTCCCAGCTGGGTAGAGGTAAAGAACCAAATATGTTTTTCTAATCTGCGCTGGAGTAATGGCCATGTGGAAAACAGGGGAGCTGTGGCAGGCACCTCCCCATTTCACCATGTCTCCGGGCACAGACCATAGTCTGATTTTCTTCAGTAAGAAAAAAACCCTTGGCTTCAGCTTCCTGATGTGCTCTGCAGACAGGAAGAATGCAGCCTTTATTCTTCCAAGTAATCTCACAGGGACTGCTTGTAAGAGGAGGCATTGCAAAACCAGGCTTGAACTGTTCTGCCCCACACTTGAGTAATTTCCTTTCCATTTCACAGAGGGAACTAAGATACAAGAAAACACTGGATAATTCATTTTTGGTGAAATGACACCTAGATGTACTATTCAGTTAGAGATGTTTATTGAACTCTGGGCAGTGAAAGTACAAGTAGATGTCTCTATAAATATTTGACTAAATCTTATAAACCAGACTCCAGCTGCAGCATTTTGCCTTTCTTGGGGCATGAATTTTGGCTCTTAAATCCCCTGGCCAACCCCCCTAACTCTTCTGCAGGGAAATCAGATGAGTGGGTTAGAGCTTAACACATGGTAACCTTCAGAGAGCCCGGTGACCATCAGCTGTCTGCAAGGGATGGCTAAGATGGATGCAGGATAGAAGAAAACATTCAAGTGTTAGGGATGGGTGGAGACTAGAAAAAAGCAGCACTGCTCTTGTTACAATCAGAACTTCTGGGGTTTCTGGTAATTCTCTATTTTTAACTCAGTCATGAAGCACTGACAACGTCCAAACCAGTATGTGTCTATTACAGCCAGCCCCTGTGGGCTGAGTGGTAACCAACACAGAGCATGCAAGAAATATATATCATCCCCAGACCTTGTGGATTTTCATGTAGGTTTACTGATTTTTATTTATTTCCCTTTTTTTTTTCTTATTTTCTTAGCTTTTTTCAACGTGATTTATAATGCTTCCGTTTCCTGTCACAAGCAAGAGGGAGTTGCCTTGAATATTCCTGAATCATGATTTTATCTGGGTTTACTGAATAGCTAAAGTATCTGCTAAGAACAACCCCCCTGCTAATGTTATGGCCCCATGTATTCCCCATAGGCCACCTCTTTTCCTCCCTGTTGTCCAGTTTTCAGTGGATTGCATTTCAGGATCACTCCTCAGCCTTAGTAAAGAGAATTTCTAGCCATGGACTGCACTCTACATGGAAAGGAATCATTTCTTTCCTGCTAAGAATGGCTTTTGGGCAGTGGCGCAGATGATGCAGTGATGAAGTAACTGAAGATAAGTAAGGACTCCCCTCTCTACTGTGAACATTGAACATGTCAAGTGTGGTGGAAGGTCTCAAAACCCTAGGGACAACAGGATCCCACTGTGGAAAAGGAGGGCTGGATATTTTTTAATTTGACCTTTCTTCTCTCAAATAAAACTCTAAACCAGATATCTATTAGGTTATCTAGGCACTTCCAAAGCAATTCAGGTGGTATGCCTTGTGATGCGAGTCACTTGTCCAGCCTGCTCATTAAAATTTTAAGGAATTTATCTTTCACTGCTTCCCCTAAGAATGTCCAAAACTGTCCAATGAATCTTGTAATTAATACATAAATGCATGCATACATTTGGATTTTTTTCAGCAAATTCAAGTTCATTTTCCCCCTTTTTTTTTTTTCATCTGAATATTCCTAGTTATATCTCACAAGAACCAAGCAAATTAATTTCTTTCCTTTCTTCATGGTACAAATATTTGTCTCAACCCCGAATTGTCCTCAGATAAGCACAGACTACTTACTTAAAACATGGAAGTTGCCATGGCAATATCAGTATGATTAGCTCTTCTTCTCCCTCTAATTCTGTCAGCCTAGGACAGAAAACTGAGTTCTAACAGAAACCTAACAACGAGCAGGAGTCTGTGCTTTGAACTAGAGGTTTTCCCAAGAAGCCTGCTGTGCTGCCACTCATTTGAGATCAGCTGGTTGGCCTGATCTGCTCCCAGCTTTGCTGAATAGCTGAGGTCTCCCATTCCCTCTGAAACGGGATCCCACATTTACCTCTACAAAGTTGCAGTGAAGCATGATCTTACTTGAACAGTTGGCAAGAAAGTTGCTTACTCTTCAGTTATTGCTTTTCCTAGAAATAGAAGAATGTCCTCAGATACGCACAGGCTACTTACTTAAAGATTATTATCACTATTTCTCCTTCCCATGGCTGTAACAATGAAGGCTAGCTCTGCTTCTCCCTCTAATTTTGTAGCCTAGTACTAAAAATTTATCTCTAACAAAAACCTAACAAAGAGAAGGAGTCTGTTCTTTGAACTACAAGTTTTTTCCAAGAAACTTCTGTGCTGCTACTCATTTGAGGTCAGCTGGTTGGCATGATCTGCTCCCAGCTTTGTTGAACACATGAGCTCCCCTATTCCCTCAGAAATGGGATCCCACATTTACCTCTATAAAGCTGCAGTGAAGCATGATCTGACTTGAACAGTTGGCAAGAAAATTGCCTACTCTTAATTTTATTGCTTTTTCCTAGAAATGATTAATGCCACCTGCCAGGTGTCTCAGCAAAGTGAGGCATCCCACACCACTTATTCTTTGGTTTTATCTTTTTTCCAAAGGACTCATTAAGGGCTTGTGATGGACAGACAGGCAGATACAGCTCTTGTCTGTTTGGCTGATGAGGTTACAGTATCTGTTCTAGACCATCAGCTTTGGGTTTCAAACCCTGCATGAAAAACCTGTCTTTGATCTCATTCCTGCATATCAAAGCCTAGATATGAGAGTCAAGAAAGGACAAAAAGAGCTGTGGAAAAATCTGCACTAATAAAAACCACAACAATAATTATCAGCCTACAGTGATGCCTGAGTATACCAGACATCACAATGTGAAAAGTTGGGGTTGGAGTAAGACTTTGATTAAGCTGCACAGCCCTACAGCATGCTCTGAATTTGACCCAAAGGCACAAGTTCCTGTTCACAAGTCAAGGGTGACGCGCAGCACACTACCTCAGCTACCCATGTGGCAAAGAAAGGTCTCTTATCGGGAGTCATCAACCAAATCCCTCAGTGAGTAAAGACTAAGAATGAAGACCAATCTGAATAACCAAATAAACCTGACTGTACGAACATGAGAAAAACTGCTAAGTAGGATCACACCAATAAATGGTTTTAAAGAAGACCTACAACAGCAGTTATTCAGAGCCTTGATCTTGCTATTAAAGATGGAAAAAAACCTGTCTTTAACTCACACCACTGGCACATTTCATTTCCAAGTGAATTATCCTCTTATCTTCGTAATGATTTTCATACTGAGCCCTAAAAAGAATTTCCAGCAAACTTTATAAAACAAAATGCTTGAAGTATGTTTGGGAAAGGGCAGATCTGAGCAAGTAAAATCCCCTATGAAAACTCTTAATAAATAGTGCAAAACCAGGATTTCAGAGCTCATCAATATAGCTTTCATTTCCCTATAAAATTCGAACTACAACATTTCCTTACATATCTATTGGTAAAAAAATAGTTTGTGGATTAGTGAATGCACAGAAACCCCCTCAAAATCTTCTGCAATACTTTTAACCACAACAATTCTGCACAGAAAAGCTGTGTCAAAAACTAGCAAGCATCTAAATATTGTCCTAAATATTGATTTTTACAGTTACCACCTAGATTTTAATTTAAAATAGTAATTTTTTAAATGTCAGGAGGTATCTTCTATAAAAGATTAAAATAAATTAATTTTGCATTGGAATTTTGAAGCTCAGAGGAAGAAATTCTCTTTTAAACATAACACATTCTGTCTCTTCATGGTTAGATAAACTGTTAGAGCTGCTTAAAGCTTGAGAGTAAAAGATAAAGCTCCAGGATAAAATAGCTAAAGAAAAAAATATAGCTTACATAATGTACTATGAAACCCCAGTGCTGACAAACTCCTGCACACTAAAACACATGATATTACAGTCATCAGGAACAGGATTTTGCATTTTTTGCTGCTGAAAACCACTAATAATTTACTCCTGGCAGACAGTATTAGGTTGCCATAGCAATGTCTGAGATCTCTATTCATAAAAATATATTTGGGCGGCTTTGAATATGAACAGTGTGTGTCGTGACAAAGGGCAAGTAGATGTGTACACTGAAGCTGAGGTTGCCCCATAAAACACAAAGCCTGCAACTACCTGAATGATGGATTGTCTCTATAAATTGCAGGCAAGCAGAAGGTCACAGCTCTGCTGACATAAGCTGACAGAACTGTACTGAAGTCAGTAAAGTGACGATCAGTGGACACAAGCAGAAAATATATCTCTCCATCTGCAAAGTCATCTGGCTGAAAGCAACAAGAAATACTCTATGTTTCCATTATCTGTCTCATCGCACGTCCTGGAAAAGCATTATTTGGTTTCATGTTAACATTATAACAGGATCTATTTCTCATAATGGAGCACCAGTTGTATACGGACACACATGTACTCACACAACCACCTCAATGTTGAGTTAGAACAGCTTCAGTCTGTGCTCTTTGCCCAGAAAAGTCTGTGTCACATTTTTGCACAGCTCCTTCAGTTCCCTGGAGCATAAAAACAAGTCAGAAGGAATGATGAAGGATACACGGTTTGCTTCATGGTGCTGACCATGATTTCAAAAGGTGTCTTGTAGCTTAGGCCATTTTTCCCAGCTTGAAGTAATTATTAATAACAACACATAATTCACTACTGCATGAGTTGCGCACACATCATCAGCCTTGCTTCTCTAATACGGCCACTCCTCTATGACAGATGGAGCAACAGCACAGTGTAGTATCATAAGGTCTTGTATTTTGGGACAGCAGAATTAATTTTACACAGTGGAGGGTGTTGGTGTTGCAACTAAGTGGAACTGGATGCCTAAGGGAGGGAAATTGGGATAACTCTTGGATTCAGTCCAGCCTGATTCGGCTATGACCGAAACGCGCAACCACGAAGAGCAGTTTTGTGATATATGTAAAAGGAGTGATTTCAGTCCCTAGGAAGCGGTCCCACAAACCACAAAACCATTACTTGAGGCAGACACAGCAGGGAGAAGCCAGGGATAAATGCCTGTTGGAACTGGATTCACTCCCTGCAAGAGGCAAGATGAGATTTTTCAAGCATATGCAAATCAGATGCTTGTACATTTGGAGGCCTCTCTAAAAGACTGCACTGAAGCAGCACTGAGACCTTCCTACCCATAGATAAATACCAATTCAAACCTATTCTTCTGGGTTGTTCATTTAGCATCTCTCACGAGCAATGAATTCACACTGACCTAGAGGAGGCAACAAGCATGCTAACAGGAAGTAAAGCCATCAGATAACTATGGTTCAGTTTAAAATCTAAGGCTAGGAGAGAAACAAAACTCAGGGAAACCACATACAACTAAGATCTAAAAGGTAAATGAAGAGCAAAGAGAAGCTCGGCATGCATGTGTTTCTGATGAGCTGTGAATAAGGTAGTAGGAAGTAGAGAGTAACAGGTAGAAGTTAATTCATAATCTCTTATGTTGCACTAGAATATGACTATCCACATTAAAAGTATTGTATTAAGTGCACTGCGGATGGTATCTATCATCTAGACAGGATTTTAGTTTGGCAGGTTGGCCTTTGGGTTCAGGTTCTTGTCTGAAGACCTGATAGAGATCAGACCTCAGGTTAGCACAACCACATCCTTCCTGCTCTACCAGGCAAGGTACTCTGGGGTCAGCCTGTAGAAGGGCTGCTGCATCACAACACTGACTCCCAGGGCTCAGTAAGAGAGGCAGAAACAGACTGCCCCTGCTCAGGTTCACCAGAATGCTTACCATGATACCACACACAGGCTAATTTGACAGACAAGACACTGGGCTAATGCAGCAGCACAACTCTCCTGACTGGAACTACCCTACATCACTCCAGCCCAGAGAGGCCAGAGCAATCTCAGCACAGCAAGAGGCTGAATGATCTGCATCTTGAGCCTAATTGTATGAAGGGGCAATAGCTAGATTTCAGCTCTCTAAATCCATTTCTGACCAAGCCCAGCTCTTTTTGTGCCTCAAGCAGCCACCTGCACATCCCAATCAGCAGTTTACCAGCATGTTACCCTAAATACTGCAGCATTAAGCAAACAGGGAGGAGCAGAGACTGGTCTTTCTCCACTTCTAAAAAAATTGCGATTAGCTGAGTTTCATGATATGAACCACCTTTCCATTCTGCTTTGAGGACCAAACAAAAAAAATCCACAGATATAAATTTCAAACTACATCCAAATTACAACAGGTCATATATTCTATTATAAAGCATATCTGAGTATTTTGAATTCTCTCTTTTTAATACGGTGAATCTTTACTCTCCATCTGCTAGCAGAATTGAATTCCAGGTTTGTATTTTCATAAGGCAGGAAAAAATGTCACTCCACAATTGCAACTTGGAAGTCGTATTGTCAGTGTATTCCTAAATGGAGCTGCATTAGCCTATTTATGGTATTTCATTACAAAAAAAGTCCACTTACCATATGTGAGCACTTACCTCCCAGCCTCATTAGAGAAGCATCTACTTGGCTTGTTTTGGTTTTCTCAAGTAATCTTTTTTTGGTGTTAATTACACCCTCCCATGCAGCCCTTTGTGTCCTTGTGGTTACGTATTACTGTATGGCTGCATTTACTGTTAACAAAATGCCCTGTGAATGGAAAACTGGGAAACATCACATCATCAGATAAATGTTACTGAGCTTTACTTATTTGGGTTTTTTTTCCTCCAGTGAGTCACAAGCGATTGCCCACTGTTTGTTTTCCTAAATGTCCTGCTCCTTTTACACCCACAGCACGAGGGAACTGCACCACAGAGAGAACAAGGCAAAGTCTGAAACATGCAAAGGCCTGTGGCTCTGACACTGTATTTCTTAGACAAGTATGAGTCAAACTCATTTTGTGCACAACATCCAGTGGTTTTATTAGCTGCCAGGCTCAAACTTGCTGAGTGTCTCATGTACTGCTAGGTGGTAGTCAGAAGCAAGTGGAGTCAAAATCTATTCTTCAACCCCATCTCCTGGCCTCATCTGGGCAGTCCCATTTAGTACCAAGCTGAGGAAAACAAAGCTGCTGAAATGCACAGTGTGCTGAAGGAAGATGTGATTTTTCTGGGGAGGGCAGCAAAGCCTTTCCAATGCTAAAGGCTTGCCTGCACTGGTAATCCATTGTGGTGCAGGTAAAGGTACCATGCTGGGTCTCTTACTCTTTCAGGGTCTAGTCACTTACTTTCCCCGTGCTTTGAGGTAATTGTTTCTGTGTGAGGAATTATTGCAGAGTAGCTAGTGCACAGCCCATTAGCAAATAGCTTGCTTCACAGTAGGCAAGCCCATACATTTCCAGACTGAGTGCCAGCATGCTTGTGAGCAGCTGTGAAGGACTT
The DNA here is from genome assembly GCA_024500445.1 of Entomyzon cyanotis. NCBI lineage: Eukaryota > Metazoa > Chordata > Aves > Passeriformes > Meliphagidae > Entomyzon > Entomyzon cyanotis. The sequence goes on along the minus strand of JAKEPQ010001030.1, from coordinate 43,534,876 downwards.
CTAAAGAAAGACTTTCAGATAACAGGTAATCCAGCAAAGCACTAGAATTTACATGTGACACATATCATGTATTCTATGAAAGCCTGGGCTTGAGCAAAAAGACCTGCATGTTCCACTGACACTGCTTTCTTCCTGTCAGCCACACTGGCAATAGTCTCTCTGAAGGAAGAGTAAGCCTGAAATGAAATTTTCCACTATTACAACCAATGCAAAATGATTGCCAGAACACGGGGAAATAGTCACAGCAATCTGTGCTGGCAAACCCAAATAAAGGATGCAGAGCTGGCCAAGAGACCTGCAATTAAATGTGCATCACCTTCCTCACATTCCTCTGTAATTAATTTTCATTTGTTCTTGCAAAGATTAAAGATCTAAAAAGTAACCAACAGGCAGATTACCTACCTTGCACCTATTAAAAGAAATACTTGTTTAGCACAGTGAAAATCCTAGAATGCACTTTTTCCTCACTTCCTTTTCAATTAAAACCTAACACTTGTATCATGAATTAGTTCCAGCAACTATCAAGCCTGATTCTAGTTCATGTGACCAACTACTGCCAATAGTCTGAAGAAAAAATATGACATAGAGGTTCACAGTGTAAACAGAAGAGAGCAGGTAGCCAGCACTGTTAAATCCTACTGTAGTTTTTGTTAGGGGTTGCTATGCAATCAGTTCCAAAAATTGAGACTGAAAAATTTTCAGGTCTGAGGCATACTAAAATGTCTGGGCAAGCTTGTGGGACACTGCATGTGAACACTGATGTCCATATGAGTGGACACAGTCACTGACAACACACACTCCCACGAGAGAGTCTGTTTATGAGTCTGCCAAGAACCATCAAGGAGTGCAGTGCATGGAGGGTCTTTGGAAGAATCTCTATCCATAGAGGCACTAAACAAGTTGTAGGAAACTTCCCCTTTGTGTGTGAATGAGTGATTTTGTAAGAGTACAGGATTTAAGGCTAAAATCTGGAGTATTTTCTGTTCCACGTATGTAATTTGAGTATTCCAAAAGGAATTATGAGTGTAATTCTTGAACAGAAGGATACTCATCTGAGAAGACACTGAAAGATAAAGATACAGCTTAGAAAACTCCTATACCACCTTCTCCAGACTCTGGACAAAGAAAATGTTGAGAAGGAAATACAAGATAAGGATCTCTAGTACACTCATTAACCATTATAAATGATCTTGAAGTTTTGAAAATTAGAGCACGTGCTAGATTATTCTAATTTACACAGGGACAGGACTGTGAAGATCACTTCCTCAGTGCCCAAACACTTCTTTTACATTGAATTTGAGTAATGGTGAAGAGAATTTCACAACAAAACTTTAAGAAATGTGTTGTGAGGTCAGTAATACCCAGACACACAAACTAAATGACAGCTATGTCCTCTTCACTTGAATGTAAATTTTGCAGTATATCAAATGGGACTATTTACAGCTATGCCATGTTTTTCGGTTATGTCCTAGAGAGACCTGACAATTTAGGGAAGATTACAACGTGGGACATAACAGTGACTGCATGTTTGAATGAGTTTCTTTTAGTATGTGTCTGTCTGTAAAACATCTTCCACACCTCAGTAGATGTGCAGGCATCTTCTTTAAACATTCACAAAAATTGTTTACGGACAATTTCAAGAAAACACACTATTCTGTTCGTTTACACTCTGTCATGTAAAAAATATTTTTCAAGGGTGTGATTTTGCTTACTCAACTGATCCAGTAACTTTTCTGTCTCCTGCTACTCTGTCCTAGAATCTAGACAGAATCTGTTACGTTGCCAGCATAAGTTATTAGGGAGAAACTGTGTGTTGAAACATGACACATTATTCCAGGAAACTGTTAAAGGAACAACGAGCTTCAGATAGGTTCTGACTTTCCTGTTCCTGAGTACTCTTTTGTAATAGTCCGCAAAACAAACGTGATGGAAGATTAGCAAAATGCAATAACCTGATCACCTGCCAATAGAGATCTTTCCATTCCAGCTTTTGATGTACATTTGGCACTAGTGTATATCCCATCACTGGGAAATGTCCTATCTATCTTTCAGGTATGTACTCTTGATGTCTAAAAGCATAGGATTACAAATCAGACACTGTAAATAGTTCACAAAGATCAGTTCACAACAGCGCTTAGAAATGGCAGTTCTGAGAAAGGCAATTTGCCTCTAAAAATAAAACATGATTGTCAGGTTTACAGATATTTTAAGCTTCAGCTTGGAAAAAAAACAAAACAAAAAACCCTGAAAGAAAGCAAAAGAAGAATCTAAGCTTACCCAAACAATTCCATAAATGTGAAAACAACATGGTATTTTCAAAAGAGGAGAGAAACCACTGCAGGTCCACACCAAGAAGTAAGCTGAGTCCCTCATCTGGTCTCTCTCTGCTCTAGTCAAGCAGCAAAGGTGTTACCAAAATCACCTGGGACGAAAAATATGGGAAACAGTTTTGCACTGCCTGACTGGCCATGGCAACACGACAATTTTCCTATCCACAGCTGCAGATTCTAGTGTGATTCTAGGAGCAAACTTCACACCTTAACTCTCTATCTATAAAGACAAGAGTACATTACTTCTAAGCTGTCTCTGACTTGTTTCCACAGGAAGATAAATTAAGAGATATTATTCTTCCTGTAGATGTCATTTTAGCCACAAAGAGGCACATCTTAGGCATACTGGTATCGCAGCATTACTGATAAATAGACTGGAAAAAAACCACATTGATGCAGCCACTTTTGATATATCATGGATAAGAAGGGAGGTTGACAAAACTATCGTCTTTCTTGATGGCAGAGAAAGTATAAATAGAAGGTAACTGGCTAGAAATTAAAATCTTCCTTCTCTCTCATTTCTCTTCGAAATAATGAAGAAACAGTATGTGGCAGTTATTGTGATGTCCTTATGGTGTCCAAAATTACGAAAATACTCCACTTATAGGATGATGTATGGTCAGTGAGTAACCCAGGGCAATTACCAGATATTAACACACAGGTACAAGATGGTAATTAATTTGTGCCCCTCTTTTCAGTTCTCAGCCTTGTGGCCAAGTCTGACCTCTGGGCACCAAGTGCTGCTTCTGCAGCTTCTGTTTGATGTGCCTGTCCAACCCATGCCCTGTTCTGCCAGGGTGCTTTCATCAGCACTGACCAGCTTCCCAGTGATTGTGCTTAGTGCTTCCTTTGCAGAAGTGAAGCCAGGGGCTTTGATGTGAGAGCTCTAAGTTCTTCTCATCATCTCCAGCACTCAGCAGGCTATGGCTGTCAGGAGCAGCCTAGCAATCTCAGACATGTGCTGACTGCTTAAATCCTCATCTATGTGCACAAGGGGGAGGGATATGACAGCTCTTACACTGATTCAGGCATCACAGTGATTTTATACCTTCAATGCAGAGCCTGAATAGAAAATATTATGAACTGTTACCACCCAGTGGAATTAAACTGTCACTTAACACTTTTTCAAGTTCATTGTATCAATCCTACACTATCATTCCATCAATTTGTCAAGGAGTCTAAGCAATGAACAAGTTTCATATGCAGGTTGAATAGCATGACATACAGCAGAAAATCATTTGTATTTATCAAAACAAAGGGCAAACCCAGACTGAGTGATCCAGACACATGGGAAAACTTCACAAATTAAATATTGTTGATCGTCGTGGTTTTATTGATAGGTGCTGCATGTGCTGGCTTCACAGGGTATTTTGGGAGCAAGTTTAAAACTGACAGAAATAAAGACACAGGCATTTGAAATTTTCTAAGACTACATCTTTAGTACTCCCTCAAGACATGAAAATGCATTATTTTCTCCTGATTTGGACAATACATCCAGATTAACTAACCACTGATACTTTGAATTAGAAACATTTATCTGTTGGCTAGTGAATAAATAACACCTACAAATTGAGCTTGTTTTGGACTCCACCTTACACTTACCATCACTGCAGCCCCTACACTAAAGGGCTGTAACAACTGAGGGTGTCCTTTTTTAGCTACAAAAATGCATCACACAAAGAGGTTCTGGTAATAAACACTGGCACACCTTCACTGCAGCAGCTTTCTGGAGCTCTGTAAGAGAGTGTAAGTTGTCCAGAGCAGAAAACTACCCATCTTTCTACTGTAAATGTATGTAACACTAAACACACAGCTGGGCTCTGATCCCCAGCCCAGGATTTTGGACACTGCCAGCACAATGACAAAAGGCAAGATCTCAAATGGATTGAACTTGTAGGATGCAGAGGATTCCAAAACATGCACAACTACAAAACTGTAATACCCAAACTCAACAATGTACCTCCTTTGTGGAAAGGTAAAATAGCATAAGTGTTTAAGAGCACTTGGTAAAAACAGAATACCATCACCTAAGCCAGGAAGCTGTTCAACTCACCGGAACAGTATTCCTTCAGTATCAATTTAGCTACATGTATTTTTGTTTTGTGTTTCACAAAATTCTTAGCTGCAACTGATAGTAACACCTCATTATTAAATACTATTAAGGAAAAAAAGAAGTGTCTTGGCAAAAATAATCATGGTAAATACTAACCAACATATTGGGATTTTCCCCTCTGCACTATGATCTTGTGTCTACTACCAGGCTACCAAAAAAAATGGGGCTTACACAGCTGCACTGTCCCTTTGGGTTTCATCCGTTTCCTGCTGCCCAGTAAGTCTTTCCACCTATTCACTGATTTGATGCCAGACACAATTAGGGGATCAGCATCCAAGACACTGAAACTTCAGTTACTGAGTTAAGAGTGAAGACCCCCTAGACCTCCCTGAGAGAGGTTGCCGTGGGAGTTGAAGCTTTATTTGGTTTGCAAGGGTGCCACCGTGTGACACAAACCCGCTACCAGAAAAGGTGACAGGAATGTCCTCCTTAAGGCACTCCAGCAACTGACTTGAAGAGATGGTGAGTGCTGTGAAGCCCTTCTGCCATACACTGAGCACATTACCGTATCTTTCAGAAGATCTTCCCCAAGTTCCCTCCCCTTGGAGAGGGTTATTGGGAACCTCCTTTGGCAAACCACCAGGGAACATACACCTGCAAATGGACCAGGAAAGAAAGCAAGAAGAAAAGCAACAGGTAATCCTGGAAGCAGCAGCAGGCTTCCTACTAAGGTGCTTTGGTATTACAGTGAGATAGGTTTTGAACACTTTTGCCCTACATAGCTGTGAAGGCTCCTCTGGCACTTTTTCTGTCAATAGGAATAGTATTTCCTGCCAGTTTCCACCATGGGACATTGCAATATGCCTGTTCTAAAATGTCGGGTGAGGGATTCTGATCTGTTTTTCACTACCTGACCTAAATTCTGTGATATAAATAGCAACCAGGTGCTAATTAATTCCCATATGCACACGTGTATGTGTATGACATGTGTTTATATACATGTGCGCTTTTCAGGACAAATCTTTTCTCAGTTACCACAGCAAAAGTAGGTCTTCCACAGGTAAGGACCAGATGTTTAATTAATGAGAGAGCTTTCTGCCTTTTAGGGAGTGTACTAAACCATATATACTTGAGATGCTGCCTCTGCCATTGTATGGGGCCCTATGCAAGCTTGGCATGAATTTGCAACAGAAGTCTCCACATTCTCTATGATTGGAGACCATGGTTTACCTCCAGCCATGCTTTGCCCCTCAGCGGTCTGTGCTGCTCATGGCGAGTAAGCCAAGTACTGCTCATCAGTGACTTACACAGGCAAGTGACTCAAAGGCCATGGCAGCACCTCAGCTTGCGGCCACAGAAGGAGCCGTGCTGCCAACAAGCACAGCAGCAGCCAGAAGATGATGAGAGCCTGCCAGGAACCTGCCCAGCAGGGAACACTTACCTGAGGTGAATCAGTAACCAAGAGAGGGTAAACTTACATTAGCAATTTAGTCCAAAGTGAACTTCCTGAAGATGCCCACCTGCTATGCTCTGGTTCGTGTTGCGGAGCTGAGTTATGTTTGGCTTAAGCTACACCAGGAAATGCACTCTAGAAGTACACCTAAGGCTATTCACGTAGTAACCAGCACAGTGTGGACTTAGCAGGTCCCGCCATCTCTGCTACATTGGATTTTTATTCATGTATACATAGCCTGAAGCCAATCTCATGAAAAATCCGTGACATGGATGAGTACGTTACAGGATGGTGTGCCAGCAATACATGGCATCACAGCCATATTCAAGAACTAGGACATGAAGTTACTGCATGGAGATGGCTGTATAGTGTGTATTTTTCATGCACAAAGTCTAAGAACAGTTAAAGTGGGAAGGGACCTCTGAAGAGTTTCTAGCCCTCTCTCATATCCACAGCAACATGCTATGTATGTGTTGTTATTTTTTTCAATTATGGAAGCCATGGTCCCAGACAGTTGGTGGTTTCTAAAACCCACAAATGCTGGCCCTAATTTTTGTATTCATAAATAATGGTGATCTTTTTTCCCTTTGCTTTGAGAAACAAGCTTTGAGACTCTGTATGGGCTGAACCTGGGATACAAAGGGTATCTGTGTCTGCCTGTATGCTAGCCTGGCACATCCATACCAGTGCTCTCCTGCACTCAAGATAATTAGCTGGACTAAGACGCCGTCATTAGCTTGGATACAATACTGGACTAATACAGTTACAACACCCTCAGGATCTAAACTGGTCCCTGATCACGTTGCTCCTCCAGATCAGAAACATGTACCAGAAGTGTTTCTCAATGCCTCTCAGAGGGTGCTGCATCCAATACACTTGTCCAAAGAACGAGCAGGTTTGTTAACCCCCTGCACCTGCCAGACAGCCTTTGTGAATGATGTGCAGTGTCAGAAGCCTAGCAGTGCATGTGACTTGTTTAGAGGTGATCTCTCTCATTGTCCCTGCGAGACAGCAAATCATTCCAAGATTCAAGCCTAATTCAGTTGCTGGGTAAATCACAGTACAGAAAGTACAGTGAACAGTTGGAAAGGCAAACACCAGGGGCTCCTGCCTCACGGGAGATGAAGCCCACCATCTGGAAACCACAGGTATGGCTTGAGGAGGACACAAGTCAATCAGAAGTGCAGTCATTCCCAGATGTGAAGCACAAACTCGGCAGTAGGGCTAAGTGAGACTAACTTGACTCACACAGAGATGTGAACTAGCAGGTGATGAAACTCCCCTTAGACTCACTTCCCTGCCTTGCCTGGGATAAATGACTTTTGACAAGTATTAGTTTGAATGCAGGTTTTACTTTTAATGTTCATACGTGTTCTAGTACCAAAATGACCATCTTCTCACTCATGCAGATTTTACACTTGGATACATCTCTAATTATTCTCAATATGCCAAAGAGATGATGGATTAAATTTAAATTGCCCCAAATTACCTACTTCAGAAGTGTTGTCCATTATTCTCTTATTAGGGATGCAATTGATAGTCAGCCAGGCGAGAATACGAAAAAGCTCAATTCATGGATGAGGCTCAAGGACTTTGACTTTGGTAGTAGCAGTAGCATCCTGCTCACTGAACAGTCATGCAGGCAGCCTCTGTGCCTCCATATGGCTACCAGTATTAAAAATCAACACTGAAAAAGTGCAGCTGGGAAAATCAACACTGCAAAATATACCAGCAGGGTGTGAGATTCAGAGAAAAATAAAGGCTCAAAACTTACTGGAGATTTTCGAAGCAACACCACTGAACCAGCTTAAGACAGAATCAGATATGCCTTTTTACGAAGCTTGGAGAAAGGGAGGCTCAGGGGGAACCTTATTGCTCTCTACAACTCTCTAAGAGGAGATTGTTGGCACCTTGCAAAACACAAAAAAAGACAAATATTGTCTTAGTCTACTGAAAATGTTTCTTTAATACACAGTGAATTCTTTTCCTTTGCATTGGAGGCCCCACCATTTTGGTCTTCTAAACCAAAGCTCAAACTAAGAATTTATTTTTTAAAAGTAAACATTAAATGTTTTTCATTTTAAAAATCTCATTCCATCTTCTTTTCTTTAAAATGCTTCAATGAATTTGATTTCTCAGACACAGCAGTGAACCTGAAATACTTCATTTCCTTGAACTCCACACTGCTCTCCTAAAGACGCCTGTAATTAACAGGAGTATTCCTTAGTTCTTTTATGCCTTGGTTCTTTTTTTAATTCTTCCTTGTAAGGATCCCCAGTTTGGAATTGCTTACACAGGATCAAATATGGTTGAAGAACAAAGTTAGAAAAGATGATGATCTCTGAACTTAGTCTGTTTTCTTTCCTAAGCACTGAAACATGTATTGTAGTTAATTGTTTTAAAACTTTAAGCACACTGAGAGCCTTTAAATTAATACAGAAGTAGGATTAAATATATAAAAGCACACTTTTTTTTATTGCTTCTATGCCTGTGGTAATAGCATTTTAAAGCAACGAGCTGGAGGCTAAAATTGGGTGAAACATTGTACTGAGTTGGTGAGAGAGGAGTTTCATTAGTGGATGGAAGATTACAGAGATGATGGATTTGACAGATCCAGCCAGGGTTTTCAAGAAATCATACAATCAACTGCTCTAAATAGCAGGCATTGTAACACATTCCACTGGAGAAGGGAATTAAATCACACAGAAAATGGAAAGGTATTACACAAGAAGGTACTGAAGATGAAGGCCACTGGTTAGCACTGCACCTTCACCCCACAACCCTCACACATACATGCTTCGGTATGGAGACAACTCTTTGCAGAAACAGCCTAATACTGCAGGCTCGTGTTAGTGTTGGCTCCACATCCTTCCACACAGAGACCCAACACTCCCACTGTAACCTAGACACAAAGGAACCTGCATGCCAACCAAACTGCCACGCAGGTGAAAGAGGACAGAGTTTTAATGACACACTTTTCAAACTGAAAAAGTGTGACCTTTTAAACACAGCTCACAAATATACAGTTATTAGCGGTCTTCATTGGGACAGCCTGTAGATCAAGGGAAAACAGTAAAATGAAGAGAAAATTAAATGCAATAATTTGCTAGTATAGCAATACAGTACAGCTTTGTATGCTGACTTCTCAGTACATTGTATACAAACATCTACATGTATGTCCATGAAGAAGCTGTACCTATCTGTTTATCTCACAGAAACCTATGGTAAGACAAGACTTTTGAAAACTTTAGTCATTTTTTAAGGAAGCAAAATCTCCCTTTAGGCTTCAGATAGCTAATCCAATACTATAACCTTCTATTTCCAAAAAGTTCAGAATAAACTTTATAGGAAATATATTAATCCCTGTCTGTCTATAAAATGATGTGAAAATGTATAAAAACTGAGTTGATGCCTAGGTGACAACTTCTTTTTGAAGGTGTATCTCAACGCCAGACTGAAGGCTGGGGCCATGAGAACTACCATGTCATTTAAGGATTATGAGTTATGTTATGTAAAGCCTAATTTCTTTTACTGAAATTGATGAGAGATTTGCAATTGACAACAGTGAAATGAGGTCAGAGCCACAGCTGATATGACTACATCTACATTCTATGTACCAACCTACATTCACTCCATCTGTCCCACAAAATGCCTAAGAAAGAGCATAGGGTAAAACATCTCTATCCTATGCTGGTGCTCATCAAATTCTGCACAAAAATAACAGTGAGAGCACTTGGAAGATTTCATCCTCTCAAGTATCTAAACATTCGTGCCAGAATAATTCCTCAAGTTTCCATGTAAAAGAATTTTGTGGGTAAATTACAGAATAAGAACTCAGATGACAAGAAATGTGTGGTTGTGCTTGTTGTGGCAGATCCTAAAAACCCACTCTCCTATGTAGGTGCCCAAAGCCTACGATGAAATACCAAGTCCGTTTTCCTGACTCACCTAGGTGTGTCATGTTGTCTCCAGGCTAGGTGCATAACACATGCTGGCAATCTCCCTTTCAGGCTTTGTCTTGACAATGCAGCAAATGGCTTATGACTCCTGCTCCGAGATCCAAAACCATCACAGCTGCATGACTAAGAAAATAATCCTGTGTAGTAAATTAATTTTTAATGCTCTAATTTGTTAAAAAAAAAGTTGACAGGTTAACTTAGCTCTTGTATTGACAGAGCTTTATGTCAGTACAGTATTTATTATTTGTGCCTCCTGTGTTAACTTATGTTGACTAATAACCATCTGTCTACAGCTAGTATAAACCTTATGTGAGTTCCATAGCTGTGGCTAATTTTGGAGAAATCAAATCATATGCTCTCTGGTCTGGACCAAACTTTTATTGTTTGGGGATCTGGTAGCACAAACAGTACTCCTGACGGTGAAACGCAGTTTCAGGGACAGTGCAACCTGAGATGAAGATAAGCGTATTTATAGAAGAATGTAGAAACAACCAAGTTTGGAGCAGAGGAATGGACCTCAGATGAGGTTTTCTGTTTCTTTCCTTCGAAGTGAGATATTGATAAAGACAAATACTAAGGCAGGGACCTCTGTATCTGCCACGCAGTTTATCCGCTACTCTGAACCAAATGGGAGCGCTGAATTTGTGCCATTTCATGTTACGTGAACACTACATATATAAAAGCATACACAGAACTGAGAAGCACTGTTTCACTAATCAAACCACAACGCTATGCAATTACCCAAACTTCAGTCTATTCAAACATGAAAATGTTTCATACTCCTCCACTTCACTGATGTATTTTGTAGCAGGGTGTACACACACACACACATATATATACATGTGCACTTTTCACACACACACAAGCACTCATGCCCGTTAACTGTGCACCACAAATCTGAACAGGTGACATCTCTGTGCTTTTCATAAACTTTCCCTGGGACCATTCTCCAAAACTGAGACCAACAGAAGCAGAAAAGCCCACATCAGTACTATTAAACTCTGCAAAATATGGTGATCACACCCAAACTGCCCACTGCGAATGGCCGCTGGCCCACGCTGACTCACTAACCATGGATGTGGACTGGGAGAGGGCTGCCTGGCCAAAGCCACAGGGCAGTTCTGAGGCTGACCTGCACACAGAGGGCTGGGCTCCCAGTTCACACACCTGCTCTGCCTCTGTTTAAGTCGCTTCTATAGATGCAGTGATAGTGTCTCCTAGTGGCTATATTCCTGAAGGAACAGACCTTAATCCAAACTTCACACCTGAAACTCCCACTCTTTAGAGGCATACAAAATACAAACATATCTCTAGATTTTCACAGTATCTAAATCAGCATTCTGGGAGGATTTTTTTGAAAAATACAAAAAATAAAACAGAACAGTGGCAAGGTACTCTATGCTTTCCTTTTGGTAAGACTAAAGAGAGAGATAAGAGCCATAAAAAAACCATGTAAAGCAAGGACTTTGCTCAAAGGTCTGAAGGCAAACATGGGCATCAACTGATCAGGGTTGGTCTCAAGGAACTTTTAGGTCCTATCAAGACCCTGTAAAAGCAAAGGAAATGCTGAAATGTTCTGCTTTGGTAAATCTCCACAGATCAATCCACCACATACTGAACCTTTCACCAGACGCCACAGTCTGTGGGTATGAACTAATGTCCTAGGATCTTTGAACCACACTAAGCACTCGTGAAAGGCGATGCCAGCACAGATCAGAAGGCCAGGTCTCCCAGCGGCACCCTGCCTGCAGTCATGGCCAGGAGAGGACGTTTAAACTGAACATAAAACCAAGAAAACTTGAATGGTATCCATACTTGGTGCTAGCCCTTCCTCCTTGAACTGGCTATTTTCCACTTTCAGCACCAGCTAAACCCCAAAAATCCATCTTAGTAAAGAGATGTGTATCAGCGGATTTTGTAAAAGAAAGACTAAACCTTCAAGATACGGACAGCGTAAACCAAAACCGCACTAGCTGGAACTACAGTAGGGTAGACCCAGAGGACACATCGGTCTGATTTTGCCATGTTGTTGAACATTTTCTTTCTCATTTTCTACCAATTGAAGTTCCCCATTGTTGACCATCCTCTTGAAACAGAAAGATTTGTGCAGCAAATTTCCATACATGGATAAGCTTAACCAAATAAGACACTGAAAGAAAAAGAAAATAATGACTGGAAAGGCACAGGCAAGGAAATCTTTCCCAGCAAATCCTGGATGTAAGTGACCGCTACCTCTTAACAATGGAACACAGATTCACCTTCTTCTGTGTATATATCAGGGCCTTTTGTTGTTTGTCAAATATCCTGTCACACACTTGACATCCTCCCTTTGGAGATTTTACATAACCTCCCCTGTTAGAGGCGTATTAAGCCACTACAAAAATTACTGTAGTTGGAGCAGTTTTATCACCACAAAATAAAACCTTCATATACTTCCAATCTCAACGAACATATCTAGCTGAACATTTCAAGAGTGACTAGACATAAACCTGGAGTGTATCCCTTTTTTTCCCACCTCCAACAGGTTCTTCTCCATGTACCTGTATATGCCTGAGATAGTGCCCATTGCTGCAAGCAAAGCAGTGTTTCTGCTACCATTCTCACATTGTGCCAGCGCTGGTGGAAAGCCTTTCTTGAACAAGGTCCAGTCAATGTTCACTCTCCCTGATGATCCTTTTGGTGCCTCAGTTTGCTGACCTCTACACTAGAGTGAAAGCTTATCTCTACCCTCAGCTTTTCATTTGAGGTGAGAGAAAGATGAGAATTCAGTTTTGGAAGAAGTTCTCACTGGTAAATACGGATTGACAATTGAAATGCTTCCCACTCAACTTCTTTTTCCACACCTCCTTCAGCTGTCACAGACCACTAACTGAATCATACCAAACAACAGTTTCAGTTTGACTTAGTCTAGGTAAATTTCCTAAAAAGTTCAAAAACAAGGCCTAAACTTTTAATTTCTTTTCTCACCCTGACAATTTAGCTCTGTTCCATAAGGAAAACAAAATCAGGCATCTACTGAAGACTTTCTCTGATCTTTCGTAGCCCACCTATTCAGTCAAATTCTTTTAAAAACACCTTGCTTTCTACACACATTCAAAATCTCCTTTCATCCAAAGCTGACAGAACTCTCTAACACAGCCACCTCTTATTAAACTCTTGTACAACTGATCCAACCTTCCACCACTGGTCCAAAACAAGCACAGACCTCTACAGCCACCTCATGTGGGAATACAAGCAGCGGATGACCACACCATCCAGAGGACAGTGATAGTTGGGGTAGTCCAAGGATACAGAAGGGACAGAGCAACAACCCTAGGCTGGTCCTTCCATCTCTTGAGTTTCTTCCTCATGGCTCTGATCATTTGTTGACAGTATCTAGTTAAGTGATTTCATTGTAGAGGAAATGCCACACAGGGCAGATTAAACTGCTGGGCTACCACCAAAACAAAAATGTACAAATTCAGTGGAGAAATTCCCTGCAAATGCAAGGCAAGAGCAAATAATAAAAACTAATGATTTCTGTCACAGTCCTGTGAAAAAACAGAAGAACCTCACAGACTTGCACTCTAATAAAGACTGGGGGATTGTCCTTTTTCCAAAGCAACCAAAACCAATACTTTCTAACCCTCCATTCCTCCCAAGCCAACTGCTTGGGGGCCATTGCACAGCCAGCCAGTTTCTTCTTCTGACCAGGTAATTGAACACTTGTGTGCACACCCTCCCAGACATGTGTTGGGTTATTTAAATCAGCTCAGCAAGTCTTTCAGCCTGAGAGACACAAAGGCAATATAAACAGAGCTTCCTTTTCCACTCTGTCCTTAGAGAGTCCTATCCTGAGCAGATCATGCTGATACAACATGACAACATCCAGGGATAAAGGGGAGGCTCACACTAAACGCAGTCTAATACTAGGTAGTGTTATAAGAGGGCAAGCAGAGATCAAAGAAATCTCTTCTTTCCTACTACCAGTAAGTCTGTAAACTGAACAAGCCCCCCGCCTCATCAGAGAGCAATGAAGCTGGTGACTCCTGCAATCCTGGCGTGGGTAGGGAGAACGGTTTCCTTCCAAGGGACACTACCAGAGCTGAACTGTGTTTGCTTTTCTTTAAAGCCTCTTGTAGAACCCTTTGCCCTTCCCAGCATTTCTGCTGCTAGAACTTTAACGCATTTGGCACAGAACTGCAAAATTGCACAACTCCTCAAGAAGTTGGATTTGCTTGTTGCCTTTTGAAGGGGTGCCTGGAGGGACAGGTCCTCGATTCTTTTTGAAATTATAATATTAATAATTATTATTATTATTACTACTATTATATTTAGGAAGAAGCTTCTCCCTCCCTTTTGAGTGAACCATTCATTTGTACTCTTCTTCCAGGCAGGTGGTTTAAGCTTGATCTGCCCTCCAGGGGTTAAATAAAGAAGTGATGGGAGGAAAACCAAGACCTTTTCAGCGGCTCATATCTGAAATTTTTCCCTCTCTCTCTTCTATATGTGGATCGTCTGCTTCTCGTTTCCTCTCGCTCCCTAATTATTCTGTTAGGGAATGGCGAGGGGCAAGGATTAACAATGAAGCAGATGACAGGAAACTGTTACCAAAAGAACAATGCCGGGCATCTCCCCCATCCTCCCGTTCCTCCCACCCAAGAGATGGTCCCCCTCACCCTTCTGTCGAAGCCATGGTTCCGAAAAACCCCCTGTCTTCTCAACGGTCCAGGGGATTAATTTGGACAGCAGGGCGCGAAGGAGGTTGGCTCTTTGGTATAACCCTCGCTCACGTCTGGGAAGGAGCACGCAATTCCTTGTAATCCTGGGGGCTCCGCAGGGCGAGGATCCGGCAGCTCCGCTCCTTGTTTCTCCCCCACCCCGCCGTCCCAGAGCAGGCTCTCGGTGCCCGGGGACCGGCGCTGCTGCGCCGCGGCCGCCCAGCAGTGGCCGGCGGGGCGAGGAGGCGCTGGCACCTGGGCTGCGATCCCCGGCGCCCTCCCCTCGCCGCGGGGAGCGTGTGCGTGTGTGCGCGGCTGTGTGCGAGAGCTGGGGGGCGACTTCACATCGGCGCGGCGCGGGCTGAGGCTGGATTGGAAGCTTTAGCCCTCGAGCCGTGGATTTGCAGTCAATCCCTCTCTATTTTAGGCACGGGCTGACATCACGAGCCGTTGTTACTCCTATAAATCCCCCCAACAGCTCCTTGGCAGCAGCGGGGGGGGCGGCGAGCCCCTCGCAGGGGAGGGCCGGGCGCCGCCGACCGCGACCTGCCCCGTTCGCCGCGGCCGCCACCGCCTCCCGGGGCAGGCTCGGGACTCCGGGGAGCCGGCCGGGAGCCGCGGGAAGGCGCGATGGCACACACACACACACACACACCACGCTCCGGGTGTCCGGCTGCCGCCTCGCACCGGCACGTGTCCGGCGAGCGGGCCGGCGCTCGGGCGGCAGCGGAGTCCCGCAGCACGACCGAGGGAGGAGCTGCGCCCCCGCAGCCGCGGCACCTGCCCCGCCGCACCGAGGCGGCAGCAGCGTCCCGGGAGGCCCGGCCCGCCCTGCCCACGTCCGCGCCGTGCTGTCCCACCGGGACGGCCGGGGCTCGCTGCCGGGACCGAGGGTTCGCGGCGAGCGGGGCACCGCCGGCCTCAGGGGCGCTGAGGGTGCGGCGCGGGGCGGTGCTGCCCCCTGCCGGCAGGTGCGAGCGGCGCACGCCCGGGCCCCACCTGCCGCTCTGCCCCGCAGGCTCGGCCCGGGGCGCTCGGGCTCGGCCCGCTCCGGCCCCGCACCGCCGCGGCCCCCGGGGAGCGGCCGCCGTCCCTCCTGCCACCGCAGCCTCTCCCCGCGCCTCGCCCGGACCCGCCCCGCGTCCCTACCTGCGCCGCCCGCCGCCGCCTCGCCCCGCAGCACCGCCCCGCCCCACCCCACCCCGGCGGGGGCGCCGCGCGTGGCCGCGGCTCGGCGGACCTGGGCCGTGTGTCCCCCGGGCGTTTTGGCAGCGTAAGGCAGCAAATTTTGGTCGCGTTCGGTACCCGCACTCAGGCGCTGCGGCACAGAACGCTCGTGTCAGGGCCAGACACTGCCACGCACCTTCGCTCCGGTTTTCCTCAGCGGAGGTTCTGCCCGCCAACCTCAGTGCTGTCTTTCCATCCAAGTCTGACCAGCCTGATGTCCCGTTTCACAGGGAACAAACATCTTTGCCACGGCTCGTCCCCTCTGCACCGAGGAGGTGGCACAGAAAGCCAGAAGCCACGCGGAAGCTACCTGACACCATAAGGAGCAGGGAGGCTGCAGGGGTTGCACAGCTGAGCAAAGCCTGCGTGACCCTCCGCACCACTCCCACTCCCCCAGGATGCTTTTCCTGCAACCAAGCCAATTCCAGTTATTTGCCCTTAAAAAAATGGCAGGACACAGCCTATCACGCAATCCTCAGTCCTAATCAAATACACATTTTTTTTTCTTGTAATCTTACCATGGACGTAGGCTTTCAATGGAAATAATTTACAAGGGCAATTCTATGAGAGTCACTAAGGGTGCCTGAAAAGAGCTTGTACTGCAGTATGTCTGTTTCCTTTCAGGGCCAATTTTCAGCTAAGCACCCTGGCTTTTGGAAGTAATTTAATGCAGCCCCAAAAACATACAAAGGAAGAAATATAAGTGAAAAGAATGCAGAGAGTGTTTTGCTCTCCTCTTTCCATAGCAATATCTTTATGGCCTTTCCAGAATGCAGAGCTCTTTTTTCTTGGAGGGAAAATGAGCTGCTATCCATGTTGTGCTATTTCACACCCTTTCTCCAACAGATGGCACAGATCCTCACCTGTTTATAAAGAGATGTTTGAAATAGTTTTGCATCTTAAAAATAGAGCCAAGCTATCAAAGGGATTAACGATTTCAGCTCACAGGTTGCTTTTTTCAAACATTTATCCCTATTTTTTCCTCATTATTGGCATTAGATGCTAACCCCTGCATAGTTCTGCTCAGGCTGTAAGCATGAAACTACTGTGGGTAAGCCTGACAGAAAGGATGGACAAGTTAACTTGTAATTCCTGGGAACACTAGACGTGGTACAGGTGCGTGGATGTTGATATGACTGCTCACTTGTACATGTGAATATCTATGTCATACAACCAGAGATATAAAACATTATGTCGACATTTAGAGATAGCCACATTTGAATCTAGGATTCAAACATGATTGAGGTCCAGAAATAGAAGCAAATACTGCAACCGCATCTTCTTTCTGTAAAGGACTGTGCTAAAATCTGAATCCTGGGATTGAGAGGGGTCTGGCTGTTTTCTTGCTTCAGCTTTCTTTGAAGAGCATCATGGCTGTAAAAAGAAGAGGTTGAATAGTGCTGTGCGTGCACAGCTATAGCAACCTCCTGAGATTTTAATTCCATGAATTCCTACAAGTTTCTCTTCAAGAATGTACTTTTGTGTTATATACAGCCAGTGAACAGCTATATTGTTGCTGTCCAAGGCCAGGAACTTTCAGCTATTCATTGCCAGGTCTGTGAGTGATTTGAAACCAAATGGGGATGGGATTCAACACTGAGGAGCAGTTAGAAGATCAGTAAATACTAAATATGGTTGATCTTTAGTAAAAGCAGAAGAATGAGGTCCAAAGCTGGAATTAAAACAGACTTTCGCAGATCTGTGTGGACTGGACAAATCCTAAAGAGAGAAAAAAGCATTTCTGACCTCGTCTCTCTCAGTTGTAGCAGTGGAGAGCAATAATGCTATAGAAAGCAATGCAGTCATGGTGTCATAACTGAGAAGACAACCATCTCACAGATCTTTATAATTTCTGTTTATCATTGAATAATACAGTAATTATTTAGAGTGTAGAAGGTCTCATTTAATGTAATCAGGAAAGAGCTTTCTCATTTCATTCTTTGTCATTACTGTTAGGAAGAAACACATGTTGACTTTCTGCAAGTTTGTGCTTCTCCAAAACTGACACCTAATTTCCTCTAACCCATTCGGTCAGCAGGGGAGTACCACACATTCATTGGCATGTGTTCCTCCCGGCAGAGGAATGAAACACATCATGTTTTTCACATTTAATTCAGGATTTTTGTTTCTGTTGTTGCCATGCAGTTTGTCGGCCAAGCATAATCTCCTGGCAGAAGAAGACAGAGAAACAAGATAAAGAGAAGCAATATACTTTGTCTGTAGCCCTTAAACTTTTTGATTCAAGCAACATCATGTGGTCCTACTGCCAATGAAAACAAGAAAAGTGCAAAAGCATAACACAGTAAGTATTTCTGGATAAGAAAACAAAAAATAAATTACATGGAATAATGTCCAATAGTAATTGTCCTTTTAGCAGCAATTTTCTGATTCGAAAGTGTGTAGAAACTACTGAATGCTAAGAAACTCTTAATGAGATTTTACACAGCAACTGAGAAACAGAGCAGAAATCAGACTTGCTAACTTAACAGTTGCCATAGTGGTGCAATAGGCAGAACACAACTTCAGGATCTGAGTCCTGTTTGGTAAGAGTACTAAATCCTTTCACCAGATTCCCAGCCTTCACATTCAACTATTTCTGTAAGCTAGTTTAGCCACCAATAATTTGAAGGTCCTAAAAATCCAGGGTGTCATGTATGACTTATCAAGGAATCGCTACTGATGGAAGACAGTCATTACTGTCTCTCCTCCCCAACGTTGGCAGGGTTAATCCCCTAGTGTTTAGCCATGGCTGAATAGAGAATAGAGAATGATTTAGTGAAAGAGCAGTGTCTAAGGACCATGAGGACACCCAGGTGTCTCCCTGTACAGCATTCCCAGTGGGAGAATCTTACCCTTTGATGTCAAACAGTTCAGCCTCATTTCAAGAAAAGTGCCTGCTAAGTGTGAGACACAACATTTTTCTTTCCCCCGAAGAGCTATAGAGGAGTAGGTTTATCACAAAGATATGGGAATTAATGGACACCAAAAGTTCTCCTGAGGTTTTAATAGTTCTTTGCAATAGCCCACTTGGAAAAAATGTATTTAAAATACGTTTTGTGTTTTCATCTATTTAGAATACAAGGTGGAAGAGAACTCCTCTGTACATTTCACTGTAGTGGTTCATGTACAATAGCAGCACTGAATCTATTAAGAAAAAAAAATCTTGTTATTTATATAGTCCTTGAATTTAGTGCAGATTCTGTCTTTTAGTGTTCCTGAAGAGTCCCAAGTGAGAGTGACATGCAAAGAGACAAGAGCAGTAGAGAGTTCCTAGAGTGTTACACAGATAAAGCAACAATGGATTTAAATAATGTCAGACATGAGTATGTAGGTTAAAAAAACAAACTGTGGTTTATTTAAATGTGTAAAGTACTTGGGAGGGAAGATTACATTGTACTATGGCAATACAGACAGCACATGCCGTAACAAGCTCATCCGTCGTAATGAATTCAGGCTACTCTTTCCAGACTCTTAATCCACTCAGTCACACAGATCTTTGGGAGAGGCTCACCATCAATTTCTCCAGGGAATGCCACACTACAGATTAATTTCAGACAGAATTTACTGTCCTGTTTCTGCATGTCAGACTCAGGAGCAGAGCAACATCCTCCCACCAGGGGAGACAGACAAAATATGGCCAAACTTCTCATGCACTAAGACCCTCTGTCATGGGTTAAGTAAAAGTAGCCTGATGAAGCATCTGATCCTAGGACAAATTACCAGGCTGTCTGACTTAACCTTATCCCAGTTGTGTCTCATTCCTGGGATGAGAAGCCTTAAGTAGCAGAGACAGAGAGATACTATAGTATAAAATGCCATTTCCAGACTCAGATTTTTATTTCATGTTTTTCTCTATCCAGTCTTTGAAGGGAAGAGCTTTGGTGTAGCCACTGTAAAGTTCTAGGCTGCAAGTTTTATCATAGCCCCAGCTCACTAATCCCATCAGGTGCCACCTTAGCTCAGGAGATGCTTTTCCTGGCAAAGTTATGGCTGCAATCCCACCAGTCTCAGCAGGGCAGATATTAGAAAAGGCTGTGTGGTCTTGTTTGGCACAGAACATACTGTCGGTGATGCTGACTTGTATCCCATTATCCTCATACTGTTGCTCACACAACAGTGAATCCACCATCTGAACAACTCCCATGCGGATTGTGTCATTCTTGTATCCGGGATCTTTAATATCAGCCAGTACCTTCCAGCCAGTAACCATTATCTTTAAATCCTCTGTGGATGAAGTCAAGTCATGAGAAGATGACAAGCAAATGGGTTGAACACGACTGCTGATCCTGGCTTTGTCCAAGAGTTTTATGATGGCTATATCAGAATCAAGTAATATAGGGTCATAATTGGGATGCACTATGATGGCAGAAATCTGGAGAGGAAACAGAGCAGGAAGAATTGCAGGTTAATAGCAATGGCAAGTCAGCAGCACTCTTTCCACACTACTAAAATACATGTTAGTTTATTTTGCATGCTTCTCCTCTACCCCCACCTCTGATGTTCTTTCACTCAAATGAGAAACATGCAGAGATAGAGCATCTTCTGACTTTTTTTTTTTCCCCTTTGGATTTCAGCACAGTTTTTATTGCATGAAACACTTCTTAATCAAAAGCAGTCAAGGACGATTTTCAGCAAAATGGGGAGTTAATATGCAGCTCAAGTTTTTCTACTGTGTACTGAAAAGGTTTTACCTGCCATGATACCTTCAGCCTGTGGAATTCGGGTAGGGGTAAGGCTTTGAACTAAAATGTTACCTTCTTATTGAAATGAAATTGTCTTCCCACCAAACAAGAGTACTAGCAATGCATTAAATAATATTGGGGCCAAACCTTTACTGCTCATTTCCTTCATTAAATGCTGCAAGAACAGATAGGATTCCTATAAGGAAATACTGTAAAAATGTAATATATTTTTGTGCACAAAAAGTATGAAAAAGATGGGATTACAGAAATAAAGTAAAAAGAGGTCAGGAGGGAAAGAATCAAGTTATTTATGACTTTTTGGAAAAAATCCATTAATTAATTTGGACACACATCCCACACTCCCTTCAAAAAAGAGACACACCTACCCAAAATTTCTGTATTTCTCCTCATTTTTACTTCAGCCTCTCTAGTTGTACTTGAAAAAAGCAAACCACTCTGATGAGCCCAAGGTACTATTTTTGGAGCTGGAGTCAGACATAAACTTCTTTTGAGTTTAGAGCTGGATGGCCTTGGGACTGAGAAGTGAAATGTGCTGATGGCATCAAACCAGGATCTAGAGCACAAGTGTTTCCCTCATAAATTATGCTAATCAGTTTTGACAGTACCTGGCATCTCTTCTACTTTTTTCTGGCAATATTACCCAAGATATTATGGCCAACAGAACCTGAGCTGTTTTCTTAATGTTCTGTGTTAGGGGTGACTGTACGAGTAGGACGGCATCGAGGAATTCAGTGTACTACAGCATGTGCCCTTCCTGTGCCATGGCACTTGAGTCTTTATATATGCATTTCAAAGAACAGCATGTAAAAGAGTATATTGCTCAAAGGGTGACCTTTTTCTCCCCATACAAGACAGATTCTATCAGCATCTACCTGTGCTCATCATTTTTCACTGCTGTCGGACTCACCCGCAGGTTCTGGATGCTCTTTTCATCCCTGTCATCGTCTCTGTAGAATTTCCCCAGAACCACCTTGAGCTCTGCTGTCTTGAGCACGATGGTCTTGCCCAGGTCAGTGACACAGTGAGCTGCCACCACCACGGTGCGCTCATTCACCAGGGCCCCGCTGCAGATGAGGATCCAGGCCCCTTTCCGAAGGCTGTTCTCCTTCACCCCATTGGCTGTGCGATAGATGGCTGCTTGCCATGGCCACCTTGTAGAGGTCACTGCCTTCTGAAGGGTGATGTTTTCTGCTTTTCCACAGACTGAGGAAACATCAAGCAAAAAGTAGGTAACACTTTCTCCCCAAAAGAATCTGAGTATTATTCTTGATTCCTTCTTAGGATGTGCCAAAAGAAACTAAACTGCAATGATGAGTATGAAGGACAGTTGTCTAATTAACCTCTGTCTCTGACCTGCGAAATTATAGGAGTATTTTATATAGCTTAAAAAAAAAATCAAGTTTTCCATTATTATCTGAATTCCTGGGTAAAGTAGGAATGTGGGTATAGCATTTGAGCAAGTGAATTTTCACAACCTTATTGAGCTGCACTATAATGAGATGACTGTACAAAGAAATGGAAAGAACACCCCTGTGTGGCTAGCACAGGTTCTTCCCGTGGGAACATTTTGCTATATTTCATAAACAAGATAAAGTTTAGATGTTTTGCAAACAGTTTCTCCGGATTGAGTCAGCTTGGCCAATTGGGCCTAGGGGGAGGTCTCGGGCTGACCAATCTGGGGCACTTCTGTAGACTCTATATATATGGAATTCAAAACAATAAAGTGCCTTTTCTCCTCTCTTTCCTTGTCTGAGAACTTGGGTCAGTCCTCAGCTAGCCGCTCAACAGCGACACCCCTGATTGTTGTTTATCATAGAGTGCCATAAAGCCATCAGTGCACTAAAACTCACCCTAGGCAGTCACAGTGTAATTGTGAGGCCTCTCCTAGCACGAATCTTTGCATAGGTCAGTTCGTGCCTATAAGAACAGACTTGTCTTGCGACAAGAACGTTGAGCAAATGCATATAAGTTAACAGTCATCCTGGGGAAAAGAAAAAGCTCTGCCTTGTTCTAGGAGTATCTTCTCCAGGCTTGGACCTGGGATAAAATCCCCTATATCATGAAAGGTTTACTTCAGTTGAAAGAGTTACATTGCATTTTTTAGTCTCCCTTAGGAGACTTTTTCTTCCTGGGATGTAGTGTATGCATGTCCATAGTGAAAAGGATTGAATGCAATACTTTTCAAAATACATGATATGATCTCAAAGTCAAACCACAAACAAGAACAATAAAAATTTGTTTAAGATCTACTTTTCACAGTTTGCTTGATGTCAGTAGTGGGGTTTACCAAATCTTGTGACATTCTTACTCTAACTTACTTTGTGCAATAGCTCCAGATAAGATTTTATCTGGACTTACAGTTTGTAATGTGAACCCTTCCTTAGCAGGGTTTATTAAAGGAAGAGCCTCTTTAAAACTCTCCTTTTTATTGCTTAAACTTTGATGGTTTTGTCAGCTGTGTGCCAAAGTATACAAATGAAAGAAAAACCCTATTTGTAGTAAATAATACAGAAAAACATGAAGTGGTAGTAGGAAAGCTATTACAAATCAGGAGAAAGACTCAGTACACCTTTTGCTCAATAAAAGAGTAGAAAAATTAATGGCAGATTACAGTGCTGAAAGCCTGATCATTTTACCATCAACTGCACAAATTCTACTGATGGATAAAAATATATATCCTTCAAGCTTTATTGCTCCTTTCTCCCAGCTGGAAGTATAGGCAGCCTACACTGCTGTGACTCCCTAAAATATCTAAGATGAATATACATCCTGTTCCCTCATTCACCCAAGAGATATGCACACTTTTTTCTCTTGGAGACTCACTTGGAATACACACAGGGGCTCTCCCACTCCATTTTCCTGTCTTCAGGCAAGTCCTCCTGCTGCTGCCCAGGCGGCGGTAGAAAGGAGAAACGCACTCGTACTGGAGCTGAGTGTGCAAGTGCTGGTACCCTGGGGGCAGTTCTCCAAATGGCAGTGCTGGCTTCTTCGTTGGATAGATTTGAAGCTTTTGCTTGCTGAATGCAGAAGAGTAAAGTTGATGCAAAGGCGTTTCTCTGTTTCAAGGCACAAAGAACACAATAATTATAATATTAGAAAAGCAATCATTATCATAATTTTACCACCAGTTGTATTAGGTGTAATTTAAAATCATATTAAGTTTGCTTGTGAAAGAATAAGGAAAAAAATATAATTCCAGCATAGTTTAGCAATACTTCCATTCATACCCCAGCTATTTTATTTATTTATATATATATGTACATATATATAATTACACATATGTTTGTACATTCCTATTTGTGTCTCTTTTTTCATTTTACAGTTTCTGAATTTCAATCGGTTGCCTCTGAATGTGGAAGTTTTTTCCATTCATAAAAGGACTGAGATACTATTTCTTAAATAAAGAAATTACACCTGAATTTGGTATTGTCATAATTAATTCTCACTAGAGGGGAACTAGGCATATCTTTTCTCTAGTGAATACTTTATTAGACAGTATTAGGAATTGATTCAGATTACATGATGTTGCTAAAGTTGCTTGATTTAGCAATTAACAGAGATAATTGCCTCACCACAGAGATTTCATGATTTCATAATCACTAAGCTTCCACTTAGAAATTGTACTGATTACCTGAAACAGGGCACATAATCAAAAAATTAATATATGCACCACCCTAGATATGACCATAAGCTTGACTACAGTCATACTTACATTTTTATCACTTAGAATGCTTCCCTTGTTCTAATGTTCAAAAGTTCATATCTGCAAAAGAACCCGCTATTTATGTCTGAAAAATTCAGCAGGAAATTAGTTTCCCTTGAGATTTCCCAGGAAAGACTTTTTTTTCCCTCATGACAATTTCATTTTTTATCACAGAGAGACACAAACACCTCCATGATATCCATTTGTGAGGCAATACATAACAGGAAATAAAGTTACTAAGAACAAGAGCAATGGCAATTGTCTTCTACTTTGGAAAAAGGATGAGAGCTGCTGTGGTCATACTAAGTCTGCCAGAGTCCCATTCCAAACTCGTAGGTGATTTGCAATATTGCATAATCCGGACTTTGCCTCACTATTGACCTATCAAATGGAGATCCTACTTCAAGGGATTAAAAACAATCCACAAACATGAGATGCCATCATCTCATGGTATCTTATAGATGGGAGGGCATGTATGTGCTCTCAATACAGCTGTCATTAATATCTGAAACATTTAGCCTAAAAAGACCTGTATTCTAAAGTGAATTGAGAAATTCAAGCAAGAAAAATCCCCTAATAGCTACCAAAGTCTCATTTTGGCTCCTCAGGACCATCTCTACAATCATACATCACAGACCTGGAGAGTGGGAGAGTGTTTGGGAAGTATGTGCTTCTTCCTCAAATTTTCTCTAGGTATCTGCTACTGACTCTTGCCAGAGACAGGATATGGTTTGAGCTGGACCTTTATTCTGACCTGATATGACTGTTCTTAAGACCAAAGATGAGGACAGTTCTTGCACTTCATTTAAAATTAAATGAGTCATGTACTTCAAAAATAACCCTGAAATGAGAAATGACTACTTGGACAAAAATGAACCTGAACATTGCAGCATAACTAATTCAGATTGGGTTTATTTCAAGAAACCATCAGAAAGGTAAGCTCAGGAAGGGTCCAATATTTCATTCCTTCCTCCCTTCCTACTCCCTCATCTCCCTCATGCCCAGCCTCAACCCAACATTATACAAATTATGCTATATTGCTTTGGATGGTGAAAATTGCTGGGAGCAGATTGCATTGCTATACCCCAGTTCCCTCCTTGTGCTCTCCCTGCACTTTTTTTCACTAAGATGCCACCTGTTCATATTTTAACACACATCATTAGACCCAAGGAACTGTTCTTAGACTGTTCTCATAGTCTGTCACAAGCTTGCAAGCAGAATGCCAGCATCATCCTGTAGTTTGCCTGTCTCTATCTGTGCATTTCTTCCAGCAGCTGGCAACCTGTGCTTCATCAGACCTCCCCTCCCAGCAGCTCTCATTGCTCAATTATCAATGGATTTGTAGGAATCACTGCAAAGGTAGGCTAAACACATGGAGTGAAAAGGAGAGGAGGGGAAAAGCAATCACATTTTTTCTTTAAACTGTAGTTGAGATATTGCATTCTCACCTTGACTGAACCTGCCTTGGAAGCACTTTCTGTCTCACCAGGTCAGAGATCTTTGGCTCTCTGCAGGCTAGAAAAAATATAATGTTGCACAGTACTTTTTCACATTCACAGCTCAAGTGCTATGGTTCATACACATTTCCAACCTTTCACTAACTATAGTGGACTGGATTAAGAAAAGAGGCAGTTAAGTTAAAAGTATTAAAATAAAGATCCTAAAAACTAAAACCTTGGAAAAATACTTCTCCACAGTTCACAAGATCTATCCCATTTACAACAGTGAAAGCTACTGAACATCCTCTGCACTGGCACTTTCAGAGATGAAGGAAGATTTTTCCATCATTCAGTGTGTCTGAATGTCAGACTTGCACCACTACAGCTGATGGTTTTTTATCAGAGCAGACCTTTTCAAGAATGGATTAATATATAAAAATACTTAATTTCCATCTGTGTAGTCCCACACAGATAATCCCAGTGACTCAGCATACAGAGAAAGGCTGCAGCATGTTAGGGACTTCAAGAGTCTGTGCAGCCATGACAACATGTGCAGCCAAAGCAACACCTCAGAGTTACCTGAATATGCATAAAATAACATAAGGGAGATCCAAGATTTCTAGTTTCACATATTCAGTTTACTTACTTTAAGAATAGGATAAAATATTCAGGTTTATCAGTTCCAAGAACTCTGCCAGGGTCTCCTTCCTGCTGCCCAGAGTGGAAGAAAAGGAATCTTGCAGGAAGGATTTTATCTGTACATCTAAGCACTTGTGTTCTGTGGAACTTAACAATATCTAATTCTTTGTGACTGATATATATGTTACCCATTATATCAGCATCACAGTAATCATCAGTAAAGATGCTTTCCACAGATGCATCATATATGCTTCAGGGAGAGATAATTTTCATCTAAAACAGAATAAAGCATATTCCCCAGGGGAAAGACTTATTTCCTTATATTATCATCATTTCAGCTTTAAAAAAATCCATATGTCAAGAAATTGCTTTGATAAAATGAATTTGGCAGTTCCCCACCTCAAATTCATTCATTCATTCATTCATTCATTCACTCACTCAGGGTTTCATACACACTCAGTAGAATAGCTCCAGGTCAAGAGCATAATTCCCTTTCTAGGAAAGTATTCAAAGGTGTGATTCAGTGTTTTGATAAATACAGATAATTTAATCATGTCTTCAAGGCTGAAATGTACAGGCTTAGCCTTTTCACTCATGACTGGTTTCATTGTCTTAAAAGAATTGTGAGAGGATAGCTATTCCTTATGACCACAACTGATTGTTGTCAACTGTCCCATGAGACAATTATTTCATTTTATTTCAATTCCCTCCTGATGTTCTTTGATTTTGATCTTACGAAGGTTCAGTCCTAGTATGAGGGTAATAAGGATCTTAGGGAACATTCTTGTCCCTGTTTAAATATGGAATCTTCTGGAATCATTGGTATTTTCTCTGAGTATAGCAGCCAGTAGAGCTGGCAAACTACCAAACTCAGTATCAGGTATCAGCCAGACAGCTTATTCTTAGCAAAAATTATTGTTTGGGGAGTGCAAATGATATTAAACATAATGCGGTAAAACCATAGCAGATTGTGTGAGTTGTGGTAAAAAAGTTTGCAAACTACCTTTTATGCAGATTGGTTGCTTCCCTGACCATTCTCCATCATCTTGGCAGGTCCTCTGTTCATTGCCACTAAGAACATACGAGTTGTTACAAAAGAAAGCAATGACTGTGCCAATTTTTGCATAGCGTCCATTCAAGAGCCCAGTGTCTTCCACTACTCTTCTGTAGCCATTGAGTGGGCCACCAGGATCTGAGCAGTTTTTTTCTTCTAGAACTAATGATAGGGGAAAAGATAGCAACCATTTTATCAGGTTCACTACATTATTTTTACCCATCAAATTGCTTGGCATTTCATTCAGATGTTACTAAAGAATCTACACTTTATTAAAGATGCCTTTTCAACACCCATCTGGAATCCATGTCTTTGAAAATGACAAATATTAAAAAAGAAATTATAATATAGAGATGTCTGTTTATAATACATACTTAAGTCTCACTGAAAGCATAAGATTCTCAAATTGGTAGCAATTCTCAAATTATTAAAACCTTAAGAAGCAGCTGGCAATCCTGAAAAAGAACCATGACTTTATGTGATGTTAATGTCCCATTAATATTAACAAGGCTTCTTCAATAGCATAAAAGGCTGCACTTAAACTATTTGCAGAAAACAGGCCCTTGGCATTCTTATCCCTTTTCTGTATTTTCAATACCTCACTGCACTTGGATAATAAAAATAGACGACTTAATTTTGCTTTTATGTTTGGTTGCATTTTGTTTTCTTAGCACTGAGAGAGATATCTCAATAATCCAGGGAAATACAGGAATTGAAATAGAACATATGTATGTATTTAGTGACAATAAAAATTTAATATGAAAGCTTATTCATGCTATGTTCTGCCTATAAAACCTCTTTTACTTCCTCCTTCCCAGTATTTTCCACTTCTTTTTAATTCTTGTTGTGGTTTTTTTTGTTTGGTGTTTTTTTCTCTTAATAAACTTAGCTTTTTGGCCTAAATCTAGAGGACAGTGTTCACTATGTGATGCTAGAAGATGATTTTGCCTTTATTTTTAACTCCTCTGCTCTTTCTATTTAGCAGCTGACTTTTTTTCCCTTTAGATCTCACCTCAGTTTTCTTGTCAGGACAACAGTAATATGCAATTCTGTTTAATTCATCTGCCTGGTGTCTCATTGCATGATAACCATAGAACATCTAGTTTAGACAGCTGGTGTTGGCACTGCTTACAGAGGGCCCAGAGGACTGGGACATATCAATCGACCCAAAATGACCTCTTCATATTGTTGCTTCAGACTCGGCTGCCTACTGAGCCTCACTTCACAAAAGCACCAACACACAGCAAAGCACTAAGACATTTATTTAAATTGCTGTGAAATCAGCACAGTTACAGTGCAAAGGTATGGCCCTGTCCTGTCCCCATATCCTTGTGCCACCAGACAAAGCCCAGCTCAGCAAAGCATGTAAACACACAGCCAGCCACGACAATGCCACTTCAATGAAGAGCACGTGCTTTTAACAGTGACTATATAATTCAAACTAAGTCTATATTTTAGTGTTTTCTTTACAAGCTTTGGATTTTAGCATATGCTGAAGGCTATATATGTACTCTAATACTTTTCCATGAGTCATATTCAGTAACCAAGGATGTCTGAACTTCCTCTCAAAGGGAAACTCAGAGCCCTGTCTTCTTTTAATTTCGTTCCATTTCCCTTCCTTGTACCTCACAGGCTCTCTCACTCGTGAACCGTAAGTGGCAGATAATTTGATAGCAGCTACAGACTACAGAGTATCCCCCACAGAATAATGCTTTATTGGCAAGTTGCCTTCTGCACGGATGGCTGGCCTGGAGGCATCATGTGATCAGCAGAGTGCATGTTTCCAAATGTACCAAAAGCTTGACTACATAAGTCACTTAAGGCCTTCTCTTATTTCAGTAATTTGACAGTAATTGTCTTCTTCTTTAGGCTCAGGGTTATGACCTTTTTGAGCGATTAAAAACAAAGAGAAAACATCTGGGAAGGAGAAACCTAGCACTTCAGTAACAGCCAAGTCTAGAGACAGCTCTTTCTGTTGATCTTTAGCCAGGGCCATCATGCAGCAGAGACTTGGCATGATCCTGACATTGCATTTACTGCAAGTGGAGACTTCTCTCTAGACAGAACAATACCTATTGCTTGCTCTTTCAAATGAACTTACATACAGCTTTTTTACGACACTCCCCAAAAATTTACATTGTTTGATATAACACACTTGTAAAAACACTCTTTCAATTCAAAGAAATTATTCTGGAATATGGAAGTGAAACTGTGCAATGCAAATCAACTAAAGAGGAAGTCTCTTTGAATGAAAAGAAGGGGCTTGGAATTTTACAGCTGAACCAATGTGAATAGTAGGCATGCCATCCTGCACAGTCAGAATGAATGGGAGTTTCTTTTTTATCAGTTTTTCTCTAGGATGGGAATTCTGTTGAAATAAGAGTCTAGTCTTCACACAGTAAGCCCCTATTCACCTCCACAGTGTACACCAGACTTTTCCTAAGAAGGTGCTAGATGTACAGAGTAATGGAAGTAACTATTCATTGTTTCACTATGTCCTTCATTTGTCTTTGGTCCTAGAATTTTCAACCTGTGTGTAAGAAGGATATATGCCTAAAGTCTTTTAGGTTATTAATTTTCAGTCCATTGATGTTTCAGTCAGACCTTTAAATAAGAAAGTCTTGAGGGCTGGGGTTCCAGCAGAGTAAAATAAGAATTCCTACTGCTTCTTAAAGACAGGAAGACAAAAGGACATGCTATATAACAGACCTATCAAATTTCAAGTGAGATTTAGATAGTCTAGTTCCATGGGAATACACTGGCCAAAATATTTGATAAGAATTAAAACTTAAAGTGACCTTACCACATTCAGGATGATGTGTTGACCAAATCCCATCAAGCTGACAGTAGGCAACATGGCTTCCTTTTAAGCTGTAACCTGCATTGCACTTGAAGTAAACCCGGGCCCCGTATTTAAAGTCATCTCCTTCCACAATACCATGAGCGGGAGCACCTGGAGTCCTACACATCACCACTGACAGTTCAGATATTTCAAAAAAATCCACTTTATTACAAAAACAGGACTGTGTTAGGATGATTCTTTACTTACTTAGAACATTGAAAAACCAATTACAACAGACATGGGAGTCAAAAGACTGGTATATGCTGATTTTTAGAAACTTGCTTAGATGTCACTTCTAAACACAGTTACATCCCACTTTCACCCCACTTTTCAAAATGTAACTATATCCATTAGGTTCAATGGGATTACTCTGAACTGTGATGTGATCATGTGCATAAGTGTTTGAATCATTAGGGCTCATTTGCTCAGAATATTAGTACTTGAAGTACTTTCCATCTTAACAGGGGTTTGGAATGAACTACCATGCTTGGTCAAGAAAAAAATTTAGATCCTTAAAAGCCTTATACTGAAATTCTTTCAAATTCCTCTTTACATTTAATACAGATTTTCAGATAACATCTCAGAAATATCAAAGCATCATTATTTGTGTAAATCAAACATTAACATAATTACATTAAAAAGGAACCTTGATATTTACTAAACTGGGATATTTACCCTTTCCAGAGGATTTGCCCTATTGGGAAAATATAGATGATTGTCTATATAACTACAGCAACTAGTAAATATTAAATTAAGCATCATAAGCAAGATTTCTCTGACAGCATCAAGCCAACCATGCTAAGGCCCATCCAGCACAGAAACCTGTCCAATTGTAGTAAACAGTATGTTTGAAGGAAGGACTACAAAACCAGAACAAGCATATAGAATACTTTTGTGGCATATTCTGTCAGCATTCAGAAGTCTGGAGCTCAAGGACTACCTGAACTACAATGGTATTTTTGGTATAACATACCCTGCTGATATTTTTTTAACATGTATTTGTCTTGGTATTTTCTAAACTCAGCTACATACTCAGTATCCACAATATCCTGTGGCAATGAGTTCTGCAGGCTAAGTTCAAAAAATGCACTGCCTTCTGTAGTTTTGTTTCTAGTCTGCCACCTGATAATTTTATTTGATGTTGTACTTCCTTTGTTATGAGAGACAGAGAATGTCTATGTCCTATTAACCGTCTCCAAGTCACTTTTTACACTTTTTAAAGCCGATTTCCTGTATGTAGAAATTACATGTGTATTTCTGTAGGCAATGTAGGAAGCACATGGTTTAGTATCTACTCAGTTACCCATCTCTTTGGCTTTGCCTGGGCAACTCATAGTGGAAAACTGCATAAGAGAGGATTCAGTGCAAGACATAGATATGCATATAGGTTTTTTATCTGTCACCTGTGGTACTCTGCTGACAAGAGACAGATCAATGCTAAAGAGATCATCTCTACTTTATTTGACTTTTCTGTTTTTCCTCATACCCAGTTGTTCGGTAACCTGCAGCCAAATTTTGATACTTAAAACTTTCAGAGGAAAACTTTTTCTAAGGCCTCTGTCCTGTAATCCTCACACTGAGGACACACAAATATATCTCTTTATATGGATTGTGGATCATCCAATGATTCACATAAAGAAGACATCAAACAATGAGTTGGAAGAATCATTTGTGCACTAGTGAGTACAGGTCTTGGCAAGAAAAGCTGTCTAACAGTTAAGCATTAGAGAGAGGCTTGGACTAAATGCTCCTAATCAAAACACATCCAGTTAGGGTAGCTCAGCATTTCCTCTTGGCTCCAAGTATTCCGCATCAATGTCATTATTAGCAAGAGAATAATGACAAAAATACAAAAAAAAATCATTCCTAGCCATGGATGTTTCTCATGTGAAATACAGACACACACACACACACATCTATATAGGTAGATATGTGTATACACAAGCACATAGATAAATGAAACATAAACAATGGGAACACAGAATTTCTAGGTGTTTTAAATTCTCAGAACACTTATCTTCCCACTCATGATCTGTGTATTCCCAGCCACTCCCTCCATATCCTCTGAGCAGCAATCCATTTTCCTACATTTATATTTCTCTCTTTCACTGTAAAGTCACACTCAGCTTGTCAAATGAGAAAATTAGATGAACCATCTGTGCCCCATTCCGGCTTCTACTTTTTGTCATAAATACAGGTTTTCTGTTTTGCTTATGGTCCAGTTCAGCTCTGCAGAACAAATACTTTGGTGCTTTTGTGTTCTAGATCCATCCTGGAAAAAATGCCACCAACCTACACTTGCTTACTAACCATAAGTACCTGTTCTTGTTCAAAGATACTGAGTTTCTAGTCCTTTTGATTAGTTTTATGCCAGACTTTCTTTAGATTGTCTGTGCCCCTGTGACCCAGCTGGAACAACTCTGGTTTTATTTATGATGTAAATTCAGTATTTCATGCACAGATTCATTTAGTACTGAACTATGGTCTAGAGCAGAGGATATGGAGGCAGAAGGGCATGAGATCTAATCATAGATAAAAAAATGTTGTCATAGGTAGGTTGCTTCATCTGCTGTATCTGACAAATGAGAACACCCCTTTCACAGGGATGTTACAGGCATTAGCTCATACTCACTGTGTCACAGAGCCACTGTAGGGTTTCTCTGATGGCAAACCAGCTTAGTAGTATTATTAGATGTATGCCTTTTGTTACCCATGCCTTTAGCTGCTGGTTGTCTGTTCTGTT
Source organism: Entomyzon cyanotis (assembly GCA_024500445.1). Lineage (NCBI taxonomy): Eukaryota > Metazoa > Chordata > Aves > Passeriformes > Meliphagidae > Entomyzon > Entomyzon cyanotis. The sequence continues at coordinate 43,502,031 of JAKEPQ010001030.1, read as the reverse complement.
GTAACACAGGGTCTTCCTTCATCATCTGTCCTATCCTTTAAAATTTACCACTGGAGGCACAGCCACTCCATTTGTTTCTTTCTATGGACCATTTTGTAAGTTTATTCTTTCTCTCTACAAATTAAATGTGGTTTTGAATCTTGAGATGTTCCCTGCATCTCAGTCCCTTGGCTGAGCTCTCTGTTTTTAGTGATATTATCTAGTCTGAAAGTCTCATACAGTTACTCTAGTACCTGCTTCTACTGCTTTGGTTTGAGCTCTATGGGATTTTTTTTCCACTTCAGTTTGACTTCCCTTTTGTCCCTTTCACCTAATATGTTTCATGGAGCTCTTTTACGCCTTTTCCCTTTACTTGTGAACACTTCAGGCAATGGAGTTTTGAACAGTTATTATGAAGGGAAATCCTAGCCCCAGTGTGTTTCATCCAAGTCTATCTTATTATTTTGTGGATAGCTTCCCATCAAGAGTGTGAATTTGACTGATTCTTACATCTTTCAGAATGCACAGTGTATTCCATTGAATTTTTTGACAGCTTTCTTTGTTTGAGATATTTTATTGAAGTCTTTCAACATTCTCTCCTGGTGTACGACTAAATCCAGCTCTCCAACAGACATTTCTCAGAAGTCAAAAAGAAAGGAGAAGAACATTTTGTAAATGTCATTCATACCTAGCTTTGCCCTTTCCCTCTGGATACACATTAGCCATAAAATCCAACCACATGATCTGACCCACTTCTCTTCAGTCTCTAAGTTTTCTAAGGTATTTAATATGATTTCCAATTCCCTTGCTTAGGCAGGATGGACTTTATCCTGCCATCTACTGTGCACTTCTTAGTATCAGTCTTTCTTCTTTGCATGGTCCAGCAGAGAGGGCTGGATCCCCCTAACAGCTCTCCCTGACCTCCAGCCATCCCCATCCCAGCTTGTATCCAACCCCAGCTGTACCTGTGCCTGGTCTACTGCTGCAGCACAGACAGGGCTATGAGCCGTCTGGACAGCACTTCCTTGGGAAGCAGGTGGTGGGCTGGCCAGGAGCACTCTGTGGGTTTGACCCATTCCTAGGCCACTAGTTAGACTGCTCTGCTCCACACAAAAAAGAAAACAACAAACATTCCTACTGCCCTGTGACTCTGGCTTCCTACATTTGGGGCAAATTGGACATGTGTCAAGTGCTGGACCTCTGCACCTTCCTCTTGGACCAAACCCACCAGGAACCCAGATAATGGTCTAGGTGTCTACAAAATTCTACTATGAGGTGATAGTGGACAGCCAAATATGAAAGACATTCATTCAAGTTCTGTCAAAAAGTGTCTGAGCAACCCAGGGACTCCATGAGGGTTAGGCTGATCCCATTCTTCCCTCCAGGATGTCATCAGACTTATGAAGATCCTGGTGAATTTATATCTAGAAAGGTGAAACTAATGTTAGGGAAAAATAATGTCGAGAGTGATTAAAAGCTCAGAATAACCACCCTGCTCATGCAAAAGTTAAAAACTATAATAATTGAAAAGGTGAAAACAAAAAGAATACATTAAAATGTTTAAAGGAGGACAAAGAGGTACATTCAGGTAGGACAAAATTAGGAACAAGATAATTCTCACTCAAAAAAATTTATAAAAGTCTCTTTGACAAATGTTGGATAGGCACAGTAGGATGTAAGTGGAAAATATATGATTCTCATCATTTGAAAACTGAAACTCCAGCTAAAAAAAATTAGAACAGACATATAGGGAAAAGTGCGACAACAGCAAACACATAAGGAGCTGAGAGATTTCTGTTTGTTTTAATTTTTCCTTATTTTGCTACACAGTGTTGTTCCTGGGAAGTTCCATAATTAATCTATACAGGCATGTAGGTAACCCTTGTCACTTTAGGGTTTAAGGTGAATTTTGGCTTGATACAGCTCTGTACAGTTCATAAGAGAGCAAAGTAGGAAGGTATATGATAAGGTGGTTATAGACTCCTCTGGCAGAAATGCTCAGTTGTGACAGCTCAGTTATTAGATAACAAAAACCAGAGCTGCCTCAAGTGTTTATATCCCAAACTCACACATTCCTCATAAAGCTTATTATACTTCTCGCCTCTTACTTTGCTGTCTTGGGAAAAAGAAAACAATTTCTGTCCCATATGAAACATTTAAATGGCTTCACATTTCACAGATAACTTTCCTCAATCTGAGAAAAACTTGACTACAGGAACAGTAAGTTCCTGAATTTTTAAGTAAAATATTCTATTATTAATAATAACAGTGAGAATTCCTCTCCCTTTTAAATTACATGTAAGAAACATTCCTCAGATCAGAATTATCTGCCATTTAGAAATAGTCTTCAGGCTCATTTTATCACCAGTGAGATAAATTAGATGATCTCTTGAGCTACATTTTTCTCCCTCCAATATCCTTCAAATCCTGCCTGATGGAATTATCATTTGCTTTTGTCCCAGAGTATCTTCATTAAATGAACACTATTTTTTTCTGCTGCCTTCCTCTCACCCACTTTGTTAAATAATATATACCCCCTCATACATATAATTTATTATCTCTAAATTCTGCACAACCTTTCAATAATATATTGCATGCCTGAAATAAATCTCATTTCTCATTGCTGGTACTAATAAAAGGTTTATATTTCCTTTTTTGTCCCTCCCTGAAATTAGATGCAAGATTGTAATTGTATGAAGTTTTGTTCTTAATTTGCTTACAGTTTTTTAGTATTGCTACTGCTAAAGAAATTTATTTTGTCACATATTTGCAAGTCAGAGTTTGGCTTTCAGGCTGACTGTGTTAATGTATATAGAACATTTTGCCTATGTAGTATAGATCTGAACATTTTTCATAGAATCATAGAATGGTTTGGGTAGGAAGGGATCTTAAAGATCACCTAGTTCCAACTCCTTGGAACCTTCCATTAGACCAGGCTGCTCAGAGCCCCATCCAGCCTGGTCTTGAACACTGATAGGAATGGGGCAGCCACAGCTGCTCTGGGCAACCTGCTCCAATGTCTCACCACCCTCACAGTAAAAAATTCATTCTTCATGCCTAACCTTCTACCTTCAAATCCACCTTCCTTCTGCTTAAAGCCATTTTCCCTTGTCCTATCATTATCTGCCCTTGTGAAAAGTCTCTCTCCAGATTTCCTGTAGCCCCCTTCAGGTGCTGGAAAGCTGCTGTGAGATCCTCCCAGAGCCTTCTCTTCTGCAGGCTGAACAACCCAGTTCTCAGCCTGTTCTCATAGGAGAGTTGCTCCAGCCCTCAGATTGTCTTCCTGGCCTTCCTCTGGATTTTTTCCCAACAGATCCACATCTTTCTTGTGTTGGGGCCGCAGAACTTTTCTAGGGGCTTGTAATGTTGCCTTTGGTGTGCTGTGTGCTCAGCAGAGGCCACACACTGAAAATGGTCATAGAAACTGCACTTGGTAGTCAGTAGGGGAATAGAGCAGCATCTGCTGTTATGAATCCTAGCATGTCTCGGCACAAAAAAGAGAGTTATGGACTCACTTTGGAGCCCCTGGAGCCACCACACTACCCAAACCAGTCAAATAACTGCCAGAGAAAGCCTGATAGAGACTGAAACTGAAGAAATTTAAATAACTATCCTCAAAAGAGGACATTTTGTCTGGAGGAAGCCTAAATTACATTCTGTTCCCCAGCAAGTGTTATCATTACCCTGCATGCTGCTAAAAGTCACAGCAGCCCCTGAGCCAGAAAAATGCCTGCACAGGGATCCTAAGCATCAGGATTCTGGATCTGAGCTTTGGGGTTTCATGGTTTTAAAGCAGTGGCCAACAAATTCTCTGGAGCCAGAGGACCCAGAAGCCTGAGAAAAGTGGCTCCTAGATCCTGTTGCAGGAAGGAGCACAACATGTGGAGTATGTGGAAGCGACTTTTTCCTCTCTCTGTGATTAAAAAACCAAAAATTAAAGGAAAAATCCAGCAGAAAATACAAGTTTCTTTGAAATTTGCTGCTATGAAACCATTCTAACAGAAAACTCCCAACCAGCTCCACCTACATGCACTTCATACAGCTCACTGATATTTGCAAAGGCTGCCCACAGCCGAGCCTGCTAAAGTCAATAGCGGTAAATCCCATCATGTTTGACGTTTCGACTGCAAGTCTGATTTGATCAAATTCCTCCCCTTGGTTTAAGTTTTGTTTAGAGGGCAAGCCTGATTACCTGAGTGACATTATATAACAGTAATCTCCATTTTCCCAAATTTTTTTATAACATTAGCATATCTGGATTTTACTGCTAGGAAAGTTACAGCATGGAGTTATCCAGTGATTTACCTGAAGGCAAGCAGTGAGTGACTGGCAGAGCTAGGAAAAGTTCTGTCTTCTCTTAATATTCTTACTACATTTACATTTAAACTGACCTGACTTTGTGCAGAAATCAGCAGTAAAGGACTATACCATTTAGTAATCTACATATAATTCTCAGCAGCAGGGTTTTGTCCAAAGTTGATGGAGCCATAGGGGAGCAGATAGTTCAGAGTGTCTGAACACAAAGCACATGAGTTAAGGTGGGACCCAACCATGAGCAGCTTAGCAGCTACTGCTGGATATTCTGACTCCCTTAGCAAAGCCCCACATGTAAGGACTTCTGAATTTGGATTTATAGAATCCGTAGTCTTCACTCATAACAGTTTATTTCCTAATCTTGGCCCACTCTGAGCTCTGTCAGTCCATGGAAATCTCTGATACCATTTATTCCTGTGTTATCCCTTCTCTCCCCAGCGTGCATCCACAAGGTGAGGATGCCCCAGGTTCTCACAAGGCCTGCCAGCAGAGCCCTGCCATGGGAGAGGACTCAGATGGTTCTCCTGAGACATCTTCCTTTTGCAGCTTGGCATAGCAGCCAGAGATGCTTAATGCCTAACACATAAGCCCACAGAGGCTAACTTTAGCCAAAACCATAAGGACATCGGCTATCAAAATATTTTTTAAATGGCTGTATCCTCTAAGAGGGAATGAGGTGAGGGATTCCTGGAGGCCATGGCTCAGACTGCTCAGAATTGCTTTTCAATTGCTTCTCATAAGCAGTGCACAGGGCCTTCAAACCAGCATATGAGTGTGGCAATGGATTTGATACAATAGTTTGCACTGGGAAGTGTCAGGCCATCCTGCCATCCTGAGGCAGTGTGGCTCTGTACTCTTCTCTGCTCAGGCCTGACAGACCTTCATGTATTAGGCACATTAGACACATTATGAGGCAGGAACCCTGGCTCCAGACTGATTCTTCAGGAATCCCAGTGTTCTTGTCTGGCTCCTGTCTGCCTTAAAGGTTCTCTGCACACTGGGATCATTGGCACACCAGGAATCTGCCAACAGCAATACTGGATTCATGAGGTCCTGTAGCGTGTTGTAGAGCAAGCTGTGAAAACAGTGGTGGGAAGGTCCTCTCCATGACACTGCTGACACTTTCCCTGTGCCTGCAATTGTTTCAGCGCAGGCTTTGTTCCTACAAGGAGCTCAATTCACAGTGATGGTACTTAACACTCCAGAAAGAGCCTGGCATCTTTTGATGCTGCTCTTAAGAACAGCTCTCAGCTCAACATCTCCTGAATAAATGGTAGCAAACACTGCAGGATCCAGCATAAGGAAGCTAACATTCTCCCACAACCTCCCTGAATGTCCCACCTCTCCTACACTGGAGAGCTCTGATGACTAAGAAGCCACACTAAGGAGCCCAGCTGTTCTGCTCCAGATTCTGGCAAGAGCTGGATGTGAATGGGAGCCAGAGAGGCTCGATGGCATTAGCTTTGCAATGTGATCATCATTCTTCCACACTGCAGGAACAGGCTGCAGGGAACTGAACAGCTTTGGAGGACAGGTGGTCTTGGTTAGGACTCTGAAGAAAATGCTTTCCGGGGGCGGTGTGTGTTTACATGGGCTGTGTCTGAGGGGGCTGGTGATGACTAGAATGCTCGCTTGTCTTCTTTGATTCCACTCAGAACTTTTACTTTTTGGAGCTGACAGGCTCTGCACTTAAGGTGAAAAAAGAATGTGACTGCAACTTTTAAAACCAGAAATTAGAAGGCAGTGAACAAAGAAAGCCAAGTGTGCTAAGGTTTGGATTGAAAATTAATTTTTTTCAAAGCAAAACTCTCATAGCAGAGAAAAAATGCTTGGAAACACTAAGGTTGATCCTGTATAGGAAAGGGCATGGAAACTACTGTGATAAAAAGGTGTTTACAGTGATGGCAGGATTTTCTGAACAACTACAGCCACATATCAAAGGAGCTCTGCTCTACTTGGTCATGCCTGTTACCACAGATTCAGCAATAAGTGGGTGAGGCTCTAGGCAGGGACCTCAGAGGTACTTCAAACCTCTGTCTTATCACAGGCACTTAGCCAAGGCTAAGCTTCACAAAAGTGCTCATGTCATGGTTATTGCAACAGCTAAAAAAGCAAATGTCCCTCAGGAACCTGGCCTTCAATACCAAATACAAGTCCTGAAGGAGTAACAATTATTCCCCAAAAGTGTTCCCGTGCATTGCAGTAGCTTCCACTTAGGTTGCTAACAAGGGAGGATTTTTGATAAACTATCTGTGCCCTCAGACCCTTGTGTTTCAAAAGGGAGGAAACCATCTACCCTCCTTCATGCCTCTTATGATGTCCCAGGACACATCCTCCCAGCTCCATGCCCAGCTCCAGCCACAGCTCATGCAGAAGTGCTGGGGCACACTATTCATTACAAAGGTCTTTGGCCTAAATTTATCCCCCATGAAAGAGTCCTGGAAGTTCAAACCTCCTCTCATTGCATTTTGCCAGTCCTCACATTAATCCTGGAAATGTCAAAGGAAATCATAACTAGGGCAGCTGATCAACCAGCTCCAAGAACCAGAGAGTAGGCTTCCAATCCTGCTCTCTGGGCCTCTTTGCTTTTGCAGTAGTTCCACCAGCTAGGAATAATTACACAAAATTATGATGTAATCCCTACTGAAATCCAAATCTTTTCATTCCCTTCCAGCCAATGGGAAGTTGCCCCTAATGTTTTCTAGCTCCCTGCCTCTGTGAATGAGACCGTATCCATGAGAAAATATGCTTGGATCACTCACTGTGATTTATTCATCCGGAGGCAATTTGGAGGTTGTTGCTTACAATTAGCCACTTGATCTTTATCAGCATTGTTCTTAGCCCTTAGAAAGCTGTGTCTCTGGATACAACCTTTCCGGTACTTGGATGGCCTATTTAATTATACAACTGGACCTGTTTGTGCATGGGAGACTGGAGTGAATGAAATCCTAACAATCCTCAACATTCACTTTCTCTATCAGTAGCAAGAACTAATATTTATCATGAGTTCCCTAATGTATCCCTTGAAAAACATCACAATATCATGCTGCACAGGAGAGCACTGCCTGCTCAGGGGGAAGATTGCAGGGCAAGAAAGAAGTGGAAATGCTCATTATTATATCAAATTACAAATGAGAGAGTAAATAATCCTGAGGTGTTTCACTGTGGAGACATCATCTTTCCATATAAACAGGGACAAGTCCAAGCAATGCTGGATGAGAAAGGCACTCTCAAGAAATGCATATTGCTGTGAAAAAATGTTTCTGAATGCACATTAACTGAAACAAGAAAACAGTATTTAATGATATAGATTCACCCTAGCATAGCTGACAGAATAGTTCATTCAGCCTTTTGCAAGGATCTGAGCTGAATTTCATTTAGGAAGGAAGATCTGGCATTGCCCATTTTAGAAAGAGAGATGGAAAGTACTAAGTGTTGAGATGAGAGTATAGGGAAAAGAAAATGATGAGATCTAAAAAGCAGAAGAGTACTAAGGAAGTAGCAGGGCAATTTGATGGCTGTGAAATGCTGTTTCTGAGCTCTTGAAGAAACCAAAGTGGAGAGTGGGAGTCATAAGAAAGAACAAGTGGGATTCTGCCTGGTCAATTTTGTCATCATTCCTGCCTCCTGGGGCCATTCTGCCTTGGCAGTGTTTTGCATCACCTCCAAACAGTGTGGAAGACAATGAGATGATTCCCATGAAGGGAAGAGTGTAAGGAAGCTGTCTCAGAGATGTTTGAATGCAAAATCCTCAAGCAGGAACAAAGCCTTTTAATGAACTTGGGGGGAGGGGAAAGAACAAAATGGTCAGCATTGAAGAATGCTGATTATTTCAGCACATTTTCAAAGTCATTTTAAGGTTACCCCAAAGCACTGCAAGAGCTGCAGTTTGTATGCTTGCATCCCAGAAGTACAAACAGTGTATCAGCAGTCTTCAGAGAGGACTGAACAGAGGGGTAGCAGGGGGAAGAAAAAAAAGAAAAGTTGTATTTTGGGAGGGCTCCTGCAACTGAGGCTTGTGACGACGTGTTTTCAGGCCATAGACACTGGAGACAGGCCAAGCAGGAACAATTATGACCTATTTTGTACTTTTCTTAGGGTTGTGCTTTGTTTTGGGAGGGTTAGCAGATGCATCTAACCCATCACTGTGTTATGGAGAGGTAGGTTTGGTGTTGGCATCTATTGCAGGGTGTGGGTGGTTGTTGAGTTTGTGTCATTGGTGCTGTTTATGGTTTATTTGTCTGGAATGTTAATGGATTATGCTTATTCTTTGTTTTTAGCAGCAAATCCTTTTCCAGAGACTTGGGAGCATTTGTTGTTATGGTGTGGGTCTTGTTTTAGTTCTTGGAGGTAGTTAATGGGGGAGTTTACTGAATGCTGAAAGTTTGGGATGGCTGCTGTTGGTAGCGCGATATGTTTTCTGTTCAATCAGATTTTAGTGGTGCAGCCACGTTTTATTCTTGTGCGGTGGGGATGAATTTGATAGGGGCTGTTATTAACTTTATTTGTTGCTTTGGAACTTGTGTGAGGGTTATCTGTCATGGCATTTGGGCAGTTTAAGGGTAGAAATCAGAGAATGGTTTAATGTAAAATACCAGCTTTGGGAATTAGAGATAGAGGTTTAAGTCCTTTTTTTCTGTGGTGATTTGTGGAAATCTAAGAAGAGGTGTAGTCTTCACTCATTGGTTCAGAAGACCAATGTTTTTTCTATTAGAGTACTTTTAGAAATTGAGTTTTGGTTTTTTTAGGGCTCCAGTAATGACAAGATTAGGAGGGTGATGAAGCAGCTGAGGGAGGCTAGCTGGCCAATAATGACGAACAGTTGATACAGGCAGAGATCCCAAATGTATAATCTACTCTGGGCCCTTCTCAGTTCTTCTAGCTCCAAAAACCGCAAAAGTTACATCTCCTCATACTCAGCTTGGACACAGAAAGCATCTCCATCAGCAACTTAACAACTGTATGACAGCCCCCCCTACTCTGTAACCTTTGCAAAAGGTGGGGGTGAGCTCGAAGTGTGTCAGTGATACAGACTGGGTTTTGGCCTGCATGCAGTTATTCCGTGCTGAAGAGCTGGTTTATGCCATACATTAGAGGAGGCTTGTCAGAGAGACTCAGTCTTCTGAATGATTCAGTGATGAAATAACAGGCAAAAGTATCTTTGTCGTATCTAGTATGGCAAAAATACCTGGGATGTAGCTTGGTCCAACCTGTCCTCCTGACACTGATTCATCCCTCACATGGCAAGTCATACTAGGGAGAATCCTATGGATGGTTTTATCTCTAAGACATCTTAGCAGACTGAGGAAAAAGTTCAGTATTGTTTTGGGGTGGGCATTCATTCACTATGAATACATTTAATGTAGTTTAGAAATACACTTCTTATCCTATGGCAGGCCTATCCTTGGGTAGATTACATTAACAAAGAGACAATTTCTGATTTATTTAGATGATAGCAATGCCTAGGGCTATGCTCTGGGCAGAATACCATGGCGTTTTACCAGATATGTTTCACTTTCTGAAAAACTTAAAAAAGGCTAGCTAATTGACACTGAGGAAGTAACAAGGGGACAAGAGGAGTTGCCAGTAAAGCAGATGTTCTGTTTCTTTCAGCTTTGCTGTCAGTGACACTTGCTGGAGTTTCAAAACACTATAAAAGTATTATGAGCTCAAACACTTTTAAATGGTATGAACACCTTTCTCCCAGAGACTGCATGATTTACCTAATCCAACAGTCATATTGATGGAACTGAAAGAAAGGCCAGTCTTAGGGACCACTTTACTCCAGGTTGATTTAAAAGCAGCTGTTGTTTAGTGGCTGCTTCAGATGTTTGTAGCAATATCCATCCTCAGCCATCAACATCATTTTTCTCTTAGGTGTTTTTGTCCTCCTGAGGCATCTTGGCTGTTTGTGCAATGGGAACTGCACTGCTTTAGTTTATTGCTCAGTGAATTAAGACAACCTGAAATTGATACTTGGTTATCTTAAAGCACCAGACATAATGTTTGGTGGTTTGGCAGTTTCTGTGTGAATGGTTCCAACATCCTTCTAACCAAAGGAGAAATCTCCCGGAAAAGTGAACACTGGGAGCAGAAACGTCTACCTCCATCCCAACCTAAGCCCTTCAAATTCCTACACTAGGCACTGACCAATACAGATTGCCCTGTAAACACAGTATTCTCCTGGAAAGGAGTATACTGTGGGGCAGTGAGTATGCTGTGAGGCAGGATGGGGAGGTAAGGATAACATCCTAGCAAATATCTAGGCAGCATCACAATGTTCTTCTGATCAGCCCAGTAAAATGAAGGATGGCATTATGCCACCAGAACTGAAATCTGAAGTAGCTTATTAAAAACCTCTCAATATTATGTTGCTTCTCAGAGGCAGTCCCAGGAAGGTTCTGGAGAACAGCCACCTCTGAGATCATCCTGTTCAACACTACAGGGTTGCTGCATGACAGGCTAAAGGGTGGTGCTGTGCTGAGCTTCAGCCTGTAGCCCATAATGGATCTTCAAAACCTGAGAACTGCCATATTGAGTAAAAGGTTTTTGTGTGGGTCACAAGGCAGGAGAACCCTTGGATTGTAATGCAAAGAAAAGTCAGTAGCCTTTACTCTTTAGCAGCTCCAGGTATATAGATGCTTTGACAGCAGCAGTTGGGGTTTTTTTTCGTATCCTATACACATATGCCAGTAGGGACGACAGTGGAAATGTGGTAGAGAAAGAGTGTCATTAATCTCATCTCTGTGACATAGCAACCAAAAGAGTGACCTTGACACAAGCGAGGAAGAACTCTGTCCCTTTAAAAAGAGTTGTTACATTTTTCCACTGGAAAAGCCAAGCAAAGCCCAACATCCAACCAAAAAAAACCAAAAAAACCCCAAAAATCAAAAAAAAAGAAAAAACTCAACAAAAAGCAACAACAAACAAACAAACAACCCCAAACAACAACAACAAAAGAAAAAACAACCCACCAAAAAACCCCACCAAAACAAAACAAAAAGCATTCCCAATGGCAGCCTCAGGGGGAGGGAAATTAAGAGTCATATTTCTATTTGGAACATTTTCCCTAAGTGGAATAGGACTGATTTCCAGGACAATGTGGCAAGAAAGGACTCAGGGGCATTTATTTGGATCTGAAGTTCTCCCCTGTAATCAGGCAATGTAGGCAAGGTATAACACACATGAGCTGCAAATGGCACAGTATATACCAGTGATTATACAGTGATATAATGTATAATTATACACTTATACAGTGATTATGACACTCCTTGAAATTTATTACTGAGAATCTTTCTGACAAAATTTAAAAAAACATTCTTTTAGAAAACTCTGCATTACATGTCCATGGTTAGGTAAGAGAACTAGACTCAATGCCCAGAACTTTTCCCCAGTGCCTCATCCTAGGCTCTGCTGGGTTTCAAACTCTGTCTAGCTTATGCCAAGCACTGACAGCTGGGCTCCTTTCACCCACACCAGAACAGGGGGTGGGGTGTGGTGGTGGGATGTTAATGCTTCCTCCCTATCTTAGATATCAGTCCCTCTGATAGGATGAGTGTATCCCTAAGAACCAGCCCAAGTGACAGATGTATGGGGCCAAAAAGGATGGAAGTGGGTTATATCAGCAGTGGGGAAAGGCCTGAAAGCTATATTCAGAGGCCTGTTGGCACAGAGTAAGGCCAGCCCTAGCAACATCAAAGGCTACAGCAAGGAGTTAGTTTATACAGTTTTGTCAGCTGGATTAGACTCTTCATTAGGATGCAGAACAAACCTCTTCTACTTGGCAGACAGGAGCGAGAAACAGAATAAAAATGGAAATCAGATCTCAGCCCTGAATTCCCCATTCAGCAAAGCTCTTCTTATTTGCGTAGGAACTCCAGTTTGCCTGGCTTTGTTTGAAATAAAGGTAACAGGAAATTTCTGGGCAGGATGAGGTCGAGGTCTCTTGCTTTGGGGCCAGGAAGCCCTGGGAGGACTCGAGTCAGAACAGCCCGTCCTAGGAGGAAGACAAGCAGAGGGCAAGAGCATTTGCTATGGGGTACCAGCAATACCATCTCTACAGCTGCATCCTCAGCAGGCAAACTCAACAGGGAGACTTTGGAAAAGACCTTTCTTAGTCTGACTTAAACAAGTAGTTGTCATTCCGTACAAAGTCATGGAGAGTCTGATACTGGAGTCAATGGTTTTTAGCATGCAGGTTGTGCACTAGTCAGCTTGTCACTTTTCCCCTGCATCTTTTGATGAAGTTGCTGGTCTGTCTCGGTGTATTTGCAGGCTAGGACAACAAGATTATGTGGTTTTGTGGGTTCCTATAGCCTCTGACAGCATTAAAATCCACAAAGGTCAAAGAGAAAAGCCTGAGTTCGATCTCAATCATGTCTGCATGGCTAAGGGGTCACTGGGAGCGTATGTTAGTATACTGCAAATTCACTTTAAGATCAGAAAGAAGCCCAAGTATTTAAAACAGGAATATCTACTTACTGTATCATGAGAGCAAAGCATGCTTATCTGTAAGAAGGTATTTTCTGCTACCCTTAGGACTTGTCTTTATCATGTTTTAGGTCAGAAGACAGAAGGTTAGCATTTGTTTAACTACTTCATACAGATTTTTTAAACAGTCTCTGGACTGAAATCAGACATATTTATAGAAAATATTTCTTGCCCTGAAACAGGACTGACTGAAATATATTAGCAGCTGTCAGAAAGATATATGCCTACATTTCACTCAATGTTGATGAAGCCTTTAAATCACTATATTAGTGCTTCAAATTGTAAACAAAATGTTAATTTCCTGCTGCTATAGTAGAAGATAAAAGAGACTGCTAGTTGTAAGTAACCTGAACCTTGGGTTATTTTATTAATATTGCAAATTGTAAGTGACAGAGCAATTAGGGCTAAATATGACCCCAGGAAAGCAGCTTGACCAATGTTGATCATCCTGCTAAATAGATGGAATTTAATTTAACAGAGGAAACAATAGGTTCCCTGTGGTTTATCTCATTAAGGTGATTTCCATAATTCAATAGTGACTCCTACATCTTTAAGATTAAACTTGGTGACAGACAAAAAGATAGAGCTGCATTGGGATGGTAAGGGACTTAAAAAATTTCTGATTCCGTCATGAAATACCCATTGCTAAATTTGTTTAACTTGGTCTTAACCTACCCCTCAGTGAGCTAATCCCACAGCCTCCCTTCATCTGAACTATGTCCCTTGGATTTCTTTAAAACCCTCATACCTCTCTGGGTACCTTCTGTTGCACCACCTCAGAGCTTCTACATGCACTTAACATTAAGGGGCTCTAATTTTCTTCTCTCTTATACTTTTTTTTCATCCATTAATTTTAATGGGATTGCACCTGACTTACTCCAAGAAATTCAGACTGAAAAAAGTCAGTCTTATAGTGTCCAAAGTAATATCCAATATTCCAAAAGTGTTTATTTTATGAGAGTTTTCTGCAGAAATGAATTTATTTCCCTTGGCTCCACCTCACAAGACAACACTTTTGCTGAAAGACCTAACAGAAAGAAAGATTCTGAGGAAGACACAATTTCTCTTTAACATTTAAACTAAAAGGCTGTTTAGGAAACTACAAGTAATTTTTAAAGAATTACAGTAATAGATCTTTTTCCCAGTTCTTCCTTTTCTTCTTAGAAAAACAAATCAAACCTTAATTTTCTGACTTTTCTTCCCATACATTGGAAAATACTTAGGATGCATTTTGGCAAAACTGAAGGAAATATCTTGAAAAAAAAAATTACTTGAAGCCAGAAAAAAAAAATATTTGCCATGATGTTTTCCAACTGTGAGGTTTGCTATTCACATAGAAGGCAGCAATACAGGTGCTGGAAAACAATATTATGCCTAGCATAAGCAAAAGGCAAACATACAGCCACAAACATCATAAAGTAACAGAATTTTATCCACAGAAATTGTTCTTTTACTAATCAAACTACAGGATTCCCATCAAGTTAAAAATCTTACTGCGTATGTGTTTAAGTGTTTCCTCTCTTTTATCCGGTTACTACCTGTAACTTTCATTGCTTACAGTGACAGAAGTCTCATCCTGTTGTTTTTCAACTATCTCCCCTGTTGTTTGCAGTGTATGTTGCACGCGGGAAGTTTCTACACTGGAATTACAAAAGAAAGTCAGTAAAAGAATATGAGCTTCATTCCATGCCTTGACTGTAGTGTAGAGCCTGCCAAAACTAAGGTTGAGGTTTGCTGGAAATGTAATTACTTGAAATTTCAGTTGGTTCTGAATCAGACAGGAATCTTTCCTTCTTTTTTTTTTTTTTTAAACTCTCTTCTAAAGGAGCAGAACTAATCTCACTGAGCAGTTGCAAAGAGCTCAGGAGTTTCCAGTCCCTAAATGACCTGCTAAACAACTGCTCACAGGAAAGAGGCTGTTAGCAGAAGAGCCAGGCACTCTTAGTCCTGAGGTCAGGAACCTTAAATTTTTAGCAACCTTTTCCCTACAGAAAATATACCAGGAATATGTGCAATCTGGCAGAAGGTGGCATGCTGTTCAGAAAGAAAATTTTTTCAGGTTTATGGAAAATATGAAACGATCTCTCCTCATGTCTGAGCTACTTCTGGATCAGTAGAAACTGAAAGGTCTTTTACCTCAAAATGACTCATAAAAGGAGGAATCATGCCACTATAATTCAACTCCCCTAATGAAATAAAAGAAATTCTAGGAGATAAATCCACTCCTAACATTGGCAAATGTGGGAGAAAGATTTTGAAGTGAGGCTTGGTGTGTATTGGCTCCTCTGACAAAGAACTGAAACCTCCATTAGCAGGCAAGGCATTGTGTGCCTTATGGCCAGAGGAATGCCACAGCAGGATACAGTAAGCCATGCTTTCTGTCTTGGGCCAAATATGATCCCAAGTGGATTTCACCACTATCACTGAAATCCTCTAGGGTCAGCTCTAGCTCAGTGACTTTAAATATTGCAGAAGGCTCCTTTCAACTAGTATAGATGATATAGCCTTTATCATGGCATATATTGCACAATTCTTACTCCCTTATGCTTTTTTGAGCCCTGTTAGATGAAGATTTTTTCATGCACGAAGAAGTAAATCACTGGAACAGTCAGTTGATTTGAATCCAGTTATTTTACAATTTCCCTTGTCAGGACAAAACCAGTTGTATGACTACAGGTCATGACTACAGATATGGACAGAATCTACCCTTTTTCATTTGTTTTGATCCCAAGTGTCTCTCATTCATGATGCCAGAATTCTGCTTTCCAGGTGGCCGTGAGGGAAGATTAATTTCCTATGACTGACTCTGTCTAGAGCATTAAGCACAGGGCTCAGCTGGGGTATGTGTTTTTAGTGGAGAACAGCTGATCCACGTAGTGGAAAGCAACAGGCAGGGATACCTCTGTCTGATAAGGCTAATCCATTACAAGATTTCTTGTGTGCAGTTTCCCAGCTCCAAATCTGTTTTACGTTTTCACACATTGACATAAAGCTCCAGAATGATTCAGTGGAAATCATCCTGAACTGCAAGAAGCAAGTCTTAAAAAATGCCACAAGAAGCTCAGTGCATTCTCTGGCTCTATGACTGACCTAACCTACACACCAATGGCACTCCTAACAATCAATGCATCAGTGACAGCCCTGGAGGCTGGTCATGCACACAGGGCCTGTACTCACAGTTTTCACAGCGATTCCCTGTATAGCCAGCCAGACAGGCACACTTGTAGGTATTGCTTTTGTCTAGAATGCACGTCCCATCATGAAGACATGGAGATGAAGAACAAGCTGTAAAAGAAAAGCAAGAAAGTTCATGGTCTCTCATGGGATGGAGAAACCCTATCTGGTTTTCCTCATGGTGGCTGTGTCTTGGGGTAAATAATGTATCTTGGTTAGAAGTTAAGAAGACACAGTAAAGAGCCTGATGCATGTCAAAAAGTCTTCTGCTCTTAGTTATTGGAGGAGGAATCTACTAGGGATAAGCAGTTATTTTCCCAGCATACATTACTTTTAACATTTCCCTTTAACTGCAATCAAATGGTGAGAAAGGTTTACAGAAGAAAAATAATTTACACCAAGCTCAATTAATGTTTAGAGTTTAGCCTAAATTAAAGAAGTTTAATAGCAACTGTCGCTGTTGAGCCGCTAGCAGAGAAGGAAGCCCCGATTCTCAGCGTGGCATAGAAAAAGTACTTTATTGTTTGAATCGAACATATATATATAGAGTTTTCAAAGGTCACCCAGATTGGTCAGTCAGAAACCTCCCCCTAGGCTTGATTGGCCAGGCCTGCACTGTCCAAATCTCGAGACACTGTTTTTAATAACATCCAAACTTTATCTTTGTTTATAAAACACAAAAAGGATTCTCATGGGAAAGACCTGTGCTAGCCACAAGCAACCTACATTTTTCCTGCCATTTAACCCAGAGCTTAGGGATAAGTTTTGGGATCCATGGTTTTTGTGGGTCTTTTGTCTCAGATCTTTAGACTTTGGGAGTTGCATTGTCCCGGTGAAACTCTCAAATAAGACAATCTAGCTGTGATATGCATCAAACTGTACTCACCAGCACAAATCAATATCAGAACTTGTAACTGTACATTAAATACCAGCAAATTCCATTGTGTAATAACATGCATGGTTTTTTGTGCCTGTTCTATGAGGAGATGAGTGAATAGAACTGTTGTGCTTTAACCCCAGCTGGCAGCTAAGTACCATGCAGCCACTCACCCACCCCACCATCTCTGGTGGGGGGAATTGACAAAGAAAAAGTAAACCACATCAGTTGAGATATGAACAGTTAAAACGAATAATAATAAATTAAAACAAAAGATAATAATAATAATGATAATAATAATAATAATATTGAAGGAGTGGGGAGAGAGAGAAATAGCATTGGAGGGAAATAAACTATCCACAACACACTTGCTCACCCCACCACTCACTGAAGTTCAACCCCTACCCAAGCAGCAAACCATGCCTCCCAGCCAACTCCCCCAGTTCATATCCTGAGCATGATGTTCTATCGTGTGGAATATCCCTTTGGCCAGTTTGGGTTAGCTGTTCTGGCCCTGCTCCCTCCCAGCTTCTTGTGCAACTCCTCGCTGACAAAACAAGGGAAACTGAAAAGTCCTTGATTTAGAGTAAGCACTACTCAGCAATTACTAAAACATTAGTGTGTTATCATACAAAATCCAAAACACAATATGGCCCTGCAAGGGACACCATCTGACCATCCAATCAATTGCTCATCCACCAAAGAGTTCACCCATCAAATGCGTCTCTCTGCAGTTTAGCCAGAAGGATGTTGTGACTGTGCCCAAAGGCCTTATGAAAGTCCACAGAGATGACATCTGTAGGCCTTCCCTTGTGCACTGATGTAGTTACTCCACTGTAGAAAGCCACTAGGTTTGTCAGGCAGGACCTGCCGATGGTGAAGCTTTTCTGGCTGTCCTGAATCTCCTCCCTGTCCCCCTTGTGCCTTAGCACAGCTCTTAGGAGGATCTGTTCCCTGAACTTCCCAGGCACAGAGGTGAGGCTGACAGGTCAATAGTTTCTGGGGTCCTCCTTTCTATCCCTTTTTAAAAATGGGTGCATTTTTTCCTTTTCCAGTCACCAGGGACTTCACCCAATTGCCATGATTTTTTAAATATCTTGAAAAGTGACTTGGCAACTACATCAGCCAGTTCCCTCAGGGTTCTGGGATGCATAACCTCAGGTCCCATAGACTTATGTGTGTTCATGTTCCACAGGAGATCACAACACTGATCTTCTCTTACAGTAAGAAGGACTGTGTTGCCCCAGTCCTTGCCTTGCAATCCATTTGCTTGAGAAATGTGGGAAGAGAGGTTGCCAGTGATGACTGAGTCAAAAGAGACACACTCTGGCCCTCCCTGCAGCCAGACCTGGATGACTGCATGTTTATGTGGGAGCGCTGCCTGGGTCGCCACCTCCTTCCTGGCACATGCAGAGGACAGAACTCGTACTGAGGGGACACCACGGCTGCACTCCTTCCCAGGGGTGCTGAGCCTGCCTGGGCTCAGCTCTGCAGCTGCAGCAGGACTCGCCCTCCCTGTGCTCCCAAGGTGCCATGAACTACTGCACACCCCTGGCTGCTCCCAGGGCTGCTCTGAAAGGCATGGGGACACAGAGGGGCTTGTTCTGGCAATGTGCAGATCTCCTCGGCACCTCCCACAAGCTGCTCGGGTGTCTCCCACCTCAGGAAAAGCCCCCATGTGCCAGGATCTGTCACTGGCACCATATGGACTGACCTCAGAGCAGTCTCACTTGGAGAAGTTTCTTATATCCAGATGGCATGAGGTAAGAAATATATAGATGCCACATATGGATTTCTCTGGAGGTTTCATGTGGTGATGAAAGAGCAAATTATATATGGCTGGGCAATAAATGTCTTCTATGTCTCACTGAAGATTAAGGCCTGACTAAAGACAATAATTCATTTGTTAAAAGAAAATATATGTATGTGGTAATTGTACTGTATCCAACTAATGTAAAATGTCACTGAGAAAGGGAAGGGGAAACAGAAGACTCCTTACAGACTGATATTTTGTTGTCACTGATTTGAAGCTAGTGAACTTTCAGCTTTGTCCCAGCTTTGTCTCACAATCCTGGAAAAGTAAGCATGTCAAGTGAACTTGACAGAATCTGTCAGGTGTCAGATACTGTCCTTGAAAATACCTGATACACAAAAACACTGAATATTTTTTTCTGTTTTAAGGAGTATTGATTTCCTGGCTGAAGTCAAACAACAAGTGACAACACTACAAAAGTTTAAAGCCACGATGTTATGTCACTAGCTTGGGGGTACAGAAAGGAAAACGTTATTGAAAGTCAGTAACAGGCTTTCATCTAACTGGATCCAGCATATGTCTAATCCTTAAAAGACTCTGATAGCTCCCCATCTGGCCTCCCATGCTTCTCATCTGAATTCTGTTGAGTGACTTCTAGTCAGTCATGCCAATTACTGGTTCCCATTTCACACTTGGCATGGGATGGGACCTAGCACCTGCCTCCAGACTAGGCAGCACAGCAGGTTGTGTGGTTTCATCCTTTAATAACTACACACACAGCGACCTTTCCTAAAGGAGATATACGCTTTGCAGCTTATTTTGTATCAATCAAGACCTTCCTGGCATTTGAACCAGTGATCTCTGTGCAGTCAGTACCTCTGCTTCAGCAAACTATGACTTCTAAGCCAGTTCAGGGCTCACAGGAAGAGAAGACAGAAAAGGAAGGAATTAACTTCTGACATGTTTCTTCACACCTCTCCACTATACCACTAAGGTGCTGGCGACATCAGATCACCTTCATGTCCTAATCAACACCCTGTAAGTACCTCTGTTGCTGCTGGTCTCACCTGCAGCATAGGGAATTGCTCTAGCAAACCCCGTGAAATCTGTTCTGGGGACCTTGGCTCTTCCACAGTGCTGTGCACAGAGGGAAATTTCAGGGCAAACACTTCAGTTTTCAGTGTGCTGCCAGAGCTTTCGATCCTGTGCTGCCCCCGCTTTCAGTTCTATGCTGCCCCATGCACACTGTATTCTTCCCTTAAATGGTCCTGCTGGCCAGGTTAGTGCTTCACATAAAAAGACACTGGGAGTGTTTGAAAAGCCTTTCACTGCACTACACATTAGACCAGAACAGCCTCATAATAAAGTGCACAAATAGAGCTCCTAACAAACTCTGAGAAGCCCTTTACAATGTGCTCTGTGTGGATTACCACACTTGCAGCCTCACAGCCTCAGAATAATTACCACTCAAAATGGGGCGGAAATGAAGTGCTCAACAATATTCGAATACCGAGTGTTCCCTGCTGGGCAGAGAAAACAGAACCAATTCAGCTTGCACCATATGGAAAATGTTACTTCCCTGAGTGTAGGCAGCCCTTATGCAACATAGCCCACGCCACACTCATTTGTTCTATATCACCTCTCCTGCTGTAAGCCCAGGCAAACTATCAATAGCTAACTGCTCCTGCTAACAGGTACTAAAGGTGGCATTTGAAGAACAGTGCAGGCTGAGAAATGGCATAGGTGCTGCATCCAGCAGTGAATGAATATGAGTATTTCAGATTGCTAGTTACACCCCTGATCATTGTTAAGAACTGATCCACTGTAGGTTTGTGTATTTGTATAAGGGTTATATAAAATAACTAAATTTCCTGAGCCAGATATACCCTGGATGACCTCATGAAATGTGGGTCACCAGGGTGTACAGAAGGCAAGTTATGGTGAGTCATAGATCCTGCAGGGTTTATCTATGGCAAAGCAGCACAGTCTGATTAATGTTCTGTGCCAGGAGTACTGTAGATAGATTTGACCAAAATTCCCTACATAGCTAAACAGGGAAGATCCAGGAAGAGTGCGAAGGCTGCCGCAAATACAAAGGCAAAATGAAGAGCCAGCTATACTTTCCATGCTATTTTGTAGCCAGAAAGAAACTATGGAAAGCAATGTAGGGTACTCAGGCACTGAATAGAAATAAAACCAGTGATTCTGGAGCCCTGCTTCTGGCATTCATAACACTGAGATCATCACAAAATGGGGAATGCATCTTCATTTTAAAATTTTTTTTTCTTAAAGAAAATAATGCATTCTTTGTACACACTTGGTGGGGGGAGGGGGCGGGTTTGTTTTGGTTTTCTTTTGGGTTTTTTTTTTATTCCTAATGGTAGATGAGCCAACACAAGAGTTCTGTCAGGGCATTTTCACTGAGCTAACTACAAGACTTTGCATCAGGTTTTTCCTAGTTGAGACAGTGACTTTGCTCCTACAGCATTGAGCAATTCTGCCATTGCAGATATACATGCCCCTTCCTCTACTTCCTTCTGTGCTCTTAATTCTTCGATTTAAACAGAAAAGCCACACTAAACAGCAGCTTTTCTCTGCTGGCTGATGTGCTTGCTCTTCACACAAGTAGAAGGAATCCAGTCTTTTTTAGAAGAGTCTCACATTCACATGCCATCTGACAGCTTTTGAATCTTCCCCACACCGACTTTATGTAAGTTGCTGTTGGCAACACAGCATGAAAGTTTTTAATGAAGCAAAACAGGGAAAGAGATTAGTGAAATCGAATTAATGAGAATGAGTGGCATGTTCCACTTTCAGATTATGTTACCTGTTATTTCTTCAAAGACAGCATGAAATCCATCAAAGTTCTTGGATCCATCAGACTGGAAGAGGACATGGAGTGAAGACCCAGTGCTTCGGATGGGAGGTGGCCTCTCATTTCCACAGAATTTCTTTATTATTCGACTATCCAAATTGTCCCCATCACGGACCTCCACATAGTCATACTGGCACATATAGTCAAACTCCAGGCTCAGCATGGAAAATCTTGAGGAACAAGGACAAACAGTCAGACTGCATACCTGTGCACCCTGAATACTATTTGCTTGTCTGTGTAGTTATTTAGGGCCTACCCCCTCAGTGAATCAAGTCCTTAATCATATGAACACCCCTCACATCATCTCAATTTTTGCATCATGATCCCTGGAAGCTGGCTCAACTCTAGACACGTGCTCCAAGAGAACACTCAGAAGTCAGAACAGGGAAGTCTAAAATGAAGTCATACAGTCTGTTCACATGCATCAGGAACCTAACCATAATCCTATGTCAGAACTTTCATCTAGGGTCAGACACTGCAGGGGGCATATTGCTATTGTGGCTCTTTGCTAAAAATTGTTTTATTTGCCCTAGATAAAGTTCTAAGTACTGAAAGTAATAGTATCAAGTTCAAAAGCTATTTATATAGTGATGTTCAGAAATCAGCAGTTAGGGATTCAAAGAAAGCTTGGGGATGTAACAGAAGCAGAAAGAGCCAGAGAAAAGGAATCAAAATACTACAGCACATTTTGCATTAGAAAGCAAAATGGTAGTAAATCCCCAATGTGTGGCACTTGCCTGTCTTTTGAGAGCAGAAATAAGGCACAGGAACTAGTGCAGAAGGGAAATATTTAAAGCCTTTTCCTACAATGTCTGTCCTTTCCTAGCTTCGATCCAGCCACTGTGCGAGGCTTTTGTCCATTAACACCCATGCAATATGCTGCCATTGGAATTCAGGTGGCCACAGAGCCAAAGCACCCCACCAGAATATGAACGAGAAACAGAGGGAGCAACAACAAGTGCCTCTGGAGAATGTGCAGTGGTCAGGGGGCTGGGCTCAGCTTTGGTGCAGCAGGAAAAGAAGATAAGGGCCTGGGACAGGCAATGCTGCCACCCGCTCAGCAGGATATTTTATAAATTAAACTTGTTGTGTACTCGATCTTCCTGAAAACCCCTAACACTGCAGATGTGTATTTAGGATTAGGCTACATCTCCCACACTGCCTACTCCAGTGTGGGCCGAATGGTTTGCAAAGACTGCGTTTTCACACCAAAGAGGTGAGACGAATTTTGGATCTGCTCCTGGACCTCACAGTCTGAAGGGAAGAGAGTTCTGGAGCCTATTTCCTACTCTTCTCGTCTTCAGCCTCAGCCCCCTATGTTAAGGAGGCCCCTGTGTTATGTAAAATTACCTTTGACAACTCATGAGCTGACATAAGAGGCCTCTTCACTCAGTAATTTGTGTTGAAGTCATATGGTTGGTTTTTGAGCATCAGGAGTACACTACATGCAGAGAAATGACTGAACAGTTGTAGGAAGTTACACCAATGGAGCAGAGCCCCCCATTTTTTTTTAATCATCTGATGGAATGTAGAATAATAAAAAAAATTTTAAAAGACATCTGCTTTAAATATGCATTAGAGAGAGAGAGCTCAGCTTTGCATAAAATGCATGAGTTGAATTCTAGTTCTGTCAGGTTCGTCAGAGACATCCTCATAGGTATCAGGTTATACACTACATTTTCAAAACATTCTTTCACTGGTGAAACATACCCCAGGGACCTACCCTTATGGAAGTTACAGAGCAATACAAATTAACCCATTCATCTTTGTCACACTTATCAGGCTACAGTTTATCCTGACCCAATCCTAAAAATATTTTCTGGTTTTGTGAACTGGTACGTTTCTGATTAAAATTAAGGATGTGTGCAAGTACAGAAGGAAAGTTTCTGGAATGCCCACCAGGTAGTGGGAGCAGTACTATTTATAGATGTGCAGGTAAAACTGTGTCTTGCAGATGTGTCCCTGAACAAGTAATATCATGACATATTCAGAGAATGAAAGAACCATACATGGAATACTGGTATTAATTGTTTGCTTTCTTTGCTTTAAAAAATGATGAAAACAAGAGTGGAAAATGTGAAAGGCATAGGGGCTCTTACTTGCATTTTATTTAACTTGGCATGGATGCAGATACACTGTACTGATGACATGGGATCCCGTGATTAAGACTCAGAATTGGCAGGTCAGGAAGCCTGCCAAAGCTTTTAAAAACCTCTTGGCTATGGCCCAGCTGACAGGACCCTTTACAGACCATGAGGTCTATTGCTATTAAAACCACAGGTACAGACAATGCAATGAACCTCAGTTTCCTCACCAGTGAAACTGTAACTGTATCATAATTCTCTTGGATAGTTTAAAACTAAGCATGCCAATTCTGTGCTAAAGGTCATCAGATACAAAATGGAATGCAAAGTATTGTCTTGATTTCATCAGTGTCTGCGGTTTGCATACATTGGCCAACCCCTCTGAGGAAAGCTTCTAGCCAAAGGAAACATTTAAAACTGGATCTCTGCTGAGGCACTAAAGAAAATGATTGAAAATTGTGAACTACTTCTACTGTGATATGACATCTCTGACATGACTCAGGCTGAGGGAACCTATACATCACAACACAGAAAACCCCCAAGGCTGGCAAAAAAAAGCAGAGGGAACAAACTACTGCCACAGCATGGACACTATTTATCAAAACAGCTCTACTAAGCCAAACCCTAAAGGACTGCATGGCACAGCTTAAAATTTACAGCACTCCCCATTATACTGGCTTGAAAACAGATTAGAGTCTCCTTAGTGCAGCCGCAGCAAGTTCTGCTCTTCAAAATTGTGCCCTTTGTTAAAATAGCCTTTCATTCCTTTCTTGCACCCTGTGCCTGATGCCATCTGTCAACACTTTGCCCAGAGATGAGTGCATTCAATAGTTATGTGCATGCACAGAATCTATTTTCACTCTCACATCCACCCCCATAACAGTGAAAACAGGGTGACACCTGTAGCTCCTGAAGCACTTTTTAAACCTCACAATTGACAAAGCCCTGTTCAGAAATGTAAAAAATATTACCTCCCCGAGGTTGTGCTGTGCAAATCATACACCTCACCAACAATATCTCTTAAAAACAAGGCAGGTACAACCTATGTGTGCTGAGACTGATGCAAAGTTGTGTCATGTGAACATAAAACTCTTCCTCACAGCATTGCTCATGTGCGTTCTATGCAATGCCTTCCAGGCAACAACTGCTCATAACTACACAATAGGCTTCCATTTACAGGTCTGAAAAAAAGTGTATTAGTAAGGAAAAACCACCAGCTCTTCTATTCAGCTGATTTGTTGTTCTTCCTCTTATTAAGTTTCTCTTCAAACATAGAGGAACATATTTTAACTGTTTGTGTACCTAGCATACATCTTTTACCTGGGCTCCAAAGTGGGTGAAATATTGATGTGAAGGGTTTAGCTATTCTTCTTATTAGCTAGTGTGTTTCGAATACCATCTCCTGCCGTATTTCGTGCTGCATGTGTGGGAACCCTGCTGCACACACATGAAAACTAAATTACTAATTACCCCAAAAAGAGGCTCTCCTGTACTAGGCAGGATACCCAATCATGAACTGTGAGCTGGAGTCATTTGGAGCACGTTAACAGATCTAAGCACACACAGGTGAAAAGAGCGATGACAGGACAAAAGGATAGTTTTAGGCTGCACCAGTGGAAGTTTAGGCTAGACATTAGGAAAAAAATAATCACAGAAAGAATGATTGGGCATTGGAATGGGCTGCTCAGGGAGTTGTGGAGTCACCATCATTGAAGGTGTTTAAAAAAAGACTGGATGTGGCACTCAGTGCTGTGGTTTAGTTAATAAGGTGGTGTTAGGTCATAGGTTGGACTTGATGACCTCAAAAGTCTTTTCCAATCTAGTTAATTCTGTGATTCTGTGACTTTCAGGAGAACCAATCACATCCTCCAGGCATAGGAATGGTGAGAGAAATAACTGAGGCTGATAGAAGACAGGGCTGGTAAAATGAGTTGAAAAAAAAACAACCAAGAGAGGGAAAATGTAGACTAAATGCAAGAGGAGACCCATGGGCTACTCTCTCCTTGCATGAGACATATTAAAATGTTCCTACATCTTTTCTTCAAAGAATGTCTTAGTGCAGCCTGGTACAGTCTTCAAAAAATATTGAGTGCTTTGCTGTCAAGGTCTTGAAAAGACCTCTAAAGGGATTCATTGTGACCAGTGCCTGAGAAACTCTCCTTAACATCCAGTTGTCCTAAATAGGAATTGAAAGCACAGCACTGATTTGTCCAGTGGCTGTCCATCATAAGCCAGACCAGGGGAAAGAGCTGTGGTGCCAAATGCAAAGTGGTTGCTATACCTTCACTGCCCCAGGGCTCACAGCTGCTGACCCTCATTCACTCTTGGTTATCAACATGCCCCGATGCCCACCTGATATCAATGCTGGTTAAAAGTCAGTAGGACCCACCTTAATTCAATGTTAAATCCAGCTTGAACATGGATAGTCCACTCACACCGTGCATTCAGTGGGTAACCCTCCAGCAAAATCTGACCTCTAGAAGCCCGAAGAACCTGCCCACACCCTGGGAAGCAAAAGAAGAAAAAAAAAAAAATATGTGTGAAGGACCTGCAAGAGACATTTGAAGAAAATACAGGTAGAAACAACACCAGAATGAGAAGACAGGATGGCTGAGGAAGATACACTCTTTCTTACAAGGCGGTGTATAAAATATTAAGACAGCCACAAAATGGTTGTAAAGAGTTATGGCTATATCGGAGTATTGTCTAGGCTACGAGTATTCCTGGAAAAGTTTTAGTTGATTACTTCTCCCTGATTTGCAATGTAGCCCCATGAAACCACTTCTTGCAGCTTTTGTTTTTCTATTAATTAGCCCACCCACGCACCTGGCTGATGCTCTAGCTCACAACAGTTTTGATGGAGCCCACGTTGACATTTGCAACCCCTAAAGGTGAGGAAGCTGGTGGGAAAGTGACAAAACTACAGGAACATTTGAATTAGCTCAAGTGAGCAAAAGAATGAGAGAAAAAGCTGTTGCACCCAACATCCTGTTTTCTAGTCCTTCATAAGGAGACTCTGGGAGTAAAAACAGCTGATGTATTCCTGGAGGACACATTTGTCCTTAGGATTCACAACAACTTCCTTGCATGTTAATGCCACCATGCCAATGAAGATTTATAAACATCACAGCACCTCGATCATCAGTGTGATACTGATGACTCAGTGTGACACATATAGAATTTACAGCCCTTATCCCTTCTTTCAGGCTCATTCTTATCCTTCCTCTACTGTTCCACTCTGCCTGTGCTGCTCTCAGCTTTTCACCACACTATGGAATGTACTCCAGTGCCAAGCACCAACAGGATTAGATGAAGTGCTCCAGTCATTTGTGCCCAGTCTAAGAAAACCATCAGAGGACAATGAACTGAACAAACAGCAGACAAGGTCACACCGGGGAAGCAATAGCTTTTCATGACTATCCTGCAGCTGTCCCTAGACACCTGTCCAGGGATAGTTGTCCCAATTCCTCATCTTGAATGCTGAATATTTTTAGCCCAGAGAATTCTCTCACCTTCGGTAACCTCTCCCTTTTCCCCAGCTATAAAATATGGCTAATGACATTTTCTTCTGTGGAAGATGAAAAGTTGTTGAGTGAGTTTTGCAGAGCTTACTGTAATCTGTACATGCAAGTCCTAGCAAAAAGCAGTTAAATCACTATGTACCAGACAGAGCTAATTTCTCAGTTTCTACTTTCCTGACTACATCTTTCTGAGTAGAGTCTTGCACGTGGCTACATCCCTTTTTAGCCTTCTGTTGCTTTGGTGGAGTATCAGGCTGTATCCGTAAGCCAAAAATTGCAATTCAGTCTAACAGTGTCACCTAATCAGGAGAGTCTACACACCAGAGATGAGGATAAGTAAAAAGTCAAATGACCCAAAAGACCACCACAGCAATTCTCTCACTACTTTTTACCTCTTTAGTCCAAGAGAAAGCTCTGCTGCTTCCATCTGTTTCCCTAGAGAAATCCTAAGCTTTTAACCAGTAACCCAGGATGAATGTTTCCTACTGAAAGGGCAGGTTTTTACACTCGCCTCCAGGCCCTTCCTTCCCTAGGGAGAAAGGGTGACAGTGACCTGATTTGGTGAAGTACTGAGCATCTGTAATTCCCATTGATCATAGTGTCTGGAAATCAATCCTGCTGCATCTGGTCTATGGGGAAACATGAAGACTGCAGGTCAATTCCTCCTCTTTCTTCTTAAGAAAGGGTTGCTCAAATGAAATACCCTTTGTTCATTTACCCTTGGTTACCCTTAATTAAGCAGGACCCAAGGAAACAGAAATCCTGCTCAGAAGAGTTCCTCAAAAGTGTTTCATCTTCTTCTGTGGCTTGCTCAGTTCCCTCTGTAAAAGGCAAGGATTAATGAGTGTGCCCAGCAACCACATTAGGATTCAACGAGTACAGCAGGATCTGCTGTGGTGAAAATGATAATGCTCCTTCCCACAGCAAGAAACAGGTCCTTGTGCTACCATTGGCTCCTGCCTCAAAAACAACCTGAGACAAAGCTGCTAGAAATCTTCAGAGGGTTTGACAGGGGGCTTGGACCACCTCAAATAAAGTTTCCCTTTCGTCCTGAAGGGCTTTTGAGTTTTCGATGCCTTTAACAAAGGAAAGCCAAAGAACTGGTGCAAAGAGATACTTGTATGCATAGCATACTAAACACATTTCTCTGTTTGCCATGGTACAGCCTGAACTCTGAACACTGGTGCCAAGGAAGTAGGTTTGGCCAGCAAAGCAGGTGGTCCAGAGACTAAAGAGGAGCCATTCAGTGACCTGCTCCAAAAGAATGTTTTCAGGTTTGCTCCCACCCATCTCTGCATGAAGCACCTTTGCAATCACATTGAATCTGTGCTCTTAAATCTCCAACCCTTCTAGCAGAAGTTAGGCGGACTCCCCAGATCAACAGTTCAATCATATGTTGATCAAAAGGAGTCTTTTCCTATTCTAAATCTGCAGGAGACCTGGAAAGCTCTCAAAAATAATTTACATCATAAACACAAATGCTGGCAAATTCTGCCTCATTTACAAAAAAATAAACCACCTTGGCAGAGTATCAACATCCT
Organism: Entomyzon cyanotis; assembly: GCA_024500445.1. Lineage (NCBI taxonomy): Eukaryota > Metazoa > Chordata > Aves > Passeriformes > Meliphagidae > Entomyzon > Entomyzon cyanotis. The sequence continues at coordinate 43,473,423 of JAKEPQ010001030.1, read as the reverse complement.
TGTTCCGTTCCTGTTCCCGAAAAAAAGGCAGCTTTCAGGGCCGCAGTAAGATTTCCTCCAAGGCTCATTACTAACAGAGAATAAAAAAATTCAGGAGACCTCTGAGTTGTAGCCCACAGAGACCTGTGGGTCGGTAGAGGGAGAGGTCCTGAGATGACCTCTGGTAAGAACTCATTATCTTCTGATTGAGTGCTACGTATTAGATGTGAGGCTCCTTCAAAGGTCAAGATGACTGAACGGAGGAGAAGGAGAGTAGAAAGGTTACTGTTATTCAGAAACAGGCTGATATGGGAAGGCGGCTGTCACTTGTCACAACTTGTTACTTCCTGTTGGTTGCTGGTCACCAGTATTATTTGAAACACTAGTGTTCCCAAAGTCTCAAAAACTGCAAGCACTGTTGTCTGGCACAGGGTCCACATTTGGATAGCAGAGCTGAGGACAGCTGTTAGAAAACACCATTTTCTCCCCGGCTTTGATGGAACACGTGCCTTCAAGTGACATTACAACTGGGGGTTGGCAAAAGCTGTTGGAGTGCCAGGCACAGAGGAAAGGGGTCTGCGGGTCTGCTTTCCTTCTGGTTTTAAAGCCTGATGTGCATTTTAGGTCATGATAATTCAATCCTAGAGAAGTCCCATTAGGAAATCTCCCAGCACTCAATTAAATCTAGTCCGTGTGCTTATTTTCTAACACTTCTTTGGCATACGCTATATAATTTATCTTTTTACCAAATGATCTGGTGTTCTCCGGTGGGTTTTCAGCCATGCCCTTTCTTCCAGTTATGCCAGTGGGTACTGTAAAGGGGACAGATCCACGGGCCATCCCATGGTAGTTTTTTCTTGCCGCTGCACTCCGTCATCACTACTTTTGCTGGCAATTCCCAGCAATCTCACCTGGGGGCTCACCCTGCGCTGGTGAATGCACTCAGCCCCTCGAGCGCTGCCCCGGGGCCAGGCCTCGTTGCTGCCCCTGAGGCACCCCACCCTGCCAAAGAGTTCCCCCGCCCCACAGCACTGCACAGGCAGTGCCGCTGCCCGCAGGACGCTCGGCATCCCCGCACTGCCCATCCCGCGGGATCGCAGGGCCCTCACGGCGCGGCCTCCTCCGGGGCGCCCGGCCGCCACCTACCGCCCGTGCGGCGCCGGTGCCGGGGGGCCCGCGGGCAGCCGGGGCAGGGCCGGGGTGGGCAGTGTGCCCGGGGAGCTGCCTCAGCACAGCCCGGCAGCGCAGGGATGCGGCCCGAGCGCTGCTCGCCCGAGCGCTCGGCCGCTCGCCCTCCCGCTCGGCCCCGGCGCCGGGAGCCACAGCAGCGCCGCAGCGCCCGCCGGCCCCGCCAGAGGGAGACAGAGCCCAGCGCTCGCTGCGCTGCGCGCCGCCCCGCCGGGAGCTCCCCGGGCCGCCGCTCCCTGCCCCGGCAGCTGCGGCAGCGGCAATGCAGGACCGAGTAGGCGGATTGCATCCCCTGATTATTGTGGAGGCGCTTCCTTGTGTTTCTGGGATTAACTGGCCCTCTGCCGCTGGCGAGGCACCCGGGCCGGCTGCAGAGTTTCAGCTGTGATGCTGTGTGAGGTACCAAGGAGAGGTGCCTCGTCCTTTGCTCTCCCAGCTGTGATGTGTTAGTACATCCAGGGCTCCAGGGCCCGCTGGCCTTCAAAGGCTACTGGCTGGCCACCCTGCAGACCCAAAGCCACGTCGCTGTGAGCCCGCAGTCCAGCACCCAGCGTGGTTATGGGCTGCTCTCCACACGTGCAGGCTCTGCGTGCCTGAGCCTGCCATCAAGGCCAACACTGAGATAGCCTTGAGAGCCACAAAAGGGGAGCTCGGCACGTGCTGGAGTCACAACCACCGTCTGTGTCCCCACTTTAAGAGAAGAAGGGACAACAACAGACCGTCCCACCCTACCTCTCAAGTACCACAGGACCACGTGAAAGAGACCACAGCATCGGTGTCACACTGCTTCTCTTAAAAGACCACGTAGTAAGAAAAACACTACAAGACAGAGCTGTCCAGAATTTCAGTACTGCAAGAATGTCCAAATAGACTTCCGTGTGAAGGTGTGTTTGCTTCAATACAAGTAGGAAGAATAGACTGAAATATACTGTAGGCAGCCAATATACTCAGGAATATAGAGGAAAACTTAGATGAGTTAATGACTCTTTCTTAGCTCTGCTTTTATAAAAAATGCCAGGGAAGTTTTAGCATTGACCTAGAGCCAATGGGACTTTAAAGTGCTCTCACAAATCACACTGTAAATGGCAAGGGACTCAGTTTATCAACTTCCAAAGCTTCAATGTTGAGTTAGCTCTGTTGCTGAAACATGTTGACTCGCCATATTCTGCTGTTTGAAGCAATGATTTTATTTTATATGCTTTCACCTCCTGAACAGTCATGGGCAATGTTACAAAAGCAATTTAAATTGTTGCTTTAAAATCAGTGACTGAGAGAACACAAGCCTAATGTATGTAGCACAGTGGACAGAATGGAGTAGGGAAAGTAGACTCTGCTTTCATCCCTTCCAGTGAAATATGAACAAAGAGACAGTAAAAAAAGTATTGAAAGAGAGCTACACCTTCACTGGTGGGAAATTGGTAAAGGAAATACTGGTCTTAAACGCTATCCAATTAGCTGATGGAATTCATAATTGAAAGACAGAATTGGGATTAACATCTTAGCAAAACTAAAAGGCAGAAGCTTTTGTACCCTGTCAGGAGCAAAACTTTTAGATATTGCTACCAGGGCCTGAAACATTCATGGTCATGACAGAGTCAGAAGTTGCAAGACACTATTTTCAAGAGGCACCTTGGAGTGTATTGAAGGTGACACAGGGAGGAAACACTGAGACTTTCTTGGGGCTGAAGGACTGAAGGAGGGGCAGGGGTTGAAGTAGGACAGAGGGTAAGCTCTTTGATAATGCTGTTGCCCTTGTAGATGTTTATGCTTATGCTCTGGGGTTATGATGAAGTGTGTTCAAGAAATGCAGATTACAGAAGATTTCCAGAGTCACAGTAGTTAAAGTTTGAAAATAAACCAAACCAAAACAGACATTTAGTAGGGTTGTAACCCACCATGACATGGGGCCCAGTCCAATGCCTCTCAGACAAGCACTGAGAGAGAAGTTTTCCTCATTGTAGATCAGCTTACTGCCTGGTTGTGTTTGCCTTCTCCTGCTTGTGCCCTTTGCAAGAGTCACTGTACAGGAATAGCTGGAAAGGCACAGCATGGCCTTGGCTCTGTCCCACCACTCCCTGTCCCTGACATCCCTCCCTGCCCATGTAGGACACTTACTCATGCAGTCCCCTCCATACCAGCCAGCTCTGCACTCTGCACAGTAGATTCCCTTGATGTAGAAGTCATCAAGTGTCCCTCCCCAGGAGCCATTGCGACAGGACTTGCAGTTCTCAAAGATGGTGCAGCCTAAAAAGAGAGCCAGAATGTTAGATTAAAGCCAAGGTGGATTGTCCTGCAGGAAGAGGAGCAGCCTCTCTGTCTTTTCCACAGAAAATGCCAGTGACATTAATGACTGCTGTGGTATTGACAGCTTCCCCGCTGGAACCATACCCAACCTCCACGCCCTAGGCAGCTCTGAGATTTGGAACCAAACTCCTAGGCTGACTTGCCCAAACCTCTAAATCTCATTGCTCCAACTGTAAACACCTCTCTCAGGAGTCTGAATGTGTGTGCTGGTGCCACTTGGGCCCAATCCAAATGATTCTGATGACTTCTAAACTAGTCCTAGCTCCTCCTGCTCTCATGTTTCATTTTTCTTTTTCTTCCTTGCTAGTGGGACTTCCAAGTTGTCTCTTCTTTCTTGCTTTGGGAATGCAAATCATCCCAGAGCACCAACAAAACACTCTGGTATGAAGCCAGCTATAGTGTCACCATTTGGCAGCTCCCAAGCCTGCCCAAGACATCCTGAGGAAAACACTGCTAGTAGAAAGTGTGTTGGGGTTTTTTGGGCAGTGATGTTACCTGCTTTGGGGGAACCTTGCCAAGTGTCTTGCTGCTGTCAGCAGAGTGGCAGATGAAGTTCCTGAAGAAATGCAGGACAATCCCATGCCTCAGTGAGATGTGCTTGCTCACCACTACCCTGCCTAGCATCTGCCATGATGCCTTGGCCAAAGATCTGTTGTGAACACAGTACAGCCATAAACATACCTGGGTGAATTAAACAGGAGTCACACTCATTGTCCTCATTCCTGCAGCAGGGAATGGTGTAGCCCACTCTTTGTTTCTGTCCTGGGCAGATGCACTCGATTTGGTCGTATTCACAGCATTCCCGACACATGATATTCCACTCCGCTCCTGGGCAGTTTTCATTGATCACTGTGTACTCTGCAGAGAACAGAGAGGAGGACACACGGAAATAATGCATTGTGTGGTGAGGACTGGCAGGATCTTTTATCCAGTGATTTGTCAGATCATGGATGGCATGAGGCTGGCCAAAGTCTCCAGCCCAGAAAAACCAAAACTACGTGGTAACATGTGCCTGAAATGTCAGTGTGGTTTGGGTGTCTAAAGAACAAGCAGGAGTTTTGCAGTGCCAGCCAGAGGAGGCAAACAGACCAGAGGTAAGGAATATGTTCACTTTCTGTGCAAGGCCTACCCACTTGTGTGGTGAGAAAAATAGCTTTAAAAAACCACAGAGGATGACATCACATGAGAAAGTTTCTTCAGATTGCAGGACTGATTTACAGCATCATATATAGTATAGAATATTTAAACTATGACAGCATGTTTTGGTTGTATTTCTGCTTGTGAATTTGCTATTCTTGAAAACTACAGGGTCCACCAGGAAAGGCCACTTTTAAAGTTGGGTTTTAACTGGTTTCACTCCCTATTTTCACCCAGAAGCAGATGTTGTTACATTCAACTTCAGTGCCAAAGGAAACAAGAGTTTTCGTTATTTTTAAAGGTTCATTTTGTCTGGCATTTCTAATATGGTAACATCCTTCTATTATTTAGCATAACCTCATATGATATTTAAGCTATGCTGGAAGTACCCTTTTAAGAAACAACCTCAGACTGTGACTCTAGACTGCCACAGTAAGTGCAGATCCTGTCTTTCCCCACCAGTGTGCTGTCTAAATTCTACAAAGAGAGATCTAAGGAGTGCACAGTGCTGTCAGCGTGCCTTCTAACCAGCTGACAGTCCTGATGACTGCTTTCATGGAGTTTGATAGTAAAAAGAAAGAGCAGACTAGAAAGATGAGACATGAAGGAAACTTAATGAGACTCTCTTTTTTTCCCTTCTATCCTTTTTTTTCTTCTTCTTCTTTTTTTTTTTTTTTAATTGTGGTTAGGTAACAACCTTTCTCCTTGTGTATTAAACTCTGAGTAACAGGGTTGCTTTGTCATTGCAACAAGGCATACATCTCTAAGGTGGAGCACTCCCATCCATGCCTGTACCTGGCTCCCTTCTCACACAACTGTTTTTTGTTTCGTTGCCCCTGATAACCTAATTACTGTGCCTGCTGGAGCTCCCTACCACTGAGCCTTGCTGCTCTGTCTCACTTGACTCTCCATGACCTCATGAAGCCTGGTTCCCAGAAGCTTATCTTCTCCCCTAATGATTTTTACTGACTCCATAAAAAAAAGGACCACCAAACTGTTTCTATTTTTTTTTCCCTTTGGCTGGGAAATGAAATGCAGCCCTTTGTGCTCCTCAGAACTGAGCCTTCCCTTGTGCCTGGTGTACCGACTGGGGAGAGTCTGCCGCTGCTCTGAGTTTAGGAATGAGGCTGCTGTTTGTGCGGAAACCTTTCCATCACCCCTCTCTGCCCCTATAATCATTCCAAGAAGAAAAAGCTGCTCCTGTCATCCAATAAGGTTCTGTAATTTTTTTATTCCAGTAGTGGAACCTTGCATCGAAATAACCTCAGTGTTCTGCAGTTATTAAGCCTTATGCCTGTAGATCTTGACATGCTTTACAAAGTCCTCTATCCAGATGGGAAGATGAAGCACAGGGGAGGTGACGTGACTTTGCTCAAGGTCCCAGAGAAAAACAATAGCAGAGTCAGGAATTAAACTCATGCCTTTCAGTTCCCAGAATGGCAGTCAATCAACCTGGCCAAGCTGGGACTTCTTCACCTATGGCTATTATTCTCTTTTAATTAAGCCTTTTATCTATGAATTGTATCTGATTCAGATTCCACAGAAAATTAATTACATGCATCTAATTATCTCAGTAGAACTGACACTCAGTTTGATACATCTCACCATACAAGACAGACAATAGCTGTCTGATGTGGGGGTCTCACTGCTTCCTGAAGCAGTACTCTCCGAAGTCTGACTAATAAATAACTACCCAACACTCAGAGCTTTAGTAAAGCTTCCTCCAAATTCTCATCTTTTCTGACTCAAGCTAGAAATCTAATTTATCTCAAGGTTGCTAAAGCCTATTAATAAAGTGGCTGTATTATCCAAGAGAAATTGCTGTCTGTAAAATGATCCAAATATTCACAGGCAAAATTACACTGGGGTGACAAAGGAATCCTTGCAGAACCTCAGACCCTGGCAAGATAAGGCTGTGAGCAGCACAACTTAACTTTCAAGTTAGCACCAAGAGATGGGCTGGACCATGTGACCTCCAGAGCTCCCTTCTGAACTAAATTCCTCTGTTCCTCCCTAAAATATTACACATGTATTTGTATGTGTGTAGAGAGTGTGAATGTGTGCATATGCATATTTATTTTTATATGTAGAGCTAGTGTATGCAACAGAGCCAAAAAGCAGAGGCCACACTTATTCTTGGTGGATGAAATGTGTTTATTTGTAGAGTAAGTTGACCTTGAGGTAATATTTAGTGTTAAGATGGCAGCAGTAGATATTGGCCCTTAAAGAATTGTAAAAATATACTTGCTGCCACCTAGAAATGCTGCTTGCTCACTTCTTGTCTTTGTCTCAACTTACACAATGAAAGTGATTTACTGACAATTTAATTCCCTTCCAGGTTCTCGGGTATTGCAGTTTGGGTAACATATATAGCCTTGACAAGGAAATATGTGGATTTGAGAATTTTTTTAAGTGGCCTTTCTAGGATTTTCTTCACAGAAATAATGGAATCTATTATTTTGAGGTTCTGTAGAAACTATTCTTTAAATAAATTTGATTGAAGACTACATGCACCCCCTTAATAATGGCAGGATACTTTTTGTTTTATCTCTGGGCTATTGCAAAAATGGCAAATAAAACCTTTGCCTCAGAAGTTTAATAGGAATATGCACAGAGCCACTTAAGTGTGTAATCAATGTTTGTTTGTGTGGCTGAGCTCAGCCTGTGCTCCAGGGAGGCAGAGGCATAACCCTGCTCCCCCTTGGGTATTTGGGGATGGGTAACCACTGGCAGCTTCCCCCCACACACTTGGCCATTATTATCCCAAAACAGAAGAGAATGAGGCAGAGAAAAGTGGGGGAAGATTTATTGACTGACTAAAATACTGAAAGCGAGGCCTTGGCCAGCTGTGGCAGAGATAATTGTGGGGTGTTTTGTGAGCTTTACTTTGATAATCTTCCAAAGCAGGCAGTCTGGCTTGCAGGCAGTGACTGTGTCTTTGATTTTGGGACAAGCAGGAAGAAGCTGCTTGACAACCCATGCAAAATATTTAGCTGCAAAGAACAAACAAGACTCTGGACAGGCAAATAAACAGTGGATTAATTTATGAGATTTTAATGATGGAAGAAAAGCCCATTAAATCCAGGCATAAACAGCTCACATGGAAGCAGCTCAAGACCATGGAAACCAAGCATGAAATGCCTGTGTTGGGAAAGCACGCAAACATCCAGGGCACATGCTGGAGGGAAGACCTGCTTGGCTCAGGAGCGTGGCAGAGCCCAACACAACACTTCACCTGGTGCTTTGAGTCCAGCCTGTGGAGGACTGTGAGGTGGGAGATCAACATTTTCAGCTTCAGACAGCAACATTTCTGTGCTTGCCACTGACATCTGCACCTAGCAAGACCTCCTCATCCCTACAGCACATGTCAGATCCTAGAGACTGTCAGTGATGGATTTGTCGGACAGCAGTAAGAGGTGATGCTCCCTGGCAATGTCCTCCTTCTTGGCAGTGTCAGTCCAACAACAATTCACCACAGTGATGCTGCTGCCTCCCCCCATCCCCAGGGCTGAGATCAGGCCTAAAGCTTTGGTGATTCAGGAACAGATTCACAAGCACATTGCTGCCTCAGGGTGGGTCAGGCAGCTCATCATGATAAAATGTCAGCTTCAGCTGACTAATCTTTTGCCATAGTTAATTTGTACATCATAAATACCTCACTAGATAGAAACGGATTTCTGCTTCAAAGATCTGAGAACTGGGAAAACTGTATAGCTAAGAACTAAGGTGAATTGAAGCAAGCCCAATTATACCAATTATCTCTTGAGTCTTCCTCTGCTCGGGAAGAATGAGGTTTTTTTAGAGTAAAGTCACTTTAAGCTGATATAAGCCCATGCTGCTGCTGAGAAGGGACATTTTTCTCCTCTCTGACTTCCCATTCCCACTCCCTATATTTGTGCTGACAGTAGCTGCTATGTGGAGGGATCAGACAACTGATTGAGCAAAAAACCAGTTTGCCATATCTGTCCTTGGGGGGAACTTCCTGTCTTACAAGTTCATTCTGTTATCCTGCAAAAGTTCTCCTTCCATGCCTCAATTTACCCATCAGCACACTGGTAAACACTACTTAAGCTCAAAGAAATATTATTTCAAATTGCTTGGAAAAGTGGCATTTGCAGTAACACTGTACTGTAACAGTTAATACAAACAGATGCATCTCTAGAATTTGAGTCCATATAGGATGACTTTATCCAAGTGATTATTTAACCAGTTCATGTTCCACAGATGAGAACATGCCCCTTTGTGTTTGATTTCATCTTAATTTTTCAGTATGCTGCTCAACAACAACTACTGTCTTCCACTGAAGAAACAAGCATTTCAATTTGAAGGAGCAATTTCTTAATGCTGTTATTAGGGAATGTGTGGCCATGTAACAGTTCTGAAAGGAAGCTTTCTCATTAAAGAAAGAACAGCTTCAACAGAAATGAAACCTGGTATCAGCTAACACTTTGTTTAGGTCTATGTGATTTTTCAGCTCCTTTCTTACTTGGCTGTACTGCCATTGTATGGATATGGAAGCTGGACCTCACCCCACAGGGATCAGGTGTGTGGACATTAACAACAGGAAATGCTTTGAGCACAGCACTGGGTAAAACTGCAGTTCCATTGTGATGAAAAGTAAAATTCTCCATTAGATTTCAGTAAGGCCCAGAGGAAGGGACCTTGGAACAAAGAAGAATGTTCCCTTTAAGAGACTTTTACTGGGGATCTTTGAAAATTATGTACCCCAAACCACTAATAATAAAGGAAAGTGCAGGTCTTTATTGTTAACCTTTTTTCCTCGGATAAACTACTGTGCAAATGATGTCTATTTGTCTATTTGATGTGTTAAGAGGATGAAAGGGACAATGCTGTCTCTAAAACCACTTCCTTCTCTTTAGAAATTATGTACCTGTTACTCTTTTCAGCAGCTGGGCTAATTAAAACAGGAGCTGAAATACATCCCTGATTTAGTTTTACTCAGTATGCTTACTTTATGGTCACAGACCTTTGCTGAATAATTAGACTGCTGCTTCTACAGGGCCAGTTAGCATCCTTTTCTGCCCGTAGTCTGTGGTTTCACACAGTGGCAAGTGGGGAGAAGATTTCTATGAAACAACCCCCAAAAAACAAAGCCAGTGAGAGAACACATGAGGAAATCTGCAATACTAAGGGGAATTTGTCCACTTCATAAAGGCACGCTAATTTGACTGCCTTTTTTAAATACCCCCCTCATTTAGTTTCTTGGTATCTGTGACCTGTCATTTGTGACTTTATTATTGACACTGTGGCCTTGTGTGTTCATCTGTGAAAAGCTGTGATGGGAAGAAATAGCCAGGTTAAGGCTAAAACTCAGAGGTTGTCACATTACCCTTCAGGCTTTGATTCTTTCTGGGACAGAGGATCTTATTCTGGGCAGGAAAAGTATACTAGTATGATCAGGAAGAAAGCTTCTTTTCTCTGGGCTGCAAGACAAGGGACAGGAACAGGTAAGGAATGCAGAACTTTTGAGTTAGGGGCAGCATTGATGAGGAATGATGAGAAACTTCTGCAATAGGGAAGAATATTTGGAAATCTGCAGAGAAGCAGCAGCTGCAGTATTGAAATTCATGACCACATAACATGAGAATGTGCTTGTGTCCTAAACGTGGAGGAGTGGTGCTGGACCTGTCTTGAGGGCTTGCCTCTTGTGATGGTGTGAGACCTGCAACATGTTGACAGCTTACTTGCAGTTAATGTTGCCCACATAGAAATAGTCCACACAGAGAGCAGCAGCCCTCCTCCAGTTTTAGTCCTTACAAGCTCCCTGGCGGTGTGTAGGCCAGCCCTAACCAAGGACTGAAGATGCCTTCAGTCTGCCAGCTGTCTGTCCCCGCTGATCACTTGCCTCCCTGCCCTATGGCCTTCCTTCCAGTTTGCCCCTCACCATGTTCCTGGTCCTGTAGAGGGAGAAGGGCATCCACATGCCTAAGGGAGGTGCTGCTGCTGACAGCTGCTAAGTCCTGTCGTGGTGAGGGGGTCCTTCAGGGCAGATGGAGAGAAAAATCTGGGCATTGGCAGGCTTTCAGTAACTCCTAAAGCCACTTGAGGAGGCCTCAGGGTCAAAAGTGAGTAACCCCAGAGTTTTTTCAAAATAAAAAGCAAGTCTCTTTCCCTTCGTCCATGCTAGGAACCTAAACATGTGAACTGAAGTAACCCATTTGCTAAGATTGAATGCATCTGGATGTGTCTGAGTGCATCTGGCCTTCACTTCTCTAGACAGCAGCTAGAGGGGGAGGGGAAGAGAGGTTGGGAAGGGTTTAGATAGGCAGAAACACACAAAAACGCACATATATTTTTAAGGAAACATGAGTCACTTGCACTCCAAGTTTATTCCAAAAAATAAATTCCCAGACCGCGCTGACTCCTGCCCCCAGCTCTCAAGGCAGGCCCTGTGCAACTGGGTGTGATAAATATGGATAAAAATTGGATACATCTGTGGGGAGGAGAAAAAATGCTATTTTCCAACCTGCCCTGACATGTTAAGGCCACTGCACTTCTGAGTTGCTCCCCTGTCTCTGAGAGCCCCTCCTGCTCTGGCTGGAGGGGAACTCCTGGCCCCCTCATGCTGCCAGCTGTGTGCTGGGCAAGTGCCACCAGCTGCTCCAGGGTAGGGGCAGCATGGCAAGGAAGGGCAGGGAGCAAGGTGGCTCAGTGGCTCACATCCATGTGTCCTGGAGGCTCTTCTCACTGCCCCTGGCATATGAGGAGTGGGTGTTGGGGGAGCCAGCACCCTCCCTCCAAAGCTCACAGCCCCACAGCCCTGATGTGCCACTGCCCATTGTTGTCCTTCCTCCTGCCTCCCCTTGTCACTGCTGCCAAGGGGACTCAGTGCTCCATTCCCTTGCAGACCAGATTCTTGCCATGGGACACATGTGCGGGAGGAATTGATGCCCATGCAGCTGCCTGACAGCCACAGTCTATGCCCAGGGATGCTCTGCCACTGGCAGGGCTAGTTCTGTGCCATTCCAGCACATGGCCTCACGTGGCCAGTGTGCAAGGTGGCACATGTCTGAGGGACAGGCCACTGCAGGGACAAGTCAGTGCGTGTGGCACCGAGGTGGAGAGAAACTCTGTGTGCTTGTGACCCAGGGCGAAGCTCTGGCAGGAGGCCAGGCTCCCAGGACAGCTGCAGGTGCTGGTGGCCAGCCTGGTGGGCAGATGACCCTGGTTATCACCTGTTCCCTGTGTCCCAAGGGGTCAGCAGGGGAGGGCACTGCAGAGGCAAACTCTGTGCAACGGCCCCTGGTGAGGTGGGCTCTGAAGGACCAGCCTTGACACCGACTCTTTATAGCCATTGAGATCCGAGTGCCTGCCGATCTGACAGCTCCCCTGGTGAGGAGAGTCAGCAGTGCCAAAATATGCAGCAGCTAGTAGGGTGGGTGACTTGAGGGCACCTCAGCTCCAAGTCCTTAGGGCTGCAGCTTCCAGGAAAGCAGCCCGCAATGCTGACAGCTGGCTGCTGCAAGCAGGTCTGGACACCTCCAGGTGTAAACAGCCTAGGTTCGTGGCCATAACTACAGCAAATTTGCACTCAACAGTAAATGCTTTTTGCTCAGCCTTATCAAGATAATACATGCTGCTTCAGCAGAAACTCGAATGGGGTTCGAGTATAAAAAGATTGTTCTTCTTTAACAAGGCTTCCCCTTTGAAAGAATAATATTGGCAGAAATAAATCCCAGATTGGAAACAATGTGTGGGTTTTGTTTTCTTTTTTTCCTTCACTTTTTTTCTCCCTTGCCTTCATTCTTGGTGTTGGGGCTGGAGAGGAAAATCTCTGTCTTGCCAAACTAAACAAATTACGCTTTACAATTCAGAGACTTAAATGCCTCTTTTTATCATCATTTCCTTAGCGCTGAGTGTTGAGAAAATAAAAGAAGTAATAAGCAAAGTGATTGCATACCTTTTTCTTGATGGCCATTGGCAAACAAATTCAGCCAGTTGTTTCTCTTTAAGGCTATTACATTTGCTGAAAATCATTCCTGGGTAAACCTACACACACACACACACGCGCGCACGCACTCCTTGCTGACAACAAAAAAAATACATAAAGCATTCTTCCTATTATTACTGTCCTGCAGATCTCTCTTACTTCCCGTGACAGCACATGAGATCAAACCCCTCTGACCACACTGAAGGAAAGGGACTCATTCGACCATGCTGGGAACACACACGCTCTCTTACAGTACCTCTTGGCAAGCAGGAGATGAGCAGGAGCTGGAGAAGAGTGAGTCCTACAAGTGTCCAGGGTACTCGCTCCATACTGCCCAGGCCAGTGCAGCAGTGTGACTGTTCGGGAAGGGAAAGCAGGCAAACAGCTTTTACTGGGACCTCACCAGCTCCAGGCTGCGAGGGATCTCGGATTTCAGACCTCAGCACGCTCCCATCCTCACCAGAGGGGAACTACCTTCAAGAGACTTCTCAGGCGTCCAGAAGCACACGTCACCCCAAACCTCTCCAACTGCTGCCTTAACCCTTTCTGGACTCTGGCAACAGATCCCTTTTGTGATGGGTTTATTGGCTCAGTGCTCAGCTCAGAGATAGCAACTTTCCTTATGTAAAGAAAGATGTTTTAAAGCGGGGAGAAAGTCAGATATCTCTTTATATGAGGCATCCCAGTTGCTGCGGGTGAGCTGAAGTTACAGACATCTCCAGAAGGAGGCACTTTCTTCTTGCTCCCTTTGGGCTTGTGGGGATTGCTGCATCCCCGGGCGTGGCAAGGCTCACTGGGTGCAGAGAGGGATTCCTGTCCCCCACTCCTGCGATTGGGCAGCCCGGCCAAGCGACATGGTTTGCTTTACGATGTGCTTAAAATAGCCCTGCGTTTTTATGGTGGGGCAGTGAATGAATGAGGCTCAGTAAAAGTTCACTCCACAGTGGATGAAAACCACAACACACAGAAGGAATCACTTGGCATACGTGTGCTTGTGCTAGTCAAAACCTTTTTACAGAGTCCATTTCTGCCAGGAAATGCGATTTTGGCAAAATTGAAATGTTTTGTCGGAACATGTTGATATTGAGGAAATATTTAATCCAAACAAAAGAGACCACTTGGTTTGGATTTTATCTTTGTGTCATATTTTGTTTTGTCTTTTCTATCAGCACATGCTACTGACTTTTTTCTGGTCCTCAACCCATATTTCATAGAAGTATACTTTATTTTCTCTAGTATTTTTCTTGAACAATTTTTTAATACTTTCCAAAGGACATATTTTTCACTTCTAAATCAGACTTCCTCAATTTAATTTCTGTAGCAAGTTTTCAAAATTTACATATATTATAAGTGGGAAAAATTGAAAAATTGGCATTTGCTTTGGAGTAGGAAATCAAGTAACCCAAAAACCTTTAACAAATACCTGCAGCAGTTTGTAAAACTCAGGCATGTTCAACAGCCTCAAAAATTTGAGATCCATTGCCAATGGAAACTTTGAGTAGTTTAGTGCAATGCAAGATCCCTTACACCTTCAGGTGGTCTTTCATAGGGTGAATTCCTTTAACCAGACATCTCTCTAGTTTAGGCTTGTGTGTCTGCCAACCTCTTGACTTTACAATGTGGACAGTCATTTTAGGGTTTGCGCAACTTCCATATAAAACAATACTGAAGTATTTTTTTCCAAATCTCTTATCACTGATACAAACCCACGACTGAGAATACCAATATAAGAAGCCCTGAGATAGGTGCCAAGATTTTAACCATTGTGGCACATAATCCTTGCTGAGCCAGCCTGGCTGCTGGCCTGGCTGCTTGGCAGCTCAGGAAGAGGCCACCAAAGCTCTCCAAGTCCCACTGGGACTTCTTATGGCTCAGTTACTGCGTTCTCCTGGAGCTCATGATGGACATCTCTTACCCCGGGGTCCTGAAACTCTGCCTTGGTGGTACCCTGCTCCTTCCTGATCATTCATATATATGCTCTAAACTCCTTCCTAATTCCAGGTTGGGGTTCCTCTAACAAGCCATTGCTTGTCAGTGGAAAGAGAAAAAAACAGGGAAAAAGTGAAGCCCCCCAAAGTAGATGAAAACAGTGAAAACGGGAAGCTCTTACATCTTCACAAAGAAACACAAAGCTATTTTAAAGCCTGTGGAATCTTGATTAGTTTATTTCCTAGCCATTTCTTCCAGTAAGCAATTAAATTATTTAACCTAGGAAGTCCTTTTTGGACTGAAAGTTGACATACAGATGTCTGAGGCTTAGATATCTCTGAGGGGGGAGGCTCGTGAGGATGTAAGACAAAATCTGGTGCGTAAAGTGAATGGAAATCCCAGAGCACCAAATGAGGCTGGACACAGGGAAATAGAGTGTTAAGGCTAGAAACAGAGGACCTAATGCTTGGTTTCATGGGGCCAGAACCACTGAGGAAAATACACCCACAAGGGCCACAACTATTTATTTGAGTCAGTTCCTGTGGCAAGACATTCAATATGGTAGAAAAGGAGTAGCTGAAGTTGTGTCTTTTTCCTTTGCAGGGATCAGGTCTGCAGGGACACTTTCTATTTTAGGGTGGAAAAGTAGTCTTTCTGTTCTATGGAGGTGTGAACTAAAGGGTTAACTGGTAGATTTATGACATCTTTTTTTCTTTCTTGTCTCTGAGAAGAGGGAAGAAAGGTACTTTATGCCACCAGAAGATACAACCACACTCAGTATCACTCTACAGTGCCTAACTTACCTTGGCACCTTGCAAAATCAGTTTAGTTGGTGGATCCACTGCCTCCTTAGAGAATGGCTCAGCAGGCAAACAAGAGAATTCAGTCATGATCCCACAAGTTTGCACATGGCCTATGTATATGGGCTGTCCGCTGGGATGTAGCTTTAGTCCCAGGAATGACTTGGGGCAACTTACACAGAGCTCCTGAACGCACTTCTTGCATTCCTATTAAGAGGCAGGGACCAAACCAGGCACAGTGCACCAGCCAAATATTTCAGGTTGTATGTAATCCCCCATGAAAGAAAGCTAAAAGCTCTTAACCATGTGTCTGTGCTGCTGAGGAACCTCACTGCAGTGTTTGGCTTCAATGTTTGTATCTGCCTTACTGTTGAATGTAAAGGTTTGGAAAGTACATTCCACTGACACTGAATTGTAAAACAGAGTGCTGCAAAAACTGATGGAGTTATAATGTATTAATAATACTTTCCAAGTACCTAGCAATCTATTTCAACCTAGAGTAAAACAAGACCTTTAATAATTGGTAATTGACCACTGAGTGAATAATTAATCTGTAATTAATACCACTAGCTTATGTCTCTAATAATCCACCATGAAATCTGAAAAACAGTGTGTGGTCCAACCTTCAAGAACAGAAAGAATGTCACCATTTTATATTGGGGAAAAGTGGCATGCAGTGATATGAGCTGAGGCACATATCCTGAAACGGTGGCAGGTCCAGCGTGAAGCACAGTAACTTCATCCCATTTGGTACTTGTAGCTCTGGACTAACCAGCTTGAAAGGACTCAGTGAAAAATAATTAAGGATGGATATGTATTTCTGAATAAATTCAGTTTGGACTTGAAATAAAAATTATTGCTTTTCAGTCTTTAAAATTTTAGTGAATTTTTTATTTCCCCCCAAACTACCTAAGTCTTTTGTTTCTATTACTGGAACATTGCCAGAAAAATTTCTGCTTTTGTGACTTCTGCTCAGATGATTCTGTCCCAAATGGCCTTGATCATCTTCCAAAGCTCCAGAGGTTCTGCTAGAAGGAAATCTGCGATTTTCAATTGTATTAATTTCTGCTACTACAGATTAGATGCCTTCACATGACATCCTTCTTACAAGAACATTTGGAGCCCATTTCTCTTTTTATAGGCAAGATTCCCACTTAACTAGAGGAGTCTTCTGCCAAAGAAAGAATTTGAATCATCTGGACTCAAACATGCTCCCAAGAGGGTTGTTGGAGTTAGATCTTGAACGTTAGTGACTGCCCCATAATACCCATCCCACTCAAACAATATATGAAGAAACTACTGGAAAGACATCATAAAAGAAAATGAGAGGCTGGAAAGGGTTTGTATCTCAGGGGGAAACGAAGTTCAAATGAAACCCAGATCTGGCACTTTAGGAGTAACAGCAAAAGAGGTTAATTAAAGATTAGCACTAGTATTTTGCTTCTCCCTTCAAAGCATTGTTTTCCAATAGGAGGGGTTCTTTTACACGAGAGATTATAAAGCACTTGCCTTTAAAACAAAGCTTTTAAACTAAACTCCAGACCTTACTGTAATATCTGAGGAACATTTTATAAGTTCCTAGGATTATCAAGAGCATACTTTGCCCTTTGGGCTTCATATTCTGCCAAACGGGTGCAGTGCAAATATCCAGCATTCAGAAATTACATTGGAATTGTAGCATAAGGGCACTTTATTTGGATTTTTCTGGCCTGAGCTCTGCAAAATATTCCCATTTCTCTGTGGGATGTTAATCCTCAGTGACTGAAGCATCACTGTCCAGGAGAGCTAACTGGGTGTGAATAAAAGTAGCCAAAAGAGGTGGGAGCTGGAGTGCCAGCACACGATACAGCCCTTGACCTAATGGGACATGTAATGACAATGATAATGCTTGTATTTGTCAGAAAGATTTTGTGAGGAAAATTGAAACAGTTTAAAGTTTATGATTCCAAGTATATTTCTGGACAGGTCAGAAGCAAAATATGGCCAGAAAAATACGACTGCTTAATGGCACCTACCAAGCAATATGCTTTTATTCAGTTATTATTACATGTCATTGTCTGGGTGGTTTTTTCAGTGATCCTTCTGTGTTTCACTTTTGTATGCAGTCTGTGGTAATCTTCACCATAGCAACGTGTAAGAAAAGAAACAGGTGGAAGATTTGGCTTGAAATTAAAACTAGCCAGTAGTCAATCCTACTTAACAACCAGTCAGACGCTGATATTACTGTCTAAGAGGATAATAAAAAAGAGCTGCAATTATTTATTTCCCTGTGGGGAAATCAACAGCCTGTAGATTTAGTCATTCTTGTGATACACCTTTTTGGTTTGAAGGTTAACAAATAAGGCTATCTAGGTTAATTAATAAAACTTTTAGTATACATAGCAAATTCAAACTTATCACCAAAACATTAGTCACACAAAATATTAGGAATAGTTTTGGTTTTATTTAAGTTGAACTTATGTTTTATGGTCTTGGGTACATGTGAATCAAGGGGGAAGCCAAGAAAAGAGTAAGGTTTTGGGACAGAAACCTAACCATGTTCCACCAAGAAGGTCAACTGCAGCATAAAGTTCAGTCAGATGAATGTATGCATGGAATAAAGGTCAGAAAAATGTATGTTGGAAAAAACTGGTGAAAGGTCAGCTTTTCAGAGGTGCGCAGTGTCTGATTTTTCAAACTGTAAATGTAAAAATATAGCAATTCTGGAAATATGAAAGCTGTAAGTGCATTGCAGCTAGATAATGGAGATAATGAAGTGATGTAAGACTTGAGCAGTGCTGTCTAACAAATTAAGAGCTTAATCTGAAGTACAGCTTTTTTGTCATCTCCTTTTCTCCTTTCATTGATGTCCATAAAAACTGAAATTAAGGCTCACTTTCTCTGTCCCTGTAGGTCAAATATGCCCAAATGTCCCCAGTAAGGTTCTGTGAAAACGTCTATCTGGGAACAGCAGTGAAATTCTAATAACAAGGAGTAATAAAACCATTCACCTTTTCTGCAGTTGTTTTACATGTCATACAAGTAAATAATCAGGAAATGTCCAGTAACTGACCATTTATCTTCCTAATGCAATTTTTGGGAGTTCTGCTGTTCATCATTTAACACCATCTTACACTAATCAGTTCTTAGGCTTTTTGTACTTCTCCCTTGATTGACTTGACTGACCTTGACAAAAAGGGAGAGACTGAAATGAGATGACAAAGATGATAAAAAGAAATTTATATAATGCTTCAGAAAGAGAGAGCAAGATTACTCCAACTAATAGATGGAGTGGCTGAGATCTTTCAGACTAGTAGTCTGTTCTGAGAACAGTTGGACAAGGTCACCAGGGGATTGCAAAATTTGATCTCATGTTATAAAAATATATACTAATCAAAATCTCTGACCAATGTGCAGTCATGTCATCAATTTTTATTTAAAAAAAGAGTTATCCCCATCTTCAGCTACTATGAAACAATGTGCTGACAAGCAAGTTGCTGAAATTTATAATTTTGTCCACTTTTCTGTCCCTATGAAACATTGATGTGCCAGCTGACAGTCCTGATGGTCCTGCTCCCACATATTTACTCTCCATGTCATCCTTGTCATCTTTGAACTCTGGTGTGCCAGACCACAGCTCATTTTTCACTTAAAAATGTAGCAGAAGTTTCCTAGAAATTTTTCTTTCATTATTTTTCAGACGGTGATATTGGAATATGAATCAGATTGCATGTTAGTAAATACTGTCCCTCAGTATTTAAACTCTGCATAATTCTGAAGCAGAAATCCCACCCTCTGCCCTTACAAAATTCTTACGGGAAAATTTGATTTGCATCTATGAAATCACCAACTGTGGCACTTTTCAGGAATGCATGCTCAGCAAGTAGTAGGATATGCTTGTATCAGGAAATCCCCCTCTGTGTATTGAGTACCACAGAAAAATGCATCTTGGTATAATTCTGTTACTTACATAGCTATATAAAATGGGGAGATTTAGAAGACTTATAAGGTGTTATTCAAGTAAAAATACTCTGTATACAAAAAGCGTGAGCTAAAAAAATTTATTCAAGTTAATAGATGACTTTGTATAGCTCCTAAGATGTCTGTTCGAAATATCCATGAACAGTGCTTCAGAGACACTGGAAGAGTGACAGGAATTTCTAATTTCTAAGCCCTTCAACAAATATTAATAGGTGTATCAGAGTTTTCAGCAAGTATTTATGTAGCAGCCTCCAGGATTAGAAATCAACACTGCTGCTTTGCTTCAAAGATTGAACATCTCAGCTGAAACAAAGTAAAAGATTTTTTTTTTCACCACCGTTGTTGCTCCCCTTGCCTTTTAGCATTCAGTGGTGTGCAAGTTGACAGAGAGGTTATTGATTTTTACTACTTTGAACATTTCTTGGTAGAAAAGGAGCGATAAAAAAGAGTAGAAAAGAAATAATAGCAATTCTTGTTTTCTGCAGCAGGCCTTTGATCTTACAAGTTTGAGCAGTAAAAGATAGGAATAGTTTATTCCATTGCACTCTGTCCTGCAATCCACCTTTCTCCATCTTTTTTATTATTACTCTATCTTGAAGCCTCAATGAGAGCATGTGCTTCATGACAACATAGGATTAAACTCGCTATATGAGACCTCCATGAACTACCACTGCACTATAACATGCAAAATCATTCAAGAAAAGAAAAGTCTACACAGAAAAATCTGCTTCAAGTAGTTTAGACTGCTTCAGAGAGGACCTTAGAAGGGCCAGTCTTGGATCCAATAGAGAATTTTTAGTTTCTGCTACAGAGTATTGACTGTTGTTATTCCTATATATTTGGTTCTGTCCATAATACCATTGTTTGTATTGTCGCTGTTTTCTGTGTGAAGAATCTCCTGGCCACTGGCATTTGGTTTAGATTTCTTTTCATGTATTTTTAATCAAAAGAAAACTTGATCCAAAGCCAGGCAGATTGCGTTGGTTTGGGTTGCCATTCATCAAGAAGCAGAATATAGTCTGCTTCTGCAAAGTGCACATGCCAGAAGGGTGGCAGGATCTGGCCTTTGGTGCCAGCCCTGCTCTGCTGTTCCAGCAGAGGAAAGCTTTAGTGGCCAGCACAGATGACCTGCTTTACTTGTTTTATGATTTTATCAACCAAGATAAGCCACTTAGGCCTTGCTGTAAACAAATAAATGGGAACAATAAGATGCATATGACAGATAGATGCATATTCCCAGCAAGCTGCAGTGTATTTTGTATTGCATCATCCTCTTCCTCCCTGTGATCACAACTAAGGTGGCTCCAATGCTTTCTCTTAAAGATTTTTCCTTTGAAGTATGACCTATCAACTGCAAAAAGAAGAAAAAAACATAAATCAAAATGCCTTAATAAACAGTACTTAAAAATAAGTTGGTGAGACTTTTTTTCCCCCTGTGTGTAGGCACAGAGTAAAGATTTTAATCAGTTTAAGATTCTTTTATAAGGTCACAGCGCTCAGTGTGATTAACTAGATATGAAATTTGGCAGGCAATACATTCATAATGTGGTCTAATCATGTTTGGTAGTGTAGGGAGGGAAAGAAAGAAATTGGCTGAGAGAAGATTGCTTAAAAGTTGGCAACTTTGCAAATGCTGTAACTTCTCTATGGAAATCTCATCAGAATGATGAGCCAGCCATCTTTTCCAAGCTTGTGCAGAAATTTTCCTTTCAAAATATTTGTGCCTGAGAGATAATGGATGACTTCTATTACTGGATGGCTCCTGCAGTGCACTTTCAGGACTAACCTGAAGTATCCCCTGCTATTTCATAATTGGACCACAAACTGCTTTGCCAAAAAGCCTCACTCCTCAATCCTTCCTTTTTCTTTTCAGGCCTAGGGCTCATAGATCTGCTGGAATATTGTCACATAAATGCAGTCAGGCCAGACAAGATTAAGTATCCTCTTTGTATAGCATTCTGCCTACAGAAATGAGCAAATAATTCCTTATTACTTCAGCAGATAAAACCACTAAACTTATTGGGATAACCTTTCTAGCTCACTGTTCTATCTTGTTCTCCACTAATAAAGGCCAACTCAGCTCCTGAAGTGTTTTTGGTTTAGTAATTGTATTGCTGACCTCTTGCTCTCTCTCTCTATATATGTTTAATACCTCTTTTAAACTTGTTAAGGTTTTGCTCCCAGAAATATGTGGAGGAATTGATCAATTATCTATCTTACTTTGCACCAAGAATAATTTCTCTGGTCAGGTTTGAACTTCCTACCTTCTCTTTCATTAAATTACCTTTGGTTCCTAAAAACCAAGACAAACAGTTAAACCATACCTCTAACATTTTCTTGACTCAGCAGGTTGCTGAATTTCTGTCTTCACCTGTGCAGTTCCATTATTTATGATGTGAATCTCACATGCAGCCCTATTGGTATGAGCAATCATTGTGAGTATCACCTACTTTTACCAAAGGAATAATTATTTTTTTAATATGTCTTTGTGCCCTTCTTCACCATAGGCTCAAATATGTAGGCACTAGGTCCCATTGCAACATCAGTATGAAGTGTCTGAAATTCTTGCACCAAAAATACTGCTTACATTACAAATGAGAAATAATAACACTACTGTCAGTAAAGAATGATTCATCATTCTGTAAGGCTTTGGCAACATGACAAAAGGAAAATATTCAGGAAAAGAGAATATTTTCCCAGTGTTGGTAAAATGTTCAATAAAATAAACATGATCTCCCTGGAGATCACAGGCAGTGAACATATAATTTCAGCCCAAACAGAAAAGTGTCACTGTTTCTTTTGTTCTTTGTAACTCCACAGAATAAGGGATGTATTAATAGAAGATTAATATCTAGATAGTGGGTTTCCCAGGAAAGATATTTACCATTGCTACACTCTCTTTTGACTCTTCATAAATTTGCACATGGGTGTTCTGAGTATTAATTGCCAGACAGTCATCTGTTGCAGCCTTGGGCACACACACAGAATTATAGAATCATACCATATTCTAAGCTGGAAGGGATCCACAGGGATCACTGAAGTCCAGCTCCTGGCCCTAGACTGAAAAAACACACCATTTGCCTGAGAGTGTTGTTGGCTAACAGGTGTTCATGAGCTTCTCCAACTTCTCTGCAAGAGAGAAGTGAAACATGCTTAACATCAAAACAAAAGGACCAGATGTTGGTGGTGGGTTGTATAAAACTGAGGAATTCACAAAGGACAGGAAATCTTAGCAGGTGAGAGGATCAAAGAAATGTTTTTGCAGCAGAAGGTCTTCTCCTAATGTGTGGGAATGGGTAGTCGAAGCAAGCTGTTCTTCAGCAAGGAGGAAAAGAGAGAGAAAAACACCATGACTGAAGAACAAAATAAATTTTATTTATTGCTCAATTCAAATATCTGTCAGAGAAAACAAAGATACATTTTTTCTACTTTGTTCACTATTTTCTTTTTTTATGTTTGCTTTTATTTAAGTAAATAATTGTATTTTGCAAGGTTTTACATCCAGAGTGTTTACTTTCCCTGTCATGGGAGTTACAAAATTATCTCAAACACCCTCCAGGCAGAAATGCCGGGAAGAGCGGCTCCTATTCCTGTGTCCCACAGGATGGCAGCAGCTGAGATGCCACAGTGACACTTCCATAGGAGCACTTTGGGCACAGCAGTGGTCGAAGAGGGTAACTTAGCATCTCTACAAACAGTGTCCTCAGACAAGCAGGAAGGGAGGACACCTTAGAGGGAGGCCCAGCCATGACCAGCAACAGGCAACCCCATCCTGTGGTGGAGCATATGCAGACAAAACCCCCCTCAGAAAGATGTTTATCTTCATAAGGATAATGTTTACCATTGAATGGGTCCTGAAATGCTTTCTTGAATGGAGATAGGCTGGGACGTCACGTCAAGATCATAACCTGGTTTAAACTGACCTTTTAAATGAGAGGTTCTAAAAAGTTTTCAGATGTCTCCAGAAGTGTGGTTATTTCTGGCATAACGCATTAGCTGTTGGTTTGTTCCTTATCCTTTGCTTTTTCTTGCCTAACTCAGCCTCCTAAACATATCTTTGTCTAATGGAAGGAAAAGATATGATCAAAATTGCATGGCTAATAATGTGGCACAGTTCACAGGAGGAGGAAAATTATTGATTAGACCAAGTGATACAGCTGGAAAAAACAGATAAGCTTTCAAGCATACAAGCATAAATGAGCCCAGAAGCTTGTCAGTTTTTCCCAGCTATGTAATTCGATATAGCAAGAGCTATTTCCTCTCTCCATGAAGTGGTTTGTTTGGATCCTCTAGGGGCACAGTATGGAGAATATGCTGGGAGTAAGGGAGCCCACTGAAGTGTCCTAGCATCCCACTTCATAAGCTGGCCCAGCCTTGGGTGAAAAGTACCTTTTTGCCCTAAAATCGCTCTTAATTCAATCCACAATAAGAACAGTAACAAATAAAAGCATTTTTTCATGAGATCCAAAATAGATAATATCATCACAAAATTTATGAAAGGCAAAGCTGAAGCTATTGGAAGAAAAAGTTATTTGAGAATCATTAGGGATGGACTCCCTCTTATGTACCTTTCTCTCTGCCTTTCCCCCCGCAGTTTATTTCAGCCTTTCTCCATGCCTTTCTCCTGGCAGAGGTAGTCCTGTGCATATACCTTTCACTTAGACTTAACCCACAGGAGTGTTCAACTGGGCAGAGCATGACAGGCCTCAAGCCTGGCTTCCCCCTGAAGCCTTCCAGAGAATGCAGGCAGGTCTGATCCTTCTCCCTGAAATCCATCTATTTCTTTTCTATCCAGTCAAGATCCTGATTATTCTTCATTGAAATACAGGTTATCTGACTTTCCCTGCAGTGGACCAGGTGCTATTTCCCATTCTTTTCTGACCACTTGCCCATGCCCTGTGCTTCCTTCCACATCCTCCCACAGCCATATACATATGTAACTCTGACCTTTCACTGAACCCCCCACATCACAGCAATCTGTACCTCAACCAGTGTGCTTGATATTAGCATCTCTGTGAGATAAAACTCCACACATCTCCTGACTGGATTTTGACTGAAATACGACACAAAAGGAATCAAACACTTCACAACAACTGAGAAATTAGCATTGTTGACTTTGAGTATCTTTCTTCTAAATGCACTTACTTCAAGTAAGTATCCTACTCTCACACCTCACAGCAATTAATGAATGCTTTCTCACAGCTCTGAGCAAGGAGGTGATGACTATATCTCATTTTTTACTTGAGGGGCTGAGACAGATGGGCTGACAGATTAAGTTCACAAGTGTATTTGTCAACACAGTACAAAATCAGATGCTTAGACAATTTTTTTTGTTTCTTCTTTTGTTTGCTTTTAAATTCTTTTGTTTATTCTAAGAGCATCAGAGCAGACTCTCATTGGCTTCCATTACTGCTGTCAGTGACTATTCTCCTGATGGTCAAATCTTCAGATGCCAAGTGAGGAATCTGAGAAAACCAAATGCAAACAGGTGGAAAGCTTGGCTTACGAAACCCAGATGAAGTGTTTGGGTTTTCTGTGCCACTCTTTAACAGAACTGTGGATAAAATCTGCTGGATTCTGCCTTTTAGAGCAGAAGGCATCCTCTCTTTCTTGTATTCCCTGATTTAATTCTCCACAATACTGCAAATTTCTGCAGGATGTAAGTGGTCTGACCACTTCCTACCTGTGGTTAAACACCACAAGGCAACATCTGTCAAAGCTCTCCCTGTGTGCATTTTGTACAAGATAAGCAAAGCAATTGGTAGAAATGGTTGTTTGCATGATGCGCCTTTGTTCAGGACTTTCAGTGCTCCCAGGAAACCATGTCTGAGCAATTGCTGTTTTGTTTTTATTCCATTATTTTAAACATTCTGAGACATTTCAAGCCCAGGATGAGCTGCAAGGTCGGCTTCTCAAGGCTGAGGGTGAGATGCACAGCTGGGCTGCTTGTGACTTGGTGACTCTCCAGCCAGAAACGTCTGCCTTGACTGTGGCTCCTTCCTGACATTTACTGAGATAGAAGGAGAAGCAGAAAGGAGAAATGGCAAAAGGAAGTGCAGGGTGAGTCTGTGCTCTCCTTGTTCCTTTTGGAGAAAAATAAAAAAAGGCTTGAAAAGTGGGACATTTTCTCCCTCCAGACAAAACCTCCATTTTCTTCTTGTTTTTAACCTTCCAAGCATCAGAAAGGTGAAGACTTATCTGAACTGCTTTTCCTTGTGGAAGTGCAAGAAACTTGCACTGTGTTATTCCACTGTGTGGAATCTGTGTTATTGGCTGTATAGAGCCGACTGAGATGAATCTTCAGAAAATTGATATGTTTTTCTGTCTAAAGCAGTGTTGCATGAAACATGTACTAACAAAAGCCAGAATTTTAAACAGCCTAGATAAAATTTACTTTTTCTCTAAGTTATTTGTGCTCTGCCTTTATCATAGATATCATAATCCTATTAGTTCTCAAGCTGTCCATAGGGTGTATCAGGAAAAAGAGTAGAGACAAAATCTGAATTTTTCATGTGAAAGGTATCTGCTGAAAAGTTCTCTGAGAATATCTGTAAAATGAAAACATTTTCAGGCTTCCCTTATAGATACAAGAGGAAAGCTTAGACATGGACTTATTTGTTCCTCCCTTTGTATCATCTCCAAAAGCTGGGAAAAGCTGTGATAAAGTCGTCATGGAGGTATTTAAAAGGTGTGTAGACAAGGTGCTTAGGGACATGGCTTAGTGGTGGAGTTGTCAGTGGTAGGTTTATGGTTGGCCTCGATCTTTTACAACCTAAATAATCCTATAATTCTAAAAGTTTTCTGATTTCTCCTGCTCTGGCCTGTAGGCTGCCTTCCATACACAAGAGGCACACAGCTGATGTAGTGAAAGCCAAAAGTCTTTCAGTCTTCTAAAGATGTTCATCTGAACAATAATACCTCTGATCCCACTGTTATTTCAAAAATGTTGGGTTCTACCTCCATGCAAAACGTGCCAGGGCTGCCTCAGGAAACAGTGCCACAGGGATTCCCATTCTGCCCATTCAGTGAGCAGCACTGAACCAGAGTTTAACACAGACAGAAGCCGTTCTCATGCGTACAACATAGGCAGCAGGTGAGGGTGGAAACGCTGTCCTGTGTTGTCCTCTAAAAGCTGGTGTAACACGAGAGCCTCATTCCTGAACATGGCTGTGTGAAATGTGCTCAGCTGAAGCACGGCATTACATAGAATGAGCGTTACACACTTGAGAGCTCTGGTCAAAAAGGATCCCTTTGTCTGGAATGTACCTGGCCCCAGTTCTGAGGAAATTCAGATGTAATAATGAAAACCATGAACTGCTTTTTTTTTTTCCTTTCTCGGAAATTGCTGAAGCTCAGGGAACTGAATCCACTGAGACAGAAGCCAAAGAAAAAGGTTGTCATTATTCTCATTTACTCTTTTACCCTCTTCTCATGATGCCTTGCCAGGACACACATTGAAAAGTTTACCAAGTCCTTGAATGAAGGAATACAACTCTCTTTCTTTCTGTACAACGAGGGCAGGTATATTTCAGTGTGACACCAGGGAGAGATACTCAACAATTATGTCTTTTGTACAAATGAGAGGCTTTATTCAAGAGGAAGATGGCTCTGATGCTGATAAAACTAATAATCTGTATCTTCTATATGCTTTTTTTCCTCCTTGGATATCAAAGGACCTCACAAAGGAGGGCATTCTTATCCTATCATTCTAGCAAAAGGGAACTTATACAACAAGTAATGAAGGAACTAGTCCAAGAGCAAATGGTAAATCGTGGGGGAAATAACCACTGTCCCATTCCTGTCCCACATGTTTAGCCTGCCCAGGGAAACGTGCTGAAGGCGAGTTGCTTCCTCAGTCTGATCCTTAGAGTGTGGAATTAGCACTCATGAAATTTCATCTTCTCCCTCTACTGCTGCTGCTACTCTCCATCCCCTCTTGCCAGCCTGGCATGTTTTCTCCAAACACTGAGCAGCCTGGAGAGACAAACAGCATCACTGAAGAGGGCAGGTTTGCTGTGACTGTCACTGCTTTGCTGCAGTGCAGTCAATGCTCTGAGCAGTGAGCTACAGAAACCTCATGCACACAAACACACGCAGGGACAGCTCACACCAAACACGCTGTGGCTCACAGCAGCCTTGGTGAGTGGGAGCAGCCTGTCCTGTCCTCAGAGCAGCAGATGTCCAGGCCATATGTCTCCTCCTTACGCATCCTCACAGCCTGGGACAGTCTTACCGCAAGGGCAGTGGGGAAATGTGATATCACCTTACAGGAGGAGAAAATTTGCCACTCTGGGAAAAAGATGCTCAGAGCAGCTGAAAAAAAACAAAACCAAACCAACAAATGTAGTCAGTTGCTTGAGATTCAGGTGTCATTGCCATTGGATGCTGAGAAGCAAAGTCTAGTGATGTCATTTTTTTGAAATTAAAAAACAGTTAAACCTGATGCATTTTTTTAAAGGAAATACATCTTTTTCACAAAGATGACTTACATCTTATTATAGATACATCATTAGGAGGTAGCAGCTATAGGAGCCTGGAAATCCAGGTGCTGAGCTTTGCAATGCAGTGCGCTGCAAGGGAACAGCCTGGCAACACTTTACACAACAAATTCACCCAGTGATTACATGGAAGGAGCTTCACCAGATGAAGCCTCATTACGGCAGATGCTGTGCATGCACAGGGAGAGAATCCTTACCCAGATGGGTTATGGTCTCTCTAACACAGACACTCTAGAGCTTGAAGGCATAATGAAAGGGGATGTCTTGTCAAGGATCTCAAGGGAATTTTGTGGCAGAAGTGCAAACACAATAAATTCAGATCTGCTGAGCCAGAGCCTGTGTCCCAGCTTCAAAAGACCCTGCCTTTCACTGAGCAATTTCAGACTACTTTTTTCTTGTCTCTCCTCTCCAGATGTTTACTGGAAACTACTGTGGCATGGTGGTTAGAGATTCAGATCCACAAAGGAAATAAAAGAAACAAGAGAAACCTCCTTTGGGCTACTCTGGATAGAACTCAGGAGGTTTATGTATGGAAAATAGCTCT
The DNA here is from genome assembly GCA_024500445.1 of Entomyzon cyanotis. Lineage (NCBI taxonomy): Eukaryota > Metazoa > Chordata > Aves > Passeriformes > Meliphagidae > Entomyzon > Entomyzon cyanotis. The sequence goes on along the minus strand of JAKEPQ010001030.1, from coordinate 43,445,133 downwards.
TTGCCAGGGATTTAGGGGTTGAAGGGAGACCTGTGAAGTGTCGTCACTAGGGCCAGGATAAACTGGAAGAAAACCCCAGCACATCCTGAACAGATACATCATTTTCAACAGAGAGTTGCCAATTAGCACAGAGCAAGTCAGATGTCACTGGAGAAAAATCTCTGCTCTTCAGGGAAGGGAGGAATCTCTCCGTGACTCAAGAGCAGATGGTTTGGCAGCAGCAGCACAGCCAACTCCTATCACCGGATTAACAAACTACAGAGATATGCTCCCTCCTTTGTATTTACAGCACATGACTGGAAAGAAAGCTCAGGAAAAAAGGATAATGTGAGAGGAACTCACATGTAATGTCAGCTGACTGGCCAGAAGGGATTCTGAAGAAAGCCAGCAGCCTGCAGCAGGATGCTGCCTGTCTCTCTCTAGCATAAATACCTTTCTGTTGGGCACAGGATCCTACCCTAGAGGATCTCATCTGAGATAAAACACAGCATTATAAAATGCTGGTATTTCCCTCTCTCTAATTCTCACTTCTTAAATTAATGCTGAGCCTGTGTCTTTAAGCCCTGCTTGCTGCTCCTCCTGTTGCCATAGCGTTTAGTGTTTCCATGTTGGAGATTTCCTTTTTTTTTTTCCCCTTCCAGACATTACCCCATCAGCACAATTCCAGACCTGGGATTCCAGCCACTTTTGGCTAAAGGGAAACTCATTTTTGTTGCTATAAAAATATCAAGCCATGTAAATGCCTGTGGCTCAGATTTAGGTCCTGTGTCTAGGAATAGCAGCACAGCTGAGGGTGAATAGGAGAGGTGAGGAAGAAGCAAATAGATGCATCTCATCTCATTTCTCTACGCCTGTCTGTCCTTTCAAGGACAGAGAAAGAGACTTTTGCCATCCTCTGGCACAGTAGCAACCCTTATGCTTTTATTGGGGTGATTTTTGGGGTGGAAGATGCTCGCCTCAGCTCTGAGCCTCTGGTTGTCTATCTGGGAAACAGAATTAATGAATGGATATTTAATTGTCTTAGTAAAATGTCTGCTGGTACAGGGATGGAAGATATTACCTAAGCACAAAGTGTCTCTAATATTACAGCATTATTAACATTGTTTTCTGCAAAACATTGCTGTTGGCTCACTCTGGCACTCAAATTATTTAGGCTGCATAAGGTGTCAATCTGTTACAGTGCACTACAGATTGAAAGAATAATATAAAGTACTCTGGGGAATATAGCATGAAGTTTTAACTAGCTCTAAGTAACAGCTACTGCTAATTATTAACATTATACATTTCACTAAATTACATTAAAATAAGAAGATATTCCAGCTACTGTATTATGTCATATTGTAATATATATCAGAAGCAGCAGTACATGCTAGCCATGTATTGAGAAATTACATTAAAAATGAAGATAATTTTAGAAATGGGGAAAATTAAATTAAATTTTAAGTAATTTTTTTGCAAACAATACATTTTATACAGTGCTTTTTTAATTTTTAACACCTTTTTCATCTGAATTCTATTCTTCATCCTCATGAATTTCCAGGAGAAGAAAATCCAAGATCAGTCCTCGGACTTTTCATGAGATTAAAATAAGAAGTGTGGTGCCAAATGCAAACAATCTGCCCAGTTTCTACCCACTTGTGGTTTTTTGTGGGTTTTAGATTAATACTTCCTGTCTAATACTCATGGGTTATGTTGCTCAGAGAAAACCCCTGAGAGAAAGGAATTTCAATAAAGAGCTTGTTGGCCATACTATGGTGATTTATTTTTATTACCTCTTCTTGAAGCAGTATCTTTTCGTCTTTCTCCTTTTTTTTTTTTTTTTTTTTTTTTTTTAACTTTGCACATGAAAGAATGTTTCTGGCAAAGGGGAAACTATTAAAATCCTCAGGGTAAAAGTCTCTCATTTGGAGTTTCTTGAGAGTCCAAAAGAAACGAGAGCTAACAATAGACACAAGGCTGAGAAGTTGAGTAAGTCATGGCCGGGGAAGCAAAAAATGTTGATCAGCTGTGGGAATCCCCAAGCCTCGCCACCAGAGCACTGTGCAACAATGCAGGAACTTGTTGCAGCAGGAAAGAGCCAATGCTCTGAAAAAGCACAGGCTAATGTTCTGGCTTCCCTGTGGAGACTTTTCAAGGCTGGCATAGCACAAAGCAGGTCTGCAGCAGAGCAGGAATTACAGGTTCTTTGATTAGGCAGCCCAGACAAACAAATGGTGGACAATACCTGAGCTTTACAATGAATCTCTAGCTGGGATTGCCATTATCTGAACAGTTCACATCACTGTATCTCTCCAGCTTTGCCACGATCCACAATGAAGCCCATTAAGCTACCAACCAGAAGCACAAGTAACTAGTAAGAACTGGCAGGTAAGGTGATCTTCTCCTTTTCCAGGTTCCCTGGCTATTAGTGAATGTGCACATTTCTGGGCAAGCCAAATGAGAGCCTGCAGTAAATACCAATGGGGATGTAAAAATATCTGCAAAATCAAGATGTACATTCAAGCAATCTTGTCTGATGCTGCACAGCAGAGCTGCAATTGTGAAAATCAAACCATGGCTTGAGAGGGGAAAAACTCAAGCTGCATCTAAAATCATAAGGAGGATTTTTAAAGACCCTAAAGAGGATACTAGATAAAGATCCATACAGGCAGCTTTTCACAAAGATTAGAGATATACAACCACATATGGAAACTGCACATTGGAAATCCTCAGCTCAAGGTTCTTATTAGCACAGGGCTCCTGACTGACCCTGGGTAGGGGCAGGGGGCAGCTGTGGATACATCTTATCTTCCCTGAATTCCCTTCTAAAAATGATTGTTTGTTCCTTCCTCCTGACCAGCCAGCCCAATTGCCCAGCTAATTGCCACCTTACCAGCCAAATTAATAAACACGCTAAATTTGATGTTCGAATTTCCACCAATAGAAATATCTTGGAAATTTAACAACACAACTGTTCTACTAAGGCTGCCTGTAGGGAACTCGTACCAACTTTTCTGGAGCAAGGATTGATTTCATCTTGTCATGTTTTATTTTAAAGATCCAGATCCCAGATGATGTCATCTTATTGCCAATTACACTCCTGTCAGCAGAGTCAACTGCATCCAAGAATAGAGAATGTCAAAGGCTCTGAGCTCCAAGAAATGTCTCAGCTGGCACTTGACTCCCCTTGGCTTCTGGACATCATGCACATGTGCACAGAAGGCTTTTGCTATTTCATCTAAAATCTGACATCCCAATTTGTAAAGCTCTCATCACAAGGACTGATTTTGATTGTGGTTTTGACTTTCCCACTCACAGTGTTAGCCACAAACCCAAACGTCCAGCACACAGCTGGATAAACACATCGTGTGATGGGTGAGCAACTGGCTCACAGGTCAGGCACAAAGGGTTACAGTGGATGGGGTGACATCACACTGGTGACTGTCACCAGTGGGGCTCCACAGGGCTCCATCCTCTGCCCTTGCTCTTCAATATATAAATGATTTGGATGCAGGACTTCTTCATCGGAGGTGGGGAAAAAAGTCTTGTATAGACAAGGATTGAGAGAGGTGAGCTGTTTACTTCTATGTTGGTATTCAGACCATCAAACCCTACTAAAAACAATAAATCGTGGAATAACTTGCATTTAAGTAGAGATTCCTAGTGACACACTGTCAGCATCTAAACAACTTTGGACATTTCAGAGCATTTGACCATGAGCACATTCAACCTTGATGTTTGAAAATAATAAAAGAAGATGGGTGTTGCACATTAAATATTATTTTGTTTCCTGAGCAGAATTCATAACATGAGCTCATGTGAGCATGTCACAGCTGTAGTCTAAATCGGCCTGAGCATCATCCTCACATCGCATATTTAACCTAGTAAATATTGTGCTTTCTTTGGTTTTGGCAGCAGGAGCCAGGAAGTTCTCAAAGTCCTTGTGTGGGCTCCTGAGTGCTGCAGCTCCTGATGAGAGGATATGCAGAAGGAAGGTCCAAGGTCTTCATACAGGCTTTGTCCTTGTCCTTTGTTGTAGCAGGCAGAGAGAGAGCACCAAAAGTAATTTTAGGTAATTGCTTCAGGTTGCCATACAGTGGCATAACACTGCAGCTCAGAGTGCAGAGGAGGTTCCTGGTGATACAACCCCTACAAAGCTGAATTGCTCCTTGTTGGTGCATAATTTGAGAAAACGTGTAAAAAGGTAATCAGAGAAATGCAATGTATTTTTTTATACTTAGTTGTGTCCCAGAATAACAAAGAATCTGGTATACAGTTTGTGAAGGGACCTGTAATGCCTGTCTCTGCCTCAGTGATTTCAAAATCCTAATTGAGAACACAAAGACAATTTTAAGGTAAGGACTGGAAGCCAGGGAAGGGTACATTTGGTGGTATGAACAGGGGAGGTGACACAGCACACATGCCCATGCAGTTGCTTTTCCAGCCCAGAAATACCCAGTACCAGCTCAGCTCCTCCCAACCACCAACTTGCCACTTCCTGTGAGACAGATTACATTAAGCCACATCTCTACTGCCCCTCCATATCTGAGGAAGTTCAGATGTCGATTCAAATCTCTGCCAAAGCTTAAAAAATATGAGTATATATAAATATATGTACTTTCTGTATGATGTTTATTGTTTGTGCTGTGTCCTCTTATCTCCCTGGTCTGTTTTCTTGTGACTTGGTTGAAAAACAGCTCTGTGATGCCTAAGAAGGAGCAGGAGGAAGAGAGTACAGTAACTCATGACCATGTTTATTTTTCTCTTCTTTGAGGGATTTGTTTTATGACTCTCACTAAACTGTTTACAGAAAGTTCAACAGCTAGACAGAAAGTCATTTGCAAGGGAATTGGGCTAAATTAAAACAAAAATGTTGGTCAGCTTCCCAGAGGAAAAAGATTTTTCTCTGTAATGTCTGTACTGCTCTTCCTCTCCACCCACATACTGGAGAAGTTCAAATGGGATAAAATGGGGAACTGAGTAGGGATGAAAACTGGAAGAATTGTAGCTGGTCTGGAAGACAGTGAAACTCATTTATCCCTCAAAACTTCTAATTTTTTCCAACCTTTAGTTTGAGATCAGTGAGAAGGACACAGACCTACCTAAATCAGAAGTTATGTGAAATGACAATGTATGGCAACAACAACAAAAATTCTATTTCATTGACTTTCTTGAGTATCCACCGGCAATTTCTAGCTCACAAAGAGAACTCCAAGACCTCTTTAGATATTATCATAAAATTTGTCTTCACAGCATCTCATTCTGGAAGTGGAGAAACCAAGGCTAATATCTAGCTAAATATCTCACTCTCTGTCACAAAGGGGAAATGCACAGGGCCAGTTGCAAGGCCCTGTCTTGCCAAACTGTTGGATGGAAGAAAGGCTAAGGGAGTGACTCATGCTTTTGCATTTCATTGCTCCTGATGAAAGACACACTTTGTGTAGCACATAGTATGCACCACACGGAGCTTCTTACACTGCCTGTGATTTGGCTGCCAGGACTCCTAAACCTGCCTCAGGGTTCTGGAGGAGGATGAGCAGCATCTCCTTCCCCAGCGAGGTGGAGGAGGCTTATCCTACCAGAGCTCATGGAAGATATACAGCCTAGCTACAGCAGAACTCTAAATTATCCTTATCTTGCAGTTTTACAGCCCAAAGCTCCAGCCACTTGGCAGCGTTACTCTTCCTGCTGTGCTGTTCAGTGGCAGCCATAGGCTTTGGAGCCTGAGGAAGCAAGTATTGCTTTGGGCCACTTAAGCTATGCAGTAACTGAAAGGCTTTCCTGTTTGTAGGTAAAGTGGATTTCATTTAGAGTTAAAATACATTTTGATTCAAAAAAAGCATCATGGTGTTTTTAATGAAGTTCATTGAATATAAAAATGTTCATGGCACTTAGATATAGGGCAGATTCAGTTCCTGAGCATAGTCCTTAAATTTAGAAGGGTACTTTCAGAGTTCCTTTTACATCACATGCAATAACTATCAATCTGTTCATCCCCTAGCTTGTGTTGACATTGGGGGTTGCCCTGATCCAGGTGTAGCACCTTGCACTTGGCCTTGTTGAGCTTCAGGAGGTTCCCATGGGCCCAGTTCTTGATCTTGTCCAGGTCCCTCTGGATGTATCCCATCCCTCAAGCATGTCAACTGCACTGCTCAGATTCCAAGTGTGCTCCATTGTACCCAGCATGTCTCAGAGCCCCAGGCTGAGGGCCCTCACTAGCACCCCATCTCTCTAAGTTTAGTGTTTCATCCCACAGCTTGTCATGGGCAAGCCTGATATTATCCCAATTCCTCCTTCAAGTCTAGTTTAAAGCTCTGCCAATGTGCCCCACTAGCTCCTGAGTGAAGGCACTCCTCCTGCTCTGAGAAAGATGAATTCCACCCGATGCCAGCAGGCCTGGTGTTGTGTAGGCTATCCGATTGTCAAAAACTCCAATTGTTTGGTGGTGACACCAGTCCCAGAGCTATGTATTTCATAGACTGGGCCCATCCGTTTCTTCCAAAGTGACTGTCTGCAACTGGAAAGATAGGTGAGAAGATAATCTGTGTTCCATATTCCCTTATCTGTCCCAATGCTTTGAAGTCTCTTTTAATCACCCTTGAACTGTGTTGACTTCATCAACCTGCCATGTGGAAAAGCATGTTCTTGTTTGCAGTCTGAGAGTGTCAGTCGATAACTCGATCCTAACAGCTGGAATGTGTAGAACTATTACAAGAGGTATTGCAGCCACAGTCAGTGCTTCCAGCAGAGACATCTGCTGGATAGAGTGAGAAGGAGGGGAAATCTCATCATCTGAGTCACTTAAAATTTGATAAAACAAAACCCTAAAGAACGTGGAAGAGGAGGTGTCCTCACAAGTGAGGAGAGAGCCTCAGTGGGGCCTGATGCAAAGGACTATACTGTCCCCTGAGATGGAATTGTACCTGTCCCCAGAGGTAGAGTTGCTCCCCATATGTGCCTGGAGGTTGCATCCTATAGCCTACAGGATGCTGCACGTGTCGATGTGTACCCTGCATGCTGTTGAAGAGCCCTAAATGCCTGAGTGTCAGCCCAGGGATGTCCCTACAGACAAGGCAGGGCTCCCTGGAATGCCTTGTGTGGGTACTAGGCAGGCAGAGCTGAGAAACCCTGCACCACGCAGGCACAGTGTAGGGAGGATTCCTCTGGCAGGACCCATGGGCCAAAGGACAGGGATTGGGACACTGCTCCATTTCTTACTGCCTCACCTGACAGCTTCATGCAGGGGCAGAGGACACCTTCAAGGAGGGGAGAGGGTGGGGGAAGAAAAGCAAATGTCCAGGGAGTTCATATATTTCTTTCATCTGTGTCCTCCCCCTTCAGCACTCCTGGCAGCCAAAGAGGGTCCTCTGGCCTTGGAAAGAACCCAGCTGCCTCTCCAGGCAACACATCAGAGAGAAGATATTAGGGGCCTAGAAACAGGTTTGCTATTTAAGCTGGTCCTTTTCTCTGCTTCACCTAAAGACAACTGAACAACTGGCTTTCCACTGGCATAGCTGAGTTTTTTACCTTAAGACTAATTAGAACAGTTTCACTGGCTAAAGCAAAAGCTGCAGTTTTTTAGGACTTCCTGAAAAGTTTAAGAAGTGTCCTGGGTGTATTTTTGCAGTAAAAGCTGAATTTTATGACCTGTTTTTCTTCCTTTCTGTGATGATAGTAACTCTACCTTTAGCCTGGCCCTATTTTTCTAGTCAAGTCTGGGCCATCTCTCTTTTTAACTGGGCCCATCACAGGGCTGTCTAAGTGCCAGGAGAACACATGAAAGTGATGATATTTTTAATATGGACAATATTTAAACCCTGGCACAGTTTACCAGAGGATGATGGAGACTCTCTATCTAAAAACAGTATCTTTCCAAACTATACATATTTCTCCACATAAAATCTCATGGGTTTGCAGGAGGAATCAGGATGAAAGAAGGTCTGTGAGCTACTATCAGAGTGGTTTGACCTGTTCTCTTCTAGAAAGACACGAAATTTGGAGTTCTCCCCTTTGTTCTGTTCTGCTACACCAGGGCAGATTCCTAGAATTACTGTATTGAATAATAGAGCTGCATTGAACAATATTCTTCACTCCCATGTTTTGGCAGCCAGAAGAAGGAGAGAAGAAAAGTTATTGGTACATCTGACATTAATATTGTAGGCCATGGGGTCTTAGCTTTCAGGACACCCCACTCGAAAGGAGAGGCTAGTACATATTTATCCTCTCATGTGGTAATTACCTTTTCTCTTCCTAAATCACCTCAGCAGTTTCACTTCAAGAGGTCTTGAACCTCCTTACATCCTGATTTTTAAAAAAAAAGGTATATTTTAATGGACACAAATGGCTACTGTGTTCCCCTCCAGAATGGACTGTATTTCAGGGTGAGCAATGACCTCCCAGAACTGTTCTAATGTGCATGCTGCAAGTTTCAGTCAGCAGCTCACCACTACACAGCTTTGCCAGCTCAGATCAGCCAAGAATTTCCCCCCAAGCCGTGAAAAGCAAAGCCATCATGCCTGATGTTGCTCATATAAAAAAATCCTCCCAGCTTGATCATCAGCTGTCTGGAGAGGCTGGGTTGTATTTGTATAATGGATGTTGCTGACCTATCATTTCAATATATTTCTTTCATGACAGTTCTGCAGAGTCTGCTTGTCAGAGACCCTGAGAATGTCAGTCTGAGCATAACACAAATGTCTTTCCATCTTTTCTGTTCACTTTTAATGGGGATGAGAACAAATCCCCTGAAAGACTTCGCATCATCAGGCACATGACATATCTTAAGAACACTTTCAAGAGCCAGGCACAAGAGCTCAAGCACTTACTCATTTATTTCTTTGATATTAAAAACAGGGAGTCCCAGAGCACAGGGGAGATAGGATTCATTCTGTGTACAGAAATTGCCTAGCTTCATATTCTGCATGGTGCTTCAGACTGAAAAAAAGTCCAGAAACAAACAAAACAAAATAAAACAAAACAAAACAAAAAATCCTTATATAGTCCCATATGTCTGAAAGCTTTTCTGTGGAATCAACTATGGAGTCAAAGCAATAGAAAAGCTCCTAGATTTCTCTATTCCAGGCTGAATAGAGTATTTACAAATTTGTAAATACTTCCAGCCAACATGCCTGCAAGGTAACATCTCTAATGTACACCTCCCCTGATAGGAAATCAGAGCACCTTAACTTCTTCAGCCCTCCCCCAGTCACAGCCAGCTATAAATCCTCCCCTTCAGTGGTTGGAATATCTCATCATGAGTGATGCATTTTTTAGGCTGAGAAATACAGATCCATCTTGACAGAGCCAGTCAGGCATATACACGGCTATGCTGCTGATAAATTTGTACCAAGCCCTCCTAGTGTGGGAATAATTTACAGGGACACTAAGCAGGTAACATTTTTGCACACTAACTTGTTGCCACTATAGTTTATTCCAAACTCCCCATCTTTCCCCAAGAGAAACAAGCTGAATTGGCAGTAGCACTGTTTTGAAGGTAACTCTGCACCTGTACTAGGTAGCTTTGCAGGTACAAGTCTTCTCCCCTAGCCAGATAGTCTAAGTGACTTCCTTGCAACAGGAAGAATTGAAACATGCAAGGGGATCTGACCCTGAGCTGCCTTTCCTCCAGGAGGCCATGGGCTCAGGCAGCACAGAAGGGCAGCATAAGGTGTTCTCACTGCACGTAAGCTGGCACCAGGGAGGCTTTATCAGGAGGAAGAAAAGAAGCCCTGCAAATCAACCAGTGTAGGTTACTGGGGTGTGGAGAATTGATACTGCCCTGATGGAAGCTCCTGACTCTAATCCAGACTCAAAACACAAAGAGAGGAAATGTGGAGGGACAGGAGGGTGCAGCACTGAGGAAGCAGGGGCATCATTTTGCTCCTGCCTGTCTGCAGCAGCTTTCACATGGCCAGGGCAGACCCCAGTTCCACAGGTGGAGGCACACTGTACCATGGACTCAGTGCTCCTCTACTGACAGCAAGCTCAAGTGGTCTCTTTAAAAATGGCTCTCACTGGTTTGGGAGCTCACTGGCACCAGCTCACTGCCAGGAAGCAAAGGTGCTAAACAGGGGTGGGAGCAAGCTGCTTATGCACAGTTGAGGAAATGCTGGATAGAAATAGAGGTGTTTGGTAACCTGACTGGTAAAGAAGAAAGAGTGCAGATAGAGCTGAAGAAGTACTCAAGGTGGGAACAAACTGTATAAAAAGTCCTAGGGGGGTGAAATATAGAAAAAATATGCTGGAGGGGAGTAAAAGGACCATGATCCCAACCCACCCTGGGACCCTGAACCCCAGTTCAGAGTTAACGAAGGACTCCATGTGTTGTGCTAGTGAGAGATCACTATGAAGCAATAGCTCAGGCTCACCCCCTGCAGTCTCCAGGAAAGGAGCTCACAGCCCTGCAGAGGTTGAACTGGCAGTCACCAGACTGAGCAACTTGGCATTGAGGTGTGTTAGATAGATGTGGCTTTGGGTATGCACTAACACCAATGTTGAATGGAAAGTGTTTGTCAGTACTCAGTGAAGGGAGAGAAAATTTCATGAGCCTGGGAATTGCTGGAGGGAACTGACTAATTTTGGTAGTCCAAAAGGTCTGTGCTAGGAAATAATTTCCATGGCAATGCCTCTGAAAGGTGGGGGCGGAGGCGTTGTACTGAAGCCTTGAGCTGTGGGAGAGTATCACACGAAAATATGCAATGCTAGCACAGGCCAGAACTTGCCTGAGCCAGAGGGTGCCTACTCCAGCTGGGACAGTCCTCCCACACTGTCCTCCCTGCAGCAGGCTACAGCTGCATCCCCTCTGCCAGCTGCAGCTCCAGTCATGGCAGGAGGCTCCCTCCTGCCCTGGAGTGCACTAGTGCACCTCTGGGTGCTTTGGAGTTGCTCACAGTTTTGGGCTCTGGTGAAATGGAGACTCGCTCTGTGCCTGGTTTGCCAGCCTTCCTTGCCCAGCAGAGACTGTTAGCTGAGGCAGGGCCACGCAAGTCCAGCAAAGATACAGTGTCCAGAAAATTAAAGGCCCCATCTATTTCCCCATGATCCTAATCCTGTCAAAAAACATTACAGAGTTTGGCTTTCATCTTGAATGCAAAATAACTTTCACTGCAGGGGAGAAATCTTCAAGTCTCTGTTCAGTTCCTGTTTCTTCTGTCTTTATTGGGAGGAATTGCTGCCTGCAATGACAGCTACCCCACACCACTGAGAAGCTGGGTAGTGGGGTGCCAGGAGGGGAATGAGGAGAATAAAACCTTCACTAGACTAAAAACAAGGTGAAACACCAGCAGTCAGGTATTGTATGAGCCTAGCTTTGCCAGGTTGCTAAAATCAGGTTAATATAAGAAACAAGATGGGAAAGCCAGAAATTATTTTGTTATCTTTCTGCTTGCTAGAATTCTGGGTCTGGACAGTGGCCAGCACTCCCTTCCCCAGCACAGGGCTGTGAAGCCTGGAGACTTTCTCCTTTATCTCTGAGCTGCTCATTGCAATGTCTGCAAAGCACTAACAAGACATCTGATTGACCCAAATATATCAGTGATCACAGTTTCAGGAATGCTTAACATGTTGTAAATTGAACAGCTTGGCTGATGTTTAACCCTCTACCAATTGTCTGGTTTTAGAAATATTGCAGTTTGTAAGCAGGACTATTAGGCAGAGGGATGGTTCAGCTAAACTCTGGCTCATACTCCTTTCAAAGAGTGTAGTTAGGAGGTGGAGTATTTGGGGAAGGTGATGTTTTCCCAGCTATTGATTTAAGGGTGTAGTCACAGTATAACCTGTTGATTAACTGCTTAGCTTACAAGAGGCAAGCTGTAATTGAAATTAATGTCATGCATAACTTGGAGGTTATATTCACCTTAATAACAGGAAATGTAGTGTCCTTATCCATAGCAATGGTTCTTTTCCAGGGGGAGTTCCCAGTGCAGACACTGGCAGCTGGATGCTCACTAGAAGCATAACTTAGCCTGAAAGAAACAAAAATTCCTCAAAGCAAAATACATGTCCAACCTACGTATGGAGTAAAATTAGTTTTTTGCTTTCAATAATTTTCCAACAAGCTAGAAGTTTTCTTAAACCTATTTCAAGCTAGAAAGTGACAGAGAACAGAAGCAATTCTGTGTCATATCTTTGGTAAAAATACTGCTGGCTAAAAGCCTCCTGCTCGGAGTAATGGTACTGTTCCCATCGACCACTGTGAAGTGCAGCAATCACCAGCTCCAAATCACACACCTAGTGTTCACCGCGCAGCTCGGGTGGCTTCAAAGGGTGAAAGTGTAAAGCGTCATCTGGCAATTAGGCTTCAGGGTCCGAACAGCACGAGACCCGAATTCTCGGGCAGCGAGAGGAATGTCTGACAGCTTGTGTTGCTTTTGAGGGGAGCCAGGCTGGCGAGTATTTCTCATTATCACTACTGCCGGTGCCGGCGGCGGCTGCATCGCGGAGCCGGGAGCGGCAGGAGGTGCTGGTGCGACACGGCCGCGGCCTCACCGAGCGGCGGGGAGGCGCCTGCCGCGCTCTGCCCGGGAATTTGAGGCAGAAGACTGGCAAAAAAGACAACGAATTCAACTTCTGTTTTTCATTTTGGTTTTTTCGTTAGTTTTTTGGGGGGGGGGTTGTTTGGGTTTTTTTTTGTTTGTTTGTTTCGAGTTTTTTGGTGTGGGGGGAGCCGTATATATGTGTATAAGTGTGAACTGTTAAGGTGGATTAGGAGAGTTTGAATACTTTTAACAAAACCCTGGAAAAGAAAGGATTCCCTATTTCTTATATTAAAAAGTAATAAACTGTATTCCATCCAACCTGGAAGACTGGGGTGTGGCTGAAAAACTAGGATTGTGATACCTCAAGACAGCAGAAAGAGTTCAAGAGACGAGAAAGGGATTTTTTTTTTCTTTTGCAGTATTTAAGATTCTGCGTGCAGTGGTTTTGCTACGCTGATCCAACTCCAATAACTACTTTGGAGCATAGCCACGGCAATGATAGCAGAAGGGAGAGGTGTTTAATCTCGCTCGACTCACAAACGTGTTCTTCCCGAGAGAGGCCCCCAGTAAAATACAGAAAGAGCAGAGCTAAGCTTCTTTACCTTGGGAAGGCAGAAAAATTGAAATGGGGGATAGAGAAATAACTACTCTTCTGAACACCTCAGAGGGGAACAACTTGAAAGGCTGGCTGTCATTCCCTCGGGCAGGATATCCCGCGAGGTGGGTTAACCCCTCCGGAGAGGGTTAAAACGCTAGAAAAAGCTGGTCCGCAAACTCCGTGGCACACCTGGTGCTTGAGCACCGTGCACATCCCGGTACGTCAGGTCGCGAAGGGCGCTCCCCTCCGTGCAGGCGAGCCCCATCCCCGGCCGCCACCGGGGCAGGAGGAAGAGGTGATGCTCTGTGGGGTCTCGCAACCGCGCCTCGCCCACGGTCAGGGGCGGCCCTGCCCGGCAGGAGCCCCGGCATCACGGTGCAGCGTCCGGGTTGGTCCGGTTCCGCTGCCGGGCGGACAGGTGTCTTGTCCGGGTGTGCACGGCGCGGGGCTCGTGTTTGCAGCGATCCCTTTGTGCAACCACCTGCCGGCTCCCGGGCTAGGAGTGAGGGGGTGGCGGAGCGGAGGGGGCGCCGCTCTGCCGCTGACCGCGGCGCGACCCCGCCGAGCGGCCGTGGGCGGGAGGCAGCGCGGCCGTGCCCGGGGCTCCGCGGCCGCCCTTGCACCGGCGCGGGAGGCGGCCCCGCTAGCGTGCGCACCGCCTTCCTCTTCCCCTTCCCCCTCCCCGCTTTCCTCCCTCGGTGTGCAGCGTCCTTTGTGCTGCCTGCAGCGGCTAGGAGGAACCGGCGGGCCGAGCGTCCCCGCCGCAGCGCTCTCCCTTCCTGCGGGAGGGCGACCGGCGCGACTCCCACGCCATCCGCGACCTTTCCGCCTCCTCGACGGGCTCCCCGCCGCGTGTGGGACCGCCGCGCCCGCCGCGCGGGCCATCGCCGTTTTAAGCGGAGGGCCACGCCGGGAGACGGGGCGGGCCGGGCGCGCCCCCTGGCTCCCCCACGTGGTGCGGTGCCCGTGTCTCCCGGCCGCCGGCGGAGCTGGGCGCATACGGCGTGGGGCAGCCGCCGGGGCTCGCCCGCTCCCGCCGCCGCTTCCCGGGCGGCTGATCCGGCCCGCGGCCATGCGCCAGCGCTGCGCTGAGCGGCCGAGCGGCAGGGCTGCACCGCCGCCGCGTCCCGCGGCAGCGGCGTGAAGCGGCGTGAGGATGAAGCGGGCTAGGCGGGCCGTGCCGGGCCCCCTGCCCATCCTGGGGCTGCTGCTGCTGGGCGCCCTGCCGGGGCTCTGGACGGTGCTGCTGCGGCGGGAGGCGGCGGCGCTACCGGAGCCGCGCCCGCCCGCCGGACAGCCCCCGGAGCCATGGGATTGGGGGCGCTCCCCGGCGGCGCGGGGCGAGTCCGGCGGCGGCGGGCAGAAAACTTTTCGGACGCTGCTGGCCGTGCCGGCGGCGGCGACGGACCGGGAGGAGCCGGGCGGCGAGGAGCGGCTCGCTGTGACCGACTCGCAGCCGCCGGCCGAGACCGCCTCTCCGGTGGAGCGGGGCATCTTCTGGAGCCGTGAGCTGGAGGAGCAGGTGCCGCCGGGCTTCGCGGCGGAGGAGGCAGCGGCGTGGCTGTCGGCCGCCCGCGCCGCCCGCGTGGCCTCGCTGGAGCGGGGCGGCTGCGGGCGCAGCTCCAACCGGCTGGCGCGGCTGTCGGACGGGAGCCGCGCCTGCGTCCGCTACGGCATCAACCCGGAGCAGATCCAGGGCGAGGCGCTCTCGTATCACCTGGCCGGGGTGCTGGGCATGCAGGAGCGGCTGCCGCCCATGGCCCTCGCCCTGGTGGAAGCCCGCGGGCGGCAGTGGGAGCCGGTGCGGGAGGAGCTGCGCGGCTCGCACTGGGCCGAGGGCGCCGTGGTCAGCCTGACCCGCTGGGTGGACAATCTCACCGCCGTGGTGGCTCCCGCGCCCTGGGGCGCCGAGGCGGGCGCGGGCCGGCGGCTGCAGCCGCTGTCGGCGGGGGAGTTGGTCGGGCTGTCGCCGTCGCAGCTGGTGGAGCTGGTGCAGTGGAGCGATCTGATCCTCTTCGACTACCTGACGGCCAACTTCGACCGCCTGGTCAGCAACCTTTTCAGTCTGCAGTGGGACCCGCGGGTGATGGGCCGCGCCACCAGCAACCTGCTGCGCGCCCCCGACGGCGGGCTCGTCTTCATGGACAACGAGGCGGGGCTGGTGCACGGCTACCGCCTCCTCGCCATGTGGGACCCGTACAACGAGCCGCTGCTGCGCTCCGTGTGCGTGTTCCGCGAGGGCACGGCCCGCCGGGTGGCCGAGCTGCACCGCCGCCGCAGCGCTGCCGCCGAGCTGCGCCGCCGGTACCGGGCGAGGGAGCCGCTCTGGGCGCGCCTCGGCTTCCTCTCCGAGCGCCAGGCCGAGCTCCTGCAGGCCCGCGTCGACTTCGTGCACCGCCACATCGCCCATTGCCGCGCACAGGCCGCCGTGCTCTGAGGGCCCCGGGCGGCCGCAGCGCTCTGGCTTGCCTCTGCTCAGGGCAGCGGCACTCGCCTGCCCCGGCAGCTGCCGTCGGCCAGAGCTCACCCAGCCGGTCACCTCGGTGCTCCGGACTGCCGGGGGCGGGGTTGCTGGGGATGGGGACGGTTGCCGGGAATAACAGGCTGTCTGCCTGCTGGAGCTGTCGAGAGGAGCGATTAATTCGCTTTGTCAAGATCTCTGAAGATGCAGAGTGCAATCGGTGTAATTACAGCCCACCAGGACTCTGCCCCCAGAGTTGGAAAAATGAGAGGGTTCAGCATCTTCAGTGCTTTTCTTAACTGTCTTCGTGCACTTGCCCTCATACGAGACCCCATAGGAAAGCAGTCGTCTTTGTGTGGATTGGGGTCGAGTAACTTTTTCCTTACAACGAAGGCAGGCAGAAACACTTTTTATATATTCTTCATTTGCAACGGCATATTTAAGTATGAATGTTGATGTTCATAGACCAAGAACTGATTGCACAGTAGGGGTTCCCCTAACTAGCAAAACTGCCCTATTTATGAAACTTGTTTCCTACCAATTTTCTTTAACGAGAGTGAACCTTTCCACTGATTGTTAAATCTTGTTGATGAGAAGTGTATAGGAAGCCCATATTCCCTTAGTTCTTAGTTTTTGTTGTGGATTCATTGGGTTAAACTGTTCTGATTCTTAAGGGTTTGTTTGTAATCGTCGCCATCATAATTTCACCTGACCAGTAAAGTAACTGACTAATGGGTGGCACAAGAAGATCGCCCATTTTTAAAAAATACTGCTATATGCTAAGACTTTGACACAATAGCTAAAGTGGAGGAAAAACTGTTACATGCACTTTACTTTGACTTTTTAATATTTTTTTTAATAGAAGACCTTTTTATTTCACAAAGTCTGCCTTTTCTGTACATTATATATGTTCATAAACTTTTCTGTAACATACTAAAGAAACTGATATTTCAGTAAAGTGTGTTAATGTTTTGCCACCTTTGGCCTGGATGTTTGCCTGAGCTTTGACAGGGATGCACTCCTCAGTCTTTCCTGATGCGCAGTGGAGGCCACCACTTCTCAGCTTCTCACTCCACTGAACTGAAAGAACTTTTACTCATTCATTCTGAGGCAAGGAGAGATAGGGTTAAGCTTTCAAACACTACCCTTCTCTCATTCCTAGCTGTTGGGTCTGTGAAAGGGGAGAAGCTCTTGGAGTGGCTAAAGTAGTGTGAGTGCTTCAGCTTAATAGACATTTATCTGGTTTTCAAAGCCTGAAATGGGCTACCTTGGCTCTAACCCTGAGATAACTGAAGCAGTTAGTTTCAGCAACTGATAGAGTTGCTGTGGGCTAGCTGCTATCAGCCTTTTTGGGTGCTGGGGCTGGATAATGACCTGGATACAGGTCATGTCAGCTGTTTCTGCTCCAGAGGCGTGTCCAGGGATGGCAGTTGCATTCAGTGGTGCTCATACTGTCTTCTCTTCCCATTTTGGTTATCGTTGCAATGAGGAGATTGAGGCAGAATTAAAGAACAGGAAATCATGCTGAAATAGTTGGTGGGGTTTTTTTTCCTACAAAAGTTTTGTTCTACCATAAAGCAGTAGAAGTGGGCATATGAAATAAAATATTGGCATCCCTTACTCATGTTTTTACATGTACCAGTGTTCATAGAAGAGGCCATTGTATGGCTCAAAATAACAGCCAGAATAAGGAGAAAGGATAAACTAATCCTTTTATAGACTCCAAACACCAGTATATATCCTGCTATAATCAAACATCAGCATAATCTCTTCTGCATCTGGACAGGCAGCTCTTGATGAAGGCAGCAGCATGCCCCAGTGGCTGCTGTGCAGCTAGCTGTTGTTTTCAGTGCCAAGCACTAACCCTCCCTTGAACTCGGAGGGCTGTGCATTCATACCTGCAGGAGGTCTTTGGTCTATTAATATTCATTATTTAGGTTAAACTTCATATAAAGACAATTTTTGTTGGCTGTTACCGTGTTTGGGGGGTTTTTTGGGGATAGTTTTTTAGTAAGACTACGGTTTTACAAAATTAATGGTTGATTAATTAGATATGTTAGATATTGCATCTCTGTGTATGAGTATTTATTTCAGAATGTCCCAGCAGCCTCCAAGACTAGCTTTCATTCAGCTGCTGAACTGTCAAGGCTCTCTATTGAACTTGTATTTATAGTTCACTGCATTTATCTCTACGAACAATGCACAGAATCCCATGTGACATTCCCTTGTCATTTACATGATAATACACAACTTAACTGTAATTCTTAATTCTTCTTTAGCATTGCTTTGTAACTCGAATGCAGCAGTTCTATCGCATTCACTTCATGAAAAAATATTTAAATAATAAACTGTTGGCATATATTTTAAACCACTGTGAAGAGCAAACTGCTGTGCCACAAACATCTAAGATTTTCTTTCTGTTAAATGCGTCTATAATTATGGCACAACTGTGGCTCTGATGGCTTATGGGAAGTAAATCTCGTTTGCAATGTCTTCAGAGCCAAAGCCTAGATAATTACCCCTTTTAAGAAGAAACATGATTTCCTATTTGGTGACTGGTAACTACCTCAAGTTATATATAAGTTACATGTTCAAAAATGGTGTAGTTGTAGGTTGGTGTGAAACTAGAGATGCTGTGCTACGGAAACAGTGCCCTGAGAAATGTGTTCATTGAAAAAGGACAGACAAAACTAGTATAGATGGATGATGATACTTCACTTTGTTGCTCTGTTTTATTCTTCTGGTGCAAATCATCTGCTTCTGTAAAAGTTTTGAATTATCATTATATTCAGGCAAACTTACTCTTTTCTGTGTGATTTCTTTAAGACAAACAGTGCTTTGTAAGTTAGTGGTATCATACACTTTTTGCATGCTATTTTATCTATATATGCTGTCTTATATTTGACTCTCCTCCTGCAGAACCAAGGGATGAAACTCTGAAAAACTTGATGTGGTATAATTTCAATGGCACTCATCTAACTCTGCTTACTTCCAGTAGTTTCCTTTGAGTTAGAGTTATCAGACAGGCAAGGAAGGCCATTGCCTATCTGAGAACAAGAAAACTGCAGGACCTGAAAAGTTGTGAGTAGAAGGTTGTTGTCAATAGTAGGATCAGCAGTGCTGTGCACTGCCAGCAGCTCAGCAGCATTTACCTGAGGCTCAAGGATCTGTCTGCACAACCTGTATCAGAATGGGGCTGTAGGGCTTTAGACCTCACTCAGCGGAACACTTAGGGACGCACTTCCCACTGCTTTCACAGGCTTTCTGTGAAGTGTGTGCTGACAAGGGAGGCTGCACTGGTGCCTTGGTCAGAAGTGGCCTGTTGCGCAGATCTGAAGAGGCTGGGTGGGAGTCACAGCCCAGATGTGGTCTGGGTCTGTCCCAAATGTGAGACAGGAGGTGCTTAACTAAGTAAAGTAGGAAGGAGACCTAGGTGTTTAAATGATAGCACAAGCTTCAGGGGAAAAAAAACCCAAAAAAAACCAAAACAAAAAATAACCCAAAAAACCCACCAAACATTAAAAAATATCTAGAGAGGATGTATTTAAATACACTGCATTCAGTTCCATAATTCTTTATGCTTCCCCAGTTAAATTCAGAATGACTTCTGATTTTTTTCTTTCATTGAAATCTGAGGAGGCTTGTAGGGTTAGGGGGTTCTTACTACTCCCAGCTTGAGTTCGTAATCACTGAGGCATTACCTCCAAACACTACTACAGTGAAGGGAGAACTGAGTTCACAGTTTCTGAGAACTAAAGGGTGTCAAAATTGAGCTTGCAGTGGCTACTGCTCCCCCAGGAAGCACCAAACAGCAAAGTCTGTGAATTCAGTGGGGTTCCCACTTGGTGAGAAAAGCAAGAGTGTCGTTTGCAGCACAAACCACCTTTGCTTCTGTTTGCTTGCATCTGAAGTAATTTCCAGTATGGATTTATTTTCAGTGTGGATTTCCCTTTGAGAATTTTCTTCAAAGCTTGGGAAGCTGTTCCCAGGTGCAGAGTTCCCTTTTCTCTCACAGAAAGCAGCTGCCCCGGGGATGTGTTGGCCTCCAGTGCCACGCTTCACTGCCCTGCTGGGGCTGTGTCAGCCCATTCAAAGATTGGGTAAATAACTTGGGGCCAGTGGAAGACAGTGAAAATATAGTTAGTAACACTTTGACTTACTGGTCATACAGCATGCTCTTGACACCACCAGCATATTTTTTTGCTTTCCCTTTGAAGTTTGATGCCTTTTTTAATGTTAATAAATTTAGAATTATCTCACTGACATTACTAGGTGGCCCAGGACTGTGAGATATGAGATTATATTAAAACCTAATCCCATTTTGTGTGTTATTCCTACTTTGCAACCACAGCATGAAATTTAATCACTCCTGCAGAGCTGTGTTCCCTGGGTTAAATGTGGCAAAGCTCCCAGGAGAAGGGGCTGGGCTGCATAGTAAGCAGTGCCTGCTGGGCACCCACAGAGCTCCTGCAACTCTCAGTGACCTAGAAAACCTTTTACCTTGCTGGCTTAGGTGCTAGTATAGCTCTCCCTTCTGAAGCAATGCCCGCTCATCTGAGCAGAAGTTACTTTCCAATGGAGTGGCTCAGGTATTTTATTGTGAATCAACTGATGTTTTAACAAACATTATCAGTCCCACACTCAAGGACTATTTAATCTGAGGGTACTTTGGGTTAGGGGCAGGAACAAGGTGTTGCACCTGTGATGTCTTAACACCCTCTTGTGCTGTGGCTTCCATTGCCTGCTCCAGTGCTGGATGAGTTTATGAGAAAGAAGGACGAACACAAGCCTGCGTGAATTGGGGCTGCTGCTGTGTGCAGGTGTGAAAGGAGCTGTGCAGATGAGGGAGACTGGTCCCATCTAAAATCAAACCAGTGTTGGACTCAAGGAAAAGAGCTCTGGCTGGATTATTGGAGGCTGAACAACAATAATCGGACAACAAAGAGGGTCTGACATTGCAAATGGATTGTCTGGTTTTGCATGATTCTGCTGTTCAGCCTCTTCTTGTGGGGTTTGGGTTGAGGGGGTTTGTGTGTGAGCCTCTTGGGCCATTTCTACAAATAAACAAACACAAGGGAGGACTGACTGCAAAATGCGGTGATTGCTCAAGCAGGGGAAATTGAGCAGACATCCTGAAGAGCCAGACCCTTCCAGTTCCTATCCCAAGGAGGGATACGCAGGTAAGGGGATTTCAGGTGGAATACAAATTGTACTGCCAGGATGTCGCCATGCTTGTCTATCCTCTGTCACCTGGGCTTTTTAAAGTGACACACAGTGTCAAGCCAGTCTTCGGTGCCAATCCAGCAGAATGTGTTTTATAAGAAGTAGTCAAAGACATGAGAATTACAAAAAACAAAAAAATATGTTGAGGCCCTTTAAGCAGGTAAATTCCATCCCAGAGGCTGGGACCAAGCAGCAAACATCCTTTGATGAAATTGGATGGATGCAGGGACAGAGTGTCCCCATAGCCCCTTTCTTTACCTTCTTTGACAGGTTTCTTACAACAACCTCTGAAATTGATCCTTTTTGGGCAGTCTGTGTCACAGAACAAAGAGAAAAACGTGTACCAGGATATTTTTGGCAGTCCTGGTACAGAGGATCTGCCCTTTTCCTGTGTAGACCATTGACAATTAGTGATCTTGAAAAAATAGGTTCATTTTCAAAATCTCTCATTAAATGTTTTTGTTATCTGGTGGATTTCAGCCTGTGTAACATTATGTATCCTCAAATTATTTTTATTGCCTTCAACATTTAATTCAACCAATTCAATATTATTTGCCAAAACTCACTAAGTACCTTCCCCATTCTGAGTTGTGAGCAGTTCACTGAAAACTCTCTTCTGGTGCCATAAAATCCATTATATAACTTCATAGCCAAGTATGTAACAGTTAAGGTTTTCCCAAACTATTTGGACTAGAGGATGCTGTCAACCTTGGGGTATCCTCAGAGGTCACACCTGCAGCTGTCTGATGGTGAGGATTCACAGGTTTAGGATCAGTGTGGTTTTGTGTGAGGAGTGAAGCTGGGATGGGCTCCCCTTGCTGCTGCCACTCGCTGCTCTTTATGTTTCCCAAAAGCATGTGCAGAAGTTAAAATTACTGTTGGTCTGTATTGGCCTGAGTTGAAGTTGATTTTCCTCTTTTGACTAAAATATAGCTGAAGGGCTTTGTTCCCAATAGTATCTCCCAGAAAGCAAAAGGCAGCTTTTTAAGTGTCCACGTCCATCACATCCTGTCCCTCACCAGCTACCCTTCCCTTAAAAAAATCCCTTTTCTGTCAAAAGCGTTCTTCCCTCAGGGCTGGGGTTTTAAAAAACACCTTGCAGTGGAGACAGACAGGCATTTACCCCAAGTGATAGCAACACATTAGTGCCACCCAGTAATGAGGTAAGGAAGAAGCACATTTTTTATCAGTATATCCAGTCCCAGCACAAATGAAGGGAGGTGTATTTCTGCATAATGTATGTTTCAGTCAGAAAATCATTATTTTTAAATGTGCCAGTTTTGCCAGTTTCCTTTTTGTGTCCTGCTGTGGGGTAAAGGGCATTAATAAACTATGGTTTCAAGCTACTGTTGTGAATAATTTTTAGCCATACATGATTTCTTGTAGGCGAGCTAGAAGTCTGCTCCCAGAATTTATTTGTTTAAGTGATTGCAGTTAGTCAATTTGCTTTGGTTTAGCTGGGTCACCTTCATCACCCCCAAAGTTTTCAACATCTTTTAGTATATTCAAGCTAAGGGGAGGTAATTGCTTCCTTTGTTTCTTTGAAAACATGCAAGTTTTGTTCATCAGAAAAAGAGTTACTTTTTATTTTTTAACAATGCAGTTCAAAGTTAGGTGGCACAGATTATGGATAAACCTGGATGCAAGGATCTGGAGGATATTAGTGGTATTATTTCCTTTCACTCCACCTACCCAGCAAGGCAACTGCCCAGTGGATTTATTCCTGGTTTGATAGCCAGCAGAGATCAAACCCAAACCCTTGGTTTGTGATTTGTTAAATGCAAGAAACACACGAAAGTGTTTTCTGATTTATAGCCCTACAGGCATGAATTTCCCTGCAGTTTGGATGCAAAAACTGGTCATGAGTATATCCACAATGAGTCTTATTTAAGATACAATTTTAGAAACTACAAGGGGAACTGAGAATGGTGCTTCTTGTTCCTTTCTTTGCTAACTTAACCAGCAGACTCGCAGTTAACGAGCGCCTGCTGGGAGAGTCAGGATCACAGGAGGTTTTAAGAGCTCCTCTAGCAAGAAATATTTCAGGTCGTGCCAAAAATGAAGCCATCATATTCTAGCTCATAAAAACAATGAAGATGAGTGGTTGGAGCTGATACAAGTTAAACAGATGCTCCTGGGTTTTCTTCTGTTTTTCTTTAATCACAGAATCACACAATGGGTAAGGTAGGAAAGAACCACTGAAGGTCATCTTGTCCAACTTACCTGCCCAAGCAGGGTCCCCTAGAGCATGTTAGCATTGTGTCCTGGACACAGCTTTTGAATATATCCAGGGATGGAGACATTTTTCTTTAAGAAAAAAAAAAAAAAATTGCCCTCCTTAGGTTTCTATTAGTGCTTCAGGTTATTAAAACTAAATCAGAAATGTAATTCACTTATCAGTGAATAGTCCAGATAGTTATTTTACTTGTATGTTGCTCCTCCCAGTCAAGGCACATAAACGAGGCACTTTTTGTCAATAATGAGTCTCAAGGCAGTTTCATTTTCTAGGCCTCTCCTACAAAATCAGGGCAGTGCAGTAACTACAATTGGTATTTCCTGAAATGAAGCTATACCCATAAAAACAATTACAATTAATAATATGTTTTATAAAAGAGAATATTTAGGATTTTTTTCCTTGTGAATCTTAACAATCAGGATGCAATTCTTTCCTCTTTCAGACTGTCAGGTTTAGCACCTTTATGCTGAAGGCAGAAGAGACATCTGCTTCATGTGACAACGTCTATTTCCGATTAAAGAGCACAGCGATCCCATCTGATTTAACAGTGCTTTTGGTGACATCAGGAAGGATGTCTCTGATCAAAGAGGCATAGTACAGGTAGGCTACTTACTGAAGTGTGGATCTGAGGCTTGGTTGCTTCATGGGTGATGTAGTGATGCTTTCTGAATGTATGGACAGGTTGGGTTAGTATATAGATCACAGTTGCATATGGAGTGTCAGAAATTGGTGTGAATTGTGACACTAGTGAATTCAAGTGTTGAAGAGGCTCTGTTTCACACTGGGAGATGAAAACTTTCAGGATCAGCCCCGCAACAACCATCTCCCTTCCTTCCTCCTTCGCCTCCCACCCCTTCAGTTGAAAATAGACGTTTAAGCCACAGAGCAAGCCCAAGCAAATTCAGACAGGATCGAAACAGGTGGCCCATGAAGCTGTGAGGTCTGTGCTAACCCCGGTGTAATCCTGTGTCAGCAGAGTGGCAGCTGGCATAGAGCGTGGAGCTGGGCTCCGCCAGGAGCAGTCACCGTGTCTGCCACAGCACCGTGTCACCGCTCTGTGCTCTGGCTGGCCACATCCCCAGCTGTGCTTGGGGCCAGGAACTGGGACAGGCATAGCTCCCTTCCTACATAAGGGGGAAACCTGACACATTATCTCTAGCAGGCATCAAGTGGCAAAAAAATGGACGTTTCTGTAAATTTGCTAATGCAAGGTGGCTTCTTGCTCCAGACTTGGAGATTTTCCCTGCCAGGATCATTGTCAGCACTTCAGCTGGTAAGGCTGCTCTTGAGACACAGTTTCACCTCAGAGGCGGGAAACAAAAGTAGAATGATCTATCAGGAAGAAGGGAGACCTCCTGCAAGTCAAGGCTGCAGCTGTGAGCTGATCAGTTGAGGTTTGCAGTCCTTGCCGGTGGAAAGTCTGGAACAGGGGCACTGCCAAAACATAAGAGTAGGATGGGTGCAAGAGGCTCAGAAGAGTCCAACCAGCAGGGAGGAATATGCTCCAGTGAACTCATCTGTTCTGATGGCATTTAAAATGCTTAAGTCCCTGTTACCTGGAAAGAAAACTCAAGTGTATTGGCTCCTCACTTTGTTCTGCTCAACTCCATTTCTTTACCATCCAGGTCTTTTTTGCTCCTGTCCACACTTTGCTTCAAGTTCTCAGATGTCACTGATATTCACACATGCTGGTACATGTAATACCAAACGCTGACAAATCTGCCTGCCCAAGGGGCATGCCCCCTCCTCTTTGCTACTCTGCATGAGGAAGCTCTACCCACACTCACACATGGTGCCCCAGAAACACCAGCTAGGGTGGTAAGGAACTCATGACATGCTCTTTTATGTTGGAATGCAAATAACTGTTTTCTTCATTGTAATTTTTCAATCTGCTGTCATCTTAATGATATCCATCCATTTCTTTCAATTCCAGCAGCTATCAGGATGTTCACAGTCATCAAGAGAATTCTTCCTCAGAAAGAAAAGTATACTCACTGAAAAACTTTTTAAATTATCCTGCCTGATATGAATTACTCACAAAGCTTGTTAATATTTCAGTTTGCCGTTTGCATAATAGCTGAAAAATATAGGTGTGCCAGATGGAGTCTTTTGTGCATTAGAAATTACAGAATTTGGACTTCTAACATTTCAGATACATCTTCCTGAAATTGTTGAGAAAGGGCATATACAAGAAAAGCATTTCCAGCATCTCTGAACACCTGCCAAGAATCTAAGATATAGCATAGGGTGCATAATAGAGAATAGTATTCATGCTTAATGATAATGACATGGACCATTCAGAGACAATAAATACAGTGGTATTATTGATGATATGCTTTGAACTTTTACAGAGCATTTCATGATGTATTCAAAGCACCTTATGAAGATGAATTAGGCATCACAGTGCTCTTGGGGTGTGTGTCTTATTGCTCTCATGTTACAGAGAGGAAAACAGGTACGGAGAAACCAGGAGAGGATGTTGCATGGCGCTGGCAGAGCCAGAGCACCTAACTTAGAAGGAAAGCAAGGCCAGTGATGGATAAGTGAAGGTGCAAGTGAGCAAAGGCAAGCCTTGCATCACTGCAGCCAAGCCTTGGGCACGGTGTTTTTTTCTACCAGCCATGCAGTGCAGGCAGCAGCACTCTCTAACTTCAGTGGTGCTCTTGATGCTGCTGGCTGGCAGGAGCCTTCACCATCTGCCATGGGCAGGAGGGGCCCTTTTTCGTGGCCCCTCCGGGGACCCACTTCCCCAGAGCTGGCAGCTGAGGCTGCCCACACTGCTGCCAGGAGCCGGCAGAAAGCTCGCTCCTGCTGCTTGGCTTCCCCTGCACCTCTGCCCAGTGCCCTGTTTCTGCCCTTGCAGGAGGAGCAGCATGGCCACATTGCAGAGCTCTCCTTGTTTCCCAAGAACACCAGGCAGGCTTCAAGGTAGAGAAGAGGGATTATAGATACAAGCCTCATCGTTGCATAATTACAAGTAAAAGGAAACTGACATCTTTGTCTTATATTTCTCCCAGAGTCCTTGTGGGACACATACTTTGAAGGGCAGTGATGTGAATTCAGTGGAATAACCCAAATGCAAGTACCTCTCAGTATCCAGATGAATTATTTCTCTTTCCCCCCATATTTAGACCAGATCTTTCTGTTCTTAATGAGCACAAAAGTGGCATCAATGGCCCACATGCCTACATCTGTTGTCTTCTGGGACCCTGACCCCAGAAAGATGGCCTGAAAGTATGCTGTAAAATCTTTGAGGTTTTACCCAACTGTGCTCTATTAACTGCACACATTTTCTGTGAAGACTGTGGTTTTTGTGCCTGCCTTTGCTATCAATCACACAGAGTATCTTTAGGTACAATATTACCAAGAGACCAGGGAGAAGCTCAGTGCTGGTGAAGCCATTCAGGTCAAGCTTTTCCACCTCACCTACTGTTGACTAAGGAGTGCCAGGCTTGCAGTGTGCAGGTGGGAGCTTGCACAGTGGTTACTCTGATCTCATCCCTCTGGGTTTGTCTCTGGGCTTCTTGTAGCAGGTGGTGCCTTCCCACCCACCACTGGCCTGACCCCGTACTTGGGTTTCCTTTGCCTCAGCAGGGGCACATGCAGCCTCACAGCACACCTGGTTCCAAGTCATTCCTGGAAGAGCAGAGCTTTAAGGCTGAAATTTGAACATCTGTGATTGGAGGAGTCAGTGCAACACTATGAATAAGTACAGGCATGTTCACTTACAGGGGGCACGGTAATGACTTGAACAGATTTGGGATTTCAATGCCCCTTTTTCATGTGGATGTGGATAGATATGCGACTAGGAAATGGTTTTTCCACTGCCTTGCTGTTGGTGTAGGAATTTGCACTTTGTGTGGATCATAATGACTGTAAAATTAAACCTTGCAAGGAATGTATAGTTTTATGCATTTTACTCATACTCTATTTGTGTAAATAAAACCCTAGGGAGAAAGCAGAAGAAAATCAGGCCACTTAATGCTGTTGACTACCTAATTTAATCACTGTTCCCAACTTCAGAATAACTGGGTTTGAAAAAAAGCAAAACCTTTATTAAGACAAAGTAGTGAATTTAAATCACTAAACATAGGTGAGGCTTCTGTAGATCATCAGATATCAAATCCAATCTTATCACAAATGTCACCTAGTATTAGCAACAATTTAGAGGGCTCAGGAACACAGGAAGGACTTTCTTTTGATTTAAACCACTGCAGCTTGAAAACGGTTTAATAGCTTTCTGCCAGTAGAATTCAGATCAGAATCAGGTTTAGAATATTATTAGTCCAAAATATAAATGTTTGCTAAAGCTTGGTGTGGTTTTATGTTGTTGTTTTGTTGTGATTATTTTGTTTGTTTGGGGGAGTTGTTTGGTTTTGGTGGTTTTTTGGGTGGTTTTTTTTTAGTGAGGTATTGGGTGGTTTTTTCTGATAATTACTTTTTGAGACTAACTTGTTTGAATGTTTGTCTGTTGAGAGCTGCTGATGACTCTGTTAGTTTGCATTAGACTGTGAGTACTGTCAGCTGGAATAAATCTGGCATTTATTTTCTCATCACAGAGCCTCAAGTTTTGCTCTATCAACACTTTTCTTAAGTTCACTGCATTAAGAATTCAATATGACAGGTTTGCACCTGGAGGCAAAGCCTGTTCCCTTCCCTCCTCTCCTTCCCTGAAACCCCAAGTCTTTAATTTTCCTTTGTTCGGGATAAAATGGTATGTAAAGTATGTGTTGCCATGGATGCAAAACTGAGAGCCTATTGATCCTCCCCTTTTCCAGGTAGATTTCAAGCAGAATATTTAACATCAGAGGGCATTATGGCATGGATTCCAAGACAAAGACAGATTGGGGCAGGAAGAAACTACTTTAAAATTGAAGTTCCCATAGCTTAAAAATATCTTGGTGAAATAAAACAACTCTTGTTCCCCCTGGGGAAGTTGCTGGACTTGTTCTCCCTGTGCTCAGCAGCATTCATCTGCCAGCGCTCCCTCCCCTCCTCCATGTGTTCCCAGCATGCAAATGACATGGTGCATTCCCATTTCCCCCCCAAAGCCCACTCAGATTTGAGCTCTGTCCCAGATACAAAATTTGTTGTGTATGCCACCACTGGTGTAGCAATGGTGTTTTAAATGCCAAGGGAGAGCACTGTGAAGGTGAATGTCTGTGAGTGCTGCTGGAGGATCCCCAGCTGCTGAATAACCCAGCAGGGTCAAGCTGCCCATACAGAGAGGGGAAGCAGGTAGGGAGAGTGGAACACACTGCCACTCCTGGCTCAGGGACTTCTGGGGACACCACCTCTGCTGCTGTGTTTTCCTCTTGCAGCAGATGAGAGCAAGCACCTGGTTTTTATGCACAGTACATGGGGTAATGTTGAGCCACTGCAAGAGGCAATTGTCTCACAAGAGTATTATCATGCCAGAGAAGGACACAGTTAAGCTGTGGTGTAAATAAATACATTTCAAAAGCTGTTTACAATGTTTCCCTAACTTAATTTTGACCTTATTTTTTTATGCCTACTGTTTTTGCCATGGCTTCATATCCTTTCCTTTCAGGAACAGCATACTTAACAGAACATCAATTTTTCATTGCAATTACGTTGGACTGTGGCCGTTACGGAACTCTGCTAAAATTGTTTTATTTAATTTTGTCTAAAGAGCGTAGTGTTGCCTCCACAGACTTGCACCAAAATTGACTCATTTTGCTTCAAATTAATTTTTCTCCCCAAGATTGTATAATTACAGTCTGCACTTGTTCTTCGTTGCTGTAACCATATGCTTTCATCCAGCCTGGGTCATGTGTTAAATGCCTTTCTAGGCATAATTTTACAATATTTTTTATTGTTGGGCAAGCTCTGAGTACTTGTGGGCAGAGCACCACCAGGGCCCTGCTCAGCAGTGCCTGGTTCACAGTGGAGGAGGCCAGAGGTGAGCACCAAGCTGAAATTAGCTTCTCATTCAGGCAGCTCAGTGTCTGTATTATTTGGGCAAAGGAAGGTGAGGGCATCTGCAGAAGCAGCAGAGACCATTGTTTCCAACAATCACCCCGTTGTAGGGCCCTTGCTCCTTTGTCATTCATGAGAGCCACTGCTGCAGAAAGGCACTTTCTTTTTTCTAACTGAAAAGGGCTTTAATAAAGCTATTGTATTTGATCACTGGCTAAGGGAACAATAATTTAGCATAATAGAAAAAGATCATTAATGTTCAATGAACCTAACACTCTGCTCCAGTTTTTTGTTGCCCTAGAGAGATGGAGTAAACTCTTCTTCCTTAATTGAAGACTAAATAGAGTACATTTCATTTTTCATTTCCAGCACTTTTTCCAATAGGCTTGTGATGTTCGCTAATGTGTGCTGAAAGGGGTGGACTGCCTGGCAGCAGCAGAGAAATTGGGTGGGAGGGCTTAGAGCACATAAAAACTCACTTGTTCTTCATCAGACAGCTCTCTAGGGCCTTCGACTTCTTTCTTGACAAGCCTAATTTCTAAAGCCCCTACGGACTGTGCCAAGGAGATGCAGTAGTCCATTACATTACAAAATAGAGAGGGAACAGCGGACAACACTCACGTCCTCAAATGTCCCACAGCCATCTCTCCACGGGACACCTATGTCCAGGGACACTGCTAAAATTGGAGTCTGGATGGCATTTTGACTGGAAATGTAATTTAGTATGAAACCAAGCTGATAAAAGCTTACAGGCATAAGGTTTGCACCACTGCAGCACTGGATTCAAATGCCAAGGTCCACTCCCAGGAAAGTGCAGCCACTGTACTTTGCTCTGGAGGCAGCTAAGGGCCACCTCCATCTCTACAGAGCACTTCAAGCATTTTGGCACCATCATTTGTAGTCACCTGCACTCACCTCCCCTTCCAGAGCCACAGCACAGCTCCTGTCCTGAGCACTCCCCTCACACAGGCAGGAGGGTGCCTCTGCATCCTTTGTCAGTATTGTGGGCTGTCAGGTTGGCTCTGGCTGCTGTGGAAGTGAGCTCTGGCCACATTCACCTGTGTAAGATGAGGAGGTGAAACACGTATCAGACACCACTGTTCCAGCTCTGCCCAAGAAGCTTGTTGAATAAAATGCCTGAGCTCAGCTGTCATGAAACAAGCAACTCCACAGAAAAGCTGTGGCACAGCTAATAGTATCAGTGCAGCCTTCATTTAGTGCTATAAAAAAGGGCACTGCTAAGGACTGGTTTTCCCCTAGAGTTTCCCTTGATGGAATTTGCCATCAGAGAATGCATCATCCTCATTCCCTGCTGTGCGAGAGCAAAACTAGAGGACATTACAATCAGCAGTAAGAAGCAAACTGAAGCAAACTGGGTAGCAGTGCTGCAGTGGGAACTTACCCTAAATAAATGATAAAGAACTTAGTGCATGTTGCTTCACTGCCTGATGCTCAGGCCAGACATCACTGAGAAAAGCCATGCCATTGCAGTGATAATTAACAACAAGATTAACGATCATCACTTGTTCCGAAGCCACAGCGAGTCCCTGGTGATGCCGAATGAGTTCGCTGTCCCTGAGGAGTCTCCATGTGGGCACGACTGGGTGTCAGTCAGTGTGTGCACTGCAGAACGCTGGGTGTTTGGGCACCCAGGGGGCACATTTTGGGGGTGTCGGGCTCTGCCAGGCCATGGACCCACCACAAACCCTGCTCACCACCCCCTGAGGGTGACACTCCCGGTGTAAGGCCTGCCGGCCCAGCCTGGCCCCGCGCAGCAGCGGGAGCGCCAGGCGCGAGGGGATCGCGGTGCTGAGCGAGGGGTCTGAGGCAGAGCTTCAGCCTCTTAGGGAGGGCAGATGTCACCAGTCCTTGGCAATGGGTGCTTTCCATGAGGGAAACAACTGGGAGCTCCTGGCATAATGTATTTGTACACGTGGATCTTGATAACCATCGAGGTGATTTCCTGCATGTCTGTGCCACCCAGCCAGGCTCTCCTGAGCACCTCCAGCCTGCTGCCATGTCACTGCTGGGGCAGCTGGGCCTGCAGGCCTGCCCTGTCAGGCGGCACCTTCAGGGCTGTTCCAGGAACCTGCTGGCACAGGGTGCCCTCATAAAACAGGTAGGTCTCATCATATGCCTCCCAAGAAGCTGCTTGATGGCTGCTTTCCTGGAAGTCAGATAAAAGGGCAAAGCAGTGGGAGGTTTTTAAACTACTGCTAGACATGGGCAGGGAGGATACCTGGATGAAGCCCCAGGGTTTGAAAGTTCATTACTCAGCCGACAGTCACGTTGTTCATTTACAGACAAAACAGTCAGTGGAAGAGGCTAGCACTCCCGGTGTTCTCCCATGTTCCTATGTTCCTTCAATGCTGGATGCTTTGGGAAGTCCCTCCTCAATCCAGTTTGAGTGAGGGAGGGGAATAGAGTAGTTCAGGGTGGTCTGTTAGCAAAATATCAATCCTCTTGCCTTCAAGCTGCTTCCAACCGTAATGGGAGGCTGCTGCCATGTGATGATTACTATGGGCAGTGCATATACCCTAAGTGTTGCCTCAGCTGCCAGAGTTAGCAAAAAGACAAATGGTGAGGGGTTTTTTTTCCAACTGCTAGATTAAATCATGGTGGGAGAAACATGCTGTTATGACTTAATATATTTTGTATGTAAAACTGGGATTTCAATCTTCAGGATTTATAACAACAGCCCCTGTTTTGTGCTCAGGGTCCATTGTGACTAGCAGAAATTAGGCACATTAAGGATTTTCTGAGAAATAAAGGCTGTTACCTGGGGGAATGAAAAAAATTTAGCAGGAATTCTTCATCTAGGGAATAGGCTGTGGTCTTTCTTTAATGCTTCAGGTTACTCCCGAAGATCACAGCTTTTCTTTTTTTCTAAAGGAGATGTCACACTGCCTGTTTACACAAGCAAGGTTTCTGTATAGCTGTGGGTGTTCTTGTTTGTCCATGTCTGCCTTTAGACATCAAGCAAACAAAGAACTCCAGAATATCAGGGAGAAACACGGCCAGCTGAGTTGGGCTTTCTTGGAGGAGGCAAGAATTTCTTGTCATATTTTGTGCTTTGGTTCAAGCTACTAAAAGAATGCTAGAGACCTTGAGACAGCCTCACCATCTTTAAGTCTTTTTTGGAGTCTGTTTTGGAGCAAAGTGACCTCTGGCTGGCTTGGTGTTGCAGGAAGATTACTGAGAGTCCTTTCTGTCAATGCATACCCTCTGTGCTCCCCGGATCAATCTTTTTGATCAAAGATTGTTCAAAATCTTTGATCCATGCTGACTCTTACTTAAAATGTACACAGGTTAAATGAATTGAGTGTTACTGATTTATGTTTACCCAAATCTAATCATTATGCACCCCTCTCCATTACCGACAAGACAAATACTTGCTAGCTAAAACTTTAATTTCCTTGGAGTGCCATTTCTCTTGGAATGTGCTAGCTTGTGTTCATCATGTGTCCTGTGACACCTTCCCAGGCAATTGGTACCTGGTGCACCATCTGTATGAGGTGGGTTGTGGCTGAGGATACTCAGGTCAAATTGTTATGAGTTAGAAGTGCTCTGCAAGACAGCATCTGCATCTATGTGTTGGTTGACTTCATGCTGTGTGGTGTGAGGGTGGGTCAGGGGGAGGCCAAATAAGATGGATTTGTCCACACTGGAAAGGCCTTAATGGCCAACACTTTTTAGCACTGGGATAGATCACAATGTCTGTAATGTGTGCATGGAAGCCTAAAGGACTCATCTCCTGTCGCATCAAAGTGTCCCTGCATGTTGTCGTTGTGTCCACTTACTAGTTTATGAATGCCTCCTTTAGAGAGAGCAGTAATGCAAACCAGCTGGGTCAGTATCTCTTCTTGCAGAAGAGCCATATAGCAAGGGAAACCAAGGGTGCAGAGGGTGCCTCATGCTGATCAGTGGTCAGAGTTGTGGAGCTGCCAAAGTGGAGCCAGGCCACAGCTGAGGCTGCAGCCAGATGGAACTTGTACATCTCTCTGATTTCATGTTCAGTGTCTGCAGTGTCTCTTGAGAGAGGGAAAAATGTTCTTGCTTTCTGCCTTTATCACTTCATGGGAATGTTAATGGACTGATGGGATGCTCCTTGGCTCATTTAACTCAATCTGCCTTTCATCTTGAGTATTGCCAGTCCCTCAGGAGACTTGACACCAATGTTGCTTGGAAAAAGAGTATCTATTTGGAAGCAATCGTGCCAGCATAGCATGACTTAGAAGTTTATGGTTTCCTTTGCTTGGCAACTTGGGCCACCTGTGTGAAAACATTGTGGCTTTGGGTTTTATCTCTTGCTGCTATTTATGCTTGTTATGTCACATGCTGATTGTCCAAGAGATAATTGTACTGTCCAAAGTGGAGGATGCATTACCTAGGACGTGTAGTGACTGGCACTCTGGAAGCACCATGACACTTAGGGTGAGAAAGACAGGTGAGGACTAGGGGAAATTCATTCATTTCCATGCACCAAAACCCAAATACATGTGAAATGGGATTTTGTTTTGTGACTGTCTGGTAAATGATGTTTAGAAGGGCTCTTCAGAAGTGGGATGAGTACCATGAAGTAAAAATGTCTTGAGGTAATGGAAATTGCTGGTATGGCAAGGGGTCATTCACCTGCATCAGAAGGAATTCTATTAGGGTCAAACAAGGTGCATCCAAAAAAAACCCAGATTGTTGGTTCTGTTGTTGGAAGCCATCAGTGCCATTGGGAGGTGATCTCCTTTCCCACCTCTCATTGCCTGTACAGTTAATTTTGCCTGGGTTTTGCCCCACACTCACTTTGGAAGGCTTCTGTACTAGCACTGACTACCCTAATCCATGCTGTGATATGCCCCTAGAAGGTGGAAATCATGGTCCCTATAGTATCTACACCACTTCTTTGTTTCCATTGGAAGTGGAGGTAAGAGCCAAAGTGCCTGATAATAGATGATGCCTGTGTGGTGTAGCAATGTTTTGTTTCTGGTGGGTCATAGTGGAAGCATAAAGCAAAAAAAGCAGCAGCTTGATGTAAAAATCCAGTAGTCCTGTTAATATGTAGTCTGTACTACTGAGCAGAAACACAAAGAGCACCTCCAGCATTCTTCCTGCTCTTCAGTGTGTGAACAAAAGGGAGTTTGTCAGGAATGGTATCTGACAGACTAGATTTGGCAAGGAGCCTTAGCTTAAGTGTCACATCGCCCCGCTTTGGAGTCATTGGGCAACTACTGTTATACCAAATCATCTGATTTAGGGCCTAAGCTTCCCCTGTTATGTGTGAGAACAGTTACTGCCTGAGAGGGTGATTTAGGAAACCCAGAAGGTAGATCCAGGAGGTCAACAGATGCTTTGGAGAAATATATGGTTTAAGCTTTATCCTTTGTCTTCCATGCCAAGGAGAACACCTGTTTCATCTCGGGATATACAGCAATTACTCTCCTCCTTTATATTCCATCTAGTTATTTATGCAGAGAGGAGAAAATACTGAGATACTGAGTGCTGCCCCTGAAGGGTCAGCAGACCAAGAGCTGAATCACTTCTCTTGAGAGGACCTGGCTTCAGGTCTGTCAAGCAGACAGCATCACTGAGCGTGACCTTGTTTGAAGGGTACTGTCTATGCAAGACAAGGGGATCATGAAAGCTTTGTTTAAATTTGTTTTACATGTGGCCTGCCTGTGACAAAGGCAAAAGAATGATTCAGTGGATGAATTAGATGGGAAACAATGTACAAGGCTGTTGCCAGGCTATTTGTTCTCTGAGACTTAGGCAGTCTCCTTGCTAGTGGAGGGAAAAAGAATATCGACAGTATTTTGTGGGTAGACACTAAAACGTCTTTAGGATTAGATGGGAGGATTGACGTTTTGGAAGTCAATATTTGAATCAAGGTTTAGTTATCTAAGCTTCCCTCTAGCAAGATGTCAGGTCATTTTTTGGATTCTCTTCTGTTAAATTCTGTAGATGAAATCAGAAAATGCTCTTGGAAAACAGCTCCATTAGACTTTGTCTCAACTCTTTCATTTTCCAGCAAGCTGCTGCTTCTCAAATAAGAGCAACAATTTTTTTGCAGAGAGTTGTTGAAGTAAATTAAATAAATATTTCAGGTATTCCTAAAGTGCCTCACACTTCACATTTTCTCTCCTCAAGCGTGAATCCTTGATTGCTTCCTTAATTAGTACTTTTAAAATCTCTCTATACTCCCATTTATAAATAAATCAAAATAGATATTCAGAGTATTAATTTATCAGGCACTCAATGTGCCTCCTAGAAAAGCAAATTTAACACCTGTGCATGCAAGTAGTGAGTGCCCCCCACAAACTCCTGAGGTGGTGGCAGTGGAACATCCAGGAACAACTCTCATAGCCCAACTTCATTAACAGGGATGCAAAAAAGCCATGAGAAAAATGAATTGCCCATGCAATTACATTTAATTTTCTTTCCAGAAGGTTTCCCAGTTCACTTGGCAGCTATTCTTTCTTCCATTTTTTTTTTCTTTTGCCAATTCATGCTTTCTTTCATTTTTTCCCCATTCTTTCTTGATGCTTTTGACTGAACAAAAGCAGTCCCACAAGGGCAGGCTAATGTATTCATAGTTTTGCTGCAACTTGGCTGATAGAATAAGTTGAAAAAATTGCTGCCTCCTATTGTTTACTGCGAATCCTTGTTGTGCTTTGTAGAGTTGAAATGAGTGCTGTCTTGTGCCCTCTGCTCCCCATCCTTACAGAACAGAGCCTGTTGTGTGGAACCTGTTCAGGCTGGAGATGGTGGGAAGGCTAAGGTTCAAGTTCACAGACCCAAAAGTAAATTACAGAAATGACTGCTTGTTTGAGCATTCTCTCGCTTGCTGCTGCCTTTTATTCTCCTTGATCTAAGTGCAGTGTATTGTTAATGCCTATCTGAACATTGCATTAAACTCTAATTAAGCCTGCCAATCAAAAAAACTCAGAAAGCAGACTTCTAATGTACCTAGAAAGAAGTTGTATTTTTGCCCTCAATTTTCTCACTATGAACATGTAATGGGTTTGTGAGAGTTTGATGTTGTTTTGTGTTTTGTTTGTTAATTTTTCTCTGAACTGCAGACAAATACTTAATGAACTTACACCCCAATGTTTACCTTAATGGCTGTATTTCATAATAAAATGGCTTTGAACAAGCATCACGTGAAAGGTCCAGACCTTACCAGGCTGTAGCTAAGTACACTGGTGGATCACAGAGAACTCAAAGCTGTTCTTAGCTCTTCATGCAATGTCAGAAAACATGCTAGTGCTGAAATGTTTGGGCAGGGTGAATATGACAAGTCATTCCATAAGGTCTTTTTGTAAAAAGGAAATTATTGGAGTACTGGATCTGACATTGGAGCAAGAGCCACCAATAGTTACAGCTAGTGTAGATCCTAATTTGCTAACCAAAATCCAAAAGTGGAAGTATCAAATGATCTGGCTTTGGAACTTCCACTGAGGCATCAGGAGAGAGGAAGCTGGGGGTCAAAGCCACCATCTAGTAGTACCATTTTATAAACAACCCTAAAAGAAGAGAGGTGGTTCCTAGTCCCCAACATATTTGTTGGATAAAGCATATTGGTAGGCTTGAGATTACAGTATTTGGTACAAGATTTTCATGACTGTATGGAAAAATGAATAGGAATCGCACGTTACAAAAAATTCCCAAACCTCAAAGTCAGTAATCTGCTTTCAGAAAGACACCAGAAACTTGGCTGCCTTATTTTGATATAAATTGAACAGGATAAAATAATAGCATAAACCAGAGACTAGAGTGAGACTAGCCAAGTCACCCCAATAGGTCTTTCCCATCTCTAGCACTCAACATCTGTTTTCCTGTGGAGCACAGTGGTGGTTTCTGCCCTTTGGAGCTGCTGAGTCTCATATTGTAGTGCTTGTGAAGTTTGCATTGTGTGGAAGTTGTGTAGCAGTGGCAAGACAAAGCTAGGCATCTGAAAGGCCATGGAGGAAGGTTTTTTCTAAAGACATGCTGCTCCTAGATAGGTTATCCTGGCTCATGGACCTTAATAAGAGATCTCAGACTAATTAAACTTTAATACTATGGTTGGGTAAGGCTGACAGCTCTGCTGGAGCCTGACCCATTTCTCAATGTGCTTTTGTGCCTGCCTGATTTTTTTTCCCCTTCCTTCCCCTGCTGTAATGCTTACAGAACATCTGCCCCAGCCAGGAACAAATGGATACTTGTTCTCTGGATACCTCATCCTTGTGTCCTTGTTGGTACTCTCAGGTTCTGAAAGCCTTTCACCCTTTGTTCCTCTGCCACTTTCCCCTTGCAACTCCATAAGACTTGATTAATCCAAACACTGAGATCCTGCAGGTGCTAGAGTTATTTTTAGCATTAATGTTAGAGCTCTGCAAAGGTAGATGAAGATTTATGATTTTGTCTCCTACAAATCTCATGGTTTTTCCTTTCTCTTCTGCGTCTTGGATGGATTCCAACATACCCCCAAATACTCTAAATTGCCTTTTATTTCTTTAATTAAAGAACTTTTACAGCTGGCAGTTTTGCCTCATGACTGTGGGTCAGAGTGGGTCCCACATCTCTTCTGAAGTTCAGCGTGTTCAGCTCTTGCTTGTGGACATTGCAAGTCTTCATCCTGGAAAGAGCCGTTTTAGCACTTTCTTTGGTGAGCTGGGAGAAGAACGGTTGCTTAAGCATCTGAGCACCTAAACACAACTTTTGTAGCAGATACTTTATTTTCTACTTTAATATTTTCATCCACTATTGCATTTTCTCCTGCAGCTAACATACCTGTGCTTGACTTCAGCAGGCTCTGAGTTTGTACTTGTGACAGAACAGGGAAAGATTTTTTTTCCATTAGGAAATGTCATTAAAGAATTAATTTGTGTCTCTCTTTGCTTGTGCCTTGGGTGTTACTCTCCTTCCTGGGCACTGCACATTCAAGCATGACCATGGTGTTGCAGTATGACCAGGATACAGCTCTTTCCATGGCTTTTTTTCCCCAAGTCAGGTATGCCATATGCCTTATCTGTTTCATGGTACACCTAAGTCTGACATCCCAAACCCATGTTTACACCCCACTTAAAATTAATTTGATTAATCAGGGAGGCAAATGTAACTACCATATATTTTCCAGCATGTGTTTAGCCAAGCAGGTGTGCCCACTTCTACCAGCTGGAAGCTGCTGTTTTCTCCATGTCCTCCTCTGGCTTGCAGTCCTCCTCCTCCCCATATATAGGGAGGGATGCATTCCCTGGTTTGTGGGGGCACAGAATGTTCCTTAATGAAGAATCAGGAAAAGTTATTGCTATCTAAATCATTCTGCTTTTCTGCAAGCAAAATTTCTCTTTGGTGCAACATTTCCTAAAGCCTTGATGATTATCAGCAATGCCTAGTAATGTGCCTTTTCAGTGATGCTGTAGGCTTTGGGAAGTTTGGGGGGCAGTTTGTGGCCCTGGACACAGGAGTAGTTGATGTGTGAGAGGACCCCACTTCTTCCACCACTGAGCAAGGTTTGCAGTGTGGCTGTGCTGTGGTGCCAGCCATTGTAGGACTAACCAGCTAGGGGTGTCTGCAATTATACATTTCCTCATACAAACATGAAATCAATACGCTGAAGCAATTAACTAGACTTCATAAACTTCAGCTGGCAAGCTTTCTGGAGTCTGTTCAAAAAAGGCAGCTGGGTTGGCTGAGAGGGAAGTAAGCTCAGGGCATTTCTTTTGTTTAACTGGTGAGGAGGACACAGGCAAGCCGAAAGGGGAGAAGATTTAATTACCTTGTTTCAACCTCGACTTAAAAAAAAATTATAAAAATAATTCAAAGATATCTCTGTATCTTCAGTGTTATCAGTGGAGAAATTAATCATTTTAACATCTGAGTAGGATTAAAAATTTGTCCTTATTCCCTCTCATCAACAACACCTCTTTTTGGTAAGAATCAGTGAGTTAATTCTGGTACCCTTTGGTTTTGCAAATGGGGGGTTCTTTTGCCTGCAGAGCTGAAAGAGATGACTGCTGTTTTGACAAGCAGACCAAAGCTGTCAGGCTTCTATTCCCTGTAGGTGACTATACTTCATATTGCTGGTGCCAGATAGTATTTGTCATTTAATTTAGGCCACTCAGTACCTGCATATAAAGCTTTACTATGATAATAGTGACTCAGTGTCTGAGTGTTGGACCTGACAGTCTTTTCTTTCTGTCCTGGTACACCATGCCCAGTTTGGGCTGAAAAAGCTGACTTGAATCAAGGAGAGGAGGACACTTGAACCCTGATTTTTTTTTTTTTTAATGAATTGAGAAGGCCTAGAAGATAAATATCTAAATATGAATCTTATTCTGGCTATGAGATCTTTCACTGGCTCACTCCTAAGCCGGCAGGCAGAATTTATTCAGAGAAGGAATGGGTGGGGGATAGTGTCAGCAGAAGAGAAGGACCTTCTGTATGTAATTCATCCAATTACTCATTTTCTTACAAAATAGCACATACTGTATTGCTCAGTAGTGCATTTCCCATAGAAAAAAAAAAAGTAGTGCTAATAGTATCCACAAGGCTGTGTTGTACTGAGGAGGAGATAACTGGATTTTTTTCTGAAATCATGTTTAACTGCATCTCTGTTGAGGGTGCTTCAGTCTGTCCTGCAGGGGAAAGTAGGTCAGGTCAGCAGACCTCAAAAGGAGAGGTCAGTGATGCCATGGCATCTTGTCCCCGTTGGGGAGCATGGGCTGCACTGCTCTGGAGGGCACGATGGAGGAGCAAATGACAGGGACAATATGTCTCTTTCATAAACAGACAAACTTGAAAAGAGCTGAGGTGGCAATGCTGGGGCCCAGGCTGTGTCAAGTCAGCAGTGCATTGTCCTTGCAGTTCCTCTCCCTGGTGCACTTCCACAGGCTGTCTGCAGCAGCAGGAGTTGGAGATTGTGGTGTCAGTGCCTCAGGATCTTAAATACATGTTACTTTCATGCCTAACATACACATGGTAACTGTCATGCCCTCTGACTGCAGAAGGCTGATTTAGTCAGTGGTATTTTAATTGTACAAAAGGTGGCACAGAAACAATTGTTGTCTCAGGAGACATAGGAACACAGTGGAAACTGAGCTAACTTATTTTCTCCTTTTGCCTTTCACCATTTAAAAATGACCTGTTACTGGGATAACACCAATGCTTTGTCACTCTTGTTAGTTGAATGGTAAGAAAAAATTGTGGTGACTCATGCTTTTAATGGGGAGATTAAAATATTATCAATCAGTTTGTGTTGGAGACAGTCTTGGTAGAAAGCAATAGGGAGGTAAATTTTTACAGGAAGATAAAAATTGTTTTACAGAGTGTCTAGAATCTAACGTGCTTCCCGTGAAGAAGTTATGTACCCAGTCCTACAACAGAGACTGGAAAAAGTAGATGAATAGTGTTGGAAGACTTTTAATTTAAAGTGAGTGGGCATGGCACAGTATGGGGGAATGGATTTTCTCTGAGCAGAACAAACATTCCACGTCAGGCTTTCAAAATAGTGCCTGCCTGCATGAAGGCCCCCAGCTCCTTGTGTCACCTCCAACCACCCGCTTCCTCTGTAATTGTGTGTAGTGCACTTGTTTCTCTCTATCTCTTAGGAATTGATAAGATAGCTATTTAAAAAAAGAAAAAAACACCCAAAACTCAAACAAACAAACAAAAAAAAAAACCCGAAAAAACCCCAAACAAACAAACAAAAAACCCCCACTGAGATTGCCCTGTTATTCTTGGAGAATCCTGTGGCTAATTTGGGATATGTGTGATGGAAAAGGTGTGTAGTTGTTTAAGATGAGGTTAAAGCACAGCGAAGAGACAGCTCACACAGAGGGGCTGAAAGTTCACTGGTGAAACTTAGCTGCAGTGCATACCTGTATTCTTGGGACCAAGAAAAGCCAGTGGGGACTAGCCAAGAGCCCCAGTGCTGGTCCACATCATAAGAATCTGCAAACATGCTGCTTTTTTGTACATTTTCTGTGTCAGGATTGCTCAACCTGCATTCCAGAGCTTTTAATATCTCAGCAGATAGACTTGTCTGAGGGATGGTTGGCAGGTCTTGCCTTGCCTTTCTCAAACCTCACTCAGGAGGTGGTTTTAAGCCACCACCACCACCTTTCTGCAGAGGCTGTTCTGTTGCACACTTTGTAGTGGTATGGTAGAATAGCTCTTGACCATGGCTTAGGCTTTTACAGGAGACACACCTCTGTGATAGCCAGAGTGGCTCTCGTGAGAGCAGGAGCTGAGGCAGTGGAGCTTGCAGGAGACTGTCCAGAGCAGGTTGTAGCCACTTCCACAGCCATCCTATTGGTGCTGCCAGAGCAGAACACAGAAACCCACAAAAAATTCAGACGGAAAGATTTTCCAGGAAGCATTGAAGTCTGCCCTTCCTTCAGGGCAGGATCATTTGTGAAACAGATATTTGTCTAACCTTGTAATGCAAACCTTCAGTGGTGGTACTCCACAGCCTCTTTGGGAAGTCAGTCCAAGTCTGTTACTACCTTGAGCATTAGAAAGCCTTTCCTAATGTCTTTTTTAAAATATTCCTTGCTGTAATTTAAACCCACTATTATTAGCTCTTGAGTATTCCTACCACTACCACCTCCCATTTTTCATTAAGAATAACTATTGCAAGTACTTGTTCCTTATTAATAAGTGGCTTGTTCAGTGTTCCCACTTGCAAAAGTGCTTCATACCAGAAGCTCTAACATGAATTTCAGATTAATTAATTAAGTAAAGTGGGGGGAGGGTTGGCGGGATCTGGCTGAAGCAATCCAGAATAATTAGCTGTGCTATTAATATGTAAGGCACATAGAAGCACTATATGATAGTGCCATTTATGAAATGACAAAGCAGAAAGAAGACATTTGCCAGTTTTTGGTGTAATTGCACAGACTGCTGTAAGACTTTTCATTTTTTGAGTGGGATAGCAAAAAGGAGGTGAAGGGGCTGATGAATTGCAGGAAGAGGAAGCATTCGTTACCTTACCTCAGATACCATAAATGGACATTAGTTCAACCATCAATGCTAAGGGAAGACATCAGAGTTCTGGTTCTTTGAGAATCTTGAGTGGAGAAAGCATCTCACTTTAGTGGACCTAAGGGTAAAAGGTACAGGAAAACAGACTGGAACTTGGGGAACAAAAGTTGAGTGCCACAGAAGGCTAAATACACTGAAAGCAGGTCCACAGAAGAAGGAGATGTGAAGGTAGTTGTGAGGAGATGCTGAGAGCACAGAATTATAGGGACTGCCGGAAAGATAGTGGAGAGTTTCTCACTACCAGACCAGGAGCCCAAGCTTTTGTTGCAGCTGCTGTACAGCAGAGCAGGGAGCAGCAGGGATTAGGTACAGCTAATCCCACACTGCGTGGGTTTGGCATGTGCATGTCAATGTTTTGAGTGTTAATTATGACTGGGCAGCATCACACTGCAGGCCTGCTGGGTAGAGTTGCTCTTAGACCATGTGTTTCTTTATCATTTCCTTATTGAGGCTTATTATTTCACAGCAGAGAAATTAAAACCTGGTTTGGGATGTTAAATAAACAGATATGCTCCAGCAAGACACCAAGTGTCAGCTGATTATGTAGAAAATTCAGAACTCTTCAGCTGTGTTGAAAAAGGACTGTTTGTTCACTATCCCTGCTTTATACTGGCCAATCTACCTGGCCACTCCAAGCAAGCAGCTATCAAAAGGTAAAGTGCACATTGTGCTAAAGAGATGCTAAGCTGGTTTTAGAGACATGTTTCTGAGGGAACTAAACTGTATGTGAAGCAGATTGACTTGGATATATGTAAAAGACTGTTTTTGAAATTGCTGAGAGGGGGAAATGTTTTAATTGCCTGCTTTTTGCACTCACGAGTCTCTGGACCAGGACCGGAGATATGTGTTTGTCATATCCTGTCAGCTGCCTGAAAGAGCAGGCAGGCTGCCTCTGCCCCCTCTCTAGGACTGCACAAGGTGCAGAGCAACAGAGGTGTGAGAGCCAGGAGACATGAACTCAGTATCTTGTGAGCTGTAAACTTGATTTGACCCTGCACAAATCACTCATACCGGGTGCCTGGGTCCCTCTTGGCTGCTCAGTGCTGGTTGTGTCACAGCACTGCTGCTGTGGGGGTGCCTGTGGATGAATCCTCCTTAGTCCTGCAGTTGCTTAGTGCAGCTGCTCTGTCTCACTCCTTGTATTACGTGACCTGTTGTTCTCAAATGAAAGATTTCTTTTTTTGTAAAGTACTGTGGTTGAAGTCTTACAGGGCTGCATCTTAGGGATCCCTGAAATTGAGTATAAGCCTCTGTTTGAACAGCCAGATTTTTTAGAAACCTAGTACAACTGTTAAAGCTGTGTTTTAAAAAAGCCAAAACAAACCACTAAAACAAGGTAAGTCAACTGTCCATCTGCATTTTCCTCTTTGAGCACACAACAAGTGTACTGCAAAAGGCATGGGTGGTTTAAGAGCAAAGTAGAATTTGATGTCCTGATCCCTTGCTGGTGCTGCTATGTTTTCATTAAGGTTTTACTGTGCTTTCAGGGCTTTTGGACAAAG
Source organism: Entomyzon cyanotis (assembly GCA_024500445.1). Lineage (NCBI taxonomy): Eukaryota > Metazoa > Chordata > Aves > Passeriformes > Meliphagidae > Entomyzon > Entomyzon cyanotis. Next base: position 43,401,701 of record JAKEPQ010001030.1, on the reverse strand, counting down.
GCTGAGGTCTTTCTTCCCTCATTAATTCCCTGGTCCACTGAGGGGCTAAGGCCCCTTTGACAATTTTATTTGGTACGTGTGGAAAATGCAGACTAGGGTGGATGTGGCATTTAGCATCATGTTTGGATTAAAATATGTCCTTGCCACCAGTGAGTGTTGTTGTTATCCAGAGAGCCAGAAGGCAATCCTTGGCTGCAAGGGGGAGTTCTTCACAGGAGACGACTTTGCCCAATGAGGGATTTCCAGCATGGCTGATGGATAATGCCAGGTATGGATCTGGTGGGGAAGGGAAATTTCCTCACCTGCTGCTGGCATCTGCTGCAGTCGTGGGGCACAAAACTGCTTCAGCAGGACAGACCCAGCTCTCTCAAATATTTTCTTAATTTTATTTTTACATTCAGTTATTACTTGACAAGCTGCCATTGTTTTCTGAAGAACATAAGCAAGAGATAGCAAGTTGCGGCTTTTTTTTTTTTTCCTTTTTTTTCTTTTTTTTTCTGTTTATAAAGCAATAAAACTTGGAAGGTACTTCAAGAAGTAGAAAAAAGGTGCTTCGCTAGCTTGAGGGCTTTCCTTCATGACATGAGAAAGATGGATCCTTTCCAGGAAGGCATCAGTGCCAGATTTTCCTAACAAAGACTGGGTTTATCTCTCATTCTGGAAAGTCCCATTTAGGCAGCATAAGCGGGAAGACTGCCTGTCTTCTTTCTGTGCATTTTGTTGTAGGTGTGAGTGCTCTCTAATTCTCCAAGGCAGTGCTGAATTTAACCATGCAACAGTTGGTGAGTAATGTGGCAGTCAAAAGTTGTTGAAACTTACAGTAGTTTTGCAGAAGCGTTGGAAGTAGGTAGCTCTAAAGTGTAAGACATGGTGCTGTCACATCACTGCCAATTCCCTGAATTCTCAGGAAGCTGCATTCAGTGCCTCCTGCAAGAAAGGCTTTAAATTTAAATTCAGATTGGAAATGCGTAATTATTCAGCTATCCCTGTGTGCAGAGAACATTTTCAGGTATGTGCTACATGACCATCTGAAACTCCAAAAACAATTAGCCGACAAGCAGATACCGAGTGAGTGCCACTGAGAAATACCTCCACCTGCGTTCTCTACTTTTTTTTTTTTTTTAATTCTCCCAAATAAATGAAGAGAAAAGCTGGACTGAAAGTAGTGTGTGAGGATTGCAAATTCTCTCAAGGCATGGCCCTTAGAGTAATCAAGTTTTATTTTGGGAAGAGCTCTGTGCAGAGGGTATTTTTGGCACTTGGTTCCAGTTACCTAATTAAACTTCTTGAAAAAACAACAACAAAATGCATCACCTCTGGAGCAGACCAGAGCTTTGGAAAGCAGCCAGATAAACTGACTGAAAACAAATAGAGAAATTCCCCTTCCAAGTTTATAAATTTTAAAATCTGGATGGGGTAGGTCTCCAGTGACTTGCTGCTGTGCAGACAGGACAGGGCAGACCCTGGCAGGAAGAGGATGTCCCCTTGCTCTTTTGCTTACCTTTTCTCCTTTTCAAAACAACAGCCATTCAGATAAGTGTCTGAAATGATGCTTCTGTCTTGATTTTTATTATTAGATCTCTACTTTCAATTCCACTGCCCTGGTGAGTTCTTACTGGAAGACGCCTTGTGAGCAGTTGTGAAGAGAACTTTCCACACAGGCTTCCACCAGTGTCTAACCATGTTAATTAGAAGCAAACTGGTAGCAGAGAAAGTTATGTGCTGGTACCAGCCTTGCCCATCAGTCAGTGTTAACCTGTGACAATTCAAAGATGCTCTCTGTGGATACTATCTAGTATGACCTATAAAGGATTTTATTTTTCTGTCTCTGTTGCAATTGTAGTAAGAAATTTTAGTATTACACCTTTTAAAGTCACCTCAACACTCTGTCCTAAGCATTTCTAAGTGGATTATGTTATTACCAAATAACAAGCGTTTTGTCTGAAATTTTCTGTTTGAGCTATCTCAGTATGTCACTATTTTTCAATTGTCATTCAGAAAGAAAAAACGTCCAGTCTTTTCCGACAACAGGACTAGGAGGAGAGCATTGCTTTACATTAAACCAAATGGGCAAACACATCTTGGCAGGTGCCTTCTCATGAGCTAGATTGTCCTGAAAGCTTGTTAGCCAGTTTTGGGATTTGGCACAGGGTGGCCTCTAGCGTCATGAGTGACCATTGCCCTTCTGTGAGAATTTGCCCAATTTTAAGCCATATTGTGTGTATGCAGCACTGACTTCCAAGTCTTCTGGCTGAACATTAAGGTTTTCTGTTCACTGAAAGGCTAAACCTGTCCCCTCAGTTACTGATGACCAGCCCGCTGAGGAGCAGAGCAAGATGGACAAGCTATTCATTAGTTAGAGACAGGAGAAATGACAGGTCAGAAGCAATCAAGCAAGTAGGAGGAAAGGCAGGACAGCCTGGCCTGAGAAAGTGTGCCATGTCCTACGTCCTCTGGAGAGGAACTCATGATTGCTGTCAGCTAGGATCTTAGCCTGCTCTGCTGCCAGACTCTCCCTCTCTTTTGCCATGTTCCTACTGGGCAATCCAGCTAAAATTACCCAAGTTTTCCCCTGCATCAACTGCCTGATCCAGCTCCCCATGAAATGACATGACATTTCAAAGGAAGCAGGAGTACAGGCTGAGGAGGCTGCACTTCCCTGCAGTCACATGTCCTGTAGAACTTGCTGGCAGTTAGTGCAATTGAACTCCACTGGCAGTTTGCTTTATTCTTCTCCAGCTGATCAATACAAAGGCCAGCTACTGTTACTTCTGTAAGATGATGTGTTTGCTCAAGTAAAGGAGGTCTGTGAAGCAGGTTGGTAGGTGAAGCATAGCCATTGATCTCCCAGGGTGACAATACGAAATCATTTTAGGGTACTTTTGTTCTGTGGGTTTTTTTCAGAATTTATTCTTGCAGTTAATTTTGATTTTGACTTACATATGAAACATATGTAGAAAATATCATTATTGAGACTGCAGGTTTTGACTATGGTAGACCTACTCTGAGATTAATGAGGTTAGAGAAGAATGAAAGTTACTGCATTCCATCATGTTTGTCATAGAGGCCATACTGTATGGAGGGGATGGGATAGGTCAGGAGGAAAAAAAAATTAGTGATACAATTAAGGCAATTACACAAGTAGGTATACGGAATTTTTTTCTTCTCACCTCTCCTTCCCCCCCCAAAAAAAAAATCCCAATGGACTCTTGAAGAATATCTCCTGATTATCTTAATTGAAGCAATTCTAATACTTAAATATTGTAATCCTCTTTTTACATTTCCAAAGTGCTCAGCCCTCTCAGCAGCTTCCAAGAAGCTCACACAAAGATATTCCTTTCATTTGTGACTCAATTCCTAAAGTGAGACGAGGACCCTGTTGGGAGGTTACGTCCTTTTGTCCAGAACACTGAATCCCAAATGGACCCTGAACAGATGAGATTTTACCTCATGTACTCTACACAGCTCAAGTGCATGAAGGTGAAGGAGGAAATTAGATCAAAGCTTCTATTTTGCTAAGTCTATCTCTGTATGTACAAGGCACAAAGATGGTCTCTGCCCTGACGAGCACTGGAAGCCACTCTGAAGAAAGGTCACACTCCTTTTGTCTGCAGTTTTTTCCCTGAGTTCAAGTATCTTTGCAAAATTCACAGAACTGTAAGGATACTGCACTGTGCACTTTGTGGGGTGACCCGGGAAAGTAACTCAAACTGCACTGAGCAGAAATGGTGGTGCATGCTTCCTTTGGTGTCCACATGGAATATATTGTACCAGGGCCTGGTAACAGCAGTTTTGAGTGAGTTTTGCCTTCAGAGTAAGTTCTGGATAAGAGGATTGTGTTAACAGACTTGACAGAAAAAGCCTTCTGGGGCTGAATTCCTGGTTCTGAGATGACTTTTCTTCTGATAATGAGGGAAGTAAGATGTCCACTTTGGCACAGTTGCACTAGAATTGCTGTAGCCATGCTACTTTCCCTTGAAAGTTGCCCAGTTCTGACTAGTGAAATAGAGCAGCTACTCACAAACCTGGTCCCACCTGTGGATAATGTGGATAGCAGCCTCTCCAAGTTTCAGTTCATTGTCACGTCTCACCTCACATCTTAAATAAGCATCTTTTGACAAAGAAGTCTGAGGTCACAAGGTCCAGAAGACATGCTGTTGCCTCTGCAAGCTCTTGCTCTTCTTCCAGAGGAGAATCTGAGACTGCATTTGTAGGACATGTTGAAATGCCTGTGTGAGGAAAGGTGAGCACAGTATATAGACACTGGGTGGAAATTCCCCTTTAGGGACTGGGATAAAGGGAAAAAGGTATCAGAGTGCTCATCATGAGTCATGCTGAGCAATTTGGGAATATTGGAGTCAATACAGGAACTTGGTTGTAGAAAGAGTATTGGTAATCTTCTTTTCCTAGTAGATTCTCCTTTCCACAGAGAAGAAGAAGGTTTCGTAGTTTACCCACAGGATCTTCTGGATCATGAGACTGTCTCTTCAGGCTTCCTTGGTAACAGTGAAAATTTGTGGGATTTCTGCTTTATTTTGGGGTATGAAGCCTGCATTGTCCATAAACCTTTGGGGCTGGTACTGGCTACTCATTATAAAATGCTAAATATGTGCTTGTATTTCCCTAGGAGGTTTGTTTTGCCATAAAATGCAATTAATGTCTATATCTCAAGGAAGTGTTTTACTGCATGAACCGTATGTGTTAAGGGTAGAAAAATACTTCTTGTTCATGTGCCAGTGGTATGTGTGTGGTCTTACTAACAAGGTCTGGACTTTGAGAACACAGTGATTTTCTTTGCTAAGTACGTATAGGCATGTGCAGGTAATATTTAATTAATTGAAATACAAGGGACAAGCCAAAGTGGAAAAATCTGTGGAGAATACTGTATTTTAATGGCTTTCAAAAGATGTCCTATTTGAGAGGTGTGAATTTATGCAATTCGTTTCAGGCTCCTGTTCAGAATGAATATTCATCAGGATTAGCAGCATCTTCTGCATGCGAGGTATCAAACCAGGCTGCCAGCGTAATGAATGCATTCCTTTTGTTCTCTGGTTTAAGACTCATTCTGTCAACTCAATGCACCTTTTAAAACCTTCCTATTTATTTATGTGATGCCAATTATCTGCTGAGGTCTGTAGACACATGCTAGATACAAAAAAATGGTCAGTCATTTCACTGTATTCAGGAATGGTTTGATCCTGTAAGCAGAATGACTCCTAATTTGCCTCTGGCAGGACAAATTTGCCTCTATCAATCTAGTGAAAAAGAGTTTTAGTTTGGCATTGACCCCATGCTTTCATTTCCACAAATATCAGGACAGAGACGTATTTCTCAAAGTTCTTTGTTTAGAGATAAATGCAATAAATTTAAAATACGTTTACTAGACTTGCATATTCTGCTCTACATGGGGAGTGGGGAAATAAGTGAGAAGAGGAAACTGTTTGTTTATTCATACCAGTCACTCTGATGAAACCAGAAAATCAGTCATGATATTAAACTTCATGTCCCTGGACCTTTGTGACCCAGCATAGAATATACTCTGACAAGGAAGAAAATCAGTTCAACAAGCTTTACATTTAGGGGCATGCTGAATCTGTAACTGCTATGTAGTTTTTGAACATGATTTGTTTTGTTGATTATTTTTTACTTGATGTGTTGTCAAAGTTGTGACACTCTAAGGACATATTTAATCCAAGGTTTGTAGAGATAATGTATTACATTAAGCCAGCAAATATAGCTGGAAAAATCAAAGATGCTTTCAAACACTCTGTCAGCACTTAGTTATGGCTTGTGTGCCCAAAAGCCTTTCTGCTTCTCCCAGCTCTACTGTTTGGTCATATCTAAGATCGTCTGTTCACAAACTCTGGTACTTACAGGCCACAGGAATCTTGCTGATTACTCCTGGCTAGGGTACCGACCCTGCCTCTGCCCACTCATATATTTTTTCCAGGAACAAATGAATAAAATGGATTTTTCACCAAACAATTTTTGTAGGTAAGGTAGGAAGCCTTGAAGCAGTGAAGGAATGGTACAGTTTTGTTGGGAAAATAGTCCTCCACCCTGCTGCTACAACTGTTTATAACTACTTTTAACCATGAGCCCATTTTTTAATATTAGTTTTTAAAACCTTCCTGAGTAAAATGAAATTACTTTATTGATGTTTCTTTTTACTATTTGTAGCCAAATTTCTGGCTACAAATAGTAAGATAAGATGTTTGTAAGTGGCCATTATCTGGTAATTCACCACATCAGCTTAGTTAAGCCTTTAGCAGCTTTAGCTTACCTCACCTCTATATCCCCCAGTCTCAAGTCATCCGTTAATTCCTAAACGGTTTTTTTTTTTCCAGAATCTTTTCTTCTTTGCTTCCCAGAAAGCAAAGGGAGGACTGTAGGACTCTACATTTGGTGATGTTCTTCTCAGTAGGAACAGAGATTCAGAAGTACCCTGAAGCACTGGTATATTTTGGGTTCTGTCAGTGTTAGCACTGCATAGGTGCTTGGAAAGAAAACAAGAGAGTTTGCAGTTCAATATCAGCATTTCCTGAAGGCTTGTATATTTCAACTGGAAGCTTATAATCTCAATGTATGCACTTTTAATTCACACAGTTCTTTTAACTCAGTCCTCCAAAACTCAGCTCTGCTGAAATTCAGTTCATTGGACATTCAGTTCACTGGTGTTACAGCAGTAAAAGTTGTAAGAAACTCAAATTTGAAAGAGCCCAGCAAGTCTGCACGGGAACTTTAACTTTTCTTAATGCTCTAGGGAGAGGTTAATTCTGCTCAATCACCTTTTATTCACCCGCAGCATAAAAGGAACTGCAGACACTTTAATATCTGAATTGAAAGGTTGTTGAGTCACCATTATATCTCTGTAGTCTTTGTTCGCTTGCTATTTTGCAGCTGCTTTTACCATTATTCACTGAGTTGCCACAGAAATCCCAGATAGTGGTACTAAGAGATTTTTATTTCCCTAGCAGTGGGAAATAAAGTGCTAATCCAAATTATTACTGCTAGCACCAGGGGGCTTCGCATTTAAAGTGCAGGTTGTACAGTAGAATTTGTAGTAGCAAGTGAGTGTCTCCAGGCGTTTGGGAGCATATACTGGGTTATGTGTGTGAAGGTCTCTACGATTTTGAATCAGACTTTAAAGGGCTTCCATGAAATATGCCTTGTCTGGGACTTGACCCCTTGCCTACTACCATATTACAAGTCATTAATAACTTCATAAGTATTTTGTCATAGCTTTACATTTCTGCTATATGAGCCGAACTGGATTTCTTCTTATGTGCAAACTGTAATTGGGATTAGTACCAGATCAAGTTGCACTGTCCTGCTCATCTCTCAGAGGATGTCATGGAAGAACAATATATATCTCTACGTATCATATATTTATTATATTATATTATATTATATTATATTTATTATATTATATTACGGAAAGGTATATAAGAAGGGCAAGTACTTCATGGATCCTGAAGTATCTTATGCACTTTGGAATGGTACACAGCCTGGAGGGCCAAGGAAAGACAGAACAGGCATTTGTTACCTTTACCATCCTACATCTGAGTGGAAATTGCAGGGTCATAGGGTTTTGGTCATGAATGGCTTTACCATGTGGGCCACTGGGTTTCCAGTTCAGAGGCATGGGCTCAGCTCTTCCAATATATTTACATGTGGTCCACCAAGCCATCTATAGATTGCCACACCCTAAGGAAATTAGGAAAATAAAATAGTCTGAGGGGACTTTCCTAGTCTGCTTAAAATAGTGAGGAAAAGTTGATCCTTTATTCTGTTCTTCTTCCCAGTGTGTATGAAAAGGAGCAAACCAGAGCAGCTGTGTGCTATGCCAGGTCTCCCAATTATCCACATGGCTGCAGGGAGCCATAGCAGCAGTGTTACACAATAAGTTGAAAAGACATTTTAAGCCATTTTTTCCTGTTCAGATGAGTAATATTGGATAAAAAAGACACCATTCTGGCCTAGGAGTTTGATAATTAGTGTATTCATCATCACATTTCATTTCATAATCAGTTTGTTCAACTGTGAGAGCTCAAAGCACGTTGTGTCAAGTCAGGCTTTTAACTACCTGCTTTCTGACAAAGCAGTCAGTAGCTTATACAGGAACTGGCCTACTCTTTTCAAAACCAAAGGAGCAAATCAGTACAAGCTTTAAAGCTAGACACTCCAGAGTAGTTCAACCAGTGCCCCATTAACTGGGTCCTGATGTATTAGAAATTTGGATTCCCTTATGCTACACAGAACCTTTAATCAGGTATTAAGCAAATTTGCACCTGGTACCTAAAAGCAATTGATGATGCACAGGATTACCCTTTTTATTGCTCAAAAGGAAAGGAAAATGCTTTTTAGAATGGTTTGGAGGTTTGGAGGAGAGGTAGAAGAAACAAATACTTTGTATATTTTCTTCTTTATTCAAATAAGTCCATCGATGTGATTCTTGCAATGGTGCTTGCAACTGAAGCTTGAGTGTCTCTGTGAAGAGACTTCACAGAGCAAAGTCAAAGCAATGAAATGGATTGCAAGACTGGATCTCACTTGTGCTCTCCTCTGAGTTCAGAATTAAAATGAACTACAAACAAATGTAACAGTGTTCCCCTTATCCATTTCTCCTGTGAGAAAGTGAAATAAGAAAGACACACAGCATAATAATGAAAAGAAAGCCACATTTTTAGAATTCTATCTCTCATAGAGAGCAGTCTGGTGAATAGTTTCAGCGAAGGGGTTTGATTGCTAAGAACCCAACTGGTTCTTTGCTTGTCCACAGGCTTTTTTTTCACTCTGTATCTCAGGCCTTTTACAAGGGTGAAAAATAGTAGAGTGAATATACACAGCCAGATTTCTGTCCTTGCCCTGATGAATGGTGAGAAATTAGCAGCAAGAGGAGAAATTAATCTACACTGTCAGTTCATGTAAATGCCAAAATAACAATAATAAAATTATCTGTAAGCAAAGGTGGCTTAATGTAATGTCTTTCAAACTGCTGTACACAAGACTTCTGCTCACCTAAAAGGTGATCTGAGGTTGAAGTGATCTGAGCTGTGCTGAGCTATGCTGTACATGTTTAGTTGCTTAGTAATGCAAAGCACGTTAAATTGCATGGCTGCTTTGTTTTATGTACCATAATTCCTTTTCAGATTGTCTAAGTACTTAGCAATCAATGCCTGCTTACTGCAGTTTTGTCACTGTTTTCTGGGTGAAAACAGTGCAGAGCATGGAAAAATGTGTTTTTCATGTGTGCCCACTGCAAGAACTCCAGTCTGCACAAATCTTGTGTGATTGATGCAGTTATGATCACCTGATACAAATAATATTAATTCCTTCTGTAACATTTATGGCTTTGGAGAACATTTGATTCTCTTCTGATACTTTAGACCTCTGGTTTTGTTGACTTGACTGGAGTTTGTTCTTATTGCAATGAATTGTGAGAAGAAAGAATCTGTCCCTACATGTTTTGCAGCATTTGTAGTTTAATTTAAACCCTGCTATGAAAACAAAATGGGATCTCTGAAATGCTTGGTATCATATGGCTTCTGGTATTTACACACCATCTGCTTCAATACACAATGGATAGCTGATCAGCTCCGTTCTGTAGCAGCAGGTAACATGGTGTTCCTGTGAATGGATAATATCGGTCCCAGTTCTCTACTAGTGTAAGAGGAAAGAAAACAGGTCTTAGAGAGGATATACATATATATTCATTCTTCCTAAATTTCTGTGATCACATATTGTTGTGCTACCTAAATGCAGTAATAAAAGCGTTTGGCCTGTTAGCACCTTCATGACCCAGTCATCTGTAAGGATGATGCCCTCAGCCAGGAGACTGTAAGGTCTTTTCTCCCCTAATGACAGCAGGAGTAAACTATCCTGTTGCTAAGTGTTTGGTTCAGAGAGAATAGTTTTCTAAAGTTCTGAATCTAATGCCCTTGACTTTCTCTTTTCGATCCTTTTTTTTTTTTTTCTGCCTGCAGAGCCAAAATGCAAAACGCAGGCAAGAATACTTTTTCCCCCCTGCTGTTCTATTCCAGCTTTCTTTGATATCTGAAATTCAGTTTTGAGAGGAGAAGCTTTTAGAAACTTGTATGGGCCAATAGGGACTGGTCACAACATTAATGTTGCAAAACCTTCTAATCCAGAAGTGTGTGCCAAAAGGTACTTTTTGTTAAAAATGCCCAAACACATCTAAAAGCAGGCTGAAACAGTTTGTTCTTAGCATGTGTTATGCATCCACAGGTCCATCCATTAGCTTTGTCTGGCCCTGTGCTTTGACTTTTGATTATTTGGGAACCAGTTTTCACACTACATTCTTTTATGCCTGTCAAGCACATTTAGACTGGAGTGGGAAAGGAAGCTTCTCATCCTCAGTGAGATAAGTGCTTGACCAAAAGAGGTGAGATGACAAGGTACCAGAGTGTTCCAGCATTGTAGTGTTTATTAAAGGAATTGTGTTCTTGAATCAAGAAGAACCTGGCAGAGGGAAATATGAATTGGTGGACATAAAGTGTTTTAAATAGCCATGTTACAAAGGAAAAATTTAGCAAATAAAGTTCTTGAAGTCAGGTGTTTGTGGGTATGTGATCTGCTTGCAGTATTACTTTCAATTTTATAAACATAAGGAAACCCAGCTGGATGATGACCCATTGGTTATTAGTATTATGCATCACCTGTATTCAGTCTGAAATATATTCACTTAAAAAGGAGGAAATTAACAAGCACAAGAATGTGAGAAATAAGCATTGTATATGATGCTCCCTACTACTTCCTATTTTTTATCTTTATTTTTTAGCATCTCCATCCTCTTATTTATCTGCTTACACAATTGTTTGTGTACAAGTCCATCTGCTAAGATTGTATCTGAGAAAAAATGAGGATTCATCTGAAGAACATTTGATGTGTCATTTAGGAATCTTTTTATTTTTTTACTAATGTCAGCTAGTCAGCAATATTTAAGCTGCAAGCTCGTAAGCTGACCTGTTGAAGGGTTTTTTCTAGTTCTTTTTTTCCCAGATTCCTGCTGTACTTTTAGAATGCCTTGCTGTTCTGCCCTGAACAGCCTAGTTTAATTCTGCACAGACACTCAGTGTTCTTAGTTTCTCCAAGGAAAATGGTAGCATTTATAGACCAGTCCAGCTGGGACTCAGGAGGGATGCATACCTTTCTGAGGACCTACTCTCTTCTACCTGGATGAAATCCTAGGTTTCATTGACTTGAGGACAGACTGAGCTGAATTCTGTGGTGAAAATGAGTTGATGAAGATAACTGTGGGATAGAGAAAAAGCAGATCTTCCCATTATATCCTTGTGGGACTCTTGCTCAGGTGCCATATGTTTTAATGCCATTTTGAGACTAGAGCCAGGGAATAGGAAAGAGTGCTAACTTCTTAGAAGCCAGTGATGGAGTGCTGCCTCCGCAGAGCAGCCCTGCTACACTTGTTGGTGCTAATTAGTTTGTGTCTGTTGAGCTTCCTTATGACACAGTCTGTTCTAATTAACACTTCCCTGTAGATTGCTGCTGAGCTCCAGAAATCTCATTCATTTTTGACACACATTTCACCATCCCAGGGAGACAAATTTATTTTGTTGACAAAGGTGCTGATAACACTATCAGACTGCAGTTTGATGTGTGTCTCAGAGATGGAGAGAGGTGACAAGACAGCCTGAGTGGGAGAATGAGTTAAAAAAAACCACTCAGAATTGCAGCTGTATTTTGTCTACCAGGTTGAATTGTTGGAGCCCAAGACCATGTGATATGTTATTAGCTACAGACAATTATGAGCCATGTTTATCCCATCGATCTCTCCCTCTTTATTCTATGTAGTAACATAAAAAGATGCAACAGATACAACTGCTAGAATGAGAATCTCAGAAATTATATACATATACTGTGTATATATTTATAGTTAAGCACACTATGTACAAATCTCTGTCTCTCTCTATAGTCTATATATATACTTTGCCTTAAAAAAAATCAGGAGCTACTCTGTAAGTTAAATATAAGCCTTGCAAATGGAATATAGCTGAAACTACTGCAAAATTTGGATCAGAGACAGCAGCACTTAGGGACCTTGCAACAGGTTTTAGAAATATTTTACAACTAAATATGTGAGACCTTTTTTTACTTGGGCTGTGACACCTGTCAGTAAGGCTGGCTGCTGCAAGGAGTAATTGCAAAAAGCTGACTCCATATGTACAATGAAACAGCATTGGACAAGGAGACCTGTGCTATTCCCAATGCAGCTAAGAACTCTGGGAATTCTGGAAAGTCTTCCCCTGCCAACATAACTCCTCCTGCACTCACAGTAGAGCCACAGTGTATGCAGGCAGAAACCTATCTGAAAGTGGGAAGTGATGGCTAAGAGTTGGGGTATTTGCTTCCTTCTCCGACGAGGGGGCACCTGCTAGAAGGCACTATCCTTCTAGTTTACATGATCTACTCTATGTGAAAGTCTATATTTTATAATTAGAACCTTTGAAGTCAGGAGTTTGTATGGCTGCTAGCATGAGTCTTTCCTGAGATCGGCTTTTCCTTCATGTTCACGGTCTTCTCTGTATCTTATATTGTTTGCTTCTGAGTGGCTTAATGTTTTACTGCTGTTCTGTAGCATGACAAAAGCTCCTCTGGAAATGCAAAAGGCAATTTTTATGCCTTAATGGCTAGCTCAGAATGACTTGACTTTTGGCATTTCTCTTCAATCCTCTCTGCAACATAACAAATACCTCAACTCATAGTGTGGTTTCGTCTAGCCATGTCTGTGTTGGCAATGCTCCTGTACTGTGGTAGGCCAGAAACTATACTTTCTTACCACATTCTCATTTTCCTGGGTCCAGTTAGTAATTATTCTAAGCATCACATCTGAGAAAGATTAAGAGACCAGAGTAAAACTGATGAGGACAAAACGAGGCTTGAACAACCCAGTGCAACATGTGGTATAGAAAGCTTGCATGGAGTTCTCTGAATTTCGCTGATACTGATCTCTAATTCTGTTTCTTATGGCCATGGGTTGCTTTTGCAGCCCTACTTACACAGACTTCAATTTTATATATCAAGAATGATCTCTGTTGTTAAAATAACTTCCAAAAGTGACTTTGGGCACCCATTCAAACCTGGACTGCCTTTGGGGTGTCCAAGCCAAGCTAAAGCTGTCTTCCTCACAGTAATGAGATGTTAAGAGGATCTTAGCAGAAGAATAAATTATGAAGCAGAACAATCTGCTCACCTTACATAGACCAGTACTGAGTTAATAGCTTAGCTTTGCTACTGGGAAGTGGTTATCCATTGACTTCCCATCTGCCTGTCTTCTGTCTCAGCTTGAGTATAAATGGCTTCAGATGTGTGTGGAAATGGAGGTTTAAGTAATTCTTAGTCAATTTTAAAGGGTTTTTGCAAAGAATACCTTTAAAGAGTGGCTGTTTAAACAGGAAGCTTCCTGTTTTGAAGAAACATTTTTCTGTTTCAGCTTTTCTCAAGTTTTCTTTCTGTTCAGCTTGGCTTTGCCCTTCTGCTTAATCTGAATGGAAAATGGTAAATTACGGCAAACGTTGTGGAAAACTCTTACCAGCCCAAGCACAAAATCTTTCTGGGATCATGAAAAGGCAAGTGGTTTGCTTGATTTGACAAGCAAATACTTACCCTATGCTTTACATCTCAAAAAACATACTGCAGCTCCTAGGCTCCATATAATGCTCATGTCACTTTTCCTATGTAAGTATATGCCATACTTTGCTGTAGTAGTAAGTTGTATACAAAAAAGGCATGAAATAATTTGAAACTTGAGCAATAACATCTTTGCAGTTTCCAGGTGCTAGAATACAGACCTTCAGTGTTTCCTGTGTCAGGACTCCTCATGGAAGGATAGCCTAGCTTTAGAAACACCACTCTGCTCTTGCAGAGCTGATCAGCTTTCCCATATTTGGAATAGAGGCCTGCTTCCTCTCATGCTGAGGTAAAAACAGTGTAATTCAAAAACTAATGAAAAGAGTTCCCAGCTTCCATAGGAAAACATAACAAGAGATTCAGGCTTCTGCTTTCACTTTAACGTTAGCAACATTTAATTAAGATAAGCAACATCTTCTGCTTTGAAGCATCTGTTTCATTAATCCTGTGCCTGTTGCTGTGCATTAGACACACAAAATGCTTCTTCAGCCACTGTGGCCCAAAGAGCAAGAGCGTTACTTCAGCCACTTTCTATTTTTCAGATACTGGTCCATTGCTCATTTGTTGCATTGTCTTAATTTCAATGCACTTGTGAAGAAACACAGGCATGTGGCATGAGGCTAGGGAAGCATGGGATATGGGAGCATAGCCATTCATCATTCAAAGAGATGTTGAGGCATTCCTGTAGGACTGACACGTGAAGGCCTCTCACAGGGTGGATAACCTGAGTCCTTTTCCTCTTCTCTCAAGTAAGAGAAAAGCATTTTGTATTAATTTAGGCCATTTTTCTTTTGATTTAATTTCTAGTGAAGCAGAGTAGTAATTCTTTTTGAGAGTAAATAGCTCAGTAATCACAGCTCTCACTCTGAAAGCTTCATCATGCTTCTGACAGACTCTGCTCCAAAACAGTACGTGTGAAGTGGCCTGTTAATTGCTTATTGTATTGATTTAATAAGGCCATTTTTCTTTAAGATGGTTTGGGTTTAACAGAAATCTTTATGCTTGTATTTTCTACTAGCATCTTCAGTGGACTCAACTACATTCCACAAGCTTCCTAGGCATACCTTTTGCATGTTAATTAAATGGGAAGGAATATCAGCACTCACAACAGGCAGCAATAAAATCTGAAGTAACAATACTTTGCTCTGTGTTATGTGCATGACGTAAGGCACTTTGCAAAAGACATATCTCATCCATTTGACATATAGAGAAATGGAGACTGGGAAGTTTTGCTAAATTTCTACAGGTAACCATGGCAGAAGCCAAAGATTTGAAAGTTTCTTGGCCAATTTCTCAGGTAAATAGCACTTTTCTTATACCTGTCTGTTCTTGTTCATGTTGTTCAGTACTGCCTTGGAGGAAGTGAGATTTTACAGTAGCTCCAGTTCAAACTTTGCTCCACTAAGGACAAAGATCATGGAAGGGTGTTTACAGATGCCACAGCTGGTTAGTTGTCTTCATAGTGAAGAATTCTACTCTGCTTGTGCTGGTGTTCTCATGGTGAAGATCTGAAAGGCTGTTCAGAGCAGCAGGCAGGCTTTTTGAGGAGCAGCAGAACACACAGGATGTGCAACCCTGTCAAAGGGTTTCAATAAATGCCTCAATGCAAGTCCCTCTGGCATGTGTGGGCTATATTCCTTTCTGATGTTAACTGTTTATTCAAAACTAGCTCAGGTACTGGGAAACCAATAGCAACTTGTAGTCTGCTGTGTGCAGGCCATGCCTACATCAACTTTGAAGCAACTTCTTCTATGTCCCGAGAGCACCCCAGTCAGCATGCCCTGGGCAGATCTCAGGAATGTTCCATCCATCCCATTGCAGTATCCTCTGGTAGTGTGGATGACCCCTTGCCAAGAGCACGCATGGTATGTAGACTTACTCTACACACTGTGATTGACTCTTCAAATGCTGAGACAATTTTTTAATGAGTACATGGGTTTCAGTTTTAAAATGTTGCTCAACCCACTTTGCACATAGTCAATAAAGAACATTTTCCAAGGGCTGTTTCAGAGGGTGACCTGTCAGTATGGATGTGGCATAAATCCTTCATTGTGGTCTGATTTGTTTTAATTATTGGCCAGTGAACTCTCTTGATTCGTGGGGGTTTGGTTGGAAGGTTGTTTCTGTTAACTGAGCATTGTTGAAGTGATTGTCAGGCTGGGCAGTTGGAGGGAGATGTCAGCTTTAGAAAAGGCCAAGAAAATAAATAAAAGACAAGGTCAGAGAAATGTGTTTTTCTTTTGTGCCCAGTATTAAACATTCATGTAGTTTTCAACCTTCTCTGCTCCTGCTGGTATCATATAGTTCATAACAAAATTTCATATTTATTTTATGATTACTTAAGTTTATCTGGGAACTTACATTGCGACATCTTTGTCAAAGTCCTGCAATTTTTTGTTGCAGGACGTGCAGGCTGGAATGGGGCCTTTAATAAGTTAGTTTTTTCTCAGTGATTTAACTGACCATTCTGAAACACCAAGTTTTCCCATGTGAAAAAAACTCTAACCCCACAGATTTATCTCTAAGTAAGCAGTTAATAAATTAGATACACAGAAAACAATACATATTCAAAATACTTTTATGCAGCCATGGCAATAAAAAAGCTGTATGTACCCCTGCCTCACACTGAGAACTCCCCATGAACTGGGGGGATTTGATTCTGCAAACTAAGGGACTTCAGGTGTGGAAAGAGCTGAATGCTGTTATTTCTTCTGTCTAATTCATATGCTGGGGGGGGGGAAAAAGTTCCAATGAGTGCCTGCATCCAGCTTTTCTCCTGTTTTCCAATCCTGCTCCAGACCTTGTACTGGCTGAACATGGCCATGTCCAAAATATCTCTGCAGTGTCTTTAAAAAGAAAAGGTCATCAACATAAAAAATAACTAACATTTTCATGACAAATAGCAGTTAACATTGCCAACTCTTTTTTTGAGACCTGGGTGTTCTTTTCTCTGCTAGTGAGTGTATCTGGGCTAGGGAAACTGTCTTTTAAAATCCCAGCCATGATTGTGCAGCAGCTCTTAGAACGCATACAAAGCTCATCAGGATGACTCTCAAAGTTGCTGCTGACAGCAAGATATCAACCAGAAGAAGGAAGGTTGCCCTCTCCCAGAGCTTCAGGGACTGACCCATTAGCAGGGCAGGAAGAGCCAAGTGTGTGCAGCATCTGGGAAGGAGGTGGCATAAGTCACTGCTGAAAGCTTTCATGGTCCCTTGGCTGCACTTCTCTCACTGGATCATGGGCAGTTTCCAGTGGCTGTGGGAAGCCACCTGCTCCCATGCTCACTCAACAAACAGAAGATATATTCCTGTTTTCCTAGCTGAGTTGCTCTTTTCAGCTGCCTCCCAGAGGCTGAGCAGCCAGGGAAAGAGGAAAGTTCATTAGTTACCATGTTGGTACAGGCTTTTCTTCTCCTCTTCTCTCCCCAGGGGTTGTGTTTCACGTGTAGTGTAATAAAACAGGATATTGTGGGAGAAGTTAATAGGTGGGTCAGGCCCTCTCAGCGTGAAGCCTTTTTTGATTAAAGGCTGCTGCTGAGAAACTTCTTGACTCTCACCCACATGTACACCCACTAATAACACAATCAGCACCTGAGAAAAGGGACTATAAAATGAGAGAGGTGGGAAAAAAATCAGTTTGGTGCTATGTGTTCCCCAAGAGGGACCTGTGTGTCTTCCATCTCTGCAATTTCTTTCCTAAGAGTTGTCAAGCTAGAGCTATTTAGCATCCTGCAGTCGATGTGGTGTTATGTAGGATTTGAAGTAAGTAGTTGCATATATGATGCATAAGGATCTTGTGTGGTAACAAGACAGACATACAGAAGGCTGCCAGTTGCTCAGCTGTAAGCACTTTGATCAGGTCAGTCTGTCTTGAGGGTCTCACACAGGGCTTACAATGTGGCGAAGCTTTTGCTGCTTTTCCTTCTTCAGTTGCTGCTCTTACGTGGCAAACTCACGTGAGGCTTTTGGCAGAGACCATGGGACACAGACAAAGAGGAGATCTGGGTACATCGCTCTTCAGAGCAGCTGCATTAAAGCCACGTTGGAACATGCCTTCCCTTCCACCACTTCTCCTTTCCCTTCCCCTACTTTTTGTTGCTGGCTGTTTTCTGTTGTTAACAAAACATCTTGTTTCCTGTTTTCACCCTCATAGAAAAGTCAATAAAAAGGCATAATTTGGTTTCTTGTTTTCTTTCTTCTAATATCTGCTTTTTCAGGTATTTTTTTCTCAAGTTCACACTTTTGCTTGCCACCTAGCAAATAAGTGCTTATTAGAAATGTGTTCCTTCTTGTGTACCATTTCCCAGGCTTACTGGGATATATAGTAGCAGAGCTATTCTTTAGATACCCAAACTATTAATATTTGACTGAGGTCTAAATCATGACTTGTGCATTTGCATCAAACCTTTTATTGTAAACCCCATTTTCTGGTAGAGGCTCTGGAATATTTTATTGTCTTAAGACAATAATAGTAAGACAATATTTTATTGTCTTACAATTCTTGGACAAAGCATTATGTTCTTCTTGCAGCTGAAAGTGGAAGGAGAAGTTATGGCTGTATTTTACACAAGCCAGGTGCCAGCTTTAGGTTTCTTGTTCACACTTGCCTGTGCTTAGTTTCTGAATGGGGTCTTCAGCTCCATTTTGTTACCAGATGGAAAGATAGGAGCTTTTGAAATGTATTTATTTAAGACCAAACAGAAATTGCTCAAATTTAAGAAGGGAGCTGAATGCCCTTTCTGAATGCAAGCAGTGGAAGGACTGTAGGTGCCAGGTAACCACACTGTCATTTGGGTACAAATCCTCTTGCTACAGTAGGTATCACTCTCCCTGTGACATCTCACCTCCCACCTCTGTCCAGTACCATTCCTCTTATCCCTCCCTCTGCCTTCCCTGCTCCCCTGTCCTGAGGGGATATTAGACACTTTCTAGGAAGCAGCTTCTCTCTGTCAGGTCTCTATGCCTTATCTAAAGGATAACAGCTTGTAACTCCCTCTTGCTGTTGCTCTGTTCCCTGTCCTAGGACTGAGTGAAAGGACATGGATGTCACCTACTGTGCTCCCTTCACTGCTGTGATTTCTCCTCAGCCAGCCCTGCCAAGGTGCAAGTGGGCTGGATCCTGTAACCTCTGTGAGACTTGACAGCTCACAGGGAGTGTGGCTTGGCTTCATGGGCCACGGCTGGGACTGAGCTCTGCTGTCTCTGTGGTGCCCCAAGGACTACCTCCAAGATAGTTTTGGGCAGGAGAGGGTATGGGGAGGAGATGTGGAAGGTGGATACATCTTCCTAACAAAGTGACCTACTTCTGACCAACCTGCTGGGATATCTGCAGCTTGCACTGTTAAAACAAAAGACTCCAGCCAGGCAAAGCCTCCCAGAGTTGCTGTTGGTTTTACTTCATAAGAGGAACTGCCTGGGTTTCTTGCCCTCCCCTCTTCCTTCCAGGAGTTTTACTACTTGAGAAGAAGCTGCTGGAATTTGAAGAAAAGCAATTAATGGGGGAGTTGGGATTTTTGACTGACATAGTAATTACGCTGGAAAATGTAATTTTCCCTGCATATTAGAGATGGGATTATTTCAAGGAGATCTTATTAATGTGCTGTTCACCAACAAAGAGCCCAGTAACCTCTCTCTTAATAAGATTAGCATGGGGGTCATAATGCAAGAGGCTGCTAGGGTGATATATTCAAGGTTTTGTCCTAAAGAAATAAATTATCTTCTCTGTCTGGTGAGGGCATACAACAGTTGATTTCATTTAAAAGATGTATGCTCATTTTCTGATAGCTAGTGGATAACCTGTGCCCAACCTCCTTTGTCCCGATGCTGTACATCAGCAGTGAAATCCCAGGGTTCAGGGGGGAGCCTGGAGAAGATGTCAGAGCAGCTGAGAATGGGCAGGCAGGTAGTTCCTCTGGCATCCCTCCTCAAATCAGTGACTTCCTCCTGTAACTGCAAGTATGACCCTCTACTATCTGCTTCTCTTTCTCCATCTAGAATATGTGGATAATAATTGTCCAAAAGTCTTCTGGGATTAATAGCTGTTTGTGCAGTGCTCCAGCTTCCATGAAGCAAGGTGTGCACCCCTCATTGCAGACTACAGCTAGTGCCATCATGTAGGACCTGTTGTGTTCCGAAGGGGCGGGAAATGGCAATACAGAGGGATGAAAAGGGGTACTGTCAATTTGGTTGTAGTTTGATCAATGTGTGAAAATTCAGGCATCTTGGGGACACCATGTAGGTGATGCAGATGCTTTTTCTGGTTACACAAGACTTCTTCCACTCCCTGCTGACAGCTGTGGGGTGTTTCTCAGTAAGCCAGAGAGTGACACTGCTAAAAACATTTCCAGGCAGCTTTCCCCTTCCTGACTCTGGTCACATCTGTCCACCATCTGTTTTGATTTTGCCTCTGTTGTGCTACTTGTAAACATCCTCTTGAAATGTTCAGGGCACGGAAAGTTTGAGAGTTCCTCCCTTCCTGCATGGAGTGTGAGGTGCAACCTCCTGCTGCTGCATTAAACATGGGAGATGCTGTCCAGTGCCATAGAGGTAAACCAGCTGGTATTTATTATCAGCACTGCTGGTCTGTGTCAATCTCAGTTATGGGTCAGGGATCTCTGTCATTGGGCTAAGTGTGCAAACAGCAACAGAGCCCAGTCCGTACTGTCCTGTGCTAACCTTTCCATAGCAAGCTCTACCACCATCTACAAATATTTTTAAAGTTAAAACCACAAGTTAACTCTACCCCAAAAGGGGAAATATGTCAGATGGTAGAGTCTTCAATGTCACTCTTGATTTTTACATGAAAAGCGCTGATGTATTGTAATAGAGTGCAGTGGTGTTAAACTCCTTGATAGTTTATCAGGGGAACCCAGGACATCTCTTGCATACAAGTTGTGTGCTTAACTACTTTAGCATTAAAATAAATAAATGAAGCATTGTCGCTGTTGAGCGGCTAGCTGAGGACTGACCCAAGTTCTCAGACAAGCGAAGAGAGGAGAAAGGCACTTTATTGTTTTGAATTCCATATATATAGAGTCTACAGAAGTGCCCCAGATTGGTCAGCCCGAGACCTCCCCCTAGGCACAATTGGCCAGGCCCGAACTCACTCAATCCGGAGAAACTGTTTGCAAAACATCCAAACTTTATCTTGTTTATGAAATATAGCAAAATGTTCCCACGGGAAGAACCTGTGCTAGCCACAAAGCATTGCTTATCCTCTTGGTTTCTTGATTTCTCATTTACCTTTCAGACAATATGCAGAAATAGGAGTAGGGGAAGGCTACTGGGTTTTTTTATGTGGGTTGAAAGTTTGCTCAGCACAGTGTAGTAAGCTGAAGTTAAGAAATACATTTTGATGCAGTCTCAGTTTGCTTATGAACTAGATAGCACCAACTTGTAACATAATGTTTATTATTCGTATACAACCATAGGTAGAAGTGGTGCAATTAATTGCAGAGTCATAAAGCTTTCACTTCTGGGGCATATGCTGGTCATGTCCAAAAGTATTTGTGCAAGGTGTATGTTAAATGTTATTAATTTATGGCTTAAGCCAGGGAAAGGGTGGCATGCCTGAGAATGTTGCTATGGTGGACTTGGTGAAAATTTAGAACACAAAGTTGTCCCTGTGCCAAACAAATGCTTTTAGAAAGGTATCTTATTTAACTTAAATATCTTACAGTCTAAACAGATAAGCATGTTAGTGATAAGGCAGAAGAGTTCTGAGGTGAGAGGAGGAGGGCTTGCAGTCCTCTTATTAGTGCCATAGTTGCATTTCTTGGACAAGGGAGAGTAATAGTTTCTCTTTTTCCCAAAAACACCTTTCTTAAAGGCCACAATGAGTTATCAGTTAAGTGAAGCAGTTGTATATCTGAAAAACATCAACTCTTTTAAAAGTTTTTTAATATACTGCTGTGTCTCAGTGGAGTTACAAATAGGATTTTCATACTTCTGGATAGGAAAATCATGGAAAGAGCTGTTCTGACCTCACAGTACTTGATAACTTTCTTTTAGCCCGTTGCAGGCATAACAGAATCTCAGTTATGCTGACATATCCGCTCATCCTCTCTTTGTTAAAACAGACTAAACATCAAAGACTGATTGGAGTGGAAGGAATTGATAGCCAGTATAGCTTCTCACCACTCCTAAACCTCAGTTACAGATTTCAGAGGTTCTCACTTTCTTCCTCCTTAAAATACTGCTGTTATGTCTGTTTTTACAAAAGTCTTACTTGCCAAATGCAATTGCATTTTCGGTTAGGTAAACCAGGTCAGAGGCAGTATCAGCAGAGATCACACTCCTCTTTAGTAAGTAAACAAAAACATTGAACATGTTTCTGTCCTCTGAAAGCTATATACATTGCTTCATCGTCTGCTTGAATACTGGAGTGTTATTTATGGCTTAACTTATTATTTTAATTCTAAGGCAAATTAATTCCATTGCCCTTTTTCAGGCAAAATGCTTCTTCAGGATAAAGAAAGTGTAAAGGCTGTGCTGGATTGCAGTCATAAGAAGTCAGTAAAGGCGAATAGCATGATTTCAGCAAGCTATCACATGTTAATGTTAGAAGAGATGGTCAGAGCATCCCTCCTGATGTCTTCAGAAGTCAAGGCTGGGAATTTTATCTGGTGCTGCTGCACTGTGCCTTTGCTCAGCCAAGGCATACCTATCCAGCAAGATCTCTGGCTGTGACACAGGGTTTGCGATTCCTGTTCAAATGCATTCTAGCCTGGTCAGAACCAGAAGAGTGGTTGATTGGTAATGCAGGATGGGAGGGGGTGAACTGTCTCGTAAGACAAGTGATGTACCAAACTTCCTGACTGCCTTCTGCTCTCAGGGTCCTCTGTGAGTTACACTAGCAGCCACATCACCCTGGTCCCCTTTGGGTTTAACCCTTTTCGTAGCTTTCACAGTATCACTTTTTTGCCTGCCAAGCTCTTTGGAGACAGTACTTTTATTATCTGTGTCTCGTGTATCGTTGGATGTTCTCCTGTCAGTGTTTTACTGCCTGCTTGTATGCAACAAAGCAGAGGGAAGGCTTTACTGAAAGGATTCATGTTTAGTGTTTAGATTTTTTTCCCCCTGCTTTGTTTTACTGTCACAGTGATACAGATATGGGGGGAAATGTCCAATGCGTGTACTCAACTGCTGTGGTTGCTGGGTTGTAACAATGTAGAATTTTTCTGTGTTTGAAAGACAGCACTTTTCAGACTATTGTAATTTGACATCCAGCCTCAATGTCTGGCAGGATTTCCAAGCTCACTTTTTTCTTTTCAAAAGTTTCTGATAACTTCTTTCTTAGAAGTTTGACTCTGCAACATTTGCCGTTTTAGTGTGATATGCTACTCTGTGGTGAAGTCTGGCACTGTGCATTTTTTTTTGTTGCACTTAGGAAGGAGCCTCTCTTGGATGCACTTCATTTGCCTTAGTAGTGGAGCTGGTCTGTGAAAGAAGAAAAACTGTGTCTTGCAAAGATAGTCTGAACAAAATCCAAGGATTTTATGATTCTCCCTTTGCATCCAAAAGTTGGCACGGACAACAGAAGAAATATATCTCAGTGTGGAAGTCCCACAGTTTGGGCTTAGCTGGGTACTTGGGCAATTTCTGGAAAGGTCACTGTTGGCCTCTGCCAAGGTGGAGTGGAAAGCCCTGCTCAGGTTCTTCCCACTCATTTGGGTCTTCAGAAATGGAACAGGGCAGCTTCATGGCTGTATTTGAGAACATGAGGAGAGAACTGTGTGACACATTATTTTCTTTTCTACTGGGTTTGGAAGCCAGCAGAAAAAAACACAAAGCAGGATACCCTTCTCACAAATTCACTATAGCAGTAATTTTGTATATTATTGAGCAATAGCAGCCAGTCCACAGCCTGCAAATTAATTTCTTGGTTGCTTTCTAGTTCCCTTTTTAGAAACATACAACAATGGGGCCTGATATACAACTTGGGTGGAATGTGACAATTTTCTACAAAAACATTTATGTTGAAGTAAAGTGAAATAACAAAAGCAGAGCTGCTGAATTGTGGCTAGCACAGGTTCTTCCCGTGGGAACATTTTGCTATATTTCATAAACAAGATAAAGTTTGGATGTTTTGCAAACATCCGGATTGGGTCCGTTCGGGCTTGGCCAATTGGGCCTAGGGGGAGGTCTCGGGCTGACCAATCTGGGGCACCTCTGTAACCTCTATATATATGGAATTCAAAACAATAAAGCTCTTCTCCTCTCTTTCCTTGTCTGAGAACTTGGGTCATTCCTCAGCTAGCCGCTCAACAGCAACACTGAATGAGAGGCTTTTTTGTATTAGCACCCTCTAACAAATATAACGTGTTCTCAATCTAGTTTACCCCCTAAGTTCTTGTGAAATTAGTTGCTAATGGAGTCACATTTTAAAAGCACATAGGAACTTCTTCCTTGTTGCCTATTTCCAAAAGCAGCCAAAAACACGAATGCCACTAGCTTTCATAAAAGCTTAATGACACTTGATTACAGAGATTGCTTTTTACAGAGATCTCAAACCTATTTGTTTCTAGCATCTGAGCTTTTAATTTTTTAAATAAAATTGCTGAGGTTATAAATGCTTTTGCTGTCAAAGCATTCTCAGGAGCATCGTCTTAAGACAGCACCAGCAAACGGTTCTTCTCATTTCAAGGGCAAAAAGTAGAGTTTCTAAATCTTTTTCAGTTTACAGGGCAAGCTTACAATGTAATTCCACCACCCTGCTGTGGCCTGTCTCTGTTAAAAAAGGAGTTTGTATCACATAGAGAAGGTAAGGGACAACATAAGAGGAGTAGGAAAAAGAGATGTTTTACTGTGGATCATGGGTATTTAATAAACTCAAAGTGGCTCACAGGAGAGCTGACTTCGTGTCCTCTGTGGGGAGAGCCACAGAGCTTCTGATTTCCCTAAAGTGCTGAAGGCACTGTGCCAAAATTAACACTCGTGGCACTGACCAATTCAACACCTGCTTTTCAGTAGTGCTGCACTCATTTACTTCAACAATTCCCAGGTGCTCTGCTTCTTGTTGGTATTTTTTGCCCTGAGTTGTTGTGATGAATAGCTAACTACCTGACATGCTTTTAATCTTCCATCACAGGCATGTGGAAAAAAGGAATTTCCAAATGCTGACACAACTTCTGCTGGTGTTGTGATTTGGTTACAGCCATTGATGACTTTCATAGATGTGGAATTTGCATTGGAAGTCCAAATATCTGTCCCAGGAAATATTTCTGGCCTTAATGGTCTGTACATGCACATTTGTACAGTCTCTCTGCATTTTTTTTGCAGTTAGGTGAGCTTCATAGCAAACAGTGTCTTGCCTTCAGTGAGATGAATTTGATCTTTGCTGGATGGTTTGATGTAACAGTAGAAATAAAACTTGGGTGTCTTCTAATTCTGATTGTAGATGAACAGAGAAATGAGTTTTGGGTTGAGAGACAGGAGCCTGTTCCAACCCTTAACCTTTCTCAGACTGCATAAAATTTTCCAAGGGAAGGGTTGAAAGCCTCTCTTTTTAGAAGTCTGAAAATTAGGTTGGATATGGCAATAGCAAGTATCCTGTAGGGACCATTTCAGCAC
Organism: Entomyzon cyanotis; assembly: GCA_024500445.1. NCBI lineage: Eukaryota > Metazoa > Chordata > Aves > Passeriformes > Meliphagidae > Entomyzon > Entomyzon cyanotis. The sequence continues at coordinate 43,376,463 of JAKEPQ010001030.1, read as the reverse complement.
TCTGAAGTGGTGTACATGGCTCAGATTCAGAGATGGAAAAAGATCCATTAAATACAGAGCAACAATAATTGTGCAGCTGAGGTGCTAAAAAACACAAGCATTTTCATTTCTCTTTTGAGTCTTTGAAGCAGCAGCTTGCCAGTAGCTGAGTTCCTCTTAAACATATGTGACATGGCCATTTCCTTATTATCACTTTTATAGACAAGGGATCCAGTAGCACATTACTTCTTAAATGTCCTGCCATTGTGAAGGGATTTGCTGTTCATTGTAATAATGCCAATCATGATGAATTAATTTTGCATTCATGTAGATGTCATGAGCACTTTAGATTATTTTCTCCCCTAATTTAAATCAGTAAAGGGACACTTAAAAGCACTATCTGTACACCCATTGCTCTGCCAATGAGCAAAGGAAAAGCATGCCTGTAGATTCAGGTTTGCATAATCCTCTGCGCAGCAGGGAAGCTTCCTCCTGGCTAGAAATTAGCAACCAGCCCTTCTGGATTGATTGACTCTTCCTTGTGACAGCATGGACCTTAATCAATTTGTTGCATACACAACGGGCACATCTGTGCCTGCCAAAGGCGTTTCATTGTCATTTAGTGGCTGGCTCAATTTAATGGACCACTTACTGTATCAGATACCTGCTTTGAGGGTCTTTTGGAGCTGGGGGAGGGAAGGAAACCACTGTATTTATCAGAAGAACCATCCTCTTTCTTTTTTTGCAGAGTGCTCTGGGTGCTTCCCCTCACATAAGTGCACTTTATCTGTGAAAGGTTGGCGCTGCCATGATCAGCCTGTTGTCAGTGGATAAACTCTGTAGTTCAGTGATGCAGAATGTCTGCTCAGTGAACTGGGAGAGAGAAATAATTTGGTGGCAGATGTCTGGAGTTCAAACAGCACTGAACTTCCAAGTGCTAATGTGAATTGCAGAGTGCGGGGAGGGTACAGGAGGGGAGAAGCTCCAGGGGACCAGAGGGCTTGTGGAGAGTGAAGAGGGCCAAAGGAAGGCATTTAAATGACTCCACAGCTCTTCTACTTAACCCAAGCTCTACTGGGTGGTCACTCTGCAAAGAAAAACTTGCAAGTTTTTACATACCATACACTTATGTAATTTCCTGATCCTCTCTAAGATTTTGAAGGTCTGAGCGCTTCAGGTGGCTTTAGAAACCCACCAAAGCTATTTTGTGTATCACTGGGCACATAAGTTACTCAAATTTCCCAACACTCCTGTGAGTCAGCTGAGCAAACAGTGGTATTGAAGAACTATGTGATCGGGTGAGGGTCATTGGTGAGGTAAGCTGCAGGGAAGATGGAATATTGAAGCCCCAGTTGCCAGATTTCTGTCCTCGATTTCCAGTCTCCCCTGTTCTTTCCCCATGTCTTGGTAAGTCTGGTGCCATTTTACTATATCAGACCCAGCTGGCCCCAAAATATCTGTGACTTCACACCAGGATTATATGGTTCAGGTCTGTGTCCTGAGCACTGAGTCATCAAACCCAGCAGCATTCAGCTATCCAACTGGCTGGCTTCATTTTCAGAGCATGAAAGAAGAAAATGCTAGGAAACAAAAGAACAGGAGACCCAGTTTAAACCAGAGCAGCACAGGTAGGGAAAATGTTGAGTAGAAACCCATAGGCATTTTTGATAATGCAGTCACGATCTCATCATGAATAAAACAATGTGTTTCACTTGACCACTCCATCTAATAAGGATTCACCTCCACTGGATTCTGTCATTTTCAAAGTAATGAAATCTCTGCATCACCTTGAAAGACATAATTTGACCCCTGTGTTTATATGCATGTACATGACAGCAATTTCTAAGGGCACCCAGTAGGTCCATTGCTACTTACATTTTTGATGCAGGAGAAAAGCTTCTTCTCAGGTTTATTGGTTCAGACAGCTAGCTGGGAGTCGTGGGCTTGAAACCGCCAGTCTGCCCCTGCTGCGATCAACACTCTTTTTCCACACCAAGAAGGCTGTCATGTAGTTTAGGTATAATCGTTTCAGACGCTGAACTGCAAAGAGGAATTCTTAACGTGAAAGGGGAAAAGGGGAGTGTGCAGATGGGGAGTGAAAGCAAAATAGCTGTTGTACTTCAGAAATAGATTCTTAGTTGATTTGGAAATAATCCTTTATGGATAAGCTCTTATAGGCACTACTACACTTTATTGCTTTTTTTAGGTGGAAATTTATAATGGTTTATATCTGCTGCTTCGTGTCTATGCTAGAAGAGACTGGGAGGGAGGCAATAAACTTCCCAGGTCCTGTGGTCACTTTTTCATGTAATCCTAGCATATTAAGTCAAATCAGTTACTGGTGCCAGGACTTCCATATGCCTTATTTCATAGCTGAGTGCAAGGTTTCTGGTTAAGTAGAAGTGAAGGGAGCAGCGTTAGTTTGGTCGTGCCCCACTGCCCCCTCCCCCCCCCGCCCCGTGTTGTAAAGTGGCAGAGCTGTGGAGATTGATCATACAAGCTGCTATAGATTTTGGTCCTGACTCATTTTTTAACCATTATCAAAAAATGCCAAGTATTTCCAGCACTGAAGGTCTAGCATCCTTCCTATCTCATGTTTCAGTAATTACTTCAGTTGAAGTTCAGGTAAGCTGCACCTTCAGTTGGAGATTGTATAAACCTTGGTGGTTTTTTCCTTGAACACTTTTTATGGGGTTTTTTTTTGAAGCATCCAAGAATCAACTCCAAATTAAATTTAGGAACAGCAGCAGACTGTGCAAACATATGTGAAGTTAGAGAGGAAAGCAGTTTGTTGTGAAAGAAGGCTTCAGAATTTTTCATCTTCCAGGCAGTTGTGTAGCAGCATTGGCACACTGAACCTCGAGAGATTACTGTGAGTAAAAGTGTGACTGCAGTGCTCTTTGCTGATGATTTACTTGAGATGCAGAATTCTTTTTGTGTGCAGTGCTACTCTGCTACTCTGCAAGAAAAGAAGAAAGGAATTCAATATATAGGCAAATGTTTGCCCCATTATCTCTTAATTTAAGTTGTTCTTTGGCATCAGTACTTACAGGCGTGGCATCAAAGTGCCACTCAGAAATGCTTATGGAGATTACAGCTGGGAAATTACATCCTCTCTTAAGACAAGGCCAATGCTACATGGGTGAAGGACAATTTCCTAAGTGCGGTGACAGCAGTGTAAGCATCGGTGCTGCTTCTGCCAGGAACCACACGTTGCCCTAGAGGCAAAGCTTAATGGTGCTCAAGCCTTGCAAACTACCTCAGTGACCCGGTGACACCAGACTGTGAAATCTGTGTAGAAGAACATTTGTGGTAATTAATCCACTCTGTCTCCAATATTACGGTGGTGGACCATAATATGTTTTTGTCTGATTTTAATCAGAAGTGGATTGTATGAGATATGAAAAACAAGAACTGAAATCTTACGTTGGATCATAGACCTGCTCTAGTTACTTTGTAGGGTTTTGCTTTAATTCCTGCTCTGGCTGTGTTCAGTTGAGCCCAGCCAAAGTCAGGAGACTGCACTACAAGAAGCCTTGAGACTTGACATTTCACCACTGAAACTGAGGATGGTTTGAGGATGAGGTATGAGGGTCCTGAGCTGGTCAGTCTACCCTGAAGATGAGGAACAAAAGATGAGGGTGAGATTACCCTGAAATATCCTACGTAGTTTCAAGGGAGGTGTTTTTCTAAAAAATTTCTAAATGATTCTCCACTTTTAAGAAATGTGTATTTTGCAAGAAATATGTAGTACTTGCTCTTCAAACAATAAATGTAAATTACCCTCTTTAGTGAAATCATACACTTTTATATAGGAGAGAATATCTTCCATTTTAAAGCTGCAATTACCCCTTGTTTTATCTGGTATAAAACCTTTTCATTCGCTGTCGGAGTGGCTCATTAAATGTTCTCCAGCTTGAGTGTGTGTTGGGCAGGCAAGGGCATGTGCCGCTGTCAGTGGTGAAGACCACTGTTCTGCTCTGGCTTCTTGGGAATGGCAGTTCCCACTCCAGTCCTCTCTGCCTGGAGCAGGCTTAGAGAAACCTTTTTGAAGGTCACCACCCTGATCCCCATGCCAGGATTGTGCCGCAGAGTTATGGTATATTATCAAGGAAGGGGGTTTATGTGCTGTGTGGGAACTGAGGAGTGTTTTAAGACACCTGGATGCTGAGTTCCCATTAAAAATAGAAGTGTGTGGGCATCCATATTATCCATATTGCCCAAGCACTTCTGAAACATCAGTCTTAGTAGTAGTATTAATTCTAATTCATTAGTATTAATTATAGAAGTGCTTCCAGAAAGAAGTCAGAGATATAAGAGGAGAATAGTCACTGTTTGAAAGACCTTGGTTAGCCATGTTTATACAAGGGTCCACTTAACCGCAGTGGGAATTTTGGTTTGTTTTGTTTGGGTTTTTTAGCAAATGTTTGGATTTGGCCAGTATAACACTAGACTCTTGCCAGAGTTTCACTGTCAGCTGCTTTATCCAGATATGTTGGAGTGCATATGCCTCCTGAGAAGCATAGCTGGTTCCTGCAAGTGGGCATGCTGAGCAGCTGTCTCCTGGGACACTCAGGCAGGACTCTAGTCAATACATGGGCAGCAGGATGAGGCCTGGGTTAACTTGCTGCATCTCAGCTTTGTGCCTGCACATGTTGATACTTCATGTTGGATGTGCCATTTGTGTTGCTATGTTTGGCTGATCTGCAGGCATGCTACCAATTCTGTCCTAGCTACTGTTGCACCTAAATGCAGCTCAATTTTGATCAATAATTATTAAAAATGAAGCTGTACCTTTCTGTCTCCTGGCATCTAATGGCTCTGGGGGTAGGTAATTTTATTGTCTGGTCTAGAAATGGAAAATTTTTGCAGTGTTACTTTTTTATTTATGGTCCCAGATGGAAAGCACTCAGGTCCCGAAAAACATCCAGATGTCTCTGTGGCACATTTTCCCTACTCTTCTGAGGGTATATGAGAGGGGGAATTCTATCCTTCATTTAGATATAAATGCAACCTCTTTCCTCATTTCTTAAATACACTTCTTGGATGCTTAGTAATGGAAAAAAGTACTGCTCAATTTTTCTGCCTTTCTTACTCTATTAAGTGAGTTGTCAGAAGAGACATTTGCTATTGAGAAATATCTTAACTAAATTCACTGTTCCAGAGGAGCCTGCAGAAGAGCACACTCAGATCCTGGGACACCACAAGGTATAAGACAGTTTAACTCTGCCCTTGGAGCTGTTGCCCTTTGGAAGTGATGGGGAGCTGCCAGCGCTCAGCTTTGCATGGGAGCCCCTCATAGCAGTCATTGGGCCTGTCCCAGGCTCCCTGTCTAAATGGAGGCCTCATCACTTCAGTACAATGTGGCATCAGAAACCCTGTGAGGACAGAGATTCCTTTTACATAAATACCTCTTTGTCCATCTTGTCCACTGTGTGTGGAAGGGAAATTGCGAGTGAGTCATGGTAATGGGTGTGAGCTCCCAAGCGTTTAAGCAGAGCTAGTGAGCAAGCAATAACTGTAACCTTTTGTCTTCTGGTCTTCCTATCTTTTCCAATGTGTATTTAGTAGGAAAATGTGTATTTATTTAGGAAAAAAAGTGTTTCTGGTCCTTGTCATCTTTCATTATTGTTGTTTATTATGTGGGATCCCTAGGAGACATTCCCGTTCTTAATGTGAGTGAACATTACATCTGATAGTTACTTATCAGATAATCATGGAGGTCCCCCTTCATCACTGAGAGGAAGTGGAAGAATTAATTATGGAGATAATAAACTGTTCAACCTCAAAGACTGAAACAATATTAGAATGTGGTACCTAATGAAGAGTGAAGCAACATGAATGAAATTTGTTCTGCAAGTTTCACTTGTTCCTCTCAGTCTTCGGGTCATTTAAGTCAGAAAATACTTATTCAGGATGGATGTTTAAACTACAGTGAACATGATTGTTGGACAATCTCAACCTTAACATTACTCTTATCCCATGGGTGATTCCCACTTTTGACTTAAAAAAGTTCTAAAAAACAGAAAGGAGTTTTAGGCCCTAGGTCTAAATTAATGAAATAGCTTAAATAAGCATGAAATTTTAAAAGTAAGAGGAAAATTTCATATGGCTCCCTAGAGAGAGAGTAAGAACTGGCAAAAACCAGCTTGAGCTGGACGCAAAGCAAAGGCAAATAAAGCAAATACAAAAAAGATCTTGCAATCAAATAAATACAAAGTGAGGAAGGAGTGGGAGGGTTGGGGGAAGATGCAGCATGCAATAAGGGTCAGTTACAATTAAGTGTAACATTGGTGTAGCTCCAAAACTAAGAAATTCCTTTGCCTTTCTGTTCAGGAAAGATGATTTGGTTGGACCTGATCAAGCCAATACTTTCCCACCCTTGTTGAGTACTGTGGGTGGACAAAAGGAAGGTGCCAGTAGCTCTGAGGTATGAAGGAGAGACAACTACCTTATTCTAAGTGGTGCAAAACTTTGAGACGACAATGGACATGCCTGAAGGGTTGGCTAGATCTTTGCCAGAATTCTACATGCTACAATTTGTGCATGAAGTCCTGGTGTCAAAGTAAGAATTTTGTGGGGTTTTAAAAGAAACATGTGAAATCTGAATTTACACCATTTGACTAAACAACAGGAAATCTTAGGGATAGGCAGACATACTGATCTAACCTCAGTTCATATTCAGGACTATAGACCAATTTGGGAAGCGTAGAATGACCCAGAATGAATGCAAAGTAGGAAAAAACCAAATATCCTGATTTGGAAGGGACCCACAAGGACTGACCAGTTGCTGAGTGGTGTGCATTTTGATTCTCCCTCTGGACCACTGGAATGGCCTCCTGTGGAGAGGCATCCATCCTGTGCACCCTTACTGTGAACTGCCATGCCACACCCTATTTGCCTACTCCGTTCGCCAGCAGTCCCCAGGATCACTTAATGTGGCATCGAAGGTGTCCACTGTCCTTCCCAATCCCACCTACACCTCTGCAGCCACTCCCTGGGGAGCTGCGAGCTCCCAGACAGTGTTGGTGCTCTCTGTGCCTCCCCTGGCTCTAGAAACTCACCTGGTTTGCTGCAATTCCCTGCTCCACTGCAGGATGTGCCTGCGCCATAGCTGTTCACCTCGGCAAGTGACCAAATAAATACAACATAGGGTTTTCAGAGATTGTGCCAAATGTATATGATACCTTTAAGTAATGAAATAACGAATCATCTTGGCAAAGAAATGCAATAAACAGAAATTTGAAGCCACAATGGACAGGGAGTTGAATAAATTGGAGATGATGTGGATTAGAAAGCAGAAGCACATGGGTAACAAGGAGATGCCAGGAAATGATACCATAAGGGGAAGGAAGGTTAGAGGGAGGTTATAGCAACTTTATCAGGGAACGGTTTGGGGACCAATCTTGCTTAATATTTTTATTAGTGACTTTGGCTCAGAAAGTAGAGTGAGTTAATAAAATAGCTTTCTGTTACTGACATGAAGTTGTGAGACACATCAATAAAAGGAAGATCAAGATACTGTGCAAGAAGAATTGGATGACCTTGAAGATTATGCAGTAGAAATGTTGTAAAATGGCATGGTACCAAGTACAAGGTTATTCACCTAAGGATTAAACATAATCCTCTTTGCTGGAAAATGGGCTCATAACTTAGAGAGGAGTGAGGCACTAGAGCTTGTGGCTTGGTCCAGATAAGACTAGCAGCATTTGTTTTGTCTAAAAATTCAATTATTTTATTACAGAAAAGGATTGGGTTAATTTGTCCAATATGTTTTTTGAAAACCTATACTGTATTTTGCAGCTTAAGATTCCAATATTATGCAGCTGGGGAAAGGACAAATGCAATCCTCTCTGTACAGTTGATAGAGAGGGGCATTACAGCTGTTGTGTATTTAGAATCAAGAGTGCAGTTCTGGTCACTCATATTCAAAAAGGATGAACTTAAAAATGTGTTCACTAATGGTTTGCTTTAAAGAAAAGGTGAAAAAAGGGAGAAGATTTGTGTCGCATAGTAAAATGATAGCAAAGAGGCAACAGGGGCTTGCCCTGTGTGTTGGAAAGAATAATTTAAGCTAACAGACAGTCTTGGCGCAAGAACAGCAAGGCATAGATTATTGAGGAATACATTCAGGCTAGCACTTAGAAGAAAGTTTTTAACTATAGAAAAAGTGAGGTTCTGAAGTAGACTTCTCCTTAGAGAATCTGTAACAGCACAATTTTGTTCCCAACAAAAAAAAAAAAAAAAAAAAAGTGAAAATATGACTAGTTCAAGATGGAGCCTCATCTGGACAAAATGTACTTACCTGTGATAGACGGAAGCAGGACTCTGATGGTTTGGAGAGAGTCTTTGCATCCTAGGTTCTTCATTTTATCCCAGGATGAGTGAAGAGTGAATGGAGTTGCCCTGTGTCCCTGCAGATCTCAGTTTTACACATATGTAGTAGGAAACACTGCACACTTGTGATCAAGAGTATAGCTTGACCACACTTGGTGTGGCAGTTTGAAAGCTTGATGGGAGAGGAAGTGATTTGGCTGAGGAGATGTTTGTGAAGCAGGTGAGAGAAGTGTGCCAGCAGATAGGAATATACCTGGCAGCAATTAAACGACAGGTTTACAGCAGTCTTTCTAATCAGAGCATCATTTGAGACCTTGTGAGAGCACATGAATACATGATCAATCACTACTCAGTTCTCTCTAGGAAAATGAACATGTTGTGAGCCAGTGCATCAGGCTCACAACACACATGATGTGGTTTTGGCAAGTGCTAGGTGTGCTCTAGGGGTTCATCTCACTGTCATAATTATGTGGATTTTTTTAAATCTTCCTTTTCCCTCTTTCTGTAATTTCCCATCCATCTAGTTATCAGATTGCATAATGAAATTTCTCAGCTCCTCATTTGTTGAGGGATATATTTATAATTGCTATAATATAATTTGTAGGTCTTCCATTTTATAAAAAGAGGCATCTGAGCATGAGCCAAGTGCAGCCTAAATAATTTTCTGATCTGAGGAAGTATGAGGATTGTTCCTGGGAAGAAACCCAAATATTTATGATTTAGCAATCGCATTTCTAGGCAAAGGACTTTCAAATGAAAACAATTTTGAGACAAAAATCAACAATTCAAAGAAATAATGTTCTCAAGTCATACTTCTGTTGCCATTTTTAAGCACAACCTGGCTGTAGTGTGTCTTTGTTTACCATAAACCATGACTTCTAACCCACTGCAGGCACAGCATAATCTCATACACTGTCACTGCCACCATTTTGATGAATCAAGTAAGCTGACATTTGATTCAGAAGAACAGTTTGGTCATGTCATTGTTCTAGAAATCTAGCAGGGTCCTGGATATTACAGAAACAACAGTATTAAGCAGTCAGTTGGCTGAATGTCTGCATCTTTCCCTTAAACTGTAGATATGGACAAAGACAGCGTCTTGTGTAATAATTCATTTTTCTGCTGGCCTCAGTGCCCCTGATCAAAGACATCATTCCAAGATGTTGAGTGCAACATTTGGAACAGCACATTCTTGTTCTTAGGAAAAATCAAGCTTGAATGCAGCAAATGTGTCCGTCTTTCATGAGGCAATGAACTGACTGTTTGTCGGCTGCTTCTTGCAGGTCACGTCTGTCAGGCAGTGAGAAGGAATTGGAGCAGCCTGACATGGACAGCCTGGTGAAATGCTCCATGGTGCTCTCTGTGACCAGAACAGCCACTGCGGGAGTGGGTGGGGCACTGGTGCAGCTGGGGGCCTTGTGGACCATCCCGGTCTTTCCTCTTTACTTTTCAATTTTTACGTGCATCTGTGATACAAACTAAATGCTTTCATGTTTGTGCTGGAAGTTTTAAAGGAAGCTGGCCCTTACAAGATCATTCTGCTTTTGTGAGTGGCACAAAAGATGTTCCACACTGTTAAACGCAGTAGTGGTCCTTGTCCTGTTGCAGCTCTGATGCAAATGGCTAAAAACACTCCTTCACCGGTTGCACAGTAGGAATGATGCCTTTCACTGGCTCTGAAATCACGTTTCTTGTGAGACACAGTGCAAACACGGAAAGAATCAAGTAGTATTGTACAGTTTGCATTACAATGCATCCAGTGGTTCACAGAATACAAATAGGAAAGAGGTGAGAGGTCTAAATATTCAGCGATATTTTGTGAATGCTTTGAAAAGATGGTGGCCAGTCTTAATACAAAAGGCTCTAACACCCATATTGTCTGCAAAGCTTTACCTGGAACATCTGTTTAACTTACAGAAACAATAAAAAATAATAAAAATCTGCATTAAAACAGGAATGTGGGGTTTTGGTTACTTTTGTCCCTCTGGTCCTGTTGAACAATGAACACCAGCAGTGCTAATCCAGTTCCAGCCTGCTTTCATATTTCCCTGTGTCTTCCAAAAACTTTTATCAGCTCCTTAGCAAGCCCACCTGAGGCTTCTTTCTGTATGCAGAGCAGTTGACATTTCATCCCTACTGTCACAATTTGGACACTTCATATAATGATGCTCACATCATATTGGACATTTGGACACATCATATAATGATGCTCTGTAGCACTGTTGGGAAATCAATGTTCCCAGTCCTGTGATGTCTAGAGGTTTTTCATAAGCCTGTTCCCTGGGAAAATGAATCACTTGCTCTCAATTTCTTCTGGTCCAGCTTCAGTTTAGTTGTTTGAAATGCTTAGGAGACACTTCATATTTTGAACTATTATTAGTGATCCATGTGCTGGATGCATTGTCCACTGAGGCTGAAGCTGTTTCCATTGCTTGGATCACAGTGCACAGAAGAGTGCAAAACTGTGCTGGCCCCTTCACATGCTGGGGTAAGGTCACTTCTTTCAGTGTCACTGTTGACAGCTCTTAGGCAGTGACATGTTCCTAGGCAGTGACACAGGCCTTTTGCTGTGGGTCAAGGTCTGGGTTCTGTGGTGGTTTTGATTGGCCCAAAACATCAGTGAAGTGTTTTTAACATCTAGGAGAAATTTGGACCCCTCAGAAGCTGTTGCAGTAGGCCTGGGGAGGTGTCTGAGGCGTGGGGAGTGGCACAAAGATGGCTCCTGTGTGTCCTGAGTGCAAGTTCTGGAAGTTTTTACATCAAGTCCAGCAGAGCCAGTCTCTGATGGCTCTGAAGGTGATGGACATGCTGCCGGCCAAGTTTGGGCCAATTGGAGGTGCTAGTTACGCCTCTGTGAAAACATATTTGAGAAGAAATCAAAACAAAGCAGGCACACACTTCTTTCACTTCTTTGTAGTTGGAGGAGGAGGAGGTGGAGGTGAAAATATGTGAGGGAGAACAGCATGGAAACGCCAAGGTCAGTGAAGAAGGTGGGGGAGGAGGTGCTCCAGTGCTCCAGGCGCCAGAGCTGAAAACCCTCTGTTAGCCATGGTGAAGGCCATGGGGGGAGCATGAGGTTTCCCCTGCAGCCCATGGAGTCCATAAGCATGCAGAAATCCACCCACAGCCCACTCCAGAGGAGCAGGTGGATGGCTGGAGAAAGCTGTGATCCAGTTTGGAGTCTCATCGGAAGAGTTAAAGCTACAAAGGCCTTGGAAGGGAGAGAGAGGCCTTGCTCCTGGCATGGAGGTAGCCTGGCCTCAGCTCAGGAGAGTCTGCACTTTATGGACAAGAGGACTCATGTTGCAGCAGAATTCAGGCGGGATGTTGCTCATGAGATTGGACCCACGCCAAAGAAGTTCCCAGAGGACTGTCTCTCATGGGAAAGACCCCTGGCTAAGTAGAGAATCCCTCTCCCTGATTGGGCTGATCAGAGAACCCCTCTCCCTGCCCCCTGTCTGTTTTACTGGCTTGGAAAGAGGGAAGGGGGATGAGCAGAGAGACTACTTCTTAAGAGGGTGGGGGGTGAGAGCAGAGAAACTGCCTGAAGAGAGATAAGTAGAGATAAAGAGTATTTGTAGTAGAAGAATTGTGATTCTTCTATCTTCAGATATAGATCTGCTCTGTGGACTGAAAAAATACCCTACACCCTGCCTCCCTACCCAGGCTTGTTGGTTAAAAAGAGGAAAGGGGGTGAATAAAAATGGGTTTGTAAGAGGGAGGGGAGTGAGTGAACAAAATAGTGTATGAAAAGTTTATTTTTGCCTTGCATTTTATCCTCCAACTCTGTTAGGTAATTAAATCACTTTTTGCAACTTTAAGTTGGAGCCCCTTTGCCCTCTTTTTTTTCATCTGTGCGTCCTCCTACCAGTGTCCTATCTCATTTGACTCATGAGATTGGTGTGTATTTTTGCAGTTTTTTTTCCTGCAGCAAGAGAGAGTCGAGGTGCCTGGTGTTTAGTCAGGGTCAAAGCCCGACAGGTTCGTAAGTCCTGCATCATAAAAATTGCTGTCCATGATTCTGAATGGTCCAGCAGTCCTAGGAGTGTACTAAAACTACACTGACTTAAGGGGTTAAGAAAAACAAACATCCAGCTTGCTGCTTTCTGTCTGTGTATTAATCAAATTATAGGTCTCAAGTTTCCTGCCCTATTCCTGTTTTGGAAAGTGCAGATTCAGTGCACTGGCTGTTATGTTCAAGTTGCATCAAAAGCAATCAAATAGGATACAAATTGTTTCCTGTGGATGTCTGTGGTTTGGTTCTTTTTTCCTGTCAGTAGTTTGAGTACAATTTCTTAGTAGAATTTTTGTCCTTTTTCTGAGCAAAGTTATATTGTCTCTCAGTCAATTCCATGTGCCTCCTATTTCTGCTGCTTACTGCTTGATGAAGCACCACTTGGGTATGTTCTCAATGCTGATTCCACCGGGAGCAGACCAGAAATCTCATTAAAGAATTGCAAAGACTTTGTGAGACTGAAATGTCTCCTGTAAATCCATTAGTGTCCCTATATAACTTACTTTCCCTGTTCCCTTTTTGGAGCTGTCAAATATCTTCGTTGGTGTCCTCCTTTCTCTAAAAACTTAAACATGACACTATATAACTACTTATTCTTAGAACAGTGAAACTGTTTGCTCTTTCATGAATTTATAAAATGTTTTTAATTATAAATCAAACAATGAGTAATTTCTTTTCCTTTGCAATCCAAAAGAAGTGTCAGTCAATTGACCTCATGTGCTTGGTGAAGCAATATCCAAAGGAGAAGCAGTACCCTTGGTTTAGACAAGCACTGCTGAGCATACTTGAGCAAGTATCTACTGAACCACCAAACCTTCAGTCGAGGGTGTAACTGAATTTCAGAAGTCATGCTGTCACAAAGATATCGATCTCTACACTTTGCTTTTTTACCTAAAACTCCCCTCAAAGGAAATGTTTTGTGTGTTATGTGTGTTAAATGTTGTTGTTATGTGTGTTAAATGTTTTGTGTGTTAGCAGCCGTGGCAATTTTGGTAGAAAATAGTTACAGCTCTTGAATGGCATGTGTGCCAACCTGTCAAACCTGAGGTCTTAACAATTCTGGCTTCCCCTTTGTCCTTCTTCAGCTCCTCTTCCTCAGCAGCACACAAAAGAAGGAACAGACCCACAAAGGCAGATACAAATAAGCAACCAATCTAATGCAAACATTGCAGACCCCGGGGGAATGGGGCTTTTAAGTTCTTTGTAAACTTTAGGACAAGGAACAAGGGATTGTTTGCATAAAGTGATGTCAGATTAAAATGAGAGACGATGGTTCCCTCTGGAAGACAGCCTGTTAGCTCTGACTTCTTACTATGATTCACATGAAAGGAGTCTGTGACATCCTTCTGGTTGTCAGTGAGGTGCAAATATAGGTAATAAAAAGAAAGAAGTTCTAGCAGACACAGCACAAAGCATGGTGTAAAAGCTTTGTGTCACAGGAAAAGTTCCTCCTGGTCAAGCTGGGGAAGTTATTATTGCAGAAGTGCAAGCATGGTTGCTGAGCCTGTGAAATTAATTATTTGGGGACTTTGCCTTTTTTCCTCCCCTCTTTTCTCATTGTCCAGTTCTAATTAATTTCATGACATCTGCATGCCTATCATAGTCTCATCCCAAAATCTTGCTGTCCAGCTGTGAGAGCTTCTAAGATTGTCTATCTTTATGAGGGGATGGTAAGACTGTGTGTGTGCTCAAATGAGTGCTGCCACATGCCTGCTTCTGCTGTGGCAGCTTATAATGAGGTAGACTTTAGTCATTCATCTGTCTTTCATCGAGGACCTTGCATATCTATTCTCCTCTTTTCCAAAAGGAACTGCAGGCAATTAAAATCATCCCAAGGTCTCCTTGGCTTCCTGCTTCTAATCTATACTCTCAAGAATGAAATAAAGCGATGAGAGGCAATTGTCTTTGGTTCTATAGTTTTTAGGGGCCTGGAGTGGAAGAGCAGGCAAGAAAAGAAATGAGATACGTTTATAAACCAAAGACATTCATCAGACAATTCAAGGTCTTACATGAGCACACACACTGATGTAAAGAATAGGTATGTGTGCAGTGTGCCGCTTATTCCTCTTTCCTTAATAAGAGGCTACCATGCTGTAACTGCTACTCCAAGTGACTTTAATACGTTTTTCCTATTTTATCTTACTCTTTTGCTGCAGTGTTTTACATGCAGTTGTTTTTGTGTTGAAGCATATTTTTTGTCATTTCTTTCTGAATTAAAATAGGAAAAATGCAATGAAATAAGTTGCTAGTTTAGGCTAATGCAGGTGCATTTGGTAGGCACTCACCATCTCTGCTGCTTTTGCTGGACAGGCCCTTACCTCTGAAAGCAAGTGAATGTCAAGAAAACCTGGTGTAGGGCTGTGGCTAGCACAGGTCCTTCCCGTGAGAACATTTTGCTACATTTCATAAACAAAGATAAAGTTTGGATGTTTTGCAAACAACGTCTCCGGATTAGGTCAGTTTGGGCTTGGCCAATTGGGCCTAGGGGGAGGTCTCGGGCTGACCAATCTGGGTGACCTCTGAAGACTCTCTATATATGGAAATCAAAATAATAAAGGGTCTTTCTCTCTTTCCTTGTCTGAGAACCTGGGTCATTTCTCAGCTAGCGGCTCAACAGCGACATAGGACAGTCCACCACTTGAGGTTTTCCTTCTAAACAAAAGGTGGCTCTGGAAGTCAGGTTGCCTATGATCATTTGCACTGCTGAATAGCCAACAACAGAAAAAGCCAAGGTGGGATGTTCAATGACTGAGGCTTTGAGCATAGTCTCATCTCCAGACCCCAGTTAACAATTGCAGTCTATTTTAGCCCTGGAGTCTGAAATGCTGCTGCCTTAGCCCTTCTCCTGCCAAAGCTTCATGCTGAAACAACTGTTAAAGGGAGTACATTTCTAGTCCACAGCCCTTTGCTTCAACAAAGATAGAAAGGAAACTGCACAAATCAAAAATAAGCTGTAGCAACCAAAGAGCATACATCGCTCTCAGCCATCCCTGCTCCACGGGCATCAAAGTCTTGGAGAGTGAGATCCAGACAGCTGAAATTAGAAATTTTATCCAAAATGCTGTGAAATGGAAGTGGCCCTTTTGTTCATTGCCCTTTCAGGCTTCTTCTCTGGGCTGTTTGCTATGAGTCAGGTCTCTGAGAGGGGGATTTTTGTGTATGATGCTTTAATACATCAAGGCCCTGATCTCCATAAGGGCCCTGTCATGGGTTTTCGACAGGACATTGCCAGGAGGACGCACGAAAAGAGGGCAACCAGGCTCCAAGCTTAAAGTTGCAAAAAGTGTTTAATTACCTAACAGAGTTGGAGGATAAATGCAGGCAAAAATAAACTTTTCATACAGTTTTGGTTCACTCCCCCCTCCCTCTTACGAACCTGTAGTATTCACCCCCTTTCCTCCTTTACAGTCAACAAGCCGGGTGGTGGGGGGGGCAGGGTGTGGGGTCTCTTTTCAGTCCACAGAGCAGATTCTCAAATTTACTCATCACCACAATTCTTCTACTACAAATACTCTTTATCTCTACTTATTTCTCTCTCTCTCCAGACAGTTTTCTTTCTGCTCTCACCCCCACCCTCTTAAGAAGCAGTCTCTGCACTCACCCTCCCCCCTTCCCTCTTTCCAAACCAGTAACACAGACAGGGAGCAGGTTGGGGGGTTCTCTGGTCAGTCCAATCAGGAAAAGAGGTTCTCTACTTAGCCAGGGGATCCTTCCCACGAGAGACAGTCCTTTGAGAACTTCTTTGGTGTGGGTCCAATCTCACGAGCAACATCCCGCCCGAAATTCTCCTGCAACATGAGTCTTTTTGTCCATAGGGTGCTGTGCAGACTCTCTCAAGCCGAGGCCAGGCTGCTTCCATTCCAGGAGCAAGGCCTTTCTCTCCTTTGCAAGGCCTTTGCAGTTTTAACTCTTAGATGAGACTCCCACTGGTTCACAGTCTTTTCCAGGCATCCACCTGCTCTTCTGGCGTGAGCTGTGGGTGAATTTCTGCACTCCTGTGGACTCCATGGGCTGCAGGGGACCTCCTGCCCCGCCATGGCCTTCACTGTGGCTAGCAGAGGGTTTTCAGCTCCAGCACTGGGTGCCCCTCCTCCCCCACCTTCTTCACTGACCTTCACGTCTCCATGCTGTTCTCCCTCACATATTTTCACCTCCACCTCCTCCTCCTCCAACTACAAAGAAGTGAAAGAAGTGCGTGCCTGCTTTGTTTTGAATTTTTCTTAAATATGTTTTCACAGAGGCGTAACTAGCACCTCCAATTGGCCCAAACTTGGCCGGCAGCATGTCCATCACCTTCAGAGCCATCAGAGACTGGCTCTGCTGGACTTGATGTAAAAACTTCCAGAACTTGCACTCAGGACACACAGGAGCCATCTTTGTGCCACTCCCCCACGCCTCAGACACCTCCCCAGGCCTACTACAACAGCTTCTGAGGGGTCCAAATTTCTCCTAGATGTTAAAAACACTTCACTGATGTTTTGGGCCAATCAAAACCACCACAGCCCTTCAGCACAACTGTTGAAAAAGTTATCCTAATTAAAAATACTTGCAGTGGGGTCCTGGGTGAAAAAATAGCATTTCTGTACTTTTATGTAAAGTGACCATTTGTTTCCAGGGAGCATGCTATGTGTGCATTATATGTATTGACACAAAGGTGCATGAAACCAAGATGGCATTTCATCTACAGAATGGGAAGAAACATAGTGTGAAACCCCCGGCAAGTGAGAAGGCAGATAATAGTAATGATTCAGGGGGCATAAGAGAGTGGTTTCATTATTGGCTTGTCCTTGAAGATACTTCTCCCACCAACAATCACACAAGTGGCACATGTGCTATCATTCCAGCCATTTTCCCATTTGTGTGCAAGGTGTAGCACAGCTTTGAGAGCTCCCTAAAGTGTGAATGAATCTACTTGAACGACTCCTCATCTGCTTTCAGACATCTGTGTTTTTGCTGCCTCCAACAGGGTCACACTGAAAATGTCAGATTATCTAGTACAAACAGGGAATTACTCAACCTCAGACTTCTCTCTTTCCTACAGGGCCATCGGTACGGCTTGGTTTCTCTGAAAGATAAACAATATAATACATTCTCTTCTTTGAATAATTCACCTCTTCTTTTTGCTGGTTTGTTTTTTTGGGGTTTTTTTTTCTGGTCAGTAGTCACACTTTACCAAAAAATCATGGTGTTTGAACAAAGACAAATACTTACATAGCAGTGTGTTCCGCACTGCTATATAAGTATATAGCTGAATCAGTGAGAAAGGTCAGCTTCCTGGATGAGATTTAGCAGAAAGCAGTTGGGTAGATTTATTAGGCATAGTCTCCAATGGGAAACTGTCATATGAGCTTTGGAAATGTGTGGCTGGCATGTGAGATTTTGGTTCTGCTCTGGGGTTGCCCATCAGTTGAGACTGCACACAAGCTGATGGAAATAAGGCCTGCCACTAAGCAAATGGGGGAATTTCCACTCCAGCTGCCTTGGAGGTGATGGCCCTTGAGGTGCTCTTCCGAAGCTTGTAAGACAAAGGCTCCATTCACAAATGGCCAAGCTGACCTTTTGTTTCCCCAGTTGCATTCCCTCCCTCAGCACTGCTCTATTCCCTTCTCCCTTTCCTTTCTACCCCTGCCCACCAAGGAAGCTTCCCACTGCACTGTCACTGCACCCTCTGCCCTCCCCCCCTTGTACAACTCATAGAAGGTGGGTTGAGTGTTTGTATTTGTTTTCCTGCTCTCCACTTCCTCTTGCCTCTCAGATGATGGGTGAGCTGCAAAACAGACACGGGAAGATAAACTGACTAGGGAAATTTTGTCATGTGCAGCAAAGTGGAGACTACTCACTGAGATTCCTGGGCAGAGCAATGAGTTGCTCTGCTGCCATTTACCACAACTGCTCAGAACAGGCCTGAAATTTTCCATTGTGATTACCCTTAACCCCGCTTTAGCCTCACATGCTGCCTCAGCACTTGTCACTGCTGCAGTCATGCCAGAAGCAATTGTATGTGCAAAGGACCTGGGCAGCACTGCTGCCACCTTTAAAAGATATGGCCAGCAATAAAAATCTGCATAATAAAGGAGTGGGAAAGGCAACTGAAACAGTTGCATTGTTATAAAATGTATATCCAGATGGTAATTAAAATGCAGGAGGTTTCTGGAAGAAGCTCTGTGTTCTGCACATGAATTCGCTTCATGTTGAATGTACTTTCTACAACAGCAGCGACTCTAATGAAAGTGGAAAAGCAATAACAAGTTTTCTGTGCACACAGTTAATAGATATGACTTGTTTTGAATACAGTGGCGAGAATGTACACACAGATGTGCAATCCATATTTTCTGTGTGCTGTATGACTGTCCCTTACCCAGAATATAGTGTGGTGTTGCCCCACATGATCACCCACAGTGGACTAAGACACTTCTTGGGTCTTCATCTTTCCTGAGCTCTGTAGCTTACTGAGAAGGAGTGAACCCCTCTCTGGGACAGCAGAGCCTGGGCTGTGCCACTGATATGGTTTTTGGCCTTATAAGATCAGCTGATCTCCTGCCACTTTGGTGGTCCCTTTTGCTGCAAAGTGGAAATGAGGGTGCTTGCCCTCTCTCTAGAGCTGTGGTGGGAGTTTGCTAAGATGCTCACAAATCTGTCAAAAAGCCCAGCTAGACTGTAAAGACAGAGCTGTCTGGTTTCCATGTCTTGTGTCCCCAGACACCCTTAAGATACAGTGGACAGGACAGGTTGTGGAAACTAGAAGGATGGGATAGCTGGATGCCTCAGTATCTCCCCTTATGATTTTTGTACAGGTTTGAAAATACTTCCTTGACAACACCAGTGTTCTAAGGTAAACTGCTTTGAAGAGTTTCATCGTCACACAGAGACTTGACTTGTTTTACCCATAGCTTGCATGATTGGAAGAGACCAAAAGATGGACAACACCTGTTGTGCAGAATTTTTGACTTTTACCTTCAAAGTCCCTGGTGTTTTATTAGGCACATAGCCATTGTATCAGCACTTAGCTCTTGGTAACTACCACAGGAAAGACTAAGAACCAAAAGGTCCTGGACATCTTACCCAGCTCTCACCAGCAGAACTTTCTTGCAGGATGGGAGATGGTGCCTGTTTCAAGGCTTTATGAGGCATTGCCTTCCAGGGCTGACAGCAGCATGTTTCTATGACTCCAAAGTCAGGCATCTAGAGAAGCAAATTAATTTGTCATTGCAAATTAGAAATCGATTTCAAGGGTAAAAATTGCAACTAGACCTGTAGCACAAAAGGTATGGGCCAGCCCACTCCTCAGTTGTTCACTGGGACTCTGTCCATACCTTTCTTAGTTCTGTTAGTTTCCATTTTCTTTCCCCTGCTTGTCTTAGGCATTAGATGCATGTAGTTGTGCATGTGTGTTTGCATCCGAACAGGAGCCAGGCTGGTCCATGGGCTCACATGGCCTGCGGAAGTCAGGATGTGGATTCTGGGAGATTCTTACTGATGCACAGTCTCTGTGTGTGCCTACTTTTCTACTTTTTTTTTCTGCTGAATTTTTCCTAGCAGTAATGCAGTATGCTTTATTATCAGCCCATCACCCACTTGTGTTGCTAGTCCTGCTTGTTTATGATAACAGATTTCTCTGTCTGATTTCCTCCCTAGTGAGAAGTTGTTCTTTATTTCACTGTACAATGTGTTACTGTATACAGCGATTCGGTAGTCCCTGTGTAATGCCCCAGCTTTAAGGATGTTTTCAAGGAAAAGGGGAGCAAAAGAGGAAACCAAACTCATTTAAACTGTCTCTTAGAGAAATTACTGGACAGCCAGACTATGCCTTTGAAAGCAAAGGGGCTGCTGAGATTATGAAATTCTCGAACATTAGCTCAGCATGGCTGAGCCAGGGCATAAGGAGATGTGTGAGCCCATTAATCATTGCAGGGCAGCTGCCAGCTCCCTGACTTTAATTGTGGCTTTCTAATATTTACCCTCTTTGGAGGCTTTTTTCGTCCTGCTGATAAAGGATTTCATTCCTCTCCTGTGAAACTGTGCAGAGACAGCAGAGGTGTGAGCTTAATTCAAGGTTGCTGAATGACTTGGAGCTACTGGGGGAAATTATGTTACTCAGCATTGTTTTCCTCCTGAAATTGTTGCCTTGGCAGCATCTTGAGAAGTTTTGCATATTTGTCTCTGTAAATTTCCTGTTTCTCAGACTGCCCTATCTTCACAGTTTTCCAGTTATTGAATTTTTATTAAGGATCTCCATGGAAGTAAACAGTCTCAGAGGGTGCATCCTTCCAATATCCCTGGCTTGAGAAGAGGAAGCAGGAGTGGAAGTGTTTCTTAATAAGGGGAAGATTGGAAAGTATGCTATTGACAGTGTAATAGGCTGAAAAATTGTGGCTAGCACAGGTTCTTCCCGTGGGAACATTTTGCTATATTTCATAAACAAGATAAAGTTTGGATGTTTTGCAAACAGTTTCTCTGGATTGGGTCAGTTCGGGCTTGGCCAATTGGGCCTAGGGGAGGTCTCGGGCTGACCAATCTGGGGCACTTCTGTAGACTCTATATATATGGAATTCAAAACAATAAAGTTCCTTTTCTCCTCTCTTTCCTTGTCTGAGAACTTGGGTCATTCCTCAGCTAGCCGCTCAACAGCGACAAAAAATCATTCATGTGAACTCAGACTACATCTCAAATGATAGACTATAAAAGATTATTATGCTTAAAAGAGCTCCTTTCACTCACCATGATGTGTCTGTCTAGGGACACGCTTCAGTGCTCACTTGCAAACAAGCCAAACACAGAATTGTGAGTTTTCAAGCCTACATTTGCCTCTTTTACCCCCTCCCAGCTGTCACTCACTTCCTTCTGCCCAGCAGGAAGAGTCAGGAATGTTGGTGGGAGGAGAAGGAGCAAAACAGACTCATTTCCCAGTACTTGCAAGGTGGCAATGGCCTACAGAAGCTCTGCCTTCCATGGAGTAGTGGATAAACTGTTTTTTTCAGGGGCAGTTTTCTTCCAGCTTCACCCAGCTGCATAGCTGCAAATACAGTAAAAGAAATTTTCTGGAAACTGCCTTCTCATTTTGCATTTAAAGTGCTGCAAACTTTATTACCAAGCACACACAAGACGATGGAGCTGAAACTGGGTGTTTATGCCAATATATCTGCTTTGATTTATGTGGCACTGATAGTCTCTTCATAACAGAGTTAATGTGAGAGTGATCAACCCCCTCAAGACAGCTTGATGCCGCATTGCTTTTGCATCCGGTTACTCTATCAGTTCAATGTGCAGCCCTCTGTTGACTCTGAATATCCTTTGTAGGTCAGCTGCCATGCAGGGAGCCTATCTGTGTGCAGGGCTTAATTGGTCTCTCAGCTCTTTCCCGTTCTCTGCTTTGTTTTGCTTACAGAGCTCATCCTTTCCCTTCCATTTCTCTTTCCCAGGAGGAAGGCAAGACAATGATGATGATGCATCCTCCACTAATGGACCCTGCTGAGACAGTGATTTTGGCTGCAAGGGGGGCTTTATGGGCATCTTGCACTTCACTTGCCAACATTCCTGAGTGAAAAAACAAAAAGGATCACACACTTCCACTGATCTGCCTTTTTTCCTCGGACCATTGCTGAAACTCTTCCTGCCCTGGCAATATCTGCAAATCAGCCTGCACTTGTCTTTTTGTTGGGGGTTGAGAATTTCTTCCCATTCCTGTTACTAAGCAACAAATAGTTAGATGTTTAGAGCAATCAAAAGACAAAAGGTGGGCTTGGGCGAGGCAGGGTAAGGGAACACCCGGCCCTTGGAATGGCTGTCTCGCTCTCTCGTGGTTCGGACGCTGAGAGGAGAGGCTGCTCTTTGCTTTTCGGCTGGGACCAGAGGGAATCCAACTGTGCCCTGTTTTTTTCTCTTCTCCTGGCTGGGTGAGCTTTGATTCAACCTTTCTCCCCACTGGGAAGGGCACGTTTCCCCGGGCTGCGTTTTCCCGCAGCTGCTGCCGGGAGAGTCCGGCTGCTGGGAGAGTCTGGCTGCCCCTGCCGCCCGCCCCTGCCCTCTGCCGCACGAGACCGCGGCGTCTGCTGTGACTGCAGAAAATCCTTGCTAGCTGGCCAGGGAGAAAGCCAGCTCCTGCCCCTGCCGCTCCGCTCGCCGCTCCGAGCTGCTTTGCTGCCTGCTTTCTCAGCTCTCCGCCATTATCGGCTGCCATTACCAGACCTGACCCTGCGCCACAGCGCCACCTGCAGCCGCTCGGGAGTCATCGCACCTGCCCTGCCCAGCCGGGAGCTCAACAGCGCCCCTGCTGCTTGCAACCGTGATTACACCACACGGGCAAAGGCTCAGCAGCTCACAAGTCACCTGCTGTTGGTCTTCTGGTTCTAGTTCTGGTTGCTATTATTGTTATTGCTTGTTTATAGATACTAGTAAAGAACTGATATTCCTTTTTTCCCATACCTTTGCCTGAAAGCCCTTGATTTACAAAATTGAATATTTCGGGGGAGGGAGGAAAGGAAATCACATTCTCTGTCCTGGGGGAGGGTTCAACCTCTCTTGGCAGACGCCTGTCTTTCAAACCAAGACACTTTTACCCTCAAATCCCACAGCATCTCTTGCAAAGCATAAGACAGTGTGATTGGTCTATATTGACTTTGCCGAGTTTCAGAGCAAAGGAAATAAACATGAAGGTGATTAGCTGCGAGTTATGAAAGATGTTACATTAGCTATGTTTCTAAACCATTCAGAGCCAAAAGGGATTTTTGGAAGGCACTTACTTCCTCCAAAAATCTCATCCTTACCTAACACATTCTAGTTAGCAGACAATGCTACAGACTTGATATATTTCCTATGATGAACAAGCAGGGGCTCATTGTGAGAGTCTAGAGATAATCTCCTCACTGTGTTTAAGCATGTTACCCTCTCTTATTTTTGTCATACTCTTTTCACCATAATAATAATAACAGATTTTCTAAAATTATAATAATGTTGATTCATATCCTGGGAAAAATGCAGCTCAGTTCTAGTTAATTAGTCAGACATCTTAAAATCTGTTTGGATTTTCAGTAGTAAAAGGAAAGACAAACAATAAGATCTCACTTTGTGTCTAATACTAGTGCAGGCTGTGGATGCAGTTCAAACTGTGCAAGGCTTCTTGTGGGAATGTTTCACAAAAGACACTTTGTCTCCTTTGGAACAAATGCCACCAAATAGTGGAATTAATTTATTAACTATTTTTCCAGAGCCCCTCTATTTCCAGCATGCTTTCAAACACTTCACATAGAGATTTGCTTCTTTGGAATGGCATGAGGGAGGACCAGCAGTGGGGATTTGCTTTCTATGCATGGCATGGTTTGCCTCATCTGCATGAGCTCTTTCTTGTTCCTAGGATACACTAGCTTGACTTAATTTATGGGCTTGCTTTATTATTTTTTTCCCTTTGGCTGAGATCTGTTTTGACTTTCCCACTAAGCTCCTTTTGAGCAGGGGCAAAACCAACAACACTGAATTTATTTAAGTGGAATTAAAGGGCAGTCCTTGTGTGTGAGGCTGGGCCTGGGCTGCTAAAGCATGCTCAGCCTCCTGAGGTGCTAAAAACCTCATGTTTCATTCAAAAGCCAACTGCACTGAATAGCAGAGGACCACTTCTGAGAACTGCAGTGGGGCTCTAGCACCAGCAGCACAGGATGAAAGAGGGCTTTAGGGGGTGATGGGATATAAACTGAAAAGAGAAAAGAGTTGACCAACCACATGACATTAAGGTCCCTAGCTTTGTTGTCCCGGAAGCAATTTCTAGACGATGAAGTACTCCCTCTTCTCCTATGGTGCAATGGTGACTTTTGAAAATGGTAAGGTACTTAATGCACATATAAACATTGTGCCACTTTCATTAACAGAAATGAAATTCACCTTCTTCAATAGCATTGTGAATTGCAAAGAGGGACCTTTCTGTATTGAATCATCAACTGATTGTCCTTGAAAATTCACCCCTACTTTGCATCTCCAGATATTTTTCTTGTTCATATGCGTGCTGTGTTTTGATTTTCCTTGTCCCTTTTTAAAATGAGAAGCAAACTGAAGCTATCATCAGAACGATATAAAAATGTCATGACTGGACACAAGAGCAGATACAAAAACACAGGGCTTTTGAGAGCATATTAAGGGTACCAGGCATGTAAGAGGCACATCTACGCAGCAAAAGAAGGGTTTCTGATAGTGTTCAGAGCAGTTCTGGTAACTGGTTCCTCAGCATGACCCCGATGTTGACCCTGATGCAGTAAATGGAAAGCTGTTTTCTGGAGGACTCTCTTTCCATGTAGTGCTCTTTGTATTGATGGGTGGAGAGAACTGTCTATGTATATGGGACAAAGTTTATTTCTTTTCTCCTTGTTCTCTTCTGCTAGAAGAGAAGAGAAGAGAAGAGAAGAGAAGAGAAGAGAAGAGAAGAGAAGAGAAGAGAAGAAGAAGAGAAGAGAAGAGAAGAGAAGAGAAGAGAAGAGAAGAGAAGAGAAGAGAAGAGACAGAGCTGGAGTTCAAGAATTCGAGGAAACATGGTTGTGTATGTTTGTCAAAATTCAGTCTTTCTGCCTGATGCTAAATGAAAAAGGCAACAGGTAAGGTGAATTGCTGAATCTTTCAGCCCTCCCCTTGAAGGGTACAGATGATGGAGGAAATCAGTAACTCCAGAGAGGCAAAAGATTAAGATTCCTCCTCATCTGAACAACGTAGCTGCTAGAACAAAACTGAAGCTGTTGGGCAAAAGAGAAAGCTGTTTTTCCTATCCTGTATTACTCCTGATCTGCAGATTGAAATAGTGGTTCAGCCTCAGGGGTGGTTATTCCTACATTTCCAGATGGCACTAGATTTGAAAAACTAACAGGGCCTTTATATAAATCACCTCCAGAGTATCCTTCTGGTGGTAGAGGTGCCAGAAAACTACTTTTCATTGCACCTTTCGTACAACCACATATGCTGTGGGTTAAAAGTTTTTGACCCAATCAGATGTTGGTTGTGTGCAGCTGGGCTTTTGTTTGTCTTTTCTTATTAAACAGGTTAGAAGAGGAATGAGAGATATCATGTAATACATTAGTTGTCTTGTAAAGAAAAAATCCAGTGCAGTCTCTAAAGATTTCCCTGCATTTTCTACTTTATCTCTATTTTCCAAAGTTATTGTTGGTCTCCGGATTTTTACAAGTAATGAAATTGGAAGCACACATGTAAGAAAGAAACTAGACAGAAAAAGAATTACTCTTGTTGTACTAGGTGGAGATGAATTTAAAAAGATGATGACTGGAGACATTGCTGTTCCCCAAGGAAGAAAGCCCATTACTCTGTTTGACTTTAGGATACTGAGGATGTAGTACTGGGCATTTTACTGTCTCCTCGTATGAGCTCCAACCTGAATGCTGGGGATAATTATTCTTGATCATCAGCTGACAGGAATTACATTAGAGAACCCAAAGGCAGTTTTCCTGCAAGGCATGCCCTTACTATAAATCTATGAGGTGTCATGGCTGTTGTGCAGGTGTGTCCATGTACCAAGACAGAGGAATGGCTCTGGCACAAGCAGCTGACCTGTGGAGCAAAATTGAAAATGTAGCATAAGAGGCTTTTTTGGGCTAACAACCAAGGTAAGGACATTGCCTTCCACACACCAATGTTTCACTGGACAGTGTGTGCTGTCCTTTTTTAAAACATCTCTTCCTGGTTAGGGCAAAACAACCTGAGCTGACAAACCCTTGTCACAAGCAACTCTGTGCTTTCTAAAGGGGGACTTCCTAGTTGCCCTGACCAGCTAGCAGGTCATTAGGGGGCTCTGAAGTGGATTAGGCCACGCAGATGACACGCCTTTAACATTCCTGAGTTTAGTTATTGCTCACGTGTACTGCTACAGAGGAGTTTGTATGGTGGGTGTCCACCATCTAGACCATTGACAGACCTGGGAAACAGAATTTTCATGAGAAAACATCTGTTCTTTGAATCAGAAAAGGTAATGGCAATAGGAAAGGACTGCGGTACATCAATGCTAGGAACCATTGGCCAGATTAAGCTCATTTGGGGCTGGGGTTATTACTTGGATGTGTTCTGTGGCTTTGATTAGATGCGATCTTGATTTCTTTTCTTAGGAATTTTAGCTGGGAATTCTTGTTATCCTTTCAGTCCACAAACCCTTTTTTGTAAACATCTTTTTTCCCATCACAGAAAAAAAATCTACTCAGTCTCCTTCTGGTAATGAACACCAGAATAATGTCTTGCACAATGCACACCCTGGCAAGAGAAGCAGATAATGTTTCCTCCTTTTGCTTCACTTTGACATGTCTTTGGTTCACCTAGATAGCACGATCTTTTTTCCTCATACTTATCCTTCAAGGATTCACTGCTTGTCACACCTAATGATTTATGCACTTGTCAAACTTTTTTTTAGGTTGAAAAATACCCTGCAAAGATAAGGCACTGGCCTTTGAAAATATGGTGCCAGTAATTAAAATGAAGAATGCATTACAGTAAAAAGGTAGAAATATGGATCTAAAAGCCACACTGGTATTTTTAGTGATGAGAGTAATTGAGACTTTCATTTTAATAATTCAGTGCAGCTGAGATTAATAAATTGTATGAGGTATAAATGGTCTTTGAAGACCCGGGGTATAGTTAACAATTTATTTTAGTATATCCTGAAAGATGCTGCTGGAATTAGTGTATAATAACTCATAGCATAGTCCTACAATTTCCCAGTCAAGTTTTGTAAAAGGAGGAACACACTCAGTGAGGATTATGCAAAGTGAAGTGATCCATCTGAGAAGAAGCCAAAAAGCCCCAGTCGCCCAGCCATACCTGTAGTGGGTCTCTTTGCACAGATGGCAGCACAGGGGTGCTGTGTGGAGGATCAAACACCTGCCCAGCCACATGCTGAGATGAAGTGCCTGTTAATGACACAAGCCCTCCAGGGCAGGCCAGAAGGAAATCTCCTTTTTCAAGGGTAGGTTGGTGCAGAGAGTGAGGGAAGAAATCATCGATGTATAGGTGAAAAGTCACCAGCCAGGGAACAGTCCCACCTGCTGTCTCCCACCCACAGCAGGAGTTGCTAGAGGGAGAACTCCACAGGTGCAAAGGTGGGTAGGTGCAGTGGTCATAATCACTTTTTTCCTCCTTGCTCCATCTCCCAGGAGTCTCAGGCGGTTCCAGGCTAGCTTCCCCCTTACTGAATAGCTTTTAGGGTATCAAATCAGCTTTCAAATTGAAGGGATGCTTGTATCACTGGAATCCAGCCATGTAAATCTTGCAAACACTGTAAACTATCTGCATGTGGCCCCATGGCGTTCATTACCTTGTTGTCTTTTCAAGTGCTGTGCCAGAGAGCATTTTCCAGTTAGACCCCATAGTTCTTATCATGTCCTGTTCGCACAGGAACTCTGCCAGTGTAGGAGATGTGAGCTTCATCTGCTTATGTTCCTTGGCTCAGCAAACCTATTTGAAAGGATTAGCTCTGTGTAGCCAGCAGAACCACTTGTCAGGATAATTTGTTGGGTGCTCCTTTAAGGATCCTTTAAGCATCATGATTATGTTTGATGAGAATTCTTCATTAGTTTATGAAAAGACTAAACCAAATAAATGATTGTGCTCTCTGCTTAAGGTTTGAGGCCAAGCAGTGTTGAGCTGTGGCTGGTAGGGAGGTTTATAATCTTGTTTGACTACAGAGTATCTCATGATCAGAAGCTGGCCCTGGACCTGTCAAAACGTAGAAACCTCCATCAGCTAAATTTATTTTAGATCCTGATGGAGCCAGATGCCATAAGCATGTGAACAGTTGTCTAGGCTTCTTTGTGCTCTGGTATTGATAGGGTTAAACTCAACAGCTTTATCTTGTTACGCTCAGACACTGGAAAAACCTTATTTCCTGTCTATGTTAGGTGGGTGAGTTACATTGCAGATATATGTTACAGCTGGGATGCATATGTTGCATTCTGCCCTGACTTTGCAGTGATGATTGTACATATGGAAATTATTCAGGCTTTCTCCAATTTGCTTTGCTAGGTATATTTTGTATACATTTTTTTATGCCCCTAACTTACTGTTTACAGCAGTTGATGGACAGAGCCAAGCACTCTGTCCACCTTTCGAAGTCATGGAGTGATCTTACAGGAATGGTCAATTGATTTGCACATAATGGAGAGTTTAACAACTTTCTATACTTCTGTTTCTCATTTCAGTTTCTAGGATAACCTGAAATTACATGGGAATCTTTTAGGAAGAATCTTCCCCTCTCTCCTTGAAATGCCAGTTTGCATCACAGGCTGTTGGATATGGTGGGTTTGGTTGTTTTTTCATCATCTGGCTGATTGTGACTTTTTTTCCTTATTAGGTGTAGCTTTCTGATATCACAACAAATTTCAAACCAAATAAGGTTTTTCAATCCAGGTTCAAACATCTCAGCTTCCTCTAAATCAAAGTTTGCCTAACATTAAAGGCATGACCTG
The DNA here is from genome assembly GCA_024500445.1 of Entomyzon cyanotis. NCBI lineage: Eukaryota > Metazoa > Chordata > Aves > Passeriformes > Meliphagidae > Entomyzon > Entomyzon cyanotis. The sequence goes on along the minus strand of JAKEPQ010001030.1, from coordinate 43,347,696 downwards.
GAAACTCTGAAACAGTTACCAGTTTAGAGGCACAGCAGTATTCTTAAGAGAGTTTCTAATATTTTTTTACAGTTTAATATTGTCTAGGTCACCTGATAAACTGAAAGCAGCAAGTACATTAAATGCAGTGCAATGACTTATACAGACCAAGGCCAGGGTTTCGGGTTTACTCATTTTGTTGGACTAAATCCCATGATACTTCCCCTGATTGCCACAGCAGGCACCCATAGGCTACACAGTGCTGTCTTAGCTCTTGAGCATGAAAATCACACTGTTTCTGTTTTGTTCCTGGACTGTGCTGCTGGTGCATTATTCAGATTTGAACTGAATTATGATTTGATTTGACCTGGCCCGTATTGCATTGCTTGCCAAAACACTGAATAATCCAAGGAGGCAGGTAACAGCCCCGAGTGGCCTGCTCTCCTATCTCAGGATCAATGATTGGGTTTTATTGTTTGGGTTATTGTTGTTATTATAGGTCTATTAACCCAAATTGCAATGTCCTGGAGCTGTGCAAGCATGGGACAGAACTGTCTGCAGCCCCCAGGAGTCCTCAGCCTGGGCTTAGTGCAATGGTGCTCTCTCAGCAGAACAGGCACTGAGCTCCTCTTCAGGTTTCTTTGCTTCTCTGTTAGACTCACAGTATATTCTTCTCAAGGAGGAGAATCTGAAAGAAAAACAGTGATGCCACTTTTGAAATGAAACTATCTATACCCTCTGATTGGCAGTTGGCAGATAGTGACTCAGCCACTGTTTGTGTGTGTTGCTTCTGGCCCACAGATGGTACTATGCACTTTGTTTAGGCACACAGATCTTAACCATTCCATTATATCACTGCAGTTTCTTATATAGGTACATATATTTATCTCTCTGCCAAAAAGAGCATTTCTTCTGAGTATTTCCACTCAAAAAACCCCCCAAAACACCTCAAACTTGCAAGAATGCTGTGCTGGGTTTGGCTAGGATAGAGTTAATTTTCTTCATAATAGCTGGCATGGGGCTATGTTTCGGATTTGTGCTGGAAGCACTGTTGATAACGCAGGGATGTTTTCTTTATTGCTGAGCAGTGCTTACACAGGGCCAAGGCCTTTTCAGTTTCCCACGCTCTGCCAGTGAGTAGATGCACAAGAACTGCGAGGGAACATAGCAAGGACAGTGGCTATACATAGGATATTCCATTCCATAGAATGCCATGCTCATTACATAAAGCTGGGGGAAGAAGAAGGAAGGATGTGATGTTTGGAGTGATGGTGTTTGTCTTCCCAAGTAACTTAACACGTGACAGAGCCCTGCTTTCCTGGAGATGGCTGAACACTTGCCCATGGGAAGTAGTGAAGCAATTCCTTGTTTTGCTTTGCTTGTGAGCTTAGCTTTTGCTTTACCTATTGAACTTCCTTTATCTCAACACACAAGTTTTCTGACTTTTACCCTTTTAATTCTCTCCCCTATCCCATTGGGGGAGTGAGTGAGCGGCTCTCTGGGGCTGAATTGCCATTTGGGATTAAACCACAGCACATGCATGGAATGGGAACACTACAATGGAGATTTTCTCCACCTCTCTGCACATCTGATGAGCCTCTTTGCTAATTTAGCTTCTCAGACTGTTGATTTGAACTCAAATTCATGTCTGTAAAGACCACAAATCAAGTCCTGTCATAACTAGAGAGCATGGTGTGTTATCATTATTACTTACCTCTAACTGAACCTGAAAAACAAGGTGATCAATACAGACATAATTGCCAGTGTCACCAATTAATTATTCCTGTGTGACTGAGGGCCTCTTCAACTGACAACCTGTCAGTCTCAGAAATAGCAACAGTCTCAGGAACTGTGCAATGTGGCAGACTTCATGTGGGATGAAACACCCTTTTGAGCAAATGTCAACTATTAGCTGTAAGCTCTTCTTTCACTCCTTTCCTGTACATTTTGAACTTCACCATCACCAGATGGGGATGCCCTGTGCAGTCTGTACCTTTCTGCATACGGCAAGGATCAACCCATCTTGGTTAAGGCCTGCTTCAGCCGTATGCTTAAACAGGTATTTAGAGTAAAGCGTGAGATTAAATCACGCTGAATTAAAAATTAGTCAGATACTTAAAGGCTTAATTTAAAAATTACCCAAATAAAACTCATCCTTTCTCAGTTCTTATTCACACAAGTTGTATGGAAATCTCATCCAAGCAGCATCTGGGCTGATAAAAAATTAACACAGGAAGAACACAGTATATTATTTGTAGTAGGTTTTAAAATATTTTTGACACTACTTAGAATGAGGGCTGGCCTTAGTAACCATGAAGGTCATTCCAGCTAACTGGAGTTAATTCCAGCACTGACCTCTGTGTCTCTATCAGTGGAATAATGGAACCAAGAACATAAGCAGCTTTTCAGGAAAGCTGTTTCACAGTAAGCCATGTTACCCTCTGTAGGTTTTTGAGTTGATTTTGCATTTAGCGTTTATCCATCAATCCATCTGTTGAACACAAATAATTTGTGGCTTACAGAGACAAAGTCAAATCATCATAACATGACTTTTTAAAAAAATCCTTAAGATTTTGTCATGTGGCTTCAGTTTAAATGTAGTTCCCAGCTAATTAGTCTGGTAAAGTAGGTATATTTGCAAACAAAGAATGACTATAATACTATCCCAGTGGAGATCAGCAAAGGAATTTGGGGAATGGAAATGTTGATAATTGCAGTTCCTGTGCTATAGTTAGCTAGAGCAGACAGACGGCTGCCCTTAAGGAGACCTCTCTTGGTGCCAAGAGTGTTACACACAGGACAAAAGGCAGTAGATCCAATTGCAGGATGAAAGGTCAGATTCTGATGTCCTACCTCATTTTATTCAGTCCTTTCTCAGATAAAGTTATCATGGGGCATTTCCTAAAGAAAGACTAGAAAGATTCCCAGGAATCTGAAGCAGATGGAGACCCAGATATTTAATTTCTTTTCTGAGAGAGCTGTAATTTTTTCCCCTTTTTTCTTTATTTTTTTTTAACCGTGTCTGACTTACTATCTCCCAATATCAGCTAGGTAATTCTGCCTGACTGCATAGGTATTTCTGTGTGTGCATGTAGGTGCTTTTGGCATCCTAAAGAACTGTGTGTTTTTAACACTTGCCATTCCTCTGGCTTGGAAAGTAAAGATGACCTTGCTTCTCTTAAAAAACAAATAAACATCACTACCACCACCACCTCAACCCAGATGATAGCTACCATTTTGTCTTAGTTTGCACTGAGCTTTTACTTCATAACAGATTTTACCAAGGATGGTATGGTTTGCATGTCCTTGATGATGAATGGATGAATAAGTTGGACTGATTTCAGAGGTGTGTAAAGAGCCAATCAGACTGAAGCATTAGCAACATCAGAATTATTTTAGAAATCACTTCCAAAACTTGTAAATCCTGGGGCTTTTTTTCCTCTTGTGTGTGTTTTCTGGCTCTGCATTGAGAACCTGTGTGCTGCTAGTGGCTGCAGGCTGGTTGTGCAGAAGTGCCAGCATACAACTTACTTTGCTTTCTGAACTCACCAGACACTTTGACACTGGTACAAAGTTGAAGATATATCTGTTCAGGGAGGCAAAAAATGAAGTATTCCAGCAGTCAGTCTTGATGACAGAGGTAGACACAGGGAGAAATACTTCTTGAACAGACCCAGCAATAAGCCTTCAATGTAGCTTAAACACCACTGCCCCCATCACAGTCAGTCTAACTTGGCTTTTGCACTTACAGTCTGAGTGTGCCTGAGCAAAAGGTTTGTCTCAACCTTGTGCTTCTTAATCATCTATTTTATTGGAATGAAAAAAAACCCAAAAAAACCCCCATGTACTTCATTTTGTTGTTTCTATAGCAATGGAAGAGGGGTTCTCACTTGCTACCCAGTGCAGCTGAAGCAATCCCACTGGTGCTGATGGCATATGAGGAGTTCACCATGAGCTCAGTGCCCTTGATTCAGGCTCTGGATCCTGAACTTGAAATGCTGCAGCACTCACTCGAGCCTGTATGCACTCCTCCAGCTCCCAGGCACTGTCTGCCTCCCCTCCTCTCCCTCCCTTCTTGCCAGGCTTTGGCTATGACCACAATAGGAAGTGACACTCTCCCGATGGCCACATCAAATCTTTTTAAGCACTGGAAGCTAAATGTTAGCCAGCAGGGCTCCCCTGGCTGACAGCCTTCACCCCCTTCTTTCACTAAGCCTTAAATAATTAAATCTTCTGGCAAAACAAATAGGTTTAAGGATGTAAAGCATCCCTTATTTCCTCCTTCCTTAGAAAGCATTTGGTTGAAGTTGATTTAAGGATACAAATGTAAGGTTCTAGTTATCGTTTGATACCTCTATAGCCTTTATACATAAAGGAGACCCAAAGGAGGGAAACAATTGGAGCAAATGCGTGTATATGCAGGGTCCCATTTATCAGTGCTGCTCAGCAAGCACTGCTGGATGGTGGTGCTTCACAAACCAGCTCCTGTAAATCAAACTGGCAGCAGGGGCCTCAGATAAAGGCTATTTTGTGATAGCTACATGGTTGCGATTTCTGGTGACTCCCGCATGTGTGCAGTGAGCATGAAGATAGTTGGGTCTCTAAGACTGTGAAATGCTTTGCACTGAGAGAAGTGAACATGGGCTGATGAAGAAATGTAGCGATGTGAAAAGACTCCAGAAATGAACAAGACAGCTCTTAACCCAGAAGCAGCATCATGTCGGAGCTCTGTTTGCATTTGGCGTGACAGAGAGGGAGATGGAGACAGGAGATGAGGCTCATGCACTTCTCAGACACCTTCCCACAGTGATCAGCCTGCCATGAAGAGCTGTACTGGGAGATCACAGACTTACCAGGAGCTCTGCTTCCTCTGACATGAGCCCCTCCTGCATAGCAGGAGGCAAGGATGGTTTTGCTTTGCAGCTCATCAAAGCCTAGCTTCTGTCCCGAGCAGACCAACGGGTCAGCTGGGGCACCATCCTGCAGCTCTGGCTCTTTTGAAGGAAGATGCAGCTTCCTTAAAAGGGACATTTTTCCAAACTCCAGTCTGTGGACTTGGAAGTCCTCAAGCCTGATACCTGATGAACCTTGTCATTTTAACTCGGCAGAGCTGCAGATACTGCTCTGAATCCCCTCAAAGCCGGATCTTTGTTTAAAACTTGCCTGCATGCTTTACCTCCCCTAATGGCTGATGGCTCTCCCAGGTCACAGCAATAATCTGCTACAGCAGTCGATACCCAGCTTGTGTCTCTAGTGCCCCCAGTGCATCTCGTGCAGTCTGGCAGCAGCTCCCCTCATTCACATCTGCTGTTTGCAAGGCAGGCAAAGAGCTGATCACAGAGGGAGAGCAATGCCAGGCAGAGAAGTCACGCTTGCCTCCACTTCTGTTACAGCCAAGAAGGATGAGAAACATGCTTCTTCCCCTCGGGCAGCCGGAGAAAAAAGAAACCACAGCGGAGCACAGAACCGTCCCAGCACAACATCTGTGAATACTGCGCACCGCCTCTAGTGGGCCGGCACACAAGCGCATGGAGACAGCCCTGTGAGGCAACTTTGCATCACTTGTTCTGTGGTTTGCTTTCACATGAGAGGAATTAAATACAAGCTGACACAAGATCAGAGCCAACAAAGTTATGTTTTCAAAGGCAGGAAAAAGCCCCGACAGAGCATCTCATAGAAGTGTCCCTTCTCACACAGCTCCCACCTCCTTTAATTGCTTGTTCACAAGTACCTTTATTAGTCCTGAAACCACAAGAATGCTTGTGTTCTTCGGCCTGAATCTGTAGCCAAGGGAGAAGGATTCAGCTCTTCACCTGTCCTTTCAGTGTTCCAGTCACCTAATGCATAAGCACTTCTGTCCTGAAGGTCCTTATTTTTGAATGTACCTGTAGCATTGTGCCTGTGTTAGAGATTCTTGTTGCAGTTAAGCAAGCTCTGCTTTCAAATTCTTTATTGAATGTAATTTCACCTGCTGCTGGAGGGATTAAATTGTAATATGCTTCAGTACAACCAATGGTAGAGAGAAGAAGGGGAGTCTGACTGGGCTCCTGCTTTTGTGTGGGACCTGCTCTCCAGGGCACATTCACACTGCACCCAAACAATGCCAGGCACCTCTGGAAGCTCTCCATAGGCAGACAGCAGCCTGTGTCAAAACTGCAATTCAGCAAAAGCCAGGGTACACAGCATGCATGTCTCCTTGGTGAATAAATTCACACTGTTTCAGCTTTTCCCAAGACTAAACAAATTTTAATAATTGCTTCTCCAAAGCTACGAAAGAGGTGGGCCTGAGAGAGGAGTGGGTTGAGGCAATATTAAATAACTGCTCTTGGAAAGTTGAAATGAGTTTTGGACAGGGAAACAAAGAGATATGGTAATGCCAAGTGTCTGAAGGAAAACCGTTGGTCTTTAACATCAGAGCTCAGTGGCTGCCATGCTCCTGGGCTGCCTAATACAGGATTTCCATTTCAGCTGGGAGGCTTTAGAACCAGCTAAGTATTTGCAGACGGATATACCCAAACCAGTGAAGTCCTGAGCTGCCACGAACCGAGCTCTTGTGTGAACCCTGTGGTGCCTGGGTAGGTCTGCAGCACCTATGGTGCAGTTGTGCACACGGGGCTGACTGCAAAACACAGGAGCATGTGCTAGTGCTGCCACTTCTCTTTTCTATCTAATGCTTTGTTAGTCTCTTTCCTGGTGCATGACTGAATGAGATGAGCTTCATCTACTGCTTCAGAGGGGCTCACCTGCCCACCTGTAAGACAAATGCTGCAAGCAGCCAACTTGGGGGGGCATTTCAGTGCAGTTGCTGAGACTTTGTGCTCTCTTTTGGATCAGACCATGCATTTCTGAACATAACAAGATGTTATGTTCAGAGCTGCTACCCTTATTCTTTGTGGTTGTAGTCCAAAAACTGGTTTTGGGGTTGGTTTTCTTTCTCTATTTTCTCCTTTTGAAGATGCCTACCTATGAATAATTATCTGCCATGGACTCACTGAGCAAGAGACCTGGTTTCAAAACAGGTAGGTTAGGTAACATGTTTTGGCTCCAGGACAGGAATTCAGGGTCTTAGCGGCTGGCTGAGTGCCTAAATCAGGCTGAAACAGCTGCTGAAGCTGGAGGACACAGGACTGGGATCCTGCCTGGGAACACACGTATGCCCATCTCCTGCTGTTCCCAGAGTTGCCAAGTATTTAATCCTCTGTGGGCTGGGGCTTGAAAAGGTTCTATTTTACCTCCTCTAAATGGGAAATGCTCCCAACAGGGTACAACAGAAACAAGATCAAGTTCAAAGAAAAACAGGAATGTGGCTTGCTAGACTTGGGATTAGACTGCATGGATTTATAAGGATGTGTCCCACCCTGCTATTTGATCATTACCAAGTTGCAACGAGTGGTAAAAAACACCTGGCTATGGTCACTTTTTCCTTCTGCAGCACTGGGTCACCTCCCAGAAGTACGTTGGGGAGGCTCTACAGAACATAGGAAGGGAGACCTCAGACTTTTCAGCCTGGTCCCATGAGGGTTTAAATGCAAATATTGCTGCTTTAAAATCTGAAAATCCCTTATTTTTTAGAAAAGTCCAAATTTGGATATTGTGCTTCAAGCCCCTTATGGTGCTGACTGCAGTGAGGTTAAACAAACCAAAAATCCCAACCCAGTTTTAAAAGGGCAGCAGCACTGAGCAGACCTTGTATGCAGTGGGTGGCTTTGTCTTTTCTGTACAGCCAAATTTCACAACTGCAGGTAAAACTACTTATCTCTGCACCATACATGAAGAGACCATGAGAAGTCAAGGCATCTCCTTGCTGCTCTCTGTTCAGAATCTCTGGGGAGAGTACAGATGCCCCAGCTCAGGCCACTGAGAGAGAGCCTCCCCTCAGAATATTATCTCCTGCCACAAAATTGCATCGTTAACTAATACCAGCTGAGATGTTTCCACAGGGAAGTAAATAAATAAGGGCCTTCCTCCCTTCCCCAGCTTGTTGCAGGGAAACCACCCACGACGTGTTTGAGGGGAAAGAAAAGAGACAAGCTCCCTGATGTGCAAATCCAAAGAAAATGAAAATGATTGATTCCTCCCTGTTGAGGTATATTGCAAATAAGGGCTTTGTCTTCTAGCTTTAGAAAAGGCAGTGTCTTTAGACCAGGTCCACTTCCTTGTGCCAGAGGGGTTTCAGCAAAGAACAAGGGGCTGAAAGCAAAGCAGCCTAGCTGGGTGTGAGGGAGGAGCAGCCTGTCCTCCTCTGCGGCAGAGGTGTGGCAGGGGGTGCTGATGTGGTTCAGGCAGGGCTGGGGAGCTGCCAGAGCCGCCTGCTCACACACCCAGGGAGTGCTATGGCTAGGAGCGCAAGGGTGAACACCCAGGGCCACTGCAGCTCTGTCTGCTGTGTGCAGTCTTGCCCTGATGCTAATGTGAATTTATAGTCTGAACTGGCTCCAAAGCCCTGTTTAATATTAGCAGCCAGGTCCTGTGGGGCACCACTGCGTGTGGCCCTGAAGAGACATGCCAGCAGATGGTTCCTATCCCTGAGAGGCATGCAGCAAAGAGGCAACACATCCCAGAGCAGGCACAAAAATCATGTGTATTTCTAAGTGGGGAAACTGAGGCATGGAGCAGCAGCCACTGCAAAAATGTGAGAAATAAATTCTCTGCCTCCACTGACAAGGAAATAGGGAGTCCAGCCATGTGCAGGGGCAGGCTGTGGGAAGTAGCAGCATTACCCTGTACCTGGGTCTTAGAATCACAGAATAGTTAAGGTTGGGAAAGACCTCTAGGATCATCAAGTCCAACCATTAACACAGCACCGCCACTTTCACCAGTAAACCATGTCCCCAAGTGCCACATCCATACATTTTTTGAACACTTCTGGGTATGGTGAGTCAACCACCTCCCTGGACAACCTGTTCCAATGCTTGATCACCCTTACAGTGAAGAAACTTTTTCTAATATCTAATCTAAATCTGCCCTGGTGCAACTTGAGGCCACTTGCTGTTGTGCTGTTACTTGTTACCTGGGAGAAGAAACCAATCCCCACCTGACTAAAACCTCCTTTTAGATAGTTGAAGACAGCAATAAGGTCTCCCCTGAGCCTCCTTTTCTCCAGCCTAAACATCCCCAGCTCCCTCAGCCTCTCCTCATAAGACTTGTGCTCCAGACATTTCCCCAGCTCCATTGCCCTTCTCTGGACATACTGCAGCACCTCAATGTCATTCCTGTAGTGAGGGACCCAGAACTGGACGCAGGACCCAAGGTGTGTCCTCACCGGTGCCAAGCACAGGGGGACAATGACTGCTGTTACTGTTTGGGCTTTTTATCTCATTGCTATTTCCAGTAAATTGTTCTTATCTTAGCCTGTGATCTCTGTCTTATGTCTCCCACCAGAGGAAGTGGGGAGGAGCAGGTCATGGTTTTCTTTTTAATGGGAGGACTAAATTGCATGCACCATTCCTAAACCATGACACAGGGGATTTATTCTGCTCCCCATCTCAGTTTTCCAGCTCAGGAGGATGGGTACTCCAGGGTTCCGAACTCCCTACACGAGGCTGGGACCACTCTTGATGCTCACTGCTGGTTCTAGCCAGTTTAGCTGTATCAGCCTGGGCATGCAGCATCTGAGAAGTGTTAGTATTTAGTCATCACTCCTCAATCCTAGGCATGGCCTTGGTGGTTTCCCCGAGTCCACTGTGACCGCCTCTCTGGTGACTGGAGGACATTCTTCCCCACATGGCTCCCCTCCATCACAATGTTGCTTCCTCATCAGTTTTGCTGGAAAGACCCTGAGAAAGGGGCAAGACAGAAAGTGTAACTGAGGACTTACCCTCTCCAGTAAAAAAACCACAGTTCTATGGACCCCTCCAGGGCTGAAGGAACAACTGACATATGAGGTCTGCTGATGCACCCTGATGGACCTTTAGTGGGAGGCAGGAAAAGTAGCAAGGCCCTTCCTAGCAAAGAGAATCAGCTGCCTGCTTGGCTGAAAGTGGGGAAGCAAAATGATGGATGCTGCTGCTCCTGCTGAGGGAGCTACAGCCATGCAGACATGCTAAAAGCACTGGGAGAGCAGGGAGGTGAAACTGGCAGGGTCAGGAGAGGGTGGCTATACTGACACTCTCAGGATGCTGCTCTGACAGATACCAGCTCCCTCTGCTACAGTGGGACTTCTTCCATTTCTGAAGGTGTAGTCATTAGTCACCAGTCTTGATGTCATCTCATCTCTTATACCAATTTCCTCCCTAGCTGCTGATCCAGGCTATAATCACTTTGTTTTTTCCCAGGGCCAGGCAAGAAGTAGACTGGAAACAAGTTGAGAGGTGAGATGAAATGAGGAAGAAGTCTAATCCCCCAAGGAAAAGCATTTCTCAGTTAATGAAGTGTGAATCCAAATAGCAGGGAAGGGATGAAGAGCAGCAAGCCACCATATTCATTAAACCTCTGAGTACTCTGAAACATAATGAGGGCCACAGCCATCCTGGTCAGGAGCCACAATGTGGGGCAAAGGGGCACGCCTGGTGCAGTGAGGCAGTCAGAGGCATCAGGGTCACATGTCTGCCCATTTCTTGTGTTTCTGTGCTCCTCTTAATTTCTTTTCCACTTTAGGAAGAAGCGAGGCAGGAGAAAAGATGTCACAGATTATTTTCTCAGGTGGGAATTGCAATGCCACTCTAGTTAGTTGTAGGTAGTGTTATGGAGCCGAGGGATGAAATTCCAAAGCCACAAATTCCACTGGCAGGCAGCTGAGTATGTGGGAAGAGAGAAGCTGGCAGGCAGCTCCTGCCCAGTGTCTGTCAGGTTCAGGGTGTCTTTTGTGGCTGTTCTGTCAGGGATCTGACAGCCACACTTATCACATGGCAGGGCCTAAAAGAAAAATGTGCCACTCATTCTATGGTCAAGAGTAGCCTCTTGATCCAGTACCTCGCTCAACTATTGTGCATATGCACAATACATATGCATACAAATATTGTGCCCCTCTCCTAACAGGGCAGCCAGCAGTAACTAAACTCAGTCTTTTTGGAGATAAAGCAAATAATGAGATTCATTTCCTCTCCTTTTTGTTGGATGCCCTTGTCAGCAGTAAAGTATATTAAGTACATCGTAAGCAAAAGCCCTCATGCTACCCAAGAAAATATATTCATTTAGGGAGTCACCATGCCAGCAGGTTTTCAGCATGTGTCTTTGTTGCTGGCTGGTTCTTTGTAGGCATAGAGATAGATCATGGCCACTGGCAAATCACTTGAGCTCCATGGAAAAGCTCTTTTCATAAATAAACAGCATTTTCAGACAAGCAGCATGAACTTACCATCCTCCTTGAAATGTGAAGGACTCTGGGTGTTGAGCATGGGGCATTGCTGGAGCAGCAGCAGGAACCCAGAGCACCCCTTTCAACCTGGGACACCCCACTCTGAATTCCTGTCCAGGCCAGGGCACCCTGGGGCCAACATGAAAACTTGCTGACCTTTTCAGTGTAAAGACACATCCTGGAGTTTTCCTGGCCTGTGTTAGTGTAAAACCCTGTCTACCCCACCATGAGTTTCAGGGGGAACAGCCTTGGGGAGGGCAGGGTCCAGGGAGCAGGGTGTATCTGGCATCTTTGGAAGCTCAGCTCCGTCAAGCTCTGACCCATAAAAAACAAAGCTCCTCAAACTGGTAACAAGCTGTGGCAATGCAGTGGCACTGCTCAGAGTTGGAGTAGAGCAATATCCCTGATGGGATTTCAGGTGCACACCCCGAGGTTTCATCCACCAAGGTACCTCCCTGCTCCCAACCTCCCACCCAGCCTTTGTGCTGCTCTGGTGGCTTTCACAGCTTTTCAGAGCCACGGTGCTGCTCACAGCTTAAAGAGATTACGTCATTCTGAAAGACCAGGGTGAGCAATGGGGAATTATGAGGACCCCCAAAGGCAAAAACCACGTCTCTGCTGAGTGAGAGTGAAGCAGGGGTGAGAGGAGGGTCCTGCCAAGATAAACCCTGCTTCCTGGAAGCCCAGAAGCTGTGTGGTACATCCTGTCATGCAGACAGCTGTCAGCTTACAAGAGGGCAGGAGAGGTCATTGGCAACCCTAAAGAGCACAGGGTAAACCCTTTCCATGCCTCTCTGTTCTGGATCTTGTGGGAATATCAGCAGAGGGAGAAATAACACATCAGGCAACTGACAGCTCCCACCAAAAAAAAAAAAAAAAAAAAAAAAAAAAGAAAAAAAAGACAAAAAATAGATTTTCCAGTAAAAAATGTATTTCTGTGGCTTCTTCCCCATCTGCAAAGCAAACAAGACAAATATGGCCTAATTTTCACAGGTAATGGGCACCCATGAATCCCACTAGCTTTAGCAGGTGCTGCAGATACTTGGTTCCTCTGGAAGACAGAAACCAGGTCATAAATCTCCCTGCCTCTACCAGTGTCATCTTCAAACTTTTTAATTAAAAAAACTCTGCCTTCTATTGTTTCTGAGGTCTGGAAATTAATTGTCGTTAATACAGTTTAAGGTCCTATTGCTCAGATCCTTTCAGGTGGGTGGTATGATCAGAAATCTGGAACAGACTGTGTCCCTGCTGCCTTAAGGGAAAAAATTAATCCGTTTTTGAAATTCATTTTGCGAGAGTTGTGAGCCTCGTCAAGCTCTGCGCTGCTGCAGCTCCCTTCTGGTGGCAAGTGGTATTTCAGGTGAGCTGGCTGTGTGACTGTGTTAGACCCACATCACTACTGCTGCTAAAATAGGTCCTGTGAATAAATGTGGGGAGGGGAGAGGGCAAGTGAAATGACATTTATTTTCATTTTGTGAACCTAGACAGAAATTTCTCCAACATTTCATATCCACAGTGATGTCTTTCTTTTTCTCTTTCTCTCTTTTTCCTCTTTTTCTTTCCCTATATGTGTGTATGTAATCTACAGCACTTTCTGCATTGCTTTGCTCTTTCATCTTTGCCTGTCAACACTCCCAGAAAGAGGACTTTCTCCTGACTTCTTTCTCCCCACAGCTAAGTAACCATGAGTAACCATGGCCATGCCTCGTGCACTGTTCCCTGAGCCGTGTGTGGTCTGTTTGGTATGTAGCCCTTTTAGCCTCCTGCATTTGCTCAAAAGCAGCTGGTGAGCAAAGCATACAACAGCACACACTGGGCTGTTGGGGCTGTATCTCCATTTCTTGCCTGCTCTTCTGTTCCAGGTGTGCTATGTGTGCACAGACACACACGCTCAAATGAAAGACAGTCGTGTTTGATGCCTTTTCTGCATCTTGATCTGAAATTCAGGAAACAAAAATCTCAAGAGTAAATGCTCCCTTGGTGTATATTGCAGCTTGTCCAGATACAGCTTTTCTTCTCCGGCTTTCCCCTGTCACTTTGTTCTGCCATCTTATATCACTACTTCACTGCTTTGTGCCCTTGCAAAAGGGCACCTCATTAAGGATGGCGCTATTATTCATTAATAACTAACACTTTTTGACATTGGTAGCATCTGCAGCATGGCAGATGACTTTGATATGGAAAAGAAAAAAGAAGATTTCCCCATACCCTTTGTAGCCTGCTTCCCTCTCTGGGAAACAGAAAAAAAAACCTGTCAAGGTTTCTTCTTCTTAGCCAAGGTTTGAACACACAAATGTTGAATGGCCCAGATTGACAGAGGATGCATGCTCATTTTCAGCACCTTGCAGGATCATGTCCACATATCACACTAAAACATAGGGACTCGTGTAGCAATCTGATATGCACCATCACACACTTGTTTCACTCCCTCTGTTGAAGTGCAGCCCTGCCTGTGCTCACATGGTGAACATTGCTCAGACCACGGGTATCTCTGTCCACCATGAACAGGCTGTCATAGGAAGTAAGGGCAAAAGTAGAACTGATGCTACACAGCTCTGTTAAGTTTTTGCCTGATATCAAGGCTGTTTTAGAAAAATGCCTAGATTTGAGCAACAGCTTGAGGTGTCATCTATTCATGTAAATTTTCTAAAACACTTACAGGAAAGCAATTATCTTACTCCATGGTTTACAGGTAACAGTACATAGCTCCCAGCAGAGAATATTGTCACTTTTGAAAGCTACACATTAGTAAGTTTACATGGGAAGTGTATGAGGGAGGATTACAAAATATGCTTATCTGTAGTTGCAGGAAACCGGTCTTGGTGGTCCATCAAGTCCCTTCCTTATACTCATAGTAATCTTCAAGAAACTTACCTCGTAGCCACTAAATGTCCCAGCAGCTTGTGAAAGATGAGAAGCAGAATGTTACAACTGCCCATCTCTGTAGCCTGTGGGTGGGTGGCTCTTCTGGAGGCTGTAAGGCTCTGGGTTCTGTTTTCTTGTTAGTCTTTACTGCAAATGAAATAACTGTATACACAGTCATAAAAAATATCTCTAAAGCAGACTACTTTCTTTTCTTAATAACTAAAGTGACTGAAAATGAGCAAAATGCGATCCTTGATTAGGGATACAGATCAAATCAAATCAACCAAGTCACAAATTGGCAGCAGTACGAAATGAAGTCAACAGCTGATCAAACAAGCACATACAAGATTTCAGTAATGAAGCCACACAACATATGGTGAATTTTATGAAACAATAAGCACTGCTCCTCCTTACTTCAGTTACACTTGTCACTTGCCCACACATTCTTTCTCTTTGCCTTCCATAAAATCTTTGGGTTTTTTCCTAGGAAGTAGCTGAAGAAGGAAATTTTGTTCATTTTAAGCCAGTAAACATCATCTGTTGATGGTGAATATATTTGGTGTGAAACCAGCTGAGGAAATACTAAGAGTTTGAAAAATAAGAGTGGTTGGAGTTGATTCTTCTTATTATATGCAATATGATAGTTTTATCAGATAAGCCTATTTCACAAGATGGAGGATCAGAGTTGTTTGACGAAACAAGACAGGAAACCAAGGGAAACTCTCTGTCTCCTCTTCTTGCGACCTTAGAGAAAGTCCTGACCACAACTGCCTGACACAACTTTTGCCTTGGCCTAGCTGCAGCCCCTGAGCTGCTCTGCAGCACCCAGGGCTATGCGGGCTGTCCTAGGTGGTGAAGGAGAGACAGCACAAGTCAAGCTGGTACCCAAAAAAAGCAAGGAAAAGAGGGCTGAAGCCCTGAAAACCTAATTGGCATACTTGCTGCTGTTTGATTTTGGTGTTTGGTGTGGGGATATAATGAGACCTCTCATAGTTATTAGGCTAAAGTAGATGCGTTTCTAGTAGAAAAGGAGAGCTGGGTAAATACAACATTCATACAATACATCCCCAGTTAAATTCTTATTGGCCTAACAGCAGCTTGCTATGACAATACCTATTTCCCCAGTGAAAATTACATTAGCTGTCTACACATAATGTTCCTTTTCTCATTCTGATGATCAGAACTGCCCTCTGTGTGTGAGAGAGCTCGAGCTCAAGGATTTAAGATTTCTCAGGAAATTCAGAAACATGGCATTTTAGATGCTATATATCCACTGTTGCACTACTTGTGCAGTTTGTAGGCGCTTGCTGTCACAATGAAGAACAGTCTTACAGAGGCCCCTCAGCAGTCCTAGTGCCACAGAGGTTTCTTACTCCTTCCAATTTGCATGTCCTATTTGCTCAATGTGACATATTTATTACTAGCTTCAGTCTTGCATGGTCGACCTACCTTATAGACTGCAGTGCAAAGCAAGAGAGAAGACTTAATGAAGGCAAGTCAGATGGCACAACATATTCCTCCAGGCTTTTTCTGGGCTGAGGGAGAGACGTTGAGTGCAATTTCGTTTCCTGTGCAGACAGGCTAAGACCACACCTGCCAGTATTGCTTGTTGAAGAGATGGGCTGACAGCACTTTACCAAAAGAGGCTGCTGATATTTACAGTAGAAGATTGCTCAGATTCTGAGATTTTGTTGGCTGCAAGTACTTAATTCAGGGACAGGATAAAAGAACACAAGTCAGATGAGACGACAACTCATGGAAACTTTGAGTTAAGCCAGGACTGGCATCAATCCCAGCTCTTGCTGTTACTTCACAATTCTGTCAGTGAGTTCAGGGCTCTGGATTGCTTATGGTGACCATATATTAATGCGGACAGCATTTCATCACTGTGTTTTCTGTTAATTAGCTGTAGTGATGCTTCAGTGATGCTTCAGTGATGAAGAGAAGCCAGGACTAAGTGGCAGCAGAGTCTTCAGCCTGTAGGCACACCCCAAGGCAATTGCCACCTACTTCCAGGTCGTTCCCTCCCAGGCTGCTACTGCTGTTTACTGAGGTGACCCTGGCAGTTCTCTCTGCTGCCCAAGGAGTTCAAGATAGCTAACGTGGAGCTGCAGTTTGCTTCCTGGATGCACGAATGAGAATTTTCTTTTCAAGGAAACTCCTTTTTCTGTTACATGATTCAAAGGATTTGATTCCTTTCCAATAGATACAAGATTCCTCAATATGTATATTGACAGTTATTTGCTATACCAGGGAGGTGGAGCTTCAGGACAGAAAGGGAAGCATCTTCCCAAGAAAGTCTGCAGCAGCAATATAATGGAGAAAATTTTCCTCTGTTTTATACCTCACTTGGGAAACAACTGCTTTCATGGCAAATAGCCACCGTAGAACTATGTTAAAGCAGGAGAAGGTCTTTGCTTCCTTAGTAACTTTGGCAAGGGAGATGACTACAGAAACTGAAGGAGGAAAGGGGGAGGAAGAGGGTGGTAGTCCATACCCCCATGTATGTGCATATACACCCTTCAGCCACTGAGGCTGGGCTGCATCTTGGCTCCTCAATATTTAGTCCATTCAGATCTATTCTGGGACAGCTTCTCTGAATTGCTCTTACTTGCAAGCATGGGCTGACTTTATTCTCCTTTATATGCTGCTGTCTGAATGAAAACATCAGAGGAGAAACCAAAGCAGCATAGCAGGCCAGAAAGTAAATTGTGTACAACGCTCAGGATGTGTTCCCATCCTGAGCTCCCAGGCCATTCTGCTTCAGCTGCACCCTCAGGCTAGCAGGTTATGAGACGCTTGCACATCAAGCTGTGTCCTGCTGTCTCACACCAGCCCACTCCCCAAGAAGCTGGTGGCAAGAGAAACTCGTGGTGTCAGCATATCCCCAATGGCTGCATTTCCTCCATGAGTGAGAAAACAGAGTTGAAATGATGTTTTGGTGGTAAGCTTGTCAGCTCAACATACAACCAGGGTGAGCACACCTCCTCACTGACTTGCCTGTGTGGCTCTGGTCCCTCACTCTTGTACTGCATGAGGTTTGGGTGTCTCTAAACCTGCCTCTCTGGATGTGCTACTGAGTGCTGGGAGAAGCTGGCTGGAGACAAGAGACATCTAAAGGCAAGGGAACTTCAAAAATTGTGTTAAAGATTTCATTCAGATGCGTCTTGAGTCCCTGTCCCATTGCCAACCCCCCTCAACTGTCTGAGGAAATGCTGTTTTCCCCAGTGTCTTTTTCACATGAAGAAGAGGTTCTGCTTGTGGGGAGCAAATGTATGAGTGGATTTGAGTAGAGGAGCTGAGGGATCATGCTTATATCAGAGAGGAAATAAGAAGGAAACAGAGGGAAAGAAACAACCTTTGAGCACTGCTTCTGGTAATCAGGCACCAGGGCTAAGACAGTATCTTATTCTACCTGCATATGATCATTGGATTTACATTTCTTGCCTGAAGTTACAGCCAGTTTCAGGACACATTTATAAACTGACAACGCCTGCCTCTGTGAGGTGTGTGCAGGCCATTTCCTCTCCCATGAGAAGGCACCCAGCTTTTCCCAGTAGCATGTACACTGCATGCCAGGCAGGAGCTTAGCCAGGCTCTGGCTGCCTGTAGGGTAGGTACCGAGGGAATAGGGGGGTGTGGAAGGTCCTCACCCCAACGGGCAGGTGGTCAGCACCAGGAAGGCATCCTCTCGTCTTCCTGGAGGTTATTTTTCAACGCATTTAAGGCACAATTGCATTACTAAGTACAATATGCACTCAACTCTGACTGTGAAGAAAACCCACCGTGGTGGCTTCCCTGTGCAGGCGCTGCTGCTATCCCTGTGGCAGGGGAAGAAAAGAGCTGGAGCAACTACATGCCAGTGGTTTACTTAAGCAAAATCACCTTTCTGATTTTCCTGCAGCCTTCCTGTGTGACTCTGGCAGCTTGCTTAGCCCCTGAGTGCTACCCAGGTATCAACCGATACGGCTCTGATGTGATGTGAGCTGAGCAGCACTGCCACCAGAAGAATGCCCATGAGGCCAAGTACTTCCTTCACCAAAAAGACAGATTTTCTTTCTGTTCTACAGAAAATCAACTAGAATATATCTCAGAAGAAAATTCAGTTTCCATTAAACACTTGGGACAAACTATTGCCATTTTGGAGTTTTTTGCTAGTATCTGTTCAGGGTCTAGGTTCTTACACTGATGAAAAGTGGCCCAGGAAAAAGCTGAACATCTTTCATTTTTGTCAGCCCAGCACAAACTGTTCTTTGTTCCTCCCTCTTTGCTCTTTCCCTGCTGCACAGGTGTCCTGTGCTTGAGCTGCAAAGGAAGAACCAGTTTTGTTTTCTTCTTGCTTTAATTGTGCTTTCTGAGTGTTTGTGTATAGCCGAAGGGCAACATGCACCTGCTTGTACAAACTTCAAATAGACCCATTTGCTCTCATTGTTTAAGCGAGAGATTCAAGGGATGTCAAATGTGGGCATCTGTTTCTCAAAGGAAATGGTGGTGTCAGCTTGTCATAATTCACTCCTGCTCCTGCATCCTGTGTAGCGAAGCAGCAACCCACGCACAGCTGGAATTCTTGCCAACAAAAGAGCAACAGCAGGTAGGTGAAATCCACACAGTGCCTCATTTGGGCCTTTGAACTTGGTCTCTTAACAGGATTCCGGTGTTGTGTGACCTTTTGCTAGGATGCCACACAGAGGTGAATTTTTCTTTTGTATGAAAACAAACAAAAAAACCACCTGACTTCAATGGATTCTCTGTCAAAATGCTTTCCATGTGTGCAGTATTCTGTTTGTTAGTTGCTTTTACCTTCTGTTCTCAAGGGGCTAATTAAGACATGTATCCTTCCTGGGCTATATTTTTACTGTAGAGAGACTGAAAACACAGATTTGTTTTTATCTATGACAACATAGTCATATGTCCTGAATTGCCTCTGGCAGAGCCAGAAGCAGCTTAGGAGAGCAGCCAATATATCTCCCTCCTGATGCAAAGTTCCTCCTTGAAGGGCAGTCCTTGTGTTTTAATCAATATTATATATAGGAACTTCGATTACTTCCGTTGCTACTACCTGTTTCTTCGTTATTCACAAATCCTAGAGTTGTCTGGAAACCCTGAAGATTTTGACTGTGTTATGATTTTGGCAGTCCAACTAAGTCCAATTCTAGTTTCAATTAATGCATATTAAGACTCATTCATTCAGATTTGTTTCATGGTTTGTTTTTAAAAGCTGGAAAGGCTACGCTGCTCTGCCACAATATGTCTGCTAGTAAATGAAGAGTTATATCCTTTGAGTTTTATCTCAAACCATGAAGTTCAATATTTCCTGATTCCATAGAAGTCAATGTTACCTTGCAGTTTACAGAGATGCTGGTAAGCATCTAAATATCCCTGCCTCAAGGCCCTGGTTGGCGCAAGGGCTTGTGCAATCTGTTGTATTCAGTTAGAGCTTTTCTCTTTAAAGAAACAAACCCAAGAACAGCAAAAACAGAAGCAAGGATAAAAAAGAGAAATTAAAAAAAAAATCCCCAAAAGGGCTGGTGGGTCAAAAAGAGATAGAGAAGGATGAACCTATAGCCCTAGTCCAGAAGACCAGAAGATGCAGTGGGTTTTGGCTCGAGCACTGTATTTATGGCAAACTGCTTGGCCTCTGCTCCTGTGAGGAAAGAAGGCTCTGTCTCAAGTCTAATTCAGCTGCCACCAATTGCAACACAAGTCCTGATTTTATGGCAGCAAACCCAAATTATGAGAACCCTCCAAGTGATGCCAAATACAAGACCATGGAGGAGACCAGAGCTGTATGCACTGCCAGCCCAGCTCCAGTTCCGGAGATCATCCAGTGGGATGCCATGAGTCATATTGTTTCAGTCCGGCTTGCCAGTGGCCTCTTCCTTGCTGGGTCAAGAGATATTTCTTATGTCAAGAGAAAGGGCTGCATCAGGACTTTGCTCTTTAAAAAGAGCAAAGGCAGGCTGCCATCAAAGGGAGCTCAGCCCATAGTGAAATCTTAAGAAGACCCAGCAGAAAGACAATGTCAGTGTAAGGATTTCTGCAGCTCTGTATCCAACCTATAAAGACCATAGGCCCTACTTTCTGGCTCAGTCAGCAGCATGGTAGATAAGGGTGTTATATCTCCATTGAAAAGATTAATGTCAAGCATGAGGATTAGTTCTCTACTGCGCAAGAGATTAAGTTTGGATTTTGCAAGCTTTCCCATTATCGGCTTTCTCCCCAGACAGTCCCCACAGGCCTGTACCAGCCTCCCTGGGCAACCCCGAATTTTGGGGAGTGTCTCTCATTCAGCTGTATTTCCTTTTGCTCCGACTCCACATTAAAGAAACCATTGCATTGAAACTGTCCTTCACTGTGCAGATTTACTGGGCCTCTCCCACACCCCCTCAAGGAAAAGGAGCAAGTTTTCTCCTGCCAGGTGGAGGGCTAAAGCCACAAGTCCTGTTGTTAATCCAGCTGTGCCAGTCAGAGCTGGTACCTCCTCCTCCGGATATAGCCACCACTGTTCATCAGCTCACCTGGCAAACTGGTTTGTGTGAACACTCCTGGTCCTGTTCCAGGCAAAACCAACCAAAATAACTTACAGCAACCTCTCACATTTTTAAAATTAATCCAGGTAATTTTTCCTGAAATGGATTAAGGAATCTGACTGGGAAGTCAGGGGAGAAATCAATTTTTCACCCTCTCTGAACCAGCTGAAGGAAAGACTTCTCCTGTATTCAGACATCTGCGCTACCAAGAGCCAGGAGCAAGACACAGGTGTATGCCAGATGGAGAGCCAAGGGGATGTGACAGCGAAGGATGTGCCGACAGCCTAGAAATGTAAAGTGCCTATGGCCTGACTTCACCCAGGAGTGTATGCTCCAGCAGCTGCGGCTGTTTCAGATCAGCCTGGGTTCAGGAAGTTCCTCGATTCTTTTGCTGTTAAGATGACTTCCAGCAGTGTTTTTTGTCTCACTTCTTAAATAGCCCCCACTTTAGGCAAGGCTGGGTGCAAACCTGCCGCTTGCTGCACCCCAGGGTGCAGGGTGCAAAGCCTGCAGTGCTGTTATCTCCAATCATTTCGACATCATGTTTAGCTTGGCTCTGTTCTTTGTTCTGGATCTATGTTCCACTGGCTGAGTAAAGTGCATAGAGGAATACTTCTTCCTGTTACTGCTAAATGCTTTAATTTTTTGAAGCAGAGGCCCTGAATAGGAGGAGCTCTATCTGTTGGCAAAACTGTACTTGAAGGAAAATCAGGGCTTTGTTCATGAATCTTTGAGTTGCTTTGATTATGTAGTAAGGCTTCATATCATAATAGGATCAAATACGCTTTACAGACAGTAAAACCAGAGTCACAGAAGAGAAACAGATGTCTGACTTTTCACAGGCACACACGCCAAGGCAGAGAACATTAATCTCAGTGTAGAAAAGGTCAGACTCCCGAAATAATAAAACAATTTAATTATCTTTTCATTAGTTATATATTTCTGTGCAAACTTAGGACTGTTTTTATTCTCCTTTAAATTAAAATCTTGGCAAAAGGAAAGTACTTCATGGTGTAGGGTGGGTGATCAGCTCTGATTCTGTGCCTTTCTGTTTCATCTGCCTAAGAAACAGCAAGGGAAGAGCACAGTGGCTGCTCTGACTGCCATTGGGAGGCACCACCATTCCAGGACCCTCCTGCCCACACTTGGCTTCTTCTGCAAAATCCTGTGACTTTCTCTTTAAAAATGAAAGGAAGGGGAAGGAGGAGAGTTTGTATCTTTATTTATCACCCTGGCTTTAAAACACTGTGTTTTTTAAATCTTTTAATTTATGACATTGTTATTTCCCATAGCAACTCTATATCAAGGCCCAGCATTTAGGCTGATGCCAGGCAGCTGGGGACATTAGCATGACTGACCTGTGTCTCCTTTCAAATTACATCACTCTCTTTGCATTCTTAGTCTGCAGGACCCCATAGATTTGTAACCTGACCTGGAGCTGCACTGACACCATACAGTTTATGATCTGTCCCCATTGAGCTGATGATGCAGCAATGATATCTGACAGCTAAGAAAAATGCATCCCAAATTGAATAATCAAGGAGGTGTCAAAGGAGAGGTTCTGTTTTATTATGACCTATAAAATAGTAGGAAAAAGCCCCATGCATTTTTCTCAGTTTTAAATAGATTGCTTAATGGGTTGTGCTGAGGTAAATATATGTGTGTATAATGATAGTTTAAAAGTTATTGTGTCCATACGAATGGTCCCTCACAATATATATAAAAAGAAATAGATTATGTATGAAAATGCAAATACTTCTATATCTTTCTTGTCAGTTTTTATTTTGCACCTTGTGGAAGCTTCATTTAATCTCTAGGAATAACTAATTTCCCCTGGGTTCTTAGCCTTGTCCTTCCTGCCTCTAATACCAGATTGGCAACCCAGTCACAAATAGTTAAAAGCAGTATCATGGGGTGAATATAATCATGGCCAGTAACTGGGCAACTGCCCACTTAATCTGATTACTGGCCTGTGATGCACTGTAGCCCATTAACCTTGTTTTGATCAGCTCCCTGACACTTGTGGCACAAATGAAGTGTGACATGATTAAATGAGACTGATCAGTTTTGCTCACCATGACAATAGCCGGCAGCTGCTGTGCTCAGGATTTACAAAGCAGTGAAAGCTTTGAAGTCCCCTGATTTAGCTGTTATGATTGCTCTCCTCTGGCTGGAGGGATGGCTGTCCTCTCCAAACACATGCAGTTCAGTGAGGACACAGCGACTTTTCTGTGGTGGTTCCCTGTAGATCTCTGCAGGGCCCAGCTCATCTCCCAGAAGCACATCTGCAGAGCAGGGCTGGATTTGATACATATCTGATGCAACAGGCAGATGATGAACTTAGCACATGAGAGAAGAATGGGACAGTGTGACAGGGGAGATAAAAAGCAAACACAGCTCTCGGAATATATGTAGTATTCAAACTACATTTTAACATGTTTTTGGTGTAGTTTTTGGCCGGATAGCCTAAAAGTGGAAATATTAGTCATGTAGTAATCCAAGTACTCTGTATTAGGTTGTTTTCTAATCGCTTGAACTGCATTTAGGGGATAAGCTTTCTGCTCCAAAAGGATCATTTCCCTTACTTCAAGTTTTGCATATTTTAAGGCCAAAAAAAGAGTTTTGCAATTGTCCTGATCTTCTGCATATTTTGGACTGTTTCCCCTGGGCACTGGAGGGCAGTGACCTTGCTGAAGAGCACACTGGGTTGCCTGCTGTTGGTGCTGGTGGTGCACTGTTCTGAGCAGCCACAGATACATACATGTCCAGTAAGTTAATGTGCTGGTTTGTCCTTCATAAAGAAAAAAAATTAAAATCTCGGCTAACCTTGCAAGCTCTCTGGTTTACTGGAAAAGGCTGATAGGGAAAAAGGAAGGAGATACAAAGACATAGGAGCATTAGGTTGCAAAGAAAATAATTACCATGGATCAGATATGAAATAAAGGAAAGTATTTTCCTCCCTGCCATGGCCATTTATTCTTGCTAATGGATGTGCGTGCAGGCACAGGATATCATGGGAGAAGACTGAACACACATGAGAGCTTGGTGCTGGCAGGCCAGGGGAAATGCTATTGGGGAAGACAGTAACTCATTCTTCAACTTTGGTTGTAAAAGATTTCAGGGCCAAACACTCACATGTTCAGGACTACCTAGCAGAAAATTACATGACTGTCAGCAAACTGAATGGTTTTGAATGTAGACAAACAAGGCATGTACGCTGAGTCAGAGAACTACTGTCAACTAATCACTTGTCTGACCTTAGCTGCTCTCTAGTTACAGTGTCTAGGTCCTCGGTGCCTGAGATAAATGATTATAATAATATAATGCCTGTTAGAGGAGGACTGGCAGTGCTTTGTATGTATACATGTTAGGTGAAGAAGGGTACTAAGGGCATTAAGTCCTGTGAGACAAAGTGCAGGCAGGTCTGGTGCCTGCTGCCAGCTTCTCCTCCCTGCCCACTACCTGGGTGACACTGCCATGGGGCCTAGCAGGACTTGGAGGGGCCACCCCAGCCCCTGCTTCTTGTCCTTGAGCCCTTCCTCTCTCCCAGGGAATGCCACTTCAGAAGATAAAGCCTCAGATGGCCCAGGCATGGACAGGGGCACTTCACTGCTCCCATGACATGTCATTAGCGGGCTCTGGAAATGCAGGAGCAGACACTGGACCGCGAGGTTGTTTTGCTTGGAAGCAGTCACCCCACATTATGGCACTCTTAATGTACAAGCACAGCACCTCATGCAGCTGATGTGTGCCAGGCTGCTAGGCACTGCCAGCTACAGCATGGGGTACCCTGGGAGATGGGGATGGAGCCTCTAATCTGTGAAATCCAGGTGAAAGCAGTGCCAGCCTGATCTGATGGCCTGCCGGTGGGGCACGAAGTCTTGGCAAGCTAACACCCGGCACCAGTCTAAGCTTCTCTTCTGGAAGCTCTGCAGGGAAAGAAGCCCTGACAGATATTTAGCCCAGGCAAGCAAAACTAGAGCCTGAGGGCTTCCCAGAGCCTGTTACCCCTGCTCCTTTTCCTTCTCTAGGGAGGAACCAGTCTCTGCCATGTTGGAAGGCTTTGGCCACCTGAGACCTCACACTGAAGACTGAGTGCAGGAGGAAGGCAGCTGTCTGCCTCCCCAAAACCAGGGAGGTTTTCTCCTCACCTAAGGCAAGTAGCCAGGTCCTGCACAACACTTGCAGGCACATTGATGTAGCAGCCTTGCACAGAGGTCCCAGTCATGGGTGGTGTCCGCCTTGGGCTGAGCACCTTGTCATCCAAGCAGGTAAAGAGCATGGGGAAACAACCGCAATGAAACACTGTTGGCTCACAAAAGGGAATATGGATGGAATAGGATATCCTCTTGGTCAGCTAATACAACTCACACTGGAAATGGATGCCAGCACACCAGTACTCTGCCAAGGCAAAAACTTTCTGGGCTAGTTTTATAGTGTGAAATTATTTTTCCATTCCTAGTGGAAGTACCCATTCTCTCTTCTGAATGCAGGTAAAATTCAAAGATTTATTCTCTATTTTTAATACCCTTTTTTTCTTTTCCAGGTGCCTGCTCTTGCATTTTTCTGATGTTTCCCATGGGGATAGTCTGCAGTGATTCCCTACAGTGACACTCACGAAGACACGCTATTGAACAGGAATCACAGATGCCATGAAGAATTTCCCGAAATCACTGCCAAAAGGGAGCTGGAGGAGGTAATAATTAAGGGCAAGAAGTTTGTTTCAATCCTATAAGCTTCAGGAAAGAATTTTTTAAACGTAATTTTACAATCTTTTGAGAGTATCTCTCTCCTGAAAGGATTTCTTGGAAGCTCCCAAGTACCTTTGGTAAGTCTTTGCCTTGTGTTTAGGCCATACATCTCTGATATGGATGGTCTGGGAACTCTATCTCCTGCTTCAGATCAATAGAGCAGACTCTAAACATCGTTTTAACTCTTTATCTTTTATTTGGGACATGATTGATGCAAGGTCTGTAGTAACATGCCAGACAGAAGTTGTCTTGACCTGGAGATGTTAGATTGCCTGGTGTTAATAGCTGTTTCTTAGCATTCCCGTAGCCTGGCTTCCTGTTTACTTACCATTTGCTTTAAAGTATCTTAAGAGACCTGACGTGGTATCAATGCATTAACTGCTTCTTCCTCTGTACAGAACAGAAAAAAATTGTGTCCTCCTGCCTTAGTGATCAAGACAGGAAATTTGCCATGAGAGGCTTGTGCTATTGCTATGATCCCTCTCAGTCTTGAAGAAATACTTTTACAACTCGGGTTGCTCTTTTAGAGTCTCCAACTCTGCTTGCCATAGGATTCTCCTGCTTAATTTTTCTTTACTTATCCATTTTCTGTGCTTTACAATCTTCACTTACTGTACAGGACAGAAATTTACACTCAAGTGTTTTTCCAAGCTGGAGCTTTTTTTTCCATGGAGAAATTAGAGTATGGACAGCTATCTTTTAAATGACACCTCTTAGCCATTAAAAAGGTCTGACTCAAAAATGAAGTTTTGAAAAGAGGGTTAACAAAGATAAATCCCATTTTCATGCCATCCCCGGAAGTTCAGACACCAGCATTTCAAACAGTTCTGCTAGGGCCTGACTTCTGCTAATGTCTGCAAGCTCAGGGGAGCACTCCCTGTGTATACCACTAAATTTTTACAAGTTAACCCAAAGGAATGCCCACAGAGTGCTCTAGTCAACCTTAAAAGGCTTCTAACAATACAATGAATAAATAAACACTCAGCTGCTACCAAATAAATCAACCACCCCACTGGCCATCTAAGTGTAGGCCAAGCCCAGGCTAAGGATTTGTGCAACATCTCATGCAAAGCTATAAGTGTAACACAAACAGTAATGAAGCTATTTCATGGGCATTTAGCACCAGCTTCTAAAAAATGAACCTATTTGACTTTGGGTCATTTTGTTTTCTGATCCAGATTTACACTGGTTTCATATGAAATTTCAAGCCAGTGAAAACTTTATTTTGTTTTCAATTTAAGTCTGATGCACACCCATGAGACACTTGGGTCAGCAGAGCCCATTCGGATTCAGCTGGGTCCAAGCAAGGAGGTTCTCAGAGACCTGAGTATGTGCTGCTGAGCGGGGAAACCCGAACCTTCTCCTGTACAGTTTCTTCCTTTTCTGCACAACTACCGTTGTTATGCAGCCATATGTGAGGAAACAGACATCACTCCTGTATTCTGCTACACCCTCTCCTACCCCTCCTGTTAGACTGGTACCTTTCTTCTAGAATTTTGTGCTGACGTTTGATGGTAAGCCTACATGATAGAAACAGATTCCCTGATCGTGATTCTGTGGTGTTTCCCTACTTCAATGAAGACTGTCCATTGTCTCTTGAAGACAGATGGATAGTCCTTTACCAGATACCTTGCCACCCCTCTGTGTAACATGAACTCCATGTTACCACAGGTGGATGTGTGGCTTTGCACAGTGCTCTGTTAACTCTGGCTGGAGTATGAGAAAAGATGGCTTCTCTTCTCATCAGTGGGGCTGGAATGAACATTTCATAAACATAAACTGTCCTTTTCTGTAACTCAAAACTGCTCTTTTTGTTGGACAGAGAAAGAGAGGAGAGGTTTTTTTGCTGGGAAAGTCCTGTTGGCCAATGCTGTGCCAGGGGCAATTGCTGGCTGGAGAGTTTCAGGTGAGACTGCCATTGCTAGGGCTCAAATTCCCCTTCTGGTTTGTGGCAAAGTCATTCATTTTGCTCTTGCAAGCAGCTTCTGGATCTGAAAATCCTTTTGTGCTTCTGGCAGATGAAACATATACCAATGGATACATAAGAGAGGTCACTTTGGATTTCCATACAGACAGGTTTTCCTTGGTTTATTTCTTTTTTTCTTTAATGAGATTTCAGGCAAAGGTGAAGGAAGGTGTGCGATAGAACATTATGATGGAGCTTGTAATTGCTTATACAGCTTTCTAACCTACCTGTATTAACAAGAGTGTGATGAAAGAGAGGTAAGGGGCTGATTGCTCTCTGTAGAATTCTGGGGAAGGGCAGGGATGCATGCAGGGGTGGAGAAGGGCTCTTCTGACATTGCATGCATAATCTAATCTAGGCCATAATAATTTCCTACTGGCTCAGCATCAGTCACATCGTTAGTCTAATGCTGAAATTAGATCTTGTCTGTCACTGACATTTGTTTTCCTATCTGGACCATCTCAGTACTGCAGTACTTCCTGGCTCAATTCATGTGGGACCAACAATCCCAGTTATGTTGATCCAGACGTAGCAGAAAGCTTTTACTGAGCACTCCCTGCAGACAAGGGAAACCATCAAAGTGAGTGTTTCAATATGCCATTGCTCTCCTGTGTAAAATAAGAGCAGCTCCCCATTACAACTTGGGGTCTTATTCCCATCCAACACCCTGCACTGGTCGCAAACAACCAACCAGTCAATTATAAGAATATAGAATCATAGCCCTTATTGTCCTGGGTTTGACTGGGATAGAGTTAATTTTCTTCAGAGTAGCTGGCATGGGGCTATGTTTGGATTTGTGGTGGAAACAGTGTTGACAACACAGGGATGTTTTCCTTACTGCTGAGCAGTGTTTACAGGGAGCCAGGGTCTTTTCTGCTCCTCACCCCACCCCACCAGTGAGAAGTCTGGGGGTGCTCAAGAAGCTGTGAGGGGGCACAGCCAGGACAGCTGACCCCAGCTGACCACGGGGATGTTTCAGACCATATGTTATCATATGCAGCATATAAAGCTGGGGGAAGTAAAAGGAAGGGCATACATTTGGCATGATGGTGTTAATCTTCCCAAGTCACTGTTATGTGTGACAGAGCCCTTCTTTCCTGGGGATAGCTCAACACCTGCCCATGGGAAGTGGTGAAGCAATTCCTTGTTTTGCGTTGCTTGTGTGCATGGCCTTTGCTTTACATATTGAATTGTCTCTATCTAAACCCACAAATTTTCTCACTTTTACCTTTCTGATTCTCTCCCCCCATCCCACCAGGGGAGAGTGAATGAGTGGCTGCATGGGGCAGAGTTGCTGGCTGAGGTTAAACCACAACACTTATCTAAATCCATACCATACCTGTGTCTACACTGTGTGCAGCCAAGCTGAAACAACAGAGCTGGTGGGACACATTCATTCAGTTGTTGCTCCTCTTCCTCTGAAGATTCCTCTCTAGGAAATAGAGATGCAGTGTTTCTTGCCCCTGCATCTGACCTCAGGTCATACAAGCTTATGCTGTGTTCTTATATATTAAACATAATTTTGCCATCACATTTCTCAGTTAGGAAGCATCCAAGTTTTCAGAAGCTGTGGCGAGGAAATGGAAGATGCGCTTTCCTCAAGTCAGGGCTGCTACAGCCACTACACTAAAAATGCTGCAGATACTGAAGTTTTCCCTTTTCCCCAAAGTACCGAAAATTTTACTTCATTAAGCGGTGAGTTTTTCATCTTTCAGAAAATTACAGAAACCTGGACAATTTCCTGTGTGGGTCACGAATTTCCACTTAGCCACCTTGTGCTTCCCAGGGTGCAAACTTCTTGCAGTACTCAACTACTGATGGTTGTACCTCAGGGGTGGGAGAAGGGATCTGAGCCCCAGTTTAAGCACCCCCTCTTACCCCAGGAGGCTGCAGCTCACAGGGTGCCAGCTCTGCATCTATAAAAGCTCCAGACATTTCCAGTGCAGTTGTTTCCACTGGAGCTAGACACGGTGGGCTTCTTTCACATTTTATTGAGAGAAATAGGCATTTCTAGGGATTTAGCTCATCCTGAAGCAGACATTTAAAAAGTCAGACAAACCCTAGACATACTTAAGAGGACATTATCTGTGAACAGCTTGAGGAACATTAGCCATTGAAAAGACTGAACTTTGGACAAATTCCAATATTCAGATTATCATTTAAAAATATAATATTTTCCATATAAACACACATTTTAATGTAAAAAAAAAATTCAGTCAGCAAACACAAAATTACTTGATTCACAGTTTTTTCAAATGCCAGCCAGGTTCCCAGTTAGGAACTGCAAACAATGTGTAGGTTATCTTCTTCTGACATCTCATTGCCTTGTATTTCAGGAGAGCTTAAAAGAGGTAAGATGCATTCCTTCCTTCACCTTTTACCTAATCACAAAGTAATTTTGTGGTCAAGACCATTTTAAAGGATTAAGAACCTCAGGGTTCAATTCCAAAAGAGTTAATTTAAGATCTGGCACTTGGAAAATTCAGTTTTAGCTTAGGGCTTATTTTCCTATGAAGTTTTTAGGATCCTGGTTACTCCATTGCCTCCCACCTTGTGTTTTAAATTACCTGCCTGCTTCTGGTTACATTTCCTCTACCCGGTACACAAAAGCATCAGTGTGAGGTAGCACCAAACATTTTGTGAAAATATTTAGAAATAGATTCCCACACATACACTTAAAAGGCATCAGTGTTAGATAGCACCAAATATTTTGTGAAAATATTTAGAAAAATATTCTCACACTTGCACTTTCATGACGTGATTTTTTTCATGACCTGGAGCAAAAGAGAGGCCCTCTACTTTTAAAACAGGCATTAAACCTTTAAACTCTCAGACCTTCAGGTGACACAGACACCATGAGAGGTGTAACATTTTACTTTAGCAGGGAATTTACATGCATAATATAGTTTTAGATCATTTTGCTGCAAATTACGGCAAACTTTCATTATCTAGACATATCATTTTGACCTTTATTATTTATTTCTTAGAACCTCTTTAAGGGACAGCTGGAGCTGTCCTTGGGGATATGTATTGATCCAGGCATTCATTTATTGATTAGCTCCTTTACTGCCAAATAATCCCCTCTGTTTACTTGTCTTCATCTACTTTAGATTCTGGAAGCAGCCTGGAAATTTCACACACTGCCCATTACTTCAGTGGAAAGTATTGATATGCTAATTGTCCAAGAGGTAATTGGAAGACTTTGGAATGACATAATCATCTTGCTGTTTCACATGCTGTCTATGATTACTTATATCAAAATCATTGGCTGAAAATATTGACGTTAGGTAATGAATAAAACTCACATAAAAGAAACAAAATTACATTTTGAATTAAATCCACCCATTTCCCCCTCAAATGCAATGGATTTTTAATTACTCCCTCCAGAAAACACAAGTACTCAGAAGATCAAGCATCATAAAACTGTGACCAGACTGGGTGAGACGTGGGGGGTGAGGAGCTTGTAAACAAGAACTCTGTCTGTCTTTGCAGCTATAGGAACTTCCTAACTGATCTCTACATTTATAAATAGGTGTCTTGGTTTAACCACAGACTGTAGAGGTGCGGCGGCCCGAGCCAGCCGATCCTGAGTCCCCAGCCCCAGCGGTCAACGCTGTCCATGCCACCGAAGCAGAGGGTGCCGAAGACGCACTCTCCTGGGGCTCAGCAGAGGCCGTGGTTTGAGCCGCCCCCTCTCCTCCCCGGAAAGTTCTTCCTTAGTTTATTGGGTTAAAGTTTTGCCTCCCCGCCTTGTTCCCTCCCCTGTTGCCACCCCTTGCTAGAACCTTCTGTTGCTGCTGTACCCCCATTGGTTGTAATGTATCCCCTCCCCTGTTTCACATGATTTGCTCCCCCGCCTGTCCCTCATGTTTGTACCGGAGCCCGTTGGCTCCGCCCCTGCTGTCCCGCCCTCAGAAACCCCGTGTCCCCCTATAAAACCCCCTGTCCCCCTCTCTTGGGGTCCTCGTGGTGTCACGCCTAGGGACTCTCTTGTGCTCCGCACCAGGCATCCTTGTGACCCACCAGGCCTGTGAGTCCTTTGACGCACACCCCGCTTCTGCTACCCTTAATAAACTGTGCCTTGGAGACTCCCTCCTCGCTGGACTCTGTTTACCTTCGGGGGCTAACAGCGGTATCACTGCCTCCCCGCCTCGAGGACACCCTCCTCTGCCGCGGGCCATTGGCGGCCCTGGGGCCGACTGAAGCTGCCGGGAGGTGGAGACGGAGAGCAGGGTAGGCTGAAGCCAGGACCTCTGGCCAGGTCCCGGTGACCTACCAGGAGCCCGTGAAGCTCCCGAGACAACCCCAAGACAACAACAGACAGCAGCCAAGCCCCACACAGCTGCTCACTCCCTCCTCTCCAGTGGCATGGGAGAAAGAATTGGAAGAGTAAAAGTGGGAAAACTCATGGGTTGAGATAAAGATATTTTAATGGGGAAAGCAAAAGCTGTGCACACAGGCAAAGCAAAACAAGGATTTTATTTACCACTTCCCATAAGCAGGCAGGAGTTCAGCCATCCCCAGGAGAGCAGGCCCCCTCACACATAACAATGTCTTGAGAAATGCCATTACTCTGAACATCCCCCTTCCATCTTCCCCAGCTTTTTATGCTCAGCATGATGTCATATGGTCTGGGCTACCCTGTGTCAGCTGGGGTCAGCTGTTCCAGCTGTGCAACCTCAGCCTACTTGCTGGTGGGGCGATGCAATAAGCAGAAAAGGCCTTGACACTGACCAAAGCACTTCTTGGCAATAACAAAAACATCTCTCTGTAATAAGTGTTTTCAGCACAAATCCAAAACATAGCCCCATGCAAGCCACCATGAAGAAAATTACCTCCACCTCATCCAAAACCAGCAAAACAGGAAAAATAGAAATAATGCAATTTTTTGAAAGCCTTTTTATTTTGCAATTGATTTTGCTAGTGCAGCCCCCTGTCACTCCAAAGAGTAGGATTAAAAGGTAAAATAGATATCAGAACTTTCCACCAGCATTTCTGATTTTGAACTTTGTCCTTTGTATCAGAGTAGCTGGAACTGGGAATTTACTTGGCTTTAGTAAGGGATGTGGAATAGTATAGACAGACTGGTGCTAGCGAGTATGTGGGGGGTGTGTGCGTGTGGGTGGCTGGAAGAGGGAAAACTGCTCTGAAAATGATCCAGCTGAAATTTAACATAGCTCAGAGTAAAATAAGCATGAGGAAAAACAGCTGTGTGCCACCTGAGTGATAAAAATTAGGGGTGGTATCCTGCACCTTTTGTGTTATCAGGGAACACAGAGACATCACTAAGTAAAACTCCCAAGTTGCCATCATGGTAGGCAGAGTCGTGAGCTAAAGCCCCTCGCTCTGCTGTCAGGAAATGCTGCTACTGCTGAGGCATTCCAGCCTCCTACCATGGCTTTGGCAGTATGGGAGAGCTCAAGACCAAAAGCTTCCCATCAATCCTACATTGCCCAGGTTATGGACAAATTGACTTCACAGGACTTTTCATTTTCATCTCTGGTTTCTGAGTCCCAAACAGGGAGTGTTGTTAGAACTGCAGGTCAGGCCAAGTGGGAGCTGCCCAGCAGAGGGCCCTTTGCAGACTGGGCAAAGAAAGAAATGAAAATGAATGGGCCAAAGCTTCAGGAGCTCTTCTTTCCATAGCACTAGGGCAGAAAAGCCAGTGGCTATTGTGGAGCTACGAGTCTCTAACTTGCTGAGGCCAGAGCCTGGCAGGAGAAGAGGAAGAAGGTTTCACACTTAAGATAGCCTCATTTGTACTAGCAGGACATCCCAGGTTTGGTCCATGCAGGACCAAAATGAGTGATTTGAGGGAATCTAAACACGTGTTATGTCTCCTCCTTTAAGAACTGATCTCCAGCTCTGTTTTCCAAAGAGAATATTGCTTCAACAGTCAGAAGAGCTAAAGATCAAAACATTACAAAGCCATAATGAAGATGAATTCTAATGGATAGATATAGGCTGATATGCTAATATACGTGTTTAACTTGATAGATATTAATGTTGATGCCAAATTTATAAATGTATTTGGATCCACATTTATTATTTTGCTGCATGTTAAAAATTTGATTATTATTATATTGAATCCTTCAAAAAGCTGTTGCTAAGCACAGCTCCAAACTCCCTGGCTCGCTAAGTGGCAGTTCAGACATATACAAAATACTGTAATGTATTATTACAAATTTTTATCCTTAATTACAACAGTCCTAACTTTTCGTCATTATCAATCCTGTCACTTGGACATGACATATATAAATTACCAGTATTAATTTTTTTCAGAGTACTATTTACAGGTTGAAGTCAGCAAATTTAGATTGTACCTAGAGACATCGCATTTTGCTCTTTTGCGTCAAACCAATGTGAACTCCCTAAAAAAAATCAACTTCTAGCTTATAAGAATGATTGTGAAATTAAATATGGGTTGTATACTGTCGCTGTTGAGCCGCTAGCTGAGAGAAAACCCAGGTTCTCAGACAAAAAAAGAGAAAAGTGCATTTATTATTTTGATTTCCATATATATAGAGTTTCCAGAGGTCACCCAGATTGGTCAGCCCGAGACCTCCCCCTAGGCCTAATTGGCCAAGCCCGAACTGACCTAATCCGGAGACGTTGTTTGCAAAACATCCAAACTTTATCTTGTTTATGAAACATAGCAAAAATGTTCTCACGAGAAAGACCTGTGCTAGCCACAGTATACTAAGCTGATTAGAAACAACAAATGAAAAATTTGAGCTTCAGCTTACAACATGCTGAGCACTGGTACTTCCTAGAGAGGTCAGGTTCCCTTGGGGATCCAGATCCTCTGCAATTTACTTAGGAATAATTATTTATCAACCCAGATAAGAGCTGGCAAGTCTGCCAATGTGAGTTGAAGACATTCCATGGCCTGAAAACACCTAAAAAGGAACAATTGCATACTCAGCCCTGCTGCTGCCACATCTGGACCACTGTCCAGTCTGGGCTCCACTGCACAAGAGAGACATGGAGCCCCTGGACTGGGCCCAGCAGAGGGCTACAAGGATGGCCAGGGGACTGGAGCATCTCTCTTACAAGGATTGGAGGAGGGAACCGGGTCTGTTCAGCCTGGAGAAGAGAAAGCTGAGAGGGGATTTCATCAATGTATCTGTACTTATGTATCTGAAAGGGGGTGCCAAGAGAACGGAGCCAGGCTTTCGTTGCTGGCTCCAAGCACTGGGACGAGAGGCAGCAAGCAGAATCTGATGCACTGCAAGTTCCACCTGAATATATGGAAGAACTTTACAGTGTGGGTGTCTGAGTAGTGAAACAGATTTCCCAGAGAAGTTCTGTTGTCCCTCTCACTGCAGATACTCAAAAGCTGTCTGCACACAACCCTGAGTAATGTGTTCCAGGGAAATCCTATGTGAGCAGGGAATTTGGACCAGATGATCCCACCAGTGGTCCTTTCAAATCCTACCCATTCTGTGATTCTGTAATTCTGTGATCTTGTAGGAATACAAATGAGTCTTCCGAGATAACCTTGTCTCTGAAGAAAATTTCCCTTTTTAGTCTTTAACCACAGTGCACAAAGCTAAAAGATGTGGCTTTCTTGGAATGGATCCTATGAAAGCTTGTCATTACTCCAGCATAATTTACTGTGAAGCTAATATCTTTTTCAGCATATATTCCTTGTTTGTCCTGACTGTGGTGTGGTACCCTGCATTACTGGTAGCCATTCAGAATCTAGCCACATTCCGAGCCACCTTAAATGATTTATTTATCCTTTATCTTTGTGGTTGGTAGTTTCATCAAGAGTCAAAGCATGGGTTGACAAGGGTGACTTGCTTGAGGCCACAAAAAGTCTGCAACAGAGCTGGATCACACCTTGCTTTGAGGGACAATCTCCCCTGGTGATAGGAAGGCACTGCATATGAGGATAAAGAGAATCAGAATGTGTATTGTTGACCTGGGGCCTGTGGTCCTAGTTGGTTACACATACTCAGACTGCTTGCTTGTTGGCTAATCTAGTTTGAAGTACACTGGTGGTCACACAAATCCCCTCAGAAGTGATAGTGCACCTTCATGAAAGATTGCTAGAAAGAAGAATTTAATTAGAATATAGGATAGGCTGTGGTGATCAAACACAGAGCTCAGCTAGATCTGGCCAGTCCCTTTCATCCCCTTTTTCCTTTATTTTCCAGTGTTTTTTTCCTCCTTGATCCACCTCAAAGATTTCCTTCTCCCCTCCTTGTGTTCTTTGCCCTAAACATTGTATGGTAAGTCTTGCAGGTTCCCAAAATGCTGTTGCATTGCATCACTTCGTGCATCCTTCGTGTTACCATAGCCAATAATCACCTCTAGTTTGCAAGGCATCTGGGAGACAGTTTCTTGGCAGACTTCACACCAGGTAACAAGGTTTAATCAGTTTGCTCTGTGTGCTTGGGAGCAGCCAGTGTTGTGGGGTCTTTTTTCCCTGATGAAGTTACTGAGGTTTCTCTGCCTGTCTTTGTTCTCCCTGCATCTTTCTGTTAACAGGGATTACACTTTTAATCACATAAACCAACAGCCAAAAGGTAACAAGGAATCACACTGGACCCTTTATTCTGTGCTGGCTAAGAAACTGAGGTGTACAGAATGCTTTTACAGAAGGAGAGCTTCCCACTTATTCTGTCAGCACAGTAAAAGATCCTGCCTTTTGGGAACTGCTAAGGAGGCTCCCATCCATCTTGCTTTGCCTCTGAATCCCAATTGCTGCATGTAGTCAGGGTGAGTTGGCTGGAGCCCCCCAGGTGGTGAGATGGTCACGCTGGGGTTTCACACTGGGACCCCAGGAAGGAAAGGCAGCAGCTGGTGATCAGTGTCCTGGTGGGCAGAGGAGATTCCCACAGCCACATCCCTTAGGAGACAAAAAACACTCCTTCATTTCAGACCCCCTTCGGGAAACTAGTTCCCAAGCTGAATTCTATGTGTGAATTAGCTATCAGGGGTTAAAATACCACTGTAAAACTAACAGAAGTTTTATCTAAGTATTAAAATAAAAGCCTTGTTTTAAATTAAAAATTAAATTCATCCTTCCAAATGCTGTGGAATCCTTATCAGTAAATCTCCTCAAGCTCCTCTGAGTATGTGAAACATGAATTTTAAGAATTCTGCTTGAAACAGTATTATTGTGCAGATTAGCTGAGCACGGGTTTAGAAATCATTTGGCAGCTTTTTACTGCTATAAACTGGCTTTAATTCTTAGCTAAAATGTCTTCTGCACTAAGCCTTCCTTTTCAGCTTTTAAATACATACTTCAAGCTTTTTAGAGAGTTAAACTTTATTGTATACACATGCAGATCTACTTATGTAGTTGATACACACACACGGGAATACTTTACAACCAAAAGGTACCGCTTAATGAACCAACCAGGATTCTTGCATGAATGCAGAATAACACACAGTAACATGGGTTTCTTCCTGGTGATCATATACTGAAAATATTGTTCCTTAAAACAAGGCCCACTCCTGCTCCCACTGAAGCCAAGTGGGGTCCGGATTGGACCCCTACATCAAAAACACAATATAAGTTTCCCAAGTGCTGGGTTTCAGAGCTTTCCTAGGAGAGTAAACGCCACAGACTGGCTCTGATTTCCCTCTGTTCTTGGCACTTCCCCCTGTACTTGGCACTGGTGAAGCCACACTTTGAGTACTGTGTCCAGTTCTGGACCTCTCAATTCAAAAAGGACATTGAGGTGCTGCAGTGTGGCCAGAGAAGGGCAACAAAGCTTGTGAAGGGTCTGGAGCACATGTCCTATGAGAAGCGGCTGTGTGAGCTAGGATTGTTTATCCTGGTGAAAAGGAGACTCAGGGGAGAATTTAGTGCTCTCTACAACTGCCTGAAAAGAGGCTGTAACCAGATGGAGGTTGGCCTTTTCTCCCAGGCAACTAGTGACAGTATGAGAGAAAATGGCCTCAAGTTGTGCTATGGGAGCTTTAGGTTGGATATTAGGAGCAATTTCTCACAGAGAGAGCTACTAGACATTGGAATTGGCTGCCCAGGGAGGTGGTGGAGGAGTCACTGTCCCTGGAGGTGTTTAAGGAAAGGCTAGACGTGGCACTCAGTGCCGTGGTCTGTTTGACATGGTGGTGTTGTTTTATAGGTTGGACTTGATGATCTCAGAGATCAATCAATCTAATTGATTCTGATTGACTGGCTATGAAATATCTCTGGTCTTCTAGTTGCAGAATGAACTTTAGAGGAACAGGCATCAGAAGATGTAAGGGGAGGCTTTTTGAGAGCAATATACCCCTTTGTCACTGCAGAACGGGTTGAGTGCCCCTCGTGAGGATAAGGCATGTCCGCAGAGGTGCAGCTCCGACCCAAACTCTTCCAGGTGTCCCTGAAGGGACACCCTGCACGGCAGGCGAGGATGCCATGCTAATGCCACGGCAACCTGGCCCTCAAAACTGTCCGGAAGTGTCCGATAGGCAGCAGAGGCCAGGCAGATGAGGCGGCCCCTCAGCCGGGCGGGCCGGGGCGGCAGCAGCCGCGGGTGGGCACGACCGCCCAGCGGGGCGGGGCGGCGGCGGCACCGCCCCCGGGCCTTCCCCCGGCCCGGCCCCCGCCCCGCCGCTCCCCGCCGCAGGCTCCGTCGGGCCGAACTGGCGGAGCAGCCCCGAAGTTTGCGGGGCGGCCGGCGCGGGGCCATGTGGCTGCTGTGGCTGCTGTGGCTGCTGCTGTGCTCGGCGGGTGAGTGCGGGCGGGGGCGGCGCGCCGGGGCGCTGCCCGGGAGCAGGGGGCGGCTCCGCTCGGCGGGGGAGGGCGCCGGGGCCTCCCCGCCACCCCCGCCTCCCCGCGCGGCTCGTGGCGGGCCGGGGGCGCCGCCGGCCGCCCCTCGCCGGGCTGCTCTCCCCTCCCCTCCACTCTCCTCCCCGGGCGGGCCGGGCCGGGATGCCCACGGCGGGGGCGCGGCGTGTGCGGCTCGGCCCCTCCGCCCCTCGGGGCGTGCTCGAGGTGGTCCCGGCCCCGCGGGGCTGAGAGGCACGGCGTGGGGCGAGGCGAATGGAGGGGCAGCGGGGCCGAGCCGGGCAGGCGTTGGGGTCGGGCGCCCCTGGGCCGAACCGGGCGTCGAAGTCGCCGCCGGGCTGAAGGAGCCGTGGCTCCGCTGGTACCTCCCG
This sequence comes from Entomyzon cyanotis, assembly GCA_024500445.1. Taxonomy (NCBI): domain Eukaryota; kingdom Metazoa; phylum Chordata; class Aves; order Passeriformes; family Meliphagidae; genus Entomyzon; species Entomyzon cyanotis. The sequence goes on along the minus strand of JAKEPQ010001030.1, from coordinate 43,309,188 downwards.
GGGCGGGCCCCCTTCTCCTTGGCGAGGCCGCCTCGGGGCGAGCGAGGCCGTGGCGGGTGCAGGCGACCCTCCACCGGTGGGCCCACGGCGGGATATGGCCAAGTGAAGCGCTCGGGTCCTGCCTGCCTTTACGTGGGGTGCGGAAAGGGAATTTCATACTTCTTATTCGTATTCATCTCTACATAAACTCTTTCCCCTGCCACGGTCGGCATGTGCCTGTCAAAGTCGGCGAGTTGATGATGTTTTGTGCAGCTTTGCTGCAGGTGTGAATTACTTCTGCAACATGATCTTAGCGGGCTCTTTTCCAGACAGTGTAAGTAGCCTGACTGCACGCTGCTGTGTCTGTTTCCGAATCACGCCTTGGCGATGAAGTGATGACACACAGTGTGTAAAACTCAGATTATCAAACTCAAGTTATTTTATTTTCTTTTAAGAGTATTTGTTGTCACCAGGAACTGTTAAGTTTCACGGCGTCCATGGTAAATTTTCAGTTTGGTGTAGACGGGTGGGAAGGAGGAGAAGAGTTACAGGACTTGAACTATTTTGAAATTAGACAACTGCAAACTTCGACTGTGACATTCGTGACTCTTATGGAGTTTTAGGTGTCTCTGCAAAAGTGTTTCCTCAGTTCCTTTTTTGGAAAGCTTCAGATAAAGCTCAGGTTTGTTTATCTGGATTGTGTTGCCTTCTTCCTTATTAACTTCCATTTTACTACTGCCAAAATTTCATCTAATTATTCACAGCAAGTTACGTGTTTCCATGTTGAATATATTTGCTGGTAATACCACGCTTAGATTAACGCAGAGGGTTCCCATCTACAAGATGCTGATCTTTACATCTGAAGGTTTCCCAGCCACCCACACCCCATGTTCCTGCTCCACCTTGGCTTGGGGGCAATGACCGAGACCTGTTTCTTATGTGGAAGTTGGTACTTCAGCTTTTCGACTGCTGATTGCCGTTCTTGCACAACATTCTTGCAGTTACTTAACCAGAGGCTCTGGTTTACTTTGGGGCAGATTCAGAGAACTTTCTGAAGCTTTTTTTTTCATGTGTTCTGTTTTTCTTTTGGAAAATAAAGTAGGGGGTCTTCGGGGATTTGGTTTTTAGATGTTGCTTCCTTTGTATATTTTGGCACCCCTGCAAGCTTCCCACAGGGAGCATTAGTTTGTCTCTGCCTGGCCTTCACTCTATTTTGAATTTTACTTCTGGTAACTCCTGAAAATACTTCTTTTCTTATTGAATTTCTTTTGGGTACAGATGGGAAACCTTGAAACCCTAAGGATGAATTTCAGTTAACAGAAGATAAATACCATATAGTGTCCCTGTCTAAACAGTTGTTCTGCTAGCATGCAGAAGGAACTGTTTACTTGGATTGGCAGGGAATATTTGCAAGGCAAAGTTGATCTTTTCTTTGCATCTTTATTCATAATATTGTGGTTGTATCAATTATTGCTTTTCATTCTGAAAGAGCCTGTCTGCATGGAAAGGTTTTACGTTGTTATGATACATCGGATGTGAGCTTACACCAGGCTGGTTTAGTTTCAGTTGGTAACTAATTGGTAATTGATTAGAAAAAGACTCTTGATCTGAAGTTTTAGCTTCTGTTCCCTGCACATGAGCTTCCTGATTACCTTGCTTTCCTTTTCTAGTCCCCACCTCATTTCAAGTTTGATCAAGCTCTCAGGCAGCACACACACCATGCACACCCAGTTTCCTCCATCTCTCGTGCTCTTGCCAGTATAAGCAGGTCAGGCTCAGCTCCGATCTCCTCCTGCTGCCCTGGACATGCCATGGTGTGACCCAGTTTCCAGCACTTTACTTTGGCTCAGTGTCAGCCCAGGAGTTCCTGGATGTAGGTTAGGTCCTGCAAGGATTCCTGTTTCCAGCTCAGGCTGTAACAACATTATCAGGTTAAGTTAATATAGAAGAAGGTCTGTTAGTTAGAAAACAGACATCTATGTTTATCTTCTTTACTGCTTGTATGAAGTAATGCAAGCTGATCTACACACAGTTACAGTGTTTTGGAAAGGATTGTTTCAAAGAATTGCAAGTACACTATAGCTGAAAAACCAATCAAATGTAAACAGTCCCTAACAGAAAAACGAGTTCTGTAATCCTGACTGACACTGTTCTGTGTATTCAAGACAATGGTTTTTTTTAATTCAAAGAAACCTAAATCTACTGAATATGTTTTGAACGTGGATTTATTTTTTTTCCCTTTAACCTGTATATCATCGATTAAGGAAAGAAATGGTGGCAGGAGTCACAAACACTCAGGTAAATTAACTGCTTTTAAAAGTAGGATTACAAAGCAAGTGGAAAAGGGACATTCTTTTTTCTGCAGTTACAGACCTTCTTGTTTTAACTGAAGTAGGTTTTAAATTGTCAGTCTTCAACTGACTGGAGAATCAATGCAGTGCACAGCTGGAATTTCTGAGTATCATCCCCAGGTAGTCTGCATTGTGTAATATCTGCCCGCTTAAAACTTCCACATGGTGTTAAGGAAATAGCCATTATTTCCTTACATGTGTCTTCATTTGTACTGACATTGAGGAATTGCTAATAGTAGAATTTCTTTCTTACGTACTGCATGGCAGGAGTAATCAACACTGCTGAGTAGTGGTCTCTACTGTTGGATAAGCAGAGGGAGAAGAGCGTCACACTACTTGGAGACTCATGTCTGTGCTGTGTATTCAGTAGGTCTGTTTTGTATTTTTCAGGCACTCCTCTTAAAAACTCTTAAACTGATTCTAGTGCTTCATAACCAGTGTTTGTTTTGTCTCTCTTGGTACATAAGCCAGCTGTGGGCGTGGGTAACACATCAGTGTGGGAGAGGTGGACAAGGATTCCTGTAGTTGGCAGGTCAAGAAACTTCCAACTTGAGGCAGTAAGAAACAGCAAGCACTGGATATTTGCTGAAGGTATAAGTCTGCCAGTGGTGATGATGAAAGCAGCCCAGAAGTACTCACTTCAATGAAAAGCTCCACAGCCATGCTGAGGAGAATGGGATTTCTTGCCAGAGCCACTGCCCACAAACAAGTGGTCTTGAGTCAGTTTCTGGTTATTGGACATTTAATATTTGAGGCTGTTGACAGACTTTACTCTTTTGTGCAGGGACTGAAATAAGCTGAGGATAATTTGGGGGGATGTGTCCTTGGCTAGACTTACACAGACATAAAAAAGTTCCTGTTGCTGGATGTGGGGAGTTGCAGACCCAGGAGCTTCCAGCCATCCCATCTCACTTGGGATAATTGCTGCAAAGAGTCTGCAGTTGCCAAGTTGAAAGGGTGGAAGCATGACTGCAGTGTTGCAGTCACATGTTGTGATAGGAAGTGGAGATTATTATAAGGAAAATAGGAAGTAAAAATGCACCTTTCATACAAATTGTTACAAGTGTGTAGCCAGTCTGTAGTGCCTGATACACTTAGTCTGGCAAGCTCCATGCCTCTCTTGTAAGGAAAAGGTTTCCTGGTGATACTATGATATTTCTTTGTGACAGCCAGAACTTGCACCCTGCTTTTATTTGTATACTGACTATCTACTGGATGAGGAATAAAATGGCCCCCATTGTTATAAATCTGGTAGACTGTGACAGAGACATGTTGATTTGTTAGGTAGCAGTGATGAATTCAGCTGAGGTCCAAGCTCTGTGTTTCAGAGCAGTATGGGAAGGCCTAATTAAAAATTAATTTGTCACCTGGAAAAAGAATATGTTTTGGTTTTTGTTTGTGTTTTTTGTGTTTTTTAAATTTTAGTTTATTTTCCCAAACTGGTACATTTTACCAGAGCAGTGTCTGTGATATATCCTGTTCTGTGGTTACTCTCTCTGTCCATGTGAGCAGAAATGCAATAATGGAGTAGGCCTGTAAAATCTGCAGCACGACATCTGCTTTGTTGGTACCATGCTCTCCATTTCAGTGTCTTGTCTGTTGTGGGAGGAAGTTTTATTAATGAGTTTTATTAATTGCTAGAAAGCGTTGTAGGCTGTTCAGTTGTCCTACCTGCTGCAAACTGGAGCTGTGGGTATTCTACCTTTGGTGCAAGGTATTCTGTGATAAAGATTTCAACTAGTGTTTTCAGAGTCTGAATTTGAAAACAGCTTCATTATGAGCTGGCAGGTTTTGAAGATGCGGAAGGAGAAAGACCTTGGGTCTCAGTAGTAGGGTTTTGGCATTTTTGTCTTATCAATATTAAAACATAACTCTTCTGCTCAGCAGGATCTCATAATGGGCTATGCTAAGACGCAGAATAGAATATTTCAAGTGAAAACAGTTTTAATGATGTATTTTAATGTAGCTCTCAAGTGAAACATTGAGTGACAGACTGCCCTTTTCCTGAAATGTAAATAGATCATGGCTGGAGGTAATTGTATAGTCAGCCATTAGGATAATCAGTTTATCATACATTTACTGACTGCTATAGAATTTTTGAGGTGGAGTTCATATATATTAAAAAACCTCAAAAAACCCCAGCAACAAAGGCTTAAATAGCTTAAGAAAAACAAGCAAACAAAAAACATTGGCAGAAAAAGTTTATCTAAATTAGTTGTCTCTGATAGTGAAACTTCTGATTTATATGATCAATGGGGTTTTGCATTTGCATGGACTGAGTATGTGTCCAGATACTTGCTTATTTGACATGTAGAATCTTGTAAGCTGCAGTAATTTGATCAGGTGTTCAGTGTCTTTCATACAGCCTCTTGTGCTAGTGAAACTCAGACTAAAAGGCATTTTAGGCCAACCTCCCATTGCATGCAGTGTTGTCTATCAGGACACAAAAATCCTTTTAGGGGGGAAGATGGTGTAATGGTAGTTGGCTTGGTATGTGTGTGTTTTAAATTGCACGTGGGAAATGTTGAGGCAGTGAGATTTCTAAATGGAGTCGTTGGTCTCTCTGCTTGTTCTTGTTCTCAGCTGCTCTCAGCAGATACCCACTTACCCACTTCTTGGTTGCAAAGGAACTTGTGGAATCACATACTTAATTTAGTTGCAGCTTATAGAAATACATCCTCTTTGGAAGTTGGAGAGAAATAATAGGTAGCTCCTGTTAGTGTGAGAAATGTGTTGAAGGAGTGGGGAATCGTGTGGGTGGATAATCAAAAGGGCCCAGATGAACAACATGAAAATGGAAGCAGTTTGGCAGGATTAGGGTGGCTGGTGATAACTTTTTCTTCCGTGTTCTTTAAGCCTTCTCCCAGCAATGGGCTGGACAGCTGTGAACTTGTCACAATTAAAACATATCAAGCAAAGCTGCTCTTTGTGAATGTGTAAATGGTTGAGTAAGTTGCACTGTCGCAGTGTGTCACATGTCACAGTGAACAGGGAGCTGAAGTAATGAATGGGAGTTGATGTGGCTGTGAAACTGCTAAAATGTGGGATCATTTAGGATTGGGAGCTAATAACCTCCTAGCAGATCTGGGGATCCTGATACTAGTCCTCTTAGCCAAAACATTTCGATTTTGAAATGGCTTTAGTGTCTCTCAAGGAGCCTGTGAGGCTTAATCTGTTAAAGACTGGGAAGTGTATAAGTTGAATATGGTTGAAGTATGCTGTTGTATTATGAAATAACTTGTTTCAATAGTGGCAAAAATACAAATTTTCAAGTTTTAGTGCTATTTTTGTTCTTTAGTAGGGATTCTGATTCGGTTTTTTGGTTTTAAATGAAAGGAAAAATACCTAAGTGCCACACCTTGCCATGGGTCTCTGGTGTTGTGTTGGTATCTTTCATCTGCCTAGACAGATTCCACATGGCTCCTAGGGAATGTGATGGGGGAGATTCCTGGTTCAGGGTTCTCTTACTGAAAATTTTGGATGGAAACCAGTTACATCAGAGGAGGTAGCCTATGTTGGTCTATTTTGAAACTGTTGGGTTTGTTGGATGAAAAGTTCGATTTTAAGTAACATTTTCCTGTGAGGATTTATCTCCGTTTTTGATAAAATGCAATAATGTTACTGCAGCAAGTAGGTTGTGGCTCCATTAAAAATTAAGATGTGAATTCTGTCTGCTAAGTATCACTTTTTGCTTAGATTCCTTCATTCCTTGGAGTAATTTCTCTTGCTTTATGTATTTTGGATGAATTTATCACTTCAATTGTTAATGAGTGAGATGATGCTTATAGCTCCAGACAGAACACTGTTGCCAGCCATATGTATCTGTGTCAATTGAAGGCTTGTATTCTTCTGGGCAGAGCTGTTCAGGGTCTTAGTGCTGCAGGATCTACTCCAGGCTGTGTTACTGATCAGCAGTATGACTTTGGGCAAGATCCAATTCTTTCCTCACTGTATTCACTCCCTTTTTACGTGTTTAAACTTTTTTTTTTTTTTTGGACACCAGCTCTCTTCCCATCTTTCTTAGATGCTGTTACTGCTACCCTAGTTTTAGTCAAGACCTTTATGCCACAAATATCAGGCATATCTTTTTACAGTTCAGGATATTGCCTTTTGCCTTTAGAAATGTTCTGCCTTGCCTGGTATGGATTTGATGTGAGGCAAGTATATTTTTCTTGATACAATGATTTTTAGTCAAATATTCCTGCTTTTTCTTTCCTTTTGTTGTTAGCATAAAGTAATTTAGATTCCTCAAACACAAGAGTTTTAGGTTTACTAAAAGATGTGAAGATGTGAAGCATGATAGAGTCACACAAACTGACGTGTGAAAATCCATATATTTGTCCAGTTGCAGGACAAGAATTGGCAACTTGAGGTACTGTTGCTTGTCCAGGGAGCTCTGCACAGGTAACCCATGGTTCGGTACTGTGTTGAATCTGCTAAATAGTGGCTGCTTCACAGGAATGCGGTCGTTACTCACACATGGCCACAGAAGGTAATACTTCAGCTTGTGGTTTTGGGTTTCAAGGCTGCTATTCTGCTGCTGCTCTCCCGATGCAAGAGTAAGTTACGTTAAGGGCTATTAAATGTCTCTGCTGCTCTTTGTATAAGCTTAGCTAAAATTCTGCAGCTAAGAATAGCCATTATTTTTCAGATTGTGAATCCCTTTCCTGTCAAACTCCTTTTTTTTTTTGCCTGCATCCTTGTTCTCTTGTTCTGAAGCTGCATGCTGATGACTTAGTCTTTACATTCTTCATTTCATAGATGATTTGTGTCATGTCCTTCCTCCTCTCAGTATCCTTTTCTCTTTTTTTCCTTTGTGTCTCATGACCTCACCAGAAATTCTACCTCTTAATGCATAGTGCTAGCCATGGATTTCCTCATCATTCCTCTGTACGCAGAAAAAAAGATGCTGTTATGTGTACTTATTATACCTATGCCAAGCCTGCAGTTAGGAATTGTCATTTTTCCCTTGCCTCTAGCTATTGCCAGTGTTCTCCTTCACTCTGCCACTGGTGCTGTGCTTGCTTTTCTTCTCCCTGTCCTCCCTATCCATTGCTTAGCTCTGCTGTGTGCTGAGGGCCAGCTTTAGGCTATGTGGGACTTCACTGCTGCTGAGTTTGGAAGGTGGAGTTTAGTTAGAGCAGACTATTTGGGACTTGGTCTTACTCCATTTCTGGTACAGTTTATAGGTGAACTGAGCATCTTAAGCAAATGGTCCATTTTTTCAGGGATCATTTATGAAGGACAGATAATATTTATTTGACGCAATGCAAGGTGTGATGTATAAATGGCTAAATAGTTAGTGACTGCATTGTTAAATATGTGCAGTCACAGAGTAGTTAGAGTGTTTAATATGTAGAGTTGCTTCACCTGCCGAAGCACATCAGTTCTTCATGAGCACATAAATTGGTGGAGTCAGTATGTGTGACCTTGAGGAGAAACACATTGTAATCAATGAGTTTCAAGGGCAAGTAAGTCCTCTAAATTGTTAGCCACCCTCCTGCCAATGGCATGAGTTGCTCTTGTGGCTGGACCCCAAATTGTCAGCTGAGTGGAGCTGCACACTCCTAAACTGGATATATGGTTAACTGGGACCGAAGTGCGTGGTTTTGTCTTGAGGAGAATGGCTGTCCACCAGAAGAGTTTTTGCCTCTGATGTTGATCTTCCATGGGTGATCTTGGAGATGCCAAACGAAATCTTCCCTGATCTGATCAACAGTAAGAAAAATGTGTCTTCTCAAGGCCTTGGTGTCATATAAAACCTGAACATCTTTGCTTGTTTGGGTAACTGGAAAGGCACAATACAGATGTTAAGATCAAGATTTGCTCAATCTGGCAGAAAGCAGACTGCACTTGTGAAATCCTGCAGTCTGGAAGACCATACTGTTCAGTCACTTTTAAAATACCAAGTCATTCAACTAAGTAGACATAATTCAGAATTGGCTAACAAGTAGCAACAGTGTTAGTAGTGATTGCTGTCTTTCAAACTCAAAAAAGGCTGCTTTTTCCTTTCAACAAGTTTTTGAAAGGTGAAAACAAGGTGGAGAGGGAGGAAAACAATCCATATGGCTGAATTTCAGTACTTGATTGTAAGTGAAATGAAAGCATTGATGGAGTTACATGTAGAATTGTTAAAAAAAACCAAACAAAAAACAACCAAAACATGGTGAACTTTTAAATGAACACATCATTCATTTTACTATGTAACCGGGGTTCTAGATTTTAAACTTGCCCTTTATTGAATCAAGTCCTGTTGGAATTCTGATTTACATTCTGTGAGAAGTGTTTGGTAGCCCTTTCTTAAAAGGTGAGATCTACCTGTGCTTTTTAGGTGTTTTCAATCTTGTGAATATACTGGCTTTGAATATCAGCAAGTGTGAAAGTAAGAGAAAAGTGAATTCCTGTGATGTTTCAGCTTATGAGTTCTTAATCAAACCACAAGCATTTGTCCTTTTGCAGTCAGGTGGAGGACTTCTCTCTGTTATCTGCAAGCAGTATTTAAATTTCAGAAACCTAGTCTTTTTATCTCCTCTGAAAATGGAGCTACCATGTGCAGTGTACAAATCAGGAATGTACTTCTGTCCAAAGATCAAAGTGGTCTGTCTAGAATATTAACAGAGTACCTGGAAGATAAAAAGGACATTGATAGTAGAGTTCTTAAGAGTGTTTATACACAATACAAGTTGGCAGTACCAGTTTTACCCTGAAAATCTTCCATGAGGAATGTCAGCTTCTAAAAATGCAAGTTTGAAGTAGGGTGTTGTCAGATTTTTCCCTGTAGGGATTACTGACAGCATCACATTTTTTGAAATGTTTTTTGTTGCAACCTTTCTTTTCAAAAAAAGAGTGCAGAATAGTTTCAATGACCTTATTTCATACATGAATTATATGTCCATTAAGGTTAAGAGCACAATAGCCATTTTTCTTCAGGTTTTCATGAAATGAGAAACAAAATGTTTTGCAGCATAATTGCCTATCTGCGCTGCAATTTCAAGTGATTGAAATGCCTACCCTTTTCAAGCAACTGAGGTATTAGACATTTCATGGAGTACTCCTGATTCAGAGGACGTGGATGTAGGCTCTTTTGAGGCAGCATGTAAAAAGTGTGTGCCTCTTAGTTACATCAGCAGAGTCCACCCAAAAGTGGTGGGTACTTAATGACATTGGTTTGCACAGCAGCACCTTTTCATCAGTCTCACTTTTTTCAGTATAGTATAGAAAAGCATTTGCCATTCTCATGCCAAATTGTGCATGTTAGTTACAGAGGAAAGGCCCAGTGTCTCTTCCTGCTGCAGCTTTGATAACTTTCAGGCTTTCAAAGTTAAAGGCTCTTTACTTATTAATGACTTCTACATGAGATAGATTTCAGTGTCTAATCAGATTGAATATCCTTAAAATTTCTAATGGGATCCTTGAAAATCTGCCAATGGACTATGTAGGTTTTCTGATGAATTGTATTAATTGAGCTCTGCCTTGCTATTTGGTTAACAGTCTTCAGGGTAGCCTCAGGCTGCTTACTTTCCAATTTCCTTGTGTTATCTCTAGATAAATGTCCACCTCATTGGGGCTTAATGGCCAGTTAGCTGAGTCAAATAAAATCTGAAAATACAAGAAACAGTGCTGATCATTGGCAGGATATTCGTGTCCTAACTGAGGTCAAATCCAGAGTTGCTGACCTGCTGACTGCCTCTGCTCCTTGTGAGTAGTCTCATAGGGAGACTGTGTTCTGCTTGTAAAGCATGGTTTAGCTAATTTTTCCCTGCAGTGTTGGTGCTTTATTTGTTTTCTCTTCAGTAGTTGCAAAATTAGGCAAATCTCTATTGTGAGCTAACGTTCCAGTTGAAGAAGTGATTAATGTAACTTCCTTTGGGCCTATATTGAAGAGACCTCTATAAGGCCTGTCAGATCCTGTTAAAATTAAGCCCACATACAATCACAAACTCATCAAGGTTGGGAGAGCCTTCCAAGATCAAGTCCAACCTTTGACCAAACACCACCATGTCAACTAAACTGTAGCACTAAGTGTCATGTCCAGTGGCTTCTTGAATATTTCTGGGGTGGTAACTCCACCATCTCCCTGGAGAGCCCATTACAGTGCTCAACTACCCTTTCAGTGAAAAAATTCTTTCTTATGTCCAACCTGAACTTCCCCTGATGCAGCTTGAGGCTGTGTCCTCTTGTCCTGTCACTGGTTGCTTGGGAGAAGAGGCCAACACACACCTAGCTACAAACTCTTTTCAAGTAATTGTAGAGTGATGAAGGTCCCCCTGAGCCTTGTTTTCTCCAGACTAAACAACCCCAACTCTCTCAGGACCCATCACTTCACCTTGTTGAGCCTCATGCGACTGGCTTTGTCCCATCATTCCAGTCCTCCAGATCCCTCTGCAGAGCCTTCTTATGCTCCAGCACTACACTCCTGACAACTTAGCACTGTCTGCAAACTGGCTGAGTGGACACTTGATCCTCTCATTCAGGCCATTGATAAAGGTATTTAACAGGACTGGCCCCAACTCTGAGCCCTGGAAAACACCACTTGTGATTGGCCACCAGTTGGATGTATGTCCATTCCCCACTGGGCCCAGCTATCTAGACAGTTCTAAACCCAGTAATGTGTGCATGATTTAGACTTCTAAAATATCTGTGGTGGTTATCTCTGTTTTGGAAAGGAAGCACATCTGATGTGGGATGTCTCAGTGTGGGGGTTCGGTCCGTGGGTGCCCCACCACCCCGGAGTTCGTAGAAGGGCGAGACTGCGGGAGAGGGCGGGGCTCCGAGGGAGCGCAGGTGCTGTCAGTGGGTCGGCGAAGAACGCAGGAGATACAGACCAACTTGTCGGTGCTCCAAGAAGGGTTTATTAGGGTAAGGCGAGGGGATTTGGAGGGGTCCTGGAGACAACGACAAAATGGCACCAGGCACTGTCACACAATAATTTTTATAGGGGGAGGGGAAAGGGAAGGAGGAGATTTGGGGAGCAAATGGGGAAAGGGGGATTTTTGAGCGACAACATATATGACCAAAGAAATCACAATACCATAATAAGAACTCCAACCAAATATCTGCTTTAACACGAACACAGAAGAACATTCTAGAATAAAAACCATATTTGGAACCGGGGGATGGGGAGAGGAGTGGCTGTCACACCTTGTCAAACTGGGTGCCTTCCAACTGGCCTGGAGAGCAGGGGGTCCTGGGAGTGTACCGAGCCCAGGAACCATCCCCATCTCTCTCCCAGGGGGTTGGGGCACCCAGGTGTGCCATGGCCACCGCAACATCTCAGGAGCAGTGACATCAAGGAAATAGAACAGTCTTTGCACCTTTGCCAGTCTGGCCCTTGAAGACGGAATAAGTTAGGTGTTTGGAAGCACAAGCCTTCTGAGCTACTTTGCACATTCCTGTAAGAAAACTAACTTAGCATAGATTTAGTAACTCTTCCAGCGTTGTTTGCTTCAGTTTAGAAGGACTGTGTTGGCCTGTTGTGTTGGAAAAAATGTGTTACTGAAATGCTGTAGTGCATGTTTTGGTTAGAGAACAGTTTTGAGTGAGCTCAGCTATCAAAATTAAACCTTAGGTGTAAGCAGCTGTACCAAGAGCTAGTCACTGTATGTTTCCAGGGCAGAATAATTTTTGGATACTTTGAATTGTACAGATTCGTAATCTGTTTTTAAACAAGCGTCCCAAGTTGTTCCCTTCTCCCGTTAATCACACCTCAGCATTAAACAAAGTAAAGGGTAGTGCAAAAGGAAAACAGAAATTGAACCCTACCACGTGTTTTTGTTGGACCTGTGAGTGTAAATAAGATGGCAGGTAATTTCTGTATCTAAAATTATTTGAGTGGTTTAGGTCTAGGGGATCACTTATCTCTAGAGAGTTACTATATGAACTGAGCCTAGTTGGTAGTTGAAATTGCAATTTCCCAAACTCCTGCCTGCTCATCTGTTACAGGGTGGTCCTACCTATATTTTAATTGGAATCCCGGAACTGGGTATTAGCTGCATATCTTATCAAAGATTTTTGGTTATAACTTTGCCTGTTTACTATTGAGGAATAGATAAAGTTTGCAGACAACACCAGTCTGGATGATCTGCTGATCTGCTGGAGGGCAGGAAGGCTCTGCAGAGGCATCTGGACAGGCTGGATTGATGGGCTAAGGCCAATTGTGTGAGGTCCAACAAGTACCAGGTCTGGATCCTGCCCTTCGGTCACAACCACCCCATGCAATACTGCAGGCTTGGGGAAAAGTGGCTGGAAAGATGCCCTGTGCAAAAGGACCTGGGGGTGCTGATTGACAGCAGCTGAACATGAGCCAGTAGTGCCCAAACGGCCAAGAAGGCCAATGGCATCCTGGCCTGAGTGAGGACTAGTGTGGGCAGCAGAACCAGGACAGTGATTGTTCCCCTGTACTCAGCACTGGTGAGGCCACACCTTGAATCCTGTGTTCAGTTTTGGGCCCCTCACTGCAAGAAAGACATTGAGGTATTGGAGTGAATCCAGAGTAGGGCAATGGAGCTGGTGAAGGGTCTGGAGCACAAATATTGCGAGGAGCGGCTGAAGGAGCTGGCGTTGTTTACCCTGCAGAAAAGGAGGCTCATGGGGGAATCTCACTGCTCTCTACAACTCCCTGAAAGGTTGTAGTGGGGTGAGGTAGACAGGTAACAAGCAATAGGTTGAGAGGATACGGTCTCAAGTTCACCAGGGCAGGTTTAGATTGGGAATAAGGAAAAATTTCTTTGCTGAAAGGATGATCAAGCATTGGAACAGATTGCCTGGCAAAGTGGTAAAATCACAATCCCTGGAAGTGTTCAGAAAACCTGTAGATGTGGTCCTTAGAGATACAGTTTAGTAGTGGACTTGTCAGTGCTGGGTTAATATTTCGACTCAGTGATCACTGAGGCCTTTTCCCACCGTAATGATTATACGATACACAGATGGACTTTAATATTAATAGTTTGCATTTTTAATGATATTTCTTAAAAAACAGTTTATGAATTTGGCAAACAACTGATCAGTATGTGTCTTCAGGTACCCATCTTCTCAGCATCCAAGTAGGGTGGAAACATAAATTATGAATGCTGGCAGTATTCCCATGGGATAGGAGAGCATTAGTAGTCATTAACAGATAAGGAAAACTGAAGCCAAGGAAACCAGAATAATATGATCATGTAAGACATGTGTGGCAGGGCTGAACCCTAGCTCCGTTCTTCTCAAATTGCACACAGAAAGCTGCCCTTTCCTGAAAGGCATCCTGTCTGCAAGGCTGGACTGTGTTGCAGGTACTGACACTAATCTTGCTCCTTTTGAAGCTTATGTCACCAACATTCCTGTTGGAGAGCTGACTATGAGTCAGCACACTCACATGTAACCATTGGGGAGTTTAAAGGGGCATCCTGGTGTTTCACACCAGTTGGATGACATATGGCTGCTAATTTGTAAAGTTGCATCTATGTCTGCCTCAACTCTGGCAACTGGTGTTGAGGGTGGAAGCTCTAGAAGTGTGAGACTTACCTCTGAGTGCATGTAGACAATATGTAGGCCTGTCTGCTTGATAAGTTTGATGAAAAATTGTGAAGGGGCAGGAGAGATAGTAAATTGCAGTGAATGCTCACTTCCTCCTTTGTCTGTTTGATTTTATTGGTACAAATAGATAAAGACATCAGTTGGAAAGCTCAGGTGTAAAGTATGGTAGGAGTAGAGTGAGTTCTCCTTCCTAGATTAGTTTTATGTATTAGTGATGGGAAATGTTCCTGTGTGGCATTACTGACAGCCTTGAATGGCTGGCAAGAGTGTTTTAAATCCAAGACTGACTTTTTGGCTTTTTTCTGAGTTTCTAGTTGAATATATTTGCATTGGCAAAAAAAGTTGGCTGACTTGAAGACATGTTAAGCACAGACTTAAAGTATCTTGAAATAGTGTGGCTTGAATACCTCCTTTGCTTTCTCAAGGGCAAATTCTGCCACTGAACATATATTGTAGATCACATTTTAAAGTGGTTTTTCTCTGGCTCCCATTTTTCTGCCATTTACTTTGAGCAGCCTTTTTCTCCCCACCTCTGAAACGGTATCAGGATGTGTTTACTGAAATCACTGAATTCTGTACATGGAGCGTTCACTGTGCCTCTCTGAAGCAGGAATATGTTACACATGGGTAGAGTGGAACACAAGTCAAGGTGATGTGTGATTGTGTACAAACAGAGCTACGGTAACATGCTGGAGATAACAGTGATCCTTGGCAAGGCATAATGTCGCAGAATTGTTTGCTGTCTGCCTTGCTTTGTGCCGTATGCAAAATGATGCTAGCACTTACCTGCCTCAGTTTCTTTAGTTTCATAAATGCTGGTGAGTGCTCAGTTCCCCAAAGTGAGTGTCATCAATAATTCATTATCACTTAATTGCTGGAGCTGATTTCCGATTGATTTGCTAAGTAAGACACTAGGAAGTGGTAGTTTCCAATGTCAGTTCCACTTCTCTGCTTTTGCCAATGTTTTATGGGGTTGTTGTCCACATGCCTTTTCCCTTTTCCTCCATGGATGCTTTGCCACAATAAAACTGGAGGAGCTTACAAAAAGAATGGGGCAAACAGCATCAGGTGAGGTGGTGGATTTCTTTTTGCATCAGCAAAGCAGCAAGTTCAGGAAAGCCTGAACTGCAAACGGGCTGAAGTTGGAGGACTCAGTCCTGAATGTGTGGCACACTGTCACTGTCACTTCTGCTTCTCTTCTTTGTTCACATAGCGAGGCTACTCCTAGACTGCTGTCTTTTTCTCTTGCAGATTCTCAGAGTGTTTACAGGTCTGGTGCTTTTGTCTGGTGCTGTTGTCTATAAGCTTGTGTGAGAAAGCTGTTTCAACTGTCCTTTTCATATCCCTGCTGTGAATCACATGTGAGTTATTTCTGATCATTTTTCATCATAATGGGAATATGCAGTTTTGGAGTGGATCACAGTCGTATATGTTTTGGTTTTTTATGTGAGGAGTCATACCATCGTACTTTCAATCATATCATCAGAGGTGAGGATTTGGAATTGTGCAGGTTCTCTTTCTAGTGTTTCCTGACAGCAAGAAATAAGTGCCTCCAGTCTCCTAGGGTGGAGTATGGCAGATTTCTTTTATGAGTGCTGGAGAGGGGAACTTTAAAATAGATGTCCTGGAAAATATGTGGTGCTTATTTTTATTAGCATAGGGTAGTCTCTGTTCTGTGTAAGATATGAGCTAAAATACAAATGAGGAAGCAGGGCAGTATCACACTCTCTCATATGTATAAATGAGAAGTGGGGAAAGAGTATTCATTTATAGCTTATCCCCTAGGACACTGCAAAAGGACACTTTTATCTACTTTTCTGGATGAAGGTCCAAAATTAAATAGCTACAGCTGGACTTTAATCATAGTGTTCTCTGATCATTTTCTTAAAATCTGGGATATTGCCTTACTTTGGAGAACCTGAACTGTTTAACACTTGTGCAGGGTTCAGCAATGTCAAATGTTTTCGAAGGTGATGCTACATCCTAAAAACCAGCACACAGTCTGTTGGAGCATGTGTTTCATCTGAGTCTGGTTTGCCAAGGAGGCATTAAAGGGAAATAAATAGTTTGGTTTTTTGGGATGGGCTTTTGGGTTTTTTGTATAAAAATACATAGCTTCCAAATTGATTCATTTCTATCTTAAACACACATCAAGAATGATTTTGTTACTATTTTTATACATTCTTTAGAATTTTTGTCCTGATTCTTTAACAGAACCTTCATGGATTTGTTACAGTGCATTAACCTTTTTGTTTTCAACTCCTGTGAGTATAAAGATGAATTGACAACTTGGTTCTTGGAAATCTCAGAATATCCTGATTTGGAAGGAACCCACAAGGATCAAGTCCAAATCCTGGCCCTGCACAGGACATCCCCAAGAATCACACCATTGTCCAAATGCTTCTTGAACTCTGTCAGGGTTGGGGCTGTGACTGCTTCCCTTGGGAGCCTGTTCCAGTGCCTGACCACCCTTTGTTGATTTTGTGTTAATGGGTTCTGATGTCTTTAAATTTCATTAAAGGGACTGGACTGGAAGGCATGTCAGATGTCAATCAGCTGCTTTGTGGGATTCCCTGAAGATCTACTGCATTCTTACTTCAGTTTCCAGTTACCAAGCTTCCTTTAAAAACTGTTGGTTTCAAAATGAAATTTCAAATGATGAAATTTCATTAAAACTGAAAAGTTAATCTTTTCAGCCTGCCCACATTTTTTTCTGTCTGTAGTCACTCTTGCCTCTCTTCAGGGAAAAAGGAGGACACAAAAGATGCTGCTACTTTGAGTAAATAGTTTTCCATTGAGGTGTTCGCAAACTGAGAGTTGACTTGAATGTGTTGCAGCTAGGATGTTTTGTACAGCAATGTACCTGCACACTGTGTTCCTAAATCTGTTCTTCCAGGTATTGGAAGGAATATTTATTGTTGACCTTTCTAGGCAGCAAACTGAGAAAGGGAAGAAATTATTTTCTGTGTACAGTGGTGTCCTGGGTTGCAATATAGATGTGTTTAAGTATTCTATTACCACCAGCTGTGGGCCGTTAGCTGCTATCAGCTGCTAATGACCCACTCCCGATGACCGGCAATGGGCCATCCGTTAGCTGTTATCAGCTGCTAATGACCCACCCGGATGACAGGCAATGGGCCATCAGGGACCCACCGTGTGACTCATGGACTTATCTCATCCCATTGTGGGATGCTCTGCCCAGGAGGGAGGAGCCAGGTGTTCCCACCTGGATGTAACCTGGCCTTGGAACTGCCTGAGCTAGCCCTGTCTACTGGGTTCCCAGAGGACAAGAGCTACCACTGGATCTTCAGCTGGAGACTAGACCTTCACAGGATCACCGCTTCAACTGGACTACTTCAGTTGGACTGCCACCACCACCCTAACAGGGTGTTAGGTTGTATCTGACTTTGTCAGTGCTTTTCCTTGTATTATTTCACTTATTTTTAATTTCAGTCTTGACTTGTGATCTCCCACTGGTTTGTCTTCAAACCAACACAAGTGGCTTAAAACTTTACTTTCCACAAACAAAAGTAATCCTTGATTCTGTGCTTTTCTCTAGTGAGATTCTCACAGCTTCAGTGAAGCAGCTCTGATAGAAAGCTGGTGAAACAGAAGGAAGATTTAAGACTTGGGCAGATCTATGGGGAAGCAGTAATTGGTTTCTGGTTTCCAGTGGCACAATGAATTTTGTGCCCTTGGTTGGGGAATATGTGGGGGAAGAAACATTTTCTTACATTTAAAGTTGTACTGTGGTTTTGATCTTGCCAAACAAATTTTTTGAGTGCTAAGTAAGTGTTTGATCACAAAGCATCTCTGTTAGCATTTGCTTCTTGTTGCCAAGGTGGTTCTGAAACACAGAAAGTATGTGGACATACTGGAAAAGTTGTGTCACCACCCATCTCTGGCAGTTGCTGTGATCGACGATCTGTTGTGTCTGAGTGTGATGAAGAATGTCAGCCAGGTACAGGGTTATCTGCAATCCACTGGAAAATTCATAATGGCCACTCAAATGATGACAGTGATGAAACTGCAAAGTTACCTTGTGGTAGCCGTCTCTGTGAAAACATCCTCCTGCCTTTGAGATGAAGCTTCCAAACTGCTGAAGGATTCTCTGTGCCATTTCTGATCATATGAATAAACTTAGTGATCATGTAAGGTGAAAGGACGCAAGAACTTTCATCCTCAGCTTAAGGATGTCTGTGTTTGGGGTGTTGTATCATAGACATTTTCGCATGACCCCCTTTTGAGTTCACACATGGAATGAACAGCTGTTGTTTGGTGGTGGTAACACTTCAGTTTGTTTGTTCAGTCATCAGCTGTAATGGAGTCGATACTTAGAGTATTACTAGCAAATTTATTTCTTGGAAAATCTGGAGAAAACACAGCCATAGTTCAAAGAGCTAACAGATCATATTAAATGCTTCTAATGGACCCACGTAATCTGCTTGGTGTATGAAACATAGGAATATGATCTAGGACACTTACAGCTTGAACAAAGTCTCTTGGTCCTGTGTGAATTTTTGCACTACATTATATTTTCTGTGTCAAGTTTCCGTTTATACTTTCAACTTGTTCACAGAATATGGGTCAGTGTACATGGTCAAAAGTAATACTATTTTTTTGTTAACCTCCTGAATCAGAGATATCCATATGCAAAACTTGTAGCAAAGCAGCAAGTGGATTAACATTTTCTGTCTGTGTTATAGACTATATTGTGATTTGTGAATATGTGGAAATTAATAATATAGGAGATGAGGAAATGGGAAATACTATAGTAATCAGATCCAGCCTTTCTAGAGTGATTAAAAATGAAGTTAAATTAAATCTGTTTCTTACTTGAGCTTCACACGTTTTTTCTTTTCCAGAGGGACTAACCCTTGAACCAAAGAGAAGCACTGTTGCTTAAGTAGAAAGCAAGCACAATTCAAGTACTTTCAATATAACAGACAACTATACAATTAATTTTCCTTCAGCCACTCCAGTTACATGGCTGTTAACAGTTAAATTATGAATGAGGTATTCTGAAGGAAGTCTCTCCTGACTGTCAGCTATCATCTTTTGTTTGGGCTGCTCACCAGGGTCGCAGGAGTCTCATTCCACATGAAGCAGTATGAGGTGCAGACAGGCTTTCTTACAGACTTGGAGAGAATGTGACTGAGTTGACGATGTCATTCACAAAACTTAGTTCTTCTAGGTCTTGAAAGTAAGGCGTTTATGTTTTGTTTCAATGAATGATGAGCATCCTAGTACATACTGATGAAGAAAGGCCTGTCTGGAATGATTTGGGCTGCAAGGTGCTTGCATGGTGGTCTCTGAAAACAGAACAGCTTGATGTCTTTTATAATATATGAGGTCACAGGTTAGCCAGTGACATCACCAGTCTCATGATGTTGCTTATCCTGTGTCCTAGACAGTATGGCTTATTGTCTTTTTGTGTTGTGTAATGTCTCCTAACAGGATGGCACAGCTATCCTGTTAGATTGAGGATTGGTGGTAATAAAAATGAAAGCACCCTTTTTTTTTTTTTTTTTTTTTTGGAAGTGTCTTGAAGGATAGTGACCTTTTTTGTTTGTAATAAAAAGAATATTAAGAGTGATCCCAAGTTCATGGTCTTTATGATCTAAGCACAGGATGTGTCTTCTTGGCCAAATAGTTTTTGCTTTTGTAAGAGTGATTTTTGTGCTAAAGTACCGATCTCCACATACTTCAGTAACTTGCCAGTATTGGGAAATAAAACTGAAGGGAAAATTTAGGGAAGATGATTCTGTTAAATGAAAGCCCCCTTCTACTTGTGTTGTGGGAGGAAAGTCTTTGCTCTCTTAAATCTTTTTTTTTTTTTTTTTTTTTCCATTTGCTTTTCATCTTGTCTGATGCAAAGTATGTGAAACCTTTCTGAAGTTTTTAACTAATTTTCCAAAGTTGTAGCAGGGTCTATTCCCTCACAGCTTTGTACCTCACCTGCGAGGCCTGTTTTTCTCACGCTAATGGAGTAGCTTTGGAGAATAGGCAAAGCCTCAGTGTATGGATGGTTGCAGTTTACTGAGGTTTCCAGCTGTGAAGGTGGGAGCTGTGACTGCAGCTCTCAAACAGATGATCTGAACATAATGTGTCACCTTGACTTTAAGAAAATTACTGCAGTAACTGGGAATCAAAATTAGATAAATGAGTTTGTGAAGAATCTCAGGTGCCTTTTTAAGCACTTTATTGTTCCCAAGTGTCTGCAATTCAGGTTTCCCCAGGAGAAAAGTGAGTTTTGAACATTCAGCAAGATTCCTGTTCTTTCAAATATGGGCCTGTGTTTTAAAGAGGGTATGTGTGACAGATGCTGAGGTGTTGAAAATCTTAGTAAGTCTGGAGTAAGTGTACTTAGGTATTTGGTTAGAAAATCTAAACCCAAATGAGCAGCAGACAGTAGGGACTGGGCGTAGATTGAGACATTGTTCTGCCAAGGAAGAATTGGAGTTGTCGTAACAGCAGTGATGCACTGACACACTGGCATGTGGAAATGCAAAGGCTGGAGGCTGCTTTGCTTTGTTTCTGCTGTTGCACACTTGTGTTTAGTAGGATAAACCTTGGCTAGTGTCTGTCTGCATTACACTGGTGGTCTCTTTTGATGGCAGTGGCTGTCAGTCTAGCACTATGTATTACCTGCCAAAAGGTCCTTAAAACTATCTGTTATGTACAGTTTTCATTGTCTTCTGAACTGTTTGTCGTGTGTGAGAAGGACAGAAAGGAAGGTGGAAAAGTGTATGTGAATAGTAGTGGGAGAGCCACAATTAGGGCTAGCCAGTTGCTGATTTCTTGGGGCTGTGAAAGAAAATTGAACATCGTTGTTACAGAGAAAATACATTCAGGTTGTCCTTGTATTCCAAAGATGTCTCCTGCTTCTTGTTTTGTCTTACTAAGATTTGATAGCTGCTTGGCAGAACTCTTGGCATTTTTTGGCACTAGCAATTCTCTGCTCATCAACTTGAAAAAAATGACTGCTGAAACTCAGAAATGCAGTTTTGAGCTGTACTGTTTTTGTCATTACCAAGTCAATACAGTTGGATTTTTCTTATTTCTTTTTTTCCAGAGGTTTGGGGAGAAACCAGAAAAGCTTTCATTAAGTGTGGTATTGTTCTTTTAATTCTCATTAATCAAATGCAGTCTCCAACAGTAAAAACTTGATGTGAGACCCACTATGCTAAATTTACACCCTGCAATTTTCAAACATTAGTTGCCACTAAATTGGCAGAGTGACTGGAACCAAATATACCTGCTTTGCAATTATATCTGCTGGGTTGGTATTTATGGGAATAGCCAACTAGGCCAACAAGAATCAAAATTAAAATTAACCCTTAATGGCAGCATGCTGAAACTGCTGTTTCATTACTGTGTTCAGCAAGGTGCTGAAGAACCTCTGTTCTGGCCAGCCTCAGATACCACTGCAGTGATAATGCTTGCTTTTCAAGAGGCTTGGAAAAAAGATTGGCAAATTTATGAACTTAGTGCATCCTAAGTTTCAGTTTGGATTTTGTGTGAAAACAAATGTATCCTGCCTTGGAGCCAAATAGTATGCACTTAGAGAATCAAAAATTTGTTACTGAGTCTGTAGAATCCATGTCTTTTGTTTACCCATTTTGAATCCTCTGGCTTACTGAGATACTGTGATTTTTGTTTCATTGAAAATTTTCATGAGGTTCCTGAGATCTTGTCTGTTTCTTCTGATCCCAATCTGTGCAGCTCTGTAGGTGATTCCCCAGCTCATGGGTTTGCTCTGCAGCCCTCGAAGTGTTTGCCAGTTTGGTGAGCTCTGTCTGGACATGTCTTCACCCCAGCTTCTTCAGAAAGTATGCTTTGTAGCATACATTAATATGATGGATGCCAGGAGGAATGTGGAGCTTTCAGTTTGTTTAGCCAGGAAAACGGTATGTGGGGTTATAGCATGGGGTTTTAGAGAACTCCTCAGTTTTAATTCGGCTCAGTGGAGAATATCTGATGCAAAAAAAGTTGAATGGAGCCTTAAAAGGAGAGAATGGTTTTGTAGTTAACCAGAAACGTGTTTGTTTTTGTTAGCTGAGTTTGTCCCCCGGATTGACTCATCTGAATGAAACGTATCCAGGTTTGGAAGCTGCAAGAGGACTGAAGTGAGACGCCCACAATATTTGGTTTAGGGGCTGAAGTATGTAAATGCCTAACCTTTCTTAACTAGAGTGTACTGGGAAGCTTCTTTCTGGGACTTTTTGTCTCATGGGCACTTTGAGTAGGGAGGATAGCATTTTTTTTTTCCTTTGAGATCAGTATAGGTATCTAAAAAGCAGGTGCTACTTTTTTTTTTTTTTTTTTTTTTTTTTAAATTTTCAGAGGATTTTAGGAAATTAAAGAAACAGAACTGGCAGGAAGCAAAAAGTGGGAAAAGGAAGAAAGTTGATAGACCACATAGACTGAATCTTGGTCTTTTTCTTTTGTGGCCCTTTCCAGAGATATTTTCTGCAGTTGCATCCACTGCTCCTGCGGAAAGTTCATTTATCTCATGCACATATGAAAAGCTTTTCTGCTTTTTGTTAAATCTTCCTCTGTCTACCTTCATTCCAGTATTCTTCACTCTTTGCTGTGCTGTTAAATGCAGCAGCTGTTCAAAAAGCCAAAATCCAAGATTACCTATATTGCAGCCAACCCCCTGATTTTACTGTTAGCTCGAAAGCAGTTTGGAGTATGTGGTGTGTGGAATGGTATCTTGCTGTGGCAGTATTTGCTGGAAAGAATCAGTCACCAATGCCTTGCAGGAAGATTGCAGAGCCCCACTGTGCACCCCATGTTAGTGTCCTGTTGTGTGGAGGCACTCTGTACATTCCTCTGCAAGGGAACAACATCGTTGCTCTTGGCTATGGCTTCCGGTGCAATAAGTAAGGTGAAACTAAACTCCAGTGAAAAGAATTAGCCCCTCACTTTGGTATTATCCCCGCCATATATTTGCCTAATAGCATGTTTCCTATTGATAAAATGCAAATGACATTTGTTTTTCTGGTTTTGATTTGCTTACAGAAAGCAGCAGTAGTCTAATCCATGCAGCAAACACTGAGTAACTTTATCTTCTGTATAAATTTTTATTATTGCTCTATTAAGCACATCAAAGAGCTCAGTTTGAATGGGGAAAAATCGCACTTTTACTAAGTGGTTATAAAAGCTGTTATTTTTCACTTGAAGTGATTATTTTCTAGGTCTCTGGTAGTGATTATGGGAAATTTCCAACTTCAATAAATAACCATTGCTTGTATACATGTGTCATTCCTGAGCCTCATCCTCTGCCCCCCCTTAACGCTCTTTGAGGCTTACCTAGTGAAGGACATGTGACCAGAGCTACAGGAAAAGGGCAAATACACAGTCTTCTATAAAAAGAAACCTCTAAACTCTAAAGTAATGGCAAAATCTCTTCAAATAGACCTAGGGCACGACATTTGAAGAGGTTTGTGTCCTGTGGTTAAATTACACCAGCATGTTAGCAAGGATCTCCAAAATACTGGGAGCGATGAGAAGTCCTAGACAGTCAGAAGGGTGTTGCTGTGGCTGCCCCACGGCTTGTCATGTTTTCATATAGGGTAGATGAAAATTGGCTGATTATAACCCAGCCTGGTGATCCTCTGAAGTCAAGGCTGTTTTTCTAACAGGGTCCAGTTCTGCGTTATGCAGCTGGTGAGGAATGAGTTGCCTTTCTCCTTAAAGATTCAGGGATGTTCTAAGTTCACTTTGCACCCTGTTTTGTCACCCAATACACATGGTCTTCATGTATGCCCTCTTTTCAGTCTCACTCTCATCTCTTCATTGGATTTGCATGTATTTAAAGTACATATCATCTATTTCCAGATGATGCTTCTGTTTAGGAATAGTATCCCATCTTCACTGTCTGCATGCTGTCACTACCACCTAGTACACTTGCCTTTTCTTAAACCATTGCCTTTCCTTGACTCTGACTGTCTTTTGGTAATTCTTCTTTTAATTTTAACTGTTGATTCAATGTATTTAGAAAAACATTCTTGTTCCTTTTCCAGATTTTTTTAAGAGCCTCAGGAGAGAGGTTTCTGGTCTCCTTGTTTTCTTTCCTTAGGGCGAGACTTCAAAGCAGGAGCTGAGTTGCCTTCCTCGGTAGGAAGGGTAGGGAAGTCTGCAGATCTGTCTCTTGTCTAGATTAAAATCATGGTTCTCTGTCATCAATCTCCTCACACTTGGAAATTAGCTCAGTGTTTTTGAGTGAGAGGTTATGAGTTTTTTCTTTATTGTTGAGGACATTGTTGATGCTTTGTTTTGTTACTCTGTCCTGCATCAAGCCTTTCTTGGACTTGGTTCCTCTGTGGAGCCTCACACACGGCTGTCTCTTCCAGGCTCTTTTTGAGTTGTGACCTTTTCATGTAGTCTCAGAGCCCAAGTTGTCCCCTCGATATCAGTACCACAGCTTACCTTCCCCTCCTGATGTGCTGTGAGTTCCTAAATGCAAACTCTCTAGATGGGAAGGTCCCTTTGCCATCTCTGTCATGAGGAAGATAATGATTATCACAACTTCATCTTGGTTTGCTTTCTCCACAGTATGTTTGCTTTCAGAGCCCCTGCACTTTTTGTCTCTAGCACACCTTTGAAATCATCACTCACCGAGTGCTGAGGGATACACTTGGAGCAGGTGCTGGGTGTGCAGCTGCAGTGAGAGCTGCAGGTTGTGCCTGGGTGAGAGAAATGTTGGGAGCCCCAGACAAGGAAGGGTCTGTGACCTGGTGCTGACCCTTTGCACAGCAAAGCACACAGGGATCTGTGGCACTGGCCAGCAGGACACATGGACGCAGCAGGAGCCAAGGACTCAGCAGGAAGACTCCAGACTACCGGCAGTACAGGCTGAGGGTATAAAAGCACAGGGATTTCTTTGTTTGGGGTCCCTCTCCAGGGGCACCAGCTCAAGCTGGTTTTGTGTTATGCACCACGATTAAATTACTTAAAGGAACCAGAGATTTGGGACTCTACTATAGGCAACGAGGGTTAATCAGGTAAGGAAAGCTTGTCTGACTGTGTGAGTGTGGGGTGTGCAGGGAGTCAAGTAGGGCACCCGTCGGGTCACTGGAGCCATCCACTGTGTAGGTGCTTCTGTCCCAGCAGTGAAAGTGTCTGGTAGTAGGAGTGTGACTGCCAGAGTGACTCCTGGGTAGTTGGACAGGAAAGTTTCTGTAACACCAGTAAGATATCAGTGTGGGAAGCCAGCCTTCACCATTTACATGTTTGCTGGTACAGAGAGTGGCATGTCTGGTTCTGACATGCAGCTTTCCTTACTGGGGAAGACTTCAATATACAGCTACCGAGAAGAAATTAGTGCTCTTGAAAGCTTTTCTGCTTAAAGAAGCAAGAGACTAAGGGGTGTCTATTGCAGTTGAAAGTCGCAGGCGTGTTTGTTTTAGGTTACCTGATTTAGCCTGAGAAAAGGCTACAGTCCTTGTTTTGTTCCTTATCTGGAGGGGGTATGTGTGTTCCTTTCTCTCTCTTCTGTGATGGCATAAGCTCTTGCAGCTTTGAAGTGCATTGATCCAGACAGTGCTGAGAGCTACTGGCTCTAGGTTAACTTTTTTTAAAGCTTGCTGTTCACCTATGGCGGAGTTTATGCAACTGGATAGTAAGAGGAAGACAGGAATTTATAGCCAGAGCTGAAGAAAGATGGGGCTATTTGTTCTGATTTAGATCAGCTTAAGCTGTTGAGGACATGCACCTTTAGGTGATCACAGCTATGTACAGAAAACAGCACAGAAAAGGTTGACATAGTGCTTCTGCCCCTGACCAGTGATACCATTCCATACTGTCATTTTTGCATGGATTTGGAGTCTGTGGTTTCTGTAGGTGCAGAGGTTGTAATTTTGTATGGTCAGGGTTTTTTTTCCTTGCTGGCTGAAATATTCTTTTGCCTGCCAGTTAACAATATCTGTTTATAATTTGTTTGTTTTATCTGTTTATAGTTATAGTTTGTTTGGTTTTTTATTTTTTCCTGTGACATGCAGCTCTTGCTTAAACTGCATTCACTTGCAAAAGCTGATTCTGTATCTGATCTGTGTGGTGAGAAATAAGACTACAGAAATATTAAATATTCTTAAAAGTGCTGAGTGACTACTCATAGGAGGAGGCGCAAGATGATGCTTCCTCAGCATCCTGCTGAAGTATTCTTTCTCCCCTTTTCTATTTTTGTACTGCTGCATGTTTGGGCATTCTTGTTTTTGTATGCTGGGATGTAAAAGAGGGAGAGTGTGTCCAGTATCAGCTACCAACTCCAAAGGACTTCAGTGATTTTTATGCCTTTAGGTTAGAGCATACTTTAAGCACTGCCATAGTGCAATGCTCCTAGAGCAATTATGGAATTATTTTTTTCAGAGAATTAACACTTCTACAGCCTCACAGTTAACTTCTGCCAGTCCTTGTGATTACTTCTCATTAGAGGAACTCTTTAAGTGATTGTCATGTGACACAACAGAACAGCTTGAAGTACCACTTGCCTGTGGGGAAATAGCACAATAGTTAATTCAATTGTTTTCTCCAGACAGAAAAACTGTGTGGGATTTTTTTACATGTGTAAGGCCTAGATGAAGCTGCCCAGCTAGTAAGGCTGAACGTCCCCTAGTGTGCACAGCTAATCATCATCTCTGAAGGCCCTGAAATGCAGGTAATTCAATACATGTTTTTAAGCAAGAAAACATGGTTAACAGCAGCCTTTTATGACCTCTTGCATCTGCGCAGTGCAAAAAAAAAAAAAGTCCTTGCTAGTCTCAAAGGGCAATTAAAAGCTTTTGGTCTTTGAAAGTAAATGTTCTGATTCTGTGATTGGGAAACTTAAACTTAATTGTGGTAGGTAGGTTTTTTATTGACATGGAATATCATGTGAGGAAATTTAAACCTAGCCCCTCCCAGTTGTTAGAAAAACAGTAAAATACCCATAGGGCTTCTTGTTAAATGGAAGGGTTTTTTTCATCACTTATGTTGCTGTTTGTTATTCCTTTCAATTTGATGCTGAATGAATCAGACTCAGTCTTGCTGCTGTCACATTTCATGCATGATCTCAGTATTTTCCGGGCAGAATGTCAGCTTGGCCTGTGTTTTGGGAAACTGGAGTAGTGTGATGGATCACATGAGCTTATTATCTCCTTGTTTACCCCTACTCCCCATTTAATTTTTCTTAGGTACAGCTGTTTGATGCAACAACTGATGGCAAGTAATTACAAGTGTATTGCTAAATGAAAGACAGGAATAATGAAATCTAAATTGTGTCCCAAGGTCTGTTGTAGATCTTCTGCATTATTGTGCATAAATCCTTTAGTCTTTTGTTTTTGTGAAGACAAAAATAATGTTTTCCTCAGGGTGGTGTTATAGCAGCATGCCATAGAATTATAGAACATGCTGAGTTGGAAGGGACCCATCAGGATCAGCAAGTTCAACTCCTGGTCCTACACAAGACACTCCACCATGTGCCTGAGAGCATTGTCCAAATACTTCTTGAACTCTGTCAGTCTTGGTGCTGTGACCACTTCCCCAAGGAGCCTGTTCCAGTGCCCAACCACCCTCTGGGGGAAGAACTTCTTTCTAATGTCCAACCTAAACCTCCCCTGACACAACTTCAGGCCATTCCCTCGAGTTCTGTCAGTCATCACAGAGAAGAGATCAGCGCTGCCCATTCTCTTCCCCTCATGAGGAATCTGTAACTGCAACGAGGTTTCCCCTCAGTCTCCTCCAGGCTGAGCAGACCAAGTGACCTCAGCCACTCCTCATGTGGCTTCCCATCCAGATCCTTCACCATCCTTGAGGCCCTCCTTTGGACACTCTCTAATGGCTTTATGTCCCCTTTATGTTGCAATGCCCAAACTGCCCCCAGCCCTTGAGGTGAGGCCACTCCAGTGCAGAGCAGAGCAGGACAATCCCCTCCCTTGTCTGGCTGGCAGTGCTGTGCCTGATGCACCCAGGACACACTTGGCCTCCTGACTGCCAGGACCCTGCTGGCTCAGATTCAACTTGCCATTGACCAGGACTCCCAGGTCCCTTTCCACAACACTGCTCCAGCATCTCGTTTCCTAATCTACACACACAACCAGTATTGCCCCATCCCACGTACAGAATCCAGCACTTGCCCTTGTTTAACTTCATATGGTTGGTATCCTTCAAAGGTGTGAAAAATAAGATGTTTCTGTCTTTGCTGCTTTTTTAAGAAAGCAAGGTGAGTAACTTCAGCTTGAATAAGAACAGCATATTATAATCTCCATTTAACCTGCTTGCTGGGGAATGCTTCTCTTTCGAGGTGCGCCCAGTTCAGTTATCTAAAATATTCCTTCCTCCTCTCCTCTTTCCTTTTTCTGTTCAAACCTGTCCTAGTTTGGAGCTGTGTTCACTCTGCACTGCTAATGGCCTATAGCCTGTTTCCCTTCCACCACGCTAAGTGTGCCGAGAGCCCGCAGACCTGGGGGATGTATTTTTGGTGTGTACTCAAGCAGCTGCACTGCTGCTGAGACAAGCAAATGTGGAAGCTTTAGTGAAATGCCCAGTCCCCCAAATATAGACTCCAGCCATGAAGGCTGCAGGATTAAAGTAAGCCTGTTCACCTTGGCTCACTTCCTGCACATGTTTTTGCAAGGAAAAATGGTTGTTTATTAGGGAATGATTTAGAAGATTATATTTAATTAAGGTGCTTGTGTGGTTAAGTGGTGAAATGTAGCCACCTGCTACAGGGAATGTGCCAGTTGCTTCAACTAACACTGTAAGATATTTGGAAGATACTCTGTTCTTTGCGTATTGTATTATTTATGGTGAGGGGCATGGTGTTTTAATTGATCTCCAGTTCAACAAAGGCAGTTTTTGCAGTGAGGAATTAATGGGTGAATGATGGGCATTGGATAGTAGTCAGTGTTCCTCGCTACAGTATTTTTTCTGTCTAAAATAAAAGAAGCTATCCATTTTAGTACTCTGAGAGGGTTTTCCCATTGTCTTTGACTTGCCGCAGTAGTATTTAGTGTTTAATTTGAAGTTACCGTAAGAGTTTCTGATTTTTTGGCCAGGACTGATCCATTTTAAATCTTGAAAATGCCAGATACCAAATATACCGCATCTCATGGATCACAGTTGGAAGACTGAAGGAGGGGAAGTCGAACCTCATCAGTGAGCAGTTCCTTGAATAATCGCTAATTTACCTGCTGCTTCAGTGAAGAAACATTTTTGAACTCTTGTATTGCAGTGGCACTGTCAATCTGCCTTTACAAATAACCCTCATAACTTCTAATATAGCATAAGCACTGTAATCATCAGGCAGTTTAAATGAGGATAGGGGAGGATAGGGATTAAAACTGTTCAAGGGGATTTAAGTTGTCAGATAATCAGTGGCAGGTGTCCTTTACTTGTGGTAGATAGCTTAGGTGTTTCCAGAGGTTTCACTGCAGAGCAAGAGAGAGCTTGTCTTATTCTTTGCTTCCCAAAGCCAGTCTGAATGTGCACTGGCATGCTTTTCTTCTGTTCTGGCAAGGACCTTTGCAGCAGTGCATAGGAAAGTAAATCAGACTGAAAACTGGCATTTATGGTGATTTACATGATACAGTTATGAACATTCAGCTGCAAACAACTTTTTGGGTAATACCAGAAGTGTTTATTTGAGAGATGGAAAGTTAACTTCATCCTCATTGATGTATTTTTCTTACCTTTCTGGTGCTGTTAATAGGCAACTTTTTATACCCTAGGTTCTTGAATTCAGTATGGGCACCTTCCTGTTCAAAACTAGTGCCTTGTTTTCATTTCAACAGGGGGTGAAGTGTAGTAAGGTTGAGCAAGTTTGTTCCACAGTCTCTGGGTGGCTGTGGGAGTCCTGACTTTGATGTTCTCCCATAAGCACAAATTGTCTCTGCCTTCTCACAGTGCAGTGAGTGTTAAGCCAAGTCTGCCTTAATGCACTGGTGTTATCTTGCTGGCAATGTACTTCTATTGCCAGTGAAGTTTGTGCATGCACATGTTAAGCTGAAGTTTATAGGCAATGTTAAGCTGAAGTTTCTTCATGCTCAGCCTTTGAGTTCCTCTTCTGAGTGCATCACCTGTATTAGTAGATCTCTCCAGAGTTGACATGGAGTGAGTCAGATGCTTCACGTCAACATAAAGAAGTATGGAAGGAAGCATCTGTCCTGAGGGGCTAAATTTACGGAAGCAACTGGATCTGAATGTAAGTGTTTGGAAGTAGTTTTGTGTTCTGTGACAAATCAGATATTGTAATAGCCTACTAGTCACTTGACGCTGCTTATTGCCATCTTTTAAGATGTCAGAGGAAGATCAAAAAGTATTGGTTCAAGTCTGCAAATATTGCTCACTTGTCTTTAGTTGTGATGTGTTTTGCTGGTGAAGGTATTGAAGGTATGTCTTTTGGATGCTGTCTTGCTGCAAATAGCAGCTACTGGCTCGCTCTAGTCTCTCACCTTTTGTTTTCATAACATGTTGCAGATTTCAGTAGAGTTAAAACAGATTTCTGATGTGCTTAAATCAAACCTGGTGTAGATTTACACTTGGCAAGGGTTTAAGCAGAAATTAAAAATGAGTATGGCGTATAATAGTGTGACAGGAAAGTATCATTAGTAACCCTTCAGCTACATACCAGCCTGGTCAAAATAATTCTCTTCACATATGAAAAACTTTAAGCAGAAATCCATTGAAAGTATCCAGTGAAGATCCCATGATTCCTGCAAAAGACATGCCAAAGGTTTGGCAGTGAGGAGTTCATGCTTCCCTCTTGGTGGAAGATCCTTTTTACCAAAAGGCTGAAGTTACTGGCATTGTTCACAAGGGTGTTGAACACATTAGTGTCTTGTATTTCTTCCTCAAATCCTCCTTGGCCAGGCTGATTGCCTGTTCTTACTGATTAGACTTTCTGATACAGAGCTGTGTTATCAGTAATGATCTGTTCTTTAATGTGCACAATTCTCTGGAGTGCTTTCAGGTAAAGGTGGTTTTGTGAAGGATATCCTTGACTTGCTTTCTTAATACAGTGTGAAGTGCTTGTTCAGTATGACTTGTCCTTTAATTTATTTTTCCCTGATTCTTTTTCAGGGAATATTAAATATTTAGATACCAACATTTTTGGAAGTGGCTGCTAAAACAGATTGATTGTCCTTACTCAGTCCCTTTCAGAGTGAAACATGAGTCCCTTTTTTTTAAAATCAGCCCAGATGGTATGCTGCTTAAAGTGAGCAATGTGTTGCAGTGAAAATGGACTACTTTCCCCTTCTTTCCTTCCTCCTTTACTTAAATGAACACATCCATGTAGCTCCTATTTGGGTTGAATTCAAAATTAATCAAAGAGGCTGCAGGGTAAATATGTCATCTATTGGAACGCCAGCTCTGCCAGATTGAAGGAGTTTCTGCCCCTGCCAACAGGCAGTGCAGCAAGTGGGCTAAAAAAACCTGATATCTTTATGGACCTTGTTAGAAAAATGGACATCATGATGTGTTTTGGTCCTTTCAATGTCTGTCTTGAGTGCATCTGTAACACTACCCCTCCTTGTGTATGCACAGTCCTGCATTGGGCTGTGTGCTGAGTGGGCAGGAATGCCGCATTCCTGAGGGCTGGGAGCTGAGGACCGCCCTGAGGATTTCTTTGAGGGGGTTTTTAAATCCATTAGGCAAGATTTGCAAAGTGCGAGGGGAGCAGAAGGAGTAATACCATTTAAAGCAGTTCCACATGTACCATTGTTTTGACAGTTTTTTAATCCACCAGTGAATTTTTTGGGCATGGAGTAATGCACAAAACAAGTTCCTAGATGCATTGGCTGTGACTCTCAAATTGCTGTCTGTAACATGCAACTCTCCTAGGAGCTGGTGAAGGTCATGTTTTAAGAGAAATATTGGTTGCTTTGAAACTGGATTGGGTCAGAGTTTCCGTGTTTGCACTCTGCAGCAAAGCTGGGATAGAGCTGTCTGCAGGTATCTTGATCTGCCACTATCTCTTGTTTGTTTAGTGAAACCGTTAGTAATACATCCTTGCTTTGAAAGAATATTGAGGATAAATTTATTGTATGACAAAGGAAATCTTGTAAACAACTTCCCGGGTAAAAAATAAAATTTGATACCTGTTCCTGGAAGGTTGCCTCAGTCTAATAGGGTAGACATGTGGCATTTATTTAAAGGAGTTGTTAAATGGAACAGGGACTTGGTAGTGCATTTTTAGGGAGGTGGTTTCTTGTTCGTGATTTTTGAAACTCTGAAAATTTCTAAAATCAGTTAGCTTGTTCTAAATTTTTTTTCATTAAAGGAGTGTAGAGATCACAGCTACAACTTCTCCGGCAAGATAGTAGCAGCAGATCTGACAGGGGCCAAGCTTTGGTTATTCTGCACGGGAGGTGTTACAGATCTTGAGATGCATCCAGTTTTTATGTTTTCTCTTGGGAACACCGTGACGTTTCGTGGGGAGAAGGCAGTTCTGTAGCTGGGGCAGGTAGCTGTGAGACCTGGTCTTGGTTCTTAGCTAGTAACTTGCCCAAGTTGAGAAGAAGGCTCATTTAAATGTTCACCAAAAGACTTTTCATTGTGAATAGGTGCTGCTTCCATGTGGAAGGGAGCAGGTTGGATGAGAGATATAGATACAAGATTAGATAATAACGTAGTGCAGAGCAATGGAGAGAGATGCCATGAGATTGGCAGCTTTTTGATGTTGCTGCGTAAATGTACTGCCTTAGTTGCTTGGTTTCTGAGAGAGCAAAAGCCTTGGTGATTCCTAGTTCTCTTATCAAGCTTGAATAAGCTCTGTTTTATATCAGAGATTTATTCTTAGCCAGGACATTTCAGTTTTGTAATATCTGAGAACTTGTAAATTCTAATGAAGGTTATGAAAATTACCACCAAAATCTTCCAGTAGTACCATACTGACCTGAAAGCTGCTTTTGAGGGGGACTGTGGAGAAGGGAGTTAGATTCTACTGTTGAAGCTCTTAGATGCTTTGTCACTAACTTGAGAAGAGGGTGTATTAACTGAACCTTTATGTTGCAAGGCATAGCGAGGTATCTCTTTCCTATCTTGATCTGACAATGGCATCCTGTAATTTTGTGTTACTGTGGTAGATTTTCTCCAGTTGCAGGCAGAAGTGGTGTTCGTGCACTGGGAGTGATTTGCTAATAGGAGGTTGTGTAAATGCTGACAGCTTCACCCTGCAGCTCTTTGAATGTGGTGATTTTCATTTGGTCATTACTTACCAGGTACACGTCAGTGATACAAAGACTGAGCTGAATGTGTTCAGTTACTGTGGTAAGGGGAAAAAATGCCTAAACAACAACAAAGCCATTGCTGGATGAACGCAGAAGTGCAGAACTTATTTAACAGTGATGCTGTAAGGCTGCACTAGCCTGGGGGTGCTTATTGATAGAGCCTTATCTGTTCAGTGTTTCATGGCGGGAGTAGCCAAGGACACACTGTTGCCATTGCTGATTTGAATTTAGGGACTCAGGCATGAGGCAGAGTTGGGTGCAGCGTTTCCCCAGGAGCTCCTGGGAGCAGTGAGGGCCCTGCCTGACTGGGCTGGAGCTGAGCTTGTTCCAGTGTGCTGTAGGCTGTAACAGTGTAGAGAGCAAACCTGCTGTTTCTCCATGGGAAGAACAATGATGCAAGGAATGAAACTGAGGTTTGAATGACATGGCTAAAAGATGTCTAATTGCCAGCTGCATCCTTGGGCATGCTTTTTTTTTTTCTTTAGGGTGCTACAGCAGGAGAGTTACAGAAGGTCGTTCTGGGTGTGTGGACAGTGGCTCCGATTGCCCACCTGCCTCAGAAGACCTTATTTCCACCTTTTTTTCTGGACTACATTGTCTTTTAACAGCTCAGGGCAAATTTCCATTAAGGCATCTGTTCTGTGCTGGTAGATTCTTGAAACATCCCCAGGAAAGTCAGCCATTTGCAAGAAATAACATTTGAAAGGAAATACATTGTTTGAGGCAGACATAGGCTTAAAGAGACTTCCTCCCTGAAGCATTCCTCTCGTGTCTTTTGAAATAGTGATGTGAAACTTAGCAGTTTTGCCTGTGTCATGGATGGAGCATTTTGATACGTTGTGGGGGAGGAAGGGAACCATCTACATCTGCCTGATTCAGGAGTTTCTGAAAAGCCTCATGCACTAATCATGCTATAAAGCTTATTATTTTGGTAGACGTATTTTCCGAAGATGCCTGTACAAATTAGATTCCACCGTGGGACTTCAGGAATGAGCTAGGAAAAAGGTCTTATCTGAACCTTCTTATCCTGGCAGTTGTGATCTGCTGTGTGCTCTGTACAGCACTTAAGAGTGGGGCACTCACCATTTTGTGTTCATAATGTTTTTCCTTGCCTTTGGTGTTCAGGCCTTCTTGGGAGACGAAGGAGTTGGACTGCAAGAGCAGCAGGAAGCAAGATGGTGTAGGGATGGGCAGTGGAAGGAACCAACTACAGCTCTGCCATTCCCCCAGAGTTCCAAACATAATGTGGTTATCCTCAAAATAGATAAATGATAGATAAATGGTTGAGCTTTGTGTCAGCTTAGTTTGTTCTTCCTGGTTCTGAACCATGAAGATATGCAGGGGGGACATGTTTTTGTGGCACCTCAATCCTTACCTGGGAAGGTTTGTATTTCTGGGGTTTATGCCTACTCAAGTTCATGTTGCCTGGAACTAGTCTGAATATGGCAGGAAGACAAGGGGAAGAATATTATTTTTCTCACTCTCTGCCTTGTCTTGCAGCTTCCCCCCAGCTCTGTGACAGGTCATGCCATTTTGATGCTTATTAAAGCCATTGAGTGTCATTATCTTTCCTTCACTGAAGTTCACACTTCTGTGATATCTGCATTCCAAAAAACAATGCACAGAGTGAGAAAAATAGTAGATTAAAATGACAGACTAGCGCTGTGTTTAACCTTGAAGGCAAATCTCTAGGTTTCTTTCTCACTCTTCTCTTGATCTCCAGTATCCTGCTGCTGTGCCCCCTCCACTTGGCAGACTCTCAGTGTGCCAGCTTGCCTGTGGACAGATGTATGTCAGGGGACTGGATTAACACCAAGA
The DNA here is from genome assembly GCA_024500445.1 of Entomyzon cyanotis. Classification (NCBI taxonomy): domain Eukaryota; kingdom Metazoa; phylum Chordata; class Aves; order Passeriformes; family Meliphagidae; genus Entomyzon; species Entomyzon cyanotis. Next base: position 43,274,312 of record JAKEPQ010001030.1, on the reverse strand, counting down.
AGCTCAATTCTAACTTTGATCAGCAGCACTGTGTTTAAAACTTAATTGAAAACCTAGTATGAATTAGTCAGTGTGTTACCTTGTGCATAGCCCCTGGCTAACAACAACAAGGTATTCTGCAAGCTAAGTACTAATCTGACAAAAGCATGGGAGAATAAAGCTGAGTTCGTATAGCCTCATCTGTTTCACTTCTGTTTAGACTGACCCTGTGAGGAAGACAGAATTTTTTTTTAAACAAACTTTGCTTTGACCTGAGTATACATAGAGGCTGCATGTATGTTCCTAGAAAGAAAAAAGCAAGAGGAAATCTGCAAAATGGAGTGTGAGAATAGAGAACAGATGAAATGAGACTTTAGGAAAAAGTGGTACCAAATACCGTGCTCAGGATACTGATAGGATAATGACAAAATAACCAAGGTCGGGATCCATTTGTTTCATCTTTATTCAACCACTGATAAACAGCTTGCTCAGTGACAGCTTTTGCTGCCTTTGTTAAATCCTCAATAAACTTACCTCTCTTTCATTTGTCGCAGACGGCCAACTGTTGCCTGGGAATAACTTCACGAATGAATGCAACATTCCTGGAAACTTCATGTGCAGTAATGGACGCTGTATCCCAGGAGCCTGGCAGTGTGATGGGCTGCCAGACTGCTTTGATGACAGTGATGAGAAGGAATGCCGTAAGTGACCATTGCTGTGACCTTACCATTCTTTGTATCACAGGGCTTGGCTCAGCTGTGTTCTGTAGTGTGTGTTAGGGAAGGAATAAAGCTCTTGCCACTTTTCTAATTTAGGTCTTGTTGGAAAAAACACACAGGCTTTATTGTTTCAGGTCTTTAATGTTCTTCAATGTCCAATTTTAATACAGCACTTGGGGAGGTACCTGAACAGAGGGATAAATTTAGAGGGACTTGACTTGCGATTCTTCCAATGTAAGAGTGATGCTCTGTGATTTTTAGGGATCCTGCTTGTAGTACTTCAGCACTATGGTCTAGTACTCTAAGTTGGCCTTCACTACTGTCAAACCTAGTTCCTTTTGTTTCAAAATTGTTGACTGTATCCTGTTACTTTTGTTTTCTCTTATCAAAATGCAATTCTCAACTGTATGAACTTTACAATAATTTTACAAAAAATAGGCTAAATTAATTTGTTAATTGATGTTTTTAAGTTTTAATCCTTCCTATAGTACTTCTAGTTCCAGAGAACTAAAAAACTCTGATCTGGTTCTCCTCTGTGATTTTGTCTTTCTCTTAGCATTAAGATTTAGTTACTGTTACTCAGCCATTAATTAGCATGAAACTTTCTAGCCTACATATGTTAACCAGACAGCAAAATTATTCGGTAGCATAATGCTGTGGTTTGAAATCCAGTTGAGAGTGAAAAAAATCAAATTTCATGTGATTCTATAGCAACAGAGATATTTCTGAGATGTTTCTGCTTTTCATGTAGCAAATGTGGTTTCTTTACCTGTGTACTTTACAGAGGTTTTCATTACACTTAAACTGAACTTATAAGAACCTTACCTTTTCCAGGACATTTCCAAGACATTAGCTTTGCTTATGGAGCAGAATGAAAAAAGAATATCTTCTTTCAAATTACCTGACTAGAAATACCATGTGTTGTTAAATGCTCTTGCTTTTTTAGCTTGATTCCTCATCTTTAACTGCAGTAATCCATCCCTTTTAAATAATGGGGCTTTAATAACTGTGCTGTGTAAATCTCCATATATAGTTCTTATTTGAGCCAGTGAGGTTCACTCACTTTCTAAAGAATTAAAAGTATCTGTATGATGCTTTGAAGCCTTTATAAGGCATTAGGCTTGTGTTGCAACATTGAAGACAGGTTAATTTAATTTTTTTTTCATACAGAAATGTCAGCATTAAAGAATAGCCCTGTTATAAGGATTGATCAGTGTTAAGCATATCTGTTTAAACCCTAGCAGAAATTATATCAGTGGGAGCTTGGCAAGAATAAAAATATCTAAAGTTCAACCTGTACCTTTCAGTGAGATGTTCCTGATGACAACAGCTGTGTGACTCAGGTTCCTCATTACTTGGCTCCTGAATAGACTGCTGGCACGACTTTTGGTGTGCTGTTTCTACTTCTTAAAACAAGCTGAATGATGGTACTTCTTTTTATTTATAGGATGCACATCGGGAGTTTTTGTGTCTCTAAGAATGTTGTCATTGTCTGCCTTGCATAAATTTTGTTTCACTTGATACAATCATATGATGTTTATGAAGACTTTCTTAATGAAGGCTGGATTGGGTGTTTACCCAGGAATTAGTAACAGTAAAATATGCTTTGTGACTCTCTGTTCAAAAATTTCCTAACCAAAATCAGTTTGGTCTGGTGAATTACAGACAGTAATAAACATAGTAACTGACAATAAAATATAAAGAGCTGTAAAATGGCAGTTCATAAAAGCTGTTCTTGTCACCACAGACTCAAATAAACCTCAATGATGTAGGCTATACTGCAGCTATGAATTTTAAGTTCCTGCAGAACTGTCCTTCCTGCATTTTTTTCAAGTGCTTTTATCCAGCTTGATTGGCTGACAGTTTCCTGGATGAGCATCCTTTTGATCCTGCACAAATTGATGGAGATAATGAGACTGTTCTTTCCTCTTGCCATACATCTATCTGCTATCAGATCACTTTCACAAATGTAAAATCAGCATAGAAAAGAGACTTGCAGGGAGAGCAATCGATTTGAATCCTATGCTGGTCTGTTGTTAACAGGTCAGATAAGGCAAAACAGAATGGACATAGTGCTCATTTGAATCTCCAGTTTTGTAGTGTTACCAACCAGTCTTATATGTTATAAAGTAATCAAAAGTTGGATGGGCTTATACAGACCAAATTTACTGTTAGATTTGTTCCTAGCTCAGAGATAAGGCATTGAAAAATGGCTTTATAGGTACAAAATTTTTTAATCATTTTAGGCTAAGCTTTGTTACCTTCCTTCCATCAGAACAGGGCTCTACTTCCTAAAACTTGCCTTGCAGCGAAATTAGAGTGCTTTGTTTTCTGCTGTGATTTTGCTTTGCAGTAGCTGAGCTGTTGATGGGGAACATGAAGCCATAGGAGTTGCATTAGCAGCATGAGATGGCTGCGTTCCCAGTGTGTTACTACTCACAGCTGTACTTTAAGCTGCTTTGTCTGTGATTCCTCATCAAGTAGCTATTTCACATTGTTTGTGCATGAGTAGGAGCTTGGTTACAGGGTTCATTTGTTGTGAAGATGAGTATGCTGTGTTTTGGCATGCCCATGAGGAAGTAGTCATGCACACATGTGGGAATATGTGGAAAGTCTTTCTCTTTTGGTTTGTCTTATGGTTGAATGTGGATGTCCAACAATATTTTGTCAATTCCGTTGCTGTAGCATCTCATCCTGTCTGTCCTCCTTTAAACAGGAAAACTTCGAATTCAGGGTCTGGTTCTCATTTTTTGTGGCCAGCAAGTGGAAAAGCAATAGTCTGGGTGTGAGGAGGAAATACGATGCAAGGCAGAATTACCTGCACCTTGTCCACTCATGTCAAACCTCTTCCCTCTCTTCCTTTTGTCCCTTTTCTGTCTTCTCTTCTGCAGGACCATCTCTGTTAACCTTGTCACTTTGCTTGTAGCCTTTCTCTTCATCTCCCACACTTGCCAGAACCCACATACCCACACACCATTTGTCATCTTCCATGCTTTCTCTGTGCCCTTACCTATGACTTTAATGCTTCCTATACCAGCTGTCTTTGTGCTGTTTAGTGCACAAACATTTCTCATGTTCTTGCCTTCTGTCATGGTGATGTGATGACTGAAAAATGTTACGTGGTTTTATCTGGGGAGAAGGGCTGAGTAAGGCCTGGAAGGGAGGGAATAAGCTGAGACAGTGACTTCTTGTTGTTGTAAATAAGAATTACTTCTTGAAGAGCAACTTCTTTGTTTTTTCCTCCAATCCACTAATTGAGCTTGAAAAAGATTCGTTTATGGTATCAGTGTGAATGTTTTGTGAGTTCTTACAGCTCTCTGTAATTTGAGTAATCTGCTATCATCAGTGTACCTCCCAATGGAGAACTGTTTTGTAGTTCATGCCTGTCTTCTGGTTCTCATCAGTGGGATTGCTTCTCAGCCTGTGTAGTCCAGTATCTGTCATGCACGTTTCTTTGAAGTGTTGCTATTACTACTGCTTCTCACCTGTGTAGATGATTTATAAAGGAAGCTGAGGTTCTTCTTAACAAATGCAGAATCTTTACCAACAGGACTTTCCTGTGAAGCTTGGAGGGATTGATTGCATAGATCCTAAATCCTCCTCTGGTTGTATACTAAGCATTATAGATACCTGGATTTAGTTCTTGCCCTGGTGAGGTTGGGAGCTGGATGCTGTCAGCCCTCAGTTCTTTTTGTTATCAGATATGGAAGATCCAGAACTTTCCAAAAGAGAGAACCTGAATGGAAAGAGCATAGGAATGTGTGCTTGCGTATTTCAAAACATTTTGAGGTAAACGGATTATCTCTAGTGCTGACTTTTAAACCTACCAGCTGACATATTCCTTTGGAGCCAAGACCTGCATCTCACTCTTGGAAGGATTCTCATCTTGAGATTTAAGAGTGCACTAATATTCTTAGTTGAGATCATAATTTACTCTGTCATCTCTGCTTCCTCTTTCCTTTGCTCTTTGTACATCTTCGTATTAGATTATTACAGAGAGAACATTGTGAACACAGAATGGCTTTTGTCACTAATGAGCAGCAGCCAGTGGGGAGATGGCATGTGCTGCCTTTGTCAGCTAACGAGCAGCAGATGGTGGGGATTCAGAGCATGGCACATCATCCACGCTAAGTGCCTGGCATGACAGCAGCCAGAATTAGAGACATACCAACCCCGGAGTCTAGATTTTCCTTCGTCGCCCTTCTGAGAGATGCCAAATCTGTATGTTCACCTATGAGCAAATAGTGGCACACAGTGAATCAGTGACTAGCTGTGTTAATCCAAGGGCTAAAGAGTACAGGCTGTGGGCTAGAAAAAAGTTGTATGCAAGGATAGCCTTGGGGCAGTGTGTTCTCATGTTAAAAGCCTCTGTTTCATATGTTTCTGTTTCCAGAAATTTGTCACTGTTGCTTGTTCAACACAAAAATAAAGGTAAAGGAGGTTTCTGAGTCAATGCTAAAAGCTGTGACTGGGTTGTATAGACGTCTGAACAAGAGGGCATCATCCATGCTTGTAAGGATGTGCTGCCAACACACTCGTGCACTGGCTAGCAAGAGCTGGTCTGTAGGAACATCCGGAACTGTGATAATAAAAAGCTCATTTCATCACCAGCAATCCATCGTCATCAAACCTCTCTCTGATCGTCCTTCAGACAGAGCAAGTCTCCTCCATGGGGGAGAATGTCTTTATTAAATGAAGTGCTGCATGAAAATGGTCCATTATAATTAGGATTCCCCAGACAGGTATTGAAGCCACCTGCCAAGCAGGCTTCCACTAAAGGTCAGTTTTGTCTTTTTACCTCAGACACGTGTACTTGCAGGGAGCCCGGTGCAATCAGAACTGAAGGTTTTATAACGCCTGCAGTTCTGGGTTGCACTCAGCTTGGTGTGGTGAGCCAGGTTTTTCTGCAGTTTCACAGCAGCAGGCTAAAATTCTCGTAAGTCCTAAACACTGTGATTCATATTTGGGTAATCTGAGAAATCAGTTTAATCCAGGTGTCTAGCAGATCTGGTAAGAGCATTTCTGTTTCTGTATCGGGGAATTGAAGCTCTTGTCACCCCTGCTGAAGCCAGGGTCCTGGTGACAAATACCCTAGGAGCTCCTCCACGTGGTAGGCTGCATGCCATAGTGCAGGGATGAAGGTGTGAGGTGGGAATGTTTTCTGGTAATGGTTGTGACTGTTTGCAAGCATTTTTAACTGTCTTTTTCAGGTTAGTAGAATAATATTTGAGATAGTATGGTCATTACTTGTTCGTTGCTGATATGTTGGCATATTAATCTTTGATTTCATCTTCTCTTGTGTGTCTCTTAACTATGTTCTCGCTTTTACCCTGTAGAGTTGGAACTGTGTGTTTATGTATAAGAAACATGACCTACTTTGTCACATTCCATTCTGCGTCTGTCTTTTCTATGTTGAGTATGTTTGCATTTCCATTTAATCTATCTAAATGCACACAGGGTTTTTTATAAATGCTTTATAGTCTCAGAAGATTTTATAAATCTGGTGTCATTGGAGTGTGGAGTGCCTGGGGTGGGAGATGTGGCACAGCTAAGCCTGCATCATTCAGAGTGTTTGTATCTGCACAGTTGCTCAAAATCTTCGTTGTCTCTGCACTGGTGGGGACTTAAACTTTGTTAGCAGTATCTTGTAGTTGGAAATTGCAGCCCACAGTAACGATTTTTAAGCTTCCCCGGGGTTTGCTGTACCTTATTTTCCTTACTTTTCCATCTCCAATATAAAGCTTTCTTACCAGACAAGTGTTTACTGCTCCCTCTGGTGTTCACTTGCAACAGGTGTTGGAGCTCCTGGCGCTGAGGAGCGGCGACGTTCGTAGTGATCAGTTACACAGAGCCCTGGAGGAGAGAGAAAGAGTCTTCTCACAGGAACGTCAAAATGAAACCCATGCTCTGCAATTAGTAGCCTGGATTTCCTAGATTATGTGAAGAATATTTTCCTGTGCTCCACAACCTCTCATTTGGGAATGTGAAACTCTTAGAGAACAAAGGCAGGTTAACTAGGTTTTCTTCAGGTGAATTTTGACTGACTTAATTGCATCCAGTTTCTACAAAAGAGGTAGTTTTTCATCAACTACATGTATTCAAAGCTTTACAGCATCTGAGGGTTGGAAAGTATTTAAAAGAGAAAAAATCCTACTGAAACTAAAGTCATGTCTGAGGAAGCTCTTAAGTGTAAGAACTCCTACACTGGCTGGCACAGGCTTCAGTAGGAAGGTGGATTGAGTGGGGACTGCAACAGCTTCAAAGCCATGTCATATGCCTGAAAGCCTCAAATGAGGGCTGTCAGACTGCCTTGTCCTGCCTTCTTTGATGTAGGGTATATTTCAGAAGGCAGCCTTTAGATCTGTTGCTGTTCACTGCTTCAGAAAAATAGCCACATGTAAATAATGGAGTTTGCCCTCAATCAAGAGCATACTTTGAATCTGCTCTACAGGAAGCTCACAAGTTGATACGCTAAGGCATCTTATGTATCCATGCTTTTCCCTTTGCAAGTCCCAAAATTATAATGGAGGTAAAGGCAAAAGTTTTACCAAATGGTCATTACTATCAACTCAAATCATTCTGGTGACAGTCTGAATTTAGATGTGTGTCCTCACCTTGTGTTACAGTTTGCTGTGAGAGCAGTCAAAATCATGGCTTCCACACTGCTAAGAATAAGTAACCAGTTTTAGTAGCCACTTTAAAAGACAGAGAAAAAAGATCTTGTGGAGACAATGAGTTCTGCAATCTTCATAAGCTATTTAATGAGTGCTTATTATGATAGTACAGTTGTTACAGCTGAAGACATTTTGCTTGGATTTAACCACTCAGCAGGGTCAGTCTAATGAATGGCTTTCATGTACGGGAACAAAGGGTACAAAGTAACTCTGGCTCCTGTCCTGTTAAATACTAGGCTTTCAGTTCAACAGGCAGAGCTCAGTGCACTGAAGAATGAGATGCAGTGTTTTGTTGAAAAGAAATGTCTGCCCAATTCAGAAGGGATTGTCTGAACCAGTTGAGGATGTAGAAATACAGCAGTGGGCCAAAATTTGGACAGGACTAATCCTACTCATCAGTAAAGATTACTGACTTTGAATTAATATATCTGTAGCCCCAGAAAATTTTTCTTAAGTCATCAGTTAAAGCCTGCTGTAGACAGAGGATAATTCTATAGAAGATGAGGGGCAGGGTGATATTTTTAAGAGATGCTTTCAGATTCCTGGGATTAAGATCCAGCATTGCATACCTGCAACAAATTTTTGGACTGCCTCATCATGTGTAAAGGTGAAGGCATCTCAGCTCCTGCAGTCTTTAGCTTCTAGCCAGATGCATTTTTAGCTTTGAGAAGTTCCTGTTGCTGGTGTCTGGTAAGTTGTATTTTGTCTTGCTAGTGAGCAGCTTATAGTAGTGCAAGATAAATAGCTGTGGTGTTGTATCGAAGCTCACTATATTTTGGAGAAGATAAGTATTCATTAGTTGCTTATTTGCAAGTAAGTGATTTAGTGACCTGGCACTCAAAAAAACCCAAAAAAACCAAGGGAACTCCAGCATCGGAATACCTTTTTCACATCTGAGGATTTTGTTACAACCTTATGATTGTAACCCAATTCAAAAGTATTAGAGCTGAGCTTGTAGTCTTTAGTTTGTCAAATCAGCTTCTTTGGGAAGTGTGGAGTGGCTGTGATAAGGCTCACAGTGTTTATCAGAGGCTTAGATGGCTGTGGCTTAGATTGTCTGTGTGTAGTTGTGGAGCTGATGACAAGCCTCTGCTGCAAATGGATGTGTCCCAAGACAGACGAATGGTTGATAAAAATGACAGAGCTAGCTGTCAAATACTGACGGATTTGAAGTGCTCTGTGATCTACGAGTGTGAAGGAGGATGATGCAGGCACAATGAACAAGTTAAGCATAAATACAAAAGCACTATGTTAGAATAACTAGTATTATTACATCATCTCGAATACTTCATAGCTCTGAGTGGTACTAAAGGTGGAAGTGTGAGGCTTGTGGCATTATTTTGAGAGTGTGATCTGGGAATTTGGCTTTCCTTGTAAACAGGACTAACAGTCTACCTTTGTGGTGCCCTGCCTTACACTGCATCTCCATCTAGTGCATTTTAAAAGCCTACAGAGAAAACAAAGCTGTAAGGAGTCACAGAATCTCAGTATAAAAGAATGATTGGAATTGGAAGGGATTTCTGAAGATCACAGTCCAACCCCCCTGCTAAAACAGGTTCACCTGGAGCAAGTTGCATAGGATCATGTTCATGTGGCTTTTTAGTATCTCCAGAGAAGGAGACTTGAGAACTACTCTGAACAGCACTAGGTCTGGACAGAATACTCCCAACAGCCTCACCAGGGCAGGGTAGAAAGGCATTGGATTTCCTCCAGTTCTTAGGTACCTCCCCTGTTCTCCATGCTCTTTCAAAGATGAGGGAGAGTGGCTTAGCAGTAGCATCTCTCAGCCCTTGTGGGTGCATCCCATTGAGACCCATGGATTTGTGGGTGTCAAGTTTGCCTGATTTCTTACCTGTTCCTCCTCAATCAAGGGAAAGTCAACTTTTCTCCAGACTTTCTCTCTTGTCTTCATGTTTGGGATTCCCAAGGGCTGGCCTTAGCAGTAAAGGCTGAAGCAAAGAAGGCATTTGATATCTCAGCCTTCTCTGTATTCTCTGTCACCAAGGCACTCACCTCATTGCCAAATGAGGTGGGCCCCAAATTTTCTCTGGTCTTCCTTTTGCTGCTGATGTACTTGAAGAAGCCTTTCTTGGTGTCCTTGACATCCATTGCCAGATTTAATTCTAAATTAGCTTTCCTTGTTGCTTCCCAGCCTACTCTGTTCCTGTGTTCCTCCCAAGTGGCTTGGCCCCTTTTCCACATTCCATAATATTTCTTTTTGTTTGATATTTGCTGGAAGGTCCTTGCTGAATCATGCAGGTCTTCTGGCCCCTTTGCTTGATTTCTTATTCACAGAGATGCACCTGTCCCCTTTGGTGCATCCCTATGAATAAGAAATCAAACTTGAGGTTGGAAGAAGCCCTACTTGAGTATTAACCAGCTCTCTGGGACCCTCCTACCTTCTAGGGTCATAACTCAGAGGATTCTTCCTCCAGATTCCCTTGGCCTTGAGGATGCCAAAGTTAGTTCTCATGTAGTCCAAGCTGTAATTCTAGTTATTGCCCAGCTTCCTCCACTCAGGATCTTGAATTACACCATCTCATGGTCACTGCAGCCAAGACTGCCCCTGCTCTTCACATCCCCCACCAGTCCTTCCTTGTTTGACAGTATGAGGTGCAGCAAGCAGCACAGCTCTCCTCAATGGCTCCTCCACCAGCTGCATCAAAATGTTACCATCAGTGCTCTGCAAGGACCTCCTGGGCTCCTGTGTGCCCATGAGTTGTTTTTCCAGCAGAGATCAGGATGGCAGAAGTTCCCCATCAGCACCAGAGCCTGTGACTGTGAGGCTCCTTCCAGCTGACTGGGGAATTCCTCCTTGAAAACGGTACAAAACCAATCTTTAGTTGTCTTATTCTTGCTTACAACCCAGTAATAACTTGTGTAAAAATCTAATGAAATTAACACCTCTTTTTCTAGGTAACTAGAATATATAGCAGAAAACTAGGAATTGCTCAATAAAAGTAGTTGTATGTTTTGTAGTAGTTGCACATGTACACATGGAAGACCTCTGGACTTCTATTCACATCTTAAAATCACTGAGTGCTTTTAAGTCTCTTTCTGTGTTTCTTGCTGATTCCTGTCATCTCCTCGTTGACCTGGAATATTTCTTGCAGGTAGGTAACAAACATCAGAATTCTTAAACAAAGTTGAATATTAAACAATGCATGAAATGAGCATCTGCATTAATTGGGAAGATGCTGTAAGCCAGCTGCTGATCTTTTTGCCACTTACTCAGATGGCTCTCAAACTTGGAATATCAAACTGGAATTAGCTCTTGTTTTTAGTCATGATTAAGCAACCAAATACTTAGTAGTTATAATAAGATTTGTAATTAAGTGACCATAGTGAATGTTTAATTTGAAGCTCAATTACGCATGAGTAAGGGCAAGTGCAATAGCTGCTTATATTTGATTGCTTTTTATGCAGGGAGATCAAGAGGCTTTGTGGTGCTAATTATTTAATCCTCTTGATGGGGGTCAGTAAATTGCCCAGCTGGAGAGCTTGGAATTGGACAGGTTTAACAGTTGGATGGAATCAGTGGCACAACCGAAAGAAAGAGAACACAGGTAGGTAGTATGCCAGCATTGAGTGAGGGATTGATGCCCATCAAACACACAGATGTTTCTGAGGAGCACTGCTACTACAGTGCCTTAAGGGTGGTGTTCTGTTCTGCCTGTTTGCATCCTGAGTAACTTAACAACTCTGAAGTTGTGCTTAATTTGTCATTTAGTATGATGTTATTGTTCAGGTTGTTTACTGAGTAGTAACTTCTGAAATACTTCTCTTAGTGAGAAAATGCTTTACTGAACGCCTGAAAACCAAGGTTTTTGTCTGTGCTCTCTTCTGACATCTCGTCTGCTTTGTGATGATTTTGAACACTTAAAACACAGACTCCTAGACCATGAAAGATTATTTTAGGGCCTTACTGTCTGGCAAGAAGTAAAGGCCACTGACTCATAGTAATTCAGCTCTGAAGTGCTTTCTTTTTTCACCCTTTTAGAAGGGTGAAAGTTTACTCTTCATGGCAGTGTACTCTTCATGGCAGCAGACTCTCATGGCTTTTTTTGCTTTAGCATTGTCCTTTCTCTCTTACTGCTAACTATAGTGTAAATATTACTCATGTAAGTGGGGGATAGTTTACTATATTGGAGGCAACCTCTGATGCTTCCTACTGGGCTAATTTCACTACTTAAAAACAACATAAAATTGCTTTCTGTAAAATAAAGCGCATTTTAGATTCTTTTTCTCTGTGTTTGCATTAGCAGTTTAAGAAAAGCAACTCTTTCACCTGCCTGGTTAAATGGGGAGCAAAGGCAAGAGTGATGCAAGGGCTTTTTGTAGGTGAAATGAATGCTCTGCAGTTGGCTATGTTTTGTATCATAACTCATTAAATTAAATAGTTGCTTCATTTTGAACTGGGGAAGTCCTAGCATAGAAGACTGTTGGGTGCATTTTGTACTGGAAATATTACTCAAGTGCTAGCTTTTTCATAAGTAGGAAAAAGCAAGCAGAGGAGGTGAAACTTCTCTGTGTTGTTCTGCAGGACAGCCCTGTTCCAGAGCTCTGTGAGCCAGCAAATGATGCATTTGCCTTCCGTGCTGAGGCAGCTGAGTGACTGCAGGCAGTGATGACTTTCCCGTTGGGAACAGAACTGAAAATACTGTAGGTTCCAAACAGCAATTAACTAACCCAAAATAGCTGTAAGTGTTAACAGGGTTAGAGTTTATATGAGTTCTTGGGATGAAAGGAATCATATCCTGGTGCCATCCTGCTTGTGTTATGCAGTGTTGTCAGATCAGTCCTTCTTTGTAAATTAAAGCCTGTATCTCCTTCTTGTAAAGCCTTAATCGAAGTGCTGCCCCTCGCCATGCATTTGTCAAAAGAGTCTGGCTTTACAGTACTGTCTGATGTGGCCATGGCATCCCTCAACCTAAATTAACAGCAGCAGAGAAGTTTAAGGTGTTGATTATCAAAGTCAGGAAAATGCCGATGGCTCTACAGTAATGCAGTATCTGCACACAGTGGTTTCTGTCTGGAGAGTTGCTCTTGTGGCATGCAAGTAATCAAGTTTTGATTAGCTGAATAAATCACTATCTGTTGTTGAGTTGAGATGTGTAGCTGTGAAGCAGCATAAAGTTACTTTGCTTGATTGCTACTTGGAGAGGTTCTAAGGTAACAATTTGAGTTCAAAGATGCTCAAGTTCTGTGCAGTTTACTTTTATCTATATGTTGTTGCAAAATGTCAGCTCTTGTATCTGCTACATCCGGTTTCCTCACTTCAGATTGCAAAATAATTGAGAAACATTTTAAAATAGAAATGTTTGTAAAGTTAAAAGAAGGAAGTAGGTTTGTCTACTGGCCACATTGTGTGAGGTGCCCATTGTGTGCTATCTTTGCATGTTGCATGCAATAAGAAGTGCCCAGTTCACTGTAACTAGCTGGAGGTGTAGATTAGCTGCCTCAACAGTAACACAGTCATAGAATCACAGAATGGTTTGGGTTAGAAGGGACCTTAAAGATTATCTAGCTCCAACCCGCCTGCCATGACCAGGGATACCTTCCACTAGACCAGATTGCTCAGAACCCAGTCCAGCCTGGCCTTGAACATTGACAGGGATGGGGACATCTACAGCTGCTCTGGGTAACTTGTGCCAGTGCCTCCCACCCTCACAGTAAAGAATTTCTTCCTTGTATCCAGTCTAAATCTCCTATTCCCTTTCAGCGTAAGTCCTATCACCCACCACATGCCCTTGTAAATAGTCCCTCTCCAGCTTTTTTGTAGATCCTCTTCAGCTACAGAAGGGTCACAGTAAGGTCACCCCAGAGCTTTCTCTTCTCCAAGCTGAACAACCCCAACTCACTCAGCCTTGTCTCACAGGAGAGGTTCCCCAGCCCTCTGATCCGTTCTCTGGACTCTGTCCAACAGGTCAATGTCCCTCCTGTGCTGAGAACACTGGGGGTTCCCAGAGCTGGATGCAGCACTCCAGGGGTCTCATAAGGACAAAGAAAAGGAGCAGAATTCCCTCCCTTGCCGTGCTGGCCACACTGCTTTGGAAGCAGCCCAGGATATATTTGGCTTTCTGGGCTGCAAGGGCACATTGCCAGGTTATATCTAGTCTTACCCACCAGAATCCTCAAGTCTTTCTTGGTAGGGCTGCTCTCAGTCCATTCACCCTTCAGCCTGTCTTGACACCAGGGTTTTCCTTGACCCAGGTGCAGCACCTTGCACTTGGTCTTGTTAAACTTGCAGTTATTACTGTTAATTATAGAATGCATTTGATAACTTTGCTGCTCCGTTCATGAAAAGAAAAATCACCTCCCCATCACAGATCAGTTGTAACTTCCTAGTCAGGTTCCAAATCATTGTAGCTGTGAGTTTGCTTTTAAATTGCTTTTATTCAAGAGGGTTATCTATATACCCTTATATAGTATAAGGTTTTACGCAGTATATGCCAAATCTGATTTCTTTTCCTCTGCTATTGTGCATCTTGGCTGAGAAATAATAAGATGGATTACATTTTTTTTAAAATAGTACTGTTTCACACTTGGGATCCTAAAGATAGCAAAATGTTTTTCTGTCACTGCTGTAGAGCTGTGCCTGCAAACTGTCACATCCTCAGTGGAGTGCACTACTGGTCCTGATGGGAAGTTAGTATTTTTTTCGAGCTTTGAAAGCAGAGGGTGGGAGGATTGGTTTCTGTGTAGCATAAGGAGCGACTTCACGCACTTGCACGTACAACTGCCAAAATAGTTTTTTTGAACTTAAGCGAAGCAACCTGGAGGGAACATTTGGCAAGCCTGTACTGTGGCCAGCAAGTCTCTGCCACCATCTTCACCATTTGCTTCAGTTTGAATTTTAAGAGATGAAAAGAATATTTTAGTGAAGAGCAATTTCTTCCCATGGGTAATGGAGTCACAGGAGGCTCCTCAAGTCCATGGTAGTTCACTGACACCTCTTTTTAAACGCCATGGCAATTCCCTTTTGTGTAATGTAAATACAGATTCACATTAATCTTCCAGTCCTGGGTTTCTTCTGTCGTGACTAGGTAACAAATGAAGAGTGGAACTGGAGTGAATTGATCCTTTTGCCATAGGCTCACAAATTGTTTGAGTGGCAATTTTTGGGGTGTTTTTAGACTTGCTATGTTGAATCCAGACTGGATCTGTATTTGAGTAGCCTTTCTTACAGTTATGTAAGTTGCTCTGTGGTTTCTTGCTGTATTTCACCCCTTCCTGTCCAATATGTGGTCTCTCAGTGTCTTTCTTTCTGGAGACATGGGTTCAGGGGGACTTGCCAGTTCCTTTAAAAACAACCAACTTCTTCCCTTCCCTTTCCTTTGGCTGGTTATAATACCTTGGCTAAATAAGGTCAAACAATCCACATGTGCCTGTGCCCCTTTTCACTTCTGTCATTTTCTGATGGCCCCGTAATTTTTGATTACCCTGAGCCTGTTTAAACCAAGCGTAACAGAGAAGAATATAGATTGCAAAGACAAAGCCGTCCTTGAAAGCTTATTGAGGCTGAAATCACCGAAATAGCCAAATAGATAGCTGCTGGCAGATAAACATAAAGCTTCTCACATACAGATCTGCCTGAAAACCTGAAACCTGTGCATTAGAAGACACCATGATGAGCAAAGGAGAAGAAAACTCTTTTTGTAACAGTCATGTAATGGATGTAGGAATTGCAGAGGAATGCTGGAATAGTGCAGCACATGACTTGAATGTGCTATAGGCTGTTGTGATCCTGGTGTACATATCTCTTACGTGTTATGGTGCAGAAGACCTGAAGAAAATGATAGCCCCTTCATGTTTAAGGTATCTCCAGTGATCCTGCAGCATGGGAAGGTAGGTTTCTGCTCTGGAAGAAATGATTGTGCCTTCTATAGGAGCTTTATGAGCAGTGACCAAAAAATACTTGCTTGAAAACCTTGGGAAAACTATACTAGCAGACAAGAAGAATATCAAATTGAAAATAAAGCTGAAATTCCTCAGTGGAGTTCTCCAGAGTCACAGGCGTGACTTGGACTAACCCATCACTGGTTTCTCGTTTTTCCTACATTTGTGTACAGTATATGAAAAATGCATTTTGGGTCTGGAATTGGAACTTGGAAAACTCAGTTCTGTTTGGGGCAAGACTTGTGTCTAGCAAGCAATTGGCTGAGTTACTGGGGAATCACCATGGTGGTTGAAATACTCTTTTATATTTCTACGGTCTGTAATGTAAGTATAAATTTGGATTGGGATTGGTTTGTGTATATATCATGGCTGTTGCAAACATAGAGAATTGCATTGGGGTTTTGTTTGTTATTTTTTCCTTCCCTCCAGTTTGGGGGAAAAAAAAGTGGACTAAATAAAAGGGAAACTTTTAGATAATTTGAAGGTGTTTAGTTTCTTGTTTGGTTCTGGTTTGTGGTTACTAGTATGTGCTTTTTTATAAACAGTTATTCTAAAACAGAATTTGCTTATTCTCTGGCTGCTGTCTCAGGAGAAGGTAGAAAAATGTCTGGGAATAAAATGTTGAACTAAACATTATATAACTATCTATGTAATACTTATGTTAAATAACTGTCCTGAATGGTTTCTCCGTCTTTTTTGCTGGGGTATCCATATGCCTTATATGGAAGAAAGAGTTCATTTTCCAGAAACTTGACTTTGTTCCTAGTCATTCCAGCATGTTTTTCTTCTGGATGTGGCCAAACATTGAGTATTACTTACTGGCTTTACTGTGGTAGCTCAAGGTAATGTTCCAGATGTGCTTTGTACCCTTTGGGGCCAGAGCAGCTGAGGATGTTGTGTCCTGTGTCTGTCATACCTGAAATAGGGCTCTTGCAGTGCTCACCACCACTTCTGGCTTTGACTAGGAACGCACAGGCACATGACCTCTCCTCTTCAGAGAGCCAGAGGCTCAGGTTGTGATGATTCACAGTCTGAAATCTGTCAGGAAGAGTAAGGCTACAAGAGTAAGAGAATGGTCTATGATAGAGATGTTGGAAGTAAATAATTTTGAAGCCTTAATTTGTCAAGATTTTCTTAGAGGACAAAGAGTGTCATTGAGTATGATTTTCCAGAAAGTTGATAGCCTCTGAATGCAGACCCCAATTACTAAAGTAAACCTGCTTGAAGAAATGGGATCCAGTAAATGTTAACAGATGCAAAAAAAAAAAAAAAAATTTGCTTCCCTCTTTTGTTATTTCTTCTCCTTGAAACTCTTGGAACTTCTTTCTTTTGTTCTCTCCTGGAACTGTTCTGGCTCAAAATACACCTTTAAAATAAGAAGTTGTCTAGAAGCAGTCATTTGGCATGGGGAATATAAATTCACTCTGTGGTTTCAAAAAGATGTTAGCTTTTATAGAAAGGAAAACAACAACAAAACCACAACATGTGAAGCATTGGGCACTTCTTCACATACGTGTGCTATTATCACACTCTTTTCAGCAGCATCTTGGCTGGCTTCATAGTGTATTAATACAATCTGCTTGCTTTGATGACACTGAATCTATTGCTGAGGTTGTTTTGCTGCTTTTGTTTAAAGACTGGGAGTATGATGGTGCCTCACTCCTTGTGGTGACTGACTTATTTAGCTGAGATCAGTCTGTCTCAGAACTCTAACACAGAATTTGCTCTTTGAAGTTGTGTGAAG
Organism: Entomyzon cyanotis; assembly: GCA_024500445.1. Taxonomy (NCBI): domain Eukaryota; kingdom Metazoa; phylum Chordata; class Aves; order Passeriformes; family Meliphagidae; genus Entomyzon; species Entomyzon cyanotis. The sequence goes on along the minus strand of JAKEPQ010001030.1, from coordinate 43,257,297 downwards.
AATTGCAGGGCTCAAATGTCTCTGCTGATGGTTTTCTATTGCCAGTGGTGTGAAGCACAGTGGTTACTTCAGGGTAACTTATCATCTGCTTTTGTGCAAAGTAATGGCTCACTTTCTTTTCCCCAAGTGGACCTTGCATACTCTTCAGAAAAAGTGATAGTTGAAAATATGAAATTGAGTGATACATCTTATTTTACACTTTATAATTCCAATTGAAAACTACTAGTATAATGAAGAAAAACATGTAAGAGAGGAACTGCAGGAATTTGGTTTTGGAGGACACTAAATCAAGTGATAATTACTGAAGTTGTGGTTTAAAAAGGTTTGTATATAATCTGTTGAGTGATGGAAGAAGGCTTTGCTACAGCTGTACTTAGTAGTTAATCCTGGAAGAGAGGATTCCTTCCAAATTAGTGCTGTTTATCCCTATTTGATATACTTTTTTTTGTCTGTACACTGATAGTCCCTGACCTTGTCCTGGCCTTATAAAACTGTGCAGGTTGGTGTATTGATGTGCCATAGGGCCACATAAAAATCTTGCCTCTTGCTGTGATACCCAGATCTGTCACATTTCAAAACCTGTGACTTGTAAGCACATCTTGTAGATTTGGTGTAGGAGTCGGAAACATTTGCTTGAAAGGCTGGCAGGCTCTGGATCTGGCTTCTCATTTGGTGTTCTCCTATCAGTGGCATTACCACGTTGCACCATACACACCTTCCTGCAGTTACCAGCATACTATTGCTGCAGACACTGCCTTTGCTTTAGAGTGGACTTTCTGAAGAGTTCAGTGTCCTGGGATATGGTCCATCAAGTCATGAGATAGTTTGAAAAAGCAAAACCCATTTGTCTTGTAAAATTGCTTTTTATGTTGGGAGTTGTTTTGTTCTTAGCTGGTGGTGCCACAGGACTGAACAAGTGCTTGCCTTGAACATCATGGTGGAACCATCTGCATCACTCTGGCTGAGGGCAGTGTTCTCTTCTTGCTATGAAGAGTTGCTGTGCCATAAAGTAAAAAATGTGTAGTACTTGAGATCATAATGAGATTCTCTAATCATTTGTTAAACACATTTTGATGCCGTTGTTAGTATTTAGTGTTTTATGAATACCTGTGCTGGTACTGTGAAATAGATGTATGTAGCTTCTGTACTAAATAACTGCAGCAGCAGATATGGTGGTCCTTTTGCACCCAATTTAAATAAATCATGTTGAATAAAGGCAGTGTTAATTATAGCTTTTTTTTTTAGAGTTTGCAGCCTGAAAAATATTTCTATGAGGGTCTCTTGTGTTATTTCACAAAGACACTAACTTGCTTGGAAGGCACCTAACATCAGTGCCAATAGCGCTGCATAGAGTGCCCTTAACTGTACTGCTATGACAGGATCTCTAACCATTGTAAATTGTTTCCCTCACCTCTGCCCACTTCTGTCTCTTCTTGCAGCAAAAGCCAAATCCAAATGCGGTGCTACATTCTTCCCCTGCGCTAGTGGGATCCACTGCATCATTGGCCGCTTCCGGTGCAACGGCTTTGAGGACTGTCCCGACGGCAGCGATGAGGAGAACTGCAGTAAGTGGGAGCACGCTTGCAAGTGAGGGCAGTGCTGCTTATTTCAGCTAATTGATGCTACTTAGAAAGGAAACATTCGGTAGCCTTCAGTTTCTGAGTCAAATATTCTCCCTGTCATTTGTGACCCAGATGATCCTTTGCCTTTCACTTCATTAATGAGATCCATCTTGCTCTGTATATAATGCCGTATGATACTTCAAGCCCCTGAAATGGGTTTTAAGCTGCGTGTTTGCTTTGAATTTGTTCTTTGTACTCAAATATAACTCAAATTGGGCAAATATGAAGTATAATTTGAATTTTTCCATTTTTGTTTGCCTATTTCTTGTCACTGAAGAATATGATGTATTTGGTCATCAGCACATTTAGGTTTCTCTGTTTATACATGTTTTGAAAGAATAAAAAAGCAAATAATAGTATATTTAATGAAGCAGGTTCTTGGAAGGAGAGGGAGCTTCTTGAAGCCAGACATGCCTGCCAATGCACAGCAGCAGGGAAGTTGTAGCAGCGATATGGTCTGAAGCACTGCTTGTTTTGAGCTAAATCCTCTACGTGTGGCTGCATAGATCTATTTGTATCTATAAGTCTAGCAGGGATGTATCTTAGCAGTAGGGAAAAGTTATGTTGAATCCAGCAGCTCTCTTGTTATTATCAAGAGCTGGTAAAAACATGGGTCTCTAGGTTAAAGCTTGCAGCAAAATACTAGCTCATTCTTCTGTCAGAGCATGCTGAGGTTTTGTTTTCAATGACTTTTAAAGGTCAGGGGGAGGATAACAGACAGCAGCTTTCAAAGATAACAAAAGGGGCAATCTTTACAGGGATCTATCACTGTCTGCTTCATGGAGGTCTTGCCTTTCTTGATGATGGTTGGTGTGCTTTCCCCCAGAGCATGAACCTCTCTTAAGGTGGCATCTGTTGTTGGCCTGGGAAGTCTACTTTGGGCCCTGCAAGGACTGTGAGCTGTGGCAGGGAGTCAGCACTTCTGCAGAGCAAGTGTAGCTATAGAAACATTGAAGGCTAAGGAAAGTACTCTGGGTTGCACTTGAGCAAGTGGACTAAAGATAAGTTTTGACAAAAGTGTTTTGAATATCCTTGAGGTGGTGGACTGACAAGTGGATGGTCTCAACTGAAAATGTCCCAGCTTATGGAGATCATTAGGAATGATAACAACTTCCCATGAGTTTGTAGTGTGTAGCTCCAATGGAACCTTACAGCTGATGATAACATGCTACTGATCTCCCCATTGTTCTATGGCAGTGAAGCACATGGTGTTTCTAGCATGTCTAAATGTCTAGGCACTGCTTATGAAGAGGAACAACCATGTAGGTTCTAGGGTGACCTCAAAAATCTAGGGTGACCTCGAAAATCACTGTGGTGTGGAAGTGTGCAGCAGTTTGAAACCAAAGGCGCTTTAGCATGTTCATCCTAAACATGCTCTTGTGGAGCTGGAGGAATTGGGACTGTTTGCTATATGTACTGCAGGGCAGACTTTAAAGGGTTTTTTGGTTTTTTTTTAATTTTTATTTTTTTAAAACTCTTTAAATGTAGCTCGCTCTTTAAAGAATAAAAACTGGAAGCTAGTTAGTATTTGGAAGCTGTAATCCCCTTTGTTCTTGTAGAGAAGCAGTTGTAAGTAGACAAGATGTCTAAGCAGCCTTTTTAAGATTTTCAATTGGAAAGCTGCATTCTGTTTTAGTCCCCCCATTACCAAAAACTGTTTGGAGTTCAGAGAAGAGTGCCAAAAATGATTAAGGACAGAGATTGATTTATGAATAGATATTAAAAACAGTTAAATTATACATATCTCAGTTAAGTGATGACTGTTGAAGAATAAGGTTGTATATGACGTATATGAAGAGTGCAAACACTGTTCTTTAAGAAGAAGTTGAAATTCAAACAGTGAGAGGCTGAGAGATTTCAACATTGCAGTTGTATCAATTGAGATGGTGAGAAGAAGGGGGAAGAGAAACAGAGGTAAATAAACCACTGCCTGGCAGTTCTCAGTCAGAATTGTTCTCTTATAATACGAAGCTTAAGCTAAGCTGAGTCTTCTGTAATGGGAATCAACAGGCAGTGTTTATGGTAGGCAGTTCTACCCTCCATATGTCTTCAGTGTGAGCAAATGTGGAACAGTGATCATGATTGGGGCTCTCATGAAAATGAACAGAAGGCTTATCACAACTGTGGGTGGGCTAAATCTCTGCTAATTGTAATGAATCTTGCATGAATGAGAAGTTTCAGCTCTCCCTGGTTTAGAAAGCCAGGGTTGGTTTGATTGCCAAGTTACTCCCACGTAACCAGCAAATTGACCAGCTGTTGAGTTGTGACCTGTGGTTGATGCTTATCAACTATTTAACTGCCTGGGCAAGAGAATTTGTAATGCAAGATCTCACTTTCTCTTTTTGCAGCAGCGAATCCCTTGCTTTGCTCTACTGCCCGATTCCACTGTAAAAATGGTCTTTGCATTGATAAAAGCTTTGTGTGCGACAGTCAAAATAACTGCCAGGACAACAGCGATGAAGAAAGCTGCGAAAGCCCTCAAGGTAGGCACAGGAGTTTTATTCTGCAATATTGTACCAACTCAAATTAACATGGAAAAGGCTCAGCAGAAAATACCATTCCATTGGCTTGCTCTGTGTTGGCTAGAGCTGCAGATAGTGAGAGTGAAATGTGTAGAGCATTCATATGCATACACTGCATTCTCAGTGCTCAGAAGACTGGTATCTTTTTTAGTTCGTAGAAACACAGTTTTGCAGAACATACTTACAATCTGTGATCTAGTGCTCACTGAAGTTGCTGGGAATCCACTTAGTACTTCTGTGAGATGGATTGGACCCAGGGGGTTTGATAGCAAAACCTCAGTTGGAAGTGAATCTGTGTATTTACCAGATGAGTAAATCTTGTGTATGCTTAAAGCTTTAGATCTTCATTCCTCAGTTACCTTCTGAAAGGCATGTTTAATGGCAGGACAGGTCTATAGTGAAAGCATTTATTCCTACCCTTCCCCTGAAGACAGGGAAGAATTTTTTTTTTTAAATTGTTGTGTATTGAGTCTTGTGGCAATCTCAAAACACAGTCTTTGACATTTTTATTCTTTTCAACCTCTCATATAAGTCTACAGCAAGTGCTTCCCAGTTTTGTTCCCTGTAACTTAATACCACAATGTTTTATAAAACATGAAGTATATATGAATGATTTGAGGTTGACAAACAATGTGTATTGGACATCTGCTGCTAAACATTTTAATGTCTGAGTTACTACCGAGAGACCAGAGTAGCAAAAGTATAGGAGATAGTGATATTTTCAGGGGAGATGTGATGTGCTTTAGCTTATAGAAAGCAGGACACATAAAGAGAGGTAATGTAGCATGTGAAGGAAGTAGTAATTAATGAAATTGAAGAAGAATTATTTCAATATCTACCTGCACTGATCACTTAATCCTTTGTGCAAAAGCAAATAATCCTGAGCTTAAGATGCTGATAAATATTCTTGACAACTCACAGAGGAAGAGGAAAAACACACAACAGCAATGCCAACAAAACAGGGTTTATAGCAGTGGTGTGTGACAGTCTCTTCTGTGTCATACCTCTGCCTAACCTATGAGCTCTTTCCTTGCCTCCACATGTAAAGGCTGGAGGGATCATCTTGGTAACTCCTCTGTGTGCTGAGCTACATCACAGCCCGGGAATGTAGCTCTGCTCGGATCTGAGCCTCAGAGAGGGTCTGGCCTGCCCCTGCTCTCTGTCAGGAGCAGAGACAAAAGGGCTGCTGAGGGACAAGCAGGGCTGGACCATTCTTCACTACAGCTCTAAGGCAGCCTAATAAGATTAGGGTGGTAAGGTTTGGTGTTAGGTTTCTTTTGCTTTCTGTCTTTTTACTTGCTTCTAAAGCTTAAAGCAGCGGTGCTATTCTCCTAGGTTGGGATGACTGCTTCCTCTGCAGATTAGTAGGCTGGATTGCCTCCAGGTTGTTTGTTGTCATGACAATCTGCTTTTGGAACTGACTGTCAGGCTTAAGAGAAGAAAAGAGCTGTATTTCATGAGGCTGTTACTTTTGTTTTCATACTTGGTCCTTCTGGAAATGTTAGATTAATAAGAGGGTTAAGCAGAGTAATTCTGTCTGATCATATGTGGGAAAGAGAACCAAAGAAGGAAGGAGGAACTCTGTCATTAGGACAAGAACAGCCATGGTTGCAGGCTTTCTAATTTAAAAAGAAAAAAAAAATAGTCCAAGTATGGGGCTGGGAATGAGGACTTGCCAAAGTGAAATGCTGGTTGTGGGGAGCCTGTGTGATTGGCTTTTCCCTTTGGCAGCTCAGAGCCTCCCTGAATTGCTGTTACACCATCTGTAAGTGGACAACGTGTGGGTACCTGTCTTTCAAAGCAAGGATTAAAACACTGTAATGTGTTCAGCTTCCCATCTGAATGCAAATGATGATTCCCTCTGGAGTTTGCAGCTATGGTATGTCTGTCCTGGCTTGCAAACACACTGACTAATTTGTGTTAATTGGGAATTAGAGGCTTCTGTGGACAGTCCTTCATTTCTCACAATTCTTTCTACAGCAGATCTAATTACTGTAATTACAATGTGTTTCATGTTAACACAGTACCCAAGAATCCTGGTCGTTAACTAGAACTCAAGTGCTCTGGGTACTTAGGGACCGAGCAGGGCCAATCCTGGAGGGTGTTATAAAATGAAGATAGAGGGGTTTCTTCCCACTGGCTATGTTATGTCAAATGTGGAGCTTTAGTTCAGTATAATTGAGTGTAATCTGACATATGAGGTTGTCCTTGTGTGCTGTTTTTCTATCTGTAAATGTGTTGATTTAGAAGTCACTAAGTTTCTGAACCACTGCATGAGAGTGTCATTATCACCATTTAACAGATGGGGAAGAGAGGGCATAGATCAGCTAAAGGAAATGCTCCCAGAGTGCCATCGTGGCTGGTAGGAATAGAGCTTCATCTGTGCTTGTCTGCTTCAGGGGCATGTCATTAGACTTAATCAATGTTTGCAAACTGTTTTGAGATACTATGATAACATGGGAAATAGGAGTGTGAATTATTAATTGGTACTTTGCTCTCCTTCTGCTCTTGAGTATACTGACAACCTTTTTAAATTATCACCTCTTCCTGCTCTTCCATGAACTTCAAAGCCTCCTTTATCCTGCTGTCATTACTGGGAAGCTCCAGTAGCATGTCAGTTTGGTTTGTGTCAGATACTCCTCCACGCATAAGGATCCTTTCAGTCAAGAAGGGTTACTCTGCAGACTAGGAAAACAGGAATGTGGCCTCCTACTGAAAAACATTTCGACCCAGCTTTGACATGGAACACTTCAAAATGTGCCATCCTCGGTTAATAACAGCTTTTAGCATGCTGCAATTTGAGATGAACCTGAAGACGTGCATTTATAATTATTAATTTTAGTCACAAATAACAGCAGACTTATTTGAGAGGAGGGAGGGCCTCCTGACTTAGTTGTGAAAATGAGAGGAAGATCAAATTTTGGAGGAGGTTTCTGCCCTCCTTTCTCCTTACCACTTGTAACTGAACGTTGTGTATCTTACAAAGGTTTGTGTATCATGGGGAAAGTGTCAGATTAAACAGTGCCCATTGAGCACCAAATCAAAGAATTCTCTAATTCCTGACAGAAGTTATCTGTGGCACTTGTTGCTGCCGTGATAAACTTCAGAGCTATTAGTTTAATCCCACCCCAGCTCTACTTTGGTCATCTCAGTTTTCCAGCAGTGCAGTGGCATGGCAAAATATTTCCCTTAATCTGGACTGTGGTGTATTCGTCAAAGTATGTGCTTGAGTTTTGGGATTGGATAGAGGATATAATTGCTTGGATTATCCACACCAGTCAAATACATGAATTTATGAATTGTTCTTTCTAGGGCGTTACTCCAGGTTTAACAGCACCAGCAGTGATTAGAAATTTCTGCTCCTATTCTGTGCTTAATGGATCTCAATTCCCTCAATTCTCTCCCCCACACACGTCTTTCTCCTTTGCCTCTATTTATCTGACAGTGCTAACCATTCATAGCATCTACTCTGGGTGTACTCCTCAAGCCTCCTGTTGCTGGGGGGATTTCCTGTTCTGTGACAGGCATTCCCTCAACTGGAAAGGAATTGCTCCTTCTCAGTATCTTCCAACAACCCTGTAAATTTGTTCAGCTCTAGGACTGTGTTTAATTTATTCTCTTAATTGATTTGGTGGTTTTTTTAATCTAAATATGTCCTCCCAGTGCTTCTCCTCTATTTTGTACTTTAGTTTAGAAAGCTCTAAGACTGACAAAAACGTACTAGGTAGTTTAATTCAAACCCGATTTTGTTTCATAGCCCCTCTTTTCTTTTCTTTCCATCTAAGTTTGCTAAATGCCTTTACTAGCTTTAACCCCGTTGCCTAGGAAAGGGAGTTTTATTGCTGCTAGTCTGTATTCACTCTGTCTGCTGCTGTAAGGAGAGGCTCTTGACTTCAGTAATATTCCTGAAATTCTAGCTCTGCAGTTGTTTATAAACAGTAGCATTGTGGTCAAGTTATAAACCCAATGTTTTGCAATTGTTCATAAGTTAATTCGTGTCCTGTGTATTTGGTAATGTCCACTGTTGCACATGTGGATACCTCCTCCTTTTATTTTTTGCCTATCTTTTCATTGAAATTGCATTAGGATTTTGATATTCCCCAGTATTCTGGAACAGATTTAGAAGCATACACAGTTTTAGAAGTCTCTGTTCTTTTCTCTGTGGCATGTATAAATTGCTGGTATAAAACTTCTCAGCATATTAAAAAATAAAAAATCTGACTCTGTTTTGAAAAAGTGGAAAACCATTCAAAATGTGGACTTATTTTAATAAATTTTTAAGTGATAATACGAATTCTGCAATGATAATTTCTGTGGATTAAGTTATAGGCAAAGCTGGAAGTGGACAGGCTGTGGAGGTAAGCACTGTGGCCTTTGCTAATGTTTGCATGATTGAGTTGCAATGCAAAGTGGGTTTTAGAACTGACAGCTAAGTGGAGCAGACGTACTCTAAATTTCAATGAAATACAACAAAACCTAATTTATGACACACAAATAGCTCCCGGAACATCCCACTCCGTATGGAGCTTGTAACCAGCCCTTTGCACATGGTAAATTGAAATTCTGGAATTCCCAAATGCTGAGGTATCACTTAGACATCCCAAGGCTTTGTAGTCTGATCCTGTCTGTATACATTTCCTTTTATTGAGTCTCTCTTTGACTAAGTCTGTAAACTGAAGCTCAGTTTACAATTATTGTGCATAATCTTAGCCCAGATTCAGCCTACAGCAGGAATTTAATACTCAGAGGCAGACCGAATAGAAGCAGAAACTTGAGGAAGGATACAAATAAAATGTCACTGAATGTTTTATTAAATGAAGTCTTTGCCTGACCTTATTTAGCTTTGTAATATCCTTCTTTTGTAATACTTGCTAGATGGAAATGTTTTTGTTAGCTGTGAATGTTTTCTTTCCTGTGTTACTCCATTGCCTGAATCCACCCTTCCTCTTTTGTCCCTTTTTTTTCCTCCTCAAAAGATTATTTATTTAAAAGGCTTCTTATCAAGAAAAAAATGGATCCATCTGCATGGGGACTTAATAGGTAAGGTGAGCTACAGGAGGCAGGTGTTCCTGTAGTTGGTACTGACCTTTCAGGTGACTGATGAGTTCATCTGCGCATTAATTTCAACAGCACGTGGGCTCCATGGTCTGTGCTGCCTCCCAGGCCAGGCCATTGTTTGTAAAATGGATTGTTGGTCACTTGATAAGAACAGCAGATAATAACCCAGGCACTACTGTAGATGAGCCCAGACTCATGCAGAAACACGGTAACTTCTGAGTGGGATCGAGAGGGGAATTCTGATTGACTGTGCATGGAGCCTTTGCAATTAAAGCAGTTTAAAATAGATGTGGGGATCTCAGGGAGAGGTCCAGACAGCTGGTAAAAGTGGATTTGAGTTGCTGTATCTCTCAGTTCTCTGAGCTTGTGAGTATGACTTATTTTTGTTGCAGAACAGGCAAATGTAGCTGAGGAATAGTCTCCTTGTAGACCAGCACGTTGCTTCTACAGGCACTTTGACCTGTCATTTTGGCAGAATAATAAAAGACATGCTGCCAAAATGTTCTGCTACCCCTGTTTGGAGAACAGATGCTCTATTAAGAGCAACCATAATGTGACAATAGACAAGCAATGATTTCAAGCCTTCAAATGGACAACAAACTTACTTAAGGTGTTTCTAGACCTGAGAGGTGTCCAGACTCTTTACCTGATCTCCTGCTCAGCCCACCTTTGATGGCTTCAAGCTCAAAGTTACCAGCAGATGATGACTTGACTACTGCAAAAATCAGTTCTATGACCTAGGTTATATCTTAGATGAGGTGTTGTGTCACTGGGTGTCACTGCATTTACCAACAGCTTTATCAGGGTTAATAGGGAAGAATAATAGTATCTGGTAACAAACTGACCTGAAAGCAATTCCTGGAAGATAGTAAGGATGAAGAACTAACGTTGCGCCTCCAGGTTATGTTAAGCATGTTCTGTAAATAGATGTACTTCAGGATGCCTTTTCTCAAGGCCTGTGCACAGCTGACTCCCATCATGGAAGTGCTGGTCTCACTGGAGTGCCTCATTGGACTCCTATTGTAATACCATGATTTTTTTTTTTTTTTGGTTGGTTGCTTTTTGTTGCTGGAACTGAAATTGCAGTTCTCAGGCTACTTGCAAAAACAGTAAGTGTAGGGATTATCAGATACTTTTCTTTCACCAATGGCTGATGAGAAGAGCTGGGAATCAAGCCTGAAAAGGCGTGAGGTCTTCTCACCTGTGCGGAGATGAAATATGAGCTCTTAACAATTGTGTCCAGATATTTTTACCTTCACTTTGTGGCATTTATGTCTAATTAAAAGCTCCAGAAGGAGGTGAAGTCGTGGATATCCAGTTTCATTGCCTGTGCTTCAAAACTTCAAAAACAGGTGATAAAATGTCACACTTGAGAAAGACAACTGTGAAATAAAGGACATTCTTTTTCACCGTTGATCTTGAGGCTCATTAAATTATCTCTTGAGCTCTCATTGGTAAAAATAAATAAATTCATTTGAAATACATTTTCCAGAAGTTTATAACATCGTGTAGGTGTTTGAAATACTCTGTATGTATTGGCATGTCATGCCATGTCCTGGCTGCTGAACTGCATTAACTTTTCATTTATGTCAGTGTGATTTAATTGTGCTGTTGCTGAACTGTAGGTGCCAGACCCAGAACTTTTTACTGTCGTTGGAGGGAATCCAAATAAAAGGCACAGATGTTAATCTTTGACTTGCTGTAAAACAAAATAAGTTCCAGGTAAGGTGACCAAGTGCATTTTCTACAGTTACTGTAGAAAATTGTTATCGCATTTGTATTTAAAATGAAACCTTAGCTTTTGTTAGTGCAGTTTCAGTACTGGAACAACCTGGTTTTTGTTGGAAAATGGGAGTTGTCATGGCAGATCCTCAGCAAAGGTTTCCTGGGTTAAGTGCTGAAGAGACACTCTCGCTAGCAGAGTGGGAGTTAGCTTGGCTGTCTTCTTTCTCACTTCTAACCCTCATTCATCAGACTGACCTGCCCCAACCTGTAATTCTACTTTCAAAACCATCTGGGAGCTGGTCTGCATGGCTCTCCCACCAGGTCTGGCCCCATCAACCTTGCACTTCTAGTTAAGTGTCAAACCTTGCTAAACCTTGCTGTTTAGCCTAATTATTGACATTAATCTCAGATGAGTAATAATGCTTTAGCCTAAATCTAGCTTTGAGACCTGTGTGCATTAACCAGGTTGGCAAAAAGTGTGAGGTTAATTTGTGCTTCAGTGCCATTGCAAATCATGGTCTGGCATTGTCATATCTGTAACCACTAGTTAGAAATTATTTTCCAAGATGAACTATTGAGGAAGGTGGCTGCATTCAGCAGTTTGCTCTGGGGCTTGGGCAGAGAGCGCCACTGTCCCATTCTTACTCTTTAGGAATTGGACTGTTCTTTTTGTGCAGCAGTGGAACTGGCCAGAAGAGCAGTTTTGCTGCTCATACCTGTGTGTGTGGGGAAAAACAGGTCCCAGCAACCTGTGTGTCAGATTTTGGGGTAGGTTTCTTAGTTTGGTTTGGTTTAGTTTTTTTTTCCCATGCAGCTGCCAGCACTAAAGCTGGAAGATGTGGCTCCTAAAATGTCAGGCTGGTACTCTGTCCCCAGCTGTAACTAGTACTGCACGTGGTTAAAATCTGTATCTTTTCACAACTTCAGTTGTATATGGGAGTAATTTGTGGCATGTGAGCTCTGTCAAAGCTTGTGTGTGTGTTCTTACTCAAGAGTAAAGCCACAAGCAAAACCAACATGACCAGGTGTAAAAGTGCCTCCATTCAGATGCTGTAGCAGTTTAGTACATAGCCAGTTATGTGATTGACCTAAAGTAGTATGTTTTCAGTGAAGACAGTCCCCTAGAGCAGGGTTACCAAGCGCTGCTAAAAAGTTTAACTGACGTTTGCTCCACAGAATAAATGCAGTAGCTCCAGGTCAGCCAGATGTCCCTTTAGCTAGAATGTCTTCGTGTCTTCTGGTGCAACGCACTTGGTTTGTAGGGAGGAGAGCAGGTAGAAATGCAGAATTGCCCTCAGAAATGTAGGTGATCCCATGAGTGCAGGACTTCAGTAGGCCTTGACAGTTTGTGCCTATTATTTTGAGAAATCCTTGCTTAGAGTAATTCCTGTTTTTCTTTTAAGTGGTTTCACTTCACCATGCTAGCATATCTGCAGTTTTACTCTGTGTTACAGAAAATAGGATTTTTTATCATCCTATGGGACAAATAAAAGTATGGGAAACTGAATTGTGGGGGATACCTCATCACTGAGGTGGTATTAATACCAAAGTGTATCTACCAGACCTTACTATATCTTTGTGCCCTCTCCTTCCAAATGCTGGTCCCAGTCAGGTCGATGGAAGCATTAACTTTCTGCAGCTGAAACTGAAGGCATTTGTTTCTTTATTGCAGATCACACTTAAATTGCTCTGCCAGTGTGCTGTATTCACTGTGGAGCACAAATTGCTTGAGGGTGATTTTTAAAGCCCAAGCAAGTTGCCAGCCGGGGTTCCAGAGAAAGGTATTTCATACTGTCTGATTTAAAACTAGCAAATGAAACTTGATAAGTAAGTGGATTATCATGAAAAAAAAAGTTTCTTGCCAGGCTTTAGATTAAGTTGAGATTCATCCTCAGCCAAGCATTTCAGTACCTGCAAATGTGTGAAGGATGAGGCTGTCGAATTCTAGCTTTTCCTTCTTTGCTGCTCTTGCATTAAAACTTGTGTCCCGGAGTCTGATCAGGCTTCCTAGCAAAGCTGGGAACTGCAGCGGATTTTCTTCTGCCTGCTGAAAATTGTGAAGTGATGAGAGACATCACACCAGTATTTAGTCTTTGTGCTGTTCCCTGAGCTTGCCAAAGTAATTCACGCTCCCATCTCACATTACCAGATTTTTGGTGCTAATTTGCTGTAAGGGATTGTGTTAAAAAATCCATATTTATGAGGGCTGTTAAAACATAAAATAATTATATGGTTTTCAATTACATAAACATCAACATGCAATGGGAATTAGAAGCTGAATAATTAATTTTCTGTTTATTTGTAATACAGAGTCTATGCAAACAGTAAAACCTGGAGAATGAATGGGGGAGGAGTGTGGAAGGTAGGGTGCCATAATGCGGTTTTAGCATCTGTGTTCAAGTTCAGTTCAGATGTCAAAACAGGTATGGGCTATGAAGGGAGGTCACAGCTTGGTGAGTGGAAAGCATTGGGTTCAGAAATCCTCTTGATATGCCCTATGATTAAATAGCGTTTCCATTAACATGGCTGAAGGCAGGGACAGTTGGGAGTGCCTGTTCACGTGTTCTGAGCACAGAGGTGGCAGCAGCTGGAGCCGTCTGATGCTCCCTGCTACTGGTGGGGTAAATGACTTTGGGCAGTTTGGGTTGTATGCCTCATCTCTATTCTGCATGTGAAAAATACCAAACTTCTAACTTCTGAAAGGTTTATAAAAGATTATTATTAAGTCATTTGAAGAAACCAAATATAATTAATCATTTCTGAATATTGTCAGTCACCAGAAGCGCACCAGCCATTCACTGTGGGGTCTGGTCATTGTTGCTGAAGTACATCCTCTGAGGCTTCAAAGCACAAGCTTTCAAAGCTCCATTTATTCTAATAGCACTATTGCACTACTGTAAATGCAGTGATTACCGATGAGTTCTTAAGTGGAAATAATTTTGAGGGTCTGGTATTTTTGTTAAGAGGTTAGGAAACATGTTACACTGAACTAAAACCTGTGGGAATTAAAAACTAACTTGTTCCATTTGTTCAAGTGTTTTTTCTTAGATTGTCATTTCCCTCTGGCTCCTTCATGCTAAAATAGCAAGCAAACACCAACCTTGATTTAGTGATGACTGTCAGGAAAACACTTTTAGACTTTTTGAGGCAGGTTTTTCCATGGCAAATAGAGCTCATGGTTCTCTACAGGAGAAGACTTAATAGTGTGCTACAGCACAGGTTCTAGACCTCAGAGATTCTCTGAACTAAAACTTGAGCTGTTGTGTCAGTCAACTTTGAAGTCCATGGTGGCTGGAGCCTTGCTGACTGGTTTGTGAGGAGGTGGTTTGGATTTAGTTTGAAGGAATGGGAACATTATGTGGAATTAAAATGGAAGCTCTGCATGGTATTTTGCACTGGTAGTTGTAAAAAAACATAGTTGTAGGAATATTGTATGGGAAAGAGAGTACTTTCCTTACAGTAAGTGACCATTAAATTTAATTTTCTTTTTTCATACTCTAGAATTAGAAACCAATAAGTATGTGACTTCAGGAATGCAGTGCTGTGAGTGAAGTTGTATCCTTGTTTAGAAATTGGACAACTGTGATCAACCACAAAAAGGGGGGTGAGAAGACCATATGTTCCATTCAGAACTGAACAAATTCCAGGTTGATTTTTTTTGTTGCTTTTACTTGCTAATAAAGCCGAATTTGTCTGACCAGACTGAATAGGTGTGTTGGGGATAGGTTAGATAGGGAGGTTCTTTGGAGATGGGTTCAAGACAGCAGGGTGACTACAGCAGGAATGAGAGCATGGAAGCAGCTGTTGTGATAAAAGATGAGACCTGGTGGCAGTGAGCAGAGCTTGCTCTGTGCAAATAGTGGATGCAAATCATAGGCAGAAGCTTAAGCCATGCTTCTACTTCTTGGTTTTTTGGGGTTTTTTTAATTGCATTTTGTGAAAGGGTCAGCTGGCCATGGTCTTGTCAATTGCTATTGTGTGGGAGGCAGCTCATTTAATTAAGACTGAGATTGTGGTAACCTGCTGTTCATAAGTTCATATGCATACACGATCGGTTTTGTGATGAATTAGCTGCCAAGGTTTACAATCCTAAGCCCAAATTCTTGCTTTCTTCATTGACTTCACAGCACAAGTGTGATTGAGTCACTGAGTGTTTGTAGAAGCCACTACTGGCCTCTCCCTTGTGTTCCAGATTACCTTTTCCACCTCTTGATATGTAAATCCCAGTTGATGGTTAGTTGGCAGCCATATGAGATCAGATTCTAGCCGTGACTGATAATTGCAAGAAAATATTCAGAGAGCGCCTTTCTGGCCAAGGTGGATGTAATTCAAGACTCTGTATGTGAAGGAGTGCTGGCTGGAGATGCCTGAGGAAATGTGCAGACATGGTGTTGTGAGCCCACATTTTGGAAACATATCCCAACAGATGCCTCTGCAAGCTGTAACGCCTGTCTGAGGTGGAAACCAAGCACATGGAAAAATACTGTGCAATGAGTTAACCTTTGAATAATGAATTTCCCAGGAAGGTACAGGAATGCTTTTGGTTTGTGTCTTTCTTACCTGTACATCAGTAATATAGTCAATCTTTCCAGAAAGCCTGGTGTAAATACAGAGTAGAGGAAACAAACTGAACCTGCTTCTCCTGTTTCTGTGCTCTTTCATTCATCATTTCACTCTCATCATATTCTCTACTTTCTTTTGTTGGAAAAAACTCTTCAAGTAAAGAAATTAAGTCAAATTTGTGCTCCCCTCCACACTTTTCTTCTTTTTTTAAAATTGCCTTCTTTCCTGTAAGCCATCAGGGGCTTTTCCTCACTTGTTTGTTTGGTTGGTTGATTTCTGGTTTCTTTCTGTCTTCTGTGTTTGCATTTTGCTTTTTGGTCACATGTTTGTTTTTGGCTTTTCTGGAGTTGTCAGACAAGGGGAACTGTGCATTAAGCCATATCCAGACTTCACTCTACTACCTCTAGTTAAAACACCAGAAAGTTTTGTTGCCCTATTCAGGTAAATCGCTTCTACTCAGTCATTTTTCTCCTATTTTAGTGTCACCCAGGAAGGGCAGAAGATCATCTAGACTTAATACACAAACAAATAAAAGAAAACCCTCAAACCCACAGGCAGGAGAAATCACACATCTCCCTGAGAAGACTGGGTATACGTTCCTTTCTGTTCCATCTATGGACCACATCTCTTCTATACGATTTCCAGACAGTGGCCCTCTACAAGAACACTGCCAGCTGGCAGCATTTGTAGCAGTCATGTGTTTCTTTCAGCAGAGATTTAATATAAGTTCAGTGGTGTCTGCAGTTCACAATCAGGTGAGAAAGTGAGTTGATTTCTTCTCTGGTTGTGCTATAGCTGTTAGAGTAGGAATTTCCTTTCTGCCTTTTTTACCATATTATTTGTACGGCTTATATTTTATGGCCGTGATTTATAGCATATGTCACAAGTTTCTCTGATGCTGCTAGCAGTTCCCTGCCTGTGGTTTGCTAGTTTGGAGGAGTGTCCTGATGCTTTTGACATAAGGTGTGTTTGTTGGCTGCAGTACATTCCCATTGGACACCGGAACCAAGCCCTTGGAGTGGAAGGAGGCGGTGGGGGAGTGTCTTGAAAGAAGCTACTGCATTAAACATCTGCTTGAGGAGGAAGTTTCCACAAGAACTGGGTTAAAAGTCCGCTCTTGGAGTGTAAGCTGGGGGCAAGCCTTTGGCCAACCCCAGCCATGTGCAGCACACAGCAGCAAATGTGGCTTTGCAGAGGTTGGGGTGCAGAGCAGGAACTGTGTCCCGCTCATACATTAGAAGGGAGGAGGGAGAGGAAGCCTTTGCAGCTGGGTTAAGTGCAGGCTGCTGCCAGCAGTTGTCTAGAAGCATTCCTCACTACTGTGAGTTCTGCAAGTGGTGCTTCAAGGAAAAATCTCCCCTGGCTTTTTTTCAGCTACAAGTCTTTGTAACAGGGTCAAGTTCTCCGCTATGCTCTTCCCCAAGTTTTTCAGTTGTGGGAGATAGGGGAGGGAAAAAAATAAATCAGACTTCTTCAATTTGTTCCTTTCCAGGGGCTGCAGGACTGCCTCTCCAAAACCATTACTTTGCTCTTATGGCAGTTGCTTCTGGAATTGCAATCACAATATAGCCTGTCTCTTCTCCTGGTAGTTGGGATGGGCTTCTTTAGCTTTTTTCCTTTTTTCTTTGTTTTATTTCCATACCCTTTTCCCTTCTGCTTTTAGTATGCAGTGAGAAAGCCAGGGAAATGAAGAGGGTGCTGCACACCTCTGCCCTTTTCACATTGAGAAAGGAATGTGTCTCTCCCCTTTGTGTTGTGGCTCTATCCCAGCAAGGCGGCCAAAAACTATGAAGTGGATTTTTTTCCAAAGCATGTGTTTAGATGCACAAGTAAGGTCATCTTCTAGTAGGTTCTGTGCTCTTAGGCAAATTTGAAAAGATCACCCTTTTTATATAACATCAATGTGGGTTTTCTTTAAAGGAGGTAAATAATGAAGCACCAAAGATAACTTAATACAAGCAAGGCTTCTCCCTGGTTGAAAGAATGCTGACTGAAGCAGATCACAGAGCCCGTATTTCCACTTATTTCCTTGTTAGAGGCTTCAAAAGGATCACCGTGGCTTGTCAATTCAGTTTGCCCTGTCCTGCACCGCTCTGCTATGCTTTGTTCAGTCTAATTTTCAAGGCCTCAGGCTGTAAGGATTTAATTGCTGTTTCTGGGTGATTATTGTGACCGCAGCTGTCACAAATTTTCCTGTTCTAATTTCACCTCTGCTCTAAAGCCAAGGAAAACTCAAGTGTTACATAGCCTATGTGGTTTCAGAGCCTCTACAAGGCTGTAGTGCAGGTCACTTACTGTAGGTGCAGAATGACTTTTACCTTTCCTTTGTCTTTTGCTTCCAGAACAAACTCTCCCAGTCTTTGATTTCCTGAATAGGCTGGTGAATTTATCTCAGCTGTTTTGGGTGAAAGCTGATGCTGAGATTAGTGAGCTTTGCCCTGTAATGGGCTGCTTCCGCTCTTTCTGTGAACTCTACATTAAATGTGCTCTCTGCTTTTAAGGAAGACTCCATCCTAGCTGCATTTTTTAATGAAGATCTCGTGGACCAGTTCTTGCTGAGTATTGCTGAATAATTTGAAAGAAGATTCTCATTGTCCAGAGGTAGGATCATGTAGCACTGAGCTTGTCTTTTAGCTTGTTACTTTTCCAGTGGTTAGATCAGCTGCATTCAGGCCCATTTTGTCATTAGGAAGTTATTAAACTGCTGCCCTGTGGCTTCATCTTCAAGCATCGACCTTTCTATTGGCATTTTGTGCATGGTTCAACCTGTCCTGATCTCATTCTGTCTCTGCATTCTATCTGAGATTTTTTTTCCTTGCTAGTCTCATGTGTTTGCATAGGTGCTTCATTTCAGAGGAGTACAGGAGGGATACAGATGTTATTACGTAATTTTTTTATTATTTATTATACAGTTTGGGCTTTTTTGATCTCTGGAACTCAAAACAATGATCAAACAAGGATTCTCTTTCATTTTTCTTGGCGCTAGTTTCTCTCTCCATGGATGGAAGTGATTGAGGTTGATTTTCAGAGTCAGTGACTGGTAAATCACGTTAATCCATCCTCAGTCCAGCTTTTATTACCTATTTATGTTTTTGCTGGATCTCAATTTCTAAACCTTACTTTTGCCTTACATAGTGTACATTTAGCATCTCAGACTGAAAGTGTATCTTGTGAGCCTGGGGGTAAATGCTTGGGAGTTTCCCCCTCCCTATTTAGCTTGTTCCTTGGGCAAGATCCAGTTCCAGGGCCTTGTTCCCTGCCTGGCGCAGGGAGTGGCCACGGCTCGTTGCCGGGGGGAGCTCTGCCTGGTGTCCAGCTGCTGTGGGGGAAAGGTAGCTCTGCTGCAGCCTCAGCAAGTGCTCAACTGCATCTGTTTTCTTAGGCACTCTCAAGCTGCCTGAAAATGTTTTCAGGCAGAAAGGAAGAATTCTGCTTGTCGAGTATTGCATGAAACGTCCAGAAAACAGATCTGGTTAAGAGACCTTCCATGGCAGGGTAGAAGGAGAAGAGGAAGAAAATAATAGAAACTGTCAGAGGGAATTCAGTGAGATAGAAATGGGAATGTCTTTGGCCGTAATAGTGAAGTCCATGAGTCCCTCTTTTTCTTTCTTCCGCCCCACCAGTCTCTCTTAAAACTTCAGATTGTTGCTACTGCTTGTTAAAAGGTGTTTTCATTGTGTCATTCCTTGCTCCATCTCACATTCATTCACTGGTAGTGCTGCACCAGCTCCCTGTCGCACCACTGCTGGTGAAAATCCTTTCCTTTGCCCTTCAGACAAAATGCCTGGAAAGGCAGATGGGTGTTGAGTGGTCTTTATTTGCTGAGACAGGGGTGCTCTGCTGAAATGAGGGAGTATGCTACCCACTGTAAAACACAAAAAGGAGAGGTTATTGCTTGTGTTGGTTATTCTGAAGGCACTTTGTTCTCTCTCTAATGGGGGACAATTCTCTGGCGTCCCCCGCACCAGCCTATTTGGCATTTTCTGGTGAATCTGAAAGGGATGCTACCTGTTGGACAGTGTCTTTTAGTGCCATGAGAAGCTCTATGTTGTTCTGCTGGGCCTGTGGGCTTGGCAGTTTGGTGTCACTCTTCCCCTGGGCAGTTTTCCATCTCTGGTGGAAAATGGTGTTGTGGTAAGGCTGCTCTTTGGCTGATGGGTTTTTAGTTCTATTGGTGGAGAAGTGGTAGTGGGAAAAGTGCAAAAGTGGATGTAAGTGGGGGACAAGGTTCTTTACCACTATGCAGTCTGCAAAAGGAGAGGGAGAGAGTTCTGTTCTCTGACAGTAAAGTGTGAATAGGAGCATTTTCAGAAGAGATTATCAACCTGTCTCTTTCCCTCTTGATTTCAGGCTGCACCTTAGCCCTGTGTTCTGTCAGCCGTGGAGAAAGCTGCTGCTTTCTCTTTTTTCACTTGCTTAACCAAAGTTATGAACATTCATTCCTTGCAAGGACAAAACTCCTGTCTGTTGTCATTTAAAAGCATTTATTATAATGCCACCTATGCGCTGCCCAAGTGGGCTTTAAATGAAGCACAGGTTTGGTTCATTGAGGGAGAACTGTCACCAGAGCAGGAGTCCTTAGTGTTAGTGTAGTTCTCATTCCTACAGGACGGAGGGAATTTCCTACTCTACCGACTCACCATCATTTCTTACACTTATCACTGCAACTTATGCCGTGTGGCTTAAAATAGACATCTTTTGAATGCTTCCAAATAGGCTTCCAAAGCTGAGGTTATTCAGTCTGTCTTCTGTTAGGTACATCCTACTGTCAGTTTTTCCTTGCAAACTAGCAGTAGCTAAATTCATTACAACAGCTTGTTCAGAAGAGACACGTTAAGACGAATCCAGAAGGCAAAGTGGGAGTCCTGAGAGCTCGCACAGAGGATCTGCTTTGCTCTCCATGAACACTTAGTGCTCTGGTAGTGGAAGTTCTGGGGTTTTTTTTCCCCCTTCCCTGAGGAATTGCATTGAGGATGATGGGGCACAGACTAAGGGAATTTATAATTTGAGTCCTGTGAAAAATGCCAATTAACTGCAAATCAGGTATTGACACTTAAAATTTCAGTGAGGGCTGTATTTCAGTGAGGATCTTCTGCTTTCATCTGAGACAAAGCCTCGAATATTGTGAATCTTCTAGCATGGTGGTTTGGCAGTGTTCCTGATAAAAGTGAGCATTTAACTTGCTCAATTCCTATTTCTACTGTTGGCAGTAGCTTTTTTCTTCCCTTTTTTCCTGTCTTGCACTGTCACAGGCATCTCAGGAAACTCATTTACCCCGATCCTGTGTTTGACTCATGAGACCCAATGAGCTAATAGTTTGAGAATAAATTGCTGTAGCAATTGCATTCATAAATATCATTAACAGCCTCCTTAAAGTGGTGTTTGATTACTTGAGACAAAGCTTTCAAAACATTAAAACAGCTTAAAATAATCACTTGGCTAAAGAAAGAAATTCTGTGGATGCATTTCATTTCTCATAACCCACTATTTCTTTCCCTTTTCAGAAAATGGACAAGAAGCCTGTATTAAAAAGTAATTAAATCTGCAACCCAAGCAAGACACAGAAAATTCAAAATCTAATGCTATTGCAGTTTTTTCATTTTGCAGATGATTGTTGCCCACTGACATGCACACAAGTATGCACATCATTAACGTTGACAAAGAGCTGACTGTTAACTTTGAAATTCTTGGTTTCCAGGAGTTTATTTCACAATCTTATTATGTAAATGTGGTTTTGTTAACTTGTGCAGTTGCCAGGAGAGTTAGTGTCTGTCTGTATAGCTGCATGAGATGCATCTGTAAAAGCTGGGTAGGACTATCTGTTCAGTTGAAAATGAGTCATGTTGCTTTGATTTATAACCAATCTTTAAAAGTTTAAAGCATCCTGACAGTATAAACCAAACAAATCTAACAATGTGATGGCAGTGTTTGCTAGATGAGACAAAGTGTCCTGCATTTTGTGTGCATCTCACTAAGGCTTGGCGAGTTACTGCTGCGAAATTATTGGCTTTCCTAGAGAAAAGGTCTGTGTCGTGAAGCCATGTGAAAATACATAAAAGAAAATTTTCTGGCTATTTGGTTAAAAGAAAATATTAGTGTTGGGTCCATAATTTTTCCTAGTACAACACAGGAAGTGTTTGTCGGGGGAGTGATATTTGACAAAGCCTTATTCCTGTTACATCTGGAGACCTGATGTATTTGTTTTTGATTGTAAGTCTGATCCAACATGAGGGGAATGAGAAGATCCTAAGAACGTTGCTTAGAACTCTCCTGGCTGCAGGGAGGCTCTAGGAGTTCCCACTTCAGGTAATTCACCTACCAAAAAAGTAGAATAGAAGGCTCAGTAGGGTCTACTTGTGGGTGGTAGTCGTGTAGAGGCAGGAGCTGGTAGGGACAGGTGATGTGCATGGGAGGATTTATTTGCATTGGGAGAGCAGTGAACTTCTGTGAAGCTGCAATGTGTGGTTCATGGTGCCAAAATTACTTTTTTTGAGTGCTGTCAAGTACTATTGGAAGTAACATTCACAGATTGTCCCATCCTTCTGTGAAAATAAAGTCCTTCTAGCTTTTCATGGTGGGAAGGGGGATTCAACAGGCAGATGGTTCAAGATCAGACTTCAAGGGACCATTTAATATGTCTTTAAGAGGTTGTCAGTCCATGAATTCTGACTTTGAAGCTTGCAATGAATGAAGTGTTGCTTTACCGATTTTGTCCCATAGCTGGGATTGCTGCTTGGTATGGGAAATGAATTTCCCCTATTAAATAGAGAATTTTATATTTGGCAAAGAACTTCGCAGGTCTGTGTTATTCTGAGAACATGGAGAATGCAACTTCTTAGCACTACTAGACTTGTAGTTTGATTGTTGCACAATATTAAATAAATGACATATATAGCTAGAGATGAGGGTCAGTTCTTTTAAATAGGGAAATCTGATGACTTCCATATAGCTTTAAGCTTAGAGTGAAAAGCAGTAACTTGATAATTACTCAGTATAATCACTGCAGTGTCTTTACTGCACAGTCTGGTTTAAACACTACTCTTTATCCACATACCGGCAAGGTAAATCAGTTGCATTTTGTTGTCCTGGCCTTTGCAGCCAGATAGGGGTGAAGATAAGGCTTCATTCTGAAGCAGTGAACCATCACAGGTTCATCACACCCCAAGTGCTGTCTTGATGTCAGGGGAAACTTGTGAGATACGATGTGAGTGTTCAGTGTTAAAACCTCCCACCTCCTGCAGTGAGCATGGTCTTGCATTCCAGAGAGCAGCAGATCCAGAGCATCTCTGCTGCTGCATGGCTCATTTTCCATGATCTGGTTCATGCATTTTCAGCTCATCACTGTGTTCTTTAACAGTCAAAACTTCTGTTTTGCTCCTTGTCCAATACAGAGATTGATTTGAAAGCTGAAATAATGTTAGAATACTTCCCATATTTTGCTGGGGATATTCCTGTTTCATCACATTTTTATGTCTTGAAAATAGGCCACTTCAGACACTTTGCTGTATAAAAATTGAGCTAGACCTTTCTCAAGATGAACCTTTAAAATTAGAAACTTCACACTTGAATATCAGAGTTGTGTATAATTTCCTGTGTTGACAACCACATGGCCTCTGTCATGGATGAGTGAAATGTCTTGAGCTGTTGCTAAGTTTGTACCTGTCTCAAGAGCTGCTGTGCTTCTGTGGTACAGATAAAGAAGTCAGCTCTGGGTTGTGTTTTGGCTGAGCTTTTCTGGTGTGTTACAGTCACTCTGCAGGGAATTACCAGCTTTTCATATAATTTTGCCATGCCAGGGTTATGATATTTTATAGTTATATAGTTACATATAACTATATATTACATATTTATATTTTAGTTTCTGTTCTGCTATTAGTGGTATCGTGTAAGTGCTGAGTTTGTTTTGTGTTTAAAATTGTTAGAGTAAAGGGAAGATCATTTTTACCTGGGCTACCCATAGAAAGCTCTGGAATAATATGTTTGATTTTCTATCAGAATAATTTGCCATCGCCTCTGTCACTCCAGTGGGTAATGTTTTCCTTTCTGGTTCCCATTACTATAATTAAATGCATTCAGAGCATTCTGTTTCTGTCTATTAACATGTAATCATGTGATTGATTCTTGTATGCCAAGTAGATATTTTTTCCAAAGGAAATATTTATTTATATGAGTTTTCAGATCAGCTATGTAAATCATGTGCTTATGAGAGGCACTTTGACAGGCAGCTTGAACACTGCTATTTCCAACTTCTGTCCTCTGCACTTCTCCTTCATGTAGCTCTACAGCTTTCTACTACTTTGTTAGTTCCCTTACTTCCGTGCTTAGCCAGATGTTCAAAGCAGTGTTATTTCACTTACCAAGAGAAGATGTTACTGTATCTTGTGGGGTTTTTTTATTGATCAGGATTTAGTGGGAGGCTGACTTGCCTTTCTGAACAGATCACTTGTGTCAAGGAAAGCTGCTGACCAAGGATATTTTTAGACATTGTTAATGATCCAGAGAATGTAATGTCAAATACTTTCTTTTCAGTCTATTTTACTTCTTTGGCATCACATCAGGTTAACATTAAGCGTTTTGTTTTGCATCCTTTTGTACTATAAATTCTTTGCCTTCTTTGTGATAACTATCTTTGCAAACTGTATGACTTGGATTGTTTCTCTACCCTCTATTTCTTGTGTTCCCTGATCCATGGGAATACTATTGCCCCTGAACTATAGTAGAGTGTCTAAAAGTAGCCAGTAACTGTAAAAGTGGGCAAACCTAAAGCACTCATACAAACGAACCCTCTGCTTTTCAAACCATAAGAATTAAAATGTATGCCCATGGATAAGGCATTGATGATCAGTACTGCCTTCCTTCAAACTGCCTTGAATCAGAGGATAGGATTGGTATGAGACCATGATTCCAGAATCCTTGATCCTGGGAATGTGTGCTGTTCTGTCAGCCAGAGGTACAGATTTGGCCAATACTTTTGTTGTTAACTGCAACACTGAGTTTAGGTCAGCTGAAGAAAGACTGATGATGCCTATTCAGCACAATGTCTTCAGACACAGGCACTTGTTTTTAAGAAATTTCTTAACCCAAACCAGCACTTTGCATTATGGCCCAGGTATTTTTGATTTCAGGCTGCAGACTTGTGCTGGGGCTGCAGTGGCTCAGCAGAATGTTGCTAATCTAGGAAAGGTATTGAATCCCCATCTGTGAGCAGATACTCACTGCATGTTTCATTTGCTACCATCCTGTGCTGAACAGAGTTCGCCTAAAAGCAGGAGCTGTCTTAATCTTTAGAGATGTAAAGAAGAATGTTTTAATGTCATTTCTTTATCCTGAATCTTCCAGTCCATTATGGCTTCAGAATTTATTGTTGTTTTTGCTGTAAACCAATTGCAAAGTAAATGAGAACATCCCAGCTGCTTGTGCTGACTGCACTGAGACTTGGGAGCAGGGTATTGCTGATAAGTCTTTCGATCTTAATCTGCTGTTTTATTGATATTATAATCATTCTAATGATTCTTCTATAACGGAGCATCTTCCTAGGGAAGAAGCATTTTCTAGGTGTATTTGTGGAGCTTAGCTTTCTGCATGCATCCTCCAGAGAAGGAAGAGAGCTGCTGGAGGGAG
The DNA here is from genome assembly GCA_024500445.1 of Entomyzon cyanotis. Classification (NCBI taxonomy): domain Eukaryota; kingdom Metazoa; phylum Chordata; class Aves; order Passeriformes; family Meliphagidae; genus Entomyzon; species Entomyzon cyanotis. The sequence goes on along the minus strand of JAKEPQ010001030.1, from coordinate 43,232,186 downwards.
TCAGGCATTTATTCACGCATTTGACCGTGTGATTCAGAGTGCTTACGTGCTGAATATGTGAAGGTATTCCTTGCTCTTGATCCTTCTCTGTGTTACTAAGAGGATCTGCATTGTTGTCAACTGGTTTTGCAAATCAAGGAAGATATAATTTTAATTTTTAAAAATACTTTTCTGCTATTTCTACTCTGCTTTTAGCTAGAGGAGAAATATAGGAATGATCTGTCTAAAGGTGTCCTGACACACTGTCGTCATCACCAGAGATCACAAAGATGAAAGGAAGCATCCTTGACACTTGGGCTATCTAATCAAATAAGTGAGGAAATTAATTTAGTTCCTTGATCATCTGTGATCCTAGTATGGACTTACAGCAAGTTTCTGTCTCAATAATATTTTTTCCAAATTTTTAAGATCACAGTGGAACTTCCTTTTTCTTCAAAGAGTATAGTTGGAGATTTATATAAACTGTCTGTTGATTGCTTACTTAAAGAATCGTAGACTGGTTTGGGTTGAAAGGGGCTTTAAAGATGATCTAGTTTCAAGCACTCTGCCAGGGGCAGGGACACTTTCTGCTAGATCAGTTTGCTCAGAACCTCATCCAACCTGGCCTTGAACAGGGTGGGGCATCCATGAATGCTCGGGACAATCTCTTCCAGTGTCTCACCTCCTTCACTGTAAAGTTTCTTCCTAATACTTAATCTGAATCTAGTCTCAGTTTAGAGCCATTCCCCTTTGTCCTGTCACTACATGCCCTTGTAAAAAGACACTAAATGACAGTAACAATTAGTGTCTTGTCTTTTATATTCATCAGGACAGAAACATGCTGTCACAAGTTCACTTGAAAACATTGTTCAGGAAGAAGTTGGGAATCCATTTCTCATTTGGATGTGCCCTTGGAAAGGTTAGGAGTTAACTCATGCAGTTCCCCAGGGCACCCACAAGAAGATGTTTTGGAATAGATGTTTTGGTGATCTTGATTAGATCCTGCTGTATGTTTGCAGTTCAGATTCAGTTGTGCTTCTCCTAGTAGATTATTTCACTTCTGGCAGTGTGGAGCTCCTGTATGGGGAGTTTCCCAAAAAGCTTTTAATATTTTATTACCCTGACTGCCAGCAGAGCTGCTGTGTGACCCCTGCATGGATGAAATTGGCATCTTTCTGTGTGTGGAAGTTGCTTGTATCAGTCAGCAATTTCAAGTGCAACAGAAAGAATGTGGTTCCCCTTCTGATCCATACAGTCTGATTCTAGACATTAGTCTTTGTTTTTTAGCATGGCTCTTTCATGCCTTGTTAATCCTGTTGAGCAGCAAGAAGACAGTTTCATACTGAAGATCCATTTCACTTATGAATTCCTGTAAGATAACACTTTAGAGTTGCTTAAAAAAATAATGTGGTGACAAGAGGATATTTGCAAAATAAGCATTTATATTGTTATCTTAAAATACTCACTCTGACTTCTTAAAATACTCAGTCTGACGTCTGAATTTCTCTATCAAATGTTTTTATCCCTTTTCGTTATTTTTACTTTTTCATTTGAAATTATTCCAGTAATTAAACAGAAGTATCAGAATATGATTAAGTCAACTCTTTTGCTTTGGCTGTGCAAGTAAATAATGATGAATGGAAGTTAATAATTTGTCTCTTATTCTCTGTTTTGTTTTGTGTTTTTTTGTTGGGTATTTTTTGCTTACATAGGTGATTTTTGTCTCTTGAGAGGATGAAGGGCTTGGGCAGCCTTTTTATAGTCTCGGCATACAATTATAGTGGATCTAGGTATGTTATCTCCACTTACAGTGAAGTGTTTCTGATTTTATGTGGTTTTGGGTTTTTTTCATTAATCTTGGTGTGCGTTAGAAAGTCAGATTTTAGTTCTTTGAAAAGCTGTCCTTATTAATTAAATCCACTAATTATCAGGAAGAGAATAATGTCTGCTCACTAAAACAATTCAGTTAAAAGGATTTGTAGAGTGTTATTCCTCAAAAGATAAGTTTATGCTCATTCAGAGCAGCTCTTCTTGGAAATTAATGGAGAAAGAGGAATTTTTGTTGTAAATCAGTGATGAAGGCCAAAACATGAAGTAAACACGAGAACAGAGAATGCACTGAGGCTCATTTGGTAAAATGGCTTTGTTTTTATTACAGAGGTGGGGGAGGATTTTTACTGTTACTAATTAACAGCAGAAAGAAGCATCTGGTGTTCTACTGAGGGTTTTTCCTTGGGAAGTAACTTCTTTGTTAGCATCTTTATAACGATCATGTTCACACAGTCGGTTTACATGGCAGCCTCTGTTCCCCTGAAGTTACAACATACAAGCCCTGTGGAGTTTGGGGGATGACACAAGTGCTGTGGAGGTGCTAGGAAGAGGAGACTTATTGCTTCTTGATTTATTGGCAATCCAAAGCCAGTATGTGTATGATGATGCTCCTGTCCCCCTTCCATTCGACAAAGAACAGCTCTTGTTTGTTGATTGTTTATAATCTGTGTGTGAGGAGAAACTGTTTTGTTTTGGCATCTTCAAAAGTTGTTTGAGTCTGAAAGGATACTTCTAAACCATTAAAATTTAAACCCATTTACCATTCTGAAGACAATTCTGAACTTTATATGTTTCTGTATATACTGAAAATAATTAATATAAACCCCCAATCACATAAAATATTATGTGGGTTATGGAGTTGATGTGAATTCTGTATTCAGTGCTGCTCATCCAGCTGTTCAGTTTCTGTAAGCATAGCTTACAGTGAAACAGTCTTCAGGTTACCCAAATTTAAAAGATACAATAACTCTTTCATTAATAAATATGGTAGAAATACATTGTCTACCACTTTAAATCATCAGTTCAAAGAAAAGACCAGTCAAGCTGAAAACCCAGCAAACAGGGTCGGTATGTTGTGTGAGGCAAAAACATCATTTCCTTAAGGAGTATGAAAGCCAAGTGAGAAGAATAGAGGCTGGAACAGTTATTAAAATGTATAGTAGTCAGAGAGCAATAAAGCAGTTATCTATTAGTGCATTTTTTCATGGTGGTCACACTTCCAAACAAGTATGATGTATGTATCATACACAGCTCTGTAATACTGAGCTAAGCAAAAATTAGAGCAATGCAATAATCAACTTTGAGGAAGAAATCTGGTGTTTGTGGTGACAACAGTTTTTCACTTTCCTGGTTGGGTGCTGAGGGATGCCTCTGGGTTGCATGGTCTTAGAATTTCCCTTTTGCTTGAAAAACAGTATATTATTTTAAGTTTTGTACCACGATACATTTTGGGACTTGAATAAATTAGACTTAGATGTCTTTCATGTCTGTAGAGGTGTGGGGGGACAGAAAGAGAAGATACAGTGCAAGAAAAAAATCAATTTATTTAAAACTTCTTGACAGATTTTTAGTCATTTTCTCTCTAAGTAGATCTGCAGTGCATGTCATTACCCACCCATTTCCTTTTAACCCAATTAGAAGAAATACCTGCCCTGTGTTTTGAGGGGAAATGTGCTAAGAGGAAGATTCCTGATGTTACCCCTCTTGCAATCACTCCTCTTATGGGACAGGTGAATTTTATAAATAGTGTAGAGAAGACCTGGTTGACTATTTTCTTTAATTTTCAAAAGTATTAATCCTTTAAAGATAGAAACAGGTATTGGTCATAAATGAAGCCCGGAGATTAAAGAAAATAAAGCTGTTCAGGCTAATGTGTGGGAAGGCATGCCCAACAATACATTGCTACTGACATGCTAATTTATACTCAGCCATGCATTTATATACACCTCAACTTAAACATTCAGTTGACAGCTCTTAGATCACTTGGTCTCAGGAGGGAAGGGATTGTGACCCTGCCATTGTCGAGACAGATTTCTACCAAGGATAACTGTTCTTCTCCACATGTCCTACCTGGAAGCTGTTGGCTAACCTGTAGTCCACAAGATTGGATTTTCACACAGATGGAGGCTGTCTTAAGTCAGCAGCACAGCATGTTGATAAATTTGCATTTTCATCAGTGCAAAAAATGAAATGTCTCTGTTGTTTCAAGCCTCAGCGAGTGCTTGGAAGTACCATGCTAATATTGGAGCATGAAACTGTTACGAAGTACTGATCTAATTTCTTGTGAGTGCTTGACAGCCAGTCTTGAGATTTTGTTAGTGTTGTTATTAAAAAAAAAAATTAATTAAAAAGAATGGCTTTGTAGATGTTACTGAGAGAAATTCTCCAAGACTAGTTGCTGTGGGGGAATCAATATTAAGATTGTCAAAATGTTAAGGACCTGATCTGAGTATAACGTGCTCCATTTTAAATGAGTAGTAAGTCATCTGGTATTGTAGTAATTAATATGGTGTAAATGAGATTAAAATCAATATCAGATTAGTGGCTAATGGGACACCACTGATTGGTGTGGGTGTGTATTTAGGGACTGGGGAGAAATTCCCATGTCTTATTCTGCTGCGCAAACTTTTCTTTGTTTTTTCCCCCTTTTTCTACTGTGCTTTTCCTCTGTGCTTGAATTTGCAAGCTCTCATAATTTATAAGTACAATTGAAGAGTTTGCCTTAGGAGAGAGTATTTCAAAATTGCCTGCTAATCTCTGCTAGGAAAGATAAACCTGAAACCAGAACAGATGGTGAAAATTTGTATTTATTAAATAGATGTTACAAAACTCAAATCTTCCTGCCTAATATTGGTGCAGTTGGCTTCTATTCTTACTGTTCTTTGTCGAGCCCCAGTTCTGTCTGATTTTCTCACATGCTTGCTTTATTGTTCCATGTTCCTTGCATTCAGGTTGCAGTACAGCTGGCTGACAGATGAGGGGGAATTGCATTTGTTTTTCTTTGAACAAACTGTATTAATTATAATGCCTCCCACTGGGCTTGCAGTTTGCTTTAAGTAGCACATACCATTAGCTTTTAAAAACCGACAGGATCATAAACTTCGTATTATTTTATCTTAAATGGTGTATGATTTAAATGCACAGTATAACCACAAGGCAGAACAGCAAACCTGCACTTACAACTCTAGTACTACAGAAAAAATGATTCTTTTTTCTGAGGAAAAAGCATCTGTATTAACTAGAAGGGGTAGTAAGTTAATTTTTTTATTCAGCAGTGCAGGTTGATTGTTAATTGTTTGACCAGATCAATCAAAAGTGAACATTAATACAGTCTTAACTTGATGTGTTCTTTTTTCATATACATGTACATATATTACTGGAGAACAAGTTCCTGGCATGTTTTCTTCCTGCCAAAATGCTTTCAGTAATGAACAGCAGACTTCATCCATGGACACATTATGGCTTGAATAATGGAGGTCTGTACCTTCTGTTTCTTGCTTTTCAGCCTAGTTCAGAACATTCTTCTAGATAGATGAAAGCGTTTGCTTGCATCTTTTAATGATATTTTAATGAGCAGGAGTTTGTCAGAGTGGGGGAGTTTGTCAGAAGGGGTGAAAGGAAAATTCCAGGATACCTGGTTTACTATAAGGTATAAAGAAAAATAGTAAAGAACATGTACTATGTGTTTTATAAGAGTGTCATTAGTTACAGGAGGAAGTCAGAGCCTTGGACTGTTTCTATACAACTCAGTCTGAGTTAGAATTTATTTAAGTCACCCCTTGAAGTGTTAAAAATTCACAGTATAGGATGAATAGGAGCTTTCCTGTGCTGGAAAAGAAGAAATTTGCATAAAGTATTTAAGATGTTTATCACACACCATATATTGCCATGGCAAATGCTTCTGCTTTGCGGCATGCATTCACCAAGTATAAGTAAATAGAACAGATGAAGTTGGTCTGTGGGCTTCAGATTAAAAGTAATTTTCCTTATTTAAGAAAGTATTTGCCTTGTATGATGTAATGCAGTAGATTTTTTCACTCAGCCAATTATTAAAAATGCAGTGCAGTATAAAGGATCGTTAAATAAGGACGTGCAGTTCATTAAGTGAAATGCTCTATATCCAGTTAGAAGTGAAACAGTAAGCAACTAGTAAGCAAATGAATAATTACATTTACAGTTTCAACAAAGAAACTATGCCAAAGACATAGTCAGAAAGTTTGTTGCTGATCTATCCCCCCTACACTGATGGTAATGGTGGAGACAACAGAAGAAGTACGTGGTTTTGAAAGATCTGTGCCACTGAGGTATAGCAAGCAGTTAGTCCAAAAGGGATGTAGATTAATGCAGCTGAAGTGTTCTGCATCGGCTTCATGTGGGTAGTGCAAAGCAGTTTGCCTTTGGTTTCACATGTCTGACTGGGATGCTCTCAGATGGAGTTCATTTACCAAAGACTCCCAAGGTGGAGGACTCACATGCACAAACAGGATTGAGTTCCATCAGAAATGTAACATTTGCATCTACTTAGCTCAGAAAAACCCAGGATAAGCTGATTTTCCCTTTCATCCTCTGTCATGGTTAGTTGAATCTTTGTTGGAGAATGGAACACCTTGGAACACCTTGCTGCCCTCATCCTAAAATGATTAAGAGCAAAATATCTTGAGAGAGCCTTGAACTTTGCAATTTCAGGGTATTTGGGTGGAAACTCTTTTTATTGCTTTGTAGGAGAGAACTGGAGAGTCCTTGGGCTGGTAAGGGGGAGAAAGAGGAAGGATGGTGCAAAAGTGGCATGGCAGGGAGCAGGTCTGTTACTATATTTATATATACTTATATATTTATATAGACTATGGTATATATTTATATATATACTATATTTATATGTTGCACTGTATAGAAAAGCATAAGCAGTCCTTGCAGAAGAGATGAGACTTGGCATGTCCTCTTTCCTGGGTGAACTCTGTAGTTGTTAGGCTGCAACCTAAAGGTTAGGTAGGTTCAGTAACTTGGGGGAGAGAACAAATCACAGAACCCCTATTTCCTTTGTTATCAGATACTAGTGAAGGAGGGGAATAGAAGAATACTGATTTTGTGTTAAATGTCATAATGCTGCAGTTCTGTTACAGAATTAGCATGCAGTGAAGAACATGCATAATATTTGTTCTGTACAATGAGTGTCAAGTTTGGAGTGTTTGTGTGAGATGCAGCATTGAAAAGAGGGTGTGCAGCATAGAATATGTCATTGTTTTCTCCTTGATCTCTACAGGTCCTATTGTTTCAAAACTGGTTCAATTATTTTCGTGGATATGATCTCTTGGTACTCATCCTTTAAGCATCATGGGTTTATTCCCAAGGGCAGAAAACCTTTCCTTTACTGAAATTTGGCAAGTCACTTTCAAAAGAATGCAATTTTTCTTAGTCTGAAAACCTAATTTATTGCTTAATCCCCACGGAGGATGTAGAAAGTGTCATATGTTATACATTCTATGGTGTTTTTGTCTAGACAGAGTATTAGAGTAGGGTTGCAAAGATACTCACGAACATCTGCAATTATTAAGTGCAAGAGGACTGTATTACTAAGTACCTTCTCAGCTGCCAGTTGCTTTTCACTGAATACTTATGTTTTTTTAATAAATACAAATGTCTGTAGTTGCTTCCTACTAAACAGCTTTGCCCTGTTTTCAACTACTCAGATCTATCACTAAGCAAGTAATTGCTTTCATTGCTTGGGTTTTGCCCAGAGCCACTATCAGTGTCTGTATCTGACATACAGCCTTTGAGCTTCTTGGTCAAAAATCTTAGTGCAGAAAAGGGATGAAGTCATGCAGAGGTTTTCCTTCACAGAGGTCTGGAAATCAGTGGGTGGGTTTCAGATTGCTGACAGCTATTCCAGAAGTCCCTGTAGGACATAACTCAGGAGAGAACAGAACTTCTTACCATCATCATGGTGGCTGTGTTCTTGTTCTGTTCCAAACCCCTGGTGTGAACAGGCAGACACTCTGCTCAAGGTGACAATCCTCACTCTGTTGTCTGGTGGGAAATGCTTTGGACTGATGCTATGTGGCCTAAAAGACTCCTCTTTCCCCTTTCCTGTACCACCCATTGTCCCCTATGAGAGCTCTAGCAGTTTTTCTTGAAGTGATTTGACCCTGAATTCTGTGCCAAGGTGGCTGATTGAAATGGTCACAATGATGAGTCAGAGGTGAAAAGTATCAATCATACATGAAGATGTTTGATCCAGACTTCTGCATCAGGTCTGCTCTTAGTGAGCTGACAAAGCTGGGGTTGAATAGGCTATTTCCTTAAAACAGATTGATTTATTTCCATCAAGTATTCAGTTGCCAAAGACCTCAGGTATGTTTGAATCAAACTTCTTAAACCAGTACATCTTTGTGAGCACTGTATTACTGAGAATGACATTTAAACTGTGACTTAAGGGACAAATTTGTGTCCAGCATCCTGGCAGACTGAGGATTTTCCATTACACTGAGGTCATCCTGCTAACCTTCACTGGCTTCAAGGGAAAACAAGCTCATTTTAAACCACAGCAGTAATTAAATCTGCATGCCTACTTGACTGATTTAATGTTTAATTAAAGCAGAAGTATTGTGGTGGGGTAGTTGAAATAAATGACTGTCAACGTTTGTAAGACTGACAGAATCTGATTTTTCTTCCTTTTTTTTTTTTCTTGTTCTTTTAAGGTTTTAAAAATGCTTCTTAGTGTAGTATGTAGGTGTGCACTGAGAAATCCTTAGGAGATCTGCACTAGCATGAAATTTTTGAAGCATTATGTTTTCTGAGGTTTGAATAAGAGCATAGAAGACTTCCCACAGATTAGGATGCAGAGTATAAAAAAATAATGAATTTCACACCAAATAATTCATTGTATTTTTGTGTATACATTTGTGTAACACTTGCTAGCCATTAGCAGAATGAAGTTTCTTTGGTTAAAAAAAAAAAAAGAGACTGGTTTACAGAGAGCTTTGCAGCTTTATGTGGTCAGAAGTATTTAACCATAGTCAGTCTATGAAAATGCACAACTGAATTTATGTTTTGCTTTGCTTTTAAATTGGCCGTAGTAAACAAGTAGAGATTTTCCCCTACTGAATCGCAAATTATCTATAAAACAGAAATCATAGCTTTCAGACACTGTACCAGTCTAGTTTATTCAGAACCTGCTAGTTAATAACACACATGTGGCTCACAGGTTCACAGCTACTCACAGGCAGCTCTTAGTCTACTGAGACATAACAAATACTGCATTCATTTGCTTTCCTGCTAAGGGATTACTTGTCATAGGTCTTCATGACACTTGCTGAAAGAGCTTTCTTGGCATTCTTGGACTCTTGACTTTCAATGCTTTTTCTTTTTAATTACCTTTGTAATTACTCCCCATACACCCTGGGTTTTGTTGCAACAAGGTATTGAACTATTCTACAGAAATTGAAATATTTCTTCAGAATTGAAAGATTCTACAAAAATTCTACAATTCAGAATCTTCAATTCTGAATTGAAAGATTCAGTACAAAAACTGAAAATGAAAGATTGTAAGAGAAAATTTACACATTGAGTCAGTGGCTTATAGAGACTGTGTAGGAGTAAGGAACAAGTGCTCACTTAGCAAACATTGTGCTTTTGAAAATATTCTATCTGATTTGAAATTTGCAAGATTTCTTGACAGATGAAAAAAGTAGATTTTTGTAAACACAGCAAGATTGAAGCTTTGAAGTTAAGATTGAAGAGGTGTTCAAAATACAGACTTTGTTTTGTTTAAAACAATAATGAATTATTTTAGTGGGCAAAATGCCCTAATATTATCTCTATTATAAGATGCTAATTTCCTTATTTAAACTAAGGAAATAAGTTTAAATGAAAATAATCTTAATAGTGGATTGAGTTACATTGAGCTATATGGTATAGGCCCCTGAAATGTGCTCTGGTTTGCTGGGATGTGTCACTGGTCCTCTTTGAGTACCAGTCATGTTGTGGAATTTGCTGGAACCCCCATCCAGGGGTTCTGCATCTTGTGTCTGCTGTCACAGCATGGGATTTAGATGCTTCTTTAGTCAACAGCAAGATTTTGTATTGCACAGTGTCCTTCATTAAAGGCACTCCCAAATCAATACATAGCAATTGACTACAGAGTCTGCCCTAGAAAATGAGGAGACAGTGTGCTCCTTGGGCTAAGTCAAAATTTTTCTAGACCAAACTTTGTCTCTTCCCCTCTTCCCCTACCTCATAAGGGAGGAAATGTTTGTTACTTTTTCAAAATCAATTGTAGAACTAGGCATCCAAAATCATTAGTCACCCTTGAAATATTAGGCACAGTGCTTAAATCACAGTAAAATAAAATTCCAGGTTTGAGCTTGATCTAAGTTAAGTGGGACTGATAGGAGTCTATGTCTCAAGGGATGCTATGGTAATGCACTGCATGAAAAGCCAAGTGGCACTGGATATGTTGAATATTCTGTGAAGAGTGTAGCACTACCAAGCATATGGTACATATGTATTAGGGCAATGCTCTCTTATTTTAAATTACAAAATTTACAGTACTTCTTTATGCTATATTACTAAAAGCCATTAAAATAATGTTTTGGTTATGGCACCATCTGAAGTAAAAGCACCATGCTTTCAAGAATGACTGGTTTGAAAAATTTTAATTTTCAATTAAGCTTGAAAGGACAAAGTGCAAAATTAACTAACTTGCAATTAATTTCAGTAGTAATTATGTAAAAAATTCCAGGCATATAGAAGATGAGAAGCATGGCATAATTAGTTGTGGAGGTTTTTACTGCTGTAATTACAGTGATGAATATGCATGAGGCTGTTTGAGGAGGGGAAGCACAGCAAGCAATTGTATTTAATTAAACTTTTAGCTGGCTTAGTTATGGAGACTGCTCTTTGTTTTAATCCCTTCAAAACTGCAGTGACACTCCCAAGGCAGGGTAGTTACACCCCAGAGTGTGGAAATTGCATTTTAGGATTTATTTATTCCTAGGTAGAGGTCTCCCAGGTCATCTGTCACTTTATGTATCACAGGTAACCATTATGTTCCAATTTTACAGCTCTTGAAACTTTTGTGAAAAGCCGGATGAAAGCAAATTGCACCATTTATTGTTTATGTATTTAAAATGTTCAAAGAGAAAGATGTTGAGTTGCACAGGTGAACATGAGGCAGCAGAACCATCAAGCAGAAGGCAAGAGTGACTGCTATACAGAGTGATGTTAGGATCAGTCAGGCCTTTAACATCCAGAGGTCTTTGTTAAAGGAGTCCTTATCTAAAGAAACAAAACAAGCTGAAAATGTAAAGAAAAGTTGTTTGTAAATGGAGCAAGGAGTCATGCAGACCGAGTGTGTTTATTGAGGTTATTTTTATTCAATATTTTCTAGATATTTGATATGTTCCACTTAGTCTAGAATCCTATGTGATTTGGTCCTTTTTTATTTTAAATTTTCTTTCCTAATTTGTGTTTAGACAAGTTTTTACTGACACATGAGCATATTAAATCAGTCTCCATCATTAATGTGTGAACACTGTGTGTAGACAGCTTGTTAAAATACCACAGAGTGCTGGGGCGGACAAGACTGGGTTGCTCAAGGATAATTAGGTGCACCTTAAGAGTAAAGCAATAACGCTGCCTCCTCTTTGATAGTAAAGAAAAAGTAAGTAATTCATTAAATGTGTGTATGTGGAGAGCAGAGTATGGCTGATAGAAGCTGAGAACTCCTAGTTTCTGATCCTGGCTGACAATCTTAATCTCTGCAACTTGAAAGGAATCGTTTTATTAATTTAAGTCTTGCTTTTTAGGTAAGGAATAGGCTTACCTATCTTGTTGGATTACTGTTACAGTTATGTGATTTGTCTCTAAATACTTAAAGGAATAGTACTATTAAAAAATACTGTAGTTGGTCATTTGCATCTGTACTATAAATGAGTAGTAGTAGATGGTTTTGTTTCTTCCTGTTTTAAATTAGATAAACTCTTAACCTTTCTTGCTTTAAGAATGATTTTTAAAATTGCAGCAGATGCTCGTGTGTGTGTGTGTAAATGGAAACATGTCTCAGCTATTTCAAATTATGCTCCCTAGAAGCTTTTACCCAGCCCACACAGTGCCCCAGCTTTTATTTAAATTTAGTAATGAAACATCATTTTACCTATTTTCTCGTCTTCCTGAGAAGTGTTTCATTAAATTTGTCTTGCATCTATTCTCTTTTACCCTTGTCGCCTTTAGTTCTGATCTGCCCAACAATCTAAGAATTAGTCACTGAGCTTATTTTTTATAACCTGTGGCAATTATAAATGCTTCAATCATATCTCCTCTTAATAATATTTTCTCAACACTAAATAAATCATGCTTTTTTCTCTCTTGATATTTAAGCCCTGTTTCCCCCATTCATTGTCTTTGTTTCTCATGCTGTACTCTCATCAACCTAATTCTGTCTTCAAATAAGCTAGCCAAAATAGACTGCCAGTGTTCAAACATGGTTTCATTGGGGTTTTGCAGAATCATGCCATAATACAGTTAATATCCTTTGCTTATGATAAGCCAGTTTTCTATTAACCTTCTTTACCACTGCTATGCATTAGCCAAAGTTTCTGTCAATAAAGGTTCGTTCTCATGTGACACATTAGCTAATTCAGTGCTTTTAAACTATGCTAAGCTGTACTAATCATTATTATTTGCCTCCAGTCTTGTCATGCAGAATGAGAACTATAAGTATGCCACCAAAAATCTCTTCATTTGCCCTTGCATACAGTAATTATCTTGACATATGATTAATAATTATGATTCTAGCCTCTTAATACAAATTTTAAAATACATTTTTCTTTCTTGCATTGTACACATGCTTTTCATATCACGAATTGCACAATTCGGTATGACTAGTTTAGTCAGTCAGCCAGGGTCAAGGGAAAATAAATGTTTCCATAATCTCTCTGGAAACAAAAAACAAGATTACATCTTCAGCAATAATAAAATCTGGCACTCTCACATTCATTAGGCTACATTTGTCAGTGCTGAATAAACAACCTTTCATCAAGTGCAGCAATTTTCTTCATTCTATAATTAAAGATTTTTTTTTCTTAATTTATTTATATGAAAACTTGCTGAAGTGAGACCTAAGTTTTTATAATGCATATTTCAAAAAGAAGGGTTCTGGGTAAAGTCCCAGGTCCTATACTATCTTGATTTACTGTCTGAAATGTTATGCAAAGTCCATCCATGGGGGAAAGATATCCAAGTGTCCTCTGTGCATTAAAGGAGGAGATGAGCTCCTCCTTCCTTTATGAATGCATGGTTAGCTTATAGAATGCTTCTAATGCTTATAGAATTTAATGATTTGTCAATGAAGTATGAACTCCTACTGAACTTGGCAGAAGAATGGGATCATGTAACAAGTGATACAAAATTCTTTACAGGAAGACCTCCATCCTCATTGTTAGAAGGTGGTTTTTGTCTTTTTTCTGTTTACCTGAAGACAGGTTTGATGAAACAAACACCGGTTTCTCAGCTCACCAGGAGAAATAACCCGAATTTAGGTTTTATGGAGTGTTTTGGGTTATTTGATTGGCAGGGTGAAAGTGTTATTTCTTTTTTTGGCTATAGTATACTTTCATAGTATACTATGTGTAGTATATATAGTATACATTGGCTAGAGTATACATTCAGGACTGTTAGACATCTCAGGGTACTTCCAAAGCACACCCAGACCACTCTTAGCTTGAGGGGATCTGTTCCAGTGCTTCGTGCTCCTTACCACTTAGCAAGTTGCACCTCACACTAGAGCTACCCATGTGAGTAGTAAGTTATTGTGGTGCTTTGCCTTTGTGGGTAAGTGGTTCAGATGCAACCTCGATTGTAGATATGTAAAATTTATAGGATTTTTGGTATTCTTCAGAAAAACTTTGAGAAACTCTCCGGAGGACATACAGGAATGATAGTGATGTACAGGAATGATAGTCCCTATGACAAAACGATCAGAGTGGTTAGGGCACCTGGAAGTCTAAAGGCATGGAGGCATGTAGTGCTGCAGCAGTTCATTCACTGACAAAGGTAGCAGCTGTAATCAATTAAACACATGAAATAAAGCTGTAATCTCTCGCATTAGTCATTTGGGGCATTTCCCTGCAGTGTTTAAAAGTCCTGCACTTAGCTTGTTAAAGCAGGCATGGTTTTGATTCTTGTTCATTTCAAACTTCTGTATTTAAATACTAAAAGTTTCCCTGCAATGTTTTCTTCAACCTAAACAATCCCAATTTTGACAACGCGTCTTGATTGTTAGTGTCTGTGTGGACTCTGATAATTCTTGTTGTTCTCCACCAAGCTCTGATTCACCTTTGCTTTTTTTTTTTTTTTTTTTTTTTTTTTTTTTTTTGAAAGTGTGATGGCCTTATCTGGATAAATACTTGAGCAGACACCTTGCTAGAGCTGGATTGTGTTGGGGTTGTATTTTTCGTTGCCAGTTGACGTGCTGTTCCCTGTTACATGTGACTACATGTGATCCTGACCATTTCTGCTATTTTCAAATAATTTTTAATTTTGATCTTGTCTGGCAGGGTTTCCTAACAGCAAGCTGAATAAGCATTCTCTGTCATTCAGGTAATTACTGAATAGTTTCAGGTTCAGAGCAGAGCCTTTAGGACCCCCCTGAAAAGCGTTCAATTTTCTAATGAGCCACTGGCAGCCACAGCCTTTGAATGCTTCCCTCCCACTCCCTATTTTCAGTGTCATATTTTCTGATGAAGTGGCATTTCTATCTGAGGATGAAAAGCACATGTTTATCTTCTTCCTGGTGTTAATGCCTTTCAGATGCTTGTTAGTGTCCCCTTTGTGTACACTAGCTTTCAAATGCAGCTTTTTTCTTTTTCTTCTCTTTGCCTCATTTGCTTCTCTGTTCTTTCTTCCCCCCTCTCTCTTTTTCTGGCATTTGACAGTCTGGGTCTTGTGATCAGGAAGGCCAAAAAGGGCTGTGAAATAGCTGCTTTCACAGTTTGCTGTCTTTGCTGTTGTATTTTACTCTTTTTTTTTTTTTCTTTTAATATGTGTATATATAATATTTAAGGAAATATTTAGCATTTGATTCGCAACCAGGTGCAATGTCTGTTAAGACCTTCCTGAAGGTGTAACCTGAACACAGTGAAGCTAATGTCGCCACTGTTTGGCAAGAGTTGCATGAGTTTACAGAGCTTGTGGCTGAAAGGAAACATCAGTTTGCATGTCAAGCAGTTGTAATGCAAAGTCAGGATAACTTTAAGAAGCAAATCTCATAATGTAACTTCACAGAGGTGCATTCTCTGGTGGAACCAAGCACTGAGCTTCATCTCAGTTTGGACTGAGTGTCCAAACACACATCCACACACATCCACTCAGTTGTAGTCTTGCTTTCCAGTCTCCCTTTGCTTCCTAGAGCCACAGGGTAGCCTGCAGGCTCTTGCTGGAGTGGATTTGCTGCTGGTTTCTTCTGTGGCATCCTAGAAGCTGTCTAGAAGGGACATTGAGTAGGTATGAATGGATGATGTGAAATGAAACCCTAAGAAAGGGATTAGGTGACCTGGAAGGTATTGTCTGTCTCTGTGGATTTGTTTCTTTTTTTACTCAAGGTCACAACCTGCTCATGGTTTCTAAATTGTTAGGATTGTTAGTATCTTGAACAAGTGAAGCTGTGTGTCTCATGTATCTGGCAACACCTCTTCTTCACAATTCTAGAAAAAGAATAGGACTGACAATAGTAATATGTAAAACAGGTCAGGGATGTTGGACTAACACTTTTTCAAAAATCTGAGCCGTTAAAACACAGTTCTTGAATCATTAGACTAAGTTTATAAACTGATTATAAACTTACTTTACAATAGATGTAAATCACACTTAAGCAGTATTTCTTGTCATGTATACCTGACTGCAGGCTCCGTAATCCCTGCACCGCATCTCTTCAAGCCTTATTATCCTTCTTACACTCCAGCTGTTCACAGCACTAATCAGCACCCAGGAAAAAGTTAATGTGCATATTCTAGCTGAGCTCTGTGTGTCTCTTCTTGCCAGCCTCCAGAATAAACACTATAAAAACGCAATTCAGCTGTCCTGCACAGCATCCCATGTTCAGCTTTTTCCAGACATTCTATTGAAATGCATTTTTTTCAGGCGTGTAGATCACTCGAGATAAATTGGTAACAGTTTTGCAATGGGTGTAATTTAGTTTCAGAGCTGATAAAAACACAAGCATTTCATCCACAAATTTTCGTTTTAATTAGTTTACTTTTTATTTGTTGGGGTTTTCTGCCTCCTAGATATTCACAGGATTCCAAGGAATGTTAGTGGAGTATGTCATGGAAACTTGGCTTCTAAACATTTAGGGTCAGACTGGAGTAAGAAAGGCTAAGTTACCCATGGCCTTTGACAAACCTGTTACCCGTCATACTTTTGGCTTGGAACTGTACTGCCTTTCAGAATTAATCAAGGTGTGAGCTTTTGCACTGACATGGTGCTGATACAATGTCCAGGCTCTTACCTGCGTCAGAGCCCCAATTAAACTTTGCAGAAGCAGGACAGTGCACTCGCACATAGATTTTCCAGTGTTGACAAGGGGATGTGGTAGAAAATAGTATGCTTTACTTAAAGAAGTGAAGATGAAGCTGATATTACAGAACCAAAGTATCATTAGGATTGGAAGGGACCTCTTGAATGTCTTAAGAGAGGGAGATGCCATGATTTCCTTGGACAACCTGTTCCAGTGCTCTGCCACCCTCAATGTAAAGAAATTCTTCCTCATGATGAGGTGGAACTTATATTTTAGTGTATGTCCATTACTCCTTAAATATTGGTGACTGAGTACACTTGGGTCGTGCTGGTTGAATTTCACAGTTCTGTTAACTTTTCCACTCAAACATTACGTTGTTTTAACTTTCAAGACTATCCTCTACTACTATATGTATATCCTATACTATTTCAAGTATCCTGTACTACTCATTAATGGTACACAATGGATTACACAGCAACCAAAGACCCTGAATCTGGACTTTTTATGGAGTTGGGGGATACTGTTTGTGACTGGAACAAGGTGAGACTGTAATATCTCTTGGAAGATGAGGGGCAAGGAGGAGGCTACCACTACAGGATCAGTGGCTATTATCTCCAATTTAGGCACCTTGCTTCAACTGGAGCTAGAGTCTGGGAGGTGTCATGTGTCTTGGCAAGAGTACCAGAGCATGTTTATGCTGTGAAGATAAAATGGTTTTTCTTTCTTCAATTTGCTTTCTTTGATTTTCTTTCTTGATTTGTTTTATAAGCTTGGCCTACCAAAGAGTCTTCTAGTAGGTGCAGCTTGAGATTTTCCTCCTGCAGAGTGGGTTTAATTTAGGGCCTGGATGAGGCCAATAGTAGCACAAGCCCCTAAAGATTTCAGTGCCTCAGACTCAGAGTAGCATCTTCCTGTCATAAAATGTTATGAGAACTCTATAGTTACTAATTTTGTGGAAGCCTCCGTGACGGTGACCTTCCATTTACAAAGGAGAATGAGGAGACAAACACAAGTAACTGAACCACTCCATTTAGAGAACATTTTTAGAACAAAGTCCTTCCTTTTCATGTTCTACTCCTGCTTTTGGGCCTGGTTTTTTGTACTGGCTATGATTTAATCAAAGTACACCACTAACCTTTTTGGCTATCGCATGTCCAGGAAGTTCTGCATAGATCAGTGCTGGAGTAATCCTGAATTACATTTGAGTAACTCTTTAATTTCCTCTTTGGGCTCCATCCAGCTGCCAAGCCTGGACCTTTTGTTTCCGTGCTTTATGGCAGATTTTGGCTTTGCAGGTTTTTACATTGCTGCCAAGTTAATTTTAGAACTTGAGTTGCCGTGACTACTGCTAAGTGTATTTCTTAGTTCTCTACCTATTTGCTCAGTTTGCTGCTTTTATTTTCTTTGTGTATGTGTGAAGTGCATGGAGTAATTATCCTACCTTGCAGAAGATAAAAAAGGATGGCATGTGAGAGGTGAGGCTCTTGATCTTCAGGCTGACTCAGCTGCTCTTTTAGAGCAGCTGCAGAGACTTGAAAGCACAGCTCTTGTAGCGCGTGGTCAGGATGAGGATTTAAGTCTGGGGAGGAAGGCACGGGTAATGCACTCATTCTGATGCACTGAATGAGACTTGCTGGCACTGCTTCTAATTCTGCTGACTACTACTGTCCTGAGGTTTATCTGTGTCTTGCTGGCTACTTGTATAACTATACATAGTTCCAAGTCTTACGCTTAGCTTTGCATTCTTGGGAACAATAACCATCGCTTTTCTCAGAGCCTCTAAAGTGCATTATACAGAGAAATCCTATTTCATTGCTCAGAGCTCAAGTTGTTACACCAATACTAATAATGATTTTTTAAATGTACATATGTATATGTACAGCTAACAGGTTCTTCATACCAAGAGATCCTACTCAGTTTGTGCAGGCAAGGTCATGACTGTCTTTCCAGTCATGTGAAAGAATAGGCAAAGATAGAGCATCTGATGGTATTTAGACTTCTGATTAATATTTGAAACACTTAGACTTTTGAGGAAAATGTAGTTCTTGTTGGTGTGAAAGAGCTTGGGAGAATGTCCTGAGAATGCAAGAACATCACTGTCTAGTTTTCAGGTGGGGATAGCAGGGCAAGGAGCCAGGCAAAGGTGGAAAAAATTACCTGGTAGGCAGCTTCAAGACCTAGGAAAAGATCCACCTTTTGCTCCAGGTTCTTAGATTGGGGGCTGTTCTGGTTGCTGTGGTTCTGGTCTGTGGGCATTAGGGACACTTGTGATTAGCAGGGAGTTAAACACAGGATAACCTGGTGGCATTTGAAGACAGGACTTCTGTGCAGATACCTTTTGTCTGTCTTTGTGAAGCCATCACTATTCTAGACATACCTGGAAGGAACTTCATCCTGCTGCTTTCCCAGAAATCTTATCCATTTACCAAGTACCTGTTAAGCAAAGATGTAATCATACTGTATTCCTCTGGCCAGTTCCCTTAGATATGGTCTGTTTAGTATGTGTAACACCTCCATTAGAGAATCTCTTTTGTGCCTGAAACAGAGAAAGCCAAATCAGGGCAAAAGCACGCTTTGAATGCATTGAAGTTGTTGAAAACAAATCCTTGTCTGTGGTGTCTATGGGAACTGTGAAGCTGCTGAGGAGGGGAACAATGGTAACCTAGCATTAGACTTTATGAGGTCAAGGTGCTGTGTTGTCTGAGAGAGCTCTTGTTTGTAACACTGAGAAGGGCATCAGGGAAAAAAGAAAACTTAGAAAAACATCACTAGAATAAAGAGTATTCTGAGATTTCACTGCACAAAGTATATGTAAGACATATTTTAGTGGGACATAAAATCATCAAGAATAAGAAATTTAATAAGAGGTTTAGGAGATTTAGCTGGATGCCCGAAGAACTCCAAGCACTGAAAGTAAATAATGCTCAGAGGCTCTGCCTGTCTGCATTTGATTTTTGTTGTCTTTAGCCTTCCAAGCTGCAGCTCTGCACTTTAACCAGTTGGAATTTAAATGTGTTGTTACAGTAGCATCTTTGTTGGAGATGGACCGTGACTCGTGCTCATTAAGGCTACAGATGTCTGCTCAGATTATGTATTTCAAAAGCTTTTTCTCCAATGAACTGTGAAAAGCCAGGTTTGAGCAGAGGATTGTGAAAGATAAAATAATAGCCTCTCATCCCTATGTCTGGCAGACTTAATGCAGTTACTCTCAGATCTTTTTTTAAACTTACAGACAGCAAATTTGTTCACAGTCAGTAAAACAGACCTCTAAGTACAACCAGTTATGTTTCCTTTATCAGTGTTTTCCTAAATTATTCACAGGACTTCTTACATGCCAAAAATCTCTATTCTGTGAATTCAGCATTTCCCAGATACTAGGGTTTAATAGGCATAAGTGGCATTGAAAAACTGTTTATATGTGGCATGATTAGAAAATGGATCTTCTTAAGGGGGGAAGAAGGCACAAAATAGTAAACACTCTATGAATTTAAATTAAATTTACTTGCCGACTCACTCTTTCTCGTGAACTTGCACTTAGTAGCAGAGCAGACAGAACTTTTTAAACCTACCTGGATAATACCTGCTTCTCCTGGGAGAGGATAGCTGAATTGCCAAGAAATTCAGTTCAATGACTTGTGTGATGTGTAAACATTTACTGAAAGTTATCAGAGCAGAGCTAAAGAGTCATGGATTTTGTTTCCTTAAGTAGTCATGCATGTCCAGCTGAGAGTTTTCAGGTTCTTTAAATCTCTCTTTCTCCCTTTTACATCATGTGCAAAATGGATAGAGGTTCATCAGGCAGTCTCAGCTCAGTACACCCCTCATTTCCTTCCACACCTCTGTGTATTCACTAGGCTCTACAAAAAAACCCAGAATGTCATCAAGGAGTTCTCATTTCAACATGATCAGGTATATATGAAGACAAAGCAAAAACTTGATGTAAAAGTCTCTTGTATACAAAACTGCCTCATAGTTCTGCTATGGAAGGTTAGCTGTGCCATACAACAGTTTTCTTCCCAAAGCATTACTTTGGAAGACCATTAAGGGTTGTTCACCTCTATAGGGCTGCAAGCCAAGCAGTGCTGATAGGCTTGGGTAATGCTACTTTCATCTTTTGCGGGTTTGGATGTACTGACCTTGCTAGAAAGACAGATTAGGTGCAGGTTGGTCTTTCATGGAATAAATTCTATCACAGCAGAAGCAAAATGCCACTGGACTTCACTTGTGAGGGTGGTTTTCTAAGAGACCTTAAGATTATGTCTTCTTGTCCCAAAAAACCCACTGATAAGGCAAGAATGAGGTTGTTATTGTGGTAAAAGAAGACTTAGTTTCAGTGACAGCTGAATCTTCCTAGTTAGAACTCCATCTCAGCGACAGTCTGTTCCTGGATGATACATGTTCAGGGAGCCGATTCTTTGCATGGGGAGGGTGTCTCTGTGCAAATCCTCCACACTACCTGAGACACAAGGAAGAGCACTTGACAAATTGATCAGATTCTTTCTTTTTCACAGGATATATGTTCTCCTCTGTGCAGCTTCGTGTTAGAGACACGTGGGCTAGAATTAGCTGAACTGTTGGCGATGCTAATTCCTAGCCAAATGCAATATTGCTGTGTTGGGCAGTTCAAAGGTTGTACCAGACAGCATTGTTCAAAACAGCACCCTAATGGCTCTGCTTCTGGTTCAGAAACCTCTACACAGATCTGCAGGCATGCCCTTAGATTGCTCTGGGTTTCAGAGAGACAGTGAAATAAATGAGAATACAAGAAACAGATCTAAACACTTGAAAAAGAACGGAGTTACTGGTAAATAAATGATGTTTCATTAGCCACAGTAATCCCATATCTCCAAAACAGCATGTTAACTGCAAAGTTACCCCAAATCTCTGCAAAATATGTCTATGGTTGTAGCATGAAAAGGATTGTAAAACCAGATTAAACGTGTTTTGTTTCCCAGTGTCCCAAGGCTCATCATCCCGGTCCCATCTGACTTTTGACTGAAACTAAAAAACTGAAAATAGTTTTGACTGAAACTAAAAAACTGAAAATAGTTTTTCTTCAGCAGTCTGGTTGACCTGTTTAGATTTATAGAACTGTTTCAGGCATGACCTAAAGATGGTATCCTAAAGAGGTGGATAACTTTAAAAGTTTGGAAAAAAAGTTGATGTTTAATTCACTTCTCTCATTTTTCTTCCCTTTTAGTAAGGTGGAGATTAGACAGAGAAGGGACTATGATGCTGGAGAATGGTAACTAATTAGGTGTCATCAGGTCTGCAAAGGCATCCTGTTTTCAGCCTTATGCCAATGCACTGTAATCAGTGAGCCAAGTTGAATGTCTTGTGGTATGTTACTGGGATGTCATAATATATTTACCTTCCTTGCACTTGCTGTAGGTACTAGTATTCATTCATGGGTCAGTCCTTGCAAATGAACTTCTTGGTGTTTGCACAAAAATGATCTGCTTGTCGTTATATTCCCTGTGCTGGCCCTTGCCTGTGATATGTGACATGAATTCATTTCTCAGCTGTTGAATTTGAACAGTGTATTCAAAGAGCCAGAGTAATATGTGATGAGCTGTAACTAAAATTACTAATGCATGTCAATTCCTTTCCTTCCTTGTGCTTTCATTTATATTTCTCATGCAAACTTGGTTCACTTTGCTGAGTGAGCCAGAGACCCAATGTTGACTGAAAACTGTGATTTCTGCTTTCTCAAGCACAGTTACATGGGAAAATAAAGTTAGCAAAGATCCTCCCTGAGGTGTTACACTAATGTGTTACACTAAGTATCAAGAAAAGTCTGTGGCTTGCAGCTGGCCTGCAAAGCTCTGGTCAGTGGTTGTAGTGTGATCATCAGTAGAACAGATCTATCAGAGTGGTAGTTTTCATAGTTGGTAGCAGGACCAGTGGGCACAGAATTACAGAATGGTCTCAGTTGGAATGGACCATGAAGACTATCTTGTTCCAGCCTTCTGTCATGAGGAGGGTCACCTTTCACTAGACCAAGTTGCTTAAAGCCCCATCCAACCTGGCCTTGAGCACTTCCAGGGATGGGACATCCATGGCTTTTCTGGGCAACCTGTTCCAGTGCCTCACTACTCTCACTGTGAAGAAATCATGTTTTCTTTGTTCTGGTACACTATTCTTTTTTTTCCATCTCATCTCTTCTTACGTAGGTATCTAGGCTTTAAAATGGAGATATTTAAAGAATTTGCCATTTTATGTTGTATTATCTTACTAACAAATGCAGACGCTATTTTTAGTGATGCTGGAAATTGTGATTTAGTGTTTAAGCATGGAAGTGAACTACCAAAATCAAATGCTGAGAGAGAGATACCTAAAACATCTTGATGAGAACAATGGGTACTTGAGTAAAGCTCTTCTGTTATGCTGGGCACAGTCATTGTATATTTCAGTATCTGTTGTTAGAGAAATGTATTAGTGCCTCTGTTGCAATTCTGAATGACTAAAAAGCAGTTTTGCTTGATAGGGAAAAGAAAGAAAAATCATAGGCTAAGACTTACTGTGCCAGCCTTCTGCAGTAGGAAATTAAGAATTTGGATGGATCATGCACTTGTAATTGTGTGGATTTGGGGTTCTGTTTGTTTGGTTTTTTACTCAGCCTCATATTTTTCTTGAGGTAGATGAATGTCAGAATAGCCTGTTTGAGGCTATAAGGATTTACAGGCTGCACAGAAAAGAAAAACTCCTTCCAAAAAAAATATTGCTCAATGGCTGCATGACCTTGTGAACATGGGGCTTAAATGGAGTCAGGAGAATGTAAAGCAAAAAAAAAAAAAAAAAAAAGATAGTTAAGTATGGAGCCTTTTACATCTCTGATTCTTGTGAGCTTTGCCAGGTGCAGCTGAGGTACTGTGGTTATGGCTCGTAACTGGTTGTCTCACCTCTGGAAACAAAAGTTATGACTGTTAGATAGGGGTGGGGGAATATCCCATGATAATGCTCATGCTTCCTACTATGGTTGTATTTTCCTCTTTCTCAGCCTGTCTCTCCCTAGTAGTTTATGTGCTGGCACTTACTGTGGGTGGGGATGGACTCAGAGATACTCTGCCAATCTCTGATCTGCATGTGTGTGCTTTTAATAAGATCATTTCTCACAATCTGAAGGAAAAAGGAAAACTTTTTGTCACACATGTTTAACAGAAACCACAGCAAAGGCCAAAAGCAGTTTTACATGGAAACCAATCTCAGGCTTCCTTTTCCTTTTGCCTTGCAGAGGCAGGGAGCGGCCAAGATTACGTGACCTCAGAAAATCAGCTGCTTTACTACCCAAGTATTACCTACGCCATCATTGGCAGCTCTGTCATTTTCGTCCTCGTGGTGGCCTTTCTGGCCCTAGTGCTGCACCACCAGCGGAAGCGCAACAACCTGATGACGCTGCCGGTGCACCGCCTGCAGCACCCTGTGCTGCTGTCCCGCCTGGTGGTCCTCGACCACCCTCACCACTGCAGCGTCACCTACAACGTCAACAACGGCATCCAGTACATGGCCAGCCAGCCCTACCACAGGCCAGTAGACCTGGACTCCCCGCCGTCCTATTCAGAGGCCGTGCTCGACCAAAGGTATGTATAGGAGCTGATTCTGGGATCACCAAAGTGTTACACTGCTGGTTGCAGCTCTGGGTAATCTGTGCTGCTGCTCCCCACTTATTGCTGCTTTAGACAGAACTCCAGTATTGCACTTCTGTTGCCTGCTTAGGGTCAAATTTCAGTAAATCTGAACTCCTTCTGCATATGAAAAATTCATGGTGCTCAGGTCCCTTTACTGTTCCTGGTAGTAAAGGGACTTGAGGCAAACTTAAGTCATGTTCACTTAGCACATGTTGTTGGTTGTAAGATTTTGAGAATGGCAGGAGAATGTATCACTTGTCTAGTAGCGATATCCTGTGCCAGTTTGGAATCAAAATGTGAAAACTGAATTTGGAGTTTTGCCAAAAAAGCCCAGCTAAGTTGTAGTCCACAGCATTGAAAAAATACTGCCCTGTTTGTTTATAATGCGTATATAAAGGTGAGAGAGTTCTTCAGTTCTTGTATAAAGAAACTGTATCATTCTTCCGCTCTGCACTGCTTTCCCTTTACCAAGAAAACAAAAGAATAGGATCTGGAATGGAAAGAACTCTTCTTAATTTAAATAGCTGAAAGTACTTTAAAGTTTGGTGTGTGGGTGTGGCTTCGTTTATGATGCTTTTGTAGTTACAACACTAGTTTTATTTGTAGATAATTAATCTTCATTTCAACCTCTGTCTGTAGAGTCTTTCCAAACTTTCTAAACAGATATCCCTTCTACATGAAAAGGACATGGTACAAGCTTTAGCAATTCAGATTGTTCGCAATCATCCTGTTGGTATTTTCAGTACAAACTGTGGAGTTTAAGAATAATAGTAAATCCCTATTCTCTGCTGCTTTTGGCTGCAGATCCCTTGTCTTAATGGTGACTTTCATAATAATGATATCTTTTCATTATTAAGGACAACTCAATGAGCAGGTATCCAGATTGTAATCACTTCTTACCTGAGCTGATAAAACCATAATCAGTTTCAGAGCTAATTGCTCCCAGGGCCTATTACCAATCTGTTCAACCCTTCAGTGCCTTTACTTGCTTGCTATCAGAACCACAGAACAGTTTTCCTGAATGCAGCACTCATCTTGTCTGTGCCTACTTAGCAGTTGCTCTGCATGTGATCTCATGACAGCCAAAGTGATTTGTCAGTGTGGAAAATTCAGTTTGTTATTTATTTGTAGACTGTAAGCTATTAATCTCTGTCACTTAGTGGAGGTTTCCTTGGAGCTTTCTTCTGTTCATCATCTATAGGTGTAAATCCACCACTTAATGTTATTTCTTTTAAAGTATTTTCTCTGGTGAAAATGTTACACCAAAAAGTTTTTTACGTCTTGCACAGCTGTCTTTGAGCCAGCTTTGTTGGAAATCCATAGGCATCTAACTCAGCATGTGTATTGTTAAACAGGTTGTAATTACTATGTTGCACCTTCACCAGAAACCTTGCTTCCCTGTGGTGGTGTGGATATTTTGAAATTACCTGAATAATGTAGGCAGGTCTGAGGTCTCTTGATATGTGTCATAATTGAGAAGCTAAGAAATATTGTTTGTTTTTTTCATAATTGGAATACCATGTACTGTCTTCTGTCCCACAGTTTTCAGTAACTTCTTACTCTCTGTGTCTTACAGCAGACCACCTTGGTTTGACCTTCCTCCACCGCCTTACTGTTCCGAATCTGAACTCCCTAATCAACCAGACCTTCCTCCTTACCGCTCTCGGTCAGGAAGCTTGGCCAGCTCAGATGCCCCCATGGCAGAAAGTGCTGTGGGCACATCCAGCAGCTGGACGAGAGATGTCCATGGCAGCATGGATGGGCACAGAACTCTTCTGGAGAGGACAGTAGATCAGAGTGATTCTCTGGTCAGCCACACTGCTGAAAGAGAAGTGTAACTGCTCCAGTAGCTCGGATGGCAGGAAGGTATTTACTGTGTCTCTGTGGATTAATCTGCTGTGGCTAATAGGTTTCTGGGAGACATGTGCCTGAATTATGACTTGGTTTGGATTCACACTGAGTTCATACCTGAGTTCAGCATTTTGGGCTCATCAAAGGCAGAGCAGTGAGGGCTAAACCTAGAGTCACATCAGTTCTCCACAATATTTCTGTGAGCAAGTTCTGGTTTAGACAAGTAAGGGAAATATCAGTGCTTTGTCAAAAGAACTGATGAGATGTATTTATTGGACTGCTTACTGTATATGAATGTATATATTTGTGTGAATAATATAAACAGAAGTTGCACACAAGAACTGTGCCGGAAGGACTCTTGTTTTCAGACTGACTTCCATCCTGTCGACGTGAGATCTGTTCCTTCTTACTGTCTGGTGCCAACTGGTGGTCACTGAAGCATATGAGAGGCAGTCATTCTGCTTGGAGGTCTGGTGCTCAATGCCAGCCACCTGGCAGTGCCCAAATTGCAGAAAATCTACTACTTGACCCATCTCTGCATGGCCTGGAACATTCTCACTGTGAAGGAGTTTTAAGCTTGTGAGGATGCAACAACTAACTCAGCAAGGCTATTTTTCCCAGATGCTGGTATCTAGGCCAAATTTTGCATGGGTTATCCCAGCAGCCCCACAAAGGTTGGCTTATTTGTCAAACGTCAAGGCTGAGTACAGAGGCACTGAAGCTTCTCAAAACAACAAAGCAAGACTTCTTTTCCTGTGTGGCAAAACATTACTCCATGCATTCCCTCTTAACCCCCACAACTAAACAACAGAACAAACCCCCAGATTGCTCCAGCTAAAGCTTCAACACCAAAACCAGTGTGAGGCAAACACCCAGCACAGAAAGCTTTAATGTCAATGACTAGTTTGTTATATTTGTAAAATACATGAAAGCAGGTCATGCAGTGAAAGGTATTGGGCTTGTCATCCCTTCTGCAGCATGTATGTGTGTACATGGATGGATACATGTGTGTAATACTGTGTGTTGGTATGTATGTAGTGTATCACATGGGTTTAGTTCTACTGCACCACAAGAACTCTAAACTGTCAAAAGTCTCATTTTGGATAAACTCACTGGTTGTTACAGAGTTTGCATTATTCACGTTCATTTGGTTGAAATTCTAGCTTCTGCAGAAAACCAGAATTATTTATGTCTCTTCTGTCCTAAGTCTTGCAATGGTCCCCTGTCAGATGTGTTTCAGTGCACCTTGTTGAATCACCCATGTGAAAGCACCTCAGAGGTAAAGGCATTCAGAGTGGCAGGAGGGAAGAAGCTGTGCATTTAAATGGTGGTGCAATGCCATGCTTGTGCTCAGTGTACAGAAAACAATGCAGTGTCTTCCCCTTGTCCAAGGAGAAATTTGCCTTGAAAAATTATTTGTATTTGTCTATTCCACATTTCCCACTCCTTCTGTGTAAAAGAACTGTGTCATTAAACAGACGTTGCTGTTCAAAGGAAGTGAAGGAAGCTGACTGCCCACACCTTCTGCTTTCTTCCTCCCCATCTTTCTAAGGTAGATTCTTTTGCCCAAAGGTCAGAGCCCAAGAATTTGGAGTGTAGGTAAGGAAACAACTCAAGTTCAGTCTCAGTTCTCATAAATACACCTGAATTTTTGGGTAGGGGTGTTTTTTTTCCTTTTTTTAATTTCCAGCTCTGGACTCTATTGCCACGATATGCAAGAGGCAAGGACCAGATAGATTTACAAGAACAGGTCATTCCAGGACTGAGGACATGGTGGGGAGTCCTGGAGAATTCTGATGCTGATGAGCTGGGCTGACTTTGGAAGCAGATTAAGGGCAGCCTTTCCTTGCAGGCTTAGGCAGCCTGTGGTGAAGTGTGTTGGTGAAGATGCCCCTAGGTCCTTGTAAAGTATTGTACAAGTGTGGGTCAGATTTCATCCTTGCTGCGGACTCAAGCAATGTAATTATGCTGTCCTGCACAAAGCAGGATTTAGCTTAATTACTGACTGACCAAGGTCATAGGCAGACTGTTGTCATTGTCCCAGAGCAGACAGTTATTCTTTATTCTACAGGTAGATCAGACTCAGGTAGATGAATGAGTTAATAGTAGGTTATAGGTGGGTTATATATATAGTTATATATAGTTAATAGGTGGGTGCAGGGGCATCTCCTCCTGTGATCACTGGACCCCACTGTCCCTCTTGCCTTTCATTAAGGTTCTGTTTGGCTTCTCTGAGAGAGCTATGTTATGCTGTATCAGAAGTAACCTTAATGGTTTTCTGTTACAGTTTTAAAAACTTTTTATTGGTCTTGAAAACAAACCATTGAAGAGCTTGCAGTAGTTTCATTGGAATTAGGTATCATTCTAATTTTGAAGTTGCCTAAAGCTATATTAGTGGAACTAAATCATTGCATCCAATATCCCTCAAACAAGCCTTCCTGGGGGATTGCATTTCACCATGTGTATTCTAAGACACCGGAGTGTGTGCAAACCAAACATTACATGCCTATGGCGCCTGGAAAACATTGCCTTGCATTGCTGAGAAGTAGGAAAAGAGTGAATATAGCTTGTTTCTTCTGCCTTCTTTGTCAATCACTGTCATATATGTACATATATACATATTAAAAAATATATTTACTCTTTCAGGTTGTATATATTCATGTAACTTTTGCATTAAGATGATCCATTTGGACTTTACAAAAAAAAAAAAAAAGAAAAAAAAAGAAAAAGCATTCTAAATGGCGTGATGTTTTCCCTTCCAGCTAAGGGTGTATTTATCTTTGTATAGGAATCTTCTACTTTTTGAGAATACAACTTAAAAGGAGATTGTGCCTTTCTGTTTGAATGTTGAGTGGAGAGGCTGTAACCTGCATTTCTGAGTGTTGTTACGTATCATTGTTTAGAGATCCAAAAAGAGTGACAAGCCTTGTCTTCCTCTTCATTGTTACTCATGGGGACCACTGAACTTTGAGGACTACAGCAGTTCAGTACCTTGTTCCAAAAAGGCATACTGAAACTTGGGGTGGCTCATCTTACTCCAGTTTTTTGGTTTGTAGAACAGGTTTGCTAGGCTGGTTTCTTTGGGAATTGCTGTAGTATCACACAGAAATCGTTTATGATGTGTCACTTCTAGTGTGTTAATACAGTGCTACACTGCATTATTCAGTGGAATCTTTGGGAAATGTGCTGATGAAATTAAATATTTCATTGAAAATCTTGCAGCTTGTAAGGCTGAAGTTAAATGTTCATCCCATACCACATAATAGGGTTTCTTTTCAGTAGCAGGTAAAATTGGAATTGATCATCCTATTGTTTGCAATTGCTCTTAACCTTCTAGTTTGATGGTAGTCATCCAAGAGCTTTCCTTTCTACTTAGTATTTAAACAAATGGATATTATTTCAAAGACCCATTCTTACAAAAGTAAAATCAATTAAAGTTTTCTTCCAGAGCCAAATTCGGTTTCCACATCTGTACTGAATGGTGACCACTGTATTGAGTAGTTCTCCTCAGTGCAGCTATTAATATATTTGAACAAAAGAGTTTGAAGAAATGACTACTTGAGGTAAATGAAGGCATTTTTGAAAGAAGGTAATTTAAAAACAAACAAATAAATAAAATTCAGGAGCTTTGAGTGTCTGTAACCTCTGCTGAAATCAGAGTGCTGTGTATGTAAAATTAAGCCATTAGTGATTCTACTTGATAGTAATCTGAAGTTCCTTGTAAGGCAATTTACCATCTACCTCTCTGGTATTGGAAGTGAAAAACTGGCAGTAATGCTTTTGAAAGAGAGCCTGTGAATAATTCTCTTGGCTCTTGTCTGCAGTGACATGCACAACAGCGCTGACTGCATTGCAATTTTTAAATAACTCTGCATTCCTTCTCCCTTTACTTTTAAGCCAAATCAGTTTTATTTACAGGACTTCACTTTGATACAGCTAATAGGGCCCTTGTGATAGATTTAGAAACTGAGTGGAGGAAAGAGATGACTCTCCGTTTAATTAATGCTGCAGCTTGTTAATCTTGTGCTCTTTACTTTTAGACATCTTAGCAAAGACAAATGGCTTTAGTAGATAAGAAAAACTATTAACGATGAAAAGGATGGAGGGACACTGATTCTGGTTTTTAATGAATATTTAAAATTGTATAAATGAAGAAAAAATTCAATGCTGTATTTTTAATGTGGTGATCAAATGACAAGTACTGTTTTTAACTGTTGCATATTGGAAGCTACTTTGCATATAATGCCTGGAACTGAAATGGTAAGACAAGGACTTTTCTTGCAGTTCTTACTAGATCTGCAATATTTTTTTATTAACACAAGGTTATATTACACCCATGGACTAAAATATGGACTGCAGAAAGAATTTCAATACTATGCTGGACGCTGCCTGAATGTATCCCAGCATAGGACTGTGGCCTTAGTTTGTCTTTTTTTTTTTTCTGATTTGAAGGGTTTTGTCAGCTTGAAATGGAGAAGTTACTTAAATGCTTTAAGGAAGGTTGTATGTTGAAAGCCAAACTTGTCTTAAACTTCCGTAAACTGGAAATTGTCAAAAATGTATTCTGTATTCCTGAATAAAATTGGTGTTTTAATACTGTTCACAAGTGAGCCTGTCTCCTGTCTCATGAAGTCTCAGTTGTTACAGTTTTATGGACTTCTACATAAGCTTCTTACTTCTTCTGCATTCCATGTTAAGTTTTATTAACTCTTTGGTGAGTTTTAAATAAATTTTTAAAACAATGTGATATTGGAAACCTACACGTACCTGTGCTTATAAAAATACACTGATCCATATGTCTCCATATTTATAGAAATGAAAACTGCTTAATTTCATAATTTCTTATTTTGCTATCCTGTTTGTGTTATCAAAGACGAGGTGTCTGAAGCAGTGGTGTTTTGTTGTGTGCTGTATATGGATTTACCAGCAGAGCCAAGGGGCGTTAGCATTAGCCTGTACCTCCCCCTTTCTGTGTGCCACTTCCCCAGCACTCATGTTCCCAGCACAATGTCCCTGTTTATCTGCAGGTCTGTGATCCACGTGCCGGACGCGTGAGCGTGATTCCAGTGGAGATCCTCCGTGGAGGCAATGTGGCTGGCTGCAGTCCCAGAGTCCTGGGCTCACGACTCTGCCCCTGACAGATGCCTCATGCAGGCACCACCACTGTCAGGGGAGCCATACCCAGACACACTCTTTGTCAAAGTCCTGTCACTCAAAGGACTGCTGTGAAAAGTACCCCTGATGTTATAAAGTTCCCAGACTAAGGAGAACTAATTCAGATACTATGTCTAAATGAATGTAAATATACAGTGGTTGACACATTCCACTTCCGTGATTCTTCTCCACTTGCTGCCTTCACAAAGGCATGCCAGTTTTATTGTTATTCTTGTTAATTAAATCACATGCCCTCACTCAGATTCTCAGATGGAAATCTTTGTTTGGTGCTGGCAAACTGCCCCAAAATAGTTGTAGATCCAGAATTCCAGTGGCACAAGGGAGATGGAGCTGTTGAGGCTGCCACAGTGGTTCTCTGCAGGGGAGGGAATACTGGGGTCTCAGAGCTGGCTCATACAGTCACATCCCAGCAAGAGCTATGCTTGAGAAATGTTGATAATAAATACCATACTCCCCAGCTAAGCTCCCTAATTAATCTTTTTTATTCTCTCTGCCTTGATTTGTTTAAAGATCCTAATTTTTACACCTTAAAAATTAAATAGGTAGCAGTGATTTCTGAGAGCAACATTTTTTCTTGCTGGTTTGCAAGCAGTCTGTTAATCAGTCAGTCTCAGTTATCAGTTGGAGAGAGAACTAAGCAGCTTTATACTGTTCAGGGAGCTGTTGTCCAAAATGATGTGCTGTTATTAATTGAAGCAAAGACATCTTCATGTGGAAATTCACAGCTCTTCTTTGCTTTTCAAAGCAAAGTTGAGGGTATGCATATTGCATAAAGCACTTTGGAAAAGTACTGGATTGATCTCTCTAGGGAATTAACTTTTCTGTTTATCTGCCAAACATACTGTGAATAGATAAATTGAAACATGATTCTCTGCTTCCCAAAATTCCAATATTATTCCTTACAGCCTTATTGCGGGGGACCACTGGAGAAGAAGACGTAGAGCAGTTTTGGGGCTGATCTGACCTTTAGCATTTCTGTGGGAATGGGTACAAAGTGTTTCAGTAGGGCAGTTGCCTTGATGCTGGCATGCAGAAGATTCCCATTCACTGACAATTGATTTGGGACCATCACTTCCTATATGCTTCCCAACAGCCACTCTACAGGTGGCTTTTTTCCCTACTCTTGTCATACCTAAGGTTAATTCCTATCAGCTACCCTGAGGTAAAACCTTTTATCTCTCATTATTTGGTACCACAGCCTGTAACTTCTCAAATTCAAACCACTGTCATTTTTCAGCAAAAAGGACTATAACCTTCACCTGTGCAGGAACAACAGGAGTAGCAGCTGAGTTTCACCCGTACTTCTCACTTCCAGAGGAGCACCCTGGCAGCATCAATTTGACTGAATGAATCTGAGTCTCTTACATTTATTTGGAATACCTGCTATTTCCTTGACAGATGCGAGTCCTTTTGCAGCACAGTGATGAAGAAGTATGATGTGGTGTTTGACAGAGTAGATTTCTCATTTGTTTGTGACAAGAGTTATTTCAGAAAATGCTCCGAACACTCCTCACCCAACACTGCATCCAAAGTAGCACTGTCTTGCAGAGGTGTGGGGTAAGGGGAGGACAGTAAGGTTGGCTGTTTAATGTATATGTGTATATATAAATCCTTTGAAGATTTCTTAGGTGTTCCCACTCCTGTACCTGAATAAGAAATATTTAAATGCTGCACAATAAGTGAGTTTGCAGACTAAGGAAGTATGGTTGATATTTGGCTGCTCTTTTGCTAATTTCTGTTTACTCAAATATGATGCATAGTCAAGAGCAAAAATTCTCCATGCATCTGTTGCTGTATTTATTGTTCTCCCTTGGTAGTCTGTGCAGAGCAGAGGAGTTAGCAGAACCAATGAATTACCCAAAGTGGATTTGGAGAGTGCTTTGCTTCAGAAATAAAGGAGCTGGCTTACATATCCACTTGCAAGGTGTCGTGTTAGATATGCTGGTTAAGACATGAATTACATAAAATAAAATGTACCTGAGCTTCTGCAGGGGAAAAAAAAGCAACAAACCTGTGCATCTGAGAGATGCAGCAGATCTTCATGAGCAAGACCTGTCTCTAGGAGCTGGCTGCAGGTCAGGGTTAGAAATTCCTGCACTGTGTCCCTGAGTGGAGCTGCAAGTGCAGCACTCACAGGAGAAAGCAATGGTTGTTCCAGGTTTGGTAACAGGAGTTGGTCTGTCTGGTATCTGATACCTGAAATATGGGAAAATCATTGTAGACCAATCGTCAGCTTCCTTCGGGAAGCTACACAGAGATCCTTTGGCTGTTTTGTTTTAGTCATATTTCTAATGTAACTAATCACTCTCTCTTCCTTTTTATCCATTGCAGGGATTGGAGGAAGATTTGCACTGTTTTTTAAGCAGGGACGCCTGAGATGGGGAGAGACGTCAAAATGAGTTTCAGGAATAACAGAACCTGCTTCCTGACCACTGGATAGCATTGTGTTATGTTATCCATATATTTGAAATCTTTTAAATCAATTCCATTTAACAGCAGATTTTTTGCAGATTCAAGGAGGAAAAAAAAGAGGCAAGACTAGAAGTACAGGTAACTGCTTTGGGTTCTTTTTGCAAAAAAATCTTGCAGTGATCAAAAAATCACAAACAAATGTTTGAATTCCTTATTTTCCTCTTAACTTCTAGGTATTGTTAACCCTATTATTTCTGCAGACTCGTTGAAACAGTTATTCTGTATAGCTCTTCACATGGAGCAAGATTTTGCTCTAGAATAAGGTTCCAGTCAGGGTCTTAACCTAGAGTAGGTATTTCTGTAGGTTTCCACAAAGGAAGTTTATAGGTTAACAAATATGTGGACTGTGAATGTGTCCCAGAAGGAAGCTGAGGGGGCTGTACTGGAAATGGGTTGCTGTAAATAATGCTGCTTTAAAGATGCACACTGGAATTACAGTGTGTGGAGGGGAGGGCCACAGGTTACTACAGGCCCTGAAGGAACACTTTGTCAGGTGGCTGGCACCAGAATTTTCTGCTTTATGGAACTGGGGAAAGGAGGGGGAGGAGGTGGGAAGGAAAAATGTTATTTTGACCCTGAGTTTATAGGTGGCCCAAAGTGATACAAGGAACTACAGAGAGAAGAGTGTGACCTGGCTGCCTTTCATGCTGGCATTTGAAAAAGTAGCTCAAGATAGTGCTTTGAAGGGTAATATTATTTAAAAAATAAAAGGAGTCCCCACTTTCTTTTCTTGATATCAAGAACGAGATGGCTAACGTGGGCGAGAGAGTGATTCAAAATGATTTTTGGATGGCTTTTTTTTCCTTCCTTTGAAAATTTAGGTGAAGTTAATTATGGAATGGCAGCAGCATCCTAACTAAAGTGAGTGCTTTCATCTCACCTCCTGCTTTTAAAATAGCTGTGCTCTTATCTCTGCTTTGAGGAAGGGGATGTGGGGGGAGAGCACCCTGGTGCTCCTGCAGCCTGACAGTCACCAGATGAATGAAATGCCTTAGAAGACCTGAGGCCATTAAAGCCTGGCAGCAAAGATATTAAGAGCCTGCCAATGTGCTGATAGCATGTTTTGTGTTAATCTGATGAAGTAAGCAGAGGAGCTGTTCCCAGCACAGGCCAGGTGCAGCGTAGGGAAGCACTTTCTGTGCTCAGCAATGTGGGCTTTGAGCTGCTCTGGGCTGTAAGGGAAAGGTGTGCTGTGGCACCAAGACAGAAGACCAAATACAAAATGTAAGAGGATGAGGCTCTGGCTCAGGAGGAAAAGGGAGACAGTTGGAGTGCTAATAGCATTGCTGCCTGCTAATAGCATTGCTGCATGCTGCTCCCATCAGGGCAGTCCCTGCTCTTAGTTTCTTTCCTGGGGTGTGTGTATGCCATGTGCATGGTGAGATCCCAGCTCAGGTGAGAGCTGAAGGCCATACCACTGTGTCAGGGTGAGCCTCCCTTCAGCTGCTGGGTAATGAGCCTTGTAACCCTGCTGTAAGCAGAAGTTAATCGTGCTGCACAGTGGGCTGGTAGCACCAGCAGCTCCAGGGGTTGTTCATTACTTCCTAGTGACACAGGACATGCCTGCACATGCACATCCAAGGGTTTCACCTTCCTTGGAAGAAACAGGCACTTATTTCAGTGGATGCAGTCTGATCTGGCATCCTGCAGTCACCTGTAGGCAGGATCAAGGATCCATGTCAGGGAAGATCGTGGATTGCTAGATAAGCTCTAGATGAAGGCTTTGGACCTCAGCCCTCTTACAGTGAGTGCGGATGGTTGCTGAGCCTCTATGGCAGCCCCAGGACTAAGTCTGTCTGAAAGCCCTTAAACCACATTGTGGGATCCAAGTATCTGCTTAAACAGAGGCAGCACTGATCATTTTTTCCAAATGGACTGTGACAGGTCCAAAGGCAAAGGGGAGGAAATGAAGGGGAAGGGGAGATAAGAACATGAACTGTCATCTGGAAACAGACTTATGCTGTACTCTTTGGAGAGTGTCTGACTTCACACCGTCAGTCACCTGTGAAGGATCCCTGAGGCTATAGGGAGACTTTCCCTCACCACTATCAACTGTTAGGAAAATACCAGAGGATCTGTCTGCCCTTATCTCTGTTTAGTCTGAGAGTTTTTTAAGATGCCCTGAAGAATTTTGGTTTTTCTTGGTACCTGTGGTTAGATCTCTCCTGTCAGCTTTGTATTACATGTCCCTGTGGTGAAGGTCTGGTGCTCCTGTGCAAGCTCCATCTGCAGACTGCTTTCTGCCCTTGCTTTCTCTTCAGCTTACACAACTGCTTTATGGTGCCCTGCTCATGGAATGTAATTCAAGGAATTAAAGTAACCTCTGAACTTTTATGGGATATTTTCACAGCCCAACATTTGCCTAATATCCAGTCTAAACCACTTGTGGCACAACTTGAGGCCATTTCCTCTCATGCTGAAACTTGTTACCTGGGAGAAGAGTCAAACCCCCACCTGGCTACACCCTCCTTTTAGGCAGTTGTAGAGAGCAGTAAGGTCACCCCTGAGCCTCCTTTTCTCCAGGCTAAACACCCCCAGCTCCCTCAGCTGTTCCTCAAAAGACTTGTGCTCCAGACCCTTCTCCGGGTGCTCCACACCCTGTCTCCTTGTGCTCAGTTGCCCTTCTCTGGACACACTGCAGCACCTCAATGTCTTTCCTGCAGTGAGGGGCCCAAAACTGGACACAGCAGTCAAGGTGTGGCCTCACCAGTGCTGAGTACAGGGGGATAATCACTGCCCTGGTCCTGTGGCTGCACTATTGTTGAAATGATTCCTGATAATTTTGTCCCAAAGCTTGCCAGCATGGAGAAGGTCTGGCTGCACTGTTGTGGCTTGACCAACTGCTTGGGCCTCTGCTCACTGTCTTTAGGCAGGCAGTGGGAAGAAGCACCTAAGCATCCCTCTTCTGAAGTGGCAGGTTGGGAAAGCTTCTCCCTAGCAGCACACTGGTGATGGTTTGGTAACTCCAGACACACTTGGTGTCTGAGGCACCACTCATCCTAATGCAAATATATTTTCAGCCAACAGCCTGTGCATGGTGTAGTGTTCTTCTCTGTAAGCAGGATCCTGGATTCAGACAGATGAGCAGTGCATTAGTTATGATGTGTTTGTGTTTTTCAAGAGTCTTTTTTTTTCCAGTGGGAAATTAATAGCTTCAGTGGTAGTCTGGTGAGTCTTGGAGTCACAGCCTAAGGAAGAACCTTTCAAAACTGGGTTCTAAACCAATAAAACATCTCAGATGGTTACTGCTGAGTGAATGACCCAGTGAATAAACAAATCACTGTGTGACCTTTCATGTTTCCCGTCTGTCTGATCTTCATTTTCCCTCTGCAGCCTACCCACATCACCCAAAAATCAAACACAAGGCAGTATAATCAAATGCAATGCAATAGTCTCCTTTTCTTTTTCCAGCAGGGCTTGTTTTTCATCCTACTACAGAACAGGGCGGGCATGAAGACTTGAAGCTGAATTTGTTGCTCCCCCTCTGGTTCAGCAAGAAATTGCTCAGATTTTTTTCCAAGATCAATGAGTTGCCATCATGTCCCAACAAGCTTGCACTCCCTGGTAGGGACATGAAAAATGATGCTTTGTCTCTCATGTGACACTGGCACTGTGAGTGACAAACGCTTCCCTCTTTATGCCTGCTTATGTTTCAGCGTTATGCATTTTTCTAGATAAGCTGTGTGGCAGCCATCTCGTTAATCAAACATGTTGCTAGCCCATGAACTGCAGGCCTAGAGTGCTCTTGGTTAGATTTGACCCCACTGAAAGCAGGGTGAAAGGATCTGGTGGTTCTGGGGGACTGGGATTGTGTCCAGTGACATCACACTTCTTAGCTGAGAGCTGTGTGCTCAGATGAGTAAGTGGACCCAGGGAGTATTAGCCTGATTATTAAGCAACCTCTCCTTGCACTGTGTGAAGCATTTCGTTTTTAGCCTGCAAGTAAAGCAGTGATTCTCAGTTAGGGTAAAAGAAAAGGGGAAAGTATCAAGAAAATGGCACAGGGTTGCTTTTGGACAAGCTTCTGGAAAATGCCAAAGAGCAGCACTTTATCATTTTCTAGTTGAAGAATATTAGTTCCAAGCTTTTAATTTTGAAATGTTGAATGACCTCTTAAACACACCCCACCCCCAAGTGAGACTGCTAATGAAACAAACAGATGGTGATTTGAATAGAGTAAAAGGACATCATAAAGATGTGCTTTGAAACATCCAGACAGAGCAAATTACACAGGAGACTGTGGAAAAGAAAGTGGTGGAAAACTGAGAGCAAACCACCACAGTATTCATATTGTTCACCAAATGGCCTGGCATGCGAGTGGAAAGCTGTTTAATTATCTTCCCTAATCTGATATTAAAAAAACATTTTCTCTGCAGAAAATGTTGGGCTGGTAGTTAAAGAATTGTAGTCTTGATCAAGCACAGGGGCCAGTCGCATGCATCTGTCTCTGTCTGTGCATCTCACTGCTGTCTCCAGGGCTGTGCATGTCAGCAATGACATTTGTTTGCTTTCTATTTTAAGCAATGCCTGGAAGAAAACTATAACTTTTTTTGTTTGCCTCTCTCCCAGACTAATGCAATTTGAAATGCTATGCCAAGGAGTCTGGAAGGCCTGAGGCAAAAGTTGAAACTGTGACCTTCTGAATATTAAACTGTATCATGGCAAGCTGAGCATCCCTCAGTCAGGGAAGGGGCTGGGGAAGGATAGCCCTTGGGCTGATTGCTTCATCATTCCCCTCTTTCTGCTCCCTCTGCCCTGTGTCTGGGCTCCTTGTGCTCCTGAGCAAGCTGAGGCTGCTTACTGGCCTTTCAGTGGTGCTTTCTCTCTGGGAATTGCTGACTGCTTTGCAAACACAATGATGTAGGCTTTATAAGCTGCTGTGAGGAGAGAGAATGACAAAACCAAATAATTTACTTATTTCATGTTTTAAGTAAAAATAGGTAGTGAAATCTGCCCCAAGACTGCAGGCTGAGGAAAAACCCTAAATTGTTTTTATTGCTGCTCTTCCCAAAGGCTTCTGCTGCTGGAGCAATGGAGTGTCTCCGCTTTATACCTGTTTTGCCTGTCTTAGTTGATTACAGCCTGCTTTGTTGGCCCCTACCCTGGCACTGGAAGCAGTTACCCAGGTGTTGAACACTTAGGGAAGTTGCAAGTGATTCATTCAAACTAAGATGAAGTCACTTAGGATGGGAAGAGGGCAAGTAACACCTTTCGGGCCCAGCTATCAAATCTAGGAGGAAAAGAATGAGCTACACTTAACTACAGAATAACCTCTACCTCATCTGCATTGACTGCGTGAGGTGACGAGCAAATCAATATCCAAGCCACACACATCACCAAAGCTTTGATATTTCAGTGTCTGATGTTCTGATACTTCCAGTAAAAACTAATTGTGCACTTCTGATGACCCAAGTCTCCACAGCAGTCTCATTAACACACAACCAAAAGTTTCTCTCTTCCAACTTGCTGAACTGGAAATCAGTTTTGTTTGTATGACTTTTGTTTTTGCTGTGAACAAAATGCTTCCTTGTTTCTACTGTACCTACAAATGCACCCTGAAAGGAGGAGGAAGGCAAAACAGCCTTCAGTCTCTCCATAATCATCAAACAACAGTTTTGCAGTCTTTGAGCGTCATCTTGCACCTTCTCTTGCTGTATGGCAAGTTCTCCCGTTCCCTCCTGCTTCCTTCTGTCTGATCATTAAAATTGTTATGATCACATCTCCTGCAGCAGAAACGAGTAGGAGCTGTGGGTACCCTGATGCCCTGGCTTGCTGCTACTCCAAAACAACTGTGGCAGCTGCTCAGTTCTCAAAGACAAACTTTTGTGTCACTTTGTGCCTTTTACTGGGTTTAGTGAATAATAAATATGTAACTTAAGCAAGAGCACATTCCTCTCAGGCAGACACACATCAGTTCTGTGTGCATGCACCCACTCCTGTCTCTCTGGAGAGAAATTGAAACATCCTTCAGTCAGTCCTGCCTCAAAATCCTCATGCAGGCAATTATGCAGTCTCTTACAGAGAACTAAAGCTTTTCAGCTCCTGTGTGTAAGCTAGGAGGAAATTATGATCCTGCTTTTACCTTGGTGTACCTCATCAGCAGGGAGAAGTGAAACAGTCTGAGCACAAGGCTTGCTATATGAGTCAGGACAGGACCCCAGGATCCTGGCTTGTTCTTTCAACATCTGAACTGTGTGCACTGGCTTCAGCTTAAAGGCATGATGATGGAGATATCTCTGAAAGCCTCTGAGGGATTTAGAAGTGCAATATGTGTTCCAAAATGTAGCACTTCATGTGTATTCAGTATGCCACTAGCACAGCTCTGTTTACATATCTGCAGGATATGTAAAAATACCTTGCCCACAATAGTTTTGAGGACAAAAGGTGGATTATCAAACACTGGCTATAAGTGAGTGTCTAGTCAAAGACCTGATCAGCACGTGGTTGTTTTTCATTTCACGAAATCAGGTTTTTGCTGGTCTGGCCATCATAAGCTCAGTCCTGCTGACTCAGTGCCTAGAGAGCTGCTTTTCGCAAAGGAAATGGCTTAGTTTTCCCCCTCTGCTCACTGCCTGCCACACACCCTGACCCCCGAGGCATCCCACCTGCCATTCACTAGTTCTAGCTCTGTGTGTTGCTGTGTTTCTGCAAGGAGTAGGGAGTGATCCCAGTGATGTTCAGAAGTGAATTTTGCTGTGCTTTGGAAGACTCTTGGGCAAACAGCTGAGGTCAAAACATCAGACTAACGTGATTTGAGGTTGGATTTATTACTTCTACTTTCCTAGAGGTTTCTGTGCAATGCCACTGCTTTTTAATGTCATTTCAGTTTGCCTTCCTTAGACAAACTTTTCTGTGGTCTTCCTGAAGAGCAAGGTCCTGACAGGACATCTCCAGGATGGCTGGGACCTGCCCGGTTTTCAGGAGTGTTTCTTCATTGCCTCTGATGGCATATGACCCCCTGACCTGGATTGCAGGTGAGGAGCAGCATGTGCAGTCCCCAGGAGGAGAGTGGGGAAGAGGGACCACAAACTTCTGTGGCCAGGATCAAGGATCCATGGGGAAAACAGGAGTTTGCTTATCAAAGGTAGCAGTGGTGTATTAAGCAGCTGGCTTAACTGGCAGAGCTGGTCTCCCTCTGCAGTGGGACTGGGATGGTGGATGGGGTGCCTGTCAGGCCTCATCAGTCCCATCGGCTCCTTGGCCGAGGGAGCTTTGAGAACAGGGAGGGAAGGAGGGAAGACCCTGTCATTGGGAGTCCCTGTTGTTTCTGCCTGTGGAAGTGGCTCATTTCTTAAGGGCACTAATTGCTCAGGGGATTTTAGTGGGGCAGGAGGCAGAATGGGATGGATGGAGCAGGATGGCAGCAGCTAAAGTGAGACTCTGGCAAGGGGCACAGGGCAGGTGGGGCAGGTGGCTCTGAGCCTCCAGAAGGATGTTGAGGTGTTAAGGTCAGGATTGCTCCCCAAGGTGACCTTGAGGAAGTCAGTGTGTCAGTGCCTGCTCATTTCACAGGGCCCTCTCAAGCAGCCTCAGGAGATGAGAGGAGACTTCAGTGGCCACAGGAAGGGGAGAGAGGGTCCCTCTGTCGCACCAGGGTGAGATGAGAAGTAATTGGCTGAAAATTCACATTGGGGATGGGGAAAAAAAAACCTTTGTGGAAAAGGCAGCAAGGCATGGGTTGGCCTGCAGGAAATGTCTTGTGGCAGCTGAGGGAGCGTCCTCAGAGTTCTGCAAGTGCCTTCTGCCCAAGACTCTCTGCAGCACCCACCTGCCAGACTCCTTGTGAGCTGTGGGATGGCTCTGAACACTGCTATTCACTGACCCTGTCCTGGTGTTACACTTGCTGTGGAGTCTTCTCCAGACATCAGTAGTTAGGTTGCTATCTTTCTGCCCTTTCCAGATGTCCACTTACTTCATGGCTTTCAGCCAGTGGTGTGGAAAAAACCAGCATGGTTTCTAAAGAAACATTTCCTAGCTTTGGGTAGTTCCCAGCCTGACCTGGTGAGATGCAGGCAACAGTGCAGGGGAGAAGTAATGCAGCCATAGTAAAGAGTTAACCACTGACCCTTTCAAAGTGTTGTAATAACCTGCTGATGGAGAAAGGATGGGGAAAAATCAAACGGTCTTTACACCAAAGGAGGAGAGGGAAGCAATTAGCATGGTCAGATGTGGGAAATTTGACAGGGGAGATGACCAGAACCAGAATTTGCACTGGTTATATCCTCCTCCTATCAATCTTGCCAGGGAACTTGACAGGCAAGAAAAGTCAAAGAGCAGCCGAGGGATTCTGAAATCAAAGGGCTTTGAAAGCTGGATCAGAGAGTAGAGCAGTTTTCCCATCTGCTTTGAATTTATTGTTGCTAATGAGGAAGCAGGCTCTGGTCTGAGTGAACATGTTTGACCAGAGGGGTCACTTGACATATAGGTATCCCTCGATACCTATGTGACGATCACATAGGTATCGAGGGACTCTCTCCAAGTTAACCCTTTCACTGTCAAGTACTTACAAATGACAATTCAGAGGAGGGACAAACTCCTCTGAATGCTGTTTGGATTATCATATTGTATTAATCCATCTGACTGGTGGGAGCTCCTGCAGGCAGAGCTCCAAATCCCAGCATCAACCCATCCTGCTGATCATGTCATAAGCAGGTGTGAATCTTCTGCTTCCTTGCTGATGTTGG
This sequence comes from Entomyzon cyanotis, assembly GCA_024500445.1. Classification (NCBI taxonomy): domain Eukaryota; kingdom Metazoa; phylum Chordata; class Aves; order Passeriformes; family Meliphagidae; genus Entomyzon; species Entomyzon cyanotis. The sequence goes on along the minus strand of JAKEPQ010001030.1, from coordinate 43,190,058 downwards.
CTGTGGTCAGTCTTCTTCTTTGCAGCTGTGAATCCAAGATCATGACTGGGCATTACTTTGCTCAGTAATGTATAATTAATTTCTATACAAAGCTGGAAGTGGTTGTTTCTAACACTTATTTACAACAAGGCCTCCTGTGCTGCTTAGTTTGGACGCTGTCCCTGTCAGCAGGAGTTGCATAAGGGGACAGACCTCGCTCCCCCAGCCTCCCCATCAGGGTTTCTAAGCAGTGGAGATTACACCGCATTTGGGTGAAGGAGCAGATGGGAAAATAGGCTGATGAGAAAAAGAGAAGAGCTGGAATTAATTAGAGGCCTTTAGCAACCCATGAGAGTTTATCTTTAAATTGGTAGCCTCATTATCTAAATACCAAATACCAACCTTCCCATTCCAGATTCCTAAAAACTCTTCTGTGTTCTCTGCCCTTTTTTGCCCTAAATGCTGATGCTATCACATTTGATTTTCTCTGACTCCTGATAATGCTGAAGGCATGACAGCCAGAGACGAAAGCCATGGGGATCTGCTCACTGAGGTTATGATCCCCAATTATCATTCTAGGCTGCTGCCTGTCTGCAAGGCAAGAGCTGTAGATGAGGCTCACAGAGCTGCAAATTTTCATAGTGGGACAGGGTGTGCAAGAGGAAATGTTGGCATGTGAGCCACATCTCTGACTCATCACTGAAGAGATTGTCCAGAGAGCCTCAGTTACAACAGAGAGCTTGGTGGCTCACACTGCAGAATTATACTCCATTTCTTTTTCTCTTGAGCACTCTCTGAGCCATTGGGGCAAACACGGGTTGCAAAGGTATGTTCAGGGGTTGTGTTCGGAAAACTTGCAAAGCGGGTGAATGGATGCTTGAGTGGGTCCATCTCCTGTGAATCCTCTTCTAGCTGTTGTGTTAAGAGTATAGAAATCTGGCAGAAAATTAACATCCCTGCTTTCCAGCTGGTCCTCAGAGGTCAGAGGGACTGGGTGTGGCTGGGCTTAATTTCTCATAATTCTGGTCACATTCACTGTCCCAGATGCACAAATAGTGCAGTTTATTGGAGCAGCAGATTGCAGATTACTGTGAGATTGCTGGTGATAAATTCACCAGGACCTGCAAAATATAAATGGATAGTGCTAGGTACAAGTGTTCCTGGGTATACTCCAGTGCAGTCAGAGGCAAAATCTTTTCAAAGAGGCTCCCCACTCTGGGGAGGAGAGAGGAGCAAGTCAACCTGTCTGCAAGGTGAGGTCATATTCTCATCCTCTGCCACTGAGGATTTCAAATGCCCATTTATACTTCTGGCAGAAGTGGAGGTCAAACTGGAGTTAAAATATCCTGTTATCACCATCATAAATGGGAGGGAGGAGGCAGCCATCTTGTGTGTAAATGAGGGATATAGAGAGTTGCAAAGTGATTACACAGTCTGTGGGGTTTGTGCAAGGGTGGAACAGGGCTGTGAGGTGATCGTGTGTCACTCCCTCTTCCACCAGTTTCAGGCGTAAGGGTCCTCTGACCTGATAACCTATCAATCAGCAGGCCATCATGCCCACTGGCATGCCAGTGCAATCCCTTCACCACATAATCTCTTGTCATATCTGATGGAAATCCCTTCATTACTTATCTCATGGTGTATCTCATGGTTTTAGGCCTCCTTCCTACACTGCAAAGTACATTTAAACCTTTAAACTACATTTAAAGCACAGGATGAGACAGATTCGTCACATCCATTCAGAAGGGGATACAGTGTGGCCTTAACTTGGCATTTCCAGCCTGACCTGTCCTGGGTGAAGGGTGTTGACCTGCCTGTGGTCATTGCAGCTGTATGTGCTCTCAGGCACCGGGAGCAGAAGGCACAGTGAGTTAACATGGCTCAGCTGACACGCAATAACATGTTAAAGGTCATGGGCTGATTGTGTGGCTGAACCCTGAGATTTGCATGTGCTTAAAACCGTAAAATGCAATTACTCTCTAGGGATTGATTTACAACCAGTCTCAGTTTGTGATCAGAAAAAGGCATGTGACAATGTGTTTACTGTACCTTGTCATCTTTTTTCCCTTTTAGAAGACTGCCTTTCCTGAAGAATTTCCACTTTAGTTGTCTCCTTGAATGTCAGGATATGTAGTTTTAGGGCGATCTGTCATCTGACTTCAGCAGTGCTGCACAGAGTCTCTTAACAGCACTTCTGGGCCTGCTTCAGTGGATTGGGATAATGTGGTGGATACCAAACAGAAGAGGATTTTGGAGTGGATGGAAGGGTGTTGTGGCCATTGGTTAATGAGATATTTAGGACTATGTTTTCAAATAAAGTGCTGGGAATTAAAGAGACAGTGAGTTTTCACGGTCGTTTTATCTACTGGGAGTGTTTAAACCTGGAAATACACAGTCTTGATAACACAGCAGGATTAAAGTTTGCTGCATCAGATTCAGCACAAATTTGGTTGTCAGCTAGCAGCTAGAGCACAAAGTCCTTAAGCAGCAGTTAATTCTCTTATTTGGAGTCTTTCTGCTTGCTGACTGCTAAATTCCAAATACTGGCTGACAATTGTCTGTTTAGGGCACTGTCTGTTCTTAATCTCCCTTCTGAACTGCTCTCTGGCTCCCTGCTGCTCTACTGGGTCTGGCTCACTGAACAGCTGACTGAAATCAGCAGGACCAGGTGCATTCACTGCATACTCCAAACATGGCATGACTTGGGGATCTGGCCTTTTGGGCCAGCATTAGTAGATATATTTTTAATACACATTGTTTTTTCAGCTGTATATAGGTATTCTTCTTCTAAACCCAAGGCTTTGCTAAGTCTAACCGGAGTTAGGTTAGTTAGCAGTCAGGTCACGTGTGTTAAAATAGGACCACGGAGTGGGTTGCTCTCAGCCTGCCATTTCTCATCACTAGGCTGACTGGGGAACATTTTCAGTCTGGTTGCTCGCAAATAGCAGAGCACAATTGATCCTTCCCCTCCCTGCATTGTTCTGGCTCACTTTCTTTTTTTCTTTTCTGAGTAATGCACCTAGCACCAAATAAAAAAGGGAATCTGTGGTCATTGGAGCAGTATTGATGCTGTCGTTGCCTGCCTAACAGCACCCACCTGGATACAGAGCCCTGTGCTGCCTGCAGTCCTGTCACAGATTAATTAACACCAGACAGCAGAGCTGCCCTCCAGACTGTGCTCCAAACTGGACAGAAAGGTGCTAGCACGGCATGGAAAACTGCTGGAGGTAAAGAGGGAGAATCTGTGGAGATGGCTTGGGTTTGCCTTTGTTTTCAGAAGTGCAGTAGGACTGTGTGGTCATGCAAAGGCAGTACATAATGACAGGGACTCTGGGGACAAGTGATCTTTTTGGTGATGCATTGAGAGGATTCCTGGTGGAGGGCTCCTGAGGGGTGTGTGAGGAGGAAGAGAGGCAGAAACACTGGTTAAGGGGCTGCTTTATGATTATGAAACTGCTTGTGACATTTTCTGTGTAAGTCGACACACAATAGATCTCAAGGGGAAACAGACCCATAAAGTTCTTTGTAGGCCAGCCCAAATAAAGGACAACACCTGAACATAACTAGCTCATTGCAGGCATTTCTCTGTCAGGTGTGGAATGTCCCAGTATCATAAATACTGTAATAAAAGTGAGTTAATAAGGCAATAAATGGCAATGATGAAGTCCCTGGTTGATTTCAGAAAAAACAATAAATCCTTATATATATTTTACTTAGGATGGCTGAAGGCCCTTTCACTGTTCCCTGCATCTGCTTCGTCTCAGGTTCATTTGAGCAATACGTCATCATTCCACCCATGAGACATCCCTGGTATCTGCAAGCTCTGCAGACCTCCTAAAGACCTGATGAGGCTGTACTGCCTCAAAGGGCATATTTATTCTGTACCAAATCTTATAGCAAATGACTGGAAACCAGCAACTCTGATGGAAAACAGCACACCCTGGGCAAAAAGGACCTTAGCTGTGAAAATTAAATTAATGTCAGTGAATCCATCAGAACCATCCAGGCTTGGTTCTTCTGGAAGTGCCATAATCCCTTCCTCACTCTGCATGTGCATGAGCTTCATACAGCAGGGATTTTAAATACATGGAATGTATTTCCTGTGCCCATTCATCTGCCCAGTCACATACGGAAGGACACAGCAAGGCTAAGGGACAAGATGCTACTGGAGAGGTGGAAAAAGGAAGTGGGGGGATCCAGGGAAATTTTCTGGATAGTTGCTGATTTACATGGAAGGTCTGAAATTGAGATAAAGCAAAGGGGGTTCTTCCTAAACAAACAGATGGGCTGGTCTTTCACTGTGGCCTTTATTCACAGTTTCTTTCTGAAGCCTTTCATATGAATGAGGTAGAAGGACACACTGTTAAAGTGGGTCAGGGAGAGGTGAAGAGTTGCAATTGACTATAAAGCCCAGCAGGATGCGATTCCTTTGAAGAGCATTGTGATAGTGATTTAGGTCCAGGAGTTGAACCCTGTTGTATTTTCAAAGCTGTGGTACTGTGCTCCTGAGGAACTTGAAAGAGAAAGAAATTCTGCAGAGCACTCTTTTCTTTGTAAGCAGTAGAAAATCATTTCAGTCTTTGCTGTCGTAGGGAACACAATACTCCTGTATGGGTGACTTTGTCTTGGCAAAATGCTCAGTACACTTGTAGGTTCCTTTACCTGCACACTGCAAGAGGCTTCATAGCAAGTGGATCAGTTAATTATTCTATCACCCCCAAAACAGGTGTAACATAGCTTTTTACCGGCAGAGGTCAGAGGGAGAGTGAGATGCTCAGTCACTGCAGAGACAAGCACTCGGTTCAGAAGTCTGCCTTTCCAGGCCTCACTCTCACCCCCACCCAGGCTGCCTGCTGAAGTTTTACTGGGGTCCCAGAGGAGATATCAAGGCCTCCAGGTCTGCTGTAAAAGCCAAACTCAGTCCCACTACACAGGGCTGGATATGCTGTCAAGCCTGGAGAGCTGCAGCTGCTCCTGGGCCATTTGTTTCTGCAGCCAAGGAGCTATGAAAAGTTTGATTTCTTGTAGGGCGTGCAGAGCTCCCAGCAAAACCAGGCTGTGACCCAGAGATGCACCAGTGCCTGATGTCAGAACAGTCCTATGCTAGAGAATAGTCCTTCCCCAGAACCCTGCTAATGTGAATAAGCTGCCTACACTTAAGAATAAGTATCATTAATGATCAGAATGTTGATTTTGTGATCGTCCCCAGTGATTTTCCCCCTCTCTAGAGAAATACTAATTAGTTGAATTTCATCACCTGAAAGTCAAATTCATTTTCAGTTAGTAGAAGCCTTCATAGCTCTCTTCACCATTTCAACAAAGGCATTAGGACAGTCTGTGTCATTTATTTGTTTTTTTTTAATTTTGGAGCTTTTCATTTATTATTGGATTTTTGAAATAGGATGGTGTTCTTTCACTGCCGAAGTGTAATCTGCTCTGGAGTGGAGAATGACAGTGTGTATGATACAGAATGATACAAGAAAATGGAAATGTAGAGGAAGAAGAAATTTTAACCAAAAATGCCACAATTGCTTCTCTTGGGGCAAGTTGTACTGAGACCCCTTCTGACACTGCAAATTAGATGGGCTCAGAGGGAGTGTTATCAGAAGTATAACAGAAGTATCTGAAGTTCCAAAGTGTTCCACAGCTCTGAAAATTGGACTATTTCTCTGTGAGTTATAACTGGTGACACAATCCACCCATTAAACTGCATAGATCAACCTTATTTATCTAGGAGAAGATAAGACCACTGCCATGTCAGGCAACTAGAAATCTGATCCTGAAATAACTACAGTGTTTTGGTGATGCATTAACACTGGGGGACAGGATCCTTGCTGTTACTGGTGTGAGTACTGGTGGCAGAATCAGTCTCCTCCATGGGGCTGTGAAGACAAGGTCTCTGCCTCAGACAATGTGCAGTCTGGAGACGTGGTGTGCAAACCAGAAGATGGAATGATGGTTGACCTTGATTAGATTTCTTGCTTAGCTATTTTATGGTATTGTTTTGAAAGCATAGGAAAGTTTTTTTATTTTTTACTTGCCTGGGGAAAAGGCAAAAATGTGGCCAGCTTTCATTTCACTTCAAGGGTCTTTGCTTTATTGAGAACTATGTTACCACACCCACAAGGGAGCTTTGAACGTGTGTATTTCAGTGTCTTTAATATTAGCCAGAACTTCCAAGACAGCGCCAAAGGGAGAAATGAGGTCACCGGAAAGCAATGGCTAGAAATTGTAAATAAGATTGCTTACAGGGCTTATGTGGTAGATGGGAGTGGTAGTGATGTTTGAAGTTTACCATCTGTGCCCAAGAAAAGGAAAACATCCTGAGACACAGATGGCCAAGTACACTTTCATGCTGTTCTTTTCAGAGAGGAAAAAGTAGTTTCTAAATGCAGTTCTCTTAACTTTCAGTTATGCAGTGCACTAAAGACATGCTTTTGTGTTTCTTTGATTTCACTCTGATCTTCTGATCATTTATTTGTCATCAGACACAAAAGCATATCAGTTGTCTGTTGACATCCACTTCAAACTTTCTAGACTTCCTACTGTTCTGGCTTAGTAGAGCATGTCATAATACTGACTGGTACTAGTGGACTGAGAAAAAAAGCATTCAGAATAAAGGTCATGTCTCTGTTCAGGCATAAAAATAAGGAAATGCAGAAACAGGCTTGGGAATGATGCCCCAGTGCCTAAATGCCACTAAGCACTAAGGAACCAGAACACTTCAAACAGTGGGCACCTTACTGATTCTGGTCATAAAGCTTCAGTGAACTTTATATGGGTTGAGCCCTGCCACTTTGTGGAGTAGAGACACAATTTAGGGAGCCTTGCTGACCTGTACAGTGGTTTATTTGGAAGTGAAGATGCTATTTGCCTCAAGACTTACTGATACAGAAACTGTGTTTGAACACCCTGGACCTCCAGTCACTGATAGATTGTAAAGAGATCAGCATGTCCAGTTAGCCCTGGCAGTGCAAAGGCATTGGTACACTGCAGTCATCTCATCCAGGTTTCTTATCACTTCTTTTCAGCACAGTGCAGAATGTCAAAGCAAACTTGATTTTTTTTTTGGTAAGAAACTAAAGGGCCCACTGCAAGGTCCAGATTTTCAGTGGAGTTCCTCCTGCATCTTATTTGCAAGGCTGAGTTATAGCCCTCTAAATTACAAACAAAAGCACTGGCCAACTCTAGCTAACAGCTCTGATGGATGCTATTATATTTCTGCTGCTAGTTGGCACTCAACCCTCACTATCTCATCAGCATAAAGGGATGCTGTCAACTTGACAAATCGTGTCTTCCTGAGAGGAGGGAAAAAAAGCCATACCTACTATTGTTCCAAAGCAGCCTTTACAAGAACAGTAACTAGAAGAGTAAGGATGAAAGCAGGGTGCTATTTCAGTGCCTCTGTTCTGTGTGTTTACTTTGCATATTTGACAGCACTGTGTGGTGTGTCAGTGTTGCTAGTGTGCATTAGCACTTCCCCTCCCAGACTGGCAAGATGATTCCTCCTGGGAGGACGGGATGCAGGAAGGTCAGCAAGGGGAGGGAATGCTTTCATCCCAGGCCTTGTATTAACAGCAGCAGCAAAAGTGAATGAAAAAGCAACAAGAGAATTTCTCTATACATTGCACAGGATGCCATTATGCTTCGTGCACTGTTTTAAATTGGTTTCTAACATGCTTGGGAAAGAAGGAACTCTCCCTCCCCGCCATTTTCCTTCTCCAGATGTGATTTTTAAAGTGTCCTACTCACTGCTATTTAAAGACAAATCTATGCAAAAAACTCATTGTCTGAGAGAGGCCAGTTAGGAAACATTCAAAGTTGTCAGCATCCCTTTAAATACAACATTGTTCTTTCCCTTGAAAGTGCCAAGGCTCTTCCCTGAGGACTTTGCATCTAACCTGGCAAAAAGAAGTGAGAGTTCTTTGTATTTAAAATGACTGGCATGGTGCAGAGAACTGTCTGCTACGTCCATCCCTGCCAGCTTCCCCTGAAATGTGCTCAGCTGCCTCAACCCACAACTATGGGAGCAGTTGAGAGACCTCTTGCTAAGCAGTGAATATCCCCCTTCTGGTTTAGTGCTGTTTGGACTCAGGCAGTCATTGATTTGCTCCCAGATTCTGAGAACAGCCCAGACTGCTGTGTCCTGCTGAGAAACTGAGGAGGGAGGAGAAATGGGAGACCAAGCTCGCCATCTCCTGGGGAAAAAGAATTTACGCTTTCAGGAATGTTTCTTTTGTTGTGGCATCCTTTCAATAGTGAATTATGTCAAAGGGTGGGTGCACTGTGTTGGTATTTTTGTTCTATATTTCATAGGTACTTCAGCAATGTCAGTGTCAGGACTCATAGGCATTAATAACTCTAGAAAAGAGGTTTATAAAGCGTTGAGCCGCAACAGTCAGGTTCTTTTGTGTTTAAAAGGGCAAGGACTGTTTGGCAACTGATTCTTATGGTGAGGCTTCTAAAGGATGCCTACAACTTCTTGAGTGTAACTGTAAAATTCAAGACCTTTAGCACATTCTCATCAGCCTTGCTACAAATGCATCCCTGCTGTAGTTTGTGAGGTTTAATTCACTGGTGATGGTAGTGCAGCTGCCCTCAAGCAGGGGCCAGATGAATGTGAACCATGAGAGCAGATGGAAACACTGGGCAGGATGACCACATATTGATGGTGGCTAAGCCAAGGCCGTGCATTGTAATGCTACAGGGCTGTGGTGGTGCAGTGATATTCCTGACTTGGTTACTGGAAAGTGACAAACCAGCTGGAGACTAAATTACTTAATGTTAACCAAGTTATACCTTGGAGGAGTCAGCTACTCAATAAGGCAGGTTCAAGTGTCACAAGCATGATTAATCTCTTACATCAAAAACAGAGTGAAAAATCAGCAACTACCTGCACAATAACTGTACACAAGGTGGGAAAATACATGACAGTAGTGTAATTACTGTGTCATGGAATCAAGTTTCTGACTAAGTGGTCAAAACATTAGAAAAGGGTCTGGGGAGGTGGGATTCCTTCAAGTGCTGCCACTCTACAGCTTAGTGAGGCGAATCTTTTAATGGTATAGAAAAGACTGGTAAATGCATTAAACTTGCTACTTTTGTAAGGGTTATTATAACTCAGAATAACCATAGTTAAAAAGCAGCTGAAGAAATTACACCACTAGGTATGTTGTTCCTAGTACCAAAAACTGAGATGAAGCTGGACTGTTGTGGTTTTTAGAGAGATATTCATTTAACAAGAGACCTATCCCAGATTGGTTACCAAAAAGCCTTTTTCAGTCCTGATCTGGGCAGGTGGTCCCATCTATATTGTTAAAGAAACTTTATTATATCCAGTGAAAATCAGGTCCAAAAAAATAGAAACTAACTTTTAAATTTAGGTCAAACAATTCTAAACCAGATTACTAGTAACAAAATAACTTGTTTGAAGTGAAACAGTAAAACCTCAGCAAAAGCTTTGTACAGATGGTAGCTTTGAAAGAGCTGGAATATATAAATTTCACATATTTCACATTTCACTCAAAACCTAAATATAGAGTAATTATTATACCTTTACCAAACCATCATGAGTCTTATAGTCTTCTACTGTGTTAAACCAATGTTTAAAGATCAGTAATTGAAGTGGAAGGTAGAAACTTTAAAGGCATTTTGTTGCAAAGCTTTTCTTGCTCTCAATCACATCTACGCAGTTTTTAGTCTCAACACCCTATTTTCTTGCAATAAAAGGAAGCATTGTTTGTATTGTTTTGAATAATACGAAGTGGGCTTTAATGTTTTTAATGCTTTTTCAACACTTTGACATAGATTCAACACCAAGTCTGACTGAAATTACAACTTTAATTTAACTTGCATACTTGTGTTTTACAAATAAATTTATCATTGCTTTACTTACTGTAACTGAATTAGCACCATTATCAAGTGTATGTGTAGAAAATGAATTTTCTATTTCTCAAATACTGGAATGAGGATGGAGCTTTTAAGCTCCACTTCACAATAAAGGCTCGTGGTTTCCTGGCAGGAGTTCATTCAGGTGATTCACATACTATGACAGTTCATTCTTTAGTAATGTCCTTGGGTAATTCTCCAGACACACTTGTGCTGATGACCCTGTTCAAGGGAGATGCAAACTGTTAAGTGAAGAATGGCCACTACAGTTATGAAAGATGCAGAATATAGAGCTTACAAGGCTTAGCCATCAAAAGGGGAGAGAGATTTTACTGCTTCCTAAATATGAGGGGAAAATGGAAAGGCAAGAAAGAAGTAAGTAAAAGGGGACAGTGTTGGCACAGTAACAAACTGGTAACAGAGATGAATACATCATCTCTTAGGCTAGTCCTACCAAATAGCAGCAGTATGTGGAGGGAGGACAAAAATCGAACTCATTTTAAGAGAGCAATAATTTTATTAAAAAGATCACATATGATTGCCTGCAGTAGCAGACAATTCATTCTCTCTTTCTGTGTAGCAGTCTCCATAAAAAGGACTTTATTGTGAAGTTCTCCTGCTGTCTGGGTAATGACAGTCCTACTCAGCCTCCCTTGTTTTATACAACCATTTTCTGAGCAGCCTCAGCACTTCTGGCTAAGGAGATAAGAGCCAACAATAAAATACCTAACAAGTTAGGCAAAGATTTGAAGGCAAGCTCTCACAGCATCCTACATCTTGGGCTGGAAAATACCAGTGTCTTCTTGCAGAATGACTTGAGATCTGCCCCTTGAAGTCACCAGATGTTTGACATGTCTCTGATCCAGTGGGCACTTCTTTTCATTAAGACTCCACGAGCAATTTTGTGGTACCTGTAGAAATCGCCACTCTGCCACTGGAAAAGCCTTTTCAGTTTCAAGTACTTATTTTCTTTACAACTATTCTATAGTTGTGTTACGGTTTTACATGAGAATAACTCTGAAGTTCTTCATTCCATTAGGCCCTACATTTTGACTACAACTTTAGTATTGACCTCAAGGATTTCCTCTGTGTTTTGTCTTCCTCAGCTCCTCTAACACTACAGTATTTCATCCTGCATTATTTACCTCCTCAGTGATTCTTACCTTCAAAAACAGTATTATAGAAACTATCTGGGACTTTTTCTTTAAGGTTAAGCTGCAAAGGCAACAAAACTTCCTCAAACTGAAGTACTCTGTTAGAGATATTTTTCACAGCTTGAATCTTACAAAACATATTCTTAAATATCCATCTCCTCCATTCAGATGTCTCTATTATATATGAAACGTACCAGTTTGCCTTGACACAATACTAAGCATTACAACCTTTGCTCAAAGTAGACATTGACAAGGGACTTGCCACACAGTTGATGCGTGAAATGAGCTGCATTTCACCATTATCTTTTAAAGGCACAGCTTTCATTTACACTTATACTTTAGCCTGCACTTTGGGGGGATGTGTAAAATTAAATAACAAACTTCTTGTAGTTTATGCACACTTCTTGAATGATTTCATGTTTCTAAACACAAAAAACCCCAATGTTTTGTGTCTTGAAGGAAAGTCCACTGTTTTTGGAAAGATGGGACTTTGCCATAAGCAAAACATTTGGATACAGACTTATATACAAGCTCATTGGAAAAAAATCTGAATGTCGTTGATTTTCTGCATTTAACTCCCCTACACTCTCAATCCACATATATTTATAAACTTCTGGGGCAGGGTCATCAGCTCTAATATTGTACAGAGGTGGTGCCCATGGAAAAAGATGCCCTTAAACTGTATTACAATGAAGAGAAGGAAGTTTAAAATGTGGATCAATTAGAATAGGAAACAAAAGATCCTTCTTCAGCCACAAACATGAACATCCATTAAACCAGCCCAGAAACTTGGCACCATCACAAAGAGGCTGAGGTAACCCAGGACAACATCTCCTCCAGACTGAAAAGGATTCACAAAATCAATTAGCAGTTCATTCTTTAATTAAATGAAGATTTACAAAAACAACAGAACACTTCAGGGAAGTATAGGCATGTATTAACACAGAGGGATTTCCTACCGCACAGACAACAGTCTTCAATTCTTTATTCTTTATTCTCTGAGTTTAATTTTTGTGCAGCAAAGGCAAAGCCCAGAGTCCAATAAATCCCGAACAGGAATTATCTGAACTCCATTTTTTTTCTTTTCAAACAGAAGGAAGAAATTAGTTCTTGCTAAAGATGTTCCAAATAGTCATTTTGTAAATGGTGCTGTGAAGCTGATTAGAAGGGAATGTGTTGTAGCATAATTGCCCTGTTTTAAAGCACTGTCCTGTAATAACAATCTGCAGCATAGCTGTGCTTCACTGACAGGGAGGCAGTGCTACACCCAGCAGGCACCTCAGTACATGCACATTCCAGAGAGAAGCACCCTCCTTTTCTAATGCTGAAAGGCAGCCCATTACCCAGCTTGAGTCTTTTACATTCTCATTTCAGGACAGAGATAGAACTTGCTTCATTGGCTGCAGCTATTTGCTATTTCCAGTTATGACCCTTGTGATTAAGCCAGTCTCTGAGCCCTCATATCCTCTTCTGAAACGGTGAACAGCTTTTGTTCAACAACGTAACAGGAAAGTACTCTCTGGCATCCAACCAAATGAATATTTGAATGTTAGCTTTTCAAAAGCTATCTTATTAATTCAAGAAAGAAACCTCTAGTTTTGTTTTGTTGAAACAGACAATGTTACACTAGGCTGCAACTTCTGACAGCTGTGGGTAGAGAATACTTCCCTTTTGTGATCCTGGAATCCTTGCCATTGAGCATTCATTTGTTTGCAACAGCAGAAAGTTGGTCCCGAATCCTTCCCAGACCTTCTAACATAGTGTCCAGGGTTTCTTTGCTCAGTTCCACAGTCAGAGCAGAAACAACAGGATTATTTCCACATAAGGCAGCATCTTCCTGAATCTTAAAATAGGAATGCAGATGTTAGTTGTATGAAAAATTCGTGTGTTTTTCCAGTGCCACTACACAAGTCAGTGTTTAATACATAGATTAAACAAAATGGTTTGAATTTGGAATCCAGCTCCATCCTGAAGAACCAACAGCACGTTTTCTAAGCTGTGTGCCTCACTAGTGAAGTGCACTCCCATTGACAGAGTGCAAGTGATCATCTACTGCTGTGAGTATTGGGAAATTTTGAAGACAGTTGTGGGCAGGATGCCACATCTGTATCAAAAGCATCTTAGCAGATACCACATAGGATACTTAACCCCATCCTACACACAGAAATTAGATTTTTTGTCATCCTCCTCTGAATCCCACTCATCTGATTTTTATTGGTTAGGGAGATCCAAAACTCTGCAGAACACAAGCAGTAAGTTTAGCCATCCTCCCCAAATGATAGCTGCAGCCCATGAAGGAAATTACTAGTAATTTAAAGTCATTTTCCAACTAATGAAGTCAGCTAAACATGATGATGAGTGCTTAGAATTAAACGGTGATGACTTCATGATTTATCTTCTCTTTTTTTGTAGAAAACAATGGTGACTAGGAACAAACATGGTGACTGCTCACATCCTCATGCACAGAAAATTCTCCTGTGCAAGAGAAAGAGAGCTTTCATCAGAGACATCATTCCCAGGCTCTGCAGCATTTCAGGTATCATCTCTGAGGAAGTCTAACTGCCCACCAGGTGAGAGGCAAGCACCAGATGCCTGTCTGAGCTGGTCTGCACTGGTAAGTCAGGTGTTGGACTTCATTATTTTGGTCCTTCCCAGACACTGCCATTACCTTTAACTGAAGTAGGCAAGTAGGGACTGCCATTCTTACGATGCTGTCTGAAGAAGTCTTGATGTCCACCCTCCAGTCCATGTCCACCAGCCGAGGCAGGGAGACTGGGGAATTAAAAAATGGCTGTTAGGCCTAGCAGCACATGATACCAGACCCTGGAACCTGTGGCTACCACCATGCAGATGCTTCTCCACTTCTGGCCCTCAGAAGTGTACAGCTTTAGTGCTACCACATGGTTTCACATCATTTTACTCTGCAATAAGCCAGTCTCTGAAGGCCTCATGACACTGGAAGGGCAAAGAGGGTTCTCCCATCATTACATGCAACCATAGTCCAGTGCAAGAAGCAGAGGTTAATTCCCAAAGCAGCTGGGAGAAGGAAAGCAATAAGATGTCTTCTCCACATCTTCATCCCCTGCCAGCTAGTGTTCCATCACTAGTTGCTCTGACACCTGCATGCTTATTACTCTGCTCTGAAACTGGTAAGAAAGCGCACAGGAAGGCTCCTAAGATACAACAATATAAAACATGTTACTTCAAGTTCCCCAACCCAGGAACCAAAGCATCCTGCAGTACAGCAAACGTACTGGCAAACTGCAGCCTTCACATTCCTTGAAAATATTTCAAATAACATCGTAATTCCATGCAGCCTGACAGAAGTCATTTAACAGTCTGGTGAAATACTGGCATCAATAGCTCAGAGCTGGAGACCTCTTGAGCCCTCCCAAGGAAATAAGGACAGGTCTAACTTAGCTGCTAAGGAAAGAGCTGTCTCTGTCAGCAATTGCAGCCTGTCTGGATTCTGCCTATTGTAAGATGCTTCGTGTCCTCCCCAGGGGTTGACTGCCAGCCTTTCTACTGACTGCAGACACTCAAGTTGTTTCCTATCTGTGCTTTATTGCCTAACTGAATTTTTTTCTGGGGAAGGGCTCTGTCTTCCTGCTCCTGCTGCTTCCTTGAGCAGAGCTCCAGGGGGCAGTGCACAACTGGCTGTTTTGCTCCTGCTTTTGGAACAAATTCCAGTTCCGTCTGTTAAGGCCAGCACTTGGCAGCATTTGCAACAACATAAAATGCATCTGTTTAGCCTTGTATGTTAATTTGCAAAGATTAATTGCTGGTGGCTTGGGAGGAGCAGGAAACCATTCACTTTTTTATGTTAACGCAGATCAATCTGTTGGAATGTCTGCCTTGGACCACTGCCTTGGTCCCTATGTAATGCATGTCAGACACTCCATGAATACAATACTAACATAATTCATTATTTTCCAGAAGACAATCTCATTCCAACAGGGTTAAATATTCATCTAGTGAATACAAAGACATAAAGGTCTCAGCAGAGGCCCTGGGTGGTGCCCCAAGAGCCACACAGCCAGCCTTGCTTGAGGGCTGTGAAGACTCAGCCAGTGTGTTCTGCTGCTCTCATCTCCTCTAACACATGACAGTACAAAGGACACAGGAAAAAGCATTCTGTGCTTTGGTAACACTAGAGCACTGTTTAGTGTAAGCAAAGTATTACCATTAGGCAATAATTTCTTACCTCTCCCTATTCACATTCCATTAAAACTTTGAGGGACAGTGTATTTCTAGGTCTTGCCATACTATTTAGCTGTTGGACATTATCTCCTCTGCAGGCAAAGGAAAGGGTTAAGAGGATCCATGCAGACCTTGAGGTACTCTGCTAGGTGTCTGCTCTCAGTGGGAAGCCTTTAAGTGCTACAGTTGTAAAGAAAACCTCTTGGGTAGAAAACCAAGCGTTGTAGCTGCAGGAACACCTAACTAGCCATGATACTATTGTTAAAGTCGGCACTCCATAATTACTTCACTGTTTAGAAAGATGAGGAAAAAGCAGTTATAAATATGTGCAGTATACTTGCTGTTGCATTCTTTCATTTCCATGCATCAGCAAGTGTGCAAGGATGCATCAGCAAGAATGCACAGGACTGACGAGACATGCAGGGATGAGGTATTCCACAACATATACATATCCTTTACAGTGCAGTTATTGCATATGAACATCCCTTAATGACCTGAATGGGGAAGTCAGAGTGCTTAAGTTTCAAAAGTTTGTCAAGTAATTGCTACACACTGCAAGGCAGCCACAGACTGAGTTTTGAATGCTTGAGAGCTAGAAACAATTTAGCACAGGAGCACAGATCTGAATACAAGAGTGTTGGCTTCTGCTAAGTTCTACTATGCCACAAACACAGCTCCATCTAAACCCAGCAGGGGTTACCCTGTGCCACACTGTGATGCGCTGTTCTGAACTCCAAGCTCAAATGACCTCAGGAAACAACAATTGCATCAAGATGCGAACTACTACTTACTCTGACTTGCTTGTGCTTCATTCCTCCAAGCAGAGCTGTGAAAAAGTGGAGAAAAACAGCATCAACAGTGCTTTAAGGAAAAAAAAAATTAGCATGGCTTATCCCTGACTGAAAGGTCACCAGCAATACACAGGACTGACTGCCTGTGCTACTGAGTGCCACAGAAAGGACAGGACTGGTGGGTAATGCCAGGCAAATTCATGATCTGCTATGGGTTCTTCTGGAAGGGTAGCTCATTTAAAGCATGTACCTTTCTCCCTGGTTTTCTCAAATTAATGGGCTCCCAAGCACTGAGATGTACAAACAGAACTGCCATCCCCTGCCACTACCTCATGTATGCTCTATCACATACGGTGCCTCTGCACCTGAGCCATGGTGACAAGTGGATGGGCATCCGCATACTACCTGGATTTTTTCTAGTGCTGAAATCAAACCCTCTAAGTTTTAGCATCATCAGTAGCATTTTCTCACCACACAGCTGTTAAGATAAAAGGGGCTTTGCATACTAGCAGTGTGGCCCATGTCCATTTCAAAAGTCGTGGGAAAATTCTGTGTGCTCATGGCTGTGTTTCATTGGCCATTCCACTCAGATGACATAACCTGTTCAACTCTGCTCATCCCAACCTGTGTGATTATGCCTAAGGCACACAGAAAATTCACAGAAACAAGACTCTGCATGTCATCAACTATCTACTTATCAAACCACACACACAGGCTTTAACTCTCCAGCTGAAAGCCAATGGCAGGTGGGTAGCACTCACATGTTCTCCAAGATTATCTTAGTCAAAAGGTTTTTCAGGTTTTGGTGGAAGTTTTCTGGGAAGAGACAGAGGATGTCTTCTGCCCTGGTCAAGCCGCGGTACACGACGTGCCTGGTGAGGTTGTGCAAGGCAGACACCAGCTGTCAGGAGGGAAGAGGAGAAGGGGCTCCGCTGGGTTGAAGAGTGTAACATACAGCACGGGACGGGCCTCGCCAGCCAGGAGAGACACACCTTCTGCTGCGAGACCCCCACCGCCAGAGCCTCGGACACCAAGTACGGCCCGACAGCCTTAGCAAGAGGGCCGAGCTCCCCATGCCCTCCGGCTCGCAGCCCTTCCGCCCCGGGCGAGGCACGCTGTTACCGTGCGCACCCCGCTTCAGCAGCGGCCGCGGAGCCCCGCACCGTCCCAAGGCCTGGGCCAGCCCCGTGCAGGGACCCGTGCGGTGCCGCTCCCTCCCTCCCTCCCGCCGGGGCCCGCGGCTGCCCCGCCCGCCCTACCTGCTCCGCTTCCTCGGCGCTCACGGCGAGCCCGGGGCAGGCGCGCTGCGCCAGCGGGCCGAGCGCGGCGGGCGGGCTGGAGAAGCACTCCTGGCACAGCTGCCGCACGGCGTCCTTGGACGGCGCCTGGCAGGGAGCAAAGCGGGGGCGCTCAGCCGCGGCTCGGCAGCGGCAGCCCCGTCCCCCCGCGGCCCGGACCCACTCACCTTCAGCAGGATCTGTAGCGGCGCGAAGTCCCCGTCCCGCAGCGCCGCCATCTTGACGCCGTGAGGGCCGCGGCGCCCCGCCCGCCGCCATCGCGCTCCGTCAGCGGGCCGGGCGGGGCCGAGGGGCTGAGGGGTTGGGGTCGCGGTCGCCCTCGGAGTCTGGCACTGCCCTGCCGCTCCGTTCGGGGTGTTTTTACTGTCAGGGCAAATCTGTGCCTCGGAATTTTGCTGTAAACGCGCTACTTTCAGCCAGCGGGCACGGGAGGGTAAAGGATTTATCATGACACTACGGCAGCGATATGGACCATTATCTTTGCGAGCTGTGCCTCACTTTGTTAGGTGTTTAAATAAGTCGCCCTTCTGAGAGAGAAAGTCTTCTTTTTGTCTTGTGAGGTTCCCAGCACATCTGGTTCCAGGGCATCACTAAACGATGCTCTTTCCCATCACTGTGTCTGTCACAGCATCCCCTTGCTCGTCTCCATCGGTGTTGGTTTGAAGCAGAATATTGCACGGTGATAAATGAGAACGTAGAAATGCTTTTTCCACTGCCCTTCACAAGCTTGGCAGGGAAAAGGAAACATGGGGAATGTTTGCAGGATATCACTTGTAATTTCATCATTGACCTCTTATAATCTGCCTGCTTGTCTTGTTCCCAAACCAATAAAACTAGCATTTTCTACAGCGAGGTAAGCAGATTTTTCTAAACAGTAAAACCTCTGAAATGCTGTATCTAACTGGGGGAAAGGGACACTCATATTTTTCAGAGATTTTCTAAAGCAATGACTTTACAAGACTCCAGTAAAATTGGATTGATTAAGGCCTAGTGTATTGGCTTTGCATGGCAAGGTTCTGGTAATGGGGTGGCTTCTTTGAGGAGTTTTTAGAAACTTTCCCCATCTCCAACAGAGCCTGAACCAGCTGGCTCCCAGATGGACCTGCCACTGGCAAGGCCAAGCCCATCTGTGATAGTGGGAGCACCTCTGGGATACCAGGGTATAGCAGTAATTGTGGCCAGAAAAGAGAGGAACGAGAGAAACAGCCCTGCAGGCACCAGGGGCTCTGGAGAAGGAGGTGAAAGACGTGCTGCAGGTGCTGGAGCTGAGCCCTGCAGCCCATGGTGCAGCCCATGGTGAAGCAGCTGTGCCACTGCAGCCCATGGAGGAGCAAGGGAATGCAGAGATCCAGCCGTGGATCACCCCACACTGGATACCTGAAGGAGGCTGTGGCCCTGTAGGAAGCCCGTGCTGGAGCAGGTTTGCTATCAGGACTTGTGACCCTGGGGGTCCCATGCTGGAATTTTTCTGAAGGACTGCATAATGTGCAAGGGACACACGCTGGAGCAGTTCACGAAGAACTGCAGCCTGTGGGAAGGATCACATTGGAGAAGTTTTTGGAGTACTGTATCCCATGGGAGAGACCCGAGCAGGAGCAGGGGAAGCAATCTTTCACCTGAGGAGAAAACAGCATCAGAAACAACATCTGCTGAACTGACCATGTCCCCATTCCCTGTATGCCTGCACCACTGGTGGAGAGGAGGTAGCAAATGAAGATTAAAGTTAAGTCCAGGTAGCAGGGAGGAGTGGGGGAGGGTGCTCTTGAGCTTTGTTTTCTCATTATTCTGCTGATTTCAACCAGTAATAAATTCAATTTCTCTGAGTCAAGGCTGCTGCTCCCATGATGGTAATGTGGTGAATGACCCTGTCCTTAACTCAAGAGCCTTTTGTCATATTTTTCTCCCCTGTCCAACTGAGGAGGGGATAGAGTGACTTTGGTGGTCACCTGGCATCCAGCCAAGGTCAAACCATCCACACCTAGCCTAGGGACTTGATTGCACAGAGTAACTTTATCAGACAAGTAGGTGGAGAGATGCAAAGGGTGGGAGGGTGTAGAGTGGGGAGAGCAGATAACTGTCGTTGCTAACTCTCACCAGAGTGTGTGGCAAGAGGATATTTACCTGTGAGTCACATACTCAGGACAAAAATGCTGCCTGCCAGTAAGCACAGCTGGCATCCTACTGATTTTGTTCTCCAGTCCACCTCCTATTGTTGCCATTTTCTCACTCTGGGAGCCTTATAATTATGAAGAAATAATGACAGATTTGATTTCATATCAAAATTGAAATGCTCTTTGTTTAATATCAAATCTGAAACAGCTGAAGCCGACAGAAGTGCTTAGTAAAATGCTTTATCTGAGGGTGGTTTGATCATGTGTCTTTCCTCCCTTCCTTCCTCTCCTCCTTCCTTCCTTCCCTTCTTCCCTTCTTATTTCCCTCCTTCCTTCCTCTGTCTTCAAGGTCAAGGCCTCCAAATCAAATTACCAGGGATGAAGTGTGAGACTGCATCCTGTAAGGAAGGCTGGCCCTGAGATCAGTGTGATTATCAGGAAATTTTGAGAAACACCAGTTCAATTATCTGCTGTGCCAGAGGCACTTCTGAGTTTGAAAGAAGAAACCCACTTAGAGGAGTGAGATGGATTGGATGACCTCCAGATGTGTTTTCTCACAGCTCTTTTTTTACCATGATTTCATGGCTGTATCACACAGCAGGACTCAGCTATGAGTTCGGAGTCTGCAGATAAGTCTGCACAGCACTGTGTGCAGAAATTGGGTTGGATTTCAAGAGCCAAACAGTCATTGAGTCTGAAAATTAAACTCTGCCTCTGGGCTGGTAAATTTGCCTGTACCCAGGTTTGGGTGATACAGCTGGAGTACTGATTGATGTGACTCTCTCTTAATTGAGCCAGCCTGGGGTATCTGCAAATTATTCTCCCTAAAGTAGTGCAGGTATGTGTGTACAAAAACGTGGGCACTGCATAGTCTCCAGACTATGACATTCATAAATACTGACTTTCTAACGGGTCCCTGGGAGAGAAATCCTTGTGATATTAAGGATTTTATGGGAAGAACTATTAAGTTTTTTCCCCACAGCATAGCCTGTATTCACTGGAGCATCTGTTGCAGGACTGTGGTCTCTTCCTTAAGGGCTTCCAGCTACAAGGCAGGGCTCTGCCCTGTAACTGCTCCCTGCTGGGTGTGTGCAATTTTAGTAATAAAGTTGCCTATCCTTTTCCAAATTAGAAATGCAGGACGTAGCTCCTAAGTGAATGCAGCAGAGATACGACATCGAGTGTGTGTTCATGGACCTGGATGTATACTCTATGAGAGAGGAAAGCTCAGTGCCCCAGCCAGTCTGTGGCTAAGCCCTGCAGAGGTTCACAGTACAGGATTTCCAAACAGTCACCTGTATTTAGTATTTTGACACATATTACTTTTTGCTGCAATTCAGACAAACTGATTGGTCTGTGTTATTGGGGAAAGTTTTCTGACGTGATCACTGGACTTGACAGGTAATCCTTACTTTAAGGACTTAGGCAAGTCTGTTAGGCTCTTTTCATCTTACAGTTTCCTACATTTATTTCTGTTGCTGAAACCTGTTAATTCTGTGATAATGAGAATAGGGTAGGAGCACTTGAGATACATCATGGGCATGATTAGCAGTGTTGGCCTGGCTCTGCATGGCTGTGCATCCTGATCATTGTCAGTCTGTTGCAGTGACCCAACAAAGTGCATGTAATCCAGAATCAACACCTCTCCTATTTGCACTCATGGCATTTGGCTCCATCTCTACTCACTAAGAACCTGTCATCCTGATAGGTTTTTGTTGTTAGGGTTTTTTAAGAAATGGAGCAAAACCATGTGGTTAACACTCGGGTTTACACTCTCCTGTGTCAGTTCAGAAAGGTGATTACCTCTCAGATGACAGTATTCCTTCCACCCTGGCCTCTCAACTGAAGCAGCTGAACTGCCTTTTCAGTTTGGATTGCTGATACTTGAGACTCTTCAAATGGGACTGCAAATTAGAGGGTAAGACCACTGCTGACAGATGTCATCTGTAAGGCTCATGCTAACAGATCCTCTCTGTGTGCTCTGGAAGTCTGTGGACAGTTGTCTGTATTATAACTAGAAAGTGAGCAGCCTCACACTGCTGTAAATCTGTATTAAAACTGGAAAGTGAGCAGCATAACACTTGTAAATAAGGCATTGCACATTAACAGCTCATCAAAATAAATTTTCTTTGCCCCCTGGTGCAAGACAATCTCTATAAAATTTGATAGGCAGGTCAGACTGTTCATGGGATTATGAATGTGTTCAAATTGGAAAGTGTCATTGGAACAAAAAGAAGCTGAGAGTTTTCCAGCCAAGAGCATTTGGCCTAAGCATCATACCAAGATTTTACTGTTGTCTTTATTTAAGGTCTTGTTCAGATGTAACAACTGTTCATTGATGCTCCCAAATCTCCTGGGAGAAAATTCTAAGAATCAATGGAACTGCATCTGCTTTTGTAAAGGAAATTAAAGCATGCATCAAAACATTTTCCATGAGGTATTTGCAACCCCAGTGCCATAACAGAGTTAGTTCTGACAAGACAGGAGGAGCAAGCCAGCACAGACAAAAGCAAAGCATTTAATATGTCTTGTAAAAGCAAAAAAGTAAACAAACCTTTCTGTCCCACTCTCCTTTTGAATGTCACTGTCCCTCAGCATGACGTGGTCGTGCTGAAGCTGAACAAGGAGGCAGAGGCCAGCACCAGCATGGGCTCCCAGCTCTCCCTTTTGGCTGCTGGAGGTGACCACCACAGCATGCAAGCAACTGTGCAAATATGGAGGGGAAGGCAGCGAGGGAAAGCTCAAACATGCTGGAGTGTAGCTCGTTGGTAAACTGGTTGACAACAGCTGCCAGAAAGGTCTCCTTTCAGACAGGGGATGTCAAACAGCAAGCCTCAAACATGCCTATTTCAGTGGCATGGTTTCTTTCTTCCAGCAGAGGAAGTTACCTTCAGTAGCAAGTAGTTGGTGAGATCCATTGCTGGGAACCATTTCAGTTTCAGCACATCAGTAGGGCCTCAGGACTTCTTGGTGATTTCTGGCAGTTTAGCCTTTAGAGTGAAACATCAAGAACCAGCTCTGAAACTGCAGTGATGCCAGTGTCAACAAACCAGCTATAGGAACACCTCATCAGTTTCATGTTCTGTACTCATTACCAAGTCTTGCTGTACCCCAACCCATTGCAGTCAGCTGCAGGCACAACCCAAAGTTGCTGTGACACAGCCTATAAACCCTGCCTAACCATTCTCAGTCTGCTAAATTTTCTTGCTTCCCTTCCACTCTTCCACAGCCTAAATCCCACTTGATCACGGTCCTCTGCACTGCCTGCCTTTAACCGCTGGGTGCCAGGGGCCTCCCAGCAGGAAGCTGCTCACACACTGGTTCATTCTCCTCCAGGAGCAGAACCACCAGCTTTGAACCACTTCACCCAGCTGTGCATGTGCTCAGTTTACGTTTGTGGTAAGGGCAGGTGTGTGAAATAGCCAGTGGCAGATCAAGGCAGCCTCGGGCACTTAGGCACTTCAAGATATCGCATTGTCTCTGCTCCTGCAGCTCAGGCTGCTTGCAGAGAGGAGGTAAGGAGAGCTGTAATGTTTGACTGTGACCCAAAGCTGCAACAAGAACCCCATCAGTTCATTTTGTGTGAGAACAGCTGAGAGAACAGTCACCATTAGTTTAAGTTACATCTCAGTGAGGCAAAAGGATTCACATCCCATTATCAAGGAAATACTGGAGTCATTGAGGCCCCTTTTGTTGCAATTGCTGTCTTTTATTGGTTTGAAATGACACCTTTGGAGGGCTTATTTCTGCCTTGCTAGCTATGACTGTCTTTTCATTCTGTGTTAATATGCTGGCTAGTTCAAAGGACTTCAGATTTAGGTGCTAAGAAATAGCAATAAAGTCATAAAGCTCCAGATTATTTCAACTATGCCTTGCTCACCCATATAACTGCAACAGAAAACAGTTTCAACAGCAGTTTTCTACAAAAAGCAGTTTCTTTCTCTGTTTTGTGTGCCTTAAAACTCAGAAAAGAGGAGATATAACACAAACACCCAGAAAAGCCTCTAGTAATGCCTCAAAACAGAAAAGCAGAATTGTAAAAACTAACAATCTGGAATATAAATGATTTTTTCTTTCTCTGGAGAGATAGAGCTAAAGCTCTGCCTCTCCACACCAAGCCATCATAAGGGTAAATGTCAAGATAAATGCTTTGAAAATGTCCTTCCCGGTATTATTAACGTCACTATGGACTATTAAAATTAAAAGGCTCTTTAAAACATAATTGACTTTTTCATTAATTATCTGCTGCTGCCGCTTTTCACTTCCACGCGTGTAAGTAGTAAATCCCCAGGGGGGTGTTTCATATCTATATAAATGTATATTAAATGCTTTGCCTCTGGCATTTTAGAAATAGCACAAATGCTGCTGTGTTTGTACATTTATAATGTCAGAACACGAGCCAGCCTCTCAAAGAAGTTTCCAGTTGGCAGCTTATATTGTTTTCTGTGGAGTTTTACAAAATATCCAGTATTAGTAACAAGGGTGTGTGAGGCTACGTCAGAGCAGGAGAAATTATCTAATTACATTAAGACTTCAGACTATGTTTATGTGAAACATTATGCCACAAGTAAATTGAATCTAACTAGCTGTCTGCTGGTTTCTTACAGCAGGATAGGATAAGAATGATATGCAAAATAGTACAAACTAATTACTTTCTTTTAAGGGAAGCTCTTCAAGCAGATTATGTAAAATACATCAAAACAGACTTCATCCCCAATGCTTGTGATCTCTTACATAGTAAATGCAACACATGTAACGGAAATTAATACTTTCTCTAGAAAAAATACTTTTAACCATTTTGTGTGCATTCATTGTAACTCACAGTTCCCATTCCCAAAGAACTGGCTCAGATGGAAACATAATGAGCTTATTTAAAAGTAGCAGAGCCCTAAAATGTGCATTTCTTTTGGTAACAAGGATTATTTCAGTCAGAAGCTGGGATTTACAGTGAGCACTCCTGCAACATGGAGCACTGAACAGGGAGATGCTCCAGCAGTGTTCCTACATGGAACATACTAAGCAGGGAGAGTGTGCCTGGGTAACAGCTGGGCAGTGAACTCTGTCAGGGCAACTGCAGCATAAGGAAGGAGCGTAACCTGGCCTTTGCAGTGTAGGACAGGGATGTGGGAGCTTAATTAGGATTACCAAGGCAGACACACCACTGTTGACTTACCCTGGGCCATCCAGGTTCCTAGTAGCAGGCAGTAAAAAAACATAGAATCATAGAATGGTTTGAATTGCAAGGTACCTTGAAGATCATCTTATTTCAACCCCTCTGCCATGGGCAGGGACACCTTCTACTAGACCAGGCTGCTCAGAGCCCCATCCAACCTGACCTTCAACACTGACAGGGATGGGACATCCACAACTTCTCTGGGCAAATTGTTCCAATGCCTCACCATCCTCACAGTAAAGATCATCTAATTCCAATGCCATGGGACTGGGGTTGTTGAATTCAATGATTTTAAAGGTCCCTTCCAACACAAACAATTCTATTTGAGTCTGTGTCATTAGAGCTGCAGGGACACTTACTCTGTCCTGTGGACAGGCACAGAGGAGTAAGTGTGAGAGGTGTTTGGAGGTGAAAACAAACAAAAGTTTGCAGTTCTGCAGGCCACACAGCTGTGCTGCACTGTGCCCCAAGAGGCAAGGGATGCAGAGCAGCAGCTGTGACCTTGTGAGTACCCAAGGTGCAAACCAAGCTGTGGTGTGGCAGGAGGGAGCTGTCTGTGGTGTGACTCTCATGCTCAGCAGGTCTGGTTCTTCAAAAATGGGAATTGTATTGGTTGCTTCTGAAAGCAGAAAGTTCTGGTGTTTACGTACTGAGTGTCCTGTTGGCTTTTACTAATTTAATGGATTTTTTTTTTAAATTCAGAACATTTTATGGCTGTGGTGCTTTATGGTTTTTTCCCTCTCAGTAAACTGGAGAATGGAGTTTGCAAAACTCCCAGCCTCTTAGGACATGCTGCATTTAATCCTGCCATTCCAAGATATGCAGTTTTATGAGTTAGCTGAATCTTGTGCTATGCTGAGAAGAGCACCTAAGCACTGGTGTGCTTGTTGTTTTGTTTCCTACTGACTGATACATCCTGAAAACAATCCAACTCCATTCCTTGTTCCAACAATGACAGCATTGTACAGTGCCACAGATCAGCATCAACTGATGTGTGATGCACGGTGCCTCATCGTACCAGAGACAGAATCAAAGGGCTGCTGAAAAGCTTTAAAAAAATTATGTAGCTGAACCTAGAATTTGGTTTGTTTTGATAGCTGTTGTTTAAACCAGGCTCCCCAGTATTTTTCTGTTAAAAACATCTTTTGATAAGTCTGTTGTTCAAGGGTAAGGCAAATGATTACAAGTCTAACCCTAGGAAGTAATTCCCTGGCTTATAGCTACTGATGTTGCCCTCTCACTGGGTATTGGTTATTTTTACCCAAGCTGTGCATCCTCACTCTGACAGGTTGTGTTGGCAGAAGAGCCACTGTCAGGGGAACCAAAGCTCAGCAGAGACAACTGCAGGCATGGTTTTACTGGTTGAGTATTCCTGTGACAACAGTATGTTTGCTGAAGATGAAGTGTCAGCTCTGGAACAGAATCTGTGCATTTAACAGTGTTAAAAGCCTGGGCATTGGTGGTTGACTTTATATTTTCAGTGTGTTCATGTACAAACCTGTGATTATAAAAGGCATCTATATATGATATATAAAATACAGGGGTGTAAACCAGGTCTTAAAGGATTCTCCACTCTTGCCTGTGACTCTTTGTGCCAGTGCTACTCAGCAGCTTTGCTGCCTGAATCCTCCTGTTGCAGTATCTTGCCAATGTACGGTGATGTAACATTATGCAACTTCATTATGCAGTGACACAAATACCACGGAGCTGAAGCACTACTTTCAAGAAAAATTTCTTCCAGCAGTAAAAACAATGCTTAAATCAATGCAAACACAGGGTTTTGGTAGTCAGACAGCTCTAGGTCACCAACTGTTCTGAATCAGCGTGTCTTGAAAGGAAGTAGAACGAATTCTCATACCTTCAGATACAAACTGTCAGAGTCTAGAGAGGTATAGAGATACTTTATACCTCAGGAAATGTGCCTAAAAGTAGGACCTCATATACCAGTCTGGAAAGAGCAGAACTATGTGTCCACCTATTGTGTCTTTTCTCTGTGGCTGTAGTGTGCAGTGAAGTGACAGCAGTGTGGGACAGAGCACAGCCATTGCAGCAGTCCTGCCAGCAATACTTGTCATGTGGCCCCACTGGTGCTTTAGTTTGGATCAGAAGTGTATTTTTGATGCAGATCTCCCAAACATCTCTATTGCCCGTGTTTCATTTTGCATCAGGAGCTGATTTTGAGCTCAGGGGGTAGATTCTGTTGAGTGAAATTAAACAGAAAAATATTCTCTGGAAATGTACCCAATGTGCTAAGACCTCATTAGGCATTCAATCCAGGGGATCCAAATGAAGGTGATTTGAATGGAAAAAAACCTGGAATATGCATAGTGTGGATGTCAGATCCTCAGCATCAACTGTTTGTGTAGAGCATCTACTCTGCAAATTCTTGGTCTGCTTGACTTTACCATGCAGATGTAACTTGATCTGATTTTTAAGAGGAGTTGAGACAACCTACTGAAGATTAGACTTCTTATTTTTTCTTTCATTTTCCCCATAAATGAAATTGACCATGTGAAATTCTTACTCCTCCATAGACTAGGATCACTATAGTGAATTAGTGAATTATACAAAATACCACTGAAAGTGATTTCTCATTTCTGTAAATGAGGAAAAGATGCTAGTTTATTGTATAGTTTCTAAAGTATTCCACAAGTTATACAAGTGGTAGATATTTCAATTGTTGCTGAAAATGGACTCCTAGAGCAGAATGTTCCAGCTGAAGTTCCAACAGAAAATTACAATGTAACTATAGGAAGAGGGAGGGGGAAAGGAGAAATTTCATAAAGAATCCCATGTCCTAGTTAAAAATCAGCATGTTGCAATCCAAATTGGATTTGGACTAGCATTTGCCTCTGCTTTTATTATAAGATTCAATATTATTTTTAAGTAGTCAGGAACCTTCCAGCTACATTTCATTGGGAAACAGTCTGGAAATGCTCTATTCCATAAATGGAGGCAGGCATCCTAGGTAAAAAAATGTTTTCTACAGTAGAACATAAAGAGTACTCACAGTACCCTTGAGAATTTTCCTGTCTTCATTTCTAAAAGGAAAGGCATTTGAGATACTGTTTAATGTAAGGACTTCGATTGATATGTAAATGTTAAACACTGTTTGGAGGAAGTTGGATCTTAATTAGTTACAGCTGCATTTTCAACAGCTCCTACTAGAACTTCTTCTTAAGCAGAAGCAAACAGGAAGCATAACTCTTTCAGTATCACCACTGATTCAGATTTGCTTCAGCTAGGAAAAAAAAAAGTCTATAGTAAAAATTTTAAAACTCTATTTCCTTCCTGGATCAGGAAATGTAAAAATAGGAATAGTCTACTTCCAAATCCTCCTAAAAGAGGTGAAAATGTCTCACTTATTTAAAAAAAAAAAGCACTTTACAGTGTTTTTGAAAAAGCAACTATGATGACCTAACCAGCTTCAGATATGAATATGCAGCATATTAAAAGAACTGACAGAAAACACAAAGCACACAGAAATCCTAGCTACCTTGGTTTTCAAGACCACTATTACAAGTTTCAAACCAGTATCAATCAATTTAATCACTGTGAACTATGAACCACTGTTGATCCATAAAATGTAAGGGTCCAGACAATGGAATACTGACTGATTTCTGACTGCTGGAAGTGAGAGAGTAGTATCAGTACTCCACTTAAAATCCCAATCAAAATGGCTGTTTGGCTGTTATTATAACATGTAATTTGATTTTTCTAAAATCACATGTTATTAATTAGATGTCAGGTGCAATTGAGCAAATTGACAAACACTAGTAGTATATAAAATGTTCCAGAGGCTCCCACTTTTGTTATCCTTTTTCTTTTTTCTCCTCAAACACTACTTGGCTTGTTAATTACAAAAGGTTCAGATAATTTTCTTACCACCCAGTTCTGGGCTTGGGTATTGATTCTCAGCTAGAAACTTCCTGTCCAAATTATCTCTTTGGCTCAGTCAGCTTAAAGCCACAGTTTGAAAAATGCATGCCTTAGTCTTTCATATGTAGAAGAGAAGCTTCATGTTTAGGAGATTTACTAATCCAAATACTAAGCCTCAAATACTGCACAGTTCCAATCCCAGTCGTCTTGAAGTGGGAGCCTCAGAGTCTAAAAGTCTCCCGCTGGAGTCATGAGAATCACTGTGTTTGAGCAACCATTCCCATTTCTCAAGATAAGGAAGCAGGAGAGGAGCTTTGATTTTTTTTTTTAGGTCTGCTGCATGATCAGCTACTTGATTAAAGAAGCAGTCATGTCTGGGGGCACTTGAACAGATAAACCTCTCTCAAAATGCTGAGGCCAACTCTCCTCCCATCTTGCAGCAGGGAGGTTTCTTCCAGAATACTTTCTTGGGAGAATCCAGCAGCCTGCACTCACCTCCTCCTGCAAATACGATTTACATGATTAGCTGGAACCGAGTCAACACCCCCAGACTAGGGCACAGGATACAGGAGGATTTGAGTATGAGCTGGGTTTCCTGGAGGGAAGTCCAGCTAAAGAGGAGTCTTGCATTCTCCCCAGTCTATTGTTCAGTCTGACTTGGACCCTGGCCTTTTCTGTTTATTTGCTCAGACAGCCCATCTCCCTGCATACCAATCTGTGTGTGTACAGTAAACACTGGAAGCTCATTGTAGTGGTAATAATGCATTGCAGCTAGAAGAATCCAAATCTTCCTGGGTCAGCTGCCGATCTTGGTTCTTTCAGCCCTCTTGTCCCTGCTGGCAGGCTCGTGCAAGAAGGTAGGTGCAGGCAATCTGGCTCCTGTGCATATCCTGAGCGCTGCTGCATACCGCAACTTTAATCAAATGAAGAAGTACATTTATGTCAGCAAAATGTCTTTTTCAAGGCTAATGGAGCTGACAGAAGTTTCATTCCTTAGACTTACATATTTATAAGAGAGGAAAGCTTTTATTTGGTTAATTTTGCGGCCACTGTGTGTACAGAAGGGGACAATATAGAAACATATTAAGGCTAGTTAGAATTGACTTCATTGACTTTGCAGGTCAGGCTGTGGCTATGTATTTGGCTGCAACTTAACTCATGTTAACACTGCTCTTTCTCTTTGCCTCCTATCAGAAACATATGCCATGGAGTTTTCTCCAGCAAGACATTTACCCTTCCCAGACTTGGGAAAACACGGATGTGAAAATAAATTCAAAGGTACCTGTAATTGTAGAGTAAAAGTGATTGAACTGCAGGAAGCACCTCATGCTAGCTTCAACTTAGCTAATACAGGTTAAAATAGTGGGGGAGATGACTGAGAGAAGTCATCTTTCCATATGCTTTTCCTGTTCTTATGTCCACCTAAAGCATCTACGTTTGGCTACTGTCAGAGACAAATCTGAGCTAAAGGGACCCATTCTGGCCCTCCATATGTAACATTGCCTAGTAACCAAATGCAAGCTGGCTGAGATCCCTGCTAGCCTACCTGAGCCAGATTTTTGCAATCAGACACATTTCCTATTTCCAGTTGCTTGTAACAATTGTATAATTGGACTAAGCAAGCCTCTCTTACTGGTAGAACTACTAATTTTTAAACAGGCTGATTATCATATTGATAATGAATCTGTCAGACACACGTAGGTGGGCTTGCTTTTGCATCTCACTTCCAAAATCCCCTGCCTAGTCCTCAACATCACCTCTCTGTCCCTGAGCAACCCTCTGTGTTGAGTGCAGCCTAATGCAGAGTCCCTTAATGAGGCACATTCCCCAGCTGCAGAACACCACAGTCTGTCACTGTCACTCTGCATTTGTACCTTGCTGGGCAGAGCTTCTGACTACATGACCTAGCAGATGCACTTTCTGTTGCAAAGAAAGGATAGGAGAGAGGGTGACTGCTCAGGGCATGGTGTGCATGGATCCAGTGAATTATAATCCAGAGTAAGTAACTTGGAATGTTTTTGCCATTTTGGTTTCAAATGTTTCAGCAAGGTGCAGAAATAGTGGGGAAGGAAGGAAAGGGGGAGGGAGACAGGAAATGAAGGAGAAGAGGCAAGCTGGTTTATTTGCTGAATTTTATTGCTTGCAAAGCCCAAGTGTTGTCCCTGTGTCTGTTCCAGTGAGTTGGCACCGCACACACACACACACAAAATCGCATATTTCCTTTAAATGGCTGAAATTCCAGTCTGGCCTGGCAGACGGGTAAATTCCACATAAAGAGCAGTCTCCATGGAGAGTTTTTGAAAATAAATCAAAAACCTGAGAGACTGAGAAAAATTCTGAGAACTGGCAATGTGTCAAACAGATTTACCCAGCTTCATACTGGCACAGTTGGGATATAACTGCCCCCCACAAAAACACAGAGCTGTAGACACAGATTCCACAGCTGGTGTTCAAAATCCTGTGTTAGCTCACTGGAGAAGAGTGTGCCTGTACACACAGCCGTGTGGCCACCATAAAGTGTTGCTCATAAGCCATATGAACATGTGTATATGGGATTCTCTCGTTAAAGGCATTTATTCTGGCAATCACGAGCTGAATTCCACAGATGCACAGATCCTTCTGGCTTGCAAAGACTCATCCTGTGCAGAAGGTTGTTACACAGGCTGCATCTCCCTTTTATGCGGTGCTTTTAGCATCTTGTATCCTTCCTTCTGCTTTATGGTGTGTTCTGGTACAAAGTCTCTAAGTCACAAGAATAGACAATTTGGGATCAGAGGCATCTGATAACATGCAGGAATGCTATGAAGCTGTCCTTCACTTTACCATCCACATACCTCCCACAAGCCATGCATATTATAGGTGTTTGCATCTTACTCTGTACATTATATGCAGTCGACATTTCAATGCCTCTACTTGTCCATGAAGGATTCTCAGCCTCCCTAGTTTAATCATACACTGTAGGCTCACTGAATCCATCACTTCTATGCCAGAAGTAACAGACACTCCTCTGTGAGACAAGAGCATCTATTGAAAGAGTTTGGTCAAGAAAGAGGCATGTAGTTACTGAGTTGTAACTCATTAAGTCTGCCAGGCCCTTTCTCTGTGCAGATAAACTCAGAATGGCCACGGGTTTTCTTCTCCTCCCGATACCTCCCAGCCTTCTCCCCGAGAGCACAGCCCCATTCCTGGAGAGACAAAATAAGATCCTTTAGCCAGTAAAGGCATCTTCCAGTGTGGTCAGCACTGCTATATCTAGAAGAAACAACCTTGCAATTACAGGAGAAGTCAAGAGCAGATGAGTAAATAAGCACCAAGCTGTAAACATGTGCATTCTGACTATGGCACCTGGCTGCATTCTATCATTCCTCCATTTATCAAGGAAGCCAGGGTCACCTCATCCTGGGAGATGAGGATAAGTTGTCAGCAACTGTACCAAATCAGCAACATAAGCCACAAAACAACAAGTAAGAATCCTGCTCATAGAGGAGAAGGCATGTCTGCCCATTGTCCCACCAACTGTGGGATGGCTGAGGGGATTCAAGCCTCCCCCACATTCTTTCTGAATATAAATAAAGCAGAGCTACTCTGATCACTTTTGGTACAGCACATGATTTCCTCATGGCCCCTGACTAAATTGATTCTTGTGCCAGCTCAGGAGGTGAACATGTCCTGCTATGTCCACACAGATTTATTTCCAGCTGGCTCTGAGAGCTACATCAAAGTGACAGTGCCAAATGCATTCAGGTGTTTTAAGGAGGAAAGCCTGTTTTTTTTCTCACTAAGATAAGTCTACCCCCAGCAGTGACTTTCACTGTGTTGTAGTGCTTCTGTCCTGCAGAGCATAGCATGGTCTGCAAATGAGGTGTAGAAAGTGAAAAAAGACATACTGAAAACCAAGAGATGAATCACACCAAGTCGAGGATGAGTAAAAGAAGACACCTTGGAAACCTCCTGTAATTAGAACATTGTGATTTGGCATCCATTTACCAATAAGAGTAATCTAACACCTAGTGGTTCACTTGTTTCACCTTGACAAAGACGTTCTATACCACATGCACATTCTTTTGAGTGTGCGGCTTTCAAAGACAATATAACCCAAAACTGGTGCCAGCAGACAGCTGATATATGAAATATCAGACCTCTCTGCAGCTGGTAACTGAGCCATTGGCCACTTTGCCAAAATCACCTGAATTACCTTCTGTGGTGAGCCTCTTTACTGGCAGAGCCTACAGATCACATCCTAAATGGTCTGCCAGTGAGCCCCACAGAGCTGGCTCACAGCAAGGCAGCATACATGGCAGAGAAGCTTGCAGAGCTATTTTCAGGGCTGTGCTTACACTGAGAGCACACAGTGAGGTTCTCCTGGGCTCTTAGGCTGGTGTCACTGTGGGATTCACACAACACTGGTTCCAAGCATCTTTGTCAGATGCCACCAGCAGCACAGAGTCAGCTCAAGCTCCCTGTAAGCAGTGAAGGCAGTGTCATTTTTGTAACTCAGCTCATCTTCCTTGCTGTGTGCTTACAGAGATATTTGGTGGCACAAGGGAGGGGTAATGCTGGGCAGAGCTAACAGCCAAAGCCAGTGTGAGATGACTTTTTCAGTAGCAATCGCAGCTGACTACAGTGAAATTAAGATATGAGAAATTGCAGTTACACAAAGACAGGATGGGAACTGTGGTGACAAGTAGAGAAGGACAGGCCAAGAGAGAGATGGAAAGTAAAAGGTATTGCTTTCAACGTGAGAGGTGAGTGCAATGACATTTGCAGCACTGTCCTGCATAAATATAAGTGAAGATTATTTTTTTGAAAGCTGGAAGAAAAGATATCACAGTAATTTTGATATGAAGTGACTAAAGTCAGGCTGAGATATATTGCTCTGTGGGTAAGAAAGGACATTTTTTGAAAGAAGACACCCAGAAAATATCTGGAAAATTTAGACATTGCCTGAAAATGAGAACCTAGAGAAAGAATAGTCTGACTTAAAAACAATGCCCAAAATAAATGTGTGTGTGTGTGTTTATAGTTACTATAGTAAGCTCAAAAAGGAAGAGAAGGGACTGAAGTAGAGAATACAACCATGCACTGATAATTTAATTAGTTTCTGTATGTGAAATTACCTGAGGTCAAGATGAAGAATAGGAGTGACCAAAAGAAAAAGTCCTCCCAGAGGAAGCCAAAGGATGATACAATGATGAAGCAATTAAGCAAATGATGAAACCATAAGATGGAAAATGAAAGGCAAAAGGACAGCTGTGTGCGTCAAAGATTGCTGACATGTCAGAGAAGATGGGAACTGTTCTGAGGATTCACTGAAACATGGTAGTTAGAAAGTGTGACACACCACTCTGATGCCTGAGGTATAGAAACCAGATTGGAGAGGGTTTAGGTGAATGTATAGAATTCCAAGTAATGAATTTAAAGATTCAATTTACTGACCTTGGGGATGAAAAGCAAGAGGGAGATGAAGCAGACAGATGCTGGAGAGACAAATGAAGTCAGGAGTGGGATGGGAGGACTTAAAGCAGGAGGATGGAAAGAACGGTTTGTTATGCTTGCTTGTGACCTTTGGAAATTTATACTATGGTTTCTAGCAGGGGTCAGCGTAAGGAATACTGGTGCCACTGCCTTTGCCTGACTCTGATTTGTGGTGTGACTGTAGAGTATCATGCACAAACATACTTCAATTGTTTTCTTTGTTCAGATCTCTGCCTGTGGGCTATTTTGTTTGTCTTCTCCTCAAGGTTTGCCACTGGCGTGACAAACAGTACTCTACAGAGGAGGAAGCTTTAGAAACACAGAAATTAAAGATGGAAAATTCCTCTGTAAAAGATCAACGAGCCCACTGTGCATGGTAGGCCAAGGATTAAACACTGTGTTGTGCTTATTTAAAATACTGCAAGACGTCTCCCACAGCAACTGCTCCGCCAGGCAGTGGAGCTTACAGCCAAGCCATTGTAACAGTGCTCATCCTAATCTTTTTGTCTTGTTTCATCCTAATTTCTCCCTCCTCACAATACCAATGCTCTCACTTCTGTAAATCATAATAGTTGTTCTCCCACAACTGTGACTATTCTTTGTAGCGTTGTGTCCTACATGCCATGCACAGCTGTATTTGGTTCTTTCAACTCACATGACAGGGTCTCTAAATCAATCCTCATCACTTCTGCTTTTTAAAAAATATAATTAATTTATGTTTGCTGATCTTTTTCGATGAGAAGATAGTCAAGACTGAATGCAGTATTCCAAAGAGTTTACAGTACACTACCAGTAACAGAGGCTTTTGTTACAGTTTCTGTTTATGAACTCTACAACCCATTGTTTTCTTGTTTCTGGTTTTTTTTCCCTCCCATCATCTCAAATTATGGGCCTGTCTAATTTGCTGTCTGCTCTCATGCTATTTTAGGTCTCTCTCAGCATTATACTCTGAGAATTTGTCTTCCCAATGAATTTTAATTTTTGAGCTGTGATCTGAATTATTTTTTGACAGATGTGGTAATATAGCTGCATGTTTCCCTGTGGAACTACACTTTGTTTCCTGAGCATTATTTGTGCCAGAACTTTGCCTTGTAAAATTAATAGAATAGCATATCCCCAACCCCACACCTTGGAGGTGTGTCCTTCCCTTCCCCTTCCATCCCCAAGCTTGAAACCATAAAAATGAACATTACATGGCAACTAAAGAAAAAGTTCATTTTTTTATTCTCTTTGAAAGAGTTGTTTAAGCTTCATGGTATCACTGATACAGGAAATTTTCTCACTATAGTCCCAAAAGAAAGATGAATTACATTGCTAAATAATTTCCAGTGTCACTGAGGATTACCAGACAGGTCCTCTGTGCCTGAGATGTGATGGGAGATTGCTGCTCCCAGCTTATCCCCATTCGTCTGCCCCATACTCCTTGCTAGAATCTTCAAGGCAGCTTCAAAATAGCTATTGCCTAATCCTTTGTCGTCAAAATCATCCATTTTAGTTGAAGTCAATTTTTTTTTTGCTGGCCCTTCCTTCCTGCCACACATTGAACAGAAGGAGTAAATATGTGCTATCCTAGCAGATGGAAAGGGCAAGAGATGCTTGTGGATAGGATAATAAAATGTAGGTTGGTGACCTCTTACCCTGTTTCAGCTGCACCCCCCAGCTATTGCAAAATTAGTGCCAGAATTAGGAATGCTCTTCAGAAACGATGCTTCTCCTCATTGCCCTCCACATAGACTGCACTGTGGGTCTTTTCCCAGGACTCATTTCTGGGAAGCGCATGATGCTGAAGACCTGTTGGGTCACACAGCCAAAGCAAAGGCGATACATTGTGGGTTCATCCCATCATCAAGTGCATTATAAACAAACTAATAAAAGGTCACATCTGTTAGTCACAACTCTTGTGGTTAGGCTCTTATTGAACAGCAGCTGTGTGAGGGAGAGCAGGACGTGTGTGTGCTCAGTCTTGCTGTAGAGCGTGCTGCAGAGAGGATGTGTGATGTTAAGGCAGAGTGTCAAAAACAAAATTAAGGCTGCAGCTATTTTCCACATACCCATTCATTATAGAAATGTCTGTAACAACATTGTTGATGTTGTCAGTTTGCCTGCTTTTCAGTTCTCTGAGAGGTTGCTGTAGGACAAGGCCATAGAAAAGTCCATTCCTCTCACAAAAAGCACACAGCAGTGCATTTGCACCATGCATTGTCTTTGGGGCAGGGAGCAGACACCTGGGAATTATCACTTGTCTGTGTAAGGCAAGGAGCTTTCTTTGAAAACCATATTCTTCTCTTCTTGCTCAAACCACAGCTAAAAGGGGAAAAAGAGCAATCAAAGGTAATTTTTGTCATCTGTCAACCAGAACATAGGTCTTTTCTCTTCAGATCCATTTCACTGCTACTTTATTCCACTTGGGCAAGGTGTAGGGCAGGATTTACCTTATGTAATTTTGAAAGTTAGGTGTGTTTTGCATAGACTCAGATAGCTAAAGTTAGGTAAGATGAATCCCACCTAAGTATTTTACCTCTTTCTGCTGTGCTAATATTTCTAATTGTCTTTCTTGTCTGCCCTTGCCATATATTAAAGCCTTCCCAGTACCTGTGCTCCTGCATAACATAAGTTGGGGCCCCCACTCTGAATGACAAAGAGTATTTTCTTTCCACAGAATCTTCACTTCTTCCTAATGAGGAAATCAAAGAGGACCTCCCCCTTCCTGCTGGTGTGGTGGCAGGGGTCTTTTCAGCTCTTTCCTTCCTCTTCTCCCACAAGTGGGATTCCAGCCATTCATCAGGATGGTCACAGGTTAATCTGTGTTGTGGCAATGATATTCTTCAGTGGTAGTCCTGAAGCTAGAACCACATGGGTATGGCAACCAGCTTTTCCCTCATAAGCATATGTAGGAATTTATCCCAAACCTGAAACATATTGTCAAATTTTGATTCATAACCATGTGAGTTGAAATTTGGGGAAAGATGCCAGCTTGTGGAATGGTGTTTCTGGTTTTTCTAGGAAACCTGGGAATTTCTCTCAGATGGAGCATGCCACCTGAACAAATATGTTAGGTCACCATTCTCTTCACCTGCAAATTCCTTAGTATCTTTGCTGGCCCATGGAGAACAGTTCAAGTACAATAAATCACATCCTTGCTTTGCAGTCAATCTACCCACAGTGATGGTCACTTCCAGCTATACCGTGAGTCACAGATTGAGATCACCACTCAAACTCCACTTCAGCAATGCTGTCTCTAAAAAATAAGTAACTGTTGGTGTGAAAGTAGGTGCAGAATAAATGACAATATGCACTTTTAATTATTAGTAAATTAACAAATTTTATATGCTGGGTAGGTATCAACTCCCATTGTATGACACATGAATCTGGGACAGGAAATATGTTTTTGTATGTGTTCATACAGCCTGCAGTAAAATCTTGTCTGCAAGCCCCAGGTAGTGATTTCGCATTCATAATAGTAAATCCTATCTAGTAGTAGCAGTGGGCAGCAGATGAGGTTCACAGTACCTCAGTGAGTCTTTGTGTTAAACATCTAGACACAGAAGAAAAGTGACATGGGAATACCTCCTACAAGTGCATATGGCAATTGTTCTTATCTAAGCTTACTCTGGATATCTACACAACTTAAAAGAGTTAAAGGATCCCAGCATGAGCTAATGGAGTAACATACTGGTTTCAGAATAGCATCAGCTTTTCTCATTCTGAGATCAGATACAACAGTTGTAAAGTTATGATCTGAATTCTCTTAACAGGGAATGCATCAGGTTACCAAGCATCATCAGTATGGTGCATTATTCACAAAAGGCTCTTAAACAATTCGAGAAAATTAGACTATTTTACCAATTTGGTCTGTCTCCTTTAAGCACTTAAATGTCTGAAGTGTTTTCAGTTAATGAGTAGCTCTCCAAAAGTCAGCGTAACTATTTGACTTACATGTTCCATGCGATTGCTCTCTGATTGCAACTAATTGCGGCTTTTAATCTCTTTAAGGACCCCGAATTACAAGTGGTTTTTTTCAGCAGTTTCCTGTCTGATACCTACTGTAGGCTGTGATAGCAGAACAGAGCAAACTGCACGGCGCTGCGGCTGCCAGAGGAACCTTGAACCATGAGATCAAAATAAAAGAAGCCCTATCTTTAAACGGCACATCCCTTCCCCCGTGCTGCACGACCCGTTTCTTTGGCTGGGTGCGCCCCGAGCCGGGCCTGCGAGGAGCCGGCGGAGGTGCAGCATCTCCCGGCCGCGCCGGCGAGACCCGGGGCAGGGAGCCCCCCGCGGGACCCGGGCCGGCCGCCCTTCCCCGGCGAGGGCCCCCCGAGCTCCTCCATCCTTTCCATTCCCTTTCTTTCGCATAAGGTCAGAAGAATTAACACTTCCTGACTCGGACGGGACGGGACGGGCTACCCCCGGGCAGAGCGAGCTGGCAGCGGGGAGAGGCAGGCGCGGCTGCCCCCGCTCCGCCCGGCCCGGCCCGGCCCGGCCGGCTCTTGTCTCGGCGGGGAGGAGCCAGCCCGGGGCAGGCTGTAGCAGCAAGTGCTGGCCGGCCGCCAGGAAGTGTAAAATCCTGGCCGGTGGGTGGCAAATTTCGCCAGATCGCGGCGAGGAGGCAGCGCGTCCGTCCGTCCGTCCGTGCGGCGGGCGCGGGCAGCGGGAGCGCGGCAGCCCGGCCCGGGTGAGTCGAGCCGCGACCTCGGGCTCCAGCCCCGCTCGGCCACAGGGCTCGGGCGGCCCGGCCCGCCCTGCCCTCCCTTGCCCGCGGGGCAGCGGGGCCGGCGGCGATGCCGCTGGCGGCGCGAAGGGGATGTTTACCGGGGGGCGGCTGCGGAAGGGAGCGGGCTGGGCCGGCTCCCCGCGCTCCGCGGTGCCTCCGGAGCGCAGCGCAGGCATGAGACCTAGGTAAGTTCTCCATTTAAAAATATTAAAAATAGACCCTCCGGCTCCATAGCGCTGCCGAGTGAGTCATTTCCAAACCAAATGTCTCAGTCTAACCCTTCCCCCCAGGAGACGCAATAATTCTGAAACCAGGGGTGGAGGGAAAGAGATTCTTGTCCCGTCTTTCTCTAAATTGAATTAGCACTTAGAGGAGACAAAAGCCATAAGAGTAGCTGGCCACCTGTTTAAAAAAGTGAAACGTAGCTCCATCCCTTTCTCTCTTCTCTTGTACCTCTCCCGTGCTGATGCCGCCCATCTTTCCCCAGCGTGTGCTCGGAGCCTCTCTGCCCTAGGAATATTTACAGCGCTTTCCAGTTTTGTGAGCACAATCTACTTTCCAGTTCCTTCAACTGCCAAACACATTCCCTGCCACCGTCTTCTCCATGGGACATCAGCCACAGCCACACGTCATTCCAGCAGTGACCCCAGTCAATGCAGCTCCTGGCTGTCTATGCTGAAAAGAATAGTCCAAAGCACAGCTATTTTTTCCGCCTTTTCCAGTCATATGATGATTTGTTCGTGTGAGTTGTCTTGACTGGAGGGATATTTTGTTTGTCAAAAACAAGTTGCTATAAATATAGGCAATGCTGCAATTTTGTGGTGTGAAAGATCTGTGCTATGCAGAACTGGTCGGTACCTGGATCAGCATGCAAGACCTGTTTACATCTCACATATAGTGCTGTATGTGCGTGCATATTTAATATATATACCCACAGATCGTATTTCATAGTGAGGCAGCATGCACAAAACACAGGAGCTGATATGCAGGTTATGTATTACCTTTTCTAAAACAGATCCGCAGTCCAACTGTGCAGCTGCCCCCAACAGTATAGCTCTAAATCAGAGGAGACAAGGCATTATGGTCTACTAATGAACTGACTTTCCTGAAAACCCCCTAGCTGCAAGTAAAATCCTATCCTCTTACCTCTGTGAAGAACTTTGTTAGCATTTTGACAGAAAAAATTACCTTTGAAAACTCTGTGCAGTAAATTATGCCAGCTATTTTAAAGCCGTGACAAGGATGTTAGGTTTGAGAACGTGATCTGTGGTAGCAATCCACAACTTAATGGCATGTCTGTGTAGGTAAGTAGAGAGTTGTGATGTAAAAGCTCTTGCATTCTTTTTTTTGCTGCTTCGATTCAACTTCTTCTATTAAAGCTGTTTATGCTTTTTACAGCCAAGAGAGACCCTTGTGATTGATCGACCTGTAACAGGGTGCAGAGTGTGGAGGGATTTCTACAGAAGGCATGCAACTTTTCTTTTAGCTGTAACATAGAAGAGATTCATTAACTTAGGGGTGCTACCAAAGTATTGAACTAAAGAAAGAAACTATTATTCTCTTGTGTTCCAAAACACAAGAAAAAGTAGACTTTAGATCCCAAGTAAATGCAAATTTCACAATAATCTAGGACGAGGTGTACTCTTGATGCACAGTTCAAAGACATGGCATTCTTGCTAAGGTACATCTGAGAGAGCAAAGTTCTTGGGCTTGGGTCAAAAAACATCTGCATTTTGGTGAAGCTAGGAAGGAACTTTTCCAGAGGTGGATTATTCTTGGTTGTCTGTGATGGGGGTGTCCTGAATCTCTGGCTGAAATAGCTGTCAAGTCAGATATGGTGTGTTGCACTGGGTTCTGCATGGATGGCACTGGCAAGTTGGCAGTGACAAGGGTGGACAGGAGAGTATGAGTGCACTCAAGCCCTTATGGGAGTCTTTTTTGATATGTCAGCCTAATAGTAATATTTCCTTTTGGCAGTTTTGCAGCACAGTTAAGGTGACAGTTTCTCATTTGTCTTCCGCCTTCAAGATAAAATTCTTTGTAATTATTTTTATGCAGTGTGTTTATGGTTTGTCTGATACCACGTGAAACTCTGATAAGACTCAACGTTCACTTTCAAAGTTCAGTACCTGGAACACAGGTAGTGATAAGTGAGTCCTTACACTATTTTAGAAGAATTTTAATTCCTTACATTTCCAGCAACCCAAGACAGAAGATGTTTAACCTTTTATTTGATGTAGCTTCCGTTCTTATGAAGGAGTGAATGAATGGGATTGTAAAAAGTAGCAGACAAATAAGTACTGGAATTTTATCCTTTTCGTAACTCATATTCAGTGAGTTCAGTTTTCATGTGACTTTTTTAGACGCCTGTAGTGTTTGTGGATTTTTTCCCCCCATAATGTATGGCCTTTTGTACTCATTGTTTCTACTGATGTGAGTTCAAGCATAAATGTACACTGACTAAATATGTGCTGGGTTCCAGGGCCTATTCAGTAGGGCATAGCAACCTCTTTTTACTACACAAGATGAGTTTAAGTGCAACTCAGAGGATGGACTGAGGATTTTCGCAAAACCCCAGTTGCACTAGAGCTGGCTGAGGATGGGCTGTGATGTATGAGCAGCTACTAAACTGCCACATTTTGTAGCCCCAGGGTTAAAAATGTGGGACATACTTAGGTTTTTAATAACAACAACAGGATTGTGAAAACAAAAAGCAAGCAAAAAGGCATAAGAATGAAGTGCAAGAAAGCACAGAGATAATAGATTATCATTCTAGTTGCAGCAGAGATAGTTCTTAAATAATTTTGTTTGCTGACTTAGTGTTTGATTTTGATAAAGTATATATTGCATACTATCTGATTAGCATTCCTAGAAAATGAAGCATGTCATTACATTTAGACTAATAATGATCTTTTTGCTTCTGAAACGGCTTTTTTCTCTCACTTTGTGCTTCTGCCTGGCATAAAATCATAGAAACATAGAATATTTTGGGTTAGAAGGGACCTTAAACATCAACTAGTTCCACCCCAGCCATGGGCAAGGACACCTTGTATACTAGACCAGGTTGCTTAGAGCCCCATCCGATCTGGCCTTGAACAATTCCAGGTTCTCTAGGCAACCTGTTCCAGTGTTTCGTCACCCTCACAGTACAAAGTTTCTTCCTAATGTCTAGTCTGAACCTATTTTCTTTAAGTTTAAAGCTATTCCCCCTTCACCTATCACTGCATGCCCTTGAAAACCATTCCTCTGCAGCTCTCTTGTAAGGCCCCCTTTAAGCACTGGAAGGTGCTCTAAGGTCTCCCTGGAGCCTTCTTTTCCCCAGGCTAAATGCCCCCAACTTTCTCCCTATTGAGATAGGAATGGTACTGCACTCTGATCATCTTCATGGCCCTCCTCTGGACTCGTTCCAACAGGTCCATGTTCTTATTGTGCTGGGGGCTCCAGAGCTGGATGCAGCACTCCAGGTGGGGTCTCAGGAGAATAGAGTAGAGGGGGACAATCGCCCCATTTGCCTTCTGGCCACGCTGCTTTGGATGCAGCCCAGAATACGGTTGTCTTTCTGGGCTGCAGCTCCACATTGCTGGGTCACGTCAAGCTTCTTGTTAACCAACGTCCCCATGACCTTCTCCTCAGTGCTGCTCTCCATCCATTCTTGGCCCAGCCTGTATTTGTACTTGGGATTGCTCTGACCCAGGTGCAGCACTGTGCATTGGCCTGGTAGAACTTTGTGTTCAGGCCCTCAAACCTGTCAAGGTCCCTCTGGATGGCATCCCTTCCCTCCAGTGTGTTGACTGCACCACACAGCTTGATGTCATCAGCAGGCCTGCTGAGGGTGTGCTCAGTGCCACTGTCCTTGTCACTGACAAAGGTGTTAAACAGTGCCCACTCCAGAACTGACCACTGCTTTCCACTTGGATAAGGAGCCATTGACTGCAACTCCTTGAGTGTAACCACCCTTAAGAAAGCATCTTGTGGCTTGTCTGTTCCTCTCTTGTGAATTCCCTTAGGAATTCATTTGTGAATTTCACCACATTTGACCAAGGAAGGAATAGTCTAAAAGGTCAAATGGTCTAAATGGTCAAAGTTTCTCTGAAATTGGTGAAAATATTTTTAGAGCTCCTGCTGAAGGAATGGCTCTTTGTGGGTGTTACCGCTTCCTGCATGGGTGAAATTCAGAAGGGAGAGCAGTGCTAAGTTAGTTTCTGAGTTTGAAAACATATTTGTCAATTCAGTCCAAAGGCCTTTTCTACAGAAAGAGTTTGATAGCTTACTCATACTTGTGTCATTTAAGTGATACATTCCTGACCTGTTTTTCTCCAGTAGGGGTGCATTTACTAGGGCATCTATTAAATGCAGGATTACTGCTAGTGGAAGGAAATAACTATGTGTGTATCATCTTTCTTGTTTTCATGCGTGTTCCCGTTTTGTTGTAATTATTAAAAATCCCCTGGTGATCAAGTGAGTTTAAGACTAGTAGGTCTTGGAACATGAGCTACTGAACTGGGGGCCAGGGATCCTTGGAGTACTGCTTTGCTATTAAATCAGCTGTGGTTTTTGGAGTATTAACAGCTTGGGTAAAGCCTTGCTATAGAATTGGAGACAAAGCAATGGTGATTTTACATCTTCTATGTCTTGGTGGGTGAATCTCAAAAGAGGGATGTGGATAAGTTTGCTGCTTAAAAGAATCTAAACTAGCTGCTGTGGATTAGGATAGCACTGCAATGATCCATTTTGAAAGGATTATTGCTCCAGCTGTTATGGATGCAACTTTATGGAATGCCTAAAATACCCTAAAACTTTCACTTAATCAGGGAATGGTGATAGATCTCCTCTTTCCCACTTCTTATCCATTCCTCCTCTCTGTTGGATTGGTTTCTTATGGTACAATAGACGTAAGTGTATATTTTCATTCTCGAACCAGTCCATCAGTTTTATTTATCTGAGCCCCTGATATGTTTTTGCTTCTTGCCTTTCATAGCTAGGTTTTTGGTATGTTGAGGGGAATACAATTTATTTCAACCAGATTAAATAATCTGTTAGTGCATGTAATTCAGATTTGTCTCTACCTTCATTCTGGTTAGCTAAGTGATTCTAATGGGCTGTTCTCTTATTCTCACCCAAGCATGTCAGAGTGTTTTGCAAACATATTGTGCCATTTAATAGTCATAAAAATTTTCTCCATTTTTTGAATGATGCGAGTCCTAGGAATTAAATAATGTGTTTGAAATAACACAGAACATCTATGGTAAAAAAACCCCAACTTTTGTTTTCTTAGATGCTACTCCTATGTAACAAGATATTTATTTTT
The DNA here is from genome assembly GCA_024500445.1 of Entomyzon cyanotis. Lineage (NCBI taxonomy): Eukaryota > Metazoa > Chordata > Aves > Passeriformes > Meliphagidae > Entomyzon > Entomyzon cyanotis. Next base: position 43,146,088 of record JAKEPQ010001030.1, on the reverse strand, counting down.
CTGTGTGTTCTTTATTATGACTGGATCTCTTTAATTCTCATTGAACTGGCTTGCTATGAACTGACTTGCATGTTATTACTGATTTCTTGACATTTTTAGTGAGTAATTGTCCTATCATGTATATAGATGTGAAGTAGCAGTCTAACTTTGAACTGGCGGTAAATTCCAAAGAGGTTGCAGGGATCTCTCAATTACAGAGAAGGTTCTCAGACTATGGTGGGATATACACAAAGGTTTTTTCCACTCCTCGTATATTTCCTCTCACTCTTAAGCAGAGTTTCGCTTTGATTTTCAGATTTAATTTAACCTCAGAAACTCAGAGCATAACTGAGTGGGTACCACTGAATTTCTTTATAAATGGCTGTGTTATCAAAGCCAGGTTAGAGGTATTCATGAAGTTGTTTGAGATGTGTTGTGAATAAAGGCATGATGTGGGTCAAATTTGAAGAGGGAATATGCAAAAGATGGGGAAGGAAAGCAGGGATGCTGGTGTCTCTATTGTGGAGATGGGTGTGTACTAGGAAGATAAGGAAGGTGAGATCTTGTTTTGGGTAGCCAGTGTTTGTATCAGTAAAATTGTTGATTATATGACTGCATACCAGAGTGTGAGTACCAAGAGGGCTGTTTTCCCCTCTTCTATTGATGTCACTTTGATAATGTATTCAAGCTCAATAGTTAAAATCTCTCCATTATAGTTACAGATCTGTGGGTCCAGTAGAACACCTCAGGGCTATTAATGGGACATTAAGTTGCTGCCTTTGTGGTGGTGAAGCCAGGAAAAAGAAAAAGACACCTTTCAGTATTGAATCAGCTTAGGAAGGGAGAGGTAAGGAGAGGTAGATCAGATTCATTCTTTTTCTCTCCAACTCTGTTAAAGAATTTGAAAGCTTCATTAAAGCAGCTTAGAGGGATATTTTTGTTTGATGAATAGGGTCCTGGCTTGCAAGATTGAAGACCAGGCTAAGTCACTTCACTGGCTTAGCAACTTTGTTTCCTCAGCCAGAAAATTGAGCTAATTATTTTACTCTTGGTATACCTCCAGGAGCTCTTGATGAAAGGGGTGATTTGCAGGGCTGAGTGGCCCATCTGCCTGGGGCTGAGCCTCCCTGGGATCCCTCAGGGCTTTCCCATGGTGCAGGGAGGAGAGGGCAGGTTGCAGATGTGGGGCAGACAGTCAGACAATCCTGGCAGCACCCAGCACTGCACAGGTTGGGGCCAACCAGGGGCTGCCAGGAGGTGTGTGATGGGGTTGCAGGTAATGTGCTTTGGCGGGCTGAAGTCCTGTGTTCCCCAGCTGCCATGGAACCTGCACAGAGAGCTTGAGGAGTCACCATGTGTTCCCCCATGGGACAGCATCTAGGGCACAGCACTTCATTTGGCTGTGCCCAGTGGAAGTGGAGCATTGTCCTGCTTCCACCTGGATCCTGCCCTTGTGCTGAGGAATAGGAGCATGGCCCCTGAGCCTGCCTATGGCCTGTGATCCCTGATCACAGCCTCACTACAGTTCCTTCTTGCAAAATTTCTGAGCTGATTTTTGGGATTTCAGAAACAAGTGCCATTAATTTAGGGTTGGAAAAAACTGTCATTCAAAGTTTGCAGCTTGAATCAATCCTGTTGACAAGATTGAAAGACCTGAAGTCTGGTCTTGCATTCTTCCATTTGCCTTCCTGAGCTGGGAATGTCTCTTAGCATGGGCTGTGCTCCTGGTGCTAGCAGGAGCACACCTGAAGATACACTTTTCCTCCTACATATGTGAGGAGCTGCTTAAAAGACAAAGTGTCGCCACTTTTCCGTGCTGCTTCAGGACTTGATTCAAACTATATTAAGATCAATATTTAGTTGGATTCCTGTTGTTTTTGATGGGCTGTGGATTAAGCAGTAAAATTTTCATGGGTCAGTTAGCCAAAGATGTGAAGGCGTGAAGGTGTAGGGAGGACTATTCTTTGAGATTGGACCCTAGACTGCCTTCGACAGTTTTGACACTCTTGCTTTCAATAGCTTCTGAGATATATCTAAGAAACAGCTTCTATAATTGTTGACCAGAAATTACCTCTGTTAGTTAAACAGAGTGGAAAGTAGGAGAGAAGATGACCAAACCTTGTTTAATTTGAAGAAACTGAGCAATTGGGAGCTATAAGAGGAACTGCATGTGCCGTTAATTTAGCAGTGGCAAATGCTGTCCATGTTAAAATATAAATGAAGTTCATGCAGGTGCATGTATAGTTGTGATGACCTACAAGACTCCAAGTTACAGGTTGTGAGCTGCTTTTCCTCTTCTTAGTGTCGCTGCATGGCAAGTAAATGAGGGACTTGGGCAGAAATAGTGTGTTCAGATCTCGTCAGTTGAACTTGTATCAAGGGTTTTGCCAATCACATACTTTGGTAAAGATTTATTGGGCTGGAAGGAGAATCAGCTAACAAGAATCTGGTTAGTTCTCTGCATACTTTTTGTGTCTGAGGCAGGATGGAACTGCTCATTAAGCATTGCAGGCTTAGTACAGTGGGGCATTTTTCTAAAGATTATGCTTCTTCCATACTGAAAATGATTACAAAATATTCAGGTGCATGTTGCAGTGTCCCATTTGTGTATTTTACGATCATAGGTCATCAATGTCACAATTGCACAAAGCATATAAAAGAGAAATATAAGCAGGTGTATATATTTCTTCATGAAGGGGCTATTTTTAAGACTAAAAATAATTAGTCTTAAAAAAACATCAGTTATAGCAGGATAATCCATCATTCTCTATTGCTCTGTTTCATTCTCCACTATTTCTTTCCCTCCCTTGCCACCTGTTTTAGTGTTACTTTTTGACTTGTGGCTTTTCGGTGTGAATTTGTTGTGAAGTAATGTTGGTGCAATTGTTCTTCTAAGAAGCAAAAACAGTTGTAGTTTTTTCTCCCATGTCACTTCCATTAGCTACTGTTGCTCTGAGTTTTGCAGAGACAACATCAGAGGAATTTTAAAAGGTCTGTTCTGTTAAATCTCAGTTACCATGGGCCTTTTGTTTGTTTGGCCCAAGATTATCATGAAGATTCATAATTTGGAAGAATTGTTACCAGTTTTTAATTTGGGTTATTCTTTTTTTAGTAGAGAGAGATTGAAGTAGGAGTAGTGCCTGATCTTGCTTTTCCTCCAAACAGTCAGAAGTATTATGGTCTGTTGGGGGGGGAAAGGGCTATTCATTAAATAATTTTATAATGATTTCTCTGTTTGTTTTCATGGCTAACAGAAAACAAATAATAAAAATTTCCCAGCTTCATGACTGTAATGTTTTTATAAATGTCTGTATTTATGTGTGTTGGAAGAGGATTTGTCTCGATGCTTGATTCTTTTCTTTAAAGATTCAGATTAATCCTAAAAGTGTTTACTCAGATGTGATGAATTATAAGTGGATGAAATTACATTGTTGTCAGATTGACTCATTGTGCTGCTTTGCCTCAGTTGGGAACATTGACTTTCATCTCTGCAGTTAGCTCCCTTGAAGACCTGAGTTTTACACAGATAACATATCTGACTGGTTAGAAGTCTAAAGGGTTTTGGTAGCTGGACTTTGAGATTATAATCAAGGATAAGGAAAACAAAAGCACTGAGGTGTAGGACATCTGGATTTAGGAAGGGAAGGAAGAGCAATACCTATCTCTCTGACTTAGTCAGGACAAGTGTCTTGCCAAAAAAGATGTGCAGGGTGACTAAGCAAGATGAGGAGAGTGGGGAATGTTTTAGGATATATCAGCTGATAAACAGTTTGAAATCCCCTAATGCCGTGTAAAGCATTATCCAAGCAGCTGTAGCACGTGGCAGTGAAAGATAATCTGGTGTGGCTGTGCGTTTTATGCAGTCACTGCACTTCAGTCTCTAAGTCTTAAAGTCTTTTATAATTGATGGAGAGAATGCTGCTTGGTGTCTGGAACATGCTGCATCCTGGTGTCTCCCATCATTCTGTATAAAAGGGGGAAAGTAATTGCTTGTCTGTAAAGCTTTTTCTGCTTCTGTGGTTGCTAATAGGACTGTGATTATTAAAAGTAAGTTTTATTTTGTAGCCTTCTAAACCACTTTAATCGTAGCAAGAAGGGACTGCAGATGTGGAGGAGTTTATACTGAAAGCCTCTAGGAGAACAGTGTCTGTTTCTGAACATTTTTGCATAATTATGTGAGAGTTTTCACAGCAAAATGAAAAGGAAAATTGTACATTGCTCAGCATTTTGCTAAATGCTGTTCATTCCCAATAGCTCAAATAGCCTGAATACCATGAGGTCTTCTTACTAACCTATAACTATGTTAATGCCTTTCTTGCCACAGGGGTAGTTTCTCCCAGTAAAAAGCCAAAAAATTGCAAACTGCAGAGTGCACACCACAGATATTGCCAACAAACTGCTGCTGCAACCTCCCTGTTAAAATGAAGGATTATTTATAAGGCTGCCTTGCTTTGGGGGAAACTTTCAGTGGAAAGGAAAGTTGCTGTGAAAGGAAAATCTGGTATGGTAGAAGTGTTTGTAAGGGTTCAAGTGCTTTGTTGTACCCTCAGGTGCACAGGATCTGCAGAGTACGTGTGGAAAAAGTCATGTTGTTTTGAGCTTTATGGAACTCTGAAAATGGTTTAAATAGGCAGTGGGTATGGGGAGAGGATGGTCTCTCTCACAGACTTTGGCATATCCAGTTCTGATAACATGACAGTCAGTTATGTTTGGATACCGTTTAGGGTTAGCCTGCCTTCAGAGCAACAGTTTGGTGTGCCTGTCATTTAACAGTTACTGGGTTTAGATGAGACAGGAGAGGTTTGTGTCTTTGAGTCCTGAAGAAATAAAAATAAGACTCTGAATCAGGTCCTGAAGCTGAAGATCTTGCCTTAAATTCCTAGTGAGATTCTGAAGTAAGGTTGACTTGTCAGTAACACGGCATTGCAGGCTGGGCTGGGGGGAGGAAGAGGGGTGTCTTATCTGCTCTTTGCAGGCAAGAGCTTGTTTTTATCTGACCTGGTGACTTTTAGCAGAGATTAGGGAAAACAACATGTATGTTTCAATGATCTTAAGCACATTCCCTAGGTAAGAAATGTTCAGGAAATTCATCGTGGGGCCCTGTGTAATGCCACTGTTCTGCTATGTGGAATCAGTCTTGTAAATCCATAGCCCAAGCTTGGAAGAGACCTTCCTGATTGTGCTGTTTTACTGCTTGCACAGAATGGGCCAAAGAGTTTCCTACCCATACTTAAATTCATATATATTAAGGCACAGAGGTTGTTACGTTGATTTACATTTCTGAATTTAAGCTTTCCCCTTGCAACTTAATAGAGTTCAAATGAATATAAATGCATCCTACAAAATTATTTCCTTCTTGAGGAGGAAGGTGCTTGTATGCATTTGTGGCACCTGAAATAGTGGTAAGACAATGCTTGTGGGCTAGCATAGCTTAAACACTGCTTTCTAGCCCTGTTAAATCCTTAAAAATTCTAAAAATTATGCTTGTATTGCATTTTGTACCTCTGAAAGTGAAAGGTGTCTCTGCCCATGGCAGGGGGTTGGAACCAGATAGTCTCTAAGGTCCCTTCCAACCCAAACTCTTCTGTGTTTCTCTGTGTAGAGATTGTTAAGTGAGAACTTTTACAATACTGCAGGGAGAAGTGAGCTGTCACTCATTCAGCTCCTCATGCTGTCAGTGTTGGAACTTGTAGACAGACAAACATTGGCATGAGCTCTTGTTTTGCAATAGAAAAGAGCTGCTATATTTGGGCTTTGCCTCGTGGCCACCCTTTGGTCTGCTGTGAAAAGAACCTGCCTCGGCTCTCCAAGGTACTGTAGCTCTTTCCCCTGGTGATTTCTGATGTGGTTACAGTTGTCAATAGGGAAATTGCTAGCAGATTGAAAATGTGTGAGCAATGTCAAATGAACTGTTGCTGCAAAATGCACACAAGAGATCCTGCTGATTTGGTTGTACTAGTTTACATTTAGTCTTGATGTCTAAAAGTTATTGCTTTGTTTTTATTTTAATTGTAACAGAGCAGCCAAAGAATCAACAGATTGCTGCCCTTTCAAGCAACAGCAGTTAAGGCTAAGCTTATGTCACAGAAGACTGTCTGGGCTTTGTCTTTTCTGAAGACAGCCAGAAGTTGTCTTAAAACAGACAAAAGTTGCACTTCTATGCATGTTCCAGTTCCACAGAGATCTCTACAAACTGCGTTTTGCTTGTGAGTGTGCACTAGTCAAATTAGTGTAGATACACAGCCTTTTTTTGTCTGACTATCTCTCTTATCACCTCATGCTGAAGATGTAGTAGGAAAGAGGTTTTGCTTTACATCTTTCATGTGCAGTTCAGTTACACAACTTTTTTGTTTGTTTCTTTTCCCCTCTGCTCTCCTGTCTCCCACATCTCATTCTCCAAACTGCCAACTACATCTATTGCTTGTATTCATCTGAAGTGGGAGGATTTCAAAGTACAGAAGCTTTGCCAAATTTTTTTTGTGGCTTTTATTCAAGCTCACTACTTCTATTTCTGTGGTTTACTTGGGGCTACACAGTCATCTACATGGAGATGATGATCAGAGTGGAAAATATGGGCATTTCGTAATTGGCCTAGCAATTACATCTCATGCTGTAGAAAAACCAGAAACATAAAAGTCCTGCTTATGCTCAAAATATCTGGTTGTCAGAACTCTTTTGAAGAAGCTCCTTATTATGTCCTTTTTGTAGTGAGCTGATAACAAGTGGGTTTATTCCCTTGCACAACACTTCTCAAAAAAAAAGCACTGTGTTTGTTCATCTTTTTTACCACTGTTCATCCTTTGTTCCTCTCTAGTGGAATAATTTTCTCTTTCTCCGGTTACTACTATTTTATATACAGGCTGAATGGCTAGATTTAAAGATATTTGTAAAATGCCTCTGGCAGAAGAGTTGAGGCATCTCTGTTCTTGCATGTCTGCTAATTGAAGTCAAAAGAGAGACCATCCTTGCATTTCTGACTGACTGGGTCGTTGCTTAAGGGGCAAGATGGGAAATGGGGCTGTTGAAGAACTCTGGAATTCCAGAGTCTTCCCAAAGTTGCTGTTAATGGCACAGGATATTTTCATCCCTCCCTTCTCTGCCTTACTCTTTTCCTTTCTCTTTGCATTGCAGGACTGCAGCAGTTCCTTCATCGTCATGCAGCTCATGTCACAACCCGATACAGTGGGGAACTGCTAGTCCTGGGCTGACTCTTTGCCTTTGACTGAGTCCTTGAGCTTGAAGACTCATCCACATTGCTGAAATTGACGCTTGAACCTTCAAGAGAACAGACTTTCTGATGGTCCTGTTCCACTCCACCTGACCCTATGAAAGGAGGGTTCACCATAGCTCCATCCTTTGCGCTCCAGTTGCACAAGATGGGCTCATTCAGAAGGCCTCGGCCTCGCTTCATGAGCTCCCCTGTCCTCAGTGATCTGCCTCGGTTCCAGGCAGCCCGGCAGGCAATGCAGCTCAGCTCCAATTCTGCCTGGAACAGGTGAGCAGGACCCACCTGGGCTCAGCTCTTCCCCTGCAGTGGCTCCTCAATGCGGGTCATGTGTATCTTACACTTGTGCTTCACACCATGAATGACTGAGCTTGTCTTGTTATAAACATGCACGAATTTTTGGCATGCCCAAGCTTTGCTGGCATTGAAAGCATCTGTGGAGTTGAAAAAGCTAGACCTCATAGTGTTCAGTTGGTTTTGGCCAATGTTGTTCAGCGGTATTGTGTTGAAGTAAAGCGCAATTGCTTTTTGTTAACAGTTGCATCTTTAAGTACCATTTAGGAAAACACATTCCTAGTACTGTAATAAATGACAGTTTCTTCATTCACAAAGGCATTTATTTGCATATTATGAAGCTTTTATCACAGTCAAGTTCCTCTGACAACTAAGCTTATGGCTTCTACCAGCATTTCCTATTGACAGCTAAATTCTGTCTGCTGTGTGTGTCACACAGCAATTGCAACTGGAAAAACAATGTGAAAGGTGAAGAGTGAGATGTCCTGTGTCTTGATCTAACAGTCTGCTTCTACCAAAAGTGGGTGCTGCCACCTTCCCTTCTGCCACCTGGCAGCAGCCCTCTGCTCTGCAGACCTTCCTTGCTTGCTGACCTAGCTCAGTTTACCAATGTCAAACAAAAGTAGCCTGGCAAAAACATTGCAGTTTTGTGCCACGTTAGTGAGCTGAGGTCTGTGAAGCATGCAGATGCCATAACTGGCCCACAGAAGGGAATGCCTATTAAGGGAATGACATATCCCCTTGTTAGCCTTGGCAAGCCTTTCGACCTGCTAAACCTTCTCGTCTGCTGTCACTTTATGACTTCCTCTGTGCTGGTGAGAGAATTAGAAGATGCTCCAACAGCATCTCACAAGCATTAACAGGGCTTAAACTCAAGTCTGACTGAGGCGATGCTTGCTGCAGGACATCTTCCACCACAGTCTTGCCAGATGCTGCAGCTTGGGTGGTTCCTGCTAGGATCACTGGATAATGCAGTGTGAGGTATTTGGCAGATATTACCAAAAATCTATGTCTCCTCATAGCAACTAGCCTGCAGCACACAGCAAAGATCCCCTAAACAGAAGTTTTCAAGCAGTGTCCCTATAACAACTTCCCATTGTTTACTCTAGGCAGAACTTGGGGTTGGTTCTGCTCTGTCTCCCAGGAGAGATGTAGGTAGGTAAGAGTAATGATTTCAAGGTGAGAAAGAGTGGAAGTGTTTAAAGGCAATTAACTTCACCTGGTTATAACCACTCTGCTTTTGGTGTCTAGCCCAAACTGTGCTCTGCAGTACAATCACACCAGTGGCTGTTATTCATGGGTGTTGTCTGTCTCATTTCTATTTTTGGCAGTGTTCAAACAGCAGTGATAAATGTCTTCAAAGGGGGAGGCTTGCAGAACAATGAACTTTACATCCTCAATGAAAATATCAGGTAGGTCACTCAAATGCATGAAAATGGATTTTTGTTGCTGCTTGTTGGTGTTTGCTTGGGTCTGTTCCCTTTCAGAATCACAGTTAGAAGATATTGATGGGAGAAGGGAGGAAAGCAAACTGAAGGACAGCTTTGAGGTTTCTGGCTAACTACTGCTTTCTTGCTGTTGAATGACATGAATGGCATGGGGTATTTGGATAATTTTTCTCTAACTTGTGTGGACATATAGTTTTGATAAGGACAGGCTGTGTATTGACTTGGATTGTAAGGCTTTTGTTCCTTCCTAGGAACTGTGTCTCTTTTAAATATGCTTTATACATAGTAATATTGGTATCTCTTTTCTAAACCCAAACTTCTCAGAACTGTGGAGTGTTTAAAGCAAACCACAGCATTTAATTTAAAAGTTTATTCTTCTCATGATAATTGCAGAGCAAAACCTGAAAATATGAACCCTAAAGATAAAAAATCTAAAAGTCTAGCTAACGTTTTCTGTCACTGATACTAGTGATGGTTAGAAGAAGTTTTCTGTCACTGATACTAGTGATGGTTAGAAGTGTCATTTTCTTTTAAAAGCAGGTTTCGTGATTATCTGTGGTTTTATTCTGATTAGCTGGAAAGTTTGATTTGCAATAGATAGGACTGTAGAGTAGATAAAGAGCATTTTATTCTTGCCTTGGTTCCAAGTGTTGCTAAGAGGAGTATTGTCAGTGCTCATAGATGTAGGTTTCTCCGCTTCTCTTTTTACCATTGCATCCACTTTAATTTGTCAAGAGTGCTGTCATACATGTCTCCAACGCTTCTTTTAAATGCTCTCCCCTTATCCCTATTGTGTTTTTTCTGAGCTCCAAGATTCAAATGGCAATTTGAGCTAAGCATGTACTAAACAGCAGTCTAAACTATTCCTTTCCTTACTTTCAAAATAGATGCAGCTATGAGGGCAGGAGACTCTGTCCAATTTGGTCTAGTCCCAAACCAGAAAAGTTTAATATTCCTTTTGAGAGTTGAGCAAGGGTAGCATCTTGTGCTTTAACGATATTTTAGTGTGTTCAGGTCAGAAGTCTTCAAGTTATGTTTAAGTACTTGAAGCAGTCTTAATTCTCCATGGGATGAGTATTTGTGGACGTGAAAATAAAAACAGATGTTGTAAGGCTTGGGAAATACCTTAAGCCCCAGCTTGTTAGCAGACCTGGGGAGTGTCTTTGGGCTTTGAGACTCTCCTGCCTGGCTGTTGCACGGCAGTGGCTGCATCCTGCTTTCCCCTGTAGTGCAAGCAAATGCTCCTTCCCACCGTTCCAGGGAGGCAGTACACTGGGCAGAATTGCTGTGGGGTCTGGGCTTGGCCCCGGTGGCTGGACCATGCTCTGTTCATGTTGGTTACTGAAGTGAATGCAGGCTGTCGAGAACCAGGTGAAGAACAGGAAATCCTTTATGAGCTGTGTACACTTTGAGAGCAGTGCTGATGGTGGGAGGGGAAATGCCCTCTTCCCCAGACATGCACTGCCAGGCTGTACTTGAAAGTACTCACCTTGAGTTACATGATTAATGTTCCTGCAGGTGCCCTGAGCATTGGTTACATCTCCAAATGTCACTCTTTAAATAGACCATTTCACATCCAAGTAGCTCATTAATGCCCATTTAAGGAGCAAAGGACAGGCCTTTGCATGTGTGTCTGTATGATGTATGACCTGCAGCCTCACACCTGTGGTTCTTGATGTAGCTCCCAGCACAGGGTGAGCTCTGTGTGCACAAGGTGAATCTCTAGCTTGACACTGGAAAAAAGCCAGACCTTTCAGACAGACAACTCCTGTATGCCTTTTGGTTGAGCTGGTGCATTTTCCTTGCTCATAGTTCTCCACTTGGCTCCAGGGTTGTAGTTAGCAAATGCAGTAAGAGACTCTTGGGTTCTGCACAATGCTTAGGCCCTTTGGCAGAGGGAAACACAGGACAGTTTTAAAGGAGGATGGTAATGACAGGACTGGGAGGATGAGCAGATGGTAACATTTTGCTCTGGATTGCTGCCACCAAGTTTTTATCTTGCTGTGATTCCATGCCATCTCACTGGCTTCTTTTTTTTTTTTTTACTGCTCTGAAAGTCAGTTGTCTAAGCAATAGGAAATGTAAGTAATGCCTTCAAGAGATGGAATTTCTGAAAACAGGAGGTGACCTGGCCATGCTTAGAAGGAGGGGGAGGAGGAGGAGACTCCTCCTTTGTTTTTTTCTAAGGTGCAAGCCTCTGGTTGCTGGTGTTACCTGCATGAAGCCAAATCCTGCTGGGCTTGTCAGTCAGCTGGTGGAGAGCCTGCTGGATTTGGCTGAAGCCAGTGGAAAAGCTTCTGGCCAGTGGCGCCCCAGAGTCTTACCTGATATATTGATCTCATAGAAAGAGAAATGTGCTTTTATTTGGGTGGGTGAAAATAAGCACTCTGACAGAGAAACAGGAAAGCAAAGTTGGCATGCAGATATATGTAGAAGCATGGCAAAATGGTTAAGGAGGAAGGTTGCTGTCAAATTTGACTTTGAGCAGAGATTAGGTAAAGTGGTATAGTTTCTTGATAAAATCCCAGCCTAAGAACTGCATGGTCTCTGATTGAAATGCTATTTTCAAGCAGTCTTGGCTATACTTCATGTTGGTAAAAAGCAAAACTCTTAGAAAATAAAAGAAAATGCAGTGTTTGGCTCTGGAAAGTGTTGGGCAGCTTTTAAATTTTAGGCAGAATTTAGTGCTACAGAATTTGTTCTCAGTCACTGAAAGCTGAAAGTGCAAATGCACTGAACAATGTAAGTTGTTTTTTCATGCTTCTTCTGATGTAAAACAGTCCTGATTCTTATTTTTTTTTAAATACAAATATGTATTAGAGTTTAAATTTTTTATCCCAGCCAGATTTAAAAGCCAACAGTTTTTATCAGTAATACTTCTTCAGAGTGGCTCTTGCCTGTGTGTGTTTAAAACACCTCTTTTTAAATTTCTAGAATTTCTTCTCTGGAATATATGCCTTTTTAGTTTTTTTGAAATGTGGTAGTTAAATAAGGCTGCAGCTTTTACTTCATTTCTCCTCTTCTCCTCACCTTCTATTTCCAAGAGAAAAGGAAGTACAATATTAGGGAGCTATGCTATTTTCAGTGACATGAAAGGCATTTTTGTTTAAACAAAAAAGCAGAAAAGACTGTGGATTTCAGTCTGAATAACTTCGAACAGAAAGCTGGGGAGAAAATTTGTCCATGGGGTAATTTTTTTTTTTTTGCTTGTTCTAGGGGTATGGTTTATAATTAGAAGACTACAGAGAAACTGTTTAATTCCTTTGTAATTTGGGAATAGCCTTTGTGGGCATTTGTGAAATATATACCTAACTGTGAGAGAACTCTAACAGTGGCCAAAATGACCCATTCACATACATTCCTGTATCTTTTGGTATGACTGGTAGTAAAGTGCAGATATGCCTGTCAGAAATGACCAGCAGTGGCTGCTACTTCATGGCTCCATTCCTTCTGTCTACAGACGGCTGCTGAAGAGTGAACTTGGATCCTTCATCACAGATTACTTTCAGGTATTGCATGACTTGCTTGCTTTATTTTGAAGTTTGCTCTCTTCAGCTTTTTACCCTACAACAAAATTAGGATCCCTTTTTACATGCATGTGGCCTACAAGTTTTGGTTTTGTTTTGCTATGGAAGATGATGGAGGTACTGGACTTTTCAAATGTGGGCCATATAGCCTTGGAAGTAATTATTTTTATTGATGTATGTGCAGAATTAAGGATACTCTTCCTTTGCACTTAAGAAAGGCTGCCAATGCCTGCCACAATCGAGGAGGAATTCACTTGAACTTTTAAAAAGAAGATGGGATACCTTTTCTCAGTGTAGAGAATTCAAAAGTAGGTTTTCTGCAACAGGGGCCAGCAAATGGGAAGAGAAGAGTTAAGGGGCTGCCTGGAGGCAGGAGGGGGCAAAGAGAAGGAGGTTTCTATCAGCAGGAAATCAACTTAGGTGCTGTTTGCCTTTTAGTCCCACAAACATCAATGCAGCTTCTGAAAAAGGAAAATGTGAAGAATGAGGGAAGACTTGAATAATCACAAATGTGAATAAATGTTGCTGCCTTTTACTGATACTGTCCAGGTAGACAGAGGTTCACATGTGGTTACATGAAAGCCTACTGGATGATTTTTAGAAGGCACTGATGGTTTCCAGTGTTTTAATTTGTTCAGTGTAGTGTTGATTAAAAAAGAAAAAAAAAGAGGAGCTGCTGGAAACAAGAAGGTTTTTTTCCTGTTAAGTAAGAGAGAGAGAGAGAATTTCTGTACTTTCTGAAGCAGCTGATGCTGCTGAGTGCGTGCTAACAGCTTAAAAGAGGAAAAAGAAGACTAGTGTTGTTTCCTATCAGATTGCATGATTTATTAGAGTACATGATTTTAAAAAATCCCCCTGCTGTGCTATCGAGTGAGAAGAAAACTCCTGCCCCGGGGTAGTTGTTTCACTTCCTCAGCCCCTCTCTGCACAAGTTGTTTACTCAACAGAGGCAGCTGCTGGTGTCGCATGGAGGACATTTCCTAGACCCTGAGTGGGGTGGCAGCCCCCAGCACTCACATTTAATTTCTGGAGTATTTTTGCTCAGTGTCAAAAGGAGTAACTTGGCATCTGTCAGCCTGAGGTAAAACTCATAGTGCAGGCAAGTTGTGAGACAAATTGTGAGATAAAGGCTATTGTCGGAAGTGAGATTTTTCCCTCTGTAAGCTAAGATGCAGACTTATTTCTGATTGAAGACTAACAGCATGTGGCCATGTGAAAGACTACCACTCCCTCCTGAATGTTTTTGCTCAAAAATCCTAGGGCCATGGAGCGGGGAAAAACTGTTCACATGCCAAAGAAGGGCTGACAACATGATTTAATTTGTCTGTGGGTTCTGTTTCACTGCTGATGCCAGCTGATTTATGGTAATATTGCTGCCACCAAGATGAGCAGAGTTGAATCAAGTTGCTGATTTGGCTGGAAAAATAACCTTGAAAGAAAAAAAACAAAGTTTCCAACTACTTCCTTTGACGTGTTGTGGTCATCACCTCTGACATGGGGGAGGTGCTGGGAGTGGGTCACCAGGATGCAGAGTGGAGTGGAAATGCATCTTTTGGCAGTGGTTTCCTCTGACATCTGTTAAAGCCCACTAAATGCTATCCCAAGAACCAAGTTTTCTGTCCTCTTGCATTGAAATGGACCCTGAAGAATATTCTCTCTGTGTAGCCAAGCAGTTTTAAATATCCTAGCAGCAATTAGAGCAACTAACTGGATCATGTAATATTTAGATGTGATAAACTGACTTGACTGTTTTCCATTTCTTATGCCATGGCACTTATAACAGGAGCCACTAAGTGCATGTTTAAAATCACATTTGTTTTGAGAGTTCAGGATTTTACATTATGTAAATTTTATACACTCACACATACGCATTTTTTGTAACCATTGAGTGTTTAAGACTAAAATGGAACAGAGCTTTTATAGTGAGACAAAGCTACCTTTGTGATCAACTTGACTTGATTACTCACAAGTCCTTTTCATCAGCACTCATGCAAATTAACAGTTTTTAGCTCCTGAAATTGCTAAAGGAATGTTTAGGAAATGATTGGAGTTTATGCAGTCTCTTTCTGCTACCAAGCCATCATAGTACCAGAGTTAATGAGTCTGTTTTGTCTTTGAAAGAGAAATATAATTCCTGTCAGAGCTGCAGTGCGAACTCAGATGTTTCATTCTGAAGGAGAGTTGTGTTTATAAATCCGCCGCTTTAGCAATCCTACTGTATATACAATCCGTCTCCTTGGATTGAAGCCTGAGTGTAAATGCCAGATAGCTGGGACTTGTAGTGTTTGCTGCAGATCTGCCTTAAAGCAGTGCTTCATGCTGCAGGTTTTTCAGTACTGACTTTGCTCACAAACTGATTCGAGAATTTGCTGCTGCTGAAAAGGGGCACCTTGTAGCCACCTCTCTGCTCAATAACCCAGCAGGGCACCATTTGCCCTCACTGCTGGGTTAGTTTGCTGGTGGTCAGCTGAACTGCAATAAGTGGAAATCTTACAACCGTGGAAGGTAAGAGGCTGGGATTTGGAGGAACAGGGTATACTGGTTATTGTAACTTCTGTGGTGCAGCTGTGTGATTTTTCAGATATGCTCCCTTTGTTTTCCTGCTATCTGACCTTTGTGGAGAAAAATTTTTAAATATAAAACTAGCAAGTGTTGATAAACTGATGCATTGTCTGTCTGATTCTGCAAACCTGAAACAAAATCTTTGGAAAGGATGAACTGTGTCTTTTTACTCTCTGTGAGTTTGTTAATCTTAAAACTCATGGGGGGCAAAATAGAAATGCATTTGTGCATATTAACTCCAAACTGTTTCCTCCCAAGGCAGAGAGACCTGATCCCTTCCCAGGCACTGTAACCTCTCCCTGAACTGCAAATGCCCAGAGCTGATGCCTGATGTCCACTCCCCACGCTGGCAGGTGGGGAATGGCAAGTGGACTGTGTGTCCTCATCTAATCCAGTGAGATCTTTGATGTCTTAAAACCAGAAGCAAAGCTGTTACATAACTTCCAGCCTGCTGCAGTGGAGAGCCCCTGGAGGTGTCAACTCCTGACTCAGAATTAGACCCAGCTTTCTGTGTGTATGCAAAGCCGCTGAAACTGCGGTGTGCAAGCTTGCACGTTGCTGTGGTGTCAAGCAAAGTCCAAGTAGCAAGAGGATAATGGATAGTTGAAAAGTAAGCAGTGTCAGCGATGAGGCAAGCCTGGATACAAACCAAAATTGATTTTATCCTCTCCCTTTAGGGCAGTCACAAGGTACTGGTGAACCTTCCTGTGGTCAGAGTCCCTCTTGCTGTAGGTTTCCCAGCTGTGCAAGGTAGCTGCAGTGGTAGGGGCAAACATGCACTCTTCCCTTTCCTGTGGCACCGTAAAGCTTTTGTTTAGGTCCCCACTGCATGTTTTTCTGGGACTCCAGCCTGGAGAGATGACTCCAGCATCTCTCGTGATGCTTGCTCGCTCCTTTGAAAGGCTACTTTGTAAAGCCTAGCTAACAGCTGAAAAGGCCATGTGGCTGCTTAGTCAAAGAGAAAAATACAGGGGGTGTGAGGCATCTTTCCTTGATGCCAGGTTTCTGTGTCTACCTGTTTCACAGCAAGGCAAAGAAATAGTTGTGTAGGCTATTGGAGTGATGGTTACTGCTGGATGCAGGCAGCACAAGCTCTTCTCTGGGCAAGTGCTCTCGTGCCTGCTGCCAGGGGCTGCAGCAGCTCAGCTGCTGCACAAGGAACAAAATTCACACTTGTGTGATTTGCAGATCTCAGCTGTGTGTCTGCAATACCCTTTCGGGTCAAGCTGGTCTTTGTTATTGTATTTGTCTCCTCATTGGCTGGGAACCTCTGTTGGTGCAGGTCTGGAAATTATTTCTGCTTCATCTGGCACATTCTAGAGCAGCTTTCATGGAGCAGCTCCAGAACTCCATGGCAACTGCCCAGCTCTGTTATCGTGGGCAGGGTCACCCAGCAGTTCAGCACTGCTCTCGAGCAGAGGACCTAGTCCTGGGTGGCAGCAGGGACACCTCCTTTCAGGCCTTGCTCACATGAGCTGTAGATGTGTGTGAATCCCTCCAAATGGCACCTGCTCAAAGTGTGGTGTGGTCGGTGTGCCGTGGCCTGGCTGAGCAGGACTCCCACCTGGAGCAGTGACTCACCAGTGTAGAGTCAGGGGACCTGGCTGTGGGATTTTCCCAGAGCTGCTGCCTGCCTGGTTGTGGTCTAGATCATAGCAGTGTTGCCTGCTTGGTCTGCCTGGTCTGCTCTCCTTCTTACTCTCCCTGCCTTTCTTTCATCTCTTTAAGTGGGCTTGCTTTTATCTGTTGTGAGCAAAGCCAGCTCTAGAAAGTGTCATTTTTAGGATGTGATTTCATATTTATCTTGCAATTTCTCCTCTGTGTAGGATTGAAGTAATCTCTCTGCTTCTGTCAGTATTTCCCCTCTTGTAAGAGAAAAAAGAAAGGATGGGGGTGGGGGATGCTCTAGGTATGAGATGCTGCAACTCACGCAAGTTTGTGTTTTGTAAAACATTGCCAAGAATTAGGTAGGTGTTTGTGTGCAGCTGGCAATAGCTTCGAAGAAAATACCAAGTAAGTCTGGGTGATGCTTTTTTTCTCTAATTAAGATCAGATTATCCACAAAGCAGTGGCTATGTGCTTGTAGAGCCTGTAAAAGTATGGTTTAGCACTAGAACACAAAGCCTCGGTTAGAAAAGGAGGCTGCATTTAAGAAATGCTGTAGTGGACTGAGGAAAAACTGATTTCACCCAGCACAATGAGGTCAATTATTTTGAGTGTATTCTGGATTGGTTTACTTCTGTTTCAAGCTTATGTCGTTTGATGAACTAGTATTAACTTGCTAATTTGAAGGTGGCTTTTAAAAGGCATGCTGGCCATGTTTGGCTTGGAGACATGAACAGAGAGCAAAATTTGTCCATAATTAAATGGGTGTTCGTGTAAACCTTTTTCCCTCAAAAATAATGGCTTATGTTTTTTTAGCAGGAGAATTGATTTGTACCTTGCTATACTGCAGACATGGCTTTCAGACAAGATGTGAAGTTGCCTTTGATGGCTTGAGCCTCCGTGATGTTTTCTGTGGAGTTGCTGCCAGAGCTATTTAGCTGTTTTTCACCACTCTTCTGCTTGAACGTAGCACCCACAGCAGAGCAAGCTGTGCTGGTGGCAGGGCTGCCACCACCAAATCCTTCCTGTTGGTTGTGTCCAGAGGCTGTCACCACGCCCATGCTGCTGACAGCGAGCTTCTGACAGGCAGCATCTAATGTGCCTCAGGCAAAGTCAGATGGGTACCATTTTGCCCAGGGTGCCTATATGCACAGGCAGGGCCTCTGTGGCCCTCGTTGGGAATGCCCAGCTCCTGACAAGGTGGAGGGAAGGTGGGGAAAAGGTACTTGGCCCTGCTGGTTTGAGAGAGGAGCCCCAGCTGCAGTGCCAGGGGACAGCTTTCACCTCCTAGGGAGATGGTGGGGAGTGGAGCTGCTCCATGGGGCAGGAATGGAGAAACTTGTGTCAATTTCTCTGACAGGGAAGGAAATGAGGAAAGTATCCGTGTCAGAAGAGAAGGAAGGAATTACCAGGAAGGTTTGTGTGTTTTATAAGGGTGGTATGTGCCTGCCTTCAAATTTTTTTAATCCCCAATAATTTGAGCATGACTTACTTTAAAGAGTAGCAAACACACGTTGTGGGAGAATCTGTGCTGAGGAACTAATGAAAAGTGATTAAAGACAGGATTTGAAGCTAAAATTAAAACTGAGGGCATTTGAAAATTTACTTAAGAGTTTTCTCTTAGCTGTCCTTCTTAGTGGTGTATCTGAGAGAGCTATTTTAGTTTTCTGCACTGAAAAAGAGGTCAACCTGTGAGATTTCACAAGGTCACTTCTATCTGCTGCAAAACATCT
This sequence comes from Entomyzon cyanotis, assembly GCA_024500445.1. Lineage (NCBI taxonomy): Eukaryota > Metazoa > Chordata > Aves > Passeriformes > Meliphagidae > Entomyzon > Entomyzon cyanotis. Next base: position 43,127,715 of record JAKEPQ010001030.1, on the reverse strand, counting down.
TTCTGCAAATTTCTCCACTGGATGTATGTGTGATAACATGGGGTGTTAACCTGGGACTTTGTTTCTCTGCACAGCAGAATAGCTAAGAGTAAGGGCAGGTTTGCACCCCCTACAATGTGCTTATAGCATCCCATGGTGTCCCAACAGCAGGGTGAGGAAATCACCGTGGGGAGCCAGGAAAAGCTGGTTTGGCGAGGAGAGGGAATAACTGCTCCCCCCAAAGCTCTCAGTTCATCTGTAACTGCAAACAGATGGAAGGTGGCAGCTGAACTTTCTCAAATAAGTGTACCCTTCAAGCTTACTTGGTGTGAGTTTTTATCTGGTCTTGCTTCAAATAGATGATTTATTTTTCCTCTTAGCTCTGTGCCCCTGGGTTGCCGCTGGCAAGCAGGGATGCAGCAGCAAAATGGGACTTGTAATCTAGACAAGGTCTGATACAGACCTCCTCTGTGGCTGCATTGAGTAGCTTCTATTGATTTGTCAGCAGGTCCTGCAGGCTTTGTTAATGACAATTTGTCTGTCTGGCTTGCTCTAAGGGATTAATGTTTGGATTGAATAAATTTGTAAGCCTGTGATTTCTTGCCGAAAAGATGGAGAAGTAACATTTCCAGATATTTTTAGATTTTATTTATTTTTTTTTTAAAAAAATTATTTTTAAATTTTATTTATTTTTTTAAGTCTCTTTGACAGGAAAAGGGAAAATCTGAGAGGCAAAGTGAAAAGTCTGCAGCAACTATACGGACTTAATCTCTTTTTTAAGGAAATCTTTAGAGTAAGATTATACAATCTGTTAGCACGTGGAATTACTATAATGCATTCACAGGAGCATTATAAATTCTTAACTACAGAGTAGTGATTAAGATACCTGGTTTTTAATAGATACAACTGTGCTGCCCATTAATGTGTATAAATGTGTATTTTGGTTGCTGACAGTTGTAAAATAAAAACAAAAATCACTGGAAGTAGAAAATATCAATAATATTAACTTCTAGCCAAAGTGTCTGGAAAATTGTATCCACAGTGCTCAGGAAGCATATGTAAAACGAAATCTAATGTTCTAGTGCAGATAGAAAAGGAATTAATATTTCTTGAGAGAAACACAAGAAAATAAGCATCACAACCTCATATGTGTATGTGTATATTCCTTTTTATTATGAAGTAGTTTGAAATAATACAGTATTAAAGACTAGCTATGAATTTCTCCTGCAGTATATGAGAAGTAATTGCCTTGAGCTACAGGTTGAAAAAGAAAGAAATTAAGTACTTTTATTAATAAACTGAAAGCATTTGGAAGGATGCAGTACCTTCCTCTGCAATTCCCAAAACTTTTCAGAATAACTCATTCACCTAGAGCTGTTGGGAGAACAAAAGGGTAGGTGTTTTTTCACCGTTCTTATGTTTGGGAAAGAGGGAACAAAAATGTAATTAGGTATTTAGATGTCCTGAATTGCAAACAGGCATATTGAGAACTAGATCTGTCTGGGCCACGAGAGTTAAGTTTATCTAGAATGACCAGGTCCTGCCAGTTCACCTGCAGCTTGGCGCTGCATACTGAGATGATCCAGCTACTCAATGCAAAAGAAATGTCCTCGTGGAAAGACAATAGGTAGGAATGTAAAAGTAGATATGAGGGAACTGAACTTGGTCTACTGTGCAGTTGGGCCAGCAGTAAGTGCAAAAAGGAGAGAGGGGAATGTTTTTGTAGCATTTGACTCTTTGATCACCTCCATCGTGTAATTGAAGTATAGCTTATGTGGCTGCACTGTTATGGTGAGGACCATTTATTTTCTTGGCTCCCTCCCTGTGACCCTTCCCATTTCTGGGAGATGTTTCAACTGCTGCGTCTGTTGCATTCTCATGTCTAGCACTCGCTCGCACTGAGATCAATTCTAGAAGAAGTTACTGCAATGTGACTAATCTTAAGATAAATGCATGCAAAGTGGATAGCATCTGACAAAAAGGTATTCTTACATGTTTATTATAAATAAAGAAAAGGCAAACGCATGTCTTTCTTTTCTCTTGGCAGAACCAGCTCCTTGCAAAAGGCTTGCTGTTTTTGGAGGAGAAGGTCAAGCTGTGTGAAGGTAAGTATAGTAGGAAACCTGTTTTGGAAGGGAGCTCTGCTTTGATGTTTGGTCAGACGAGATGATTTGCATGTCTGGAAAGCATAGATCCCTTTGCTATCTTAGGGTGTCACACAAGCCCTGGGGAACCCTTGTGAGGCTGAAGAGAGGGTAGGCTGTTTGAAAAGCCACAGAGCCACAATGCTCCCACCCACCATAACTGCATCACAAAAGCAGGAATGTGAGTCTTGTGGGGCAGCTGAACCTGGGCTCAACGCAGGTCTGGTCTGGACATGGATCCTGTTGCAAAACTGCTTGGAACTGCCTTCTGCCTTTTATTCCTCGATCTGATTTGCAGCTTGATGGCTTTGTAAGTACATGCTTTTGAGAGCTATCACACTCTGTGTAAATTTAAAGAAAGAGTCCTTTGAGTGAGAGCAAAATCCTTCAGAAAAGAAGTTGATCACACATTGTGCTCAAACTGCAGTCTGTGGACAAAGGTGAGTGTGGTATGGCCACTGTGTTAGACATGTGGCAAGTTGGTCACATTTAGTAACTGTTTGCTCAAGCGAAGCCAACACATCTTTATTCAAAACCAAGCTGCTGCTTGGTTTGACCCAGTTTTGTAGCCTGTAGGGAAGATCTCTTGCTAATCACTAGTGTGTTGTATGTGGGTCATTAAATGCCAATAGATGCTTAAAATCTCACGTCATTGCTGGTTCTGGATTCCTCCGCACCATTCTTCAACAAGTGACTTCACCCAGCTGGCAGGCTGTAGGATTTGGGCCCCAGAGGATTTAAGGGGTTGCCAGCCTCCTGCTTGGTGTGTGCTTCTTTGGCATTGGCCCTGTGAGGGAGGAGAAAAAGGCAGACCTCCTGCATTTTCCAAAATGTGGGTACCTGCCCTGCTACTGCCAGCTCTTCAGAATGAACACTGCACAGCTTACCAGAGGCTTTGGTTTCTGTATTCATATAAAGCTATTCCAGTATCTGCTTTAGCATTATGAAAATTGAGTTTGAGTTGTAATAAGCTGAGAGCTGCCCAAGAGTATTTTGCAGATGCTCAGGTAGTTTGGGTCAGATGAAGTTTCTCAGGCAGATAGCAAAACCCTGTATACATCGTTTTTCTGTCCCTAGTTTGAAGTAACACTGGAGCCACTCTGCTTTGTGCAGGCTGGCATCACTGCAGGAGATGACTCATGGGCACCTCTCTTTCATACTGTGTAGGCTTGGTGCAGATCTTGTGGTCACAGCAATGAGGATTTCTTGTACATGCTTCTTGGTGAGCTCTGTCTTCCTGGAAAACTCATACTGCCCCAGCACTCAGGCACAGAGTGTCTGCAGGGCACGGCAGTGTTTTATCTGTGTCTATTTCTCAATCATAGCCTCTTACTTTAACATGATTTTTCTTTATACAGTCTGTCAGAATCTCTTTCAATGCCTGCAGGATTTATGATTTCTCGAAGAAACAAACCATTCCTGCTTCCCCTTCAGAAGGAGAAGTGATCTCTGATATTTCATTCTGTCGCCACACAACAAGGCATTGCTGTCCAGGGGAGGAGGCAGAGGAGGGGGAAAATTTAAACATTCAATTAGTCTGTTTCCTGTTGTCTTTTTTGCTTACACTTGGCTGTTGCTTGTAATGGGTAGCTGTTCAGGGTTGTTGGGTATTTTTTGTCTGCCTGCAGTTCCAGTTTTGAAGCCAGAGTCATACCTGACACAGTGAAGCATCTCTTTGAACCTTTCAGTGGTTGTTAGTGGGCTGGCCTTCTGCTCAAAGGGAAATGTCTGCAGGATCTAGTCGTGCTGGCTCTGTGCTCTCTGGCTGTGTCCTAAGCAGCACACCCCATGGGCATGCACAGTGAAAGCCTCTGTGGAGGTCTGCAGATGAGGAAAGCACTTCAGTACAGAGTGATGAGGCTTCTCTGAGCTGCAATTCTATATGTATTCCAGTTCCTCATGTAGGGCCTTTAGTGACCAGAGGCTGAGCCTTCAAACCTGTCTTGAGTGGCCGTCTTCCTTTACAGCTTCTTGAGTCTTGAGCACTTGTGAGCTCCAGCTGGGGCTCTGTGGGAGGTATCCTGGAAAATTCCGTAGTCAGAAACTCGTTCTAAACCTGAGTCTGTATTTTCACCTGAGATTTCCAGGGATATATATAAAACTTGAAATAAACATTGCAAACCTTTAGCTAAAAAACTTAGAGGCTTTGGGTCCAAATGCTGAGAAGTACACAGCTCTGTTAGTCTAACCAATGACCATAATTTGATCACAGTTGTATTCCTGTTATGGGAATCCCAAAATGCATAACTTAGTCTGCCTGCATTTTAAGTACCCAGTTACACTTGAGGGTGTTTGTTTGAGTTGGAGTCACATAAGGGGGGTGACCACAAATGGATTTCATTTGGGAACCTTCACAAGTGCTGTATTTGTCATTTGTGGCTTTGCCAGGATTCCTGACAGGTACCTGGCTGCTGCTTGGTACTGAGTGGATGCTGGAGGGGGCTCAGTTCTTCTGAATGTTTCCGGACTCAGTTGCAGGATGATGTGGTGGATCAGCTGTTGCTGGCTGTGCCCTGCTGGTTTTCTGATTCAGCTGTTTATGTGTGGCTTCTCCCCTGCTAGTCAAGCATGTGAGCTGTGCAACTGCACAATCCTCTGCTGTGGAGTTAAAGCCACCAGTTGAAGAGGGGCTTCATTCTTTTGTTGGAATTGGTCTCATGTTTTGCACAGAACTGTCGTCTTTGCACTGACAGAGCAATTTGTGGTCACAGCCTTGTGTCTCTATCACTTTAGGTGAAGCTTAGCTATGTGATGTATAGTTTTGGGCAGAAACTGCGGAAGGGAAGTCTCTCTTATTTGGGGGAATTAAAGAGTGCTTGGAAAATCCAACTTGCTTTTAGTGTCCCTATTGCTAAAGCTCTTGCTCCCAATCTCTGTTTTCATAGGTGAGGATCGCATTGATGTCCTGTCTGAAATCTGGGATCACTATTTTACAGAGACTCTTCCTACACTCCAAGCAATATTCTACCCAGTCCAGGTAATCTTATTTACAATTCAGTCAGATGAAGCAATGTAACTGCAATGCTTGCTAATGGCAAGTGGAAACTTTTCTGCCAGCAGCACTGTTTGGCCAGTGGCTAAATACATGTCAAAACCTTTAAATTAAATCTGGGAGGAAGTAGAGTTTATCCAAGTATTAACTGTAAGAAGGACTGCTAAAATCTACTGCACAAGATGGCGTTTTGGGCTGAATTTATTACCAACTGTCTACTCTCTGTGCTTAGCTAAGCTTGCACACTGAAACGGTTGGACTATACCTTGTCTAGACTGAAGCTCTGGGCTATATGTATTTATAGTTCCTCTTTTTTAAGTAGCTGGGACTGTTGATGCAGACGGCGACACTGACAACTTGTCTTAGAGGTATAAGTCTGAATATTAGATCAGGAGAAAGTGTGTTTTTACTCACCCTAATGACTTTTGAAGGGCTTGTATCCCATTTCTACCTTTGGGAAATCTTCAGTTGGGTTTTTTTAAGCTTTAGTAAGGGGACATGTAAGTATATGGGTAGAGGATGAATGAACACTTTATGTAAGACCTTTTTACCCTGGGTATTTTGGAAGCTGAGTATCCCTCAGAAGTGTTGAGATGTATCATCTTTTAATGTAGTTTTAGTCAGGGTTTCCATATAAGCAGTCTAATTACCTCCCCAGCCTATTTTGAACTTTTCTGCCATCAGAGGAAAAGAAAAATGTACCTCATGTGGAGAATGACGTTCTTGGAAATGCTAGCCTCCTCCCCTTGACTTTTGCCTCTTCCAGAAGACATTATTTCCAGAGCCTTTTAAAATTGTTTTTCCCTTGTATTGTTTGAAAGGCAGCAGGTAAAGCTCAAAGCTTGCCCTTTTCCTCTAATCCTATTAAAGTTGGCATTTTCTAGAAGAGAAAGGACTTCTGCAAAGATAGACACTAACCTTTCTACTGTGTTTATTTTTGTTCTTTCCTTGCTGCAGATGCTTAAAGGTAGGTGTTTGACAGGTAAAACTGTGCAACTATAATACCCTCCCTTTCTCTCCTTTTGCAGCTAACTCTCAGTGAGGCAGTGACCTATTTAAGCAGGGGTTGACTGCACTGCAGCTACCTGTGTACTGTGGCAGCAGTTGAGCTGACTGTGTGTCATACCCATTGATGCTAATAATTCTGACACTTAGGAGAAAAATCTACTCCCCTGCTATTGAATGTCTCTGATGAGAAATGGGACAGAAATCACAGCACTGGGGGTACAGCTTTTGGAAGTAACTTGGTTATAGTGGTGTAAGTGCGACTATGGGACGTTGAGATTCTTTGAAAGCATCATTTTTTTGCTGTGCTTGTCACAGTATCTGAGTCACTCAAAATATATCATCAGAGCTGTAAAGTTTGGGAAGTATTGCCACTTTCTGGATGAGGAACTGAAAGGTAACAGACAGGATATTTAAAACTTTGTAGGCACCTAAATACTACACGAATGTATGGATTAAGTTGCCTAAATACATCCAAGAATTTGACTCAGTGTAAACTGCTCTAGGCTACCACAGAGAGAATTGCTGGTGCAGCAAGAAATATAAATTACTCTTATGCCAGGCCAATGCCCTAATAACAAGATTGGGCTTTTCCTAGAAATAGGGAACTGTATGTAACCATTTCTGCAATGTGTCACAACATGTGAGAAGAGCTCATCCAGTGAGCATCTTCAATCACACTGCAGTTCTTTGTACACTACTCTGGTAGGTGGGAAAGTCAGTTTGCTGTTGATTCCCCATCCTTTCCTGCAAATACCAGCAGGATTATTTAGTTGTGTTCTTCTGTGCTGTCAGCAACTGCCCATTCAGAATGAAACTAAGTCAGCCACATGTGTGGCTGACCTATGTTACCAAAGGTAGTAACTTGCACTAGCTTCCTATCTCAGCTAAGTTTAACCCCAAGGCTCATAACTGTTGCAGAAATATGACCTTTAAGCAGCCAAGTTGGTTAAATTGCTGTACAGAGGGGAACTATGTAAACAGGTCACTGGCTTTCGTATAGTTGCAGCTGTTGATGTGACTACTGGTGTGGAAAATAGAATAGCAAATCTTGTTTTGCTTGGCACAGAACCATGTTTGCATTTTGAAACGGGGTATTAAGTTAATGGGACTAAACTGCATGATATAAATAAAAAGTTTGCAGCTGCTGAAATACAGTTCCAAGGTAGGTACTAGTCTTTCCTACATCTTTTTTCCTACACAGTGATGGTTTAAAACAGCAAACTGCTTTTATTATGGCCAAGCTTCCCTCCAGACTATTGGTTTTAATTTCTATTTACATGCTGATAATGCTGTTAATTATGACATGAAATCTGTTATGAATTAATGCTTAACTGCTGTTAATTCCTTCCAGCTAAATATTTGCTATGTTGAGTGTGTTATGGAGATCATAAAATGATCCCCAAACAGACCATGGGGCAGAGAGTAACATACTGAGAAAAACAAGGCAAACTTTTCAGGCTGCAAAGTGCTGGGCAGGGTTGGGAGGAAAAGTTCTGCTGTTAGTTGCAGTGGGGAAAGAGAAAGTTGTGCAGACACTAAACACAGCAGAGGGAAAGGTGGTTACACCACAATGCCAAATGAAGTTTGACTGTGTTTAAATATGCTGAGAAATATTATATCATCTGTTAAGCCTGCTCACTTGTGTTGTTGTAAAATAGTAACTGGGAGGACACGGAATGCCTTGCAAAGGATATTAAAGCTGTTGCTTTTTGAAATGATGTTTGATTCAAGTACTCTTGCTAGCTTTGCTCCAGCCCAGATCCTAAAATCTGTAATGGACTAACTTGTAGATTTTTGTCATATCAGCAAGGTCTAAAGTGCGGATATTGAGCAAAAAGAGGGTACAATGTAGATCAGAGGTTTAGTTAAGAAATACTCTGTAACAACTCTGTTCCCTACCAAACCTTCTATGGTTTCTCAGCTCCAAGTGCCAGAAGCACAAAGTTCATCCAGCCTGGGCTTTTTTGTGAACAAATTGCATGACAAGTGGGTTTTATGAATACATACATAGTCATTTGGCGAACTACAGGTCCATTTCTGGTTTCACTCCAAACCTAGTGGTTTCACAGATGAGGTGATGCCCATTTCAGAATTTGTGTGAGACTGAGAGGGAAGAAATGAAAGAGTACCATGAATCCTCAACCTGAATCACTGAGGAGTGTTTTGCCTCAGCAGCAATGGGCAGAATAGACTCTCCTGTCAGTGTTGGTGAGATGCTCACACCTCCCTTTATCAACTCTTGATTTTGGCTTCTTTGTTTTTTTAGGGTCAGGAGTTGACTATCCGTCAGATGGCTCTTCTTGGCTTCAGAGACTTGGTCTTGCTAAAAGTAAAGTTGGAAGAAATTCTTCCCCTGGTCCAGACAAAAGTTCCAGCTTCCATTGTCCAGATGCTCTTAATTCTGCAGGTGAGGAGCCTCTGCTCTTCTTTGTCTGACTCCACTTGGGTATCTTGACCTCGTTGAACCCATACAAACAGTGGAAGAAAAGTGGGGAGGGTAGAAGGTGTGATGAAGGGGATGTGATGTGTGGTTTTTTGGGAGTGGTCAGGGTTAAAATGAGAGCTGAATTTGGATGTCCTGTGCTTTCCTAGGAACAGGTAAAGATGTTGCCTTGAAAGAGCCTGGTGTTTGTGTTTTTCTTGGTACCTTTCCTCCCCATCTAGGAACAGTCTCAGGACTCTCTTTTTCACATAAATTTTCATTTTCTACCTTCTCTGAATCCCTCTTTCTGCCCTAGTTCTCTTGGCTTCTGAGCTTTGCAAGGACACAGCAAGTCTCTATCACAGCAGATAGTGGAATTTGAACAAACTGTGCCTTCTGGCTGCTCAACACCAGCTCCTTGTCTGGCTGGGATGCTAAGAAGTACCTTTTGGTAGCAAGCAAAATGCTATACATCTTCCAAAGGCCTGTCCCAAGAGACCCAGAGCATCTGTGATAACTATCTTCTTTATCCAGATCTCAAAGGAATACTTTCCAAGCATGCCAAGTACAGCTGGGTTGAGGCTTTTTTTTTTTTTTTTTTTTTTTTTTTTTTTTTTTTTGAAAGTCCTGCAAAATGCCATATTAAATGTTTGGGTTCATAGAATCATCAAATGGTTTGGGTTGGAAGGGATCTTAAAGATCATCTAGTTCCAGCCCCCCCTTCCACTAGACCAGATTGCTCAGAGCCCCATCCAGCCTTCCTCTGAACCCTGTGCAGGACTTCTCATTTGATGTTGTTGATTATCATGAGGTTTGCCCAGGCCCAGTTCTCGAGCCTCTCAAAGTCCCTGTGGGTGACATCCCTTCCCTTCAGTGCGCCAGCTGCACCACACAGCCTGCTGGCTTTTATTTCTTCTCCAATATATAATGAGCGTCTGAGAATGAAACTTTCTGAAACATAACCAAAAGTGCAAAGTGGCTAAGCTGGTAGTTCTTTGAGTTCTCACTGTTCTGATGTTCCAGTGACCCAGACTGAAACAGCAGGTGATACTAAAGTGCTACCTCAATATTCCTGAAATATTATTTTAATGCAAGAATCTTGAGAGCAAAGAGGATCTCAGAGCAACACATTTGAGGAAAAAAGCTTATTGAAGCTTTGCAGGAAGTTAAGTCTGAACGGTTTCTGAAATTACTGTTAAATTGGTTGGTGTTATCTACCATCTTCACAGCTGTAAGCTGAACCACAGAGGGTGCTTTGCCTGCAGTCCTTCCTAGGAAAAGAGCAATGCTTTGCCCAAGGCATGTAAAGGCTTTTCTACAAAGAGATGTTTTCTGCTAGAGCTGCCCTGGTGTAATTACATTGTTGTAGTACGCTGTGCACATCCTTGGTGTGAGCACACCTTGTACCTTCCTGTCACTTGGTTAGAAAAAAGAACTGTCTGCTCAATGTCCGTAGGGTGTGACTGTGACTTGAACAAGGAAATTGACCTGAAAGGCACCCAAACCTCCATCAGTTCCAAAAGCTTCACTGATACAGCTGGGATGTTCCAGTACAGAGAAAATTGGCAGACCCTGGGCTTTAGTCAAAAACCTTTTAAGGGTAATGTTGACTTTTTTGTTTGATTTCCAGAGTGTCCATGAGCCTACTGGCCCCACTGAGCGCTACCTACAGCTGGAAGAACTGGTCAAGCAAGTGGTATCACCATTCTTAGGTTTGTGTGAAGATCACAGCTCCTCTGGTAGCACCTGCTTGCTTGGTAAGACATGCCCATTGTACTGAAGCTATTATTGGGGTACACAGGTTGGGTAATGACAGGCATTTGTGCTGGAAAAGGAAGCAGTGCATGACTATGTAAGAGACAGAAAACAAAGGCTAAAACACGCTTGAGAAGGTCCTGATTGATGTTTCTGAATGTAGATTTTTGTGACAGGCTATTTATTTTCCATGACCTGTGCCCCATCGCTGCACACACACCCACATAGTCTCCCCTCTCTCTGGAGATGGACTGGCTTTTAAACCCCCTGGTCCATGCCTGGTGTGCTGCTTCCACTGCCGTGAGAGATGGTACCTGGTCCTTTGCTGCCTGCTCTGTTCCTGCTTGCTAGCCTGCTTCAGCTGCTGCATCAACCAGCGTTTGCAAATAGCAAAACTGTTGCATATTAATTTTGAGGGATGACAAGGATTTTGAATGGACACTTCCTTCCATCTGAGGATTCTGTTTAAAAAAACCAAAATTGTGCATTTAAAGTATGGATAAATGTATCTAGGTGAGAAAATGGGCACATCTCTTCAGGAAGAGCGTACTTATTCTGGGAAACTTTTTTTACACATGATCCAGGAGCTCTGCTTACACATGTGGCCAGCCAGAAGAGATTGGCTAGCTAAGGGGTATAGTGTTACTGATTTGATAGTCAAGAAGATTTAAATAGAACAAGTGAAGAAAGCTCCAGTCTCCCTCTGTTTTTATAAGCTTGCTTCAATGCAAAATTGTAGCAAGAGACCTACAACCTGCCTTGTACTACACTTTGGCAGCATTTGGAAAAAGATGGTATTGTGGTAGAACTTACCAGGACCCAGCCAATCTATGCATGTAGTAAACACATGGCATTGCTTTAGGAAAACTCTGGCTCAGGATTTTTTTTCTTGTCGTTGCTGGGCAATCAGATATCTTTTATGCAAGTAAACATGGTTGTACAGTTCAGTGTGGATTTGCTGATCTGATCCTCAGGCTCCATCTAGACCAAAATCCCCTGTAAAAGTTGGACTTTGACAAATTTGATTGCTTTGCTGTTTATGGACATCTGCATGCTGCTGGGATAGTTTGAAAGGTAGCTGCCTGACCTGTATTGAAGTTTCTAGCTATTCTGGATTTCTGCCAGCTGAACAAGGTATTTGTGCCATTAAAAAAAAAATCATCAAAAACTGGCCTTGTAAAGTTTATATGCCCTAAAATCATTGAATTTACTTTGATTTTAGCTGTGATTTATATGTGTGTATTTCCAAGGCAGCCTTTTGCACCTGCTCCACCCTGTGCTGTGCATGAGGAAAGAAGGAACTTGTGTTTTCAGTATAAGACATGGACAGCAAAACACCACTTTTCTGCAAATAATCTTGGTATTTTCAAAGTGCTGCTGTGGAAGTGGTTTCTTTTCCTTAACTTCCACTTCTAATCAAACTTCTTTCTCTTCCTCTCTCCCTCTTTCAGTAACCTTTTTGCTTTCTCAGAACCAGTTTCTTCTCTCATTGGGCGGCCTGTAATGATGATGAAGCCTAGTAGGACCCCTGTAGTAGATTTTTGGAAGTGCTCTGTTGGGCTTTAGGTGTGCTTTCATTCTCTACAGCTGCCCTGGAGGCTGAGCTGCTCTCTGGACTGGAGCCTTCAGGATAAATGAGTGTTGAGAAATGTGACTTAAGGTGTTTGATCCCAGCTGTGAGTACACATAAGGCTTCAGCCTGCAAGGCTGCTGTATCTGAAGCTGATTTAAAGTGAGACAGGAGTGCAGCAGGGATAGGTGTGAAAAGGGACAGGACTACAGAGGGGAATTGTAGATGGCAGCATTCCCACCTGCTCTCGTTTAGTACCCTTCTTGCTCTGCCTGTAAGGCAAATGTAAATTAGCTATAACCTGCATTGTAAGGATGGAGTATGCCGAAGGGATCCAGCTGGCTAAGGAACAGGCTTTATACAGGGGATGGGAGAGAAGATAAAACAGCCACACATCACTGCTGATCTGAGTTTGCTTGCAAAAAAAATCCCAGAAAAACTCCTCCCAGTTTATAATCCTGGTCATAAGGCACCAAAATAGAAATAAAATTTCTACTTAAACTATGCAGGAAAACTCCCTTAAGAGACTGCCTTTTTGTGGCCAAGAAAGCAAAGGGGGAAAAGTAGAGCAATAAATGCATGTTTAGACCTTAGCCTAATTTCACCTAATTTTTTTCTCAAAGGAGTCAGATCCCAATGCCCTTTAACACTCCACCTTGCTGTGGTTTGAGCTGCAGCTGAAACCTAAAGAGTATATTTGCTGTAACCAGCCTCAAAAATGATTTTTGCATACTCTTAAGCATGAAATACGCTGTTCTGAATTGATGTATTGCTGGCAGTAGCAGGGTGAAGTGTTGGCTGCTCGACCATTCCTCCCTGCAACAATATGGATTTTGTTTTTTGCTTTTCTTCCTGACACAAGCTTCCCAAACTCTTACAACCTTCAGTGACGAGTGCTTTGCTTTGCATTTTCTTACTCTTATACTCTGCTGTCTTGGGTGGAAGCCTTTTATATTGTTTAAATGCTACTGACTTTATGAAATGAGACCCTGCACTTCAGTGAAGTTTGTGAGAAACAATGAGACACACAGGGAATAGCTCTATCAGCTGCTGTGAGGATAGAGCCACAGGAGGTGTCCAACATCACATGGCCAAGCTTGTTGGGGGTGGCAGCCAGCAGGTGAACAGTAATAGGGTCTGATTCAACCTGCTGGGGGGTGAGTTACAGTGAGCCAAGGCACAAACTCTGACCCCTGCCTTTCTTCAAGTTTTCAGAGTCAGAATTGAAATGTGCTTCATGACACTGTGCTGGGGACTGTGCCTTGGGTCTGATTTAGACCAGGCATTTTCCCCTTTATTGTTTTTGCTGAGCAGATCATACAGCCCACACCCATCTGTGCCCTTCCCCTTCAGCACAAGTACTGCCTCTCCCTTGAGCCCCTTTTCCCCAGGCTGTTGTGGACTCTTCCTGTGCACCATTGGGTATTTTCTGCGTCTAGCCTCCAAATCAAATATGTTGCAAAGTGGATGAAATTATCTTTTTCTGGCGTGATCTTTAAAACATACAGTGGGATAATTCCAACAGAATGTCCTTTTCCTAAGCAGATGGAGAGACAGTACAATGTAAGCTTCAGGAATTTCACGTTGACAACAGCTGATGGCACCTCCTGAGAATTTTTTCAGAGAAAGGGATGGCAATTCAAGTCCCCACTGCCACTTTAGTGTCACTCATTTTCGTGAACGTGCATGTCAGAATACCTACTTGGTCTTCACCCCTTGATAAAAGAGAAGACCACCAGGATGCTAAAGAGAGTCCCTTGGCTGCACTCGTGACTTTTTGGCTCACTTCTCTCACAGGCAGCAGCACCATTGCCTTACAGAAGGATGGGAGGTTTCTCCTCACTGGGGTAGAGGCAGATCTCCTTTCCCAACCTCCAGCAGTATGTACTAGTGAGCTCTTGACTTTTTGCCAGCAGTAATGAGATGGGACACTGCAGCTGCACACTGAATTCCCCCTGTTCCCTGAGGCCAGCCTAGCAGTGTGGGCAATGCTTTGTTTGTGTGCTGATGACCGTTCCTGCTTCCTTTTTCTCTTCCAGAGAGGCGGTACTCCAAATCCCGTCCCAAGGCCCTGACCCCACTGACAGAGCAGGAGGGCGAGGCTTACCTGGAGAAATGTGGAAGTATTCGTCGCCACACTGTTGCCAATGCTCACTCGGATATCCAGCTCCTGGCCATGGCCTCCATGATGCACACAGGAATGGTCATTGAGGAGTCAGACACTTCTGAGAAATGCCTCCTGCTGCAGCCCAGCTGCTTCAGCCACAGGCAGTGCTCCAGTGAACCCAGCATTGCTGATGGCCCGGAGGGAGTCGGGGCAGCAGCCAGCAGGCAGGACTCTGCCGAGCTAAACTGCACGTCTGTCAGCTAGGAGGAGTCTGGCTGAGGAGTGGAGAATTGCATGCACTAAGTTGGACAAAGTGTTGCATTGTCCCTGCTGGGGAAAACAGAGAAACATAGGAATTTTGCTCATGTCATTGAAATGGCTTCAAGGGGTTTTATGGCTCAGAATGCTCTCTAGATACGTTCTTTCACCAGTCTGGGATCATTGTTGATGGAGATACCAGGCTGTTCCCAAACGACCACTGAGAGCTGCAAAGGTTTTGCTGTTGAACAGCACTATCTGCCTTCTGTAAGCTTTCTCCCTCTACTAGTATAAACCTGTCGGCATCAGGTTTCCTTCTTTTTCTTTGGTATGATACAAATTGAGTTCTTTCTGCTTTTCTCCATCTTTCTCAGTTGTGCTTCTTTGTCCCTGCAGTAGAGACCTCTGTGCTCAATGTTCTCTTTGCTTCTGGTGCTTGCATGGTGAATGCTGAGCACTGCATTTCTCTTTTAAAGTTGATCTCAGGGATGAAACCAATTGCATCCTGCAGAAAGATCTGCTGAGATGGCTTGTGAGAGAAGGAGATCCTTCCCTTCACCTCCCGTAGGCATGGATGAAAAGTCCAAATCAGAATAAATCAGACTTTCTTTTTTCCCAGACCCAAAGAGAACCAACTATAGGTGGAGTCTGAGCTGAGTACTTAATACGTACTTTATTTGGTTCCAGTCATATCTTGGGGGTTCTGGTATAAACTGGGTGCTGGGTGGAGGGCTGGAGTGTGTAAATTGGGTGCTAAATATAATACTGAGCGTCCTGGAATTTGGCATCAGTTTGCTCTCAAAATTTCCGTGGTGATAGGACTATAATGAAAATCAAATGGGAAGGAGGTGCTGCACTTTCGGGGGTGCTTCTCAGCACTGGGCCATCGTGACTGCAGACGAGGAGGTGACGGTCAGGATTTCATCTTTGGGCTACCCTGGTACTTTTAGCACTTGCAGATTCTGTGAGACCGAAGATAATCAGCGGAGTATGGAAAGCAGTCGTGTCTCAGTGTATTCATGAAGTGCTCCTGACCTCCAGTGGTGTCTGACTCACTGCAATATTGCTTTTTAGATAAAGTGAGGGCTCTTTGCAGTCTTTGGTTTTGTTTTTAGTTTGAAGATTGGGAGTGGGTCCAGTTTGCAGGTGTCTGTGTCAGGCACTGCAGTCTGCAGCATCTGCTTTGTAGCATCACTTGGTACTCCAGTGCTGCTTCTGTGGGAACAGATCCAATCTGTTCGAGCTGTCCCCTGGGATACTCTGCTGATGTCTGGCTAAGCAGATTTGCAAGTGTAATTATAGGCTTAGAGGTGAACTGAAATGCTGCCTTAAATGTCAAATCCCATTACAAATATGGACACAACACAACTACCACTTGAATCTACTCCTAGTGGTACTGATTGTAAATAAATGTGTCTTGACAAGGAAACAGAAGGTTAGGATGAGCCTTCAGGATATTTTTTTGCATGCTACGACTTTAACTGCAGAATTTGCCCTGCTTCTGTTGGGCATTAAACATCTTCTGCTCCACTGACTGCACTGAAAGTACAGCTCCGACCTGCCAGGATTTGGCATTAGTAGCACGTGCAGCAAAAAGAAAGCAGATTATTATTTGGCAGTGAAGCATCAGAAATACCAGCTATGAGCACAAGCCATACCACCTTGGTTCACAAGGGTGTTGCTTTGTCTACTGTCATTTGCAAATGCTGAGATACTTGGAAGAGCTTCCTTTTCCCTGCCATCACCTGAGCTCTTGGTCTTTGGGAAAAGGCATAGTGTTTGGATCACCAGCTGTGCATTCCGTGTTGAGGAACAGAGATCCAGTTGTGCTGGCTGCCTCCTCCTCCTCTGAGCATCCACAGTCCAGCAGAGGCCAGGAAGATGTGCCTTTAAGCAGCGTTCCCTTCAGACGGATTATAGGATAAATTGCTCTCCTAGTCATAAATTGGACTGACCAGGCCGACTTAGTGTCATCTGCCCCAGGGCAGCCATGCGTTGTGGTGGAGCTTCAGAATGTCTGTGGTAGCAGCCAAGCTCAGCAGCCATGCTGGTCTCACCTTGGCACAGTCCCTCCAGTGTGGGGCAGATTATGGTGTCCTGCTCACAGTAAATTTCTATGGCCCCTTGCTGTGATTTAAAGCCTTCTCTTAGAGGTGTGTGGGGAGGTAATCACCCTGCAGCATTTCAGTTCACTCTTTTGAATGCTTTTTTTCTTTCTGTTTCTCCTGTAACCCATTTATATTCTGTAAATACCCAAACCATTTGGACTAGAGAGCAGCACCCTCTTTTATGGTGAAAATTAGAATGATTTATTTATTTCCTGACATATTCTTGGATCATCTCTGGGGCTAAAAGGAGTTAGTCCTGGTTTTAACTTGAATTTCTTTTGTTTTACACATATGTATGATTTTAATTATTTTGGGTTTGTATCTGTTACTCTGCAAAAATTTGCACCAAGCCCTCTGAATCATGCACTTCCCCCACTGTTTTGTTTTTAAGGAGAATTAAAGCTGGTGGCTTTACTTTGTAAACTGAAGTAAACACAACTTGTTCTGTAAACCACACTGAGTGTATGGTTGTGACCATCACATTTACAGCCACATGAGATTGCTCAAGCCTCTGCAAGCACATTTCTTTTACAGACAGGGTGACCCTGAAGGTGGCTGGAGATATGCTGTGGTGGCAGTGTGAGGCTGGCATGGCAGTGCCCTGGCAGCAGCTCTGAGGCTGTGAGGGGCAGTGCTGAGTGGCTGCTCTCCACTGAGGAAGCTTCCAGTCCCCTGGAAGTAAAGACTGTCCCCATGCCAGAGCTGTTGCATGGGAAATGCTTGCATTTTGGATACAGGAGTGTGGTTTGGGGTTGCACTTTGTTGCTCACCGTGTCACACAGCTGTGACAGGGCCACAGGGTAGGTCTTTTCTACCCTCATGGTCACCAACCTGAGGAAAACTCCTGGAGGAGCTGTCAGAATGGGAAGAAGGAATTTCTCTACCCACCTCCTAAGTCTGTTACCATCTACCTCAGTAATGACCTAGACTGAGTCACTTCTCATCACACTGAACCTGTCTTCTGTTTTTACTCTGTCTCCTTCTTAAGGTAAGTGTTTTATTCTCTGTGTCCATATGATTCTGTCATAAACTTATTGAAGGGGCCTCAGCACAAAGCTATTCTTATTACAACTGGCCTTTTTCCTGATATTCCCTATAGCCAAGTACATGGTTTTGCTGCTAGAAAGCAGAGCTGCTTCTGGCTCTAGCCAGGTGGGCAGCAACTTGGTTTATTTTTATTTATTTTTTTCAACCAGAAGACTTGCAGTAGATCTTGGTGCTGGCACTGATGACAGCAGGGTGAACACTCCAGGGTTTGGATTGCTCTTTCTTTTTAGGTCCAAATGGCAATGGGTTCACCTGAACGAATGGCCTCATGGTGCTTACCACTGAGTCAGCAGACAGTGAAAATGTTTGGCTTTTACAGGCAGCCTGTGTGTCCCAGAGAGCAGAAACTGCAGATCTAGTGAGAGACAGATTGTGGTATTTATGGTGTGCTTATTTACCGTCCTATTGTGCCAGTCTGCTGTGCAGTGTGGTCAGTGACATGTCTTCAGGGGGCTGTGGAGGAGCCTGGCAGAGGGCAACCTCCTTGCCCTTTGGTATACCACCCATTCCTGAAGGAAAGGTGAGCATTAGACAAAGCCACCAAATGGATGTCTAGGCTCCTGAAAGAGGCCAGGCTGGCCATGTTCCAAGCCAATATGAATTTGAAATTCATATTTCAAATATGGAAGGTGGATCTGGCAGGACAATACATTAAATGGGATATGCTTGCTTGTGCACACATTTGGAGAGTGCTTTCTCTTCCTCTTGCTCTCCCAACAGCTCCAGGTAAGGGCACCAAGCACTCAGCTACATACACAAAAGCTTTAAAACAGAAATAGCAGCTTTTAAAGTAACTTAGCAGCTAAGATACAGCTTATTCTCATCAATATCGTGCTCAAAACGGCATGCTGTAAAATAGCTACCACTTGCCGCCTGAGAATTGGCCCCCCTTTATTCATCACTTGCATCTGAAGATACCTGGAGTACCCTTGTTAGTTACATCCAACCATTATTTCCATCTGGGAGAGCAAGTTTTGTTAATTGTTGTGCCAGTTTACATCTCTCTTACATGTAAGTTCATCCCTTCCAGGGGATGAATCCTGCCCCAAGCACATCTCCAGGTCTTGTAAAAGCTCTCCTAAGTGCACAAGGAGTGGAAGCTCAGATGTATGAGTAGTTTGGGTGCATTTCTCCAAACCAAATTATGAAAAGAAGTGACAACTCCAGTGCATGAGTAAATGAACTGAAAATTGTCATTATTTATCAGTAGTTGCTTGCTGTGCATGGCCAACACACTCTTGGGGCCCCAAATACAGGCTTGGTGTGTAGAAGACTCACCTGTATGGGAGAGAGCAGCAAAGAAGAGCTAAGAAGTGAAGGAAATAGCTTACTAGATTAATTTTCACCCAAATAATTGGTATAACAGAAGGTAGAGGCTTAACTATAGTTTGATCACCAGCCTTTGCAATGAGCAAAAGGAAAGCAAACTCCTTAAACAGAAAGCCAATGGCTTGAAGGGTCTCGGCTATCCTGAACTCTTGCCATAGTACAGAGCAGATTTGCAGTAGCTATGAATTGCAACAGTATTCAGGGAGTTGCTATTTGAAGTGTCTCTCATTTGGCTTCAAAGCTAATTCCCACTTATGCTAAGAGCTAGTTCGTAATGCTTGTGGCATAATTATTATAGGCTATGCAGTTACAACCTCTGTTACATTGGAAAATAGATTGGAGTCAGAGAAGTGTTCTTTCTGAACTCGAAATTTATGAAGACAGTTGCACTGGCTCACACACAGGAGTTTTCTGCAGTTGCTAAAATAATTCAGGTTTTTTCTTGGTTTTTTTATTTGGTTTTTTTTTTTTGTTTTGTTTGTAGTCTTCTTTTTTTAAACCTGAAGGAGTGAGTTCTTTGAATTGCTTGGGCTTCTCAAAGAGCAGCCAGACCAGTTACAAGACACTCAGGGTTCAAGTCAGTGCTGCAACAGGACTACCTAGAAAGTGACAGAATTTATTTATATTAAATGTCAGTAAGAAAGCACAGACTCTGTGCCGTAAATCACCTACCCTGCAGGCCTCTGAGACTGATTTACACCTGTCACTGGTAAGCCAGCCCTCTTTTCCACTGTGGGTATTTAATCCTCTTCACAGTAAATACTTACTGACTAACACATCAATAGCTCTTGGAGTAGAAACTTGTTCACCCTTGTCTCCTTATATCTGTCTCATGGCTTCACTGTGACAAGTGCTAAATCTGTCTGTCTTTAGGCACATCTCAGGCCAATGCATTGTGTATTGGCTGTGTGGTTGGAGAGAGATGAGAGGGTGGGAGAGGCTATTCAGCAGGGGGGAAATGACAGTATATGTGAAAAGTCTCTCTTAAATGGTGTATGTGCTATATTTACAAAAAACACCCTGTTCCATTAATTTTCTGGGGGTTTTTGTGCTTTGGTTGGTTGGTTGTTGGGGTTTTTTTTTGTTTGTTTTTTTGGGAATGGGAGAGGAATTCTGATGTGCATTTTGGGACTTTGAATCTTAGAGATTCAGAGCCACTGTTCAGTACAAGTGTGAGTGAGCGCAGAGGATTTCAGAGTGATTTTCCCCCATCCTGTTTGTTCAGAAGATAGTGGTGGATGACAATTACATCCTGAGCAGCACTGCATTCAGTAGTATAGATGGATCTCCTCTGAGCTCCTCCATCAGCTTGTCCCTGAATGTCATCAGTCTCTCTTCTGGCTCAGAAATGTTAGCCATCTCTCCTCCCTGAAAGCCCTGCAGCAGATTGGAGACATGCTGCCCACTGGACCCATAGTCCTGGTTAAATTCAGTGGCTCATCATCAACAGCACTGTGTTAAGGAACCTTTCTGTCAGACCATGCAGGAGCCACTCTGGCAGTCACAGTCCCACCCCCTGAGCTGTGGGAAACCCAGGATGGAGCTGGTAAGGAAACCTTCTCTGACTGTGTGAGGGTGGGGTGTGCAGGGAGCCAAGAGGGGCACCCGTGGGGTCACTAGAAGTCTGGAGTGGGGGGAGTGTGACTGCCAGAGTGGCTCCTGGATGGTCAGACAGGGAAGCTTCCTTAACTTCAGGGAAAGTAGCTGCCACAATCTAGTCATTCCCTTGTCAAAGAGTGTCCTCTAGCCTTTAGAAGTCCTGCTCTTTGAAATCAAAGTAAATGCTGCAGTAAATGAGACCTGAGAGCATTTGCCACAAGCCTCCTCCTAGCTTTTTGAAATGTATGAGCTGGTGCGAACAAGACACCCATGCTTGCAAGGCAAACAAACAAAAAAGCCTATTTTCAAAAGCTTATTTCTTTGGCATTACCCAATGCTTAATCTAATCCACTGTTTGTCTGCATCAACATAGCTGTCCTCCTTTGCTTGGGGTTTATAGTGTGGAGAGGAAATTGTTCAAGATCTGGACCTCCTTTTTTCTTTTTTCCCTGAATAATTGTTGAGGTTAACTGATTGACTCGCAGAGCCAGTAATGCCTTCAGAGGGCAGCAGCAGCAGCCTCTCTCCACCCCTCCTCTGGCTTGGCATCGCTTACCAAGACTCAGCTCTGTATGAAATAGAGACTGAGGGTAGGTTCAGCAGCAGACACTGCTGTTTGTAGGGAGTGTAGAGAGACCAGCGGAGCACAATTAGGCCTTTGAGGGAGTGACTATTTGCTTTGCAGATGTGTTGTTCCTATATTGCTAGTTTGGGGTTGCCCTTATTGGGGGAGCCTCAAAGGGGATTTTGAGAGTCTTAAAGGAAAGCAAATTTGTCCCTCCACACCTGCCCTCCCTTCCCCTGGCTGTGCTTGGGACAGTGGCACTGCTCACCTCTGTATCTGTTGCATGCACTGGGGTGCTGTGGGGCCTCTGTCTCGGGCTGTCCTGGGTGTTACTGCAGAAAATGTGGGTTTGGGAGGAGGAGGAGAGCAGAACTCATGGGCCAAGCCCTGAAAGTCTTTCTTGCACTGAGGTGTCCAAAACTGACCACAAGATTAGAGATGTGGCTCAAAGGAACTGTGAAGAAGTACTATTCCATGTGGAAAAGGCTTACCCATGCTTTTACCCTTTCTGATTTTGGTGAGGAGTTGTGAAGGTGTTGGATGCACAGTTCTGGCTCAGAAACCTGGGGACAGTTGACAGGACTGGGGCTATTTTCATTAGTTTATGGTTTTAATTTTTCTTATCTTTATATAGAAACGTACAGTATTATAAACCATGTATTTATAGTATACATTTGTATATATTTAATACAGTACATCAATATTATACTACTTTCAATAATTTTAAAACACATTTTTTACATATATACTTTTTTATTTTTGTATTGCATTTGTTATGTTTATAATTATTTTAGTTTCTTATCTGAGACTATTACAACTGGACTGAGAATATACAGGAACCAGAAATAGGCAGAGGTTAAAATACAGCCCCTTTGCATTCACACCCTGGTTTCCGTTGCTGTCTGAAAGCAGTGTACAAGGAACAAAGAAATCCACTGTGGCTGTTCATTACTGTCTTGGGTGTTTGGTGGTATGACCTTCCTTTTCCCAACAGTACTAACTTGCCTTTCAGGATCATTGTTTCTACCCATATAAAGTCTAAATCCCTTCCATTCCCAAAGGATCCAAAAGCACACACTGTACAGATCACTGAGATGAATTTAAAATACTGTCCCTGCATTTTATCTAGAAGGATGAGTTCAGGCACATGCCTATATAAAGGACTTTTGCATGAAGAAACTCAAGCTCAGGGAGTTGTTTCTAGGAGGTGAATCACACTGGAGGCACTTGCTTAAGCAAGTCTAAACTCCACACGGTGAAGTTTATCGCACCTGGGTGTGATACTGAAACTAGGAAAACTTGTATGTGTCACTTTTTCTTGGCAGTACCTTCACTCCTTAACACTCTGTTAGCAAAGGCCAAGGTCATACCTGGCTGAAACCATTCCTTTATTAAAGGTAGTAACAGAAACAAAATTAAATCTTGGAGAGAAAAAAGTCCATGCATGCAGAAACACCAGAATGGAAATACAAATGCTAACTCAAGCATACTGTTGTAGGACTTAACAGGCCAAACTCCTGGACTTCACATCTTCACCTGATACCTGCTCTGTGAGCACAAAGTGAGAGGAGCAGCTGCTGCTGAAGACAGAAGGGGAAATCAACAAGTTACTAATGCTGGCCTGCAGCAGAGGAGTCAGGGACTCTGCACATCAGGTGAGAAAAGGAAAGATTTGTGTTGTTAACTTTTGGTTTTTCCCTCCAGTGTGTCAATTATCAGCTGAGTTTCATGGAAATGAGGTTCTGTCTAGGAGGGCTAAGAAAACAAAACCTCACAGTTTTGGTCAGTTTATCACAGGGTGTTTAGCAAGCTTCTCCTGCTTCTAATCAGCTGAGAGAATGGAGGAGGTGTTTTTCTTTTTTAAATTGTCAGTACCCAACTGCTAGAACACTGCTCTGTTTATGCCTTGTTCCCTTCACTGTTGAGTAGGATAAGTCTCTGTGACCAAAGCCAGCAGAAAACACGGCCTATGAATCCATTCTGCCTCAGGCCAGCATCTGTCATGTGTGGCTGAGTCAAGTCACACCTGCTGGTACCTCACTGAGAAACTCTCAGCTGGGATTTTCAGGACCAGGGCAAATGATGAGGGTAAGACTGGTGACAATGAAGTCCTTCCTTTGGTAATTTTTTGTGGTAGCATAGAAATTTCCTCTTTGAGTGATATGAGATTTTTTGGGGTGCTTTTTATTTTGGTGGGGGTTTTTTTGGTGTGTGTTTTTTGTTGTTGCTGTTGGTTGTTTTTTTCTTTAATCCAAGATGAGTAACAGGCAGAATTCATCAGCCCTCTTACTCATTTCATCCAGACAGGCCTAGAGTCCCTCTTCACCATTTTTGGTCCATTAACCTCCTTGTATCGCCTTGTATTTGCTGTATATGCCAATACCATAATAAATCCTTTTCAAGGATTTCCCTTAATGCTGTCTTGGAACTGGCTAAATAGTCACAGCTCCTAAATGAGAGACACAGCACAGAAGATCTGAAGCCTAGCACTGTGTTACCCCAGCATCGCATAGTAAGGAAAGGCACAGGAGTTTTTTCCTTGCAGGCAGAACTGCTGCAGTGTTGGGCTTGTGCTTTTTGGGGATGAGGAAGGCAGCAAAGCAACTGGTTTGGCACTAGTTAAGGATTTTAGCTAAAACAAAGTTACATATTCTTCTTGTGAAATTCACTGCAATGAACTGGTGCTTGTCCCATAAAATAATCCTGGTCCATATCTAGTTTAGTCACTTTTTTTCAGAAACGTACAGCTACATGTAATACTATGAAATTTACAAGACAGAGAAACCACCACAGCAGTCCTATATCAATTAATCTTTTTGAATAGCCCTCCATATGAATAAAGATGCAACATGCAGTGCACAGTTTAATTAGTTTATTTTTTAAAGTTCTGTCAGAAATATAGCTGTGCATTAATTACAAAATATATTAAATTATCCATCAATACATCCAAGGGACCAGGAGTACTTTCATTCTGTTCAAATGCAAACCAATACAAACCTTTAACATTAACACAGAATAATCTTTTGCATCCATCATCTGTGTATGTATTTGGTCTGCTGCCACCTCTAAATAAGAATAGAAAGGTCATCCTGATTTCATTTCATTAGCAAGTTGAATCCCGTGATAGCAAACATAACCAGCCATATCATAAGACCACTTAAAAAACAACTCTATACATCTCACATTATCTGAGCTCCCATATACATTACATACATTTTTAGCAAAATAATTTTCCCTGCCCTGCAGGGGAAGACATTCAGAGGCAAAGAGATAGCACATTCATAATATATTATAATTGGAAAATTTGTGCCATAGCAGCTTTGCAAATACACATACTAAGAGTGGGTTACTTAAAACATGTTAAAGACAATAGAAATTTGGAAGATAAAAGGATCTAAGCCACTTTTTAAACCACCTTGAGATCTAGTAATGCTGCAAAGCATTGAGTTACAGAACTAAACTCCATTGCTGAACAAGTGACACAGGACATGGGTTAAATCCCCATATTTCTTTGTGTTTGTTTTAGAGACAACTCTCAATGCTGCAGACCTTTCTCCTTCTATTTAAACTAGTATTTAAACTACTTCTATTTAAGTAGTTCTAGCAATTATACCTCAATCCACCATGGTAAAACAAGTTCTCGAAGAGATTTATAAAAAGGGGAAAGAGGAAAATAGAACAAGTACATGAATAAATACTGTGTTAACATTTACAATCTTTTTATGACAGTGAGATTTAACTGATACTAAGCAAATTAGCTCTGACAGTCTCTCATGTAATCTCTGACATTACAGTAATTTTACATCACTCAAGAGTTCTGGTTGGTAATACAAAAATACAAAACCAGTAGCACAGCAGCAGTGAATAAAGCATCCAGATTACTGTGGCTAATACAGCATTATACATGCAGTAGCCTTCTATTCCCTATTGGCTTGTGCTATTGTACAATATTAACCTGAATCGTTTAAACTATGCCACCAAAGGGAGTCTCCTCCTTAGAGGCAGAAGTACATTAGATCTAGCAGATAAGGCTTAAAGCAAAAATTCCATTCAGAATGCAAATTTTCAAAAGCAAAGAAGTTAATGCACTTAGTGGGTCTTGGGTATAAATGATCTGAACAGAGAATAAGGACATTTTCTTACTAACACTAGGGCTGAGAAAGAACCTGGAGCAGGAAGAAGCTCTCAAATGGCAAGTGTTTTTTCTTTACTGCCTCCCCACCACTTCTGCCTCCCTAAAAAACAAGAAGGGGAAAAAAAAAAAGAATGGCAGTTTTTGAGCATTCTAAAAAAACATGGCTAGCTAACACAGCCTGAAAATGGAGATTGAGGGTACAGCGCCTTCTGTGTAGAGTGGCTCTTTGCACTGCCATGGACACTGACAGCTCTTGGTTTAGGATGGCATAACTACTGAGAACAGTCCAACTGAAGACACTCCGGAACAATTCTGCTGATAGAATGAGGCTATTTATTACAAAATCTTCAGAAGCTTAAACCCACAGTTTTAAAGCAGAGATCTTTCCTTATTTTCAGTAATATATGCTTACATGTCTCCTAACGACAGAGAATACACTGAAGTCACCAGCAACTAACTGCATTTACCATTAGCCAGGAAGTTCATGTTCCAGGAGTGACAATACTCCATTGAACACAATCCTTCTTCATCTAATAGGTTCTACTTACAGAAGAAATTTTACTCATCTGGATATGATGAACAAAGTGGTATGTTGGGTCCTGGAACTTTTATATCTTGTGCAGGCAGGCAGAATATCCTCCCAAATCACTAAAGCATAGTAGTCTTTCTTTAGTCTTACATATATTCAGCAATGTGCCCTTTCGCCACTGGTATTGCTTTGATGAGGCCAAATAGTGGAACACTCTTCAGTATCTCTTAGGCTGCAGTGTCTCCAGTCTTTAGGTTGTTTCACTAACTTGGATAAATAATATGCATAAGCTCATACATTGTTTGGTTCTTTCTTCAGTATAGGAACGTGTACTTAGGTTATAGGGTCAACAAAACTTTTTTCTTCCTTCCTTTTAAAGACAAGATTTGGAACTTTACCAGCACCATGGAAAGTTAAAATTTTTAGCACCAGTGGACTTGAACTATTCAGCTTTGACTGGTCAAAATGAACATTTACGTGGCACACAGTCAGTACAAAAACAATAATATGCACAACATTAGGAAGCCCATGAATCCTTGACACAGTGAATCTAGTGTTTGATAAATAAGTAACTATGGAAGCCAGATTTTCTTCCTAAAAGCAAACAGGATTACCATTTCTCCTCACACTGCTGAATTAGGCTTTCCTTACCGACCAAATTGCTGAGTTGGCCCAGATCCTATTGTCTAAAGGGACAGGAAATACCCACAGCAGCTGGATGCAGACAGAGAATTCCAAAGGGGATGACCTGGGTACATCACCCACACCACCAACAGATCATTCGAACAGATGCAGGTCACAAGTTCAGCTCTGGTACAAATTCAGGTTTCAACAACAGTAAAACTAATTCTGCATCACCCTCTCTGGGATGACCCTTTGCTCATGTGTCCATTCACAACCTGATACATGTCAAGCACTATGAGGTCCCACCAACACAAAGGGATTTCATTCAAATGCTAAACTTTTATATGTCTTGGTGATTGTGGTTGACATTCTGGGCCTAGAGCACACACTTACAGAAAATAAAAGAATTACAAAATAAAGAGAATTAGGGAGGCACTTTCAGACTACATTACAAATATTTCTTCAGTGAACCCAGCTCACAGTCATTTAGCCCTCTCCACAACACTACCTCATGTCTTTTGGAAATACCAGCATCAACTCTGCATCAACTCTACATCAACATGCAACCTCCTGAAGCGAATTCTGCAGGAGGAAAGGGTCCAAGCATACCTGAACCCTTGGTGATGTGACCAAAGTCTTATCCTGACTTCAAACTTCAAGAGATACATAACCAATGCAAAATTCTAGATAAGTCAATATAGAAACTCTCTCAACTTTCCCAAGCTCTGTGAAAAAAACAAATGAAAAAATCCCTCATCTTTATTCATTTTGCTACTTCCTTGCAACAGCATCTATTCCAAGGCACTGAGGTGAAAAGACGTAACAGGTCTATTCAATATGACTGACGTTTTACCAAACTGAGATGCACATGTTCTGCAATAGCATTTTCCTGTAGGCAGTTAAGTTTTGATTAACACTTCATTTAGTTAGCTTGCTACAGAAGTAGCTTATTATTTTAAGAGAGAACCTTACCAAATATTTAAACACATGATCTCTTACAGAAAAAAAAATATACCAGCAACAACAAAGTTCCATTCAGGTGAAGATCAACTATGTTGGCAACTATGACCTTTATAAAAACAGCCTTTGTGGACAATGAAGCACTTCTGTAATCAGTGTGGGAAAACATGACTAAGGCTTCATTGCTCTGGTTAAGACTTACAGGCTACATGGCTCCATCAGTGCTGCGGGCCTGGAAGCCTTCTCTGCGGACACTGTTCAAATCCAGGCGCGTCAGAACTTCGCAGCGCACCAGGAGTGTGTCATCCTTGATGAAGGTTCTCTGTTTCAAGTTCTGCAGGTGCATGAAAGTCACATAACCAAAGCCTTTTGGATTGCGGTGAATTGTTGGTCTCTGGAAGGCCAGTAACTCTGGCTTGGCTTCCATCACCTCTTCGTGGTTCTGCCTTTCCGGGCCTTCTGACTGATCCAAAATAGAAAGTCGTATGGTGCCTTGGAAAGGCCAGGGCAGGTGGCTGTCATACTCCCCTTGCATAGTGTGGACAAACAGAGAGATAAAATTAGCACAGCGCTGAGCATTTGGTAATTGGATATGCAGGCGCAGGCACAGCTTGTAGCCAGGCTTCCCCGTGTAGAAGCCAGGGCTGTGCATCACTACAGGTCTCTCTTCTTCCTGGGCTTTCTGCAATCCACTGAAGTTCTCAATCTTCCAGATATAAATACCATTACATTGCTGTGCCTCCATTTCTGTAATCTTGCCCTCCAAATTTCGGATAGTACGTCTGAGTTCTGCCATGTGAGTGTTCTGAGTCTCCATTTTAGCAATGAGTTCCCTGATTTGGTGATCCTGTCTTACCAGACGACCTTCCAACTGCTGTATAGTTTCCTTGAAGTTTTCAACTTCTGGATTGCAGTCATATGCAGCATGTGACATGTGTGAGAAGAGGGCAGGCTCAAAGGGTAGGCCGTTGATGAAGGGTACAGGATTTGCAGCAGTAACACTGATATTCTGAAAACTCTGAGCCATCATTCTCATGTGAACCTGAGTGAACTCCTGCATATGTCGTGCCAGTTCATTCCTTTGCATCTAGGATTTAAGAGATGTGGCATTAGGAACACATCAAACATTATCTGCTATCACATTTTAAATGTGGCTTTGAAGAAAATCAAGCAAGGAGTTGCTTTTGTTACGTGAGAAAAGCTGCAGTGTGAATCAAGGACAAAGGCAGTGTAACAAAACAGCACTTTACCAATGGAGAGCTCCAAAGTTAAGATCACTGTAAGGACAAATGTAAAAAGAGGTTTGAATACCAGTGGGCAAATCCCAGAATCATTTAGGTTGGAAAAGACATTTAATGTCTTTCTGTCTTTGAACTGATGCTGATACAATGGGGGTTCAACAAAAGTGTACACATGAGGTGCTTTCAGCATAGAATTGTTAACCTGGGAACTTAAGACAGAACTGACATAAATGACTGCAATATAAATCAGATATGTGCATTGTTGTTTTTGTTGGCTTGGGACTTTGAGATGTCACAAAAATAGAATTATGGGAAGTAACTTTTGTAATTTTGTGACACAAAACACTAAGAAAAATATTCTTATTAGAATATTTATTATTAGTAACAGCATAGTGTATTGTTGCATAATTCTATATGATGTTAATAAAAGAGACTTTGATTGTATTTTTACAGAAGCTGTGGCATCTCCAGGAAAACAACAAAATTTAAATTCTCTGGAAGAGACTGAGAACAACTTCTTATTAAAGGCCAAGACCTGCACTTCAAATGGAGGCAATTTGGAGCAAAAGATATGATGTATTTCAGTGGTACATACAATGAGAAATAGGAACAGTATATTTCAAACTGTGCATCTGAAAGTAAAAACAAGAGATGAATAAATGTGGAGTATTTAATACTGAAAATGTTCTTGTCAAATATTCCAAAGGCATGCATTCTGTGTATCTTCAGGGTTACCTTCTTATTAATAAGCATTCATATTAAAAAGATTCAGGTTTTGTAGGAGTAATAACTTCCCTACAAAACTACCAATAATTATGTTGTATCCTTGCAATACAATCCTTGAAAACAAAGACATGTTGAAAGACTGCTAGTGATAAATATACATTTAGATTTTTTGTGTGTTCTAAATCAGCACTGTACTCCCTTCATGGATTTGCTGAAATGCACCATAATATCAAATAGTGCATTAAAACTGATGTGGAAATGATGAAGGGGAAAGACCCATTTATACAAAGAGGTATTAAACAACTAGAAATAAGAGTATTTAATATCTAGATTAATAACTTCAGAATTTAATAAAATTTGTTTACTTCATGGAACTCTAAGAGTCGTAAGTGTACTTGGCCACAACTTTAGAAGAAATGCTAGAAGCTATTTTATTGACATGATAGCTAAGAAAACAGTCATGGATTAATAAAAGCTAGGTCATTAAGCAAATTGTTCACAAAGCTTTATAAATTTGAAAAGGCAGTTTTGAAATGGAATGTATCAACATGTGGTGTTTCAGAATTAAGATACCTCAAAACAAAAGACTCACAAATCACTGAGGATTTGGGGATGGTGAATGTGACAAGAACAGGAAAACATATAAAGAAGCAACAGACAAAATCATGCAGCAGGCCTGAAATTCATGGTACTGACAAAAGGCTTACCTTTTCAGGACACCCAAAGGCACTATAAAAACATGGCACAGGGGCAGTAGGACAGTCATTGTCATAATGATTAGGCATCTAAAACAAATCAGATTTGATATTACTTTTTCATCAAGAGCATTCTGTTATAATATCCAAAAAGGATATAGCTGAATGGATTCTGAACAGGTACCTGATGTCAGATCAGTTTTTACATAATTTTTCAAGTTTGTTAGAAGCTCAATCCTGTTTTTCAGAGTATTTGTGCAATTTGAGAGATCATTCTTTATTTTAACCCAGGCCATCAACATAGTTGCCATCCCAAATTAAATAACATTTATCATTTTCCTGCCAATGAAGTTATTATTGAATAGAAGAAATAATAATGGCTACTAGGATAGTAATGGACAAGCAGAATTCCAGCTAGCATCTGCAGTTTGATAGTGAAGTTACTTATAGCTACTTTCCAACAGTGGCTTTCCAAGTACAAACACTTTGCCCAAATCAAAGCCTCCTCTTGTAATGTCAGCCATAACCACTGGCAGTTGTTGGTATCTTTTAAGCTCCATTCAAGATCCAGGACATACAGCATGGTCCCTGTCAAGAAGAAGCACAGCTGAACAATGTGATGTGCAGCCAAAATCCTACAGAGGTTTACCAGACTGCAACGGCAAGCTGGAGCCACCTTTAAGGGAGCATCACACCTGCACTGGACATTTTTAGAGAGAGGCAGGTAGTGATTTATTAGCTAGTAGACAAACTGTATCTCCAAGTTTAATTTCAGATTAGAGAAGCAATGGAAATACAAAACATCTGACCCAGAATAAACAGAAAAAAAGGGAGTCTCTTACCTGCTCTCTGATAAGCACCGTGTTGCAATATTCACAAAATACATTGGCAAGTGGACACGTTTGGTCATGAAGCTTAGTGATCAAATAGAAAGAAGAAAGGAAAGAAAGCATCAGTAAAGTTACCCAATGTCAGAGCAGGCTAATCACCATTGATCAGAAATTAGATTTTTATTTATATTTCAGATTTTGCATTTAGCTGTACGCAACTGTGAAACAAAGACAATCTCTTTACCCTGAACAGTATGTTTTCTATTACTGTTTTTTCCTGGACTTATACAAGAGATTAATAAAACTGCAGATATTTTATTTCCTAAAGCTCTTATGCTCCAAAGAAGTCTGAATTTAACCAGAAGTTTTTAAAATTCATGTTCAGTTGTACTGGAACTATATGAAAGCTTTTGTTTGTTTGTTATTTTCATTGTTGGACTATAAGGGGTACATTTGATTGACAATTCACAATATTAGTATCATGACATTTAATAGTCCTTGAGATAAAACTCATCCATATAGAGATAAAGAGATGATAACAGCAAAAGGAAAGTATTATCCTCAGTATCACCCAAGTGAAACATGCAGAGCCAGGAGAATAATTCGGAAATTATCTTGGTCTTGTGTGGCAGCAGATATTCCCAAAAGATTGATCTCCTGATACATCCTCTCTCTCAGGCATAAAAACTGCAATTGTAAATACTGCAGTTTGCATTCTATTGGCAGTAGATACTGCCCTGTCTGATGGTAAGGTCAGAAATCAACGGTTCTTACACAAGTCCACAAGTCTCCTCACACCACAAGGTTCCCAATAAGTTTGTATTTAAGG
This sequence comes from Entomyzon cyanotis, assembly GCA_024500445.1. Classification (NCBI taxonomy): domain Eukaryota; kingdom Metazoa; phylum Chordata; class Aves; order Passeriformes; family Meliphagidae; genus Entomyzon; species Entomyzon cyanotis. Next base: position 43,096,263 of record JAKEPQ010001030.1, on the reverse strand, counting down.
ACAATCTCTCCCCAGCTTTTGCCTGTTTTAGGCTCATGTCCTGAGTTTGTAGCTTTTCACCTACGCAGCAGCACAGAGTCCTTCTACACCAAAACTTTTGGTGTTTTTCGTTTTTTTTTTAACTGATATTTCCTTTACAAGCAAACCCATGTGAATGCAGATTGACAAACTGAGACTCCTGCTAAGTACCTCTTTATCTTCATAGGCCATGGATGTGGCACAGTTTGGGCAACACACTTGACGCCTCGGACACTCCTGCGTCATGTGCTCTTTCAGATAGTTCTTTGGGAAGGTTCCTTGGCACTGTGGGCATTCCACAGTAGAAAAATCGCACTGCAGCTGGTGGTCCTGCCGAAGAGCAGAAGAGGGATTTGATACTACAAACAAGAACTATCATCTCATCCGTTTTCAAAAAGAAAGCACAGTACAAGACACACAAACCACAATCTTTCCTTCATGCAAGGAAATCCTTATACACTTACGCTGACTCTACCAACAGCCTGTTACTGTCCCATTACTAAAGTCAGGGCTTCATGCATTCAGAGCTTTAAGAAAGGTCTCAATAAAAATTTATTTTTATATTTATAGTTATCATTTTAACTGCATTTTTATATTTATCCTTTTAACTGCATATATTATTTTCCAAAACGATTATTTCAACTAACATATGTAGCTACTTTGATGGAATATTAAACTGACTTTAAGAAACCTGTGTGAAGTACAGAAATAGCTGATCAAAAGACATACGTGAATAATCCTCAACAGAAAGGTGCATTAGTGCAACTGTCATGCACTATGATGTTCACTTGAGCATTACCTAACTACAATTAAAGACTCATCAAAAAACCAATTTTTGTAGCTATAGTCTTGAAAGAAAAATGCAGTGAATCAGCAAAAATGAGTACCAGGTATGACCATCTATTTAAGTTATTCTGAATTTTTACCTGTCCATGAAAACAAGGTTCTGTATTTTCAAAAGTAATTCTCACCTCTAAGTGCCTGAGCTCCATCTTCATACTGCAGCCCTTGTTGGGACACTTAACCATTAATGAAAGGATTTCCCGTTTGGCAAAGTTGTCAGGAAAAAGTTGATTTTCAAGCAGAATTTCATTGTCTACAGGACATTTGTGACCTGCATCTCTACAGTGCACAAAAGCAAGGAAAGACATTCCAATATTACTAACAGATTTCCAAGACATTAATTTAAAATATTTTTATACCAGCAAGACATTAGTGGCCAAATAACACACTAAGAAGATCTTTGATAACAGTGGTATTAATGTGGCAATGACCAGAAAGTATGAAATGTATTTCAGAGAAACTGAAAACACACAGTTTCACTGGAGGTGGCATGACTAGGGTTCCACTTTCCTAACTCAAATAGATTTTATTTGTACAAATGCCATGTTAAGAACTCTGGAAACAGACTTGAGGAGGATGTAAAGACACTAAGAACCTACAGTCCTGTTTCTGTAAGTACTCCACATAGCTCAAACATCAAACAATACTTCACACACTACTTCAAAACAATTCTTTAAACTTTCTTGGACCTCCTCTCATTTCTTTCTCACTTTATCAACAGCCAAAGTGATCACAGCTGGGAAAAAAAAGCAAAATTGTCTTCCAGATTCACTTCATTTGTTTGGCATTACTTCATACATGGCTCAGTTTGCTGGTTTTGTTGTACAACCATTTGATCAGTTGGTTATACAGCTATCAATTTGATTATACAGCAAACAAGGGTGAAAAACCCCAGACACAAAAATTATTAGAAACCATGAAAATTACACTGGATTTGAAATTGGGTGTTGCACCTCAAGCCATTTTAACAGCAAGAAGACTGGAAGTCAGTGCTAACTGGCAAAGGTTTGGAATCTGATGGAACATGGACACATGCAACCTGTACAAGGGAACTAACAGCCTCTTCCAGTTCATCAGGCTCTGTCTACCTGCATTTATATAGAAAAATCATTAGAAATGGAGTAAAAAGGGGATTACCTCCATCAAATTTTCCAGTATCAGCTCATTCTGAAAGCTGTAGGCGAACATATTGATTCACAATTAAGTAATGCAGTTAAACAGGCATGAGGGATCAAAGCTCCTGAGATGAAGTGCTAATGGAAACAGCAATAAAATGGAAAAATACATGGGGCGGAAAAATGTCAGCGAGCACTTGTGGTAGAAGGATCAAAGGCCAGATCATTGTCACTGCCTGCAAGCATGAGGGGAAGTAGAACCTAGCAGGCTGTGGAGACCAGGAGGGAATTTATGTTCTTTGTTGGAAAAGGAATTAATTGCTCAGCAACTCCATCAGCAACGCTGCTAGAGGAAGTGGACGTATGTTGCAACTTCAAAAAGAGGCAATGAACTTCCTTTCACAGGTTTTGCTTGCAGTGCAAGCTCACCACATGCCTGAGAGTCATACTCCTAAGCAAGTGGAAGAAAGAAAACATCTAGCTTGCCTTGTTTCAGAGCTCCCTGAGCTATAATCAGTTTGCTGATCTTTGTCACAAGCCAGAAATGTTCCCTCACTTCACAACCTAGAGGAAATCACTTCTCATAGGTATAACTTGGTTACAAACACCCTGTTTAGTGGAGTATAAAGATTGCTCAGTAGGCCTGCTGATAAGACAAGCAGCTTCATTTCTATAAAGAAAAGCTAATCATGTGTAAGAGCGGCCAACAACAGAATAATTTGAAATAATGATTACCAAATCCCCAGTTTAAATAACTAGCAGACAAAGAGCAAAATAAGAATGAATTGCAATTTTCTGAAGTAGGAAAGAGCAATAACTCAGTGTAGTATATTAAACAGGTTTCAAACACTATTTAAAAGGATCAGGATTGTGTTTAAAACACTGCAGACAAAGATCCATCTACAAAGATGTTGTTATACATTTCCTGTGACAGAACTGAGTTTATGCACCTCAGTTCTAACTTACATTACAGTAAAGGCTTTCCTGTGCTGGAATTATTTATGACATTGCACTCTGCCACTCACAACAGTACCTGTGAAACAACAGCCATCTTCTACAAAGTACAATGAATATTCCTATTATTTCTCTTGAGTTTAAAATACAGGTATCGAGAGTAAAGTCAGAATAATATTGTTTGAAAGAAAAGCCTGCTCCATGATTTTAACAACTGAGTGGTTTAGCTGAGAAGCTGAGACAGTTGGCAGAGACTTTAACTGCAGCCATGACAGCACCCAAAACATTCCCTGCTGCCCCTTGTCAGCTCACAACTCTGCTTTTCCTATAAACAGAGGTTCTGATATTTGGCAAGCTCTACTACAAACTCTAAGTCAGACCTGCCCTAAGATACAGAAGACTGGAGTGAAACTGAATTAGGTACTGCACCTGAAGTTAGTTTTTTTAAAACTTCCAAAAATGTATTCTGTTGACAGCAACATTTATAAACTTATTTGTAGTTACTTAGGTAGATAAGCTTCTCCATTTCCATGACTTACAGCACTTCAAAGCACTTCAGACAGCTTTATTTAAAAAGCTGCCAAGACTTCCTGGGAGGCAAACATTTACTGTGATCAAATCTCATCTATGCACGTCCTTTGCACTATAAGATTGAAGGGTCCAGTTTCTAAAAGGTTTTCAAATTTTTTTCAAGTTGCAGCCACAACTTCTTCAACATGGACAACTACAATTGTTTGTGTAGCTCACAAGAAGCAATTACTCAAAAAATGCTTCTCCATCCTTCATAATTTAAAATCCTTAACCTCTATTCACTTAAAACAGTGGGGAAATGAGGAACAAACAGAAGCAATTTTCCCTGATCAAATGAAGGCTGTGACAATCACTTAGTGACAAAACCAGTACCTAGAGAATGTAAAATATCGCTTTCCACTTTAATTTAGTTCTGTAGAAGCTTCTCAATACATCAATCAACCTGGTACTGTAGACAATACCTACTGCAAATCGATATTGTACTATAGACACTATATAATCCAAATCAATAGCTTGATCCATGGACATCAATTAAGCATGGAGTTCAGCCCTTCAGGGATTCAGTGGGGTCTGGCACTTCAAGCTGTCCTCTCTGCTTCCACAAACATTCACTCTAACTGTATTCCAAAGACAGATTTTGGTGAGGAATGATAGTAAAAGGGAAAACTTTTACTATCAATGAAACATGTGCAATATTACAGTGATGATCTACAGTCTCGAAGGGAAAACATGTTTTCCACCTGTGTTTAGTATTCAGTGAAACAGTCATGACTATTCATCAAAATGAAGTAAAATAGGGAAAGGGTATAAAAGAAGCAAAAGCTTCTGGTCACTGCAACTGTCTGTAGACCTAGAATTTTGAGCAGAGGAAATGCTCTGTTAATTTAAAAAGGAAAAGAAACCATTTCCCATGCTTGGGGTTTAATAAGGAAGTTTCTCTACCTGTGCTGAGCTTGGGTTCACCACAGTTTCTAACTCAATATAGCTGTATATTCTAACCAGTAACTGTAATTGTGCAGCTTACCAGCAGAAGCATAAAGATTAAAAACCAAGATTGCCTTAGCTCTTAAAGATCTGAAAGACTGGAAATGAGACACTCATTTTTGGTAATTTGGTTGAAAAATTCCCAGTTTTCAACCGAGGAATTCTGTTGTCTTTGGTGAGTAGACATTTCTAAAGCTCACTATATTTAAGTACTAATTTACCTTCAAAATTTATAGACATCATAATCCCATGAGAAGGTTTAAAGATTTATTTTCTTTCTCACAGAAATACCCAAGTCAAAGAAGAGTATAAAACTGCTACTGCCAACAAACAGAGCAAGCTCAAACAAAACAAGTAAAGAATTCCGAAATTAAATGTCCTTTATCAGTACAACTGTGTTTTAATGCTTACAAGCATGCATGAAATTATGTACATTAATCTCTTGAAAGAATTTAGGTTGGAATGTGCAAAGCAAAGGCCAGAAAATGAAGCCAGCTCCTTGTGCCAAGGAAACTGGATTACAGTCAAAGCTGACAGTTTCACATTTGGGGTTGTTTGCCTTCTTCCAGGCACCTGGATAACATGAATACCATTGTGTGATGCAGTTGGATAACGGCTGATGTACTTTGCTCACAGAAATAGGAAGGCAATGAACAAGGCAACGGACTAAGGGAACAGGAGATCTCATGGTATAGTTAGTGGAGAACTGAATATCTCTCAGCAGCTTTAGCAGAATCACTCCTCAGGGGTGAACACTGGTGGTGCTCTGCATTTTCTGGATATTTTTTCTCAGAATGAAGAATTGATAAAACTGATGTGAACAAGAACTGTGCTGTAAATTCACAAATTTCTGCACTGGCTAGAAAGAATTTGATATTGTAAGTAGGGAATGGAAAACGAAATTTGTCTTCTCATTTTCAGCTCCAACATTTCCTTCCTTGTTCCAGAAGGGACGCCATGAAAAAATACAGCAGCATATGCTACAACAGTGACAGAATCCCAGAATCATTCAGATGGAAAAACTCACTGAATAGAACCTTTGACTGCTCACTACCTTGTCAACTAGAGCATGGCACTAAATGCCATATCCAGTCTTTTCTTGAACACCTCCAGGGATGGTGACTCCATCATCCCTCTGGGCAACCTATTCCAATGCTTAACAACCCTTTCCACGGAGAAATTCTTCCTGAGAATTTATGTAGCTGAAACTACAGAGAAGCCAACAAAACACACAAACTACTGTATTAAGAAAACATCATTGTTGGCTTACTGTTCATTTAGTGAACTACAAATGATGGACAGGGAAGAAAAAGAAATGGAACAGAACTATGGACAAATGGTATGAAAAACAAATCAAGAAATCACTGTCCATTTTGCATGCTAAAAATAAATGCCAGGGAAAAACACTGTAACAGTGAAAACAGTTTAATGATCTTTACACAAAAGTGTGCAAAGTAAGGTTGAAAATGAGCCAATTCTACATATGGGTCACAGAATTAAATATAAAAATTCCTACCAAAGTGACATTTGAGCTAAGTGAACAACTGCGAAGAAAAAATTGAGCTTATGCTGAGAAGAACAAATCCTACAGCATAATAACTATCAGTGTAATCCAGTACTCACTGACATGTGGGACATTGATGACTTCATTCTAGGTTTAAGGGAAGTACTCTCTACAAGGTACTCTCTGCCCTGTCTTGCTTTCAATCATCCATTTTTATAAGCCCAGCCCACTCTTGCCTTTGAATCTTATTCCCACTTCCTCATATGCCACCTGGTTTCCTCTCTCAATGCTTTGTTTAAGAATATTCCCTCATCACATTCTCTCTTCCAGCTCAACAAGGAAGCAGCTAATTTCAAGTGAAGAACTGAAAGCATGAACTGCTGCCTTGTCTGTACCAAGGAATCAAGTTGTCTGTAGTTTCCTGTAGAGAGAAACAATCCTAGGCAAAAGACAGGTTTTACAATCCTGGGCTGGAAAATGAAATTTATTTGGGAACTCTCTCTACCTTTTTTAAAAAAAATTCAATTATTTGGAGTTCAATCAATTTTTTAGATTCATAAATTTGTATAAATGGCAAAGTATCTAAAGCTCATAAACCCTCCAAACTTGGGACATTCTGGCCATACACAGTGTTTATTAGAAAGCACCTTTAATGAATAATAAATTTCCAGAGTTCTACTAGCACTCACTGGTAATGGACCTCAGGCAGCTCTGTTCTGTTTAAATTGACCTTAAACTGCTCTGGTACATGAATTTCTTCTTAAAAGCAGCTTCCGTAACTTTTCCTTTACCTTATTGATTTGACAATGCAGCCTTTGCAGAAACGGTGACCACACGGCGTCTGCACCGCTTCCCGGAGCGCCATCAAGCAGATGGGACATTCGTATTTACTTTCCAAGGGCGGATCAAACTCCACGTCGTATCCCTGCGTTTCTTCCGTGAAGGAGCTGGGCGGGTTGCCAGTGCTGCTGCCCACGCTGGAGCTCTCCTCCTTGGCCGCGGCGCTGCAGGCGCTGGCCATGGGCGCACAGCAGCCGCTCTCTGCCTCTCGGGCTCCACAGCTGCTGTCGCTGTGCAGCAAGCTCATGGCAGCGGGGCAAGCGCTGCACAGCGGTGCACTGCAACGGGGCAGAAACGTGTTAGTTTAAAATATTCCAAGGCTCTCCCACCCAGGCAGGAACGAAATTTGTTTCTGACCAGAAACACTGGAACGGTGTTACAGAGTTGGTTCTACTCAAAAGCACTGGTTTTGTTTTGGCCCCGTTATCTTTCTTATCTGTGATATGTAGGAAAGGACGGAGCACCCTGTCAGCACAGTTCAGACACACACACCCCCTTCTGAAATCTCTTTCATCTGACTATCTGATTTCTGTGTAAAAAGGAATCCTCTTTGTCCTTGCTATGTCTATTGAAGATGTTTCTTTACCCCTCCTGTATTATTTACTTTTAAGGCATTCAAATAGATTTTGCATGAAAAAATGCTATACAGAATAAAGTTTTATTGGAGGACAACAGCTCAATTCCGTATTTTCCTTGCAGTGTATATACACTATTTAACATTTTCTGTATAGAGCAATTCACAATATATATTTCAAATCGACTTAGCTTCAGGCTCACAAGTAAAATATAAGTCCAAGTGCCTTAACCAAGCAGCTGCTGTGCTGTAAATGAAATTCAAACATACAGCACTGCTGATAACATTTTAGAACTACCAATAGGACTTTAAATTGAGTAAGAAGCTACACATGAGATAAGGATAATAATTCCACAGCTCAAAAGCTATCTACAAATTACTCGCACTCAAACAGAGTTCTTGCTCTCCTTTCCCTCTTCCAGGCTAGCTCGCAGGGAGGACAAGGGACATGATGGTAAGAACAGAAGATAAAAGTCACCTTTCCCTGAAGACTGGTGGACGGCATACTAAAGCCTGCCTTTACAACACTCCTCCAAAACAGGGTGAACACACAGGTATGAAATAAAAAAGTGCTGGTATCCCCAAACAGATTGCTAGTGTTTCTATACTGAATGAGAGAACCTTAAAAAAAGGCCTAAACAACAAATACAAATTCTAAAGACCAAGAAACCTTCCTCTCCCTTGATTTTTTAAAGGTTACAATAATTTTCTTAGAATCCTACTGTGGTTACTTTTCTATAAATAACATTTCTTTGAAAAACAGAGATTATCACCAGGTGCAAGGCAGTATGAGTAGTCTGAGGGTTATGGAGCCAGGCATGCAAAACAAGCCCAATAAGCCCAGATTTGATAATATTTTGCACAGCAGTATACGCAAAGGTATCTTGCAGTGTTCACCTAATAAATTCATTGTAATACCACTATGTAATTTAAAATATATTAGGGATGGAAATCCAATCAAGCTATGAAGTGTAGGGATTGTTTATCTGCATCACTACTTCAGATGCTGGGGGCAGCAGAATGAATAGGATTAGCTTGACCACAAGCTCCCAAAACTGAACGCTTTCTTGCCTATATCAGAATTTGAATATCACAACTAATTTTTACAAAATGTTCATGGATAAGAGGAGGACATACAGACAGTTTTATTTGGGTACTCATTTTATAACACCTGAAGATCACATAAACAGAAATACTAATCAAACAAGGTCTCAACTAGTATTTACTGGAAATATACTCTGAACACGTGCAGTATCACAGAATTGTGCTTTAGGCCATCTACATGATAAACAACTGGCAATACTGCCCATGCTATGGGCTATTTTCCCCCCACTATCCAGACCAAAAAAAGAAGCAGATCTATCTGAACAAAAACAACGTTACCATATTTTGGTCAGATATAGTTAGAACAATCAAAACAGAACTTTTATTCTGTTGTGTAAATATGTGACTTTCCATTTTGCTGGGGTATACAGGTATGAGAAGTATCTGAAGAGCTGCATTCTTGACATTTCCAAAATACCATTAAGGTACAGAGCCTCAAAGCACAGTCTGACAGTTCTGAGTTGTACTGAACTGGCCAGCAATGCTCACTTTCTGCAGAAATAACTCTAAAGCAGAGCTGTGTGGAAATGTACCCAAAGAGTGCTGCTCACTTCCAGCCCTGTTTTGCACCCCAATGTATTGTCCCTATACATTACCTACCACAAAAGGCTTTATAACTGAGGCTCCTAAACACAACAGCAATACAAACTAAACACCAACCACATTCGCAGCCGCTGCTTCAGCCACAGTCCAGACATGACCAGATCAATCCCACAAAAGCAGCAGAACCCCCAGTCATTTAGAATGGAAGCAGAAGATCCAATGCTTAGAAAGATGCTCTGTGACAGAGATTTTTTTTCCTTTGGACAGCCATCAGTAGATCTCTTCTCTCTGGAGAAAAAACCGAGCTTGCTTCTATTGTTAAACTAACATAACTTATTTAACAACTGCTGCAGAGGATGATCAGTCCATGGGCCACATTTCACGAGAAAACACAGGAACTAAATTGGGCCAATGTAGTGGGAATGTTGGTATACAGGATATTAGAATCCACAGGCCAGCCTAGGACTGAAAAATTCATATTACTCTAAGCCACAGGGGTATATTTAGTGAGACTAAGAAAGGGAAGAGGAACATACATCCCTTTAGCAGTGTCACAAAGGAATTCAGGAAGTTGCAAGAAGAAATATATGTACAGTATGAATATATTTACTCAAATTCAGCTGTCACATTAATTGCAAAGAAGTGTGTGACTCTTCTCTTAGGCTGTTCCTAGGAAAAAAAACCCATGTTATTTAAAATATTGTTCTTATAAAGAAGAAACCAGGATCTGACTCTGTAGTACAATCTCACTAGTTCAACACTGAGTAGATTTAAATGCTGTGCAAGCAGTGTTCTCTCTACCCATTTAAACTGTTTCTACAGACATAGCAAGTATGGATATTCAGTTTACAGCAACAAAACTCCTGTAACAGAGTCAGTTTAATGAATGAGTCACTGCAATCAGTCAACATCCCAGTATCACACAGAAATCCCCTTATTCGGTGATATACTCCACTCTTACAAGGAGCTTTTTATCTGCACATGACCAAGCAGTTCACAAAAAAAAGAAGTGCAAGTATCTTTTTAAATTGGGAAATTCAGGCAAAAAGAGGCAACTTAAGGTGATTAAGAGCCAGATTTAAACTTTGTTCATATTTTATCTAAGATAGGATTCCTCCTACTACTCTTATCCATTTCATCTTACCTGTAAGCAAAATCCTCCTTCCTCCACACATACTTTAGGTGTGGGGCAAGGCAGAGTTTTCCAAATCAAAATCAACACTACTGTTACTCAGACAATTAACCAAGGCCTCACTACTCCTCCATACTTTAAACCAATTTCTCTATGGGTTGTAACTACTGTACTAGGAATTAGACCTGTTTCTTGTGGCAGTTACTTTACCCTCCAAGAGCATAGTTTGAATGTTTTTGGACAGAGCAGTGCTAGGACAAAACAGGCTACAGAAAAGTATACTTTGAATGGTAATGACAGGTGTTTTCCCAGTGAAGGTAAAGCAGACAATTTGTGAGCTTACTGTAGCAGTTTTTCAATTTCCTCCCCTGGGGAATTAAAAAAATGCTTAGGCTGCAAAAGGAGGGATTTTAACCCCCAAACCAGGATATATTCCAGATTTCAAATCAAATTTCTACATTTTCTTTTTGATTATGAAACAGATTTTCAGAGAAATAAAACCTAAGATCTCCTAAAAACCACATCAGTTTTTCTTCTTATTGGTAAGAGTTGCTATTCTTTCTTCGTGCTGAACAAAACTGAGTCAAATGCAAGTACAACAATATCCAAATATCAATTTAAAATACCTTGTGTACACTACAGTCTTTAGAACTTATCTTTTTTTTTTTTAACGTTGGTCATTTAATACATTAAACACTTTCCTAGACTGCTCTCTACAGCTTTTTTTGTTTGCACAATCCAGCTTTCAGATCCAGGAACAACTGCAATTAAACTGGATCATTACACGGTAATTCTTTCTTTTGCTAGTGTGAAGTTTCTGAGGCAGAGAAAGCCTTACACTACATTTGCTGAAGCACCTGAAATGCCCTTTTCTAGAGCTAGGAAGTGCTACCAGACCTGCTGAGTCTGGATATAATGGACTTTAGCTTGGGCACAGAGGTATTGAGACCTTGGGCCAGCAAAGGTTGATTGCGCTCTCCAAGGCAACAGTAGTACTGTTTGCCAACAGAAAGGAAGGTGCTTTCCATGCCCAACAGTAACGGACAGAGCTTGTTTGATCATTACCTGTGCTACAGAAGTCTGGGAATTGCCCTAAGGATCAAACTTTTATGCCCCAGAAAAGACAGTTATGACCACAGGAGTCCCCATCCCACTCTTGCAACTTTAAACCATTATGAAACCTTTCCTCAGTAAGTAACCCGTGCTATGTTGCTATTTACACTGCTACATTACAAACAGATTAGGCTGATGTGAGATAGCACAGTCAGACCAGAAGAGCAAACTCCTGCAAGAACAATGTACCTTATGAATAATATACCTTATGATCAACAAAAACAATTTCAAAACAGAATTTAAACTGACCATCTTTTAAATTAATGCATGCAACAAAGCTCAGTATTCTGATTTTTCAAGTCCCATGGCACAACAAAGTTTAGGCAGGACTACTGGTACCATAAAATAACTTCAGATTGCCTGTAAAATCACACTATCATTAAGAGTATTAGGGAGGAAGTAAAAATACTGTAGCATTGTATCCTATCTACACTGAAATACGAAATGATACTTTTGGCAAACTGAAGGAATACTGTGCAGGGAAGTATCAGTTGCTATAACAGAAAATTTTTATTATAAATCAGGAAGTACTGAATACAATTAATTTCCACATGCCTTTTCCTACAAAACTGACACTGACTATCCATTTAAATAAGGAAATCAATACAGAGGACTATTCCAAATCCTTTTTCTTACTGACAGTTCACAAATATAATTAATTTTCTTGCAGCCTGGGCAGCACACACCCAGCAGGGGAAATGCCTTTAGCACTGCATCGACAGAAAAACTGGCCAAACTTTTTTCTTCATCTGCCTTGTATATGTATGTATAGATTTCTGGGTCATAAGACTGACAGACCAGTGGAGTGACTTTGGATAACTTGTTTATGGAGTAATACTTGCAACACCTATTCCCAGGAACATTAATCAATTGTGTACTGATAACTGATAAGCACCATGTGTTTCCACTACGAGGTTTGTAGCTATCATCACTATGGCCTCATCCAGGCAGAACACATGAAATTATGTAAATGCCTTTTAATTAATACCTATAAAACACGTCCATTTCAAAGCTATCAAATGGGTAGACAAGCCAAAGCAATAGGAGTTTCAGGCAGAACTTTTAATTGCAAAAAGTGAATTCTGGTTTCTTGTAAAAGTCTGCAAGCAGGTTGCAAATATTCTGTTGGGATATGAACTTTCTTTTTTCTAACTGCAGTAACTGCTAAGGCTTCTAAGTCTTCTGGATAACCACTGTACTTACACCACTTTAACATGTGAACCAGAAAACTTGAAAGAAGAATTTTTGTTTGAAGCAAACACAATCCAACAACATTCAGAGCTCATTAGACTATCAAGAGCTCCTGACTAGAGCAGAGCAGCCCCTGGGGGTTGCTGCAGCTTTCCAAGTGATTTCTCTTTATTTGTAAAGAATGCTGTCGTGCTTTAATCACCTAGTATTTTCATGCTTGAATGTTACTTCGGAGACTAGATGGTGGCACACTCACAGTTACATTCGTATTTTATCCTACTTAAGTATGTCAAAACACATTTAATTTTAGTGAGCAGTGGAAGCATACTATAGTGTATTTAACACCACTATACTCTGTGGGTTTTTCCATAACCGAAAAACAAGCCCAAGAAAAAATTCCCCAAAACTTTCTTCAATTTATTACCTTTTAGATACAATACACTGAGAATTGGCAAATACAAGGAAAGCGCTGTTAGTGAGAAGAACAACAGTAACTAACTCTTTACTTTGCAGCAGCTCTGGCTTCTGGTCTCCCTCTGCACACTGAGAACATATTGATATGCACTGTGCCTTTCCATACCCCTCAGTAGATGTACAGAGAATGTAAAATGCTGTTCTACTGGGGACAAAGTAAATCCTCATAAGGCACTTCAAAAAGAGGCAGGGAGAAGTATGGCTGTGAACAAATGTCATTTCCTCAAGGCAGTCTCCAGGCTACATTTAATTACCATCCACCTCTACAGGTATGAGGCTTGTATGTGGTATTAGTATGATCTGAGACCCTGGGAAAGCAAACAGTGAATTAAACACACATTCTGAAACAACTAAAACATTTCTCCTTTTCACTCCACCTTACATTTACTTTTATTTTCTTTTTGACATGCTTCATACCCAGAATCTTTTATGGTCAGTTTTCAGAGTTCAAATGTAAAACTTCTTTTTTTCACATCTGCTTAGCTACTCTCTGCTACCGAGACACAACGGTTACTCTTCTTGACATAGTAAACTCATGGAAGTTCAAGGGGTGAAGAAAAGCGTGTTCACATCATGGTTATTTTTTCACACAGAAGTTCTATCAGCTTAGGTACTTACTGTGTGCCTTGTCTTTCTAAATACATTAGCAGTTTTTTAAGATAGACAGCAGTACTGCAGCATTGCAATACAACAAAACTTAAAAGGCTCATGTCTTGACAAGTTCTCATTCAACAGGCTCACAGAGCTCCATAAATCTTCACCTGCTGGGAAAAGCTGAAGGTAATGTGGAATATGCTGAAGAATTATAAACAGAGTGATACCATGAAAATAATCCAAGTGCTTTTATCAGCACACTTCTGTGACATTTTTTTCTTTCTTCTACCAGAAGGACAAGTTTTACAGCCTTTTAATTCTACGGGAAGACAAAGCAGTTTGCTTGCAAGCCTTTAAACAGTTGGTGAACAAAGCATAAAATTCACCCAAAGCTTCAAACCAATACTTTATTAATCACTCACACTAGTATCTAAGACACCACAAAATCCACATAGCTGGGGGTAGCTCTGCAGAACGTGTCAGAGGCAAACATGGGGGAATATTTTCGGCAAGCTTTAATGACTAGGTCTAAGGGATATAATTAGAACATTTTCCTCCCGCCTACAGCTGATATTTCCGTTTAAGTACGAAAAGACTCAGCGTGACCTATCAGAGCCAGTCGAAATTGATGGAAATCACTACTGAAGTCATAATTTAGTACTCGTGTTAATAAAGTCACCGTAAATATTAAATACCGCCAGTCTCTACTAGAAAATAAGAGCTACCAGGTTTAGAAAAAGTAACCTATCTTGCAAGTTATCCTTTAACGTGTTCCCGAAAAATTTACTGAGTATCCCCATGTCACAGCGGGAAAACCAGAGCGCGGCTTTAGCTGATGCGCCCGAGACAAGCGGGACCACAGCTCGAGAGCCAGCGCTGCTCACGCTTCCCCCGCTGTCCGACAGCACCCCGGCTACAGGCAGGACAGAGTCACTCCAGCCGCGCTCCCGCCCGCCGGGCAAAGCAGCGTGCCTGCGAGCCCTGGAGAGCGGCCCGGCCGGGCTCAGCTCCCCCGCCGCGCTGCCCGCGCCGCGCTTTCCATTCCGGAGCAGCGCGGCCGGAGCGCCCCAGCCCCAGCAGCGCCTGCCCCAGCCCCAGCAGCGCCCTGCCCGGCGCAGGGCACCCCGGCCCGGCCCGGCCGTGCGCGGAGCCCCGAGCTCGGGGGAAGGCCCACAGGGCTCCGCGGGGCCGGGCAGGAGGCGGCTCCGCTCCGCAGCCGGCAGCCCCGGCCCGGGGGACAGCGCTCGGCGCCGTCACACGCCTGCAGCGGCCCGCGCCGGCCGGGCCCCGGTTCCCGGAGTGCGGCCGCGCTCTCGCTCCCCGAGTCCGGCCGGCTGGGCCATCGCACTCCCGGCCGCCCCCCGTGCTCCGCCGTACTCACCGCGACCCGCGGCCGCTCCCCGCCCGCCGCCGCTTCCGCTTCTCGCCGGGAAGCGCCGGAGCAGTGCCTCGGAGCGAGCGCCGCCCCCTGGGCGCCACGCCGCTGTAGCGCCCTCTGCCGCCGCGGAGGGGCAGCGCCGCGGGGCTGGGCGGGGCGGGCTCATAGAGCCGCGGGGAGCTGCGGTGTCACTGTCACTGTCACTGTCACTGTCACTGTCACTGTCACTGTCACTGTCACCCCTCCCCAAAATACTTAGCACTGTCTCCAGCAGTGGCTGTGGCAGCGCTGAATCCTCCTGCCGGGCCTGTGCTCGCTCCGCGCTGCTGATGCTTTTATGAATTGCCATCAGAATGCGCTCCGCTCCGTCGGGAGCGCTCCTAAAAACGAGGCGTTGAAAGCCGGGAGAGCGGTGGTGTGTGTGCGAACGGCTTGGGAGTCGCCAAAAAGCCGTTTCTCAATGCAAACCAAATGCTTATTAGAAACAACTTTCTCTCTGGCCCTCAGCTGTCCCTGGGAGCTCCTGCGGGCACCGCAGCCGATGCTCTACCTCCCCCAGGGCGAGAGCAGTGCGGAGCTTCTCCCGGTGCCTTGGACTGCGGGAAACAGTAAGGAAGTGAAATACCGGGACGGGGTGAACACAGATACCTTCATTTCCTTAGAAACCAACGAGGGGAATTTGGTTGATTGCATTAGGGAGTTTACTTGGCAAGAATCTCTGATTAACAAACACTTCTGTTCCCACTGTCTGAGGGTGCTGGGGCCCACAATTTTCCAGTGATTTTCAGTGTTTCTGTCTGCATGCCATGTTCCCTGGGAGCTGGAAATCAGTGTCTCGTTCCATGGCTAAAGTGCCTGTCTGCCTCTGCAGAGTGCTGCTCCTGGAGCCAAGGCCATGCCAGACCCCAACACACCCCTCAGAGCACTGCTTGTGTCCAAAACAACCTACATTTGTTTTGTTAGGACCTGCCAGGAAGCTAAAGAGGGAGGGCAGAGAGACAGCTGGGCCATCAGATAAGGCTCTTAAGTATCACAGTAAAAAAACAACAACGTTAAGAATATATATATAAATTGAAACATTGTGGACCCACTCCTGGACAAGTGGCTGAAATTCAGAGCTACTCTTTTACTCCTGCCAAGTGAACATACTGTATGCTACTTTCATTAGCTGTAAAACAAGGAAATTTATTATTGTACGGCTTTACGAAACACGTATCCTTAGATTGAGAGTTTTGTATGTCTGAAAAATACTGGTTTTAGGAATCTACAAGGTGTCAAGGGCACTGATGTCCAGCCTGTTTCAACTGAGAACTCATGGAACTCATCTGGAGTTTTTATTCCAAGAATAAATGAATTCTTTTATTCAGAAGAGTTTCCAGATCTGTACGGCTTAGGCCCATTATCATGTATTGATGCCCATGCTGTAACAGAAACGAATGCAAAAAGGCTTTTCTCCACTCGGTGGTGCCAGCTGCACAGGAAAAACATTTTCCAGTACTGGATCTGTTCAGCTCAAACTGTTGAGCAATTGTGCTCATACAGACATAAAACACCCCCAAAGCTGCAGCAATTTGAGATAAATTAAAATCTTTAGTTGCCTGCTGTGTCCCTATGAGACAATATTTTTCCAAGGTGATTTCCTGGGTACTTGGAAGAAAAGCAGTTGACTAGGCTTATGTGTGCTCATGTGGTTCTGATAAGGAAGCTGATGTCTGTGCAGTGCAGTTTTGCACGGGAACTCAGGCTCCTGGGGGGACAGGACAGGCAGCCAGCTACCTGGGAGAAGTTTTGAATAAGTACCCCAGAGGGAGAGATCTGCTAAACTTCTCAAAGAGCCTCAAATTCTTCAATACTAACAATGCATATTGTCAGGGAACAGTGCCTGCCATTTCAAGATAAGAGAGGAAATCAGTATGTGACTGCAGAGAGTGATTTTGATTGATACCTGGCATTGCAGCTCGACCTAATATTTTTTTTTAAAAGGTCTCTCCAAATGCTAAGGAGTGAATAGTAAAACTAGGTGGGTTGTTAGGAAGCCCAGGCAAAACAGCAGAGGAGCTGAGCTCAGGCCCTAGCCATCTAATGTTCTCAGAGGTCTAGAAATGCCTCAGCCATGACATCCTTGTCCCACACTGCCTTGGCCTGGAATGACATCTATGACTTCTGTTCTACTTTATCCTCACACTCCCATTCAGATGTTTCCGACTGGGATTTATTTCACATCAGGGTTTTGTGTGTGTCGGAATCTGAGCAAGGACATCAAGATTTGTCTCTGAACCTTTTTACTTTCTCCATGCATTGTATACTCCATAAATCCCTTGTTTTCTTTCTCCATACATTACTTGCTTTGGCATCGTCCATTACACTGGTTTCTGGTTGACTGCTGTTGGCCTCTTGTGTGGTACAAAGACTCAGGACTAACCAGTTCTCCAAGACATCATCTTACAAGAATGGCTTGAGTCAGAATGGCTGAAAACGGACCTGGAGGTGCTGGTTGAGAGCCAGCAGTGCCCAGGTGGCCAAGAAGGCCAATGGCATCCTGGCCTGTATCAGAGGGAGTGTGGCCAGCACAGTGATGGGGCAAACAGACTCATGAAGGTCTAGAGAATAGGTCTTATGAGGAGCAGCTGATGGAGCTGGGGGTGTTTAGCCTGGAGAAAAGGAGGTTCAGGGGACACCTTATTGCTCTCTACAGCTACCTTCCTTTCAAGGATGTTGTACCAAGGTGGGGTCAGTCTATTTCCCAAGTAACAAGTGATAGAATAAGAGAAAATGTCCTCAAATTGCATCAGGGGAGGTTTAGATTAGGAATTAGGAAAAATTTCTTCACCAAAAGGGTGGAGGAGTATTGGAACAGGCTGGCCACAGAAGCTGTTGAGTCACCATCCCAAGGGGGTATTCAAAAGACATGTAGATGTGGCACTTAGGGAAAAGATTTAGTGGTGGACTTGGCTGTGTTAGGTTTGTGGTTAGATCTGATGATCGTAAGAGCCTTTTCCAAACTAAAGGCTTCTATGATTCTAAGAACTGAAAGCGTTGTAAGATCAGAGTAGATAACAGAGTGTGGGTCCTCTCACCTATTTTAACTATAGCAAATATCAAGTATTACAACTTTTACTGATTTTTCCTCTGGCTGATATCAGATGCTGTCAGGCAAGAGGTGCATTAACTGGGAGATCCTGAGTCACAATGTAAGCACAGTGGCCTCCCTCAGCCACCTTCTCAGGGAAGAGTGTGCAAGTCAGAAATGGATTTTGAGTCCTGCAGGACCACAAAGTCTCCTGAAAAAGGAAAATATCTGGGTGTTTATGTAGTTTTGGTGCTATTGCAAATTCCTACATCTGGAGTGGGAACTTACATTCACACTTGAAAGGACTTGGAAGATCACTAGAATTTTTGCACAATGTTATATGTGGAGGCTGAAAACTTTCAGGGTGCTGTTGTATGAGAGCATCTTCCCACTTTGAGTCAGTTTTTGAGACAGTTGCTCTGTGGAAACTAAGCATGGGTTTTCTTCGTGGGCTTCCAGGAAGAAGACTCTACTGGCCACTGTTTGTGGCCACCTGTGGCCCATACCTGCTGTAGTACCTACCGGTTGCTCAGCGAGAATATAACTAACTTTTGTATTGTTTATCTGTCCTGCCTGCCCAAGGCCTTCAAGACCGCAGTCACACATTACTCAAGAGATAAATATCCATGCAAATTAAATACTGCTATCAGAAGAAAGGACATTTTGTGATCCCTGTTGTCATTCACCCAAACCACAGAAGCTTGGCTGGGGAAGTGAAACACTGGCCTTCAATGAAATAGCTTTGACGTGGAACACCACTGTGACCAAGACCAGGTTCTCCTCTCAGCGAGTTAATAGTGAAGCAACCAGTTATGAAACTACAAAGAAGAAAGCTAAATGCAAACTTTATGTTCAAAACAGTGCAGGTGCTCCTCAGAGAGAATCTGCATACTTATCTCAGAGCCCAGGAGTCTCACACAAGACGACCTTGTTTATATGAATTTTGTGGTTAAGCCTCATAAATTGCCAGGTGCCACCTGGATTTGAGAGTTCTGTATTGTGTTCAGTTCAAATAAACTGTGGTTAGCACCAGTGTTGTATGGGGAGCTCGGAGGGAGAGGGATAAGTGAGATAAACAGCACTGCAGTGTCTTTAAAAAGCAGAGGGAACACAGAAAGAGTGAGAGCATGCATGAGAGAGAACAAACAAGCTTGACATTTGGAACAAACTGGGCAGACATAGCTGCAGCTCTACAAACTGACAGCGAGCTGAAGGTAGGCTAGCAGTATTAATGACAGCATTGCAGATGCTTGTAGGACATCCCAGTGTTGGTTCCTTGTCCTGGTTTAATGGGCAGGTCAATGATTTTATTTTATATGTGCTTCCTCACTTCAGAGGTTGTTCTGTTCATTTTGGTAAGACTTTCTATAAAGCAAGGTCTTCCTTGATGTGAACAAAAGTATTGCAATCTTGCTTGTCTTCAGAAATGTATGAAATACTGTGATCTGGGGCAAAAAAGGGATTTCTTTTCTGTTTTCAAGAGAAAAAAGGGCAATACTGAACACAGCTGTTTGAGTTGATTAAATAACCACAGCTGGAGATTCATGCCTGCGGTTCCCTCTATAAGACTCTGAGCAGGAGAGAAAAAGATTGTGACCCCCAACTCGAATAGCAGAACACAGGCACATTTTGCATGAGTGGCAGGAAATACTCCTAGCACTGGGAATATTTCTTGCTCTCCCAAGAGAGCTGCTAAAATCTCCACTGCCTGGGAGCTAGGCAATTCAAAAGCATTTGATGAGTAGCCTGTTGGCTACAACTAACTGCTGCAGAAGGTGAAGGTCTGATAACCTGAGAGGGCTTCTTTGTCATTCATTTCTTCCAGGACATGTTCAATGAAAGAGAAAAAGGAAAAAATGGTTGAACTTTTCTTTAGCACAGCTAGACCCTGTCTGATTCATTTGAGTTGGTGATTAATAGCGAGAGTCAGGTCACGGGTTTGGAGACGAGTATGGCACTGGAGTGGCACTTACTCAAAGGGTTAGAAGAGCAGAGAAAGTATTAAATATTTTGCTCTAAATGTACTTAGTGCTGGCTGTTTCTTTACAATAACTTAGATATCGCCCTGAAGAGGCATTACTCATGCTTTAAGAGATTCTGAAGGTGCTGCTGATGGTTGTGAAATGACACAAAATTGCATAGGATGTTATGTAGAAGACAAGGATCTGTGGGCAGCACAGGGAAACTAGGTATTCAATTACTCTGCAGGTGATAGGAACACAGAATTATTCAAAGGAAATGGGTTACTGCTCAGACCATAATTTTCACCAAGTCTGCCACAAGATGCAGACAAGAAAGTGAGACAGTAGTAGTGCTCTGAATACATCTGTGCCCAGCTGCACCTCACAGATCTGCGAACAGCAGAATACAAGCACATATGTTGCCAGGCTGGATCAGCAATGGACAGCAGGAGACTGCAGTGCAGACAGCAATATTCAGGAGTATAGGCAGCTTGATGGAGCAATGTGGGCAGATGGGGACAGTGGTATGGGCAGCTTGTTCACAGTGGGATGAAAAGAAGAGAAGCTGGGAAGAAAACAAACCTAAATTTTAGTTTCCAAGCCTAATGAATGATTTTAAAGTAAAACTCAGCTCTTCAGGAAAGAGCTAATCAGACTGGTATGTCATTCTGGATGTGGAACTTAATTAATGCATGCAGTCCTTTCACAACAGACTGTGAAGGGCTGTACTGAAATAATGCTTTATTGAAAGGCTATAGATGAAATAATCTCAGAAACACCCTGGGCATCATCACTTTGGAACATGACTTGGATGTATTTCCTAATGAAGGACACCTTCTGAAAAGACATTGAACTGAGATTTCTAGCAAGTTATCTGGATTGCTAAGCAACGATACAACCAGTTAAAGAAACCACAGCCATATCATTTCTAGTTCTAGTACATTGTTTTAAGGTATAGTTTTCCTCATTTTTATTACTCCCACCAACCAGATCAGTAAAACCAAAATAAGTCAGAAAACATCACTGAATTTTCTCTATACTGTTAGTTTACCTTGTGCATTTTTCATAGCCAGGTAATGAAAAATAAGTTAGTCACTCTTGGTGTTTCTATACAATTTTATTTTCTGAGTCTGATGCAGTAACAAAAAGTTTCTGTGTTTCAGGTGAAAGTTTTGTATTTATTTTTATACATACCATATTTCCATGGAAACCACATTGATATTACTTTTGGCAGCACCTCTATGAAAGCTAGAACTGGGGTCAAATTTAACCAGACATTTTCAGATTTCCAGTAAAAGAAATCCTTACAGAGAGAGTTCTCAGCAGGGTACTTAAACAGATGACTAGTGTACAATGTGTAAATATTCCCCCCGATCAAATCTGCAACCAGTATGCACTGCCATATCTCCTTTGGAGTTCAGGGAACTGTAGTGCTTTGCATCAACACAGAATACATTCCTCCTGCTTTAATGGAGCTACTCATATTCATTAAGCACATGCTAAAGTTCCTTAGAAAACTGGGGCCTGAATAAAGTCTTCACTGGGACTGAGTGGTATGTGCTGCTCTGTCCATGTGGAATGCCATGCATGAAATACTTCTGAACAGATTCAATCTAACAAGTAGCATGAGAGCAGTGGTTTTGCTGATTTAGATAATATAGCATGAACACAAAATACTATCTTTCAGACACCAATTGAGTTCAGTTTCACATGAAAAAAATCACCAACTTTCAGAATGTAATGCTGTTGTCTATAGCAGCTTTACTTATGGTAAGCTCAGTCGAGCATAAGAAGGAAGGGGCAGATTTGGATGTTTACTACCAGATGACTAATAGCTTTGTGGACTATTAGACTAATAGCCCAGCCTTTTCTGGGCCTCTCAGTTCAGTAGGTGTCTTGGATGAGTAATGCACTTTGAAAGCATTTCTCAGTTAAAGTGATTAGAACTGTTATATTAAAAATCATAGCATTATTACTAATTCTGGAAAATAAGCTAACTTACATCTTTCCATTTCTCAGGTGATCTGGTTTCTGTGAGATTGCAGATGTCAGTAGCATCACAAATGGACCTGCCTGAAGAGCTTCAGCACTCATATACAAAATTTTCTGAGTGGAAATTCAAACTCTTTAAATTGCGATCATTTGAAAAAATAGCCTCTGATGACAGTCAGCACATAAACAATGATCAGGCAGAAGAGGCTGCTTCTTCAAACAAGGAATTCATCCTGCATAAAGATGAAGCAGTGCCAAGAGGAGAAAAGATGAAATTAATGGGTGACAGGCAGGGACTTGAGGAAGATGCCCATGCCTTGAAAACACAAGACAATAGAGCTCATCAGAACAATCTGAAGCAACTCTGCCGCATCTGTGGAGCTTCATTTAAAACTGATTGTTACAAAAGCACTTACCCAGTGCATGGGCCAGTGGATGATGAAACTCTGTGGCTTCTGAGAAAGAAAGAAAAAACAGCAACCTCTTGGCCAGATCTTATTGCTAAGGTTTTCAAGATTGATGTGCGAGGGGATGTTGATACTATCCATCCCACTCGATTCTGTCACAACTGTTGGAGTATTATACACAGAAAATTCAGTAATACTCTATGTGAAGTGTATTTTCCTAGGAACAGCACAATGGAGTGGCAACCCCACTCCCCAAAGTGTGATGTGTGCCGTACTACCAGGCAAGGAGTCAAGAGAAAAAGCCAACCCCCAAGTGTACTACGTGGCAAACGTGTCAAAACCACTGGGGAACGTGCTCGGCCAAACAGAGGTGTAAAGAACCTAGCACAGATGAACAACAAAAATTTAATGAAAGAGATTGTCAATTGCAAGGACATACATCTCAGCACCAAGCTGCTTGCAGTTGATTACCCAGTAGATTTCATTAAATCCATTTCTTGCCAGATTTGTGAGCATATTTTGGCAGATCCAGTGGAAACAACATGCAGACACTTGTTTTGCAGAACTTGCATCCTTAAATGTATCAGGGTAATGGGCAGCTATTGCCCCTCCTGTTGGTATCCTTGCTTTCCCACTGATCTGGTAACCCCAGTGAAATCCTTCCTGAACATCCTTGATAACCTGACTATAAGATGCCCTGTAAAGGAATGTGATGAAGAGATCTTGCATGGAAAATATGGCCAGCATCTCTCCAGCCACAAGGAGATGAAAGATAGAGAGCTCTACAGCTACACAAATAAAGGTGGCCGACCGAGGCAGCACCTCCTGTCTTTGACGAGGAGAGCTCAGAAACATCGTCTGAGGGAACTGAAACGTCAAGTCAAGGCTTTTGCTGAGAAAGAAGAGGGTGGTGATATAAAGGCTGTATGCATGACTTTGTTTCTGCTAGCTTTGAGAGCAAAAAATGAACACAAACAAGCAGATGAACTGGAGGCTATAATGCAAGGGAGGGGATCTGGACTTCATCCTGCTGTCTGTCTGGCAATCCGAGTCAACACATTTCTCAGCTGTAGTCAGTATCATAAAATGTACAGAACGGTGAAAGCTGTCTCTGGGAGGCAGATCTTCCAGCCTTTGCATGCTCTTCGCACTGCTGAGAAAGCCCTCCTACCAGGTTATCACCCATTTGAGTGGAAACCTCCCTTGAAAAATGTATCCACTAACACAGAAGTGGGAATTATAGATGGACTATCAGGACTGCCACTCTCAATTGATGACTACCCAGTAGACACAATTGCAAAGAGATTTCGATATGATGCAGCCCTGGTTTGCGCCTTAAAGGACATGGAAGAGGAGATCTTGGAAGGCATGAAAGCAAAAAACCTGGACAACTATTTGAATGGCCCCTTCACGGTGGTAGTGAAAGAGTCCTGTGATGGAATGGGAGATGTCAGTGAGAAGCATGGAAGTGGGCCTGCTGTCCCGGAGAAGGCTGTTCGCTTTTCTTTCACAGTCATGAACATTTCTATAACACTTGGGAATGAGAGCATGAGGATCTTTGAGGAAGTAAAGCCCAATTCAGAGTTGTGCTGTAAGCCCTTGTGCCTTATGCTGGCTGATGAATCAGATCATGAAACTCTGACAGCAATCCTGAGCCCCCTCATAGCAGAAAGAGAGGCTATGAAAAACAGTGAACTGCTGCTTGAAATGGGAGGCATCCTGAGAACATTTAGATTTGTCTTTAGGGGTACAGGATATGATGAGAAACTCGTCCGGGAAGTAGAAGGGCTGGAGGCCTCAGGTTCCACTTACATTTGTACCCTGTGTGATGCAACCCGCTTGGAGGCATCCCAGAATTTGGTCTTCCACTCCATAACCAGGAGCCATGCTGAAAATCTGGAGCGCTATGAAATATGGAGGTCCAACCCATATCACGAATCTGTTGATGAGCTCCGTGACAGAGTGAAGGGTGTTTCAGCCAAACCTTTTATTGAGACTGTTCCCTCCATAGATGCATTGCACTGTGACATTGGCAATGCAACAGAATTCTACAGGATTTTCCAGATGGAGATTGGTGAACTTTACAAGAATCCTGATGTGTCTAAAGAGGAGAGGAAGAGGTGGCAGTTGACTCTTGACAAACACCTCAGGAAGAAGATGAACTTGAAGCCTATGTTGAAGATGAGTGGAAATTTTGCTAGAAAGCTCATGTCCAAAGAGACTGTAGAGGCAGTATGTGAATTAATAAAGTCTGAGGAAAGGCATGAAGCCCTAAAGGAACTAATGGACCTTTATCTGAAGATGAAGCCAGTGTGGCGATCCTCATGCCCTGCCAAGGAGTGCCCAGAACTTCTGTGCCAGTACAGCTACAATTCACAGCGTTTTGCAGAGCTCTTATCTACAAAGTTCAAGTACAGATATGAAGGCAAGATCACAAATTATTTCCACAAAACTCTTGCTCATGTTCCTGAAATCATTGAAAGGGATGGGTCCATTGGGGCCTGGGCAAGCGAAGGAAATGAGTCTGGAAACAAACTGTTTAGGAGGTTCCGAAAAATGAATGCCAGGCAGTCCAAAGTCTATGAGATGGAGGATGTCTTGAAGCACCACTGGCTATACACCTCTAAGTACCTCCAGAAGTTCATGAATGCTCATAAAACATTAAAAAGCCAGGGCTTCACAATTGATTCGGGGGTACTTTAGGTGACTCCTTGCCACTGGACATCTTGGAAAACAATGATTCAGCAGAAGTCTAAATGTAAAGCACCTTTGGTATTGCATTTGTGATGGTGTCTTCCTGCAAGGAAGGAGATTCTTTTTCAGACCTGTAGAGGTACAGAGAAGTCTGAAATTTACACTCCCTGTTAAGGTGCTGAGAGGAGTTTATTAAATAAACACCGTGTGTGTTGGGAGTTTCCAAGAGGCAATGCACTGGTGCATTTACCAGTTGTTATATGAGAAGAAAGCAGAAAAAAAGAAAGGTCTTTGTTTTGTTCTGGTCGTATTGTTTCTAAGGGATAAAATCAAAGTAAACAAGGTTTTATAGAAAGCTTTAGTTTGGAGGGAATGTGATTCGGGAGAGTTATGACAGTTGCTGGAAAAGGGAGCATGGCTATTTGTTTTGTTTGCATTTTTAGAACTATTTTGCTACTTACTTTTTAGGAGGGCTTGATTATTTTCTTGATGGTTCTTTGGGTTTTATAAGTAAAGATTTGTCAGTGAGACACTTGGATAATTGCTTTGGGATAAAGTTCAGTTATTTTTGCATAAAATACTCACTAAAGATGCAAACTTTGATGCCACATAGTCTAGAAATATTATTATTTAACATACATATTGTAGTACTGCTTAGGAGCACACGATGGTATCACCATACTAATTTACTATATGAAGATATAGGAAAGGTAGCTGACTTTTTTAAAGATATTTTTGTCATAGGCTGTTTACTCTGAAATGCAAACTTGTGCTCCTAAATCAGGATTTACAGTGCCTTGTGGTTTTCTCATTATATAAAGAACATTCAAGCTCTGCTGTGGAGCTTGTTGCTTCATGAGCCTTTTAGACTTCTATGGTAACTTCAGTATATAGTATAATTTGCATTAGTACAGTTTTATTGAATGAATTCCTGGCCTTACTGAAGTCACCAGTAAATCCTCATTAATAGCAGTAGGTGCAGTTTCACCAAGTGACTTTAGAAACAGCAGTCCCATTTCTCAGGAGGTGGTTATTACCTTGATCAGATACATGCCAGTAAGGTATTTCCCTGACTGCTATTGCTGTACTCCAGCTGTATCTGATACCGAGCTTTTTCACGCCTGGGATATACCAGACTCACAGCCTCATTTTCCAAATCTGTAAAAGAAGGATAATATTTATTAACCTCAAAGACAGGCTTACATGCCTAGTTAAAAAGCAATAAGCTGTCTTGAAATTTCTGCATACCATATTTTTCACTATTACAGCAGTGTTTAGTTGGTATTTGTCTTTCTGTTTTGATATTTAGTATTTTCATAATTCATAAAATTATAAGACTTTAATTCAGTGACATATTCATGAAACAAACTCAAGTACCTGAGAGGCCTCCAAATCATCCAGCCTTTCAGATTTGCATCTGTGGCTAGGGTGTTACTGGGTTTGCAGTAATGTTTCTGAAACAAGATCAAATGTGGAAACAATCAAAGCACAGATCTAAAAGAATCTGCTTTGTTTTTTCCATTTTGATGTGGCAGAAGTTGGTTTCTGAGTGTAAGTGAACAATGAATTTAAAAGAATTAATGGTCTGAGGTTTGTTTTGTAGTATCTTTTTCGTGTTGTTTACTATATCTTTAAGGGTCTGGCATTTACCATTTATGGACAGTTAAAAATAGAGTTCAGTGCTAGTAATTAGTACAAATATTAATATTCTAATTATGCCTTTCTTTTGGTTTCTATTAATTAAATCACTATTTTAAAAGTAGTCTGTAATTTAGGATTTTGTTTTAACATGATTTTAAACATAATTTAAGACTATGTCAAAATCTGCAGTTGGAAATAATGTCTTTTTTTCTAAAGCAGTCATAAGGACTACAGCATCCTCTGTATGGTGTATCATGTATATCTGCACTTACTTAGTGTTCATTTCTAGATTAATTTTTTAAAAATTTCTTTGAAAACAATTATTTCCTATATAGCATAAAAACTAGTTTTACAGAAGTACCATTCTTTACCAATAAATGTAGACCACAAATACAGCTGTTTCCCAGGGAGTATAAATATGAGGCATCTAGCAGTTATAGTTTTGCAGATACAGTTTTCTTATTTGGTCAGCATATATTATACATTATTCATTATACAAATAGTTGCACCCTTTCCCTTTTTCTCAGTATGTATATTTGGGACAGCTGTTTTACCTTATGTTGTATCCTTGACATTGCTTGAATGAATTAGGGGTTTGTTTAACAATCTTGACTCATCTCACAATGATTTTCACTCCATTTTTAAGGGGTATATATAGTTTTTGTTGCCTTTTGCATAGGAGTGAGGGTCCAGACTTTGTTAATTTTGCACGTCATTTCAGCGGCACTGCTAATATTGTCAAATTCCAAATTCAATTTGACTGCTGATGTAACAGCAATTGATTTGTCCCACTGTCTTCAAAAAGGCTGAATAAGTTTTACCCTTGTACATATGATTTCTTAAGACAAGCCTTATAGCTTGGGGTAACTCATCAAAGTGAACAACACCTGAGTGGGGACAGAGAAATGCAGTGGCATGTGGCAGTATTCTTTTGTGAAATATTTTAAGCCATAAAGACACATTTCACACTCTACCAGCTCTGGGCAGGATAGCTGACACAGAGAAGTATTACCTTTTTTTTCCTTTTCTGTTTTCTCAGACTTGAATCTGATTTAATCTTCTGCTTTCCCATTGTTGACATCTTCTGTAAATCAGTTGAGAATTTTGAGCTCATTAAAACAAACAAAACTGAAGGGGTAGGTACCTGCAAGAGAAGCTTTTGTAAACAGAGCTGAAATAACAGTGCTGCATGCACAGAGCCATGCACTAGAAGGCAAACAAATCCTGACTGCAGACAGGTGCACCATTTGGTTATGCAGCCTATTGTTAAGCTTTCTGACTTTGAAAAGGCTTTAGCAATATGTAGACACTTATATTCATGGTACTCTTTCAAATCTTCACATTGTCTTTTTTACTTAATAATTGGTACAAATCCTTCGGTAATTCACGGTAAATAATGACACCTTGTTCTGAAATTGTATTGACATGTAGTTTTTATACAATCACATTATGTATCTTGTTCTGTTTTATTCAAGGGCTTTGTATTGTGAATTGCCATGTTATAAATGATGTGAACAATGTTAGAAGGTATGATTCTGCTATCACTTTTTTTTTTCCTCACAGCGATAACTCTATTGTCTTTAAACAAATCAGCTTTGCCTTTTAGTTAGGTAATTCAGAAACAAACTTTAGATATTTACAGGATCCTAATTTCTGACTACACTGAGTTATTTACTTTGTTTCACTGCATGGCTTCATAATTTTACTTTTTCTTACTGTATTACAGTTTTGTATTTCATTAAACCAGTTTAAAATAAAGGTCTTATAAATAATTAAGTTTCTGATTTTTATTTCTTACAGTTTTGCAACAATACTTATAATTTCCTGGTGGCAGTCTTAGTTTTCATTCAAATTGTGGATGGTTTTCACAGTTAGGCTGCTCTAATACCCAGAGGCAGCTGTGATTCCAGCCCTGTTCTGGAAGTCACTAAATTAACACAAATTAAGATTACTTTGTGAATCTCAGCAGTCCTTTCAGCACCTTCCTCACAGGCAACTGTTTGACAGAACACTAAACTGATATAAAACCAGTTTTATTTAATCTGCAAATGTCTTTTGGTTCATTTACAAATATCATCCCAGGTTTTACGTAAAATCAGCCTTGCACTTTTAATCACCATGTGTTGGGGGTTGAGTACATTATAATTTCTCCCCATTCCTGTTACTAAGCAACAAATAGTTGGGTGTTTTAGAACCATCAAGCCTTTTGTAAAAGACAAAAGCTGGGCTTGGGCGAGGCAGGTGAAGGGAAGAGCGAGGCCTTGGAACGGCTCTCTCGGGGTTCGGACGCTGAGAGGAGAGGCTGCTCTTTGCTTTTCGGCTGGGACCAGAGAGAATCCAACTGTGCCCTGTTGTTTTTTTCTCTTCTCCTGGCTGGGTGAGCTTTGATTCAACCTTTCTCCCCACTGGGAAGGGCACGTTTCCCCGGGCTGCGTTTTTCCCGCAGCTGCTGCCGGGAGAGTCCGGCTGCTGGGAGAGCCTGGCTGCCCCTGCCGCCCGCCCCTGCCCTCTGCCGCACGAGACCGCGGCGTCTGCTGTGACTGCAGAAAATCCTTGCTAGCTGGCCGGGGAGAAAGCCAGCTCCTGCCCCTGCCGCTCCGCTCGCCGCTCCGAGCTGCTTTGCTGCCTGCTTTCTCAGCTCTCCGCCATTATCGGCTGCCATTACCAGACCTGACCCTGCGCCACGGCGCCACCTGCAGCCGCTCGGGAGTCATCGCACCTGCCCTGCCCGGCCGGGAGCTCAACAGCGCCCCTGCTGCTTGCAACCGTGATTACACCACACGGGCAAAGGCTCAGCAGCTCACAAGCCATCTGCTATTGGTTTTCTGGTTCTAGTTGTGGTTGCTATTATTGTTATTGCTTGTTTATAGATACTAGTAAAGAACTGATATTCCTTTTTTCCCATACCTTTGCCTGAAAGCCCTTGATTTACAAAATTGAATAATTCGGGGGGAGGGAGGAAAGGAAATCACATTCTCTGTCCTGGGGGAGGGTTCAACCTCTCTTGGCAGACGCCTGCCTTTCAAACCAAGACACCATGCTAATACATTAAGTGTCTTGCTGGTTTCTGTGCATCCTTGGCATCAAATTTTGGCTCCTTGCCAGAGGTTGAGCCGTAAAGATCAGTTCCAATCTACCTTTCAGTCCATTATTTGTAGCATGGCTTTATTCTATTTCAGAAAAATCTTTCTTTCTTCTGTACAATATCTCCAGGTTAAAAGATTTATGTAAACCAACTGGTTTGAAGGGAACTAATGACAAGCAAATTAAACTACCTGATTTCCTGTGTAATCAGATAACCAGGCATCTAATATTTGGACTTTATATCACCAACTAATCTTTTTCATCTGAACTGGAGTAAAAAAACTGTTGGATGGAAAAAACCAGAATCCATATAAACCAAAAAATTAAGTCTCAGAAAGTTTTCTGCTAAATTAGGATGATTTAACTCCTTTACTCCTAAATCTGTAATAACTGACTGAATTTTACTTTCCATGTACTCCTATGGGGATCAGATGAAGAATAATGAGGCCTATCATTGCTCTTCTTCAGAGAACTGTTTTAGGGGGCTGAATATTGCCTCATTGTCAAGTAGTTGACCAGTTGCAACTCCTAAGTGTTTCCTTAAGTGTTTAAGGAGTTTTGTACCTTTTGCAGCAATGTTAATATTGTCCATGACACAAAAAGATGCATTAGAGAGGATTTAATTTAAGCACCTTTTCTAGCAGCATCAGGAGAACGGTCAAGAGGTGCATTTTTAATACTTTTCCTGTGGAGATGGATGTTCTGAGCAAGTGGACAAGGAAATACACAGTAACTACCACCTCCACAAAGGAGGTCCTGCACGTCTGTGGAGAGGCCAGTGCCCTGTTCTTCCCATATATGTTTCTGAATGGGGAAATTGGGGAGTTTATAAGGTTATTGTCTTGCTTTTTTCCAAAGTGAAAATGTGCTCCAGTGCCATAGTTTTTGAACTAGTGTTCATAGTTTTTGAACAAATTGGAGTTTGATTTTCAGAGGCTCAAGCCATTCCCAAAAGTTAGCCTTGTCTGAAATGGAATACAGTAGGAAATCAAATATAGAGGGAGCTATAGCCACCAATGATGAAAAGAAGTAAGCCAATCCTTTTGACTTTAATACATAGGGTTTGGCAGTAAATAACTTAAAAAATTCATTTTCAATCTGAATTCAGTATTTTCCTTCTGCTTTGTTCTCCCAGTTGCATTATTCCCACTCATTTCAATGGTCTACTGGTGCAATGAGTCACTCTGAACTATAATGCATGCTTTAGTGCAACCAGTAAAGTTTGTGCTGTGCCTTTCCTGTAAATTAATCATGTGCTTCAAGGTCCAAGCACTTTTCAATAGTAGTAAAATCCATATATTACTCTCATAGAAGCTGATAATAGCAATACAGCATTACTAAAATGTGTCTGGGAACCGTGATGCCGCTTATTGTGCTTACAAAACACACACGTCAGTTAGATGCAGATACAATAGAGATTTATTTCTGCACTCAAATCTACTTCATTTTATCTGTTAATTCTAACCTGCCTGAGCAAGAAACATCTTGTATTGATTAGGTGGTTTTGAAGACAATGAATGCTTTTAAAGTATTCAGGAAATGAAGTACTTTCTGCAGTCTTGAATGCTATGTCAAGTGTCTTCTTTACAGGCTGAAGTTCATATATCTCCTTAAGTTCGAGTCCTTTCAAATATTTTCTGTTTTACTTACAACTTCTTTTTCCTGCAGTAGCTACAGTCTCTGAGCTGTGATTTAATGCTGCTTGTACAGCCTTTCACTGTGAAGCTGGGACATGGTTTAACCAAGCAATTTTTCCGTTCTACTCAAATAAACCATACTTTTTAAAAAAGCACAGCTCAAATATACAATACACAAATGTTACTGGCCCAATGAGGTACAAGCCAAAGTCTGGGTGTGAATTGCTTTTTTCATAGCCACAGTGTTAAAGAACAACAGCTCACCTAAGAACTGGAAGGGGCTGCAATGTGTGCTTGTACTTGCCTCATGCTGATCTTCTGTTCTCAGCTCCCAGGGGCTCAGTGACTCACTGCACCTGCAGGAGTCAGTTCTGGAATTCCGGAGTTGCTCCCAGTTCATGGCAACCACACCACCAATGCCTGAGCCACAGGGCTTTCCCTTTACAAAATTTTTCCATCCTTTGATTTGTCTGCACTGGCAGACAAATTTGTCATACAGTGTACTCCCTGAGGAACTTGAGATAATACAGTAACTGAGAGAGGTAACAGGCAAAAACTCAGACTGGGTATTGCCAGGGAGCCCAATAATTGTGGGGAGTCCTTTGCTATTTTAAAATGGCAAAGTGGTAAGGGGTGGAGTTTTGTTGTGTGAGTGAATTGTCCCTTTTTGTTGGTGTTGTGATGATGTGGCTTTAATGTTGGTGTGGATTTTCTTTATGATGTAAAAAAGTGCATGATGAACACATATTTTAATGACAATTAAGCTCACTAACACCTGTAACTAACATCCAAAAGGGGATGTTGACTACTGAATTTCATCAGTTTGAAGGGACTTAACATGAATGTGATATTAACTTACTCCTTGGAAAAACATACAGAACTATATACTCTGACAAAGGAAATGGGAGGCTGCCATTGAAATCTATGAATTTATAGCGATATCAGAATGCAGAGATGGGAATCAGGGTGATGAATTTCCCACTTAGAAATCTAATCCAAACTCTAAGCTCTATCAGCACATGAAAAGGTTGTAAATTGAAACTTTGCATGGTTGCCCTTTTCTTTGCTGCTGACTTGGGGTGGTATGGTTTCAAGGGGAGTACCGTGCAGAGAGGTCTGTGTTGACAGGAATACTGTGCTCCACACACTGCTTTGTAAAGGAGTGGCTGCTCAGGGTCTGCACATAGTGATCAAATAGCTGACAGCTGCCTCTGTTTTTCTTTTTTATTCGGGGATCCAGCATGAGAGTTGGACTGTGAATACTGAGCTATTATTGTTGGCTCACAAATGTTGAGCTGCTGGTATTGATTTTCTGAAAAGATGTTTGGAGCAGTAATAAAAATAAAAAATAAAGTCAAGAATGATGAGGCTTTACAAACAGCCAATAAAAGAATCCACAAAAAACTTAGTAAACTCTTGGGCTATTCAACCTTGACAATGTCCTTTTCAATCTGAATCCAATCTTCTCCTCATGTTTTGAGCAGCCAACTGCATTTGTTTCTACCCTCACAATGCTCCACTGGCTCAGTGAATCAGTTGGAGTTACAGTTTGCACTTCTAAGCTTTCACTCTGTACACAGTCACCCTGGGAAAACAATGAAAGAAATGGGTAGTGGAGGACCTGGAGCAATGATAAAAGTCCTGTTCATCAGAAGGAATTTCTTCTGAAGTCAATGTGAGTTCACAGCATGGGGTGGCTGTGAAGCTAGACCCCTTATCAGGCTTCATATGGACCTCCCAAGCATACATGCTGTCCTTTTGTAAACTTTGGGATTTACAGAGTTTGTTTACCCATGAGTACATGAAAAAATGCAGTCATTTTTACTATAAACTTTATTACCTTACTAAATTTTTTAAAATACTAACACAAAGCAGTTTATGATCACAGTAGTTTTAAAAAAGCAATTTAATTTTTACTGTGAGATGATATTCCACAATAGTAGCCAAGACTGACATACAATCATTCAATAGCTCTCAAAATAAAAAATTAATTATCCAGAATTAAATGCTCCATATGTAAGCTTTCCATAATGGAAGTCCCTGAAGAAAACTGACCCTCAGTGCCTGAACATTTCTGACACAAGGGACTTAAGCCACTACTTTTGTTTAAAACCAGAGTAATTAGTCTCATTTCATTTCATTACAGCAACCTAAAATTGGAGTATGCAGCTATAAATTAGGTCAAATATTTCTAGAACTACTGACTAAGATAGAAAATTTAAATGGGCAAGATAATGTTCTTTATGGACAGATGGTAACGGCAACTGACTACACGGAATAATGTCTTATCCTAACAGCAGTTCCATTAAACTTACTGGGGAGTAAGTTACACCATAAAACACAGCACAAAGTTTACCAGTATCTAGCTCTGTGTTTGCATAGTGCCCTCTATGATGCAGTCCCTGTCTGGATATTACAAAAATACACATAAGAGGCAGAATAAATTAATGTGCTTTGAAATTTAACAAAAACATAATAATGAGATAATTGAAACTAAGATCTCTTCGAGCTCCAACAGCTCACTTTGCTTCAGCCAGTGTTGCCTTTGACTGTGATTTCATTTCCTTCCAAGTGAATACAAATCAGCAGTGTAAATCTATTCAAACAATCTCCGAAGAAAGGACTTTTTCGTTGGCATCGATAACTTCATGGTTTTCTTTCTGCGCAATGGTTTCATGGGTTGCTTTTTCAGGGTTTGTTGCTTTTGGGGAGTTTGTAGCCCTTTATGAAGATCAATGTGCTCGCTGCAGAAGTACTTGACATTTGCTTCTGAGAGACGTAGAAGCATGGTCTCCGAGAGATCCATACACTGTGCGTGGACCCAGTGGCCAGTGCCACTGGAACACAGGATCATTGCAGGCTTGTTGAGTTCTGTCGAATAGAATGGGACCCAGGTGTTAATGTCAATATTGCAACTAGCACAGCACGTGATCCAGTAGCCTGTTTCTGATTCATCTTCTTCATCATCTTCATTGTAAGTGTCAGCATCATCAGTGCCAAAGCTATTGGCTTCAGCACTAAAACAAAACTCTTCTGAATCTTCAAATGGCGTGGAGTCTCCAGGGTCTTCACTTGACGTCTGACTGCAAATTTGTGTTACCAATTCTTCTTCCTTGTCCTCTTCTGCTCCTTTGCATCTCAAAATGTAGAAGTAGTTTGCATCTGGGATTATTTGTTTGTTGGCCCCTGGAATGCCCAGCAAGACAGACCCTTTACCCATATCACAGCCAAACCACATTCTGCAGTGTTTAATATCTGGTGTCCACTCTGGGCTCACACTTTCAACAATTTCTATCTTACTATCTTCTAGAACTATGGTGTTACACACCAACCGTTTCTGGTTGTCAGAGTGGTAGCCACCAACAAGGACAAATTCAGTATCACTCATCTGGGTCACTATAGCACTCGACACTGATATTCCCCCTGGCAGGATGGTGCAGGTCACAGCTGGGCTGCCCAGGGGCAGATCGATTTTTAGCTTGTACAAGTTGGGGGACCTGGTGTTATTTTGAAGTGAATGGCCTCCCAATATGTAGATTGTATCATCTCTGGCAATTGAAACGTGGAAAGAAAGCCCATCTTGAAGCTCTGGAAGTATGTAAGATGTACAGCATCCGAACTCAAAATCAATGAGAAACACAGATGGCAAACAGTCAACTACGCTGTTCCATTTTTCAGTGGTTCTTTGGGCAAGAGGAGTATACGATCGCCCTCCAAACAGAACACACATGGTTTTTCCCCGGCTATGAACTACATTAATTGTATGACCATATCTGGCTTCAGGGACATCTCCACCCAGGTCTTTCTCAATGCATTGGAACGTCATTTTCTTGCTAGTTTTGCTTACCAGACTCATAAAGTAAACCTTATCAGAAAGGTCATTGTTAGGTGTTTTACCACCATGGATGATATACTGGAACTCATCATTCCCTGCATCGCTTCTGAGTGTACAAAGAGCAGGGTAGCGGAGAGGGGGAAGGTAACAAGAGTCTTTGGAGAAGAAGGCAGGTTTCATTTTGAGCTCATTCTGCTTTATATCGAGGACGAAAACACCAGTGGGGCAGGATCTCTTTGGCCATCCTTTCTGACCAAAAAAGAAAACATGCCCATCAAAATTCAGGAGAGAGAAGCCCGGCTGAAGCAAGGATGAGTTACTGACGGTGGATACCATCTGCAGCGACATTTTGCCTGTTGACTGGGCCATACTGTGGCTGAGAAAATAAAAAAACAAAAAAACCAGATCAAACATGCATTAGACCCCATACCAACTATTTAAGAGTACTTGAATAAATCGTATGGAAGTTGCGCTTCAGTTCACACTTTGAGACCCCAAAAGACTCGCTTTTCTGTGACTCAGGAGATGAATCAAGCACGAGGTGTGCACCAGCTCGGCGGTGTTTTCGGGATTTTGTGCCCACAGCGGGCGGCTGGCACCCGGAGCCCTCACACGGCGGAGCGGCTGCTCCCATGGGAACGCGGCCCGAGGCCTGCTGGGGCTGGTAGTTCCGCTGGGCTCCCCGGCCCAGCCCGGCCCGGCCTCCGCTTGCTCGTCGCGGCACCGTCCCGGCTCGTCCCGCCAGGGAATCGGCACCGGCGGGCTCAGAGAGCTGTCGGCGGTGAGTGGGGCCGCGGGGCCGGGGCCGCTCTGCTGGCGGCGGGGTTCGGCCGCGGGGCGCCGGGGCGGAGGGAGCAGCGCCGGGGATGCCGCAAGCCGGGGCTTGCTGCCCTCTTGCCGGCGATGCCCGGCTGGAGTCTCCCGTATGCCGCAGGCCCGCGGCCCCGGGCTCGCCTGGGCGGG
Source organism: Entomyzon cyanotis (assembly GCA_024500445.1). Classification (NCBI taxonomy): domain Eukaryota; kingdom Metazoa; phylum Chordata; class Aves; order Passeriformes; family Meliphagidae; genus Entomyzon; species Entomyzon cyanotis. The sequence goes on along the minus strand of JAKEPQ010001030.1, from coordinate 43,060,087 downwards.
GGGAGGCCGGGGCTCCGGCCCGACCGTGCCCCAGGGCCCCGCAGTCAGCGGGCTGGAGGATGGGCGTGCGCGGAAACTTAGCAGTGCGCGCTTTGTTTACAAGGAAAACGACTGGATTTGTTGATTGCATCTAGAAGCAGGCGGTGCCCGCTGTCTCTGCAGCCGTGCAGGGCTGACTGGAGCGGCAGAGGCTGCAATCTCAGGGTGAATCCCACACTCTGGGGAGCTTGCGAGTGTTCAGTGTGCTCGAATCCTTTGTATTTCACCCCTGCTCTGTGCTCATGCTTCCATGAGGAGCTTTCAGGGGGTATCTTTTACTTCTATAAACCTGCTTGTTTGAAGACCGAAAAGAGTTTATGTAATCAGCCTGGATATTAACAGTGAAAGAACTTTGGAGAGCACACACACCAGGGAGGGAAATAACTGGCTGATTCACTGGCACTGCCCTTTGGTGACAGCAGACTTGTGCTCTTCAGTAAATGTCCCGAGTTCTCTGTCCCAGCCTTTGCCAAATCCTCAGAATTTAGAGGTGTAACGTAAATAGTAGAGAAAACCACCCCCCCCCCAAACTAAATCCCTCTGCATTTTAAAATGTAATTCCTTGTTTTGAAATCTTTAGGATTCATATTTTCCTTGTTCCTGCTTTTCATTTTGCTGTAACAACAAGACACGTGGGATTTCTTTTTTAAGGAAGGATTGGTATCTTTCTAGCTATGTGACATCAAAACCTGGGGGAATCTGAACATCGTGTACAGGAAGAGTCGCTGTAAAAACATGGGAGCTGATGACACTGACTACATCAATTGCCATATTCTACTGTATTGCTGCAGTGCCTGCCCACAGACTGGTATGCAAACTCCTGTGCTAAAACAGGGACCTGCCATGGAATGTTTTCCAAAGGTGAGATGTTTTCAGGCCAGAGCACACAGACAGAGTAGGCATAGCCATAACTGAGTCTGTTTGAAAAACAGTCCATGGAGTGGCTGTCTTATGTTGTGTAATCATCCAGAGATCATGGTTGAGTTCTGTTCACTGTGTAGTCTAATGCCTCTGCCCTGAAGGTGGTAGTTTTTTTCTACATTTAGAATCCTTTTCATAAGTACTGCACTGTAGGTGAAGTTTGGTTATAAGTTAATTGAATTAGTGAACCCTTTTCTGAGCTTGTCAGAATACACAGCAGGTTTTGTCCTTATTATGCATGAAGAAAGACTTACGAAGTTATTTACCTTCAGGTGATATGCTAAACAGGAATCTGCTGCTTCTTTCTTACAAGCATTCAAAAATGGCATCATCAGAGTAGCTTGCACTTTGGGTTTACTGAATTAGATGTCATTTGTCTCCCTTTCCATATTGTCTGGTTACTTAGCTTCTTTGGTTTTACAGGATCTTTAGAAAAGTAAAATGTCTTCCATACTGAAGATGCCATAAGAAAATTAGTTCTGTATGAGAAAATTAGTGTTCTTTATTTTGTAACACTACTGCTCTACATTTGACTGCTGGTTTATATTTGAAGTCTAAAGAGAGTATTAAAAGTGGCAAACAATTTAATTGACATATTGGTACACATCTTGTATTTTTACATATACCTAAAGAATCTCCAAATATGACAATTATTGGTGTCCACAATGTCACAAACTATTTCCCAAATACTGAGCAGTGCTCAGTTCTGAAGAATTTACTATCTGAAGAGTCTTCAGATACAGAGTGGAGAAAAGATCAGTGAAAATTATTTGACTGATAGACACACAGAATGTACTGGTTAAGCACACTTAAACATGCTTCCTCATAATCTCATAACATTTCTTGAACTTTACATGAGCAAGCAGTTCAGTAAGTAATGGAGGGAATATTTATCTGAGACGTTTTGACAGACGTAGTTCCTTGGGCACTGGCTGATATTGCTTTGGCTTTGCATGTATTGTCATGCTAATTACAGTCTGTTAATACAGTGTTGTGGCTCTTTGGCTATACTGACCTCCGCCTCTAACCTTCCAATACCACTGATTCTGTTGGGCCATGGCTCATCTAACCCTGAACAGCTTCAGGGAATGCAAAAGATTAAAGATCTAACCTTATAAGCAAAGAGTTGAAAATGCTTTTTTGTGGCTTCATGCTCAAAACTGTCATTGTGGAGTTGGATTAGCATTACAGCTAGTGCAGAGGGAAACGGACAAATGTCTTTGTTGTGGTGCAACACAAGATACGGGGGAAGAGACATATAAGGAATAAAGACAAATAAAAAGAGAAGGGGGGATTTACATAAACAATTACCAGTTGTGATGACTTGAGTTGTATTTCATAATATTTGGTGTTTTTATAAAAGGTTAAGCTGTAGGGATTATATAAATAAATGAGAATCTCAGCATTACATTTATAAGCCCCGTATTTGGGAAGTAGTAGAGACCTGAGTTAGAAGCTAAGCTAACAAAAAGAAGAAAACTAATATTCTTCCCAAGTTTATTTTAAAATCAAACAGTATTTTGAGTAAGTTTTTTTCAGGTAAGAGTTGTTTATGTGGCAAGAAGAGATTATAAGAAATTCAGCTTTTGATAGATACAGTGGGAGGTACATTTATAGAAGGATCAAATGAAGAGAGAAGGTGTTTTTTAAAAACACCAGATAATGTAATTGGAATGTGCTTGCTATGGCAATAGATGGACATAGTTAAAATTTTGGGTGGTATGTCATTTGAGAAACCATATTAAGTGTTCACAGAGAAGTACAGGATGAACATCTAGAAACAAGGGGTAGCTCTCAGTCACCTAAACAACAAGTGACATTTCATACACCTGTGGATATTCTTCCTTGTTTTCTGGCTTTTCCTATGGAAGCAAGTCTCCCATTGGTTTTGTGTCCTAGGTCCCAGTAAGTCTAGGGTTTATAAAAAGTCCCTAGATGACAATGTTTAGGCACTGAGTCACTCCCAAACTGTGTTTATTACCTACTGTCCACTTTGACCCTATGCAGAAATGGTTTGTTCACCTGTGTGCTTTGCCTCTTACCCAATTAGGCAACAAAAACATTATAATCAGGAGAACAATGACTAATCAGTGCTGCTGTTTAGTGTGACATCTCATATTTTTCAACACTGAAAATATTGTTTGTAATAATTTCACAGTAATTTGAATGCTACGAAATAATGAATGATGAATGAGTTGATCTTATGAACTGTAGCAAACATGAACCTTTTTTCATTTATACAAAAATAAGATATTTGAACAGTACTGATTGGCCACTGAGAGAATGGATTGCAGGATTACATGGAGTCCTAGTAGGTAAACACCCGTTGCTGACCATTAAATTAATTAGTTTGCAGTTATTTTGGCGTGAACACAGATATCTATGATAAAATTAAATTGATTTTACAGTATTGTATTTTTTTCTCTGACAGATCTGTTTTTTAATTTCCAAAATAGAAAAGAATAGCCCTGAAAAGCAAGTGCTGTTTCCAAATCCTCCACAATCAAAATCATATCTAGGCACACAGAGAGGCTTGAAGTCCTCCATAAAGAAGCTTAAAGAAGGAAATTTTTTACATCGTATTTCTCAAAACGTTTTCTAAATGTATCAACCAAGTTTGCTTTGGGCAAAACAGTAATTTAGACGTACCTGGCCGATAGCAGTTTTTTGTGTCCTCCGTAATCTTTTTGTGTAATTGGTATTCGAATGTGAGCAATGTGAGAAATCTTCTGTGACAGCACAGGGGGCTCGTGGCATGGAGAGACAGCCTGATGGAGGGGAATCTATCTGCTTAATTTGCAGATGTGCTCCTGAGAACTCGATCTGCTGTGGCTAACGGGCCATGACTGGTTTTCCTTTCCTCTCTTGTCTTCAGATGGCACAACAAGAAACCCACCAGCCTCCAGAAGCTTTAACTCTTTGCAGTAGAACAAGCTCAGAGTGACGGCAGATGCCTCTTAGATTGTAAATATCTGCAGCATATGCTTCTTTATGGTTTAATTTTTTTACACTGTTAAACCTATCCACCTTTTAATTGTCTCCAGAATTTTTCAGTGCTATTTTAAAATGAAATTTAAAATAAATTTTAACTTAAAAAAAAATTATTTCAATAGGTAGTAAGAGTAAACAACCCTTGCAGACTGGTGTACTACTTTCCCTAGGAATGCTGTGCTGCAAGTGAGCAATGACATTGAAACAGAGCAAAGGAAATGACAAATGCATGCACTGAGTGAGGGCTGACTAAAAGTCCAACTCGAAGTCCATTGAAGTAATTAGAAGTGTCTTCTTATTTCTACTCCAGTGGCCTTCTGATCAGACCTTAAAAGGCTAATAAAACTTCGCACCCGTCTGTGGCATTTTTCATCAGTTTTGCAGTGCTTTTCTCCAACAAGAAATGAGACTCTGGGAAGTCTACTGGGAACATATCCTTTCAACAGCTAGCAGTGCTGGGGCACAGAGGATAAGCCACTTGCATAACACAGCACAACAAATAAACAGCAAAACCTGGAAAACAATTCACTCTTCATAGCTCCCTGCTTTTGTTTTCCTGGCCCTACTTCACCCACTCCTGAGTTACAACATCTGCCACACAGTATTTTAGAAATATCTCAACTCCCATTTGAAACTGCTTTGAGAATAGAAATAGAAGGAACTTGAAATGGAATTTGATTAGTACAGCAAAGCAAATATACCAAATGTTTGCAAAAATTGTCTTGAGATGTTGAATAACTGTAAATGCAGATAGGATGTGGTAATGTTTCTCATCTGAGATATAGCAGTTCTAAGGCACAGTGCCCTGTAGCATCCATATGGGCCTTTTACTTCTCTACTGAAACAAAGATAAAAGGAGTGCAGAGTTGAATACTGAAGAACTTCCCCCAAATTTAAGGGCACTCAGATCACATTTATTTGTATTTTCAGTATGGCCTAGATAATACTTGACAGCTTCTTATCTAAGTGTTTGACGTACTCTGACCTTTGTTTGGGTCTGTGATCAAAGATCTACTGGCAAAAAAGATACAAATATTTGAGTGAAGAATCTAGTCCCCCAGTTGTGTCACTTTAATATTATACATTGACCAGTTGACATGCCTTATCTTCAGAAATTCTTTTTCCAATTACTGTGGTTGAGAAGATGGAGAAATTAAAGTTTGTCAGCAACAGCATGTCATTTTTGGATGAGGACATGGTCTGTCCAAGCTGCTCTCTGTAACTGTCAATGACAAAGTGCTTTGGAGAAGCTGCAGCAAACAGCTTCAGAGTAATGTATATACATTGGAGGGAAATCATGTTCAAAATTGTCCAGGTCAGAGCAGGAAGATCCTGGATTATGATTCTGAATTTAACTGGCAGAGAACCCATGTGAAAAAGAATAAATAGACTTTTCCTTCACAGTTTTTATTTTAATAACATTGACATAGGCAGTATGTTTTCAGCAGATAGCTCACTGTTACAGAAATGCTTTGTTTCACTTGATTTTCTTCCTCTTCTACAATTAATTTCTTAAAATAACAGCTTGTTTGCATCTTCTTCATCCCAACTCATTCCAAATTCCATTGAGATATTTCCAGGCTTTTCAGCATATTTTCTGCCAGTAAAACACAGTCATCTCTGAGCTGAAATGTATCTGGCTTCCTGTGGGTTGCAGTAATGCACTCCAGCTCAGCAGGGAAAGGGAGGGCTGCCTTACTCATTTGTGTGGGGTTTGCCAGCCAGAATGCAAATAGTCTGGATATTTAGCCAGGACCCACAGGCTGAAACCAGTAAAAAAGGGCACAGGGAGTCCAGCATCCTACAGTCTTCAATTTTCTGTCTCATCTAAAACTGACAGTAAACAGTATTTAACATGTGAGGGAGAGGGCTTTATTTGGAGGTCTTATCTGAAATATCTGATTGAATCCAGCTGTGCTTTGACTGTTAGATCCTGGACAATTGCATTCCAGGGGACAGTGGCTACTGCAGCTTGGACAAAATGTTACCCTTGCCGTAGGCCTCTAGGTGGTCTTTAAAGGGAGCAGTACTCTTGAAGCCATTGGAAATTCGTTTAAAAAAATTGCTGCTCAGGTATGGGACTGGCATAGTAGCACTGAAATCCACCAGGATCAGTATGCTTGCTTGCAATTAAAGCTCTTGGATATATCCTTTAAAAGCTCATACGAGCTGGGCATGAGAGGCACATGTTTTTGTCCATCCAAAGGTCAGCTCTCAGGCTCAGTAATGCACTCAGGCAAGCAGATGCAGCTCCCATCCACACAAACTGCTGATGCATTAAGTGTGTGCCCTTAAGGCTTCCCTGCTGAAGGCAATGGCAAACATCCAGTTGATTTTAACAGGATTAGCTGTCGTAGATCACATTGAATTGCAAGATGTTGGAAGGAACCTCATCTGAAAGTTTTTGTCCTTTGTAACTTCTAGTTTGTTCCTCCAGCTGGGTTGACCTGCACCTGCCTGTGGCCAGAACTTGATGCCTTTGGGTTCGCTGCTGGAGCTCTGGCTCCCCACAGGTGGTGGTAGCAGGGAGGAAGAGGGAGAAAAGTAGGGCAGCACAGTAGAGCAGGGAGGGCTTTCTTCTGCAACTGTAGATTTGCAGATGTCTAGACAAGAAGGAGGCAGTTTTCTGCCTTCAGGGAAAAGGGTAACCTTCCTCTGCTGTCAGACTCAAAATGTTTTATGTCTTTCTCGAGCAGGAATTCCCAGAATCACTCCTTTCCCTTGGCCTACTTTTAAAGCGCCATCCTGGGATGTTTGTTAAGGCAGCAACCATGGTCCATGGCCAACAACAAGCATTTTTTAAGGACAGGTGTGAGTTCCATCCTCTTTGCACCATGGGGGCTCCAGCTCAGCATGGTGGGTGTAGGAGTGCCCTGCTGACATCTGCTTTTGCAGTGTGGAGGAAGCACAGCTTTCTGGGCCATTTGTGAGGGGGTGTTTCTGATGAGGCTGAGCTTTCATGGCTGCCAGAAGGGCAATCCTGCATCCTTCCCTGCTCCCACTGCATGTTCCCATTGTCCCCTTGTACAGGCACTCACCATCGTATGGCTGTAAGGCAGATCAGAAAATGTGTCTTTAAAACAGAATCTATGCATTTGCTCTGCTTACTTTTGAGTTTTGTGGTGGTAGTTTATTTTATCTGCCCGAGAGGTGGACTGGAGTGGTAAACCAGGAGTTGAAGAGGAAATGAAGAGGTGGTGGTGGACTTTTTGGGAGCAGCCAGAACCTAGATAGACTTAAATTGATTCTGAGTGCACTTGTCTGATAAAACCTCTTTTTTTTGCAAAGGTGCTACCCCATTCTTCCTTGCTGTAATAATATTGTTAAAGGTGTAGTTACTGTGATAGCTCTATAGGGAAAAGAGATCGGGCATTGTATGGTAGTAACAGAGCATAAGATTTAAAAATAATGTATTTATGTTCACTCTGATTTTTGCAGACATAGATTATAAAATCTTGATACAAGTTGTGCCTAGTGGATATTTTTCATGAACCTAAGGGTGAACTATAAAAAACCATTTATTACTCTTTATTTTTAATAACCTTTTTTTTAAACTGAGAATGACTTCTAAGAGAGCAAATTCATAGCGTGAAAACCTGACTCGAACGTATGCCAGAAATGCCAGTGAAGTATTTTTCCCCAGAAAAATTAAATTTCATAAGATTTTATTGAGTTTGTAGAGAAGATTAGCTTATTGCTCTTTCCATTTAAAAATTCATAATCTTGATTTTTCTTTCATTGTGTCTGTTATATTTTAAAGAAACATAAAGGACTCCAAAATGCAGCATAAAGCAGGAAGTCTATATTCCACCACATTTTGTGTTAATAGAACTAATCACTGTATAATTGAAATTGTGCTAATACTCACTTGACCTGCCTCTGTGATTCAATGCAGAGATTTCTGATTTGTCTTAAACTGCTTGCAAGAAGACTGCATTTTGAGAAATAAAATTGATTTTGCACAATCTGCTGATGATCAGCAAGGCTTTATGAATGATCGCCTCAAGAAACCTCATTAAAGTAATTTGGATGGATGAGCAGGAGTGAAATGCAAAAAGAAGAAAGCATAGTTGCTGCTTGAATGCGTCACTTACTGATACTTGACTCTAAAACTATCCAAAGCTGGCACAAGGAAAGGATCAGATACCCTTGCTTTACTTTCCTTGAGACCTCCCAAGGTGGTTGCATTCCTTTTGGGGAAAAAGAAGATAAGTTTTTTATTTTCGTATTAGCTATTATTTGGCAGAATTATGTAGTAATTTCATTCCTAGAAGTGTCATTGTATCCACTTTATAAATTGTGGAGGATTCCAATGGATTATTGTGTACTTTTTCATTTTTTCAGGACAGTTTAAAGAAGTCATTGCCTTGAGGCTATGAAGTGGGTGATTGCTGAAGTCTTTTACTTATGTAGAATCTACTGGTTAGCTCCTTAGCAAAGGTGAGAGTTTTCTAGTCAGCCTGGTTTCAGCTGTTCACCTCACAAAACTTCTCTGCAACTGAGACAGTATGGTGATCGTATAAGAGAGACTCTGGAATAAAGCAGGTGGGAAGCAGCAGAAAACAAAGTGGAATAAAAAAGAAAAATACCAAAACTTTGATGGGTTGAGATCAGTTTTTGAACAGCCCTCTTGTACTATCCATCCCAACCACATATTCAGTTACCATCCTCTGCACTTGCTTTCATTTAGGGCCATGCTACAGCACCCTGCAATTCTTCAAAATAATTGGAAACGGGGGACAGGTAGTTCTAGCTGCCAGTCTCTCCTCTCTGTTGTTTGAGAGAATGGTTGTTTTTCTGACAGAACCTAGGCTTTCATTAGGACCTAGCTGGTTTTTCCTCTCCATGAGGAGATGATTCTGTAGACCTCAATAACAGCTGTTCAAGGAAAAATCTGAAGTGAAGTTTCCCAAATTCTGTAGGAAGTAGAAGCTGTACAGCAGAGTAAGAACTGAGACACAATTCTGGTGCTTCCTGGTCTGGGTACTTAGTCTCAGGCTGATGATATGGTGGCTGTAAAGCATGGAAAGCTGTGATGCAGCTGGTTAAGGCTATGACTATTCTCCCAAGTTGCATATTAATTTTCTCGTTTCCTAGAGCATTTTAGAGTGAAGTAATCTAAGATTTACTTTCTGCCCTCCACTAATCTGTTTTTAAATGATTTAAATTTGTGGTGACTCATTTTTTTAATCTGTTACTGGGAATAATGTTTGTTTGCTCTTTCTTTTGGGAATATTGTTAAGTTTATTTCATTAATGTTGGTAAGGGACTTGGAGATTCTAGACACCAGACTCCAAAGAAAAACAAAAAGTTGTTATTAATATTTTCTTGATTAGATATATATTTTTTTTCTTTCACAGTAGCCTTACAAATCACAGCACTATTTCAAGTAATGATTTTAATAACTTAACCACAATGATGAATAGAAGGCACAGCTTACCTCTCAAAGCACTGTAATATACATAAACAAGAGAGTCTGGTGAGTTATATTCTGGTTGGTCAGTCCACAGGGAGATTAATAATGGTTGGATTTTTGTGAAACATTAGAGAACTTAAACTCTAGGTTATGTGGGTGTGCATGTTTTTTGATATCTCCAGGACATTAGTCTTCCTTGGAAGCAGGCAATCCAACAAAATTAGAGTTTTATGTTAGAAGTCACACTTCATTTTCTTTCAGGTCTCCGACCAATTCTTTTTCAATCTTATTTAACTTCAGGATTGGGTTGGCAGCCTTTCCTTAGAGCAGTTGATTTGATGTTTTGCTGAAGAATTAAGCTTTCATTCTCAAAATCCACTTCTTAGTGTTGTGGTAAATCAACAGAGGAAACAGAGGAGCACATGCAAATCAAGCACTTAGTGCATAATGCCTTCTTGCGTCTTGATCAGGTTTATGTGTGCAAACTGATTGTATCAGTGCGGACCTGTGTGAATAAAAAATAAGTAATACGGTAACTGTTTAGCATCATGCATCTGTTAACATGCATTTACACAACTTTTATAAGAAAAGGGCAAGGTTGACTTCAGCAGACTTCACCAAAGGCTGTTTCAGGGCCACTACTTCCCTTCCAGTAGAGTCTGGTTAAGTGATGAAGGTGGGCTGGAAAGCTGTTGCTGTGTGATTGGAGAGCGGAGTTTTTTCCTTCAGCTCTCAGCATTTATTCCCTTCTCAAGAGGGGTCCTGACATTCCTGTGTGGCTGTCCAACTCCACCATGCTCTTCCTGTCTTGTGTGCTGCCTCACTTCTCACACACACACACACACACACACACACACAAACGTGTCACTGTGATTTAACATGTGGTCCAAAATCTGCGTTAGTGGCTTTGATGGTACAGTGAGCAGTGCACCTGGAGATGATGGATTCAGTCCAAGTTTTGAATGTACAAGTGTGTCCTGGTTGTTAAATACAACATGCTGATGAGTGGTGTTGCTGTTCCTGCAAAGAAGGCAGGGGTTGAAAGACTGAACAACTTAAGGGAATGAACACCAGGAGAAGCTGGCCCTTCTGTGGTCCATACTACTCAAGGTCATAAATTTCAAGCATAAATGATCTCAATTTCTCCCTTTGTACTTAACATTTCTGTGGCCACACGAATTTTGGTAGAAATGTGGGGTAAAGTTCCACTGACAAGATCAGAACTTCACAAGGAGAGAAGAAAATTTTACTTTCTAGTGCACATCTGTGTGAACTAGGGACTCTTCTGTTGATGTATTTTCTGCCTGCAAATAAATATATATAGCTCTTTTCTTTCTCTTGCAGAAGCAGCCTGCTAAGGCATATATACCTGTTCGACTCTTCCAGTGTGGATGATCATGGGAGAGCAACTGTTAAAGAACAGCATCCTTGATCAGTTTATTAATAGCCATGAGCAGTCATATGAAGAGTTTCTAAATACATTCACATGTCTTTTGAAAGGTACGTAACTTCCCAAATTTCCCATTAGATAACAGGCAGAAGGGAAGGTAAAAAGAGAATCAGTAGTATTTAGTGTCTTTCTGCTACTTACCTGCTTTGTGACTTTAGGCAAATCCTTGTGATGCTTTTGTTTCTCCACTCAGCAGTGGGAACCCTAACAACTTCCTACAGATTGGTTCCCAGGCTGCTAGGTCTCTGCAGGTGGTTAGCCATTTATACTTGCTTTAGGGAGGTGGGGGAACAAGCACTGTTTGGAAGGATAGCTGTTTCCTAAGTACATCTTGCATTGCTTTGCTTGAGAAGTTTCCATAAAAGAAGAGGCTAAGGAAAGTACTTAATAGTGTGAGTTGGCCTGAGATTAGGGGTGTGCTATTTGGATACTTTACAGGTTTACTAACACTAGCCTGCTGTCCTGTGCCTCTGTGTGTGTCTTCTACAATGTGATTGCCTTCTATGATGAAACAGCTACCTGGAGGGATGTGGATATTGTCTGAATCGATTTCAGCAAGCCTTTCAACACTGTCTATCATGACATCTTCTTAGGCAAACTCAGGAAGTGTGAGCTGGATGAATGGACAGTGAGGTGGATTGACAGCTGGCTGAGTGGCAGATCCCAGAGTGCTGTGATCAGCAGCACAGGGTCTGGTTGGAGCCCTGAACCAATGGGCAGAGACTGATGTTGATGCACAGAAGTTACACCGGAACATGAGGGAGAATTTTACTGTGCAGATGACCGAGCACTGGAACAGATTGCCCAGAGATGGTGTGGAGTCTCCCTCACTGGAGATATTCAAGACCTCTCTGGATATAGTCTTGTGCAATGTGCTCTACAATGACCCTGCTTGAGCAGGGAGTTTGGATCAGGTGACCCACTGTGATCCCTTCCAACCTGACCCTTCCTGTGCCAAGCTAACAGGTAGCTTGGATGAAGGTATAGCAGGACATCAGATTAAATGATTAGGCTGAAGAGAGCTTATGCTCTGCAGATGAAATAAAAAGTGTAGCTTAACTTTGATCTGAGCACTGCTGAATTACAGAATTCCAATTCTGTAGCTCAGGTTCATTTTTTTAAGCGACATTAAGTCAGGTGCCATAAAAATAACTGCAAGCTATGTATTACTCACAATTCTCTTTATCACTGCTTTACACTAAAAGTGATGTTCATATATTATTGCAGAAGCACTCTATTTTTAAACTACAGAATGTGGTATGCTCCATTGATTGGCACTCAGAAGTATGTCCTGTCCTTTCCTTCGGTCAGAACTAAGTGTCAGTCACAAGCATTGAGCAGAAAACCAGTGAGGGAGTTGAAGCTGCCACAGAAACAATCTTGTGGCAACTTTCTGTCTCTCCTCCCTATAAAATGTAGAAGACAAAGGAGACACTGGGGGATGAGATAAGAGGATTGAAAATCTGGTTCTGGTCTTCTTATGTATGATTGATACACTGGGGATAGCTCCTGTTGTAGAAGCATGCTACCTATCATGATGCCACTTGGAAAAAGCCTCAGCATGTATTTCAGTCACTTTCACTGTCACTGTAGCATTTGCTGCTAAAATCGTATAAAAGGTAGAGCTTTACCTGAATCAAATGCTTAGAAATGCAGGTTCCTATGGTGGTATGAACTGAACAGCTCAACTTGTTTCCTTCCCACTTTCATTTTCCTTTAAAAGTACCCAAGGTGCTGGTTTGCATTATAAACTAATGACCTGCAAAAATTCTACTTAAAGCCCAAGACATATATTGTCATTTGATAGATTTCTGTCTGTCATAACACTGGAAACAGAAAACACACAAAACTAACTGGATCCCATTGATTTCACAGAGTAAGATATTTATAGAAGGTGATTTGCACATGCGGGTGTGTAGTTGGCATTGCAAGGATATTTTCACCTAAAGTTTCTACATTAGTCTTGAAAGCATCTCATAAGAATCTGATGCCCTAATGACTTTTTGATTTTTCTTCATATGTTAAGTTTACACACAGTAAAGCTGTAAAGACTATAGCTTGAGTAGAAGGACCCAAGCATCCTTGACTGTTCTTGCCTAGCTAAAAAGAACCCTTTGAGGCTGTAAGTAGCCTGGAGTGATGCCCTGTGAGCACATTAGGATCTTCTGCTTGAGAGTATAGTTTCACCCTTATAAATACTGGGAAGCAGTATTGAAGAATTTTTGCATTCCTGACTTCAGTTTGATTTTTTAAGAATTGTTAATATCCTAATCAAGAAAATCACATTTTTAGAATGTTGTCTTTTTATTGTATCTGAATGTGTGATACTAACTTTGAATACTTTTGTTCTTCCTTGTGTTATTTGAAAAGATACTTGTCACTGTTGAGCCGCTAGCTGAGGAATGACCCAAGTTCTCAGACAAGGAAAGAGAGAAGAAGAGAGCTTTATTATTTTGATTTCCATATATATAGAGTTTACAGAGGTTCCCCAGATTGGTCAGCCCGAGACCTCCCCCCAGGCCCAATTGGCCAAGCCCGAACTGACCAAATCCGGAGAAGTTGTTTGCAAAACATCCAAACTTTATCTTTGTTTATGAAATATAGCAAAATGTTCTCACGAGAAAGACCTGTGCTAGTCACAGATACTCTCTTAATTCAAGTAAGATCTAGAGTCCAAATAAGTCCTTCTAAATGCTGTGTAATTGATTTCATTATGTGTGTTCAGGTTAACTAGCACAGAAATAAGTTATAACTTAGCCGGACCATAAGATTACATCTTTGATATGGGATTTTAATGTTTTGGATTTTAGTGCTTCTAAAAATCCCAGTGGTTCTGTTTTTTAAAATGTACTTGGTGCAGTGAGAAAATGAGAGTTCATAGACTAAGTGACAAGTAAATCCTATAGTAAGACTTTTACTTCTTGTCTACAGATCTGATGGTAAATGGATAAACATACATAAATATATTTCTAAAACTCTGACCTCAGCATTTAAAACATACTGCTCCAACAGAATATTACCTGTATATCTTAAATAAATAATATTTTAAAATTATGGGAGTACTTCCTCCATCAGTGGAAAATTTTAAAAACTTTTTTATTGATTTTCTAATGGATAGACATTTGAGGGCTAGATTAAGATTCTAGTTAAGTCTCTTATTTTTCCTATGTAGAGCATCCAAAGTATATTTTTTGTCATAGGGATAATATTAACAAGATGAATATATACAGGTGAAAGGGCTGGTGAACTCATGGAAATGTAATTTAGCAATTAGAGTGCGAGTACAGAAAGGTGAAATTTTTCATATTTGCTGTAAAGCTTTGCAGTTGAAGAAGCCTCAGAAGAGCTGAATTTCCAAAGGAGTGGATGATGCTAATTTCTGTAGGTGTGGTTGATGAGTGGTATGTTCAGAACTACACACTTCCTAGGGAAAACTTTGGACAAAATCTTGTGGAAATGCATCCAACCCCACTTTTGAAAAAATTGCCACAGAGGACAAGAGTCTCTTTCAAATCCTAGGTAGAGTGTTTGAAATCTGGTGCAGAGAGCTGTGATGCTCAAAATTAGAAGGCAGCATCTGCTCATTTTTTTTTAACTCAGAGGAAGAATGGGAAATTCACTGGAGCACAGAATGTCTCATTTGACCTTGTACAAAAAATACAGAAAAAACCCCCCAAAAGGTCCGAGCTTCGAATTTTTCATCTAGATTTTAAATTACTCCTCTTCCACTTCTGAAAATGCGGGATTCTGGATCATTCAGATGTGTAGGAAAATGCTGCCATGAATAAAATTCTTATCCAAATCCAAGTTAAGATTTGTATTTTTTTCTTGGATCTGGGCATTTGACCACTAGAATTAGATGAATTCCATTCCTGCTCTTAATTTGGCTCTATTTCATACATCTCCCACTGCCTGGCAGTGCTTTGAAGTCCAGGGACCTTGATTAGACGTTAGACCCATCTAAGCAAACCACACCTTGGATTGAAACTTCACAGCCTCAGTGTTGTTGTTTTGATGCTTCTGTGCTGAACAAACTGTCAAGTGGAGGAAGTTTGGAAGTGACTGATCACTTCTGTGCTTACAGGTGGCATGCATATTCTGTGTTGTGATCAGATTAACTTAATTCCCCAGTGAAAGCTGCGCAGTGCATTCAGTTCACAGTCCATTTGGCTGTAGCTGTCTGCTTCCTTTTTTCATTAACCACATTTAGGAAAAACAACTTTAAACTTCCTATGTAAGTGTCAGTGGAGGCACTTTACAAATGTGAGTCTTCACAGCAGAAATCATAGCAGAGAACTATATAAGAAGTGACAATAAATGCACTTTTATTTTAAAAATGGACCGGTAGGACAATGCTAACCCCAAGAGAAATTTCAGCCTATGAGGAGATTTGCCAATAAACGCAACTAGACAGTTCAATAAAACTAATTAAATTAATCTGTCATCCCTAGGGAACTTAAACAGGGCATGAAATAGGGAAACAGCATCAATTCAGAGCTTTTTATTGATGTGTTATGCTGGATCATTTGATAGAATTGGTTGGGAGACAAAATTTGCAATTTTC
This sequence comes from Entomyzon cyanotis, assembly GCA_024500445.1. Classification (NCBI taxonomy): domain Eukaryota; kingdom Metazoa; phylum Chordata; class Aves; order Passeriformes; family Meliphagidae; genus Entomyzon; species Entomyzon cyanotis. The sequence continues at coordinate 43,044,706 of JAKEPQ010001030.1, read as the reverse complement.
TATTGATCATAAATTCAGTAGCTATCTCTATGTAGCCTTTATTCAATATAGTATCAAATCAAATATCATACTGAGCCCCTAAATGTAGGAAAAATCCCAGACATAGAGATGCAAACATAATAGATTATTTTTGAAATAATAGTAACTGATCTGTTTTATGGTTATTCGTTGTCCTGGTATTTGCTCTGCAAGATACTTCATCTCCATTGTATAGACAGAAAAAAATAGGCCAGAAGAAGGGACATGACTTGTGTGCATTTGCACCGCAGCTCACTGGAAGCACCAGATAAGTGCAGAGGCACTCAGACTCCTGGAAACTTGGACAGCCCTTGAACAATAGTGCTTCCCTGATAGCAATTTTTTGTTCTTTTCTGTGATGCCTTTATTACTAAACAATTTCTAAAGATTATTTCAGATTAAAAAAAAAGTATTTTCGTTCTCTTGCATAACTTAGATTTTCTAGAACATAGGGAAATATTTAGTAATTTTGCTGTTGATACTTTGACACAGGTTCTATCCTATAGTGGCATATTGGCAGGGATTGAATTCTAGGTGCTATAAAAAGCAGTAACACAGAGTGAATTCTTGCTGCACTTCATCACCTTGTCTAAAAAGACATCAAAGTGCCATAAATGTGGCTGTTGCCTTAGTTTCATGTATTGCAGTGAGGTGAGGAAGCCCTATTTCCACATGTTGGAATGACAGAAAGCAAATAATGTCCGAGACCAGAGCTGTGTGTAAGTGACTCAACAGGACAATCAGAAACAGAAGTCAAGTGACCTTACTTCCAATTTAGTGCTGAACGCTTTGTAGAATTGGGTGCTTTTCGGTGTTCAGTATAAAATTAAATAGAAATGCCTAATTTCAAGAAAGTAGATATTTGCCTTAAAAAAAAAAAAAAGACAGGCCTTTTAAGGATGCCTTAATGTTGTGATTATAATGTCCAAATTCATGCATTTTCTAAACTTTTGGGCTTTGTGACATTTTATTTTGTTCCCACCTGCTGTCATCTTTTTATATTACTAAAGACAGAAGTACTTTGTATGGAGATGTCAGATGGTTTTAATTATATACAATTTGCTTGTTTCTTACAGCACTTATCTACTTGCCTATTAGTGCTGAATTCTTCTAGGATGCAAGTACACAGAAACTTTTCATAATTGATTCTGCCCTGATATATTAGTATATGACATGTTCTTTTAAAGTGCTCCCAACATATCTATTTAATGTAATTCCCTTGTACTGAGGAGAACTTTAAGCCCATTTATTTTCTTTTGACTGTAAAGAAAAAAATCAAGTATTTAAGAATAAACTCAACTGCATCCTGTCATAGCTAAGATTCAAAGCAGGGCTCAGTATAACCCAAACTCAGAAAGAAGTCTGAAGTTCTTGTACATCTGTTGAAAGAAACAGCATTTTGCTTGTACAAGCTACTGAAATGATGAAGTGCACATTTGTCTTGTTATTTAACTGACAGCATTAGTATTCAAACAGAGAAGGTATCCAGCAACAGCACTGCTGAGCTGTGAAAGAATCATATGTATTTTTAAATGATCAGATGGGGTGAATGGGGAATAAACAGGAAATATTGCTGCTTTTTTAACACTGAGATTATCAAAAGCACAACAGAGACGTAGATATTGATACAGGTAAATTACATAAAACCAGAACAAATGGGTTCCATTAAGTAAAGCGGAGAGATATTGATACAGTAAAAAAACAGTTAAAACTTTTGAAAATTAAGAGCTCAGTTAGTTTTAGAGAAGTATTGCTGTACATTAAGCTAGAGCAGGTGTGTGAGAGTGGCTGAAATATACTTGAGAATAGCAGTCATTCATCTTTCCCCTGAAGAAGCACATAAAAAAAAGTCCTTTCCTGACTTATTTTTAAACGTACTACAGTAAGTATCCAAAAATGGCAGTCAAAAATAACAATTGAGAATTAAGAGTTTACCCTTTTAGATTAGAAATAGTCCTGCTGAAATTATTTGTCCCAGGCCATGGAATAAGTATTTATCCTAGCAGAGGACATGATGCAGTGAAATTTCTTTAAGAAATTGGTATAACTGATTAAAAAAAATAACAAAAAAAACCAAGCCCATATTACTGATTATAGTAAAACTTGACCTTTTCTGAAGGGGAAAAAATAAAAGCTAAACAATACTTTGTGCTGATTACTTGTCCTTTAAACAGGATAAGATGAAAGACATTAGGGGTAAAGGCTGCACCACCTGAATTTTTATATTACAAATATTAATTTGCACACTGAGGCAGGTATTTTAGGCAAGCTATTTTCTCTGCTGTAGAGGAGTTCGTCTTGCTCAGTGCTACTCTGAGATCCCTGCCATCTAAATTAGTGCAGATTTTGATGGAGTAAGATTGAAGTGGGACTTAGAGGAATTCAGATAGTTACGGGATAGACAATTCAGATGCTGAGTGTGGGCAGATGTGATACTGTATCTAGAAAACATCCACTGCTTTTTTGGGTGACATCAGGAGGCTAAGCCCTTAGATTCTTAAATATAAGTACATGACAAAGTTGAAGTGCCTGAATTACACCTGAATTGCTCTTAATTTTGGACAGGCATATAGGAATTTATAACTGAAATCCTCCAGGTAGATACCATATGGGATAACTGGACTTTTTCTGTTGAAAAGTTGGCCAAACTGCATTGATTTACTGTGATTTATACGTATGAATACGTGGAAACAGAAAGGTATCCGGTGAATGTAAACCAGAATGGCTTTTTTTAGGCCATTTTAAGTAACTTTAAAACATTGTGTTCTATTCCCAGCAGGGCAACATACAAGCAGAGGGAGGCTGCAAATTTGGGTTGGATTACTGCAGAAAATGTGGGAGCTGCTTTGACTGAGTTACCAAAAATTAATAGAAGGCATCTGAGCAAACTGGATTTTCAGCCTTGAAATTTGTTTTCCTCTGAGTGCTTGTCATTTAGGGTAAATTTAGGGTAAACTCAGCACTGTACAGTGATTTACATAATTGGAAGTAGTAAATACAGGTAGTTCTAGAGTATGTTACCACCTTATGAATATGTCAAAGTGGTATTTTATTGGAAACATTTCAGTGGCAAGTTTTTTTCTTGTTTTGAAATGTTTGCTGATGATGTGTTTGAAGAAGGGAGAAAGTGAATGAACATGACATTTGTACCTGTGACAGTTGTTATGGTACTGTGAGTAAAATTGGTTTTTTGTTCAGGAGTCCTGCAGAAAGTCACTGTAATATTTGAATTCTAGATTCTCCATCAAAGCATAACTTGGAAGAGATTTAAGGGATTCACAGGCCTTCTGCTGGTCCTCAGTCCAGGATTTGAGGACAAAAAAGTAAATCGGAACTTAAAGTAGTAGCTTTGCTCTATGGTCTTTTTTTTGATGTTGGTGTTGTTTTATCATAAAGGAGGCCTGTTTCTAATTCTCAACCAGTTTTTGTTTTTGAAATAAATTAATACAATTGAAGAAAGTACCTGATAGTTTGAATTGTTTTGTCCAGTGTATTATCCCAGGTCAGATTTTCTATGGTATGTTTTTGATTGCTGTGTCTGGTCTGGCTTTGAAAGGTTTCAAATCATGAGAATTTTATCATTCTTCTGAGGCTACTATGTCATCTAAGAGATTTCACGGACAGTAAGTTTTTCGTGATAATACAGGTAGCTCTCTTCTCTGGTTTTGTGATAAGTGACTCCATTATTCTTTGAAATATGTGGGTGATCACTAGGCATTCTCAAAAAATTCCCTTCCAAATTGGAAGACAAAGAAAATTTTAGGCAATATAGAGGATAGATAGCAGGAGAGAAAAAAATTTATCAAGTTGGATATACTTTCTGATTGAAACATGTTTCTGAAGTCTGCACCATACTCGTAGTGACACACAATTATGATGGATACTACTCTTGAGAGACTCAGATGTACTTTTCCAGAGACCTAAGTTGGCTTGTTATTTCATTTTTAAGATTACTGACAGTGAAATGACTAAAAAGTGAGACAAAATCTGTCTGCAGAATAAATATGTGAATCTTTCCATCATTTCAGCTTTCTTCCTCTGCTGCATTTTGTTTTGTTTGTATCCCTTATTTTTGATTTTTATCACATATTGTGAAGGCCAGTGTTTTCCAACAGGCTCTTGGCAGGTTGAGAGCTGTGACTGTGAATAATGAGTCAATTACCACGTAGTCAGGGGAAGGGCAGAGTGATCCTCTTGCTGGCTTGCATGTGATTTTTCCTTCTTCCCCTTCTCTTTCAAAAGTAAGGAGAGAAATTGTTGAAATTCAAAACTCTGTCAAAAAATACAGTTGAGATACTTGTCTGCAGATTGTAGTTTCTTTAAAACAACTTATGGGTGTTGTTTTTTAGTAATATTTTTAAGTTCATTACAGTTACTTCTTCAAGGGAGCCAGTTGTGTGGTGCACGAATTAGGAGACTATAGGTGTCTGTAGTTACTTTGGGCAGCTGAAGTTGGCTTTTACTGGTCCTGAGGGACTGTGCTCAAGGCTGGCAACATATTGTTTAAATCACCTGCCCCCTTTAATTTAATTGGCATGTCCTCATAATGCTCATGGTTGCATAGTTGATATTATGTCCACAGAATTGCATTTAACAACTGCTTTGAGTTGCTTAGACATTTTTCTTCGGAATTTTTCTTCACATGTAGTCATGAATCTAATATCACATTGCAGTGGTGAAGGTTTCATCAAATGTAATGTTTAATATTCTCTAACCCAATAACTCTGCAATGGTCTTAACCAGAAAAAGGTTGCTGTCAAAGGTTGATGACTGATCTCTTAGGAAAAGGGGTAGTGCTTCTAAGCTGTAGTCTGGGGTTGGTAGATGGCACATAAATACTCTGAATGCACTTGATTTCTTACTAGCTCATTTAATCTATCTAGCTTTTTTAGCTGTGACAATAGCTCAGGTGTCCAGAAAATATATAACCTAATAGAGCAACTTTGTCTGCTCATATGTATTGCCTAATTATAGCTGCCCAACTATGTGTCATAGGTCTTTTGATGCTAAAAGGATATTATTTTCTTTGGAGAGCTCAGAACCTATATTTTTGAGAAGGATGATTTGATTTATATCCCAGAAGAATGACCACAGTGGTATGCAAGATAAGCACGGGCTAGTGCAGGAATATCATGTTAATTCAGAGTGTGTTGGCTGCATGAATTATGCTTCTGATCATTCCATTGATGATTTCTTTTGTGTCTCTCTTGGTCTGGCTAAGAAAGCTGTATGGCTTCCAGAATCGCTTTATTACTTCTCATACATAAATGCTTCTGATGTGCACAGGGAGGATACTGGGTCAGTCCTCAGGCCCTGTTCTACTCTATAGGTCTGCAGATGTTTGGCTGCATAATTTGCCAATACACATTTACCCCAAAATACTTCAATATTCTTTTGTGGCTTGTCAGTCTTTAAGATAAAACTTGCAAGTTCTTAGTATAAAACAGGAAGCCCATTGTTTTACAGCAAAAAAAAAAGATTGCAGTTTTTTGAGCTAGCCATCTAGTTCTTCCTATAAAGTAGGGTGACAAAATTATCTTCAAATAGTGGGTGACCATTTTACCAGTCAAGAATTTACAAGAGGGTTTCATGTCTAATACTGCTTCATTTCCATGGCTTAAAAAGAGAGTATGTTGGAGAAAGTGATGGCTCGTATGTACTGCTGTATCCAAATACTAGTTTAGGAAAGCACTTATTAAAAAAGCAGTTAGAAGCAAGATGTTACAGAGACCTGGGAATTAGGAATTATTCAGAGGATTCATCTGTTATCCGAGCATTAAAACCTGTTTTCTATATTGCTCTGGTGTGGTGCATTTTGCTTTCTATGAACCATGACTCTTGAAAGTGTAGACTTCAGGTTATGCCCAGCCTGCCAGCCCTTTATGTGTGTCATAGTAACTGCAGCACAGAGCTCTCCCAGGGGGTTAATAATTCTTTGCTGTATGGCTCAAAGTAGTAACCCCAAAGGCATCATTAAAACTCTCCACAAGAATTACTTCAATGCTTATGATACATAATTATGCTGTAGGAATGCAATGTGGTGTTTCTATTGTTGCAAAGTACATTTTTCAAACTTAACCCAAAAAGCTTAATTAAATGAGAATTTATTTTTCATTAAGAACATGTGGTGTGAAGTTCATTTTAACTGATTGTCCTATAGGTGCTCCATATTTGATAATGGAATTATTAAAATAAAAAGTACTGCATGTTTATTTTGGCCTTGATTACTGTATTTCTTGCTAGGTTGAAGAAAGAAACCCCAACTATTCAGCGTGGGTTTGGACATCCATACTTCCATGCACATACTTGTTTGTAATCAGCTTCTAGATCCAGTCTGTACTATTCAGACTTGAACTGGTGATCATCTAGCTGTGTCCTAATTCTGCTGGCTCCTTTGTGCCCCACGGACCTGGCTGGTAGGATAGTCAGAAGCACCTACAATTGTTCTAACCTTGCTCTGCTGTCTAAGGAGTTGTTAAAGGTCTGAAAGATATCAAAAGTTATCACTGAAAGACTCAGTTCTATTTCTGAATACTTCCCTCTTTCCAGTGAGTTCTTAGTTAGCCACTATGAATGTACAAAATAAGCCCAAGTCAAGTCATTCTGATATTCTGTCAATACACTGGCAATACATTTTTCCAGTTTGTCTTTCAAGACCAAAGGAACCCCCTGAGGGAACAAACCCTACTGGAACATCTGTATTTATTCTTTAATCTCAGGACCTAAACTTTGGGCAATTCAGCGTCACTGGCATACTGCTGTTTGTTAGTCTGATCTAATAAAGTATTAATTCTCAGTATTTTCTCACTCAGATTACTGATATAGGGAGGAAATAAAATCGGTGATAAGGTAATTGAAGAGCATTCTCTAGCTGTTAAACACGGAAAGCAGCAGTATCTAAAGAAATCAGCTCAAATGAGGTGTTTTACTAACTAAAAATAGAGGGACGATGTTATAGGACCTGTCAGTGCATCTCATCATGTGGTTCTGCAGTGATGGAGGTTCTGGGATTGGTGTCCATGGACACCCAGGGGCTCTGTGGATGCTGGCCCTGGACCAGCCCGTATCAGAATCATCTCTGACAAGAACTGCCAAGGCTCACTTCTATACTAGACAACATGAGCATTTGCTTTAGTGGTTGTGGGGTTCATACATGGGGCACATGTTTGTGCTGATAACCAGTATAAACAGGGTGATACCAAGATAGTGATGTGCAAAATAACAAGGGTTCCTCTGTTTTTGGTCCAAATCGCTGCTGTACTATGATCAACATCCCAGCCAGGGATCTTCTGGATCCTGGATTAGGTATGTAAAGGAATAGGTACACTTGAACTCCTTGAGATGTTGAGTGATTTTGTGGGCACACATGCCATATAAGCACAGTTGATGAACTTTTAAAATGAGAAATACAAGTGTTGGGAATGTGTGTTGATGTTGGGGAATGAGGAGAGTTTTCTGGTTTCAATGCTAAAAGTGTGTATCAAGAATAGCTCTACTGACTGCACGCAGTTGCTGTTGAGCTCGCGTATAGTGGTGTCTCAAAGAAGAGACTCTCTTCATATGTGCTGGTGTTTGCACTGTCAGATGAAGACATGGACACAAATGTTATGTGCCATTTTGCCCAGAATTCAGAGACAATTTAAACAAAGTTTTAAAACAGAAGCTAAGTGTAACCTTACTTTCTTGCCTTTTGGGGTATTTCGGCTCTTGGTTGATTTTACAAAGTTTTCTGTATATTGCATAAGCTTTTGTGATAATGAATTCTTCAGTATTGAGGAATATGTGGTACTCTGTGCACTTGAAGTTCAAACTGCATATTCAGTTTCATGGTAAAGTTTGCAAAATACATGTATATGTTTTACATGGAAGCTTTCACAAGAGGAAGAGTAAAGGTGTAAAAAAGTCAGTATTAGATCTAACAAAATACTTGCTTTTCTCTTTCATGGGTAGTGTGCTGCATTATCTGATCTGGTGTGATTCTCCTTGCAGAGAAGGAGGGGAAGACCATTGAGGAAAGTAAAGTGGACTCCTTTAGAAAAACGAGTTCTACTTTTGAATTACCAAACAGAAATAAACAGGATGGCTCACCTGAAAGAAGCGAAGAAATGTGGGTGTCATTTTCACCACAGATGCCACATGAGAAGGAGGTAACGACTTAACATTTGTCTGTGTGGACAAGCACCACATTCAAACAGATCAAAATATGGACAGATACACTGTCCAAATGTTAGAGGCTAGTGGTATTTATCCTATTTGAGGCAAATATTTAAAATACTACCCAAGTGTTAAATGCTTAGAGAGGCACCTGCAGGGATCATGTTTGGCAGTGGCATTTGCCCTGCTGAAGAGCTGCCATAATCTGACTAACAAATAAGGCACCCTACAATGAGCTGTGTAATGCTTTGACTGGAGGCCCCAGTTAGTGGTAGAGGTTGGCAAAAGAAAAAAAATATCCTGAGTGTGTGTATGCCACCATGGACAGATTTATTTTGTTTCTTGTAGATTTTAGGAAGTACACAGTTCTGTATTGCAGAAGCTAGTTTACTGCCTGAAGTAAAGAGTAGGCAGGCCAGGGGCATTTTTGTTCTGAAATATAGGAGATTAGGGATTTCATGTGTAGGGACAAGAAAACAACAGACATAATCTTGAGGTAGTGAGATGGAAATCTGAGTCAACTTGTTAAGAACTTACGCCTTCCTGCCTGAATAACAAGTAATTTACTTGTGATCTAGCCTGTACTCAAAATTTCCCTTCGATGAACTTCCAGTAAAAAAGAAGTAGTGGGTCCTTTTGTGAAATACACAGAGCAACACACTGAAGTGCCTTCAAATTATGGGCCTGCCAGGCCTCAGAGCACAAGCTGACATTTTTCTCCCTACTAGGACATGTCTTTGAGGTAGAATCAAGCAAGGCTTTTAAAACAATTACTTTCTGTCAGTTGATTGTGTAATAATAATGACAATAATCTTTTCGCCATTTTGTTAATAAAAAGTATTGTTTCCTCATTGGTATAATTTGTCTTTGTGTCTCTTACTTTAGCCACGTTGGATTGTCTTTCTGCCACATAAAACAATATACAACTTACATTATCCTTTATGTAATGGAACTTCCCATAATCCATTATGTATGTCTTTGTTTCTAAAGAAGAAAAAGCTTCAGACATAGCTGCACATTTTTGTCCCATTAGCAGTTTAAGAAACAAATACAGTAATAATAAAATGCATCAGAAAAATTGCAGTGTAGTAGCAGGAGGAGGTCGTAATGCAGTAAGTTGACAACTATAACCTTTAAGCTTGCCCTGAGAAAGGAAAGAGGGGAAAAAACTGCTATTGAAAACAGTGCTACTGTTCTAAATGCTGCTCTTAAGGCATGCTATGATTACTTGCACTGTTGTTCCAATTGATTCAGTCTGGTCAGAGAATTCTCAGAGAATTACCTGTATCTGTTCTATTTTCTGGAGCATTCCATTCACTTCTTAAAAATTTTTATATACAACATACATAAAGCTGTTTGAACACAATCCTGAGTAATGTGTGCTAGGGGACCCTGCTTGAGCAGGGAGAGTAGACAAGGTGACCTGCAGTGGTCCCTTCCAGCCTTACCCATTCTGTGATTCTGTGAACTGTATGGATAAATCAGTTGGAGCTTTGATTGTGATTTTGATTCTGTTTCATGCATTTAAGTATTTCTGCCCATCTATCTACAGACAGTGATGAGTGAGAGCTGGACAGCTGGTGTCTCTGATGGAAATAATCTCAGTCTCTCTGAAAGACAGAAGGTGAGGTTTTCTTTGATTTTCTTCAAAGTGGGGATTATGAGTAGAACATGACTGATTTTTGTTGTATTAACTTACAAATTACTTGCAATTTGTTGATGTATTTCTTTCTCATCTGTGGGAAAGAAAAATGAGAGCAATCCAACATTTTTTCTAATGTTAGTGAGGATGTACTTTTAAAATGTAAAGGTTATGTAAGTCTTGATGGGAATGTTTTAATGATGAGCATCTTTAATTACTTCATGTAAACACAAAAGACAACCCAGGGCATGTAGTAAATCCTCCATGGTAACATTACTTTCAGATAGGCTGGGAAAAACCTTTCATTCTCACCCTGTGCATCTGTTCAGAGTGATACCTGAAATGAGAAATATCTTGTCTTTTCGTACATTTTAAATAGTTTAGATTGTTCAAGGGACATTAGCCTGAGAAAACAGTAGAGCAAAGCCCCAGAGGAAATACTAGAAATGTAATAATTCTTAGGTTTTTTACCTCCTAATCAATTCACCATTAGTGTCAAAACAGAAGGATCAAGCTCTAGTTTGCCTACAGCATGTACTATCTTTGTGCCATATGAAATGAGTTTGCAGAATTGCATAGTAACTTACCATGTATCATTTCCCTATGAAAATATTTTACTTCTCCATCTTCCCACTAAGTTCCTGAAAAAGGTACTGTACAGCTTGAGCTTCGTTCCCATCACTTAAGTTGATATGCAGCAATTTTGGCAGTAATTCTTTGCCTATACCTAAAAGTATTTCCTTTGGGTTACACCTTTTAAAGAAAATTTTTATGCTTTCTTGGAAAAATGCAGGGGAAAATGGAGAAGATGAAGCAGAAAATTTAATGCATTTTTGCTTTGCTCTAGATTGTACTATAAGGAATAGAATTGATATAGTTTAATCTATTTTCCAATTTGGGTTTTTATGGCAGGTGGACAAGTACTTAAACTTGGAAGATGTAGACACAGATGAAGACACATGCAGTGGTAGGTTTCCCCCCTTCATATTCACTGTCATTTTTTGTCTTTGAGTGCCAGTGTCTGAACATTGATTAAAGAATTGTTTCTCCCCTAAAAGAGATGATCTTCCTCAGTTCTTCTATTGCTAGAAGATTCCCCACATTGCCGCAATTCCCCAAAATGAAGCACTAATTTCCTCACTCTATGAAGTAATGAAATAATAAATTAAAAGGAATATTTATTGTACTGTGTTCTGGTGGACAGTTATTTTTTCTTCAAGCTTTTCTAGAAGCACAGAGCACTTCTTGTTAGCAACATCTCTCCATTTTTCTGCATTTCTGTTTTGCATTGAAACTACTTTGATTACAAAAGTTTTTTCACGAAGTAAGCTGGGTGCTAAGAGACAGTTCTGTAAAGTGGAAATATTTAATGAAAATACTGTCCGTACCTATTAAAACAATTTCATCCTGGGCTTAAAATAGATGAGATGAATTTTGAATTCACAGTGAACTTCTTTAAGAATCCCAATTATGAGCATTTTGAGTTGTGTTGAACTGTTCTGTACATCTATAATAATTTTAACTCTCCCCCCTCCAAAAAGTAAATGGAATACTAATGTCTGTAGTTATTTCTCTATCATAAGTCCTTGTGTGGTCTTTATTACAACCAGAATTGACAATCTTTTTGCATTTAAATTAATTTTCCTCACCTGTACTTGTGACTGTACAAGGAAACCAAGCCAAACAGCCTAAGGGATTTGTCTGAGGTCACAGAGAGAAGCTGCTACAAAGCATGGCTTTGATGCTTGCTTTCTTAGTTATTGCCACTCGATTGGTCTCTCCACTCTAACAGTAAAGATTTGATTAGCCTTTCCTTTCTGTATGTCTCGAGTTCCTGTGACATCCAAGGGCTTAGAGACTTCCAGTATCTCACAAGAAAACAATAAGCCAACATAAGTCATGTTTACAGCAAATGTTATTTCTCCAACCTGGGCAATATCAGAAAGGAGGTAGTAAAGCAGCGGTCCCAGATCAGGTACAGACCTCAAATATTTCTTTTGAGTGCAGTGTTCATATGTGCCCTTTTTTCCCTCTGTAGGGTGCTGTTCTATGTATGTGTCTTAAATTCTGGTAATAGCTGTTTAAAAAGCCCTGGAGCTTACTAGTGGAAGCATAAACCCACATTTTGCTTGTATCACAATGCAATGAGAAATGTAGCTCATTAAAATATTGTTAGGTATCTCTAGTTCCAAAGAGGCCACAAATTGGTTGATGAGAATTAAGCCCAATGCTAAAATACCAAGCAAAACAGCGAGGAAAAAGAGCTTTGCTTAAGTTTGGGGATAACTTGCTGTGTTCGGTACTGTGAGAGACATTGCTTCTCTCTACCTGCTGGCTCATTTCTGTGTGTTTATGTGCATCCAGGAGTAAATGTTGATCACATACATGTATGGAAAGCCCTGGTAAAACAGCCTTCATTTGAGGCAGACTTACCTCAGTGCAGAATGAGGCTGTATCAACAATGCTCACTAACAACATTAAGCTTTTTGATTGTATTTTATAAAACTGAAACACTGCCTAGCCGGAAATTAATTGTTCCTTCTAAGTGCTATAAGGAAAGTGAACAGCATCCAGATTTATACCTGGGAAACCCACAGCCTGGGTCTTGCTCAGGGCTTCAGTAGTGAAGACAGCTGTTGAGTCAGGCCAAAAAATTTCCCCTTGACTCCTAAGTGCAGAAAATAGCACTTATGGTTTGATAGTTGTCAAAATCCACTTGATAGCTTCATAATAAGAGAGGTAAAATCTTAGTCCTGTAGAAACCATAGCAACAGAATGCAGTTTAAAATACAGTATGATGTCACTTCTATTGTTCGTAATGATCAAGTAAATTAGAATAATGTCACTAGTAATCTAGCATAATATCACTAGAATATCTTAATAAACGATTAATTCTGAAGAATTCCAGTCAGTTTATAATTGAGGCAAATTTTGACATGAATTAAAAAGACATTCTGTTGTTCACCTTTTTAAATGCTGCCACCTTTTGTCAGAACAAATGATTGATTTAAGACTTCATATTGTCAAAAGAAGCTAAAAAATATATATAGCTTATTTACCCAGTAAAATATATCATAACTTGCTGGTGTAATTGCATCAAGCCTTTATCTTTCCTTTTTATTGGCAGCAGTTCAGTGTTTCTGGGCTTCAATTAGCTTTAAAGGGCAGATCAGTTAGCTGAGTTAGCAACTGTACATTAATACAATAGATATTCACACTTAAGGGCAACTAGCACAAAGTTGACAGTATGAAAAGCATGATAGAAAATAGGTATTAAAACATCCCATCTAACCAGGGCTGTTTGAGAGATGTCTTGGAAGAGTCATTCTAGTGGTGAGGTTTTGTTGTTTGTTTTGTTTGGTTACTTTTTGGGTTTTTTTGGTTGGTCGGTTGGTGTTTTTTTGTTTGGGTTTTTTGTTTGTTTGTGGGTTTTGTGTTGCTCTTTTTTTGGGGTGGGTTTTTTTTTCCCTTTTATTTTTGAATTTATCTTGCCAAGTTCAATGTCTTTTAAGGTGTGAGTGAATGTGACTGCTTCTTACGAGTAAGAAGAGCTGCCCACAATTTGGCCAGTATGCAAATTCATTGTGGCTGTTTTTGTTTGACAGCACTGGGCTGAAAGCTTGAAACAAGGGCAATGCTTTGCACTGTGGGACTTTGGCAGAGTAAACCATGGTTGGCAGAGTAAAATTGCTGCCCTAAACCATAGCTTTAATGCATCGTAGAGACAGCATGGGTATGGTGTACTGCCTAATCGCCCTTTCTCCCTGAATTTAATCTCTAACTCTAAGTAGCTTAAGGCAGCAGTAGAGATGATCAGGCTTTCTCCAGGGATGGATGGAGGTTGCCTAGTGCATATGTTTTGGCAACAGAATTCCTTTCCAGGGCTAGTTACAAATTTCTTGCTGAAGGCCTTGAGGGATAGCTAGGTAATAATAGGTAATTTTTGAATCAAGCACAAAATATGTAAAAAGAATGTCTGGAGATCTTGAGTATGCTATTGTTTAAATACAAGAGAAAATGATAACAGGAGTAATTAAATGTTTGGGTGAGGCTGCATATGCAAGGATATGAGTCTCATCCTAATCCATCTTGGAGCACTGAAGTACTGCAAACTTGCCTTTTCAAGGTCCCAGTTGTCTGTAACTCTGCAGAGGCTGAGGAGAGCCCAATTGACTCAGTTACTTTGAAGCTGAGGCCAAACATAACTACTGATTATTTAAATAATATTTTAGGCAAATTATATCCACATCTGTTATTTTTCATATTCTGTGCCTTTCCATTTATATTTTGAGCCTATGCTTACATCCAGAAAAATCAGGTTGAGGAAGAGGATTCAGAGTTAAATGAGGTGGATTTTTTAAGTATGGGGCTCCCCCCCAGCTGGTGAATCCCTTTCTTGTTTTTCTTCTCCAGTCTCTGCAATCCATTTAACACTGCCTTGAGATGATTTCACACTAGGCAGCTCTTTGGGACTAACAGCCTGAAGCATGAGAATTAGAAGAGACTGCAAAATTTAGCTTTCAAGCTTTTTTTGTTATCACACTCTTCTCAGCTCCCCATCAACAGCATTTTTGTGAAATGTGGTAAAACCTGTGTCAGTGTATATATAGCGCTCAGTGTATATATAGCTGGGTATCGTTTGGCTACAGTAAAGTTATAGAAAACTTTGAACTTCTTTACTCTTGAAAGTTAAAAGCAGAGTTGTGCCACTAGGTTATTTTTTCCTATGCTCGTAATTGATGTCAGTGGTACACAATAAGCAAAAACCTCCAACTCAGCAGTGCTGACAGATTTAGTAATCACTGTCTGGGATGTGGTAGGGAGGGACTACAGAGAATTGTTCAGTTTCCAAGTATGCTGTCATTAAAGTATGCTGGACTTGAGTAAAATTGTCAGCCAGGCAGTTGCTTCTTCATGGTATGAGAGGTGCATTTCAAAATGTCTTCTCAGGTTTTTGGTATCACTGCTTGTTCAGTTATCTCTATGTATGGTGCCGTTGGCAGTATCCAAGGCTTTCCTGTTGCTAATTAATCACCTCCACAGAGAACATAATTAGCAGCTTAATTAGGATCATCATCCAGTAGTGCTGTAGCAGCAGCCTAAACAAGCTGTGAGGTACTGGCTAGAACTTACAATAGCCTCGAGTTCCTTTGGGTGCTCCCGCTGAGAAGGGGGACTGTCAAAACTCTAATTTTTCTCTCTGAAGGGGTTTCTTTATTTTACATTATCAGGGAAAGCAGCGTATACCAATTAGACTTTCGTATGTTGTCACACAGCCAGGATAGAGAGAGACAAAGCTCATTTCTGGCGTGTCTACTGGCAAACAGAGGTTGATTACATTCTTATGGGGTGATTGAAGGGAATTTGAAACACTGTTTGCATTACTAACAAGCCTTAAAAAGTGGAATTGACATTCTGAGTATGACAAGCACTTCTTGCTGAAAGCAAAAATAAATTTCCTTCTGTTGTCCTAATTCTTAAGAGTTATCTTTCTGAGCCCTTGCCAGGCTGTTGCATAACAGTGCTTCCTCCTCATCTTCTCTCTGCAGATTGGTCTGTTGAGGGGGAGAAGCTCCTAGTGCAGAAGTAATCAGTGTTTATATCAGTAGGTGGTAAAAATCTCTTGATGTCCAGACTTTCTTTACTTTTGTAAGGGTATAGATTTAGGTTGCAAGTTGGAAACAATAGTGGGAGATGTCATTCTCTTTAATTGAGCATTCACATCTTCCTTCTATCCTACAAGCACTTTTGACCCAAATTATGAAAAAAGCAGCTGTGGAACATGTGAAGACATAGCCTGGATACCTGTGGACTGTGCTGTCCTTTTCAGAAAGCTCTCTCATATAACTCATGCAAAATCAGAACAGATGCTATGCTGAGAGCAAGTGCTGAAAGCACATAGATGGCTGGAGATAGACACAAGCAACCAAGAGAATAGGGGTGATAACAAACCCACTTATATGTGAATCATGAACCAAGAGACAAAACTCCAGAAATGAAATACCCAAGAGAGTTAATTCAACTCTTTTTAAAAGAACATTCTACTTTGCAATTCGAAACCCTGCTGGCTTTTAAATAGTACAGGATACCCAGAAGAAAACTAAATGAAGAATTTGATCATGGATTTTTTACAAAGACCTCATTAGGAAATCTTTATTTTCAAATGCAGATTCACAGGAGTATGAGAGGTCCATGACTCCATTACTGCGGTAAAATCATGCATATAGAGATAAATAGCCACTTCATCCTTTTCACCCTGGATCCATGTTCTCTCTTGTTGGTTCCATTAACTAACATTTAAGCAATGCTTTGAAAATTTATTCTGAGATTTCAAGAGAAATGTAAATGTAGTATAAAACTGTAAAGAAACTTGTGTATCAGCTGAAAAAATAGTAGGTAGATTTACATAATCCTTTGACTAAATTGCAAGACATATGGTCCCCTTAAGTTCTTTCATAAAAACATTACTGAGACAAGATGGACACATCTGTGCTGTGACAGAGCTGAGATTGATTCACATTAAAAGATACTTCTAAACCTAAGACATATCCTTCTGATCTGTCACAGAATGCAAACCCCCGGGTCCTGGTATGAATGTTTTGCTCAAGTTTGTAAAGGAAAAGTGATTCAGAAAACTCTGCATTTGTGAACTGTGAGACAAATCCTGCCCATATAGAAAGGTTACATGTCACTCCATCCCAGATTCAGGGAAGTCCTCTCAAGTGTGTCTTTTTGGAAAGCTCGGGGAGAAACAAACATCTGTGAAATACCCTTAGACAAGAGTCATCTGGCACTGTAGTGGGGAATATTAGTACTTCCACCAGGTATTTTTACTTAATGTTTTGTGAGAGTCATATTAAGATACTTTGCAATAATTCTTTATGTCCAATGTACAGGTGGCTAAGCTCTAGCAGAATAGAAATGAATGAGCCTGCTCAGCTCATCAGTGTCAAACAAGGTATTTTATAACTTCTACTGCAGACATCTCGGCTGAGGAACTTCCATCTTTGTTCTGAAAGAAAGGAATGTAATCCCAGGTGCTCTCTGAGTTCATGAGCATCTGCATCCAGATTTTAATTCAGGACCCTTAAAAAGAAGACCTACTTGTCTGTATTCGGCCAAGTTTGATTTTTCTTTAATACAGTATTACCATCTAGATTTTAGCTCAGGACTGCATGGATGTGTTTCAATGATAGCTTATGCAAGAACAAGTACATCACACTTTGACTGACAAGCTACTGCCCATGTATGAGCACTACAGGATTTTAACAAGATTTTGCTAATTTATACATTGAGTGGAAGATTAATGCTGACTCTTTTTTATTCAGCAGGGTCATTAGTTCTCCCAGGAGAGGTGGAAGAGACAGTGGCTTGTTGTACAGCCTTCTTTGATAAGCCTATTCAGCCAAAGTTCAGAGCCTTGTCAGTTCCCCAGCCTTCGGCCAACAAAGCCCAAGAGGTATGAGGTCAGATGTATTCATTCAGACTTTGGGGCTTTGGGGTATTTTTTTTTTCCTATTGGCTTTTAATGTTATTTCCACAAGAGCAGAGGGATATAGATGGAGTATGTGGAACTGCTGTGAGTTAACAAGTCATATTATTAATTTTTAAATGGATAATGAATTCTTAAATATGTTAAGAATTGAAATAAACACTCTATCTTGCACACTGCTGCTATATAATCCTACATTTTCAAAATGTGCATTTCAGTACTTCAAATGGTATGTGGGCTTTTTAATACTTAATTTGTGTAACTCACAGAATATTCAAGTAAACTCTTGCACTTTTCAGCCTTTTAACAATCCTTACTTATGTGGAATGATGGACCATTTAATTTTCCAGTGATCTCATGATCTTATGGCATACTCATTGGCTTAATATAGGAGCCATTTTCTGCAGCAAGGAGGTAGTGAAGGATCCCTTTAACATGACACTTAAAAGAAAAAAAAGGGTTTTAGAATACAGTGTGGTCAGAATTAAGATCTGATCCCTAGGAAATGAGTGGTAGCGAGATGCTGCTGAGAAACTGCACTATCAGTGTCTGGTGGAGAGGTTTGCTTTATGGACTCTGAGCCTCTTAATCAGACACAGCCAATGCAAGCTTTAATTTAGAATTACTGTCTTCCTTCAGAATTTTCAGTTCTTTTCAAACTGCAACAGAAGGTGTGGATTGCTCACAGGCTTATTTTAAGTCATTAAGCTTCCTATCCAAATAGTCAGCGTGAGCATTAACTTTTGGGGGTGTTTCTATTGCAGAGAATTCTTCACTGCTCTTTTCCCCTGCCTGATCATTGCAATAGAAGCTGAAGTTTAGCTTCCAGCTAAAGTGGGCCAGTTTTGATAGTTTCATGTGATTATTGATGTTCCCATGAGGCTTAAATCAAGTTTATAAATGACGCGTGACCAGTGAAGGTTTGGTGTTATAGCACTGCATATGGTGCCTCCTTTCCTGGGCTCAATTGTGTTTAGTTCCTTGCAATAAACTCTTTTCTATAAGGAACAAGTCTGCTTTGGGAAAAAGTAGATGTTCTAAAATGACCTTTCAAGCTTTAATACCCACCATTCTGTGAATAAAAATACTCACTCTTTTCCCGAAGGATTGACATAATTCAAGGGTTTTGCCTTTAGATATATCCATTGGACACAAAATAAAACCCAAAAAACTAGAATGAGGTTTTACAGCTTTCTCATTTCATAACTTCGGTATAAAACCAAAGAAGAAGGAGGGTTGTAGCAGCCTGCAGTGTTCATAAAGGACTGCATATGATTCTTTAAACTATAGTTCATGAAAAATAGATAAAGATCCAACTGCATGCAAAATTCATTTCCATTTGAGGGAAAGTTGGGTTATGAAAGAAACTGAGTATTATTACATTGGCTATGAGTTGCTACATTTTTCAAGAAGAAGGACAATTTTCACAACCATTTGGTTGGTGGCAGGCTACTTAAAATGAAGGCAGTCTTTCCTCTAAATTACAAACGTATTTTTGCCTTCATTTAGATAATATAGCTGTGGCCTGATTTTTAGAACTGTCAAGACTGAACAGGTCCATTTTAAAATCCCTCAGTGCTTCAAATTGTCATTGCCTTGAAAATTAAGTCTTGCATTGCTTATGGCAGGACTAGTTTAGAAAGAGAAAAGGATTTTCCCTAGAGACATCTCTGCTTTAAAATGAGACTGTTCTTTGTCCATCAAAACAAATCTGTTAGGGAAGGACAACAGAATGTGGCTGCCTAATTGGTTTTCTTAGAGAATTGAAGACCATTCTGTATGAAAAATAGCAGGATAAGAAATGCCTATGCTATGGAAACACTTATGAGGCACTTTAGGGTAAAATGTGTATCTCTCAAAGTATTGCTAGGGAAGGTTTAAAAAAAAGAAGCTCTGCTAAGACCCAGTTTATAACTTGGATAATTGTTAAAGAACAACTTGTCTCTCTGAAAATGTTTTTCTGTCAAAAGGTGTTAGGAAGTGGCTTAGTGAATGACACAGCAAATTATTTGTGTTGCCCACCAGTGTTGCTTCATCTTTCTTTCCTCACTTTAGACATAAACATATTCCAGGATTTCAATATGGACAGTAGAGCATACATGACCTCCCACAGGCCACTGCAAATTGAACCAGCATCTATTCTATGTTTGAAGTACATTATTATAGAACATTTCCCTCCCCTATGCAGAAATTTATTTTCTCCTTTATTTCTACTTAATATATTCTTTCATAAAAGATATCAAGGTATTTTTATGTCTTAATGCCTGCTTCCTCGTGTCTTTATTTATTCCCATTTCCCTCTCTGCATACATATGAGTGCAGCTGATGGATAATTTCCATTCACTCACTATTAACATGCATTCAAAGTAGGATTCATCTAACCTAACTTCAGCTTTAAATGTAGTTTAATTGAGTTCTCTAGTCACCAAGAGGCAGAGATAAGCAGCTCCAGAAAGTGATTCATCCCACTTGCTGTGGGCATTTGTTGTAGGATGTAATATATCTCCATCCAAAGGTTCTGTCTGGGCCATTTTGGCTAATTGGCTACGTTAGTCTAGAAACCTAATTTTTGTATGGGTGGGATTAGGAAAGAAGAATTCTACCCTTCTATTCTCCTTTATTTGTCTGTGTTTTGAGCATTCAAAAAAGTATTTAGCATGTGTGTAATTTTATATTAATCTGTGGCATGGCAACATTTATTACCTAAAATACAACTTCCATTGAGTTCCTTTGGTTTAACGTTTTACTGATAGGACTCAGCTGAGGTTTGTTTCTGCTACGTGCTGTGCATAAATGCAACAAGAACAAAGAAGAACTTAAAGACAGAATTGACTAAATGAAAGAAGATGGAAGTTTTATCTTCTCAGAGGCCAGTAAAGACGCAGAGATTGAATGACTTGTCCAGAATGATGAAGCAGAAGTGGAAAATTAGTCAAGATTTATTGACTTCCAGTCCAGTGCCCCAAGCTGAAGACAAACTTTTTTCTCCCCAGTACCCCCGTATATATTAAGCTTATATGAGGTCATAGCATATATGCTTCCCCCCACTTTTTTTATTTATTTATTGTTCGTAAACTAGTAAGATTTCCCTTGAGCATGCAATAAAATCACTGGTGAGTGTACGTGCATGCTTTACATAATTTGAACAAGTGGATCATAGAGTGCCATAATTACACAGAAATACAAGTTTTAGAAGGGCAGAGACAAGCTGTTCAGCTAAGCGTAACTCAGCACAGATTAATGAAAGAACTGAGTTGCCAATTATTAATAGACTTTTGAAAATGTCAACTTTAAGGTATTTTATTTACAATATTACTTCGTAAAACAACCTCTAGCAAAATACTTCAGTTATTAATGTGAATATTACATTCTTTCCCTCCTTTAATTTGGACATGCAGGAACTGTAAATGAAAGT
Source organism: Entomyzon cyanotis (assembly GCA_024500445.1). Lineage (NCBI taxonomy): Eukaryota > Metazoa > Chordata > Aves > Passeriformes > Meliphagidae > Entomyzon > Entomyzon cyanotis. The sequence goes on along the minus strand of JAKEPQ010001030.1, from coordinate 43,023,985 downwards.
GATTTTTTCTTCAGAGAGTAAATCACAGAAGCAATCTTAAGCAAACTGGCAGTTTTCTAATAGAACAGGATTCTATTCCCAGAGAGCTCTCAAAAAGATTTCAATTAGATGTTAAATTAGACACCTGAAATTCACATATTTCTCTCAGCTCCTTAGGCAAAAATAACAAGATAATAACTTGATCAACTCAGAGGATTCAGTGTTCTATTGTAAAAGGCATTCCTTTTGACATAGAATAAAATTGTAGTTTGCACTATATACATTTTAGATTGCTTGTCTTCATGGAAGTTTGAAGTCAATGGCTTCTTGGGAGAAGAAGAAAAAAGAAATCCCTAATGCTTCGAGTATTCATTTGAGAGGTGAAGCACACTGATAAATATGCAGTGTGAATAAACTTTTCAAATGTGCAATGAGTGGCTAACAGAAAAATTGTTAACAGGGTGAAGTTGGGTATGTTTTATTTTGGCATCTTATTTCAGTTAGCATTTTGGGGTCAAGTTTTGTAAACAAAAGTTTTTCCAGTATTTTGCTGTATCTGCATAAAGTGTTCCTGGAATGACAGGAAGGCCAAGACAAGGTCATAGGGGGTTGTGTGTATATTTTCTGTAACTCTGGTGACAGAGAAAAATATATTTGCTTTTGTAGAATCCCTCTAAAGGCTTACTGTAGTTTGAACTCTTCTTAGCTTAGTTACCTTAGATGTGTGCCATGGCTTAACCCTGGGCAGACACCAAGCCCCGCAGCTGCTCGCTTGCTCCCACCAGCAGGACTGGGAGAGAATCAGAAGGGTGAACAGGGAAACTCATGGATTGAGATAAGGACAGTTTAATGGGTAAAGCAAAAGCCACGCACACAAGCAAAGCAAAACAAGGAATTAATTCACTGCCTCCCACAGGCAGCCTGGTGTTCAGCCATCCCCAGCAGAGCAGGGCCCACCATGTGCAGTGGTTACTTGGGAAGACAAACGACATCGCTCCAAACTCCCCTTTCCTCCTTCTTCCTCCTACTTTATATATTGCTGACATACAATGTCATATGGTCTAGAATATCCCTTTGGTCAGCTGAGGTCACCTATACTGGCTGCGTCTCCTCCCAACCTCCTGTGCACCCCCAGCCTCCTCCCCAGCGTGGCTGTATCAAAAGCAGACAAGGCCTTGGCTCTGTGTGAGCTCTGCTCAGCAATAACAAAAACATCTCTGGTTTTGGTGAACTATCAACTGTGTGTTCAGCACAAACTGAAAACACAGCCCTATACCAGTCACTGTGAAGGGAATTAACTCTACCCCAGTCAAAACCAACACAATGTTGTAAAAAATATTTTTACAACCAAAATAACTGAAAAATATTTATTTGTGGCTTGCACTGCATTTTAGAAGGGTGTTTTGGATTTCTGCAAATGAAAGACAGGTATTAAAACTCTGGTTGCTGCTACCATTTGTTACCGAGTTGCTGGCAACCTTACTGACAAGGAATTCTAGGAGGTTCTGCCTGTGGAAAAGATGAAAATAAACATGAATATGCTGAGGAGGTCAAGGAGTTGGCTTTATCTCTAATCGGAATGAGAGCTTCTCTGCAGGCTTTATCTCCTGTTAACATTTTTCAAATGTGCTATTTATAAAAGTTAATGATGGTTTACCTAGGATAGTCTATGGACTATAAATATAGCAAGATAGTCTTTGTGTGCAGAATGGTGTTTTCTAGAACATCTCTATCTACAAAGTTTTTCTCATTTACAAATACCCATGGTCAACAGGTCTCCATCCAGGATTATCTGGATTCTCCAACATCTAATGAAGCCAGTGTAAGCCAGATCCCTAGAAAATTGAGCAATACAGATGATTAATAAAATGATACAATCCCAGAAAAAATATTTCCTGATTATTCATGCAACATTACAGTTTATTAATAAAGGATGTAGACACTACCCAGATGCTCTCTGCCATGTCTATCAAGTGCTCAGCCACCAGAGAGGAATGCAGCTACCACTTCCTTGACTTACTAGATGTCATTAACTGCGTCAGTGCTTCTTCTTACAAAGTGTCACATCAAACTGTGCAGGGTACTATGCCTTCTAAACTGAGCAGTAATCATAAGATGCTGAATGTTTGTCCTGCTTTTCAGCAAATACATGTATTAATTTCAAATACATCAGTAGTCATGGGCTTCACGGAGGACTTGTCAGAAGCTTGAAAAAATAAGCATGTATTTAAATGTTTTGCTGATTTGGTACTGAAGTACTTAAATCTTTAAAACACATTTCTAGATGTTTTAAATTAACTTCTCATAGGATAGGGAGCTTTCCTATACAGTTTTAATAGTGAAGATGTGTCTCCTGTGTTGCCTTGGAATTCATTTCATGTAACGGCTTACCATAAACCTTGCCTGTCATGGCCCCCTGCAGTTTCTTATCAGCATGGAGCATGTCACAGTTATTTGTTTTCATTATTTTATTTTATAGGCAGAGTGTTTATTCTAAAATATTTCAACCAGAAGCAATACAGAAATGCTATACAATATGTCAACAAAGCACATACTGGTAAATGCAGTAAGATTCTTATGTTCATCATGTAAGAAATGCAAACCAGCCAATTCTGTATCTCTGAGATGGTGAAAAAAACTATTGGAGTCTGAAAATTGATTATGTGTCATTTTGCTCATTGTGGGCCTTTCCTCCACTGCAGTTGTGTTCTGGGAAGCATGTTATATCAGATGCGTGTATGCTGAAGCTTTATGTAATACTGACCCAAATTCTGAGGATATGGAATCTGCCTTTGAAATTTAACATAGCTGCATATAACATCTCCATATCCCCACAGCCTTGCTGCTACAAGTGGCAGTAATATAATAGATGTGTGCAAGGGAGGTTTTTACATTCCTTGCCTTGAGCAAAATTAGTTAATGATATTCATTCAGATACAGTACTGTACAAACGGGGCACATTAAATGGCTTAAATTAGGTCAAATTGAATAATTGAATTTATTCTTTTACTTAAAAAGAGCTTAATCAGCTGAGAGTGTTAGAGTCAGAAAAAATAGTTTAATTAAATATTAATTAGAAGTTTATATTTTGAGCTGCCTTATTATCACTTTCAGCAATATTATTTATGTATCTGTTTTTCCTCTTTACAGCTACTAGGGGATGATGTTCAACCATTCTCAGTTGATGAAGAATTTGATTATGACAATGTGGCACTGACCCCTAAGTTTTCTGAAGCTGAGCTGAAGGCCATTAAAGAGTTGTCTGAAGGCAGGAAAACGAGTACAGATGTCAAATCAGCAGGAGCTGAAGACTGAGTCAAAGGTGTTCTGTGCAGGGGTGTTGGAATGACATTTTTATGGGACGAATATAGTTCCTCACTGTACTCTTATTTAGTGCTCTTATCTGCATGGCCGGTAAATGGCATCCCCGAGATTTGTTGTTTATTCTGCCAAGGTGCCTTGGAGCCTGTGTTGGCTCAGGATGGGTGTGCTGGAGTGACTTCTGCATAGGACCAAAACAAGCTGGTGGATTTCAGAATACCATCGTGGCTACTCTTGCTTATATCTGGTACTGACTTGGCTCCTGAGTAGTACAAAGCTGGTCCTAAAGCTGCAGTTACCTCATTCGTTCAGTAATGCAAGTAAGAGCTTTTTTGCAGCTGACAAATCAGTCTATGAATTCTTTTCTTTTAATGTATAGCATTACATGAGTGGATAAATCCGGGAATATTTGGTTTTCTCTGTCTTTTGAGTTACTTCAGCAAAAAAATAAATATTCCTGCTTCCAACAAACTTTTTGTGTTGATCAAAATTGACGTGGTACAACTCCTAAAATTAAAACAGTAACTGCTCAAAAAACCCACCCCTTTCCACACAGAGGAAAAAATAGCAATCTCATCCATTAAAGAAATTGGCATTGAAAAGCTGTCAGATTTTACATTTTTTCACAGGAGATGATTCCAAATACAAGCATATAGCTTACACTCTGCATCACTGAAATACAGCAAACTGGAGTTGAGTAAAGGTAATATGGGTGGGAGAGAAGAGTGTGCATCTCTGACACAAGGTAGTAGTATGTACTCTTTCTCTGAGGGGTTCAGAGCCCTTTTTTTCAGCTAACTGTAGAAGCTTTGTTATCAAGGCTTGGTTTAACATCACAATGCTGAATCGTATTATTGGTCATTTTCTGGTATAACTGCATTCAGTAAAGCTAACTGACCAACATTTTGTTCTTGGCCTATCTCTGTTATTTCTGAAGTGGGTGATCAGCATGGTAAATGTGTTAAGAGTGCCTGAGCAGACTGACAGGACACCAGTAGGTTTGTTTAAAGGCTGTGGATGAATTCTCTGTGGCCGGTTGGCTGCTTCATTGTCAGCAATTTACAAAAGCAAAGAAGGGTGTTCTGATGTTCCAAAGAAGATTTTCTGGATCAGTAATTTTGTAGACCATAATCATGCTCCACTGAAATCTAAATAGTGTTGGTTTTGAGGAATGGTTTTTACCTCGATTAGGAGATATAATTTAAGAGTGAGATTTAAAAAAACCAGAAATGAAAGAGCTCTTGCAGAAGATATTTAAGCAGCCTGATACAAAACTGCAAGTACATTGTATAGAAAAACTGGTTTGTACAGGAACTTGCTGGTTGAAGGTAATGAGAATTTTTTTAACATCTGCATTCAAAAAGATGCCTGCGCTGTAGTAAAAATGTTTTTTAAAATGTACTTGGCTGTGTAGCAGATTCTGCTGGGGTTTTTTAAACTTTATTTTAATATGAATTTATTTGAATTCAATGAAGTGCTTTGTTGGACCCAAGATATTTTAAAATAAGTGCTTTAGATCCAACTGGAATTTCCAGTGAAACCTTCAGTTAAAAAATTCTGAACAGATCTAATTATTAATTCCTTGTCTTCTGAAAGACATAGATAATGTGTATAAATCCAAAGGATAAGAAGTGAGTTCTGGAAGAGCTCCATAGCAAATGTGGGAGAAAAACTGAGAAGTGCTGCACAATGATAGCAAGGTCAGCCTTTGAAAGCCTCAACAGAAAAACAAGGAAGACAACCTCATTAACATATGTATGTATAGCAAAGATAAAGTAAGGAACCTTCTGTCTGAGAGACCTCCCTGTACAGAGTTTGCTGTTCTGCAGACAAAGAATCAGCCATAAAGGTGAACTTTTATAGCTTTGTGAAATGGTGTCACATTTCACACTTGTGTGTGGTTTTTTTAGAAAGGTGTGAGTCACACAAACTATAGATCAGTCTTGTGGGAATGGCATTGCCAGTAGAGTCAATGAGAAAACTTGTCTAGGGGTTTATAATATTCTTCAGGCCAAATCAGCTCTGGAACCTCTGAAGTGCATTTTCTATTCATTTCATTATCAATTTTTCACTGTCCATTAGGGATACATCCAGCAATTCAGTTCCTTCTCTCATGAGCAGATGATTCTTACCAAATGTTCAGAGTACCTATTATGCTCCATAAGTGTCATTCAGTATAGTCATTATATGGTTTCCTTTGATATAAAGAAACACTTTGCTGCAGAATACCCAGCAAAATTGGAACTCTTTAGTGACATTCATCTTACACAGAGAAATGGGAATAATTCACTTACATTTACACCACTCATGAGTTAGATTTCTGCTCTTTGTTAACAGATGTGAATATCACAGTGAAGATTAGGCAATATAGGCTACATTTTCTGAACACGACGTTTTATTGGCCTGCCCCTGTGGTTGTTTTTGGCTTGTACCTTTTATTTGATTACCCTTCACACAGGAGGCATATTTTCCTCTTAGCCATTACCAGGTTGTCATTTTTAAGAACATACTTTATGTGCATGTTAAATTTTATACTTGCTCATGGAGTTAGTTACCTGGAATTGTTTCAGTGTTTGTGAGGTGGTTTGAAGTCTGAATAATATATATCTTTTCCTCTTGTAGCTTGTATTCTCTTTAATATTTAATATTTTCAGCAGGGTTTGGCAAGGCACATTCATCTTTTCTATTTATGGCCTTTTCTAAACATTTTTCCTGTTTTCCAAAAGAATTAAAGGCAAAAATGTAACAGGAAAGTTGGAGTGCTACTTGGGACTGACTTAGGGGCTGCTGCAGTTTTCTCCCTTCCACACTGACAAGGATTTTGAACTCCAAAATCTCTGACACTGGGTGAACCCATTGGAAATGAAGGCTGTGTGATGCATCTCCCTAATCCCTTTGTATTCATTACTTCATTGATGTCTAAAGTGCATCCTTATCAGTCAGTGAGCTTATCTGTATTAAAGTTATTGCTAACTTTGGTATTGCCAGAAGAATACTGACTGTTTCTCTCCACAGTCTTGATGCATCCTCAGTTATGGGGAGGAACTCTTTGAGTTTTATGGGAAATAATGCTTCCAGCAGGGCAGGAAATTGACGGGCTGTTTCCTTGGCTGGCTGAGGTGAAAGATTGTTGATGCTCAGGGTTATTTCTCTTGACTGCAAAAGGAACAGTAATTGTTTTTTTAGATAATGTTTGTGGAAGAATGAGATAATGACTGAAGAAATCAAAAGAGATGCAGACAAATCAGACTCAGATGTTGTTACGGGTATAAATATATTTCTGTTAATGCACAGAGGTATCCTGGTATACACTTGTATAGATGCAATGCCACTGAAGGAAAATAATTTTAGTATGGAGAGAACCCACCAGATAATTCAGAGCCTTGTGAAGAAGATGGCATGGAAACAAATCCCTGCTCTTACGGAAAAGACCCTTTGATCCTCTGGCCTTGATTTTCTGCTGCTATGAACTGGCAGAACTCCACTGAGGCCATTTGTATTCATACAGAGCAGACAGGAGCCTGGTATTTACAGTCTTAGCTGAAAGAATATGGAGCCAAATCAATTCCTGATTTAACTTCACTGAATATATAGTTATGTATATGACCCATTATCATTATGGGAAAAGATTTAAATGAAGAGCCAATGCAAATGAAATGTAAAAAACATATCTTGTAACTGTTCAGATACTACACAGGTAATGTGGGAATTACTGTGGTCATGCATGCTTAAAACATTGCTTTTTGCTTTAAAAAAATACCACATATATTTTCAAGTCCTGTGCGAATCATGAAACCTGATTACATACCTAACTACCAAAGACGATGACCTCCTTTAAAGCGTTTTTTTCCCTCTGCATATTGGCAAGGATTGGAAATGGGCTTTGCTTTATCTTGGAATTGACTTTCTTACAAAGGTAGATTCTCAGTTTGTGATGATACTCTAAATGCAGAAGTAAAAATAGGACCAAATTTCTGGTTGCTCAGCAACTTCATTTACATCATAGTGTGGGTAAACAGACATTTGGTATAAAAGTGTCTGCTTGGATAGCAGGCTGATTTATATCCTGTTGTCCTCTACCTTGAGTTTTACTCGGGACTCTAAGCAGTAGCTTGGTCCCACCAGGGTATGAATAGTGACCAGAGAAGCTGAACCAGCAGTCTTGTGCTGCTGTAAGTACAGCTTAGCCACGTGTGGCTATTCACCTCTGTTCAGTGGAGATTTGTGTTACATCAGCAGTGAATGTGCTGCTCCTGAAGACGTGCAGTTGAAAAGTGGTGGCTGACAAGGGTTGGGGCAGAGATTCCTTGGACCCTGGTCACTTTCTGGGCCGTGCTGAGCAGGCAGCTCACTGCCCTCTTTCCCAGGCTGCAGCTCAGCCCCTGCATTTCCAAACCCCCGAGTGAGTGAGGAAACCCCCTCTCAGGGTTCTGCTGGCCTCAGGAAGCAGCTCCCTGCACCGCAGAGCCAAGTGCTGGGGCCAGCCCAGGGCATTCCCACCGTGGAGCCCTTTCTTGTGGCCAGCTGGCAGTTAGCACAGGTGGCCCTGAGGTGCCACATCTGTCCTGGGCTCCTCTCACTGAGAGCTGGCTGCCTTTGCCAGTCCTAGGCACATGCAGCTCTCCCAGGTGCTAAAAGTCTGCACATCCCTTGGGAAAACAAGGCAGACAGTTTTCTCTGCAATGGCATTAAGTTGTAGAACATCTCAAAAGATGATGAGTTTGGTAAATTTGAGATTGCTGGCTGTTGGAGGTGGCACCTTGTGTTCTGCTGGTAAGATACTGTAAAACAACATCGCAGGTGTATGGGCTGTGAAATACCACAAGTTAGACTGGAGATGGTTTTAGTGCTTGTCTGTGACAAGTTTGCAAGAAGAAAAGCAAGTGTTAAAAGGTACTGTCAATTTTTATAGACAAGCTACTTTATTTGCAATTGCAGTGCCCCACAGTTAAAATGGAAATCAATTTTTATGCCTTATGAAAATGCAGAAATATTTGTCTCATTTACAGCACTTCCAAAAAGGACAGATAATAAAATTCCCCTGATTAACGATCTGTAATTTTATGTACTCTGTGGTGTCTTGTTCAGTACATCTCTCCACTTTCCAAAAGAATAAGGAAAAATAGATCTGAACAAAATTCCTAAATCTAACTTCACACAATTTCAGATTGTTGAAACTCTCTCTGTGTATATTTAAAGCCCTCTCTGATCTGAATATTCCCAAACTTTGGGGAAGTAGATGCTTAACTTTAAAAATTGCTAACCAGACATTGCTCTAGCAACTACATAGTACTGATCTGGACTAAAAACCCCAAAGCAGTAAGGGACCTGCCTATATAAAAAAGAACCAATGAAATGTGACAATTGGCATAACTCTGTAGGAAGATAATGGATTAAATTAGTAGAATTAAATGAAAAATGTTATTTTTCTAGAGAGTGAACCATACTAAAATATTCTGTTGATTTCATGCAATTCTTGAAAGCCTTTGAATGCCCAGCTGAAAAATTAGTGTAATCATTTTGTAACTCACACAGATTTACAACACAGTTATCTCTTGAGCCATTAAAATGAGATTAAAATTTGTATGAGATTCTTCAGCATATTTTGTGGCAGTGCTAACACCATAAATTAAGGCTTTAGCCTCATTCTATCATATGTTATGACAGAGTTTGTTCTTATGTGGCTGTTGTGGTTGTGCATTCTGGTGGCAGTTTCTGGAGAGCAGGTGTGTACTTGCTTCAGATAAGCACTAAGTTTAATAAGTTTTCTTGAATCCATCTGCTTTTATGTCCATATGTATAAAAACTTGTAAAGTGCAATATGATGTGCATAATTCTTAGAAAGAGGCAAGTGTCATTTATTATGTTGCTTATGCTCCTCAGAGTAACTTAGCAAGAGGACAAATTCTACTGATTACCTGAAGTGTTGATTCTGCCATTTAGATTTGCTGTAGATTGCACATTTGTGTTTTGAGATGCTGGAATGCATTTTACATTCTCTTTTCCTTACTTTTTATTTTGCCTTTCCTATGTCAGTTCTGCAACTAGCTTTCCAGAAGTTGACATTACATTAATCCAATGAGCTACTTTCCTGCTGGATAAAATTTTAAAATTAAAAAGATGGAAGGCTGGTGTGTGGGCCAGGAAACATCAAAGTGTGGTTAGCATTTCATGCTCAAGCTTAGCATTTGCAAAGCTGTCAAAACAGTCAGGAAAATACAAATAATGGTCAGCCTATTTATTGAATGAAAATTTTATTACAGATTGCCTTTGTTTAAATCAGCTGGTTACACTGCAGCTCCTTTGCTCACCAAGGATTCTGTTAACTAACATATTTCAAAATTCAGACTGTAAGAAATACTGAAAGCTTTCATTAGCTGAACAACATTTCCCACAACAAAATTGTGATCCGTTTAAGGCTCTTTGTTTCAGGTTGTGACACATTGCCTGAATTCCACGGATTTATTTCCCATTCATTAACATTAGTAATGTAAACTGTACAAAACCCCAATGGCCCAGTGGATATCTTTCTGCTGAGAGCAGGAAGAAGAGAGCTTGTGGGAATAGTTGGCTGCGCAGCCAAACGTTGCTTGTGCTCAGAATTTGATGCCTTGATATTTTGCTTTTGATTCTTTTGCAATCTTTGTGTGAGAAGTTTGGTTGTCAAAAGAGGCAGCTGAATCACACCCCTCCCCACTGCACCCCCCAGACCCTCATGTATGAACATGCTGCCAAACAAGCTAACCAAATTCAGCTGGCCACTGTTTCAAGGGTAATAGTATTCATTACGGGCTGTGTTTTACAAGGTGCTCACAACTGATAGCATTTACTAACTGACAGGATTAGTCTCTGCTCACAAATGTGCAAATGAGTGTTTATCTGGCACTGCTTGTAATCCTATACTTCCCAAAATTTAATTTTTGAAATGTATGTTCTTTTGATACTCTTCACTTGCTGCCCCAGAATCAACAGATCAAAGACTTTCTTCAAAGATGATACTGAGAAAACATGACTTTGAGTGCTCTGAACAGAAGTGATGAAATTAAGAATGAAATAAAATTAATTAATGTTAAATTTAGGGAAAAACAGCTTGGTTAAATTCAGATTCACTAGACTCTGCAATTACCACAAAGGTGGTGGTGCTGATTTGCTAAGGTCAGTTAAAAGAAATTTGGAAATAAATATTGGAGAATATGCTATAGGGACATGGTAGTGCATCAGCCAAGAGCTAGATTTCATGAATATTTTTCCTCTAAGATTAAGGTACATGAGAACGAATGGTTGAGGTTTGAAGAATTTTACTTGTTAAGATTGTTCTTGTCTTGAATTCCAATTCCTATAATGGAAGAAAGGATGGTTCACTTTAGTTATGCAGGTTCAGTCTGATTGTTTTAGTTCTAAAGCATCTCTACCAACTCTTGATTTGTACACAGGCTGGCAGCCCATTTGTGAAGCATCACTGCCAGCATTTGCAAAAATGAGCAATGATATATTATTTAAATATTCCACTTTTTTTGAACAGTCTCATTGCATTACAATTGCACAGTAAGATAGGAGAGTTGGCTTTTTTTTTTTTTTCTTTTAAAAAGGCAACTTAGATTAGAATTTGGAGGTGGAATGTTGGATCAAAACCTCATCAGGGCTTAGAGAAAACCTATATCTACATGTAGATCTTTGGCTCATGACTGCATGGCTGAGCCATGAGCTCTTGCCAAAGTAAATGACATCACATTTGATTTTACTTTGGAATAAGTGAAGTTAATTGTTTTTCCAGAATCCAAAAGCTCTGTCAGATCGATATTTGCAGGACATGCTTCTTTTACTGTTTTCTCTCCTTGCCTTTATTGGTCTCAGCTGCTACTACAGAGCAATCAATATAATACAGGGTACAGAGAACAAGCTATGGCACTGCTACATTTTTCAACAGGAAAAGGGAATCTTCTCTGTACTGAGAGCTGAAGAAGCTGTTGAAACCCTTTGGCTGACCATCTGTCAACTTGAATAGATGCATACTGGGGTAAGCTGGTATTTTTATGAAGCATTTGTTCTGCCCAAATCAGGGAGGTGCTGCTGTTTGAAATAATTCAGAGCAAAACTCAGTTCAGTCAACTTCAGAACAGCCTGTCTTTTGGTTACTAGAAATTCCTCTTGATACTCCCATCCCACCGTAGCTCTCTCAGAATCAGCACAGCAAACACATGGACACTCCCTGTCTTTTGTACTTGGGCTCTGGTATCGTGCTGCCAATTCTCTGGGACACTTCCAGGGAACTACAGCTTACCAAGAGACTCCCCAGAGAATGTAATTTTTATTTATTTTCTGTTCCAAAACAAGCTTCCATGAAATCCTGCCTCACCCTGCTGTCCCCAAAGGAATGACTGGGGGAGAATACCAACATCTAGAATGATTACTGCTTGTTGGTGTAACAGTGTTCAATTTTGCTCTTCAGTTCACCTCCTCCAGCCCTTCTCTGGTACCAAGCACTGAGGAAACAAAAATGTGTTTCTTCAAACCACCTCTATATTATTAAGATTCAGAAAGGTGTTTGCTGATGTATTCAGTAGGAGAGGAAACGGATTGCTACCTCACAGTAAAGTTTCTCTGTTATAAATGTTAATTGTTTTAAGCACTCTGGAGTTTTCTGTGACCTCTAGGCAATTTTTTTTTAAATGATTGTTGATACAATCTCTCAGAAGAAGGGGAGAAAAGAAGCACTTTGCTGGCCTAGTTTCAGGTAAGCTCTAAAAGTTCAAGTGGACCAATTACACATAAAAGAGCAACAACTTCTGTAAAGCTTCATTTGAATCCCAAAGGGGAAAAATTATAGAAAATCAATTAACTTTCCACATGAAAAAATAGCTCATATTGCAAAGCTTTCCTGGCATAGTTTTCTGATTATGTTTGAAAGCAAATTGCCTTGATTATACCTTTGATGGGAAGGAAAGTATTTTAATTAATTTAATACATGCTATAGCAGTGCTAAATTGTATCATGGAACAATTAAGTGGGTCTACACAGCTATTTTGCCCAGTTGAAAATGGATATTGCTCACTTAGTGAGTCATGCTCTTGCAGGGTTGACGCAATTATCCATTCATTCCAGAGCATGTGACATAAAAGTTACTAGGACCTTTTATATAGGAAAGAGGCTGAATGGAATAAACAAAAAGCTCATTTCAGCGAAGAGTTAGAGAAATTTCAGAGCCTGTACCTCCACTGGGGACTGAACCAGACCCTCTAGCCCTAAGACTGTCCCTACTTTGGGAGTATTGAGGCTTAAGATGTATTTTCTATTGTCTTGGACTGAAAGGAGGAGTGGAAGTGATTGTCTGTTAGTCATGTACTGACATGATCCTCAAATTCATGTGCAACTATGAACTATTGATAGCAAATTTGTAGTAGCATCTACAGTAGTTGCTGCACTAGCTGCTTCTGTCACCAATTTTTGCCTCAAGCTGAAAACAATTACATTTGTTGTGTTTGCTGGGAATAGGATTTTTAAGTGACAATTTTAATTCAAATGTTCTAAATACAACAAAAAACAACACATTTGATTTTTTTTTTTTCAAATCATGCAGGTTCTTATAATGATGTTCCATTATATTGTCGAAAGAAAATAACACTAGGAATCTTTTTGATATGTCTGCTTGATATTGGACATGTTCTTGTCTTGCTGAACTAGTACAACTGGGCCACGTCACTTTCCCTGGTGGATCTTGTCTACTGGGAATGTATTTGCCTGTATCCTGCTTTTCAGGCTGAGGTGGTCTAGGTCTTTTCTGGTGAGCTGTAGAATCAAATATTCAAGAGCTGAGTAATAAAGGAAAAACTCCATCAGCAGAGAATCTCTCATGAATTCACTCATAACTGTAAACTCAGATAAAATATTATTACACATTTTTCTAACATTTCAAGGCCATAAACAATGAAAAATAAAAAGCTGTACAAGTGAGGAACAGTACTCCCATTACATGCTTTCTGTTCTTTCTGGTTTGTTAGAGAAGGGCCAGCTGATGAGGGATTTGTTTATGAAAGGAAGCTAGTAACTATGGTTGTGGAAAGACTTGAGATGGGATAGGAAGCTTTCTAGCAGCAGTGTGAAGGAGAATCTGTACTAGAAATGAATTTCAGAGGTGCAAAATCATGGCTGTGAGCACTGTACCATGGGACTGGTAAGTTCTGAGCTGGTATGTTCTGCATTACAGAGATTTAATTTAATTTGAGGTCTTAGATTTCATAATTAACATTTTGAATTGTGACAGAATTGGGCTGGAAAACAACAGTATGCAAGGAGTGCTGTGAGATGCACTCTCTAGTCTCTAGTGTATCAATAAAAATATTTAGTGTTGACCAGAATGGCAAAGCCAGTTACCAGAATGGCTGCGTGACACTGCCTGGCATTAGGCAGAGAGGTGCAATTTGCACCACTTAATTCAGTAAAGATTCACTTGTTTCAAATTTGGTTGTGGCTCACTGAGGGTGTCACTAGGATGAAAGGGCCAGCTCGGTACCTGCACCTTCCTGGTTCCAGCAGGTTTGCTGCCAGGCTTTTGGACCAGGTGGGGACTGTAGCTTCAGTGACCTTGACCGTGATGGTCAGGCATAATTGAGTGTGTGTAGTCAGTAAATGTATTCACACTGCTGGTATGAACACATACTTGCTTCTTGCATCTGTGGCATGAATGGTTCAGTGTAGCCCTCCACCTTCCCATCAACTGAGATTATGAAACAAAAAAATCTCGTTTCTTTTTTGGTATTTAAATTTGTCTTTTCTACCATCACAGACACCATACATTTATATACTTCTTTAGTTCTCCCAAGTGAAAAATACCAAAAATATAGTATTCCTTCACTCTACTGTAATTTGTTTGCACTAAGGTTCTATGTTTAATGTTTAGCCTTTTTCATCAAAAGCAAAAAAATACATTCTAGCCTTGTTGAAAGGCTGAGATAGATTGTGAATTCTGTTAGTGCTGAGATCAGCGTCACACTTAGTCAAGACCTAACCCCTCTGAAAAAGACCAAGGTTGTGTCAAAGGTGATTGAAAATGTCACTGATCCTTAAAGGCAATCATGTATGCTTAATCATTCCCACTGTAACTAGAATGTGATTTTCATTGGACTGCTCTAGGAAAGATGCTGCTTGGCAGTTTCAGCAAAAATGTTAAAGTATGGTATTTTTAGAAAAAAACATTCCCGAACTATTTCAGTTCTTGAATTTTCCACTTAAGCCTGGGATCATTAATTCCTAATGCAATTTCTGTGCCCCATGAGAACAACAGACCAATAGGAGACTCCCAGATATGCTGCTTGCTGGCTGAATCTCTAAAGAGACTGATGGCTGATGGGCAGTGCTCCAGACTTAGTTTCCCTGTGCCTAAATCCACAGTAAATTTTTTTTTTGGGGGTGGGGGAAGAAATTACTCATTATCCTGATTTTTTTTCAATTTTCTCTAAAATAACACAAAAAGGAGGGTAACTGTATGGACTCCATAAGAGCAGTGCTCAGTGCAGAGCACATGGTGGCAATGTTGCACTGCTCCTGAGCAGCTCTCATGCGGCACTTTCCCAACCCATATTCATTTACTGAGCAATGAATAGATAGATGCAGTAGAGTGCTGCTTTACCCAGGGAATATTATACTTGTACATGGTAGCACTGATTGTGTTTTCTGGTAAAATAAAGAGTAAGGTAAAGCAAAAATAATTTTTCTTCCTTTCTTTTTACCACTTCTGTATTATTTCTGTATTATGCCATGCATCACAGGCACAGAGATACAGTTTAAGTTTTGCAGAAATAATGTAGCTGGTATTGGAAAAAGATATGACTATTTAGTTTCGTTCCATAAACCAAGTACACTGGCCTTAGAGGAGCACTTAGGATAATAAAACCCTCTACCCATCACGCACACAGAGAAATCGGAAACTGAAGGTTTCTCCCTTCCAAACAAAAGCTTTACTATTTAAACAAGCTAGCCATGAACTCTCTTTTTCAAAAACATCTGTAGCCTAAATGTGTTCAAAGAAATGGAAGGAAAGTTTTTCTCAGCTGGAGAAATTGCAGGCACATATAAGGGTGAGTTCCTGGGTTCAGTGATCGTGGAGGGCTCTTAGCACAAAACCCCTGAGAGCTGATGTGGTTTGGCTGAACTCTTCAGTGATCACTGCAGCAGAGCAGCCAAGAATTCATGTACCTCTGGCTTTCTTCTCTGCTCAGCCTGACAGGAGGGCCCTTCAGGGGCAGAGTGAGTGGGAGAGTACTTGCATTACAAAGAGAACACTGCTGAGTATTCCACGTCTCTGGGGCTGTTGTCTTTCATATTTGTCCTGCTTTTGGTGTGCTGTTGCAGCTCCCCCAGCTCAGTTCCCAAGCCATGGGCTTCCCTGGTGTTTCCTCTGCTTTTAATGATCTCTGTGCACTGGCAGACAAACCCTTCTCTGTGCCTGTCACGGTTCATCTGATTTTCATTCCACCAACACAAAATGCTAATTTTTTTCAGCTTTTTAGGTCTAGACATGTTATCAGCCACTGCCTGGTTATTCTAATTCTCCTTAAAAAGTCTGGATTCAACTCCAGATCTTGGCTGCAGGAGCAATGCAGTCAGCAAGTATCCCCAAACTACCTCCACACTGCTACCTTGCTCTCTGTGGGAGAGGCCAAGGGGAAAAGCACAGCTGCCAGAGGTCAAGATGCCTTCCTATAGAGCAAGAAGAAAAATACAAGTTATTTCAGCTAACAAGCAATATCGTCCTTTGTTCCCTTCTCCTAGTTCTAGCAGACACAAATGTAAACTAAAATTAAAAAAAATCAAATGTCAAAGTGTGGGAGCAAGCACTCCAAGTAAGCCATACTCAACCACCTGCTTAGATTCATGCTTGGGAGACAAGTTCAAACTGGTTGGTATAAGTTGATTTTTGTGAGAAACACATGTTCACAAATGCCACCAAAAACTAAACAATAGGAATTAAACAAGTATTTGTATCATGTTGCTGGTAAGGTTACTGTAAATAAAAGCCATTTAGAGCTACTGAAAATATGTTGAAGCAATTGATGCAGCGTTACCGGAGAAATTAAATGGTGGGTTTTTTTGCTGTGTAAGATCTTTTTTGGGTGTACATTTTCATGAAGATGCAAGAGCCCTACAATTCCGTGTCTTCTTTGTTGATTCACAAGAGGGATAACTTAAGTGGACAAATTGGAATGGAAATTGGCCAACAACTGCCAATCAGGAGTTTGGTGTATCTTGCCTCTCCCTGCATCCAAAAACCAAGATGGAAGCCTTCAGAAATGTATGGAGGGAGGAAACTTAGGTACCATACAATTATTTTTCAGATGTGTAACAGTCATATGTTCTGATCATTATTTTTAGTGTCAATATTTTTAAAAAACAGAAATAAATAAGAAGAAGTTGCCATGGTAATGAATTTTCTCAAAATGTGTTGTCCTTGAGTGCTTCAGCTGGAGCTGTTCAGATCCCACTTCAATCTGAGCACAGGAGCCACACCTGCTGGCCTTGCCTCTGACTCCCAGGGCCCGGCTGACACAGTTACTGATCTTTCAATCTTATTACCCACCCTCTCTGTGTTGCGTGTGGTGCTTCTTGCAACTCCCCATGATGCCTGCCCCAGAAATGCTATGATAGCTCCCATACCCAGTGCTTATTTTATTTAATTTCTCCCTATTCAGCCTCTGCCAAGTCCCCACTTGCCCAACACCTGTCAATACACAATTGTGTGTCGGGATTGTAATACTTTGTGTGATTTTCTTTGCTCTTTGCTTTACAGCCCACACTGCTGGAGATTAACAGTGCAGTGAAATTTCATTAGGAGCCCTTGGCCCAGCTGCCTGCAGTCAAAAGGCAAAGAAATGCACCACCCTGATTCCCTCAGTGATTTAGTTTACCTTCATCTTTCTGTTTTGGTTTTAAATCTTAGCTTGAAAATGACAGAAACAAATTCAAACACTACTAGTAAGAGAAGAATAATTCCCATTTTTAAAAATTATCATCTGTGAAGTGCAGAGAAATAGCTAAGCTAAATATTTGTAATTTAGAAAGAAGGACATTAAGATCCTTAAAAAAAAATCTTGCTGTCTTTTGCTAGTTTTCTGACACATAAGTAAAATATTAGTTTGCTAACCTCAAACAAGTGCTAAAAGCCCAAACATTTGCCAGGTGCTCTAAAAATTATGCTTTTGGCACTTTGTATTAACGGCATGGTGATCTTCTGCAGCATCTTCTGCCAACCTTTTTTAAAAGCCAGTATGAGTGTCATTTTCGCAGTCGAGGCCTTAAGTCCCTGGAAGTCTCAGCAAGGCTTCATTGGTGTGCAGATTTATTTCCACTGAGCAGCCAGAAGTATTTCAGCAAGGGAAGGATGCTGAAGAGAAATGCAATAGCTGTAGATAGTAAAGGCAGGTGCTGTAGAGTACTGACTGAGGGCTAGATAGCTACAGAGATATTTAATACTCATCACTAGCTCAGAGCTGATGTATCTTTACTCTCCTCCCCTGATAATATTTAACTTGGCCAAGGTTTGATGGCAACAAGCAACAAATCCATAATACATCGTATATTTTCTCTTCTGCAGGAGCAGCACATGGAAAAAGTGTTAACATCACATTTACATGTTAACAGCCCTGCTTTCATGAAGTGCATCATAGAAGGGATTTATTGTGTGGGTTTCAGATGTAGTATAAGCTCTTTTACAGGCAAAACCACAGAGTAGTTCAGACAGGACCATGGAAATACAATTGTCCAGCCTGCCCAGCAACTAAAACCAGTTTGTTCTCATAGGAAGTGACACAGGCTAGAAAATAGTTAGTGGAGACAATGGCTCTGCTATCCTGATTATCTGACTTTATTTTTCTCTACTGCCCTGCAGTCACTGGGCAATCTGTTTTGAGCAAACACCATTTGAGATCACATTGTCTTTGGGAAACTTCCTTTTCTTGTTTTATTACTTCCCAGTGGAAGCTCCTTATTAGGGGTGGTCAGGGCATCTGCAGCAGTGTAGGAGAGCTCCTGCAAGGTGCTTAAAGTATATTCCAACATTTTCCATGCTGTTCTATGATAGATGTTTTGTCCAGTCATATTAATCTATTATCTCGAAAATAAGTTCCTATTAAAGAAAATGCAGAACTCATTTTCTCCCCTTTTCCTTACTTGAAAAATATGTTCTAGTGTGTTACTCGGGTCAAAGTAGTGAACCAGCCATTGTACGCAGAATTTTTTACCCCTTCCATAAAGGTATTATCTTTCTCTTCGCAGTCATATAATGTTTTCCAATTTGAAAATTTATTAAAATCCTTACTAATCAGTTTGTGGCTCCATCTGTTTTGTTTCTTGCCATTCTAGGATTAAGGGTATCTGGTTCACTTTACTGAGATCACTGGGGGTTTGTTTCTTCCACAGAAGCCGCTATTTTGAGATCCTAAGTTCCAGGAGCAATCAGGCTTTTGCCCTCATGCTCAACATCGTTGTTGCTACTGAAAAAAAAAAAATCAGTTTTTTGTTTGTGGGCTACAAAACTGGTATTTTTGATCTCCCTGCCAGCTTCCTTGCCTACTGCATGATGATCCCATTTGTTTCTTTATTTAATATCTGTGGCACAAAAGAATGTGTCTGGATTAAAATTTACTGGTGGCAATGCTGGGGAGGGCTTTGAATGTAGAAAAGAGCCAGAGCACCACTCAGAGGACAGCTGTTTCCCTTGAAAATAGAATAATGAATTAGATGAAATTCAGAAATATAGAGGAAAACAAAATTCACATGAGGAGGGATTTGCCTACTACCAGCCCTCCTGGGAGCTCACCAGACTTCTGTTGAGAAGAATGGAAGGGCACTTTGACATAATCAACAGAGCAGAAATTTAGCCCAGCTTCAAGTGCAGTCTTCTATCCTGTCCCTTTAAAATGTAGGCTTCCATAACAAATAACATCATGGACAACAAAAAGAAATTAATGTATTTTTCCCCATGATACTATGAAAGCATATATCTGTGACTTTAATTAATGGCATGTTGGTGGCTGGGCAATAGAAGATTTTTCCTGTTCCACACATTTGAAAGACCGAGAGAAAGAAAAGTCTATTGTCCAAGTTTTTGTTTTCTTCAAATGTTATCCGGAAGGCACATGTATTTCCTTGAGAATAATTGCAAATGTCACAACTGATTTAAGCATATGTGTCACCTGACTTTCAGGGATAGGGGCACTTAAGTTGCTAGTAAACTCTAGCCTAGAAATACTCTGGCCTTTTCAGTTCCTAAAGATATTTCATAAGCAGCATTTCCATTCTAGCCTGCAGCAACAAGATTTGACATTTATATATTGCCCCACACATACATCTCATAATGTTGCCAGACTCTTTATGATTAACTGATATAATTGACTTCTGAGATAAAAATAAATTTATGTGGGACAATCCTCAGAATAAAACAAAGTTTCAATTGTATTCCAAAGTTGAACTAAGAAAGGGAGGCAATAGATCTTTCCTGACGACAGCCATTCCTTCAGGAAAGCAAGTGTAAGAAAAGCCACTGCATCAATAATGGTGAGAAGTAAGGGCATGCCAAATTTATCCCACACCTTGGCTGCATATCAGATCAATGTATCACAGAGAACGCAGGAAAATACAAAACAGACATCCAAGAGGTCACAGCAGGTAAGTAGCATTCTCCAACTTGGCAAGAAGTCTTCTGCCCTTAGGAAGGACTGACTCCTACTTATTTTTTGGACTAGACTTTCACTGCACAAGGATTAAGCTTAGTAGGATCATTCTATACTGCATCAGTCTTAATACACCTGCCTTGCAGATGTATTCTTGGTATTAAAAAAAAACCAAAAAAACTTGAAAATATACAGTGGATGTGAACATCAACAAACTTGCATCCAAAATCAAGCATTTCACATGACATTCTTTTACTGTCTAATATGTTGAATGGGTTTTCCCCATTATTTCCACAATTAAAGCTTTGAGTACCACTCCTAGCAAACACTTGCTTTGAGCATCTCTAGGCTCACCCCTGCTCACACCTCCTACAAGAGCTATATTCATTCAATATTTTTGTGGGAATTCAACAAAATGGGAAACAGAAACAGCAACCTTCAGACAGTGGTGTAAGTGTAGCACACAAGAAATCAGAGAGAAGAGCAGCCATTTGAACATTAAGAATATTTCAGATTTTATTGCAGTTATGATGAGGAGAAAAGGCTTTTGTTGGTATCCTGAAGACTTTATGGCTTTGCTTGCAACTCTTGCCTTTTACCACTGTATGCCTGAAAAAAAGATTGTCAGGGTGAATGCAATTTTTTGTTTGCTTGATGATGAAAGGGTTTTAAATTAGAAAATAGCTTTTGTTGAGTAATTTATTTTTCCCACTAGAGGATGGTGTGATTCCAGAAAATGTATCTTCCTGATGAGGACAAACTGTGAGATCCCACAACTCCAGAGGGAGGATCAGTGAGGCTGGGGTAGTTTGTACCCAGGGAGTGGTGCTCTGTGCCTCCTGTTTGAAGGGTAGAGGAAGTCTATCTAACCTTCCTCACCACATACATTAAAAGCTCCTCACTTTGTTTCATATTGTGGCTGCAGATTGCAAGGAAGGACAGACACTGTGTGAACCCCCGTCTAGTTAGTTTTCCAACTATGGAACTGAACTTCAGCAAAGGGAGATAAATAAGAGTACTTCAAAACCTAAAGAAACCTGTTGTTCTTGTGTTAATAACAGAAAACTGAACAAAGGAAGGAATAAGACAGGAAAGATTAAGTGACTCCTTATCTCACAGCACAGTGACATTTTCTTATCCTTCTTAGAATTCATGGCCAGCTCTAGGAGTTGTGTTAGTAAACTTATATATTAAAATTCCAACTACTTGCTGAACTTGAAAATATTTTCCCTAATGCCCATTAGATTGAAAAGAAATCTTCATTATTTCTCTATTTGTGAATGGCTTCCTTCCATCAATGTTATTTTGTGAGTTAGCAGTAGCTGAGGCATTGCTTTACCTTTATTTATAGTGGTTGGAAATACAGAGTGATACATACCATGAAGTAAGCAATAATTTATGACAAGGTGTGCACTATACAAAATGTCATGTAATTTACAGAGATTAATGCATGAGCCAAGTGCAAATACATTAACTTAACCAACTATCTGGAAAGCAAGTTAATGAAAGAGGGAAATGAATGCAAACTATGAAGAAAAAAGGCATTGTAATGACAGAAAACACCATATAGCATATGTATTTAATATAGGGACCTGTGTGAGTTAATAGCTCATCTCTGAGCCATGTAGGCAGCTACTTGTGTTTATAGGGACAGTTTTATAAATCAGAACAGGTCAGTTATGCCTGACAATCAAAAACAGCATAGGAGGCTGAGCTCAGCAAATCTTGGTCTGTTCCAGGGTGTCACACATCACAGGATAGTATTTCAAAGTGAGTTTCTACCATATTGCAAAGCAAATATCCATGTCTCATCCTGCTAAGTCCCATTTCTGCAATACAGGTTAGTAGAAAAGGTAAAGCAACTAATTTTTTTTTGAGTCTGTGCATTCCTAATGAATTGCTGCATGTTGTGATCTTCAGGAATGGCATCTTTATACCCTCAGACACACACATAAAACCATGACTACAGATCTTTTCAATACTTATCTGTGGTCCATCCCCAAGTCGGCTTCAAAAGACTGTAGGTTTCTTGGTTACACTCTAAACCTGGCATGTTTTCTGTGCCAGCATCAGAATTTACACTGTAAAGCTGTTGACCTTCACTACTTGCTGTGATTGACACACACTAATTTCAGCCTGGGCAGACACCAGTAAGCTTAATGGAGGCAATCAAAATCTCAAAAAATCCCACCATCAGAAACAGAGTCCTGCCATCTTAGTTTCTCTCTCTATAGTGCCTGACTCTGTTTTCACCCCAATACTTCTGTCTTCATGTGCTGTAGCAAGTTAGGCTGCAGAAGAAGCTAGTCTGCATATTCTCATGATTGCAGGCCCATGACATGCAGACATTTATGTGAAATCAGCAAAGAAATGAAAGAAAGAGAGCTTGAAGAAACAGGTTTAGAGAGAAATATCCATTCTGGTCGATACCCTCCTGTCCTAGAAGCTGTAGCTGTCCTGCCCTGTGTACACTGCAGACTCTGCTGATATGGCTTCTGCAGCTCATTACAAGCTGCCAGAGGTGATAAAGATGACTAGCTATGTATTTATTCCTGCATAGTAGGCTACAGTGTGAAATTTAAGAGCCCCTCAATATATAGAAAGTCCAAGTAGATGATTGAATGGGCCTTTCTAGCACCATGAATTTCTGTCTGTGGATATATAACCATTAGGATCCTGCTTTCTGTAGGCTGCACCATTAAATTTATGGGACTTGGCAGTCTGCAGAGGTAGCTGCCATTCTGTGAGACAGAACATATGCTGCCTGCTACACTGAAATGCACACTACATTGTTCTGAAAGTCTTGGTGGTTCATAAGAGTCTAAAATAACTCATTTATATTGAAAACACATCCTGATTTTAGGGGCAAGGAAAAATATAATGCAGTCTTGTTTCACTAAATTCTCTCCATTTGAATTTGGAGCAGAAATCAACAAACTGTAGGAAGTGACCAGAAGTCAAGAAAGAATTCCTCACATGGTCTTTGCTTATAGTTTTATTTCCACAGTTTCTATCTGGAGTGAAATCCATTCAAATATAGGCTCTCTTGTCAGATAATATTCTCAAAAACCCCTTATGGAAAAGACTTCACAATGGCTGTGATAAAATTAAGATGTTCTTAACTTGCAAATGCAAAAATAAAAGTATTAAATCTCACTAATCTCTTAGATAGTGATTGTTCATGTGTCACGAAAAGATACAGTTTTAAACTTTTATATGCATAATTAAAAAAAAGACATCAAGAAATAGAAATTTTTTCTATCTTAATTCCTTATTTCAACTGACGATAGCTAGAACTTATGACAACAGGAACTGTTTTCCATATAACTATTAGAAAAGTAAGTGCTATATATGCAACAGGAGTGTATTATATGCTGGAAAGTCTATATTTTTAGCAAAATATACCTTGGAAATCGTTAACTAAATTTATGTATTAAAAATATGTGTGGTTTACTTTTTAAGTAGCTTATTCATAAATTTCCTCGATAATTTCTTGGTTAATATGGTAAAAAAAAAAAAAGAAGATATTCTAGTTCCTTTTTCATCCTTTCATTGCACGTGTCTATAGCATGCATTGAAAACACACGAAAAAAGCCATGTCTTCTGCTCTGTCTTTGCTTTGGGGACTTGGATGACATTAGTCAGGAGCAACAGAAGCTGCTAAATTGGCTTGCATGTGGATGAATAAAAGTCACCTTGGCTAATGTCAAACACTGGGTCTGAAGTTTCTAATCAGGCCCTTTTTGGACACAAGATTCAAGGAAGTCTCTTCAGTCAAAGTCATTTATGGATTATTTTTCTCTCCTCACGAGCTAAAGAGTTTTATGTATCCTGTGCTCACAGCTGTCACTAAGTTAATATATCTCAAAAGTTTCTGAGCATTTTAGAGAAGAAGGTCATATTCCTCTTAAATGCACTCTGAAAGCTACCTTTTGTAGGCTACCTCACTGTTAGAAAATTCATTAATTGGCTTTTTCCTGACAATGCATTCTCTCATGCCTTTTATTGTGTACACTGACTGTTTCAATTGTATCTAATCATAATTTTCAAGTATTGTTCAAGCCACAAGGGAGAAACTGTACTGACAATAGTGCTAAGTGTTGTTTGCTTCTGGCAATCTGGAGAGATTTGATGGTTCATTTCTTTTCCCCACAGTAACCTCATGATATCCATGCTGCCTGATAGTTCTATAAAGAAAAACATCCAAAAATACCTACTTTTTAACTTTAAGTTGAACCTGTTTACTTCATTATTTCCTTTAGCACTTCTTGGAATAACTCTTGACCTGTCTTTAAACTCTTTTGTGTTATTATTATATATATTTAGGAAACGGAAGACTCTTTGAGGAATCTGGGAATGATATATAAAGGAACTTGAGCTATGTATATTTATGGATGAAAATTTATCACATATCATTTATTAATTTTATGCCTATTGAAATTCTCTGTTGATTTTGGTAAACAAACTTGGTACAATGAATCCTGCCATTTTAAATTATATTGCATCCTTACACTTGCTATGCTTTTCCTTCAGGTTTGGCTGGAGGGCTCTCCCAGAACAGGCTCACTGCTCAGGTGGGGATCCTGTGCTCCCATCTCAGGATGCAGTGGTGGCTGTGCAGCTGGGGCCAGGACTTGTGTAGGGCACTAAACTTAACATCAGGCTGTAGGCAGGGCAGAAGGAGAAGAAAGGAGGCTAAAATGGGGACAAGGACTCAAAGAGAGGAGTGGGGACTCGCTCTGCAGAGATAATCTTCCAGTGTTTTGCTCCAAATCATAGTGATGGAACCACTCTTGAGGAGGGTAAACACTCCTGTAACCACTCGGGCAAGGTTTGCAAAGGGACCCCATTCTATTTTGTTTGGAAGTCTTTCAGTTTTTCCTAGTGGCTTATAAACACCCAAAGTCTTATATTCAGCCTCAGGGGATGTTTCATTAGCTCTCCTTTGGCACACAGGTGAGTTAGGGGGAAGAGAGACATCTGGATTAAATAGTCCCTCTTTATAATAAGGCTACAGGGACATTCAAATGTGCCCAGCTATGTATGAGATCTGTATCTGCAGCAGTGAGTTAAGACAGAGCTTAAAAGGTGCAATTTAAAGACCAATTAGGCACTTCTACTTGGTAAATTTTGGAACAGCATCTGGGTTAGGTTATACAGTTACACTTTTTGCTTTTGATATTCATTTTCTTCTTACACAATTTGTGAAATTAGATTTCATTCATAGAGGTGACATTAACAATGGAAAAATGCTAGTTTCTTTTATCCTCTGCTCAGTCAATGTGTTGTGATTTTTCCTAATTTAATTGACCAATAAATGATACAGCTAAACTAGTTCTGCTAATTTTCTGATGAGTAAATTTTTGATCTTATGTTTAACTGTGTCCGTTATAAACTGAATCATCATCTGCAATTGCATCTTTGCACTCTGGGCCTGCACAGTATTTATTCCATAATTTGTGTTTTGTGTGAATTTTGATATGTATTTATCCACCAGTTCCTTCTGTTTCTTGAGGAATGATAGTGAAAAATACTGGAAGAAAACTTTATTTCAAGAACTTTTATTTCAATTATCTATATTTTTGTCTGCTAAGAAAAAGGAAAAGTGCTTCAGGTAAATGTTTTATTACTTGATCCCTTCAATTCCCATAAAATCAGTCTATGAGAGATAACTATATACCTCAGTCCCTTTTGTTTCTGTTCAAATATATCCAGGGTACCAATACTGTCTCTATTCCTTCCACTTAGGTTCAGAACTTTTCTTTCATATCATTTATCTTACATCCAGAAATTGAGCCATATTCCTTTACTATTTTGAATAGTTCTCAGATTGATTTTGAAGGGATTGAAATATCCTATAAAGCAGCATCCACATGAAAAGGAAATTTTATGAATGACATTTCCTAGTTTTACTGTCCTTGTTTTTTCTTCCCCTCTCTTAGGCTTTCAGTGGTTCTGCTGACATGATAAAAGGTGCCAACAGATACCCCACTGTGGATAGGGGTCTGCATAAATGACTGGGCTGTATGTGAAATGTCCCTGCTCTTCCTTTCATCATCCTCCTTCCCTCCAAACAAAAAACTATGGAGCAAACTGTAGGCAATGCTGGGAATCATGTTTTTGAAAGACAGCAGAGATAATATTGGCCACTGGGGCACTGCTGGCTCAGGGACAGCTTGCTGGCCCCCAGGACCCCCAGGTTCCACAGAGCTGCTTTCCAGCAGGGCACCCCCAGCCTGTCCTGGTGCCTGGGGTTATTTCTCCCCAGGAGCAGGACCCTGCATTTGCCTTTGTTGAATTCCAGACCGTTGTTCTCTGTCCATGTGTCATACAGACTTTGTTTATCAGACACACTCTTTTGGATGCAGTGGTGGCAACCTGTGTTGAAGAGCCAGTTTCTCATCCACAGAGTACTCAGAGTAAAGCTTATTTCAAAAGGAAAAGTGTGGATTGGAGCATGCTGCAAGGGCTTCATACACAGTAACACACATCAATTAAGCCCCAGACCATCCTTTTACAAAACATAGCGTCTTATGCATTAATCACAATTGAGTGAAAGATGTGGTATTGGATTTTACTAATTAGAGATCATTTGTTTCTCAAATTATTCAGCCATTTGCCTTCTAGCAAAGATTTAGGTGCTTACAAAGGTACACTGCGTAACCCAGATTTGTCATTGAACTGTGTGGAATATATGACAAGACAGGAGAAGGGGAGAAGGGGAGAAGGGGAGAAGGGGAGAAGGGGAGAAGGGGAGAAGGGGAGAAGGGGAGAAGGGGAGAAGGGGAGAAGGGGAGAAGGGGAGAAGGGGAGAAGGGGAGAGGAGAGGAGAGGAGAGGAGAGGAGAGGAGAGGGAGAGGAGAGGAGAGGAGAGGGAGAGGAGAGGAGAGGAGAGGAGAGGAGAGGAGAGGAGAGGAGAGGAGAGGAGAGGAGAGGAGAGGAGAGGAGAGGAGAGGGAGAGGAGAGGAGAGGAGAGGAGAGGAGAGGAGAGGAGAGGAGAGGAGAGGAGAGGAGAGGGAGAGGAGAGGAGAGGGAGAGGAGAGGAGAGGAGAGGGAGAGGAGAGGAGAGGAGAGGAGAGGAGAGGAGAGGAGAGGAGAGGAGAGGAGAGGAGAGGAGAGAGAGAGGAGAGGAGAGGAGAGGGAGAGGAGAGGAGAGGAGAGGAGAGGAGAGGAGAGGAGAGGAGAGGAGAGGAGAGGAGAGGAGAGGAGAGGAGAGGAGAGGAGAGGAGAGGAGAGGAGAGGAGAGGGGACGAAAGGAAAGGATAAAGGGTACTTAACTATTTTTTCAGTCATTGTCTTAGACTAACTTAAACTCAAACTTAAAAAAAACTTGAAGGAAACATTCAGAAAAATGGGAATTTTGATAACTGTAGTTATGGGCACAAAGCTGATTGGGAAGACTGAAATTCAGTCCTTATCCTTACTGGAAAATAATCACATTTGATATAGTCCAATGAAAGGCAAGTGATGTAAGGACAGATGGATGTGAAGGCTGTGACGGAATTGGTGGGTGGGTAGAGCAGATGGAGAGCTTCAGCAAAAAGTGTCACTTGGAAATGTCACTGATGGGTAGGGTTAGCGTGGAAACACAATGTGCACAAAAACCAAACGTGGGGTTTTGTGGCTTTGTCATCCAGTTTCCAGCTGATAAATTGTATTTTGCACTCCTGTCAATCTCACTGTCCTGCCAAGGCCATTATGGTCCAAAGTGTATAAAAATAAGTGCTGTATATTCTCTCTGAGTCACACTTGGCTCATTGAAAAGACTGGGACTGATTAACCATGTCCACAGACTTTTCTCTGAAATCACAGAATATTCTGAGTTTGAAGGGATCCACAAGGATCATCAAGTCCAACTCTTAGGTGAATGGCCCATATGGGGATCAAACCCAAACCCCGGTTGTTTATTAGCAGCATGCTCTAATCAGCTGAGCTAATCTCACTGGCTAAATGTTAAGCTCCCAGACTCCAAATGAGAACAAAACATATGAAGAGCAGCTGGGGGGAGCTGAGGTTGTTAAGCTTGGAGAAAAGGAGACTCAAGGATGATCTTATCACTCTCTAAAACTGCCTGAAAGGAGGCTGTAGCCAGGTGGGGGGCTGTCTCTTCTCCCAAACAATAAGTGGTAGAACAAGAGAAAATGGCTTCTAGTTGCATGAGGAGAGGTTTAGAATTGGTATTAGGAAAAATTTCTTCACTGAAAGGATGATCAGGCCTTGAAACAGGAAAGTGGTTGCATCATCATGCCTGGAGGTATTGAAAAAACATGTAGACTTAAGGATATAGTTTACAGGTGGACATGGCAGTGCTGAGTAAATTGTTGGACCTGGTGATCTTCAATGATTCCGTGATGAAAATGATTCTGTGAATGTGCCATTGCAGCAGCCTGTCAAGTGGGCTTGGGAGAGTGAAGCCGCTGTATGGGCTGAAGAGTGTAACCCCTGTGTTGCTTTGGAAGCTGCACTGCAGCCAAAAAGCAGATAGGCAGTGAAATCCCAGTGCCCATTCCTCTGTGATCTGGCTCTGCAAGAATGAAACCATCAGAGGAGCATGGCAGCCTTTGTGCTGGCACCATCTCTGTACTGCAATGTGTGCCAAGGTACAGCCAAGTGAGCAACAACACTGCCAAGCTGCAAAGACCTGTTTTGAAAGGGAACCTGTGACCCACTTCTCTAAAGACAACTGCTCTCTTTTCTGGTAGGAAGGAAGGAAGGAAGGAAGGAAGGAAGGAAGGAAAGGAAGGAAAGGAAGGAAAGGAAGGAAGGAAGGAAGGAAGGAAGGAAGGAAGGAAGGAAGGAAGGAAGGAAGGAAGGAAGGGAAGGAAGGGAGGGACATTTGCAATGGAAAATTATCAGATCTGTTAGACCTTTTCAGAGATCAGGTAAGTTTCATGCTTTTGAATCTAATGCTAGAGACTTGTCTTCATAAATAAGTCCCCCTTGTATTACCCAGTGCAGTTACTGCCTGAATTTATACACATAATAAACCCAGGCTTTGCTTCAGGTAATAAAGTCTCTACATGGCACAAGGAAAAATCCTAAGGTGGTGGCTAAGTCTGGTTTGTGGATGATCTGAGGGTGGGATGGTTTATGGCCCCCCAAAGTGAGCAGTTGGTTCTGGCAATGGTTAATGGCCTGGGAAGGCAGAACATCAAGCACATTTCTGTTTTTGCCTCCAGGTGATGAAGTTAGGAGCCATGTCAACCAGAAACGCCCTCGGCTTTCTACACAGCTTGCCTTTCCCTGAAGTGGCAGCATGAGAGATGAAGCTGGGTAGTCTGAATTGACCTGTAGAGGCTATTTAGACATTCTGGATGCCGTGGTGTAACTTGATTTCCCTCCCTATACTGTCAGTTGCCGTCCCTAAGTGTGCTGAGGAAGCGCTTGAATATTATGAGCAAAGAAGCTAAGGCAATAAATGGAGAGAAGAGGTATAGCTGGACCCAACAGTTGTCGTCAAAAAATCTTGGCTGTGGCTGGAAGCACCTATAAAATCCAGAAACCAAATAGTTCTTTAACAGATAAGAGAGGGAAAAAATCCCCTTCAATAGAGTTGAGGAGGAGGAGAGAATAATTTCTAATTATAAGTTTAGTTTTTCATCTGCTTACTAATACAACTGAATTTATTACAACTTCTTAGGAAAAGCAAGAGAAAAATGTAACTGTGGTAAGGGATAAAAGATACCCCCTGGGTAATCAATATCAGGAAAACAAAGGAAAAGTAGTTGCTAATTATGAATTTTCAGGCCAAAGCTCAAATAAGTAATCAAAATAAAGGGCAGCCCTTGAAAAAAACTAATGGAGTATATGGCACATCTCTCTGAGAGCACAGTGGTGCTGTAAAGACACTATTCCTAGTGCTCATGATACTCAAAATTGAGCTCTTGTGGCTCTCTGGGGAGTGTCTGGCTGGGGAGTTCTGCCACAGAAGCTATAGAAACCTACTGATGCAGATGCAGTCAGAAATACTATGAGATATAACACCACTTTGTCCCACACCTCTCATAGTGTTAGCAAAAGCCCCAGGAGTTATGGCTTGATACCTTAATCAGCAGTGGTGTAGACACCAAAGCTGCACTTTTGCAGAGGTGCTGGTAGGGGCCTCTCTCTTGGAGTGAATACATATGAAAGGTGAAATTCTGGGTGCAGCTTGCCCTGAGCTGTTCCTTTGGGATAAATAAAGCCAGGGGAGATTTTCTCCTGTGTGATTTTCACACTGCCAGCCTTGGTAGCTTTTGGAACCAGTTTGAGCATTACAGCTTGGACAAATATCAGTTCCTTGGGCTGCTATTGGCTGACATCTGGAGAGTCAAGCAAGTTGTTTAAGTCAGCTACAGCTTTGTATGGAGATCTGCATACAAGGCCATTAATGCCCCTTCAGTAGCTGCACATCACGTGCCCTGCTGCATTAATGGGTTTGATTCATTCCAAGGCTCTCAAGGACACATGTGGAAACATAAGAAGTCATCAGGATGTGAATCTGAAAAGATGACATGCAGTTAACATTAGACAGTAGAATTGACTCATTTCTAGTTTCCTGGATAATCACAGCTTGGAACAGAACTGCTGGAATATCTTAAATGTTTCTGCAGACTGAAAGAGGAGCTCATGAAGCACAAACAGTAATTAAAGAGGTTTCTGAAGACCACCTTTTTTTTTAATAGCAAAATAATAAAGTTATTTTAACAGAATGAATCCTGTATGCCACCTTAAAAGGAAGAAAGCCCTACATAAAACAAAACAACCCAACAAAAAATCCAACTCCCAAATGATGGATTTCTGCATAAGAAGGTGTCTATAAAATGATAAATTCACTGTGAGTTTATTATTCATTGTGAGTCTTGCAGAATGAGCTACTGAACATGGGGCAAGTTATATTCCCCACCCTTGCAAAAAGCAAGGGCATGTGAGCAGTGCTTTGAGACTGTGCATAGAACCAGCAGAATTCATTCATCCAATACATTCATTCCAGAAGGCCATGCATTTTTATTGCCAAGTTAATGCATTAGCTTTCCATAATGCAAATGGAACTGAATGTGTCAAGGAACACAACTGTATTTTAACAGCAGTTAGGAGATCTGTATTAATAATAGGCTCATATCCCAGGACAGATTTACTCTGTTTAATTTTGTCTGTTGCAAAAGAGAGGTTAAATCTAGATACATTATTAAGCAGATAAAGCAACTTTTTATACACTGCTTAGAAGAGCAACATCTGTTCTTGGGAGATTTGTCATCCTGCATAGACAAACCGCATGTTTATCAAACAGCTCCTGAAGCAGTCTTATTAGCTAGAGGTGGGGTTAATTTATTTATTTATTTATTTTTATTTGCAGATCTGAATGGCAAGACAGTTTTCAATCATTCCAAACTCAAACACTTTATTCTTTCTGCTTTTCTTGCCCAAAATATTGCCTTTCCTTTCCTTTCCTTTCCTTTCCTTTCCTTTCCTTTCCTTTCCTTTCCTTTCCTTTCCTTTCCTTTCCTTTCCTTTCCTTTCCTTTCCTTTCCTTTCCTTTCCTTTCCTTTCCTTTCCTTTCCTTTCCTTTCCTTTCCTTTCCTTTCCTTTCCTTTCCTTTCCTTTCCTTTCCTTTCCTTCCCTTCCCTTCCCTTCCCTTCCCTTCCCTTCCCTTCCCTTCCCTTCCCTTCCCTTCCCTTCCCTTCCCTTCCCTTCCTTCCCTTCCCTTCCCTTCCCTTCCCTTCCCTTCCCTTCCCTTCCCTTCCCTCCCCTCCCCTCCCCTCCCCTTCCCCTTCCCCTTCCCCTTCCCCTTCCCCTTCCCCTTCCCCTTCCCCTTCCCCCTTCCCCCTTCCCCTTCCCCTTCCCCTTCCCCTTCCTTTTTTCTTTTTTTTTTTTTTTTTTTTTTTTTTTTTTTTCTTTTTCCCAAGGTGGTGAGGAGAGGGGAGAAAGAGGCAGAAAAAGAGATGAGAAGAGAGGGAGCAAACTCGACAAAAGCCCTGTGGTTAGAGGTGTTTCCTGGGCTCAGCTTCTCCCTGAAAGTGAGGATACTCAGAACATGCCTTTCACACAGGAGAATGAGAAATGTGAGTGCCTGGCTCTGAGGTAACATCACTTTCAAAAATCTTTCACCTGATCTGAAGCAGTGAAGTTGAATCAAAATTAGGTCTTTTCTGTGCCATCACATTGAATTAATATGCCTATATAGCTAAATCAAATTTTGTGGCAGAAAGCAGAGAGCTGCCACCAGGCCAAAGTCCTAGAAGCTGGAAGAAGAGGCAGGATCTTGCTCACCGTGTGCTGTGACTAGCTGGGTAATGAGTTCTATAATGCACAGTTTTGTCTATGGTCTTCTCAAGTGCACAGCACAGTAATAGACAGTTGAAGCAATTTTTTGGAAGAGAAGTATAATGCCTTTAGCAGCAGTTAGTTGGTTGAGCTTGATCTTTCTCGTGGCAAAATTCATTTTTATCTGCTTTTCAGAGCTGAGTTGTTCATAAACTTTTAGAGGTCAAAATTGCTGCCTGTAAGGAGGGCTATTATTTCTGAGTGAACAAAGTATTTCCCCCCTTCACATTGACACTCAGGCACAGAGGAGAGACAGCTTTAGCCTATCCTATCCTCCTCTTTTTATCTCTTTCAAGCTTATTAACTATTCCTCAGCAGACAGGAGGAGCCATTCTATATTTCTGTGTGTTTCCACAAATCTGAAAGATGAACATTACTAGTGGCTTCATAAAATTCATGTCAGATTGTTGCTATGTTTTATTTGTCAGAGTTGCTGAGTTTGTGACATCCAGAGGGTTCAGAATATATCACAGTCTTCTCTGGGAGTGCAAAAAAAGCATTTGCCAAAATAGAGTGCCTGTTGTCTCCCCTGCCTGCACAGCCAACTTCTCTTTGATGCTGAGGGAGATGAAGACACATATCAAAGGGATGAACTGATGCCCTACAAGTTTATAAGGCCTGGGGTCAAAGATAAAAAAACATCAGAAGGCACCAAATTGTAAACAAACAAACACTATCGGCCTTGACTTTCAGCATACATTGAACGGTGTACTTTACTCTGTGATAAAGAATAGAAGAAAACCAAAGATAAATTTGTGTTGAAGCTACTGGGGTGTTTATAAAACATGTGCTTGGGAATATGCATATAAAGTATGAATTCATATACATACCAAAGCCACATAATTCTAAATGCAGGTGAGTTTGAAACATATTCTGAGAGTAAATTTTATTTTTTAACAACAAAAATACATTTTTGTGATGGTAATGCAATTTCAATACTTAGGCTCCTGGGATAAGGGATGAAAATTGGAGCTGCAGTAGATTTCTCAGAGATGTGTTTCCTAAAACTAATGTAGCTTATCCAGGCTTGTGGCTCATAACAGGAAATGTTATCTAGTGATATGGCATGCATCTATATTTACATGGTTAGTTATACGTCTAAAAGGCTTTTTACTGTTACAGTGCCCTGCATTTCTGCAGTGTGTGTTGAGTACTGAGCAACAAATTCTTCCAAAACGCCTTACCACTTTTGAAGAGTGCATCATTTGGCCTTCTTGCGAGAAGCATAGGATCTACTTGTCACAGGATATTACAAAGTTATGGCTTCATTATATTTTGTCTCTAAAGCAAATTTAATCAGACACAAAACACAGAAGTTCTTTTGCTTCTGCCTTGTTTTATTACACTGCTGTTTGCAGATAGTTTACAGCAGTATCATTGGTCCTTACTTCCACTCCATGTATCCTGCATTATTCATGTGCTGTGTCTTATTCATTAAGGTAGGACCCTTTGAAGTTTAGAGTGGCTTAGCTTCTCTGTGGACTTCTAATAATCCAAAAAGGGAAAAAAAAATATATGAAGCTTGTCTCCCAAAATATGAGGGGGATCATAGGATACACAGAATGCCCTGGTTGCTATAAAACTGAAAATTTCATTTCTACAAACCTCAGGGACAAACTGCAAGAAGTAAATCCCATGACAGCATCCATTTAACGGTGTGTATTTCAAAGACTGCAAGACTGAAGAGAGAGAGGCACTCTGAGCAAGAGAGGTGAGTGTGGAGAAATGGAAAGAACTTGGTAACATTAAATTAAATGACAAAAAAAGTCCAATGTTAAGTACTCTGCAATAGAACTATTCAGAAATTGCATATCCAAGTCCTAAGCTTGGAAATGAGTGGCTTTTAGGGAGAAAGATGAATGGATAGCAACTTGGTGCATCCATGTCAACACTACATATACAAAGTTTATGCAAGATTTGTTTGTTGCGTGTTTGGATTGATGTTTTACAGGGAGAGGCAGAGGTTTGCGTAGAGATGGGCCCATAAAATGGATCTTGCCAGATTTTTAGGTAAGCAGTTTTCTGTCACGTTGAAAGTCTACTCAGGGGACACTTTAGGCTTACAAAATGTAAGCACAACCAGTTTTCTTTGCCTTGGGACTGAGAAGCCTGTGGAATGCTGGGGTGGTCCTTCCAGCAGCTGCCAGATCAAGCCTTGGCAGGCTTTGAGGCAGCAAGAGCAGCTTCTGGTGCTGGCAGCCCTGCCAGCCCTGCCCATGCCCCACACCAGA
Organism: Entomyzon cyanotis; assembly: GCA_024500445.1. Taxonomy (NCBI): domain Eukaryota; kingdom Metazoa; phylum Chordata; class Aves; order Passeriformes; family Meliphagidae; genus Entomyzon; species Entomyzon cyanotis. Next base: position 42,989,487 of record JAKEPQ010001030.1, on the reverse strand, counting down.
TCCCCACTCCTTGTGAGCAGTGTGAGATGCTTTGATTTTCCAGGACTATTACAAGCTAAAGAAACAGTCCAGGTCCTCCTGTTTTGCTGCCCTTGCAGGGCAGCACTGCAAAGAGCTGTCTTCTTTGCTACATCCTGAGACTTAAGATGGAAGTCTCCATCCATACTAAGATGGAAGGAAATAAATATCAAGTTGGCAAAAATATGGGAGTACAACCTCTTTTTCTCTCTAAATTTTATGAGCTAGCTTGCCCAGAAGGACCAGTAATCTTTAAAAGTGAAGGAACGACACTGTAAGACTGAAAGGATTTTGAAATGAAAACAGGGGAGGGAGGGGGTGGGGAGAGGGAAAAAATACGTTATTCCAGAGCTGTTAAACTATTAGCAAGTGAGGTATTTTTTTGTAATTCATGTCAGAGATTGTCTCTCTGCCAAATGTATCACAAGAAATTCTGGTAATTAATACACACAGACACCTAAGCATCTAATCAGATTTGCGATACTTGTGCTCTTGGCCCAGATAATGTTTTCTAGTTGCTTCAGACTGGTATAAATTGGCATTTAGCTGAAGCTACCACCTGCACTGAACATATGAACTTTTGCTTGTCAGTAAACTACCTCAGACTTTTTTGATAGAAAAAACGGAGGCAGAGATGAAAGAATGCACTGGGAGATGCCAGAACTTCCAAAGAATCACAAAATCACTAAGACTGGAAAAGACACCTGAGATAATTGAGTCCTACTGTTAAGCTAGTGCCATGTTCACTACTAAACCATGTCCCTAAGTGCCAATTCCACTTTTTTTTTTTTTTGAACACTGCCAGATAACCGCTGGAGATTTATTCAGGGAGTAAATCAGACTACTGAGCAGAGACCTCGTCCAGTGATTGCAAAAAAATATTGAAAATAAGAATTTTCAAGCAAGTATGTCATCATGGTGCTTTAAATAATAACTTCACCTGATTTGCTGTCAATAACATATTCTGGCAAAGTGGATTTGTAACATTAAAAACATACTGGAGTCAGCAAAATAATTTCAATTTTTAACAATCTGAAAATTCATGGTATTATGTAAGGCACTAAAAATAAACTGGAAATAAACCTTGATATCTCCTTAAAAAGTTAACACAGTAAAAAATAAACTATTGGTACAATATATTTTTAATACTGAATACTAATTCACTCTCACAAATGGTGCAAAAAGCAAAGGTTTAATTTTCCTCAAGAGCTAGGAGTTGGTAAAAAAAAAAAAAAAATTACATTCCTGTGAATAAATTACGCTTAGGTTGTACTTATTTTGATGGAACTGGTCTTTTTATCAGAGATCCAAGATTATTTAAGGAACAATTTTTTTCAAAGTAAAAACGTAGCTAAAATTATCATCATATATCTTAGTACAGTATTTATACCTAAAATTTCTGACATTTTGAATGAAAATATATATGATTTTGAATGAAAATATATATTATTTTCACATGCAAAAAAAGGATACCAATTTGTGGAAGTAGTAAAAAGATTTATCATACAAGATTTCTCATAAAATTTAGATTAACTGGTCTGAGAACCATGTCACCTTGAAGCTTGACTGCATGGTGTGAATTATGTGCTAAAAATCATCAGTGTATCCCAAAACAACAACTTAGTCTCAACAAGTCATAAAAGAATGCGTATTGCCGATTGATTGTCAATTCTTGTCTTCACAGGAAAACATTAATCAAGCAGGAGGGCCAGATGAGTGGGCTCAGATTAGACACTGTGGAAATCACTGCTGTCATGAATTAGAGAAAGTGAACCTCTGAATATCAGTGATAGGCTTTTAAAGCAGAAGTGGCACAGTCTGTTATCACCGAGCTTCCTGTAGACAACAAGAAATGCTTTTCTTCTTCAATGCAGACAGATTTCCAAGCAGAAGCTGCAGTATTACCAAGTAATTTACATATAAATTAATCCATATTAGACCATATGAATCATTCACTCCTTCACAGGAGTGATCACCATCCAGTTGGTCTGATTGCCTGAGCCAACATATCCATCACAATAATTTGGTTTAAATCATTAGGTAGACACTCCCGTTAATGGGCCTTGTGTTACAGTTCTATGGAGATGGGCCTAAGTAACAAAGTCCAGCTCTGAAGTTCAAGTTCCCAGTTATTTGGCACAATCCAGAGTGATATTTAAATGTGTGTTGCTGCTTCAGACTGTGCAAACGAGGTCTGATGCACAGGAACACCAGGGAATGTCTGGACCTTGCTGCCTCCAATACAGACTCTGGGTGAAGGTCATGGTGCTAAATGTTCTTCTCACACAACATCAGTCAATCTTCACTGCTTCCAACTTTTTCTTTAGCAACAACTGCCTCTAATTTCCGCTAAAGAATCTGCTCAATTCATGCCTTGGTGGTAGCAATTTAATTTTCCTGGCATACATTTATTTTTCTGAAGTGAACCTGTTTAAGTTCAAGGAGTAAAGGTGTTTTGAGAGACCAGAAATTGCTGGGTACTATACCTGTGAGCCTGGTAATTCCCAAACTCACCCAGCTCCCTCTCTCTTCTATCACAGAAGACAGTGTTTCAGTATCAAAAAACCACAACCAACAAACCAAAAAAACAAACCAGCCCCAGTCAATTTTGACTAATTTGCTGCAGCAGCAATGTGAAAGATGCAAAGAATTAAGGAGCTTTTTTTTTTTTTTTTTCTTTATCTCCGGAGTCAAGTTAAAATGGAATACTGTCATTAAAAGGTTATCTAGTGTAACAACCTACCCAGTAAAAGGCAGAAGGAGAAGGCTGTATTATTCTGTGAATTGTTTTATGAAGTATCTCTGATACTGACAATCAGTGACCTAAATCCTTCAACAAGGAGAGATTTACAAGAACTTGTCTACAGAGGCAAAGTGTTTCTACTGACTTCAGGCAGCCGTGGGATCAGAGATTAGTGGAATTGCTCATAAATATGGCTTACAGCTACAGAATGCCACAACTGGGAGCCTTCAATAGAAAACTATGTGTAAACATGCCTATGAAAACAGTCTTCACATACTGATCATGAAATGTGTGGGGGTTTAATAGCTTCACAGACTTATTTATCAGACTTTGCAAAGGTACTTTCCTTTATTAGCTTACACTATTTTATTTACACCCACAGAATTTTGCTGTTTAGGGTTATTTCAAAGTGTCCCATTTGGAAAATCCCAACCTGTGACATTCCTGTATGGATCAAGGATGAGTGTTATCCTCCATCTAGTACTGTCTTCTTAAAGGGCTGCATTTCTGTTGTTGCTGTTTCTTCTTCTTTTTTTTTTTTTTTTCCTTTTCTTTTAATGAATGATAAGCATTATAAGATGGATCAGGTAGAATTTAAATATCACAAGCTGTTAAATACTAAACACTTAAGGAATACTTAATTAAGTAGCAGTACACAGCAGGCGGTCAGGTTCTGAGTTGCTATCACATTCCTGGGATGGTGCCATGCTGGAAAAGCCTATCTGATTACCTTTATTAACCATCTCAGAACGGTAGTAATTAACTACTGCAGAAATTTACTGTCTAAAAAGCACATTGTTATCAATGAAATGAATGCAAGTTTCACAACACTGCACTTAATGGGCATTACTGCCACACACAAAGCAGTACTGGCAAATCATTTCGCAGCCCATTTGAGTTCAGGTAATATTAAAGCTGCTACATAATACAAATTTTAAGCAGGATTCAGCTGGATAAGTAAGTGGAGTAGAGATTGCTGCTACCTGTGTGGTGCTGGCAATCTGTGACTAGCATCCTTTGATAAACGAAACTGCTGAATCTTAAGTCTGGTCTTCAGAGACTGCAGCTACATCCACTCTGTGAAAATGTATTCTGATTGCACGACTGTACTTTGACATTAACTGCCAAAACTGCAGCCACTGTGGATTTGATGTGGCTACGCATATCATTACAGCAAGAAATTAATTCAAGGATCATCATGTCAGGGCAGCTTAGTGACTGGGGCCTGGTGTACTGCTGAAAGTACTGAGCTTCCTGTCTCAGCAGGCTAAACTATCAGAGCCCTACAATTCATGGTCACTTTAGTCATTGCACCCTCTGTCACATGCTGGGGCTCCTTACCCCATGTGTTCAACAAGAGACAAGCTGCTTTCTAGGTAAGTAAATCCTCAGTAAAAGCAAGGAAAAACGCATGCTAATGTATCTCAGCTGCTGATTAAACATGTCAAAACCTTAAATTGCCTTTCTTTTTTCAGCTCAGTGTGGGATCCTTTTCACTTCCTGCCCTAAGCTGCTAGGCATTTGTGCACCGTAAACCAGTTACTACATGGGTCATTGCTGGGCAAACCAATATCTCCATGTACTTCATTCTGTCTTTCCAGAATCCATTAGTGTGCCAAGGAGTGAACTATTCCAGCCCCCTGAGCAGCTTCAAGGACCCGTCATCTCGTTTAAAATCTCTCTGACAGAAAATATATATTTTGTCTTCCCTTAGAAGGGAACAATTACCCGAGCCATTTATATCAAGCAATGGGTTTCCTAAACATAGAAATGACATGACTTTGAAGCCCATTGTCTCACTGCCTTGGTGGGTCAGAAAGCAGCATTTTTATCCTTTTTGAGATGGGAGAATTGCAACTTGCTAGCAGTTCCTTCTGAACTCTGGAATGGGCAGAAACAACAAATGTAGTGTCATAATACTGGTACAGTGAAGAAAGGAATTTGAGAAAGGATGTTGTGACATATGCCAAGGCCTGTGCTGTTTGAGTCAAAATTACAGAAACATCCAGTTTTACTTGATAAATTAGAAAAATTCTCATGTAATTACCTAAAGTTATATCGAATGTTCCTGAAATAGTGATTTTCTAACAGTTGTCATGAAATGTCAATGGAAGGAAATGGTGTAGGTTTGTATAATGACCATTTCAAACCAATGCTGATCACCTCTTTGTGTCATATTTCACCAACATATATATCAAGATAGCAAAGTCCTCTTGTATCTTTCAGGATTATAAGCATTACATTGGGGCAAGACATTGTTATTTAATAATCAATTTAGTACCTTAGTTACAAAATAAATCAGTGTCACTATTGACACTTGCTATTTCATGCATGTTATTCTTCTTAAGGGTTTAACACTGGCTCATTTATGCAGGTGGAAAAGACAAAAAGGAAAGACAGTAACTTGTGAAGCAGGAGACATTTTTAAAACATGTTTTAAAATTATACTGCTATTTTTCAACATCTGCCTTTGGCAGCCTTTCCTCCCTCAGCATAGTTACTAGTCAAAGCATTATTATTGCATATGTTTTGAGGATGTGGGATACTCTTCAAAAGGCTTTATTTAAAAGAAATAAAATCTGTAAGCACACTCATTCCCAGCAGCACAATATAAACATTTAACAGAAATAAAACAACAAAAACCAGGGGACGAGATAAAAAATTAGTTAAAATTCATACTCATTGCACAGTTTCATCTTTGGTCTCTGTACTATTTATTTCTCTTATTATAAAGGAAAAAGGTTGAGTCAAGAGAAAGTGTGAGTCCCTGAAGGGGGACTGAGTAGATGTAGCACTCAAAAGTGATTACAAAGAGACTGATAATAAAAATAGCAGTGAATAACTTGACTGACACCGAGTTACTACTGGAAGTACTGCACCACCAGCTTGCCTGATGCACAGACAGATTTTTCTTTGGTTTCCAGATTCCTGCAATTATGTTGCTGTTGTAAGCAACAAAATATTTCAAATAATGATAGCAATTAACAATGAAAACACACATTATGGGACTCATGCAGCGTGCTCAAGGCATAAGCACACACAGTCCTGCTTTCTCTCGATACTATGGAAATATCTTTACATCCTAAGATAGCATTTAAAATCTCCATATATTCTTTTCCTTTTGGACTTGAAATAAGAACTTTGGATCGATGGAGTGAAGTTGTCTAAGTATGTAAAGGTGAGCCTTAATGCAATTTCCAAAACTGAACTCTCAATATTTAAGCCTTACTGAGCACCAGGAATGTAAACATCCTGGAGCTTTGCACTCTGATCAACAGCCAAAGCTCAGTGTGCAAAGTGAGATAAGGTGACATTGATATGCCTGAAGTCCCAGGCTGTGATCCTTAGAGCAGCTTCCTGCATCTTATAGAAATGGATTTTGCAGGAACATGATCTTTTGTCAGGAGGTTTTTCTGGGAGGGCTGTCTTCCAGAAGGATTCCCTTCTCAGCCTGAGGAGGACCATGAGGAGCACCGAGCCTGTAAACAGTGTGTGTGGGGCACTCTGCCCTGTCTTGTTTCTTCAGATATTTTTACATGACTGCAGCACTGGATACCAAAATAAAGTGCAAAAGCTGCTGTCTGAAACCAAGCAAGCCTGTAGGAAATAAAAGGCATGACCTAGGTGAAATGATTGCAAATTTGCATACTGGTTGATGAGGGACTGGGGGTGAGTACTGAAACACAGATACTCAGAGAAGTGGCCAAAACTTTACAATCTTGAGGCATAACATGTCTAAGAGATAAAAAGGAGTTAATAGAACAGAAAAATGAAGATTGTTCTAATTCTGTTTTTCTGCTTATGCCAGCCAGTGTCAGTGACACGTAAGAAGTGAGAAGTCTCTTTATGCTATTAAAAGGATGCTAGAAAAATTCAAGGCTGGTTGTTCTTGAAACATATCTTTCACACTGGACAAAAAGCACCATTGTAGTTTTCTCAAAGAGTTAATGATTCTAGATTCTCTTTAAAATCAGCAATTAAATAGGACACTGCCCCTTTGTGCTAATGTAAATTTGTTTACTCACAGTAAGTGTTAGTGTTTAACATTTGTACTTCAAACATACACTCATACTCAAAGTACACAAATCAGCTTTTTTTTTTTTTTTTTTAGGAAGTGAGATTTTGATTCAGATAAGACTGTGGTTAAATGCCCTTGGACTTGCTGTAAAGGCCACTCATTGACTGCAACTCCCACTGAAGTCAGTGGGAGTTTTTTCACAGACTTTAAGAAGGCATTAGATCTGATCTGGGTGAATTACCTGTAGCAAAAAAGCTGTTATGAAAGCAGAATATCATGACATCAATACTATAGCTTATAGCCACTTTTTCTGGTTAGTCTGTGAATTTAGGAGGCTAAATACAAAGGGAGCACTGGCTCAAAAAACATATTTTGAGGAGAGGTTTCAAGAAGAGGCCTAATTTTTAAAAGGAAAGAGAAATAAATACATTGATTTAAAAGAAGTCATGAGGGAATATGTGTGTTCTCGTTTGTAAGACAATTTACAGGTACTTCATCTGAATGAGGCAGGAATGGGGGACAGAGGCAAGGAGAAACTGCTAAAATGACTGGAAATGAGGAGGTGACCAAAGTCATAGTAGCTGAGGCTCCAGAGAATATGGATGCAGATGGGGGATGTGCATTTACAGGAACTCTCATGGCTCTATGCCAAGCTTCGGGCTGAATTGACTCCTTCCTGGAAAAGCTGCCATGTGCTGAAGTTGCTCCCTCAGTTGAGGTCAAGAGGGCCAGGAGAACACTAGTTGTATGAGTATGTAGAAAATTTTAACTATAGAGAACTTGTGTCAGCCTTGTTCAGGTCCTTGCCCTTCCAGTTTCTGCAGGAGTCACAGGCATCTGTGGCTAGAAAGAGATTTTTTTTTTTAAATCTAGGTCTCCATGGTGCAATAACATTTAATCTGACAGCAGGAGGTAGGGGTTGTTGACATGCTTAAGCTACTTTTGTGATACCCTGTGAACTGAAGATATCACCCAGACAGGTTTTTAACCCCACAAAGATTGTCTATTTCTAATTATATATTATCTTTGCTGTTACAGAATTTTCCTGTCTTACATTTAGGACATTGCTTCTTTTGCAGCCATCTTATGATAACATTAATAATCCCCTTCTTTCATTTGTATTATCTCCTTGGAAATATTTATAGACTATGTTCATATTCCCCTGATTCCTTCTTTCTGCAGAGAGAATTAATTTTGTTTCCTCAATCATTCTGTCTATTATACTTTAGACCATAATCCTTCCACAGTGTCATTTTCTTGCCCTTCTATGCATTGTCTCTACTTCTACAATATCATTTTTAATCATAGACAAGAGAACTACATATAATTTCTTAAATATAATTGAATACATGTCATCTGCTCTTTCAGCTGCTTGACTGAACAAAGTGTAAGGCCAAGATGTTACTTTCCACCTCCTCGTTGTGCCAGAATACTCATTTGGAGAAAATATATTGTATAAGTCTCTGAAATTATTCAATACACATGTAGGAAAATGCAAAAGAGAGATCTGGTTGTCTACACAGTCGTACAGAAGGCCCACAATTCAAAATGACCAAATCTAACTACTATCCATTAAGAATCTTTGCCAGGCAGGATAGTACTTAGGGTCCTATCCTCTAACCAACATGAACAACACTACTTGAAGCAATGATATAAGAACCTGTGTGCATTCTTGGATTTCTGTGCCCATGCTCAGCTCTGAACTAAAGGAGACAGATTACACTGATCAAAGAGTTTTCATATTTATTCAGCTTTTTATATATAATAAAGGAAAAGATGCGACCTAAATAAATTCAAGTGCGCTTGTGTTTGCACCGAGAGAACCCCTCACTCTCTTTGTGCCAGCTATGTATGGCCATGAGGCAACTGCAGCCACACCAACCCACATTTCAGCCTCCCAGCACAGTGAGCAGCACGAGATGGATCCTCGTGCACAGCACCACTCATGGTGGGGCAAGCGTCTGTAAGGAGAGTGACTCTGGCTTTTGGCAGGAGAACTGGGTGTGCCTCATTTGACAGGGCTAAGGCAAGATGGGATGATTTTTTGGGGATGTGCTCAGTGCAACACTTGAAATTAAATGCTCCACTGCACTTGGGTTATTTTAGTCTCAAACCACTATGAAGCAGAGATTTTCAGACACACAGAATTAATGTTTCCGGTAGGTGAAAAAGGAGAGGCAGAAAGAAGGAAATTTAATCAATTTTTATAACTTGTAAAATTAGAGCCAGAAACAGCCATCATTGATACTTTTACTAAGAATTTTTCAACAAATATTGGAACAACACCTGAAGAGGATTTCAACATTTAATTGACCTTTAATACTTTGTAGGTGTCCACCTACTGTCCTATAAATTAACACCAAATCCAGCACTATAGGTTTTGTTCAGATAGATGCTCTGTAGAGATGTACTGGTTCAGTTTGGATTAGAAAAATTATTAAGACTGCAATCTGTTCCTGTGATTCATGTATCTGTTCATTCGTTCTTGTAATAGTACCACATCTACCAGCCTCATTAACCATAATAGACCTTTAAGCTCCTGGTGGGTTATAGGTTTGTAAAGTGTTACAAAGTAATTCTTGTCACTATAATTTAAACATGATGCTGTTGTTATTACTGAATCTATTTTATGAACCTTTTTTCATAACCAGATATATGCAGAAATGCTTGGTGGTATATTGCACTTGGCTGCAATGGTAAAAAAATCTGGGTAATTACAGCTGATGAATGGTGGGTACTGAGCTCCTGAATACCTAGAGCAACCTTCTGCCCTAGCACACCTTACAGTGAAAGTACTGTAGTATAATGCTAATGAAGAATATTATATACCTGGCTCTGAAAATGAGCCCAAATTGTGTTCATTATGCAAAAAGATACTCATATTCACTGTCAGGAGCTTTGCCAATGCACCTTTTGGATATTATCAAATGACAGAACATCCTAAGGCATTATTGAATCCTACACTCAGAACTTGTAGACTTTTGCCTGTGGAAAATAATGCTGCTCTAGTCATTCATCAATAGTAGTCACAAGAAAATGCATCTTGTATTCAGTGCAAGGAGATTCCAGTCAAGCCCTAGCTCAAGATAAAGACATTGCTTGTATCCTGCATTATACTTTATCTCTGAAGAGTAGCAAGCAAAATAATACATCTTGCTTTTATTATACTAATAGTATTTCTTCATCTCATAGAACCATATTTTGTAATTACCCAGCGTTCCTTTAAAGATCTTAAAGGCTTTTTCATCATCAACTAACACAACCAACCAACGTCAGTGTTTCTCAAGTATGTTCACAGTTGCTATTATAGGCACTAAATGCATTCATTTGTCAGCTACCCACCATTTCAAACATCTGTAGTGGTGAGATGATTGTTGGAGAGCCAATCTCTAATATTCAGGATCAAGCTTCCCCCAGAAGAAGTTTAAACACAGATGTCTGCTGGCATTTCGAGTCAGACTGCATGAAAGTGGCCAAAAGAGATATAACTAAACTGGAACTGAAGAGTTGATAATCTCCAGTACTCATTAAATGATTGACATTACCTTGGTTGTAAAAATGAACTCTGTTTAGGTGAAACCTGGGTAAACAACATGAGCAACGTGTTTAAATTACTCTGGAGTAGTTACAGCAAGCCCTGCCTATGTCCCTGCAGATGGATGGTCAAAGCCACTGGACAAACATCCTTTGTACTTAATAGGAAAAGAAATACTAGGCGATTGAATGCTGGAATTGCAGATCCTTTTCACTGTGCGCTGAAGGATACATAACTCATGGATTAGCTAAAGGACATATTTACTGGAAAAGCACAGGATTTAGGAGAACAAATTCAGTCTGGTCCTGCCCACTATTTTTTGCCTAGAAGTTAGGTTATCCTACAATGGTTTGGGTTTTCCCAGCCTGAGCTATCATAGTTCTATCTTATAATCCTATGAAGTTCTTATTTGCCTCAGAATTTTTTCCAATAAAGTACTCTAATTTTGTTTCTGGAATTTATTTATCCTTTGCTCTTCTCTAAAAATGGTATGTAGCAGATGATAGAGGAATATATAAAATCCAATACTACTGGTCATGACAATACCCTTGCCTGAAAAACTGCATCTCCTTATAATTTTACTATTTGCTTATTCTATCTCACATTTTGTGAGTCTCTCAGGAATATCATAGAGTGGCAGATCTTTAAATTTTTTCCTTTTTTTTTCCCCCCAAACTAAAATGAAAAAATATTGCCATCAGAGACACTGGTAATTAGTTTTCCTAGTGGATTAGCTTCTCCCCATGTTTTTTTCTCTCAGTCTTGTGTTTAAACATGGGAGATGAAGAAAGAAATGTTTGTAAAAACTGCTATTGAAAATGTCAAAATGTTCAAGAGTATGAGTGGATTATTAATCATCTGAAGGGACTCAGCTAATAATCCATAAAGAGCAAAAGTTTTTTATTTCTGTGAAAGGTATCTATTCTCTCAAATTGGTTCCTCTTGGCAGAGTGACGACATTAGGTCAATAAATACTCCAATCATGGAAGCTGATTTTGAAACCTCAAATCAAATTCAAGTAAGACCTGGTGTATCCTAATTAAGAGCTTTCCTACTGCTTTGCAATACTAATAGACTCACATAACAGAGAACTACACATGAAACAGAAGCCAGTGCAGGCATTTTGGCTAAAATACAAGCAATAGACCATAAGATTAAATGGAATCGCCTCATAATTTCTACGCATTTACTGTTTCTAATAAAACCTCAGGTATTCTGGAAAATGATCAGAAAGAATATAACACTCTAAATAAATCTGGGAGCTCAGAAGATGAAAGCAGCCAGAATCATATTTGACCCCGGGGACAAAACTACAAATCTACCTTCAAGCCAACAATGATAGAATTCAACACTGAATGAAAATTCTCATTCATGTAGAAATTTTATGCCATGTTGGAAAAAACCCTGCAGAACGACAAGTGACTCTTGACCAACATTGGCCTACATCTTCAATCAATGAAGTAATTTCTTTAATCTATAAAGAGTAGAGAATTTTGATTGCTTCTTGTGAAAGTGTGGAGGCTCTCTTCTGTGCAGGTTCCTTTTAAAAGTGCAGAGGAAGATTATAGCCTAAAGGAAATGACTAAAAGCACCAGAAATAAAATAAAAAGAGTGCTGTCTTCTGTCACTGGAAAATGTTTGTGCCGCAAATGTACATGTTTTTCTGTGTGTATATTTTCGCGCAGAGAGCATGGGTGGAAAAAAGTGACAAAAGTGAAAAAGAAGTCGTGACAGAGTTTCAGTGAGATAAAAAACTTTAAACAACCTTGCCCCTCTGTCTCTCAAGCTTGCCTGAATCAACAGGGAGAACAATAATGTTTGCAAGGCTGTCTGGCTGTGGGTCTAAGAGCCTTTCCTGGTTGGCATGGTTATTGAATTTGGAGATTATTGCTGGTGTTGTTGTCTTTGACCAGGGCTGGATTGCAGCTGAACACTTGGGTCATGTACCCACCACTGCCCACTTAAAGGCTGCATGAAAGCAGTCCTGGTACCCCATGCCTGGCCAGAGCTGTTCTGTTCTGACCTCAAACAGTAACTGGGGTATTGCAACTGAGACCATAAATGCTCTGATGATAGAAATGTTCCTCTGTCACCAGTACTGCTCAGGAATCAATGTCTCTAGCAAACCTGGCTTCCTCTTGAGAACACACAAAGCTGAATTCTTTCAGTACATATTGTATTAATGATTATTCTCTTGTTAAGCAATCAAATAAGATGTTTTGAGATTGTTTTGGGGGAGTGGAGAGAGACAGCCAAGAGACATTTTTTTAAAAATATGCAAACTAGCTTAATTCTCTAGAAGTCATTAAACTACAACACCAGATGTGAGTTGGGCTGTAAGAATTTTGTAGTGGGTTCATTCCTCCATGGGGGAAAAATGAGTGCTATATATGTTTGGGAAATAATTTTGGGTATGTTTTATTCACAAAAAACAGATACTTAAGGTCATGTTCACCTTGTAAAGAGACTGCAAAAAGAAGCAGCAACCTACATATCATCAATCCATCATCAAGGCTTCAGCTGGAAATGCACCTGTGTCCCAGACTGTGCTGATCAACAGCTGCTGCCTGTCTCTGTCACCTCCTTACAAGCACTGTGATCACCTTTAGGAAATATATTGCACTGGTTTTTCTTTGGATATATTGATTTTTTTGATTTTGGATGTTGAAATACTATGTTCCTGCAGACCACTAGTATAGACGGAATTTAGCCCATAATATCATATTTGCTGCTACTGGATGTGAGTATTAGCATATCATCTCTTGTACAAATCATCTGTAAACACACAAATTTCCATCAAAAGCCAAGCGCTCAATTATAGTATCAAAAGCCAGTGCTCTGATTCATGGCAGTAGCAAATGTGTAGAAGCAGATAACTGATATAGCATTAAATATAATTATTCCCCTACATTAAAAAGTCCTGCAGACCTTGAACAAACCAACAATACACATTTGAATGGGTAGAATGTCTGGAGAACTGCTGTCACAAACTCCCCAGCCTCCTTCCCCCATGCTGAGCTGAATCTGGTATAAGAGGAGTAGGAACTATTAAGAAAGCTCCTTTCCCTCATGCCAGAGTGAGGGAAAACCTTTTTTAAATAGACTAAGGTCTCCTTCAGTTTGGGCAATGTTGCATTTTTTAATGATCCAGGGTTCTCATGGGTAATTTCTGTGAAAGATTGTACTGGAAAGCAAATGATGTCACATAGCCAAGTACTGTGAGCTCTGTCTCTCAGACTTGCATCAGAATGACTGCATTATTTGATGGAAAACAATATGTGATGCCAGATATTTCTTTAAAAAAAAAGAAGATAAAATTGAATCCCTTTGCTATCCTCCCAGGCACTAGAAAAAGACATATAAAATGTCAGTGATATTTCCTTTTAAGGCTGAAGGAAATTCCTACTAAGGATGAATCAGGTGGAGGAAAGTTTAGTGAGCACTTTGTTGCTAGGAATAATTTATGGAAAGTAATTTTGGTTTAAAGGGCTGCCTTCAGGCAGAGCTGCTGGTTGTCTTGAGGGGACTGGGTCAGTAAAGCCAAAGAGTTAAGTACTGCCAGGCATCTCCAGGTAAGGTTAGGTAGCCGAAAGTCAATTTTGTTTATATATAATTTCTTTCAGAGGGGAAAGTTTAAGCGTACAATAAAGTTCCAAAGCCTTAGGGATACTACAGCAATAAAATACCATATAGACAGAAGTAACAAGTCAGTATTGAATTATCAGCTGACATGAGCTGTGCAGGCTTATAAAAATTAGCTTCTTATGAAGACATACCTGTGCTTATTATGGCTGAAGTGTCAGAACATATTTCTTCTATTTTACTTTCTCATTCTTTCTAAAAACTGTTTTAGGTAGATTTAAAAAAAAAATATCCAGAAATCTTTTGGAAAAGAAAAAAGGGTATGACGAACTCCACAGCAAGTCTGTTCTATTTGAGCATAATTAATACTCTGTGGCCATTTTTGTGTGCATTTGGCTCTCTACCCCCTCTGTGTTAGTATTCCAAAGCAGAGACTTTTAATGTGATATCCAAAATTTGCTATTTATTTATCCTTTACTATAGGAACCAATAAATCCTATAATTCATGTATAATCCCATAACAAAAGTCAAGGCTTTTCACTTTTGTAACTTCAATAATTTTTCATCATTGTAGTCCCATAAAGTTCAAGAGAAATTGAACCTGTCTTTTCAGCTATGTTAACGGTTTAATAGTTTCACTGAATTGACTAGAAACCCTATCTGTGACACAGAAAGCTCCTTCACAGATTTGATTTTTGGTGTTGTGTCATTACCATAAAATAATTCATTACTTGGTTTTTCCATACTTACAGCAGATAATATGTACTTACCTAGAAGGTAAGAACCTACAACCTGCTATAAGTATGTAAGCAAGCTATGTTTTGCAATCATGTTTAAATATTCAGATACTTAAATTACAGCAACTGTGATAAAACCCTAGAAGTTCATAATTACATTTGACAGTCTCACACAGTGTGGATAGTTCTGTTTCACGGTAGCATAGAAAATACTTAATTGTGCACCATCTAGGCTAGGAAAATTAAATCCTCAGAAACACTGTTATGTGTTTGCTGAAATTTAATATGAAGGAATAAATCCAATGACAAGAATTTTATTAGTTGAAAAAAACAATAATGTTGTATTGACAAATAGATAGATATGTTTAGTAAAAAAAGGTCCTCTTTTATAAAATAAATGAAAGAAGAGTCATTGAAAAATGGACTGTCAGACTGGAACTGGTCTAATGCTGTTCTTTCTGCAAAGAACATTATGCATTAGTGAGCTGAGAGCAACAAGCTGGAATTATTTTGAGATACTATGTATTATTTCTTTAGAATAATACAATCAGCTATTCCATCTCAGGCAAATCAGTCCCTTAAGCTATAAATGTATCCTGATTATTTATCTCATAAGCAGCCAAATGGAACAGAAAAAAACAGGAGTTGTACTTCCTTACTGAATTTCTCCTATGTGGTAAACAGGCTTGCAGAAACAATTAAGCACCCTAAAAGAACATCTCTCATTTCCTGTGAAGCATAGCTGAATTTGGGAACCAGCATCTGTGAATACAAGAAAATTGCTGCAATACCTGGTTAGTCCCTACATATTTATGAATAAACTGTCATTTACAGTGACCTTCATTGCATGTGAAACAAAATCATGTTTTTTAGGCAGTTTTATCTTGTTTTCAACAAACTATAAACTAGATGAAATATATGATATATTTTGGGATCATCTGTCTTTTATTGGCACATATCTTATTTCTGCCTATTTTCTGCTAAAAAACAGTGGAAATATTCCTGTTCTTGATGGAAATGATGTGAGTGCATCCTTATTACTCCTCACTGTGATTCCTCATTTCAAGGGATTCTCCAGTTAGAGCACAGCTCCATCATCCCAGCTGTTGTGTTCCACTCCCAGATCTGAGGGGCAGCTGGGGGGAGATGTGCACTCATCAGACGAGCACAACCATCATCCTGGTGCAATGGTGAGGGATGCTGGAGAGCACAGTGTACACCACAGCCTTTGAAATGCAGTGAAGAAAGGCTGGAATTGAAAAACGTGTAAAGTCCCTGGAACCTCTTTGTCCTTGTCTGCTGCAGGAAATACTCAAAGAAAGTTCATCTGAATGAAAAACAATCCTCTGTGGGCTGCGTGAGGTATTGTGAATATGATCTTGAGGAATGCAATGAGGAGTCAGACTAATTAATTAGCTAATTATTACTTGGATAATGATAACGCTTATCTTCACGTCCGTGACACACTCCTGGCTAAGGAATGGCTTGGGATATAGCAGAACTTGTGCTTGCATTCTTTGCCGGTTTTGCAGTATTACCTAAATGCTGCTCAGAGGAGGGCTGGAAGCTGTGCTAATGTCACTTTATGCTAGCAGAGCTTGTTGGCTGGTGCTGCAGAGGTCTCCCTGTCTACAGCCTCTTCACCTTGCCCTCGTGTTTTATGTTGTCCTCTCCCTCGGGAAAATATCCTTGGGTTAGTCAGAGCCTGGACACCATCCCTTGTCTCTCCAGCACTGCTGCCACATGAGCAGCACAGGGGAGCAAGTGCCCAGGACAGAATAGGAAGTCAGATCTGCCTTTGGACTGCATTTGCAACGTTCAACCACTCCAGGCCTTTTCAGACTGCAGCATTTCTGGGCTTGCTGTGCCCTCAGAATAACCAGCTTGGCTTATCTATTTAAAGAGCTTGAATGGGCTCATAAAGCATGAGGGTTTTTTTCAAGAATTTTCTTTCTTGGGCCTTTCTTAATGCTGTGGATTTCCTGAGCTCCTTCTGTTACACCTGCGAACCATTCAGCTCTTTCTCACCAGGCAAATGTGACAGTTAGCAAGAAAAAAATTTAAATGCTAAAATTTTAGCAGGCAGATGAAAAGCAGCACTGTAATACAGAACAAAGAAGAAAGAATATTTCTATGGAATGCTAAAAATAACTGCTGTAAAGTTTTTCTCCCTGCTCTCACCTTCATACCTTCTCCCAGAGTCTTGCTGACTGCACTGAGTCATGTGGACTCAATCAGTAGTTTTGAAGCACAACAATTTGAAAAATGCCAGTTTCTTTGTAAAAGGACAGAAATTGTATTTATACATTACTAGTTAACAGTTAGTATCAGCTACTTCACAGTTCTGAATTTTCTGTGTTTAAAGTAGGCAGGATGGCCTGCAAAATCAACTGTGGACATGAGACATGTTGGTCCTCTTGCCTCTGACCTGGCCATAAGGCAAGGTGAACAGCTAGATGGGCAGGGCTGGAGAAAGCCAGGCTTTAACAAAGAAGTGGTAAAAAATATCTAGACTTTTTCTTTTACTGAAGCATTTCTAAGTAGCAACAAAAAAAGACAGATGCTGAAGCTGTGGCTTGTCATCTTGATTGCCGTAGGCTGATTCTGTCACCAAGTCATTTCACTGGGTTCCTCTCCCCCTCATCTACAGTCAAACCATAGCACTATTCCCTCACTTCTGAAGGGTGTTGTAAAGCTTAATTAGTACAAAGCCCTTTGAGCAGAGATTAAAGGAGAGCAATGCTGGATGTTCCTCCTCTTCCGACTTCAGGTTTGAAGCTGATACAGAACATTGCCCTTCACCAGCTGGTGCTGCTTGGGTGCCACATAAAAGGACAGGCTACTCCCAGAAAAACCTCCTTTGATGGACAGGAGTTTGAAATGCATCCAGCACTGCCTCAGCTCCATTTCAGCTGGGTCCAACTCCAAATGTTGCATTGGTAGAAAAGTGCAGAATTAGGGTGCATACTGAATCCACCCAGGCAGTAAGAAGAATTCTGGGAATATAAGAGATTTCCTGAGGGATACCCTCAGCAAAAGCCCCTTGTCTCATGGTAGGAAGTCACTGGGTGTATTTTCATTAAATCCCCAAATAAATAAATCGGTGCTTTATTTTCACAAGGTTAAATAAAGCCTGTGAAAAAATCTGTGAACACCTTGATATTTAAAGCACATCAGGGAACTTAACCCTCAAATAATTCAACTAAACAGCAGTCATAGGACCAAGTTTCTCTTATACATCATTATATAATAAAGTCAGTGGAAAACTGATGTAAAAATTGGAGCTGATACATCCTGCTGGTGAATGATGTAAAAAATACCTTAAGAGGTCCTAAAAGAAAGCAAGCAGAATATGGAGAAGATGATGGGGCATCTCCATAAATGTCACAAGTGGGAGCTGGTAGAAATTCCTGCATGTAAAATAGGAATAATTCCACAGCTCATTAGTTCTACATAGGCAAATACCAGAGAGAAATCAGAATCAGGACCATGGTATGGATAAGAAGTGAGAACAAGCAGATAAACATGAAAAGGTGCACACTTTTAGCTGGCTGTGCTGATGTGTTCTAATTAATAGCAGTAATAAGATTCACACAGCTAAATCCCTGCACATCACACTGAAAGTTTACTCCTGATGGCTGCCTGCAAGAAAATGGGTAGGGGGAGGAGGAATGGAGGGAAAGGAAATAGAAGAATAATAAAATGACATTTCACCCCACTCTTTTGGAGGAATCATCTCATAATTACTGAGCAGGATTGGCAACACCTTTTAATATTAGATTTTTTTTTTTTTTCTGTAGGCGGGGTAGCAGGAAAGGAGGGAGGGAAGGAAGGTGAGGTGAAGGATTAGTCTGGGTAAACAATGAAGCCTCAATCTGGATGGTTTAAAACTCAGGATAATCCTAGCAAGCTGGGAGCTCTGCAGTGGGATAGTTTGAAATGTAAATGTGACGTTCTCCTTGGTAAATTAACAAGACATGACTGCAGGCTCTCCTTGTTACTACAGTCACATTCAAAGAGTCACTCGTTCTCTCTCTTCTCATCTAATGCTATGACAATAGACAGTCACCAGGAGCCTGCTTCAAATAAATATCGAATCAAGCCTTTATCATATCTAGAAGTGACATATGCACTGAATTATCTTTTATTCATTTTACACAGAGTTTTGTTGCTATGAACACCATATAACAGGATGCAGATGGGATGCCAGCCCCTCTTCCCCATCCCCTTAACACCAATTTCTTGCATGCTTCCACAGAAAAATGGGCAGAAGGTACCTAATTCATGATTATGAAGCAAAAATTTAAATTTTATTATGCAATTGCCTAAATGGAGATGATTGAACATGTTTTGTTCCTGAACATGTTTGAGGGATTTATTGAAATTATTATTCTATTACTTTAAAAAACATTGAAAAAAATGCCCTCACCTACCATAAAAATGCCCTGACAATAACAATCGTGAGCAATCATGTCAGATGATACGATGTGACATCTATACAGTACAACTCCTGCTAATTCCATCTGTCCAGAATATAGATGCACATTCTCCTGTTCAAATACAAATGGATGGTGGCATTTAATTTATTATTGTAACATTCGTATTGCTTCCTGTTTTCTCAGGAGAGGTCTGAGAATGGGAATGCTGTGGAGATGGCTTTTGCCCTGTGCTTTGTCTCACTTTTAGGGCTGTTTATCTATGGTCCCTCGAGGAAGGTTGCCAGGGAATAACTGCCATACACTTATCACCACCTGTCTCTACTTGATGCCTTTTTGTCTCTGACATGCCTTCTAGCCTCTTCTCAGCCTCCAGCTGACTGTTAAACTCTTTGGAGATGTGCCAGAGTGGGAACACCTAGCTTTCACAACCAGCAGTTCTTAGTGGTAAGAATTTACTCTTCAGAAGGGTTGCAGGGCACTTCTTTCATTGCTAACTGTGTAGGCAGTGGTAGAAAGATTTTCTTTGTGAACTTTATCAATAGCTCTCCAATTGTGATATCCCAGCACTTCAGAGTTGAAATACATTTTAATAGAATATTTTGAGGATATCTTTTTCTCTTAACCTGAAAGCTGCCTCACTGTGTTGCTTATAGCCCACAAGCTGTCCAAACAAAGCTTCTAGCCACATTGGCTGCATTATCTTAGACAGCCATGCAGACATTGCCTCAGTAAACCCTCCTTTAAACTTGTGACATGGTGGTGCACTGCCTGCTCGAGCTTGGACATCCTCACAGGAATTAAATGCTGATCTTTGCAAAGCTCTAATGAGTATTATTCTGGTTGTACATATCTGCAGCAAAGAGATAGCTGTTTTCTGCCTGTGGCATTGGTATTACTTTTCATATGTATTTTAGAAATATGACAGACATCAAGGTGTCTGAAAATAAATTCTCAGAAAGAAAGCACTACCAATGCTTTAGCACACTCATTAATCTCTCAAAGCTAGATTGCTCCACAACAGAAGCTGGCCAGTTATCAACAGCAATCCTTTCCCAGAGGGTTTCATATAACTTAAGCCTTGCTCACATGCTAAAATAGCTTCAATTAAATATTACTTTCCATGTGCTCACATAAATTCTCACGTGTCTGAACAGAGATTTTTTTCCCATGGTGATTTTATGTGCTTCCATCATAGTTACTACTCCACTTCAAAAGTGAAATATGCTTTCTGTATTGTGAGTGAGGTATCTAAGCAGTACAAGCTGTCAAATTGTTGCTAAAATTTAAGCTTTCTATGTCTTTTGCTAAACTGATGGGCATATTCCAAGCAACAGCAGCAGTGCCATAATAAGACAAGGTCCTTGATTAAGGAAGGATCACAAACATCCCTAAGAAATTCCAGTAAAACCTGCCTCTTCTGTGATAATTCAAGTAGCACTGCCCATCTCTGAAAGGATTTTCAAAGATCCCTTAATGCAGTACTTTTGCCATCAGCAGGATTCTTGATGTTTTCTTGCAACCAAGAGCATCATGGAAAATATCAAGAGTTATGACTCTTTAAAACATAATTTCTGCATTTATGGATACTCTGTTTACCAGTCTTTTTGTGCAAAATGGATGCTATGTCCACAAAAGACATTTGAGAACATCCAAGTTCAAAAGAGCCCTAGTATGACTGAAATTCCCAGTCCTGAAAAAGGGAATGGGATGTAGATACCTCTAGACAGAAGCAAGATGATGGTGGCTCTGTGCTAACAGAAACCAGCCTCATTTGCGCTACGGCAACTCATCACAACACATAACATTTGGTGTCAAGGGGTTTGGGACTAAAGGCAATCACATTTCCGAGCCTGGTTAGCTGTTGCAGCAAAATTGAGTCCAGTTAAAAAATTCGTCATAAATCCTGCATTACCTGGAGAGTTAGTCTTAGAGTTTCAGTGTAGCAGACAAGACAGTAAACTAAGGACAGTGTTCTCTGACTTCATTACCTGATCAAATGCCATTTAAAATTGCCTTGATCTTTTCTGAAAGGGAAGACAGGAGTTTCTGTATTTATGTACTTGTAAAAATAAAAAGGGTTCTAGAGATATTCAGCAGTTCCACTGTTTAAATAGGACATCCCAATTCATGACTTGGAGAGTCTGTTTCAAGTCCTACAGTGGCCTTCTTGGCAAGTCATTCAGAGCCAGACCCACATGCACCCAGGTGCTTCACTCAACCATATATGAAGCTGTTGTAAGTGACAGCTCAGCTTCTCAGTGCATGTGCAGTGTGTTCAAGCTGAGTAACTGCACTTTCTATGTAAGTCTACTCAGCACAGCATTGTCCTGAGTGAATGAACTCTCCTGATGAACTTGTCTTTTTGTCTCATTCATGTGATACTTGGCTGTAGCCAATAACACTTATTTCTGTAGCAGTCTCAGACCCTCTGTGCCATGCTTTACCTGGCTTTTAGAGTACTGACAATGCCACAGAGGCCATATGCTGTGAGGCTGAACTAATGCACATTTGTAAGAATAACCCTTTGAGATCTGAAGAGAGAAAGAGCTTATAGAAATGCAAAGTAGAATAGCCTGTCTCTGGCCACTGCTGTTAATAGTTCCACAACTGATTTCAAACACAGTGGTTTTAATTCATGATTGAAATTTGCCCTTGTGTTTGACAGGAAATGGGCAACATCAGAAAAAGCATTGAAGTGACTATGTGCACTTACTACTAGAACATGCAGGTTGACAAGTAGTTTTAGAATTCAAAAAGAATTTTTAATGTGATGTCGTAGCAGAGCAGTTGATTCATATATACCAGCTTGTGATCTGCAAGATAAAAATGCTGATTAACTATGATGCAAGAATGCTTTAAAGTAGAACCCTTTGATTTCCATATTTTCTGATGGACATAGACTAGTTATTGAATAACATTTGCATGATTTGTCTGTCTTATATCCTTAATCAAATTAAAAGATTTAAAGGAAAATGTATTATTTATAATGCTTTTATGTAACAGGATTTCATTTTAATGTGTTGAGTATTTATTTATGATAAGTACAGCTATTTTGACAGAATTTGATACTGTCCAAAACCTGAAAAAAAAAGAGAAAGGGAAATATAGTCAGGACTGCATAATAGCATCTTTTTGACACAGGAATATGTGAGCAACAGCAAGAACAGTCTTCTGAGGATCTACATTTGACAGATGTTTCATTCTCTGCAATCTTCTTCCTCTCATGTGCTGCTATGTTGCACCTGAAAGTTTTTTGCTTCCCCCATACCACACAGAAATGACAACTGACCAAAAGTATAACTAGTTTTCCCCTGGGATTTTGGACATTGGGATCAAATAATGAACTTAAAACAAGAATAGCACATTGCCAGTGAGATGACAAATATAAATACTGGAATCAAATGAAAAAAGGTTCTATAGTAGATTACTGTCAAAGAAATATGCCAGTCCTCAAACATTGTGTAAATGGCAGGAACAAATCTATTTTCTGTTTAGAAAGATAATACTAATTGTAAAATTAGAAATTTATTAGCTTTAGTCCACAAGATCATTGATTAGCCTCACTTATTCACATTGCAAATCATCCCTCCTTGCATGCCTGGATGGACTTTTATCCGGTTTTCTTAATTTATTTTTTCATAAATGGTTATCTGACATTCATTCCTATCCTATATATCAAACAGTACATAAAATGATTTACAAATCACATAAAATCAAATGTCTCTTTTCAATGAATTGTACAGAACTTTAATATAAATATGACTTCATTCAATTTGGCTTGGTTTGATCTTTTTCATTCTCCTGTCTCCCTCAATGCTTAAAAACTAAATGACAGATTTAGAGTTCATTGGGCAAAATGACTTGACTTGACATCCATGTTCCAATAAACATAACACTGTCATTGTATTTTCCTTTGGACAGCTGAAAAGAAAGGTACTTAAACTTATCACAAATTGTCACTTCAGTGACTTTGAGAGAAGGAGAACACATGAAGCAGTTAGGACTCTCTCAAGAGCAAGGACTAATTATTAATTTGTTCAAAATGCAAAGGAGATCACCTACACTGCAACACTAGACACAAGCCAGGCTTGTGTAGTGCTTGTGTAGTGCTCACACAAGATACGACCAACCAAGTTTCTTGACTGCTGTCACAGGAGATACTTTATACAGTTTCCTTCATGGCTTGATGACCTCCTAGAAGAACAGGTCTACAGAGGAAGGTGTCCTGGCTGTTACCAGGTTTGCTATAGAGTCCAAATTGTGTACATGACCCTGCTTTTCCCTTTAATTATTATTAGATGTAACACCAGCAGAAAGACCAAGAAACTATCACTGAAAATATAACCTGTCACCCTGAGAGTGACGTGGAAAGCTGTGGTTTTGGTATGCTGTTCCAGTTCTGGAGGATGATTTGATCCATGCTATATGCTATAACCCAACAGTCAGAACATCACCAGCATTTTTAATTTCTTTTTTTCCCCACAGGAGCAAGATTAACATGGGACTATCAATATCTGGACATGCCAGTATTAATCCCTAGCAAAATGGATGACAAATGGATAAGGACATGAGGAAGACAGATAAAAACCTATAAACAACCATTGCTCAGTCTTCTGCACTGCAGAAAAACCAGAAAATTTGAGTCCAACCATTTTATGAGATCTCCTGTCAGAACAACTGCAGCACTATTGGACAGGGTCTTCTTGGACTTGAAGCTACACCTCAGGTGGATTCCCTGTTTCTGTCACTTTGAGATCCTGTGAAAAAGCAGGGTAGAGGCACTAGTCAGAAACCACAGCTCACAGAAGCAGCAACAGACCCCATCCAAACAATGAATTTTGGATAATATAAGACCTTCCTGGAATTTTGACTGGATTTTTTCCCATGATTTTCAGATAGATACTCCAGTGATCTGCCTCTGCATTTATTCTACAGCTCTTGTTCTTGGCCTTTCTCCTTGTTTTCTTTTCCCTTCATGTCTTGTCATCTCCCTTTCATATTAAAAGGGAACTAATCTCTTCCCTTTCAATACATATGGAATTAAAAAAAAAATAATGTTTGCCTTGTCAGTTGGTCATTGTATTTGTATGCCATGCCCCTCCTTCACACCTCTTTGTGCAGGGCAAGTCTATTTTTCAACAGTTAAGAGTCAGTATTGGGGAACAGAATTCCTAAGGGACCAGAGATAGGTGGCAACAGGAGGAGAAACAGCCTCTGAGACTTATCAGTGCCAATGCAGAGATACCACAGGACAAATGATCAGATGGACAGCACTCAGACCTCCTTGTCCAGTGAGCGCAACCTGTCGCACCCCATATGCAAAAGAGAGAAACCTTTGACCTTGACACCTAGCCCCAAGCACCATTCCTTTGGACATATAAAGGACAAGTGGAATCATTGTTCTGAAAGAAAATCACTTTTAATTGGAGAACTTTGTCTGCTCTGGGGAGAATAATCTGCACTGCAGGAAGGGCAAAGCTTTCTTGCTACAGGGATGACAGTGTGTTTTTCCATGCAGCAATCCTTAAATAGTTCTTCAGAGGTCAAACATGACTCCAAATGAGTTACATGAAGACACTTCTGTAAAATGGACTCGGAGTGCTTCCAATTAAACCAATTCATGAAGAACTTACATTAAGACATTTTTGTGAACAGAAACTGAACTGAAATAAACAAGCAACAGGTTCAAGCCCAACAGGATGAGCACATATGTAAGACTCAGAAGATGGCAGGATACACTTGACTCTGACAAAGCTTGACTTTTGCCTTTGGCTAAGTCACTCCCCTCTTCTTGGTCTCATTTCCTAATCTGTGGAGTGAGGTTACTGAAATTTATTTTCCTTCTAAAGTGCTTTTAGTTTCCTGCCTGAAAGTTTTCATTAAAGGCTGGCTGATTACTCTTCAAGTCTATGTATTTTGAAATTTCCATATCAAAACCAGATCAATTAGTCTGTGTTACTTTGCTGTCTCTCAATACTGGTCAATAATTGATTCATCAGGAATTCAAGAGTTTTATAATGCATGTAATGGCATTATAGATAAAAATAATTCCCAGGAGAGAATGTTTCTTCCTGGCTCAAGCTGGTGATCGGCTTATGCTTTGAAGCATGTGGGCTGATAGCCCTTGTAATTTTATCCTTCTGACTGTAACTGCAGAAGATTTTTTTACAGTATTCATATGTGTCTAATCCTTTTTTAGAATCTTGCTAAGCTAGGTTGCCTCAATAATTCACTTTGCATTTGCTCAGGTTCTGATATAGGTGAAGATTTATAATATTCAGGACCGGTTCCAAAGCTTAGCTTCTCGGTTCTTCAAAATTCACAAAGAGCTTTGCCTGAAGGTTATTAGTCATGGCTTCTTGGAAAATGTTGTGATTATACAGAATAAAATGAGAACATTAAACAGCATCCCAAGTTTACCAGTATGCTTACTGTATAACACAGTGGCTTGTTTACAAGATACAACAAATGAACACACATCTATTAACAAAAATTAATGATGAACAATTGCTGTAATTTCTCCTTACTTGGAAAACACCTCTTGCAAATAAATTGGGTTAGCAGTAGTTTGCTGATTGGCTTTATCTCGTAAACAAGAAAATGAACAACATTAATGAATTCACTTCAGTAACATTAAGATTGTTATATAAGAAGCAATAAAAATTTATGAGCTGTTATTGGGAGTGGGTGTAAGCAAAATTGAACTAGAGGAGGTTTTTGTCCTGGATGTTGTGTAGACATTTCACCTCAATTTCTGAGGTTTGTCATTGCAGTGGCTTAGTAGAAATGGCTTAGTGAAACACAAGCTATTCATCTATTCTGCTGAGGAATCTGTAAAGCATTTGTGTTGGTGAATAGAAGCTGAATACGAGAATGAAAATATTTAATACTGACATGCAAAGACCAGTGTCTTCACTGGCAGAAATATGTCATATAGAATATACATGGAAAGGACTATTACATGCTCCCTGTGTCTACATATGCAATTAAAGCCTGATGTTTTATGAATAGGTATTCTCAGACATGGGTGTATTATATTTTAAAATAAAGAGAATGGTCAGAAAGATCTACATGAAAGAAATTAATAAAAAAGAATGGAAACCCACTGACTTTCCTAATTTTCAGCTTTAGGGAATTCTAGGGCTCACCCTTGGCTAAACTTTCTTCCCTGCCCTAGTACACAGAAGTTTGACTTTGACTTCCAGTGGTGACAAGCACTTTGGTTTGGAAAATATTTTAAAATGCCAATATGACTATTTCCTTTTTTGAATGCATTAATTAAGATAAACCTTATTCAAATAGATGCAAAACCCACCAGTACAGCCACTGCTTATAGACTAACATCAAGAAGGCTTCAAGAAATTCAAGCCTTGTTCTAGAGCCCAGCCTAGACTACATCAGGTAATTTAGCAACACAACGCAAGACTGAAAAAAAAATGTGATAAAAGTTTTGATAGACAAATCTCATTCAGGATTTAGGAACTTATATGGTAATATTTTACTCTAACTTCCTCTGCCTTCTCTCTTCGTGTACACACAATTGTAAACCTCTGTGCTGTGAACAAATAAAGCCTCTTTCCAATCTAGTTCTTTCCCAGTAGGATACTGCTAAAACAGAGCTCTAAGGAAATGTGCACAAAACCAGGAAGCAGTCATCTCTTTGCTGAAGACATAGAAGAGAATGATCAGCCCCTGAGAGTGAAGGCTGTGGGAAATTAACAGGTGGTGTGGGGCACCTGAGCGTCATGTGCACTCATACACCATTTACATAAGATACCACATCGGTGATTCTTTGTGTTAATTTCAATCTTCTATTGCTTCCCCCTTCTCATTTTTCAGTTTATATGTTTGGGAGAAACTGTTGTGTAGCAATCCTGGAAAATTAAATTGTCTAGACATGTTCCATGAGTACTTTATGGTATGAGTGCTTTAATAGTCTGAAATTTTTCCATTTAATGGGCCATGAACTCACCCCACTGACTGTACTTCAGAAAAGTCTAAGCTTATGTGTGTCCTGTCTTCTGCTTGAGTCTGAAATTCCAGGTAATACTAATTTTTTCATTCTCTTGTGATTATTCTAATGATTTTGGATATTTTGTTCATTAAATAGGCTGACACCACAAAGTGCATTTCACAGTGGCCACCACACAGGGTGGCAGCGAATCATTCTGGGCAACTACTCACTACTAGGCTGCATATTAACAAAGTGTTTAGGAATAATTTGTTTTGTAATTGTTTTAATAAAACATGTTTCACAATAGTTTCTGAAGAGCATACAAATACAGAGTTTCCAAGAGACTGCCAGTGTGTCAAAAACTGGTCTCACAGGCAGTGGTGTGACTAAAAATCATTCTTAAGCTCAGCACTGATAATCAGGAGGCAAGTCAGATTTTCAAAGTAATCCAAGAGCCAAAGCAATATATACCACTTACTATGACAAAGGATCACAGAATTCAGTGATGAAAATGTTTACATGGGCACATAATTGCTTTCTGACAAATGGCTAAATAAAACTTTGAGCCTGAAATTTGTAATGTTAATGTTGCCACTCTAGTGTCACTTCCTGCTTCTCTCTGTGGGAGCAACTCCTGCATCCCAAAACCAGAGCCTTGCTGAGCCTGCTGGCAAGGTACTGGACAAACTCTGAAATGGCCAGTTTGCCTGAAAGAGACATATTAGGCATCACTTCCAAAGCACTCCACAAAAAGCATGGTGAACTACAAGAAATCTGTAATCTAGCTATATGAAATCTGCTAAGAGAGCATATATCAGGTCAAGCTCTGAGGCAATTGGAATAATTTGTTTTTCCTTGGGCCTAGGACTGCATACCAAGACCCTGAAGTCCTTTGCTGTGACTCTGAGTCGGCATCAGGAAGGTGAAAAGTTTGCTTTACATCAGCCATAACAATCTGTAAATATTAAACCCAAATCCTCTTTAAATGAAATCAAGTTTTTCCCATGCAATTTTCTATCTCACTAGAATTCATACAGATTGTAAAGAAAATGAAAAAAACCTGTTCATTGTTCATTAATAGAGCACAATTACATAAAAGGAAACAATTTTCTTAATGTCTCTTACACTCCTGGAATGTGATTGATGGTTGCTGTTACTAAAACAACAGAGAAAAATCACTTAATGACAAAAAATCTTTTTGTTAGGCTGCAAAGATGTCACGGGGGGATTGTATTCCTCTAAAGCAGGCATTCTTTCTACAAGACTCTCAAAGGATTTCAGAGCTTCATTACCAGTCTGTTCTTTCTACAGAAAGGAACTCAACACAGGGAGGAAGCAGAGGTGCACTAGGGATCCTAGGTGGAAAAAACAAATAAAAAGGGAAAAAGGAAAATGTAAAAAAGAATCTGTGTACTGAAAAGATTAAAACCAGAAAAGGTTACATTGCCTTTATCTCTGCAATCTGTCCATCCATTTCTGCGACTAATTGACTTCATTAGATGAAAATACTTTTAAAATGGGGTTTGATTAATGGGATTGAATACTGAGATTGTGTGTGAGAATAGGAGAATGGACTCCACTTCCCTTTTGGTGCTGTGTTTCTATGACTACTGCTAAGACTAGGAATCAGACAGAACCAGTCTCTCTTGTGAGAGAGTCACAGTATCTAGGTACCACCAAATACAATTCCCTTCTGTTACAATGCATGGACTTTGTGCCATGCAAAGAGTAAATAACACTAATTGTAATAAAGGTTATTGGGAGAAAAGCAGCAAGCTTTAGATCATTATTATGAGAATGTTTTCCTGATTTGTGAAATGTTTGTGCCAACATTTACTGCTATATTTTTTCTGAATGTAATTGTTTGCTATTAAAACCAACCTCAGATAGAAATAAATGTTTTAAGCTTACAAGGTGGTGAGGGAAAAGTAGCCACAAAATTGTTTCTTAAAAGGAGATATTATCCTTTTAAAAATCCCAATATTAATATCTTCACAATAATCACTACTTTACGGCACAAATGTCTCAATGAATCATCCTTATTTATTGTATTACGGTAAGCCTGTGGCATATATCTAGAGATGATGACTACCTCTTCATTTTCACTGTCAGTAAAATATAAGCCATTATTATCACTACACAATGAACACACCTCAAAGGAGAATTAAATATTTTGAAGCCAATTGATTTTAGTCGGTTGTATTTGTGTAAGCACTTGTCATTGTACTTAGCCTTTGACCATTACCTGGCTCCCCTCAACTCAAACAAAGCCACCCACAATTCACTCTCTTGAAGAAAGAATATTTATTTTATTCTTTTGTCCAAAATGAAAGATTAGCATCTGCTTGTTCAGCTCAGCAATTGGAAAGCAAGGAGAAGGAGTTTTGGCACTGTTTCTCCTAAATGATGGCTTGAGCACCTGAGCCCACTGGGTAGGGGGACTCCACCTTGCAAAGGTCTCCAAGCTAGCTAAAGATAACGTGAACTGAGAGAATATGTGTAATGTGTAGTTGTCATCTGACATATAAAGGACACCCCCTTTTCTTGGACAAACTTGCTGATAATTTTCTATTGTTTTACCTCAATCCAATTTAGAAAAGCATAACCATGCAACTGAGAAAGAAGAGAATATTAATGTCTCTAAAAACATCACATAATTTTATCCCCTTTTGCTGGTTTGCTATGTACCCCTCATGACAACTTTTGACCAAGGGATGTACCTCACATTAAAGCCATGGCAAACTGAGAGAAATTACTCAATTAGGTGAAAATAACAGCATCTAACAAATCCTGAGAGTTTACAGATATATTGTTGAAAAATTGAGCATATGATCCACTGGGGTGACATAAAAGTGTTGAGAGACACCCAACGTCTTAATAATAATCAGATGAATGATAATTCCAGTATGTTCATCATTTTCTAAGGAAGCCTGATCTATCATTTCTAATCTTCTGTTTCTCAGGAAAGATTGAGCAGGACTTTGTCAGCTCATGTTCTGAAGAGGGTTTTCTCTACAGCATTTGGTGCTGATGGCTGCTAGAGGAAGGATAACAAATTAAATGGCTCAATGATCTTTTCCAGGACAGAAAATCCTAATTTTCTCTGTATTTATTGTACTCCCGAATAACAAAAGGCTTAATGTAACACTCTCAACAACTTCATATGAGGATATGTGGGAAGCCTTCAAAATCAGGACAGTCCGGTAAGAATCACAGAATTGTAGTACCCTTCAGGTTAGAAAAGAGTCCAAACTTTAGCCTAGCCTTGCCAAAGCTACCACCACTAGAGATGTCCCTAAGTGTCCCTAAGCTGGGAGGAGACACAGCCAGGACAGGTGACCTCAACTAAAGGGATATTCCAGACCATATGACATCATGTTCAGTGTATAAAGAGTGGGGAAGAAGGAAGAAGGGGTGACATTTGGAGGCATCGCATTTGTCTTCCCAAGTCACTGTTATCCATGATGGAGTCCTGCTTTCCTGCTGAACAACTGCCTGCCCAGGGGAAGTAGTGAAAGAAATCTTTGTTTTGCTTTGCTTGTGCGGAAGACATAATTATATTGCTTTTAAATATTTATAGCTATTAACAATTAATACAATCTCAACTTTAGGATCTGTGTCCCACCTGAAAATTAACATTGCTGTAATTGAATCAAGCAGAGAACATCCACTTCCCACACACAACATCCTAAACTATGAAAAATCCCAACTCCTAAGAGAATCAAGGATATGCAGTGGGAAATCCTCACAGATTACGTGAATGGTGCCAATGGTACTCTTTCTTCAAGTACCTACAGATTATAGTTGCTCATTACTCAATCTTCAGGTGTATAGGAATGATCTCCATGGACCAAGGTCTAGCTGTAGAACACTGCTGACCATATGCTCTGCATTTAAGCCCCATGGCCCTCAGTGCCTGCCCTATAGGTTGGACTGCCGGTCCCTTGGCCACTCAGGGCCCAGGTGAGCAAATGGGCTACCCTGAGAGACCAGGACTGACAGCTCAGCCAGGCCTTGGGGTGGCTCTGGGGGCACAGCACGACGCTAAAGGCCTCATCATCAGCAAACCCCGGCCAGCCCCTCCCAGCAGACACTGGCACAACCATTCCAAGATGTTTCATGACAGGCAACATGCAGTCTCTGACACATGCAGTCTCACAGCACACTGTAGGATGCCCTTGCAACGTGTTGTCCAGTGCCGTATCTGCACAACTGTAGGCTCCAAAGCTCTCTGAAGCCTGAGTCCAGCCCAGAGGGTAGCTTGTGGTTGGGGCTGACATGCTGAAACCTGTAGGGGTCCAGATAGGAAAGGTATGGGAGCGCCAATGTTGGGGCCTTAAAATGATAACCTTGGCAGGTCTGTTCCAGAGCCAGTGTGCCTGGAGCTCCAGGCTCTTCAGATCTCTCAACCCTAACCCTAGCCCTAGTTAATTACCCGAGCCGAGTACCTGGCTTCTCCAGCTGAGAAAGATGGAGGAGCAGCCATGTTAGGGCCTTCTCGCGATGGCCTTGGGAGGCTCTTTCCAGCAGCAGTGTGCCTGCAGCTCCAGGCTCTTTAGATCTCTCAAGTCCAACCCTAGCCCCTGATGTTAGCTTGGCACTGAGTTGCTCATCAGCACTGGTGGCACAGCTTAAAATGTGTACATTTGGCAATGCTGGCACCTATTAAGCCCCTGTTAAGCCCTGGATCCATGTTATAATATATTGAAAACATGGAATATTAGCATAGAATTCCTTAGTGGGTTTAATGGAAACAAATAGGAAAGAAATTATCAAACCCAAAAAATTACAAAAATAACTCCAGTGAGGTAAAAGAAATTAATTTCTTTAATAATAAAATGCTATGCAGTCATGCTCTTAGAGAAAACCATCACCCTAATTTACTTCCACTAACTCATTTCTCCAAGAAAATTTTGTTTAAATCAATTCATTCTTTCATTATTCCATTTATGAGCACCGTGAAATACCTGAGATGACTTTTTTGTATCTGAATCCCTACATTTTCACCTCATCTTCTGTCTTGACATGGGCTTAATGTACTGTATTTGCATGTTAAAATAGTATATTTGATTGTAAAAGTGCTGTTTTTAATTACCTTGCAATGAGTTTATTTGAAATGGTTCATTTAAGTATTTAAAGTAGCTTGGTGCATGATTGTATCTCTTCACTGCTTTAATGGATTACATCTTCAACCAACGGCAGCATTGTAGGAAACCCTGACTTGTTATTGGCTCTTCAACAAAAGATTTTTGTCTATTAAACAGTTATGGCCTCACAGAATCAGATTCAGATAATTCCAATACCTGAGCAGAAGTCCATTGCTCTCCAGAACTGCACAAAAATGTTATTAAACTACTATGTATAGAACCATAGTATTGTTTAGGTTGGGAAAGACCTCTAAAATCATCAAGTCCAGCTTTTAACCCAACACTGCCATGTTCACCAGTAAACCATGTCCTTAAATGACACATCTACGCTTTTTTTAAACACTGCCAGGGATGGTGATTACATCACTTCCCAGAGCATCCTGTTCCAATGCCTGAGCACCCTTCAGATTGTGGCTGTAAGAAAGAGGTGCAAGCAGGGAGGCGCGGAGGCGCGGCGGCAGAAGGACACACAGCAGGCAGGCTGCGGTTCTCCAGAAGTTTATTGTAAGGCGCAGCAGGGAAGGTCCGGGGAAGGAGAGACGGGGCGGAGAAGCGGGGACGGGCACGGGTTCTGGAGCTCCGGAGGCTGCGAGCTGTCAGCGGCAGTTCTCACGGCGGTGGAATGGCGGCGGGGGAAGCCCTCAGCATCCAGTGGCATAGGGGTTTTTGGGGGAGGAGAGAGGGAGTGGTTTGGCACGCAGGCCAACCGGGAAAGCCATAGGGAAGAGGGACAGGGGTATCAACCAATGATTACAAAGGAGGGAAGGATACATAATTCAAACCAACCCACGCTGTCCTGTCACCATGAGTGAAACAGCACAGGCTGTGTCTGCCCCCACGGCCGGCCCTCTGGCTGGCAACTTGGAGGCATAAACCTCCACATCAGATGAAGAAATTTTTCCTAACTTCTGATTTAAACTTCCGCTGGCGCTGCTTGAGTCCATTTCCACTGGTCCTGACACTTGGTACCTGGAAGAAGCGACTGACCCCCTACTTGGCTACAGCCTCCTTTCAGGCAGTTGTAGAGAGTAATGAGGTTTTCCCTGAGCCTCCTTTTATCCAGGCTAAACAATCCTATCTCCCTAAGTGACTCGCTCAGCCACAGGACTTGTGCTCCAGACCCTTCACCAGCTCCATGGCCCTACTCTGGATTCACTCCAGCACCTCAATGTCCTTCTTGTATTGAGGGGCCCAAAACTGAGCAGAAGATTCAAGGTATGGCCTCACCAGTGCTGAGCAAAGCAGGCTTCCTTGTCTTCCTTCCCTCACATCCCAGGTGTTTAGAGACTTTAGTAAGATCCTCCTGAACTTTCTGTTTTGCGAGCTGAAGTGCCTCAGCCCACTTACTTTTTTCATATATCAGAGGTGCTCCAGTCCCTTACTCCTCTCTGTGGACCTGTTCACTCCAGTAAGTTCACTGCGGTAAATCCATATCTGTCTTGTACTGGGGACCCCAGTACAAGCACTCAAAGTATGACAGAAACACTGAGGAACAGCTCAAAGCATAGCAGACTATAATCAGGAACCATGGCAGGAAGCCACTCAAGAACCAGCTTCTCCAAGCAGCTCTATCCATACTCCCTCTGGTAGTATTCGCACTTGTCTCTTTATACACGGTAGAAAAAAGTATTTCTCTACATTTAAAAGAGCAGAATTTAGCTTTGACTTTCAGTTTCATCTGTGTACTTCCTGTGAGGAAAAACCATAACCTAAAGGCTGTTGCAAAAATGTAATTTTTAAACTTGGTCTCTATTCATATCTTTGTTGACTTTGCTCATATCAATACACTCAGAAATGCAATGGAGGCATCATCTTGATCTGAATGTGAATGAAGCACCAAAATAACTTTGAAGAGTCAAGTAGAAGTCCTTGGCTTGTAGAATAACAGTCCTATTTTG
The DNA here is from genome assembly GCA_024500445.1 of Entomyzon cyanotis. NCBI lineage: Eukaryota > Metazoa > Chordata > Aves > Passeriformes > Meliphagidae > Entomyzon > Entomyzon cyanotis. Next base: position 42,955,416 of record JAKEPQ010001030.1, on the reverse strand, counting down.
AAAACATGCTGTGGCTTTTCAGGGAGTTTCTCACAAATAGTTGTCTATATTTAGGTCAGCTATATGCTTGTGCACTAAAATGTTGCTTTTCTTACATGCTGATATGGAGGAATATAATCCCTTAGGGAAGAATTCTGTATCATTAAACTAATCCATGCTATCACATTTCTATTATTGTTTCTGTGTACATGCACTTTACAACTAAAAATGGTGCAGGTACATAACACACATTTAGAAATGTGTCTTATTTATCTGTACTGTATTTACCAGCACTATCAGTGCTAGTATCTGCTGGTATTGGTTCTGATTAACTGTAAGCTTCTTCCCTGTCATTACCTGGCACATGTTGATTAACATAGGGGAAGGGAGAAGAGAAGGGAAAATCTCCCTGGTATACTAAAAGCAAAGATGACTGGTAGTGGATACAGATTATTTTACAAGTCTTGGAGTTACCTGAAAGTGTCAGGATGGATTTGAGAGGCAAGTAGGTGCACTTACTGTCTCAGGTCCTATGCACAGGAATAGCACACCTTCAAGCTGCAGTCTTCTGATAATGTTATTCCACTTGCTCTCTGTATTTCACATGATGCCCTCATATGATAAACCTTAGACAACAAAAGGTACTTTTTAATCTTGTGAAAGACTAACCCAGCTTTAAAATATACACAAGCTCTGCATAGTAAGACCTTTGAATGAGAAAGCTGCATTACATCATTACTCCTATGTACAGATGTCTATCACTAAAAGGATGTTTTATGTTTTCATATAAAAAAAGTCTCACAGCCTTTTCTGGGTACAAATGGATGCACCACAGGCTGGACTGCCTGATGCTATATTATCAAATATTGTTTTCCTATGATTTATTGTTTTACTGTTATAGACAGGTTACATGCTTTTGTACTAGTTTCAGTGAAAGAGGTACAGTTTTACTTTCTAGACACAGAATACATTTTTGTGGTAAAAAGTGCAGATCTAATATATTGATTTTGGGGGATCTCGTTCCTCAGTTTACTAGCGCAGTCTGCCTAGCATATAGCTGTGGTACGTGTGTGGAAAGTAGAAATTCTCCTTGGTGTACCTGCAGAAGAGTTTCTAGGTAATACCTAAGATCACACTGAAAGTCACTTCTGTTTTTAGTACACATTGCACAATGGTTTTTGATGATTTTTGTTTGCTGTTGTTATCGCAAGAAGAGTTTTAGTCCAAGGCTTTTTAAATACTCTGTTCCTAATGCAAGTATAGCTCCCTGAAGTGTCCAGTAAAACAACTTAACAAATAGAAAAATATTCCTCAACCTTTCCAGTCTTCTTTGGGTAACAGGTGTTCTTTGTTAATCTCAAAACCATAACAGAGTAACGACTTTCATCACCTTTCCCAATTTACACAAAAGCAGGCACAAGTCTCAACTTTTTGATTAGTTTACAGTTTTAACTGCAGACTGTTCTAGATAGCGGAAGCAGAGCAGACCAAAGCCATTAATGTAAATCAAGGTAAAAAGGTGACAATTTAAATTTAATAACATAGCTCTCTCAAATCTTAACACTTTCCAATTGCTACTGAGGCTACACAAAACAGTCTTGGATATTCTATAAATTTTTTATTTGTTTTCAAGTACTGGCTTAGCTGCTCCATTCTAGGCTAGTTGGCAAATGAAGTTTTATCAGATGGCATGTGTAAATCATGGATCTGATTTCTAGGTATTAGTGTATTGAAGTTCCAACATCCTTCTCTACCAACCCCTACCTAGAGCCCAGTGCAGAACTACTCAGTGTTGGAAGTCTCTTTCTCCCCTTGCTCTCTAGAACCTGGTGGGAAGGCAGGAGTGAAGCATCTATCTTGATCTTGAGACCAGGAACAGAACCACTGGCAGTCCCAACTTTCTACCCCTGCTAGCTCACCCTTACTTTCACTGTGTGTGTCAGAATATCAGAAAGGGATTTTTCAGGAATCAAAAAGAGAAACAGAAAGAAGATGAAAAAAAATCTCTTTAAATAGGAAAAAAAAAAAAGTATAATTGGTAGGACAGCAAAAGTGGAAGACTGCATTGACTACAAGAGAAAAAATTAAGAGTAAGATGAAGAGGAATGAGATTTGCCATATCCTAGAGGGGAAATCTGGCTAATTTGAGAAAAGACAAAAGATATATTTACAAGGAGGTAAAGAATAGAACATAGACCTTCTAAATAACTCTTTTTCAATTAGGCTGAGAGCTCAGCAATGCATATACCCTCTTATTGCTGTCTCCCCAGAAGAAAAGATAATGCTGAGTTAACAAGAATTCTCTCCTTCCAGAACACAAATCAGATAGTCTACTGAAAAAAAACTGTCTCAAACTTTCTTGCAACCTCCTTAGCCAGAACTAGCTACTTTCTCCTTTAATTTTAAGAGGTCACAGATATCTCCTGTAGGCCCTTTGCTCTAGAACTCTTGAAAATTGGATCACCCTGTCCCCAGAAGCCTGAATCTGCAATCACTACCCTTTAAGCCTCTACACAGACAGTCCTAGTGGCTTTTTGATTTTCATGGATTACGTCTCCAAAGGTTTATTCCCACCAGTGCTGCCCTTTTCTCTCTCCAGCTTTTCCCCAGCTTCACACAACCCATCAGACACCCTAGCTGGTTATTGTTGTGGTGGATAATACCACCTCAGGAACTGCTGGGGAGCCGAGTGGTTCCAGTACAGCAGGGCTTCACTGGTGGGAGACATCCTAGTCCCCCCCCTGGAGAACACGATGGTCCCTCCCCAAATTATGTAAATCCCCCCAGCTGTAACTTAACCTCTGATCCCATCCCTTCCTTCTCCCCATTGGTTGTGATGTTCCCCCCGCCTCCTCTTCCCTGACCCTCCAGCTATCCCTATAAATATAGACAACGAGGGTCTCTCTTCCTCTTTCATCCTGGACCCCTTCGGAATAAACTTCTGGAATATCCAGCTGACTGAGCGCTCTGAGTTCTTTGTCTCTGGTGACGCACGAGCTATCCAGCTCTGTGGGTGAGTGAGAATATGTGCCTTACACCGGCACGGGTGTGAGAAGGGTCGTTCTGTACAGCACCAGGCAGTGCTGGCTGGAGTGATCTCTCAATAGCCTTAGAGACACTTTCGGTAAACGCAGAGGCCTGGTTCCACCCCTCCTCCCCCCCTTCGCCCCAAGTGGCGCTCGATACAGGGACCTCAAAAATCCCTGAAAGTGTCTCGGAAGGCTTTATGCCATAGATGTCACGATCGGAGCAGCTACTTCCCTCGAAAACAGGTCTAAGTTTTATTAGATCTGTTTAAGGAGGCAGCCGAGAAATCTCCGTTTGTCTGGGACAGGAGAAATCGGCTAACACCAGAGAACCACGCCGAAAGTTTTTTTTTACATTCTCGGAAGCCTCGAAGTGGTAAGTGAGGCTTTGCCGGGGTGAATTTTTCTTTTGTTTTTTTTTCCTTATTCTTTCTTTCGGTGTTGGGAAGAATTTATTTGGGGAATATGGGTGGGAAGTTAACCCGTCCCCAATCAGAGCTTTATACCTACCTTAAAACTACCCTTAAGTCAGATAATTCCCAGTTTTCTAAGGGGAATTTAAAATGTTTTGTTCGTTGGATTTTTAACATCTTTCCAAATGTTTCTGTAGCTGCTGTTCAGTCTCTTAGTTTCTGGGATAAGATCGGAGAGAAACTAACTGTTCTCACACAGGCTGGGGATCAAACGACTGCTAATTTTCTCCCTTTGTTTGTAGTGATTTACAAGTCTGTTAAGAACGCTAAGACTGAATCAGTTCTGCCGAAAAATTCAGATCTCTCTTGTGCTGTCTCCCCTGTGTCTGTTCCCTCCCTCGCTGTCCCTAAACCCCCAGAACCCCAGGGGGGAGAAGCGCTCTCTCCCCTATCCCCTGCTCCAGCCGGGTCTGGCCAGCCCGGCTCGAGCCTGCCCCTCACCCTCTTCCCAGCTCCCCAAAACCTCCCTACCTCGACTCCATGTTTTTCGCGAGACGGCACAAACCACGCGTTACCCTTTCCTCCTGCGGGGCAACATGGCGCCGCCCACGTGGAGAAACAAGCTGGCATGCCTGATCCTTATCAGTTTAAAACTCCCGGGTTAGCGTCGGCCCCTCCCCCCGCAGTATCGGCTGTCCCTGCGTCGGTCCCTCCCCCCGCAGTATCGGGTGTCCCGTCGGCTCCGCTCCTCCTGGTATCGGGTGTCCCTGCGTCAGCCCTGCCCCCCGCGGGGAGCTCCCATCCCGGCGCGGGTCCCTCCCTCGTTCACCCCCCCCTCCCCGGCGGTGCTACTCCTGCGGCCCCGCCCCTCCCCGGTTCCCACGGCAACGGAGCCAGCCAGCGACGGAGGAGGAGCCGTCCCCACTGTGCCCGGTCCCGGCCTCGGGCTGCCTGTTCCTCTTCGGAGGAGGAGAGCAGCGACTCTGAAGAGGACCCGTGGCTCGATATACGCAGGCAAGCCACACACGAGGGGCACTGGGAAATAGCCAACAAAATCTCTGTCACTGCAGCGCCTGTCCATTATAATAGAGCTGGAGGGAACCCCCGGTGGGATGCCCTCCCGTATGCACAGATCAAAGAGATGTGCAAAGCGGGGAAGGATTTTGGGCGTAACTCCCCTTATTTTAAGAATCTACTTCAAGCTACTTTTGCTGCAAATGTATTAGTTCCACATGATATAAAAAATCTTATGGCATGCCTTCTGTCACCCGGAGAATACATGCTGTGGGACAGAACTTGGAGAAAACAATTAAAAGACCTCCTTCAGGTATATCACAGAGATCCTAACAGGGCTCACTTAACACTGGATGATCTTTGTGGGGAAGGAAACCTAGTTAAACCCCAGGATCAGGCGAGACAATTGCCTGAACTAATTTTAGAAGATATCAAAAGAGAAGCTGACAGGGCTTTGCTCTCAACTCCCTCGGACTCCACTCCCTCTCTAAATTTCTCCACCATAAAACAAACTATCGATGAGTCCTTTATAAAATTCTTCGACAGACTAAAAGAGTCAGTTGAAAAGCAAGTTGGGAACTCAGAAGCCCAAAAGGAACTCCTGCGTGCATTGGCTATGGCGAATGCTAATGAGAGTTGTAAAAAAGTCCTCCGAGCCCTTCCTCTAGACCCACCTCCTACCCTCGATCAGATGATTGAGGCTTGCACCAAATTAGCATCTCCTGAAGCAACCATAGCCCAAGCAGTTTCAAAAGGGGTAGCAGAAGCACTAGCAGCATCTCAGACACCTCCACGGAGATGTTATAATTGTGGGAGTTTTGAACACATACTCAGAGACTGCCCTGAACCAAAGCGTGTTAAGCGAAATACTAACAAAAATACTGAAGCTGTGCCCCCAGGCTGTCCCTGCCAGCATCACCATCAGAAGGACCAGGGAAACGGACAGTGAAGCGCGGCGCGGCTCCGCGCAAGGACACAAATTCTACAGCCGTCTCTCCCTGCCCTGCCACCCCTGCCATGGATGGTAACTGCGCACCACACAGCGGAACAGACAAGAGACTCTGTCTTGTAAGTACTGATACACACCACTTCCGCAATGGAAATCAACAACACATATATGTGGACTTTGAAAAACCTTTTGACAGGTCTGTGGACATTCTAGTAGTTGGGGACACTAAGCATGGTCCACCTGAACTTTTCATTTTACCTGAGGTCCACAAAATAGACCCCAGTGGACAAGTACAAATTTCTGTCTCCTGTAATAACACTCCCTGGTTTCTATCAAAGGGTCAGGTGGTAGCACAAGCTATCATACTACCTGAAAACCACCCCAGGTGCCACAGAACACCTTCCATATGGTGGGCAGAAGTTGTAGGCGCAGATAAGCCCATGATGAATTGTAAACTACACAATGATAAATCCACTGCCTACCTGATGGGGATGGTAGACACAGGAGCCGATGTAACCATCATTTCTCGAGCAGAATGGCCCCAGGACTGGAAAACCAAACCAGCAAGCGGCAGAATCACAGGCATAGGAGGGTCAGCAACTTCCCAGAGGAGTACAAATAATATCATCATAGAAAGCCCTGAAGGACACACAGCCACCATCCGCCCATACGTAATTGACTCTGGTTTTACCCTCTGGGGCAGAGATCTCCTTACCCAGTGGGGGACTCAGCTGGTAATCCCACCTCCATCTCAGGATTTCTAGCTGGGGCCACTGGGAGACGCTCCACCCCTCCCCTTACCTGGAAAACAAATGACCCAGTCTGGGTAACCCAGTGGCCCCTAAGCAAAGAGAAGCTCAGCGCTTTAGAATCCCTAGTAGAAGAACAGCTTGCCAAGGGTCACATTGTACCATCTAATAGCCCTTGGAACTCCCCTGTCTTTGTCATACGGAAACCTGGAAAGGACAAATGGAGGCTCCTCCAAGACCTCAGGAAAATCAATGAAGTAATTGAAGATATGGGACCCCTACAGCCTGGCCTGCCCTCGCCCTCAATGCTTCCTCAGAATTGGAAGCTTGCTGTCATTGACATTAAGGACTGTTTCTTCACAATCCCCCTACACCCAAGTGATGCTCCTCGGTTTGCTTTCTCCGTGCCATCCCTAAACCAGGAAGCCCCCCAGCGCAGATACCACTGGTGTGTGTTACCCCAGGGTATGAAAAATTCTCCAACTATTTGCCAACGGTACGTGGCTCGCGTCCTGTCCCCCATCCGCAAAGAGTTTGCACGTTCTATCATTCTCCACTACATGGATGATGTGTTGATTTGTGCACCAAATGATAAATACCTGAACTTAACTCTAGAAAAAACTATTCAAGCCATTGAGAAAGCAGGGTTTGAGATCCAGCAGGAAAAGATTCAGCGTACCTGCCCGTGGACCTACCTGGGACTCCGCATCAGCGAACGGACCATCGTACCCCAGCAGCTCACCATCAAAAACAACCCAAGGACACTCCGGGACTTGCACCAACTGTGTGGTTCTATAAACTGGATTCGTCCTCTGCTGGGAATTACTACGCAAGACCTTGCTCCGCTGTTTAACCTCCTGAAAGGCTGTGACCACCTGGACTCGCCCCGAGTCATCACAGAAGAGGCCCGGGAATCCATCGCTAAGGTACAGCTTGCCCTGTCTTCTCGCCAAGCCCATCGAACAATTCCTGAGTTGCCTTTTAATTTCATCGTTCTGGGTGAGTCACCTAGGCTGTATGGACTGATTTTTCAATGGGACACTGCACAAAAAGACCCACTTCTTATAATAGAGTGGATCTTCTTACCACATCAGCCACTCAAAACCATAACAACACGACAGGAACAAGTAGCCCAACTAATTATGAGAGCCAGAGCACGCCTCCGTACCCTTGCAGGGTGTGATTTCACCTGCATCTATCCATCATTGGAAAATGAATCCTTAGCAAACGTACTCCAAACAAATGAACACCTTCAAGTTGCTCTGGATAGTTATCCAGGCAAGATTTCCAATCATCATCCAAAACATAAATTATTCAATTCGGCTTTTCATTTGGCCCCAAAAGAACTTCAAAGTCGAACCCCTCTCAAGGCTCTAACTGTTTTTACAGATGGCTCCGGGAAATCCCAAAAGTCAGTCGTGACTTGGAAGCATCCCGAAACGCAAGTGTGGAAGCACGATATCCAAATAATCGAAGGCTCACCGCAAATTGCGGAGCTCTGCGGCTGCTGTTAGAGCTTTTGAGATGTTCGAAGAACCTATTAATCTGGTAACAGATTCAGCTTATGTAGCTGGGGTAGTCGCCAGAGCAGAACATGCCTGGCTAAAAGAAGTGTCAAATCCTAAATTGTATAAACTGCTCTCAAAACTTGTTTTTCTGCTTTCCCACAGAAAGCAGCCGTTCCATGTGATGCATGTGAGGTCACACACCGATCTCCCTGGACCAGTTGCTGAAGGGAATCGGAGGGCAGACGCTCTGGCTATGCCGGTGAAAGCTCCTAACATTCCAGACACCTTTGCTCAGGCAAAGCTGAGCCACCAATTTTACCATCAGAATGTACCAGCACTGATGAGAATGTTTAAACTACCTCGTAACCAAGCAAGAGCAATTGTAGCAACCTGTCCTAGCTGTCAGAGCTACCAAATGCCATCATTAGGGTCTGGGGTTAACCCCCGGGGTCTAGGCAGCTGTGAAGTCTGGCAAACAGATGTGACCCATGTCCCCCAGTTTGGCAGATTGAAATATGTACACGTTTCTGTAGACACATTTTCTGGAGCTGTTTTTGCATCTGCCCATGCAGGAGAAAAGGCAAGAGATGTTATAAAGCACTTTCTCCTTGCTTTTGCTACCCTGGGCGTTCCTGCTGAGATAAAAACTGACAACGGTCCAGCATACATCTCTAACAAACTTCAAGAGTTTTTTAGCTCATGAGGCATCAAACACATTACAGGTATCCCCCACTCCCCCACAGGACAATCCATAGTTGAGAGGACACACCAGACAATTAAGAGGGTCCTAGACCAACAGCAGGGAGGGTCAGAACTCAATTCTCCCATTATGAGACTCTGCAAAGCCCTTTTTACAATAAATTTCTTAAACAATTCGTTTGAAGAGCCTGACCCCCCCTGTGTTCCGGCATTTTACTAATTCGACCCAAGCCAAATTAAAAGAACAACCGCCAGTGTTAATCAAAGATCCAGAAAGCCATCGAATATCAGGCCCTTTTTCACTAATTGTATGGGGGAGGGGATATGCTTGTGTTTCCACACCTTCAGGACCCAAGTGGATACCAGGAAAATATGTAAAACCCTACCTCCGACCGTCAGTGACAGCTCCTGAGCAGACGAAAGATGACACACCAGACACTGACAAAGAAACCCCAGACAAAGAAACCAGTGCCGCTTGGAGAAGACGTCGGCGCAAGATTCCAGCCACGTGAACAGCTATTTGTGCCGCCTTCAAGCAGTTCCCCTAACCCACAAATCCCTTATCTGTTACCCTCATGTGTTTCCCTAACCCACAACCTTATTACCTGTGTCTTATAAAAAAAAGGGGGGATGAGAGGGGAAAAAGAAAGAAGTAACAGAAAACCATCTTTTAATGATTTTTGCTTGAAATCCCACAGAAAAAAGGACTACCTATACCTCTCTTACCACCATGCCTGTAATTGCCTACCTCTGCATTCTCCTGACCTCCTGGATTCTGTTACCACCAGAGGTTGTCGCATGGATTGTCCCTCAGCCAAAGACCAATATGTGGGTTACATTGGCAAAAGCACTCCAGCAAGACCATATGTGCCTGTCTATGGGCAGCGTCAGTGACCCACTTTCATCATGCCTGGTGGGGATCCCTCTCCGCAAAGATGAACTGCCTTTTGCAAACGAGGTGCTCCCCCAGAAAGAAGCTTGGGAGAAATGGGTAAACACGCTGGCAACAGCACCAGAGGAACCCCACGAATTACTATTATTGGGGTCCTCCCAGGCTACCCTTTGCCTCAAGTTTGTCTTCAGCCCGAAAAGAGGGATGGCATTATCCTGGTCAGAACACCAGAAATTAAGTCATAGTAGAAATGCAACACCCCAGGGAAAGGTTTACTCTGTCAGTAATTGGTGTCAGGATAAAAAGGTCATCCCAACAGAGTCATCTGTACACCCCAAAGCACTGCCCAAAGGTGTGTTCCTGATTTGCGAGAATCAGGCGTGGTCTGGAATCCCATCCCAGCTCCAAGGGGGACCGTGCACTCTTGGCAGGCTTTCTGTACTAGCACCAAACAAAACCCAAATTCTACATTGGAGAAACCATACTCAATTGGCCCGCCAAAAAAGAAATATACAACAATTAGATCCTAATTGTGATAGCGAAATTATCAATTGGTCATTGTCTAAAAGGATTGCTGCATCGTTTTTCCTGCCTGGAGTAGCAGCAGCAAAAGCCTTAGGTGAACTTAGCCACCTTGAGTGCTGGCTCGGAAAGCATGCTAACCTAACCTTGAGTGCCCTCTCTCAACTTCTTGAAGATGAAGAAACCACCAGGCATGCAACACTGCAAAACAGAGCAGCCATCGATTTTCTTTTATTAGCCCATGGACATGGCTGTGAGGAATTCGAAGGACTGTGTTGCTTTAACCTGTCATCTCATAGCCAGAGCATCCACGCGACGATACAGAAAATAAAGGATCAAATCAAAGAACTGAAGACAGAAAAGGAAGCAGACTGGATTGGCAATCTTTTCCGACAATGGGGACTTCAAGGACGGCTAACATCCTTAGTCAAAACTGGACTGTGGGTGATCCTAATAATTTTCCTTGTTCTAAGCTTGTTCGGTTGCCTCAAGAAGTGTTTAACTAAGCAAGTAGGGGAGGCCTTTCCTTTAAATAAAGAAGGGGGAGATGTTGTGGTGGATAATACCACCTCAGGAACTGCTGGGGAGCCGAGTGGTTCCAGTACAGCAGGGCTTCACTGGTGGGAGACATCCTAGTCCCCCCCCTGGAGAACACGATGGTCCCTCCCCAAATTATGTAAATCCCCCCAGCTGTAACTTAACCTCTGATCCCATCCCTTCCTTCTCCCCATTGGTTGTGATGTTCCCCCCGCCTCCTCTTCCCTGACCCTCCAGCTATCCCTATAAATATAGACAACGAGGGTCTCTCTTCCTCTTTCATCCTGGACCCCTTCGGAATAAACTTCTGGAATATCCAGCTGACTGAGCGCTCTGAGTTCTTTGTCTCTGGTGACGCACGAGCTATCCAGCTCTGTGGGTGAGTGAGAATATGTGCCTTACACCGGCACGGGTGTGAGAAGGGTCGTTCTGTACAGCACCAGGCAGTGCTGGCTGGAGTGATCTCTCAATAGCCTTAGAGACACTTTCGGTAAACGCAGAGGCCTGGTTCCACCCCTCCTCCCCCCTCTGCACCAGGTTATAGACTAAATTTCTGTACTGTGAGATCTCCTCACCCTTTCCACTTGAGATGAGCCAATTGCAGTGCAATGGCACAGCAGCAGCTCTCACCAGATCTATTTAACAGCAGATAAAGAGCATGTCACATAATGATAGAACAAAAACTCTCTAAAAACCATATTCTTTTCCCCCTGCCATAAATATCACACCTTTTCCAGCTTTCATTTCCCTGGTTCCTAGGCCTCACGTTTATGGGTTACTTACTATTTATCAGGCTGTCATTGTTTGGTACTGGCATTTGCCAGTTCAACCATGGAACTCAGAGTGATGTATTTCAAGAAAAATCTAGCCTTTCTCTTTAGATGAGGTTTTCATTTAATCTCTTCCTCTTCCCCACCCCCTGCAACTTGCTGACATACTCTAAGTCATAAAAGTGAACTTCAAAGGAGGAATAACTATTATGTAATTCCAAGGCTCATATTTTTGGCACCAGTATCAATATGTGACAGATGGCTCTCAGCTAAACCATCAATAACTGTTGGTGATGTAGCACTTCTATTAATCCACTGATTTGACAACAGCACTTTGAATCACAACAGAAATGTCACTGTAACTACACCATATCAAAAGCAAATAGGCCACAGCATCACATATATGGATTTGTCGTTCAATGAAGAATCAAGTCTCAGCAAATGGTTTACCGGGACAGATTTACAAGGCACCAGAAACACTATCTCTTGAAGTTCATGTTTCAGATTTCTGACAGCATCCATGGATAGCTTAGTCAGGTACAGTTTGTCTCAGTAAAGTTTCTGTGTGTGTATGTTGTTCAGAAAATGTGAAGCAAATCCCAGTTTTGCAGTTCCTCAGACTTCAGACAGTTTGCTTTGGAAGCAGACTTCAGTCCTCTACTTTGGGTGGATGGAAGGAGAATTTGGCCTGCCAAGGTTGGGAGTGAAAATTAAGATACTGAGGAAACATCATCATATTTTGAAAAATAGTGAGATGTGGTTCATAAACCCCCTCTCAGCTGTCTCTGGTGATCTTTTAGTAAGGGCTTTTGGAAGAGAAATTTTTAGAAAAATAAGTAGGGACAAAAAATATTATTTTGTGGTTTTACACATATGTGGACACAGAATACAATGGAATAATTTTCTCCTATTAAATTAATTGCAACTGAATTAAAATGAAACAATTCTGCCTGTGTTATATGTACTATTGATTGCAAAATATCTGGCAGACCATCCAAGATTTGTATAAGAAAGATGGATCATTTGAAACCTAAGCTCCATCACATGTGCAGATTTTGGCATGGATGCTCAGACAGTGGCATATACTTAGAGGAGGATATTCTGTCAGTTCCTGACCTTAAAAACTTCTGGCATTTTCTTCTTGGGAGCATCCTCTGCACAAGAAATGGACGTGTTAAATCGTGTTTGTGCAGAAAAGGACAAATAATTTATTTTTATAGAATAAAAGAAGGGAAGGGGAGAGCGAAATGTGAATGAACAGCATAGCTTACATATGAGGGAGGCCTTGAAAATGACAGCGGCTAAATGCATGTTCAGGAGAATGATTATTTTTTGCTGTAAAGCAGCAGCTCTGCAGCAGAGATGGATGAGAACAGAAAGTGCGTGGATTTCCTGCCCACCCACCCACGGACACCAGCAGCTTTTCTTCTGGGTCATGTGCCAGGATACAAATCAAATGATGAGAAGCTGTACTAGGATGAAAGACTTCTATCATCTGGGATTTAGCTGATAGGCTGTAAAGTGCTTTTAAATCCATATACATGTAGGTGGGTATCACAAGATAACACAAAGCCAATGAATTTAGCAGGAAACGTTCATACCAAAGACTATGCATTAAGAACAGATGAAAAAAAATAACAGCAAAAGAAAGCTAAACAAGTGGATCAGGTGGGGATAAGGAACTTGTACTTTTCACTCAGCCTTTGAAAAGTTGGATATTCAGATATAAGCATTTCATTCGGTATGACCTCTAGTCCCTACCAAAGGGATGGATGTGAAGTGTTATCTGATGTAAATGCAATTGTACAGCTTTATGGAAGGCAGTAAGCACACAAAATGTCAATTTTTTTGACTTGCACCATTTTCTGTTTTACTAAAAGTGTCTATCTCAGATTAATGACTCAGTTTGTCCTTTAGTAATATGAGAGAGGCAAGTTTTGTTCCCCCAGCTTATAATTTTGGATCTGATTCATTTTTTGTGACTACAGAGGCAGACTATTGTGAATATAATAATTTTATATTAAATAAAAATGTATTTGTAACTAAAGGTATAAGGCTTGTTTAGCTATACCTTGGATAGCATCAGAATAAACTTCATTCCTTGCCTTGATCCAAGTGTGTCTGTGCCTTGACTGTATATCTGAATGTGAAGAAAAGGAAGAGCTATCCCTGAATGGCTCCTATTGTTTTATCCCTGCATAAACCTTTTCAGGGCAAATGACAGTCCTCCAGTGCTGATGCTACACATGAAGCATCAGACCATAAGCTACATTTGATAAAGGACAGTTTAAAGAGTTGAGGGCTTCTAAAAGCAGATGGGAACATTTGCTGTGATTTGGTGGCAGCTGGTTTTCTAAGGAGGATTCTTTTTTACTGGGGTTAGTCTCACAAGGTTTCACTCACAGCAAAACAACACTACAAGTCACTTACTGTGATAGACAACATCACAGTAAACCCCAACAGGCATTTGTGAGAGTCAGGCATCCACCTGTGTTCATTATGCTACTTTTTAAGCACAATCCTTTTTGTGAACGAGCATTTCCCCAAATAACTCCATATTCTGCTCCTGCCCTTCTCTTCTCTTCCAGGCACTCTAACTGATGGTTAGCTGCCACTCCCGAGGTGCTGTGTTGTGCCATACCACCTACAAGAAGCCTTCAGGACCCGAAGAGTCAACATAAGGAAGAGAAGGTGAGAAAGAGAGAGTGAAGCGGAATAGTTTTATAGGGCATGTCTCACCATATTGGATGATACTGGCAATGCGCCATTCCTTTCCTGCACAGCTGACACACATGATTTGGTCAGTCACTGCATTCCTTTCTCAAAAGCTAATCTGCATCCAAAGTTGCCTGTTATCTGGAGCTTGGAAATTTCTAATTGCTGTTCTCTGGCACGTGAAACTACCTGACAAAACCTTTGCTGTGAATCAGACAGGATGCAAACCCTCAAATTAAATATCCAGGAATGTTGGTGTCTGGTACTTCTATCTGCTGCATGGCACTGTGCTCTGCAGGCTTGCTGTGCGTTGTGGAGAGGAACCTGAGCCAGCCTAAGCACTGACAGCAGCCTGTCAACCACAGCATGGGTTTCTCTGCTGTTAATTTGCTCAGCTTCTCCATACAGCCAAACCTAGAACTGCTTGTGAGAAATTGGGATTCCCATGCAGAATTACAGGTCCTGTCAGCTGGAGGGCCAGTGCCAAGTGCCAGGCTGTCTGCTCCTCACAGCTACAGCCTGTTCCCTTCTTTCAAGTGGCACTCAGAGGTGCTGTAGAGAGATGGCAGGGAAGCAGTGTTTTGCTTTGCTTGCTCTGATCATCAGCAGCACAACTCCTTACTGGGTGATTTGCCTGACCCATTCTCTCAGTGCATCAGTGCAGCTTTCACAGGAATATGGTAAAGCAATGATTGGAGAACATTCATGGAAATGCAGATTTCTTTTAATCTGTTATTCACCCAGGACTGTGAAATAGCCTACCATTTTTAGTTTTACATATCCTGTTTTCTCAGAAGATGGCAAAGACTGAGCCAGACGATACTAATCCCAGCACAAGGATACTGAAACTGAGATACTCATATGAGAAATTTTACTGTTTATCAGGAGATATTGTGTAAATTTCCACTGGATTTAGTCAAAACCTTGTCTTTTCTGTCAGTTGTATCAATCTCTGAAGTAAAAGCTTGGCTATCAGAAACCCTAGAAGAGGAATAAGGAAGCAGGGACACAGAGGCCATTTCTCAGTTCAATGGTTATTAGATGAAAACAGTTTACAGCCACTGCTGACTGAAATTAGAGTGGGTTTCTGAAAGACCTAGCATTAAAAGCCTGTGTTATCGCATTACAAATTTTGTAAGTCATGCACCCTGAAGAGGGACAATGGATTAGTTTTCTTTGCTATAAAGAGTCTTAGATAATTAGCATAGTTGGGAGAAAAATATGGTTTACTGGCTTTTTTTAATATTTGTGTAGATGTCTTCCTTGAGTGATGCATTTCAATTTTATTTAAATTTCATATAATAAATAAAAGGCAGAGTCCATTGTAGTTTTCTGCTTTTCAAATGCTTCTGCCCTCCTGAGTGTTAAAAAATAGAAGTGAAGAAATCCAGCATAGCCTTGCATAACAGCACAAGCCCTTTGTACAGTAAAATGCCATGTGTAATTTCTGTGCACGATAAGCTCAAAACTAAGGAATTTATATGTTAAATTTGAATAATGGACCAAAATAAGATAATTTGTCTTTGCTGACAAAAACACATTATTCATGAGCACATATAACCCTTCCTTGGTACAGAAATGGACTCCTTAAAGCAGGGATAATTGCAAAAGACTAACCAGAAAGGAAGATAGGTTAAAACAAAAAAAAATTACATCTGACTAACGTACTTGACAAGTAGGTAATAGAATTAGGTTCTGCTCAGAACAATTTTGAATAATTGATTTGGTTTAAGACTTTGATCAAAATATGCAGAAATGCAACATTCTCTCAATTACACTACAATTGTTCATCCTACTAAGAGAACAAGAAAGTGGGGGGGGAATACCTATTACATGGAGATTTATTATGAAAATGGACCTATTAGGCAGAGTTTCATTATGAAAGTGGCTAATTAGAAAATCTAAATAGGATATTTGAAATATCACATCCTCTTACAATGCCCATGGACTCTGTGTGTTGCATGCCAAGTACACGAGATACCAGTGACTCTTGTCACCCTTGTGTGCAGAGGTTTTCAGAAGCCTCTGATTTTATGCCCACTATCCACCTTGGGTACAAATGACATTACTGAAATGCTTGATCCCCTGCCCTGTGTCTCTCCGAGGCTGCTGAGACCCACTGATATGCTTGATTTGCATAGGCTCCTGAATTTGTAGGCTCTGTGCCTGGAGGCAGATTATAATCTGCAAAAGGTTCCTAACTGCACAGCTCACTTCTCTTTTAAGTGAAAGACAGTGAAGTTAGTTGACAGGGAGAACCAGTCAGGGCTGACACTTGCACAAGTATGTACACCTAATACTTTTTTCTAGGTGTGAATGCTCTCTGCCTCCCTACTGTGTCCTGCTATGGCACATAAATCACTTCAAACCCTCCCCAGGGAGCACAGGATGGGACAGGGAGCAATCCAGAGAAAGGCTACACACTTCTCTCCACACATGAAAAGATGCAGAACTCTGTAGACACAGAACTGGCCTAAAGAGAGACATGACTAACCTCTTCACAACTAGACCTGGTAACAACAAGCAGCAGGCCGTGGAGGTCTTGTTGGATTCCAGAGAGTACTTTGCTTCTTGCAGTAAATGGGCAGCACAAAACGTCAGAAACAACAATGTGAATCTCTTGGTTCAGTCAACTAATTTAAAAATGTGATTTTTGGGCCAGGTGCAACTCATTAGCTGCAGCCTAAAGCTTTCCCAGTAAATCTCAAGAACAATTGAATTATTTCATATTATAAAAAGCTTATTACTTACTATAACTGGATATTTTAAGTGCCAGGAAAAACTACAGAACAGTACCTTGCAGGTAAATCTTGTAAGTGATGCACGCACTTCCAATTACATGCTGCCTTGACCATTTCTGCATGTGTTCAGTTGCTTAGCACCATCGTGTATGCTCACACTCTCAGCAGGAGAGTTCATAATTCTCAGCAGAAACACATCCCTGTTTAGGAAAAAAAAGGTAGAAAAGTACAGAGAAAAATTTTCAGGATATGTTAAAGTTGATAAAATGATGGGGAATGATGCAATCCCTTTAGGATTACTTGCACAGAAAGAATGAGATGAGCTATTTTCTGTGGAAGCTGGAAAGCAGGGTCTATTAACAGGGGTATAATTTACTCTGTATAAACATTTGGATAGAAGTAGATCTTGGGAAATATTGTACTATACCAGGAAAGTACCTTCTTTTCCTTCATTTAATTGAATAGCAATAAGTAGGTATTTTTGATTTATCATCTTTCACCAGGTGGTTGCCAGGTGTTCACTAAGTAACAGATTTATTTATTTATTTTCATTGTCAGGTTAAAAAATTAGTTCCTGTGAAGAAGCCTTAAACTAAGGATTATAAACAGACGTGGCATAAAGCAATTAGTCCTTCTCCTTTATAAATCTCAGTCAGTCTGTACAGGCAGAAAGGAAAGGGAGAGCAGAAAAATAGATTTGCATACACATACACATCTCTTACTCTTAACTCAGGCATGGCTGCCAGCAGCTTTGCTGGAATTTTTAAAGTAAAGATTGGAAACAATTAAGTCAGGGGTCAATGGGAAAGAGGTGAGATCTTCAAGCAGGTCACAACATTAGTTCTTGTCTGGTTTCGGTAAATTTGAATCTAAATCATCTCTCCCTTACCAGGTACAGTTTCCGTAAGACAGCTTGCAAAGAAGAAAACACCTCAGATAAAATGCTTTGGCTCATCAGCACTTTGATCTTGGTCCTGTTTTCAAATAGATCCTCACAAGGATTTGCATTATCTCCCCAGCCTGCATCTCTAGTCTCCTAGATCCAAAATACAGACATTTAAAATGCTGTGTAAGTATTACTGTGGAGTATGCAGAGGAAGGGACAAAGGACTTGCCCCAGCAACTGGTCTCAGCTGTCCTGATGTATTAGTTTGAAAACAAACCAGTGGAGATCACAAGTCAGGATTAAAATTTAATAGGAAAATTAAATAAAATAAGTGCAATAATAGAAGGAAAAGCTGACTGACAGAGTCAGATACAACCTGACACCCTGTTAGGGTGGTGGTAGCAGTCCAAGTGAAGTAGTTCAGTTGAAGCTGTGATCCTGTGGCAGGTCTGGTCTCCACCTGAACCCAGTAGACAAAGCTACCTTGGGCAGTTCTAAGGCCAGGTTATATCCAGGTGGGAATGCTTGGCTCCTCCCTCCTGGGCAGAGCATCCCACAATAGGATAAGATAAATCCATGAGTCATGTGGTGGTTTCTTGATGGCTCATTTTCTGTTATCAGGGGTGGGTCATAGCAGGAGATAACAGATAATGCCCTACAGCTGGTGGTAATGGAATACGTGAACACATCTATATCGTAAACTAGGACACCTGGGTCCAGAAGAAACCAGCTGAGAAAACCAGATAGCAGCAGCTCTTCTCTGGCTTTTCCTTAAGAGTGATGTCTGCTATCATAGGGCAATCCTTATGGCTCCTTCTGCTGGATGCTGAAGATGCCTTCATATTCAGGTAGGGGATCCTGCTCTCAGCTGGCCAACTTTCCCCAGGAGCTGAATAAGCATCTTTTACACCAGCAGAATTCCTGGAGAAAGCAGAGTGGTTGAAGGTCAGGCAGCCCTGCTCATTTTTCTGATTGAAAGCTGTAAGTATTTCAAAATCTGTCAGATACATATTTTAAAGACTTTTAAATATCCTTTACACATAGGATAAGAAAGAAACTCTTCTATCAGTGTGTACTATTGGACTTACACTTGCTTTCTGTGGGGGGAGTGACATTCCTGGGTGTCCATTGTGCCTGTATTAAGTTACCCTATGTCAAGTAAAAGCACAGTCATGGAGGAGAGGCTTTTCTGCATGCTATTCTTTAAGCTCTGATCCAGAAATTCGGGCACTTAATTTTACATGTGTACATATGATTTCCAATGACAGCCACAAAAAAATTGTGTATCTACATGTGCTGATATGCATTTCTGGCTTGTGGTGTAAATCTGTGATTGAACAGCTGTGGCAGACTATTTTATGAGAGGAAGGCAATGTAGTTGTGTATAGAATGTAGTTGTGAATAGAATGAACTGACATTCAGAACACAAAAAGATTGCCGCCAATAGTTTACTTCATAGAATCAGAGAACATGGAATCACAGAATCATAGAATATGGGATCATAGAATCACTAAGTTGGAAAAGACACTTGAGATGATAAAGTATAACCCTAAACCTGTCACTGTCAATTCCACAAAAACCCCATGTCCTAAAATGCCATGTCTACACATCTTTTAAATATTTCAGGAACACTGACTCAACTACTTACCTGGACATCCTGCTTGATCACACTTTTGGTGAAGAATTTTCTCCTAATATCAAATTTAAATCTCCCCAGCACAACATGAGGCCGTTTCCATTAATCCTATAACTCTTTTTGCCACTTGGTAAAAGAGACTGACACTCACCTCACTACAACCTCCTTCCAGGTAGCTGTAGTGAGTTAAAAGGTTTCCCCTCAGCCTTTTCTCCAAGCTAAGCTGTCCCAGTTCTCTCAGCTGCCCTTCCTAAGACTTAGGCTGTTTCCTATTGCACAGTTGCTATTTGTTTGCTGTGAGGGGGAATGTCACAAATCCTGTACACAATGTCCCTATCTTATATCAGAAGGAATCATCTTACTCTGACTTAGGATAATGGCAAACTTTCACTGACTTAAACTGGTGCTGGAGCAGTTCAAGAATTGCATAAGAATTTTGGAAGCTTGTTTTTATTTTTGCTACTCTTCATTACCATCAAACAGTGCCAAGCAACCACTAGACTTGAACTTGGGCAGAAATGTATTCTTCAGCAAATGGTTAATGGTTGGATTTGCTCCACTAAAATGGATACAGTTTTGGTGCATGATGTCAATTTGATTAAAGACTGTATACAGTTATTCAGGAGTAAGTGGATAACAGTACATATTTTAGTGAAAACTGAGGGTATAAGAAACAGCAGGAGTAGAACATGAAAATTACAAAAAGAACTGAAGTGGACTGTTTAACAGCTAATTAGAGTCATCAACTGAGCAATTTTAGTTTGCATAACTGGAGGCATTATGCCATTGAACAGGGATGTGCATGGAATGTTTCATTAGTTTCTGGAAATTTCAATACTGGAAAGTTACTGAGAAATATTTCAAGAGGGAGAACAAAAATTACCAGAGGCCAGGGATCAATTTAACAGAGAATCTGGACAAGAGAATGAAAAATTCACATGAACAGGTTGGGTAAATATTAGCTAAAATAGAGATATGTTAATAATCTAGCAGTTAAGAATAAAGAAGCTCAAATAGCAGATTTTGAATCTAATGGTAAAAGAAAAATTTCCATTTAAACTTATATATGTTGTCTCTTTTTTTAATTTCACTTGCATCCTCTTACCTTTTCAGTAGTTCTTTAACCTTGAGCAAAATCAGCAATTTCCTTTAATTGTAGAGCCACAAATGGGCATTGCTGCCACTTGTTTGAGCTGTATAAATCGTAATAAGGATTTCTTTAATTAATTCCCCATTGAAGTAGAGCAATGTTTTAAAGGTAAAACATCTTGATTTAATTAAAATATTTTCCACAGATATAGAATTTACAAATCATAAAATGCTTTTCCAATGGTTAATTATTACCATTGTAAAAGAAACAAAGCACTGAAATTATGAAGCTAAAGATTTTCCAAACTGACTGATGGACTTCATTAACTTTAGAACCATGAAACTCTTCAGCTCTTCAGCTCACCTGTATTGCTCACATGGGTACAATATTGCCTGTACATCAAAGCTGAAGTCCTGTCTCTGACAAAGGTAAACAGAGAGACCATACCAAGCTTTGCATTAGAAGAAATATTTTTCAATCTTTTAATTGTTCCTGAAGCCATAAGTATCACCCTTTTTTGGACTGTGGACTGTTCTTCTGTAGCAAGTCTGTCACTGACAGCACAAAAGTAATAAACAGATCTCCTAACCTGATAATAAGTCCAAGAACTAGAGTGGCTTTTTTAGTCACACCATCACAGGGAAGTTTGCCTTCTGGGTTAACTTCCAGGGGCCTGTCTTGCTCCAGGTCAGGCTACACTACTCTGCAGTCATAGCTTGACAATTTTCTTTAACCCATACACACATATGTTTAGATTTGGCCATGCTAAGGGATATGTTGGCCAGTTTTCAGCTTACCAAGCCATCCACATCTTTCTGTAGTTTTGATGATTTTCCTGCTCTGCCCTGCACTGATGTGGCCTCACCTTGAGTCCTGAGGCTTGTTTTGGGCACCACAATATAAAAAGGATATAAAGCTGTTAGAGAGTGTCCAAAGGAGGGCAACAAAAATCACGAAGATCCTTGAGAGGAAGCCATGGAATAGCTGAGGTCACTTGTTCTGTTCAGCCTGGAGGAGAGGAGACTGAGGAGAAACCTCATGGCAGTTACAACTTCCTTTGAGGGGAAGAGGAGGGACAGACACTGATCCCTTTTCTGGTGGTGACAGTGACAGTACCCGAGGGAATGGTCTGAAGCTGATTTGGGAAAAATTTAGGTTGGATATTAGGAAAAGGCTCTTCACCCAGAGTGTTGTTGGGCACTGGAACAGCTCCCCAGGAAAGGGGTCACAGCATCAAGCCTGACAGAATTCAAAAGCATTTGGGCAATGTGGGATTCTGGTCCTGAGCAGGGCCAGGAGTTGGACTCAATGATCCTTGTGGGTCCCTTCCAACTCAGGATATTCCATGGTTCTATGATACTCTTGTATCATTTATCCACTTTTATCAGTCATTGTCTACTCCTTTGAGATAATTTCCTACAGTGTTAAATGGCACATGGGCAAAAACTACCCTGAGGACCCTGCCAGGGATTTACCCTTATTTGCAGTTACATGGCTAAGGAAGTTTTCAGTACATGCAGGGTAAGTAGTGCAGATTTTTGTACCATCTGAATTTCATCTTGTGATGCATAACCAAGCTTCTTTTTTCAATCTACATCGCTGGCACTTATTCTCCAGTTCCTACTCTTAAATGCACTTAGGGCATTGTGGCTAGCACAGGTTCTTCCCGTGGGAACATTTTGCTATATTTCATAAACAAGATAAAGTTTGGATGTTTTGCAAACAGTTTCTCCGGATTGAGTCAGTTCGGGCTTGGCCAATTGGGCCTAGGGGGGAGGTCTCGGGCTGACCAATCTGGGGCACTTCTGTAAACTCTATATATATGGAATTCAAAACAATAAACTTCCTTTTCTCCTCTCTTTCCTTGTCTGAGAACTTGGGTCAGTCCTCAGCTAGCCGCTCAACAGCGACAGGGCATGACCTCCACTCTTCCAGGAAGTCTTTTCTGGGAAGAAAACAAAATGGAAAGCACACAACATAACAAAAGAAAGCCACCATTCACTTGCACAACATGGGCACCTAAATTTAGCATTCTTTCATGAATGCTAAGCAGGGTTCTGGAAATTCATTTCTCAATCTATTGTTCACTGAAGTCTCCTCTGCTGGAAATAATGGATGTCAGTTTAGATGAGGTGAGAGCCCTGTTGCCTGCATTTTCAATTATTCATCTGGATCTTACTAGTAAAGAGTGGTAAAGTGGGTGAGGCTTCACTTGTAATCTCTGCTGCTTTTCAACAGCAATAAATTAACTTAAAAAAGCCCAACAGCAGTGTCACTTTAAATATAAAAATTTATAACATGCTGCCCTTTAGTATTAAATTCTAACCGTGTAGCAGATTAAAATAATAAAATGACAAAGAAAAGTACACTTTCCCCTCTTCATGCACAAAGAAAGCATTGATCAAACATAATACACACAATAGAACAGAGAGCAGGGCTCTTTTTAAAAATAAAGATTAGCTAAAAACATTTAAAAGGCTTTAAACACAAAAAGCCCCTACAGGGTTGGCTCTCTGAATAATGAGTCAAAATGTTACCACAAAAGAATATGATTTATTGTTATGGCTTTTATTAAGATGACTTCTCACATAGCTCTCCAAATGAATTCAACCTTGGGAGCTAATCCTCCTGCTGACAAGTGAGTTTATGCTATTTGGACCTCCAAATTTTAAGTTTAAATGATGAAGTCTGGATCAAGAAAATTTTGGCCAATACAAGCCCGTTTTTGCACCCTGGACAACTCAATGTAACTGCATAGGGTGCAAGCCTAACACTTTTAAATCACTGCCCCAGAGTTTTATTACAAGCTACTGTCAGTCTTTTCTTGAAGGTTTTGGTGTTGCAGTAGCCCTGAACACAGAGAAATCTGGCTACATATTGACTCAACAAGAGTTAAGATTTCTGAATAATTTAATTACATATATTTATCTTTTTTCTCTTTTTATTACGCAGTTATTGAATTGATCTATCTGTGAAATACTGCATGATATCAAGATGTAAACCTACAGGCTGCCAGTGCTAATTAAAACCTGATGAACTTTAAAAGAAATAGATCTTCAGTTACGAACAACAGGCAAATGCTTATTTGGAGCTTCAGCTTCTCCTAAATATCAAAGGAAGTTTGTTCCATTAACAGAACCTCGGCTTGGATTAAGCAACCACACTGTAAAATAGTATCAGGGCTGCAGAAGGCACATGGATTAGCAGTGGACAGTTCATACTCACTTCATCAGTGCCAAACTCCATTTGAAGCACCATCAGGTAAGAGTTTCCATGTGCAAACCGGATTCAAGTGCATAAAAATTCCAAGGACAGGGTCACACATTCTTTTCAGTCCCAACAAGCCTCCATCTGGCCTGATCCTCTCTATCCATGCCATCCAGATGAAAATCTTTCAAGGCAGGTACATTAACAGATTTTATAGACATATATTTTGTTTACCCTTTCTCCTAGTTTTCTTCTCTGTCCTTTCTTCTAATTTTAATACTACAGTTTCCACTAGATCTAAAAAGTGAAAGTTGTGAGAACAGAATAAAAACTGTGTAGAAATATCCTAATGGCTTCTGTTCTATTTCAGTCCAACGTTGAGTCTGTGGCAAATCCTTCAGAGACACAGCTTTCATCCATATACCTAATAAAGTATTTTGTTGTTTTGTGTACACATTACCTCACTTCAAGGGTTTTCACGTTAGTCAAACATCCTCTTTTTTCCCCCCTAAAGTTGTAAAAATGTTGCTATCAAATGCTGATAGAGACAGAAAGAGCAGACCCAATTTGCAGCCTTACAGTCTAACCTTTGATCATAACCCAACTCTAATGCCGAAGAACACTCACCTGTATCAATGAGCATCCTGTTTCTCCCTTCTGGAATGAAGCTGTATGATACTAAGGCAAAATACTGCCATTTTCTCTCTGGATATAAAATTCTCAGTCTTTACAATTGTTTCCAGCCTTCTGATCTATTACATTCCTGCATTTTTCAGTGTCCTTTTCTTTCCAAACTGCATGCCCTTTGAGGGCTTGTGCAACAGGGATACTGGTCCCATGCAAGATTTGTTTAATCCCTCTGTCTAGAATGGGCAATGTGAATAAGCAAGACTGCTGAATCCAGGCTATAAACAATGAAATAGGGAGTATTTTTGTGCACAACTTACGTTTGAGCTGTAGTTGAACCTTTGCAACTGCAGTGTGTGTGCAAACTGCCACACAGCAGGTCTGTTGTGGAGAAATCATTAAGGGAATGCTATACAGGATTGCAAAGAGAAATTTTTTTATTAATAGTACCCTATGTTATTCCAGGCTTTGTGTGACTGATTAATTTAGTAAGAGGGAAAGCATTTCCTCTCACACAGCTGCAGAACTTTCCAGCTGAGGATGATGTCATGTGTGCTGCATAATTGCAATGATTCAAATAAGTCAATTGCAAACTAATTTTGAAACCATCCTACCCAACCTGAAACAGAGACAGTGTATATGAGATAAAACCAGAATAAATATATGGAAAGTATAATACTCTTTCAGGACAGTGCACAACAAAAATACCTGGGCAGACAGAGTGGTATAAATGCTGAAAATGTGTTACATATGTGAGGCTGTGTTGCTGGAAGTCCTCCATTTTTGCATTACTCAGCACAGGATTCCCCATCTCACACCACTTCCCTGCAAGTGACTCCTCTTCTTGCCAATCCAGCTCAGCTATAAGAATTGCCAGCAGGAGTGAGGCAGGAGCCGAACTCCGCCTGTGTGCAGCCACAGCCTGTCTCCTGGGGCTGTCAAAGTGTCAGTCACTGACAGTTTGGGTAGTAGCCTAGGAATCAAACTCTGGGGACTGCAGAGGGACTCCACTTCACTCCTGTTTCAGACAGGCAGTCATGCAGATGTCAAAATACTACGCCTTCATAACTGAAGTGGGCAAGGTTTGAAATGGTGAAGGTCAGTGACTCTCTTCATAAATTGTTACTGTTTGAGCTCTGGGAATGCAAGTGATTCCCATTGTTTTTACCAGTATTTACATCTTTGCATAGAGCAAAGGCTGGAGTAATATTGACTCAGGTTACAAATCTCATCAGCAAGCAAACAAATGCACTGTTTGTGAAAGGGAATTCATGAGAGAAAAAAAGTCTGTTTAAAAAAGGATTAGCCAGGTGTGAGAAACTGGAGAAAATGATTACAGGTTCAAAACAACTGAATGGTTTTCCATCACTGGCACACCTGGCACGGCAGAAGCAATGCCCCACACCTCATCCCTGGAGCCCCAAGCTAGCCCCAGAGTGGCCAGATGACTGGAAGCCCCACTTGGGGAAGAGTGGCCACAGGAGCCCGGAGCAGATAAAACCTGTTGCCCTGAGCTGCATGTGATTGCATTCCTTTTGTCCTTGGATTTTATGGCAGCTTAAACCACACTAGGATCCAAGGCAGTAGCTATGTCTTGCTTTTATCTTTCTTTTCCCTCTTTTCTCTTCTTTTCCACTCCTAATTTCCTTTTCTTGAAATGTAGGTAATTTAAAGTTGGATGGGTAGAGTTTACCAAGTCGATGCATTTTGAAATGCCTTGTTTTAATAGAATGTTTGTAATGTGAATGTTTGTTTGTTTAATAGAATGTTAGAATGTTTAAATTTTGTCAGATTTCTGATTTTCTAAAATTTTCCAGTAAAGCTTGTTTTTCAACCTCCTGAGAATATTGTTGCATTTCTCCTGTGCACCCAACTCAAGAAAAAGTAGTACTTCAAGCTGCTCTTGAATAAACTTGCTGAGTAAGGATTGGGGCTCCACACTGGCCATCACGGTGCTTTTCTTTTCAGGTCAGAATTAACATTTCTGATCTGTCAATGCAGCAAGTTCATTCTTTCGGGTGATTTCCAATAAAGCTGTGACTTCTCTCGTCATTATCGGCCACCAGGGATAGTGTGTGGATATAGAGGTTGAGCTGTTGGAGGTGTGTGGAGGAGGTGTGGAGTCTGGAGCAATTGTGGGGGAACTCAGCTTGCTCTTCTGCAGCAGTATTGATTCTGAAGCGCTGACAGTAGTAAAGCTTGCTTTTGTCAGCAGATTACCACATCCATGGTTTTTAGGACACACAGGAGGCAGAGAGTAAAAAGATGTCTTAAATAAATCCAGCCAGGATTTATCACTTTTTCATGTGTTTATCTGCTATTTTGACCAAGGGCACTACTGAGACCCTGGTGAACCTCTTTTGAACTTCCTCCAGAACTCACATGCAGCGTGAGGAATCGAGCCAAACTGACTGCTTGGTAGAGGCTGCAGGGAGACTGCCTTTCCTTCCTTCCAGATGAAACAGGACTATTTCCAAGCTGAGACATTAATATAGGCTGAGCTGAAGATATCTAAAGAAAAAAGCAAGTGAACTTCAGGAACACAGATTTCAGTAATCTTTTATTTTACACAAAAGATATTATTTAATGTCTTCTATTTTCAGCATCAGTAATTTCTTCTTTTGAATTATTCCAGCAGAGCTATGTTACATACGGAAATTACTATTGAGGGAAGCAAAGAAGGGAATACTGTGGCAACTGAGAGCTGTGTTTCCCCCCTTACATAAACTTTAAGAGTTGCTTAAACTACACAAGCACACAAGATTCCCAGTCCAGTGAGCCAAGTGATGTTGCCCTGGAATGGGGAGCAATACAGCTGCATCAGCATGGCACTGTGCCCAAGCCAATAAGCACTGTTAGAGAGCTAACAGGGCTGTGCTACTTTCAGGTCCCAATCTAGTTTTGCCACCACGTCAACATACCAACTGTCTTGGAATCCACTTCACTGTTTTTCCTATAATGCTGAATTTCAAAAAGGAGTTGTTAAAGCCAACTCCATGAAGGCATTTGACACCCTAGGCTTCCACAGATTTTCAGGATTTCATTTTTTTCTCTCTTTGCCTAATTGGCATAGAGGCCTATGGCTTCTTCTTTGTCTTTAAGCTGTATCTCTTCAGAGCAGAGTTCATTTCTTACTATGTAGTACATCCTCACACAATATTCACTTAATGTTCATGGAGACCCCGACTTCTAGTGAATTTTAAATAACAGTGGCAATTTGGCTGAGTTTACAAACCACCAACACACAGGAATGACAGGAAAGAGTAGATAAACTGCAGGAAAAAGACATCCATACTTTTATGGAAAGTTCTCCCAAGGACAAAAAAACCCAAAGGAATATGTTATTTAAATCATTAACCCACTCTTTGAGCTTATGTGGGCCATCCATCAGTGCCAATTCACTAACGACAGGAAGGACACTAATCCTATGGCTTTTGTGTTCCACCTATCCCAAATCCAATTTTAGTGCTGTGGAAGGATTTGCCAAGCCCCCTATTTTAGCAGAGGAAAAAATCAGGGATTTGACATCTGCTTTATAATCTTTTATACTTAGAAACAGTTATTACATTTAAATAGATATGTTCTGAAATGCTCAAATAACCGTCCATCAGCATTTATTGCAATTGATTAGAAAATTGTTAAATCAATTTTCAGAACTGATGATCTTTAAGCCCAAGCATGACTATTTATGATTTTTATCAATAAACCACAGTAATCAGATTTCCAAAGCTCTAGTCCAGATTCTATTGGCTTTTGTTTTGATAAAGGGAAAAGAGTAAAAAATACAATTAAACCAGACAAAATTAGAACTTGTACACAGATGCTCTCTTAGAGGACAAGGAGGTCACAGCTCCTTCCTGTACAGTTAGAGTGATCACCACTTAGATATTCACATTTATTGCTGTAGCAAGAAAGAGCTACATGCAGCTTGAAATGTTTGAATTTCAGTGCTGGGCATATACCCCGAGGCCATTTTCAGTATTACAACTGTGTCTCCCCACTGCTATGAGCTCCATCTCAGCAGAGTGAAGGGCAGGTAGCAGCTGAGCAGGTGTTAGACCTTCCAAACGAGTATTTCCATTTAGAAGAAACTTCCAGGGGAATAATTTACGTAACCTCAAATTATTGGTGTCCCTTGGGAGAAGAATGGGGCAGTGAATGAAAGCTGCTATGCTCAGCTCCCTACAGCCCAAGAGAAAGGAAAGAATATGCATGCCACCAAATAATCCTAATAAAAGTACTCAAAGGTAAAGATAATAATTAAAAGGCTTGTCAATATACCTCATTGGCATGCTCTGTGTTTTATACAGATTTGTCTTATTTTTGAGTAACTAGAGAAGTATAGAAATGCTTGCACTGAGAAATTATTAATATAAGCTGATCTTTCTCATATTGTCATTGCTCTTGGGTTTGCTGTCATGGCTTTTGCCCTGAAATATCCTCTGGGAATGATCTTGTTCAGTTATGATTGTGGAGGTTCATCACCTTTGCAATTCTTTTTAGAAACAGACATTTTCTATTGGTAAAGACACCAGAACGCTCCGCCAAGGAAATTATCTTGGAAGTAGCAGTATGTTAAGAGCTGAAGCCCAAAGCTCTTTGAAAACTGTGTAAGAGGATTTTTTTATATTCCTCTGAGTTCCGTTTTGGCCTTTTGCCAGAGGTACTGTCTAATGTTTGGTTTATGTTGAGGGTTTTTTTTTAATAAAGGATTACAATCTGGCTAGCAAAGTTTGTAGCCTATTAGAAGATGCATTTTAAGGTTATATATTCTGTGTCCCACATCTTCTTTCATTCTGCCAGTATTAAAAACAATCTGTTAGACTCATTACCACTGTTATTGTCTTCTATTCAGCAGTAATAACAAACAAAAAAGTACAAGTCAAGAAACATATGCTAGAGGAGTGTTTAGCCTATTAAATACACACTGCTTATACAGATGTTTAATTTCATTTTTCTGTTTTACTCATCTAATTACCCAAAGACACTAAGGAACTGGAATATATTTTGAAAATTGAAGCTGAGGTGGAGACAAAGTCTCCAGTGAACCTATAAAAAGTATTTTGGCTATGAGCATATACTAGATATAGAATTAGTGGAAAAATATACTACTGAGAAAGAATTGATGTAGTGACCATCAGAAGTGGAAACATGAACGAATGCATGAGCTGCTGTAGCAGCCACACAACAGTCACTAACTGATGGTTTCATCAATTCATAGCCTTCATAGGTAGGGTAATATACACTCTTCAGGAGTTGCCATCAGTACAGTTCCTCTAGTTAAAAATAATATCTGACAGAGTCATGCAGTTAGGTTTCAGTTTAACAAGAAAATTTTCAGAACTCCCCCTTCAAGAATGTGGGTACACATACAATTAACAACAGCAGCCACAGATAAACAGCAAATGCTTTTTGCAGAACACAATATATTAAATGTTGCTGTGCTCTTGATCTAAAAATGACTAATAAGAAACAATATTTATCATGCTGTTAGCTGAGTCACTAACTCAGGATGTTACCCTCACTTACTTTGAATAAGTTACTTGAAATTGGTTTTGGAAATAATTGTATAACTGCAAAGCTTCCGAATCAGTCAAGCTGGTATCTTATAACCCATGAGACAACACTGAACTCAGGGAATGGGTAAGTTACATTGTGTCTACCTGTGATGTTGTCTGCTAGTTATATCTCAAGTGGTGATTGAGTGGCTTTTATTTTTTAAGGTAGTAAACATGCTATGGAAGTAACTGTAAAATCATAGAATCATTAACATTGGAAATGACCTCCAAGATCTTCAAGTGCAACCTTTGACCTAATACCACCATGCCCACTAAACCATATCACAAAATGCCACCTCTACTCTTGAACACTTCCAGGGATGGGGACTCCACCACTTCCCTCAACAGCCTGTTCCAATGCTTAACCACTCCTTCAGTGATGAAATTTTTCCTAATATCCAACCTGAACCTCCCCTGGTGTAACTTGATACCATTTTTGCCTTGTCCTATTGCTGGTTTCCTGACAGAGGAGGTGACCCCCACCTCACTACAATCACTGCCATTGAGGAGATCTGCTCTCAGGACACCGACTGACAAGAAGGGTATTTCACTGATTATGGTCTAATTCTCCAAAGTGTTAAACATCTTAAAATAAATAGGACACACTCTGCCCTTGTATCATTCATTGACTTCTATGGAGACTGTGGATGCTCATTATTTTGTGCAATGAGGCTTCTCAATCAAGAATACATGTTTAATTTTATAATTAACGGAGTTCACATATATGAACACTTTGTTGAGCGGAGCCTGAGGTAACTTTACATTTTACACCTGTCAACAAACCAGTATAGACAGTTTTGCCCAGTATGAACAGAGTTATTTATTATATCACTGGAAAGCCATTACTGATAACTCTCTGCAGTAGGTTGACCCTGGCTGGATGTGAGTCACCCAGCAAAGCCTCTCTATCACTGCCTTCCACAGCTGGATAAGGGAGAGAAAATATAAGGATGGGTTCATGGTTATAATGGGACTCATGGGTTGCTAATCCTCTTGGAAAACCCAGATTTTAGTGTTCTTAACGCATAATCATGACAACCATGTCACTGCATCTTATTTTGCCCAGATAGCTGTTAATTATTAAACAGATAAATAAAATTCAACATAGCAAGAAGTGTTTATTTATCGACTCTGCATGGACATAATATTAGGCATTAGATTTTCTCTTTTTGATTTTATAACTGAAACCAAAGCATTAGCAGGTAATATAAAATCAATTATTTCAAAATGTAAAGCACAGCTATGTTAAGTATTAATATTTATTTCAAGAAGCAAAGTTTGTTCTACAACAGGTCGTACAGAAACAGCAGAGCAATGGTCTGGAGGAACAAGTAATTTTTCAATATAAAAATGTGTGATGTGAATCCATGCACTGAATTACAAAAGATTAATCATTTAGCTATCTGAAAAAAAATGTCCAGACAAATTAATTGCTAGATTCTGAAAGTCAGAAGACTAATCCAATTAAACATGTAAATGGGATACCTATGGTGTTCATTTGCAGTGTCCTTCAAGCAATAATTAAATGATAGATTTTTAAACTAATTGTTAAGAAAACTGTCAGCTGTTATCCTGAAATTCACAGTGGCTTTAAACTTGTAAATTCACAGTGGCTTTAAACTTGTAAATCGTGGAATGACAAAGTCAATTCAGCTCCAAACTTTCACCTATTCCTAGCTTAAGGTACTGGACGATAAAGATTCTGCTTTCCACTGTGGAAATTTACATGACTAGAATTACTCTGAATGACGGTGTATGTCATATGCATCCAGAATCCTGAGCATATATGAATCCTAATTAGGCAATTAATAACATCAAGGGCATTGAATAAGCCTGTTAAGGAAACTTTCCTGTCTGACCACTCAGGAGCCAATCTGACAGCCACACTCCTCCCACTCCAGACTTTCACTGCTGGGACCAAAGTCCCTTCACAGTGAGTGGCTCCAGTGAGTTGATGGGTGCCTCTCTTGGCTCCCTGCAAACCCCACACTTATACAGTCAGACATTTCCTTGCTGGAAAAGACCTTGATGACTCAGACCTGGGTTTCCCATACCAGACTCCCAGGTCTCTGGTTGCTTTGAGTAATTAAATCGTGGTGCACCAATCAGCTCAAGCGGGTGCCTCCAGGAAGGGATCCCCAACTAAGGAATCCGTGGGCTTTTATATACTCACAATGTGTGTGCCAGACATGATCCTCACATGCCCTTCATGACCCTACACGTACCTCTTGGTCTAATGGTGATATTTGGTCTGGGTTTATTTGTCTTGTTTGTTTATTTGGTCTTGTTTATTTGGATCTACAGAGCCTCTGAATGATTGGCCACCCCCAGCCAGTTCTTCTCCCCCCCACCCAGGGCTCAACCTGCAGCTACCTGCTCTAAGTATATTCCTCAACAAGACCACTCTAGGTAGCAAAAGAGCAGTGACCAGAGTGGTTGGACACTTTGCTGCCATAACCAAGAAACAGTTGAACAAATCAATTCCTACATCTTTGACTCTAATTGAAACAGCCTCAGACAGGAAAAATCATGATCTGTACAGAAAAAAGCACATAATGATCACTAGTCATGCTCTGCTATTGTAACTTACGATTAATTGATCTCATTTGTCTTGTCAACTTAAGTGCGTAAAAATCACATCTTCCTCTGCAAATTCTTGGTGTTATTCTTAAATTTATGCATCTTAAGAATAATCTATGTATTTGGGACTCAGAGATAAGAATCCCCAAGGTTTGAAAACCCTAGTCAAATAGAAAAGAGCATTTCATGCACTCACATGACTGAGACTCTACCTTTCACAAGAGGAACCATTTATTGATACTAATAGAAAAGAAAATTACATCTATTGTTTTCAAATAATATTTTTGAATGTAAATTCCTGAAAAATGTTTACAGTGATTTGGTGATAAGAAGAAACTGAACAGATTTGACTGCATGATTTTGGTGCAATGGTTTCTGCAAAAATGTACAATTTTAATTCTCATAGTGCTGCTTTCATGAAGAATAATGTAGCTTAATTGAGTACCCAGTGCTGCATATAACAAATGGATGGTTTTAATTATTTTCACTAAATTCTAGTTTTTCCCGTCGTAAGTTTCTCTGATTGCCAGTTAACTATTTCAGCAATAGCTCTGCCTGATGGCCCTTGATAAACCTATCAATACACACTTCTAGGTTTAATGCCTTTAAATTAGCACTATTTCATTGAAGTTAATGAAATAAAAGTATATTACATCATCTGCCCATCCAAAGCTGTTTTTCTTCTAAAACATTTTTACGGCTCTTGGTATCTGTAATTTATACAGGTTTACAAGGAATAAGAAAAGTCAATGAGATTCATGAAGACTCAAGATACCACAATGATCAAGCAGGTTTTCTACCAGAGGTGTTAAGAATAAGAAGGAAAACTGAAAAACTTCCTCTTCTCATCTTGATTTAGCTATGCCAAAGGGGTAAAATTTGAAGAAAAATGTTGAAATCTTAACTAATGCTTTAAAAAGTCTGTGAAAGATGTGTAATACAAAATAAATTGTTTTGTCTTCAAACAGCGATAATTTCTAGGTGATCTCTTGATAACTTTTGAGTATGTTAGCAGTTCACATCCCTAACTTATCTTAAAGCCCATTTATTGGATTTTTTTGCATATACAGGGTTTCATACTTCATGAAAGCATAGCAAAACCTGCCTAACCTTGACTCTTTGTTTTCCTAAAACACAAATGATCCTACAACACAGGAATATTATTAATGCTTGATAGCATGGTTCTTTTAGTGGTTCCAGATGCATTCAATAGACAGCATCTGGTCAAACAAGTATGAAAGCAGAGAGCAATAATGGCAGTGAGAATGCCAATGGTGAGAACAGGGACACCCATAAGAGAGTGAGTGAACCCAGAAGTCTCCACGGTGCATCCACAAAATGATGATTTTCCAGATGAGTAGATGGCTTGCCTATGAAACTGATAAAATGTGAAACAGCCTTGTAAAGTCACTGCCATAGCTGGCTATTTTTTTGTGCTGATAGACAGTTACATCCAGAACCAAGACAGTTTTCAGAGCTCTGATCAGACACCTTTATGCTCTGCATTTCCACTTTCTGTGCTGAAAGATGAGTGTTTCCAGTCCTCTTAATTATGAAGAATATGCAAAATGAACACAATCAAAACAGAGGTGTGATTTAGTTTTCCAGAATTCTGAAGATAGTACTAAGTGCTATTGCTTCAGCTAAGTACCTAGCACCTAGAGCTGTAACACCCAAATTAAAAATATTTCAAATGTTTATATAATTTTGGAAGATACAAACACCTAGAAGAGACACATCGTTTTTTCTGAAGTGTGCTATAAACATGCAAGTCTTTCTTGTTTAGCAAACACCCTAGAATTCATATTATTTTCTACCCTTCATTTGCTTCATTGTGGAACCAGACATTTAGGGATTTTAGTTTTCTCACTCTGGAGCTTCATCTAATCCTACAATGAAGTAACCTGAAGTAAATCCCTTTATTTCTTCACACTGAACATCTCTCCAGTGGTATAATTCTTTCCTTCTGGGTGCCACTATTCTGAGATAAATAGTAAACTTCTTTCCAATGATTTGGGAATAGTTTTTATGCTAACCAAAGGAAAAACATTAGTTTCAGATAGGCAAAACATCAACAGCCTTGACTGTTCTTCATGATTTCCTTTGTCCCAATAAGACAGTGTTTCCACAAAATTTACATCTCTTGAACTAGTTTATTGGCTTCAAGGGATCACAGTACCTAGAATATGCGAAGAACAAGTAATACCAAGAGTCATAGATGTAGTTAAAGTTTTAACAAGTGTTCAGTGAGGTTACTTACTTTCTTGCCTATGTCTGTGATAAGATGTTTTACAAGGAAAAAAATATTAATTATACTGTACAATACTTCCAGCTGTACCTGAGGATGTTTTCATTGTTCATAAGCACTAGACATATAATTTCAAATGCTTATTCAAACAAAATGAGCCTCTTTGGATCAATCTGTTTCTAGAAATGAATTGAAAATTTTTATTTCTGTGACTATTTTTATATATACACTCAATAAGTACCTAAGTGGCATGTGGACTAAAGCCCAGACTGCTGCCTTCCCCTGCTCTGCAGTGTCAGAAATTTGCAGCCTGCAATTTGG
The DNA here is from genome assembly GCA_024500445.1 of Entomyzon cyanotis. Taxonomy (NCBI): domain Eukaryota; kingdom Metazoa; phylum Chordata; class Aves; order Passeriformes; family Meliphagidae; genus Entomyzon; species Entomyzon cyanotis. The sequence continues at coordinate 42,920,749 of JAKEPQ010001030.1, read as the reverse complement.
TGCAGCATACTAGGCAGGATGTCTTTTTGGCAAGGGAGGTTCAGGCTGGACATTAGGAGCAGCTTCTGAATGAAAAGGACTGTTAAACTCTGGAATGGAGTGCCCAGGGAGGCGGTAGAGTTACTCTTCCTGGAGGTGTTCAAGAAATGACTGACTGTGGCACTTAGTGCCATACTCCAGTTGACAAGGTGGTGATCAGCCACAGGTTGGACTTGATCTCAGAGACCCTTTCCAACCGGAAGGGTATAGCCAAAAACATGTTAGCTGGTGACTTAAGTGTGTTGAAAAATACTAAAAATACTCTCAGAGTAGTGTTAGTGCGATAAGGAAAAAGGGGGACTGCTACTTTTGAGACCTATGCCTAGCACTTGCTGTCACCTGAAGCAATTTTTCAGCCTCTCTGCCTCATTTTGTACCTAAACTAATACATATTCAACTGGTTATTGCAGATTTTAATTAACTCTATTTGTAAACAGCTAGGGAGGAATGTAGTAAAATGCATTCAGAAAATTAAAGAACCATTAGTAAAGCTTATCTGAAAAGTTTTGGCTCAGGGCTTTCAGCCCTGCCTCATTTTCAAGGTGCTGCCAACAAGAAAACAAGTGATCCCTCTGTGAAGGACAAGCCCCCACCAGTCATTATCTATGTATTCTTAGAGGTTTTATTTTGGGTGCAACATTGTAACAGGATTTTCTAATGCTCTACCTCATGCATTAGAGAGAAAATTTGGGCATCATAATCTGATTAAAACAGATGCATCCAAAGCTGCAGCTTGAAATATATATACATTCATAAGCCTCCTCTTAGATGCTGCCATTTTTTAGTCCCTCCTGTGTCACAGGGACAGAGCAGAAGGCAGCTGGCTCTCAGCCCTCCTCATCTGGGAAGGCTGCTGGCTGGTCTCAAACCAAACACAGATCCCCCAAATCCCCTACAGTCTGTCTGGGAGAAAGCTGCTTGACCTTATACATCACATGGAGAGATGAAGCCATCAGAAAGCCACCAAGGTTTGAAGGATGTGGGACCACAGCTGGATTTTAATTACTTGTGTCAATATTCTCAGGCAAAGGAGATTTTTCAGTGGTAAAAGAGTAACTGGAAAGCACCAAGGATTAAGCTCATGTTCAAGGAGATGGGAAAATACATGTTAATCACTATTTATCTTTCCACACTAAATGTATATCCATGTGGTCTGTGTTTGTCATCCCTCTCTTGTGGTCGGGGGGTAAGTGCCAGAACTTTATACAGGCTTAAAGGCACTCTTCTGTAAAACATCCATGTGTAAAAATATATCCAGAATTTTCCAAACACAAGAAAATGCGAAAGAGCTGAAAAAAAATCACATTACTCCTCTTCTGCTTGCATTTTTTTATTCAATGGGATATGGCATTTTAGAAAAAAATCCACAATCACATTTAAGCATACAGAGACCAGCAAACTATTGTAGATATTAAATCCCCACCTGTCTTACAGGGGATGCTAAGACAGTCTGCACAAGGTAGGGCTCACCAGCAGGTAACATTACTGTGCAAATTGACCGGCTGAGCAAATTATGCCGTAAGTAATCATTGTTCTGGTGAAGAGCCAATGCCACCAATTTTTTTAAAGGAACCAAGTGCCTTAGGATTTTAATTAAACCTGAAGTCTTTAGGGAAGATAATAAAAAAAAAAAAAATTACACCTTCAATGACCTCATGAGATATGTGAGGAATGTTCCCACAATCCAGGCAAACTGTAAATAAAACTGCTAAAATTGTTGTAAAAGGACTACAAATAAGTTATGTTAGGGCTATGTCAATGGCCCACTGATCCACTGCCTGCTTTTAAACTTTCAGTTGAAAGACAGACAGCTGTTCATAGAACACTCAGGGCCCTGAGTGGGGGCTTGGTTCAACCTAAGATGGTGTTTTATTCTTTGAACAATTGCTGTTTGACAGCGTGGGAGTTCTCTCCTTCCCTGCCAGTAGCCATCCTGGGGCAGTTTTATGGTGTAAAGCTGTGTTCCCCATGACAGAAAATCAACCCTGGAGCTTGCTGGCTCACACCTGACTGATCACCATCCCTGCTCACAGTGAAATATTCTCAAATTAGTGCCTGGAAGCTTCCTGGGGGTCCAGGAGCCCCACTTGCCCCACCAGCTGCCTGGGGAAGGTGGGCAGTGACTCTGTGACCAAGTATGGGCTACAACTTCTGCACAAGGCTAACAGAGATGCACAGAGGAGTGAAGAGGCAAATTGGCACCTGAGCCAGGAGTAGACCCTGCCAGCACCTAACCAGCCTCTGAGCAACATAGTCCATGGCTGGGTACAGTTGGAGTTGGAAAATTCCTCCCTGTCTCTCCTGTGATCATATCCATGTGGCCCTACTGAAGATCTGTAAGACACCCTCATGCCAAATGAAAAGCAGCTATTTATTGAACTCTGGGAATTTATGAGGACTGTGATGAATAAGGCAAAGATTAAATCAGAAACTAAAGGCCTGGAGCTGATACAACAACTTGGCCTCTCCCCACTCTGCTGCTACCCAGTATGGTCCTACTTTGGCTTGCTATGGTGCATTTTCATTCCTGAGTTGCTCTTCCCAACCTTCTCCATTTTATTTCCTCTGCCCCATGTCCCTTTGAGGTTTGCAGTAGTCTAGAGACAGAGGCCTCTGCCTGGCACTGCAGCACAGGGACAGTGAAGCTTATTAATTTCTCATGAGCTGGGAAATGACTGTAAAGTGGAGTGACCTGATGTCACCTCAGGTGTTGTCCTACCTGGGTATCTGGTGTATTTAGCATATATTTAATATTTCAGGCTTTGCTGAATTACTTGATGTTCCAGATTGTCAAAAAAAAACCCAAAGCCCACAGTCCTTGATGACTGACATTTCTTTGTATGGATTGCAGAGTTAGAGGCCCTTTTGGTATCTGCTGTCCCAATGAAGCAGCTCAGTCACAGGTCAAAAGGCATCAATAAGATCACCCTTCATCAATATGTGGATATTCAGTTAAGGATAGAATATAAAGAGCCCTGATTTTCTATGCTCTGTGTTTCCAAAGGGTACATACACCCTCAAGGATGTTCCAGGTTTGTAATTCAAAAATGGAAGTACCTAATGCTTTTGAAATTGAAAACTTTTGAAATTTACAGCTCCATGGTCTGTTTTTCAAATCTGGCTAAGGAAGTCAGTTGTAATAGTGAAACATCTGCTAAGCCCAAGTAACTGTTCTCTGGTTGCAGATTTCAAACACAAGTAAATAAATATTATTTGTAATTTGTCTCACCTCCCTCTGCTTTGTAGAGTACATATGCACAGAGATTAACTTTGTTAAACAGTACAGGCAGGAGACAGACTTTCTACAAGTGCCAAATTCAAACTCCCAAACTGTTTGTTAAAGGAAGGGACTTGGCTTCCCTACTGCTTTTCTGCTGAGATGTCGATTCTCTGGAGTAAATGACAGCTTGCAGTTTTACACAGAGTAGCATCTTCTTGTGATTTAACCCCAGCCAGCAACTAGGTACCACACAGCTGCTTGTTCGCTTCCTACCCCAGTGGGATGGGGGAAGGAGAATGGGAAGGGTAAACGTGAGAAAAAATGAGAAAACTTCCAACTTGCACTCTTCCAGACCACTTGCTTATGAGGTGGGCTGAGCAGCAGAAAAGCCTTTGGCTCTGTGTGAGCACTGCTCAGCAGTAAGGAAAACATCACTTTATTGTCAACAGCGTTTCCAGCACAAATCCAAACATAACCCCACACCAGCTACTCTGAAGAGAATCATCTCTACCCCAGCCGAAAGCAGCACACACCTGCACAAGATGCAGCCACACAGGAACCACTGCACTGCAGCTCTGGCTGTTTGTGTCCTTAGGGTGGCAGCAACTATCCAAAAAGGTGGGTTTTGGTTGTTTTTTTTAACCTGGTTTGGTATTTTTGGGGGAAGGGGTAGGGCCCTGGAGAAGCAGTCTTAAAATTGGAGAAAATCACAGATAGCTAATTCTTCAGAGCTCCTTCTTTAATCTTCCATTTTCTGCTCAGCAGAATCATTCATAGGCAGATTATTCATTATTAAGACCTTATTTCAGATCAAACCCTGTATGTCAGTAGATTAGGACATTGAGGAAGATTAGCTTCTCACTGTAGGTGGTGGGAGTAGGTTCTTTATCTTATCATTAACATGGACTTTCATGGGTTTTCATTATAATTATTAATTCTACCATCAGACTTCCAAGCAGGGATTAAAATGCAGATAGATGTCATTTAAGTTGCAAATCAAGCTGAAAGTGAGGGTTTTGTGGCAGGCAAACCCTCTTTTTGCACCAGTCAATTTAATTTTTGGACTTTTCATAGTAATTTTGTTGTTTAAAATGAGTTTGTTTACTTTCATGTGCTTGTAATAGAGTTTTATTAAATACTTTTCTCCTTGAAGAAATCCGTTCTTAGTATTCAGGTGAAATTTTATTGTGATTAATATAAATTACATGTAAGATTCTTAAGCAATGTTTCTGCACATCCCTGCATTGTCGTTAGTGGAAGCCAAGCATACAGATGAAGAATTACTGAATTAATTAAAATGAAATAAATCCCTCCTTCTCTATTTCTTTCCTTTTCCCCCCTTCTTTTGTCACTTCTTGATTTTTCTGATGTTTTTTCTTCTTTTCTCTCTGTGAATTTGGATTAATGACATATCTCTAAATACGTAAGAATCCAATAAATTGTCCTAGAGTCAAGGTGAGCATTACTAGATCATCAGAAATTTTAAGCTTTCCATATTTCTGCATATTATGAACAAAGCAGCAAGTAAAGAGTAGACAATATTTCACCAGCAAAAGCCTTTGAGTTAAGTTTTTAGACCAAAACCTCATAAAGCCAGACATCTGATTAATTTGCTTAAGTTTTTGGGTGTGTAAGGAATGATAATATTTTATGCAATTGAAATGCTCATAGAACTCTGATTTTGCATAATGTAAAATACAAGGTGAGGAGCAAATACGCCCCTGTGAAGAATAAGTAGCCACAGCTCATACAAGCAGCTTTGGTGAAGAGGGCTTCTTGGCTGCTTTAAATTTTATATTAATCACTTTATTGATATGATGTACCATTTATGACGCAGGTAGTGATTATACACTTTCCTGTAGATTTATTTTCTATCACATTTAATCCTTTTTTTTTTTCTTGGGTCTTCCATTTCAGCTTACATTGTGTGCTCTCTGGGGAGGGTTTGGCTTTCTGTCCCATTTTTGTACAGCATCTAGCTTAACAGGTCAGGCTCTTTTGGACAGCTTGGCAATTGGCTATGAAGATATGCATTTAAGCTGCCTGTGAGAGGAGGAATGTTTGGTCCTTTGGTTATGTAACACTTCAAAGGTGGCAGTGTTTTGTAGCCTGAGAAATGGCAGTGCTGTAATGTTGCTACAAAAGAAGGTAAAATTCAGTCAAGGCATTTTAATGTGCTAATTTAGATGAATGCTTAAAACTATATGCAAATAGTTCATCTAATGTCACACAGAAAGTTAATAGCACACAGAGGGCTTAGTCCTACTCCTCCCAGAGACTGATCTCTAACAGCAAAATAGGAGCTAGATAATCTGGATGTTTCTACGAATTTTTGCTTACTTGTCTATATTTTCAGTGTTTGATAAAGATAATAGCTCCTTTCTGACTCTTTTTGCATATTTAAACACACAGCTATTCCCACACTATATCCTTCTCCTTGCTCCCTGGCTCCTGAAAGCCATTTCTTGCTATTTTACTACTACATCAAGAATACAGCCTTGGGCAAGCAGTACATGCAGGGCTCACAGGGCTGTCAGGGGAGGATCTGACAAGTTGTTCTCCCATCATCTGAGAACATGATGTTGGGTATGTGCACACAGACAGTACGAGGTTTGTATCAGAAAAAAACAGCCACTAATTGAAGATTAAGAGTAGTTGAAATGTTCATTTTCATGAAGATATATCCCTAATGAGTATAAAAATGCTTGTTTTGAGGCATCAGATGCACAAAAATCTAAATAAATTTCCCATGGCTGGTATGGTATAGGAGAAGAGAGCCCACGTGTATACTTCTCTCCACATAAGTACAGCTATTAAAACTTATATTATGCTTTAATGCATTCCTATCTGAGGCTTGTTGTAACTAAACAAAAAGTGCATCAGAGATTAAACTGCATGGAAAACAAAATATTCACATTGCTCATTGTCATCATTTAGCTTAGAATGAACTGAAAACTGGTGCAGATTTTTCTCTGTTTTCAGCAGCAAAGGAATTTGACCTTTTTCTTCTGTGACAAGGCAGCAGCAAATCAATTCTGATCAGTAGACATACCTGCTTGTTCAGTAGGGTGTCGTAAACCCTCATGATTTAAGAGCCCTAGCTGCTGCTGTGCATATGTGAGAAATCCAGCTGTATCTCCAGGGTCTGTTAATGCTGAAGAATTTTCCGTGCTGTTCACTCATCCCAAGGTTTAGGTCATATATCATGCCTCTGTTAATGATATGATTTTATGGTGCCAAATCCAAGAAGAATTATGGCTTTCTTCCACTCATTGGGACAGAATTCTGCTGCCACTTAAAACTCACTGAATTCAGAATGATTTTTGGAAGCTTTCCATGATTATCAATAGAAGCATAACTTCTTCAAAGGGAGCTCAGAAACCAAACGAAGACTTTGGGAATTTAGATGTGCTATTCATGTGCTATTCAACCCCAGCTCTGCCGCATGTTCTTAAAAAAAACAAATATGCACGGGAGTTCTTAGCCCAGCCATGTGCCTCTTGTGTTGTCTCCGAAGAAAAACAGTCTGTGTAGCTGGAAGGACTGTCTTTGATCTTAGACTGCCGGAGAAGATTGCTTGAATGCACTTGGGGAAGGTAAAATTTGATGCCACACGAGGGCAGTAATGGAAAGAAGAAGGAGAAAGCCACAAAGATGTTATCCTTACTACAAGTGAGGGGAGTGCAGCAAGGAGGAATAAAAGGGAGAAGAGGACGCTGAGAAAACTTCTGTGTCAAGAAGTTTGGACTTAATAGGCGGGAAAAAAAAGCAGAGAAAGTATTCAGGAACTATGTGATATTTGACTGAGGAAGCTCTAGAGACTTTCAAAAGAGACAAGGTATAAAGCAAGACCAGAAGAAGAGAAGGATGTGATTGCCATCACGATAATACTCTTGCAGTAACCTTGATTTTGAAAAGTTGTCTTTTAACTGTTTCCTTGATGGAATTCTACAAAAGCCTTACCATTCTATGCAGGTTCTTTAAAATGCTTCCTCAGGGCTGGAGTGTATCCTCAAGATATTTTCAGAGCTTTCAATCTGTTTACCAAACAGTTTCTACGTGGAACTTAAAAGCAGATCATTAACATTCAGGTTATTACATTTGTATTCTCTCTGTGCCCTTTCCTTATGCAGTGAGTAAGCTATTGCAGAGAAGGAGCTTGGCTTAGATTACAAACTCAGATTGCACATACACATACAGGAGTAGTAAAGACATACTCTTAAATATATTCACAGGATAGTTTTATTTACACCCTAAAATGCTCCCAGAAAGTCCACAATATCTAAGGAAATAGTTACAGTGTAAACTCTTAAAGAGAAGGATAATGATAAGTTATGTTTCTGGTCTCTTTGTTAATGGAAGTATGAGCTTGCAAAAGGAAGAGGTAAGTGACTAGCTTTAAATAGCTTTAACCAGTTGTCATTATTTAACTCCAGTCAGCAACCAAGTACCACACAACTGCTCCCTCCCTCACCAGAAGGACTGGGGAGAGAATCAAAAGAGTACAAAGAGAAAACTCACAAGTTGAGACAAAGGCAGTTCAATAGGTAAAGCAAAAGCCACACACAAGAGCAAAACAAACCAAGGAATACTTCCACTACATCCCATGGGCAGACAGGTGTTCAGGCGCCCTCAGGAAAGCAGGGCTTGAGAACTGACTCGGGAAGACAAAAACCATCGCTCCAAACTTCCTCCCTTCTCCTTTCCACGCACCCCCCCCCCCCCCCCCCCTTCATATACAGAGCATGGTGTCATATGGTGTGGAAAATCCCTTTGGTTATTTTGGGTCACCTGTCCTGGCTGTATCTCCTCCCAGCCTCCCATGCACCCCCCAACCTCCTCACCTCTGTGGCTGTACAAGGCTCTGTGTTGAGCCCTGCTCAGCAATAACAAAAACATCTCTGTATTATCAATACTGTTTTCAGCACAAATCCAAAATATAACCCTGTACTAGCCACTGTGAGGAAAAATTGGCACTACCTCAGCCCATCCTTTATTCAGTACTATTTACACCATGCCCAGGTCCCACACTATTCAAAACCATCTCATTAACCACCACTCCCCTTCCCATCCTTTGATATGATACACAGACATTGCTCCCTTAAGTCTAAGGACTACCCCTACAAAATGTCCATAAAATGCCCTCAAAATGTTCACCAAGTTAATTGAGCCCATGCTGCTGCTCCTTGTAAGGCTCCTCCTCCATCAGTTTGGGTAGTGCCTGTTATATTCCAGTTAATTCCTGTGACACATGACTCAAATGATGGACTACAACAACTTAAAGGTATATCCATTACAATCTCCACCCCTGGTTCTTTCTGGTTTAATGTTGCAATGAGCTCCATCCCTTGTCCCCAGTCTGGTTGCAACAAGGCGTTCCTGCTGGAATCCACCATTAGTACAATCCACTCTGAGTCCTCCATGGGATGCAGGAGCACAGCTGCTTCACCATGGTGTGCACCACAGGAACTGCCCAAGCATGGATCCCCCTGTGGAGTCACAAGTCTGCCATGATTTGAATTGGGTGTTACAGGAATTACCATAACAGGACGCACTTCTCCATTTGGTTGTATGAGATTTTGATTATAAAGAAGACTGACTGAAAAAGGAAAAAAAAAACCAAAACCCAAAAAGTAATAAGAAACAAAAAGCCCCCAAAACCCCCAAAAACTGTTTAGCTTAAACACAATGCAAAAAAGAAGTGTTTGAAGACAAGGAACCTATGTTGACTGCAGATGAATGAATACATAGGCAGTGTGAAATAGATCTCAATTTCCTTTCACTTGGGGGTTATAATCCTGTAATCTTGACAGCCAAGGTCAAGAGATCTGTCTGTGAGAATCAGCATTCTTGTGGATGAGAACCACAGTGTTACTTGTTGCTGGAAAAATGGATGAGAATGTCAAGAAGATGAAAGAAATCTTAACCTGAAGAGACAGGGCATAAAACAAACAGAAGCTTGAAATGAAAACAAAAGGAAAGAAATTAATGTAACACCCAATAACAAATGGTTGAGTCCAGATGTGGGTGTGTGTCACAGTCCATAGATTCTGTGGTTTTAGTTCTACATTGTCATATATCATATGGAAAAAATGTCATTGGGACAGGGATCTTCTAGAGATCCATCGGGTCCTGAGGGCACATTGGAAAAAGCTGCTGATGGGCTTTAGGATGAGGAGATGTGGCATGGTACTTTCAAGATACAGAGTAAGAGTGTATATTTGAGGCATGAACTACTTGAGTTTGTGGCAAGGTATTGCGGATTAATTTTTACTTAGGATCAATAATTGAATGAATAGCTTCATGGGAGAAAAAGCCTGTAAGAACTGCTAAATATAAAAAGAGACAGAGTCCTAGGTGAAAATTGTGAAAGTCCATTAGAGTGCTCTGGAGAAGTATTTGCGTGTTCTTGTTTTAAACCCCTCCCCAGGCATTTGTTGAAGGAGTTTTTTTGAGTCTTCCATGCTACTCGATTGTATCCAACAGTGGATATGGGCATTTTCTGTTCCAATGACATTGAACCTTCTATTCTCTGTGTGAAAAGGTGAATATATATATATACACACGCCCCTCTGAGGCACTTTCAGCTTGTTCAGAAAATCAATATGTGAGGTATTCCATAATCACAAAGGCTGCTATAGAAGTAAGATATTTGCCATTAAACAAAATTATTTGGGTTTTTTTTTTTTAGTTTTTTAATAGTGTGGATTTTCAAGGTTGTCAATGGTGTTTAAATAGTGTGTTGTGCAAACATTTACAAGTCACATAGGAAATTAGGATATGGAAACTTGAAGGGAAAACCCAGAACTTCAGCAAAAGGAGAATTTTTTTCCATATGCCAACAGAGGTACAGGGAAAAAGAAAAGTTAAATTAAACCTTTGCCCTCATCACACTCCTCAAAGACTTTGAAGCTGCCCATGAAAGGATAGGATTCAAAACCGTAGCAATTATATTAATTTCATTACTAAAAGGTCAAGGTCACAACAACAGCAATTACCTGCAATTTTCCATTCCTCCAATTATATTATTATGAAAATGAACATTTGCTAACTACAATAATGCTTTCAGGGACACTAAAATGAATTTTTTTCATTTCAGCATGCTTGCTAATTGTGGCAGGACTTCAGTGTAATGTGATTACTATTGCTTTGGTCTCATCAGAACAACAGAGTAGATAGATATACTTGCTCCTTCTAGGCTTCATCTACACATAGCTTTTAACCCAGTACAACTATTTAAATTAGGAACACTATATTTCACTGAAATATTTGTATCCCTATTTATCCTAGTAGAATAAAACATTTGAAAATTAAATGTATTAACATAGGTATGTTTATACAATTCGGTTGCATCCAAAATAAGCAGTCATACAGTTTTGTTACACAGTATAATAAGATGCAGAAAAATGTCATATTTCTGATCCAGCTATGTTGATGGAAGGAATTACCACATCTTGCTGCTAGTCACCTGGATCTGCCAGCAAAGTATTTTTTATGAGCATTCCCTAAATTGCTTCAGGCAGAATCAATGTATGTCTGTGAGAGAATTTAAAGTGACCTGGCGATTTTTGCCTGCAATAACTCAGGATGGCTTCTTGCCTGGTTTGAGTGATAACTTCAGAATTGGGACACTCACATCAGCTGTTGAAAGCAGTTGTTTCTTTCACTAGCAAGAATGAATTTGTAGTACATGTCCACAGCCTTTTAGCTGTGTTCCATTCTAGTGGAGATAAGGCTTTACCCATACTGAATTTATGCTAACAAATGCATAATTTCAGATGAATCTCCCACTGCAGAAAGCCATGGTCCAGAACATTTTCCAGCCTCATCTTGCAATAAAATATGGTTTTTGCTTCTGCTGCTATGATAGCGTAGAAATAGGCTATTCCACAGTTTTACTCTTCTAATAGAAAGCTTCTTGCTTCCAGCCTATATTTAGTCATAGCCTGTTAACAGCTCTGTGCTCCATAGTCTGTTTACATCCTTTAGCTTAAAGAGCTCTCTTTCCACATTAGCATCTATGTTCCATAGTTATCCGTACAAATAAATCATATATCCTATTAGTCTTTTTTTTTTTTTTTTTTTTTTTTACTTAAGCCCACCCGTAAGCCTGACTGTCTCCAGCCATCTCCTGCTCCTAATACTCCGCCCTGAATTGCTTCAGGCTGAGCTTGTCACTCTTGGACATCGGCATCCAAAACTGCCTGCACTAAACAAGATTTTTCCATGTGCATTTCCTATGCACAACCTCTGTGTTACATCTGGAAACATTTGTCCCAAAACATTCTTGATAGCTTTTGCCTTTATTACAGTTTAAACATTGTAGTATCTCATTGTCTCCCAATTATCTATGGATAACTTGTTTCTAGCATATAGCAGAAATTCTTTTTCACTCCTGCATGCATGACTTTGTACTCTGTCCTTTTATCTTCTGCTTTGGTCCCAGAGGACATTCAGTTCTTCTTTTGTGATGCTCCAATTTTTCTCTGTATTGACATTATCTCCCAACCAGGGCTGGCAGTGAATTTCATTAGCACATTTCTTGTGTCAAAATAATTAATGATTTTTAAAAAAATGCTGCTAGGACTTGTACCTGTCCCTTCTCTTCAGTATGATCACTTCTTATTTCTTCATTATCTAGTTTTTATAATTCTTGAGGAACCACATTCTTTAGCTTATAGTTTGACTATACCAGTGTGGTCTAATAAGAATACGACTCTCATATGGTACTTTTTTAAAGAAAATGCATTTATATTTACACAAAGAGATTGTATTAGGTAAGGCAACAATAAAACGACAGTGGCAGAAACTAGTGGACTTTATAGGGAGTGAAAGATGAGTGCTTGGAGCTGCCATTGGGTGAAGAATATCAAAACATAGTGAAGGACTGCTGGTCTCTTGGGAGTCTCCATGGCTAAAATTACTAAACAAGGTTGCAAAATCAGTCAGCAGATGCCAGTGGGAATAGAACAAAGATGGGTGAGTTGGTTGGTTGGAGAGAGGGCAACAGGAGAAAGGGAACACAAGGAAAATCCAATAATGTGATCATCTCTCAGTTGGAGGGCATCTGCCGAGCAGCCAACCAGCTCTGACAGGCCAATAAACTAATGGTGGGATCATGCAGAGTGTTAGACTTGCTTCTGCAGTCAGTTAGGCATGTCCTTGCAATAGACATCCCCTTTTAAAAAGGGTGGTAATGACATCACTTTGATTCTTTTGTGGTTCTGGTTTTTGTTTGATTTTTTTCCCCAGACAAGTATCAACCTTTGGGGGAAATTCAACATTCATGGGCTTGGTTCCCACACCCTTACTGGGTGGATAGGACCGGGTTCCTATCCTCTTGGGGTCTGCAGTTAACTACTGCTATATATCTCTTCATATTGTATCACTTACTTTTAGAATGTTATTGTGTGAGAGAATATGTACCTGTGTTCCTTTTGGACTTTTATGGAGCAGAATTTAAAATTATCCAGTGTTTTTTCATTCCCATTTTGTCTGTCAGTGAGTCACTTCATCCTTCAATGTACTGCCAAACTACAAAATATTTATCTAGAATTTGTATGTTTTAGAAAATTACACATTTATGGAAGAAGTTTTGGGTATTTTATTCCCTTATTTATTTATTTAAATTGGCATGAGCTAAATTCTAGTGGCTAGTGGTAATTCTACAGACCAGAAAACACACAATAATTTATATGAAGTTACCGTTGCTAACAATATATCAACATCAGGAGCTGGTGCAATAGGATAATTCAGTTGAGATGTTTTATAGTTTAAACAAAACCCATGATGGTAGGTAACACTAACAATAAAAGTGATGGATACTGTAAGGTAGGACTAAGAAACAGGACTGCATTACATTAGACAGCACAGTTCATTGAATAGTGTGTCCTTTGATTATATTGCCATTATACACATAAGCTGGATTTGAGCCCAGATAATTTTTGTGTTATCTTTGATACTTAATGATATCAAATGTCAAGCTGCAGCACTTTCGTACTTCATTAGCCAACTGTGTACACCTTTTTCTTCCCCTAATGAGGTTTTTTTATCAGTTCTTTTATTTCATTAGATATTTTCTTTTAAAAGAGAAGGGAAAAAACTTGGAAAAAGTTGTTTGTGATGTTGCTTTTAACTAATGTGGACACATGCTCTTAGAAAACTCTTTAGTTCCTAAGACATTGAGTTTATATCAGTTAGAAACAGTTTGGAAAAACACTAATTTACACGTATCAACAAGCCTTTGAACATCTGTAACTTGTGGAGATATAGACCATCCATCAGAGATGTGAAAAGATTTCATTATGGACTACTAACACTGAATTCCAGTAGCTAAAGCCTTATCTCTACTGGCGAAAAGTAAAAACTTATCTTTGCATCAAACTTTTTACATGCTTTGTTGCATCAAAATAGCTAATCTATGTAAAATCCTAGCAGAAGGAAGGAGCTTTATTTACATAGATGTAGCTGCCAAAAGTCTGATAAAGGTACCCCTGTTTTATCTCCAATAAGTTTTTAAATCAAGATAATTATCTTGATGCTGGAAACACACTTTATTTTATGAAAGACTAACCCAAATTGGAGTTAAGAGGTTTTTAAGGTGTGTATGAAAGTTGAAATCTTATTACCATTCAAAATGATATTCCAGCAAGACTCTCAAAGGGAAAGTTCTGACTCATGGAAGGACAGGACGGCTTCAGTCTATGTGTAGTGACTTACTTCAGGTTATTGCCTTTTCAGAGTTTCCTCTATAGAAAGGTTTCCAAAAGTGCTTGACACACAGGTCTGTATTTGTATTAGGATTCAGCAATTATAAGTGACAGTTTGCTTATCTATGGCACTTCTTAAATCTCTTGCTCACTCTCTGTCTGCAGCTGTTAGCTCTTCAAGTCTCTTGGAAGTAGATATGCGTACTCACCTTTATTTTAACCCTGCATAAACTGAGGAATGGATATTCAGAGAAAACTGATTCTAGTTTTTTTTTTCCAAGAAGGGTGAGTGTAGGTGCTAGAAACCTATATTGCAATGATTGATTGCCTACAAAGTTCTAGACATTCTGATATTCCTGACAGGTGGCTTAGCTGAAATAAATAATATAGCTATTTCTCCAGGGCTGATCTTACTGAGGAAAGCTCAATTTTTATCATGATGGAAGGTGCCTTATGTATATGCCATTTTGATCTCCCATAAGATTAACTTAAAAAGACCTGAAAAAGATCACATATCAAGAATTACACTTTGGTGGGAATGGATTTGTGACTAGGAAGAAATCCCTGCATTGTAAGAAAATTTCAAGCAGAGTAACATTTTGGTAATGAATTCTATTACAAATGATAATGCAGTAAAAATCATGTTACCATCCTGAAAAACCCGGTAATTTTCACCCCAATCTTGCACACAAAACTGGAGGGAAATAGACTTTTAGCAAACACATGGAAACAAAACAACCCTGCAAATCAACTGTGTGCCAAGTTACCTCTGTATCGGCCCTGTACAACCATTTCCGACTTCATGTTTGGCTTTGTGTGACTACCGTTGTGTATAAACTGCACCTGAAATCTGCAATGCACTATGCAATTGTGGATTTGTTAAAGGGAACATGCCCTCATTTCCTTCCCTGTTGTAGCCTGAAACACATCAGGAAACACATCATGCTTTCAATAAGATCTACTATGAAATAAAATGCAATCTTCATTTTTACTGGTAGCATGAAAGGTCAATAGAAATGGTGTGCTACTCTGGAAGGTGCTAATGGCTTATGCCCAGGCTGCTGATTTATAAGCATTCAGAATGTGGTGGAAGATATTGCCAAGATTTTTCTTGTTCTGACATCTAAAGTTTCAAGGCTTCTTTGAATTGTAAAGAAGCTGTGTAGAGGGTGCATAGTCACCTTCCTTTAAAGGCCATGATATTTCAAAGGGAGTTGTTGAGCTTGGAGAAGAAAGGTGAGAGGTGGTATGTTATACTGCTCTGGAATCAGAGAGAGAAGGGGAGAGATGTCCAAGGCAGGACTAAGATCCTTGACCAGGGTGGTGCCACATGGCAGTCCTACAGTCCTTTCTGGTTTCTTCTCTGAATGAGGCAGTACCAAGCTGCGTGTCACTAACAGCAAATCTAAAAAGGTTTGCTCCTCCCTAACAAGGACACAGTTTCATTCAGACAAAAATCTGGTAATTTTCCAGATTAACAGATGTTTTTCACTAAGTCTGCAAACAAAATGCAAGAGTGAAAAGAAAATTAGTCCATATAATGGGAGAATTGCAGAAAGCATATTAAAAAGTTTTCAAAGTTATTGGAGTATAATTTGCAATTTACACATTATATTAGTGAATCAGTGTTATCTGGCTCAAGTAAATACAGACACTTGATCAGCTTGCTGTATGTTCTAGAGGTAGGAGAATTGTACACAGTCATTGCCCGTGTCCCCTGGTTTTTGATGCCAGCTAGGTGACCAATTGCACACTGGAATGCTCTCGTATGCCTTTAAAGGTCATCTGCCCCCAGGGCTGCTGATGAAAAAGTCACATGAGTAAAACTGAACAAGTGGGGAGGAGGTGGAGAGACATCAGCATCCACAAAGAGTGAATATGGATAAATAACCCTTTTATGTTGGAAGGTTTTTTTTGCAATGTCGAGTTATCATTGTATTCACTTTGCAACACTAATCAACACTAGCTAGACAGGAAATCAAACTGCTTAATGCTCATGGGGTAAACATGTGGATTTGTATCAAACTGCACCACTTACTTCCTAGCTAAGCCAGATTGTCCCCCTTGAGCTATTTTCAAAATGCATCAGCAAGAAGGAGGTTATGTAAAAAGGTCTTAAACCATATGTTACCAGGTTGTACCCACTTGCATCAAATACTTTAGGAATGACTGTAGATGTCTGTGCACTGCACACAACACTTGCACGAAATTAATTTTTGCCAAATAGGGCTGGATAACCTGTCACTATCTCCTAATGACAGAAGCTGATATATAATGTATGCTGACTTTGTGTTTTGCTGATTGAATTAGAAGGGAAAAGAATGCCTGTATATAAAGCAAACACTTCCCTGCTGTGGAAGAACAAAAGTTTAGTGGATTCATCCCAAGTATATTTGGCGCAGGGAAACATGAAAAAACTAATTTCCAAGATTAAATATTTGTCTAAATTATGAAGTCAGTGCTCAGCAGGGCAAGCTAGGACAAGACTATGAGATAGCTAAGGTCAAACTATCTGCTGTTTATTTCCTCCTGATGGCTAATGTGAGACATTAGCTAAGGAGTGATGGTTATTGTTTTGTCTGTAATTGCTAATGATCAATCTCAAATGGGGCCAATAAGTAGATATATTCTATTCATATTGATGGTAAATATTCTAAGGTATTCATCCAAACTGTGTTTACTTTTTAACCCTGTTTTCTTTTCTGTCCCTTATTTTCTGCCCTGTGATATTGAATTTTCAGCAATGTTTTAGGCTATTTTTCCCAAGTTTTACAGGTGAGTTTTGAAAATATATTGTTTGGGTTAGAATTTTTTTTTAACCTATTTAAAGAAAACACTAGCTACTGTACTTCAGTTGTGTTTTAGATAAAATAATTGCAAATTATGTGTACAGGCTGGGCAGCTGTAACAGAAAGTCAATCTGTTCCCAAGATAACATCTTTTGTTTTGATGTGTTTACCTAGTTGCAGGCAGGTGAAGACAGATAGAGCATTTTTGGGGTGCTTTGTTTTGTTTGTTTGTTTTGTGTTTTGTTTGTTTGTTTTGTTTCGTTTTTGTTTTTCTCTCTCCATCTTTTTCATTTTATACTGCTGTTTTTCAAGCAAGCTGTATTTCTTTCTCAGATGTATATCAAAACTTGCACTACATTGTAAGCCTAGAAATGTGTGGACAGAGCTGCTTTGGTTTTATTTGAAGCAAGTTTGTTCAATTCAATTTCAAGTAAGTTTGTGATTGTATTAGTGTGTTGAAACAGAGTGCATTTTACAGCTTGTTCATTATGCAGTAGTACCTAGAAGGTCAATAAATGTCTGATTAACCACTGTGAGTAAAATACCTTTTGCCCTTCATTTCAGACAGATATGTGCTCTCTTCCTAATTAATTAAAAAGCAGCATATTTCTTTGACCAGTAAGCTAATTAAGTAATGACACCATTAAAGTGTGGACACTGCATTATTCATCATAAAAATAATTGAATTAAGTTAAATGGGAGAAAAGTGAAAACGTAGATTGAATTAAAGGGAGAAAACAACTGGGTTGTTAGTCTAGATCCTGAATGTATGTTTTGAACATACCCTGCCTCCACAGATTTTCCCCTATGGGCTTCAGAATGCCTTCAAAACAGGCAATATGAAGTTGGATATAGTGCATAAAGTTAGATAGAAGGGTAGCTGATATCCCTGTGGTCTGGATTGAACTTGAAACTACCTCTAGAAGCTGCTGAAAGAAAAAGTTGCTATTCAGCACAGAGGTATTTGTGCACCTCTAAAGAAAGCCTCCTCTGTTATTAAAAAGGGGAAAAAATACAATAGAAGATACATTACTTTTCAAAAAGCCACAAGGAGTTATAAGGGAAGTAAGTATAGACATATAGAAATGAATGTGTTTGAAATTAGGTTTGACTTCAGTTTTAGGTTTTCTGATTTATTCAAATGAAGACTGTTTGTATGATTTTTTTTTTTAACAGGTTTTGCAGGGAAACTTCATTTTCAGAGGTGAACTGTGGCAGATCTGTCACTGGAAATGGTGGCTGCTGAGCATTATGTCAATAAAGTACACAGTGCTGCTCAATGCCACTAACTGCACTGTAGCTCTGCTGTGGGAAGGCATCTGAACATAATGTGAACCAGTAGATTCCTCTCTGACACGAGCTGACCTTTCAGCATTTCAGCTAAGCTTTGATACGATCTTATAGGGAGTGCTGATTAGCAAACCCTTTTGAATTGCCTATTCAGCTGAGACAATCAAGTGCTCCTGGTGCATAAGTTGTTCCTTAAGAGGGTTCCACAAATGTGGAATTAATTCTGAATCTTAGCTGAGTATGATGTGGAGTTTCTGAAGAACAGTGTATGATGACAACTATTTTTCCTAAAAAGCCTGTATGGGAAGATCTGAAGGCTGTTTTAGGCAGGAAAGAGCAGCAGTGGGAGGAAATTTTGGATGCAATGGATAATTGCAATTAGTGGATTTGTCATCGTTATTAAAGGAAAGAGATAAGACCTTAAAACTATCTTCAAGTATGTAATTAGTTTAGCCAGGTTCTAATTGCTACTACTCTGTTGCTCTCTGGTTGTCAGCAGACATTAGTCCTGTTTATGATACACCTAAACTCTAGCATGTATTATAACACCATCTCATTTTTACATTTATACAGGTTTCTTTTTTTTAGTTTCTATCATATATATTTTATGGTCGCAATTGCACCTTTTGTTTTGGAAATGGTCCCTATGCATGGAGGAGCTGTACACTAATGAGAACCAAATCACTCAGAATCTTGTTTTCTTGGCTGACAATAGCTTAGATAAATCCTGGATGAAATCAACATGGACTCAACCTTTCTTCTTGTATAATAGGTAACTTTTCATACAACAATCTTCTTTAATGGAACACATGCAGTGGAAACTTATCTTACAGAATGTCAGGAAAATTTTACTGCAGAAAAATTAATTTCCTTCCTTCAATATTTCTTTTAATAATTTCTAACATCATATATCTTAACAAGAAATGTTCCCAGCCACTGTGATTAACATGCAAAGCTGCTTCCTAAGAGTATTCATCCTTCTTTTAAAAATGACACAGAATGCTAAAAGGACCTTGTTCTTAATTTTTAAACCCACTAATTTCATTGTGTCTGACACAAAGCAGAACATTTTTGCTATAATTACTGTATAAGTTATTTTTTTCCACAAAGTTGTAATTTTCCTAAAATAAGCTGGACTGCTTCAATTATGTAAATCAAATATCTAGAGAATATGATGCTGCATTGGCAAAACACAATAGAACTTAACAGGAAGCTAGCAGAGAGAGAGAGAGTGATAGGGAAGGCAAAAGCCCAAATGAGGATGCTTTTTTCAATTAGAACCACAGCAAATTCTCTGCCCTGCTGGTAAACTGGCTCCTGCAGCTTCTCACTCTGCCAGATAGGCTCTTCCCCTGGTGCCAGAGTGCAACCATTAAGACTGGCAGGAAGTCTAGGCTAAAATGAAAACTGCTGTGCAGAGACCAGGAGTGACTGAGAAAACATGATGGTTTTCTATTTTTTTTTTTTTTTTTGTATTTGTATTAAAGCAAATGCATAGGCAGTAGTGTCCCAAACACCCAAAGAGATCATGATAAATTCCACAAGAGACATCTCAAGCAATATGAGGTGAAGCAACTGGAAGACAGAAAAAGGCCGCAACAATGGCTAAACAATGTATTTATTCTCAGAACTGACAAACTGCTCCAAGTGGCTGGCACAAGGTGTCCTGGATCCTGAAAGTCCTGAGAACAGCTGACTGTTCCACGCATACTCTTATGTGAATCTTCCTATAAACACAACCTTTCCTCACTCAAGACCTTCTTGGTGACCTACGTTACACTGTTTTTAGGATGCATCTGTTTCTATCTCTTTGCTCCAGATGGAATGATCAGATTGAAGGCAGCTATACAAAGGTGAAGTAACACCATTGATTTACATTATGAAGTCAGTGCAGCTTTATTTTTAATCATAATCTTTGTGGGTTTTATTTTCAAGACCTTTTTTAACAGCTGACACATTCAGCAGTGACCTTCACTGATCTGTCTTCAGTGATTCACTTTTTTTTTTCAAAACAACTTTAGGTGAAGCAGAAATTGTTAAAATACGAGATTTATACTGACAATTCTTTTTGACATTTCTTTTTGTATTGGTCAACACTCACTTTTAATGTTACTGAGAGGTTAATTAAGTTATTGTAAGACTTTAATTTACTTAAGTAAGGTTCTGAAATTTTCCTATTTATTGCTAGTTCTTTACTAAAATCAGAGTGTAGAAAATGTGTTCTTGTGTTCTTGTGTATTCAACATGTAGTTTGAAATCTTAGACATCCAAGTGTTGAAAATCTGGTCAGATTTATTCTAATTCCAATAATTTTCTCTTTTACATTGAAACTTCACTTTTTATCCTTAAACTATTTTGTTTTATATTTTCATGGCAGAAGGCATCTGATCTGACTTAGTGTTCTGTACTTATTTACTTGGTGACTTCTGTGTCCAGATAACTCCATGTCTTACAAAGGACCTTATCAAATCCTAAAGTGAAGTCCAAATAGACTCCCTCATTTGATTTGCCTGACACCACTTTTTGCTGAAGTACTTGTCAAGGAAATTTATTTTTGTCTTTAGCTGACAGGTTAAATAACTAACTCTTTTATTTGTTTTTTATTTCTCTTATGATCTGTACCCACTCCCCTCAATACTGGCTTTCCAAAAGATATACACAGGGTGTGTAAGTGTCCTGGTTTTCTAGTCTAGATTCTGAAAGCCTCTGACAACTTTGTAAAACTCAGTAACTGTTTCTTAAAATTGCTCCTTTAGCATCAAATACTAAGGTTTGGTTGCTAATGCTTTGCTCCTGCAGTGCCTCTCTTGTCTGTCTGTCTGTGACATGTTCTTCCTATGTAGACAGAAACTCTTCAAAACAATTATGTCCCAAGATCTAATTAAAGAAAAATTCAACCTTGCCCATCACCAAAGTGGTTTTCCTCTTTATCCAGCAGTATCAATCCTCCTCTCTACACTATTACTTTACCACTATTACCTCCTCCTCACTTATACTATTACTTTTCCTTTCTTCACCTAATCCTGATTAAATCCATGCTTGTTTTTCATGTCTGTGCTTTCTAAATTACCTCTTGCAAAATGGTTGTGCTCTTTTGTGAGACTTTCCCTCTGGCCAAAGTAGCTGAAGAGAGCATTATTCTCATCACAGTGAGATGCAACAGGTTGTCCATAACATGATAGGATTAATGGTTGTTCCATATAAGAACAAACATTTTGTGAGCAAAAAATTATAGGATGGCATTATTTGTGTTAGTCCTGATTATAGGCTGGCTATATTTCACTTGGTCTGTTTCAGGTGAAACTCAGAGCTGTATTGATTAGAAACTTTCCTTGCATATTCCCTTACCTCTGTGGCTGTGCTGAAATATGAGATTCTTATTGCGCTTGATTGCTTAATCATACAAACAACCTCACATTCTTTTTGGTTATACAGTGAGAGCAAGCATCAGAATCAGACTGTAAGTTCTGACAGGTAACCATCTTTCTTTTCTTGGTACTGTAAGTCAGTTAAGATTGTGGCAGATGTGTTTTATGGAGTTTTAAAATGAAGGGGTAGTACAGATTGTGCCATGACAGAAGATGAATGAGAGAAAGAAAAATGAGAAGGGTAACAAATTATATATAACAGATAAAAACTTATGTTTTGTACACATACTGATAGCCATGAAACTCTCTCTCAAGTGCTGGACAGAACAGCATGAACATGTATATTTACATGTTTATTAATTTTATTTTTATATTGTCCAAAGGTTGAAAGTTAGGGGCAAATGTCACTTGCTATTCCATAACACGTGCTGCAAAAGGCTTTCTTCCAAGATTACACAATTCTATCACTCAAATTTAAAACCATGCAAAGGACTGTTTCAGGGGAAGTTTTATTAATACAAGGAAAAAGGAGGTAAGATAGTACTCAAAATGACATTCCGCACCATGTGCTAAGCTTAATTTTGCAGGAAATGTCAGCAAAGTTGAGTTATTGTCATTATACTTCAGCACATGAAAGAGGCTTTACTCTCTCAGATATCTGAATTTTCAAAATATAGAATGAAATATTATATCCTGGTCATCCCAGTATATAAGAGGAAAAAACCCCACCACTTAATTTTACCCATAATCCTATCCGAAACAGTAGGTATAATTCTGAAAGACACAACAGGGTGGGTTTTGGTTGTACTGTTGTTGAAGAACTGCTAAAATATAAGAGCATTATTACTTCTTCCCTGTCTAATGAAGCCCTGGATAGTATGTTTTTGAACTCTTTTAAGCTCTATCAAAAAGAGAGAGACTGAGCTAAGCAGACCACAATTACTACCTTTACTGCACACACTGGGCATCTGTAGGGGGACCCTCAACTGCAGCACAGATAACAAGGTTCTATGTATTGTAGCCAAATCTAAGTACCGATGGACACACAATTAAAATGGATTAACATTTACAAGGAAATACTGCCTGCTGATTTATTTGCCTTGAAACATCTTGTCCCTGCTATATATTGTTGATAACCAGGCTTCAACTAGTTAAATATGTGAGAAAACAAGATTTCAGAGGACCAATCTTTTCTAATTTAAGAAAGGTAAAAGACCATTTCCCAGAATAATATCCTGAAAGGACTTGAAGCAAGTCAATCAGTACAGAGAGAGACTATTACACAGCACTCCAGGTGCTAGTGCTGATTTCAAGAAGGCCTACAGATGAAATAAGAAAATAATATTTCAGCTCAGAGAGAACAAGGGAAAAGATAACTCAAATTTATTGAGCTGGGTATAATGACAAAAGACGGGAGAAACTGCAGATTCATTAGCAATTTTTCTTGTTATCACATGGGAAATTATGAAAATCAAGAGTTTATCGGATTAGTGAACTCATAGTAGTCCATTTTATGAGGAAACTGTCAAAATCCTTCAATCATATCTGGTATAACTGGATGGAATTTTATGCACTGTTAAACAGGGTAGAAGCTCTTTAGAAAAATGTGAAAACAATTTATCATCATTAGTGACACATAAAAACAACTGTGGACAGCTTTAGTGGTCTGCTTGTAAACCCTGAAGAATGAGAGCTCAAAAACTTTGGCTTAGGGACTGACACTGGAAAATCCTGTTGTCTCAGAAAATGTGTGGGTTTTTTAAAATTTATTTTAAGATGGAAGTGAAATCTTGGCTTTTTAAAATATGGGGCAGTTTATATGGCACCTGGACTTCTGGAGACAGATGGGGCTCACCAGTGTAAAAGGGGGAAAAACATTTTAGCCCGTGAGTTGGCAGGGCTGATTGAGAAGACTTTAAACCAGCTTTGAAGGGGGAAGGGCCTTGAATAAGACCGGGCTTTTTCCTTTTATTATTTCTGCATATAAGGTGTTTGTTACTTCCTAGTCCATCTTCTTTTTCCTATCTGAAGCCCATAGTGGAATCATAATAAAAAAGAGAAAAAAAAGTCTAGCAAAGATAATTTTATTGGCTTTGGGTATGTATCACCGCTGAATATTAAAGAAAATTTGTGCTTACTATCATGGCTTCATGAAAGGTGCATTTTGTTTCCAAAAGCATCCTGTACAACCACCATCACATAATCCTGCTCAAGAGTCCTTCAGTGTAGGGTAAACAACGAAATGCAGTACATTTGGTACAAAATAATGATAATGACCTCCTAGGATTTCAGTCTGTTTAACAATCTTGAGGCTTTTTAAGGTCACAGAGCAAGCAGTGTTTTATCTTTTTGCAATAAAAAGTGGGTCCTGGGACTACCAAAACCACACCATACTCTTCTGTATATAAACAATCCATCCAGGTTTTACAGATGCTCCTTTCTAAGAGGTGATTTTATGTGTCATAGTGGAGACAAGCAGATCTGCTTTTAGCTAGGAGGTGGCAGTCAACTGATGTCATGGAGGCTGTCCTGGACTGGGATTATGGACACATCCTGATGGGACAAGGTTCTACTCTTGCAGTGAGTGTGTCTCTTCAATAAGATGGTCACATCCAAGGCACCTGTGTGTGTTTTATTAGCAGAACTGGTGGGACACATTTTAGCATCTGCCCTTTATTTACCGATATCGTGGGGGGCCTACTTTTGTGCTTACTTTGCCCCTGTGCAGTTTTGATGTACATCTGAAGAAGGAGTTTCAACAAAAAGGAGAAACAAAACTTATGCGCTTTCCTTTCTTCTTGAGCAACTGATTAAAATAAATTCTTCACAAAAGACTGTTTCTGCTCACAGATAGGATCATCTTCAGAGTCAAATATGCCTGTCTGGAGAAGCTTTACAGTAGCCTGCTTACTTCTATTCGCTCCTCTGCTTAATAGTCCATGAGGAACCAGAGAATCTGTGAAAGCTTTGTCATTCTAAAGCCTCTTGCTCCCTGTAGTGTGGGTCCCTCTGATGTTTCAGCCCTTGACTCTCTCACATGCACAGCAGATAATAAAAAACAAAGTTGCTTTTCTAGAAAAGTCATGGCTTACTGATCTCTTTAGGAGCGTACCTTATTCTTTCTCAGCAGATCCTTTGGCTCTGGCTCTTGAAGTTGTTTGAAATTCTCTGGCAGCTCAGGAGGGAGGCTGAATAGTGCGATATTTGTTCACTCCTCATTGCTAGTCTGACAAGTGAACAGCAGTTCAACAGAGTTCAAACATCTGGCAAACAGCTCGCTGCAGCTCTGAGCTGTCACACATTAATAAAGACCAATTGTTCCGTCAAGACCATGTTGAGAAGTTAAAAGGAAGAGAAGAGCCAAGGGGAAACGTGCTAATTAAAAGTATCTATATAGAGATGTATGAATAAAGGATGATTAATTTAACTTTCTAAGGGTAAATCTATGTTTCAGGATCAGACAGGAACTTTGTTTAGCCTAATTGAAGAGGAGCACAGGCTGCCACCCTGACTCCTGTTGAATAACACCCTATTCACTTGATAATTCCAATGAATCCCATGGGAATCCGAGATGTAATTCTGTGATATTAAGGGAAGTTGGAAGGGCACATTTTCATACTGAATCTTTCTCTGATTTTAAAATATACTGATGTGTTTCTGAAAGAGGGCAGAAACATATCAACCTTCTTTGTTCGTGTCTTCAGACTCTTTCCTGCTCATTGTGCCAATACACTACACCTTATATATTGCAGAGAGTATTGGTTTTAAATTATGCCTTAAAGAGAGGTGTGTGGGGAAAGTAATGAAACATGCTCGATTTGTGTCTCATGGAAAATTCATTCGTTTTCTATTTCAAGAGATCTAACATTTGCCCCATCACTTTCTAAATGTAATTTTCTCTGCTACTTTCAAATCCTTGGCTTTTGTACTACATTACAGTATTAATTTTTAAAGAAAAATCCATAGTTTTTTTTGAAAGAGGCACAATATTTTAACTTTTAATTCCATGTCTCTGACCACTTCTCTTCCTAAGAGCTTGTAGTGGGTTGACCCTGGCTGGATGCCAGGCACCCACCAAAGCCTCTCTATCACTCCCCTCTGCAGCTGGACAAGGTAGAGCAAATAGAGTGAAAAGTTCATGGGTTGAGATAAGGACAGAGAGAGACCACTGGCCAAATACTCTCATGGGCAAACCAGACTCAAATTAGACATATTAATTGAATTTATTGCTAACAAAATCAGAGCAGGATAATGAGAAGTAAAATAAGACCTTAAAAAATCCTTCCCCCCCACCCCTCCCTCCTTTCCAGCTCTACCTTGCCCTCAGCAGAGCAGGGAGACAGGGAATGGGAGTTATGGTCAGTTCATCACAGGGTGTTTCTGCTGCTGCTCAGGGAGAGGAGTCCTTCCCTGGTTCCGGTGTGGCTTTCTCCCATGGAGACTGTTCTCCACAAACCTCTCTAATGTGAGTCCATCCCACAGGCAAGAGTTCTCCACAGACTTCTACAAATTGGATCACTCTTCCACAAGGTGCAGTCCTTCCAGGACAGCCTGCTCTATCAGCAGAGCTGTTCCTCTCACATATTCTCACTCCATCTTCTCTGGCTGAGATTACATCTGTACAATAAGTTTTCTTCTTAAATCTGGTGTCACAGAAGCATTACCACCATTTCCAACTGGCCCAGCCTTGGCCAGTGCTGGGTCTGTCTTGGAGCCAGCTGGCATTGGCTCTGCTGGGCACAGAAGAAGCTTCCAGCATCTTCTCACACAAGTCACTCCCATAGGCCCCTGCTACCAAAACCTGGCCATGTAAACCCAATGCACAGCTCACAAAAATGAAAAATCTCCAAAAGATCCTTCCATCTTTGCTTCAGAAAGGATGAATTCAGAAACATCTTTATGTCCAGAATAATCTTGTAAAACATACTGCTATCTTTGGAATGGCACCAGGCACAGTGCACACAAGAATTCCCTTGAATTTTGCCCTGCAGGAGGGAGAGACGAAGATGGCTCACAACCTGGATGTGTTTGGACAGAAGTCAAGGATTGGGGAAGTAGAGATTGTTTTTCACGCTTCTGCTGTGAGAAGCAGGGAACCCTAATGCTGATCACCCTCCATATCCTAAGATATTTCTTTTCAGTGGCAGCTGGTGCAGGGATCTGGCAAGGGCCATTGAGACCAGGATAATTTTGCAGCCTGTTGGTCTGAGCAAATGCCTACTGTTCTGCACCTAGAGCTATCCCTAGAGTTAAGGAACTAGAAATTACTTTTATACAATATGCCTCAATAAACAGAGGATTTAATGTGAAAAATTAATGTCTTCTGGAGACCTGAAATGGGCAAGGTATCTCTAAAGTTCTGGATCATGATCTGAAACCATGGTTTATGGCAACTGTTAGGAATGATAAATTTTTTATAGTTAATGTTCTGCTCGCAAACAGTTCTGTTGGGAACAAGGTGCTCACCTCACAAAGACCAACATAGATCATTGCAACTGCCGAATAGAGGCTAAAATCTAGAAAGACATGCAGTGTAATGAATGACTTAGAGATTTCTTTGGAGGCATAATATGGAAATTCCTATTGCTATTACACACATTGTACCAGTGCTGAGAATACAGAAGTGCACTTCAGTAAACTTTTCACAGATTTTAAAATAAGCATGCAGAATAAGATTTTTAATATTTCCATTTATATAATTTTATTTTTCTCTTTGTCATTGATCTGAGACTTGTCATTCTGCCTGATGAGTGATTTTTTAAATCCTTGTACATATTTTTTTTGGTTCTGTGAATTATTTACCCTGATAGCTGACTCCCTCTAAGATGTTTTCCTCTTTGAGATACTTTTAAGGTTGATGAAATTTGTTTGGAGATGTCTCAGTGCTTAAAGCTCTCCAGGTTAGAGCCTCAAGTAGTGGTTAATGTTTTCATTTGGCTCTCTTTTCCAGAGCTGTAACAACTGAGAGACACCAAGAGCTCTGTTTTGACTACAGGTCAGTGTGTAAAGCTCTACAGGTAAACTGCACAGCCCTGGCAAATACTGTTGCAAACTCTAGTATGACAATAGGTGCTGTGCTGTTCAGAAGCTTCGCAAAAGTTTGTTACAGATGAACCCAGATGTTTATTACAGTGGCAGAGGTGAAACTATTGGAAGAACCAGTTTCACAACAATGTAGGTTAGTGCTTCTATTTCACTACAAAACATTAACAGTAATTTATAATGGGAACTAAATATGAAATATCATTTTAGAATGAGAATGGGAATTCTACATGTTGCAATTTATTGTGAAACACATGAGATGTACTGTATTTGAGTGATTTGTTTCTCCTCATTTAACATTGTAAGTTTGTTAACTTGAGTTTCATTTCCCCTTCATCAGTTAGGGGGATTACAGCTAGTGGTCTTTCCTGTATTTAAATGCATTAAAGAGGTGGATGAAATGGCACCAAAAGTATTGATGTCTTCAAAAAGCATATTGCTAAGAGATCTGTGAGAGAATTTTCTTCTCTTCAAGATCTTTCTGGGATAGCTATACTGGTATCACAGATATTCTCTGCTAAGTTATAATTCATCATGGTTTTAAGGGGCTATTTTCCCCCGGGTATCCTTGAGTTTTTGTGGAGTCTCACTAAATATCATGGTTGTTTACAGTGTCCATCATCTCAACTGATGGCAAAATAGCCTTCCAGAACAGGATTCACAGTGTTATTGCTGTTCAAATAATGCCTTCTCACTTTCTGATGAGCTGATTTTCTTCAGTGCATCTGAAGGAAGGTATATCATCAAAACACTTGAGTGTAGTGTAAAAGAACACTGTGGGTGAAAGTTACTCAATACGAGCAGTCTTTTGAAATCTTGCCCAGTTCTTTCTCTAACAGTAATAACCTTGTTGATGATGTAAAGTTCTTTTACTGAATTTTTAAGGTCGTTATATTCAAGTAACCTAAAAATTCTTTATTATGCTGTGTATATAACAATGGTTAATTCAAAGCTTTTTGAATGGCAGAAAGTATATTTAACAAAGTAGCAATGCAAGTTAATATTTAAGATGTAAAATAACTATCATAAAAAGCCTGGAAAAGAAAGCAGGTGAAAAGATGAAATTTACTATCTGGTATAAATAAGTGAGCTGACAGAGCATATTCTAAAAAATCAGTACTATGGTGGCAGCCTCATCTTTTTATTATGGAATTACTCATGTTGCCATTCTTGAGACTTAATTTTTGCCATATGCTTTAAGGTTCTATTATCCATCATGAATTATTTTAATGCAGGAGTTCACACTATAAATCTAGGAGAGAAAAAAGCTAAAAAATATTACCTGTTCCATATTGCATACTTGGTTCTAACTTGAAATATATAAGTGAAACATGAGAAGCTGTTAGGAGCCAGTAATAAATTTAAAGGATCAGAGTGGTTTTAAAGAATTTTGGCTGGCAGAATGTGTGCTTTCACTGTAACAAAGCTAAAAGGGAAACCCACGCTATGCGATGCAAGGGATACAAATTATTTCCAAAGCAGGGTTTAAAAACAAATTTATTTTCAGTTTGGGAAAGGGTGACCATTTTCTTCAAGAACTCCATTATATAACTCTATTTCTCTGATACATCACTTTATAAACGAATGTATATCTATAGGTTCAAGATGTCACAGAGAAGGCCTATTAGTAATTAAATTCAGGGAATCATATCTTCATCTGATGAATTGATATAGCTCTGGTGATTTCAGTCTGTGACATTTAGAGAGTAAGAGAAGAATGAAGAATTAAAAGGTTAAAATTTCTACTGCACTTGGAATGTAAGTTACTTTCCGTCTATTTGTTAGTGTTTTCCTCTAGCAGTATAGACATTTATCATAACTGCACTAAAGTACTTGGCTGATCTGTCTCACCTGAGGGAAGGAGACAACAGTTTTTTTGATGTTTCTAAATCAAAGGTATCTGAAAGTACATCAGGTGAAAAAGAAAGTAGAAAATGAAGCAGAGATAAGAGATTCAAAACAATTTCAGGCCTACACACTAATATTATGTCCTGGATTTAGTAAGACTAACCCTGATGATAAAAAATAAACTAGAAATAGATTTGGGAAAGCAAATCCAGTATGAAATTTGGCATTATTTTTTAGGATGTATGGCTGCATATAATAACTCTCCTCTAGCCCATCACATAGTCCTCACAAACAGCTATCCCAAAAAGTTTGGCATGCTTCCTATAAAAATCAATGATGCTGTTCAAGAGGCACAATTTATTGTTTATCATTTTTACACAATATAATTGGTTTACGCTTTTACTATTGTCTCAGAGCTTCCCGGCCTTCATTTTTGCTTTCTGTTCCTTCCTTTGGCTCTCAAAATTGTCTGGTTTTGTTATGTACAGCTGAGCCCCACATTTTTTCCCACATGACCCCCCAAGTCCTCAGCAGTGCTGGGAAGGCAGGTTCTGCTGCCAGTGGGAGAAAGACCTTCCCACAGGTGCCCACAGCAATGCCTCTACCACACTCCATTTCCATCTTCTGAGTCTCACTCTCACATCCACGTGGTTTTCTGTCCCTCTGGGAGTGTCAGATCATAAATCCAGTGTATGTTTCATCCTCTTTAAACCGAGGGTATGAAACCCCTGGCAGAGGTGGGAGGTGAGGATTAACTGTCTGTTGACTATTACTGTGTGGAAGTGTTTCCTGGCTGTACTCACAAAACATATCAATCAGATTTTCTACCTGTCTTTTTAGTGAATCCTTGCAGGATGCTTCCCTTAAATGAAACCACATGAATCTTTCTTCTTGAGAAGATGAGGGGGTACCCAGATCCTGCAAGGACTAAATGCCAGAGGGGCCAGGGCTTGCATCGCTCCCAGGGAAAGAAGTGCAAGTTCTTAACTGTCTTTATTCTTAGAACCAGCTGGATGGGTCAGTGACCACTGGTGTGCTCTATCACATCTTGGTAAAAGGGATTTTAAACACGTAATGGTCAGTTAGTGCAATAAAAATAGCACAAGATGAAAATGTTCTCCTCTTACAGAATAAAAAAAATACATATTTTAAACTAATTGCCCAACACCACAAATATAAACCATTAGGGGGACCCCTGTGATACAGAAACAGTTATAAACAGACATGCTGCAGCTTTTTTATATTACTTTCAATACCCAGAGCAGTATATCTTACATTTTTAATCAATTTTCCATTTTACAGCCTCATTTTTAGCAGCAGAGCTGGAGTTCTGCATAGCCATCACTCCTGTGCTGTTGAATGACCTCTTGGATATTCTTCACTGTAACAAAAGTCATAACTACTAAATGTGTCATACTTACTTGCTACTGATTGATATGGAGCTGTTAGCATGTTTTTATATAGCTGAAAATCTTGACATCAGATTAAATGTAAGTAAGCAGAGAAAAACTCCCCTTGCCTGAGCAGAACGTGCTGTCTGGAGGATCTCAGAGCCAAGTGCTCTGCAGCTGTGCTGTGGCTCCTCAGCTCACGGTTGTGCAGTGTGCTTAGCCCAGCAAAGGCTCTCAGTGATGCCACAGGGCCAGGAATGAGCAAGGCTGAAGGATAAACCCCGTGTATGCTGGGAAAAGGGAACTCAGACCAAAGAGACTTTGCCTTCATGGAAGGCTGCCTCGTAAGCAGAGTCTGAGCCAAAGCAGGGGAAAGATGTCTCTGACAGACACACACATTGCTGCTTCCCAGTGGCTGCTTTCTTTCCTCCTGGCTGGGGCAAACCTGACACCTTCTACTTCCTATCCTGGTCCTTGCACCACCAGCTTGTGTAAGTCTCCTTTCTGCAGGATTTGTTAGGTATAAAAATGTTGCCAGCAATAGTCATGTGGTTACATTATGATTAGGATACTTGTGTTTCGGTGTTGGGTTAAATTTAAATTTTCGGTGTTGGGTTAAATTCTGGGCTAAACCAAATTACCTACTTCATTAGCTCAGTTCTTCAAAAATGGAAATTCACTGAAATCACAAACTTCAACATAGAACCCCAGTCACTTGGTAGATGCAGGTTGTCACTTTTCACCTATTCTTCCTGTTTTCATCTGTCATTTAAACTATCAATAGGCTGCTAAAAATTATAATGTCTCCCTAACTTTATCAATACTCAAGTTTTATTGGGCATTCCTACTTCAATTCACTAACAGAGAAAGGCATCAAATGTTGCACATTTATTTTTAGTGGTATTTGAACCTGAGAGATTAAAACAACAGAAACAATTCCAGTTGCTGAAAGACACAAGATGTTCAGCAGCCACCAGAGCTCACGAAGGTGATGGACTAACTTAGTTTTTCTGTCTGCAAAGGTATGGTGCAGCTTTTCCACCATCAGCAAGAGGAATAACTAACTTTGAGAAAAAAAACAATGCTACTCATAATTAGGCATTATTTAAAACTTTCTTGTAGCATATTTTCAAGATGTGATCTTCTACAGAGTTCTCTGAAAACATCTAAATTCACTTTCAATGTTGAGATTTTTTGGGCATAGGTATTTTAAATAAATTTCTAATTAAATATCAAATGCTTTAATTTGCAACATGATCAACAGTTTTTCAACAAGTAAGGGAAGATACCAATAGGCTTGAATTATATGGCATCACAAAATTAATGAAGTTTTGAGATACAGTTAGTGGGTACAAGCACATCGTTTGGAACAGTGTAGTAGGGAAGGCACTGTCTATGCTAAATGATGATACTGATACAGAAACAAGAGGTTATAAAAGAGATTATGATAAGCTTCATCTGGTGTGAGAAAGCTTCTGATCATCAGAATGATGACGTTCCTAAACAGAGTAGCAAAGAAAAATCTTAGCTTATTATAATTCAAAACATAGACTTCACTAAAAGAAAAAGGAGTAAGTAAGGTCCTCAAAACACATTGATGGTTACTGTTTTTGTTGCAAATCCATTTCTTCGCCTCTTTTGAAATCATCTAACCCCTGCCAGGAGTAGTGAAAGGAATGACCTGAAAGCCTGAGCTGTTGGTGCACTGCCAATGGATAATTTCTTTTTTTTTGTATTGCTGTGCTGGTATGGACTCAGCAGGTACATAAATTACAATGTTCCAACCCATTTCACCCTCCAAGTTGGAGTGAGGTATGCTCATTTTCACTCCTTGCACTCATTGCTTTTTCTTAGAGAGTCAGAGCTCATGTTGCTGTGCAGTCTTGAGCTTCTTTTATGAGTTTAGCTGGAACACTGCAGGATATCTTTCTTCATTGCAGATTTTTTAATCTTGGTTTGCAAAACCAGAAACTCTTTCCTGGCTGCAGAGATTATTACCTCACTTTAGGTCTCAAATACACTGAAGAATAGGTTTTTACATAGGTTTTTACAATATACTTTTTCAGCCCTTTTTTGTGGAAACACTTGGTGTGTCCTCTTAATTCTGCACATTGACTAGTGGTTGATTAATCTTTTTGACTATGTAGTGGCCAGTCTGTCTCTGATTTTGTTTCCTTTTATATTTTTCATTCTACTGCCAGAGAACCATGAGGATCAGATGTAAATATTTGCCCCATTTAGATCCTGAAAACAGACTCTTCTGTCAAGTGAAAAATGTACAGAGGAAGTCCCACTGCAGCAATTATAAATTAGGGACCAAAAGGCATTGTGCTTTGCTATGCTGAATCATAATTTTTATTTGAAAATGTATTTTGTTTGTTGAAATATGTAGTAAGGTGTTTTTGGAAGACTGCCATGCCATCCCCGGCTTCTTTTCTCCCTTTAAAAAATAAATTAGAAACAAACTATGACCTCAGCCCTCCTGAATGGAGCAGAAAATTCAATATATATACTTTGTTATGGACTCCTACTGAGAATTGATCTAAAGAAAATCTTAAATGTAAACTAATTCATGTTTGATAAGTGAACATAATTTTGAGTTAATCTTTTGACTAACTCTTCTTCATCCATATTTTGAATTCTGTCTGGGTGGTTTTTTTTTTTAAAGAAATAGGTTTAATGGATGCCAGCCTACTAAGAAGCTTCTATCATTATAGAAAGTGAATCCCCTGAAGACATGAACAAATTTGTTTTCAACACTCCCTTTATGTATGGAAAAAGGAAATGAAGGAAGATTAAACACATTTCTCAAGGTCACATAGGAATTTGGTGATAGAAATTGCTCTAATTTTCTACATCCCAGATCAGTGTTTTGAATGCATAAGAAATCTTTCTGTTCTCGTTGGGTGAGATATTTTGAAATGATTAAAAAAAAAAATGCGCTGAAATTTTAAATCGCAGTTGTACCACCACTGTCAAAGATTTTGTTCTTATTAAGTATATTGGGATGTGCTGGTTCGGAAGCCCAGAACAGCTTGTCATTTTATTGCAGCCTGGTCAGTAGCGCCTCATCCAAGCAAACATTGCTTGCAGGTAGCAGGAAGATGGGAATCTGATTACATCTTCATACTGTAGATATATGAGTTGCCAATCCCTGATTGGTTTGACTGGCATTTTTAAAGCAGAAGCTACATTTTGTTTCTTACACAAGTGTACACAAGCTACAAGTGTTTCAAACACAAATAATCTCCAAAAGATATTATTATTATTATTATTGTACACTTATTTACTAGGATATTTGTAAGATATTTGAATACCCTTTTCATTAAATTTTAAAGCTTATAAATATACTTTATTGCTAACTAGTTTTTTTTAGGGTTCATGTACTGTTCAGTCAGGTGTAAAGATTCAGAATTTTTTTGGCTTCATGATAAATTAAAATAAAATATTGAATTTCCCTAATTTTGTAAGTAAGACAGGTCTTCTTGTCTGTCTTTTACTTGACTAGTTAATTAATGGTCTGTTCCATTTTGTGTTAATTGAGACAAGAGTCAGGGATAATGGAGAAATTCTTGAAAAGAAAATTTCAGATATGCCATGGAAATAGGTGGCAAGCATTGCACAAATATTTACAGGGAAAATATAAATAGGTGACAAAAATTACCTCAAGAAACTTTAGCTGCTGTGGATCATGTGTTGCTTAAGGCTTTTCTACCATGGAACAAAGTTTGGTGGGAGTCCTTTAAAAGGGGTTAAGTCAGATTCCAATTCACTTCAATGGTTTTTTGATAATATCCTGAAATTCTTGTTTTCTGAATTGTAAGCCAAATATTTCCAACTCTGTGCTGGAAACTCCTATATTCTACTGTTGATATTGCTATGTCATGTTTCAAAATTAGATGAGAGAAGTTGCCAAGTCTCATGAGATCATTTAATCCAAAAAGTTCATTGAGTTAGGCTGTCAGTCATGTAACCCAGCTAACTTCTAGGGGCCTTCTTTTCCTTCTATGCCTCCAAAAATGAAATTGTTGCAATCTCCATCTTCATTTCTGCCATCATAAGGATGCTCATTCCTTAGATTGTGATGGCTGATAATATATTTATCTTCAGAAATTATCATATTGGGGTAGGTTGACCCCGGCCAGCAGACAGACACTCACACAGCCTCTTACTCATTCCCATCTCCCACAGGATGGGGGAGAAAATATAAGAAAGGTGAGCAGACTTTTGAACAATATTAAATAAATATCCCTCAAATTTGCAACTGAAGGACTGTTCACATTATGCATAATGCCCTATGAAATACTAATTGATGGTTTTGTGTAAAGTCTCAAAGAAATACTTGTTTAGTGTGAAGCTTTCACTGAAAAAGTGCTTATTCATTGCATTTTTCCTTTGTAATATACTTTTTTTTCACTGTAATATTTTCAGAAAGATTTCTGGCATGGAGCAATTGGATCATGGTCTATGATATCACTTAATTACTGAAGCATGAGCTGTAATATCCACTGTTTCTAATTTTTGTGTTGTCTGCAGGAAGCTTTCATACCTTTTGCTTTGAGATATTTCATGCCTGTATTTTCTGTTGTAGGATTTGCCATGATCTATTCAATAACTGGCTCATCAAACCAGTGCAGTACCACCTCCCTTAAAAACCAATATTTCCAGCTTTGAAAGAAGATGGAATAATGCCAGGAATCATAAGAAAAAACTGTCTTTTTTTTTTTTTTTTAATTATAATGAATTGCGAGAGAATTATTTCGGGTTGCAAGTAGTTATCTCTAAATTTAATTAGTGCTCATAGACACAGAAAAATATGCAAAATCTAGATTGATTTGGGCTTCTGTGGAGATTTGGCTGTTGAACTGTCTGTGTTCTGGTGGAATTCCTTTTGATACACCACAGTGAGCAGTCAGCTTCATCAAATGTGATTTTCCCTCGGTAAATCTCAGTCTTTCCTGTGTAAACCAGCAGGAATGCAAATCTTCTGAAGCAAAAGGATGGTGGACTCTGTGCACCTGTACTGAGATACCACCATGACATCTTGGTGTGATGCAGGAGAGGCACAGAGCCAGTCAGTACTTGGAAAATGCTTTTTGGTACCATAGCACAGGTCTAGCACCAGTGAGCTGAGTTTAATCATGTTTGAAGGAACAACATGAAAATAGCCTGGAATAGGAACCTGAGAATGAATCTGACTATAAGACACCACGTGGATAGTTTCTGGCAAAGATGGGGTGCCTGATAGGTGTCTTAGACCCACCTGCAGGCTGTCAGGACTGTAGGGTCACTAACACTGTGCTTCAACTGCAGTTTTATATTAAGGAAGCAGCATGTTCAAATTCCTAAAAACACGATTTTATTTAATAATATATCTTTTAATATTGCTACGAAATAAAGAGCTTAGTAGATTCATTTTGCCTAAAGCCAAAATTTCTTATTTTTTGAGAGTGTAAAGAAAGCTGTATGGCATTATGTCCTCAGTGGGTTGCTTACAATGTAGATCATTAAATCCCCAAAGATTTAGCATGCAGTTCAACAGTCGTTTGTCAAGTGTATTCAGAAATTTTAAAAAAATGCACTTCTGTTTTCCCTAAGGAAAAGGATAAGAAAAAACAACCATTGTAACCCAGATTTAGCAGAAGCCTTACACATGAATGGTAAGGTGGTGGTTTGGCTTTGCATGGTACTTCAATCAGAAACCTGATTGCTATGTTTCTTTCTCTTTGCTTATTTCCATTGTACTCAAAAAACACCTTTCCAGCAGTGATGTCATCTGGAGCATTTGGGAAAAAATCTGACAATACATTTCCAGTTTGCCTACATATATTGACAGCACAAACTAAAACAAATTAGCCAATTGTTTGCAAAAATTTCCTTGCAGATGCATTTAGTGACACACTAGATACAAAATGATAAAGAGTTCCATCTAATTCATCAGGGGTTTAATTCTGAAGTAAATAGTGGGTATATTCTTATTCCAGAGATTTGTATAAGATTTTACTTTGTTTCTCTGTAGATAAATATATTTTGATTAGTTTGGCAGGTTTGATATTAAGTAAATGAAAAGGCATCAAGGAATAAATTATGGCAGTAAGAAAAATACAGATAATTTGAGAGAGAATCCTTTAATTCACAGATCTTACATTTTAGTCAAGTTTGCTCCCTTATCTGTATTACAGTGTGAAAACAACCATCATTATTTCACATGCCAATAATGAAGAAAAAACATGTGGTTTTTTCATTGTCCTTAGGGTATGGAAGGATGTTTTTAAGTTTTAGAAAAGGAAGATCTGAAAAATGTGTTCCCAAAGAAAGCTATTAGAAATACTTTTTCTAGTTAGAATCCAGTATTTTAGACACATTGTCTGAATATCACAGGTAAAAAGGCCAAAAAGAAAATGACTGAAGATATATTTTTGCCTTTTTGTTATATGACATCATGCTCTTTAGCTAGAATACAGATTTTGAACATATTATGCTAGTGTGCTCAAAACAAGTTGAATCTTTTCATAGATGTCAAGGAGCTTGGAAATAAGATTTGTGGAACACACATATTTTAAAATATTTTTATGAAGAAAACTTCCCACAAGATAAACCAAAAGACAGAAAAACAACCTCATTTTCCAGCCACAGAGCTTAGTTTAAGGATGTTTTTAATTCCCTAGAAAACAAGGAAGATGAGATAGCTATTCTTTTATGCATGCTCCTGAAATTTAGGCATATCTAAAAACTGAAAGCATTTATAGGAACTTAAACCTTAGCGTGAGATTCTGTGTCAATGTTCCTATGCATGAAGCACGAAATCAGACTTCCATTCTGTTCCTTGACAGGCTGTTGCTGATACAACGTCACGAAGACTTTACTGGTTCAGAAGCATAAATCTGAAATGGGTCTGTCCTGTCATAAACCCTTTTGACTTTTCCAGATCTAACAGAATGACCCATTCTTATTCTTCATTAAAGCTGTTAATTCAGGAATTACACTACTCCCACTGCCAATTCACCTTAACAGATATGTACCATTTAGATATTTAGAATTATATTTAATTATTTTTTAATATAGTTATGGGGAAAGATTTTCTTTTTTTCTTATTCAGAGCTACTGAAACTTTCTACTTGTGTTATCAACCAACAGCTGGCATTCTATCTTTGAAGCTGTAGTGTTATATTTTAAATACTATTATTAATCTTTTTATTATTAGTTCAAAGCCTTTCTTTTCCCATCATTTCTTTACCCATAAATTAAGCTTGACAAAGTTTTTGTCTGATGAAAATTTAAATAAGGACTTCTGACAGGAAAACAAATTGGTAAGGCTAATGCCAGATTTGTGCAGACGTCAGGGAAGTATGCTTTGAAGGTGTTTGTGAGAGCAAAAGTTAACTCCAGCATGAATTTGCCTAAACTCAACAGGAAGTAAGATATCTACTGCTTGAAAACTTGCTGGATGGGAGACTATGTGATAGTGTTGTTGTCTTCAGGGGAAAGGACAAAACACGAATCTTTCTGAAAACCTCTTCAAAGATTCTCAGCATTTCAGTAGTATCTGTGCTCTCATCTCTCTAGATCGAGAGCTTCAGGGCGTGAAAGAATCAGGAACATTCACCATTGTCCCAATGAATTTGATGTTGTGGCTCTGCAATAAGTTAGGGTCCAGCTTAGCCCCCATCACAGTAAATGGAAAAACTCATTGCTTTTGCAGTGTGTTAATCAAGCTCTGAGTGCTCAGAGAAGTGGAACAGAACAGACCTGAACAGACCATTCTTTCTATGATGTAACATTTTGGTATCAAGAGGAATAAAAAACCCACATAGCAAAGATCAGAAACAGATTACATTTTAGGACAAGGAGATAAAATGAGAAAGATGTCCAAAATAACAATAATCCCAAGTACTTTTCAGCCTGGAAAAAGGCTGTGACATGTGGCATTCTCTTGAGGAATATGCATTCCTAATGGCTTGTAAAATTCCTTTAGAAATTACTATATCCAGCCTTACAAACTCCATCATCTAAAGAGGATTTTGAGATTACAGTTTTAAGACAACTCGAAGAATGGGTTAAATCTCAGCCAGTTCCTGTTTCCATTACTCTCCTTTTCTCAAGTCAAGATTAAAGTTGTGCCATTTGCTATTTCCATTAAGCCCTTAATCTGAAAAGTGAGTGTCAATTTAGTTGTGTCAGGTTAATATCTCAAGAAGTGGCTGTGCTACTGACCTCTCACTTACTTGTCTTTTCTCTTATAAATTTCAATGTTTCTCTACTTTCTGCTTTGGCTGATGTACCTAGTTAGGTATTTTAAGAATGTGGTGCTTCGGCATTCTGTGATTATTTGAATGGCTTGTAAATATTATTTATTCCTGTTTGCTAATGCTAAGTCTACATGGCCCTTGAGTGGCAGGTGTGAGAAGGACTGCACAATGACCCACTCATGGGGCCATCCCAGAGGCAGGGCTTTCACCAGGGCACAGATCATCTCCCTGTTGCCATCGAATACAAACATAGGTTGCAAAGCTTTGCTTTAAAATTAGGTTCAAGTTTTCACATGAAGAATTCCTTCCCTGCCTTTTCTTTTCCAGAAGAATCTGAGGTATCTTATTTAAGAAAACAATAAGAGCACCAGCAACACCATATTTGCCTGTTACTAAAGAAAGACAAAGAGGGCAGATATGTGCCTTTCATTTGGGGAAATGAAAGGATGAGAATGGAGTTTGGGTTAGCTTGAGGTGAGCCTATGGCTACTGAGTGGTTGCAAGTGCATCCAAAATGCATCAGTTGCAGTCATGAATTAACACTGCTATCTGCCTTTATTTACATCAGCTACCTAAAGAGCGCAGGGCAACTGAATCAAGAATTATCAGACACAGGAGAGGCACAGTTAAATTCTTCTGTCTTTGAGAGCATGAAGGATCTTGAGCTCATCGTCACTTCTCAGTGTTACTGCTCAAGGCCCACAGGCAACTTGCTATTTAGCTGCATTCTTGTGTGAATGGAATCGTGCAGAAGTGAAAGAAAGCAAAAATATGGAAAACAGTGTAAAAACCAAAATAGTGGGCTTAAAGAATTATAGGTCTTCCTGACAGAGGGAAAAGGAACGCAAAAAGCTTTTCCATCATTTATGAACATTCACATGCACACAGGGGAATTAAATACAAGTACATCTTGAAAACTTTTTCTCTCCAAGAGGAGAGAAGAAATAAACACCAAGTTATGAAAAAGACCATAAGTGTGCTATTAACATCTTCAGATGTTGTGAGTGATCCCTGGGGGGCAAGATCCATATGGGGCATAAATAAACAAGTTCTTTAAACACTGGGCTAATTTGTGATGAGCTCGATGGAACCAACAGAGGCACAAGCAATGACAGCAGATGTTTTAATGTGCTTTTAAGTGTGACTACTGCCATGTCACAAGGCTGGAAATACTCAGCTAAACTGAGTCTAAAGCAATGTGAAAGTCACACTCCCTTGAGGCAGTCACGGTTACTAATTTATCTCCAGAGTTGCATGGGTGGTAATTATTCTCCTTACGGATATTAATCTCTTGTCCCATTGCAACA
Organism: Entomyzon cyanotis; assembly: GCA_024500445.1. Taxonomy (NCBI): domain Eukaryota; kingdom Metazoa; phylum Chordata; class Aves; order Passeriformes; family Meliphagidae; genus Entomyzon; species Entomyzon cyanotis. The sequence continues at coordinate 42,880,497 of JAKEPQ010001030.1, read as the reverse complement.
GAAATTTTGCCTTGTACATTACTGTGACGTGTTCATTCTGAAAAAAATCTTCTGTACCATGTTCTTCTTTATGCCTGTATTCTGCATAAAATCTCTATTTCAGTTGGACAGAAGTTAATTGTTATCTCCTGCTCCAAAACACAAGTCTGCTGAGATACAGAAGAGAAGTATAAAAAGATCAGAACTAGATTCTTCTGAGAAAGGCTGTTTTCTGGTGTCTGGTAAATAATATCTGTATAACAACTGCCTTTGAGAAAAGTGAGTGAACCACTGCAAGTTGTTTATGCTCATGCAGTCTTGTGTTTTTCCACTTATTTAGTACTACACACAAATTAAATATTAAAATGTAGCATAAATTGTTTTGTTTTCAGATGAACAGCACAGACCCATATTTATTGAGGTTTTGAAAGAGTTTGACAGCATTTTTTGTCTTTCCCAATACCTTGTAAGCTACTAGGAGATGCTTAACTCACTTAAATCACAGAGAAAACCTCTGGTGTTGATTTGAAATGATTTTTCCCAACTCGACACAATGTACTGACCCATGATTCCCTCAACTGATTCAGCAAAAGGCTGTCGTCTGCACTGATATAAACTTTGAAAATATACAGCTGCTCCAGCAGGAAAGTAATTTTAATTGATGGCCAGAAAAGGCAGAAGGTTGAAAAGGTTTCTGTTGCTCTTGTGAAAGTGAGTGAGGAGCCAAAGAAGTTGCAGCATTGCAAGAATGAGTAGGAACTGAAGTCACAGAGGGTGGTGAAAGAGCTGAGGCTTTAAATGAATACTTTACAAGCAAGAATACTGGGAGATGTGCCAGCTGAAACTGGCTGTTTTAGCCACTATCACGGCTGACTTCAGACCTAGTGAAGCACAGATATTGAATAAATTAAGAGAAGCTGAAATCAACAAATCATCCATGCCATGTGCAACCTTGAGGCTTTGAAAGGAGAATGGAGTAGTACACAGCTCGGGTAGGGTGGCCTTCACTCAGTGTTACAAGTGCTGACTTCTCCCATAAAAGAGAAAACTGCTATAGACCAAATACCAAAAAAAATCTTAATTACAGCCTTGTAATTACAGGAAGTCCCTGCCAAGTCAAAGTTGATATTTGTTTTCCCTAGGTAGAGGATTTCATTTATATATTTAGCTCATACATGTATTTCTATCTTTAGTTCTACTGACATGAAACATGCCTTTCCATATTCATGTACCTTTTAAGATTTAAATGAGTCTTTCAGGAGCAAAGCATCAGCTGTGCTTATAGTTGGCTTTGTTACACATGCCATATGATACACGTGGAGTCAGCTATGTCTTTAGAAGTTTATGGAAGGAGAAACTGAACAAAACAGTAGGGAAGTGACTCTCTCATTCTCTTGCTCTGTTTTGTTCCTTTTTTGTTTTATTCTTTCATTTGTGGTAGGGGAGAGAAATGAAGGAAGCAGTCTCAGAAGTCTACCTGCCATCTCCTTGGAAAGAAAGATACAATTCTTAGGAATGATCCTTGTCACCTGTGGTACTTAACTCATCACATATGTTTTTCCCAAGGAAAAGCACTTTGGGTTCTGTAGTAGCTTTTGCTAAGCAGAAACAAGCAGGTGCTTAAGTCTATCTTGTGCAGCTGGCTATGGTGGACTGGCACATCCATCTTCTTTTTCTTTTTAGCTTCCTGCATGCACTAATAAACAAAATCATCCTTCATTCAAATGTCTAAAATATAGCAAGAGGGCTGCTAAGGGAGTTGTATTTTAAGACGTCTTGAAAGATCACATCCCTTGTTGACTTTAACTGCTGAAAGAAGAGGACAGATGAAAATGTAGCCATATAACTAGCAAATGATGACTGAAATATAAGTTCAGTGGGAATTAGGGTTTTGTGTAATGCAATGGAAGGCACCACTGTATCCAGCAGAGATTTACTTATCACTCCGAGTGGCCACAGCACAGCTTGTTAGAAACATTCTTTCTCAGATGGGTGTTAATCCTGTACTCTTTATTTACACTAGTGGGATCACTCTTTTGAATACGAGCTGCAAAATCAGGTCTGTAATGATTTCTGCTTCAGATGCAAGCTCATAGATGTGACTGAAAGGTGATTTTTTCCATTTGTTTCACGTTGTTATATAAAAAGGAGCAGACCTTTTTCACACACAAAAGTACAGTATAGGTCATCACTGAACTTCTTTGATAAAATAGCTGCAGTTTACTTAACTTCCATTGCACAGTTCCTTTTAGGACAAACATCTATGATAAAGTACAAGACCAGTTTGGATCCAGAATCTGCTATAAAAGCACCAGAAATACCATGCTAAAATTTGAATAAAGCATTTTCCTTCTGAAATGCTTAAAATTTATTGCGCGAAAGTTAAACTCTCCTATTTTAAAAATCTTTTAGTGAAATGAAAGTGTGCATTTTTCATCAGAAAACATGTATTTCCAGTCGATATAGCAATTTCCATAGGACATGTGTTTTCATTTCAGAATGATGCTGTTCTGTTCCTAAAATATTTTTGTCGACATATTTTCAGAGCTCTAGTAAAGGAAAACTTGTGAGTGCTGTTCTGCAGCATTTCTATTTTCCTTAGCTCTGCAAATTTAGAGAAGAAAAACTCAAAAATAAAGGCAGATATATGTATGTGTTTATATGTATAGTTATTTACAACTGATACTTTCTCTGATTATACTGACTTGTCCTTGGTGAATCATCCTTACTGTTCTCTGGGGGAAATGAGATAAAAATGCAGGATTGTCACGAGAAGTTTAGTCCATTGTTGTTTCTTATCTCCTGCCATTTTTCCAAAGCATATTAATTTTTTAGCTGGACATATAAACCAAAGGAGGAACAGAGGAGACCCATATGTATATAAAGTTTGGACGTTCATATTCTTAAGACCTATTGACATTATAATACATCTGTTGTACTTTGTATTATGTAGGCCAGTAATAGGAAGACAAACACTGCTCTAAATTATTTTAACATCTTGGTTAAAGATACAATTAAAAATATTACTGACATCATAACAATATTTGCATGAGGTGAAGATTTTTGGATTAGATTAGGCAAGGGTTTTTAATATATTTTTAAATTACTGTAATTTTCCAACAGTTTAATTAGAAATTTACTATCTGCACAGTTCATATGCCTAGGACTCTTAATTTAGAAAACTTTGAGGCCATTTTCTTCCTACTCAACAGAGAATAATGAGTGATGTTAAAAAGAAAATCCTTTTAATAAAGGGCAAAACTTGTCCATGCCTTGCTTTTCCAAAGTCTGTCTAAGCTTTCCAACTTACTGTCCTGACAACACAGACTGTTTTTTTCACTTTCTTCTATGGGATAAACAAACAAATAAAAAAAAAATCCTTTAAGACGATTGTTTTGCTTGACTTGTTCTTAAGTGGAATTATTCTTGAAACTTCATTGTCTTTTTTTTCCCCTGCCCTTTCACCTTGTACACGAGATACAGTTGTGAAAAGAACACACTGATCCTGGGTGGGCTATATCAGCCCAACACCATCTTCTAATGCTTTTGCCTTCAAATGCCTCTCCTAAAATGATATCAGTGCTGAATGTCTCTGTACAGCAGCATTTGGCAATAAAAATCCATCACACAGAATTTCTATGGACAGAATGTGATTTCATCCAGAAAGAATTATGCTAGCCTCTAATCTGATTTGCTCTCTGGATTTAAAGAAATTTCACATGTAGAGAGTAACTCTATCCATTTATAATACTGCCAAAGAAGAGCAGACCTTTTTGCTGCTCTCATCTCTCATTTGACTGTAGGCTCAGCTGCTGAATCCTATAAGTCTGTAAAATGCCACCTGCCTGGTTCTTTACTGCCCACTTCCCAGGAAAAGATTTCATACAATATAGGATTTAACTCATAAACTGTCATGACAAATTTGAAAAGCAAAACAACAACTTTTCCATCTATCTCCATAAAACATATAACCTTGCGAAGACTGATGTAAAGGTTTTATCTATATAATTCTGGGGTGAATCATATTTTAGATGTGCTATTGACATGATGAACTCATAATAATCTAAATTACTTGTAAGGAATAGGAATGAAGGTGTGTATTTGTCAGCACAAGCCTAGTATATGTTGTCTTATTATTATTGTTTATTAGAAATGTGGCTGTCGCTATAGGTCTCAGGAGAGATGGCAGTGTTGAACAAGCACAAATTAATGGGTAGTCTATACCCAAAAAGATCTTATTGCCTTAATCAGAAAGGCTCAGAATGGGACAGGAGGATTATCATCATCATTTTAAAGACAAAGCAGGCTGAGACTGTGAGGGATGTAATAGCTTGTCATGTTTTTGCACAGTGTGAATGTCAGAGCCACACTTGTGGTCAGCACGTTCCACTGCACACTGTGCATAAAAAATTCAAAACAAAATACCAGATACTCTAGTTAGTTTCATATTTATATATGTGTCTGTGAGAAAAAACAGTGATTTACCAGAGTGAGAAACAATTTGCAGCAATAATATCAGTGAAGTTTTAATATCTGCTAATGAAATACCCAATATATTTTCTTGGCTTCTGGTTTAGTTTCTTCTACTCTTAGCTCACCTTTATGCTTTGGAAAACCAGAAACAATTGTTACATAGAAGTTCAGAATGATGATTATTTTTTCAGTTTCAGTGCTGCTTTCTCAGTTAAAGATTGATCATGTTGCCTATCATTACATGGTAGGCACCATGTCTTTTTTGGGGCCAAATCATAGGAACCCTTTCTTAATTCACTATGCTGCGCAATCCAACTGATGAAGCCAAATGACCCTCTGTCAAAGAGGCTGAAGTTAATGGGTGCTTTTGCAGTGAAGGACACGAAGAGTGCTTGTGTTACCTCTCCTCTGGCCAGAGCTGGAGAAGCCAAACCTGGGAGCAGCAGTGTTTGCAGAAGTATTTGCATAACCTCTGGAAAGACTGGGGCTATCTCTAGATCCCGTGATACAGCGCCTTTCTGAGAACCAAGAGAGAGAAAGCTATTGTTCACTTACAATACTACTTTAATTTAAAACCAGAATAATCTAGCATAAAAAATAAGAATGAAGGGATTTTTATATACAGGTTAAGAAATTGAGCTGGTCTTTTAGAATGTGTGGTGGGAGTTTGATTTGCTTCACTTTAAGCACAAAAAAATAAATTTTTTTTGGCAGCAAGCCATATGAAAGAAGCAAAATGCTAACTAATCATATTTAATGTTAAATCAATGGCAGAGTGCTGTGAAAGCCTGAAGGAATAGAAATGTCTTTTCTTAGCATACACAGTAATAGACTTAGGGGTCAAGAAATGATGTATTACTGTAATATCTGCTGCCTTTTAAACTGACACTTGTAATAAATGGCATATATTCCTCTTATAATTTCTTTATTAGTAACACAAATTTCCCCATCTGTGATTATCATCATGGATGGCAGATGAAGAATTCTCCTCTGCCAAGGAGCATGCCAGCTGAGTTTCACGAGGGAGGCACACGACTTGCCATGCACATACAGCACTCAGCCCCAGTGGCTCCTTTAGTGCAATGCAGCAGCAATTATTGGGCTCTTTACTTGACAGCTGGCCTCTAACCTTTCTAGGCTGCTTTGAGCAGAGAGTATCAGATATCACAAATGAGGGAATACATCAAAATTAGGTGACCATCTACTTTCAGCATGTATTTGGCATAGTTCTGGGGATCGGCATTAGACCTTATCCCACAAGCAATTTCCTTCCCATCTTGATTGAAGGAAATGTATGGCTTAGCTGCAAGCTCTGTTGAATTCCCTACCACGATCTCCGCAGATATGTAAATGAACATTAGCTGCAGAATATCAGATTATGGAAATACCTAAAGAATATTACAGCTTCAGGAGGAGGAAAAAATAGTCTCTTGCTAGCAAGATATTTTCCTTTTGAAGGAAACACTTGAGTGACATGAAGTTGAAGCTAAAATATAAATTAAATACAAAAAGTTGAGTGAGATGTAATTATTAATTTTATTTGGATTAGATGGAAAAATTCAAGGCCTGTTTCAACAGACAGCTTGCATGCCTGCATAAAGAAATACATGAATTAATCGTCAGGCAGTGACTTTCAGTGAATTACCACAAAAGAAACTGTAATTTTTACAAACAGAGCATGAACTGGCAGGAATTCAAACAGCCATAAGGAATTAATTGCTGTATCAGTGAACATCCAGTGGCAGCTCAAGGGTGATTCAAGTTATTGGCCAAGCACTGCAGAGACTTCCCTTGTCTGAAGAAGAGTTTCTTGTGTTACCTGAGGTGCCTTGGGGTGTCCTGAGCCCTCTTTCCAGGCAAGTGCATGGCTCAAATAGGGAAGGGCATATTCAATAAATCTTATTCTATGTTTCTGTATTTGGGTTCAAAATGATGGTGACAAATAGCTAGAGTGTTAACATTAAAAGGATAGAAGACAACAACCTGATCACTGTTCCCAAATACATATAAATTCTGATAGACTCTGCCAAGGAGACAAGTCTGTACAAAGACATCTGTGTGTTTTAATAGGGATCATGATTCTAACACACACACATGTCTTTGCAGAAATAAATATAAGAAGAATTATCTTCCTATTCCCCACTGGAATCCCATCTGGCACTACTAATCGACCAATTACCTTCAATGGCTAATGGATGAAATGATAAAGAAACTGTGCCAAAGGATTATATTTTTGGTTACTAATCTTGAACAGGATAAGTGTCAACTACAGATTCTGCCTGTGGAAACAAACTATTTTCTGGATAAATTTCAGTTAATCAGTTTTCTGACTGTAAGGAAATAGTTTTCAATACACTTTTAGATTCTAATGAGGTGTCTGATTTGTCTTCTTGTTTAGACTCTGATCCTGTCTTAATTTGCCACTCTCTTTTCTGCTAATGAACCTCTTAGTAGTCCAAATCCATTCATACTGAATGGTATATGCTCTTATAACATTAATTCACATACTCAGCATCTTTCTAAATTCAACTTTTTCTCATTATAAATGTTATGATGTGCTCAGGAAATGAATCCATAGACATTCAGCATGTTTATCTCTCAGCTTTCTGTAAACTTTTATACAATTTTTCTTGATATAATTCCTTTTGGTTTCCCTGTCTATTCTGAATCAATTATGTCCACCTACCATTTAAATCCTGTGATCTCTTCTGAAATTCCCCATAAAGCTGATTAAGTGTCAGTTTTGGCTGTATACTGAAAAGGATTCTTATTTTAAATGATTCATATAATTATATTTGAGTTAGATACATGGAAAGAACATTGCTACATTGGAGCAAATATTATGAGCAAGGTATTATAAAATGCTATTTGATCAACTTGAAAACAGTGTCAGAAAACATTTATTTTAACTGAGAAATAGCATCCAGTTCATAATTTCTCATAACCAGAGGCTTTTAAAAGTTTTTTGCTTTCTGTTTCTGTGGGGTTGCAAGGTCAACTGTATTTTAAAATTTTTTTAATGCAAAAGGTGTTAACACTTTTGAAAAGAAAGTGTTTGGCACTTTTTTTCTCTCTTTTTCTCTCACTTTCAGTTAATTGTGATTTAGGTATATGAGCACCATAAACCTGCTCAATTTAATCCCACAGAATAGCACTAGTGGTTGAAAACAGCCTTTAAGTGAGTTTGTGTAAACCCACTTGGATCCTAAGAACCTTAATCAGAGCTCCTCCTTCCTTTCAAAGAGTTGTGTCAAGTCAGTAACAGGACAGATATTCTGTTGTTAACCATGTTTTAGGAACATAAATGCACTGTTTTTTGGTCCAGATATTTAACCATTCTGGTTAAATGATTGCTGCTTTCCAAACTTGTGGTTTTTTCGTTCAGGGAAAAGAAGTTCTCTGTGTTAGTGAGTCAGGAATACTCAGTGCTTGAGGCTGTGAGTCATGCTTTGCTTGATGACGATAGTTCATATTTTTTAAAACATTGTATTTTTTCCCCTTTTTCCTATGATATCTATCAAAGAGCTCTGAACCTCTAATTTCTGAGCTTTCTGGATCCACTGTATATTCAAGGAGAGCCTATGGAAGAAATCTTACTCCAGCTACAGGAGGAATCACACTCAGAGGCTCTCATCCTGCTGGGGGATTTCAGCCACCCTGACATCTGATGGAAAAACAGCACAGAAAGATGTAGGCAATCCAGAAAAATCCTGAAATTCACTGTGGAGTGGAATTCTTCAGCCAGGTAATAGACAGCCATACCAGAGGGGCTGCAAAACAGGACCTGATGATGGCGCAATGCAAGTGAACTAATCAGTAACATCAAGATTGGAGGCAGCCTGACCTGTAGTGATCAAGCACTGGTGGAATTCACAGTCCTGAAGGATATGGGTCAGTGCTGATGGATAAAACCTTCCTAAAGTTCCCTACTACCAGAGAAATGGAGAGGAAGCAGCAGAAGATTAGAAGCAGCATGGATGATAAAGTGAGAAATGCTTCTTGCATTTGTTTTTTGCTGCCATTTCTCTACCAGAAAAGCCCAGGTGATGCTGGGTTTATTTCTCTCTGAGCTTGGGCCAATATGTTCCTGAATAGATGAGCCAACACACTGGCAGTTTGCTAATCTTCTGAGTCATCCCATATGTTGTAACCTGAATAAGACTGCTCTCAATTACTTGTCTCATTAAATCTCCTCTGGAAGATTGATTCAAACCATATTCTGAAGGTGAATCCCATTGTGCCACTGAAATCAGGTTTCAGTTCTCAATACTTGAATTTTTCCATGGGATTTATTCTGGAAGGAGATGTGGGAGGACAGTGAAGAAGAAAGAAGAAGAAACTGCTTTACTGTGGCCTGAGCAATTTATGAATTTTTTGCCATGGAGAGGTAGTTCACTGTAATGGACCTTTCAGCAGAAGGAATGTATTTATATGTATAGTTTTCTCTTCAAAACATGTTGTAAAACTGGAATCCATGATAGAATTTAATTTGACTCTGGAAATAATGTAAAATATAAATGCAGATTATTATAGAGCAAAGAATTTAAGTCTGAGTGGCATAAATGGAGATTAGTGAACAGCACAGTACAGCATTTCTTCTTGCAGACATTTCTTACATCTTATCTACCAATTATGCTGAATAGCAATAAGACTTGCTTGAATTAAAACATTACTAAAGATTAGTGTATTCTTGTCTTATTATGTAGTGGTAAATCTTAATTAAAAATTTGCATGTTGCTCACCTGGCTGAAACTCCCCAGTCACAACCTGACAAAATCTTTTCTGGTGGAATATCTCATGACTCTCTGTGAACCTGTTCATGAAAAATGACACACAACTGAGCAGCTTATTTCCATCCAGGGCCAGGTGCTGACAGCACATGAGCAGAGTGCTATTTGATTAATATTCTAAGTCTGGAAACTATTCTATATTTCATCAGCCTTGAATATTATAAGAAAAGAGGTTTGATTCTGGGTCACATTCAACTTCAAACTGAATGTATTCTTAATGTTTCGTTTGGACACTTTTGAAATCTCATGTGAATATGGTGTGACAAACCAGTGCTGTCAAAACAGAATAAGAATTAGAAAACTCGTGCTTCTGTCTGAAATTATAGTTTGCATACAATCCACTTTAAACCAGAACAGCACTTCAGGAGGCTCTTAACTCTTTTATTATGTACTAGAGAAACTTATATGTGCATATTTGTATGGCTTACAGTAAATTCCTACATTTATTTTTCTATTGAGTGGCAATAGAGTAGAAAAGCTTTCACAGCTTTCACAAAGCTTTCAATTAAGCTGATAATAAATCAAAAATTGGTATTTAATGATTGATAGAGTAGGTAAAATGCATCAGAAATTTCTTTCTAGCCTCATCTGTTCAGTGCTTATTGGTTGCTAATCTCAAAAGAGATGGCAGAACTAAATTATTTACTTGGTTCTCCAGCTGAGGATATAAAGCATGGCAAGAGCAGTGTAGAACATCTCTCATTTCCTCTGCTTTGCCATGGATATAAAAGATCTTCTGGTGTGTCAGAAGTGATAAAATTATCTTTTTTATTCTGCAGAACCTTGCTTGCACAGGGCACAAGGAGCAGGCCATGTGTTAAGAGCTTATATGTACTGCAGAGCTTAGCCTCCACATGAGATCTGAAGATGCTGCAAACAGCCCATGAGCATGGAAACAACTGAAGCAAAATGTGGTGAAACTCTTCTCTCTCTCCTGCTGTTTTTCAAGCTCACCTGCAACACCAGGTCAAAAAGTTGAAGGTTAGAAATGCCAAGTATAAATATTGTATTACTTTTTTTTATTATACAGCTGAACTCTTTTCTATCTGAATGTGTGTTTTCTTTCCCTAAATACCTTTGCTTCAAAGAAAAGAAGAATGCCAATGTACAAACTTGCTATTTCCTTTCCAAAGAAAAAGTGGGGAGTATTATAATGATCAGAAAGAAAAAGGGTTTTCAAAAGAGATGCTGAAAGATTAGAAATCCAACTTGTGACCAGCTCTGGCTAGAAAACCCTGGCTAGTGTTTCATTGTAGTGGAATATTGTGTGCTGAGTGCAGGGAGGGGCATAAGATGAGGCAGAAAGGTTTCAAAAACCTAATGTAGATCTGAATTTCTGTGTCTATCACAGATTGAACCAAAACTGTCAGCATTTTTATTTGAAATAGAGATTTAAAATTTTGCTCTTTGAGTACATTTCTTCTTCAGGGTTTGATCAATTGTAACCTGATTTTATTAGGTTGATGGTTTTAACTTTACAATATATCATAAACACCTGAAAAGAGGGAGCTGGAAATTTATGAGACAAGCCCTAAGAGCCCCTTACCCACAGTGACAAAATTGCCACCACCATAATTTCTTCTAAGTGCTTCAAAATTACAGTGTAACAGCTCAGAAATTATATGTGACATCTGCATGAATACCAAATCACTTCACTGCATTCAGCCATATTACAAAAAGCACTTACTGAATTTGTACTGATTACGACTCTTACAAATTAACTTACCCAAGCAAATGTACTTCCCAGTGTACATATATTATTTAAAAATCTCAGTTTAATCAAAGGAAAGCAACAGAACAAATAATGCTACTACTTCACATGGAGTATCATATTGGAGTGAAGTACCCCGATATTTTAAAACTCTTCCAGCACTTGATTTTTGTAAAATACTTTTTTTTTCCTTTTTAAAAAAAATTTTGATTAAGTATGCCTTGTCATTCTTTCCTACAGTCTCTCAAGAAAAAAAGTCTAAAGAGGGAAAAACCAAGAAAGAATATGATGAATGTTCATTACACAGAATTTTCTTTTTGAAATCACATTTCCCATAGTGCAAGCCAGATTTTATAGAGGTATAAGTCACAAACAAATAAGAAGCCAGTAATGAGAGAGAAAAATATTTGAAATATGGATGCAAATCTCTACTACCTGCTGAGCAAAAATAGTCTGCAGAGACTGTCCTGAAAACTGAACTGCCATTAACATCTTGTAAGCACTAAATTTTCAGCAGAAGAATATGGGAATGATATGTCTGGGAAATGCCAAAGGCCTCTGATTTATCTCTATGCAGAATGTTTCAGCTACATCTACATAAATACTTTAACAGGAATTTAATTTTTAGTCACACAATAAATCTCTTTATTGCACTACATCTTCTTGTCCTAAATAAGTTACCTATTGTGTTATGAGCATGAAGATGTTTGTGTTCATTCATCTTTCTGGCTTGATGAATAGTTTGAAAAAACAATGTATCAATACACCTATTTACAGGAAAATATTGCCACAGGCTGTTTAATTTTGTTTAGAGTGTGTGTTAATTTAGGTATAACTTGTCCAATTACTATCAATTCACTTGTATTTGACTCTAACTCTGAAGCTCTCAAGGGCACATCAGAATAGAACAACAGTAAAAAACAAAAAAAGAGAGTCTGGAGTAGGTATATTGGCAGCTGTACACTCACCAGCAGAGGAAAGATAACAGACTTTTACTGCTTTTTTGCTTTGCAGTGCATTTTATAAAGAGCAGGAGGAACTCAGGCAGCTACTGTCTGACTGACTCTCACTCACTGTGCATTTCAGATATTGCTGTCACATGTTGATTGTGTAGTGTTAGATATGGTGAAAGAGTTTAGCTGGTAATTTCTAATGTCTTCAGAGTATGATAAACTGGGCATGGATTACTTTTTCTGCTTGACAGAATGCTGGAAACAAGCTCCTCATAGTAGAAAGCTTTCTGTGAGCAGGCAGTCTGGTGCAGAGTTGCCTGCCCTTCCCAAGTCCGTTTGGCACAGGATACAGCACTGGGAATGCTGACAGTGTGAACTGTCACACTGCACATCTGTACACAGCCTTTTTGCCATTCTCTTTGCAAGCTCAGTGCTTGCTTCCTTGATGAAAGAAAATGGTGATGAAACTGCTGTAAATCTCCCTTCAGGCGTGTGAATTCAGTCTGCACAAGCCATACTGCCCTGCCTGAAAATTGATTATCACTTCTGATTTATTAAATCTCAACACAGGACTTTTGCTCTAGCACTCAGAGGGGAACAGGCACAAGTGTAAATAACAATTGGCAGTTGGAATTAGGCTGTTAAAGATTTTCGAAGGCCTAAACAGAAGCTAGTATCAAGCAGCTCTAATCAAGTCTTTCACTGTAAGCTGGGTGCCTATCACTCATTTTTACCTCTGAAGATCTTCTCATAAAACTGTCGTGTTCAGTAATTTTTTTTAATTGGAGGCAAGCATAAGCATAGGTGATTACAGATCTGTTGGCTTAATTTTGAAAATCTGAGTCTAAATTGTTACCTAAGGAAATTTTAGGCTGCAAGCCAAATTGGCATTAATAGGTAGAGACACATTATTATAGCCTTGCTCAAGGCAGTTGTCTGCTCTACAGAGAATTAAGATAACAGCAGACAGTAAAGTTGTCTAATCAGTATCATTTAGCAGACCTAAGCTGATTATAAAAGTTTTAGAAAGAGTAAGTGGATATTATGCAAAAATATTTGAACATCTTTAAACCCAGGAGATTGTACTAGTCAGTGCATACAAATGTATGGTACATAAACAGAGGTGGAAATGGAAAAGGAGGTGGAAAGATGGCCTGTCAAAGGATAGGCTCCAATATAATACCAGGGACTGCAATGCAATCCTCTTTTCTGCTTTGAAAGGTAATTTGTAGTTGTCTTTGTGATTATTCAGTCACTGGCTTCTCTATTATGCCTGTTAAGCCTAGGATTTCTTCTTTCTTATTACCCACTCTAGTCATCCTCTTGTGTTTTCCATTTCCGCCATTGTCAAAAAAGATGACCAGAAAAGATTTTAAAGGGAGCTTGAAACAGCAGTGTCCTGCTTGGACAGGTTTTAAAGGAGGGTTATGCAAAATCTGGGATTCTGAATTTCCTTAAAGCCACTGTGACTGCCACAGAAGTTTTTCTTTTCTTTCTAAAGTGCACAGTAGAGAAAGGAAAGAGGCAGCAAATACGCTGTTGTACTTCACACATCTTTGCAATAAGTTAGTAGACCAACTTAGGAACAAAGAGATGCTCAGCCAGCCTTTGTGCTTACTTAATAGAATCACTGAGTAGCTGGTTGAACAAGATCCTTGGAGGTCATCTGGTCCAATCTCTGGCTTGAAAGAGGACTATTAGCCAAGACCAAATCTGAAGAGCCCTGGGTTTTACTGATTCCATCTCCTGTCAGCTACAGTGCTACATGGTTATGCTGTATGACAGCTGTCTGACATCCCCAAAGTTTCTTGACACTATTCATTTTTAGACACAGGCCACCAGCTCACCAAATTTTTCTTCAGTTCAGATAGACAATTCTTAGCATTATTTTTTTTTAACCCAAGTTCCTATATTTTCCCTGATTTTATGACCCAGCCTGTAAGACACAGAGGCCTCTCACCACTGAGTCAACAACTCCCATTCTGAGAGATTGTGCAAATGCTGAATGTTTCTGTAATTGTAGCCCATTGGGAAAGTTCAGAGCTCAATGATCCTTTTGCTCACTGTTCATTTTTTATGGAATAGGGAAATACAGTGGACTCTATCATAAAACCTGTGGGAGTAATGGCTGATTCCAGGCCAGGCAAGGGACTAATTTTCTCTCTTCCACTTCAGTCACTTGCTTGTGACTGCTTACTTTTGCTCTTTAAAACCCACTCCCAGTCACATAATTTGTAATGACTCTTTTGCTTTATTCAGATACAGCAAAAAGTATGAGCAGATTAATCTGTAAAGATGTAATTAAATGGCAGCATATTGCCAGTAGTCAGGAGTCAGGTAGCTGGAATTCCCACAAGGGAGTGCAATGCCTCCCAAAAAGCAATGCAATATTTGTGTTACGTGAAATTTCTTTTGTCCTTAAATTCTTTCATTTTGACCAGCAGGTGACTTGAGGGATCTACCTGGAATAACTGACACAGTTAACTCACAGATCAGTCTGCTTTGATCAGAAGGTCACAACTGGACTGGACTCTTTTTCCTTACATGGGAGGTTCTTCACATATCACCTTCCTGAAAAGATTGAACAGTGACAAAATTTGCTTTTCTTCAGAAATTAAGAACTTCCAAAATCAGAAAACAGATCCAAATCCAAATTATGAACTGCCTATGGCAGATTTAGTGAGATTAGTGGTCTGTCAATGATACTTTAGACCAACCAAAAGTTTATTCCTTTGAATCTGCACAGCTCCAATAAAACAATACTTTTTGCTCTCCTTTCCTGTATAACATTCTGAACTTGAATATTTCCTGGAAAGAGCTACAAAACTAAATTAGTACATTCCACTAAAATATTTATCAGAATTCTGGAATTCTTTCTGGGACAGATGGGGGTCAGAATTATGTACAAATGTACAACATGAAAATGGGAAGACAGCTTTTCTTGCCCTCGATAGTGGACATGTTACATTAATACCAGCAGCTTCACAGGGAAGATAGACAAAGTGAAAATGATGCATTGGCCTATCAAGAGAGAGGGCAGCCCAAATAGTGCATCTTTTTAAAGAGCAAGCAAAACTGATAATCTTCAGACATACTGGGAGAGATAAACAAAGATACTCTGTCACACAGAGAAATACTTGGGTAGTACCTGTTTTTTTCCATTCCCAGACACAGTAATATGAAAAGCCATTTGCCTAAGAATCTTGGAGTTACCAGGGTAGAGTGCAAGGTTTTCATTGGTAAAATGATGTATTGGTTTGAAAACAAACCAGTGGGAGATCACAAGTCAAGATTTTGAAATTAAAAATAAGTGAAATAATACAAGGAAAAGCACTGACAAAGTCAGATACAACCTAACACCCTGTTAGGGTGGTAGTAGCAGTCCAACTGAAGTAGTCCAGTTGAAGCGGTGATCCTGTGAAGGTCTAGTCTCCAGCTGAAGATCCAGTGGTAGCTCTTGTCCTCTGGGAACCCAGTAGACAGGGCTAGCTCAGGCAGTTCCAAGGCCAGGTTATATCCAGGTGGGAACACCTGGCTCCTCCCTCCTGGGCAGAGCATCCCACAATGGGATGAGATAAGTCCATGAGTCACACGGTGGGTCCCTGATGGCCCATTGCCTGTCATCCGGGGTGGGTCATTAGCAGCTGATAGCAGCTAAGGCCCACAGCTGGTGGTAATGGAATACTTAAATACATCTATATTGCAACCTAGGACAAATGACTAAGTGCCTTCCTTAACATGCTTTAAATTCTTCTAGTTGTCATTCTAGATTCCAGATTTGGGAAGAGAAGGGTAGACTTCTGCTATTCCTGTTGCAAATGATGAACCTGGCATCCTGTTTAGAGATCTTTTACAATGCAATTCCCCCAAGATGTCTGGGTGATCCTTGGAGTAAATCAAGTTCCAAAGAGTAATGTTTATTTCTAGGGCTAAATAATGAGGTTTATAGATATCTTGTGCACTTCTCCAACAGAAGCAAGCTAATAGCATGCAAAGCTGAAGGGACAGGAAAAGAATTCCCTGGGATATATTTCATATGCTAAAACTATTATTGAAATATAGGTGCCCATCTAGCTCAGGATCTCTGTGCAACAGAACAATTTTAACAAATTGCTTCTAACTAATCGCAGTAAAAGGCCTGAATCTCTGTATTCCTTGGAAAATTTAAAATCTGAATTTAATATATTGCAGCTTCATTTCTGAACTAATGCAGTTGTATAAAATACATTTTGCTTAAAAGAACACTTTTCTGGTGAGGGAGGAGTACAAAAGGTGTGCCTCAGAATGCTATTTACCACAGAGGTTCTTAAAAGAAAAGTAATATAGGGAAGAATATTAAAATGGACCTATTTATCACAGCAACAATCACTGTTATTTAGGCTTAGTCTTCTAGCATTTAGAAAAATATTCACATAAAGCCAAATAATCTTAAGTAGCTCACATTAGTTCAGATATGCCCCTGTTTGTTATTGAGGTGGTTTCTGTGTCAAGAAATGTTGGCTTTCTCATGGTCACATTTACCCTTTTAAAAGCCTGTAATACACATAGACTCTTTGGCTCTTCAAGTCCAGCAGAAAAACTTTGGCAGTGAATAGGATTTACCTTTGATTAGTCAAGACTTGGGCAATAACCACCTCATTTCTACCTATATTTTCTACTTAAAAGAATCTGCAAGCTTCTTCTGCAGATTTCACAAGAGAATGGGGTCTGCTGCTGGCTTCAGATCCCACACCAACCTAGCCGCCAATACCACCTCTGAAGAAAACATTATACCACAGAATAATTACACTGAACTTCAGCCTAGATGTCCTGGCCAGGATTGGTACAACAGGTATGTAAAAGAAGATCTCACATACAACTCAAAATTTTTTGAGTCTGAGATTGCAAGGGATTTATAAAAGAAGGAGGAAATCAAAATGGAACTGATCCGTGTGTACAAATGTATTCATATAAATGCCTGCTCCTTAGAAATTTTCTGAATTGGTTGAATTCATGTAAACATCACAAAGTATCTTGAGAAGTTAAAGTAGTGCACTGATCTGGTAAAGGTGAATTTCAAAATATTCAATGTCCACTGTTATTTAGAAAAGCTCTAAAGAGATGCAGAGATTCTATGAAGGCCACTGCAAAGGTCCCAAGTGATTTCTGCTTGTGGTGTGGACTGAATACCTGCTGAAGACAACCTGCAGCACAGAAACTTCCTTCCTTCCATAAAGCAGGGCACAAAAACTCCTTCAGCAAAGAAAATCTTAAAAATGTGATGGGGCTACAACATATTTTCTTTTCACTGGGATGTACATTATATAATTACCAGTATTTTGCAATGGAAATACTTTAGTTATCATAAACCACTTTGAAGTAGTTCACAGAAACCACTCAAATCTTCAATTAATTCACAGTTTGATCTGTATTCCACAGTCGGTGATATGTAAGACCGTGTTATTTCCCACATCCTCTGCTCCATTGCAATTCTTCACAGAACCTGCTTTAAAAGCATTGTCAAAGTGTCCAAGTTCTTTTTAAGCAGGGTACAACTGTCTATATCCTTCAAATATGTCATGGCTTTCCTTCTGAGGTCAGTTTTAAAAGCCACAGGATTTTGCATCAACAAAGAAGTCTCAGCAGCAATGTAATCATGTGGATTATATTAAACTGGTCAGCTGAAGGACTAACTGAAGCCCTGTAAAACTAATGGATGCTGCTGAGCTTTGGTATTCGCATAAGAGAAATGTACAGTGAACTAATTACAATTTCTATCCCGTGTACTGTCATTCATTTCACAGCTTCCTTGAGTAATATTCTCTCAGCAGTCATGCAGCAAACTATCCCCAAAGGTCACTTGTAAAGTCATTATATAGAATCTGATTCTGGGCATTGTTTCTGGGCTCTAATTGGAAGCTATATCATTTTGACTTGTCACAGCTAGGTTGTGTTTGTGTCTATTGGGGGGACCATTCATATCTATAAAACCTCTTGTGATCTTAAGGACCTTGCAATGCCAAAGGAGCTTGCTGAGTCAGGATCTCTGACATTGCATGATCATTCACTGTTTGTTGACTGGTGAGGGAAAAACCCCACCAAATAAACCCAAAGGAGGAGAATTTATTCTACCATATATTCAGCAATGCCAAAGCTCTTTAGAAACTAACTGTAATTAATGCCCCATGGTGAAGACAATCATAATTATCCTCATTTTAAAAAGTGAGGAAAATAAGATCAAAGGTCTTTCTCAATGTCACAGTGAATCAATGAAAGGAGCTTCCAGGAACCCACTGTTCACTAAGGCTGTAAACAGTGCCAGACCTTGGCAGAATGCAGCAGCACTCTGTCTGACAGGGTTTGCCTAATACTTCTGCTTTTGAACCTCAGCAGAACATACCCTTCTACCCAATAAAAGTATTTGATGAAACTTTATGCAGAGCACTAAGAAGCTTGTCTCCCTGGACAGTAGTCTCCACTATTACATTATCCAGCCATCTCACTAATGCACGGTTCAGGGTTCTCCTGTGGATGAGAAATAGCAATGTCAAATGCTGCTGGGCACTGGCACCTAATGTTCTGTCTCTCTCTGAAATGACATTTCCCCTTGGACTGTGGGAACTCAATTAATTTCCTTTCAAAACTGGATGGCCAAAATTTTTTAAATATTTGGTCCCCAAGGTACTTGCATAGGAAAAGGGTTTTTTGTTTATTTGTTTGTTTTGCTGGTTGGTTCATTGCTTTGTTTGGTGAGGGGAGGGGAGGTAAGAGGAGGGGAGGGAGGTTTCTGTGTGTGTTTACCTACCAAGGAAGTTATTTTTGAAAAAGTGATGAGAAAGCTGCTCCTTCTAAAACTTTTTAAATCACTCTGAAAGTCTAAATTCATAAAAGTAATCTGATCTCTCCCTTTAGTAAGGCAGAATGAGGAAAAAAGGAATAAAAGGTGAAAAAAAGACTAACTGCAATACAGCAAACTCAGGACATGTATCAGAGAGATGTGCATGCAGATGGTCCATGAGTGATTTGAAAAAGGTTTCAAATGCCTGTACCTCAGGATATGTCATTATCTGCTAGCTATCACATGGAACTGAAGTTTGTATTAAATCAGTCAGCTTCATGCCTAGTAGATAGTAAATCTTTATATAACATTCAGTGGAGCTATTATATCACAGTTTCACAGCCTTCCTCCTAGCTGTTAAGCATTCTTTTTCTCTGTGTCAGATTTTTAACAGCAGTTTTCTCCCTATTTCATCAGAGGAAGGTGTTTAGTTCTTTTTGTGGTGGAGTACTTTTAAAAATCTATTAATTTCTCAGCATGATTCACCAGACTGCTCTCAGATGCCAAACTCCCCCCCTTCCCATCATGATCTGGCTACCCAATCACTCAAATAAGATTTAATTTCTTCCAGTGGATATTAACTCTAAATCCCAATGGCATGCTTGTCCACCCTGCCTGTTATTTCAGGATAGCTCCTTGCTTGTGCTGTGGCTCTAATTGGTCAGCTGGCCTGGGTCAGAGCTGCAAACCTCTGGTTCCAAGCGAAAATGCCAGCACCGTGCACTCAGCCCCTGTTCCAGCCCTCAGCCCCGCTTCAAAGGCAGTGTCTCCAAAGTGGAGGAACGGGAGATGGAGACGAGCAGCGTGACTTAGCCTGACTCTTTCCCGCCCTTGATGTAGTTTGTCTGAGTTTTTGTTTACTGGGAATCTTTCAGGGGCTCTGCTGTCGATAAGGCAAGAATTGTTTTCTGCTTGGAATACAGCGGGTGGGCGGGCGGGTGTCAGAGGCATCCGCGCAGAGCAGCTCAGGATGCGGCTGGAGCCGGGAGTTGCCAGGCAACCTCAGCCTGCAGCGGCCGCGCATCGCCCGCCGGCACCGCGCCCTGCGGGCTCCGGGCACCGCTACCCTCCGCTCCCCGAGAGCGTTACACTCCTTCTCCATCGCCTGGGACATGTCCAGGGGTGTACTCGCGCCAAACCTGTTGTGCAGTGAGGGTGCTCCTACGGTGAACGATTTTGGTATGTAGCTCCGTTTTTGTGCCCAGGGAACACTCCTGTTGCTGCTTTCTTCAAAAAAGTGGCTACTAAAGAGCATTTGTTGCTAAAACCATGTACATTGCCAGCCATAGTGAGCTATGCTAGCTTTTCAGTTAGACTTCGCCTCTTATGCCTGATATTGATCTAACACAGGTGAAATTATTCCAGTATTTCCTTGAGGAAAGATAAAAGAGCTGTTTTTGTCAGCAGAACTGTGCGTTTATGTATCAGGAGTCTGGCTTAGGTAAAGCTGCAGCTGTAACCCAAGGCAGAGGTCTGGGAATCTCCTTCACACACTCAGGCTCCTGAATGTGGTCCGAGTCCAGCTCCTCAACAACGCATCTTCTGTGTTCTGATTTTCTGTGTGTAGAAGAGTAGAGGTGGTAAGGAAAGATCAGATGGAAATTTGCAAATGCAAATGAGATTACAGAGGGATTTTCTATTTCAGTATATTTGTTTGGGAAACATTGAGTAGACAGCACCTGGAAACACTAGTGGCAGAGTGCTGATTTTGATGATAGACTCATCAAGTAGACTTTCTGAGAGAAAACCTATGAAGAGATTTTTACCTAGAGACAAGACTGAGATTCAGTCTGCTGCTATGCAAGAGAAGCTTCTTGTTTACCTGCAGCTTTTTGTAAAAAGCTCCCTTCCACTCATCAATCTGAATTAATAACACCACTTAAATATGAAAAGGTTTACCAATTACCTCCTGAGTTTTCAGTATTCATTTCAGTGCTAACGTTTTCTAAAGAAAATAAATTATGATTATAGAACTATATATTTAAAATCTCATTTGTCATGTCTTTTCCTTCTCTCTGATCATTATTCACTAAGTTTATTATAGATTTAGACCACTGGGTATGCTTTGTTCAGCTCTACAATTTATATCATGTAGGGACAGGGCTTTCCTTCAGGTATTCAACAAAGCAATTAACAACCCTTGGAGTACAAACAACAGCCTTATGTGATGGATGTTCACATTTGTATCTCTTCTAATTCTGCTGCCATTCTGAACTCATTTTATGTTACATTTTCCAGGGAGGGATTTGTTTTTTACCATTGACTTCCATGCACAAAGCTTTGTACCAGTTGTACCAGGAAGCAGAGCATCAAGGAGGCCTAAAGAAAAAAGAAGCTGCCTTGAACTCAGTGGTTCTCCTTCAGGTTCACAAAGATATCCTCTGTTATTGCATACTGCATCCTCCCCTGAACAGCAACCTTTCCCACGACAACTCAGGCACTGGAAGCAGGTGCTACAGGAGACTAAATTAAGTATGGCTTCTGTAGGAAAAAGCATCCTCAATCTCACTTTAGTGAAAGAAAAGGCGATTTTCTACTCCTCCATGCAGTTCAAACAAATTAATTGCCAAATAGGAGGAAATCTGTGGGTTGCATGGAGACCATTAGACTGTCAGCTGTTGCTTCTTTTAGATGCCAGTGCTTTTCTCACTCTGGTTCTAGTCAGTCTTGGGGCATTCTTTCAAAGAGAAAGAATAATCTCCTTGTCAGATCCTAATGGCACACTTGTAGTGCCAGACTCCATGATGCAGGTTGGCACGTGGTAGGTAAAGAATCCTCCTCTCACAGGGAATGATGTTAGCTTTGTGTGTGACATGAATTTTCAGACTGTGTGCATCATTTCCAGCTCAATTAAAAATCCAAGAGAGGGAGGAAATTGAATAAAAATAAAAAGCTCTGTGGGTGCAAAATCTTTGCTGTTTAAAAAGTGGTTAAGGAATTGGGATAAGATCTTTCTGTGAGTGTTTTTCTTTTCTCTGTGGTGAAAAAGTAGCTTTTTACCAGAAAGGTACTGATACACAGATTTTTGAAGACTGTTTTGTTCTTAGCTGTTTTCCTATTCAAAGTACACTAAGATGGCACTTACTGATATGGTTTATTTTTGGACTTCACAGTTCTGGTTTTATGGTTGGACTCAGTCTTAAAGATCTTTTCCCACCTAAATCATTCTATGATTCTATGATTAGAGAAGCTTCAAAGCAGCACAAAGGAGTTTAAATCTCTCTCTTTCTCTCTCCTCTGAAATATCACAGCTAGTGACATCAAATGAAAAGGTTGTCTGTGGTGTGGCTGACCTGGGGCCATGCCAGCTGGCTGAGTTCTGAAACAATAACAAGAAAATAGGTCACTTCCACTTAGTGTTTCTTTCACTTCTTAACCCCCTAGCAGAGTGGTTTTTATTAATGCAAACCCCTGTCATAATCTTGATAATGGATGCAAACATCTAAAAGGTGAAGGGATAAGCAGTGTGCAATTCAGACCAGTTTTGAGGGGGGAAAAAAAAGAAGAAGTTGAAAATCTGTCAGGAAAGCCCATTTCCATGAGATTTTTCTAAACTAATTGTTTGGCTCTCTAACATTCTGCCTTCTCCCACAGCACATATTCCACCCCAGCTTTATCATGCTATGTAAAACAAAAGGTAAAAGAAGCTGGATTTCAGATTGACTGTTTGGCCTCTCAGCAGTTCTTTACAACTGTCCTGAACACAGAACAAATCCTCTATGCACCACCTATACTTTCTTTACAATAGCCGCCAGGAATTTATTTAATACATCATTCACTATTCACCTGCAGATCATTTCACTCCAGTTTGTTTTCTTATATACACATTTCAAGGATGCATCAATGCTCTGACAAGCTTTTTGTGCAATGGGCCCTTTCAGTCATGTGTTTGGAACAGTATTTTAGAAAAGTAGGAGAAATTATATAGCAGATTCTGTCCAGAGAAAGGTCAGCGTTCTGATATTTTCCTTTTTCTTAATGGTCCCTGATTTATTAGTTTGATGGAGCAGTTCCCAGGCTTGACCACAGGTCCATCTCCCCTAAAAGGAATTTGATCTGAACCAGTGACACTTAAAGAGTGTTACAAAACATATATATCAGACCCCATTGGCTTTAATAACCAGTGTACTGTGTGCTGTTTCTTTGGGGAAAAAAACCCAAACCCTTCTTTCTAAATGCTAGAATAAAGAATGTGAAATACCTGCTTCTCCCAAGCTCTCCAGTATTGCTAATGATTTTGCTATAATTTAGGCTTAAAAACCAGCAGAGCTTTACTGACATTTTCAACTAGCTGCGTGAGACTGCATTCTTACTGCCCTTAGAAATATTAATGGCACAATCTTGCTGCTACCTGCATACCCTGAAAAAAATATTAATTTGCTTAATTTTCAATGCATGTCTGCAAATGGATTCTGAAGTCCTGAAAGAGGTATTACTCTTTTGTTATATGGAACTACTATAGCCCCTTTTTATTATGCAATTATGGAAAAAAAGTTTAAATCACCACTACCTGTAATAAAAATGAAAGCTTTGGGCTTTGTGGTTTTTTCAAATTTATTTTTGCTTTGATTTTTTTTCCTGTATAAAAAAGATAGAGCAATAAAAGATCAAATGTGAATCCAATTTACTTACCATATTCTCTATGACCTCTGAAGGTCAGAGAACCAATGCAAATAAATAAATCACTAATGGCTGTCATTGAAGTATGTCCACAGCAATAGGCTGTTTTATGAACCATAAACAGGACTTCTCTACCCCTTAGAGGAGCTGCAGAATGCAGTGACAGCTTCAGTCAAACAGGGAGCTGCAGTGTGCCGGAGGGCAAAGGCTAAGATTAGAGTATTTTAGAGAGAGCACCAGGACTGTATTGCATTTCATTAGTTCGGCACAGACATGACAAGACTAAGGACAGTTGCTCAATGAGTTCACTGATACCGAAACATATGGAAGATTCTGTCTGTCACAGTCTTATTAGCATGAGGATTTTGCTGTCCTTTGGGCAGCTTTGGATGGACTTTAGAAAGCAAAGAGGATACAGCTGTTAAGCCTCACCTCTCACCTTGGCTGGGGAAGTTTCTGAGCGCACAGATGGTGCTCAGTTTCAAACCACGGATCACTGTCACAAAGTCTGTGTGATGTAAGGCTGTGTGGTGGGTTGACCCTGGCTGAGTGCCAGGTGCCCGTCAAGCTGCTCTGTCACTCTCCTTCCTCAGCAGGACAGGGAGGGAGGAAATAACATGGAAACCCACCCCATGTGTCAAGATAAGGCAGTTTAATAAAGCAAAAGCAAAGGCCCCTCATGAAACCAAGAGAAAACAAATTTATTCTCTATTTCAGGTATGTCCAGCTACTCCTGGAGACATGGGGAGTAGTTGTTCTGGAAGACGATGCAACAAGAAACTCCACAAATTCCCCTTCCCCTCTTGTTAAAATATCCCACATTCAGCACTGGGCAGTGTTGTCACTACCCCATGTGTCTTTCTCTTAGATTACATTCCTGGGAGTTCATGCAATCACTGCTTTGCCCTATATTTCCAATTAGTGGAAGTTCTTTAAGCCATAGAAAAAGACAAAAAAGGCTTGGCTTAGGCCAGTGGCTGGTCTGGCCTCTTTCCTGGTGCCAGCATGCAAGGGCTGGGAGGCTCCCTTTTCTTATGAACTTCCCTGAAAAGGTGGGGGTGAAAGCATGGCCTAGTTTAGGGAACAACATAACTTCGGGGATGAAGTCAAACAATCTTCAGGCTGTTGGAAGGTGTGAAGGGTAAAACTTGCATTTAATTTCACTGAAGGAATGCAATCTGCAAATGCATTGAGAAGACCTGAACTGCATAGTATGAACCAAATAAAAAAACATGAAACTTCCAGCTAAGAAAAGCAATTCAGAGTTTCTGGATAATATGTGTTCAGACCATGTTTGCAGTGCGGTTTGTTAATGAAGCACTCCAGCAGCACCTTTGTACGCTGGGTGCGGTTCAGCATGGGGCACAGCAGAGGGAAGGTGCAGCTGAAGACAGTATGTAGGAACAGTTGGCTAAAACCAAATTCACTGTCATTACAACCACTGCAGAATAAGCTGTGTGGAGAAAATTGGGCCTGTTTATGTGGAGAACATTAAGCAGCTACTGGAAAAATGGGCCCTTTAATATGGTGAAAAATACATTACATAGACACTGTGCTCTCCCTTGTTGAAAAAAGTGCATATATCAAATTGCCCAGCATATTGAAACATGTTTGATTAATTTCAATGAACTGCAAGGGTTAGGGAACAGACACATGATTTTGGTCTAGGCTTTCAAAATGAAATTATAAAATAAATGTAATTTTATTACATTGCAACTATACATGGAAAATGTTTTTATCTTCCAATTCACTGAAAAGAATATTTAAATCAAACATCTTTTCATGTCCAGATAGATCTCTTTATGAGTCACTGCTGTTTCAAAGTAATAAACCAGCTTTTACAGTTAGAACACACTATAAATTGAGCCTCTGAATTTCTTGATGATGATGTGGTGATGTTAATTTTTTCTGAAAAATTTAATTTGCCTCCATTAAATGTCTATTCTTTTCAACCTATACACTTAATATTAGCATTTTGTATAATGTGTATGCATGTAATGTGCACACAGAGACTTTTGTTTCCAAAGTCTTTCCTTAAAGTACAAAAAACCTTGGCCTCACAGCACATCTGAGACTGTATTACAAACGCATGAAACAAAGTGCAGGAAATCAAAGAGCTGGATTTCCAAAGCTCCTTTTGATAATCTAAGTGGAGACAATTCACCTAATTACTTTTCTCTATGTTTTAAATTCTATTAATTGTTTTCCACCACATCTGCTCTCTAGTGTGGCATAGATTACTCTTAACATGAAGCAGTAGCAGGAGATGAAAGGAAGGAAAAACCCAAATGAACATGCTAAGATCTTTACAAGTAGCTACATTTGCAAGCAAAACCACAGTGTATGAAGTCACATGGCCAGAAGATTTCTTTTGTACTCTCTATTTTCACTTATATAATACACGTTTTAATGCATTAAATTAACCATGAGCAGAGGGCCAGCACTTAACCAATGTTCCATTTTGATGTCACTTAAACTCTGGCCTTTCCTACAGCCTTTTGGGCAAGAGTTAATCTAGCTCAAGAGGGAATAGCAAACCTCATTACTAGGAGGAAGAGAAAGGACAAAGCAAGATTTTGAATAAGAATGGACAAAAATCTGACTAAATAGTTTCAAAGCGATCTTAACAGCTTTTGTGCAGGAAAATGAATCTTTAATTTGCTGTGGGAGTGAGTTTCTTCTGCTTTTATAATGTAAAAAATCATGGGAAGTTTGTTTGTTTTTTTCCTCAAGCGATGACCAAAGATTTTGATATGGGTGTAGCATCATATCAGCAGAGAAATGAAAACAGGATAGGGACAGATAACTGCATGCAATGGTCCCTTTAAATAGTTTTGACATGTTTTCATGCTTTTTTTTTTTGCTGGTGATAATTCAAGAGATCTATCAGATAATTACATAAATATATGAGATGTGCTACCCATGCAAAGAAAAGGTTAGTGCCATCATACGCCGTGTAAATCTTCTTTTATGAAAAGGAACGCAAATGGAATGATCACCTAAATCAAGGTTTTATAAAATATTGACTAGGGTTATATTTGCTGTGGGAGTAATTTTATTTTAATCCCTCATTTGAGATTCTATTCCTATGTACATTAGATGATCAATCAAGAGATGTCATTGAAGAGCAGGTGGGAATAAGGTCAAAACAGCAATATGCTTACCTTAAGAGTGATTGAATATTTGTTTTATAGACTTGCAAATAATGGCATAGATCCTTATGTTCTGGTGGTCTTCATAGATCCAGCTGTGTGGAAAATGGAGAACGTGCTGTTCCCAAGGAATGCCAAAATTGATTCCAGACAGCTTGCTGCCAGTGTTTGATATAATTGCTATGACTTAATTTCTTTTGAAATGGATCAGAATTTTAATTTCTTAAAAAATTTTATATACAACATTTTATATTTATTGAAAATCCAGGATTTATTTTGATGTTTTGTAAGTGAGGAGACTCCTTACCATTTAGGGCCTGAGTCAACTTACAGAGTTGTTACATGTCTGCCACATTGCTGAATGCAAAATATTTTCTGACAACGTTTTATTTGCTGATAAAGGTAAATAAATATGTAAATAAAACGTAAACCTGTCCCTGCTCCGGAGTTGTGCAGTTTAATGTGAAATGAAACAATTCCTCTTTAACTTTTTCTGTCTGTTTTAGTGAGAAGAAGGGTTTCAAGAAAACCAAAAGAAAACAACAATCAATGGAGGATAGAAAAGGGGAGGTAAGGGGTGAATAGGTTCAAACAAAACCAACTTCAACAGCAGTTTCTGAGATCTGAATTTGGCATTGTAGCACTGGTGGTTTTGCAAGTCCTGCAAAGGTCTGGTCCATTTATCAGGGTACTGCAAACACATAACAGTTAAATGTATTGACAGCCCAATTAATGTGTTTTGAGGTGCAGGACATTTTACCCGGGTGTAGCTCTGAACGCAGGCTCAAAATATGGAATGAGAAGGAAATTTTGGTTTTCACTTGAATGCAGTCTTTACCAATTAAATGTAAACTTGCATATCTTAGTTCATGTAGACTAGTCGGACATTTGGATGAAGAAGTTTTCAACCCTGTAAATTATTTCAGTGTCGAATTCTCTGCAATACCTTCCACAGCAAATTTCCAAGTGCAACTTTTAAGAAAAAGTAAATCTCTGTAGAAAAGTTTTTGCAAGCATAACAACCCAGGTCTCGTAGCCTAAACAAAGCTCAATAGACAGCCAGCAACTGGAGAGTTTTAGTACTTATCTGACAATAAACTTTGGATGTGTGACTTCAGTGTGTTGTATCTCATCTTCTTACTCTGAAAAAAAAAAAAGTAGCTAATAATACCTAAAAGGCTATTTTGAAAATTAATTGAAGTATGTATAGCAGCACGTAAAACACCTTAGCATCACATGTCACTGCCAAGTGCTATTATTGTTATTGTGGGATGAACAATAGCAGCAGCCAGAGATTGGACCAGTCCAGGACTAAAAATATCCAGGGATAAAGACTTCCAGGAGCTTCAAAAGAAGCAGTCACCAAAGCTCATGCTGAAATGAGAGAGTGCTGGCAGTACACCAGGAGAACTTCCCAAAGCATCTGTGTCTTTCTCAGTTAATGGCTTCACAGAGGTTAGTCATTAGGCTCTCATTTGAACAAAACCAGAAAGAGGTTTTTTCGTGAAAATTCCTTTATAAAAATAAAGTTCATAGATTTTCTTCACAAAAGCATACAAAAGAGCTCTCCTTAAATCTACCCACACTTTATTTTCACCTGTAATCTTCCTGGGAATTTTCCTCACCCTGCTATCTGGCATGGGTTTATAATTATTGTCTGTCATATGGTAATTCTCACACAAAATTCTCCTGTATTAAAAATTGCTGGATTAAAGTTTTTGTGATTGACCTAAATTTGACAAAGCTGTGTAGGTGCATTATAATCAGTAAAACTCTAAGTTGTATGACGATGTACTTTTTCTGACTTTAATGCCAATAAAGATGCAAATTATTTTTTAATAGTGAGTCGTTTAGAGAAATGGTGCTATTAAATACAGCATGCAAAAAACACTTCACAGACATGCCAGAGCAGTCCTGAAAGCTGTGGCTGTGCCACCCTTCTAGTGAAGTTAATAACACTTGCCTAAATAAGTCACTGAAATATCCATATTTCTTTCTCTTCCAAAATTATTGCTCTCCTTTATGCCATATGCCAAGACAGAGAAGACATTTTCATCCCTTTCATATGACTGAAATTTGAATTACATTTCATTATTGCAACAGATTTGATTTTGATCCTTGCATACCTGCATCTGACAAGGAGGTAAGGAGAAATTTAAAATTATCTAGATTGGGTCTGCAGAGCTTTTCGTACAGTGGGGACTTGGTTAAGGGTGGACTGCATACAGGCACGGATGCTTTTGTGGACTTTTTGCACATGCGAAGGCTCTCAGTTTGAAAATTGTATTTCTTGGACTTTTGCCTGCAGTAACACTAATAAATGACAATTGTAACTGTAGGTACTTTCCTAAGTCACATTTGGCTCTTTTCATATGACTTTTTACTATTGTCATGTTTTTTAGGTGATGGTTTATAAGGGCACCATCTCAGGAGTAAAACACTTGAACTCACAGTGTTAGAACCCATTTTCTGCATAAAACCACATTTTAATGGATGATGTCAAACTCTGGAAATCCATTAGTGTATTATTTTCTAAGGGTTGCAACAACTCGGTTTTGAAAGGCTAAGGAACCATCAGTGGTCTAGCTATTCAACCCTTCTGAGAAACTCCTCTTTCCCCCAAATAAATTATGGGAGCTATTCCATTCCTTGACAATGATTTTGCATTGTCTGCAGCAATTGAGCAATAATTCACAATAGGCATTCCTAATGTAAAGGAAATTCTGAATAATTAATTGTGACATGATTTATAGATAATTTTGAATAGTGAAAAAGAAAGATATGCCCTTTTAATTTGGCATATAAAGAAATACTCAAGCTTTTCGAAAAATCTTTCTCATCTCTCCTGAACAACCTTGAGAGATCCTTTGTTGCAGTGGCCTTGCCTCAGATGAGCTTGGAGGCAGATGAACCTAAGGAAGGGCCCTGGGTCTTAGGAGACATTTAGCTTAGGTTGGCAAAGTGATGCTCACCCAAGACACCTTGCAGCCAGCATCCTCAATATGCATCTGAGAACAAGAGTATTGGTTCTGGATATCCCCTCCTCTTTATCCTATATGGAGTTAATAGCTAGAATGTTCTACTCCCTTTCTTCTAGCCGAATTTCACCATTGGTTTTCAAAGTTCTGTACCCTCCCTCCTTGCGTCCCCATTCCCTGGCGTCCCTGTCATTCCTGCGTCCCTCGCATCCCAGTTGGTCCTCCCATGTAAACCCCTCCCATCCTGCATCCCCTTCTTAGCCCCGTGTTCAGCATTGTTCCGGGCTCTGCATGCTCCAGAATCCAGATTGCTCCATCCTCTTTGACCCTTCCCGACCCCACGCGCCCTCACCGCCCTGCTGCTCCTCAATAAACCCTGGATTCAGAGAACTAAGAGACTACATCTCTTTTAATTGCCTTGTGTCCCGCCGGCCTCTGTCTCTGAGGCACTCCAGCTGTGCCCATGGCATTCACTGCAGCACCTGGTCTGACAGGTGTGTGAGGCTGGCAGCGGCAGCCTCCTTTCGTGCGGCTTCAAGGCTCGCCGCCTGTCCCAGAGTGAGAAACCACAATCCTTCTTCTGTCCTTCTTTGAAAGCACTCCTAAAAAGACATTTAAATTCTCCAAACCAGTTAAAGGTTTAATTCCACGCACTGTATGTTACTATAATTCAATTTTTCTGTGTCTAAATTATAAATTAAATGGAGCAAAAGGAACTTGCTATATATTACTTTCTAGATAGACTCAGGGAATCCCCTTTCCTGGTAGTGTTGTAAATACTGATCTTTTCGTCTTACATGATGATCTGACTGTGTTTGTAGACTGTGAGTACCTGTTAGCAAGGTGTCTTAACTACCAATTTAATAGAGAGATAGCATTTCCCCAATATTTACAGTATTTACCATAATGTTTTTTCCAGAGCTACTGTGTAAAACTCAGAGCTAAAAAAAATAAAGAAAATAAGAAAAAACATCCCAGAGAAAATTTGATTTGGTTTCATGGGAGTGAAACTAAAGTATTTTCATGACATGGTCTCCTGGAATGCACAGATAAATTCAGAGTAATGGCTTCATTCCTCTATATTATGTTGTTCCTTTAGGTTTTGATTGTCAGCAACAGTCTCAAATAAATTTCAATCATTGAGTCAAATTCTGTTCTCTCTACTCAGTTTTTTTCTCAGACCTTAACTGCAATTATCCTCTTAAATAAAGTGTCTGCATGCCTATGCTAAGACACTGAGGTAACAAAAATATACTAAAAATGTAAAGTTAGCATGCATTATGTCACACTGGAGTCCCTTTCTGCATCCTTTGGTTAACAAGTACAAGACATACACCTTAGCATAAATCCTTCTTTTGCAGGAAGTTTTAAGATGCCTGTGGATAGGCATCTATTCTTTTAGGGGCCACACTGAGTTGGCTGTGTGGTGTGTCTGCAATGACTGCTCAGTTTGTTTAACCTGAAAGGAAGTTGTAGTGAGAGGGGATGAGTCTCTTCTCCCAGGTAACAAGCAATAGGACAAGAGGAAATGTCCTCAAGTGGTACTGTGGGAGGTATAGATTGGATATTGGAAAATATTTCTTCACTGAAAGAAGAAATATTTCCTTGGAAGAGGCTGCCCAGGAAAGTGGTGGGATCACTATCCCTGGAAGTGTTGAAGAAACGTGGATGTGGCCCTTGGGGTTGCTGTTTAGTGGTGACAGGGTAGTGCTGGTTTCATGGTTGGACTTGATATCTTTGAGGTCTTTTCCAACCTAAATGATTCTATGATTCTATGATTAAGACAGAGATACAGAGCTAAGGATGGAAAGGAAAAAGTGGCATCTGCCTAAAACACATTAGGAGCAAGGAATCTATATGCGTGGCTGAAGACACCTCTAGATCACCAAGAGGAATCGTGACATGGTGAGCAATTAAAAAAGTGAGTGATGTATCTCAGCAGCTGATGAAAAAAACTCTTTCAGTCCCTGTTGTAGAAGCCATTGGGGAAATTCCTATTCCAAGGACACTTTTTAAATGGAAATAACAGCATGGTCTTGACAGAGATTGAAGTCTCAGAGGAGGAAGTTATGGAGCAACTCAGCAACTAGGACAGCAGAATATTCATTTGAGAGGCCTGAAGTAAGTGTGAAGCAGCAGGGTTAATGAAAAGAAATTTATCCTTAAAATGGTAACTGTGCTTGAAATAGGAAAAGTCATTTATTTTCTTCCTTTGATTGAAACAGGACCCAGGGAAAAACCTGCAAATTACACCTTGGCAAATTGTAATTTTGCTCAGGGGAATGCCCTGAAAAGCCTAATTAAAGAGCAAGGTAAGTAAGTGTAACCTGATATAATCATGTCAATCCTACTCCTCTAAGGAAAAGTGTGACTCAGTTATCATGCAGAGTTGTTTGAAACAGTTAACAAAGTGGAGAGATAGAAGTGAATATAATAGATCACTGGGCTTCTGGCAAAGATAAACTCTTAAAACAAACACAAAACATTTTTTAAGTGTCCCCAGGGACAATTGTGACAACAAACTACCACAATAACATATGGAAAATAATGTGGAACTTCCTGCAGTGGGCAAAATGTTCCTCATATGTTTTTTTAACTTGTTCCCAAGAGCATGCAAGCACAGACCAGTGAGTGTATGAGAGGCAGCACTAGGTACATATGTAGTGTAGATATATGGCATATACATATATACATAAATGGCTTATCAACAGCATCTGCATGACATTTGGAGTTATATAAATATGCCATACACACCATGAATGTATACATGGCAGGATAAAAGAAAAAGTACACTAGGAGTACATTAGATTTCTTTAAACATGACAAGAAACTTTCTTTGGGTACAAGGCTGTAGGACATTCTTCATGTTAGTAGACAACCCTGACACAAAGGGTCCAATAGATATTGCAGTGTTGATGTGAAAAAGAAATCTGAAATCATCCTTAGGAGCTTATAGTGTGGATGTGAACAATTGCTTAGCCAGTGCTCAAGAGTGATCTGACAAAGCTTAGAAAACATGGCTAAAAATTTTTACCTCACAGTGAAAAATGAGATTTTTAAAAATCGGGAATGACTGAATACATTCAGAATTAGAATTTCTGACACCCATTTTCACAAAACAGACTTTACATCTTTTAATATTTACCAAGATGTTTTATGAACAGTGAAGGATCTAAAACAAAAAATCAAACTAAACCAACCAACCAGCCAACCAACCAAACAAAAACAACAACAATAAAAAAATCAAGAAACCCATACAAAGAAAAGAATTTTCTGTCCCTCAGTTTTAAGGAATCAGATACTTAATCTTTGACAAGTTTTCTTGTTCCTTAAAACCATTACATAGTTCAAAATATGCTTAAACCAGATTAAACCAGCAGCTTCTCTTTACATTAACATGTCCTTCCAGTCCCAGGAAGAAATATTGCTGTCTTTATAAACCCAGTTATTGAGTTTGTGACTGACAGAAGTTAAAGTGGAGGAAATTACTCTATATTCAGGTCCATGTAGTCAAATATAATGGGATTTCCTTGCCCTTGGTCCTCCCTTCCATTTCTCTGTGTAACCAAACAGGACAGGGTAAGGTTTTTCCTTAAAGAAATGTGGGGAGTTTTGATGGAGCTGATAAACCTCACTCAGTGCTTGCTCTGAATGACAGAAACTGCATATAGCAAGGTCCTTGGCTTAGGCCAGCTCTTTCCAACACTAACCAGGTGTTAGGTGTAGCAGGCCATCTGGGCATAGTCTTGAAGGATCTCAGCACCAGGGACTGGTAGGAGTTTCACAGGGATGAAAGAAAGAAAGTGGAATGATCCCCCTTGTATGGCTCCTTGTCCCCTCTTTTTTTTCTTGCTTGTCACAAAGAGGCTGTCTTGTGAGAAGAGAAATCTACTGCCAAATACAAGGACAGTGTTGCAGTGAGGATGAAGAACAGCTAATGGTAAAATGTGAGATGAAAAAGAAGAAAGAACTGTATGACCTTAAGAAGTGTTGTAGTGCAAATGGGATCAAATATTATAGTATGAAAGTGAAAGGTCATGTACTGAGGAGGAAAGGTATTTCTGCAATAAGCTTGGAGCTGATCAGCCAAAAGTGACAGAGTGGAAGAAAGATGTGGGTACATGAATCAGTCACTGAATGTCCCTGAGCAACCAGCATGATGTGGCTATAGGAAGAGATTAATTTTGTACTTGGGAATATCAGAAATGATGTGTCTGGCACAGAACAGTGTACTACATATTTTGTACAAGACTCTGGCAAGGCTCTGTGTATATAATTGTAGCTACCTTTTTCAGGAAAAATCAGGGAGGAAGAAAATTTAAACTAAAGGATGGTGGCACTATCACAAATGGTCCAGCTTTTGTCTCTTCCAATCTATGTTACCGAATGAAGGGGGAACAAATAGCTTTGCTTCAGTAGTATATGCTGTATTTTTTCTGAATGTATGTATGTTGTATGGAATTTAAAGCATTTATACAGTATTTTCACTAGATTGATTTTATATGCCTCAGTAAAACCTTATAATGCAAAAATGGTGCAGTTGAATTTTAAGTAATACAGACAAGACTAAAGTAAACTCCAGATGACCTACCTTTCTCACCAGGTGTTGTTACTGTTCACTGTCTCATTTCCCTGGGATGAAAACAGGTGCAGTTATAAAATACCCTCTGGTTTAAGGGTGTGTATTCTTCCTAGGGTAATTTCTATTTGGAATAAAAACCATTTAATTAGCGGTCACCTTTCTCTTCCCATTGTGGTTCATTTTTGAATGACAGCAACTCAAAGAAATCTAGACAAGAGTGTGGAGGTTCGGCGACCCGAACCGGCGGACCCCAAGTCTCCTGCTCCGGTGGCCAATGCTGTCCAGGCAGACAGCGAAGAGGCCGCCGAAGACGTCATCTCTTGGGACTCGGAAGAGACCGGGGTCTGAGCCGTCCTCTCCCCTCCCCTGGAAAGTTTTCCCTTAGTTGATCAGTTGAAAGTTTTGCTTCCCCGCCTTATCCCCTCCCCTGTTGCTGCCCATTCCCCAGAATGTTCTGTTGCTACTGCTCCCTCATTGGTTCTTTGTAATCCCTCCCCGGTTGTTACTGATTTGCTCCCCGGCTTGTCCCTCACTGTGTTCCGGAGCCCCGTTGGCTCCGCCCCTGTTGTCCCACCCCAGGAAACCCCGTATTGATGTATAAAACCCCTGTTCCCCCTGCCCTCGTGGTCTTGAACCCTTCGTTCCTGACCGGCGAGTGACCTTGTGAGCCCGGACCCTTCGAGCTTCGCTCCAGGTATCCGCACGGGCCACTCACCCGAGGGCTTCCCGACGCGCTCCCCGGCTTGCACCTCCTTCAATAAAGGCGCCTTGGGAACCTTCACCTGCCTGGACTTCTTTTATCTCAGGGGCGACCAGCGATGCCACTGCCTTCCTGCTCCAGGGACACCGTCCTTGGTTCCGAGGCCATTTGGTGGGCCCTGGGACTGACAGAAGCTGCCCGTGAGCAGAGCAGAAGAGCAGGGCGGGCTGCTAGCCGGAACTGCCGCAAGGTCTTCGCCACCTTCCGGGAGCTCAGGAAGCTCCGGGGAGAAAGTGGGCGAGAGCGGACAAGGACATCTTACTAACCATACTACAACACAAGAGTTTATTGCAAAATCTGTAATCATAAAGGCAAATCAATATTATCACTCTTTTCAAGCTATTTAAACAAATACCTGTTGTTAACATGATTTCAGCAAGTCCTTAGAATAAGGAGATTTTATCTATCTGACATTTAACAGTCCTTTTGGTCATGGACCTGTCAGTCCATGACCTTGAAATCACTATTACTCAGACTCTAGTAAACTCTTAGTCATTATGGTTTCTTTCCTCTACAGGCAGCAGATGGTTTTTTTTTTAAAGTTTTCAGTGTTGAAGTTTATAATTAATGTAATTTAAATTATAAGGCACCTAATTTTAGAATAGTTGGTAGAAGAAAATGTTAAATATTTTTTTGTGTCCTGGAGCTCAGAGGTCTAGGTTTTGGAAAAGACTTCATTTTCTAATTACCTGACTCTCTTGGCAGACAAATTTAATTTATATTGACACACACTAATCAGTGAAAAGTGGATTGTTAATGAAATGATTTAGTAAAGAAGAAACTTAGAGATCTGTACTGTTTAAGATGGAAATCCAAACTTATGGCTTTGCAAAAAAGTCACAATCAAATGATCTGAAAAAAAATATTGCAGTCATAATCTTTGGCATGTCTGAAACCACAATCAGAATAAATTGTCTTGCTGGTATTTTAACCCATGTTAAGAGAATGGTCATCAGGCAAGTTGATGAAGTGTTGTCACCTATGTGTCACAATCTTTGTGACTGATAAGGTCAAGTGTGGTCTTGAAACGGTGGGATGATGAACAAATTTTTTTTTTTTTTTTTGGTATTGGTATAGGTTCATAGAGGTAAAGTACACAGCAAGAATGTGACTGCAGAGAAAAGAAAATGATTTGTGCACCACTACAGAGCAGTAAGATCCCATTTGATAGTGAAACTCACCCTGCAGAGCTCTAACATACATTGGCAATTGCCTGCAATACAACCTTGGTAGAAAATTGTGTTATTCACTCAGTGCAGATGGTACCCTAGCAGGCAAAATCAGAATCAAAGAGAACATACTTTACATGAGAGCATCTATTATTTTTGATGATTCAGAAAAAGAAAACGAAGATTTCTTCCAACGCTTGCTGTGGATAAGGGATAGTGTTCAGAGAACTTGAGAATATAATAATTCAGTGGGAATTTTTATTTTCACAGTGAATCAATGAACTCTGCATTGCTGTATTCTTCCCAGAAAAAGATTGCTTGTTTTGTTTTTCTTTCTAATGGAGGGATTTCAGTAAAAAGTATGAAATGCATTCTGGAATTTGTGTTTAGAAAAGCCCTTGGATAGTAATA
This sequence comes from Entomyzon cyanotis, assembly GCA_024500445.1. NCBI lineage: Eukaryota > Metazoa > Chordata > Aves > Passeriformes > Meliphagidae > Entomyzon > Entomyzon cyanotis. Next base: position 42,844,102 of record JAKEPQ010001030.1, on the reverse strand, counting down.
TACTTACTATGCTTTCACCTCTGTGTTCTAACATCCAGATGGTCGGGGCGATGGCTTTGAAATAGTTGCTGAATAATGCATTTGTCTGATAATATTCAGTTCAGTGTTTGCACTGACTATTTTGAGCTTTTTGTGTTACTCTTATACATAACCATCCATTTCACTTCTTAGCCATGTCTGCCATATTGCCCAACATGGGCCTGCTTTCGCAGAGTTTTTAATTTTCATGTATAAAATGTTTATGAATTTGGATGCTAAAAATGTTTATGAGTAATTTACCATGCATGCTGGAGTATTTAAAATGGCTTATTGTGTCTGTCTGTACCATCTGCAGAGTAAGTCACTAGACTTTTCAATTATTCTCATGGGAAAGGATGTTTTTAAGCCTTTAGTTTGTTCTAATCAATGCATTTGCCAATGCCACATAAACTGCATTACTGAAAGTAAAAAAATCCCAACTTTGTAAATATATTAACTTTTAACTACAGCTAGAAGTTAAACATTTGGATCAATGACACACTAATTAATACTGAAATTCTGTGCCCTTCTTTAGGAAGTACAATGTTAATGACATCAGCTCTGGCCCAAAGGGAATCTTCCAATTCAGTCAGAATAAGTACAAAACACTGCTGGCAGCCCTTCCCTTAGATTTCAGTTATGTGAAAGCCTCTCGTTAGCATCTTTGATTCAAAGATAAGTGACTATGCAAAATGGCATTATGTGGCTCTTCTCATTGGTAATTGTTCTCCATCTCAGATCAGTTTACACTTCAAAAGCTGATTTTCCCCTCCGTGTCCTCATAGTACAGGGTCTAGAGATTCCAGCCACAAAAATGGAGTACCCCAATATAACAAGACTTACTAGATCCCATAGAAAACCAACATGGGAAGAATTATTTTCCCCTAATTAGTAATAAAATACAATATACAATATTTTGAAAACATTAATATTTTCCCCAAGAAGTGATTGAAATTATGACCATTTGAGTAACCAAGAGATATGACTTCTGTCTTTTTTTCCCCCTATTTCCAAAATAAAAGTATTCATGGTTCCTTAGCAGATCTTCTCTTGGAAACAGAGTAAGAATTATAATTTAAAGAAAAATTCTCCAGCACTACTGTCATATGTGTAATAATAATAATAAAGAACAGAGATTTTAGTTTTATAGAGGACACACTTACAGATCCTGAAGTGGTTATTTTCCTGCTATCTCTGTAAGACAGAGATTCTCTCTGCAAACAGTTTTATCACCAACAGTGTTCCAAAGAGCATTTTTTTATTTCCCTCAGTTCTACTAAAGAAAAGGAAATAAAATGAGCATTTCAGGCAGTCAGACAGGTTAGAATAAACATCATATGAAAGTGGTTTGAGCTAAGTTGAGTGACTGTGCCTGAAGAACAGAGCCTATTTATTGAGGGTGATGAATAACTTCGGGTGGGGGAATGTGTATAATATCTCCAGCTGGTACAGCAAGAATCAGAAAAGGAAGTATCCCTACAGCCTAAGTCATACAAACTGCAGGAAAAGGATGCTGGGACAGAATGTTTCTCACTTTCACCAGGGTATACATTGTATCTTTGCAAGGGGATATAAAACTACAAGCACACTTCCCTGCAATAATGCCTGACGTTATGCATTGAAAGTTAAAAAATAAGGGAGAATTAGGTCCACCTTTCCACTCTTTTAATAAAACAGGAGTGTGATTTTGAAGATTATAGGGAATGTTTGCAATCTCAGCTAAACTGCTTAATGTGCTGAATGATAAGAAATGCATTGCCTTATTTACAAAGCATATTTAGGTTATGCTCTGCATTAGGACTAATCTCGTAACACATCTAATGTATGATGTGCTTCTCTTCTCTCCTTCCAATGATACTAGAAACAAAACAAAAAACCCCCATAGATAGAGAAAAAGAATGAGGGATGAAAATATATCCAAAAAATGAAATACAGTGTTACTAAAGTCACATTAATCTCTGTAAAGTTAGAAGAAAATAAGGATGTTTTTCACATTCCTTTCAGACACTGGGCATATACAGAGTATGTTTTATAAACTATCTCATGCAGAAGGTACATAAAAATGTTAGATTAAAAAAATTTGACATGCATATAATGTCATTGTGACTGCTTCAATTCTGACTGTATCATTTCTATACATACGATTTTATTCATATATAAAAAGGAAAGGGAAAATTTCTTTTGCACGGCTGAACATCTGCTGCAGGGTACAAATGTTAACATATTGACAGATTTTGGTCTGTAATATTCTATGGAGAAGAAAAAAATGATCCTCCTGGGCATTAAATATTTCAAGTTGTAACTTAAATATGTTAGAAGCATGTTGTACTTATTTTCAACTCAGAGCTTGCATCCAAGGAGGTTATGAATTGCTGGAAAGGATCAGCAGAGTTAATTACTTTTATTGAAAGTTTACTTTAAGGATGCAAACAACTGTTTTTTTTTAGAGAATTAATATATGGAAGCAGCAGCAGCATAACTTTAAATGGTACTCTCTCGAGGCTGGCAAGCACAGAATTGATAACAATCATGCAAGGCACTGTGCTTCCTTGAACTTCTCCAAGGGAGCTATTTGCATTCCTAGTTCCTGGGCAGAATAGTTTCCTTTTGCCTGACAGCTTTCCAGTACATTAAATGGATTTAGGGACAAGGGACTCTGAAAGTCTGTAATATAAATACTGCAGGGATATTTAAATTGCATAAGGTACCCAAGGCCTTTTCAAAGCTCAGAACATCTTAAACCTATCCTAGTCCATCTTTCCTGCTGAGATACCATTTCAGATAATTGGATCTCCTGCTATGTGCAGAAGTCAGGTGCAGATAACACCCAGCTTGGTGTGTCTAGAAATAAGAAGAGATTTTCTGTCATGCAGATGTCAAATTGGTTAAAAAAGAAAAAAAAGAGAAACACATAAAACCAAAAGACCAGATGACTTAGTCTTTCCATGCACAAAGAAATCTGAAATACCTTCTCTTAAATGAAAAAAAACTTTTCAAGGATATTCTGGGAAACTTCCTGCGCCGGGTTGCAATCGCAAGGTCATGTTAGCTGCATCAGCGTTCCAAGACAGGTAAAAATAGTAGGAAGAAACATTTTATGTCATTGCTGGCTTGCTGGGACATATTGCTTTTTCCAACTGGACTAAGCCTTAGCAATTCATGTGATCTAAAAGTTACTCTGTACCAATCTGATGCTGAAAATGGTGGGAGAAAAGGCAATGGTCCCTCTGCATTAACATATGCATCCTTTAAATAGTGAAAACAAAATATGTGTGAATGGGTTGTAGAGACAAAGGTCATCTAGATAGAGTAAAGGCAAGCAATTATCACTCATTTTGGGTAATGAAGACTGTTGACCTACAAATGCCATATATAAGTAAAAGGACCAACCTTTAGTCCTCACATTTAGATACTTGCATTAAACACTTCCCTAAGTGGCAGTTTATCATTCAGGCTTGTAGAGCCTGCTGGATTATGAAGTACCAAATGTTCTTGAGGTCTTTCTGTACTTGGAACATAAAATGAAAATGGCACCAGTTTTTCTCCTGCTGTATTAAGTGCAGTGAGCCCCTGAAGGCACTAATTAGGCAAATGTCACAATAAGCAGTTTTATGTTTTTGCTTAAACTTGACTATTACTTAAGCTAAGCTATAAAAAATGGTGGAACAATCTGAGAAACTTTATTAAAGAAAAATGCTGTCCTGGTTTTGGATAGGGTAGAGTTAGTTTTCCTCACAGTGGCTGGCATGGGGCGGTGTTTTGGATTTGTCTACAACACAGGGTGGATGTTTTTGTTACTGCTGAGCAGAGCTCACACAGAGCCAAGGCCTTTTCTGCTTTCAGTACTGCCATGCAGGGGAGGAGACTGGGTGTGCATGGGAGGTTGGGAGGAGACAAAACTGGGTCAAATGACCCAAAGTGACCAAAGGGATATTCCAGACCATGTGACACTGTGGTCAGTATATAAAGAGGGCAGAAGTAGGAAGGAGAGGACATTTGCAGTGATGTCATTTGTCTTCCCAAGTAACCACTGCATGTGGTGGGCTCTGCTCTGCTGGGGATGGCTGAGCACCTGCCTGCCCATGGGAAGCAGTGAATTAATTCCTTATTTTGCTTTGCTTGTGTGCAGTGCTTTTGCTTTCCCTATTAAACTGCCTTTATCCCAACCTATGACTTTTCTACCTTTTACCCTTCCAATTCTCTCCCCAGTCCCACTGGTGGGCAGTAAGTGAGCAGTTGTGTGGGGCTTGGTGGGTGGTTGGGGTTAAACCACAGCGAATGTAAACCTCTCTTAAGAGGGTGACATGCCTTTTGTAAAACTGTTCTCTTATGCCAAACATACATTTCTGTTGTTGAGACCTGAATTTCTCCCCATGCCATATACGCACGTGAATATCATTCAGTTTGTGTGCAAATCATTCAATAAATGTATATTTGATGGGGAAAAAAGCAAGGAGCATTACAGTGAGCAAAATATATTAGATTAAGAAATGAAGTTGTGCAGTAGACATTCATATTAATACTATGAAATGCATTGTATGTGTACACATTTAGATATGGAAATCATCTTGAAGCCAGTCTAGGTTTTCTCTGTTTTTCATATAATCTTAGTAATTAATTAGAATTGTATTCTAACCTCATTCTCTTTGTGCCTCCAAGAATGCCTTTATTTTGGTCTAAGGTATTTTCTACCAATAGTAGTACAAAGAGCCTGATCATAACTCATTACCTGAAGTCTTCATGAGATTTGTAATGTTCCACAAAGTCTAAGTAGCTCATATTTCTAAGCAATTCAATATTCCTTTTCCACTGAAATATAATGATTTCAAAATCTGGCTAAATTCATGAAAAAGAAGTACATCAATGTCTGTTAAAACAAACAAAAAGAAAAGACCTCAGGTTTGGGCAGTCATTGAGTCTTGCTCTAGAATGCAATTCCAAGTGATAGCATGTCACATCATTGCGCACACAGAACACACAGGTGGTGTAAAACGCTCTCCAGTGACATCTAATTCTTTTTAATTTAAGATCTTAAAGTTAAGGATCTTGAAAATTCCCATGTGCTTGGAAAAACTTTTAGGTGTCTTTCAGCTTTTGAAGAGAAAGTGTTGTCTCAATGATGAAAAAAGGACCTGAAACAGATTCATTTTCTGTTGTAGTCATAAATCTAATGGATCACAGAATACTTATATATCAATATGACACTTGTCATTTTACCTAGCTTTGTTCATTAATGTGTGCAAATATTTATAAATTAATAAATTAAAAAAGGCGGCCACATCAAAATAAAGCAACATTATTAATGTTGTTATATTTTTGGTTTTTGTGTACCTCTTAGCATAAATATGTCCTCTTCTATGCAGAGGCATAACCTTCTTCCCGCTGCTCTTTATTACTTGATCTTACAACCTTGTTGTGAGACAAAAAAGACTTTATGAATACAGTTTGTATGACCACAATTTCAGAATCAGGGTTCTTTTCTGAGTTGGTTTATTTTTTACTGATTCACATGAATGAACAATCAATCAAATTAGAGCCTAGTTCTGAAATCTGAAAACAAAATAGTCACTTGCTCTGTAGTTGCCTTTTATTTTAAAAGACTCCAGCACAACAGAGAGCATTATTCACTCTTAATGCTTAGTCCAGAGCTAATTTGTTTTCTCATTAATAAAAGAATGACTGGCAACTGAGGTTTTGTTTTCACCTGCAATGGAACCCAATCAGAACATCATAAGTAACATTAACAGAGTATAATGGTTTCTCATCTATCGATGACCTTTAAAGAGAATTGTAGTTATTACCTTAGAAAATTCTCTCATTTATTACCTGTCTCTTCATTGAATTTCAATGCCTTTACCTAGGAGAAATATAGATACTTGGCTTCAAAACAGCAAAATAGGAATTTATTATTGTAATGGCTGCTGGCAGTGAGTCTAATTCAAAATTTTTCACATTATATGGGATTTTTGAAGATGGTGATGCTTACTAGACCAGGTAGTTCTCTGCAGAGAATAGAACAAGTTTATATCTTAGGGCTAAATTATTTGTAAAAGGTATTTTTTCAGACCTGGCAGAAGTTCATTAAACTGATTAGGTGTGCTTCCTGGATAGCAATAGAAGCTTTTGTTCTTGGTGAAGTCCTTTACATTGTAGGCAAAAAGATGGATACTGAGATGTGAAAAATATTTTGAACACAGACCCTTTACAGGAGTAAAAGTCAAAAAAGTCTATCTGTCGTGCTGCAAAACTTATTGACAGAACTAGTTTTGTCATTTTCTGAACTCAGGAACTTCCAAATGTCTTTTATGTCATCTTCTTGGTCCCAATGCTCTGGCAGTAGGCACACAAGTTCAGAATTTGATATTAGTAGCAGGGAAGTTTTACATTGTAGTTAACTCCTTTCTGGCATTCCTGTGCTCCAGCATTTTCTATGGTTGAGTGTTTTCCTGAGTCATCAAACAAATGTTGGTCTACCTGTTCTTCAGCTCAACTCTCACATAATGGCAGGTGTTGCTATTCCTAAATGGACACAACTAGGAACACTTAGCCATAATTAGAAAGATGTAATCCCATGAAGGAAAAACAGGTTGAAGTGGCCAATTTTTACCATAACTCTTAAGGGAATGGGACTCCAGTTACACAACAACCTCCAGATTCAATTTTAATATTTCTATGAATGCTTAGATTCATAAAAATATTATTAAAATATTATAATTTTGAATATTCAAACATAAGCACCTTGGATTTCTCACAGAAAAGGTATGGTCAATTTAATCTTACATACAAGAAAACATGTAACTCGTGCTTCTTTAAGAAAAACCACAGCTACATTGGTGTTACCATGGTGTTCTCTGGAATAAATGGTGAGGGCAAAATAGACTGGTTTGGTACAGTTTTTTCATGAGGTCATCATGGTCTTTCATGGGCACCTCCTCTCTGCAAACCTGGTTTCTCAAATACAGAGCAGCATGTACCTTTAAAATGATTTTCTGGAGATTGAACTAAGTGATTTAAATTGCAGGTTCCTGGTTAACCTTGATCAGCGCTATTTAAAACAACCTGAAAGCTAATCTGCCCCAGATGTTATAACCTCACAGTTAATGAGGCTTATTTTGAATCTGACGAGAACTTTCTTTTCAGGGCCAGCCTAAGTTCAACAAATCATGGTAAAAACTATTTGAAAGAGCACACTTAGGGACCTTTGCCCTGTCTCCTTTAATCAAGCTTTGCAGACTGAAGCAGTTTCAATATGATCCAGCACTGTTGTTTGGGTTATTGCTTTGGCAATAGTCCACTCTTCTTTAGCAATTTGGAGCACAATATAAAAATCCCACAACCAGGATAGTCTTTAAGTCTTCATACATATGAACCACAGCAAAAAGCCAAGCATGTGGAAGAACAGAGGTCCAGGCTGTCATGGTCAAAGTAAGGTTGTTGCAGAAAAAATTAAAAAGATAATTTTTACCCCAAATCTTGTGTGTTGAAAGAGAGGAGTTAAGATATGGAAGACTTCTCTATCAAATTTCAGGTATCATTTCTGTCAGCAGAGAACAGTAATGGGGATTGTTCCCATACAATGCTCCAGGTCACAAAGTAGGGAATGCTTGTTCATATTTTTCGTGTGTTGCCAATTACCCACACTGGTGTTTGCATGACTCACAGGAAACCACAGAGAAGTGTGCTGACCACCCTGCCTCTTGGCATCTGAGATTTCCTTCAGATATGATCAGAACATCTCAACATAATTCGCTTCCTCAGCTCTCAACTGGTTTCCTAAACTGTTGTATATATCTTTTCTTATTCATATGCCAGAGAAAGAAGATACTATTTATATACAGCACATAAAGTTGGTGGATTCCTCTAGACTGTAAAGGGGCTATTTTCTACTCTGCAATATTGGTGTGTGATAGGTAGGAAGGGCTGCAGTTCAGACACTTCACACTGTAAATCACTGCCTTCAAAATCACAGTAACTGGACAACTCAAAATTTAATAACTTGATCCAGTTTAAAAAGAACCTGGGCTGAAATTCTCCACGCAACGGGTTGAGAATATTTCAGCACTCCAGAAATGGAACAACATTTTCTAACAGTTGAGGGACAATACCTAAAGCTGTTTCTTTTAGGAGCCATGTCATCTCCTGAACACGCAGTATGTGACAAAACTCTGAGCATGCCTTTTGCCTTCTGCATGAGAGCAGTCAGATGTCTTCTTTCAAAAATTACTGTTTGTCAATAGAGGAGAAGTGTGAAGGATTTTGCAGCTTAATTCTCCATGGCTTCTTGCTTGTATCAAAACACATCTTTTTCTTAGGGTTTCTCTGTGTCAACAACATTGGGAGAATTCATGGAGCAATTACACTTCCCATTTGACAGTCAGTCATTGACAAGAGTAATCCATCCATCTGGAAATCTTTCTAAAGATTTCACAGATAATAACAGGAAAAAATTATAGCAACATTAAAGTTATATCAAAATTGTTAATTGAAGTACTTAATATGTCCTAATATACATCCAATTCTCTTCCTGCACTTGCATAGGGAAATGCACATAAACACACGTGGTAGGTGGCATAAAAGATAGAATCACAGACTGGTTTGGAAGGAACCTTCACAATCACATCATTGCAACCACCTTCCACTGGACCAGGTTGCTCAGAGTTCCATCCAACCTGGCCTTGAATACTGCTGCGGATGGAGGATCTACAGCTTTTCTTGTCAGATATAGACAATGAGTTTGATTAATTAAAAACACTTAGTTGACACAGAACTCCACCAATGTCTCTGCCTAAAGATGAGCTATGAGGTGTGAAAATTACTCAATAGCATGTAGTAGGTTGAAGGGTAGTACTTGAAAAGTTGCTTTCTTGAAGCTTTTATCGCATAGGACCATTTGAGTAAAAGGACACGTTTGAGAAGGACCACAAGGACCATTTGAGAAAAAGTTATTCCATAGTTATGACAGGTATACATATGATATAGAGGCATGTGTCATAATATATCTTATGTACTCATAAGATCTACTTTATAACCATGCTGTTAGCATGCCTTTACATAATTTAACAGCAGCATCACAAAGATTTGAAAATGTTGTAGACAGCAGATATATTAATGCATAAACTGCACATTAATTATTTAATGTTTATATGAGTAAAATATATTCACTATCATCACTTTTATACTACTGTAATGTTTGACTATATTCCCAGAGAAAAGACTGAAATTAATTGGAAACAAGACTGGACTCACAGTCTTTCCATATTAGTGAACCTTTTAGCTCCCAGACTACTTAAAGGAAAAACATTAAATATTTTCTTCAGTTATTGCATCTACATTGAATGAGAATTAATTTTGTAAAACAGTTCTATTGTCATTTATCAGACACATAATTAATAGATATTTTTACACAGCTATAATTCAGAAAGCACTTAATTGTGTTTCACACAATGCAAAGCCTGTTACATCTATGTTGAATCTTTTTGTGATGCAATTCATTTAAATTTGTCATTGCATTCATTCTTTCTATATAAACTGATTTTATGCACTCTATTTAGAAGAATCAAATTAGAAGGCCCTATATGTGCAGCTCACAGAAGAAAGGTCCTGAGTGAAATTCATTGCACAGCTGATTTTCCCCTACATGTTACTTTAACTTTGTAAAATATTTATGGTGACATGCTTCATTTTGAATTTTCTCATAACTGGAATCTGAAGCCTTATCTTAGACCTGGATGCAGCACGTAAGTAAAAGGGTATGTGCTGGGGGTTTTGCATTTGCAGGTGTCTGTCTAAACCCACAAGATTTACTATGGGGAAAAAAGGGGCAAGCCAGGCAAATTATACTTACTGTGTCCTTTGAATGAAGGGAAGGAAGAACATCAGACCCTTGTGATGTGAGCAGATTATTCATTAAACTTGACAGAAACAAAGAGGTCAAGTCATCCAAGAATGACATTGCTACAAGGAACTTAAAATTTTACAGAACCGATTTCTCATTCCTCTCCCAGATGATCCACTGTAGGTTTTGCAGCCTCAGTACAGTTTCAGGTGACTCTGTTTTTTGTTTCACTGTGGCACTGAGTGTTGCATGTCAGCTCTCACTTTCCAGACCTATGCCTTATAATGTGTTTCTTGAATTATTTTGGCTGGTTTCAAAAATCAATACACCTGTATATCCCACTGGTTTCCTAATATCTTTGCCACTGCAGTCTCATAGGTCAGAGGAAATCTTGATGTCTAAATGGAGTCACAGAGAACAATAAAAGAAACAGTTAATAGTCCTCAAAATCTATGAGGAAAGATTATGCTTAGGCTAATAGACATGCTTGAGTCAAGATGAGTAACATTTGTAATATTCTAAAGGTGGTAGATCCAGGAGTAACAGGAGTTATTACATGTGACATAAAGGCATTGAGAAGAGAATAAAAGTGAGCTGCTTAAATAGATCAGGTAAAAGTTAAAATTCTCATGATTTTGAAATGAACACTTGATGTTATTCTAACCCACAACCTACTGCAGAATTGCAGCAACTGAAACATGTATCATTTGGATGGTGGCAGAAACACAATTATTTGGAGTTTTTGTAGTGCGAAGTCCCTTCACATGCAGTAAATTGAATATCATCATCACACACAATCTGTGCCCTGATACTACATCCACACTGCATCTTAAAATTATTCAATATTTACTATTTTAAAAAAAGATATATTTTTAATAGTAATTATGACTGTATATTTTAATTCTTGGATGCCTTGGGCATTATAAAAATAAAATATACTTATTACTAACAGTAAAAGTAATCTAAGAGTACTGTGACTGACAAAATAATAAAAGCCATCAATAGTGCACATTTCTCTAGTGACTTTCATCAGAGGATTCCAAGGTACTTTAATGCATAAACACACTGCTGAGAAAACACAGAAGTTATGCTGGGCCAGCAACACTGCTAACATTTTTCAGGACTGGAAATAATTAATAATTTCTTTAATTGAAACCACAGAAAACATTTGGGAGAGAGCATATAATTAGCTAACTTGGAATTTAGCCAGTGAGCTAGCATTGGTACACCCTTGCTGTTATGAAGAGTGCCATGGGATTGTCTAAAACCTCACTCCAGTTTCATTTCTCATGGAAAGAAAAAATTCAATGTCCTCTTCTGACTTCTAGGAAAATGCTGGGAGACTTTAAATTCAGGTCAGGCCAGAAAAGCAGTGCTGTGGTAGCAATACAGGTCCTAAGACATGCTTAATAATGTCAAAAAGACAAAAAGCATTGGATCAAGTAGAAAATAACTTCCCAGATGCATTTGTTCTTTTTGTCTGTATTTCAGTTTAGTATCTATCAACACCAGCAATTGTCTCCTTGGAAAACCACTCAAATCAGAAGGATTTCTTTTTACTTTTCTAGAAGTCTTTATGCACACCAAGACATTAAATGAAAGTAATGATTGTGATAAATTCTTTCTTTGTTGTCTTTGTATGTGTGGTTTAGAGCCCTCTGTCACTGTCTTGATGTGCATTTTTGATACTGTAGTTGTTTCAGAAATACTGTGCTGCACGTCATCTCCTGGCATTACACCCTGCATTGTTTGCCTGGGAGTTGACTTTTTAATTTAACAATTTGAATATGAATGCTTTTGCTTTTCAGAAGACCAGAATGTGAAGTGTTTGGCTGGCTGTGAAAGGCACATCTTTTCCCAAACTGGTGAGACAGATGTTTTCACAGGTTGTCATATTTTGCATTTTTTGCTCCTCTGTCAGTAATTTTGTGATCTCTGATCCCATCCATATGGATGTGGAGAAGCTTGTTCCCAAAGCCTGTGGCAAGTTGCGTGCATGCCATCAAAATGTATATAAAAACAAGAACTCCAGATTCTCATACCAAATTTTAAATTAAGAAATCAGGCAAAGAACTGTTTATGGATGAATCTGTGCTTTTTGTGAGGGAGCAAGGAATATTACAAAAGGGCTGAGTGGATGTTCTCAGTGCAAAGGAGTGTGAAAAACAGGAGCTGATGCCTGGGATATGCTTTTGTCTTGTTTATTGGAGGTTGACGCCAGAAAGTGTCATATTGTATCTTAGTAAACAGTTTGGCTCCCCTGGTTTGGCAATCCTAGAGGGTAATCCAGGAAAGGTGCAGCTACAGCTCTGCTTTTTGGCTGAGCAAGGTGAACAGCATTTGAGTGTGGTCAACTCCTGCTTCTTGGCCTCCAGCCAAGCCTCCCAGCCTGATGCACAAGAGGAGGGGAGCTGCACTGAGCTTGTCACAGCTGGGAGGCAGGAGGTGGCTGCCGACCAGAGTTCCTTGCTTGTTATGCTTCATCCCAGCAAAGATTTCCTCTAACTTGTTTGAGGAAATAGAGCAGAGGTGAAGCACCTCTCTCAGAACATGTTTAGGTCTGAGCTGGCACTGCCCCTGGTAGTACTTCTGTCTAGCAGAGAGCAAGATAGATGCCCTCACCTTCCTGATCCCTGGAAAGAAGCAGATGAGCTACCATCTCCTAGATAGTAAAAAAAAAAAAAAAAAAAAAAAAAAAATTGAAGAGAAAACAGGAATACTCATACCATGGTGATTTTTAGTTTTGGCAGCAAAGTTTTTACTGAATCTACTGTTTCTCAGCTGAGGTCAATTCCCACTATATTCTGAGGATGGGAAATGATAAAAGCAGATGCATTTGTGTATTTCAGTCCCTTTCTCATTTATTATTTGATGCATCCCAGCTGAGATGGGAGATACTTTTTTCCCAGTGTTTCTTTCCTACTGATCAAAGGTAAGAGAGTGGATTGATAGAAAGAGCATATTGAACAAGGTCAGCTACAACTTGCTATTCCATTCTCACTTCTGACTAAATGTACTGGATGGCCACAGAGCAGGGAGGGAGGGGGTGAAGGAGTGGGGAAAGTAGTGCTCTGGACCTTCAAGGCCGGGACAGCAGGTTGGGCATAACATGAGCACTCCATTGTGGTAGATACTTGGTTATTTACATAGATAGGTGCATGAATGTGGACAGCTATTATGCTACCTTGCTAGATGGATGAAGGAATGGATGGATGGATGGATAGATGGATGGGTATATACTATGCATTTTCTAGTAATGATGCATGCAAAATATATCTCTCTTCTAGTGTTTCTCTTGTTTTTGTAGGTTTTTTTTTGTTTGTTTGTTTTTATTGGTAGAGAATTCTGTCTATGGGAGTAAAATTATTAATTTTTCTGGTATTGAAAGGACTTGATAGAGTATTTGATCCAACAGAGAGGTCGAGACAAATCTGTAACATTCATTTTAAATTTTCAAGTAACTCTTTTAGAGAGAATAAAGAGCCCCAGTTCTTTATTACTCTCTTGTTAACTGTATCTATCTCACCACAGTGGACAGCAATTCCATTTTCAGTTCTCTGTAATAACAGTGGTGCCTGAAGCATATTTCTGTGGGTGAATTCTTGTATGTGGATGGATTCTTTTTCATAAGAAAGCCAGAGCCCCTATCAATTTCCATAAATCACTTCTGTTACCTAGAGAGGTACAAGTAAATTTGTAAGCTCAAAATAATGTTTCCATTTTTCAGTTTCTCTTCCTAGACTCCTCATTTTTTCTGAGGTTGCATAAGACAGAATTGCACTACAATCTATGCCTGCATGGTTGCAGCACAGGTATGATTCTTAGCTAGCACAGATGGAGTGGATGACCATGTCTTTATCAGTTTTGCTAGTATAATTATCTTCTTTTTTGCTCTGGCAGAGGGTTGCTTTATGGTTTTGTTACAAAGATTAGACTTATATTCTCTTTTAGTGATGAAGGATCTGGATATGAGTACAAACAAGAATTCAGTGCTGCTGAACTTCATGAAAATTTGTGTATGTAAGGCTTAAAGGTTTGCAATCAGTATAATTTTCAAGGAGAAAATAAAATATTTGTGTGAATCAGTGTAGTTCTGTGTAAATTCCAAACTGTGGATAGAAATGGGCTAAGACTGAGCAGACTGCTGGAGAGTTAAGAGTTTTTTCAACGATCCCTGAAGGTGGGATATGCATGTGGTTTTATCAGTCTTGACTCTAGAACATCTCAACACCAATTTCAGAAAGTAAAGTGTTCAGTATGCTCCTAGAAAACCACTCATTTGCATTTACAGTGTACTTCAAATAAAGTATCTGCTGAAAGCCTTCACTTACACACTACTGGTTGTCTTTTTGGGGAAAGATTTGTCTTACAGAGGTCTGCAAGGTTTAAAGTAAATGAAACTTCTAGGAATGGTGTTAAGGAGTGCACAGTGAAATCCTAAAGAATTCAAACCCCAGGATAATTTCCAAGTCTACATCTGCATTTGTATTTTTACAAGATTGCCCTGATCTGAACAACAACTAGCTCCGCTATATTCATCAGCATAATCTCTGCTGACCATCCCATCCCCAAAATAATATAAAAAGAGAGGTAATCCCTCGCACCAACGGTATTAATGGATTTCTGTTACAGTGCTAATACTTTGAATTAGAATTAAAACTTTTTATCTTGTTAAAGAGGATATTTTACAAGAAAATTTCTTGTAAATATTGATCTAAAACAATCATCAAGATAACTCTATTGAAGTCAGTGAAGTTACAGTCTGTATGAATTTGATTTCAGTGCCTGGAAAAATCTTTAATTTACTGCTAAAACAGATTTAGCAAAGAATTACATGTTTGCATTACACATAATTTTTCCAGGAGACTGTAAAAGCTATTAATTTTCAGCCCTTAAGGGGGGTCTTCAACCTATTAACATGGTTTTCAGTATACTGACATATACTGACAATGTATGTCCAGTTAATTTAATTCCCACTGGAGTATATTATTGTTTCTTCAGGACTGTCTGAAGTCATGTTGCAAGGTTTCAAATTGTGACATTACCCATATCAGTAGGTCTTTATTATGAATATCTGGGCCCTGTTTCTGAACATGAAATCAGCCTCCAGTCTCATCATTGGACAGGAAATCAGATTACTGCTTCTTATAATTTCATTTGAATCACACACAAAAAAAAAAAAAAAAAAAAAAAAAAAAATCTAATATTTTAGCAAGTTAGCTTGTAGGCAAGTCCACATATATTTCAAATATTTATATAAAAGAAAGAAACTATGATAAATGCTAGTCCTTTTACAAAACATACTATGTAGAGGTAAAATAATACTTAGAATTCTCAAGTTATATGAGGACAATATTAAGAAGGAGGAATAAACCAATTATTAAATGTTTCAAGCTTTGAGCAAACATGTAGGAGAGTCCCCAAATTTGCTGTCAGTCAAATCTAAAGAACCAACTGAACAGATTTTTAACCACCCAGTATGTATATACAGACAGACACACTGAGACAGACACACACAGACACACAGACAGTATTTCTCCCGTCCAACAGGAGATGTCTGGTCCTTTCTTTGTGGATGCAATAATCCTCCAAATGCAGCAATGACCAATGCAGGGCAGTATTCAAGGACCTCAAACACCAGACTTCTTTGCAAATAAAAGGAAAAAGAAACCCTAGTGTTTCAGATTGTCTCAGGACTTGTCCTGCAGCTGAAACTTATGCCTGAAGGTTGCAGTGTCTTTGTGGGTCAATTCTAGTTCACATTTTACTCTCTACAATTTAGCAAAAAATACTTGTTCATTTTCCATCCTCAGTGTTGGGACTTCTCATCTGTGTCAGAGGAATGAAATAGTAAAAATGAATTAATGCTTACAATTTTTAAAATATTAAATGGACAATGCTGGAATTAGAAACTGGTATGAAGAGCAAAAGAGTCAATTGTGAGTTACAGTGTAGTGTAGCTGTATTTAGGAATCCTGCCAACTGTGCCAATTTGTTGCAAATGGAGGATTCACACAGCTTAAAGAACCACTGTCAAAGGAATCAACAGAAGGGGTTTTATTTGAAATATGATGCTGTAAAAGTGTGGCTTAACGAAGTTCAGTAGCAAGGTTCACTCTATTACTGGAATGCTCAAAGAATGTAACAATTATTCAAAAGTACGAAGACAAAATCAGTGCTACCAAGACAAAATCTTAGAGCACTATATTACAAGGTTATGTGTGATACCAGTTTTGACTGGGCCTGTCAGCTGTTTAGCTACACTCAGCCTCTAAACTAACCACATCAAGTAGAAAATTCTCAGAACTTCCCCAGGAAACATGCAACGCATAAGCTGAAGGGCTTCAATTTGTTCTCAATGCACTGGTATTTGAAACTGAATTTAAGCAAAAGTGTTCATGGGACTCTCCTCTCATAGCTTCTTATCCTATCATAACAGAGAGAATTTCCTGCCTGCCTGAGTCACCTGTTATCATTAATGTTGTTGCCTTTACTGTGTAATTTGAAAGACAATGTGATATTGTCCAGTAAGTACAAATACTGAACCCACAAAGTACTGCAGCAGTTGTATTGTACACACTTTTTTTTATCCTATTATGTGTATGATATCCCACTATTTCAAAAAAGATAAAAAGAGATCAAATAAACATTTCCTCTCACCTATTCTTTATCCCTGAGGCACTTGAAGAGCTATTGGATTGTGTAGAACACAATGATCAGCCTTTATATCATCTTTTGACAATATACTGAGAAAGAATAACCTTTTCATCATTTGTGTGTGGTCCTGAAAAGAGTGCTAAATGGGTTGTCATTGAAGGTGTTTGAAATTCCACACACAACATTTTCTCTGTGCTTTCTTAGTTGTATCATTTTAGCTACTAAGTGGCTCACATAGCATATTTTACAAGGAATGATGATCTAATCATAGAATCACAGAAAGATTTGAGTTACTATAGACCTTAAAGATCATCTCATTCCAATCCTCCTGCTATGGGCAGGGACATCTTCCACTAGACCATGTTGCTCAGAGCCTCATCCAATGTGGCCTTGAACAGTGCCAGGGATGGGGCATCCACCACTTCTCTGGGTAACCTGTTCCAGTGCCTGTCACTCTCACAGTAGAGGATTTCTTTCTAATATCTAATCTAAACCTTCCCTTTTTAAGTTTGAAGCTACTCTCTCTTGTCCTGTCACTACATGCTCTTGTAAATTGTCTCTTCCTTGTAGACTCCCTTCAGGTACTGGAAGATGGCAATTAAGTCATCCCAAAGCCTTCTCTGATCCAGGCTGAAATATCCAAATTCTCTTAGCCTTTCCTTGTTGGAGATGTGATCCATCTGTCAAGTCATCTAATACTCTGGAGTTTGCAGGCACCTTTGAAGTCTTACTTTAAATGTCAGTCCAGATTGTAGCTTTTCACAAGAAATAAGACATTATTGTTTTCCTTATTCACATTTTATATTTCCTCTGAAATCTCTTTTGAACAGTAGTAAGAAAGGAGCTGACCTTTGTATACACAATTTTATAGCCATCTGGGTCAATATTAGTGGATGTTAGGTTCCCCATTGCATTCTAATATACAATACATAGACTTTGTATATAATTTTTATTAACTTGTTACAGGTCCTTGAAAATATATGGGACAAATGAGTTTTCAGGAGCAAATAGTCTTCCTATTTTTCATTCTTTCTGGGGTGTCAGTATGCTCACAGTGTCCCAGAGGGGAAAAAAAAAGGGAGCACTGGCATAGGCAATACAATAGAGTAGAAAGTCAAAACACCACCACTAACAACTACTTCTGCTATGATGTAATTAATGCTTTCCAGATAAGTGAAATGAACAAATTACCCTCTCCCCACCACAAAGATTCGTGAAAGTGGATCAAAAAATGAGATGCAGCACGAAAGTAAATTTTTCTGCAGGGCTTCTGATTAGCCTTTCTCAGATGAAATGAGCAGATACACTATAGAATGCTTGGAAATGAATCATGCAGACTTTAAAACACTGACCACCTGTGCAGATCCACATAATGGAATACTATGAGTGGACATTGTAGCAAAACCTTAGCATTGAATGCTTGAAGATGCAAACATATTCAACTCCAACAGAGTTAGGCACTTAGAAAATGTCTTTGTCTAGTTAGTTGGAAGAGGCATGGTTTTATTTTTTGAATCTGTCCTGTGGTAATCCTAAAGAAAATTTGTGATTAAGAGATGAAGTTAGCACCAGCATGAGTTTGGAATTTAAAAAAATCAGTGAGAGTCCAAACTGAGGTATACCAGCAGAAATGCATGGGAGCCCAAAAGATCAGAAAAGATTCCAATTTTTTTTGCCTGTCTGTTTTTATATACTATATTTTCTTCTGTAGTACTGATTATATATATATAGGACATACTTTTTTTTTCTTCTCAACCAAAACAGAAATTTGCCAAAGAAAACCTCTCTGAGACAGAAACTAAGTGTTGTTTATTACAAAAAGAGATTGATTAACATGATATTACAGCCTTATAGGAAGCCTTAACCCAGGCAGCTGTGCATGGAGGCAGAATCACAAGACATGGATCTTGCCCTTTGCTACTGGGTAAGGCTGGGTTATCGATTCCCTCCATAAATTCCTAATAAAACATGCATCTGCTCTTCACATGCTGAAGTAAATTAAACTGTAACATTTGACTGTCCCCTGAGATGAAAGCTCAATAGGTACTAGTGCAGGTATTTAATTCTGAAGGAATTCAGAAAAGCCTGAACAACCCAGACTTTTTCAAAATGTGATTCTTACTGCTTATTGCACAGATGTGGTTTACCTTTTACTAGCAAAATAAATAAGTAAAGCCACAAAGTTATAGAAAATACTCCCTGAAGGGGAGAGCTGCGTATGCAAGTTGGTTGCGCAGATGAGGATCGCAAATTGCCTCTGTTGGAATGGGAGTTGCCTCTGTGTCAGCTTCAGGAGCCAATCTGGCAGTAAGGCTTGGTGTTCGTGAAAAGGAATACCATTCCTTAAGCAGTTTGCAGAGCTTGAGAAGCCTTACCTAACAAAAACTCCCATCAACCTTGTGAGGCGAGTTAGTGGCAATATTAAATGCATTTTCAGCACTAGTTGGAATTCTGTGGTTCTGTTCCTATAATTTGTGATTTTTCTCTTCATCTCACACTGGAAAAGAAATCAACATTTACAATTGTCTGCAAGAAAAATTACAAGAAAACATTGTTCTGGAAATGGTGAGAAGACCTTCCTGGCACATTTAATTACCTGCTTTTACTTTTATCTGTCTTTACACAACACAATTAGATTAAATACAAGGAAAGTGACTGAATTAAAATACTTTTTTTTTAATATACTGTTTTTGTGAGGTTGAAACAAAATATACTACCATTTAAAAAATATTTCCTCCTTCCAAATCTCCAGATATAAAAAGGTCGGATGAAATATTTTGATTTCAAATTGCCATATATGTATATATAATCCATATATATACTTATGCCTACAGCTATACTTTAACGATGTGGTCTATATCTATTTGGCAATATACATATTTGACATGCATTTGAGTTTAGGTGATGTCATTTGGGGATAACAGGCTCAGCTGTTAATCCTTTACCAAGGACATTTGCCACACCCTTCTCATCTCTCTTCAAACTGAACTTCTGAGCTGAATTGGGCACTGAAAAAAGCGGGGGCTAAAGGACAAAACATAGATGTGTGCTTCAACCCCACAACATTTTACCTTGCTCTGTGTTTTTTATCACAGGTTAAAACCTGAAGGCTAATTAAAGTAATCAGTATTTATCAGATTTCCTTCAGGGCAGAAACTTCCTTTAAAGGCTCTTTCCATCGTCTATTGATTTAATCCAGTTTAGCTGTTTTGTGTATTTCTTTTTTTTTTGATGTCCCAGTCTTTCACCATTATTTGAATAGCAAGTCAGTGCCATATCATTAAGCTCCCTTTGGTTTTTTTGTGTGGCAAGTGTGATCCATAGGCATTTAAGTGTGCAGTATGAGAAAAGAGAACAGTTGTCCCATGTTCCCTGGAAAATGTTAGATTGTTCTCTTTAAAGACAGCACTTACACAACAGTGCTTGCTAGGCAACTGTACAAAGGTAATCAAACTTTTTAATGTTTTGTGCTTTTTAGGTCTATTTCTCATATCAACTGTTTTTTCATTGCCAGAGATCTGATTTTTTCCAGCTGTCATTCATGTAATTCACAGCAGTGGCCACCCAAATTGCTGTAGTCAATATGAGAGCCAAATTACTTTACCTGCCGACATTCTGCTTTTGTCTTCATTCTAAATATCATTCAACTCTAAGAATATTGCCTCTGCAGGTGCAGAAGTGAGTAGGAATGCCAAAAGGAATTAAATGACATTTTATCACTTTTGAGATAGCACATGATTCGTTTTAAGCAATGATTGCATTTTCTGCACGTATGTCATCAACTGGCATCACTGTTGCTTCCTGATCCAGCTTCCCCTGAATCAATGGTAATTTTTAGAGACTTCATACAGAGCTGGATTAGGCTCAATATGATTGATAGAAAGATATTAATGAAACACAATAAATTTAACAATTAGGTTGGCAAGCTTATTGCCTCAGTAGATCTTAGATGCTTAAGGAGGTAATAGGTACCTGATAGATGACAGTGTTGATCTCTTGTTCTAGGACCCTGCTCCTGGCAATGAGCGTTTGATCCAAAAGGAGTCATATTCAGCATTCTGCCTGCTGAGTAGGAGTAGAGCTGTTTAATTCCAGACTCTTACAAGTCTTTGCAAATGTAACCCATGGAGAAAAGGGGTTGAATGTTTCTTTCTTACTATGATTCTCACAGTCACTATTGTTTTAAAGATCAAGAAACAGCCAGAGAAATCAAATGGGGTGAGATGCACAGACTGAACAGATTGCATACAAAGAGGAACTGTCTTTCAGTCACTTGTAAATTCTGTGTGTCCTGGATGTGCCTCTCATCAGTCCTTGCCCTCTTCCATATGGAATCATTTATTCTCACTTTACTCATGACAATTACAAGAGAGTTACCAGAAAATGAATCACCAAACTTTTGTTTCAGTAGTGAAAATAACATTTAAAAGCTCACTTTGTCTCTTAGATAGCTGAAGGACTAAGCCAATGTGGCCATAGCTTCTTAAAATCACATTGTAAAAAAATCCTCAATGCATATTTATTGATGTCGGTTTAAAAATAACTTGAGAGCAGGTGTTCATAAAACTCAGTGCATGAATGCTTGCAAAGAGTAATCATCCAAAGAATTCAAAAAAGTGCTTCTTGAATTCATGTAGCTGTTGAAACAAATATTCATTGAAAAAATATTTTTGGTATTATCTTAGCTCTTGCCTGAACTTAAGAGATGCCTTGTGAAGAAAAATGTTAAAAGAAATAATCTAAAAAGAAAATTTCCTCTTAATAGACTCACCTTCGAAAGCTACTTTTTAGTGAAGTATAAATATATTCAGAAGTAAAAATACAGTTCTGATAGTGTTGTGTTTTTAATGGTCTACCCATAAAAATGTGGCAGTGCTGGTGAGATATGCTGCATGACTTTTTGCTATTTTTTCAAAGTGGAAGGGATCATTCCATTTATTTCAACAACAGTAGGAAGTTGCCTGATATTCTGCATGAATAAAAAGGGCAGATGTAATTTTCTTTTAGGATGAAGAAGACCTTCTGTGAGGAAATGGGAACCTTTCAATCCAGAATATGGTTTGCTTCTACTTTTGCACAACTGAATACCTCTAAAGCTTAAATGCTTTACCACACAAGATACAAACCCATGGCCAAAACTCATGGCCAGACAAGAGAATAGAAAAAGGCCTGCAGAAACAACTCCAAAATGTCAAAAAACTTGTTTTGAAATTAGATGCTCAGCTTCTAAGAGATAGTTGACCAGATAAAATTGAATGTATGGAAAAGCAGTCAGAGAACTCACTGATGGTCACTGATAACAAAAAGATAATAGCTTCACATATTAGTTTTTAAAATTTCTATGAAACTTCAGGTCACCTGCTCAATTAACTGGTACCTTAATTCATTAAAATAGTTACTTATTGTCCAAAGAACTAAGCTAATCAATAATTTATATGAAAATCTTGTTTGATGGAGCTAGAATTTTAGCAACAGCTATTTTTAAGACTGTCCTTACAGATAATTCTGATAAGTATTTATCTTGCCTGGTGAGGGTGCCTGATGTCATAAAGCCACCTTTATGACAAAAGGACCAAAATTATTTGATTTTGGAAAATTTCATGCTTGTGTGGTTTTTTGGTTGGGTTTTTTTTTGGGTGTTTGTTGGTTTTTTTTAAATCTGAACATGAACAGTGAAAAAATCTTAACATTTTCAGTGTTTAAAAATGCATGTTTTTGAAAAAGCAAGGTATTCACTTCAAGAGAATTTGATTATTAGTTAGTTCCCAGTTACATAAAGCTGTCTCAAAATGATGCAAAAACCAAACAGCTCTATTTCAAAAAGATTGTATTAGAGACATTCCTTTTACATAAAAATTTATTCCCAAATTGTTTAGAGAGGTAATTCCTGTAAAATAACAGTCCACTGATCTTCTTTTTAAACCAGCTGCACACTTCAGCTTTAGTCTGGGCTTATTAACTCATAAAAACCACACCATGGTGGTAAAATAAGTTATACGTCATCCCTAGAGAAAAAGAACCAAAAGGAATAAGAACACATAAAGTAATAAGCCCTGTTATTTAGTCTGACAGAGCAAGGAAGAGGGCAAAATTCCCAGCAGATGTTAAAATCAGTGTGGCTAACCTCAGCCCAATTAGCCCATGCTGATTTACACCAGCTGAGGTTCAGGAGGTGAATGCCTGAGGTGCAGATATGAACTACATAAGCTACTCTGACCTTTGAGGACGCTTCTCTCTTCAAGTCAATAAAGTGTTACTGAGGCACCTTGATTATATTCATGTTTATCTCTTGCCATTTACATGAATTGGGTTGTCAGGACAGCTGTTCTTCACTTCTCTGGATAATAATAGTAGTTTCTGGAGTTTTTTGCAGTAGTCTTTTTTCTCAGGGTATGCATCTCTATTGTGACTTTTTGGTGCCTTTCAGATTTAACCAGCATTAGAAATGTGTCTTCAGATCTGCACCACACATTCCAAAGGTCAAAGCTAAGCTGACATGTACAGATTTATGCATTATAATTCTTCTTCTTCTGCACTTACTGCACGGAATACTTGTGAAATATTGTATTGATTTTTATAATTTTAATATGGTTATTTTCAGAATCTTTCTAGTCCCTCTTACCTTAGCTGTCCAGTTAAGTGGCCAAATTAGGGACATCTTTCTTTTAGTTTATCCAATCAAAATGTGCTTCTCCATTTAGCATATTTTAAAGTTGCTTTCTCTGCTTTGATTTCTAACCTACAGAATATCCTCTCAAGGGCAAATGAATCTGAAAACCTCATTGCTACTTGCACATTTCAAGGCCTTTCCCTTTGCAGTGCTGCCTTGTCATTCAACTTTTGTTGTTGGCTTAGCCATATCCACAAATTGAAATTTACTTTGTGTATGTTATTGTGTATAAACTTAGCTATATTAACATAGGAAGGGTGATATTCACTATTATTGTATGAGTACCTATTACAGGATAAGATTGCCTGGAAATTGGAGCAAAACCTTTTGAATCTTTTCTGAAGAAAAGGTACTGTATCAAATATAAACAGCTACTGCAATTACACAAGGTAGAATTCAGTTTGCAGAAGCTGTTGAGCTTTGGAACACGAGCCAGTTACCAGCAGGAGTCAAGAATTGGTCCACTGGGAACAATTATCTAAACTATAAGGGAGATAACAGGGATTTCAATCCTGGAATGTTTAAAATTCTTTTGGTTTTGAGGGAAACAGTTTCTTACCTAGCAATTGCAATCATTCCAAGGCACTTATCTAACCAGAGCTATATAGCTAGGGACTGTGACCCGTGGTCATTAGAAAAATAATAAACCAGTGGTGGTATTACAAATACAAAAAACCCCTTGGAATAAACTCAATATCAAGTGAAAAAACTTCAGGGGCTATCTCACTGACTCTGTGGTTTCCAATTACGCAACTTGTTTTTGCATGTCATAGTGATGTTGACCACCTAGAACCAAGCTGTGGACTTGAATTCAGCCCTTGATTTATTTCTTGTGTTCCTATGAGAAACACACGTAGTTAATACACTGTTTTCCCCCTATGCTGGAAGACACCAAACAGCCACACACGGGCTGAGCCAGATTCTAGACGTGTGCAGCAACCTGGGACCCTTTTTCTAGTTCCTGTCCTCTGTGAATGACTGGAATTGATGTGCTGGTCTTATTTCCTTTCAGATGGAGATTTGGTGTGCATTAGTACTGAGTGGAGGCAACCTGTCTAGAGGGAAGAGGGGAAAGGATCCATTTGCACCACAACGACTCAGTGTAAACTCATTTTCTGGCAGGCCATGGAAGAGTACACCTACCTGTTGCATTTCCTATAGTAAGGTCTTTGCCATGTTTCCTCTGCTTCCTTGGGCCTTTTTAGTGCTCTTCAAGTCCAGCCCAAGCTTTACCTCCCACACAACAGCTGCAAAACCCTGTGGTTTTGCTGTTGCAGCCTAACCTGCACAGCTAATTTGACAATCCTGTGGCATGGCTTCTTCTGCAACTGCCTTATGGAACCTTTTAACAATGCAGTGATACATTTCTCGCTGTTTGAAAAATGGAAGTGGTGGCAGTTACCACAGGTAAGCACAACAAACACTGTCAGGGTTAAAAAGATTCAGTTTAGGGAGGGCTGTGGAGCTGTGCATTAGGGCTGCACAATTTGAAACTTTGCCTATAGAGATCTGTTTTAGAGATTTTCAATTATTTTCTCAGTGAATTAATGACTTCTGAAAGACTTCATGCTGATGGCCACACAGATGGAAATCCTTTATTCGTAAGACAAATAGTGGCAGTACCAGCTTTCTAACACTAATATGCCTCAAGTGCAGCTCTGTCTTAAAGAAATTATTGCAGCCTTTACATTCTTTCGTGACTTTGCTAGGAGATTAGCGGGCATGCTGATAAGAGCCAGATGAGGGTTTTAATTAGGTGAATACATATTCAGTGTGGGTAAGATTTAGATAATCTGAGATGCATTCATACAGTAGGCTACAGCCATCATATGATAGAAATTTCTAGCCAGTATGGCTAGAAATAGACTAGACTAAAAAGTTAAACAGTAGATTACACTTGAAAGTGCTGCCCTTTGTGATTTGGAAAATGTCCTGTGAGTGTCTCAAGACCAAGGTGATGCTTGTGACTTCAAGGAAGAGTTGAGTCCTGTACTAAAGGGCTAGACATAAAATCAGTAAGAGATGAACAAAGAGAAAATGTGACATTTCCTCACTTATTATAATAATACTTATTATTTCTGTCTTAGCACTTCCATTAAAAAGATTTCCATGGTGAAAAATACCATGTTTACAGTAGGAAATGTGTAAAGAACTTGAAGTTCACAGTTTGTGTGATCTTTACGTGGGTGTTGCAACAGCTTCAATAATACATGGTATGTGGTACATTCTGTGGAGGAAAAAGGTCAAATGTACATGGAGCAATAAGCAGAACTTTGGATACTGTGTGTATCTCTACCTATATATATATAGTATGGATATAGTTTGCTTGGTACATCCAAGCAGTTCCTATTCAAAAGCCCCTTAGAGAAATTAGTTACTCCTCACTGTGGGTGCAGGGAGCTGCTCCTACTTCTGGTAGCACTAACAGCAGTAATTTCTTTGTGTCTTTTTCTCTGAACTTTCTGCCGACTTGAATACCCACAGTACAGCTGAACAGCTAAATCACCTTTAAAACTTTAAATGACGAGGTTGCAGAAACAGCTACCAAGTCTGAAAGCAAAATTTTTTTCTTTTCAATCTTGTCAAAGGAAGTGCCTCAAGATTTTAGCAGCAGATACTTCATGCTTTCCACTGTATTCCAGGCAGATTCCAGCCAGATTGATGCCATTATTATGGTGGCTGAAAAGTCTTCAACTCACAACTCCTAGATTATATGCAGCTTTTCCAAGAGCTTCCCTGGAACTTTCAGTTTTCTATTTTCTAACTGGAGATTACAACCTAATTATTTTTCTTCCTTCATATGGATCCTGCGGGTTACTTTTTAAGCTTTATGAAAATGAAATTAAAGGAAATTAAATTAAATGAGAGTTAGTCCCTTTGAAGCTATATGAATATTTTTTCTGTTGTATGGTATAATACTCTCCATAAAAACCCTAACAAAACCAAAAACCTGCCTGTATTAAGTTTTTCCACTGTAAAAAACCCAAAAAACAACAGCAGCAGCAGCAACAACAACTTATGTCAAAACTTAATAAAATCAAAATAGTAACTCTGAACCCAGTGTACACAATAAAAATCAGCTACAGTCAACAGTGACACTGCTCACCTTGACCCACATTGCTGGCCATATTTAAATAGTAATCTTTCTGATTATATCTCCATACACATGGATTTCAGTTTTCCTCTGACTGCATCCCTACCTGACATTTATGATGTGCTGATTCCATCCCTCCTTATCCCCTGGATGGGGTGACAAACATGTAATTGGAAAA
This sequence comes from Entomyzon cyanotis, assembly GCA_024500445.1. Classification (NCBI taxonomy): domain Eukaryota; kingdom Metazoa; phylum Chordata; class Aves; order Passeriformes; family Meliphagidae; genus Entomyzon; species Entomyzon cyanotis. The sequence continues at coordinate 42,817,650 of JAKEPQ010001030.1, read as the reverse complement.
TACTGACAGCAATTCTGTGAATAACCCCAATAGATGCTGGGTGAGATGTATCTGATTGCTTACAAACATGCACACAAACACATAATGCAGCAATTCCCTCTTACACTTCTTTCCCCAGGGTGAGTCAGCGTGGTGCCAGGAGTCTTGTCCCCTCCTGGTCTGATCCTGGAGAGAGAAGCCATGACATTTTTCTTCCATGGAACTTTACAGATGCAGGACTTAACCCCTAGGGCTGTAGGCAGCTGAGCACAATTTAGGGAGCCACAGACTTTTCTAAATTGCACTGGAGACTGAAGAACAACAAATATGATTTATAGCCATGTTGGTTTTTTCCCTTCTTTCCTCAGCTCTGCTAAGATTACACTGACTTCAGTTTAAGCATCTAAATTAGTTCTCATCCTTTATTCATGCAATTCATGATAAGCATAAAAGGTGATGCCTTCATGAGGTCTTTTTGGCCTTATAAATCTCCACAAGAAAGATAAAACTGTGTTATGTAAGTTTTATGATATTACCAACTCATTTCTTAAAAATGCAGCTGATTGTAACTGCATACTTTGTAATGGAACTGCAGCAATGACAACCATATGCTCTCTGTTTTGCATAACCAGGTTTTTAAATCTTTAAAATCATTAAGCATTCTTGGAGGCTTTGTAAAGAAAAATAATTGCAGTAGTAAGGATGTGTCTAAAGACTTTTTCATTGATGAAGACTTAGCTTGGCAGACTGTTGGATTTATTTTCTTTCTAAATTCCTTCCTAGTCGAAATCATTGTGTAGTGATCATCATTTAAGTGCTCATCTCAGTTGTGCCATCACACATTAAAACAATCTTATGTAAAAGACCAAGGTAACGCGAAAAGCTAAATCTTTTACATCTCTAGGCATTAAGAAGGAAAAATGAAGGCGTAGGTTTGCAAGAGTCTTACTAAGAAATGCAATGGTGTTGTAGACTTCTAAGAAAAAGAAATCCATGATGCATAGTAAGAAATCAGAGTATTCTCCACCCACCTTGGTAATGTGAAAGGGTTATAAAACTTTCCAAATGCTTCAGATTATTCTTCTATTAATTGCTTCATGATGGATGCATGTTACTCATTCTATGATCTACTTTTCAAGCACTGTGACAAAAGCAAATATCATAGAAAAATCAGTAGGGGTGGATCAGAGTATTTCTAGCACAGACTGGAGCAGTATCCTTTGAGATAACTGCAGTGCCAGAATTACTAGCAGAGTCCTGAAGGACATCTCTATGACAGAGACAATTAGTGTACTAAACAATCACTGGCCTCATATAATGAATGCTTCTCAGAAAACTATAAAATATGCTCTGCTTAAAACTATATAAGACCATCCAAATAATTACTATTTCTGCCAGCAATCTTTTTCTTGAAATTTATCTGAATGGTCTCCTAACCTGGTCATTGCCTCATCCATTTCCAGGACATTTGGCCTTGTGGAATAAGTGCATATCACACTCAAGGACAGAATATCATATGAAAACCATCTAGTCTATTCACTCATCTCTCAATTCATGTTATTGTACATGATTCACATATTTTCAGTGTACCAAGGGCACTTCTCAGTAGAGATGGGTTTGTTAGCTGACAACACTTTAAATAATGTCTAAATGTGTTGACTTACGAGCTTTACTTCTGATTTCTGTCAGTGTCTTAGGCTCATAATCTACTCTCTGCTCTAGTTTAATCGTATTGTCCTAGTTAGAGACAGCAAATAAAAGGAAAGAAGCATGTCTTGACATTGCTGTAATCAAATGAATTCATTGACCTTTGTGAAAGGACAGACCTTAATTCTTCAAACTGTGGACGTCATTTTTTCTGTAGCGCTTTCATTGTTCTCAAGATACACGTTTTATGATTTAGTGAACTAATGATTAAAGTAAGGCTTAAATATGTAAAAAGACCATTTGTGTGAAGAAAGTATGGAAAAATGTGGTAGAAAAAGAAGTATGAAGAATGTGCTCCAAAGAAGTGCCAAAAGGGAACTCAAAAAGCCATGCAAGAGCAGTAGCATTGTTTGTGCTGAATAGGCAGCAGGACTTCATATGCCTTGTATTTTGGGCTACTGGATGGATAGATAGAAATCTGTGACCCCAGAAGACATGCTGTGCTTTTTTCATTGCCTTTGTTGCAGATTTACCTTTTTATTGAGTGTCTATTTATGGAGAGGGTCTGCTGCAGAGCCATGCTCTCATGCAAGAAGGTGGTATGTCATGCTGTGGTTTCTCTTTGGATCAAGATCTTCCCCAGGATGGAGGAACACTGATAGTTCTTGAATGTCATAGACACCAAGGAAAAGAACTGAGTGTATTGCTCACTGTCCTGATGAAAAGGGATGTTTTATTTTACCTGTTTTGAAGAAATAAATCACTGGGGCCCAGGAGATAACTATCCCTGCCCTTATTTCTCCCTCACTTTAAACAGACAAAGAAACTACACAAAATTCTTTTCAGCTCTGTCTTCCTAGATAAACTTTACAAACTGGTTTGTCTTTGTTAAGGACTGGGATAACTCACAAAGCCTTCAGAAAAGCCTCCAAAGAAGAATTAACAGGAACTTTAAAAGAAAGGAATTTAAAACAACTGCAATTCCATGTAGGTGATACTATTTCAGCAATCCCAAACTGGGATGCACAGGGTGGCAGTGGCTCGGGGAAGTGGCTGAACTCTGTAAATAGTTCTGCCCTATGGCTTTATGTCTGTGAAACTGTTTGAAGTCATTTGATCTGCATTAATTTATGATTTGATCTTAGTGCATAATAACAGGGATACTCTTAAATGAATGCATGGAATGAAAGTTAAATGAACTAAAAGCAAATGAACTAAAATTGACTAAAGAAATAGAAGATTAAAGATGATTCTTGTTTCTTGTCTGTACAAGAAAATAAAGTAAAAGACAGCCTTTTGCTTTCTTCCTCATCCCATAAAAACCTTACAGTCAAAACATTGCATCTAATCGCAGTTTCTGTTTTCATAAGTCTGTTTCACTAACCTATTATATTACTGATTAATAATTAGTAAGTTGATTTTAGAGACTGTTTCAGGTTAATTACTTTTTAAAAAATAATGACAAAATTTAATCTATTCGAAATACAATAATTATTTTTGCTATTTAAAAAATACACAGCACAAGTAAGTGTGCTGAAAAAAGGACTATCTCCATCATAGTTTAATTAGGCTACTGCAAAGTAGCTACTTGCTATAATATTTGATTTTTATCTCTTTTAAAGGAATAGTCTTTATTTATTAAATTGACTGTTCTCCAGTTTTGAATTTACTGATACTAATCTGCAAATTCTTTTCATTCCCTTATTAGGATTTTTTACTGAAATATTAATGTCTTAAAACATTATCATGTAATCTTTATTCTTCAATCTGAAAGTCCAGCTGTGTGCAAGAAAATAAAAAGGTCTCATCTATTTCAGTAGGATCAAAATTTCATTCTAGCATAGCAAATAACACGCTTCATAGCTGAATGCATGAGGAAAGTATTCATATTCGTGACAAACTGTCTGCCTAACCTTTTTGATTTTTAAGTGCAACCCTGTCTGAATACACAGCATTGTTAAGGGAAAGTGGTGTTTTAATTTTGTTTTTAGATTCCGTTTTAGCACACAGCAGCAAGGATTCAAGTAAAACGTCCTGCAGCAGCAATCAAAGGAGTTATGACAGCAATACCTGAGTTATTAATTGAAAGCCTGTGTACTTTCATTTGTGCTTGGTAGCTTTCCTTTCTCAAAGAGTAAGGCAAGTGCCAAAGGAGGGCTGTGGGCTCTCAGAGCCCAGACAAAGAGGAGACAATGCAGAAAAACTGACAAGGAAGTTTCAGACATTAAAGATTTAGAGAAGCCAAGCTGCTTTCATTGTGGCAATGAGGAAGCTCTCTCAGCTGAGGGGGATTTACAAAGATGTAAACAATACTCTGAATGTAGGCCATTTACCCTGTTTATGCATTAGTCTGTATGTGTTGCACCTTTGATGGACTGATAAACCCCAGTAAGTTTTAAACAAGCTTCTTAGGCATCATTTTAGTCAACTTCTGTCATGTGTTTCCAGTTTGAGATATTCGCAGGATCCAACCTGGCTGGATCTCCTGAAATAGTAGCATCTTGTACCTCTGTGACTGCAGCACCAGTCTGATCTGAGAGATTATTGACAGATTTCTATTTTGGTTATAGGCTTGAGTCTGACAGCAAGGAAGGGAAGAAGACATCTTCCTTTGACTGGCTTGAGATGAGATCTGAAGTCAGTCACAACTGTGCAGAGAATTTAGACCCTGGCAGTGAGTTTCCTAAACAATACCCAAAAGCTTTCCGACAAACAAAAAAAAAGTCCCAGTTTTAATCGGCAATAAATTAGGTTAATTAATTTTTAAATACAGAGACTAGGATGGAATAGTAATAAAAGGGAGTGTAAACCAGCTTTGCCTAGTCCACTGTGTCCTCGTAGGTAGACCATTGACTCAGCTATCTCTGTGGCTTTCTGATGTGCAGCAAAATGCACAGCCCCTCTGGACACCTTTCTGCAGTGCCTTGGGCCCAGCAATGTCTCCAGTTCCTGTTTCTCTGAGCATTATTTTTGATGTTTTTGGAGGTGCAGGCCCTCTCCTTCTATATGCTCTTCTGGTAGCCTTTCTTCGCCTAATTTCTTTAAAATTTCCTCTCTTGTCTGTGTAGTTCCTACCAAAAACCATTTTCTCTCATCCTCCAGAGGGTTATATGACCTTCAACTCCCTTTTTAAGAAGGGTAGTGCCTACACTTAAAAAAACATAGAAAGGGTACAGTCTGTCATATGGCTGATCTTGCTAAAATGCTCAAAAAGGAAACTGGTCCTCCTACTTCTGTTGCCATGACAATGAACATTTTTGCAGAAAGCCACATTTTGTTTGAGAAATATATTGTATAGCAGTTCATAGAAAGCAGTAGCATCATAACAATTAACTTACTGACTCCAACTAACAGGCTGCCAACCCCAATATCCCTTTTCTGACAGTGACTAGTACCAGATGCTTCAGACAAAGATGACAATAAACTAGTTTCAAACAATTATGCAATAAACTGTCCACAGAACTTTTCTAACTGCTTTTAGTTAGAGATAAGTTCATTGCATAAGTCAAGGGGTTGTGGTTTTTTTTTTCTGTTAACATAGCTTTCCTCTGCAAAGTAATTGCACATGTTCTCACCGGACATATAAATGCTTAGTTTTCTTTAATTCTCTTCTAAAATCTTATTTCCAAAGTTGTCTGTGGCTGTGAGTTAGAATTGTTGGAATTAATAGTTTTACATTGTCCAATTTTTTTTAAAATGAGTTAAAGACTAGAACATTAAGGCAGAAACAAGAACAGATTTAGGGGTAATTGAGAAAAAATAATGAAGTACTTCTTACCTGGCAGTTATCCCAAGTTTCAGCTAAGACACAATAATGGTTTCCTCCCTTCTAATAGAAATTGCTGTCGCAGTATTAATTATCCTTTTGCACATGAAACAACAGTGTTTGAAATAAAAATAATAGAAATAAAAAGACTTTGTTTCAAGAATATTACTGAGAAGTCAGCTGTAATTCCATTTTACGGAGAGACTATTAAAATTTCAAGTAAAACCTGAACTCAAACTTGAGTGAATATAGGATGATTAAAAAGAAACAAACGAAAAGATACTGTGGGCTTGTTATTTAGAGTCATGCAATAAACAGAATTTTATGTATTTTCACAGCTGAGTTATGAAACATTTACCCTTTTCAGTACTTAAAAGATGTACCTTCTTGGCAAATATGAGAACATTAAATTATAAATCAAATCAAATAAAGTACTTATGATTAAGTTAAATATACAAGCATGCAACAAAACCACTAAACCATTTTTAGATGATTTTAAATAAGTCCATCTTTATTTTGCTTATATTCATTTAAAAGAAATATTTTATGACCAAATTTCTGGGCAGCAGTGCATTCTTGAGCAGACAGTTATAAAATAAATATTACCGGAAATTTATTGTAAGATGATTTACAGCTTGTAGTTGTTAGTATTTACCTTAAAAAACTAAGCTGGGATAGGTAAGATAAGACAGAAAGTATGACTGGTAAAGGCAAAATATGATGACTATTATGCCCATTTGAAAGAGTGGAAGAGTTTTTAAATAAGACCTTGAACACTTGATCAATGACCAAGACCATAGCCATGCACAAAAATACATCCATATATCTATTTCTAGAGTCCTAATACCACATCTCAAGTGGGACGAACATGTCTTTCCTGAGCGGGGAAGGAATCTTGGGAAAGGGAAAACAATGACATCTCAACCACCTTCTCTGTTCATTTTGTAAAGGCAATTAAGAAATGGTCCAAACCTATCTCTGTGTGCTACTCTTAGTGCTATCCAAATTACTGGAGAGCAATTTTCAGAAAAATGGACAGGGTCTTATTTTCACCAAAACAATAGGCTACTAATATGTACGCCAAAAAGCCAAAATTATCTTCCCAGTTTGCTAAAGAATAATTTGCAGATATATCTAAGACACTTATGTATTTAAAAGGAATCAAATTAAATGGGAGGGGAGGGTGAGTGCAGCAGATAATTTTCATGGGAGCTGGTTTGAATGGAAAAAACACGCCCATAAGTGATCTTGCTGAAATCTAATTCATATTAGAGAGCCAATCTCCAATTTCATTGCGCAGTGCTCGTAGGGGGTGATATGTTAGCAGAGCCACGGTGCAGTCTGCATTTTAAATGCTCCATAACCGAGTCTTTATTAATTTCTTTGCAGGATGATTTGTAATTGCAGTGAGGCCCTCGATTGTTTGGTGGTGGCTTGCACAGAGAGATCTAGTGTCCAATTGAATTAAGGCAAATGTTCTTCAGCAGGGAATTAAGCAGGAGAAATTGAACAGAAAAGAGATGGAATATTGTATTAATCTGGGCCATGACTTTTCAGTGGAGGTCACTGTACATAATTCAGAGCTACTGACTAGCAGCATACAGACTGGAGTGAATACAATAAATTGATGTGGGTGGTGCAATAATTGCAGGCTCAGGACAGCATATACTGCCAGAGGGGTCTTTGAAGGGCAGGGGATCAAACAGAGGTTAAGTTTAGGATTTACAGGGGGTAGATTCCTGTGACCTTGGTGGCAGCAAAAGCTCAGCTGTGAACCTGAACAGGTGGCTAAAGCAAAAGAGTTCCAGAATACAAATTGATCTTGAAAACAGCATTAGGCCAACTTAAATTGTTTTGTTTCGGTTTTGGTAAATATAATGAAGTTTCAAATTAAGAATCCTCCTCCCTTTTTTACTTAGCCTGTTAGGACTAGGGCCACTGCACTCTATAATGATACACTCAATTTCGTCAATTATTCACTCAATTATTTCTCCTACTTGCATGGGAGACCTCTGAGACTACCCCAGGTCATTCTTGAGAAATGCTGTGCTCGATTAAGCACCATAAGAATCACGCTTTCTTCAGAACAAGCACTGAATTAAAATCTTACCCTGCAACAGATACTGATGCTCTTTTCAGCTGAGACATAAAGCCAGGATCCAAGAGGTACAAAAACCACTTTAATGAGAAATGAATGTGTTACTTCAAGCATCTCAGTTAAATCTCACTTGTTCATTAAATCTGGCTCAGAATTCTGCCTGTTAAATCATTATAGTATTTGTCAATATAGTTCTACTGTGTGCTGTCATTTTACAGGGCCCTTTCTCCTTACAGAGGTAGATTAGACATCAGTAAAATAAAAGTTTTAAAAGCATTCATTATTATTTTTCTACTAGTAAGAAGAAGCTTTGCCTAATTTTGACTGACAAAGCTCTAATGGACTCAATTTATGTGGGTATCAAACTCAGTTCCAACTTAAAATTACCCTCTTATAGTGCTGTAAAAACATACCTCTTAGTTACTTTTTAAAAATTAATTAATTTTGACTTTTATATTCATTCATTAATTTGATACCACTTATCATACTGAGAAAAATATCCACATCATAAATATTTTTGTTAAATATATTTAATGTAAGCTAGAAGATTCTCAGAAACAGAGTAGCCCAACTGAAAAACCTGGTTTATTTCTACTCCTTTCCATCTGAGATTCTAATTCTTCTAAAACTTACAAGTTAGATAAGAAAAGCTTTTGCACTGCTCTGCTGTGTGAATCTCCTACTTATAACAATAGGCAGCTTGCATACATGCTAAAGGTGTTCCAGAAGTCATTCATTAACATTCCTAGCTGTTAATTAGAAAGAGAATTTAAAACAGAGATGCACTGTAAACCAAATTTATCCTCCTATCTGTGATTTCCATTTTCTTTTGATCACTATAATCAATTCACATTACTAACCTGAATCTTGTATCTGAGAGATGAAATTCACAAAATTCCCACAAGTATTTCAAGGCAAACAGAGGAATCAGTCCCTTAAGCCAAAATGAAGCCTCTCATGAAAGAAGAAATTAACTAGTCAATTAATGTGTGTTTACAGCAGGATAGTTTGGAATGGAAAATGATTATTGCAAAGCATTTTTGGAGAATAGCTCAAAATGTATCAATATTAAAACCTTTCTGTTAGTAATGTGATCTCACACTTGTGAGTAGGAAAATAATTTTAGAATAATCTGGTTTTTATGATATACATGTATCTCACAGTGGACTGTAAACATGACATGCATAATTAGAGGAAGAGAGGGAAACAAATTGACAAATTAGGGAACCATGCTACAGCTCAGTGTTAGAAACTGTTCTCTGCAGTAAAACCTATTTACTGCAGCTCCAATACTGTGTTCAGTTCCAGTACATTTTATGCTATAGAGACAGGCAGACTAGAGGAGTTAAGGAAGAGTTATAAGAGCCAACATGGTGGAGAAAGTAATGGTCTGTAGACATACACAAAGAAAACACTGTGGGCAATGTTAAAAGCCAAATTGTTAACACAGAATCCTAATAAACATAGTGAAAAATAGGTGAATAGAGACAACAGATTGAAATTCAGACAAGAAAAATGTAGTCTTACAAGAGTTATATGAACATGTAGAATAATCTCTGGTAAGAAATACTAGAAAATCCGTAACTTGGAGTGGTCAAAACAATAGGAAGAACATGACAATAAATAGTTGTACAGGAAAACAAAAGATGTCCTACTGCCACAAGAGCCCCTTTCCCTTCCAATTTCCATGAGCTGAACCCCATGCAGATACATTGCTAAAAACACAGAGGAAACTCAAGGTGTTTGAGCCCAGATAATTTTTGTTTCCTTCTCTTCTGTGTCTGTTTCTGTGACACTCTTCTGTGTCCTGCAGTAAACACAGTGCAAGGTAAGTAAAAGTAGCTGAAAGCACAGTGATTACTAATGCTATCAGAGTGAATAGGTCTGACTTAAAGTTATACTAGGCTAAGACAGTAGTAGGCGTTCTGAGGAGCTGATCTTGACAAATCCTTCAGGCAGGCTGTCTTGCAGCTGTTGCCAGCTGTGCTATGTTTGGTAGCTGTGCTTATTCTCAGTCCTCTGAGCTGGCTCAAGTTTACTCGTGGCTCTTCAATTCATTAGAGCCTTTGCGTACCTCATACTGGTCTCCCTGATGGGCTTGTCTGGAACCTGTTCTGCAGTGTGCACAACCCACAGTCTGCTCCTGTAGCCTGTACTGATGCAGACATGGTGCTCCCCCTCTTAGAGAGGGGAAGTTTTTTTGGAGATGGGGGAGAGAAGAGGAGGGGAATTCAATGGGCAGACAATGTTTGTATGAAAATAACTCCTCTCTGGTGCTTTGTCTTGATATATGCTCCAATAGTGCACATGTAACCTTGAAGATCATTGCCTAGTGCCAAAGTATTCATTAGCTTCTGGACTGGAGAATACTGACACAGCAAAATTAATGATTAAGGTTGTTATAATAAAGTTGTGAAGTCCTCTCAGATTTTTCCTCTGCACTGCTGTGGCAATCATGAAAGTTATTGCTAAATGTGAATCACTGTTCTTCTAAACATGAGTTCACATACTTAGTCTGTTGCCCACTCAGAAGAACAATAATTGCAAACAGAAAAGGATATTATTTCCTTATAGCATAAGGCCCATGAACATTCACATGGACAGTGAATACACAGGATATACTGGACTGATGAAAGTTCTTGAGTTCTCAAGAAAACAATAATTTTTGTTTTTAACCTGTTCAGCCTCAGGTGGAACAAAAGCCCTGGCAATGAGGGGTAAAAGCTTATGTCATGGGCATTGCTTCAAATTCTGCTGATCTTGCTCATTTGCTTGGACAAAACTGGGTAAAGCTCTCCAAGCAAGCATTCATTTCCTGCAAGACAGCTGTGGAGCCTGTATTGAGGTAATTAACTACAAATGGAGGATTTTTTATTATTTCCTGGACTTAATTGCCTTAAATTTCCTCTAATTATTACTACATCCTCTGTGTTTCATAACTTCTTTGATGTCCTCATAAAATTGTTCTAACAGGAATCTTCTCTGATGTGACCATGAAATTATTCTAACAGAAGTGTGCTGAAAAAGTCAGAACAGCTGGATAGCTGGACAGCTATTTACTTCATATCCCAAGAAGAAGAAATAATTTGGAAAGCCTTTTCTAGTGGTTGTGTTCACATTCACTTTAACAAACCACTCCTTTGTACAGCCTTCTGCCTTTATACATGGCTGGTTTTTTGCAATACCCTGAATAAATCCCTCCTTTCTGCTATGTTTCACTAAATTATCAATTCCCTCATTTCTAGTCCTAATTGCAGACTCTGAGCTGACAGAGTTTGTTAGGTTCTCTATATAAGGCTCTGTGGGATGTGAATGCTGCAGCTGCAGTGGCCCCTCTTTGCAGGACTGGTGACACTAACACAACATCTGGTCAAGGAGAACAGAAGTGAAGTATGCCCAGAAAAGCATTAATTGGAGAGAGGTACTAATCTGCAATACTCATTTATTCAGGAGAGTGACAATAGTTCTTGCCATAGTTCTATTTTAGCTACAGTGAGACTATGAGCAGTATGCAAACCCTAAGTTCACAGTCATTTAAAATACTGCAATGGAAAACATGACTGCAAAGTAACATCAACCTTCTCCCCCTGAATTCCAAATAATGTCAGGATGTGTCTGGTCCCAAAAACCAGGGCAATTGCATTTTCTCAAGAAATAACTTTGGAATCATTTGGGACAACACTCTGTTCCACTAGGAAAACAATCCAATATAGACATAAGATAGGGTTCATTCTTCCCTTAAAATTACAGTAACAAGGAAAAGCTTGAAGGCTCCTATTCCTAACCAGAACATAAGAATGAAGGAAGATCTTACTGAGCTTGAAAACTATAAAGAATTAATTAAGAGATCTGTCCTTATCTTTTCCAAGTACTCGAGGTGGAATTTAAAATATTAAATTGAAAAAAAATAAAAATATTGTTTAAAAAAGTTTTCCCAGCAAACCAGCAAGAAAGTATATGTTCCCAAATCATTGTTTGCATCCCTCCTCAGATAAATTTTGCATGCCCATCCTCTGCTCCCACTATCTGAATGACATGTGTCACAGGTAACAGAGGTGGAGGAAATTCAGTTGCCCACCTGGCAGCGTCCAGGAGAAAATGTGACAAAAAATTTTAGTTCTTTCCAGGGTTTTCTGAAGTGCCCATCACTCCTCAAGTATTTTTCTTCAAAATGTATCTGATTAGGTCATGGTGCTGACTCTCTAGAGATGTTTTTAATGAAATCCTAGTCCTTATACCCATTAGAAAAACTGAGCCACGCTCAAAGTTTTTCACAATCTCATGACTGATGTAAGCAACACTTTAAAATTGTTGTAAGCAACACTTTAAAATTGTTGTAAGCAATACTTTAAAATCCCACTTTAGGTCTGCCTTGTAGAGAGGTATTTACACAGGAAACTATTTTACCTGCCATACCAGAGGTGTACCAAAGAAATAACACATGAATTCTTGTGAAAGTTATGAGTAGCAAACTAATGAAAAATACTAGCACATTTCCTATTATTTCATTCCAGCACTAAGGATGTAAACTGGCACCACAACTTCAGCAGGGTGACAAAAAAGGGCAAGTTTTAAAAATAACCATTTAGAGGATATTTCCTTACCTCAGTGAAGAGTTTGATGTGGCTGTTTCTAACATCCTTGCACACTGCTGAATGGGAAAATAATCCTTTTCAAAGCACATTAGTAAAATCTTTTGAAGGTACATAAAAGTATGACACACAAACCTGTGTCTCCTGCAGATGATTTAAGGCATAGTTTAGAACCTGATAAAAACCAGATATTGCTACTTTGTAGTTTGTCTTAAAGTTTAATGAAAGCCAAATATTTGAAGTTACTACCTTCCTGGATAGACCACTTTTATACAAAAAAAGATTATCAGTGTTTCAAAAGAAGTTGCTACAAACCCTGTACACATCTATCCCCACTTAAGGATGTTGCCTACATAATTTAAAAGCAGCCTAACAGTCAGAGTTCATATATCTTTGCATGGTATTTAAATAGGTGACATTTGACGTATGCAGTACAGATAAAAATTGTAAGATTGTCCTTGTAGAGAGCAGCTCTTCTTCTTGTTTTATTAGATGGGCAAGTTTGGGGATTTTTTTTGAAATTGCAAATTAATTGCTGACTTTTTTCTTTCCTAACATTTTCTAAGCTGATTAATTCTGAGAACCAATTCCAGTAAAGGTATCAAGCCAGGCTATATTAAGTGATAAGGATTACACTAATTCAGCTGCAGCATCTTGATAAACAATCTTTCAGTGATGGATGAGAGGAATTTAATTTCTACCAACTATGGGCAGAATTCCTTCAGAGTTTTATGACCTACTGAAAAAGGTCTTGCACACAGATATATAAACTGATTCCAGCAACCAAAGTAATCAAAATAACTTCTGCCTGATTACCAACTGCAAATCTGCAAGCAGTAGTTTGTGTATTAGTAGTATTATATGCTCAAATAATAATAGATTTATAGGGACTTTAGATGGATTTTGACACTCCATTTTCATGGATGTAGTCCCCAGTCCTGTTTTGAAAGTGCTTAGCATCTCCCAGGGTCTGCATCTTTATTAGGCCATGATTCATGCTGAACTCCATCTAACTGGGAACAGTGACATGGAACCTGTTTTATATAGAAGGAAATATGGTTTTCCCCATCAGATAGGCAAGCCTGAGAAAGACCACCTCAATCAGGGTAAACATTTTACAAAAATGCTGCACTTCAGTTATGATCAATTACCCAGTTGGGAAAAGGAAAACAACAACAACAACAAAAAAATTGTATCAGCTACTCTGGCCCCATAAATTTCTGTATAATAAACATACAAAGTAGCATATAATGTGCATGTGTTTTGTTTCTCTATAACACTTACAGATTTACTACTTTCACTGAATTATCTTCAAGTGTTTCTCTGCCGTATGAAGTATATCTATCTATCTATCTAGTAAAGTGTTCCTATGTAGAAGATACTCTGTAGTGATGTGATACACAATGTATGCCCATTTTGCATGTGTAGCCCAGCACTTTAAAACACATTTTTCCATGACTAATACATACACAAGGTATTTCAGACTAATCTCACTAATCTTCTTATCCATTTTCATTCCTAATAGGCAGATCTTCAAATCCTTTGGAAGGGCAATATCAAACATTTCATCTATTATAAGACCCATTTTATTAGAAATCAAGTGCTATGGTGATGTTTCTCTTTTCAGGAATAAAACCTGCAAGGCCTGTTTTCATTTTGCTATGGAGAATGGCATGATAATGAAAAATGCAGATGAAAGATATGGCAAGACATAATCACTTAGAGTAGAAGTATGTACACAGATTACAAGTAAGGAGCCAAACCATAACACTGTACTACCACTAACAGATTTCTATACCTTTAAAAAAGAAAACTAGTGTTTAAGAAATCCATCTAAATATCTAGTTGCATGTAATCCTTTCTTGCTTGCCTTTATTCCTTGTGAAAGCAAACTTGTATCTTTCAATATTGATATTAAAAAAATAAGCTTAAGTACAATTGCTCTTATGGAATGAGTTTTCATGCTCTGTAAAATGTATCATCAAATGGCTTGGGTTGGAAGGCACCTTAAAGATCATTCACTTCCAACCCCCATGCCATGGGCAGGGACACCTTCCACTTGACCAGGTTGCTGAAAGCCCCATCCAGCCTGGCCTTGAACACTTCCAGGAATGGGACATCCACAACTTCTCTGGGCAACCTTTTCCTGTGTCTCACCATCCTCAAGGTGAAAAAATTCCTGCTAATATGTACTCTAAACCTATCCTCTTTCAGGCTGAAGCCATTAGCCCTTGTCCTAGCACTACATGCCCTTGTAAAAAAGTCCCTGTACAACTTCTTTGTAGGTCTCATACTTTTTCCTTCTTTTCCCCTCCCTTTCCCAGTTGTCTGGAGTGTCTCTTCTAGGGGAATTATGTCATTACTTAGATGTATTAAAATGCATTAGTGAATTACCTTTATGCAAATTACTATGAAAATACATAGCTTGAAAATAACAAAGTTTAACCCTGACTTCAGGAGGCTGTCAGGATTTGACAGGACTAAATCACTCATACAAACTGTCTATTGAATAAAAACTCTTCTTATAGCTAAGATTCATTAATTTTTTATCATTCATGTCAGTAACATTCCATTAAGTATTTTCTATAGTTTCTTATATAATAAGCATAAGAGAGAGTCTTGCATTCAAACTAGGGCTTATATAAATGCAATACTGCATGAAATCTCAGCTCTGAAACAATGGAAAGAGTCAACGACATTAACTTAGCTCTGGTGACCCCTCTCCTTTGCAAATATTGCTGAAACAGCAGTTTTCACAATGGATTTTATCTAAATTAACTTTATTTCACACTCAATTTGTTGTGCATAGTTTACCCTGCCTTTCATGCCAATTAACTTCCAGAAATGCTTGGTGTGCAAAATGAGGAAGATCTAAATGAATTAAATAGGAACTTAATTGTACTGTGTGATAATAGCTGCTTTGCAGTTTACCCAGCAGTTGCCAGTAATGTATGTGTGTTTTAATAAGTTGCATTTGTAATGTATTCACCTCAAAATCATCTGGGAAGTCAAAGTAGGTAGCTGTTTCAAAAGCCTGAAATCTTTTCTCTTGTCATATTAAAAGGGAAAAAATGTACTTCATAAACCAGCAAAGATGCTAAATGCATCACTTTGAGAAGTTACATGATACCAAGTGGGAATGAAATCTCTCGTGATTGTCTTTCAGCTCATCATTAGTAAAGCCAGTTAGTTAGCAGACTGCCTGTTCCTTTTAGGTGCATTACAAACACAATTGAGTATCATTAACTTGCCATGAATGCGATAACCTCAGAGGTAAACAATGATTTTTTCAAATGCTGACCTAAATATTAGGAGGCATTTTCCACTAGTCAGAACATCAGTCTAGCAGACAGAAATAATGGATATTTGTGTCTGGCTCCCTCAAAAACTGAATCTGGTTATTTCTAAAATTCCTCACCACTAGTACAGGAGATATACATATATGTCTATATATATAGTTACATGTACTTACATATATCTACATATATTTATATATGCATTTTCACAAAGATGAGTTAATTTTGAAAATACTTTAAGATCTGTCGATGGACTTTTTTTTTAACAGATCTTGAGAAAGGCAGAGCATCAACAGAAATATTAAATAAACTTATCTGAATGTGTGATCTTTATGAATGATTTATGATTAGTAAGAATTTATTTGACCTAGAATAGCGAGATTTGTTTTCTTATGAGCTCCTTTGCTGAATTTATATATGACTATAATTCATTCCAATAGACAGCTACAATGAGACCCTGTTACACCCAATATAACCTAACATTTCTCATCACCTGTGGGACCATTGTGAGCACTCGAAGAATATTCCTGTGCCACTTCTGGACCTCAAAGCTCTGGAACACAGCAACTCTCAAAATCTCTTCTAAATATTGTGACTACAAAATGAAAATTAGCAGTATTAGCCATTTCTGGAATATTGAGTGCTCAGTGGAGAAGAATCCCATCTTGTCTCCTGGAGCCAGAAGAATGATTTGTGGGAATCAGAAGTGCTGGAACCACATATGACGTCTCCCTCTCTGTTGCACCTTTTCTGTCTGCTCTTTGCTTGGAAAGAAGGACTGGCAACTTCCCCCTTTGCTTGGCAGCTTTTTCCAGTAGCAGGTAAAATCACCTTGCCAGGTGAACACCTGAGGAAACCCAGATCCCTTCCTCGGAGGTATCCGGAAACTATTTGGGCAGCAGGAAAAGGAAGTGCCATACATATTTGCACAACTGTTTTGCAGTGCCAATGCACCTCTGGTAGAAAGGAACCAAAAATGAGCCAAGAATTGCAGATTTAATCCTGGCTGCCTTCCTAGATGGCTAATGTCCAGAAGGGAAAAGTCACATAGCACCAAATTTAAACAATGTATTTGTAAAAATTATCTGTAGAATGTGAAATATAACAATTGTATCATTTGCAACCTGCCTTTACCATCTGTTTCATACCACATAGTTTTGAAGTGCCGAAAAGATCAGGATTAAGATCTGATAATACAAAACAACTTTCTGGGATGATTTCTGAAAGAATGGGGTAAACTGTCTAAAAATTGAATGAAATGTTATGTAAAATTTAGGCAAGTTCTTGAGTTAACATTCTTGGAAAACAAATCTCTTTTTCACTTCATGCAAAAGGAAGCAACATTGGGAAACACTTCACAATACAACATAGAACTGAGGCAGTCTGTTTCCTAATGAAATCCAAAGAAGCCAAATTAGAAATCTCTGTACAATTTCACAGGACTCAGAGGGGTGCCCAGCATGATGTATCCACTGAGATATCTACACTCTTGTGAAGAATAGCTGATGGAGTGTAACATGTTTGCCTGGAGGCATGACCCGTATCAGTACTAATTTTGCAGATTGAGGGATCAAGAAGTAATTAGACAAGCAGGGCATCATTAAGAGGTGGCATGTTTTCCTTTTATTCTCATAATTTTCAGATGCATTTGAGTTGTTTAAAGAGAGACGAGTCAGTGCTTTCTGCATTATTAAAATTCTGAATTATATTTTAAATCCTAGTGCATATGGTGTTTCTCAAGACAAATTGCTATAGCTAAGCAGTAGTTTCAACAACTCTATGAGATAAACAAGGTAACCAGTTATATTGGCTTTTCAGCAGTTGCAGAAGTTTATCTGTGCTCCTTTAAGGATTTGTTGAAACAAAAGTGTATCTCGTTTGCAGCCACAGTAATCAGCTTAGCTTTAATCTTTTGTTTTCTTTATAAATACCAAAGACTTATTTGCTTTCAGCTGTCTAAAACCAGAGCTACCACAGATCATCCAAGCGTGTTAATCTTTGTTCTCTGCAACCTGATTTCTGAAAACTGGGGGCAATGCAAAGAAATCAATGCAAGAAAGTCAAATAAACACTTTTTTTTCCAAATTCTGGGGGTGTTGTCACTAACTTAAGGTGTGAGCAAAAGCATTTTTCTCCCAGGAAGGTGAAGTATTTCAGTTCAAGAATAGTTTTGAAGTAGATCTTTATTGATTAAGATTTCTCTGAAAATCCATCGCCACAAAATTTGTTGGCAAATTTCTGTATTTTATTAAAAAGCCTCATAGCAGAATGCTAAACACCAAGCAAGGATTAAAACAACAAATCAGCAGAGCTGCTCACCATGTTGATGAGTGTTAGAATTTGGCAGTGTTGGTAGAATTAGGGCCTAAGCTTTGAACGGAGGAACCAAACCAGATGTTAGCTAAACAGCTGATATGTTAAAAACTGTAATTGACTTCTTAATTTCTTGTTTTCTCTAGTTGGAATGCTAATTAATGTAGTTATGATTAATAACAGGATGGCTAATTGCTATTTTTCCTTCTCTATGAATGTCCTTTTTCATTTAAAGAGAATGTTTTGTTTAACTTGTATTGTGTGTTTCTGAAGCCCTGATTTATCTCCCTAAATTGCTTATTAGAAATGCATGACAAAGTGGTAATTACAGTCAGATCTGGGCAAAGCATGTCACTTGTTCCAAACTATTTAAATCCATAGCTGAGTACTTCAGCTTAGTTTATGCAAATGGAAATTTCAGGTAGAGACTCAAATAGTGTCAATACAAATGAAAAAATAATGAAAAATATGAATACTGTAGAAGGGTCATAACCAGGCTAAAAGACCACCTTTACAGTTAAGATCACGTAATCCACCAGATGGTGACAATTAATTTCAGTTCTATGAAACCAATACATATGAACAAGCTTAATACAGCTGTAAACTAATTGGAAAACCAGGTGCTACATGTCTTGTATTAACTTTTTCCATGGATTAACAGATTTAACATCTTAAAATCATCTAAATCACATGAGACATTAGCATTATACTTCTGGATTGGTAGGTGTATGTCTTCTCCCTCAGAAATGATGTTGGTTTTATAAAGCTGGTCGATGCCCTCTGAATTTTATCTTTCAATGCCTTTTACTGTAGATGTGGTTTTTCCAAATCACTTTGTTGTTCATCCTACTGGATTGTGAGACTACCTGAAAAGCCAGTGGCATTATAGATCCTCCCTTCACTGTGGTATATCATGGGGGAAAACATGAGCACTATTTTGATGATGTCAAAATTGCATCATGTGATCCTGTTCCTGTAGTTTGAATAGATCTTTGCTCATAAAGATCTGAGAGTTGTTTTTGGTCATTCACAAGTGACAACAGCTGGTCAGTTCGATGGGCTGACCTTTAAAACAATACAAACAATTAAATGGTGATCTCCGGATGGCTCTGAGCCTTTACTCTAGTGGATTTTTAAAATACTCTTCATTCTTTCAAAATAGTATTATGCATTTTATGACAGTTTTAAGGGCCCTGCTCAGGACAATTACTCTTCCTGAAATTCCTGTATGCAGTTAATTGTGTAAATACACATTTAACATTTTTTACAAGATCCATTTTTTTTTTTTCTGACAAGATCTTGAGCTAATCTTTAAGAACTGTCTTATTGGCAAACTTATTTCTTTTAGTGGGAAACATATGATGATTCCAGTTTGACAGATAGGCTATGATGGCAATGCTATGGTACTAGATAAGCTCCTATTCTGTGTAGGAGTTGACCTCTCAGTGCTTGGAAGAAAAACTTTGGGCTGAGGAGCCTGTGTGATTCTTTAGGCTTACAGATGTATGTTATGCACATCAGAGTCAGCATTTCAATAAGGAGAAAAATGAGTATTTGTGCTTTTGTCATTGACATTTGCTGAATGACTTTTAAAATAAAAAGCCTTGACCACATGTCAGTATGAAAGATGAGTTATCACTTTTCATAAACAAGACAGGGGTGACTCTAGATATGGTGGTCTTGTTCCAACACAGGCAACAATTTTCCGTTTTCTTAAAATTTAATATGATTGCCAGTAGTTCTGGTGTTTTTTTCTAATATCCTCTAAGCTGGTGACTAGAGTTTCTGCATGCTATGGAATAAGTAATGTGGTCTACCTGACACAGGGATATTTTTCAGCTATAGAAAATTGACCTGTTAAACACCCACAGAGAAAAAAAAAGCTATCATTAAAAGCTCACTATTCTCTGCTCCAGGTAGTTGCAGTAACCATGGTACTGATCTACACATAACACTAAAGGTACAGTATAATAATCCCTGTGGAATGGCAAATGTAGAATTTTAATGATTCCTGCTTTATTTAGGTTGTAAAGTGCTTTGGGAAAGGTATCCTTCAAGATGAAAGCTAGTACAGAAATATAAGCTATTGCTATTATGCTTTGAATTAATCACTACTTGCTTTCCCCTCCAGAGTGATGCAGAAAAACATCTTAACATCTATTATACTTCCAGCCTGAAAAAGAAAAGAAACCTTCCTCTCATAAAATAGGATAAAACAAAAAAAAAAAAAAAAAACTCCTTCAAACCTGAAAGAAAGAAAATCAGTTTCATGTTGACATATATAGCTTTAATCCTACATTTCTTGAAATTGATATTCATCTGAAGGAGAGAGAATGACCTATGAAACAGAATCAAGTCCTTGGTTATTAAATATCTTCTAGGACAGATTCTGAATGGGTAATGTCTGTAAGCCCCTAAAGTAGGGGAACAGGAGAGAAACCCTACCACCCACTTAACACCACTAGTGTGAATGAGCTGCTATCATAATGCACAATACCTAAGGTAATCAGGATACAGACTCTTATTTAGTTAAACTTCAGTGTGTGAGGGGCAATACACTTAAACAAAATAAAGATAGAAAAAATTAAAACTAGGCTGGATAACATATTAGTGTAAGTGATAATAAAATTTGCATATATGGACACACTTAAAATTCACACTTTTAAATAGCTCAAAGGGGGTCCTTTTTTCAGTGTGCAGTGGCACACACATACAGTTACATGCATATATCAGTCATCAAAAATATGGAACACAGGAAAATATGAACACCTCCTTAGATTTGTTCTTGTATTCTCACTCCCTCCTGCCCTGGACTCCACTTAGATGACACTCTTTAATGGTTGCTTAGAGCACACACTTCACACACTGTTCACAGTGCAGGGATGCACCAAAATTGCCAGTTCAGTGTATGCTTCACACTCTCCTGGCTGACTGTAAACATTTTGCCAGCTATTAATGTCTTCTTTACCCCTTCTTGAGAGCTTGAACATGTGAATGAGTATGTTATTTGCTATAATAAAGCCAGAGCTTGCAGTTAAATTAACAGAGCAACTCAACCAAGAATCCTGTAATAGCTGTTTATCCCTGCTTTCCATTCATCCAAACTCCAGCTAGTGTGAGTTTGGCCATCTCAATTCCATGATGTTCCAGGGACACTGAACAAAACCTGTATAGCTATAGATGGTTACTGTATTAATTTGATTTTTTCCCCTATTCAGCCAATCATTTAAAGCAGCAGCTGGTAATTTAATATATGTTTATTTCCCTCTTTGCCTTCTTTAAATAATCACTTTCCATTACCTACTAGAGATACAAGATGTGTCAATGTGTCTTAAGTACTTTTCCATAAAGCTAAATCCTTTTCTCGCTGTTGAGCAAGCCTAAAATAGTGTTTTCCTACATTTGAGGATGTCTCAAACAGCCAGAGATGCTTTCTCCAAAACCACACTTAAACCTGAAGATGACAGTCATCTCCCTGTCATCATTTTAAGTTCCTTCTTTTCCACTTCTTTATTAGCAGACATAGTTTGATCACAAAAGACACAGTAGTCAGACTGGACATCTAAACGCAGACTCAAGTATGAATGGCAAAGCAAATCTATTCTCAAAAGTTGCTGCTATTGTCTCTGAAGTGACTTTTCATTATTTCAGCCTTCTGGGTTAAATGCTCGGTTGGTGTATATTGATGTAATGCTGTTGCCTCTAATGGAGTCAAACTGAATTAGATGAGCCGAGGATCTGAATGTCTGTCACAGTTTACTGAACCAGATTCCTTGTACTGAAAATTGCCTTTTTATTTTCATAAAGATGTCATGTCTAGCAGGAAATCTCAGTTCCTGCACCAGGGGCTTTGTGAGTGTTTCTCAGGTATCTGCTGTCTTGCTGAGGTTGGCTGATGCTTTGTTAAACAGTGCATGAAAGCAGTTAGACAAGTGAGCACGGTGAGCACAAGGGAGAGTTTTCATCAGCCAGACACAGCTTGCTTGCTTTCTAACATAATAAACTCCACACTTCCAAGACAGCTTCCCCAGAGAACTTCACATCCAAAATCCTTTAAGCATTTGAAATCTAAAGGAAGAAAGATAAGCTATTTATTCTTAAAGGTGATGGGCCCAGTAGAGTAACTCCCAAAGACTTGGGTCAGT
The DNA here is from genome assembly GCA_024500445.1 of Entomyzon cyanotis. Taxonomy (NCBI): domain Eukaryota; kingdom Metazoa; phylum Chordata; class Aves; order Passeriformes; family Meliphagidae; genus Entomyzon; species Entomyzon cyanotis. The sequence goes on along the minus strand of JAKEPQ010001030.1, from coordinate 42,795,814 downwards.
ACCTGCAAGCTGAAAAATTAAGCTGCTGCTCCAATATCAGTGCATGGCTGTAAAGTCCATCTCTCTCCAAGACAGCCACATTCCTGTTGTATCAGGGAAGGCCTTGATAAGGATTTTGCAGGTGTTTGAGGTTAATTGTGAAAATGTCAGCAGGACAACTGAGTAGCCCAATCAGAGAGGACTTATTTTTGCGGGGTTATATAGAACTTAATGGTAGTTTACCCGGAAAAGAAAAAAAATGTTATCAGCATTTGTTACTTTGTAAATAACCTCACAATATTTAGTTTCCAAACACAAAAATTATTTGAGACTCTCATGTTTTTTACTTTTATTTTTTATTTTCTTTTCATTGTGGTTGCGGAAAATAATCCTGAAAGAACATTTAACCCAAGCGGAATTTAAGACTCCAAAATCGCAATCGAAAAGGAACCATAAAGACAGTATTATTTTAAACCTCTTTTAAAACCTAACCTCTCTTTCATACCTCCTCAAGGACAAAAAACCCCAAAACCAAAAAACCAAACACATTGATTAAGAAGATTTGACCCAGGTCATTTGAATGCTTGGTTCTCGTTCTTCTTTTCATCCCAGATTAAAATGTATTCCTTCAATGCTTCGATATAATGATCAGACTTTTGTGACACTCTCAGAATTTCTAGGATAAAGGTTTTAAAAGACTTGGCTGAATTCTATTTGCAATGTTCTGATCATACTTCTGATCATCAAGTGTAATTTGATTTCTTCAGCTAAAACTCAGAGCAGGAGGGAGGGCAGTGGATCATCATTTAGAAGAACAGATTGCAAAGAGAAGTTTTAGGTCCATTTCCACAGACATGATCCAGTTCTCTTTATTTAATGCTATGACAGAAACCAAGCTATAAATCCTGTTGAGCATGAAAATGCTAGAGAAATCTCTTAGTTGTGTTTTCCAATGCAAACCCAAGTCTATTTAACATGAGGAAATAGGAAGAGTTTGAAGATTTTTGGTTTGCATAGATCCTTAAGAAGTACATCAGTTCTAGTTTTACAATTCACTGTGGGAATTTTGGTTTTGACAGCTCAGGATGGTCTAGGCAGTGCTTTTGATTCAGTTACCTGTCATTTAGGAGTGGCAAGTCTCCCCTGATTTTCTCAACAGATGTCAGACACAAAACTCACAGCTGGTTAGACAACTTGCTTGTAAAAAAAAAAGCAAAAATGAAAACACGTTTATAATTTTCCAACAAGCAGCTTTCTCATATGAAATCTGTGACTCTTAAATCCTAATCCCTGTGAAGCACCATCCCCTGTCCCCAGACAGCACCACCAGGGCTTTCAGTGCACATATAAAGTATCAGCCATGATGCAGGTACAGCACACATTTTCAGGTGTCTATCAGCGATTTACAGAAGGCAGACAGATGGGAATGCACTATACTCTTTTTACCTTGTTCAAATCATGAAAACCAACAACCTGCCTTCCTAATCCGCTCCCTGGAAGTGTTCCTTATCTCGTGTTTTGAAAGAGGCGGGTGTGTTGTGCTGTGTGAACCCTTATCGCTGGCGGTGACCCCTGGCGCAGGATAATTGCTTGTTGCTGTCTGAGTGTTACAAATCCGATTGCATGGATGGAGCTCAGCCCTTCCTGCAAGGGAGCTACTCTGCTCCCCCAGCTTGAGGAGCAGAGCAGCTTTTAGTAACAGAGACAGTGAAATGAGAAACTCTTCTTAATTCTTCTAGGAGAACATAATGATATTACTCATCAGCTAATAACAGCAGTATTTAAGCTCCCTTTTTGCACCTAGAAGAAAAGCATTTACTCAAACTAGTAATTATTGCTAATATAAAGAACCAAACTAACTGTAATGGATGAGTGTGATGCAGAAAGCCCTCAAAAATGAGAAAACTGCATCATAAACAGAAGAGAAACAGACCTTTCTTGCTTTATGAAACTGTTCATAATTCAAAAATTTATTTGTTTCTCCAAGCTATTTCAGAAGAATGAACTCTAGTGAAATAGTTAGATGGCAATTTTATCCATCAGCACAAACTACCTAGAAAAACTATACATCTTCCTGCAGGCATCTGAGCCAAGAATATTTTAAATACATTCAGAAGAACATTAATTCATTAAGGGATATCTTTGTTTTAATATTAATTATTTTCATTTCTCATTACTTGTTCCTTTTGCTCTCCTTTCAGAAGTTCTGTTTATATGAACACAGATTAAAAATGGTATTTTGTGAGTTAATGGCCACTCTGCTAATTCAAATGATGAACTGCAAGAGCCTTGCAAACTAAAAATTATTTATCCACTGCAGAAATACAGTTATTTTATGACAACAAAGAAAAGGACGAAACCCTTCAACTAATTTATGGAATGATTACTCTCCACAAGTTTCTTTTGGTTATCACATTAATACTATATTCTCAGAAATATATGTAATTTTAAGTAACACTATATATATATAAAAGCTAATGCATATAAATGGAATGAACTTTTAAACTTTACTCTCTCTGTTTGCAATGAATAACTTAAACCTTCTCTGATCAAGCATACTGGCAAATCACTGACTGTAGATTCAGCTTCAGAAAGAAATTGCAAATTGAGCATTCATGCATGGTTTTATCTTCTTGGCTATCAGGGAATGCTTTAAAAACCTTCCTAGTCCTTTAAGAAAGAACTGCAGAAGCCAAAGTTGTTCTTCATTACAGAATTAAAACTCATAATTTGGTAGATTTTAACATACAAAGGAAAACATCTGATAGAGAAGGAGAGGTGCTAAAAATACTAAATATCAGGAATAAGGTTAAACATACCAATATACTTAAAAGACTAACAGTCCTATCAGAACTAATAAGGATTCTAGAGTAAAATGCAGGAATTTTGAGGAAGCAAATGCAGGATAATATGGATATTATATTTGCTCATAACTGTAGTAGTTCTTATGCTTATAAGAAATAAGCTATGCATATTTTCAACTGACTTTTATTGAATGAAGTAATGTACTTCAAATCTCGTTTGTTCATTCAGACTCATACTAAAGTGTTTCTAACCAGATTAATTATTTCACAGGTGGAATAAATACTTTCTATTAATTTATTTTATTTTATCAGAATTAACATCTCCTCTGGTAACATGGTCAAAAACTTCATGTTTTTAAACTAGTCTTAACACTTATAATTAATTACCGTCACATTATGTAAATGATCCCTGCACTGTTATCTGAAAAATCATCCAAAACTGAAAAAAAAGTCACTTTTGCTTGTAGTTAATGACTATGATGGTATTCGAAAGACCATAGTTTATTTCCTCACAGGGATGATACAGTTTTCTATTTTCTATGTTGAGAATAGCTCAATATTTTTTAAATTCTTGAGACACATAATAGTGGTTAGAGAAGAAATATGATTCTATACACTACCTTTCATTCACAGCTCTTAGTTACAGGTCTGATTCAAAGTTGCTAAGGTCAGTGGTAGCTGGTCCATTGACCTCATGATCCATTTCTTTCCTAAATGTTTCCTTTCTTGCAGCTTCCCATTTCTGGTACTGTTTATGGTAACAAAGACAAATTACACATTAGTGCCTTCCTGCCCTCTGAGTTCGCAGCCCATGAAGTACAGTTGCCCCACTCCTGACCATCCCAAGGGGCTGTATCTATTACTGAATTGATCACTTATTGATTTTCCTGTCACTGTTCATTATCCATCATCAGAAAGACAGAAAATAACCCTCCCTGTGACTCTGTGTGTGGCACAAGCAATAAACTGTGAAGCGGATATCATACTGGTGAAATGATAACTGGATGACTGGGGAAATTATGCTCTTCAAGCATTTTTGACAGGTTGATACCTACAAGCCCTGAATTCTCACAGCTGGAGGGCACACAGCCCTCTCCTTGCAGTACTTCATGGGAACAGATAATTTGCACTACTTTTTAAGTGAGACGGGGTGGCTAAAAATATCTGTTCTTTTCTGCTTGAAAACTGTATGAAGGCACTTATTGTTTTTTAAATAGATTCTGCAAAATCATGTCAGATTATTTACAGTCAGCAGAATGGGAATGTTTGATATGCAAAACATGAGCAGCGTCACTGGGCACAAGACTCACATAACTCACTGGTACAATCTTTGAAAATCGAGTTTCATATGCAAAATGGTCACACCAACACTGATTTCAAAATGCAGTTTCTGAAAATATCCTTCCATGTCTTCTTTCCTCTTCCTGATTGCACTTGGCATAGTAACTTCATCAGCTGTCAAATTTGCAAAAAACAAGAAAGGAAAACTAATGGCAAAAGAAGGAGCAAAAATTAACGTCCAAAGAAAAAAAATATAGTATTAAGAAATAGCAGTATTGCCTACTATTGATTTTCAGCTATTAATAGAAGCCTGTCAAGGTCAATCTGAATTGTTCAGTGATTTACAGGACTTTGGTTGCGTCCCTTTGTTTCACTGACATACTATTTAATTTATGGTCAGTATGGAGAATTCATGGCAAAACCCAAGACTGTTTTTTGTTCTGAACTGCAGCTGATATTATGTAGATGTATAAAAGCAGTCTGTTTTTGCATAATTGGAGTGATGAGGTATAAAATTGTGAAATATGGTCAGAGGGATTAATTAAGCTAAAATGCAAGAGTGACCCCAGTTTGTGCTCTCTATGAATCCTCCTTTTGTAAAATGTTGGATTTTTTAAAAACATTAAACAGAAAAAGAATAAAAGCTATGATTGACATGCATAGATCTCAGCTTAATTGTAGTTATTATCACCATAGTGGTCAAAAAAACCCTCTTAGAGGTCACTGTGGCTGCTGCAGGGATAATTTCACTCTTTATAGAGGCCAGCAGACCCGTTACAAGCTACACACCACCTGATTTTAGTAACACAACATCTACCTGTTTTCCTCAACCTGTAATTTGCAGCATCTTATCTGCTGTAATGTGCAGCAGATTAGTAGCCTGAAAAATGAGCCATCAACCCAGTTGAGGGGGGATGAATAATTGATGTTTGGAACTATAACCAAAAAGAAATCATTTTTCCTCATCAGATCACTCAGATTCACAAAGCTGTCGGGAAAGAAAATAACTGTAATATTAAGTAGAAAGTGATGGTATGCTCTCATAAAGGAAAAGTGCTTTTCTGTCATTTGTGGTGATAGTATAGCATATTTGTGTAGGACTGAGAAAGGTACTATTTTATTTATTGCCCAATGGAAAACAGGCTCAGTTACCTTGACTTTTTATTATTAATTATGATTAGATTTTTGGGTGATTTTCTGATTTTTTGGTCAATCTCAGTCAATTTTTTATGCTGATTCAGAACCTTTTAGTGTCACCCTAATGATCAGACCCTACAGATGTATTAACATATAAAATAATCATTATTTTATGTTAAATCTCCACTAATCATAAACATTATCCACCTGAGAGAACATAGGAGCGAGAATGAAGTATATTTACCCATGTATTGCTGTAGATACTCCTTGTGGAGACAGTAATAAGTGTATAGGCACATTTCACTTGCAAATGTTTAATTTCACCCAGTTCAGCTAATTTAGCTTCGAAGTTACCACTGGGCAGCTGATGAAATATTAATTAGGAATGGCTTTCAGTAAGGTTAGGTTCATATTCACAGAAAGTATTTCTTCCTGACATTTTAATTCAAATTACTTCCTACATGAATATTCTGAAAGGTTAAGATTCACACATGAATGCAGTGATTACAACAGCAATATATACTATATTTAATTTTTCTGTTTATTTGAATGCACAATAAGAGACAAATCTATACATAAGATATTTTATTATTGTCGCAGATCAACTTCAAATCACAGAGTAGTTTTTGGTGTAGCACATGGACTACACATAGGCAAACTGGGATGGACTGAGCAGTAAGATGTTGCTCTTGATTTCTACAGATAACTAAGTTATACTCAATGCATTCCTAATACTGCCCATTCACATAATTCTTTTTGACCACTGATGGAAGAAAAGGTCCTTTTATTTGAGCTGGCTATGGAGAAGCAATATCTACAAAAAAAAATTGCAGGTGAAGGGTTCACTGCAACATTTTTTTTGTGCATGTTTCTGGAAGAAGAAGTAAATGAATTTATATAATTCAATAAATGAATATTGAATAATATAATATTGAATAATAAAATATTTAATTCAATAAATGAATTAAATAAATTATTTAATTGACAACCTATATGACAATATTTGTCCTTTACATTGCTCAAAATAAGAGAAATATTCACTTATTGAGCTGAAAGTTTAAAAGGCTTATACTGAGAAAACACAGAAGTTGCAGTAATCACAAAAAAAAGGAAAAAATCAACATGAACTCACTATGTAGTCCAGATAGGAATGATGACTTCCACAACTGGCATGTGTATCACACTGAGCAAAGACATGAGCTTATTAACAAATGGGCATTTGATGTGACAAAGCACATGGAAAAGCTCTGTGTCCTCTGTCAACTCAGCTCCTAAGACTTCCCTTGGTCTGTTGCTGGTGTTCACTGAAAAGCTGAAGGTTTTAAAATGCTCTTGGCTATGGCTTGATTAATTCTCATTTACAGAATTCTCATTTCTCCTTATCTAAAACTTGTGTTCATTGTCCACAGCTGCCCAAAGATCCTGCCTTTCCCCTTTGTCTGTGCTCCAGCTTCTGATTACTGCATTATATTTTTTCTGAAAAATACAGTGTTACACTCTTAATTGTCAGAGTACTGATGCGCTAAGAGTTATTCTGCTCTTTAGTCCCTTTGGCAAAACCTTGCCTCCTTCCATAATTTCCCCTCTAGTTTTCCCTTCCCAGTGCCTGGAACACGAACACTTAGTATCTTCCCCACCTAAGACGTGCACTTGCTTCAGCATTAAAATGAGACTCCCCTCTCTGAGTTAAATTTTAGAAATAGAGCTCCATGTCTTTAGTGCTGTTCAAGGTTAGGATGCCAGGAATGAAGGTGATATGGACAACAACCATTAGGAACAGGGCTGCAGACTTTTTGTGCAAATTCCCACTAGGACAGTTTTTCCTAACTGATCTCAAGATTCCTTCCACCTCTCAGCATTTCTGAGATTTCTGAGCATTTTCTGTGTTGTGTCAGGCCTTTAACCTTGTTGCAATGCATGTCCAGTAGCTTAATTCCAAATGGAGGAGTACCTTAGCTTCAGCAGAGTGGCTGATCAATAGTTTAATCAGTGATACTGTTTCTAATTCTCTCTGTGCTGATTTCTTTATCTTCGAATGCTGCAGATCCAGGGTCAAACTGGGGTGATGCTGAGACATGAGCTAATGGGAAAGAAAGCAAGTGTACCTGGCTGCTGAATGTCTGTGGAGCTGCCAGATGAAAGCAAACAGGAGATGCAAATCCACACACTGATGATTATACTCCCACTCTGCCTCAGGAGCAGTTAATTTGTACGTAAAGCTCAAGAAGTGGCTTTCATGAGAAGGACGTTTTCAGAAGAGGAAGCAAGAAGAGTGACAGTGTTAAAGGAAATTTAAATGTATCATTTCAGTGCTTGTGAATGAAAAACTGGAACTCATAGTTTATTTCCAACCAAGGTGCTGTGATTTACTGAGTCTAATTTTGGAGCTGTTTACATTTTATTTCAGTTGATTAGTGTGAGCTACTAAAATATCTATGCAGCAATCTTATTTCTGCAGATGCATTTATTGATATTCACCAGGTAATTTATGCTAACGCAGAGAACATTTACAGCTGTTCTCTTCCAACACTAGCACTTACAGATGTTTTGTCAGTCACTCAAAAACACAAGCTGTACAACTGAATTACTTTAATATTTTAATTAGTACTCTTGCTGAGAAACAATGGTGAACAACAGAACATATTTTTTTATGATTACTTGTAATAAATTGGTCAATAAACAAAAATCCCAATAATATGAAGAAAAGAATAATCTTCAATACATCTGTAATGATTTCCACCATGCTAGGTCCTGACATACACTGTTGTGTCTATAATAAAATTATTGAAAGTAATGTGAGGAGTTTAGGATGGGAGAAGGGCAAATTTGCAAATCTTGCCATCTCAAAAAATAAAAAATTCTCCATTCATTTAATGGTATTGGTTTTGCTCATAAGAGAATCAAATGATATTTTTACACTAGCCACAAACTTTTTTTCCTCTCTTTAACTGCCTTTTTAGACCCAGTCATACCGCTCACATGTCAGACCTAATCAGCAGTGAATTAATTACAAACATGGCTTTAGTAATTGCTTCTTTGCTGGAATTTAATATTTGCCCTCCAGTAATCTAGCAAGGGAGTCAGCACTGCATTGTTCAGCATAGTTCCAAGGGATTAGGAAGAGTTTCATAACTATTGTATTTTTAGTCTTTTTGATGACTCATAATTAACTGAAGCATACAGTACAAACTTTAGTTTGAGTACTGCTTGAGTAACAATCTTGTAATTTTTTTACCAGGCCAGTCACAATTTTAATCTGTTTGGAATCCCTGCAAATATTTTTGCAGGTATTCTGCAAATACATGTCTGTTTCTGAATGCTGGTATAAACCCTGTAGATTTATACAGATTAGAAAATAAAAGAAAAACAGAAAAGAGCCTCTCACCTGACATGTAATTGCTTAGTGTATAAATAAACCTAACCATCCAATAGTCAGGCAATGGTGCATGATTTCTAACTGCAATTTCATTGTTACAGCTAATGATAAACAAAATATTTAGATAGTAATAGTCTATTAAGCTGCAAAGAAAGGAAAAAAGTTCATTCTGAAAGAGAGAGACTGCCAAGGTACAGGCTGGTAGTGAAGTTATGCTCAAAGAATTATTTCATTCAAACAGTGATGTCTCTAAAAAGGTGGTAGAACTTGTCCAGTTTTAGAAGAAATGGAGTTCTGCTGGGTCTGAAATTAAAGAGGACAGACTTGCCAAGGAAGGGGTTTTGGGAGCCAGAAAAAGCTGACATTGTGTGTGATGGCACAAACCTGCTACAATTAAACAAACAGCTCTTGGAGGTCCCCTGAAGAATTATAAGGGACAGGTCTGAAGTCCCATTAGGGGCTGTAGGTCAGCAGTATGACCCTACAGGTTCTTCCATCAGCTTCAGAGAGGCTTCAGCTCAGAGGGGACACTGATTCTTTTAGAAGGGCATTTTGTTTTTTTAGGGCCCTTCTTTGAGAACATGCTCTCAGCTGATGGAACAGGGCGTTCTTGGGGTTTCCTTTAAGAAAAATTTCAGATATTTCCCCAAACAAATCCATTAACTCTCTTAATTTAATAGCCTCCCTCTAAATAAGATTTTAGAGTAGAAGGTTATCAAATAATTCATCCATTAGAAGTACTTTTTTCTAAATCCCATGATTTACAAGTTGATTTCTGTCTTGATGCATCTTTTTATATATATATATATATATATATATATATATATATAATGTCTTTTGATAGTTAGTCTAATTTCCCTGTGAAGAAAAAGGTTAGGGATACTAGAACTAAGAAGAACCAAACCCAGAAATCAGCTCTTGTATCAGAAAACCACCCACCTGCTTTTGCAGTTGAATTTATAACCGATAAAAACCAACTTTTTGAACAGACCAGTATGGAGGTAAAACATTCCCTACCATTCCACTTTCTGGAGTTATTAATTAAAGGAAAGAAAGATGGAGGTTATAATTCCTGCTATTTTCTTTCTTTAGCTGGCATAATGTTAACCAATGGATGGCATCAAAAATGTCTGTTTGGCCACGAATACTTTTGGCCAACAATATCATGGCTTATTGAACAAAAAATGCAGTCAAGGTACAAACTGAGCCAGATCATCAAGCAGCTGTAGCTACAATAACACCTGCCAGCTGAATGTTGTGCCCAGTATCTTGATCTGATTTATATCAAATAAAAGTCTCTAACTAAATTTAATAGGGGCCCTTTCCTTTTATGTAAGGTTGTAAAAAAAATAAATGAAGTTAGATAGAAGGTCTTCTTCAACATAGGGAAAAATGTAAGTTCTGCAACATTACTTTGCAAAAAGGTAGACAGAGATTCCTATTTAATTTACTTGAAGTGAGAGTTTCTGACATAGGGAAGTTTGGGGGTTTGGAAGATCAAAGCAGGGTACTGATAGAACTAGTTTAATGCTTTTAAATAAACTGGGTATATTCAAATACTTAGACTGGATGCATTCTTTTGCTTTGATTTCAATAGAAATGAGGCAGTAAGATGTCATTTTCAATTTGAATGCAAAGTGTGTTGAGGGGCACAAAAATGTAATGGGCCATTACATTTATTTTAAAGTTATGTGAATGATATTATTAATATGAAATGTCAAAGATTTTTCTCTGAGATTTTCATAAGACATGGGCAAAGGTTTTTATGTGAAACTGCATACAATATTTCTTTCTGAATGTACTGTGAATTAAAACCTTGAAACTATGCTCATTAGAAAATATTTAACTGTCTCAGTCTAAAAGAGGAATATTTTGTCCTACATTCACTTGTATAATGTCTACTGCTGATTGCTAATTTAAAATATGCAGCTAATACTTGAAAACACTTGAAAATTATTTTCTTTTTTCTTATCTGCTCAATACCTCCAGTGTACTCCATATTCACCACATTACTAGTGTGTTCATCACATTACTAGGGGAGGCAGACAACCTCTGTTTCATCTTCCCTTAAGCTTGTTGAAAGCCTAGACCTAGAGTGTGGTCAGTGACTTTAACAGAGTTTTAAGGCTAAGTGTTAACATTTAGTGGGCTTGTTTTTTTCTCTTATTGGATTTGCTTGCTCAGGCACTTTCTAACCTCCACAGAAAAGTTGGAGAGCACTGGTTTTTGATAGAGAATGCTCTTCAGTAAGACACTAGCTGTATTAATTGCTTTTCAGTTGTCTTTGATCTGAGACAAGTAACATAGCTACTAGTGCACAATGACGCCTACACAAAAGAATTACATAACCTTAATAAACTTTAAATAACCATGAACAGAATTTATAAGTGCATATTTAGCCAGAGATTGCTGCTTTATGGATTATCAGTGTAAAACCCCTCAATTTTAGAGAAATATATATTGAATTAAAATGCATATTTTCATTAATGTCTATTGTTTTTCATTCTTTAATATTGGATTCGTGCCGTAAAATGCTTGACACAGAATTCCTGTCACCCTTGCTACCTATATTGCTACCTATGAGGTCTGGTTACCTAATATTTTTGAAAATCAGGCCTAATTATTGTCCTTTTAAGGGAAGAGATTGATGAAATTGGAAAGGTGATTATTTTAGCAAAAAGCATTGAACAATGTTGAATAAAGCTTCACGTAAGGAAAGTAATTTCAATGTCTTATTAGACAGGTAAGACATCTTGAAACAATGTCACTGATTTGAAAAAAAACCCATTCAATAATGGGTTATGCAAAATGTAAACTAGGAAGAGCAGTGAAGAATTCTTTCCAACATTCCCATCCTTCCAATTAATATCTGAATTGCAGCCATTTCCATAAAATTGTAGCACACCTCTCCATTTTTAGGAGCTTTCTGACAAGAGCCATGAATTATGAATTACCCCATAGTTTCAGGGAGGTGATTTGTGATAGAAATGTCTCACAGTTGTGAAAGTACAGATCACAACTGCTCTGGGGCTCAGAAGTGATGATACTCAGAAAGACAGAAGGCTTTATCCGCAGTTGAAAAGATGTTGCTGTGTCAGAAGAACAGTGAAGATTTCCTTCTGACTGATTATTCTGCCTCGTGTATTTGTAGCACTTGCTATTGTCTGTGATTGTAAGGAGTTTAGGATAGCTGTGTTTTCTCAGAATATTTCTGTGCTCCACTATTGATGTGACCAAACTGTTCTGAATCGCAGCAGTCTTTATCTAACATGATAGTTATTGTGCCTTCGTGGCTGGAAAATTGTTGCTGTATTACCCAATCTTCAGCATTCTTCCAGGAGGGTGATACATTTCACTGTCTTGAAATGGGCTTTCGTTTCTTTTCTGTCCCTGTCATTGGATTATTCAGGACTTTCTCTATAAATATAAAATGTGGCACAAATCTCTTCTATCCCTTTTTCCTCTGTCTTCAAGATCTCAGCACAGCTTTTTGTTTGTTTGCTCTGATCTTTGAAAATATCAGGTAAGGCAGGAAAACAATGGCACTACTGAAGATTGGTACTATTGAAGGAACAAATAAGTGAAGCCCTAATTCAAATTAACAATTTCAGAAATGTTTCGATATCTCAGGTAATTTTTTTAATTCTGGCACAAACATTGGTAGCTTTTTGTTTGGTGTTCGTTGATGACTCCTAGCTGGCATTTATGGCTATCTGCAGTAGTATTTTGCACTTAGTTGCTTTTCATGTAAGAACATCAAAGCAGTTTAGAAAGTTATAAGCATTATATAAATTTTGTAGCTTTGGAAACTGAAGGAGCAAGAGAATGAATGATTAGATCAAGTCTCTGGGCAATTCTACAGCAGGGTTAAATAAACAATTAAAAAATCACAGCTCCTGCCGTATTTCAGAGGTAAAACACAAGGCTACACAGAGACTGTGAGGAAGGTATGGCAGGAGATGGTAAATTAATGCACAACAGGAATCACAGGTATGTACTGAAGTATATCATTCTGAATGCAACCACTTCACTATGAATGACATTAAAAAAATTCTTATAATTTACTCTAAATGCTAAAACTTATTTGTTTCGAGAATTTGGATTTTGAGAACTGAAATTTCCTATTTGATGCAAGGAAGAAACAGGATTACTCTGATAATTTGCTCAATTGTTTTAGGATTTTCTCACAAACTGTAAATTAGATAACATCTCCAATCCCATCTTGAAGCTACTTTAGCTACAGTGCCAATCCCTTCCTTTCTTCCATTTGCTTTATTTGCTGACACAACTGCCAACCAGTTTCTCAATCTAATCTTGTCTGTTATCCAAAAGCTGATGCAGGAACATTGGTACATCTCTGACTCCTGGCAGAAGGCAGTATTTTCTGTTGAGCACCAAGAGACCTGAGAGCAGCACAGACAGAGCTCCCATCACTCTTCCACTGACCAGGAGTAGTGGGCATGCAACTATATGCAGATAAATTTTATTTGCTGTAAAATGACTTTTTTAACCCAGTCATCTAATAGTCAACACCAATGCAATTCAGTTGCATGGGACTGGCCCTTTATACAGCAGCAGTATTTTCAGGTGGTAACATGATCACAGGAACAATTAATCAGCTGCATAATAAAAACATGTTCTGTGAGGTTCTGCAGCTGCAGTGTGAAATACACAAGTGTCTTCTGACAGCAGATCACTCCTGCCAGCACTGGGGTCTTGGTGTGCACTGACCATCTCAGAATGTCTTCATCATTCCAACATTAGGGTCAATTATGCTCATTTAAAAAAAGTTTGAATGTACTGTACATGCTTTTAGAAGTATTCACAGCCCAACAATTGTTAGATGACACCTTTCCTTGGTTTCTACCTTGTCCCTCTTGATTGCACTTGACTGACTGAAAATATATTATTGAATCAATTAAGTTCAATTTCCTTTTAACTCCTGTTAATCAAACAGTCCCAGGAAAATGGACCATTCCTTCATCAGTGTTCAAAGTCCATGGAAGCTGCCTTTATAACAAGTATGGCTGAATCATTGCTATGGACCTCAAACTGCTAAGGACACCTGATGGCCAAACCCTCACATGCTGAGGAATTGATGGCATCCACTCTTTCCACTGCCTGAGTCTGCCATCTTAATACCGCAGGTCAAAAATTCCTTGTTGGTAATTTCTCATGCACTGGTGCCACCCTGTGGAGTTCAACACAAGCTGGGATAGCTCAAAAGGAGAGGTGATACAGGTGCTGAAGAAGTCAGACCTTAACATTCACACATTTTTAACTTTAAAGGAACTATGAAGAGTCAAGGGACAGATAGTGAAATTAGTTGAGGGGAGTATTAGTTAAAAAAATGTATCCCTATTTAAGATATATACTCTATTTCTGCCCCATTTCTACTGTGTGAAGTATCCAAGCTAATGAGAATGTAACTAAATTCTTTAGTCTGCTCACATATAAGGCACTGGAAAGAATCACACTTAATTTTACTGCTATTTATATGTGCCTTCCAACCAAAATATCCATCTCTGTGCTTGATTACCAGTATCCAAAACTCTTGGTATGTATGCTGTGATCCATCTCCATGCATGAGTGCCAGTACCCAGAACTCTTGGCTTGCACACTCTGGAGCCCCAGAACAGATGCTAAGCCATCTTCTTTTGGGTGTGCTGGGATGTGCTGATGGACTCCCATTTGTAGCACTCTGTGAACACTCTCTCTACCCTAAGAAATTCCTTATGTTTTCCTAGCAGTCTCAGAAAAATAAAAAGTTGCTGTACACCAGCTCCTGTCAGCTGCTTGCTTTTGCCTCAGGACATGGCCTTGTACACAAAATCCACAATGGCCTCAGCGAACAGAAGGTGGCTTTTCTTCTGTCAGCGTCTTACCCTTAAACAACTTTAAAAGCTTCTCCCACACGAGACATAGCTCTTTGTACATCAGTTTACAGAGAGTCTGCTTTCAAAAACTATGAAGAAAATCCAGGAGGCTAAAAGATCTTCCTGGCCAAGTAGGCATTAGATTTCTGCTCTCATCTCATAGGCACACATCATCTTGTGGAACACTGGAGTTAACTCCTCACCTGCACTGGGGGTTCAGCTGGGTGACTGCATCAAAGGTGACCACTGCAATCATTTGGTTTGGCCGCTTATTCAGCTTCAGCCACAGAATTTCCTGCAATGCTTGTTGTATGAATACAAAACCTTTTTTTAAACCTGACTTTCTTTTTCCATGTTAATGCTTCAGAAGAAAATTTGAGGTGGGAAGTGGAAAGAGTGTGATTGGCATGTGGATGGATATATCTAATGAAAAGAGAATGAACATAATTAACAGGTCGTTAGTTGCATATGCAAGGAATCATGTCTGTGTTCACAGTAATATGTTACAAGCTGATTATTATCTCTTGCAATCCTCGCAGTACTCTAAATACATTTTGTTTGAAATAAAAGGGCTTTTGATTTACAAGGTCATGATCAGGTTCAGATGTAATTTCCAATGGAGCTTTTGGTCCTAAAACACTTAAATTGTTTTGGACGAGTCACACCAGAACTATATTTATATTGAAATTTAAGGAATTTATTATCTCCTTATTATAGATGGTGGTTTTGCTCCGGTGGGGCTGAAGCATTTGATAAGGTGCCCCATTTCTTTTGCTGTCTACCCCATTCCCACTTGAATGCCATGATATCCTATTTCCTGGGTAAAACGGTCTCTCACTCTCTCCCCATTTCCCTTAGGTTCCTGTGAGTTTACAGCATGAATTTTTTGCCTCATTTTCTTTTACGGTTTCCAGCTTCTAGAAAAAGCCATTTAACTCAAGCCTCAGCAAGTGACCTCAAGCATTCTCATGATACGGTATAGTACATGAATATCTGGAGCTTTCTGAGCTGCATGTTCACCTTATGTTCTCAGTCAGGGTGACCAGAAATCTTTATTTAATGCTCCCCATTAAGAATTGCACCAAGGAAAGGTCCAAGAAACAATGGTTGGGCTATTGTCAATATATGTTTCCTGTGATAAGGTGGGAGCTTGAAAGGGTGACAAAACCCCTGAGCAACCATGTTACTCACACAGAACAGTGGTGGACAGGCATTTTCCCAAGGGTGGTATTAGTTAGGATCCCTTGCAGTGAGTAATTTCTGCCTTCATGTGCTATTGTCACTTGGGATCCTAAGAAACTGGATGGTTTAATTGGATATCAGCTAATGAAGGCAGGTTTCTTCATGTTTGTCCAGGTTTAATTTTGGATTCTGTCAAATCAGAATGCTGCCACAATATTAGCTATTTAAAAGTTCCTGTTCAGATAATGAGAAAAAATATGGCTCAAAATAATATATTGAATTTCAAATTTATGTCTTCAAACTTGAACTTTATTTTACTGTCCATAGTACTTCAATTTGTCTTACATTAATAAAAGGAAAAATTAAAGTTAGCACAGCTAACTTTTTTATTATTCAATTTGAGACAGAACTTGTTATTCACAATGCTGGTGTGAAAATGAGTTGCCGTGACTATAATTTTTCTAAAGCATTTATTTGCATTAACTTGAAAAATGAAGTTATTGTAATATGGTTGTATAATCAATTTATATTACTGCAAGGAACATTGTTGAGTATGCTTCTTGAATTTAGGAATAATAAATAAATGCAATACTTTTGGTTTTAACCATAAAATATATTAAAGGCTTCAAGATATTTCGGTCCTCAAGAAGCTTAAATATGTCTTTAACTATATGTACCAGAGTGATACAGTGAAATCACAGGAATGATGTCCACATATAAGGAAAAGCTATTACATGCATAGGTAAATCATTCTCAAATTGATTTTTCATTTCAGGTGTTTTTGTTTTGGGAAACATGAGGGTTTACAAATGGATTCATTTAAATTGGCCTGGATTTTCTTATCATCTTGTGTTATTCACAACACATGATGTTTGAGCGTTAGTTCAATTACCTGCAATATTAAAACAGCTGAAGACTGGTAGATCTGTTTACATTAATTTTTTTTTAATAAATTTTAATGACAGAATCCTGTCTGCCCTGAAACAAATGGATTAGGTTTTTTAGGTTTCATTTGCCTCTGGATTTTGCTTATTTGAGTTGAAGACCTGTGTCTGGGATAGCAGACAACAGTACTTTCTGGCCTCCCCATCTCCTCAGCTGCCCTTTGTCTGCCTGCTTTGCTGAACCAGGGCAAGGCTTAACAATACCCATGGCAATTTACAGGGATGCTGTTCTCCACAAGGGATAAATGGCATCCCACATTAGTCTCAATGTCTTGGCCTCTACATCCATGCTCACTGATGGAAAAGGCAGTAAATTTTGTTTTGAGGGCAGCTTAAGGGCTGCTTCTGCAGGAGAGACTGGTCTGATTGATCCACCATTACTGCCCTGTGTGGACCAAACAGGAATACCCAGGGGGACAGGGTAAAGGTTGGAATGGAATCCCTATTTTGTCGTCTCCCATTTCTCTGCCATAACAGCTTATGTCTGGATTGAAAGGAAAGAACAATCAAGGCCAACTCTGGCAAATGTTTTCCATTTTTGATGAGCTACAGTGTATGTAATGAGAGAGATTTCAAAACCTTATATTCCAACAATGCTTCATTGTCTTCAAGCTACTCAAATGATTTGGAACAAGTATAGTGTTAGAATAACCAATATATTTGAAAGTTAACTATAGAAGTCCTCTGATTTATCTTGCTTCTCCTGCAATTTTTCATAAAGGACAGGGTTACTGAAACCTCTCTATATTGCAGCATCCAAGGAGGACTCTAAGGAGACACTATTTGTTTTGTAAGAGGAATAGGTTACGTATGTTTACTGCATCATTTCTCTTTCTCACTGTGATTGTTGCCAAGGAATGGATTAATACTGTCCCATTTCACAACTGCGATGCAGCTGTAATTTGCATGTACAAAATGCACTCCCTTTGAATAACTGCTTCCTTCTACTTACAGAGAGAAATGTGTTATATTAACAGAAAAAACTTCTAATGAAATATTTTGTTGCTGCTTTACACAACCTTTACCACACAAGGTTAAGGACAGCAACAAAACAGATAAAAATACTGAAAAAATGTTGGTACATCTTTCTTTGAGCAATTTCACACCAACACACTGAAAGAAATGTGTTGGCTAAATAACAAAGTAAGAGACTCTCAGGACTAATTCCTCTAATGCTGGTTTTCAGCTTATTCTCTTTACAGTCTGCTCATGTCAATGTAAGCTGATTTTAGTCTTCTGTGTGCATATTTTTGGTTTATTTATTACCAGCTATTTATAAATTTAATTTTTAAGGACAGAAATAGCAGTGATGGACACCATCTGTTGGAGTAGCCAACTTGTTTTAGAGACTTTAGAATTTTTTTTGCATTTGCTATCATTTGAGGGTAGTCAACCATCCCTCTGACTCTGAATCCATGCACTACTGATTTAATTCAGACTTATAAGGCTGAACACATTTTGCTTAAGGTAACAGGCAAGATTTCTGTTCTTTTCAAAATGTAGGTTCTTGGATAAGAAAAATTCTGTATAAGGCCTATTCCTGAAAGATACATATTCAGTGTGCTTTTTCCAAGCCACTGAGATATTTGGGGATGACCATAGAAAACTTAGGGTTCCCATGCCAACCCAGATGGATCTACATGGCCAATTGAATAAATGTTCACTTGTACTTATATCCATTCTCATGTTATAAAAATACCTCCCTGATGATGTGCAATGAAGTGTCCACTTTATTTCAGGTATTTAATATCAGGAAGGTCCAGGAAATATTATTTTAGGATTAGCAGAGCATTTCCTGTGTATAGGCATATGATTCCTACGTGGTACATATAGACCAACAAGTGCTGTGTGCATATGGATGTGGAAGTCTGTTTTGGATGAACTGTGGCTGTAAAGCAGTTTCAGCCATTTGGCTTCAGCAACAGGATTTTTCCTTGGTACTCTTTTGGTTAGTAGTGTAGCAGAAACTTGGGATGATTTAAGTACACCACCTCCTGTGCACTTTTCCAGCACTAGAAGCAGCTGGTTGGTGATAAAAAAGCTGATGCTTAGAATCAGGAAGATTCCCATTACATTTTACAGACCTTAATAAAGGCCCAGATGACCTGTTTATCTGTGAAATTCTTACTGTCACTAGATGGACAAATTCCTGTACATGAAGGGAGATAATAATGGTGATGAGTTTGATTTAGGACTGGTACAGAGTGTCTGCCTTGCTCAATGAGATTCTGGGAAAATCCTGTCTGAATACACATGAATGTAGCCTCTGCAGTTTCTTGTACCTAATGTAATGAGATACGTAAGCTTTAGCAGTTTTAAATTAATTTCAAATATTCACAGTTTTTAGTATTAATATTCTTATTTTTATTTTCTTACATTTACTTCTGTTCAAATTGTGAAAAGTTTAGTAAGTCAACAATCAAGTTCATTAGAAAGTTTCGTAAGTAAATGATCATACCATGATTCTTGGCTTTTACTGGAAGCAATCACGTAGTCAAGTGAAATTATTGTCCAGAGATTACAAAACTTGGTGGCACCAATGGCTATATTGTTGGGAGTTGATTTGGAGTAAAATTTTTTCGGAACAAAACTGCAACAACCTCTAATTTGGATTTTTTCTCCTTTGTTCATAGCTACAGCAGTTCTTTAACCCTTGCAATCATTCATAAGGCCAGGTCGTATTCACCAGCTGTTATTACTATTTAATACCAGCCTAGCAGAAAGTAAAGATTACCAAAAATTAAAGCAAGGGGGTCTGTTTATTTGCAAGGTGTTTGTCATCAGAGCAGTAGGTAAATATTCCCAGTTAGCTCTCTGAAATTAATTTAATCTTGCATTTTTAAGAAATTTATAAAGACAGGAGAGTTGTACAAAATGCACAGCCTCACGGTACTAAAACCTCACCGTTATTTTTTGTCTTCCAGTCACAAAGTCCTGCTGAGATGGCTTTATGTCAAGGTTAGAGTGGGAGAACTGAAGGCATTGTGGATGTTCAAATGAGCTCTGTGACCCCCTGAAAATGGGACATTAAGCAGCTCCCAGCCACTGATGCTATTCAGATCTGTAGTGGTCATGGGGATAGCTTTTCTACATGAATAGAAAAACTGCTTTTTAAAGATTTTGCAGAAGGGAGAACAGAACAGATCTTAGTATGGCTTTGACAGGATAAAGCCAGTTTTTGTCTCTCCCCTCAAAGCTTTGCCTAAGTCCAGTGCCAGCCTGGGGACTAATCTGACAGCCTGGGCTGCAGTCAGCCATGCAGAGCCCGATTTTGCCTCGACACTGGCTCCATGGTAGCAGGACTTTCTTGACCTCTGTGCTGCGTCTTTGAATGCAAAAGAATGATGTCTGGATCCTCTCAAGAAACAGGTTTCTCCCACAAGTCGTTGCATGGGGTACAATTGCACTTACAACACTGCAGTAAACTCTCGGAAACCCAGGAATTTTAATTGGTGGGAATGGATGTAGTGCAGATACTTCTTGTTCCAGAAGGTAGGAAGCAAGCATGCAGGCATGTTTAGCATAAACAGTGTCATGACAAGCTAACGAGGATGTAAACAAGAATTTCTTACATGGGTAAGCAAATAAATAGAACTGACATATGGTGCAATACTATTTCCCAGTGTAAAAAAGGTGGCATCCAGATCCTGCAAATCCTAATTCTTGCTGGTAGGTCCTGACTCCTTTTTCTATTTCAGTATTCCAAATAGCCCTGTAAATGTGGAGTTCATGCATATGCATTACTGAAAACAAATGAACTTGTATTTAAAAATGGAAGTGAATCACTCATTACTTATATATATGGTTTGTCCATAATTTGTGCCCAAAATCCCTGTCAGGAATTGATGCCACCTTGCATTTGATCACTATTTAAGAGTAGAAATGGTTCTCTCTGTATAATCCTGATGAAATTAAATATGTCTACCAATAAAGCTAGAAAATAAAATATTTTTTTCTTAGGGATGTTTATTATTATTATTGAAGAATTAGTTATGTTAGTGAGTTGGGAGGGCCAAAAAAAATCTTATGCCATAGAAAAAAAATTATATTGATCATTACAGTATGAAATTCTCTTTGACTTAGTGCTACCACTGCAGCTAAAGTTGTATTATGTTTAGATCAGCTCTGAAATGTAGTATTATGACTGTTTATTGTTATGGTTAATATGATTATTACATCTACATAGCTCTTGTGCCTATTTTATAAGCCTCTAGTCACATTTAAAATAATTTTAAATACGATTTCTAGTGTTGAAGTGTTAAGAACTGGTAACAAGCAGAAAGCACCAGTATTTATCTGAAGCAGCCAATAACAGCACTTGATTATTAACCAAATGCTGCACATTTAGTCTATAACTAAATACATTAAAATTCACCAAACTTAAATGGATATGGAGGGTTTTTTACTTCCTCTCCCACCCCCTCATTTTCCATCATGTTCTTGATTATAAATGTTTTAGGCTGTCTTTTCATCATTCCAGAAGATTAATGTTTACATAATATAAATATCCTTTACTTCCATGTGATTGGCACTTTTTACTTTTCCGTCTGGGGCATGAAAACACTGCCTAATGGAAAAGATATTCTCACCTTTAACAGAGGTCTACAATATCCTTTCATAACCTTTTCTAATTGATGATTTCATGATTAGAGGGCAGCTTTCATTCCAAGAAATTCTGTAATAATTGCTTCCTGTCACCAACCTGAAATGCATATATTTTTGTGTAAGAAATATCTCTGAAAGTTTTGCTTTGTGCTACCCTTAATCTAACCTTTTCCAGATAAGGCACAAAAAAGCAAGTTTAGACTGTTTTGGAGATGTCATTCACATTGACAGCAAAAATCCACATTGTTTCCACTAGAGTGAGAGGAAGAGCAGAAGGGAGACAAATGAGGATCTAAGTGCAGCATTATACAAAGAACTGACAGAGCATTTCTCATTAGAAGTACACTTTCAAATTTGTACCTTAAAGTGACCAAGAGCAAGTCAAATGACGCTTCTGTCATGCTAAACACAAGCACTCAAAGGTCAAATTACAACCCCCCCAAAAACAAGGCTGGATTTCAAATAATGGCTTGCTTTACATAGCCTCATCTTATTTTGAGACTTCAGTTCCATTTAAAGTGCCTTTCTCTGCAGCTAAAAGCTCTGGCAAAAATACTTTAAAATATAGAAAAACACAGAGACACATAACAGCTCTAGGAGGTGGGAATGTAATGGCAATATCTAAAAGCATGACAGCTGGGATGGCTGGGCTGCAGAGTGATGATCTAGATGGTAAAGGCTTTGCTCGTTTCTCTAGCAGGGGTATCAGTTACGGGAGTAAGAGATAGGGAAAATGTATTAATAACTTATTTCTGTTTCCAGTGAAGTCTGCCTTCTTCGATTAAGTTTTCAGTGTTGTGTTCCCTCTAGCCTTAAAAGTTTCAGGTGATGGTTCAGAATTGGAGAACCATTCTATATCAACTACTCTTACTCATGTACTTGCACGTTATTTTTTCTGTATATGACTCTTGTAGCAGCACACTTTCAGCTGTTTCCCTGCATATACATAGATCATGCCTGACACTTTCAAAAAAGATAAGGTTGTGAGCATGCCCCATATTTTGCACTAAGACTCTAAAACTTAGGTTTCTCAGAAGACTCTTCTTGAGGACAGTCTGAAAATCAGGTCTTTAAGAGATCTAACGGCTAATAGGAATGTGGATGTCTGCTGTTAAAAATACCTTCTTTCTGGTTAGTATTCCACGCTATTCTTACAAAGGGAAAGGAGCAGGTAATAAATATAATAGAAATGTTCATTCAGAGGATATTCATGTAAGAAAATGGAAAGGTCTTAAGACTGTTTCCCTCTTTCCACTGGGGGGAAATAAACTACAGCAATTCAATTAGTATCCTCTTAAACAAGAACTCCTGAGTAGTTTAGATAAAAGATTTCATCTGAAGAACTAGTTCAAAAAGTCTGTTAATCAACCCCATCAAAAAAACCCAAACCCAATTCTTATCCCATCATAAATACTTTACTTTCTTTATCACCATAATTTGAATATATAAATTTCCAATTTTCTTGTCAAACACAAAGTTGTCTTCTGGTTTAAACACTCCATGGAAAAGTTTTACAACCACCTACTCATGGTTATTATTCTAATGAAATTTGATACAATGTAATGAAAAGATGATTTCTCATGTTTAGTGAAACATAAAATTCAGCAAATTATCACTGGTATCTCATTATAATATTGAGAAATGTCTGAATCATTCTGCTTGGCTTTAAAGTTTGTAAAACATTGTGTACACAGCAGAGATTATAATTTGTAAGGAGCAAACAGATTTAACGTAATTGTCCATACCTCCACCCAAGCATAAGATTGAAGAACACTCAAAATGTACAGCTTTTTTTTTCTTTGTTTTAGACTATTGATCCAGCATACTGTACAGATCTGGTCCAGGACAAGGTAGAAGAAAATTAAATTTGCTGTGACTGACTGACTACCACAAAGTACCACCCAAATTAAAGGACATCAGACCAATGGACTGTTCCTTTAACTATCTCAAACTCAAGGCATATATTTTAAACTGATTATTTAAGGTGAATTTTTCTGTTTCAAAAGAGCTCCAGACAAAATTAAGAAAAGCATGAATGCTTTTTACTCACTGAAAGTAAAAAGCCAAGATAATCACCTATATTCCAAGAAACCGTATATTCTGAAAGGCATATGATCTCCCTGCAAGTGTTTTTTTGCTTTTCAGGTTTAATGATTGGAATTCTATGAAAAATTAGATAAGGTTGGACTCGTGATAATGAGATCGCTAAAATATTATTTAATTGGGGGAAAAATTACTTACAGAACACAATATTTGTGGCAGAAGATTTGAATGCTGAGTGATGAAGAGGAAAAGTGGTGCTTTAAAACCAGCTCCAAACTTTCATTTGCATGGGAAGAAAAGCAAAAATCTGCATATTCATCTGTGGTCGTTTCTCCCCCCCGCCCCCCCCCCCCTCAAAAGAGCATTTAATTATACTATCATGTGGTTTAAACAGAGCAAATATTTCATAATTCCACTTTATGACTTAATCACACATAATACACAAATTTTGTGACTTTTTGTACTATTACAATATATAACCTATAAAATACAAATTCTGTCAAAAACTTCATTGGTGTATATTTAGAATAAGGATGCTGAAATCCATGTCACTTTTTGGACAGAATGATCCCGAAGTACCTTGTTTTATATGGCTATTACTGGAAGCTGTGTTTGGCTCAGCATCTCTGGGCAGCACCAACTTGAAGCATGAAGCTTTGTCATTACCGATGATGACTGAAGTGGATGTCATTACTGATGGTTATACCCACAAATTAAAATCTGGAAAGATAAGCAACTTGGAAAAAAACCCAGGTAAAAATGCTTAATTTCCCCTCATTATTTCATTGTAACATTTTCAAGCAGGGAAAAGCAAGCCTACAAAGGCTCAGGATGAAGGCCATCTTCATGGAAACTATCCATCAAAAATAAATCCCACAGATGCAGTGCAATATGGGAGGAAAATTCTGTGTCATAAGCCATTCTGCATGCTGTACATGTAGTACAAACAGTAGCCTGTTACTGTAGTCTTATCCAAGAAACAAAGTAACAAAATTAACAGATGACAGTCTCCAAGCCAAGTCCAAAGCAAGCAAATCATGGGCTATGAGCTACAGTGTACAAGTAATAATCCAGCACTGCAAAGTTTTGGACAGCCTCGAAATCATCAGTAAAATGACACTCAAAAGTCTTGGTTTTAGTGGATTATATTGTTGAGCACCATGAGTGCTACAATGCTACGCTGTGGTTTGTGATAGATAACTCACCATCATTAAATTTATTGCTCAGGTATAAGTAGCAGTGGTAAAATATTTGCAAATATATAGTTCTTGAAATTGATGTAGCAAGCATGAATAACAGCAGTAATGGTACCTCACCAACATTTATTAATTTTCATGCAACACTGTCTCTGGGGGTGGCTGGTTATCAGAACTGCTCCAAATTCCCTCATTCTCAGTCTCTTGCAAATTAAAAAGCAGGCTTCAGTTGATGCCTTTCGTTTCAAAAGTCATCACTTAGAGCCCCAGCTGCCAAAATCCTTTAGTTTTTCATTTTTGAGGAACATACCATGGGTGATTAAAATAAAATAAATAAAAGAAAATGAAAAAAAATCTTAAAGCACACAAAGTATTGACATTGTAATCTGGAGCAGTTGGGGTTCCTATAACTGTTGTAATAATCCACTGAAGTATGCTCATTTCATTCTGTCAGCTTTTTCTTCCCCCTACATTTTTTCATGCCACATTCCAGATATATACCCTCAGAGACATGTTTCAATTTTTCTTTCCCTGGATGGTGTAGCTCATCTTTATATACCATCAAATGAACCATGAACAAATACCAGTATCTGTGCTCACTCTGGAAAACGTCAGGTCTCATTTACTGACAGGAATTGGACACTAATCATAACTGGGGAGAGGTCAAAGCAGCCCCTTGGTGCTCTGAATGACACAGAGAACATGAGGAGACACCTGCAGGAGTGGACTGATGATGTTTGCTTGATCTTTCAGAATCAACAACAGCATAAAAAGGAAATCAGGATGATTTTTGGTCAGAGCAGAAAGAGCTGATTGTGTTTTAGACAACCTCTATAACTGATCTCTTTGTGTCCAACTAATTCAACTGATATTGAGATGTGAAACCCACACTTACCAGAACTGATTGAATACTGTTAAGTAACTTAGTTGACATGCTTTTTATAAAAAGTAATGAGTACACTCTGTCTCCAACTGTTATATCCTTTTATTTATGAATACACCAAGGAATATGTACCCTTTTGCTATGAAAATTGAAACAACTTTATGCAAACACTGTGAAGTATTTAAAGCTTTAAGGGAAATTCAGTATATAACAGTTACAAGTATTTGCTCCAGAAACTTAGCTCCAGTTATTACACACATTCAAACTGCAAACAGAAACACAAGTTGTGACCTTCTGGTACAGGTCTAATGAACTCTGCTTCAATTTCAAATGTCAAAATGTATTAATTATCTCCCTACAAATGTACCACAGGACAAGAATTATGTATATAAATTACTTTTTCAATAAATTCCAAATGGAAGGAAGTTGTGCT
Organism: Entomyzon cyanotis; assembly: GCA_024500445.1. Taxonomy (NCBI): domain Eukaryota; kingdom Metazoa; phylum Chordata; class Aves; order Passeriformes; family Meliphagidae; genus Entomyzon; species Entomyzon cyanotis. The sequence continues at coordinate 42,770,075 of JAKEPQ010001030.1, read as the reverse complement.
CTGTTTGCTGAGAAATGCCAGGCAGGTACAAGGTGGTACAAGTCAAAACCAACATGATTGCTAATGATTTTTTTTTTCCTGTGATCAGCATCTTCTACTGACAAGTTTCTTGCAGCTTTCTTTGGAGGGATGCTCTAGTGACAGGACTAGAAATCAGATTTTATCTCTGCAGATATACTTGTGCTAGTATTCTTTGGTTATGAGAATGAATTTAGACTGAGTGTGGGCTTCTCCTAGGTGTATGCAATGCAAGAAATTATTCTGAGCAACAATAATTTGCTCATTTTTTATATTAGCAAAAAAAAAAAAAAAAAAAAAAAAAAAGCAAGCTTCTTCTACCACACTGCAAGGTGGTGAACGTTTTTTACTGGTGCCATGACTGCTTGCCTGGAAAAGAGTGATGTCCCCTGCCTCATGCTAGTGTCTACCTTCCTGGAAAGTGAGGAGATTTTAGCATACACACTGGCAGCAAACAGATTAAGGCAGAACGATCTGGTGATTTTGTGAGAGGTTAAGGGTGAAATTGCTCAGCACTAGTAAGCAGTGTAGTAGGAGACCCTATATAAAATGTAGCAGACAACTTTTTTTGAGTCTCTTGATCTTGAACAAATGCAATAATCTCTCCGAGCTAGGCTGAGTCAAGAAATCAATCCATGTTTCCTCATGGGAAGCAGAGTTTCAAATGGCTGTGTTTTGTCTTCTCATTTGAGAAAGCTGCTCCTTGAAGAACTGCTCCAAAGGTACCTGGAAGAAGTAGATACAGGATTCTACATATTTGCTTGAACAGTAAAATTAAAACATCTTTAACTTCCTCTAAAATTCCAGTACAGACAATATTAGAGAATCTGCATTGTTGCTGGTTTTATAGAGTCATAAGTTTAGTCACTTTGAATTTTGTATTTGCAGCAGGAAATTTGTAGCAGGTATCTATTCCTTGAAAGGTTTTTTTTTGTTTCTTTGTTTGTGGTGGGTTTTTTTCCCCTTGTTTTTATTATGTTTTGTTTTGTTTTTCACTAGTATAACTGCTGGAAGGCTTTAAGCATTTTACAAGCCTGTACACACGGAGAGATGCAAACTATCACTGTCAATACTTCCACCTCTATAACAGTCCAGAACCTCTACACGAGATATGTTGTTGCCCTACTGTTGTGTGTGATGTTGTAACCATGAAGTTTGAAGATTTGTAAATAGGTACACTATGTCATCTGGTCTAAGAAAAAATACTGCCTCTTCCTAAAAAAACATGTGTAGCTTTTAAAACAAATCTAAAAAATACCCTCTCACTTTTTATCTGTCTTAAAGAAAATATCATGGTGTTAGTTCAAGCTATTCAAAGAGGAAAAAAGCATCAGTCCATAATAACCTGGTCTGTATGCACATTTATGACAAATAGTTGTTAGTGGGCTGATATCAGATTCAGGTAGATATAATGCTTCAAGATCTTTGTTTTATGGAGTATTGCTGACAGCTTGTAGACATCTCCGAAACAAGCTTTAAAGCTAAACCCCTGTTTTATGCTGGTGGTTCCTGCCAGATGATTAGCCTAGCTACATCATTGTAACTGTAGTGTGACAACCTGACAGTAATTCAGCTGAAATTCAGGGTCTGCTTTAGTAACTAATAAAAATGATCAAATGTTACCAAACTTGTTTTGTTTCCCCTTTTCTTTTTTTCCTTTTCTGTTAAAGAAAAAAAAAAAAAAAGGGCATCTTACTTAGACCAACTAGAATCTATAATAATATAGTATAAGTTACTTTCAGTATATACAGAAATCCACAGAGGAGAAAACTATATATTGCAAAGAATTTAAGCTTGGATTGCTTCTATCACCTTTGAGAAGTAGGCACATGTACTATACAGCAAAAAACAGATATTATGATACTTCCATGGAAAAAGCTGGTGTTATTTTTATGTTCCAAATAATACTGTACTTTTTTCTTCTAAAATCCTCTTATGAGAAAGTACCATCAGTGTAAACATCATCAATCTAGATGTAATATAAAACCAAAAAGAGATTGGTGATGTTGTTTTGTTTATAACCTCTGGAGAGAGGGCTGAACAGAAACACGGTGTAGTCCAAGAGGTTTTGCCAAATTCTGGCTATAATGGCTAAGTACTTCACAGACAAAACCCTGCTTCTCATTGCAGTGGGTGGGAGGTTTCCCATTACTTTTCATACAGAATTTCAGGATGGTATTGATTACAGTTTCATAGGAAACCAGGTTCCCATTATTCTGTCAAATAAACAAATTTGGCTCCATGTTACTGTGTTGCACTGTTCAAAACATGAATGGATGAAGATAGGGTACATGTACTCACAGAAATGTCACGATTTTCCAAACATGAATCTGCTTTAGTGTAGTTATTTTTTCAGCAGTCAGTTTACAATGGGAATTGCAGTGTTTGCTGTTTGTTCTTCTCCTCACCTGTTTATAATATTTCATGCAGTCAGATAGGCAAATTAGTCAATCACATAGCAAATTGTCAAATTTAAAAGTTCACCGATATCCCACAATCTGACATTTGCTCATTCAAATTCTTGGAAGAATAATTATGATTAGCAAGTATATTAACAGAAATCTGAGTCATATCATAGATCTGTGTTGACCAGTGAACATCATAAAATCTCTATTCCCCATTTGCTAATTCTGATATTGCTGATCCATTGGCCTGAATTACACAGGGCACAACACAGACTCTTCTACTGTGGAAATATGTCTGTTTTCATGTGTTGCTTTTCCACAGGATATAGATATCATACCTGGAGTAAAAATTTTTTCCGCCACATTACTATTGCACTATCACCTCAGGACCACCCTCTACACTAATAAGAGCCAAAGATTTAAAAAAAAATCAAAAGGAGAAAAAAAATCATCATTGCTTTTCTCTTGTAAGATGCTTCCATTATTTCTCTGTGTAATCAATCTATATGATCAACATGGGCTCATGAACCATATGCCCCAAATTCTCATAAGTATTTCAATATTTTAAACAATACTACAAATATATATTAAAAAAAATTAAATTTCAAATTCTTTATGCATAGTGGATATCAAGTTCTTAAAAAACTTGTTAGTTCAACTTCAACCACACTTTGAATAGAATAAAACACAGTTCAACTGTACTTTGACTAGAATAAGACACAATAATAATGATAAATAATATGAAAATACAGTGTAAAACCCCCAAACTATTTTTGTAAGTTGATAATGTGGTCATGACCTTACACTTTTGAAAATTATTGTTCAGCAAGTGTAAAGTATGGTGAAATTTGGAAGTAACAGAGAGCAGGCACTGATATTTTGCACAGAAAGCATTCAAGTTATCATCATGGGAATGATGTAGAAAACTGACCACTGGAACACCTGAAACATTGGGGTAGTTGTTCTTATGGCTACAGATTTTAAGAACAAGTTTGGGCGTTTTTTTCTAACTGTTACATAGTAACTTGAATGGGGTTGCATTCAAGGAAAATCCACATTCTATACCTCACAATTCAGGGAACACTGTGGTCCTATTTGGCTTTTCATCTTGGGAATTTGTACAATACCAGGACTCCATCCCTCTCTCCACACAGGATTGGTCATCTGAGCAGCCTTGCCCTAGGCACTCTGACTAGTTCTTTGCCTCTGAATTTTCTTCATTCATGCTGGGCTGCTGCTTTTCTCTGCTTTCAATTTGTAACTCCCACAAGTCTGTCTTGGAGTACATCTGTAAGACTGATGGCTCTACCAAGTGCTTTTGATCAGTGATAGAGAGGGTTGTGTTTGCATTGTTGCTGTGTGTGAAGCTTTATGCCTTAGTCCATTAATACGGAACCTGGCTCATATTTATCTCAGATTTTTTAAAAATATTTTAGTTAATTTTTAACTTTTCATGCTGCTTAATGGGCTTCTTCATGTCAGGGTGAAAAATGCAGGGAAAGGAACAAATTTTGCTTTGATTTGTCCTTTTGAGAAAACGGATTTGCTCCTCTTAAAGGAAAGGGAGATATCAAAGCCCAAAAATCTAAAAATCACATAGAAGCCACTTACTGGTAGCCTTACCTCCAGGTAGCAGAGCTCCCCATGAAGCCATGCACATGCATATGACTGATCTCTGCACAGAAAAAAAAATAGGGAATTTGACTGTTTGGGAATATAATTAAAGATGTGAATACCTGTTTATCATTTAAAGAGTGCCACTGATTATAATTGCTTTTGTGCAAATCTGAAGTAGATTCATGGAAATCCAGGTCAGGAGATGCCCTCAAACTGAAAATGAAACGGGTTGTCACAGAAATTTTTTCATTGACAATCAGGTTCTGAAAACAGAGAGAAATTTAATGATATCAGACTCTTTTTTTGACAGAACCAACTTGAAATTTTTCAGCTTTTTGAAATAGAGCATAATAATTACATTCATAGGAGCTGGCTGAGACTGGGCAGCCAATTCACAGGTGGAAGGAACATCTGACTAAATCCCTTTTAGCACGGAAACCGCCAGAGCATGCACCTGGCTTTTTGTTGGAGTAATTTCCATCTGCCAAAAAGCACTGTTGTGAAATGACGGGGAAAAATAAACAAGGGATAAACCACACTGAAATTTTAACTAAAAGTGTGTCTTGCCTGAGTTTGGGAAAGGCTAGGGGTAGCACTGGAGGGCCTAGTGCCTTCCCATCTGCAAAACAGTGGAAAAGGAAGATTTTTTTTACTTTATCTGTGTTCTGCATGTTTTTCTAATTTTTATTATTTGTTTTCCAGCAGTCATGAGGACCATATTGTTGGACAAGAGCCCCATCCTTTAGGGATTTTAAAAATGCAAACAGAATTCTGGGTCTTGTTCCAAGGACACAGTATAGTGATTTGTAAACATTTTTGAATGAGGTCAAACTCTTGCTAATAATGTTTGAGAACTGACAAGTTTTATTTTGCAGGCTGAGTTCACAAATTAGGTGTGTCATATCTGGGTAAGGACAGTGTATCAGGAGTTGCTGGCCTTCCTAACTGTTTTAATTAAATGTCCAGAATGTAAGTGCTAAGCGCTCAGGAGCTAACAGTGAGTGTGTGCAATGAGGGCTGACCAGGTGGAGAATACAAGACCACAGCTCCTCCACACTTTTTTCTACTTAAAACATTACAATAGCAATAAAAATGATTATAAATCAAAGTAATTAAAAGAACACTGGGTCCTCTGGGCTTTATCCATATTGAATCTCCTAAACCCTCACAAAATGTAGGTTTAGAATGGCCAGCATGGCTCATTGACACCCTGCAAGGTTTAAGTGTAAGGGGCATGATGGGCATATTCTTGGTTTCTGTCCTGTTGGGTCATTTTTTATGTTCCATATATTTCTGACTCCTAAAATAGGCTGTTGACAGCCAAAATCATCCATTGTGCAGAATTTCTTAGACTTTCTGCCAAACTCATCACTGGCAAGAGATGAATCCAGCTATGAGCCTGTAAGTGAAAACAAAATTCTGTAACTTACACCAATTTGCTGATATTTCTGTCAGACAACTCCAAATTCTCCCTCACGTGTTTTGGGTTTCATCCCTTCTCTCTCCTTATTTTGTGTTGCACTTCTCTGCATGTGGAAGGCAGTTATTTACCACTGTAGGAAGACTTCTCAAATAATGTTTTGTATCCTTCCTGTTCACAGCTCTCTTCTCAAGGAAGAAGACGAGCCCTCAAGATTCTTGCATTTGAAGAGGAAAAAAACATTTTGCACTTCTTTTACAGAAGAGGAAGAGAGAGCAGAAAGGCAGGAAGTCTAAGCTACTTTATGCAGTAAACACTTACTTTCCTTCAATTTCCCTTCTCTAAAAGGCATTGCAGGACTTGGCTGCTAATTTGAAAATCCCCTCCTTTTTGGAAAAAACGGGAGACTTCATCCAGATATATCCTGATATACAAGCTCCTGATTTGATCGGCTCTGGGAACTGAAGAGTAAAAATTATCCTAATAGTCATTAAAAAGAACAATAAAGATGATATTTCTAGGGACATCAGCTCTAATTCCCTGTAGAAGGTAGTGTTAGTTGCAATTCATATGAATGGAATTCATTTTATGACAGCATATATCCTGAAATTCTATGAAGGGTAAAGCAAGAAGATAGTAATTGTTTTTAAGCAGAAAGAGATAATTGTGGTTTCATTTTACCTCCCGACTGTGACCTGAGTCAAAAATTTACAGATGAACTCTTTACTGAAATAGGTGCCTGAAAGACACCTTGATTCCTTTTTCTTTGTTTTCTCTGTACAAGAACATATCTGTTTAATGCATGCAGTGAGAAAGTACATGAAAAACAATTTTCCTTGTTGCACAAAATGAAATGAAATTCAGGCATGTCACAGCCTGAAACACTTCTTCAGGGACTGTATAATGGATTGGCAGATATGAAGGTGAATATTTTTAAATCTTGTATTCCTGTTCATATTCCTTTGACCTACGGTTATGTTCTGTGTGTATGAATGCAGAATGATGAAATGGCTGAAGTTATCAAGTAAAGCTTGAAACTTTACTTAGGAAGTGCATTTCAGTCAATTTTGACTGATGAACTGTGTCTGAAACCTTAGGCTATAGAAGCCGTGTCCTGAACCATGCTAAGACATCATTCAAGTGCTGGACATTCTCTGACCCTCCTCAGTGTTTTGCCATCAGGACCAAAACATCCTTTTATTAAAGCCTGTAAGACCCTTCAGTTTGTGATCATGCCCTCTCTCTGTGAGGAAATGAATGTTCCCCACTATTTGCATTCCCCACACCTTGCTTAAAAAAAGCAATGGAAAAGCAAATGTATGATACGTTTCATGTAAAGATGACTTTTGTTTTGTAAGTGTTCATCTGTTCCAGCTGCTTATTTCTCCCTCAGAGTCATAATCCCCTCTCTGCCATATCACAATTAGCAGTGGAGAAGTCTGGGATTTACATTCAGTGGATTACAACTTTCAGAGAGAAAAAGGCAGCAGGAGTGAATGAAGTATGCAACATAAATCCTGGCTTTCTGCAAATGTATTTAGCAATAAAAGGAAAGTTTCACACACACTAAAAAAGAAGGAAAATATATTTGCAGTATTCTCTAAGACATCCAGTGAATAGTGGAGTCCATATCCCCCTGAAAGATAGACTCATAACTCTATAGATTTTTTTTTAAAAACTGACAAAATACCTTCTAAGTTTTTTAAAAGTTGTATAACTTGTGACACACAAAATGAAGTTCTTCAACAGGCTGTGTAACAGAGAGAAGCAACCGGGCACAACCTCAGGTGGAAGGCAATATCCTGATGGTTATTGTCAAAACTGCTCTGTTGAAGCAAATGAAAGATGTACACCCAAACCCCATGATTATTCTCTACGTCAGTGATATTTAGTGATAAATGGAATTGCCAGGGTAGAGTGGGTTTTAATGCCAGCTGGATCAGTGACATATGCCTAAGCCTTGTGAAATGGGAGAGCTAACCCACTAGCAGTTTTGATGGCTTCAGCTGGGAAACATGGTATCAAGAGATACATTTGTGGGAAGATTAAAAAAAAAATCTTGTTATGATGCATGTGTTTAAGACAAAATTATAAATTCTATGGATCTTGATCAAGAGTTGGTAAGTAGAAAAGAATGTTTTCCTTGAACTCATGAATATATTTGTCAAAGGAGACCAAGGAATTGGAATGAATAATCATTCTGGACCTTTGGAGGCACTGTTTTTATTCTTGCAATTAGTCTTCAAAGTTTTTACTGCTTTCTTATTTGAAGCCCTCTTCCTGAGCTGAGAAGAAAGATAATTTATCAATTCAATAATCCCAAATTGCAATTTTGGTTGGTACCGCCTCCTTTTAGTGTCATGGTGAAGGAGAAGAGGAACAGAAATGTTTGGTGCAGTGCTGGGCAGGACACACAGCTCAGAGACAAGAGGATCTACCCCTCCTTTACCTATCTCCTCTACTATCTGTTCTGTTTCTAAACGGGCAAATGACAAGATGTTTCTCCATGTAACCTCCATATAACCTGTAACTGTAAAGTATATGGTAGCACCCTAGTAGGAAATTTCTGTTCCACACAACCAGATAAATACATTACAGAGCTTAAGAGTAACCTCTCTTGACTGTGAAAGAGGGTATTTGATGACAGTGGTACTCATAATCAAGTCCAGAACAAAGAGTCACATCATCCCATCTTAGTTTTTTCTATAGTCAATATATATTTCTCTTTTCCCAAAGAGGTATTATAATGCACATTTATAGATAAGATATAGATGTTAATCTGAAGTTCTTTCTATATTTCTGACTTCATCTGCATTCGCTCTGGTGTTATTGTTTCATTAACACTGGAAGTGTCAGACCCTGTCTACCCTTCCACAGTAGATAAAGGAAAGGTTGCCTCATAATTCACCCTTCACAAAATACATAAACAATAAATTCAAACCAGTTGATATAACTATTGTGGCTGGTTACTTTGATTTCAAATTATAAAGAAAAATACCATCAGATAAATACTTTGAAGGGATTTTTGCTCACCATAATCTGCAGTGAGATTCTGTTCTTAGTGGCAATTAGGATTTTACTCTGAAAATTTATCTCTTTGTCACTGCTGAAATCCAGGTGGACTTCACCCAAAACACTTTATATGGATATTACTTTCACTTTTACTCAAATGATTTGGAACTTCAGGAATCAAATTGCTAGTTCTTAGAGAGTAAGATGGGTAACTGTTTAAAAATGTATAATTGCTCTGAATAATGTCACTCCTTCACAGAGCTCCAGGTCAGCAAAACACAATTGCACTGGCATAAACATGAATATTTAAACCCCAGCTTTTTTTTCTTTAAACAAATCCTAAAATCATAGAATGGCTTGGGTTGGAAACAACCTTAAAAGTTATATAGTTCCAATCCCCCTGCCATATTTGGGGACATATCCCATTAGACCAGGCTGTTTAATATTCATCCAACCTGTCCTTTCCACTTCCAGGGATGGGGCATCCACAACTTCACTGGAAAACCCAGTGCCTCACTACCCTCAGAGTAAAGAATTTCCTCCTAATATCTAACGTAAACCTGACCTTTTTCACTTTGAAGTAATTTTCCATGATCGATAGCTGTCCTTGTAAAAAGTCCAATACAAATCAAGCCAAACTACAAGTCCAAAGAACAAATCAACCTCTGTGTAATTATTATATTAAATAAAGATTTAAAGTGAAAAGTGGTGGGGTTAGATTAATAATGTAGGTGCATTGAAAAACAAACTTTTAATAAGTAACTAAATTAGATTTTAGGCATCCTCTATTCCAATACTTTCCGTCACTCCAATAGGCAGGTAATGGAACATATGGCTCACATTTAATAATATTTATCCCTTTCTTTTAATTGTCAAGGAGTGCAAGAATTAGCCCTGAATTTTTCCAGAGATAATCGGAGAATGTAAAATCAATTATTGTGAATGCTAGCAGGCTAATTTAGTTCTAGATGAAAGATCTTATCTGATGAAGACTCATAATGTTGAAAACACCTTATTATTGCCAAATCAGCCAGCACCAAGAAGTTAGTAATTGAGGAGAGCAGGTTTGCATGCTCTCTTTAGTTTTCAACTATTGAGTAAAAAAAGAGATCAAGTGCTACTATGGCAAGTTTCTTCCAGAGCAAGTAGAACTTGCAGCAGAAGATTGAAATTGAAGAGCTTTCGAGCCTGTCATCACAACTATGGATATTGCTCCCAGATTATACTGGTTTATCAGCTACAAAGATCTTTCCAATTCTGCTTATGGCACTTAGCAAGATAAGCAAAGGGAGTCTTTGTTTGGATAAATTGTCTTATGATGTGTTTAGGGACAACTGAAACTGAATCTTCTTTGGTAAAGTAAAACAGTGCAATGTGTACATTAGTGTTTTAGTGAGAATCAAGGGTGCAATTTTGAAACAAACCTGATTGAACCCAGCTACAGAACAGCCTCAGAGCATATGAACTGTATTTCTTTTGGGTGAAACTACACTGAAAAATGTGCACACAATACACACCTGATGCACTCCAGTAATTAATCCGTGTTCAGACCTTGGGACCAGAGAAAAGCTAGTCCAAAGCAGGCTGCCTTCTCCCTTCATAACATGTCCAATTCTCCATAATAACACTATAGTTCTTCCCCTTCTTTTTTCCCCCATACAACTTGCAGATAGAGCCATAAAAGAGTGATAACAAAAAGGTATCTTCTCTTAATTTGGCATATCTAAGACTACTCCAGAAATATCTAGTTTTGTTGGAATATCAGTATTGACATGGAATCTCTTATCAAACATTATTGAAAATGTCCTTGATGGGAATCTAAAAGATGATATCTTAGCAGTGTCAATCTTTTAGCCAATTGTGTTATCACAAACATTTTACTGTATAGCCAAATCTACAAATTCACATTCAAGGTTAGCTATATTCACATCACCTTACACATCAAAACACAGTGTATCCAAGCTCTGCTGGAGACAGGCTAACCTTTTCTATGTAAGAACTCAAAACTGGTTCCATGTTTTTAGGTAAAGGCAATGAAAGGTACTCTTTATCTGAAATATGCATATATTCCTAGACTGAAGGAGATAGCAAAAGGTTAGATATAAGCAGTTTCTTGTTGTCTTTAATATTTTAAATCTAATGCTCCCATTTATGTTCTTTTCATACAGGAAGCTGATAAAACACCTTTTATTTGATAGACATTCTCTAGATTTAATAAAAAGCTGCAGCTGCCTTAGCAGCCTAATCAACATGAAACAGAAAGACAGAAATCAAAGTGTTGGTAGTATTTTAAATATAGATGTCCTCTAACTTTGCCCTTGATAATCAATTCACAGTTAAATAGTTTTAGTGCATGTGGGAAAATATCAGAAATCGCTCCAGGCTAATAGACCTATGTTTGCTGCACAGACTGCCTTAATTATTTTTTGTTTCCCAGAAATGTGCACCTGTGTGTGCTAAGACCATGCAGCAATAATGAAGGATAAACCATTCTAGTGAAAAAATTTTGTCTTTGTCTGGGCTATTACTGAACCATTTTGCATAAGGCAACTTTTTCTGACAAGACAAGATTGAAGGCTTATTTTCAAAATCAGATGTGGAGTCAGGACTACACTGACTTTATAAGAGGAGTTGAGGTGACTTGTCAGGCCATGTTAGGACAGAATTCCACAGATGGATATTCAAGTTAGGTATTCAATCTGAAATAAGTTATCAGGTCTCATGTATTTCCATGAGTTCTGCACTGTTATGGGAATAAAAATATTATCTATTTCCCTTTGGAAATTGCTTGCAGGAGGAATGGGGAAGCCATAATCTACTTGGAAAACACCAGTACAGGTTCCTTGAGAATCTTAGATCTCATAATGAAACAATAAATTTGGTTCTGGATTTTAATCCTCATAACCATGCAATTAAACTTTTTGGCAAATAACCCAGGTGTATATCAGTGATGGGAAATGTGTCTTTTTTTCCTACCTTGATGGATTCCATCAACTGTGAAGTGAACCACAAAAATTGCAAAGTTAGGGAGAATTTTTCTGGAACAAATGTGGCCAAATGAGCCAAGGAAAACACTCTCAGAGAAGGTGGGAGAAATGTTTCGTAGATGACCCAGAAACTGAATCTAAAAGTGCATCCTATTCTCACATCATCAGGAGAATACTTCAGAAAGGCTAGCAGGCTGTATACGGTATTATTCAAAGACATTCTCCTTGTCAAAAATATAATCCTAATATTTCTGGTAGTTTTGAAAATAGTCCTGTAGAGCCTTCTTAAGAAGATCTTTCTGAGTATTTCACCAAAACCAAGAGGGCATTGGTTGATAAAATCCTCTGAATTAGAAGCATTGCATTAGGGATTCAGTGGGCCACATTTTCTATTCTGTTGCAAGTGCTGCAGATGGGATGGAGCCTATGATGTATTTTGTGCCACCTATACTGGTACTCTGTGAAGACACAAAGTATTTTATACACAGAATGCTTCCAGACCATTATTTTACTCACTATCGTCAGTCTTTATGAATTGCAATTTTATAAACTCAGTGACATCAAGGACTAGGAGCTGATATTCCAGTATTGATTTCTGCACTGTACTATTATTAAATTCATTTATTATGGATAAAATATGTGGGTTCTAAGATGCCAAATTACCTCTGCAGCTGTCCACAAACAATGTAAATGCAGATCCCCACACAGAATAACTTTTTCTTTAAGCATCAAATACATCTCTGTCCAATAAACAACCTACTTTTACAGCTCTGTAGTCAAAACAGAGACTTGTAATGGCTATGCCTGAGAGGTGCATTAATCTGGGCAGAATCAGTATCAGCTTGTCTGGAGCATACAATAATACATGAGCATACAAAAATACTGTCACAAACATATTTTGTAATGGTGTGATTATGTGGCCCAGGACAATATAGAAAGCATTTTGCATAAGTGTGTGAGCAATGTGACCTCCAAAGAAGGCACAGACTTGTATATTTGCACTCAGATGACACAGGAAAGCACTGTGTTGCTACAAGAAGCACAGTTTTCAAGATCAAGAGCTGTGGCTAGCACAGGTCTTTCCCATGAGAACATTCTTCTGTGTTTTATAAACGAAGGTAAACTTTGGATGTTGTTGAAACAGTGTCTCAAGATTTGGACAGTGCAGGCCTGGCCAATTAGGCCTAGGGGGAGGTTTCTGACTGACCAATCTGGCTGACCTCTGGAAAGTCTGTTGGATTCAAAATAAAAGTATGTTGGATTCAAAATAATAAAGCGCTTTTTCTATGCCACGCTGAGAATCCGGGTTTTCCTTCTCTGCTAGCGACTCAACAGCGACAAAGAGCAGAGCACAAAATAAGCACAAGGGCCTGCAAATGAGGAGGGCATTTTGCTGAACACTCAAGAAGGACAGCTCACAAAACCAGAAATGTGATGAGCAGCATCAGGAACACAGGAAATCCTCCTTTTGGAGGGTGGAAAGCAACCAGGAAACACACCAGACCTGAGCCAGGAGAGGTGTAAAACAAAGGGTGTTCCGCTCTGACTTCCCTTTTGGAATAGCTGTGAAGCCTGGTCACCTTGACCTCACCTGTTAAAAAGGAGCAATCCAACAGGTACCAAATGCTACTATTTCTTTTGTTACTTCATCTTAAATTAGGAAGAGGCAGAGAAGATTGTTTTCTCACAAAACATGAAAGTAAACAGCAAATGTCAAGAGGCAGTAGTTGTCACAAGCAATATATTTGCAATAGTAGAGATGTCAATTCTTTGACTCAAAAATCCTCATGTCCAAGAGTTTTGTGTCACTGGAAGCATTCCCTCATTAAGCAGAAATTCATTGCATGGTGGGGGCATGGAACTACAGAAAGTTTCTCTGGGTGTGGAGGTATTTATTTTAACAGTGATAGCTGGACAGTTTACACTTAATATCACATTTTACATAGAATTTGCTGATTCCCTAATTTTTTTTTTTTCCTTAACAACTGCCATATTCTACCAGATTTTCTTGAAAAAGGATTAAAATACTTTTTGCTAGAATTGCTGCTAGCAATATGCTGTGACAGTGGTTGTCTTTGCTCTGCATTTAGAGGAAATGAATTATTTTAGCTAACAGGAACAAGTTCCATTTCATCTAAATTATATCTTGGTAGCTTGCAATCAAACCTTATACATGATACTAAGTCATGAGTTACAAAACTGACTTGGCTTTCTTAAAGTTCTTATTCTTATTGACAAGTTAGAATTATGCAGCTGGGATTGCATAAAATTTCTGCAGTGTAACCAAAGACCTTTTACTTTTCTTCTCTCATTCTGAGCTATAGTCTTCAAGATTGTCCAAATGTGATGTTTTATCTGTAGTGCTGGGATGATGCTGGTCTTTTACAAGTGAACTGGGCTTACAATAAGATCCTGATATAAACTGGTGCTTATTTTTCTTTAGACGTTTAATATTCCTGCTGAATAAAAATAGAACAAGGTTAAAAAATGCGTTGTGACTCTCTTCATAAAGCTGAGTGCCGTCATAAGTTTTTGACTAAATAGTGTTATGGGGAAACTTCAGTCTTACTGTGACTGAGGATTCAATAGATAGGGAATTTTTTTCAGATTACATCACCTTGAAAGATACAGATGGGGGTTATTCTGTTAAAAGTCATAGCTTTCAACCATGACTGATTTTAAAAATCTATGTGCTCTTGATTTCAAAACACACTATCTCTACCTAAATTTTCTGTTTTCACATGTATATTCAAGCTTTTTAAAATTTGATTAACATCAATTAAAAAAACTTATCCCATTCTTTTTACACAGTTATCAAAAATATGCTTAATAACTGCATTTCTATAATGACATTAAAAATATGTAATTTAATTTATACATTTCTGAGAATAACAACTGCTCTGAAACAAAGTTCAACATCCTTCCTATAAGATGGTTCCAGTGTTTAGAATAAATAATATATTTTTTCTCAGAATATTTAATTGGCTCTGCATGAAGAAAGAGGTATTAGGAGATGGTAGGCAGATGCCATGTTTTTCTTAGATTTCATAAACGTAAGGAACAAAGTACTCTGCTTGATCTGCAATCAAAAGGAAGTGATACAGTCTTAAGAGAGTCAAGCAAATATGTATAAGCAAAAAAGTAAATATCAACACTACTGTAATTCCATAGGTGTTAAAATATTCATAACATATAGTTGCAGAAATACTGCATCCATGTATGGTTTTAAACCTGTCAAACGAACAGATTGAGCTCAGAGACCTTGTATCTATAAACAGAGTGGTGTTTGTGTATTCACTTGAACCTGTGCAAGTGAACTGAAAGTGAAAATAGAGCTATAAAAACACTTGATATCTAACAATGGTTGATGGAATCAGACACCAGACTGCCTAATGAATCACATTAATTCCTCCAGTAAGCAGTGCAAGTTCAGTTCTGTGTTTGTTCTGGACACATAAATTCACAGAGGTCATGTGTGATGTCCCTCTGTGTCTCAGTTGTCTCTTGTTAGTATTGCCATCATCAAAAGATCAGCAGGAAAAAGATCTGTTGCAAACACTAACTAAAGAAAAATTTAACCTTAATATAATGAAACTCTGTGTGTTTCATTATATTAAGGTTAAACTATCAAACTGTATATTGGTGATTGAAAATAAGACAATCTAGATCAGTTTTGACTATAGAGGAACTTTTCCTGCGCAGTTTGCTCATCTTGTCTGCTTTTTAAGGGAATGTTATTGCAGTCAAATTGGACAAAAAAAATTGTAGAAGCTAATTTTATGTTACAGCCCCCATAGGCCAAACAATAGAAAATGCTTGCGAGGGAAGACTTGGTAATGAGGAACAGACTACTTTGACAATTAACCTTATATTGATAGAACCCACAGAAAATACTGTACACATGTTGCTCAGCCAAGCCAATCATTTAATAAGCAACTACTTCTTTATAAACCTCACTTTGTGAAGTTCTTTTAGATACATCATTAGGAAATCAAAGGCTGGAGAGCTGAAAGGGGTTTTCAGAGGTCACTGTCCAAGGCTAAATCCTAAAAGAGATAACAAAAGCATTTCTGGAAGATGCCAGTTTAATCTATAGCTGAAAATCTCCCGCTACAATAATACTGACCCTTCTAACAGTCAACTCTGATTCTCATTTGCTTTCATAATAAAAAATGTCTTATATTTAACAGAATAATACTGCAGTTGTAATACATCCTTTCTTGTTCCACACTCAGTGAACATAGAACAACTTAATTTCCTTCTTTTTTAAGACAACATTTCATGTATTTGAGGACATCTGTCTTCCCACAATCTTCTTTTTTTTCCACACTAACCCTATCTGATGTTTTTTCAGAGCAAAAATGGAGTTGGGCCTGTAAATGCATAGATATTTTGTGGTTAAAATGAACATATTACTTTTAATGAAGCAGAATATTTATATCATATGAATAATAAATCAACTTAATTATAAATGCAGAAGTGCTATGCCTTTTAACTCGTATTACAATCATAGAATTGTTAGAAAGAAAATGAAAACATCATCTAGCTCCTTTCACTAGGTCAAGTTACTCAAAGCCCTGTCCAACCTGCTCTTGAACACTTCCAGGGATGGAGCATCCACAACTTCTCTGGGCAACCTGTTCCAGTGTCTCACCAAACTAATATCTTCCTAATATCTGTTCTAAACCTATCCTCTTCAGTTAAAATCTGTTTTCACTTGTCCTTTCACTGCACCCCCTGATAATGAGCCTCTCCATATTTTCTGGAGTCCCCTTTTAAGCACTGGCAGGCTGCTACAAAGTCTGCCTGGAGCCTTCTATTCCCTAGGCTAAATAACCCCAGACTCTATAGACCCCAAACCCCTGATCACCATCATGGCCCTCCCCTGCATAATTTGTGCTTTAGTCATTCATTTTTCTTCTTCCCCCTCAGCACTTTCCTGTTTAATTTCTTCAGACCCTTTCTTCAGACCCTTTCTTCAGTTTATCAAGAGTATAGTGTGTCCCAGTTCTGTCCTGCTGAGAGTTTGCAGTTTTGCATGCTGGTGTTTCTTAGGCTGTAGCTGCATATTTTGCTCATAAGAACACTATGCTGAGGCAATATCAAAGCCTTACAGAACTCGAGGTTACTCTTGGTCTCACCTATAGCAATTGCATGTATGCATGGTAAAAGCTGCTATTGACTCACTATATTTTGATCAAATATCTGATGGCAGTTGTTTGTTTCCTGAGTACTTCTACAAATTGTTTTCTGTTTCCTTCTTAATTTAACTAAATTAAACTAAAACAGTTAGATTGGAAATTTTCAGATCTTTTGCAAGCCAAATACATATACTTTCATCCCACTGATGATTTTCAACTGGTATTTTTTTAAATCAGAAATATAACTGCTAATGATCCTGGGTTGCTAGAAATGCTAGAGGTTAGATTTCATTAGGTTCCTGAAGAGCACATCTGATTTAAGTACTGTCTAACTTGCTCTTCATAATATTTAAAAAATATATATTAAAAAAAAAAATCAACTTACTGCTTATCTTATTTCCTCCTAAACTAATTTGAAAGAGGAAAATGAGAGTCAAGATTATGGTCTCAGATAAAAATAATTTCTAGAAAAAGAATATCTGTCTTATAGCTTTACTAGACTAAAGCTTGCTTGGGTTAGATATCTGGAGACATTTTTTCATCCAGAAGGTGGTTGAAGAGAGGAACAGGTTCCCGAGAAAAGCAGTCACAGCATTAAGCCTGTTTGAATACAAAGAGCATTTGGACAATGTTTTCAAGAAAATGGTGTGATTTTTGGGGAGTCCTGTGTAGGGCCAGAAGTTGAACTTATTGATTCTGATGGCTCTCTTTCAATTAAACACATTCTATGATACTTCTTTCATTAAGCTATCACAATATGATTCAGACATTTTTGGTAATAGATTAAACTAGCCTGGCTGCAGAATAATCTATCACAAACCAAAAGTATGTCTTGCTATCTAATGAATTTCTTAACTGCAAAAAAACCCCTATATCACTGTGTTCCAAGCCCAAAGTAAGGAGGACAAAGGGACCCTAACTCCAACACTGCTTTGCCTGCAAAGAGTGAAAGGTCTTTCTTTTCTGTCTCAATCTTTTTAATTCTTTTAATCTTATTGGGCCAAATTGCATCTTGTTTGTCTCAACAAGGAATGTAATTTTTCTCTAGTTAAAAGAGCCCATCATAAATGTCAAAATGCTATACATATTGTGACATTTTGCTGGTGTGTAGAAGAAGTTGCACTGGAAAAATAGGATGAGTAAAGCAAGTTCCTAACCTGCTTTTCCCCCCACCTTTCACCCCCTCTCTTAGTTTCTTTGAAAATCTGTACTATTCAGACCTCCTGTTCATTTCTCAGAGACATTTTGCTTGTATGAGTGACTTTGCTGAACTGCAAGATAGCAGAAGTTGAAAGAGTCAGTGCAGATGGCACTGGGCATTCAAGACAGACAGAAGAGTTAATACGGATTAACTTGCAGGACAAGAATGCTTACAACAATCTGATTACTTTTAGTTAGGAAGGAAATGGTGAGTGATAGTTGAAACCTTGAGATTTTCCCCTCAGTGGCTGACATTCCACAGAATGATTTGAACTTTAATAGTATCAACTTTCTTGTCATAAGCACATTCATTAACAGCATGGATGTGTTCTGTGTGTCTGCAAGGAAAACATACTTTTTCTTTACTTTTTGTCATAGCATCATACAACAGATGAATGGTTGGCTTAAGTTGCAATATTAATACTAAGAAACTTAATCTGTATGCAGAATGTTTTTTTTTTTTGTGTATTTGAACTTTTGAATAATTTATCTTACATCTTGCAAATTAACACTGTGTTCTCTTAGCTTCAAAGGGAATTAAGTGAAAGGGTCTTATACAGAGGCATAAACAAATTGTTTGTATAGAATTTCTTTTAGTAACAAGAGTCTTCCCTAAGAAAGTGAGTGATAGCTTCTCCAAGGATGTTTGTTGAGGGCTAAAATGCCTTTGATAAGGGCTAAATCACTACTCTTGTTCCTCTGTAATATCCTAATAAGTACTGTTTGGTAGAAATTAAAAAAAAAAAAAAAGAGTTACAGGTTCTGTTATTTTTCTGCCCAGACATACAAAGAAGAAAAGCTGAAATTACGCATTTCTTTAGTAAGTAGTTACTGAAATAAATATTTTTAGTGATCTGTTACACAACTTAATTACTTAATGAAGAAAGGCTTTCTAAAGTCCCAAATGCATTCATTGTCTCAAAGGAAATATATGGTACCTCTTGCTAGTATGAAGCTACATTTTACTTTAAAACTTTGGTTTCTTCAGCTTTGGACAAAAAGCTAGAGGAAGTATGAAATTGTAAACAACTAAGAAATATATAAGAAAAATCATGGCTTCTTTTTCTCCCCTGTGTTTGTCAGACAAAGGAAGGGAAATGCTAGCAAATTTTTCTCATCCTGTAAGAGAGTATTGCCTCATGTTTAGTATTTATAATGTAGGATTTACTAGCAGCATGAGATTTAAGATCGGCAAATTAATTTCTGTCTTCGGCGGTCTAAGCTTCATTTTTCAGAAAAAGTGAAATTTGAGGCACTTTCACACTAGGTAAAACTAGAGGTGATGTGCTGCTCAGATGTTGATGACAGGATGTGAAATGAATCTGAAGAAAAAAAATCACTGTTAAAGGACAGAGATGAAAATACTAAGTTTTAGAATCCGTGTTTCAACTTTTGCCATTCTTCAATTTTCAAACATTGATCCAATAATTTGTTGCAGATTTTCTGTTTCAAAACTAAAATAACTTAGTGAATGCCTGGCCTTACTTCTCAGCCTTCTGAATTCTGTGGTTCTATGAACTTGATGAATGAGAACAAATAAGATCTTGGATCATGTTAAATACATTCTGTGCTCACAATCAAAAGCTCTGTGTTAATTGTTCTGCTGTATGGTTGTTTTTTTTTCCCCAGAAGAATATAATTTTCATATTAATTTTCAATAAAGGAGGAAAGGCTAGAGAGTTTTATAATGTTTATTTCTCTATTGAAAGGCAGGTTGCATTTTATGTCAGAGTTCTTTAATTTTTCTTAAAATATTACAGTATTCTTTAACGCTCCTACAAACACTTTTTTATTCCTAGAAGCAAAATAAATTTAAATTAGTATAGAATGTGTTGAATTGTCTTGTGATGCATGGAGACTTACAACCTTTTTCTTTCCTTTAATGTTTTCCAAACTGAAAAGTATATTCATAAACATGTAGTTACAGAGAACTTCTGTGAAGAGAGTTACTTGTATATTCATGGAATAAGTAGTTTTGTTGAAGAAAGGGAAGTATTCAAGAAGACAATAGAAGAAGGCTAGATTGAAAACCTCAAAATGCCTTCTTCCAAAATACCCCAATTCACAGAGGCATATCTATCAGCAGATTAAAAAGGAAATAATCTGCTGTATAGATACTAATTGTGCTGGTGAACATGGAACAGCCCTACTCACCAAGAAGAAATTAACTATTCTGTAAACAGAGAAAGCAATCTAAGCACATGGGCCATTTGGACATCGCTAGCAATAAAATTGTATACTTCTCCTGAGAAAGTTAAGTTTCACTTTCAGGGACAATTTCTTTGTTCCCTTGCCACATAACTTCTATTATGATGCTCATATTAGGCTTGTCACTGGAACTTTAATATCCTTCACAGAGCATTGTGCAACCACAAATTCCTTCTGTATTTTAGTTTTATGAAAAGGGAATATTAAAAGGTCCATGCCTCCTACAATATATTGGAAATTATTTTTGCTTTTGTGTTGAAGATGTTTACAAATTCCAAAAACATTAATTCTGAGCATACCTGATACTATAAAGTTATTGAAGATGAGGAAGTCAATTGGCATTTATCCCCATAACTAAGCCAAGAAGGAATTAACTAATGAGTCTCATTAACTTATGCTGGTGAACACAGAAATGCATCTCTTTCCCTCACTGTTGCGCAGAGTAGAAACTAATGAAGATATTGTCTTAACATGTTAATAAAAGGGAAAAAATACAAGTGTATGGATGTTATTTTTGTTTCTCACTCTCCTCAAAACAGAATGAACAGAAGAAAACAGAGGGAAGATGAGTTAAAGTAACAAGAAGATGAGGCATTAAAACCAGAGATTATACATGCGTTGCATTTTTCTCAAACTTATGTCTGGCTTCCATGCAGTAACAAATAAACTTCTGGGATGGTTTAAATTTTGAATAGAGGAAAGACTGAACTCAAAAACACAGTTATGACTCATCTGTGGTAGAAGAAAATTACATTTACGGGTTTGTGTAAGAGCTGCAGAATTGATGGCAAAGTTTCATGAATGTGATAAATTTTAAGACCCTCAAATGCTGAGTAGCTGCTTTATCAAATAACAAACAATAATGGAAAGTGAATAAGATTTTTCTACATGACTAGTGATAAACTTTATATCTGTTTGCCCATTTCCAGATTAAAAACTTCAGAAATATTCACTTGCATTGAAAATTCCTTCTTTTTTGACAATTAAGATTATTTTTAACAAGCACACACCTCAAAAGACCAAAGAAGTTTGCAATGGTCACTATTGCCAATTCATGCCAAATTAAACACCAGTCTTTAAGAACTCACCATATACGAAAAGAACACACTTCTTTAACACGAGAAAGCATTTTTATCCAAAATGCCTTTGTATACCTGCACTGGATCCTATTTGACTGATCTTTGACAGCTTTGAGGATGGAAAATTTAGGAGACTGGATCAGACCAAAAGATCATCAAAAGTACAGTAATCTGCAAAGCCAGTAGGGTTCCAGTAGTGGCAAAGATAATTACCAGGAATGTATGGAAGGAAAATTTTACAAACTCAGAGCATGCTGAAAGTCCTGTTTTTCCTTCTACAGATTTCTCATTTTCAGAAGCCATTTTCTGGGGGAAAATTTCTGATTCTCCCCCTCAATGAGGTTATGATAAACACTCTGATGTGTTCACTGAAACTGATGACAGAAAAAACAAAACCTAAACTACAAATGAGTAGTAGTGATTAATGTTAGGATTGAGTGATTGAGTGATTAATGTTAGGATAGAGGAATTGGATGAGATCGCACATATTTTTTTTAGAGCCTAAACACTGTAGGGGAAAAAAGCCTTATTTTTGAGATGTAACCTTGTTTATTTAACCCTGGGGAACTGCTGTCACTTTCTCAGACTTTTTTAGGAACGTGAGTTCCATATGTTCCAAAGTGATTTCTGTCAAGATGCAGTGTTTATGAAGCTTGAACAGAAGGGACATTTCAAAAGCTGATATATGGAGAATAGAAATAGATTTTTGTGCCATGCTGCTATAATAAAGCCTATTTGGAATGTAGACAACTTTAGTAAACACAAAGCATAAAAGATCATTGTTTCAACTAATAACAGTTAGCACTGTAGTTATGACAAATATCTGAAAGAAAGAGAAGTAATAGGGAAGGATGAGAACGTAGCTGTGAGTTTTACCTTATGCACCTGTGAGCTTTATCTACCTTTAGCCAGAATTTATAAACATTTGGGAAAACAAAAGCCATAGGGAAACCTATACTTCTTCCTTTAACAAGGCAAACATGCCACATAGCAATGTTTTTTCTTATCTAAGAGACTAAGCAGAGTGAAGTCTGTTGAAAATGGTGGACGCACAAGAGAAGTGGAGAGCAATCAAAATTGCCAAAGCTAAAAGTAAGAGACAAAGAAAGAGCAAACACTGCAGCTATAGAAAGTTAAGTACTTCAGCCAAAGGAAAAGTAAAAATGGGAAGCAGACAGATGAGTAGATCTGTATAAGCAAAAGGATCTAAAATGGTGCAGGAACATCAGTATTCAAGCAATTGAAATGGAAAACATGTACAAAACTTCTAGCACACCAGTGAAACAGCAGCTGTAGACAACAGTCTTTTCCCTTCAGTTAAGGAAAGAAAGTAGCACAACCTAACTTGTACAGCAGCTGTAGGAACATGTAATCACAATCAGAGTCTCATTTCATTCATCAGTGGTCATTAACACTGTTACTTCCGTCTCGTTAGCTCATCAGAAGCATCCAATTTTGTTTTGCAAAGAGAAGTGACTATAGTCTAGAAGCTCTTTTTTTTTTTTTTTTTCTAAATAACATATTCTACTTGGTTTCATTAGGGTGGTTTATTAGGCACATGCTTACAAGAGGAATATGTAATACAGTATGACTACAGTAATTACAACAAGAAAGAGCATATAAGTGAACTTATGCTGTCATATAGTCTTTTGTTATAGCACTGAACAAGAAATATTCTTCAAAATAGTCTGATATCACCCAAGGAAACCTGCATTTTTGGTTCTTCTACAAAATGCTCTTATTATGACTTGAGGAAGAGGGGAAGGGAGCACTTAGCTGCAGAGACTAATGAGGATGAATTTTGTTGGGATGTGCACTACACTTTATGAAGATTTTGTAACTTTCAGGGCTGCTTGGATTATTGAATCCACTTAAACCTTTTTATAAAAATTGTTATGATGATGATAATGTTCCCAGGCTCATCCTGTCATGTCATGCATTTACTCATTCCTTCAGATTCATTGAACAAAATCTAAAGGGCTGATGATTTTTACAGTTTATTAAAATCTATTAAACATATAAAATGCATTAATGAATTCCACCATTTTTCTGAGGTTTGGATCTGACTGTTTACCCACATTTACCATACTTGACCTCTGCAGTGGGACAAAACTATCAAGCCACATGTCCTAATTTCAAAGCCCAAGGATCTTCTTTGAGTTTCTGGATTGGACAATCTCCTGGATTCTTATTCAAGTCTTGCATTTTTGGCAATTACCTTTACTTTTTTCCTCGCATTTTCCAGTGTTTAATTTACGAGGAGATTTGGCCATGTACTGCTGTCCCAATTTTTGTTACAATTCTGCAGGTTATCTGCTGTAAATGGGAGGCAGCAGTGTGTACTTACTCAAGCATTTGTGTAATGCACATCCACAAGGCTACTTAAAATTCTCAGAAGGAAAGTGCATCAAAGAGTAAGACTTAAAAAAACCAACAAACCAACAAACCACATAACCATTTGGTCCCTATAAGGTGCTCGGCTAAATTTTTCTTCCAAATTAGTTCTATTTTCAGTTATCAATCTGATAAATGAATTTTCCAGAACCATTTATCAGGCTAGCCTTGAGTGTTCAAACTTGAAAAATGTAACCCTCTCATTAAAATTGATAAAAATAGATACTGAAGAAAGTATGAGTCAGTCAAACCAACATTAAAATATTTAAGATAGTATAAATAAAGTTATTTTAATTCAGAAAGGAATGAAGGTTGACAATCTGCAGGGATTACCATGTGATCCTCCTATGCTTATTCTCCAAACCTTCCTCAGGTAAAATTATCTGAAACAGGCATGTGCTTGTTCAAACTTCATTTTGAAAAGTTCAGGCAATTCTAAAGTGATGAGGAGTGGGATTATCTAATTATTATAATAATGAGTAACAGTAAATATTTCTATTAAGCTGATAAATTCTTTACTGGGCTTAGACTAATAAGTATTGGGAATATAAAATATACCATCACAGATCTCTTTAGCTTGGTTGGAAGCTTTCCATAGTGAGCAGTCAGTAGAAAATGTATAAATAGGAGGTAAAAAAATCCAAGTGAAGAAAATTTTTCCCTGCACCCTGGAAGCTTGTTTATTAAGTATATCTTAAACATGTTCATTAAGCATATCATTAAGTGTCTAAACATGTGTGAGGTAAGGGCAGAAAGAAGTGAAAAGAAAAGGGGGGGAAATAGACAATAAAGCTAGAATTTAAACTTTATTTTAATTTTGATTCTGCCTGATGTCTAATCAATGTATGCAGCACTCCATCCAATGGTCTAAGAATAACAAAGCATGTCCTTGCCAGTGAAAGACTAACAGGGTTAGAGGTATGAACTATAGCTAAGATTTCATACTGTTCAGAAACAGGGAAGCATAACTTCAGATCAGTAGGGATTTTAGAGTGTCTGATATGAATTGAGAATTTCTCCCATTTAACTGGCTTAACGTGTTGCCTGAATACCAACCACAAGTTTGCATGCAAAGAATAGTGTCCTGACAATGATGTTCCTCTCATCAGCTGTGTTTCTGGCTTCCAACAGTGAAGTTGAACACTGAAAGAGAGTTCTTGTGAGGTTATGGGAAATTGATTGATTCCACATGGAAGAATTAAGTGAAATGGAAAAATAAGTAAAGAGAAATACGGTGGGGGGTATTTTATTGCTTGTCAGGAGGAAAGATCCTTGTGTTCTGTTTGACCTGCCCTAGAAAGAGGACTACTGGACTTGCTGTTACATAATGTGTGCAGATCTAGTACTAAGTATTTAAACTGGTCTTTCTGACTCCTTGGAGGCAGCTTTCTATCATCTTTTAATGAGAGATGTAATTTTTCAAGGATGTCACTTGACATCCTACACATCCAGCTCAATCTAGTGGAAAATATGGCCCTGAATTTCAGTTTCCTCTTAGATTTAGTCTTAGGCAATTAACATTGGTGGATACTTTTGCTTTCTGTCTTGGTTTAAGACCTCTAATTGGAATTATCTTTAATGATTCTTGGCATACAGTGGACATTATAAAAGTGCACCCTTCTAAGACTGACAAATTAATTTCAATCCCAGTTCTCCATTTTCCTGTTTTCTGTTATCTTCTCCCCACACTTCCAATTTTTAAATTGTCTCCTGACACAGCTGGTGTAAAGAAGAAGAATTAATTTTCCAAATTTGGCACTGATATGAAGAGGTTGGAAGTGCAGGCATATAATTTTTGAAGCAGTCATGAAATTCCAGCTCATTGCCAACACTAATAAAGGATTATAATTTACAGACATGCAGAATGAACTTGAAAAGACATAAATGACACTGAATACTTCATAACTGAATGGACAAATCATGATAACAGAATGACAATAGAAAACCTTTGTATGCATAATGAGAAAACCAAACTACGTGACAAATGACATAGAACTTGGGTTGTAAAACTTCCAAAAGATCTTGGAAACCAATTATTCAAATTCCTTTCTCAAACAATGGGCTCACCTTATATGGCTTTATGTGCCTGTCACTATTCCCATTTGTTCAGCAATCTAAATATAGCTTAAAGATTTTTTTCCTTACTGGAGAAGCATCGGGGTGTAGTTACAGCAGGGCATGATGCTGCAGCAAGCAGTGTATTTTGGGATGACCACATCACCCTTTAGATTCTGGGGACAGGCGATTGGTTTCATATGAAGGATTTCAGCAGAAGCAGTATTTTCACAGAGCTCCCATGCAAACTCACTGAGAAGCTAAAATGTGCCATGGGCTTATCACTTAACTACAGTTAAGTGAAACTTCAAATGAATGCTTTTAAACTTTTTCTGAGCCTTCACTGCTTGAGGGAAATGCCCTTTAAAAAACAAACAAAAACCTTCCCGTGTTGCGCCTCAGTTTTATTTTGGTGCAAGGAATCACTCTGTGAGAGCTGGAAGCAGTGCTTGTCTTGCAATCTAGTATTTTAACCTTGGAATCTTACTAATTTTTCTCCCTTTATTTCTTATATTCACTTTCTGGGGTTTTGCTTATATTGATTTTGTTTTCACCTAAATTTTCTCAGCTACTACACTTCAAAGGACACAGAGAACTCTACCATTAAAAAAAAAACCTGTAAAATTTGAGGAAGAAAAATCAAATAATCTTAATACAAAAAGTGTTGATAAAGGAGTATGTCCAAATTCTATCTGGAATAGTGGCAATATGTGTCAGGAATTGCTTATCATAAAAGAATGCAAATCAAAACTAATGTCCTTTTATTTTTCTTTGTTGACAGCAGATGTTGTGAACATTAAAAGAAGACAGTGAATGTATGGGGAGACATATTAAATGATTCTCTGGAATGACTGACACTTCTGAGTTGTAGGGAATCAGCTCATGAAGAGATAATCAAATTAACTGACTTTGAGGCTATCAGAGAGTTAGCTTTGTCAAGTTCATAAAACAGAGATGCTTAGTCAGAATATGATTAATAGTTTTATCTAGGAGTTGAATTATTCAAAAATTAAAATTTTTTCAAAAGGGGAGATTCTTTTTCAAAAAAGCTTAGAGTGACGGTTTGAAATAGACTGTAAAATTCCAATCAGCATGCATCTAATTTGTTTGCTTGTTTGTTTTGATAAAATTATATTTTACTTGAAATCAAATATACACTGAAAGAAAGTAATGGCAATCTTAATGGTCTGTTTCACCTACAGGAACTTGTTAGTCTAGCTTTGCTCTCTTATTTTGTTGGTTTTAGAAACTGATGAACATTTTATGTAATGTTCAAATAATGTGAACCACAAGGACAGAATTACTTGATCTTTAACAGATGTCAGTATCTTAGCACTAAATGCTGTTTATTTACAGCAGATAATAACAATGTCTTGCAGTCTGTCTTTGGCTTATGATCTACACTCTTGTCTTCAGCAGTCTGTTGAATATTTAGCTTTGTCTTTGCTATCATATATAGGCTTTTAAAATAAATATACGCTTTTAAAATAAAATTCAAACTGCTAAGATAAGCTTTGAGCACACAGCACAGGATTGCATCCAGACAAATCCTGAATATCTCCAGTGAGGGAGACTCCCCAACCTCTCTGGTCAATCTGTTCCAGTGCTCAGTCACCTGCATGGTAAAGAAGTTCTTTCCACATGTTCAGGGGGAGCTTCCTGTTCATCAGTTTCTGCCCATTGCCTCTTGTCCTATTGCTCAGCAGTACTGAAAACAGAAAGAGCCTGGCTCCATCCCCTTGACAGCCTCCCTTTGGATATGAACAACAATCATTTTGGTTGGTGTCAACCTGATTGCCTGGCACATCTGCTGTATGACTTTTCAAGAACTGTCTCTTCTGGATTTAGTTAAGGATCAAGACTGGTTTCCTGGGAAAAGTGGTAAAGAGCACATCATGTCTCACACAGGGCCTCCTATTTCTGTGCAGGGTAGTCCTGCTGTCTTGGGTTTTGCAAAAATCCTGGTGATATATGCATGTAAGCCTTAAAGGTCTTTCTGGAGAAGCACATAGTGAGAGCTGTAATGGAGAGGTTAGCCCACATGTGCAGATCTATACAAGTAGGAGATTGAAGGATGATGTTGCATATCTGCTCTGGAAATACCTTTCTTTCTCCCTGGTGCAATGACCTGAAAAGATTTGCAGGAATGTAATTTCTCCATCTGACATCTATGAGTGCTTCCTTCTGTGTAAGCAGGGGAGAAAGATGCTTGCCCTTGAGCAGCTGAGTGGTGATGAAAAGCAGGCATCTAGTCTGGGCATGGTATCTCACCTAATTTTGGACTACTACATCTAGTCAGACAAATTGCACCCATAATGAAAAAGGAAATAAAAGCTGTGAGTCTTATGAGTTTTCCTTGTCACTGTTCTGCATGCTAAACAAAGCACAAGCTAAAGCAGATGGTGAGTATTTTAACGCCTTCACATGTCTGTGTATCTAGGGAAAAGAACTTCTCATCACTGATCATTTCTGAGTAAGTTTAATAATTTCTATTAAAGTGCTCACAACACATCTAGAATCCAGGTTTTGTTAGTTTTTCTTTCTCTTAGTCCTCGTGGGTTTGTTGACTGGTTTGGGGTTTTTTTTGTTTTTCTTTTTTTTTTTAATCTAACACATTTTTGGGGGAAAATAGTTCCTTGTCAAGAAAATTTACAGCTTTTATATTTTTTCCTGAAAGCACCAGTTTTAGTTAAACTGTCAAAATATGCCAATCTCTTGACAGCCAGAAATTATGTGGGTGTCCAATATAAGGAAAACTATTTTGTTTTTAATTGTGGCAGCATCTGGAGGAGTGTCCAATCTTATACACCACTCATGCCTATCTAATTTAAGGAGCTGCCAGCTGGTTCAAGCCAGGCACATGGGCTTCATTTTCATTGCTGCTGGAACCTGGAGAATTCCACTGGGGCAATTCATGTCTGCACAGGGCTTAGTGTTACTCACTGGGGTATGGTGACAGCTCCATGGTGTTATAACACAATGCACTTCACTGAAAGCTCTGATTAATAACAGTTGGCTGACTTTTTTTAAAGTATTTGACCAGGCAGTTGTTGCCTAGTTGGATCAATTTTTTAGAAAATCAAGAGGAGAATTTTTATTGTTGCTTCACTGCATGTATAATTCATCCTGAACATTTTCCATGTAAGTACTAAATATTTGCAATTTATGTTGTCTATGTGTTGAGGTCTTTTGTCTAATGACTTTCTGGGCATGGTAAGACTAAACTACAGTTACTGGAAAATCAGCTGAGCTCTTAAGTAAGTACCTACCAGACAGGGTCTACTGCAGAAAACTTTCAGACTAAATGATGAACATATTTTACACTTGTGAACCACTAAAGAGTGTCCAAAGGAAGGCAATAAGGAGGGTGAAGGGCCTTGAGGGGAAGGCACAAGTGGAGCAGCTGAGGTCACTTGGTCTGTTCAGTCTGGAGGAGACTGAGGGGAAACTCATTGCAGTTACAACCTCCTCATGAGGGGAAGAGGAGGGGCAGACACTGATCTCTTCTCAGTGGTGACAGTGATAAGACCCAAGGGAATGGACTGGAGTTGTGTCAGGGGAAGTTTAGGTTGGATATCAGAAGAAGGTTCTTTACCCAGAGGGTGGTTGGGCACTGGAACAGGCTCCTCAGGGAAGTGGTCACAGCACCAAGACCGACAGAGTTCAGGAAGGGTTTGGACAATGCTCTCAGGCACATGGGGTGACTCCTGGGGATAGTCTTATGCAGGGCCAGGAGCTGAATGTGATGATCCTTTTGAGTGCCTTCCAGTGCAGCATATTCTCTGATTCTGTAAAATATTTTCAAAGGCATCCAGTGACCTAGTGCATAGATGATGATTTTGTAAACCTTGGATATACTGGGAAACCATAAAAAGAATCCCAAAAGGAAAAAGTAGTAGTGCCCTTTAAATGCCAAAGGTATTCAGCCTTAAACCTATACATATTAAAACAGACCTTATTTAAAGATGAAAAAACACCAGTTTTCATCCTGACTTCTGGTTTTCCTGAAAATAAAACACTAAAATATGTATTACAGTACACACACTTCTGTAAGCAATAATACATGCAATATATATTTTTTGTGATCACAAAAGTTAAGGATGGTACTGTAAATAGAGTCAATGCATACAGATTTTTCCTCAACATTGGAATAATGAGTGCATGAGCAGTTTCTCTTTTTATGCTTGAATGATCAGAATATCATACTGCAAAGAACATAATTTATGCACACATTTATTTATTAAAAACACAAGCCATTATATGTGCTTTAAAAAACAGTACTGTGTAAACTATTTCTTTATATTTCTTTGCCTGCAAATTATGCTTGAAGGGATGAGACTCACTTTTTATCTGAAGCCTCATTAAATATGTTCTGGATGAAGCACCAGTAACAAATATGAAAAGGAAGCATGTGCTGCTCCCCTTCCCCCTGCCATCTTCCTGCCTAGCATATTTCACCATAATAGTAAAGCTTCTAGCACACAATAGAGAAAGTAAGTGATGTACAAAGAATGTTGCAG
The DNA here is from genome assembly GCA_024500445.1 of Entomyzon cyanotis. Taxonomy (NCBI): domain Eukaryota; kingdom Metazoa; phylum Chordata; class Aves; order Passeriformes; family Meliphagidae; genus Entomyzon; species Entomyzon cyanotis. Next base: position 42,740,019 of record JAKEPQ010001030.1, on the reverse strand, counting down.
TAAGAAATAGGAAACCCAACCCCAGTGAGATAGTGGAAAACATGCAAAGTAGCTTATCTTGGGGTAAATTTGGCAAGTAGAGAAACAGCAAATATTCTGGTGACTCTGGAAGTGACCCTTTGTGGAAAGTTTCTTACAATGATCTATCACAAATGGGGATTGCTTTTCAGACTTGAATTTGTAGCAAAGTTTGGAGGTCACACATAGCATTTGGAGAATGTGTATACCTGTCTTTTGGGCAAAGTCCACTGCTCTGCTTCTCTCTTTTTATGTCACAGAGCATACTTGCCACGTTGTGCCTCTAATGCTGTGAATTTGTCTGATATACCTGGCTCTTCCTTGCCATTACCCACAGTGCCTATACACAGTGGACTATAAGAAAATCCTTTTCTTTACTCCAACTTACTGCTCATAGCTTTAATGCAAGTGTGAGATTTTCCATGATGAATATAAGACTCAGCATAACTTTCAGCTGTGAATGGTTTTTTTGTCAGTCTTATATCTACCAACAGATTAAGCAGTTCATGTCAAACCAAGAGGGGTCAGACATATTTCTCAATCTGTTAAAATTGAAAGATTGAGAAGAATACAGTATGACTTTGCATTTCAAAAGTTTGCTTTTAAAAGATATTAATGAGAAATTTAGTTTCTTTAAGAGACTCTGGTAATTATGAGAAGCATCACATTAACAGAAAGGGAAAGATAGGCTTTATATTTTTATTTAATAAGATATAATAGATTGTGATATTATAAGTTTCTTCTATCTGTCCCAGAATCCTGGTTTCTTTTTGAGAGACTGATTAATGATCAATGTTGAGTTCATTTTTTATAGTATTGCATACTGCCCATGGCAGTATATTCAGAGACATCAAAGGAACTGTGCTGTTGGTGCATTTTATGATAAAACATAGCTTTCTGCTGGAAAATACACTGGTGCAATCCATTCACATCACATTGGCAGACCAGCCATCAAACAGAAATATTATTTTTTTCAACACAAAACAAAACTCCTGTGTACACTCATTTAGTAAAGATTTTGTCAGATTTTTTTTTTTTAATAGACACATGAATTTTTCCTGGCTATCCTTCACCTGCTTATAAATTCTCAATCCTCCAGGTGACATAAAAATAACAGGAAAGAATTTTTCTCCAGAAGGCAAGAATAATAAATTATCAAAAATGAAGCTGCAGAATGAAAGAATCAACAGAAGGCCTACATTGCCTGCAAGTCATGTAAGGCTCAAATAGCATTTAAAAGATCACAGGCTTGAGCTGCCTTCTGCTTTGTGATTGCAAAGTTTTCATTCTTTCAAAGGTGCTCACTTATAGTAGTCACAGTCATTGCAGATAATGTAGATAAACCAGGGGTTCAATAAATTCCAACCTTGTCCAAGTAGCATAGTTAGCTTGACAGATAAAAAGTTGGGGAATAACCAAATGAGTAGCAGTGGATACATATTCTTTTCTCTATTTATTCAAAAGGCTGAGATCCAACATTGTCACTGTTGAGCCGCTAGCTGAGGAATGACCCAGGTTCTCAGACAAGGAAAGAGAGAAGGTGTCTTTAATATTTTGATTTCTATATATATAGAGTCTTCAGAGGTCACCCAGATTGGTCAGCCCGAGACCTCCCCCTAGGCCCAATTGGCCAAGCCCGAACTGACCTAATCTGGAGACGTTGTTTGCAAAACATCCAAACTTTATCTTTGTTTATGAAATGTAGCAAAATGTTCTCACGGGAAAGACCTGTGCTAGCCACACAACATTTATTCCTAAATGAAATTAAACAATTTCAATTTAACAATTACCTTCAAACATTTGTCATTTAAATGCTTGAATATTTCGTAAGACAAATTATCCATGTCTGTTGGAAGAAATTCTGAAAACCAGGTTATACCTCTTCAGGTTCATTAACTCTGAATCTAATACTGTAATATAAATCATTTCCAACCCAATTTTCAGGAATAGAATTAAATATTTAAAAAAAAATTCAATTCTTATGCAGCCAAAAATCACATCCAGAGCTACCAAAAGTGCTATTGTTAGCAAAGCCCATCTATCTTCCACAATATCAAATCACTTTTAATTAATCCAGATGCTGCAAGGTAAATCCCATTATAGCTGATGCATTGTATTTTATCCCATGACTTGTATGAAATATTTCTACTAATAATGTTTCTGGCATTTCCTCTTTGAATTTACAATTTTTCCTCAAGTGGAAAACAGCCTCCTGTTTGTGGTCAGATCTTCTCATTATGATGAATATATCATGTTATTGGAATATTTTGGTGAATGTATATAACTACCAGGGCTCAAAGGAATGACTGACAGGTTTTTAATGCCAGATCTGATACAGTGGAGCTTCTAATGGGACAACAAAGAAACACAGGTTAGGATTCATCTGAACTATGCCTAATCACTGCAAAGAAGTGCTTCCACAGGCTTAACCCTATTCATATTAAATAAAATAATTAAAATGGAAAGATTCATTTGAACATACCTGTCATTATGCATTGACTAAAAAGAAAATTTCAGACATAATATTAGCTGTATACTGCTTACACAGCTAGAGTTAGAAGAGCTGAATTATACCTGCATTGCCCAGATGAATGCTAACAACATTAAATCTCAGCATGAGGAACTATTCATTGACTGCATAAAAAGCCAGAAATGTAATTCTTAGCACCAATTCTATTGCAATGATTGGGATTTGTCATTGAGAGCAATTAATTTGGTTCCTCCTAGTTGCTAAGATAGTAAGCTGTTAGCACATGAATTGATAAAATAAACTCACAAGCAAATATGTTCATTTAAATGAATAGAATTTGCCTATAAAAAAGACACTTGACTATCAGTCTGTATGAGAATAACCTAAAATATATCTTTAATTTGAAAACAAAAATGCCATCAATGACCTTGATCAAAAATGGTGATTTTGAGCTCTCTGAACTTTGAAGCAAAAGGTTTCATATGAGAATGGATTTTATATTACAAATGCAGAAGACACACATTCTTCTGCTGTTACTTATATTGCACTGATCATCCACAGGCCACCCATCTGTGATGCAAGCAATACTATTCAGACCATTGAATAAGATTCCTATTCTTTTTCTGCTTAAGATGTTTCCAGAGTTTCTTACCATCACACTGACTATTCTCACTGGGGTGTGGGTTAATTAACCTGATATACAGTTCACTCTCTGAAATCTTACAAGTAGAGTTAAACAAAATGGCAAATCTCCACACAATATGAAATAATAGAAGACACAAAAGTAAATAACTATGACTGATAAAATGCTGCACATCATTCCCGCTAATATTTTCCATACTGTGCTATGAAATGAAGTAGTTTTTATTTAATTTACCAATCAATAGAAAAACTTCAGACCTCTGTAAAGCAGAGTGAAATTGAATTTTTATGAAGAATGATGCAGAGGACTATGATAGTTGTTCGTTTTGAGGGAAAAATAAAATAATTACTTTTATTCAGAAAAATGGTAATAAAAGTCTTCAAGAACATCATCTGCCTAAACTTCCAGGCACAGATTTAAAGTGAGTTTTAGATCATTACTAAAGCAGAGAGTGAAGAAGGTCTAGAGAGTGAATTGTCAGCATTATGTAGAGTTCTTTCATCTTCACATTGAAAATTTACTGCATTTACAAGCCATGTGGTTTGAAAGTGTCTTTTCACAGCCGATTAATCTTTATTTATGCTAACAGGGATAAGCTTAGTGTCCAGTGATTTGATGAAAATTAATTAACTTACTAATTTTATTAAGGTGGAATTTGGAGACGTTAATTGCCAAAAGAAAAAATATGCTGACAATGATGCTGAGATTGTAACTGGAACTCAAACTGTTGAACTTGTTTGTCCATTGCATTGAACTAAGAGACTAAATTCGAATTTTAGAAAGTATGTGTGTTCAAGTATTTTGCTGAAATATGTCTTAAACATCATTGTTTCCCTGGGACATGTTCTGATTCTTGACTGCTTGTGATTCTTAACTGATTTATTTATACTGTACCTTCAGCACGCAATAGTAGCGAACACAAGTTTTGCTCTTGTTTGAACACCTGTTTAACCTCTTACATTATTGTAAACTTGATGGTCATAATGAAATAAAGGAAAACAAAAAACAAGAAGTAGACAACATCTTGGGGCTAACAATTCTGCAGCACTGAATGTAGAATAGAGCTCTTGATACACTGCCATAAGTACCCCATCAATACCAATAAAAATAAATGGGATTTTGAAATGATGCATGGACTAGCACCACTCAGCCACCTCTCCCAGGCAGTGCCTTGAAAAAAGCTTTCTGTTTTCCCTGGAGATGGAAATTGCTTTCTTTCTAGAACAGGAATCCTCTAACTCCCTGTCAAATGAGGCTGCCCAGCCTGTTTCTAGATGAGCTCAGAGCTCATCTTCATCATCTTCAATCCTGTAGCAATTTACCATTAAAGAGTTTTTAAAAGAAAGCCTTTAAAGACAGTGGTAGCTATCTTTATCTTCAGCTATATCTTTAGTCAGGAGTTTACTAATGGCTGAACAGAAAATGGTGAGCAGATCCTTCCACGTAGCAGTCACTACTTGTGACAACTTGTGTGAACATCACTATGTGATTACCTCTATGTCCCCATCCCAGGATTATTTGAACTGGAAAATACAATTTTTTAATAATTGCATTCCTCTAAGTTTTTTTCAATATATATTACTGGTTTATTTTTCCACAAAAACACTGTAAACACTGAGCACCTACGTATTTTTGTGAAAACATAGAGTGTTGCCAGGACAAAATGAGAAAGTAACCACCATACCCTTCAACCTGCTAACAGTCAGGGCTGAACTATTGCATTGCTTCAGTGATCTCTGCAGAGATGAGCTTTTCTTTGCAGGAGGAGAGGTTTTGGCAGATAAATTCACTGCCTTTTCCCACTCTTTGCAGAGTGACCTATATCCATTCTATTTTGAAAAAGGTACTTGTTCTTCTAGAAACATAGGAAGAATTCCTGGAATTCTTCAGCAGATATTCTTTCTCTTCCTAACTGTGCAGATGATCAGATTAAGGGAAAATATGAATTTAATGGTAACCTTTACTTTTGTCCAGGATAGAGAGCATTTCATCAGTGTGGACTTTGAGTTTCTGTGTTTGAATGGAGCACAGGTGAGAAAGATACCCAAGATCAAAGTATATTGTAGAAACATACTGGTTTCCACACTGAGTTTGTTTCTTCTATTTCCAGACAGAAAACAGGTAGGTTCTTAATCTATGTTTATTATCTACATCTTCATCTCAGCCTTAGGCCTCTCACTCTCCCAGCTGCAAAGGGTCTCAGCTGAGGACAAGACCTTGTCACTCATGTCCGCAAGAGAAAGGTTTATTCAGAGAAGCAAGAGTGAAGATGCAGGTGGAGCCTAAGCTGCACAGGGAGCTGAAAGCGTGTTTTGTTTCCTCTGTTGTGTGGAAAGGTATGGTTCTTAGGCAGCTTCTCTGTTCTTTATGTTCTTCTCTTTTTTGGGAGTCGACTGTAATCTAGCAGAAGCCAGCGAAAAAAAGGAAGATAATATTTTAAAGAAATCTTATTCTTGAATTTAGAAGAGTTCCTGATTTTGTTTTCCATTACGTGTGTGTATATACTATGTTCAAGCTGCATAAATTGTTTTGCTTCTACAAGAAAAGCCAAAATATATTCACAAAATAAAATGTGTGTAATTAATTAGAGAAAAATACACCAGACTATCAACAAATCTCCTGCATAATTAGAATAGTAATGTTGTTGTGCAGGAGTTAACAAAACTTAAATTTGTTTTTGATAAGTCAATAAGCAATACACTCACTATATGTTTTCTGCTGAAAAATTAAAAGACCCTCTGGAAACTTCAGTGCCAAATATATGTATGTACGCACATGTTGCTGAGCAATTTATCAAATAATAAATCTCTGTAGAGGACAAGCACATTACAGTCAACTATGTCATGCTGTTGTGAAAAAGCTTCACGCTGGGATGTATAAACAGCCACACAGAGTGCAAGACACACATAATAATTACTGTTTCCAGCACGGGTGATGCCTTAGGTGATGTACTGTGTTCATTTTGTGCACCACAATTCAAGAATGAAGTGGACCATTTGGACAGCAAAAAGATCGATCAAACGTCTGAAACTTACGACTTTTAGAGAAGGGGAGAACACACTGGGGTTATTAAGCCTACAAAAAAGGAAATATAGGGGAGACACAGAAACAGTCTTCACATATGTGCTGCCTCCTGCCAAAGATGACTAATCAACTCTGCTGTCCCTGCTGAACAGGCCAGGTAGTAGTGGCCTTAAATTGCAGAAAGGAAGATTCAGGCTAGACACTCGTGGGGAAAAAAGAAATCTGAAGCACTGTGAAGTACTATAATAAAGATTGCAATGGCTAAAAAGCTTTAGCTGGTGAAAATTTATATGGAGTAGATTAGATGAATATTTTTCAGAAATGACACATATTTGTATGAAGCTGTCTTGAAGGCGAAGTTCAACTTAATATTGCTTCTCTCCTATTTTCTAATCTGTGATTCTGAGATATCCATAGTTACTTTTAGGTCTGGGATAAGAGGAGACTGAGATGCTCTTTTCTCTGATTCAAAGCACAGGGTGTTTAGTTCAGACCAAAGATTCACAGCTTTAGTTTTGACTCTAATGTATTGGATTTTGGAGCTTTGTGGAAGTCATCAGGGAGAAACAGAATTCAGGAGTGAAGTGTTGATAGAATCAGCTTTTAGACAGTCTGGGAAAAAGTTTGTAAGTACTTTTTAAGTTTGAACCTCATTGACCAAAATTGTTATGCTCAATTGGTCTTTCAAGCTGATCATGCTGAAAACCTTTGACCACATATTTGGTTCTGAAACTAAGTAGAAAGTGAGATTCAGAGGCAGTATTTTTTCCCATGAAATTTATCTTGCCTTGAAAAGCTTCTAGAAAATATAAAAGACATGATTAAACTTAACTGCTGGCAATCCTTTGAAAACAGGTACGTTTTCCTGACCTCTACAACTTCCACATCAGTGCTGCTCCTTCATTTGTGACACTTAGATTTCTTATGCCTTTATAACCAAATGCAAATGGCTGATGTGCTGTTCAGAAGGTGTTCATTGTTATCTTTTTGTAACTAAATTGGGCAAAATTCTTAACTGCATTCTTATATAGCCTAGAGTTACATAAACTGATATGGTATTTTATCCTACCCTCCTTATAAGCTGTCTCATCTTATTAGATTAGTTCTGTAGTCACAATCCGCTGTAAATATCTGGCTGAAATATTCCTTCATAAAATAAGTCTTATGATTATATGATTATGTTTCCTCAATAAAATTATCTTTGAAAACATGAGTGGAGTCTAAAGAAACATATGCCCTCAACAGTTATGTAAACTGGATTCTAAATAGAACCTTTCCCTTACAAGTCACACTGGACAAATACAAATCTTCAAAATCTCACTTTTGTGATTTTTCAGTGTTCATACTGCTGAGTACTAAAGCTGGAAGTGTTTGTAGACAGTTGACAGAGCTTTCACAGAGAGGTCCCGGAAGTGCAGCAGGACAGATGGATTCAGTGCCTTTCCAGAAACATCTCTGTACAGGAAGGTTAGGCTTCTGTCCCAAAAAATGTTTTACTCAAGTGAATACCCCTAAAGTCCTTTTGAAGAAAACTGTGAGTAAAGGGGTGCACTCAACAGTATCAGCAGAGAGAAAATGGCTGCAGTTGCTGGGCAACATTTGTTGAAAATGTTGAAACAAGGGCAAAATTTCATATTTCTCACCCCTGCTTCTGCATTTTAGGCACTGGATTATCACTGTTTATCTTTACTTTTCTTCTGCTACGATGAACAGTACAAGGAATGAACTTGAAAACAGCAAAAATTAGGCTGATTTAGACATTCAGATCATAAATTTGGAGGAAGTGTAAAAGCACCTAAGCTAAACTGCAACAGCCAATTATTCTGTTCCAATAATGCCTTTGGCTAAGTAAAAATTGTGATATATGCCTGGATCTCTTAGTGACAGATATATTTTATTATAGGGATAAATCATATAATAAAGATCAATCATTTGTTCTCTTTTATTTTTTAAATCAGAGAGACTTGAATGCTTGTTAAGATTCTGAGGGAAGGGGAGTAATTTATGTCAGTAATTCAATATCAGGTTTTGTAAGAAAGGCTAAATGAAGGATTTTTGAAAACTAGACACAAAGGCCAGATTGATCCAATGTAGGCCAATTTTGCTTCTGTTCCATCACTGAATCTGGGATACATTATTTTCTATAGAGCAACTGAGGAGACTGGCAATTTTCATTCTACCAAAGTACAGTAACAACATGTCCTTTCCTATATCTTCAACCTTGAGATATGTATGTCAGCATCTTTAATATTTTTGGTCTGACAACACAAATCCAGTAAGTGTAAGATTATGGTATACATTTATGAGTCATTTAAATGCATTTAAATTGAGCTATTTCTTCTCTTAGTGACATCATATAAAGAGTTCCAACAACTGTAATAGAAATCTGATAACCTTTTCTAGATGATGTAGGTATTTGTGATTCATTGCCTGGCAGAGGACAGTAAAATAGATGTCAAAATGATGATATCTTCTGGACATTTTTCCTCTACCTATAAGCGTTAAAAATACGTTTTAAACACAACAAACCAGCTTTGATTTCCATCTTGCAGTAATAGTTGAAATTAGAAGAGGATTTCTGTATACTGTGAGTATGGAGGAGAGAGAAAGAAGTGCTTTTCGTTGATAAGGCAGAATCAGAAGAAATGCAAGAGAGAAAGGAAAACTAACTGTGAATCTTAAAGATATTTCTTTTCAATTTTGTGTGTTAAATTTTCTCTAACCAGAAATGAATAAATTTAAGCTAAAATTTCCTTTCATCTGTTGTACAGAAGTAGTGGTGTTATTACTTTTCTCTTATAGCCTGCAAGTTTGGATGAAAGCAATAAGAATTAAAGTCACAGAAAAAATGTAAAAGTAGCAATTTATGTGCTAATTGTCTGTTCAGTATTTAAATAAGGCTGTATAATAAATACATATATTCACAAGTTGTTTCTTAGTAAGATTTTTAGCTCCCTCCCATAAATCTATTCACCCAACACTGATAAATGACAGGAAATAATTTGGAAATATCCAGAATTCTGGAAATTCATGCTCTATGTATTGGTTTAGGAGCGATCATTGTATTTTGGTGCTCTTTTCAAACTGCATACAATAATACTGAGAATTTTAAACAAGCTCTAGGGGTAGGAAAATATGCACATACAAATGCAAAGCGAGTTTTTTTTTAAAGAATTTTACACTTGTATATGATACAAGAATATATGAATGTAGCATTGTATTTAGTATTATGTCCCTATGCCACACACCACCGAGTTTACAAAGCACTGATTTTCCAAGAGCTTAAAATATAATTTTGCAGATCTCAGCAACATCTTAGGATTTAAGTTAAAATACCAGTCAAATTAATCTGCACTAAAGGAATACGGAAAGAGATGTGGAAAAGACTGCAAGGCAGTCTCACTGTAAAAGAAATAGGGATATTTGCATCTCAGAAAAATATTTCTATCCTTCTTGCACACATTTTTACAGTGTCCAGTCTTAGTAAAAAGAAGTAGAATGAGAATTTGCTGTTAAATATTATATCTGAAAATGCAATAAAAATAGTGTTCCAAGAAACATACATGGAACAATGAAGAAGAAGAAAAAAAAACCCAAAGAAATAAGTTTTGTCTCAAAATTTACATGAACTAATGTGTGGAAAGACTTTCTTAGTCTCTCATGCGCACATGGAAACCCGTGGGGAAATGGAAATAAACCCGAAGCATTAATATAACCAGTATCTCAACATATGCAATTTCTGTCCAAGAAAGGCTATTTACAGAACCATATGGACATACAGGATGCTGTATGTGGCCTGATGGTGCATTGAAAATAACTCTAATGGCCTTCTCATGTCTGGGCCCTCCCTATGCTCTTAAAAAC